>CM046721.1:8404-4808404 GCA_025584915.1 Monochamus saltuarius
GCGTAGCTTGACAGATCATCGCGACTACTCAAGCCCCTCCACCGCGACAAGGTCTCACAGCTCCTTGGAGGGGAACCTAACCTAACCTAACCTAACCTAACCTAACCTAATTGTTAGAAATTTAAAAAAATACGCTTTTGGAAAATTTCGTTTTATAATAAATATTTGTTGCCTATTGTATAAATAAAACAGTTTATTCCCTTTCTCATTTAACTAAATAAATGATATTTACAATTAATAAAATATATAATCTTTAATCGAACAATTCTTTAATGCGCACATGGCGTACAAATTCAATAGACCACACAATAACCGTTTTTAGTTCTATGTTCAGATCTTCCTTGATCGGTTATTTTCGAACGCTACGAATCGCACTTGGCCTACAGCGAATGGCCCAAATCACCTTTCCTATCTTAGCATGTACTTTAAATGTCCCATTTCTCATTTTTAAAATTAACCCTCTACACTCGTTTTTTTTTTGTTTCATCGATAATATAAAATTTACAGTAGATGTACCAATATATTAAGAAAATGCGATCAACTCACCTATATCAACAAAAACCGATTTCCGTCACCTGACACCTATCACGTTACACGAGACGAACAACACACACACACACACACAAACACATATTTTAAACACTAACTCACGTTTCAATCAAAATTAAAACTTTATTTAATTAACACGAAATTTGCATGTAATCAATACCGAAACTGCGAGAAAACTAAAGCAACTGCAAAGAAATTCGAAGAGACGCCGATTGAATGACAAAAAACAATCGCAAAACCTACTAGATAAGAACGCATTCTCACACACGTAAACGATACTTTTTAATGCAAAAAACTCTTAATTCGATTGAAATATTTAAATTCATAATCAACTGTAGATTTAGTACAGAAATTTAAACTTTCAATTTCAAAAACACTCAATAATATTTTAGTATACTTTAAACAGATATATTTCATTCCCCATGACTATTTAATATGTTCCACAAAACTTTCCTTAACACTAAAACATTTTTTTTACTTATGCTGGACAAGAAATGTTATGTAAATTATTAATACAGGGTGTTCCAATAAAATCGACGTGACCACATGAAAACCACTTTATCGCACCACACATGTGTATATAGGTCCTATTCATATTAATTATGACTGATGGTCACGACCTATTTCAACAAAAATTTACAAGAATTCAACATACATTTTAAATCTGTTAAATTATAACCGAATATTGATACGCCCAATAATTAATTGCACTTTTAGTCAAATATTAAACCATTAGTCCGAGTATCTCAAAATAGAGACAATCAAATTGAAAACAACAAATGTAATAGAAATATGACCTACCTTTGCTTTTCCCATTCTATCACTCCAATCTCATGTCCTACACGTTAGCCTTGAGTTTGGCTTCTAATAACAAATATCGTCGATATTTCACTGCATTCCTATCATATAAGCTCGCATAGTTATTTAAGGTTATGTATCTTCCGAGTAATATTTTTAACACAAACTCTCACTCTACCTTTTGCTAATATAAATATGCTTTTGCTCCACATCATAAAATAATTTGAACTTGCAGGTTATGTATCATCTTCCGAGATATATTTTTAATAGAATCCAAATTTGAAAATAACCTCTAAATATCACTTCTGGAATTACGGGGAGGGTAGCAAAAAGGCTACAGCACTTAGGCCCCATTGGGCCCCTTGTACCTTCTCCCATTAGGAGATCAGTCCACCTGAGCCGCCAGCCAGCCTAATAAGGTGAAAAAGGTGTTGACGTTGCTCAGGGAGATCTCTCTAATGTAGAGGGGTATCTCTCTACAAAGAGGGGTATCACACTTCCTCATGTTATATAAATGCTAAATATCACTTATTTCTGGCATAAAATTAATAAATCCTTACTTTAGATTGTGTATTTTTCAATTGAATTCTGAGCCTGCCGCTACCGTTAATTACACGTCTTCATTGTTAAATAAAACATTTTCCAAATTATTGTTGTTTTCTCCTTTCCCAGCAGTTCCGCCCTCTTTGGTCAAATTCTAACGCTACTCTTTGCAGTCTGTCCATGAACTTCGTCAGAAGTGCACTCTCGCCCTACTGCAATAAATAAATACTATTCTGTAATGGGTATCGATGTCAGTTTTCCCCTGAACAACTGCAGTTGGTGGGAGTTTTAAAATTTCGATCGACCGTAACTCTGGAACGGTCGCAGATATGGAAAAACTAAAAGACGGGTCAAATTAGCGTTCGGTGGGGGCTTTCACCTGAGACAAACCGTGTCCCCCTACGTCCCATAATAAGGAAGTTATGACGTCCCGAAGATAGGCTATAATTTTGGAAAAACCCAAATATCTCGAAAACCGTTGGTTTTAGAGCAAAACGGCTCCGGGTACCTCTTAGAAATACCGGGAGGAAAGTATAGGGGGATTCGTTCCCCGGTCGTTACGATCGCAATTTTTATTGTTTTATTGAAATTTGTTTACAGTAGATACGTATGTACTTATGTTATTATTTTATGTATCGGTAAGAGCAGAACGAGCCGGCAATCGGTCCGAGTACCCCTTTCTGAACTAGCTTAGCTAGCACGCCCCGGACGTATATGTTGGCCGTAAAATAAACATTTCCTCCTTCCTTCACTTCGCTGACTTCTGACGCCGCCGCTACTCCTAGATATTCGACTGGAATGCTGCTGCTGCTGCACCCTTTTGCGGTCCAGGAACTGGCCGCAGACTCACTCGTTTAAGGTTACGTGTCCCATCTTCGGAAGAGGTACTCTTAGGAACGCAGTCCCTCTTTGGTTGGATCTATCCTGAAAGTGACCAACTAAATTTCACTCTTCCATCGCGTCGATTAAAATTAGTAAATTCTTACCTTTTAGACAGCCTATTTATGCGCCTGTCTGTCTCTCTAATTCTTCTGCTCTCCGTTTTTTTTCTTTTCCGTAATTTACGAGACTGTCCTGTCGACACAAAGATTCGGCTTCTTTACTGGATTTAGTCGAGCCCTACAGGATTGTGCGACCTACCTTCCACGTAATCCAAAATTGTGACGTAGGCACCCCATTTTCTATGGTCTTGAGGCGGCCCACGATAATTTAAATCTGAAACATACAAGAAAAACAACACAATAACGATCTTCCACCCAACTATCTTACGCTAACAATTATCATTATCAAGTACGTATACATACCTGCCTTTCAACCGCCAAGTTTGATGTGACTTGCCGCTCGAAAACCTCTACGTTGCAGTACCCTCGGTCCTCGGTGGTCCCTCTAGCAGTCTAGCAGAGTCGACTGGCCGGCTTCTAACGCCGCTAGATATCGTGGATATTCGACTGGAATGCTGCTGCACTCTTGTCTAGGAACGCGATCCCTCTTTAGTCACTTCTATCCTGAAAGTGACCACTAAATTTCACTCACCCTTCGCGTCGATTAAAATTATTAAATTCTTACCTTTTAGACTGCCTATTTTTGGGCTCTGTCAATTCTTCTGCTCTCCGTTTTTTTCCGTAATTTATGAGACTGTCCTGTCGACACAAAGATTCAGGTTCTTTACTGGATTTAGTCGAGCCCTACAGGATTTTTACTACAAATTTTCCACCTTCTGGCCGCATATCCATCGACCTACGTTCAACGAAATTGAAAAATTGTGACGTAGGCACTCCACGTACCTGCCTTTCAACCGCCAAGTAGACTCTCGTCCCGCAGCACCAGCAAACCGATTAGATATCGTTGGCCTCCTACTGCTCTGTCTCCTTGTGGCCCATATACCATTTTTCCCATATCATATGCTACGTACCATTCGTTTTATTCAGTAGTTGAACCTGGTGCAGCGCATCGCCAACCTTTAACCTAAAACGAAGCGAGACAAGTTATTTGCATGTCCAAATTCCCTGTTCGGCTCCTTCGACAATCTTATTCACTTTTGCTTGCCTGCTTCTGCTTACCGTCTTATTTTCCTTTATTTATTTATAAATTAAACAAATTTGGCGCCGTCACGACACGGAACATAACCGCACTTTCTGTGACGTCACTGACCCGTGACGTCAGTCGCACCCTAAGCACAGATGAAACAGACCGCCGACCGTGAGGCCATAACTGATCCGGTCACTTCGGTTCAGTTCAGCAGATTCTCTCCATGATATGCCCATTTGGGACTTATATACGGTGGTAATCCATGCGAAAGCCCTAATTGTCATCCAGAATTTCGTTATTTATACGCTACAGTATTATTTACAGTTATCTACATGCCAAACGGATGCTTGACGGCAGCTGCCGCACGCTCGACGCCATAGATGGCGCGGCCTGTAGTAAATTTGAAAATTTGAAGGCGATGACACAACGGATGTTAAATAGACATTTTTGGCTTATTTTCGTTCGAAATTAAGCGAAAATAAGTCCGTGGACGGTCCGGCGTATACCCAGGGACGGTTAGTTTCGGTGTACGTGTTTGGGGTAAGCTGTGTGCGCATTCGGTGGCGTCTCCTTCGCTAGTGCCCCCTTGGACGCAGAAATATTAATATATCTCCAGAACCGCGGGGGCCACGGAGGAACGGAGCTCAGTTTTGGATTCGCCGTCGTCGGTATAGTCTAGGAGAATTAGTTCAGAATATTCGGAGCACTTGGACTTTTCCCCCCGAAAAATGCGATGGACTATAGCCTTGGAAATTTTCCAAAAAATAGATTTACGATTTAAGGGCGGCTCTGTACGTATTCGGGGGCGCCGAACACGCTGGCGTGGTGGTTTTCTTTGTGGGCGGCCCGTTGCCGAGAAAAAATTTATATCTCGGAAACCGCGAGGGTTGGATAGGAACGGAGTTCAGTTTTGGATTCGCCATGGGCGATATAGTCTGGTAATATTTCGGAATGTTCAGAGCCCCTCTCCTGAAATGACTGGGGAAAATTTAAAACTTCTATCGACCGTAACTCTGGAACGGTAGCAGATACGTAAAAACTTAAAGACGGGTCAAATTAGCATTCGTTGGGAGCTTTCACCTGTTACGAACCGCCCCCCTACGCCCCATAATAAGGAAGTTATGACGTCCCAAGATAGGCTATAATTTTGAAAAACCCAAATATCTCAAAAACCGCTGGTTTTAGAGCTAAACGGCCCGGTACCTCTTAGAAATACCGGAGGAAAGTATAGGGGGATTCGTTCCCGACCTGCTGGCACCTACAGTTGCCCGAAAATTTTTCACAAACAAAAATTCCTTTTCCAAATCTGAAAATAAATCCCAGTCGTTACGATCGCAATTTTTATTGTTTTATTGAAATTTGTTTACAGTAGATACGTATGTACTTATGTTATTATTTTATGTATCGGTAAGAGCAGAACGAGCCGGCAATCGGTCCGAAAATTTCTTTCTGAACTAGCTTAGCCAGCACGCCCCAGACGTGTATATGTTGGCCGTAAAAATAAACATTTCCTCCTTCCTTCACTTCGGCTGACTTCTGACGCCGCCGCTACTTCTCCTAGATATTCGACTGGAATGCTGCTGCTGCTGCTGCTGCTGCACCCTTTTGTGGTCCAGGAACTGGCCGCAGACTCACTCGTTTAAGGTTACGTGTCCCATCTTCGGAAGAGGTACTCTTAGGAACGCAGTCCCTCTTTGGTTGGATCTATCCTGAAAGTGACCAACTAAATTTCACTCGTCCATCGCGTCGATTAAAATTAGTAAATTCTTACCTATTTATGCGCTCTGTCTGTCTCTCTAATTCTTCTGCTCTCCGTTTTTTTTTTTTCCGTAATTTATGAGACTGTCCTGTCGACACAAAGATTCGGTTTCTTTACTGGATTTAGTCGAGCCCTACAGGATTTGCACACCTTCTGGCCGCGTGTCCATCGACCTACCTTCCACGTAATCCAAAATTGTGACGTAGGCACCCCATTTTCTATGGTCTTGAGGCGGCCGACCATAATTTAAATCTGAAACATACAAGAAAAACAACACAATAACGATCTTCTACCCAACTATCTTACGCTAACAATTATCATTTAATAAGTACGTACATACCTGCCTTTCAACCGCCAAGTTTGATGTGACTTGCCGCTCGAAACCCTCGGTCCTCGGTGGTCCCTCTAGCAGTCTAGCAGTCTAGCAGTCTAGCAGTCTAGCAGAGTTGACTGGCCGGCTTCTAACGCCGCTAGATATCGTGGATATTCGACTGGAATGCTGCTGCACTCTTGTCGTCACGTGAACTGGCCGCAGACTCACTCGTTTAAGGTTACGTGTTCCATCTTAGGAAGAGGTACTTGTATAGGAACGCGATCCCTCTTTAGTTAGATCTATCCTGAAAATGACCACTAAATTTCACTCATCCTTCCGATTAAAATTATTAAATTCTTACCTTTTAGACTGCCTATTTTTGGGCTCTGTCAATTCTTCTGCTCTCCGTTTTTTCCGTAATTTATGAGACTGTCCTGTCTACGCAAAGATTCAGGTTCTTTACTGGATTTAGTCGAGCCCTACAGGATTTTCACTATAAATGTCCCACCTTCTGGCCGCATACCCATCGACCTATCTTTCGCGTAATCCAAAATTGTGACGTAGGCACTCCGTTTTCTATGGTTTCGAGGCCGCCAACGGCAATATAAATCTGAAACGTACAAGAACAACAAACGATAACGACCTTCCACCCAACCATCTTACGCTAACAATTATCATTGTTAAGTAGGTACATACCTGCCTTTCAACGGCCAAGTAGACTCTCGTCCCACAGCACCAGCAAACCGATAAGATATCGCTGCCGGCCTCCTAATGAGTAATGCTCCGTCTCCTGTCTCCCTGTGGCCCATATACCGTTCGTTTTATTCAGTAGTTGAACCTGGTACGGCGCACCGCCCCAACCTTTAACCTAAAACGGAACGAGACAAGTTATTTGCATGTACCAATTCCCTGTTCGGCTCGTTCCACAATCCTATTTACGCTTGCTTGCCTGCTTACCGTCTTATTTATCACATTTCCCTTTGTTTGTTTAATTAAAATCTAAAACAATCTAAAATTTAAGAATATGACGCCTTCGCGCCGAGTCAAACGTCAAAATTTGACATCGGTCATCAGTCGCACCAACCACAGAACGGCAGACGAAAAGATGACGACCCACTGAATATATTGTTACAATGACGTCACGCCTGCCGTGAACCGGTTCCGGTCACTACGGTCGGGCGAACCGTTCAGTTCAGTTCAGCAGCAGTTTCTCTCGAGGATATTCCCATTTAGGGACTCATTAACGATCCGCAGACGGTAATCCATGCGAAAGCCCTAATAATCATCCAGAATTTCATTATCTGTACCCTTGACTATATAATGCCAAACGGATTTTTGACAGGAGCTGTTGCACGCTCGACGCGATAGATGGCGCGGCCTGTAGTAAATTTGAAAATTTGAAGGCGATGACACAACGGATGTTAAATAGACATTTTTGGCTTATTTTCGTTCGAAATTAAGCGAAAATAAGTCCGTGGACGGTCCGGCGTATACCCAGGGACGGTTAGTTTCGGTGTACGTGTTTGGGGTAAGCTGTGCGCATTCGGTGGCGTCTCCTTCGCTAGTGCCCCTTGACGCAGAAATATTAATATATCTCCAGAACCGCGGGGGCCACGGAGGAACGGAGCTCAGTTTTGGATTCGCCGTCGTCGGTATAGTCTAGAGAATTATTTCAGAATATTCCGAGCACTTTGACTTTTCCTCCGAAAAATCGATGGACTATAGCCTTTGAAATTTTCGAAAAAATAGATTTACGATTTAAGGGCGGCTCTGTACGTATTCGGGGCGCCGAACACGCTGGCGTGGTGGTTTTCTTTGTGGGCGTCCCCTTTGCAGAGAAAAAATATATATATCGGAAAACGAGAGGGTTGGATAGGAACGGAGTTCAGTTTTTCATTCGCCATGGGCGATATAGTCAGGTCGTAATATTTCGGAATGTTCAGAGCCCCTCTCCTGAAATGACTGTGGGAAAATTCTAAAACTTCCATCGACCGTAACTCTGGAACTGTCGCAGATACGGAATAACTAAAAGACGGGTCAACTTAGCGCTCGTGGGAGCTTTCACCTGAGACGAACCGCCCCCTACGCCCCATAATAAGGAAGTTATGACGTGAAGATAGGCTATAATTTTGAAAAACTCAAATATCTCAAAACCGTTGGTTTTAGAGCTAAACGGCCCGGTACCTCTTAGAAATACCGGAGGAAAGTATAGGGGATTCGTTCTCACCTGCTGGCACCTATAGTTGCCCGAAAAATTTTCACAAACAAAAATTCCTTTTCCAAATCTGAAAGTAAATCCCAGTCGTTACGATCGCAATTTTTATTGTTTTATTGAAATTTGTTTACAGTAGATACGTATGTACTTATGTTATTATTTTATGTATCGGTAAGAGCAGAACGAGCCGGCAATCGGTCCGAGTAATTTCTGAACTAGCTAGCTAGCACGCCCCGGACGTATATGTTGGCCGTAAAATAAACATTTCCTCCTTCCTTCACTTCGCTGACTTCTGACGCCGCCGCTTTCTCCTAGATATTCGACTGGAATGCTGCTGCTGCTGCACCCTTTGTGGTCCAGGAACTGGCCGCAGACTCACTCGTTAAAGGTTACGTGTCCCATCTTCGAAGAGGTACTCTTAGGAACGCAGTCCTCTTGGTTGTATCTATCCTGAACGTGACCACCTAAATTTCACTCGTCCATCGCGTCGATTAAAATTAGTAAATTCTTACCTATTTATGCGCTCTGTCTGTCTCTCTAATTCGTCTGCTCTCCGATTTTTTTTTTCCGTAATTTATGAGACTGTCCTGTCGACACAAAGATTCGGTTTCTTTACTGGATTTAGTCGAGCCCTACAGGATTTGCACACCTTCTGGCCGCGTGTCCATCCATCCTACCTTCCACGTAATCCAAAATTGTGACGTAGGCACCCCATTTTCTATGGTCTTGAGGCGGCCCACGATAATTTAAATCTGAAACATACAAGAAAAACAACACAATAACGATCTTCCACCCAACTATCTTACGCTAACAATCATCATTATCAAGTACGTATACATACCTGCCTTTCAACCGCCAAGTTTGATGTGACTTGCCGCTCGAAAACCTCTACGTTGCAGTACCCTCGGTCCTCGGTGGTCCCTCTAGCAGTCTAGCAGTCTAGCAGAGTTGACTGGCCGGCTTCTAACGCCGCTAGATATCGTGGATATTCGACTGGAATGCTGCTGCACTCTTGTCTAGGAACGCGATCCCTCTTTAGTCACTTCTATCCTGAAAGTGACCACTAAATTTCACTCACCCTTCGCGTCGATTAAAATTATTATTAAATTCTTACCTTTTAGACTGCCTATTTTTGGGCTCTGTCAATTCTTCTGCTCTCCGTTTTTTTTTCCGTAATTTATGAGACTGTCCTGTCGACACAAAGATTCGGTTTCTTTACTGGATTTAGTCGAGCCCTACAGGATTTTTACTACAAATTTTCCACCTTCTGGCCGCATATCCATCGACCTACGTTCAACGAAATTGATATATTGTGATGTAGGCACTCCACTTTGATGCCTTTCAACCGCCAAGTAGACTCTCGTCCCGCAGCACCAGCAAACCGATTAGATATCGTTGGCCTCCTATTGCTCTGTCTCCTTGTGGCCCATATACCATTTTTCCCATATCATATGCTACGTACCATTCGTTTTATTCAGTAGTTGAACCTGGTGCAGCGCATCGCCAACCTTTAACCTAAAACGAAGCGAGACGAGTTATTTGCATGTCCAAATTCCCTGTTCGGCTCGTTCGACAATCTTATTCACTTTTGCTTGCTTGCCTGCTTCTGCTTACCGTCTTATTTTCCTTTATTTATTTATAAATTAAACAAATTTGGCGCCGTCACGACACGCAACATAACCGCACTTTCTGTGACGTCACTGACCCGTGACGTCAGTCGCACCCTAAGCACAGATGAAACAGACCGCCGACCGTGAGGCCATAACTGATCCGGTCACTACGGTTCAGTTCAGCAGATTCTCTCCATGATATGCCCATTTGGGACTTATATACGGTGGTAATCCATGCGAAAGCCCTAATTGTCGTCCAGAATTTCGTTATTTATACGCTACAGTATTATTTACAGTTATCTACATGCCAAACGGATGCTTGACGGCAGCTGCCGCACGCTCGACGCCATAGATGGCGCGGCCTGTAGTAAATTTGAAGGCGATGACACAACGGATGTTAAATAGAAATTTTTGGCTTATTTTCATTCGAAATTAAGCGAAAATAAGTCCGTGGACGGTCCGGCGTATACCCAGGGACGGTTAGTTTCGGTGTACGTGTTTGGGGTAAGCTCTGTGCGCATTCGGTGGCGTCTCTTCGCTAGTGCCCCTTGACGCAGAAATATTAATATATCTCCAGAACCGAGGGGTACACGGAGGAACGGAGCTCAGTTTTGGATTCGCCGTCGTCGGTATAGTCTAGGTGAATTATTTCAGAATATTCCGAGCACTTTGACTTTTTCCTCCGAAAAAATCGATGGACTATAGCCTTTGAAATTTTCGAAAAAAATAGATTCACGATTTAAGGGCGGCTCTGTACGTATTCGGGGGCGCCGAACACGCTGGCGTGGTGGTTTTCTTTGTGGGCGGCCCCTTTGCCGAGAAAAAATTTATATCTCGGAAACCGCGACGGTTGGATAGGAACGGAGTTCAGTTTTGGATTCGCCATGGGCGATATAGTCTGGTGGTAATATTTCGGAATGTTCAGAGCCCCTCTCCTGAAACGACTGGGGGAAAATTCTAAAACTTCCATCGACCGTAACTCTGGAACGGTCGCAGATACGGACAAACTAAAAGACGGGTCAAATTAGCATTCGGGAGCTTTCACCTGAGACGAACCGCGTCCCCTACGTCCCATAATAAGGAAGTTATGACGTCGAAGATAGGCTATAATTTTGAAAACCTAAATATCTCAAAACCGCTGGTTTTAGAGCGAAACGGCTCCGGTACCTCTTAGAAATACCGGAGGAAAGTATAGGGGGATTCGTTCCCCACCTGCTGGCACCTATAGTTGCCCGAAAAAATTTTCACAAACAAAAATTCCTTTTCCAAATCTGAAAATAAATCCCGGTCGTTACGATCGCAATTTTTATTGTTTTATTGAAATTTGTTTACAGTAGATACGTATGTACTTATGTTATTATTTTATGTATCGGTAAGAGCAGAACGAGCCGGCAATCGGTCCGAGTTTTCTGAACTAGCTAGCTAGCACGCCCCGGACGTATATGTTGGCCGTAAAAATAAACATTTCCTCCTTCCTTCACTTCGCTGACTTCTGACGCCGCCGCTACTTCCTAGATATTCGACTGGAATGCTGCTGCTGCTGCTGCACCCTTTGTGGTCCAGGAACTGGCCGCAGACTCACTCGCTTAAGGTTACGTGTCCCATCTTCGAAGAGGTACTCTTAGGAACGCAGTCCCTCTTGGATCTATCCTGAAAGTGACCAACTAAATTTCACTGGCCCATCGCCGATTAAAATTAGTAAATTCTTACCTTTAGACAGCCTATTTATGCGCTCTGTCTGTCTCTCTAATTCTTCTGCTCTACTTTTTTTTTTTCCGTAATTTATGAGACTGTCCTGTCGACACAAAGATTCGGTTTCTTTACTGGATTTAGTCGAGCCCTACAGGATTTGCACAGCTTCTGGCGTGTCCATCCATCCTACCTTCCACGTAATCCAAAATTGTGACGAGGCACCCCATTTTCTATGGTCTTGAGGCGGCCCACGATAATTTAAATCTGAAACATACAAGAAAAACAACACAATAACGATCTTCCACCCAACTATCTTACGCTAACAATCATCATTATCATATACATACCTGCCTTCAACCGCCAAGTTTGATGTGACTTGCCGCTCGAAAACCTCTACGTTGCAGTACCCTCGGTCCTCGGTGGTCCCTCTAGCAGTCTAGCAGAGTTGACTGGCCGGCTTCTAACGCCGCTTAGATATCGTGGATATTCGACTGGAATGCTTCTGCACTCTTGATGTATAGGAACGCGATCCATCTTTAGTCACCTTCTGGCCGCATATCCATCGACCTACGTTCAACGAAATTGAAAAATTGTGACGTAGGCACTCCACGTACCTGCCTTTCAACCGCCAAGTAGACTCTCGTCCCGCAGCACCAGCAAACCGATTAGATATCGTTGGCCTCCTATTGCTCTGTCTCCTTGTGGCCCATATACCATTTTTCCCATATCATATGCTACGTACCATTCGTTTTATTCAGTAGTTGAACCTGGTGCAGCGCATCGCCAACCTTTAACCTAAAACGAAGCGAGACGAGTTATTTGCATGTCCAAATTCCCTGTTCGGCTCGTTCGACAATCTTATTCACTTTGCTTTTGCTTGCCTGCTTCTGCTTACCGTCTTATTTTCCTTTATTTATTTATAAATTAAACAAATTTGGCGCCGTCACCACACGCAACATAACAGCACTTTCTGTGACGTCACTGACCCGTGACGTCAGTCGCACCCTAAGCACAGATGAAACAGACCGCCGACCGTGAGGCCATAACTGATCCGGTCACTACGGTTCAGTTCAGCAGATTCTCTCCATGATATGCCCATTTGGGACTTATATACGGTGGTAATCCATGCGAAAGCCCTAATTGTCGTCCAGAATTTCGTTATTTATACGCTACAGTATTATTTACAGTTATCTACATGCCAAACGGATGCTTGACGGCAGCTGCCGCACGCTCGACGCTACAGATGGCGCGGCCTGTAGTAAATTTGAAGGCGATGACACAACGGATGTTAAATAGAAATTTTTGGCTTATTTTCATTCGAAATTAAGCGAAAATAAGTCCGTGGACGGTCCGGCGTATACCCAGGACGGTTAGTTTCGGTGTACGTGTTTGGGGTAAGCTCTGTGCGCATTCGGTGGCGTCTCTTCGCTAGTGCCCCTTGACGCAGAAATATTAATATATCTCCAGAACCGGGGGCCACGGAGGAACGGAGCTCAGTTTTGGATTCGCCGTCGTCGGTATAGTCTAGGTGAATTATTTCAGAATATTCCGAGCACTTTGACTTTTTCCTCCGAAAAAATCGATGGACTATAGCCTTTGAAATTTTCGAAAAAAATAGATTCACGATTTAAGGGCGGCTCTGTACGTATTCGGGGGCGCCGAACACGCTGGCGTGGTGGTTTTCTTTGTGTGCGGCCCTTTGCCGAGAAAAATTTATATCTCGGAAACCGCGACGGTTGGATAGGAACGGAGTTCAGTTTTGGATTCGCCATGGGCGATATAGTCTGGTGGTAATATTTCGAATGTTCAGAGCCCTCTCCTGAAACGACTGGGGAAAATTTAAACTTCCATCGACCGTAACTCTGGAACGGTCGCAGATACGGAAAAACTAAAAGACGGGTCAAATTAGCATTCGGCGGAGCTTTCACCTGAGACGAACCGCGTCCCCCTACGTCCCATAATAAGGAAGTTATGACGTCCCGAAGATAGGCTATAATTTTGGAAAACCTAAATATCTCAAAACCGCTTGGTTTTAGAGCGAAACGGCTCCGGTACCTCTTAGAAATACCGAGGAAAGTATAGGGGGATTCGTTCTCCACCTGCTGGCACCTATAGTTGCCCGAAAAAATTTTCACAAACAAAAATTCCTTTTCCAAATCTGAAAATAAATCCCGGTCGTTACGATCGCAATTTTTATTGTTTTATTGAAATTTGTTTACAGTAGATACGTATGTAGTTATGTTATTATTTTATGTATCGGTAAGAGCAGAACGAGCCGGCAATCGGTCCGAGTACCCCTTTCTGAACTAGCTAGCTAGCACGTCCCGGACGTATATGTTGGCCGTAAAAATAAACATTTCCTCCTTCCTTCACTTCGGCTGACTTCTGACGCCGCCGTTACTTCTCCTAGATATTCGACTGGAATGCTGCTGCTGCACCCTTTTGTGGTCCAGGAACTGGCCGCAGACTCACTCGTTTAAGGTTACGTGTCCCATCTTCGAAGAGGTACTTTAGGAACGCAGTCCCTCTTGGTTGGATCTATCCTGAAAGTGACCAACTAAATTTCACTCGCCCATCCGATTAAAATTAGTAAATTCTACCTTTTAGACAGCCTATTTATGCGCTCTGTCTGTCTCTCTAATTCTTCTGCTCTCCGTTTTTTTTTTTTCCGTAATTTATGAGACTGTCCTGTCGACACAAAGATTCGGTTTCTTTACTGGATTTAGTCGAGCCCTACAGGATTTGCACACCTTCTGGCCGCGTGTCCATCCATCCTACCTTCCACGTAATCCAAAATTGTGACGTAGGCACCCCATTTTCTATGGTCTTGAGGCGGCCCACGATAATTTAAATCTGAAACATACAAGAAAAACAACACAATAACGATCTTCCACCCAACTATCTTACGCTAACAATCATCATTATCAAGTACGTATACATACCTGCCTTTCAACCGCCAAGTTTGATGTGACTTGCCGCTCGAAAGCCTCTACGTTGCAGTACCCTCGGTCCTCGGTGGTCCCTCTAGCAGTCTAGCAGAGTTGACTGGCCGGCTTCTAACGCCGCTAGATATCGTGGATATTCGACTGGAATGCTGCTGCACTCTTGATGTCTAGGAACGCGATCCCTCTTTAGTCACCTTCTGGCCGCATATCCATCGACCTACGTTCAACGAAATTGAAAATTGTGACGTAGGCACTCCACTGCCTTTCAACCGCCAAGTAGACTCTCGTCCCGCAGCACCAGCAAACCGATTAGATATCGTTGGCCTCCTATTGCTCTGTCTCCTTGTGGCCCATATACCATTTTTCCCATATCATATGCTACGTACCATTCGTTTTATTCAGTAGTTGAACCTGGTGCAGCGCATCGCCAACCTTTAACCTAAAACGAAGCGAGACGAGTTATTTGCATGTCCAAATTCCCTGTTCGGCTCGTTCGACAATCTTATTCACTTTGCTTTTGCTTGCCTGCTTCTGCTTACCGTCTTATTTTCCTTTATTTATTTATAAATTAAACAAATTTGGCGCCGTCACGACACGCAACATAACCGCACTTTCTGTGACGTCACTGACCCGTGACGTCAGTCGCACCCTAAGCACAGATGAAACAGACCGCCGACCGTGAGGCCATAACTGATCCGGTCACTACGGTTCAGTTCAGCAGATTCTCTCCATGATATGCCCATTTGGGACTTATATACGGTGGTAATCCATGCGAAAGCCCTAATTGTCGTCCAGAATTTCGTTATTTATACGCTACAGTATTATTTACAGTTATCTACATGCCAAACGGCAGCTGCCGCACGCTCGACGCCATAGATGGCGCGGCCTGTAGTAAATTTGAAGGCGATGACACAACGGATGTTAAATAGAAATTTTTGGCTTATTTTCATTCGAAATTAAGCGAAAATAAGTCCGTGGACGGTCCGGCGTATACCCAGGGACGGTTAGTTTCGGTGTACGTGTTTGGGGTAAGCTCTGTGCGCATTCGGTGGCGTCTCCTTCGCTAGTGCCCCCTTGGACGCAGAAATATTAATATATCTCCAGAACCGCGGGGGCCACGGAGGAACGGAGCTCAGTTTTGGATTCGCCGTCGTCGGTATAGTCTAGGTGAATTATTTCAGAATATTCCGAGCACTTTGACTTTTTCCTCCGAAAAAATCGATGGACTATAGCCTTTGAAATTTTCGAAAAAAATAGATTCACGATTTAAGGGCGGCTCTGTACGTATTCGGGGGCGCCGAACACGCTGGCGTGGTGGTTTTCTTTGTGGGCGGCCCATTTGCCGATAAAAAATTTATATCTCGGAAACCGCGACGGTTGGATTGGAACGGAGTTCAGTTTTGATTCGCCATGGGCGATATAGTCTGGTGGTAATATTTCGAATGTTCAGAGCCCCTCCTGAAACGACTGTGGGAAAATTCTAAAACTTCCATCGACCGTAACTCTGGACAGGTCGCAGATACGGAAAAACTAAAAGACGCTTCAAATTAGCATTCGGCGGGAGCTTTCACCTGAGACGAACAGCGTCCCACTACGTCACATAATAAGGAAGTGATGACGTCCAGAAGATAGGCTATAATTTTGAAAAACCCAAATATCTCAAAACCGCTGGTTTTAGAGCTAAACGGCTCCGGTACCTCTTAGAAATACCGAGGAAAGTATAGGGGATTCGTTCTCACCTGCTGGCACCTATAGTTGCCCGAAAAATTTTCACAAACAAAAATTCCTTTTCCAAATCTGAAAATAAATCCCGGTCGTTACGATCGCAATTTTTATTGTTTTATTGAAATTTGTTTACAGTAGATACGTATGTACTTATGTTATTATTTTATGTATCGGTAAGAGCAGAACGAGCCGGCAATCGGTCCGAGTACCCCTTTCTGAACTAGCTAGACAGCACGTCCCAGACGTGTATATGTTGGCCGTAAAAATAAACATTTCCTCCTTCCTTAACTTCCGCTGACTTCTGACACCGCAGCTACTTCTCCTAGATATTCGACTGGAATGCTGCTGCTGAAACCTTTTGTGGTCCAGGAACTGGCCGCAGACTCTCTCTTTTAAGGTTACGTGTCCCATCTTCGAAGAGGTACTCTTAGGAACGCAGTCCCTCTTTGGTTGGATCTATCCTGAAAGTGACCAACTAAATTTCACTCGCCCATCGCGCCGATTAAAATTAATAAATTCTAACCTTTTAGACAGCCTATTTATGCGCTCTGTCTGTCTCTCTAATTCTTCTGCTCTCCGTTTTTTTTTTCCGTAATTTATGAGACTGTCCTGTCGACACAAAGATTCGGTTTCTTTACTGGATTTAGTCGAGCCCTACAGGATTTGCACACCTTCTGGCCGCGTGTCCATCCATCCTACCTTCCACGTAATCCAAAATTGTGACGTAGGCACCCCATTTTCTATGGTCTTGAGGCGGCCCACGATAATTTAAATCTGAAACATACAAGAAAAACAACACAATAACGATCTTCCACCCAACTATCTTACGCTAACAATCATCATTATCAAGCACGATACATACCTGCCTTCAACCGCCAAGTTTGATGTGACTTGCCGCTCGAAAACCTCTACGTTGCAGTACCTCGGTCCTCGGTGGTCCCTCTAGCAGTCTAGCAGAGTTGACTGGCCGGCTTCTAACGCCGCTAGATATCGTGGATATTCGACTGGAATGCTGCTGCACTCTTGATGTCTAGGAACGCGATCCCTCTTTAGTCACCTTCTGGCCGCATATCCATCGACCTACGTTCAACGAAATTGAAAAATTGTGACGTAGGCACTCCACGTACCTGCCTTTCAACCGCCAAGTAGACTCTCGTCCCGCAGCACCAGCAAACCGATTAGATATCGTTGGCCTCCTATTGCTCTGTCTCCTTGTGGCCCATATACCATTTTTCCCATATCATATGCTACGTACCATTCGTTTTATTCAGTAGTTGAACCTGGTGCAGCGCATCGCCAACCTTTAACCTAAAACGAAGCGAGACGAGTTATTTGCATGTCCAAATTCCCTGTTCGGCCTGTTCGACAATCTTATTCACTTTGCTTGCTTGCCTGCTTCTGCTTACCGTCTTATTTTCCTTTATTTATTTATAAATAAATAAATTTGGCGCCGTCACGACACGCAACATAACCGCACTTTCTGTGACGTCACTGACCCGTGACGTCAGTCGCACCCTAAGCACAGATGAAACAGACCGCCGACCGTGAGGCCATAACTGATCCGGTCACTACGGTTCAGTTCAGCAGATTCTTCCATGATATGCCCATTTGGGACTTATATACGGTGGTAATCCATGCGAAAGCCCTAATTGTCGTCCAGAATTTCGTTATTTATACGCTACAGTATTATTTACAGTTATCTACATGCCAAACGGATGCTTGACGGCAGCTGCCGCACGCTCGACGCCATAGATGGCGCGGCCTGTAGTAAATTTGAAGGCGATGACACAACGGATGTTAAATAGAAATTTTTGGCTTATTTTCATTCGAAATTAAGCGAAAATAAGTCCGTGGACGGTCCGGCGTATACCCAGGGACGGTTAGTTTCGGTGTACGTGTTTGGGGTAAGCTCTGTGCGCATTCGGTGGCGTCTCCTTCGCTAGTGCCCCTTGACGCAGAAATATTAATATATCTCCAGAACCGCGGGGGCCACGGAGGAACGGAGCTCAGTTTTGGATTCGCCGTCGTCGGTATAGTCTAGGTGAATTATTTCAGAATATTCCGAGCACTTTGACTTTTTCCTCCGAAAAAATCGATGGACTATAGCCTTTGAAATTTTCGAAAAAAATAGATTCACGACTTAAGGGCGGCTCTGTACGTATTCGGGGGCGCCGAACACGCTGGCGTGGTGGTTTTCTTTGTGGGCGGCCCCTTTGCCGAGAAAAAATTTATATCTCGGAAACCGCGACGGTTGGATAGGAACGGAGTTCAGTTTTGGATTCGCCATGGGCGATATAGTCTGGTGGTAATATTTCGGAATGTTCAGAGACCTCTCCTGAAACGACTGGGGAAAATTTAAAACTTCCATACCGTAACTCTGGAACGGTCGCAGATACGGAAAAACTAAAAGACGGGTCAAATTAGCATTCGTGGAGCTTTCACCTGAGACGAACCGCGTCCCCCTACGTCCCATAATAAGGAAGTTATGACGTCCCGAAGATAGGCTATAATTTTGAAAAACCTAAAATCTCGAAACCGCTGGTTTTAGAGCGAAACGGCCCGGGTACCTCTTAGAAATACCGAGGAAAGTATAGGGGATTCGTCACCTGCTGGCACCTATAGTTGCAAAAATTTTCACAAACAAAAATTCCTTTTCCAAATCTGAAAATAAATCCCGGTCGTTACGATCGCAATTTTTATTGTTTTATTGAAATTTGTTTACAGTAGATACGTATGTAGTTATGTTATTATTTTATGTATCGGTAAGAGCAGAACGAGCCGGCAATCGGTCCGAAAATTTCTTTCTGAACTAGCTAGCTAGCACGCCCCGGACGATATGTTGGCCGTGAAAATAAACATTTCCTCCTTCCTTCACTTCGCTGACTTCTGACGCCGCCGCTACTTCTCCTAGATATTCGACTGGAATGCTGCTGCTGCAACCTTTGTGGTCCAGGAACTGGCCGCAGACTCACTCGCTTAAGGTTACGTGTCCCATCTTCGAAGAGGTACTCTTAGAACGCAGTCCCTCTTGGTTGGATCTATCCTGAAAGTGACCAACTAAATTTCACTCGCCCATCGCGCCGATTAAAATTAATAAATTCTTACCTTTTAGACAGCCTATTTATGCGCTCTGTCTGTCTCTCTAATTCTTCTGCTCTCCGTTTTTTTTTCCGTAATTTATGAGACTGTCCTGTCGACACAAAGATTCGGTTTCTTTACTGGATTTAGTCGAGCCCTACAGGATTTGCACACCTTCTGGCCGCGTGTCCATCCATCCTACCTTCCACGTAATCCAAAATTGTGACGTAGGCACCCCATTTTCTATGGTCTTGAGGCGGCCCACGATAATTTAAATCTGAAACATACAAGAAAAACAACACAATAACGATCTTCCACCCAACTATCTTACGCTAACAATCATCATTATCAATTACGTATACATACCTGCCTTTCAACCGCCAAGTTTGATGTGACTTGCCGCTCAAAACCTCTACGTTGCAGTACCTCGGTCCTCGGTGGTCCCTCTAGCAGTCTAGCAGAGTTGACTGGCCGGCTTCTAACGCCGCTAGATATCGTGGATAGTCGACTGGAATGCTGCTGCTCTCTTGATGTCTAGGAACGCGATCCCTCTGTAGTCACCTTCTGGCCGCATATCCATCGACCTACGTTCAACGAAATTGAAAAATTGTGACGTAGGCACTCCACGTACCTGCCTTTCAACCGCCAAGTAGACTCTCGTCCCGCAGCACCAGCAAACCGATTAGATATCGTTGGCCTCCTATTGCTCTGTCTCCTTGTGGCCCATATACCATTTTTCCCATATCATATGCTACGTACCATTCGTTTTATTCAGTAGTTGAACCTGGTGCAGCGCATCGCCAACCTTTAACCTAAAACGAAGCGAGACGAGTTATTTGCATGTCCAAATTCCCTGTTCGGCTCGTTCGACAATCTTATTCACTTTGCTTTTGCTTGCCTGCTTCTGCTTACCGTCTTATTTTCCTTTATTTATTTATAAATTAAACAAATTTGGCGCCGTCACGACACGCAACATAACCGCACTTTCTGTGACGTCAGTCGCACCCTAAGCACAGATGAAACAGACCGCCGACCGTGAGGCCATAACTGATCCGGTCACTACGGTTCAGTTCAGCAGATTCTCTCCATGATATGCCCATTTGGGACTTATATACGGTGGTAATCCATGCGAAAGCCCTAATTGTCGTCCAGAATTTCGTTATTTATACGCTACAGTATTATTTACAGTTATCTACATGCCAAACGGATGCTTGACGGCAGCTGCCGCACGCTCGACGCCAGATGGCGCGGCCTGTAGTAAATTTGAAGGCGATGACACAACGGATGTTAAATAGAAATTTTTGGCTTATTTTCATTCGAAATTAAGCGAAAATAAGTCCGTGGACGGTCCGGCGTATACCCTGGACGGTTAGTTTCGGTGTACATGTTTGGGGTAAGCTCTGTGCGCATTCGGTGGCGTCTCCTTCGCTAGTGCCCCCCTTGGACGCAGAAATATTAATATATCTCCAGAACCGCGGGGGCCACGGAGGAACGGAGCTCAGTTTTGGATTCGCCGTCGTCGGTATAGTCTAGGTGAATTATTTCAGAATATTCCGAGCACTTTGACTTTTTCCTCCGAAAAAATCGATGGACTATAGCCTTTGAAATTTTCGAAAAAAATAGATTCACGATTTAAGGGCGGCTCTGTACGTATTCGGGGGCGCCGAACACGCTGGCGTGGTGGTTTTCTTTGTGGGCGGGCCCTTTGCCGAGAAAAAATTTATATCTCGGAAACCGCGACGGTTGGATAGGAAGGGAGTTCAGTTTTGGATTCGCCATGGGCGATATAGTCTGGTGGTAATATTTCGAATGTTCAGAGCCCCTCCTGAAACGACTGGGGAAAATTTAAACTTCCATCGACCGTAACTCTGGAACGGTCGCAGATACGGAAAACTAAAAGACGGGTCAAATTAGCATTCGGCGGAGCTTTCACCTGAGACGAACCGCGTCCCCCTACGTCCCATAATAAGGAAGTTATGACGTCCCGAAGATAGGCTATAATTTTGAAAACCCAAATATCTCAAAACCGCTGGTTTTAGAGCGAAACGGCTCCGGTACCTCTTGGATATACCGAGGAAAGTATAGGGGATTCGTTCTCACCTGCTGGCACCTATAGTTGCCCGAAAAAAATTTCACAAACAAAAATTCCTTTTCCAAATCTGAAAATAAATCCCGGTCGTTACGATCGCAATTTTTATTGTTTTATTGAAATTTGTTTACAGTAGATACGTATGTAGTTATGTTATTATTTTATGTATCGGTAAGAGCAGAACGAGCCGGCAATCGGTCCGAGTACTTTCTGAACTAGCTAGCTAGCACGCCCCGGACGATATGTTGGCCGAAAATAAACATTTCCTCCTTCCTTCACTTCGCTGACTTCTGACGCCGCCGCTACTTCTCCTAGATATTCGACTGGAATGCTGCTGCTGCTGCTGCACCCTTTGTGGTCCAGGAACTGGCCGCAGACTCACTGCTTAAGGTTACGTGTCCCATCTTCGAAGAGGTACTTTAGGAACGCAGTCCCTCTTTGGTTGGATCTATCCTGAAAGTGACCAACTAAATTTCACTCGCCCATCGCCGATTAAAATTAGTAAATTCTTACCTTTTAGACAGCCTATTTATGCGCCTGTCTGTCTGTCTCTAATTCTTCTGCTCTCCGCTTTTTTCCGTAATTTATGAGACTGTCCTGTCGACACAAAGATTCGGTTTCTTTACTGGATTTAGTCGAGCCCTACAGGATTTGCACACCTTCTGGCTGTCCATCCATCCTACCTTCCACGTAATCCAAAATTGTGACGAGGCACCCCATTTTCTATGGTCTTGAGGCGGCCCACGATAATTTAAATCTGAAACATACAAGAAAAACAACTCAATAACGATCTTCCACCCAACTATCTTACGCTAACAATCATCATTATCACGATACATACCTGCCTTTCAACCGCCAAGTTTGATGTGACTTGCCGCTCGAAAACCTCTACGTTGCAGTACCCTCGGTCCTCGGTGGTCCCTCTAGCAGTCTAGCAGAGTTGACTGGCCGGCTTCTAACGCCGCTAGATATCGTGGATATTCGACTGGAATGCTGCTGCACTCTTGATGTCTAGGAACGCGATCCCTCTTTAGTCACCTTCTGGCCGCATATCCATCGACCTACGTTCAACGAAATTGAAAAATTGTGACGTAGGCACTCCACGTACCTGCCTTTCAACCGCCAAGTAGACTCTCCCCCGCAGCACCAGCAAACCGATTAGATATCGTTGGCCTCCTATTGCTCTGTCTCCTTGTGGCCCATATACCATTTTTCCCATATCATATGCTACGTACCATTCGTTTTATTCAGTAGTTGAACCTGGTGCAGCGCATCGCCAACCTTTAACCTAAAACGAAGCGAGACGAGTTATTTGCATGTCCAAATTCCCTGTTCGGCTCGTTCGACAATCTTATTCACTTTGCTTTTGCTTGCCTGCTTCTGCTTACCGTCTTATTTTCCTTTATTTATTTATAAATTAAACAAATTTGGCGCCGTCACGACACGCAACATAACCGCACTTTCTGTGACGTCACTGACCCGTGACGTCAGTCGCACCCTAAGCACAGATGAAACAGACCGCCGACCGTGAGGCCATAACTGATCCGGTCACTACGGTTCAGTTCAGCAGATTCTTCCATGATATGCCCATTTGGGACTTATATACGGTGGTAATCCATGCGAAAGCCCTAATTGTCGTCCAGAATTTCGTTATTTATACGCTACAGTATTATTTACAGTTATCTACATGCCAAACGGATGCTTGACGGCAGCTGCCGCACGCTCGACGCCATAGATGGCGCGGCCTGTAGTAAATTTGAAGGCGATGACACAACGGATGTTAAATAGAAATTTTTGGCTTATTTTCATTCGAAATTAAGCGAAAATAAGTCCGTGGACGGTCCGGCGTATACCCAGGGACGGTTAGTTTCGGTGTACGTGTTTGGGGTAAGCTCTGTGCGCATTCGGTGGCGTCTCTTCGCTAGTGCCCCTTGACGCAGAAATATTAATATATCTCCAGAACCGCGGGGCCACGGAGGAACGGAGCTCAGTTTTGGATTCGCCGTCGTCGGTATAGTCTAGGTGAATTATTTCAGAATATTCCGAGCACTTTGACTTTTTCCTCCGAAAAAATCGATGGACTATAGCCTTTGAAATTTTCGAAAAAAATAGATTCACGATTTAAGGGCGGCTCTGTACGTATTCGGGGGCGCCGAACACGCTGGCGTGGTGGTTTTCTTTGTGGGCGGCCCTTTGCCGAGAAAAAATTTATATCTCGGAAACCGCGACGGTTGGATAGGAACGGAGTTCAGTTTTGGATTCGCCATGGGCGATATAGTCTGGTGGTAATATTTCGGAATGTTCAGAGCCCCTCTCCTGAAACGACTGGGGGAAAATTCTAAAACTTCCATGGACCGTAACTCTGGAACGGTCGCAGATACGGAAAAACTAAAAGACGGGTCAAATTAGCATTCGGCGGGAGCTTTCACCTGAGACGAACCGCGTCCCCCTACGTCCCATAATAAGGAAGTTATGACGTCCCGAAGATAGGCTATAATTTTGGAAAAACCCAAAAATCTCGAAAACCGCTGGTTTTAGAGCAAACGGCCCGGTACCTCTTAGAAATACCGAGGAAAGTATAGGGGGATTCGTTCCCCACCTGCTGGCACCTATAGTTGCCCGAAAAAATTTTCACAAACAAAAATTCCTTTTCCAAATCTGAAAATAAATCCCGGTCGTTACGATCGCAATTTTTATTGTTTTATTGAAATTTGTTTACAGTAGATACGTATGTAGTTATGTTATTATTTTATGTATCGGTAAGAGCAGAACGAGCCGGCAATCGGTCCGAGTACCCCTTTCTGAACTAGCTAGCTAGCACGTCCCGGACGATATGTTGGCCGAAAATAAACATTTCCTCCTTCCTTCACTTCGCTGACTTCTGACGCCGCCGCTACTTCTCCTAGATATTCGACTGGAATGCTGCTGCTGCACCTTTGTGGTCCAGGAACTGGCCGCAGACTCACTCGCTTAAGGTTACGTGTCCCATCTTCGAAGAGGTACTTTAGGAACGCAGTCCTCTTTGGTTGATCTATCCTGAAAGTGACCAACTAAATTTCACTCGTCCATCGCGTCGATTAAAATTAGTAAATTCTTACCTTTTAGAATGCCTATTTATGCGCTCTGTCTCTCTAATTCTTCTGCTCTCCGTTTTTTTTTCCGTAATTTATGAGACTGTCCTGTCGACACAAAGATTCGGTTTCTTTACTGGATTTAGTCGAGCCCTACAGGATTTGCACACCTTCTGGCCGCGTGTCCATCCATCCTACCTTCCACGTAATCCAAAATTGTGACGTAGGCACCCCATTTTCTATGGTCTTGAGGCGGCCCACGATAATTTAAATCTGAAACATACAAGAAAAACAACACAATAACGATCTTCCACCCAACTATCTTACGCTAACAATCATCATTATCAAGTACGTATACATACCTGCCTTTCAACCGCCAAGTTTGATGTGACTTGCCGCTCGAAAACCTCTACGTTGCAGTACCCTCGGTCCTCGGTGGTCCCTCTAGCAGTCTAGCAGAGTTGACTGGCCGGCTTCTAACGCCGCTAGATATCGTGGATATTCGACTGGAATGCTGCTGCACTCTTGATGTCTAGGAACGCGATCCCTCTTTAGTCACCTTCTGGCCGCATATCCATCGACCTACGTTCAACGAAATTGAAAAATTGTGACGTAGGCACTCCACGTACCTGCCTTTCAACCGCCAAGTAGACTCTCGTCCCGCAGCACCAGCAAACCGATTAGATATCGTTGGCCTCCTATTGCTCTGTCTCCTTGTGGCCCATATACCATTTTTCCCATATCATATGCTACGTACCATTCGTTTTATTCAGTAGTTGAACCTGGTGCAGCGCATCGCCAACCTTTAACCTAAAACGAAGCGAGACGAGTTATTTGCATGTCCAAATTCCTGTTCGGCTCGTTCGACAATCTTATTCACTTTGCTTTTGCTTGCCTGCTTCTGCTTACCGTCTTATTTTCCTTTATTTATTTATAAATTAAACAAATTTGGCGCCGTCACGACACGCAACATAACCGCACTTTCTGTGACGTCACTGACCCGTGACGTCAGTCGCACCCTAAGCACAGATGAAACAGACCGCCGACCGTGAGGCCATAACTGATCCGGTCACTACGGTTCAGTTCAGCAGATTCTCTCCATGATATGCCCATTTGGGACTTATATACGGTGGTAATCCATGCGAAAGCCCTAATTGTCGTCCAGAATTTCGTTATTTATACGCTACAGTATTATTTACAGTTATCTACATGCCAAACGGATGCTTGACGGCAGCTGCCGCACGCTCGACGCCATAGATGGCGCGGCCTGTAGTAAATTTGAAGGCGATGACACAACGGATGTTAAATAGAAATTTTTGGCTTATTTTCATTCGAAATTAAGCGAAAATAAGTCCGTGGACGGTCCGGCGTATACCCAGGGACGGTTAGTTTCGGTGTACGTGTTTGGGGTAAGCTCTGTGCGCATTCGGTGGCGTCTCCTTCGCTAGTGCCCCCTTGGACGCAGAAATATTAATATATCTCCAGAACCGCGGGGGCCACGGAGGAACGGAGCTCAGTTTTGGATTCGCCGTCGTCGGTATAGTCTAGGTGAATTATTTCAGAATATTCCGAGCACTTTGACTTTTTCCTCCGAAAAAATCGATGGACTATAGCCTTTGAAATTTTCGAAAAAAATAGATTCACGATTTAAGGGCGGCTCTGTACGTATTCGGGGGCGCCGAACACGCTGGCGTGGTGGTTTTCTTTGTGGGCGGCCCCTTTGCCGAGAAAAAATTTATATCTCGGAAACCGCGCCGGTTGGATAGGAACGGAGTTCAGTTTTGGATTCGCCATGGGCGATATAGTCTGGTGGTAATATTTAGGAATGTTCAGAGCCCCTCTCCTGAAACGACTGGGGGAAAATTCTAAAACTTCCATCGACCGTAACTCTGGAACGGTCGCAGATACGGAAAAACTAAAAGACGGGTCAAATTTGCATTCGGGGGAGCTTTCACCTGAGACGAACCGCGTCCCCTTACGTCCCATAATAAGGAAGTTATGACGTCCCGAAGATAGGCTATAATTTTGGAAAAACCCAAATATCTCGAAAACCGTTGGTTTTAGAGCGAAACGGCTCCGGGTACCTCTTGGAAACACCGGGAGGAAAGTATAGGGGGATTCGTTCCCCACCTGCTGGCACCTATAGTTGCCCGAAAAAATTTTCACAAACAAAAATTCCTTTTCCAAATCTGAAAATAAATCCCGGTCGTTACGAGCGCAATTTTTATTGTTTTATTGAAATTTGTTTACAGTAGATACGTATGTAGTTATGTTATTATTTTATGTATCGGGAAGAGCAGAACGAGCCGGCAATCGGTCCGAGTACCCCTTTCAGAACTAGCTTAGCTAGCACGCCCCGGACGTATATGTTGGCCGTAAAATAAACATTTCCTCCTTCCTTCACTTCGCTGACTTCTGACGCCGCCGCTACTTCTCCTAGATATTCGACTGGAATGCTGCTGCTGCTGCTGCTGCTGCACCCTTTGTGGTCCAGGAACTGGCCGCAGACTCACTGCTTAAGGTTACGTGTCCCATCTTCGGAAGAGGTACTCTTAGGAACGCAGTCCCTCTTTGGTTGGATCTATCCTGAAAGTGACCAACTAAATTTCACTCGCCCATCGCCGATTAAAATTAGTAAATTCTTACCTTTAGACAGCCTATTTATGCGCTCTGTCTGTCTCTCTAATTCTTCTGCTCTCCGTTTTTTTTTCCGTAATTTATGAGACTGTCCTGTCGACACAAAGATTCGGTTTCTTTACTGGATTTAGTCGAGCCCTACAGGATTTGCACACCTTCTGGCCGCGTGTCCATCCATCCTACCTTCCACGTAATCCAAAATTGTGACGTAGGCACCCCATTTTCTATGGTCTTGAGGCGGCCCACGATAATTTAAATCTGAAACATACAAGAAAAACAACACAATAACGATCTTCCACCCAACTATCTTACGCTAACAATCATCATTATCAAGTACGTATACATACCTGCCTTTCAACCGCCAAGTTTGATGTGACTTGCCGCTCGAAAACCTCTACGTTGCAGTACCCTCGGTCCTCGGTGGTCCCTCTAGCAGTCTAGCAGAGTTGACTGGCCGGCTTCTAACGCCGCTAGATATCGTTGATATTCGACTGGAATGCTGCTGCACTCTTGTCTAGGAACGCGATCCCTCTTTAGTCACTTCTATCCTGAAAGTGACCACTAAAAATTTCACTCACCCTTCGCGTCGATTAAAATTATTAAATTCTTACCTTTGAGACTGCCTATTTTTGGGCTCTGTCAATTCTTCTGCTCTCCGTTTTTTTCCGTAATTTATGAGACTGTCCTGTCGACACAAAGATTCAGGTTCTTTACTGGATTTAGTCGAGCCCTACAGGATTTACACTACAAATTTCCCACCTTCTGGCCACATACCCATCGACCTATCTTCCGCGTAATCCAAAATTGTGACGTAGGCACTCCGTTTTCTATGGTTTCGAAGCCGCCAACGGCAATATAAATCTGAAACGTACAAGAACAACAAACAATAACAACCTTCCACCCAACTATCTTACGCTAACAATTATCATTGTTAAGTAGGTACATACCAGCCTCTCAACGGCCAAGTAGACTCGCCCCACAGCACCAGCAAACCGATAAGATATCGCTGCCGGCCTCCTAATGAGTAATGCTCCGTCTCCTGTCTCCCTGTGGCCCATATACCGTTCGTTTTATTCAGTAGTTGAACCTGGTACGGCGCACCGCCCCAACCTTTAACCTAAAACGAAACAAGTTATTTGCATGTACCAATTCCCTGTTTGGCTCGTTCGACAATCTTATTTACGCTGGCTTGCCTGCTTACCGTCTTATTTATCACATTTCCCTTTGTTTGTTTAATTAAAATCTAAAATTAAGAATATGACGGCTTCGCGCCGAGTCAAACGTCAAAATTTGACATCGGTCATCAGTCGCACCAACCACAGAACGGCAGACGAAAAGATGACGACCCACTGAATATATTGTTACAATGACGTCACGCCTGCCGTGAACCGGTTCCGGTCACTACGGTCGGGCGAACCGTTCAGTTCAGTTCAGCAGCAGTTTCTCTCCAGGATATTCCCACTTAGGGACTCATATACGATCGCGATACGATCCGCAGACGGTAATCCATGCGAAAGCCCTAATAATCATCCAGAATTTCATTATCTGTACCCTTGACTATAATGCCAATTTATAGAGATAGACTGCCTATTTTTGGGCTCCGTCAATTCTTCTGCTCTCCGTTTTTTCCGTAATTTATGAGACTGTCCTGTCTACACAAAGATTCAGGTTCTTTACTGGATTTAGTCGAGCCCTACAGGATTTTCACTACAAATTTCCCACCTTCTGGCCGCATACCCATCGACCTATCTTCCGTAATCAAAAATTCTGACGAAGGCACTCCGTTTTCTAGGGTTTCGAGGCCGCCAACGGCAATATAAATCTGAAACGTACAAGAACAACAAACAATAACGACCTTCCACCCAACTATCTTACGCTAACAATTATCATTGTTAAGTAGGTACATACCAGCCTCTCAACGGCCAAGTAGACTCTCGTCCCACAGCACCAGCAAACCGATAAGATATCGCTGCCGGCCTCCTAATGAGTAATGCTCCGTCTCCTGTCTCCTGTGGCCCATATACCGTTCGTTTTATTCAGTAGTTGAACCTGGTACGGCGCACCGCCCCAACCTTTAACCTAAAACGAAACAAGTTATTTGCATGTACCACCCCTGTTTGGCTCGTTCGACAATCTTATTTACGCTGGCTTGCCTGCTTACCGTCTTATTTATCACATTTCCTTTGTTTGTTTAATTAAAATCTAAAATTAAGAATATGACGGCTTCGCGCCGAGTCAAACGTCAAAATTTGACATCGGTCATCAGTCGCACCAACCACAGAACGGCAGACGAAAAGATGACGACCCACTGAAGATATTGTTACAATGACGTCACGCCTGCCGTGAACCGGTTCCGGTCACTACGGTCGGGCGAACCGTTCAGTTCAGTTCAGCAGCAGTTTCTCTCCAGGATATTCCCATTTAGGGACTCATATACGATCGCGATACGATCCGCAGACGGTAATCCATGCGAAAGCCCTAATAATCATCCAGAATTTCATTATCTGTACCCTTGACTATAATGCCAAACGGATTTTTGACAGGAGCTGTTGCACGCTCGACGCGACAGATGGCGCGGCCTGTAGTAAATTTGAAAATTTGAAGGCGATGACACAACGGATGTTAAATAGACATTTTTGGCTTATTTTCATTCGAAATTAAGCGAAAATAAGTCCGTGGACGGTCTGGCGTATACCCAGGGACGGTTAGTTTCGGTGTACGTGTTTGGGGTAAGCTCTGTGCGCGTTCGGTGGCGTCTCCTTCGCTAGTGCCCCTTTGGACGCAGAAATATTAATATCTCCAGAACCGCGGGGGCCACGGAGGAACGGAGCTCAGTTTTGGATTCGCCGTCGTCGGTATAGTCTAGGTGAATTATTTCAGAATATTCCGAGCACTTTGACTTTGTCCTCCGAAAAAATCGATGGACTATAGCCTTTGAAATTTTCGAAAAAAATACAATTACGATATAGGGGCGGATCTGTAAGTAATAGGGGGCGCCGAACACGCTGGCGTGGTGGTTTTCTTTGTGGGCGGCCCCGTTGCCGAGATAAAATTTATATCTCGGAACCCGCGAGGGTTGGATAGGAACGTAGTTCAGTTTTGGATTCGCCATGGGCGATAGAGTCTGGTGGTAATATTTCGGATTGTTCAGAGCCCCTCTACTGAAATGACGGGGGGACAATTCTAAAACTGCTATCGACCGTAACTCTGGAACGGTAGCAGATACGGAAAAACTAAAAGACGGGTCAAATTAGCGCTCGTGGAGCTTTCACCTGAGACGAACCGCGCCCCCTACGTCCCCATAATAAGGAAGTTATGACGTCGAAGATAGTCTATAATTTTGAAAAACCCAAATATCTAAAACCGTTGGTTTTAGAGCGAAACGGCCCGGGTACCTCTTAGAAATACCGAGGAAAGTATAGGGGATTCGTTCGACCTGCTGGCACCTATAGTTGCCGAAAAATTTTCACAAACCTGAAAATAAATCCCGGTCGTTAGGATCGCAATTTTTATTGTTTTATTCAAATTTGTTTACAGCAGATACGTATGTACTTATGTTATTATTTTATGTATCGGTGAGAGCAGAACGAGCCGGCAATCGGTCCGAGTACCCCTTTCTGAACTAGATAGCTAGCACGTCCCAGACGTGTATATGTTGGCCGTAAAAATAAACATTTCCTCCTTCCTTCACTTCGGCTGACTTCTGACGCCGCCGCTACTTCTCCTAGATATTCGACTGGAATGCTGCTGCTGCTGCTGCACCCTTTTGTGGTCCGGGAACTGGCCGCAGACTCCCTCGTTTAAGAAGTTTAGGAACGCAATCCCTCTTTAGTTAGATCTATCCTGAAAGTGACCAACTAAATTTCACTCGTCCATCGCGTCGATTAAAATTAGTAAATTCTTACCTTTTAGACAGCCTATTTATGCGCTCTCTCAATTAATTCTTCTGCTCTCCGTTTTTTTCTTTTCCGTAATTTATGACACTGTCCTGTCGACACAAAGATTCGGCTTCTTTACTGGATTTAGTCGAGCCCTACAGGATTTTCACTACAAATTTCCCACCTTCTGGCCGCATGTCCATCGACCTACCTTCCACGTAATCCAAAATTGTGACGTAGGCACCCCATTTTCTATGGAACAACACAATAACGATCTTCTACCCAACTATCTTACGCTAACAATTATCATTTAATAAGTACGTACATACCTGCCTTTCAACCGTCAAGTTTGATGTGACTTGCCGCTCGAAAACCTCTACGTTGCAGTACCCTCGGTCCTCGGTGGTCCCTCTAGCAGTCTAGCAGTCTAGCAGAGTTGACTGGCCGGCTTCTAACGCCGCTAGATATCGTGGATATTCGACTGGAATGGTGCTGCACTCTTGTCGTCACGTGAACTGGCCGCAGACTCACTCGTTTAAGGTTACGTGTTCCATCTTAGGAAGAGGTACTTTTAGGAACGCGATCCCTCTTTAGTTCTGTCTATCTATCCTGAAAATGACCACTAAATTTCACTCATCCTTCGCGTCGATTAAAATTATTAAATTCTTACCTTTTAGACTGCCTATTTTTGGGCTCCGTCAATTCTTCTGCTCTCCGTTTTTTCCGTAATTTATGAGACTGTCCTGTCTACACAAAGATTCAGGTTCTTTACTGGATTTAGTCGAGCCCTACAGGATTTTCACTACAAATTTCCCACCTTCTGGCCGCATACCCATCGACCTATCTTCGGCGTAATCCAAAATTGTGACGTAGGCAGTGCGTTTTCTTTGGTTTCGAGGCCGCCAACGTCAATATAAATCTGAAACGTACAAGAACAACAAACAATAACGACCTTCCACCCAACTATCTTACGCTAACAATTATCATTGTTAAGTAGGTACATACCAGCCTCTCAACGGCCAAGTAGACTCTCGTCCCACAGCACCAGCAAACCGATAAGATATCGCTGCCGGCCTCCTAATGAGTAATGCTCCGTCTCCTGTCTCCCTGTGGCCCATATACCGTTCGTTTTATTCAGTAGTTGAACCTGGTACGGCGCACCGCCCCAACCTTTAACCTAAAACGAAACGAGACAAGTTATTTGCATGTACCAATTCCCTGTTTGGCTCGTTCGACAATCTTATTTACGCTGGCTTGCCTGCTTACCGTCTTATTTATCACATTTCCCTTTGTTTGTTTAATTAAAATCTAAAATTAAGAATATGACGGCTTCGCGCCGAGTCAAACGTCAAAATTTGACATCGGTCATCAGTCGCACCAACCACAGAACGGCAGACGAAAAGATGACGACCCACTGAATATATTGTTACAATGACGTCACGCCTGCCGTGAACCGGTTCCGGTCACTACGGTCGGGCGAACCGTTCAGTTCAGTTCAGCAGCAGTTTCTCTCCAGGATATTCCCATTTAGGGACTCATATACGATCGCGATACGATCCGCAGACGGTAATACATGCGAAAGCCCTAATAATCATCCAGAATGTCATTATCTGTACCCTTGACTATAATGCCAAACGGATTTTTGACAGGAGCTGTCGCACGCTCGACGCGATAGATGGCGCGGCCTGTAGTAAATTTGAAGGCGATGACACAACGGATGTTAAATAGAAATTTTTGGCTTATTTTCATTCGAAATTAAGCGAAAATAAGTCCGTGGACGGTCTGGCGTATACCCAGGGACGGTTAGTTTCGGCACAGTATATAGAACAGTATATATTCTATATACTGTGGTTTCGGTGTACGTGTTTGGGGTAAGCTCTGTGCGCGTTCGGTGGCGTCTCCTTCGCTAGTGCCCCCTTGGACGCAGAAATATTAATATCTCCTGAACCGCGGGGGCCACGGAGGAACGGAGCTCAGTTTTGGATTCGCCATGGGCGATATAGTCTGGTGGTAATATTTCGGAAAGTTCAGAGCCCCTCTCCCTGAAACGACTGGGGGAAAATTCTAAAACTTCGATCGACCGTAACTCTGGAACGGTCGCAGATACGGAAAAACTAAAAGACGGGTCAAATTAGTGTTCGGAGGGAGCTATCACCTGAGATGAACCGATCACATCGAATCAGATCACTTCGGAACGGATCACATCGGATCAGATCACTTCGAATGGGACCGTACCGGATCAGGCCACATCGGATCAGACTACATCGGGTCAGATCAGACAGATCACATCGTATCAGATCAGATCAGTTCGGATCAGATCAGATCACTTCGGATCAGATCAGTTCGGATCAGATCACCTCGGATCAGATCACCTCGGATCAGATCACCTTGGATCAGATCAGATCAGTTCGGATCAGATCAGATCACTTCGGATCGGATCAGATTACTTCGGATCAGATTACTTCGGATCAGATCAGTTCGGATCAGATCACTTTGGATCAGATCAGATCACTTCGGAGCAGATCAGATCAGTTCGGATCAGATCAGATCACTTCGGATCGGATCAGATTACTTCGGATCAGATCAGTTCGGATCAGATCACTATGGATCAGATCAGATCACTTCGGAGCAGATCAGATCACTTCGGATCAGATCAGATCACTTCGGATCGGATCAGATCACTTCGGATCAGATCAGTTCGGATCAGATGTCTTCGGAGCAGATCAGATCACTTCGGATCAGATCAGATCACTTCGGATCAAATCAGATCACTTCGGATCAGATCAGATCACTTCGGAGCAGATCAGATCAGTTCGGATCAGATCAGATCACTTCGGATCGGATCAGATCACTTCGAATCAGATCAGATCAGTTCGGATCAGATGTCTTCGGAGCAGATCAGATCACTTCGGATCAGATCAGATCACTTCGGATCGGATCAGATCACTTCGGAGCAGATCAGATCAGTTCGGATCAGATCAGATCACTTCGGATCAGATCAGATCACTTCGGATCGGATCAGATTACTTCGGATCAGATCAGTTCGGATCAGATCACTATGGATCAGATCAGATCACTTCGGAGCAGATCAGATCACTTCGGATCAGAACAGATCACTTCGGATCGGATCAGATCACTTCGGATCAGATCAGTTCGGATCAGATGTCTTCGGAGCAGATCAGATCACTTCGGATCAGATCAGATCACTTCGGATCAAATCAGATCACTTCGGATCAGATCAGATCACTTCGGAGCAGATCAGATCACTTCGGATCAGATCAGATCACTTCGGATCGGATCAGATCACTTCGAATCAGATCAGATCAGTTCGGATCAGATGTCTTCGGAGCAGATCAGATCACTTCGGATCAGATCAGATCACTTCGGATCGGATCAGATCACTTCGGATCAGATCAGATCACTTCGGATCGGATCAGATCACTTCGGATCGGATCAGATCACTTCGGATCGGATCAGATCACTTCGGATCAGATCAGATCAGTTCGGATCGGATCACTTCGGATCAGTTCGGATCAGATCACTTCGGATCAGATCAGATCACTTCGGAGCAGATCAGATCAGTTCGGATCAGATCAGATCACTTCGGATCGGATCAGATCACTTCGGATCAGATCAGATCACTTCGGATCAGATCAGATCAGTTCGGATCAGATGTCTTCGGAGCAGATCAGATCGCTTCGGATCAGATCAGATCACTTCGGATCGGATCAGATCAGATCACATCGGATCAGATCAGATCACTTCGGAACAGATCACCTCGGAGCAGATCAGATCACTTCGGATCGGATCAGATTACTTCGGATCAGATCACTTTGGATCAGATCAGATCAGTTCGGATCAGATCAGATCAGTTCGGATCAGATGTCTTCGGAGCAGATCAGATCACTTCGGATCAGATCAGATCACTTCGGAGCAGATCAGTTCGGATCAGATCACCTCGGAGCAGATCACCTCGGATCAGATCACCTTGGATCAGATCAGATCAGTTCGGATCAGATCAGATCACTTCGGATCGGATCAGATTACTTCGGATCAGATCATCAGATCACTTTGGAGCAGATCAGATCACTTCGGAGCAGATCAGATCACTTCGGATCAGATCAGATCACTTCGGATCAAATCAGATCACTTCGGATCAGATCAGATCACTTCGGATCAGATCAGTTCGGATCAGATCACTATGGATCAGATCAGATCACTTCGGAGCAGATCAGATCACTTCGGATCAGATCAGATCACTTCGGATCAAATCAGATCACTTCGGATCAGATCAGATCACTTCGGAGCAGATCAGATCACTTCGGATCAGATCAGATCACTTCGGATCAAATCAGATCACTTCGGATCAGATCAGATCACTTCGGAGCAGATCAGATCAGTTCGGATCAGATCAGATCACTTCGGATCGGATCAGATCACTTCGAATCAGATCAGATCAGTTCGGATCAGATGTCGGAGCAGATCAGATCACTTCGGATCAGATCAGATCACTTCGGATCGGATCAGATCACTTCGGAGCAGATCAGATCAGTTCGGATCAGATCAGATCACTTCGGATCAGATCAGATCACTTCGGATCGGATCAGATTACTTCGGATCAGATCAGTTCGGATCAGATCACTATGGATCAGATCAGATCACTTCGGAGCAGATCAGATCACTTCGGATCAGATCAGATCACTTCGGATCGGATCAGATCACTTCGGATCAGATCAGTTCGGATCAGATGTCTTCGGAGCAGATCAGATCACTTCGGATCAGATCAGATCACTTCGGATCAAATCAGATCACTTCGGATCAGATCAGATCACTTCGGAGCAGATCAGATCAGTTCGGATCAGATCAGATCACTTCGGATCGGATCAGATCACTTCGAATCAGATCAGATCAGTTCGGATCAGATGTCTTCGGAGCAGATCAGATCACTTCGGATCAGATCAGATCACTTCGGATCAGATCAGATCACTTCGGATCGGATCAGATCACTTCGGATCGGATCAGATCACTTCGGATCAGATCAGATCAGTTCGGATCGGATCACTTCGGATCAGTTCGGATCAGATCACTTCGGATCAGATCAGATCACTTCGGAGCAGATCAGATCAGTTCGGATCAGATCAGATCACTTCGGATCGGATCAGATCACTTCGGATCAGATCAGATCACTTCGGATCAGATCAGATCAGTTCGGATCAGATGTCTTCGGAGCAGATCAGATCGCTTCGGATCAGATCAGATCACTTCGGATCGGATCAGATCAGATCACATCGGATCAGATCAGATCACTTCGGAACAGATCACCTCGGAGCAGATCAGATCACTTCGGATCGGATCAGATTACTTCGGATCAGATCACTTTGGATCAGATCAGATCAGTTCGGATCAGATCAGATCAGTTCGGATCAGATGTCTTCGGAGCAGATCAGATCACTTCGGATCAGATCAGATCACTTCGGAGCAGATCAGATCACTTCGGATCAGATCAGATCACTTCGGAGATCAGATCACTTCGGATCAGATCACTTCGGATCAGATCAGTTCGGATCAGATCAGTTCAGAACAGATCACTGCGGATCGGATCAGTTCGGATCAGATCATTGTGGATCATATCACTTTGGATCAGATCACTTCGGGGCAGATCAGATCCGATCAGATCACTTCGGAGCAGATCAGAACACTTCTGATCAGATCAGATCACTTCGGAACAGATCACCTCGGAGCAGATCAGATCACTTCGGATCAGATCAGGTCGGATCAGATCACTTGGGATCAGATCACTTCGGAGCAGATCACTACGGATCAGATCAGATCACTTTGGAGCAGATCAGATCAGTTCGGATCAGATCAGATCACTTCGGATCAGATCATAAATTAATGTCGAAAACTACGAGAGCTAGAAAGAAACCGAGTCCATTTTTATTACATTTCCCTTTGTAGTTTGTTTAATTAAAATCTAAAATTAAGAATATGACGGCTTCGCGCCGAGTCAAATATAAATCAGTTCAATCAGTCACACCAACCACAGAACGGCAGACGAAAAGATGACGACCCACTGAATATATTGTTACAATGACGTCACGCCTACCGTGATCCGGTTCCGGTCACTACGGTCGGGTGAACCGTTCAGTTCAGCAGCAGATTCTCTCCAGGATATTCCCATTTGGGACTTATATACGATCGCGATACAATCCGCAGACGGTAATCCATGCGAAAGCCCTAATAATCATCCAGAATTTCCTTATTTATACGCTACGGTATTATTGACGGATGCTTGACATCAGCTGCCGCACGCTCGACGCTGTAGATGGCGCGGCCTGCAGTTAATTTGAAGGCAATGACGAAACGGATGTTAAATAGAAATTTTTGGCTTATTTTCATTCGAAATTAAGCGAAATAAATCCGGGGACGGTCTGGCGTATTCCCAGGGATGTTTAGTTTCAGTGTACGTGTTTGGGGTGAGCCCTGTGCGCATTCGGTGGCGCCGAACACGCCGGCGTGGTGCGTTTCCTTCGCTCTAGTGCCCCGTTGGACGAAGAAATATTAATATCTCCAGAACTGCGGGGGCCACAGAGGAACGCAGCTCAGTTTTGATTCTCCGTCGTCGGTATAGTCTATGGGAATTATTTCAGAATATTTCGAGCACTACGACTTTTTCCTCCGAAAAAATCAATGAACTATAGCCTTTAAAATTTTCTAAAAAAATAGATTTACGATTTAAGGGCGGCTCTGTACGTATTCGGGGGCGGCCCCGTTGCCGAGAAAAAATTTATATCTCGGAAACGGCGAAGGCTAGATAGGAACGGAGTTCAGTTTTGGATTCGCCAGGGGCGTTATAGTCTAGGGGTAATATTTTGGAATGTTCTAAAACTTCGATCGACCGTAACTCTGGAACGGTCGCAGATACGGAAAATCAATGGTAATTATATGTTTATTTTTTAAAAATATTAAATTCTGAAAGAATTTCCCTAAACTATATCGTCATTGATAAATCAAAGACTGAACTCCGTTCCTCTCTAGCTAGCCGTCATGGTTTTTGAGATATTAATTTTGATTTTCTTTCAATAGGATTAACAGGGACTTGTGGAGTACGAGATGATTTGAGGTAATTCTCACTAAAGGTGATTTATCATGAGCAACAGGACCTGCAGTTGGTTTGGATTGGTTTAGTGTGGTATAATTAGGTCAGAACAGATACGATCATATGGGATCGGATCAGATGTATTTAGATCACATCCGATCTGAGCTGATCCGATTGGATCAAATGTGACAGGATCAGTTTAGATGTGATCGGATCAATTGTGATCTGATCCAATTACAAAAGATACGATCGCATCTGGTCTGATTGATCGTATCTGTTCTAACCTCATTCAGCACACCACACTAAACCAATCCAAATCGACTGCAGTTTCTGCTGTACATGATAATTCACTTTTAGTTAGTGAAAATTTGCTCAAATCATCTTGTAGTCCATAAGTCCCTGTTAATCTCATTGGAAGAATATCGAAATTAATACCTCGCAAGCTAGGGAGGAACAGAGTTCAGTACATATTGGATATTGTCCAAGGGAATTACTTCGGAATATTCCAAGCCCTTCAAATTTTTTTTTTGGAAAAATCGATGACTATAGTATATAGCCTTTGAAAATTTCATGATATCTTCAAACAATAAATTTGCGATTTAAGGGCAGCTCTGTAGTCACGTGCCTTAATTTTTTGCGAGAGCATCATCATTTTGTAAAATGTCAAAAGAGAAATAAAATGAATATGATTATCAACTAAAATATCATAATTATAATTTTGAACAAAAAACAGTACGTGTTGAATTTGACACTTCAACTGGCGTTGAAAATGTGAAGGTGACGGTGGGATGTGAAGGTGACGGTGGGGTTTTCCAAATGAAACAAAGGCAAACAATTAACTAATAATAATTTACTCGGGACAAAATTACATTGTAAATTAATTATATAATAAAGCCTTAGATAAACATAAACTAATAATTTTCCTGTCATTTCGACATATTCTACATATAATTAAAAAAAATTCGAAAAACAAGCCGCTACCTAGAGATAGATACACGAAGACACATTTATTGGCTTTTCCTTAATAACATAATTGATATGCAATCAACTTGACTAAACGCAATAATTATACTCTAATTACAGCTTACATTAATTCTTGCATAAACTAATGGAGTGTACAATAATAACGAATAATTAAAATAACATAATACAAATAAATTGGCTAGCTTAGAAGTTGGCGAAAACGGTAACAAACGATTTTGGCATTCATTATACGGTCACCGATGATTACAACAAATAAAGATTACAACCTGTTTGTTTAAAATAGCAGTGCGTAATCGTTCGTTACCATCATAACAGCAATAGCATGTTAAATATGCAATCATTAAAGGAAACTTAACGAAAATAAAAAGTAATTATATGTACATACGCTGATATTTATTAAAATTCTTGTAATTCTCATAATGGGGTGATCAACACAATAAAAAATAAGGTATTCTTAGAAGAAAAATACTAAGCACATGAATTTATCTACCACTCGTAAAATGAAAGCTACCCTATCGTTGCAGTTTGAACTGTTTTCCGACACACTGCAACAATTAACTAAAGAAGTTTAAAGTCTGAAAATAGCATTAGTCAGTAAATACAAAAACTAACTTGCTTGTGAATAGTTGAAGAGAATCGATTGGTTCCCGAAAATCAACATTTTGTTGATTCTATTCTGATCTACTCATGCCTTATTTATCTAAAAATTATTAAAGATTTTTGACATATTAATCATTTGACAATAATTATTAAAGGAACACTTAGAATGCAATATAAACTCTACATAGGGGTCGTAGATATATTTGGGAATCTAACATAAAATGAGCAATTTGTTAAAATAAGGGTCAGCATTTTGAGGTGTAATTAATACTTGATTAACTAATAACAGATTAGGTTGTTCATATACTGGTTCACTTCGTACATGGTTGTTCACAGTCAATAGTTTGAATAAATTAATCACTTCTTAACCCATACCCAAAGTATGCTCTTAGGCATCTGCCCTAAACCCTTTTGTATGAACGAAAATGCACAAAAAGTTTAAAGGACAATTTTAAAAGACGAGGAGTACAACTAGGTTTCAGAGGAGGAGAATCGATGTTATATTTTGCCGAATCACAGGGAATTACATGAAAAAATTGAAATTACGTAATAGTGGATAAAAATGGTTACTCGTGTATTTGACTAGAACCCATATTGAGGGCACTAAAGTTCATCTTGCAATTATTGGAAAAAAGGCATATTACATACAAAATATTTCTTTCAAGTTTAGTTACATTGTATACTTATGAATTTTTTCCCATTTAATGAATGAATTTTGGAATTTTATTAGAATCTTACTTTCCTGACTTAACATTTTTCTTCTCGTTTGCTCACACACACACACACACACACATGCCCATACATCCACAAATATTTCCATCTCATTTTATTATTTTTTTTTTTGTATAGAAACATGTAATTATCTTCTAACATTAATAAATCTGTCCCAACAAGGGTCAGGCATTAGTTTTAAACTGTTACAAATATTCGACCAGTTAAGTTGTGTCGAGAAGTAATTGGACGAACTTTTCCATCAGTTTCAAACTAATCCCAGATTTGTGGGGACAGACCCAATAAATTTAAATGTTTTGGAGCGTCGACACTAAGCCAACTCAGTTACAGAACGAGTCATTTTTTAGTAAAACCGCAATTGACAGTTTAGATCCGATTTTTTGATAAATACTCATCGATGTTAATTTACTCGTGCAATGAGAAACAAAATTAGGGGAAAAAAAGTAAATTGAACAAATCTGTGTTGAAAAAAAGTTATGGCACAAAAAAGAAGAGCTAATTATTCCGACAAAAAAAACGTGTATAAGAAATCTGCACCGAATAATACTCCAAAAAAAAAAAAAAAAGTTAAAGGTAAATTTCAGAGTTCACAATTTTCCAAAGACTTTTAACATCGTTATATTTGTTTCCACAAATAACACTGTTTAACAGTTTTATATTTCACCATGAAATTTTCCAACACCGAAACTCAGTCATTCGCAAAAGAACTAAAGGGTAAGAAAAAGTGCCTCTCGATTAATTCCGACAAAGAAAATGTTAACCGCACACAGTAAATTCTACACTATTTAGATGTATTTCATTCACAATTATTGCGTACCCTTTGCAGATATAATCGATTCCAATTGCGACAATACTGAAGTAGACCCGCATAATAGAGCGACTGCAACATGTCGAGCGGTCAAACTTTAAATTACAACTAGTTAGATACGATTCAAGTGAAGATGAAAATGTCCGCGACAAGTTACTTTGTCCTGTTGCAGATATGACGTAATACCCTAAATTAATTATTAAAGCTTATTTAATATGCAGGTTACCTGCAATTATTACTGGAATGGGGGGTGAAGATAAGAGTGAACGGGCAAAAGTGTGCATACAACCGGTTTGTCTACACACTACTCAGGGGCTGATACATAAATGTAAACATTTAACGGTTAATGTCTACGCATATGTACGTATATTATATATACAGGGTGTCCGGAAATTATGCATTAATATTCAGCTGGGCGACACTACAAAAACTAATGCCACAAAGCAATGCAGCATTTTTTGGAAAACTCAAAATTAACGGGATTACAAGGTGTGGAAAAATTTTTTTTTTTTTAGAATTTCTTCTAATAACAGCGAGTACTGTTTTTTTTTTCTAATTTTATAAACGTATCACTAGTGTTCCTTTGTATTCACGTTCTTATTTTCAAGGCGTGCTGTTAATTTTGAAAATTAATTCGTGTGAGCGGCCGTTCATTTAACGCACGTGAATGTTTAAGTAGTTTTTCTCGAAAACGGCTAATTTTAACGTAATACAGAAAGAAACGCCTTTTTAAAGATTTTTTGACAATCTTTAAATTACGTTCTATCTAAATTTATAAAAATATTCAAACAAACATGTAAGTCATTTGAAGGTCGAAACCGGCCGAGGCCCTTCCGAGTTAGAGGATATGGAATTTTTGACGCCCTGTACTCTTGAGTTTTCGAGGAAATGTTAGAATATTGTCTGAAGCTATTTATTTGTGGCATAATTTTAGTTCTTCTTTAGTTTTATCGTTAGAATGCTTGTGGTATTAATTTTTCGCGTACAATCACCCCTGGGAATACTGACGCGTCATTACCGGACATCCCGACATAAAGGAGATGATAGAAAGATTAGTAATCGGGGCTTTGGTATGGAATTAAGTGCTGAAATGGAGGCTTCATACAATTTCAACTTTTTCGCCTTAAAACTAAAAGATTCCAGTTCCTACCCAACAGACCTTTCCAAACATTTCATAAATAGAATGCTCTTGAAGCTGTCACGATTTTTTCAATGTTAGCGCTAGTTGCTCGTGTTCGGTAGGAACTCGCTATATCACACATATAAAAACATAGTAAAAAGAGAAAATTAACGTTCACAGATAAAATTTTATCTACTGCACGTTTGGCAGATAAAGGGAGAAATATAAAATTTTACCTTGCAACGTCATCATTTCCTACGCGATAGATTAATTGCATTGATAATACACATCTAGCATAAATCTGCTGCCTCGGCTTGCAGTGACTTTCTTCGAGAGAGAAATTAAATTTTACAATTTTCATATCCTAAAACTCTATCCATCAATAATTAATGTAGTAAAAAATATAGCTTCTTTTCAAGTATAAAGGCTTGCCTTAAATAAAAATATTCCTGGGGGTATGTCCAATACAAAATAAAAAATTTGTACCATACTTTCAGATTATATAAAATATATAATATATATAAATAATTGGCGATAATTATTATTAACCCACCATATGCATCGCGGCACATCCGTACTGCTGATTTCCGTACAAATTTGGTCACAGTAAATTAATCCTACACAGGCGTTTACACCCCTTGTACTTCTGTTTTGGCCTCGGTGGTGCTTCTTAAGCAAAGTACATGACTTTTTTAGTGTCCGCGTGTACAGTTATCGCTCGGGCCATCGCCCCCGGAGTTCGATCTTCCGACGATCCGGACTGATGGGATCCCTCTCCGCTATAAAATAAAATGTATAAGTATCAAAATCCAAGGCTGTGCTGCGATTGTCGCAGACCTTATTACATAAAGATTTCCTGGTTTTGATATACAGGATCGGAAAGTTTATATCTTCCCACTACTTTTAGTCAATAGACATTCTAAATAAACAAGTGCGGCATTTTGCAAACATGGAATTCCAGGAAACATCTACTCTGCGGGCTAATACCCCGACCAGTATTGAATTACACCTGGAAAACCTATAGCAACAGCTAGAGTCATTCGTCAGAAGCCCACCAGACATATACCGGTTTCGAACTTATTAGCTCTCATCAGTATGCCATAGGTAAGGTATCCGACGAATAATCCCAGCTGTTTAGTCTGTCTAACCCGACAGAAGGGACCATGAGTACGCGGTGTAGAACTAACTACATCTATCGGCCATTCGCTACTCCATGCCGGACTGAAAACGTCACAGACACGAAGCGTTCTACATGCAGTAGACACCATTGAAAGCTGTCGACCTTTATCGCGTTCGGCGATATTTTGCAAACACGGAATTCCAGGAAACAACTACTCTGCGGGCTAATACCCCGACCAGCATTGAATTACACCTGGAAAACCTGGCATACTGATGAGAGCTAATAAGCTCGAAACTGGTATATGTCTGGTGGGCTTATGACGAATGACTCTAGCTGTTGCTATAGGTTTTCCAGGTGTAATTCCTGGTCGGGGTATTAGCCCGCAGAGTAGTTGTTTCCTGGAATTCCGTGTTTGCAAAATATCGTTCCTCGCCGAACGCGATAAAGGTCGACAGCTTCAATGGTGTCTACTGCATGTAGAACGCTTTGTGTCTGTGACATTTTCAGTCTGGCATGGAGTAGCGAATGGCCGATAGATGTAGTTAGTTCTACACCGCGTACTCAAGTGCGGCATTGCTAAGTGGAATAAAAGTAGCACATTTTAAAAATATTTTCATTAACACAAGGGGATTCAGAAAAAAGTGATCACCCAAAGTCGACATTTTAAAGGGGACACCATATAGGATGAATCAGTCATTAATTTTAACCAAATATTCCAGATTCCATTGGTGAGTGGAACAATTAAGAAATTATACAAAAAGTCATTATTATGGCAATACTAGCAAAAAAAAATAAAAAATTTGGCAACGTTGTGCCAGGCACAGGAGTTAGTTTCGGAGCAGTATGAATTAGTCAGTGAAAGCCTAGAAAGTTTTAATAATGATTTGAAAATAAATTTTTTTCACCGCAAACATGCATTTAAAAATGTTTTTATTCGCATCATCATATGTTACACATTTTTCTTTATCTCTTCTAAAACTTAATAACATTATAACTGAATCACCCTGTATATTCAAATTCTTCCAGTACGTGGAGGTTATTCATTATCCTACCTTCAACCTTTTTCGTGCTATTCGCATTCAAAATATGTCACAGATACATTGTCCCACAAAACTGTATCTTTTTTGGTTGCTATATTTTAACCACGGTTACAATTTATCGTTCTATAAATCACGCGGCCTGAAAAATGTAAAGATTATGATATGCCGTTACCCTAAAAATAGTAACGGTGCCGACTCAATTAACCGCATATAAACTTTGGTTACTAGCAACAACTAATTTGAGAACTTGGCTATGTTTAAATTCAAATTCACACAGGAGACTGCGCAGGTTTGTAAAGAGACTCTTACCTATCGTGTTCCTTCTCCACCAAATGGTACCTGGCCCTAAAGGCCACCAAGTGAGCGTAATAAGCAGGTGCTGGAATAGAAACTGACCGCGTACAACGCACGTAAGTGTGACACAACTGGTATGTTAAACATTGGAGTTCGTCAGAGTCTAAATGCGAGTCGTCCCACAAGACGTGGTAATGCGATGGCCTTGAAGTACCCTGAAAAATTTTTTTATGAAACAAATATGACAAATCAAATACAGATAAAAAACAAATTGTAACAATTAGAATATAAAGAAAGAAATCTAAACGGGTGTAAGAAATTATATAAAAAAATTCTTAAATTTTTTTACATTTTAACGCCTTTTTAGAGATGTGTAGTTTGCGAACGACCCGTTCGATTGATCCGGCTCGCGAAATAATCGGTTCCCGGCTCCCGGCAGTTCCGGCTCACTTACGATCCACGGTTGTTATGAGCGCTTTTGCTTCTTGAATCGATTTACTTGAATCGTTTGGTAATATTTTTAAAGCATTCGTTGGCGACAGGTATATTATTTTTTTTATGTACCATAAAAAAGTTATGAGAGAGGTAGGTACTAAACAAGAATACAAATTTTTTGATGAAAATAAAAATTAAAATTCAAAACTAAATTTAAATTGTGACAATTTATAACATTTTAGTAGAATGTAAATTACTATACTTCGTTTGTCTCTTTATTTGATTAGTATACTGTGGTCTCGTTCTTCGTTCATTTCGTTCGCAAATCACAACATTAATCCAGTGAACCGGATCTTTTTACTGACCGAGAGCCGGTTCCTTAAAAAGAGCCGAAGTGCCCACCTCTACTCCTTTTAGAAAATTTGAACTTCTTTATTTTAAAAACAAAGTCTCATTCCTAAGAGTTCATATACAGTGTGGTCCATTAAGGTCGCCGCATTTTCGGCTTAAAATGATCAAATTTGTGGTTTTTTAGGTACTGAAATCTCGAAAAATAAAACACGTAGAGCAAAAGTAATATCAAAAATAAAATTACTGATGTTTTGTTTATCCACTTTTACTATTTAAACTCTCCTCAAATATTATAATAACTTTTAAAATACTGTTACGGAAGCTCACCTACCTTTTTTGTTTGTTATGTTCCTGTTTGCGTTAGAATTTATAATTTTTGTAGTAACTTTATTCTGACGTTTTCCAGAATCTTCGAAGCTATATTCTATTCGTTTCTCGACACGTTCTTGAGATCGCAAAAACTTTGGAACTCTAAAAACCTATACAGGGTGTCCAGAAACTCTCCTGACAAACGAAGACCGGAGATTCCTCAGATAATTTTAAGACAATTTAACCCAATTCACCTAGTCCAAAAATGCTTCCTAAGGGAACTAGAGCTCTTTGAAGATGGCGCCTTGTAAATAGTTTTGTTTAAATACCTCCAGAACGCTTCTACTTAGAAAAACAAAAATTGGTATGCTTGTTTAGCCTTCAGAGATGAATCGATTCCATCTATTGTGAATTTCTAGTACCGGTCTAGGTGTCCGTTTTGGGTAGGTCAACGGTTATTTTAACGCATAACTTTTTTGTCTTTAACTTTTAAGCATTTGTGACACTAGATTATTAAATTTTCAGGTATTCTAGTACTAAAAGGTACTCTTACTTTAAGTCATTAGGATACACCGTTTTCTAGAAAAATGGATTTGGAAATTTTTCGTTAATAATCTAGTGTCACAAATGCTTAAAAGTTAAATACAAAGAAGTTATGCGTTAAAATAACTGTCGACCTACCCCAACGGACCAATTGATGGAACCGATTCATCTCTGAAGGCTAAACAAGCATACCAGTTTTTGTTTTTCTAAGTAGAAGCGTTCTGGAGGTATTTAAACAAAACTGTTTACAAGGCGCCATCTTCAAAGAGCTCTAAATTGTCTTAAAATTATCTGTATAAGCAAACTTGTTACTGCCAAATTATTGAAGATTTCCATAAAAAAATTTCCCAATTTTTTAGAATGATGTTCTAATCCTTAATGGTCCACCCTGTATTTAATTAACAACCTGTGTGTTTGGTAAAAATGCAACCCACATTACCGACCGGCGAGGCGGTAAATTTAAATTGTGTTCAGAGAACAACGCATGAAAATTTCATTAATTCACCGAGTTATAAAAATCACAAATCATATATTAAAATGTTGAATATCAGTGAGCGGTATTAAATTTATGAATAAATAAAACGTACCTGTATCCCCTGGTGGCTGCAAAGATAAAAATCGAATTCCGTGGGATGTGTAATTCCAACGTCCACCGTCGTACCGGCTGGAATATTACCGCTCTTGCCGCTCTGTTCCTTCTTATCCGAGCAGAACAACCTGGTGTGGTGTCTCTTTTGCACAACTATGAACGTTATGCCCGGCTTGTAATCCGCCTCCAGCTTGATGCAAGCCTCGCGTATGGCCGTCAGCTCGTGCTGTAGCAACTGCAGAAACTGTCCTTCGGAGACTCCGTCCCGGTACAAAATGATACGGTGCGGTTTGTAACCACCGGTGGATTTATAAAACATAATCAAAAGCTCCCTGACCATCGAGCTAAGCTCTTGGATGATCTCTTGGCGGTGCTGTTGCACACGAACCGTGGCCGCATAGCGAGACGGGTGGGCATCCATGGAACCTACCACGGCCGCTATGGAGGGTTTCTTGTTATCTCCCGCTGGTGGGTGTGTTACGTCAGCACCCAGGAATATTACCGGTTCATTAAATATCTAGAAATAATAAAATATTAAATTAAGAATTTCATCAAAGTAAAGCCTCTACAGGGTGAGTCAGTCATAATGTCATTAATTTTAACCACGTATTCGGAAGGCCTAATAAAGGCAGAAAATCGAAAAAAAAAAATTTTTACTCGACCTTTAAAAAAATAAACAAATCACCCTATAAAAATCGGTAACACGACGCTCCTGGTACGCTCAAACTTTCTGATGTCGCAGCCATATGATAATCTAATTCCGATGGAAGGCATCGTTGCCACATGTTTCCATACATAACGTGGTCTAACACTTCAGCGTGCGTATTATTCAAATTTGCCACCATTTAGTCGCACTTTCCGCATTTCGCATTTCTTTTCCCTCAAATTTACAGATCACACCACACATTTAGAGGGGGATGGAGAGAATACGAGCAGTAGTTTGTTTATTTCGGTCGTGTATTGGTCGTAAATTCACATCACAATGCCTAATTTTACTAATTTAGAATATGCGGAAATGCTAGTTTTATACGGGGAATGTTTACGAAATGCGAATGCCGCTGCTGTCGAATACCGGAGACGTTTCCCTAATAGGCTTCACCCAAGCGCGCGAACCTTTGTCCAAGTGTTTCAACGTGTTCGCGATACGGGATGTGTTAAACTCGAAGTGGAATTTTAAATAGGTTGGTACCATATACTACTTAAAAAGCAATACATTTCTAGGCTAGATGTATGTAAATGCTAGTTACAAACTGAATAATTATATTATCCTTACGACTAATACTACAAATTCATATTCAATTGTAAAACGTAGTGAAAACGTAATATCAAAATTATTAAAATAAATAACCTAACATTCAAAACATTTATTTATTATCTACATTTGTCTTTATTAAAAAATAAATCAATATTTAAGGAAAATTCATTCATGTATTTAGATAAAAAAAAAGTTAATTTTACTCCTTGTCGTTAAATAACAGTACAAAAACTAGGTAACTAGGTTATTGACCTAGTCTTGGACAGTGTTTTGTCGACAACACAAGGTTTTTTTATTACTTTGTATTTAAACACGTTTTAAACGTTTTTTATGTAATGTACATACCTAAATGGTTTATTACTCAGTTTATTATTGGATACGTTGGAGTTTTGTAATTTCAATATTGTAGTAGAATGAAAAAGCGGTTGCCGCAGCCGGGATTCGAACCCGGGACCCCTCGCTTTCCGGGCGATTGCTCTCCCAACTGAGCTACCACGGGCTACTTTTCCACTCTACTAATTTGGTACTGGTGTTACACATAATTTACTACAACTCGGCCAAACCTGACAACACAGCCGTCCTCGGCTGCCGGCCATAATCCGACACCTAGGTAATCATAAATCATAAACATAAGGGGTGCTGTGCTATCAGGTGGATCCATAATCCCACTTCTGAAGTTGTAGTAGAATGAAAAAGCGGTTGCCGCAGCCGGGATTCGAACCCGGGACCCCTCGCTTTCCGGGCGATTGCTCTCCCAACTGAGCTACCACGGGCTACTTTTCCACTCTACTAATTTGGTACTGGTGTTACACATAATTTACTGCAATATTAAATACTTTTTAAACAAACCAAGCTAATTTCTTTGCAGTCATAACAGTCACATTTGGTCGGACGAAAATCCACACGCTACTCGTCGGTTTAGCTTTCAGAGGCGATTTGTTCTCAACGTATGGGCAGGAGTTTACGGGAATCATTTGATTGGGCCGTATTTTCTACCGGAGAACCTGAATGGACCGCGTTACTTGCAATTTTTAATAGAATTGATTGGAAAGCGTTCATTGAACATTAACATTTTAAATTATTATTAGCAGAACTGAGCAAGAAATAATATGAGATTCTAAAATAGTCAGTACAATCGTTTATTTATGATGTCTAATGCCTAGGTAGGTAGGTACTAGAAAAATATTTCAACTTGGCAACATTGCATCAGATCGACATCGAGTTGAACTGTCAGCTGTAACCGACCAAGGCTGTGAACGGTCAGTGACAGTCTGAAAAGGGGGTTTAAATAATGATTTGAAAATATTTTTTTTCGGCGTAAATATGCATTTAGATTTTTTTTTAATCGCGTATTCGCATTATACTCATTATTCCCTATCTCCTCTTAAAATTAATGACATTATGACTGACTCACCCTGTATAATTCAACCCAGAAAAAAATGCAACATTTTAAAGACGACATTTTAATTTCATATGTTTACTTCAGTAGGACTAATTTTTGTCTTTAATTTAAGAAATTGTGTGACTATTGCCATCGACATAAATACAGGGTGTCCAGAATATGACGCAACAAAAAAAATGTCTACCACAAATCATTTTTCTACAAACACATTTAAAAAATAAAAACAACTACTAAGATACGATTAAAACTAAACAAAAATCCTTATAAAGTAACCTGTTTTTTTTATCAGTATTAATAACGTAAACAATAGAAGATCTCTTAAAAATCCTTCAAACTGTAACGTACTGTACCATATCACATTACAACCAACAACCTGTCGCTGTTAACCTCAAACTAGTTGTGCATTGTACTCGTACATGCTTACTTCGTATTGTGACTTTTGTGTTTAGTTTTTTTTTTGTACCTAGTGTTTGCTTGATGTTTGTAAGCGCACATAAACAAATTGAATTTTTTAGTAACCATGAGCTGCATGGAGTGTTAATTTAAGGCAAATCTAAACACAACTCTCTGGCTACAAGATGTAGTACTATTCTAGATGTACTCAGCAAATAATCACACTCACTATATTCTAAGTCGATGGAGTACTATGATTTTTTTAAAGTAATTTTTTTTAATTTGCGAAGAAAAGATTGCTATTTCTTCGCAAATTTAACACTATATAAACTGTTATTAAATAAATGAAGGGATTACTTTTGAGGTTCAATGATCTACCGAATCAATTAATTATTAGGGCCGTTTAGATCCGAGGAAATCAAGTTGCCTAAGTGCATAATCATCCTAGTATCTCCCGTGATGCACAAGATATTATATATTTCACCTCATAAGAAATAAAAACTATAAAAGGTCATAGCTTTGACGTTTCTCGATTAGTGGTTATGACTAATGCTAGATATATTCAAACATACTGTAGCTTTTAATATCGTGCACTAATTTATACATCTATGTTTCTCTCAGATTCTGTGATTTAAAGCTTCGTTATACAAGAAAATATTTTGTGCCTGATTCAGAAAACCGTTGAAAACGCATAACGTAAATAAACTTGACGTATAATTTGGACGTTTTAGACGCATGCGCAGACGCAAATCCCGCACACACAAAAAAAGAAATGGAGATGTACTTCCATGCCGTGATATTTTTTCAAGAGACTAGCATTAATTAAATAAATGTTTTATTGAAACAACGGACAATGTTACCTTTGGTCTAATCGATGGCACTAGAATGCTGTTGATTCCTCCTAGCTTAACATTAATTTTCAGGCATAAATTGGACAGTGTTTGTGGCGAAGTCTTATTAACGTTTTTGGCTTGAACACATTGGGTGGCCATTCCTAATACAGTGTCGCCAACCCTCTTCACTTCGGCTAAAAATGGTATTTTTTCAAATTTGAGAGTGTACATTTTATATCACCACTCACCATAGACCGGTGTTTTTCCCGGTAGAACCACAACGACGAGCTGCAACGATTGAAAAGTTGATTTTAAATAACGGAACATCGGCTCGACTTGGTCGGGGCCAGTTGCATATTTACAAAAGCACGGCTGACCAATAATCGGCATGCCTGCGTCATTTGAGATCTTCTGGAGCTGTTGAGTAAAGTTTCTGGAAGGAGACCAATTTATTTTATGCATCTTCATACAGGATTAATCCTAGATAGGGTTTTTTCTTTAACACTGCACAAGTCTCAAAAAACTAAGAAACATTTTTTCGAAACCACATAAACAACCAAAATATATGCATATGAAGGCTTTAATAAAAAACATTGTGTCTAAAATGAGGTCATAACGATCAATTTGTAATTAAAGTAATTATGGGCCATAATCAAATACTTAAACATTAGCCAAAATAAATATTGAAAAAAAACCCCGCCTGCTTTAAAACCTCGTGCGTAAGGTAAAAATAAAACAAAAAATCGTGAACGGTAAATCTCTACCTTTCTACAGTGCTGATCATTTAATGTAGGATTAACTATTTCCCCGTTCATTGAATTTATGATAAGTTTTTTTACTGAAACGTAATTTGACTTATTAAAAAATTCATACACCCAAATTTCAATCGGAGATTTCAAAAAAATTGTACTTTTTTGAGGCCTATGTCGTGGAGAGCTCCTACTTAAGATTTGCCCTGTACGAGGGCGGTCCGATAAGTACTTCTCGCCCAATGGCGCCACTATCACAAGAAAAATTTACTATCGTGTAGTACATTCTCCTAGACGGTTACGGTCGAAATTTCAGCCAGATCGGACTCGTAGTTTTGTTTTGACCGCATGTGGAAGCGGACGTGTCCGCGGATTTTAGAAAAATGGAAAAAGAGCAATATCGGTCGGTGATTCGATTCTTGTTTTTGGAAGGGAAATCGCGCAGTGAAATCAAAGAGCGCTTGGATGCCGTGTACGGTGACTCTTCTCCTTCTATGACGACCGTCAAAAATTAGTTTAACGAGTTTCAACGTGGTCGCACATCAGTTTTTGATGAACCACGCCCAGGTGCCCCGAAAACGGCTACAACGGAGGATAACGTCATAAAAATCCACGATCTCGTATTGGCAGACCGCTGATTGAAGGTGCGCGAGATAGCTGAGATAGTAGGCATCTGAAAAGACCACGTGGGTCATATCCTGTATGAAATTTTGGGCATGAGAAAGATGTCGGCGCAATGGATGCCGCGTTTGCTCACTTTGGACAACAAGTGCAACCATGAGACCACTTCGGAGCCGTGTTTGACGCTGTTTAAACGCAATCCGAAGAAGTTTCTGCGTCGTTTCGTGTCCGTTGACTAAACACGGATTCACTGGTACACACCAGACATCAAGGAACAGTCGAAACAGTGGACTTCACTTGGCGAATGTGCTCCGAAGAAGACAAAGACTGTCCTATCAGCCGGAAAGGTGATGGCCACCATTTCTGGGATCAACTACCTGGAGAAGGGCAAAACGGTTACAGGGCTGCCCCATCCACCATATTCTCCAGATTTGGCTCCGTGCGACTTCTTTTTGTTTCCAAACTTGAAAAAGTCACTCGCCGGGCAGAAATTTCAGTCGAATGAGGAGGTCATGCATCGCCGCCATGGGGGCTTACTTTGCAAATCTCGAGAAAATGTATTTTTCAAACGGGTTAAAAGGAGACTATATTGAAAAATAAATCGCCACATTTCCAACATTTTCGTTTTATTTTTTTTTTTTGTAGGCCAAGTACTTATCGAACCACCCTCGTATATGGAACCACTTTAAAAACTAACAAACTAATAAGAACGGACTAAACATGATTCTATTTCATATTCTATTAAACTGTGAAATGAAATGCCACAACGGACTTTATTTTTAGTAAAAGGAAATTGTCGAAAAATAATCACCGGTTTCAGATATCAATGTGGAACAATGGAAGACTTACCTAAGAGCGTCTTCTCGCACGGTACGCTGGGGGGCGAAGCAGGCGATAGCCCAGACCCTGATCTCTACTCCAGTGAAGAACTGTTTTCCGCGCATGTCCCAAACCCCCTGGTTGGGCATTGCTTGCTGCTTACTCTACAACAATTGGACAAACTGGTACCACTAATAAAACTATCTATTGCATAACCGAAACGCAGATATTTTTTAACAGTTCGTTGCTACACACATTTTTATCAAGTTTTATTTTTATTAACTCTGTTGATGGACACACTGCAAGTGGTCCTAAATAGGATACAAACGATTACGACAACACTAAGTTTCCATATAAACGCAACAAACAACGTTCATTCAAAACACACGTTTCATGCAAAAATTCAGAATTAAAAAAAAATAACATCAAAATCTAAGTAGACGGAACGATTTAAGTACTAGTTTTTTGATGGTATCATCCACATAATTGTTTTCGTTTAATATTTTGCAGCGCTCAATTTTCTGTCGGCGAAATAGGTAAAAACGTGCTTTTTTTATAAAACTAAATATATCAAGGGTTAGTTTTAATTAAACAAAAGTAAAATGTTTCTCATGGCAAGTACTTCTGTTTGAACGGTTGTATAAATTATTTATCAGATTAAGCTTTATAAAGTTGGTGACAGTAGAGAAAAAAATGTGCAACTCTATATTATACACCTACATTTGTTAGAAAAAAAAAAAGAAAAATTAGTAACTGAAAAAATGAAACTAAAAAGCGATAGAAACTTTACCTTTTCAATCTAAACAACATTTAAACGGGACAAGTCAAAGAAAACTTATTCTACAAATAATGTATGCGGACAGTGTACACAATATCACAGAAAATATAGCTACGCAACAGAACTCTCGTGGGGGTCATATTAGGGCATAGGTCCTGTCGTTGTTGACAGATGGCGCAACGATACGTATTTGTTAAAATTTTAAAACTTATAAATATGCGCTCTTCGAAAGAAGCGGCCTAGCGCGTTCGTTTCCTTGACGACCGCTGCCTTTGTTGCCATATCTTGCCGTCTTTATAAAGTGCGTTGCGTTTATGAGTTTAATAGTGGAGGAAAATCGCCTCGCTAACTCGCTTATTTGTGGTTCATTTTTTCAAGCTATAACTAAATGGAACGTTTACCATAATTTAAAATAAACTTCTACAACTTTTTTCAGTAGGGCCGAACTTAAAATCAAATTATTGATGCTTGGATTTTATTTGACAATTATGTTTTTCATTACATCGCGTTGTAAAACAACGATTTTACTAATGTTCATAATTTTTTCAATACCTATATAAAAAAACTATAGCGCTTCTAATGGTACACACCAAGTTTTGATAACTTAAAGCCTTTTCGAAAAAATTAGTTTCAAAGTCGTACCAGTAAATTTATGCATTAAAAAATGTTAGTATGCGACTATATTAATTATTGAAAATTGCTATACCGAGGCAAATGTAGGCAAAATTTTAAAAATGTTTTTTTAAAAAAGTTTACTTTGCTATGTGCTAACGGTTTTCAAGAAATTGAATTGAATTTTATGTATGTGCGACGTGTGAATAAGCTTATACTTGCGGTACAGAGTGTTTTCATAAATAAGCTCAGTAAATAAGACGGTTCATTCATTCGGAGTTAGAAATATCTATATTTTGGATAGACAAAAAGAATTTTTAATATATATACATATTATCATTGTATTAGATATATTTATGATATCGCCCTCTTCAAAATTAGAAAGAATTGTAAACAGGTAATTTTTTATATAAAACAAAAAGGAGTTTTTTATGTTCATTATTTTTTTAATATGTTTAATCATGTAATAAGCAAAATATATTATCGAGCAATAAATGTTAAAAATTTCACATGGGTTGTCGAGGCTCAAATTAATGAAACAGTTAATAATTACATCTAAAATAAAGTCTAAATCATCCGTTTCACTTAATACATCTAAAATAAAGTCTAAATCATCCGTTTCACCAAGCACTAATTAAGCCAGTGCTTAGACACGTCAACTACCCGCCCCGCAACTAGAAGCATTATAATGTGTAATGGAATATTTGCACTCGCCAGGCACTCGTCCGGGAAAATGTGGGAAATCTCTCGGGTGCAGATAGAACATGAAAAAATAAGATGATAAATTTGTATAAAATTTGTTTCCATCATATATTTTGTGTCTCCTAGGATAAAGACAAAGAGAAACTATTGTTGTATCATACCGTTTACAAGTATAACAATGTTATGTATTATACAAACTTACAGTTTTAAATTGTATTGTTTGCAAAAATTAAATTATGGGTTAAAAAAATAATAATTGCAGTTTTTTTTTGCGTATAGACCATTTATTACATAAATCTTCATTTTTATGTGGAAACCGAAACATTCGAACACCCGATTTTCGAGTTTCACCACAATTAAAATATTGGCACTTAGGTATTTCCAGCCATTATTGTAGATTTATTCTAATATACCTACTCGTATTTAATAATAATAATAATAATAATAATAGTAATAATTGAAATAGAAACTTAACAAGTGCACATAAACAGTAGCAAAACAAACTGACATAAAAAGATCTGCCACTGTGTGTAAAAAAATTCTATAAAAACAGTTGAATGCACGCCTTGGCCATATCTCAAGACAAAGATAGACGAGCAGCGGCCGCTCGGCAGCCAACATCGTCGGAACCACAGACCATGTGGTCGGAACCATCGTCGACTGCAGCTACGCTCACCTTTCGTCTATGTACTATCGTTTGTAATATTAATGACACTCACTAAAATGAATTTTGCTATTTATTTTGAACATCTGACATATTCATATTGAAATCTGATTTAAATTTTTAACATTAGTTATTAGTTGTTTCACGTACCAAGAGAGCTTTAATGAAATTTCTATTCAGAACTTCCAGAAGTTCAAAAACTGTTTTAAGAGAGTGTCATTATTATTGAAAACGATTGTACAATATACAAGAGGAACATTTTATACAAGATGCAGCCGCTCGAATAAGTCGAGCCTCGAATGTCCGTAAACAGCGTACAGTGTCACATTATCATTATAGTAAAGTATACCTTTAGTATACAATCAATAATAATTATAAACATTCTAACTATCTATAATCTATATGATACTGAAAACATCAGAGGAATGTAATTTGTATTTTTTGTGAAAATATAATTTTATCTATCTGTACAGAACACATATTTAACTCAACGCATATAAATTTAAAGAAATTCCCAAAGATTATTTATTTAAACTTTTTTCGTATCACAGTTTCTGAGATAAGGGCACAAAGAATTTTATTATGGACATGTATATGTATATATATATTATGTATGTATGCATAAGCTTTTTTAAATCGTTTAATATTTGCTTGATTATAAAAATGTCACTTGTAATTATCAGTTATACAAACAAGATATAATTCTGGATCCATACCGAAAGAAAAATCATGTCATATTATTAATCAATTAATAAAATTATAAATATTTACGTTTTCTCAAATTGTTATTGATGTATTATTATTATTCTAACACAATTTAAAATTTTTAAATGTGTTTAAAAAGTTCCTATTTATTTACATATGTGTCTACCTTGTTTTTAATTACAATTACTGTAAATTATAAAAATGTCAGTTGTCGCTGATGTGTAAGAATACATATTATTATTGTTATTTAATACTTTTTATTATTTAGGTATAATATTCTAATAACTCCCGTAACATTTACATTTGGCAACGGGCTCTGAATTGGGCGCTAAAATCGACTCGCCTGTGGCGTGACCTACGAGCTAATAGCTAAACTTACTCTTTCTACTGTACATGCGCAGTTTGAAAGAAGCTGGCTTTTGGAGCCGGCTTCTTTTCGGGGACTACATTTAAACACACTTGACGAGCCTTCTGATGCGTTAGCTATATATTCTGTGACAATATGTATACTCGCATAAAGAATTCAGACGTCTTACATCACGGCTGATGTTACACAATTGTTTTTATTGTCAATGTAATTTTCGATATTTGATTGCATTAAAAACAATAATTTTTTGCAATTTAGTGCAATATATAATGCAAACTTTTAGTGTAGTATATAGTTTTGTTACTATCAGTTGCAGTTTCTTAAATATTTTGATGAAAATGTAATGAATTATTCATTTGTTCTGCAAACATGGAATTCCAGGTAACAACTACTCTGCGGGCTAATACCCCGACCAGCATTGAATTACACCTGGAAAACCTATAGCAACAGCTAGAGTCATTTGTCAGAAGCCCACCAGACATATACCGGTTTCGAGCTTATTAGCTCTCATCAGTATGCCATAGGTAAGGTATCCGACGAATAATCCTAGCTGTTTAGTCTGTCTAACCCGACAGAAGGGACCATGAGTACGCGGTGTAGAACTAACTACATCTATCGGCCATTCGCTACTCTATGCCGGACTGAAAATGTCACAGACACGAAGCGTTCTACATGCAGTAGACACCATCGAAAGCTGTCGACCTTTATCGCGTTTGGCGAGAAACGATATTTTGCAAACACGGAATTCCAGGAAACAACTACTCTGCGGGCTAATAACCCGACCAGCATTGAATTACACCTGGAAAACCTATAGCAACAGCTAGAGTCAGACATATACCGGTTTCGAGCTTATTAGCTCTCATCAGTATGCCATAGGTAAGGTATCCGATGAATGGCCGATAGATGTAGTTGGTTCTACACCGCGTACTCATGGTCCCTTCTGTCGGGTTAGACAGACTAAACAGCTAGGATTATTCGTCGGATACCTTACCTATGGCATACTGATGAGAGCTAATAAGCTCGAAACCGGTATATGTCTGGTGGACTTCTGACAAATGACTCTAGCTCTAAAAGTTTATATTATATAATAAAGTTTATATTATATAATATAAACTTTTAGTTTAGTGTATAGTTTTATTACTGTTTCTTAAATATTTTGATGAAAATATAATGAATTATTCATTTGTTCGTATGACGTAAATCGTATGAATTCTTGTCGCAAAAATAGTTAATTTTTTTCTGCTTTTTGGTAACCATGACTTTGTTCCGGAGCCAGTAATTTCGTTGCTATGGCAACCAAATTTTAAACGACACCATACCGTTTTCTGTCCTAAGTAAAAATTTTGACGTTTCTGTATGTAACGTCAACGTGACTCAAAAAATGTTTCATTTAACATATACTTCTGGAGTGCATTTGAAAACCACGCACGGCGCGTTCTGGGGGTGTTGAGACCGTTTATTTATCTTGGACGAAGTATGACGTATTACCTCGACAAGTCACACGCAACCGTTTAAAAATTACGTCCAGGCCGCAACTTTTCGCCCCGCTTTAAAGTCTGGCGTTTGGGTGGAGCATGCGCATATAATGTTTGTCTTAACCTCCAAGTTTTTGACATTTAGTGTTTTAACTTGTTTTTTAATTTAAATAAATTTGGTTGAAAATATGCCTATTTTACGTATGCTAATAACGTGCTGGATATAGTAAGTATATAAACTATTTTTTACGTACTTTATGATGATGAATCAGAAAAAAAAAACTGAAAAATGTTACCTTGAAACCGACACCGCGGAGAGAACTGCTATAAGACACATACAATGAGAATGAAAATTATAATAATAATAGTATGTATATCCTCTCTGCATAATACGACGAAACAAACAGCAATGTGACAGAACTTTAGAATATTGACAGAACGCAGAAAGTCCTGCCACAACTCGTTCAATTATTTAAGGCAAAACTGTTATGACGTCATTTGCAACGTAACGCTCTGGCCTGGGTGTACGCTCGGGGATTTCAAACGCACTCCTGTATCTGCTAAATGAATGAAATAAATGAATAAAAATTTAAATAATAGTAAAATACGGGGATCACAAAAGTACAAAATCTATCCCGACCAAATTGTTAACTATTTTTAATTCCAACAGTTATTGCTGTTTATCTGTTGGACATTTTGATTTTATATGCAAAAGTGTCAAAATGTTTACTGAAGTGTTGACTTATTCAAAAATGCTGTAAGTTTACTCATTGGAACAGAGTCCAAATAAGGACAGAAAATAGTGGGACGTCATTAAAAACAAACTTTTTCTCCAACAATTTTTTCTATACAGGGTATTTTTAGACAGTTATAAACAATATTCGCATAACTATACCTTTCTCACAGGTTCCTCTGTTCAGGTGAGATACATTTAATATTTGCTTTTCTAAAACCGTGGTATTCTAAATGTTCCCTAACCTAAAAGACCATAAATAAATAACTAAAATGTAACGTAATCTTTATCTTTATAATATCAGATCACTTACGAGATGCCCTGATTACGACATCCACTACACGACTTAGCAAAAAAAAAATATATACAACGGGCCCACGTACGAAATTTGAAAAAGAATCGATTTAGACAGCCGAACTGCATGCATAAGAGCCAATCAGCGCTGCTAATATGTAAAGATGAAAAGTTCTAGCACATTAAACTGTTTTTTAATTAAACCATGTTTTATAACAAAATATGTCAAGGAAAGGGAAAAAGGTATGCGTTTATTAAGTTTCCCTTACAACGTCGCAGTTTTTGATACTAAATACTTTGGATGCAGTTACTTTACATTTACTGTTGCCGATATCGGTGGTTGTGACGTTACACAACTATAAAACTGTTTTAGAAAGAGCGATTGAAATCCTGCGACTACTAAAAAAGAATTGTTAAACAAATAATTTTAAGAAAAAAATTAACTGTAACAGTCTCGTGATTCTTTCGTCCCGTTTTCTAGCTCAACCGAATTTTTGACAATGGAGCATTATTCAAAATGATCGGCTTCATCTTCATTAACATTTTCATGTTTGCGCCAAGGTTTAGAAACGTTAGCGGTGGTGTGTATAAACTCTCACCCAGTTTTGTTTAACCGAAACAAAATTAATAATCGATATAGCATTAACCGACACCCCGGAAATATGATACCATCCCCGTAGCGGAAAACAACAACAATCTCCGACATTTAACTACAAACTAAAAAAGTAATATACAACTGGAAACTAACGTGCCAGCCCACCTGTCCGCTGAGAGAGGCCACTCTACCACCATACTGCAGCTTGGGGGGAGGCAGGACCCTGCCCCGGACCTCCATCATATTGTTGCTGATCGTCAGGCCAAATTCCTGGACGTACTCGTCGTTGTTGAAGTCCGCCCGCCTAACCAAGTTATTGATTTCTCGTTCTCTGTCTGGGGCCGACCTGAAACGTTCATATCGACATCGGTATACGCACTGCCTTTCGTCACGTTTAAAATGGGAATATGCATCTTGAGGTGAGCAAATCGATCCCGACATTAGTCACTTTCACAATATCTGATGTGAAAATATGCAACAACTGATGATGTCACTGAATTACTCAATTTAAAATTCAAATTTTGTCTCGTCCCGTATAGGTAGATACCGAACTGTTCTACGTCTTGTCAAGATACTTTTGTACAAGGGAAGTCATTAAAAAATATGTTTTTTTGAAAGATTTCTGTACCTAAAAATTTGACGGGAGAAAGCAGTTGGTTAGACCGTTATTTAATCATTTTACTTCGGTACCTTTCAATATTCACAGGTGGCATGAGATAATATGCCTGTTATTTCCCAAGCCCTACATTATTCAGTTATTAAAATGTTTAAAATTACTTATATCTGTAGAAAATACGTCGCAAATTTATTCCAAATGATTTAAAAATATTTTCGGATAAACGGATTGCTTGAAGAATTTGTAACAAATTAAACTCACAGGTTAAAAGTGACACAAACCTGTAAAGGTAAGTTCATGCACTAGCGATTTGCGGACTTCAATTTGATTGGTTAACATAACATATTTTTGACATCAATTCATTCATTTCAATTTTTAGCGATTATCGCAATAATTTTGACAAACTGCGCATGTACAATTCCGTCATATGTTTTTTGTTGACAGTTCGCAACACAAATGCCAAATGTTTACTGTCACATGGCAAGGGTGTAGCTAGGTAACAAGAAATTTAAAGTAACTAGTTTTCGCGTGTCTGCATGAACGAATGTAAAATTTTCATCGCAAAAATCGTAAAATCGTTAATCGCAACTCGCAAATCTCTAGTGCATGAACTTACCTTAACACTTTTCAGTTTTGACAGATATATAAAAAAAAATATATTGAAACGTAGAGTAACAAAAACCGTCTACATTTGAATTTGATAATATGTTTCAAGAAATGGCGGACAAAAATTAGTAAATCTTTATTTAAAAAAAAAAATAATACAGTGTGATTCATTTCAAATGGAAACAGGTCTGTAAAAATTAACTGTTTAGTATTCTGGTAAAAGAAAAAGTCGGGTTAGGAAACCCGTGACAATAATAATGATTAGATATTTAAATAAATAATCACTAATAACTAATTACCAAATCTGGTATATAATCTTTTAAGGGCATGCTGAATCCAGTGCCGTAGTTAGATTTGAAAAGAAAAATCGCTAAACAGTTTTTGTAAAATTGGCAGTGAAAAGAAATTTGAAGTGGGCCCTAAAAACGGAACAAACATTTTAATATTCTCCACCAGAATAGTTTTTACTGCTCCATCTTAAAAAAAAACCTGAACTAAACTGGATAATAGTTAACATCTTTACAAACCTACTTTCATTTGAAATGGATCACACTGTAAATCCTAATAACAATTAGCTGGTTTTTTTTATGTTAAAAGCGCATCCCAGTCGACTGTGTATCGCATTAATAAAGAAACAGTACCACATGTCGACAGAGTTGTTACTCTACATTCTGAAGAATTTCTTTCCAATCGGCTTGGCTTGTGTTGTAATTTCTACAGTGTCGTGCGGCTTTTACTTGTAAGCGCTGCACCGAATAAAAAACGTTTAAATTCCAAACCGAAAAGTATATAAAGTACGCACCTCGCCGTTGCCTTGATCATAGTCGACGTCTGCATATCGGTCAGTTTCTTGATGCACCTCTGCCCGGCTACGATATTACAAACTTCCAATGGTAAGTAAGTGTGCTTGTGTTCTTGTCCAACCTGAAGACATGGCAAGTGTGGGTATCTTAGTTTCATCTTGTACTTGTCCAAAAAATATTTCGCTACCGTACATTCAACAGTCTGCCCGTTCTCCAGCTGCAATGGAAACCTGAAAACAAAACGGAACCGCTGGAACACCCACACGGGTTCACACGATGGACAAACTTACGACTGCATTTGAGCGGGCCTCCTGGTGACGTTACACACCCTGTATTTCCGCCGCATGGCTCCGCAGTGAGTGATTTCGATTTTAAGTCCTTTGATTTCTTTCGTAAACTTTACTCGTTGGCTGTCCGTTAGCGGTTTCCGCTGCTCATTGATGTCCCTAATGTCCAGCACTTCGCACATGAACTCTATCACAGGCTGAGCCTTGTAAAATGCCGTTGCAGAGACTGAAATAAAAAATTATGCATGTTCCAATCAAAGTAATATTGTAGTATAGTTGACGGCCAAAAATCTAGAGAGTGACTCTTGTAGACAAACACGACGGGCGATGCGTACGAGGAGCAACATTTCATAGGCATAACAAATTTGAAGACGATCAGATATAAAAAATATACAAAAATGACAAAAATAATTGCATTACATAACATTCATTATTTTTAGAGTAGAAACAGTGATATGAACAGTTTTTACTAATTTCGAAGCGTTCGATAATAAAAATAATAAGAATTATTTCAAAATTTCAAGTTTTTATCTTGTATTATCAATTACCCAAGGTCGAAAATAATAGAGAGTGACTAATTCACAACACAGAGATGAGCACGGAAGATACGTGTGGTATGATTACCTAAGCGTGCCACTTGAGAAGAGTTAAAGCACACAAAATTATCAAAAATAAGTTGACGTCGGCTGAACCTGGCACAATAACAATTTACTTTAAATGTGCCTCCTGTCCTTATGGACGGCGATGGCCCACTACCACCCACTTACACCTACCTGATGCGCACTCCGCGGATATCACACTTCAGCCTTGTCCTCATGGACGCAAAATTCACAGATTTTTGTACGAATTTTGCAACTTCTGTTCTTCGATTCTGATTCTTATTTTTTATTATTTATTTTAAATAGTTTCTTTGCCATATCACTATTTGGGCCTTTCTATATATAATCTCTTCTCGATTTGTCGCAGCCAATCAAAAGCTGCAGCGCAGGCGTACTTACTGCAGCAGAAGCTGTGTAATTGGACATGCTCTCAGAGATATGCGACACGATTTTTTAGGAAAAATATACGGGCCGCATGACACGAGTTACTCTCTAGATTTTTGGCCGTCAAGTATACATCGGTTTACACTTACCATCAATATTGAGCATCATTTTCCACTGACTTGGTCTAACCGACTGATGGAAACCGAACCAGACTTCCCTACCACCGCCTAAAAAAATATATTTGTAAAAGTTGTATCTTGATTACTGAAAAATTGATATTTTCCATTTCCGAGTTCTAGAGAAATACTAATAATGAAATAAGGTAAGTGTGTGTAGTAATAACCTAAAGGATGGTAGTATCCTTCCGGACTGCTAAAAAAACTCCTGCCCACAGGTGTGTAACTCATAGATGGCAAATGTCTCATGACTACGTCCAAAGCCAATATGGCTTCATAGGGAATCTGCCTTGTCCTGCCTTCTAGAGCTTCTTCGAGACCGTATAGAGAGACCTGCGCCACCCATTTTATGCTGACACGGAACAACCTGTCTTTGCCCTCACCCGGCAAGGTAACCTCCAGTTCCTCCCGTGAGTTACCAATGGGTAGTGGGTCCCTCGTGTAAAGATTATTTCTTCCATCAAAAACTGGTTTTAAGTTACCAAAAATCTTGCCATATGCCTTTACCATTGTTTCGATAATCTCTCTGTTTACCTGTAATATAGAACGCATAAATAATAAGCCGTCTTATAGTAATCACGTTAGCAATACTGCCCAAGGTGGGAAGTACTTACTTTTCTAGGACATTTGTCAGGTTGGATATTGACGTCATAGTGATGTACAAAACCCCTGGGCATGGAGATTTGGAAATGGTTGGCCTTGAGTCCAATGGGCCGCCCCTCCCTGCCCAGATTGGGCCTGCGTGGACATTGGAAGACCGGGGGCTCTACAGGGGGCGATACAGTGGCAACTGTACCTGCTGCACCGGGCAATGCAACGGCTGTACTTGTTGCCCCCAAGGGGGTTGCAGATGCACCCGCTGTAAAAAACGTATTCCATTAAATTTCCTATTACCATTAAAAAACAAATACCCTTTATTTCATATTTTCATTTAGCGTAGTTTTAAATTTTTGAAAAATTTTTCTGAAATTTTTTGAAAATATGAAAACATTTTTTTTTTTTTTTCAATAAAAAAGTATTTATAGAAAACAAATGTTTGCCTTGTAATTACGAGTATAATGGAAGACCACCAATTACTGAACTCGAAAAAGGCCTACTTAGGTTTGTTCACTTAGCACATTGAGTTTGCTCTAAAAAAATTAGGCACAACAGAATAAACTATAAAAGTTGTTCAAAATTGCCGCTGTTTTCTTGTAGCTATACAAAATTTACTTTACAAAAAAATTACAGTGGAGTTGTTACATGGTTTATTACCGATTTTAGGGTTTTCCTCAACTCTACCCAAAATTTATTCTTCCATCTATGCAATTCTTCTCCTAGATCTTCATTAGTTTTGTTTGCACTTTGCAGGCTTCTGTGGCAATTGCCAGTAGTTGAAAAACTTTGTGAAAACTACCACTTTCATGTAGGCGTGTTACAATATTTGCAAAAGTTCGATGGTTGGATACTTGGGGATTGAGTATATCTTTCTTGTTCTTGTAGACACTTTTGTGACCATTGCCTTCACATAACTCATAAATCAAAACATACCTACTTCATTATCGTATGTGTATCTATTCATATTGGAAAATGAAGTAACGTTATAAATTTCATATCATTAAATATTCACTGACAGGGTCCACTGATTTAAAAAAAATAAAGTGAAATCAGACAAATATAAAATCAGTGCCTTCTAACAATTTACTACGTTTTCTTATCGTCTGCTAAATAGCTGCAGCCTTGCTGCCTATCTAGTCTGTTCCAATGCTCCGTTGCAGCGACTAGTTGTAAATTGTTTGTATCAGTAATTTGACGTTTCTTAAATATTACGACAAACTTCAAATATCTCTTTGCGTTATCACTTTTAAATTTATAAACTAATGCAACTTAAAATAATGAAGTTTTGTGTTTCATGGTGAAAGTGAAATAGCGGTCCATTATTAACATGTATGACATTTACTACCTGATATGTATGTTTCCAATTTCTAAAAACTAACATTGGAGTCGCCACTCTCTATAGTATATTACAGAATTTTAGATAGAAATTCAGACTATTCGACAGACAAGTATTACAAGAGCAACGCAACTTAGCAGACAATGGTTTTGTAGTATGGATGGCACGTTGTCAACTTAAACCGCTCATTTAAAGATAATTATATAACAAAAAAAAATTGCAAATTATATGCAAACAATATTTGTCAATATTGTTCAAACAAAAAAATATTATAGGTGGATATTTTCACTTATAATGTTCCTAGTGGTAAAATTGTTTCCAACATTTTATTCGATATTTTCAAAATTAGATATATGTATATAAATTTCTAAAAATATTCATGAATGACGAAAAATTGTTGTTAATAATTTAAGCTCGAGGGATATTTGGTAAGAAATTTTCACATCAAACTATCTATTAATTTAAACGTAGAAATGGTGATCACATGGCACAAGACAAAATATGAAACAAACACTAAGTACAGACAATAAAAACTTAAAAATAATTAAAATACTAAAGTACTGTCAAACAAAATCTATATATAAACGTAAAAAAATTCCAGTGTAATTACATGCGGCGTACTTGAAGCATGGACATTTTCAGAAATTTTTTGCATTACCACGGTAACGGAACAAAATACAAATTCCCGATGGGAAAAACGTCAATGTGAAATTTTCACCATACATAATTCTCTTCAGTAGTTTGTAGGTTTTAAAAATCACTCTATATAACAGCAAAGTTGATTGAAAGCAAAAGTCCACTCCTCAAAAATTATCAAAACTGATTTAACCGTATAAGTTACTGTAAATATTCAAAAATAGAACGGACTATGGACTAGACAAATTGGCATAAACCAGCCTACTCAACTCTAGGTATGTGTTGTCTTCCGTTGTACACGTACTTACAAAATACCCTGTACAGGATGATATATTTTAACCGTTCTGATAACTTTCGTTTTTAGAGTTTTAAAAAATATATCAAGTACAAAAGTTGCATAATTTTCTATGAAGTTGTGGAAAATGAATAGAACACCCTGTATATTTTTTAGATATTTGAACAGAACGTTTCCTACCAAGCATAGTCGTTCTATCCAAATATGTAAAAATATACAGGACGTTCCATTTAATTTAACATTTAATATAGTTTAACAACATCCTCGCCCATTATGTCTGGACTTTGTTTTCTATTATCGTTTTCGAGAACTTCAAAAAAAATCATGCAACCTTTGTATTTCACATTATTCCTAACTAAAAATAAATAGTTAACAGGGGGATCAAATATAGCAACAGTTAAGTATTTTTTTTTTTATTAACAATAATTTATTGATTTAATTTTTGCTGCAACCAAAATTTTATTACAAAATAATATTACCTATTAGATCGCAAGAATCGCCAATTAGGAATAATCCTCCACCCATTTTTCTTATATTTTCCACATGTGATAATTAAATACACGTAGGTATTATATAATATATAACAAACTTGATACAAAATATGAAACAAACTCTACAGACAATAATTAAAAACAAGTGAATGGTATATCTACTTGGTCAAATATATTTGAAGAATGGCAAAAACATCACATTTTTTTGACGAAAGAAATCAGACTTATCTGATTTGAATTTTTTATTAAATGTACACTGCCTGTACCTAATATGGAAAGTAGACAGTTAAAACTGTATTTAAAATTCTAATCACATTATGAAAATAACATAAGCAATTAATTGGCATGTTTTCTTGGAATTGACTAGTTTGAAACTGTCAGAGATGCTTGACCAACTGGTCCAATATTTCTGACAGTTCGAAACCAGTCCGTTGCTTGAACAGACCTTATATTTCAATACTGTCTTGTCTGATTACTATCAAGAGGAACATAACCATAAAATTGAGTAGACTCAAAGGTGGAACATGAGTTTATCCATTTCAGTATAGTAAATGAGAAATTTGAAAGAATCAAGATATGTATGTTTTTGCACAGGGTAGGTATCCTGGAAACGGCTAAACAAAATGGAAAGAACATCCTTGTTCAATTTTGAGGAAAAAAATCAAACTTAGGTATGTCCTAAATGGTTCAGTTTTTGATACAGATGATAAAGTTTGAAAAATATTGCAAACTCTCAAAATATCTTTTGGAATAAATTAATGAAAGTTGGGTTGATTATTGATTACTACTGTAAGGTTAAAAACTGATTATATAAGTAATTAAAAATATGAAAAGTTTAATAGCATAGAAATGTTCCACTTATTAGCCTTCAGAAAATTTAAAATTGATTATTTTGGGCCTGTAATAATTGCACCGTTTTCGATTTATTGAACTGTGCAACTAGGGTATTTTAAAGTAAGCGGTTGACATTTTTCAAAATTTTAACTCCCTGGGTATCACAAACTAACATGCATAACTTCATACAAATTTTTAACTTTACTAAAACTGAACAAGAATTCCACCATTTCAATTTAGCCAACCATTTGATTGAGGAACACCCTGTATATGTATATAAGTTGTTTATGTATTAACATTTATTTGTGAACTAAACAAAAGTAGGGTGGAGTGGGGTTAGTGTAACTATGGTTATTTTCTTTGTAAGGTTACCTATTTAACTAACAGATATTGTATAAAATGATGAAGGTATTCCTTTGAACGGTAATTATATTTTAAAAAAGAAACTTTGTTTAGTTGTATATCCAGCCCCCTATGTAATTTTATTGTTTTTTTTAACACGATTTATATAAATTTAAATATTCAAATGTTGTCTATAAAATGCATCGAAAACATAAACCGATGGTTATAATTATGAATCCGCCTGAATCCATAGGTAGGATAAGTGTAATAAATGCTTCTACACTTGCCAATAGTTACATTTTTAAGGAACAACCCCAATTCTACTTCTATGTGGCCTCAGAGGGTTGGTAGAATTGGTACTTACAGAACCTAATATAGGGCGCCCAAAAAGCTTACGTTCCCAATATCACTATGACTTATAATGTTCAATAAGTTGTCTAAAAGATTAGTGTTTATCATTCACAAAAAAAAAAAAAAACTCTTAATTAAACTTGCCCCAATTGTTGGAGTAAATCGGGGGTAAGTGTAACAACGCGATATTAGTACATAGTAATGTAATTTCTGGTTTAGTGAAGCTCTAACCCTCATTTATGCCGATACCCCACTTCACCCTAAATTAAGAGTGTCAATTGTAGTAAATAAAACAATTCTTGAAATAAATGTAGTAAAGCTAGCAGTAAGTTTTAATATTATTATAAAGAGGCTAGCCGCGGGAGACTATTACTCAATATTAATTAAAAATAAATTATCTAACAAAATTTATGTTAATTAAATGATCCTCGTCAAATCATGTATGTAACGCCCTTTAAAAGCTACATTAATTAATATACTGCTCGCACCGATTATCTCTACATCCAAAAATACTTCGGCTGTCAATTTTCAGGTCGAGATCTGGAAAATTGAGTGGTAGAAAATCAAAATAAACATTTCGGAAAGCTGGGGTCTCGTCAAACCGGGCTAGGTCGACGCGGCGGAGACTATTTTGGTGGAAACACGGTTTGATGCGATATACAGGGAGTCCCAATTCGGTGCTTAATCAAATAACGTTAAAAAATGGAGAGATTCGGAATATCCGAAAAAAATATTAAATTTAAAAAACATAACCAACGCACCTGAATATTTTATTTCAGATTTCGAAAGAGTTCGTCTTTCTAAAAACAGATATGTTATATTCAATAGAACATCACCCCGGTAAAATTTCGAAACTGGATAATAAATTAAAGGTGCTTGAGGTGAAATAAAACGTATACGGCTGCCTTAAAATTATAAGATACTGTACGTTATGTTTACATTCTTACTTGTATGTGAGTTGTTAACGTTCCGAGGTACTTTAGGTCGGTTAGAAAAAAACCTACGGTTAAAACCATTCTTATAAGCATTTATAGTAAAAAATCAAATGCACTAGCTGAGGATTAGAATGCAAACAAGCGCATGACTATAAAAAAGGGGCAGTTGTGCTATAGATCGATTAATGTTTTTTTGCTAAACTACAATATTTTCGTTATAAAATTTCTATTCGCGTTTTTGAGAAAAATTTAGAGCACGTTCTAAATTAATGTTGCGAAGCAATATTTTATCACATTTTTCCTAAAACTTTTAAGTTTATTCTTAGTATTTTCCATTATGATTGCTACCACTATACTACTGTGAAGATTATAATTTGAGACTCCTTGCACACATGAATCCGCCGCGGCGTGTAAAGCCGGCCATAGATTTCGTGATTTTTCATCGGCTGTCGGTCATCGTGCGCACCGTCGGTGCCGCCCGATGAGCCCACAGACTTCGTGCGAAGTAGCCAGTTTTGGCCAGTTTATTTCTACCAGCTAAAATGAATAGAACGCAATTATTAGCAGTGGCAGCGGCAGTTGCAGTTAAAAGTGAAATTTCGCGTAAAAGAAAAAGATCGATTTGGAGCAAAGAATGTCTTTTGAAAAGAAACAGCTTTTCACATATCCATTTATTAAATGAACTGAAGTTTGAATCAGAAGAAATCTCTGTCGCTTTTGACTCCATTTTATTACACGATGTACAAGATACAATACGTTGTCTTCGCACAATGACGGACGTTACTGATTTTGTACCGATGAGATGGAACGAAATACCCACACACTTCGGTATTGGCACGATGACCGACTCACCGAACCGACGAAAATCAAGCTCGGCCGTCGGTTCATCGTGACGGTCCATCGTGACGGTTTTTGGCCACACACTTCGGTTTTTGGACCGAACGGTCGGCACGATAACCGACAACCGATGAAAAATCACGAAGTCTGTGGCCGGCTTTATGCCGTTGGCCCAAAACAGTTTAGGCTTGTTTTTGCAGTTGAAAACGGTTTGGAAACTGTCAGAAATATTCGACCAGTTAAGTTGAGAACGCGTTACCATTGAATTTGACGCAATAAATAGTTGGACGGCCATTTCTGATAGTTTCCAAACAGTTTTCAACTGCTGCCAAAAAAAACCTTTTGGTGAGACCCCGGTATGAACAAAACATTTTAATTTTTTTGGTTTGGAGATGTTCAATTTAGAGTTTTTTTTTCTAATAATTGCCGATCATAGTACAAAAACGTTTAATAAATCCGTTCCTACTAACGATAACTTATCTTTAGCAATGTTACAAAAAAAAAAATACAATTTAGTTTTCCACAACATCTAACATTAATATAAAAGCAAAAATATAAATTTAAGGAAACATAAAGAATTGAAAATTGAAAATCCTTTGTTGTATGCACTTGGAAGTGTGTTAGATGTCCCGAAAAATGATGTCACACGTCACACACGATACTAGTAATAGAAAAATATTTAACACAACAGCAAACGAAAAATTTACCTGCAAGCGGATCTGTAAACGTGGTTTGTGAGGTTGGACTGGCAGTCTGGCGAGGTGGGCTGGTCTGCCAGGATTCTGAAGGGAAAAGAAACTCCTCTTATTGCATATTTTTTAATTGTACACGTAAACAATTGCGCGTATGTAAAAGCGGCGACTATTGCTGTCTAAATTATTAAATTTGATGGAAATAAATTTCTTCTTTTGAAATGCTTATTAATTTTTGATTCGTATTAATATTTATTATATCATATTAAAAAATAATTAGATTCCAACAGCTAGAATAAGGTTGACTGTGTTAAATTCACAATAATTATGATTTGTAAGCAGAAATATCTAAATATTACAGTAAAATTAGCTATAAATTTTAAAAAACAAGTTTTTGACAAATTATTTATTTATTTTTACAAAGTATTTAATAAAACGAAAAACATAAGTTGTACCGACACACGACGCAAAGTTTTCAAGAAATCAGAGGTGTTTTACTGCAAATTTTAATCGTAAGTGTCAGAAAAGATCACATGTACAGATTGATCATACCAAAGTTTACAGAATATTTATTCTGTAAACTTTGATCATACGAAGACATAAAAAAGAATACGAGTGCGTTTTCCGCAACTAAAAGTAAGATTTCGTTGGGTTAAGGTGAGACTTCCTTGAGACGTCTAGCATTCTCGGTTCGTCTGGTCAAAGTTTACAGAATATTTATTCTGTAAACTTTGGTCTGGTGGTCCTTGTGTGAGTAGTATTCAGCATCAACCGCTAAACACTGCTTCGCAATGAAATCCCACCTTAACGCTGACGTCAAACATCCTAGCAAGGCCTGGACAAAAAAAAACGATATATCGATCAAATCGATTTTATTTTTGAATCGATTTATCGGTTCACCGAAATAATCGAAGCGGAATATCGAATCGCGATATCGCATCGAATCGAAACGTCAAATCGAATCTAATCGGTATATCGATTAAAATCCATTTATCGAAAAAATCGAATTGGAATATCAATCTCAATCAAATCTGAACATTTATGTGTGGTTTTAGTAATTTGTTTCTAACTGCTAGTATAGTAACCTACCAAATACATGAGTTATTTATTTGTTCGCCTAAATTATTGGTAACAAACTTATTGATGTTTTAGTGTTTTGTTACAATTAAATAATTTTTCCATTTTATTCGATACAAAAATACAAATCGAATCAAATCGATATATAATTTTTTAGAAAATTAGAAACTATTCATTCACTTAGTATTACGATTTGCTAGGTTGCCAAGGTATTGTAATAACAGGTATATCCACAAAATTTCAGTTTCACTTGAAAATGGTAGTGAATGATGGATTTATGGGCACTACAAATTGCCGTTTTTCTCCAAAACGAAGCATTTGAACAAAAAATTACAAAAGAGGTAAAATGATCAGAAGAAAATTCTCCGTTGGATATTTCAAGAAAAAGCTGCATAGGCGTACTTATAAATAATTGGAGGGGATAAAGGGTGCTGCATCCCTCAGTTACCTCCATTCGCCCTTCGATTTTTTTCACCAAAATTACATGATAAGTATGCCGCAATAAGATAAAAGTACGTGCAAAATTTCAAGTGTGTATCTTAGAAAACAACCGGATTATTACCAAAAACAGTTTTTTAAAATGTAACTTTAACACTCTGTATATTGAAACAGAGATGTCCAAATAAAAAATGGCATAAGGAAAGTCGCATTATTTTTGCCCAAAGAATATGTGGTTAACGGTATGGCCTTCTATTTTGGGACACCCTGTATTTTCAAAAACACTTGCTTAAAATGTACCCAAGTATTTCTTATGGCACAAAAGTACCACGGATTATATACTTTCTGATGCCATACTAAGGCCAGCTACAGACTATATTCGCGATTCGTTGTGCATGATTCGTGATACGCCAGGAATTCGCGAATAGTGTCTAAGGTCTTGTTCGTTAAAAATCCATTCATAAAAACCCTACACACTATGCACGAATTCCATACGAATCACGCATCGCGAATCGTAAATTCTCGCATAGTCTGTGGCGGGCATAATGCGGTCTATTGTTTTTGTGGACATCCGAAATGTACTTTCTAGATATAAAGCAACAGGGGCAATTTCTAGATTTTATGAAATATTAGAAACAATATTATTTTTATAACTAATTAGGTACGTATCTACATAAACCCGTGGTAAAAGAATACCTAATATTTTTTTTTACTGCGGGGGTGTAATTACTAGATACACTGTACTTATCAAATTTATGAATAATACATAGGTAGCTGTACTGTCTTTTCTTTTAATACTATTATATATTTTATGAACTGTATGTAGCATATAATTTCCAATTAACAGAAACAGAAAAGTAGTCTATGTAGGTTCATTTAGGTAAACAATTTCGTTGCATATTGTACACAGGTAATTAGGCATTTGCTATATTGCATAAGAAGCTCTTCTAGATCGAATCCGAGACCGAATCAATAAGGCCAGTCTGGCCCCCAGCAGACTTCCAGGTCAACGAACTATTCACTAAACTATGAACGGGGTATTTAAAAAAAAACGTCAATATTCACTCAAAAATTAAATACTTATACATATCTACTTTATTTCAGCATGTAAACTTCGATCGTTCTACAGATACATACTTAATAATTGAGGATTACGTCAAAAATAACATTGTTATTATTATTTAACACTGACAAAATATTAAAAGTGAATATTACAGTATCTAGGTGTTTTTTAACAGCAACTTCAACTTTAGGTTTTAAGTATTTTGCGAATGATCAACAAAGTAATAAATAATTAATCTATCTACTTTAAGAACGAGAAGTATACTATAATGGGAAGTCTAGGCTAGGCTTTAATTAGATAAGCTTTAGGTACATGTTGTTTTACTACCTACTACAAAAGGTAATAATTATTAGTAACCGAAATAATAAATAAAATTAGGTAATAACAAATTTGTTTTATAATTTAAATAATACTACTTGGGTACCTAAGCACACAATCTATAAAATTCACTGACCTTATTCTCAACCATTAAATTAATTAGCTACCTACTTTAGGTTAAGTTTATTGTGCGAAGTTTAAAACCAATTTTATAACGATTCTACGTATACCTTGCTAGTAAAAATAGGCTACACCCTCGGTGAGTAAGGAAAAATCATAGTTCCTGGGAAATTGTCTATGGAAACAGTGGAAAAACCTCAAAACAAAGACTGGCATCCTAATGGGCCTCGTTTTGTTTCAAAAACAAAACAGAAATGCATCGCCCAAAAGCACTAATCACTTCAACAAATTGCATATTTCACAATATACTTACGGCCTCCAGATCCGGGATACATATTTTTGTTTTAATTTAGTCACACAAGCACACACAGCACACCACTATTTTATTGAAATAAATTGTCTATCTAGTTACAAAAGACGTCAGCCATTTGCAATAGTGACGTCACACGGCTTCTGAATAGTGAATATACCGTAGCTGTGACAGACGGCTTACGTACGGTTAAAGAAACGACGAGACGTACTATCCCGTTCTCTCTCATTCGCACCCGAATGTGGGGCGAGTTTCTAAAGACAACGAATTGGGGATGGATTTCTAGCAATAGGCGTCTGGCGATTTGAGGCCTATTATTAGATATTTGTGATTTAAAAAATGTTTTGCAAAGCTTACAAATTGCTAGTAAATCAAATTTATTTTACATTGATAGATACAATGTTCTTGTAGGCTATGTGCAAATATATAATAAAAAAGTCTAGCCGTACTATAAAGATTAGACATACAGTATACAGAACAAAACCAATGCATTGATTTAAAATCGCCAACGTAGAAATAGTTAACCTAGAGTTAAGGTTTTAATGTAAGTACTTATGTATAATCTATTACAATAATAAAGGCAGTGACACTATTTAAAATAAAATGTTGGTGACTTGTTTTGAACTGCTGACATATTCGTAATGAATACTTTCAAAAACAATTGAAAACAATTAAAGGTTTGCAAATGGAAGGTAATTTTGGTATGAAAAGACGCTTTTCGCTTATACATATCGCTCTTTCACATCTATAAAAGTATTTTTTATATACAGGGTGATTCATTAAGAATGGGCAATCTCTGAAATGGAGATACTACACACCAAAATATGGCGATTAAGCCAAATATGCCTTATCCGAATGTTGCTGGTTTAAAAAATAGAATTTTATTTTATTTTGAAATATCTCAATAACTTTGAAACCTGTCGGAGCATTAAAAAAAAATGGCACAATTATGTTTTTTGGCACGGCAAATAAGAATTTTGACGTCACCAGTAGAGGGCGCCACTTATTTATTTATTTATTTAATCACTTAGGCTGTTATAAAACAGATTGGAACGTCATACAATTCTTACAATAATTAGAAGATAATGTAAAGTTAAAAGAATACATATAAAACATAGTCGACAAAAAACGTAGTAGACAGAAAACAAAGATTAAAATTCATTGAATTTCGCAGTTTTTCATTTAAATTAATAATGGCGGGAGTCTCAACTTTTAGCGAATTTCGCAAAACAGTAACATTATCGCGTTATTTTTATCACGATGTGGAGGTAAGTTTGATTTGAGCTTGAGCTGAAAATCTACCATCACAGTCAATGATAGTTCTTCAATTATTATACATTTAAAAATAAAGTTGTCAAAATATATACAGTCCATTCGGCTAAACCATTTGGTCCTTCGAGCCGGATGGTTTAGCTGAATGGACTGTATATATTTTGACAACTTTATTTTTAAGTTTAAATATCAAAATACAAAAATTAACGTCAATATTCTCAGACATCAACTGCGTGACTTTTTGAGGGGATAGTCTCTCAACTCGCGCCCAATTTTCGCACTTGCGCACTAGATGCAACCACTGCCTGATATACAGGGTGGCGCAAACACCCTCAATAAACTACCCGCATTACTGATATTGAGAACAAAATTGTTTCCGCGTTTTCTTAACACACAATAATTGATATTTATGCATGTACAAATTTTGATTTCTTCAACTTTAACCGATGAAACCTCTCATTTTAAACTCGGTCTTTCGGAAACGTAAATATACTGCACTAATATTTTCCCACTACCTACCCCCCCCCCTTTTTTTGTTCGCTTTTCGTAATTATCAGGAAATTAATATAAAGCTACTAACCATTTGGGTTTTGCTGCATATTCTGATGCGGAGGATGAGACGCCAGATGTGTCGTTTGAGATCTATGTCCGATTAGACTGAGCGTCGCAATATCTGGAAGCAGCACTGAAGAAATTCCCGTCTGCATCGTCAGCTCAGTCTCGGCAGACATGATTTATGACTCTGGAGAAAAAAAAGAAACATTTAATAACTGTCCCTTACCTGTGACCTTACCTTATGATTTTACAGGTCGATAACTATACTAGGTAGGTACAATGGTCGTCAGCTTAAAGTCACCAGTTCCATGGTCCATTCTTTTCTAGTACCATTTATTATACACGGTGCTAGAAAGGGACAAAACATGTGGTGACTTTAAACTGACGACCATTGTATGTACCTACTAAGCAAATTGCCTGCAGCCATATTATATGATCCAACACTATAACAAATATTTTGCGTTTGACTGTTTAATGTGACATTTTGTATGTTAGTATATGTAGAGGATTTCGAATTTTGTAATTTGTACAGGGATTCCAATACACTACCGTTCACCATCGACGATTTTGCTTGTTAGACCGATGGGCAGAATCGTGGACGATGAATGATTATACAGGGTGATTTTAAATAAAAGTAGCAAAAATGAGTCCACAGATTCCTTAGGTGAAAGTAAATCGAAATAACCTAACATACCTATATCCCAAGATGCATAATAAAAAAGATACAGGGTGTCAAAATTAAAATTTTGTTTTCTATATTTGTAGATAACTTCTTAAAAAATCCAAATATTTGCATAAAATTTGTAAGTCGAGGGTTTTTGCGGGCGAGAAATTCAAATTTGTTTCTAATTTTGACGTCACTAGTAGAGGGCGCCACTTGTGGCACACCATGTTTCTTTTAAATGGCAGAACTTTTTTGCAGCTTAGTGTATCCATCTCATTATCGAAACAATCGATTCTCCTGCTACCTGTTTTATTTGAAAATAGTATACTTTGCTGAAGTCGGTAAGAAAATAATCCTATTTGAAATGCTCAGTGCACCGAGTAAAAACTGTTTTGGTTTTAGGTAAAGTGCCTTTTCTGCTGAAAATATAGCAAAATGTTACTTGAAAAAGTTGTTCCGATCTTTTTGAAATTTTGCACGTTCCCATAATTTACTTTTATTAACTTTTTCAAGTAATATTTTGCTGTAACGGTAACATTTTTCAATCGGTACACTGAATATTTTAAATAGGATTATTTCGAAAACTGTTACTCCTAACAGCTTCAACCTACCTACCTTTTTCAGGCATGACAGGTAGGAGAATCGACGGTTTTAATAATCAGATGGATACACTAAGCAGCAAAAAAGTTCTACCATTTAAAAAAAAACAAGGTGTGCCACAAGTGGCGCCCTCTAGTAGTGACGTCAAAATTAGAAACAAATTTGAATTTCTCGCCCGCAAAAACCCTCGACTTACAAATTTTATGCAAATATTTGGATTTTTTAAGAAGTTATCTACAAATATAAAAAACAAAATTTTAATTTTGACACCCTGTATCTTTTTTATTATGCGTCTTGGGTTATAGGTATGTTAGGTTAAATCGATTTATTTTCACCTAAAGAATCTGTGGTCTCATTTTTGCTACTTTATTAAATCACCCTGTAGTGTTAAATGCACGGGCAAGGCCTATTTAGCCAATAAGCCGGTACCAGACACATCGCAAGTATCCGCAACAGACTAGTAGCTGCTTGCACTAGCATCTCCGTACCATCATATATTCAAATTCATTATTTTCCCCAAAAACCCCCGATCACCAAAATTTATTTGGATTTTTTTTAAATTATTTACAAACATCAAAAGTAAAGTTTTAACTTTAACCGCTGTAATCATAACCATAACCGTATGCGACCCTTACATCTTCCATCTTTGCCTCGTATCTCTCATCGCCTGATTCTGTTTGAACGGAAGCGGTTACTCGGCTCTTCTTAGTTCCAAAGTTATCAATTATTATCAGAAACAGAAGGAAATTAATAAAATAATTCGCCAATTCTAGGATACGAATTTATTTTGTTCTCTGTATGTTTTAAACCTTATATAGTTTATTCATATGATTTAGGGCTTCCTAGAAATAACAGGAGGAGTTTGGAAAAGTGGATGAAACGGTGGAGCACGCCGACATTCGCATTTTATTTATGGGTACCTACTGTACGCGAAATCATAGAAGACATTCAAACAGAAGGAGACTTCCCTTTCAATTATAAGGTTCTAAAAAAAAAACAAGTACCCAGCATGAAGTATTATTATTATTTACGCCAATTTTCAAAGTTTTGGTTTTACTATTATTAAGGTCATTAAGCTAGCATTTCTTAAGCCACATGTTTCATGTTTATACGAACGAGTTTTCTTATTTTAAAAAGTTCCACCACCTGGTAAAATTTCTACAATTATTTTCAACAATTAATTCGGATATATGCAACGGAAGCTGAGGCCACGAATTGAATGAATCGCTGGCTAAGCGATCGATGTCGAGCTGCTGGGCAAGGAGGGAAACTTAAGGCGCGAATTCGAGAGTGGGCCACTTTTGTAGAACATTGTCATTGGATATTATTTATACTCCACCGGTAGATAGACTCAAATGGTTTGTTACTATAAGAAACAATTCTTACCAAGAACGCTATAATAGAATTTGAAAATAAGCAAAGAAATTAAAAGTAAACAGAAAAGTAATTTTGTGATTTAAGGTTTATTCCTTACAGTAATGATGGTAAAATGGACATTTTGGATGTCATTTTTTTAAAGTATTAAAAACGAAAAGATACCAACGACATGTAAGACATCAAGTCATCCGGTTATCAAAAATTGAGAAAATTATACTCACCTATAATTCAAATTGTTTGGTTATATTATCCTGTTCCTAAATGGAAAAGATACGAGTACGAGTAGAAACGCACTATACGTATATATAATACCTACATTTGATTATCTAAAATATAGTTATAATTTTGCCATAATAGCTATAATATGCTAGATATACCTACGCGTTAAATATAAATAGAATAGATAGATCAAATAGGCATACCTACCTATATGCTAAGATTTATAATTATTACTTGAAGAGAATATATATAATTGCCTCTAATATTCGTTATCAGCTGCATAAAGGATATGTAAATGCGGAACGACAACCGCAAACAAATACTACTAGGTAACTATATGAAAAGAAATGTGTAATTTCAAGTAAATACGAGTATAATCGACGCATCTAAAACAGATAAAAATATACAAAATGGAAATACCTATAAACTGTCTGCCAAGTGAAGCAAAGTACCTTACCTAATAACAAATGCGGATTCTCTGTTACGCACATTATCATATTTTCTAGATAGGTAATCGCAATCACCCTAGTTCGCAACGCGCGGGTAACTACTATTAAAGGCTAGGAATATCAAAAATGTCATTTCCTGTGTAAAGTGAAATACATTTATTATAAACTACATGATTTCCAGCAGAAAAAAGGAAGATTTTGAAGCAGCGTCCTGCCCTAGGTTAACAAATCTTGAAAATAACAATTCAAGGCTAAGCCGGGAATCATATACAAATTAAAATAGTACGTACTTACCTCGTTTAAAAGTGGTTGTCTTGATTTGATGTATGCAACAACATATTGAATGTAGTTCTAAAAGGAACACAACTTTGCAAATGTCACTAATCATATCACAAAATTGGTTCTACTTAACGAATATATCTTTGTTGCGATTACACTTGTTTTGGATACCTAGATGTCTGGATTTTTGCACATATACGAAATGCGCATGCGCCTGTTCTATCAGTGTTTTATGTCGTGTAACAAGATTTAATTAATTATCGTGGTGCATGCACTATACCTTTATTCTTTTACTGAGTACCTACCTCCCTCGATAACAGTACCTAATATACTCATTTTTCGTTGGCACAATTCACAATTTACGGAATATGAAAAAAAATTAAAGTAGGTACAGCTATACTTCGGTATATCTACTGATTACAAACACACAATTAGGAGCTATCGAAAATTCAAAATTATTGTTATCTCAGAAATGTCTAATAGTTATACCTAATCAATAAATAAAGTGAGGTTTATTATTTCTTTATTAGGTACCTATAATAGGTATATACATACTGCGTAAACTTAATACACACTAGGTACCTACATTATTAATACTATTACGTAGGTATTTTCATTTTGTAAATAAAGTATTGTATTTTGCCTGTAGGTAAATAATTATGAAATTTGAAACAATTATTACGATCCCGCCAAAAACTTACGCAACGGCAAACTTATCGCATCGTTTCTTGTGGCACGTGGTGTGCCGCAAACAACATAAAAACCCCTACATCAACTATTAAGATTGAGATGTTAGTTGATTGCTGTTGCTTCCTAAATATTTGAAACAGTAAAAATTGTTACTCGTTTGACAGTAATTCCCAGGACGTCTAAGTAGCGCGTTCCTTTTTTTTAATTGCTACCTTTCTGCACGTCTACAATGCGCGTACGCAACTTCAAAATGCGGGGTTCCTGGTCTACGTATTTAGTTTATTGATTTCACACGTTCGACCTTGAAATTTTGTTTGAAGACGAGCCTCCTCGCACACAGAAAGTGGTCAAAAGTTGCCCTTGCGCAACGACCTTGAATATTGGCGACCGAGACCCTGCCCTGGACTTGAAATATCGATCGTTCACGAAACCACTTTCGGTTTTCCTATCTTTTGAAATGGTGGGAACTGAACTGAGTAATTTGGTAATGTATGGGTAATCCATAGATTACATAGAAAAGTGAGTTTTTGATTATGGATTTTCCAGGTGGGGTGGTTATATCGAAACTTAGGTAACTGGTCGCTGTCAGTAACAGAATTGATGTGTACATTATTTCCTACTTTGAATTTTTGACCTGTCCCTGTTGTTCTCGGGCTAGGCTCTGGGGGGGGGGAGAGAAGGGTAAGAGAGATGCTCCTGGGCCCACCGATAGCATATTGATGTCACTTCCTATTTAAACACTCAAAATCTTAGGTATGCTATATACAGGGTGATCCAGAAGTTGTCTAAAAAAAATTCTTACAAATACAACTTTGTAAAGAAAAAATCAAAAAGGGCAGTTCGAAAATGATTTAAAAATACACTGTACGACGCTGACAACTGGTCCACTGTAAAACCTGATAAAGCGGCAATCTGCGACCGAACAAAAATGGAAAGAAGTGCTCAAGGAAAGAAATAAATAACATTTTATAACGTCGATTTTGTACAGCAAATTTAACTGCTTTTGCCGCTATTGTTATTATTGTTAAGTTATTACGTCCACTTTGGTGCAATACACTTCATTTTTTAAATATCCTTGAGCCTCGTATATGATACATCACACCGCTGCAATAGGCCGTGGAAGTCCTGGATCTCCATATTTTCTACAATTCGGTTTCAAATTTCCTTCGTGTTGCACTGCACTTGCACTCACTACACACACACACCGCGATAAAAGTAGTTGCATTTGGCACGCTTACCGTGAAATCGTTCTGCTAAAGCATTTTCACAGCGTAATAAATTAAAACGATATCCATCAACTCTGAGTTGCTACTATACATGTAAGCCATTTTTGACACTTGAAAAACTAATGTAAACACTGGCGTCACTAAAAATTTATTGCCTACAAAAAGTAATCAGATTTCAATATTCGGAATCGCCTGTCTACAGACCACAGTAGTCCAGAGATGTAAACGTTGAAAATACTAGTACTCTGAAACAATAACGATTTTATATAAAAACTTTTACTATATCGACTTCATTTTTGATGACGCATCTATTCCCAAATTCTTTTAGATAAGTTCTGAACACCCAAGACTCGCCAAGTCTACCTAAATATTTATTTCTGGAACTCTAAGTTTGTAGACTAAATGTATAACATCATTTCAGGCCTCAAATGTAATGGGTGCAATTTTAACAAATTAACTACTTTTATCAAGTTGCAGAAACTTAATACCTTTCATGGTTTTGCAAACAGAAACGTTGTGGGTATTTCAAGAAAGGAACCTGTAGTCAGAGATATAATTTATTTATACTCCTTAGTTATATATTTCGTAACATTTAATTAAATTGAATAGGAACCTATTTGCATTATATTTCTTGAAATAATTCTTCTTAAAAGTTTTCATCTGGCATCAAACACAACCACTGTAAATTTGTTAAGAAAAATAAAAAATCTAAAAATAGGAGACAACTTAAAACTAAATGATTGACTAAAATTGATAGTTATTTCCTGAAATATCAATTAAGGCAAGGGTATTCACATCATCTCAAAAGCCACTGTAATAACTTACTACACAGAATCATTAGATCTGTCCAAGCAAACAATCCAGACTGGTTTGAAACTATCAAAAACGTTAATCTAATTACTTTTTTCTACGTTTATGCAAAAAAAACAAAACTTTATTGAACTATATTTAGTGGAAAAAGTGGTTCTTTATTGCACTAGTACAATAAAATGTTTATTGCATTTATCTGTCACTCTACAATAGCGTTTTGTCATCATGACAAACATAAACGTTCAAATCGATGTCACATTTTTCTAGACTTAGTGTCATCTAAATAACATTTTTTGGTTTTGTATGAACGTAGAAAAAATATTGTATACGGGTTGTCCTACTTGGCCTGACGGCCTCGTTGGACAATTTCACGTCGCGTGCAATAAACACTTACTTTTTGTACATGTTGCATAAATAACTCTTTGCATGATCTTTACTGAAAACAAATTAATAACATTAGTCGAATATTTCTGACAGTTCGAAATCAGTTCGGATTTTATATCTGTCACCATGTTTGTCAATGTGGTATGCTACTAACATAAATATCTAATATGTAAGTGTTATCAACAGATCTGTTGAGGCAAACCAGATCGGTCGGTTAGTGACAATGTATCCACCGACTTTAACCATCGTGGATCATTAAACCTAGATAAATTGAATGAATTGATTTGTAGCAGATTGAATCTTTCAAAAAATCCCTTTTGTGTGTGCACAGTTAACAGATTTAGATTCTTGCACAGTACTCTCAAAAATATGCATAAATGCATATATAGAACTACATTACAGTAAACCATTTCCTTAAAATGTTTATAACTTTTTCTCATGTAGGTACTTAAATATCAAGAAAAAGGATACATCTCTTTGTTCGTTTCTTGTACATGATACGATATCCACATTCTCTGCAACGTATAGGATCTCTTGGTCGAATTTCATTCTCATTGTGACATTCTAGAATTATGAAAAAAAATATTGGTACGTAAGTCTTTTTACAGCTTCTACAGGTATAGAATCTAACCTAATAAAAATGGTTTTATAATACTTACCACCACAAATATAAACCATTGGAGTTTTCAAAGTACTTGAATCTTTATTAGAGCCTTCAGACATTTTAGTTAAATTAATTTGGTTTCACGATGACGATTAACGACGACACCCTAAAATGTTTTCTCGTTTCAAGATATGCCAGAGGCCACAGCCAGTAAAAGATATAACCTAACTTTAATAACTTAAAGTTCCAAAGTGTTCCACATATGACATATGACTAAATAATCACTAAATAATAATAGTTAATATTTTGTGGTTACTCATATGGCGTTCCAAACACCCCCTCAGCCCTCAGCCAATGTGAAAATAAGGATACCGTTTTACACTCGCGGCTCTCGTTAGCTGTCGGTAGCTGCCGCCGGCTCTCGGTACTGTGTAGTGATGTGTCGTTCACGAACGATTCGTTCATAATGACCGAATCATTCCAAAGACCCGTGATCGATTCAATGGTCGCGTTCAGCAGAACAAAGTTGATCAGGTAGCGATCTTTAAAACTGATCCATCGCTTGGAGTTCTGCTGAACGTGCTTTTTGCGCATTTACCCATTTGACAGATGACAGTCATATTTTGTTTGTGTTTTGTGGATAACCTTCAAAAATAAAATCGCAATTTTGATTTAATAATGTTTGTATTCCTGAAGCAATTTTAATTGCAGAAGAAGATGATAGATCTAAGTCTAATAGCAGACAGAGCTGTTAATCTTCTTCAACTCATAAGGCATCATGAAATACTGGAAGAAGGGCGTGTGAAATGACAGTTGATGACTGAGTGATGACACAAAATAGTGGTTGATGCATCAGTGATCGGTAGCGTAGCGTAATTTTATTTCGCTCGAAAAAATGGCGACCGCTACGGGAGCGCTCCTAACTGATCATTTAACAAAACAGGCGTTCGGCAGAAAATTGATGATCGCTCTGGTAGCGCTACGTTCTGCTGAACGCGACCAATCTTGGTCTGCGACCCTATCGTTCATATGATCCGTCCGCAGTTCCGGTCTCCGATTATTTCTGTGGTGTGATTGTGATCGTGATCTCGCGTTCACAGTTCAGTTCACGATACAGAATGCTGACGATCGATGAGATGATTCGAGATAGGAATCCGGACGGATCGACTTTTACCACTAGTGTCGTTCTCCATTTTTATTTATTGACATTTTTTATAGGAGGCTGATTTATTAAAAACAATTTTCATTATATTGTCTGTATGTAACTAAATAAACTGAAAAAATTTTCCAAAATTATGGGCAAAATAAATACAAATAAATATATGTTTTACATGATACAAGGTATAGGGACAATGTGCATTTATTTGCGGAATATAACATACAATGTTTAAATCATAAACAATAATAAAATATAAAAAATGATTCCAATATGACCGAGATTAAAACAACGAGCATGTGGTTTTCAAATCGTTCATTTGAACGAATCATCGTGAACGGGTCATTTCAGTGATTGACCTGATACGACCCGGTTCTCGAAAAAGAGCCGGGTCTTCCCATCACTAGTACTGTGGTCTCTAGTTGTTGGCGGTCTTTATAATTTTTAGCAGATCGCGTGGCTCGTTACCTCTCGCCTACCATCGTCCGTTATCGGAGATTGTAGACGCGCTAAATGGACATTAAAAATATTCACGCCGTGTTTTATTCGTTACTCTTTCCAAATAAATTAATACACGTCACCATTTTAAACGCAATAAAAGGGCTTTGAGAATAATAGGACAGATATACAAATAAAATTTTAGAAATCCCAAGAAAATAACCAATAAAAATATAGGATAGACCAATAAATTATTTTATTTGTCATCAATAACTATGTAAAAGCACAAAAAGAAAGCAATTACTAAAATCATGACCTCTTTACATATATATATCATATATCTATGCCATTTTATTAATAAACATGAATAAAAACAGTTACAAATATGGAGATTATTGTAGTGTAACATACCCGGTTAGAAAACAATTTGACTAAAATTGAGGGTGAAATTATAATAATAATAATATAAACAATGATAATAATAATAATAAATTCTCCAAAATAGAGAAAAAATCACGTGGAGTTGTGTAGATAGCAAAGAGAGGTTAGCGCGCCAAACAGCAACGTAAACAGATTACAGCTAAAGGATCGCTAAAGCCTAAAGCTATCTGCGATCTGCTAAAAATTAAAAAGACCGCCAAGAACTGAAGATCACATAACCGAGAGCCGGCGGCAGCTACCGACAGCTAACGAGAGCCGCGAGAGTAAACGATATCCTTGTGAAAATATATTCTGCTGTGAAAATGGATGTGCTTGAGGGAAAGGGAAGACATCAGAGCAGGGTTGGGACAGAACTACAATAGATTTGTAATGACATCTGCATGCAAAATGTAATAGATTGGTAATAGATTTTTTTTACTGCAGATTTCGGCAAATAAATTTAATTTTAGTGGTTTTCTATGGTTTATATTTTGTCTATGGTCTAGTGTTGGGAAAAACCGAGTTATTTCGATAACCGAATACTGAGTATTTAAGTGATATCAAAAACCGATTGATAACTCGAGTGATGGTTACTTGAATTCTCAGCAGCCAGACATATAACTATTTTTTTAGTTTATATGTAAATGTTTTATTTTAAATACATAAATATATACTTTTCGTATGGGTAAATTTATATATTTAAAATAAACAATACAAATCTTCGATATAATGCATTTACATAAAAAAATTTTTTCAATTTTTCAAAAATTATTTTACAACTTCCGTCAACACAAAATTTTATTTTGATTTATGGTTACGACAGTTTTTCGTTGTTTGTTATAGTGGCGGAAAGAAGTCAGACGACTTACGTCATATAAACAAATGAATAATTCATTATATTTTCATGAAAATATTTAAAAACTGCAACTGAGAATAAGAAATAACTACATACTACAGTAAATGTTTGCACTATATATTGCATTAAAATGCAAATGACGATTGAACGTAAAAGAAGAATACAAAAGATAAGAATATCCTACTTGAGCTTAGAACATAAAATCCCATTCTAAGTACTTGAGCATATGAAAAGGGTGGCAACCTTAGTGAACAGTGGAAAAAAAAATCTAATACATAATTCGTTACTCATATAACTGATAACCGAGTGATTTCGGTTATTGCAATAACCGAATAATCAGTTATTTTTGGTATCAGTTATTTGCAGAGGGCTCATAGAAAAGGATTATTACTAAAATTAAAAAACCGAAAAAGTGTAATAGAATTTACCTGTTTTCTTTGGTTTGTAATAGATCCAGCATAATTTCTGGTTTGTCGTAATAGCGTAATGACAGTCTATGAATTGTAATAGATCTGTTACGATTGTAATAGCAATCCCAACCCTGCATCAGAGAGCGAACTGAGCGAAATGACTCAATAAATGAATAGGTAGGGTAGAACAAGCTACGGAACAGCTCCGAGCTTCTCTAAGCTCCTCAAGCTGTTGAATTGAAAAGAACGTTGTCATTGTCAACATAACCTTAAAAAACTATAACATTTTGATCTACATAAAGTTATTATTTATCTTATCTATGAATATTAATAATTATACACACTTTGACTTTCTTGCTTGTCTTGGCAAATTGCAGGTTATCGGGTGATTATCGGTGTCGCATAATGTACTTGTACTTTGTTACCTAACCTAATTTTGATTTTATCCACATTTTATCAGCTACATCTTACACTTAGGACAAAATATAAAACCAGTAGATTGTAGCATTTATAAACGTAAACAAATACATTGAAAATGATCAAGGTAAATAATTTTCTAATCAGATATACAAGACGATTCCACTTGAAATATTGAAAATGTAGAAACTGATTCCTTATTGAGGACTCACTGCAATTTATTCTATAACGTTTTGCTTTAGGAAGCTTTTTATTGAGAATGTTGTTATAGTTCAGAAAAAAAATTGTTTTTCCTCGTGAACCTTTAACAGAATTGTAGTAAAATTGAGATCCAAGTTATTTGAATGGATGTAATGGTAATTGTATTATACCGGCCAGTGGTGTGGAACTGGGTACCTAGTCTAACCCGTTTATCTAAATATACACTATTATTCCATGACAACAGTAATACATTTAAATACCAATATGCAAAATCTATCAAATTGGTTTCCTTGTAATTTTAGATATGCTTCATTTAAAAGATACATACATATTAAAATTCCTTTATAATTGTGACGAACCCTTACATTTAAAATAAAGTGTCAGAAGACATAAGAACCTGCAACTTACAATCTACTCTAAGTTATATCAATTTGACAGATTGTAAAAATTGTAGATAAGTTGTCATTGTACATTGACGTTGATGATTGGTGACATTATCATTTATTATATATGACATTATTTTAATGAGGAACGTTTTGTGATTTTAGTTAGAAATTCATTTGGTATCGACTTTTAATTCAGTGTTCTATTTTGGATACGACATACTCAATATATAAAAAAAATGTTTTAAATTCCTGAGACAGGAAATCTTTATTGTTTTTTAATAATATATCAAAACTAAAGTTTTCTACGGCAAAACGTTGTCAATGAAAAATTGTAATATTACAATGCTAAAGTTTTGCTTTTAGGGTGCAGTGAGTTTAGTAACGGGCGGAGCTTCTGGTTTAGGAAGAGCCGCAGTAGATAGATTAGTTCAACAAGGCGCTAAAGTAGTTCTATGTGATTTACCTACTTCCAAGGGAAGTGAGGTGTCTAAAATATTTGGAGAAGACAAAGTGGTGTTTGCACCTGTGAACGTAAATTATAGGATATTGTTATATTTCTTATATTAATTAATCAATTTTGCAGGTAACGTCTGAGGAAGATGTAAAAAATGCATTATCATTAACTAAGAATAAATTCGGGAAGCTTAATTATGTTGTTAATTGTGCAGGAATTGGGGTAGCATATAAAACTTATAATTTTAATAAGAACTATTCGCATCAGTTAGAAGATTTTATAAAAGTTTTGATGGTACCTATGTGACAAACAACGGTACAGGATGAATTAATAATATCTCTAATTTCAGGTCAATACAGTGGGAACTTTTAATGTAATACGTTTATCGGTAGGATTAATAGGAGAAAATGAACCAAACGTTAATAAAGAAAGGGGAGTTGTTATAAACACAGCTAGTGTGGCGGCTTTCGAAGGCCAAATGGGACAAGCTGCTTATTCTGCTAGTAAAGCTGCTATTGTAGGAATGACATTACCGATTGCAAGAGATTTAGCTAGCCAAGGAATTAGAGTAGTTACTATTGCGCCAGGCAATTACCACATCGTTCAGTGGTTGATTAATTTTTTTTATATATATTTTGTATTTTAGGATTGTTTAGGACTCCTCTTCTTTCGGCTTTACCAGAAAAGGTAGTAGCATTTTTAGAAAAATCTGTACCATTTCCTTCAAGATTAGGAGATCCTGCGGAATATGCTCAATTAGTACAGAGCATTATTGAGAATCCCATGTTAAATGGTGAAACGATTAGGTTAGATGGAGCCTTAAGAATGCAACCATAAATTTTATTTCTTTTTATATATCTTACATTTTTATAAACTTTATTAGTATATATTTAGATATCAATAAATTTCCATCTTAGAGGAAGAGAATTTGACATTATTTGTATTAACATAGACTGTGTTACAATTTTGTGTTTTTATAAGAACTGAGAAGTTATAGGTCTGAGAAAATACTATTATTTCATTCTTTAACTCAAATTTTGGAAAAGGTTTTTTTGTGAGATAAATACGAATGCCGGATATAAACTGTGATTGGTACTGATTTACACAAAATAAAGGTGATTTAAATCACCGATTTTTGTTCAAGGAAGGTAGCCTTGACCTTGATGATTCGACTATCGTTTTGCTAACTAGCAGCAGCAGCGCTAAGATGCGATTTAGCAGATCAGATGATTCGACCATCGTCTGCTAAACGGGTCGAAAAAGCACAGCTGCAGCTGCTGCGATTTAGCTGACGGATGATTCGAGATTCGACAAACAAGTATTTGTATTATACTAGTGACGTCTTTTAACTAATGATATTGATGTTATATATGGTTATATACAAATAAGCCACGATCCATCCATCACAAAATATATTCTATTTATGGTTCTGTTATTTTATCTGTGGTTCTATGCACAGAATACAGACCAGACATAAATTTTATGGTTCTGTGGTATTCATGTTCAATTCATCAGATGTTCATAATAAACCTTATTTTGTTATAAAAGGATAATATATTTTGTGATAATAATAATACATAGAAAGAACCGTTATATTACAGAAATTTTAATTTAATATGGCTTTAGTTTCATATGATTACGACAGTGATAGTGAAAATGAAGTAACAGAGGAAAAAATAGATTCGTCAACTGAAATGGTTAAAACTAATGTCAGTGTTGTAGCATCTGAGCCTCAGAATTCTCCAAGAGAAAGGTTTGATGAAGACGTAAAGAACACTCTCTTTGAAAATTTACCATATAAGAAAAATGTCATTAAAGACATAGTCGAAGAACAAATAGAGGATTTTATTCCAAAATCAAAATTAATTTGTAAAAATAAACAAAAAGTAAAAATAACTATACCATGTCTATCTGATTTCAATGATATTGAAGATGATGAACCTCATACTAAAAAGCAAAAGCAGTCTGTTAAAGGTAGTGGTCTAATATCGCTTCTTCCTCCAGTAAAAGGATCAGTTACTACAGCAAAAAGTTTCGTACCTATGGTTGTAAATAAAAAAATGAAACCTACTTCTAAAAGTAATACTCTTGTTCCGGATACAGTAAGAAAAGCCAATATATTGCAGCAAAAGATACAACTCGAACGTAATGCAGAAAGCGACGATGATATAGAAATACCTGAAACATTTGACGATGAAATGTGGAATAAAATTTGTGGCCGGCCAAAAGCTAAACCAGTTGTACATGAGCCTGACCCGCAACATGAAGAAACAATAATTAATATAGCTCCTGAACCAGAAAAACCCTATGATGGCTTAGATAACCAAGCCTTTAAAGAATTGGTCGGCAGAAACAAAAGGCCACTTGGAAATATTAAACTTATTGATATAAACGAAGAGGAAATACTACCCGAGAAGGATATTTGGATGACAAAGTCATTGACAGATCCCGAAATGGCGCCCAAACCAAAGGTAGAAGATCCTGTGGATCCGACAAGAAGGAAAAAACATCATATAACTTACTTAGCCCAACAAGCAAAAGCTAATGAACAGGAGTTACAAAATGCTTGGGCAGCTAGTAAAAATAATAGAATGGCTTCCAGAGTGAAGTATGGATTTTAATGTAAAATAATATTGTACAGCATCTTTTTCTAAATCTCTATCCTATATTTATGCATAATAATCTAAATGGTGCATTTATTGAATCAAATGTAAAAATAAAAGTTACAGAGTAGATTTCTTTTTTTTTCATGTTAACACTGATATGAAAGGACACATTAATAAATTAAATAGACATTTCACTTGATTTTTCTTTTATTCCATTTGTTCATAATAATATGCACGAGACAAAATAGTGAAATATTTATGTTTTTGAAGAATCTGTAACTATCATGCCTCATAAAAAACTCTGCAAGTAAAAATGTGACATTACTTTTTTATATTTTCTTGTGTTATGAATACTGAATATTAAATATAATTTGTAAAAGTTAAAAATATGTATTTTTCTGATTATGAATGTTTTACCAATTAATTTAATTAGGCAAATCTACCTACCTAATAAAACATTTTAGTGTGTTTACATTAGCTGCCCGATATACTCAGATCTTCTTAATTTTCTTTTCAAAGTGGGCCACTGGACCAAAAAATTATCTGCGAAATACATTAAAATTTTTCCAGTAAGTGAAAATGTTTTTGTGCGGCAAAAACTTTCAACAAAAACTATTCTTGTATCGGAAACAAAAATAATTTTCAGAAGAAATGCTAAACCACAAATGGGAATACAAGTTCCAGGTCCATTACACAGTATTAAATTTGGCATTGTTTGCAGTACCAGAGGAATGCTATATAAAATAGAGTACAAAGTTGTAAAAATGGAAGTAATATATGACTGCTTTACATCTCGACTTCTCGGAATTTGATAAATTCTATAATCCTGCTTATTTTCTATAGTATTTCTCTTGGATATTTCTAAATTTTCTACTTTTTTTGCACTAGTTACATCGTTACTAGCCATAATGTAATAACGGGGTGAATACTTAACAAAATCCAATGTTTCAACTAATTTTAACATTTCAGTGGTATGTCCTCCAGAACCTATACAAATAATTGTTTTACAACTCGTTTGTCTCTTCTTAGTTGCATATTTGCTATGCCCAGTTGTTATTTTGTGTATTAAGAATAATATTCTAGCTATGACTAATATTACAAATAAAATGCCTAGCTCAAATTTAAGTTGATCTGAAATATATATAATATATTATTAGTCTAAGGTACCTGTTTAAATATCATGTTTACTTACTATCCATTTGTTTTGCTTCAATATTTTTTTAGGTTAATTAATTTCCATAAAACTCATAGACACAAACCTAGAAAAAATATAAGACCGCGTCGGTTCATGATATAGGTCACGTGACAGATGCCGCGTTTTCTAGGGACCTAAGGTCCAGAAAATGGATATTTTATTTGCTTTATGTTGGCGGTTGTGCAAATATGATGGCTGCATTGCAATATGAAATTAACTAACTTGCTGTCATTTTAAATGTCATTAAAGAATGTGACATTAATGTGACCAATCACAGTAAACAAATGAACTTCATGCTACAATACAACCAACGTAAATTGGCATAAAAACCAAGTTTTAGCGATTCTGGACCTTCTAGGGCAGCCATGAATTTGCGGTCGCTGGCAATATGACACTGGTACAGTCTATATTTTTTCTAGGTTTGTGCTCATAGACCTTATATAAAACTATAAAGTTATCAGTGGTAATCACAGGTGGTACTAGGTGTTCTGTGGTACCACCCATAGATCAAAGATAAATCATATACAAGTGACATACCATTTTGTGACGTAGTTGTATTACCTCAACCTGTTTGAATAGCAATAGGACGTAATTTAACACATATTTAAATAGGAGATTCTGATATGAAAATTTAGTACAAATATGCGACCACGATCGCTTCGCTTTCAACACGACGAGCTGCTAAAATCAAAAGAAACATTTATTTGACTACTACTACTACAAAGGAACAATTAAACAAACTTTATTTAAATTTAGTAGATATATAGTTTACGTTTTTAAATGTTTAGCTAAAAACGTTTTATGAGCTCTATAGGCATATCTGTTCACTTGCTGTATATCATCTGCTGAAATATGAGCAAGCATTTTTATGGTTAATATTTGTACATAGATAAGTATATTTTCAATATCACAAAAAGTCAGTGAACATGTAATTTTGTAATGTTTGTATGAAGTTATCATCTTCAAATAATTTTTTTTATAAATATGTCCTTTAATTTTCTCCTTTCAAATAAACAAGACATGTTTTGATAGAAATATCCGTATAGTATTCATATATTCAAAACAAACTTTTGTAATTACATATAATCAACCTTTCTAGTTCAAACAAAACACAACTAGTTGAACTTGATTAAATTGTTAGCTTATATTCTAAATTAGTTCTGAATTTATGACGATGTTTTTTAATGTTGTGCCGTGTGCTACACTGTGTGGTTATTGGTGGTAATAACACACTTGGCTGGCATTCACATCACAGTTGTTTATCTGTTAGTGCAGTTTTTCGCTTTCGTTTTATAAAACAGAAATGAATGTTATGCGTAATTGAGAAGAGCGCCCTTCTTGATATTCTAGGCAGTTTCATTCCGTGAGATAGCAAGCCATTTTTTTTTTATTGTCATAGTTGTGTCTTTTATTGCCACTCTTTATTATTGCAAGATATACCTACACTATTCACAGATACTCTTTGTTACTGAACCACACCACTTACACTCATATTTTGGTCTCGCCTTCATACAAGTTTGTTCACTCGATATTCCTCACTTGTTAGATTAGGGTGTTTACGATAATGGGAAGACGCCGTAGAGATTGAATAATTCTCTATTCTTAAGAACACAAATTCATTAATAATTTAATTTACAATCACAATTAAATAAGCGGAAAGATAAACTTTAAACACGTGCACACTCAAGGTAGCTGTGCAGAATAAAATATGTCATGGTGTCATTAGCAATAGAAATTGAGCATTTGAGAATGTCCATTGAGCATAATTTTAGACAAAGAATTTACTACTGCTCGTATATTTCTGTGTTGACTGGTTTATGACATGAGTCACTCTCTACAATTTTGGCGGTTGGGTATTAAATTACTTTTAAATATAATATCACGTATTTATTAATCTGTAATCTTTATGTTTGTTTTCATCCTATTTGTTAAATATTCAGGATAGTACAAATTTAATACTATTTTGGCTTCCCTAATTATGTGCTCTATGTTTTCAAGAAGATTTCTGAAAAAAAAGACAATATTTTATAAATTAATAAAAATGTCAAACTCAGGTAGTACATAAATATTCAATATAAATGAATATAAATGCAATTTGTCCACTTGATGAGAACAAAAAGGAAAACTGTAATTTTGTAGTAAATTTCTAAATAAACCCACCATTCTTCTTTATACAGGTATCAATTAAATATAATATGCTTACTTTAAATTATTAGAGTAACTGAGATTATTACGTTGAAGGCAATGAAGAATGGCTAAAGCTCCTTCAAACAATTTAAGGCCAACACCTCGAGAACTTTCTCCGCTTCGACCTTTTTCGTATTCCAACCATAAATGGAAATACTTGAACAGATTTCCAACATCCTCTGAAAATTCAATGTTAATTCAATGATTTTCTTCAAATAAATACACACATACCATGTTTCAAAAAGAATCTGTATAGGCGGAAATAAACTTGTTCAAAATCTTTGTGATATTTGTATAGACATTTTTGTCTGGCTTCTAAACTTTTCAATAGGCCTGCCGGAACATCGGGATCTACTAAGGCCAGAAGAAACAGATTTAAATTTCAATTATATCAACAAGAAATAATATGTAGATACCTTCTAAAAAGTCTTGCGCATTGTTATTACATAATCTAAGGGGCTCCAAGCTATGCTCCTGTCCACAATTAAGACAACAACCAATAACATCTGCTCCTATCGAGTCTGGTACTTGTCCTTTGCACTTGCAGCATAAGTAACTATCCAACATGTTCTGAAAGGATTTTATTCTTTTTCTAGTTGATTTAGAGGGATATTTTGTGTGTTAAGACATAGTTTTGTTTACTCATTACTCACCACCTCTAATAACGGATTTTGACAAATAATGCATTTACACTTAAAACCATACAATTCCTGACAAGCAAGCTGTCTCTGTTCTTTCCTCATACTCCGGTAATCTATACCATAACAATTTAATATTTCTCCGTTTTCCGAAATATCTTCCAGAGCCTTTACAATAATTGTATCGCAGATGAAACTAAATACAAAAATTTAATTACAAATTACCAATAAGCTGCTTTATACAGAGAGATCCAAAATGGTTGAATGTTGTGCTTTCTAAGAATATTTCATTACACAAAGAAGTATTAGTTAGATAACTTTTATGCATGGCATCATATCCAGCCACATATAGATCGCTCTGTATATTTGAGATGTTAGGAAGTTAATTGAAAGCATCGATCTAAAAATTATGGAAAGTCGAATGATCTAGCAAATCCGTAAACAGAGTTATCACATCTAGCTCTAAAAGTTTTCGATATCTAAGCAATGCATACAAAATTAAAGTTTCATGTTTAGTTTTTTTTTTTTTAATTTGTTGTTTTATTGAATCCGACACAATAAAATATTGACATTTTTACCATAATAAGGAATGAATGAAAGATGAAAGAATTTCATTAAATCAAAAAGTTTCCATCAATTTATTCACAATCTGCTGATTAACCTTTTCCAAAAAATATCTTAGACACCTCTGCCTAAGGATGAATCTCTAATTTTCAGAGTGACTTGTCTAAGACAAATTTTGAAATGAATTTAATTTCCATAAATAATAAATGCCGACTTACAAATTGGTTATATTCGGCCTACAAGAGTGGTTCATAATGCTGACCGATGGGAAGATTCCACAGGCCACAGAGACAAGATCATTCGGAAAAATCTCATCTGTCGAGGGGTATGCCCAATGTTCAATAATACTTGAATTACACGCGAATTGCGCAATATGTTTTGCAATGAAGCCACCAACGTGATTAACTAAACCGTCCACATTATCTGCTGGATGATGTTCCTGCTTCAGAAACCATGTAAAAAATTCAGTGTGTTTTTTCAAATATGTCACTACAACGGCAGCCATCTGAAACATGATTTAAATATTTGATGAGTATATGTAGAGACTTGCGTTCAGGGGTCGATCTTAGTAGAACAATTGAACAGTTAGTCTGTTTTGTTTTCTGCTTCGAGTAAGTTGGCTGGTTGAAGTTGTTTGAGCTATACTCGTCTTACGTCACGGCTGACGTTAAGCAATTGTTTGTATGCTGCGATTTAGCCGACGATGCACAAACTAACAAAACTACACACAATCAGAAATCTAACAAAGTAATTAACAAGGTAAGGGGCAATATTAGCCTATGATATATACTTACTGTAATGTATGCAACTAAGTTTTTACTTTTCTTAGTTAAATTTGTACAAAGTTTGTTGAAATATGGGTAGTTGTTATTTCGGTTGCCGAAATTCTTCAAGTCTGCCATGTGATCAGATGAAGAGATACTAAGGCCATTCTCCCCTGCCCCTTTCAGTATTGCCCTCAGTGCGGGAAAAGCTATGCCCAAATCATACCAAATGTTGGCTTGCATTCCCGCACATTCCCATCTGTGGCAATTATCCCACGAAGACGTTCTACATGTTTCGTCGCAATAAACAGATAATGTACAAGACTTGCAACTGGAAAAAAAAATGTTTGAAAAATAACCACACAATAAACGTACAGATATAGACAAGCACGCTTTTTTTTTTCTTGGTATAAAATAGAAAATATGAGGAACTTCACTTACGGAACGCTACTAATCACGTCCTTCAAACAATTGTAACATTTGCAGGGGTGGAAATCTTTGTTCTCTCTAAAGATGGGGGCAAATACAAATGCTTTTTCAATAAAAAGAATGTCACCTCTATCAATCTTTTTCTTTGCTATCACATGCCTTCCCCTTACCTTATCGTAACTGAAAACGTCACATTTCATAAAATAATATTCAAACTATTTTTAACCTTACCTCATTTTTATTTTGGAAGATGCATATGCAAAATTAATATTTTCTCCTTCATCAAATTCTGGCAGTTTCGTCACATTATTAAAATGATCATTTCTTTGTTTCACTTGTTTCATTTTCATTTTCTGAAGTTTCTCAAAGTGTATTTCTAAAATTATGAAAATAATTTAGCATATAAAGTGCTGAAACGTATTACAACAGTTGTAGAAGTTCTTCAGCATTATAGATAGGTACTACTTCTTTTTTGTAAGGTCTAAATAACATGTATACTCATCTTCAAATTTTAAAGAAATAATGCAGAATATACATTTACTATAAACTAATTATAAAAATTTAGTTAGAACAAATGTCCTTTCAAAATCTCCTATATACACTATGTCAACTCTTATTTAGATTAAATTTCTCGCTTATGCGACCTAAATTTTAGTAAATATACAATATTATTAGTAATTAAAATTAAGTACACTGTTAATTCATTACTTTGTTATATGTTATGTTCTGTAATTGGAATATTTATTCTGTTAGGCAATAAACGCAATATTATTATTATTATTATTGTTACATACATACTCTTGTCGCTAACATTGCTGGATGACAAAAAATTGGAAATCTCTGTCAGCCATTTTTCAAAATTTTGTTCTTGCCCAGTTTCTAAGTAACACAAAGCTTTTCTAAAATATACTTTTGGCCTTAGATTTATTGGATAGTCCATGTTAAGGCAAAGATTGATATCCTTTAAACAATCCTGAAAAGATTTTAAATTATAAGGCATAAATTATTATATTTCCTACAAAAAATGTATTTTTTGGTTTAGTCAATTGTGTAGTAAACTTATTTCAAACTACATATTTCCTACTCATCGATACGAGTTACCGATAGCCCAAAAAGACAATTTGGGTAGCTAAACACTTGATTTAAAAAATATTCTATACATTCCCATCATGTTTTATTCCCCAACAAATTAGTACGATTACAGTATATGTATGAGACGAGCTTGATTTTAAACTATAAAACAACTTGATAAAAAAAAAGATCAATTTATATAGTTACACACCTTAATATCATTATAAGAGAACAGTTGAACTGGAATTCAAAATTACCTACAATGTTAGAGAAATCTAAGAGGTAAAAATCGCTCTTGAGAAATAAGAATTCTAAAAATCTCACTTAGAACATAATTTGTCTTTATTTCACTTTAGATTTACTGGTGTAGGTAACTGTGGCTATCACAGAGAGTCTGTGGAGACTATATTATTATATCTGTATAATAATGAGGTCGTCGAATTGTTTTTAGTTTCCAATAAATACATGAGCTATTCTAATTTTATTATTAAATTTCTATGATTAAACTGTTTTTTTTTACCTCAAATTCTTTTAGTTGAAAAGAAACAGCAGATCTATTAGCCAAAGCAATACTATATTCCTTGCCGCTAGGAATGGCATAACATAAACTTTTCGTATAATATTCTAAACTCTTCTCACAATTGTTTAACTTGTAATAATTGTTTCCTTCCATCCTATATAATCTGGATATGGAGTCATTCTTTTCCACTTTATTGTTAAAATGCGATTGCAACCAAGAATCTATTGGAGATCTAAATATATGTTATGGTTACCTATTCTATAATCAAAGTGATCATTAAATTACTCACAAGTCTAATGTGTAAAATTTTGAAAATATTTGTGTGAACGTTCCGTCATAATCCTTAAACATATTTTTATAAAATGCCAGTAATGTATCCATTTATTTTTGCTACAAAAAAAAAACAAAATTTAATTAAGGCCGATAGTCAAATTTTGACAGTTTAGCCGAATGTTAATTTTAGGTTAGCACAAATCGGGTTAGGACCATAGAGGCATAAGAATCAGTTTCACAGATATGCACAGATCATTGGCCGAAAAGCAGATATCACAGATTACTGAACTACTAGATATGATTAATCTGCGTACAGTCTAGAGAAATAGAGGAGGGGAGAATTAGCGTCAAGATGCGCGAACCTAGTAATACGGGAGGCTGCCATTTTGAATTCATCTATACGAGGGGGATTGAAAATATTATTTTATCATGTTTCAAAATTTCTATTTAGAAACACATTAAATTTTAAATGAAATATGAACAAATATGTACTTTTGAAATTTTCAGTTACATATTAATTTTCATAACGGCGTTATTATGGGTGATTATCCGAGATAAGGTGGAGGATTAAGGCTAAAGCGTACAACCTTCACAGTCGCACACAAACCTATATTTTTTGTAGTTTTGTGTCTGCGTATCACGGGCTTTTTCTGAACTATTCCAGAACGTTGCTGATATTTTGAGTGCGCAATAAGTTATGCGATCAGTTATCATGAGTTTTTTTTTGGCCAATGATCCGTGATCATGAGCAGTATCATGTTGATTAACATTAAGATAAACATGTCAGTTCATATTGTTCACAAAAATTATTTTATTGGCTGTTATCTAACGGCACCAAGCATTCCAAGCAAAGTGCTTCAGCCCTTCGTCTGCTAAATCGCGTCGCCTTGTAAAAGCACGGCCGTTGCGATTTAGCAGACGATGATAAAACAAACGCCGGCAGAAATCGCCTTGTGGACGCTCGCTTTTGCTTGGCAAATTCGCGAAAACTTTACACTTTCCCGCCATTACTAATTTAAATGAAAATTTGCGAATTTCGAGTTCATGAGAACAAGGCTTTATGCAGGGCATTAAAATTTTTCGTAAAATAGAAGTAATGTTATTCTTTAGTATGAATAAATTTAAAAGTGATTGATATATGCCGATTAACAAGATTAAAATATTTATCCAAAATAACTTACTCATTTTTGGATTTACATTTCCCATTTTGGAAATAAAATAAGTTCGAATTTTGCACAACTTTTTATTATTAAAATATACAAACTTTAAGAATAAAATAAAAATAAACTGCAAAATAAACTTTTTTATATAATATAAAAATAATTTGAACTTTGGCACATGACGAATGCTAGATTTTTGTAAAATCAAAATGTGCTATCAGATCACCCTCATGGCTTTAAATATCTCATGCACTTTTATTAATGAATTTTTGTGGAACAAAATCCTCTGCTCTGGTAGATAAAATTCAAGATCTTCCTTCATTTTCATTACCTCCGCCACAAAAATTTTCATGACATCACTAAAAAAAAAACAAGTGTGATTAGTTCTACTATCATAATTTATGAATTATAGCCATTATCGATTTCAGAATAAACTTAAATTGATCAACAAACAGTTTTTAAATTAAATATACACTTTTATTAGCAATACTTTTAAAAAATTTTAATGTGTAAAGCATTAACATGTAAACACTAATAAAATATATTTTTCGTCATTGGTGCATTCAGTATAAAATTCCTCAGAAAGCTAGAAAACAACTGTTTTCAAAAAAATATTTGAATATATTTAAAGAAGTAAAACTGACAAAATCTACAATTTCCAGTACCGGGATTTTGGAAACGGTAATATATACAACAGGCTGCCTAAATTAAGATAAAGTTGTGCATTTTTTCATGCCTTTCAATTTTCTGAAACAAAATAGATACTTTGTGTAGTTTCTGAAATAACGGATGATAAAAATGCAAGGGATGTTTCGACTTTTCGTTTGCGAAAAAAAGATAAAAAAAATATAAGTTTATGTGACCGAATTTCAGAAGGAACTTATGATGATATATGTTTGTAAAGGTCACAGATACCCCACTTACCACCCAGGACCCCCATTGAAAGTTACGCCCTGTATATTTACAAAGAAATAATAAACATGTCCGAACAAAATCAAATTTGATTCAATTACATATTTAGTGAATACAGTTTATACTAATATGTGCAATTATTTGGGCCAATGTTTGTTATCAATGTGATAAACATATTAGGACTTGCATTTAAATAAACATCACATTCTGATTTAGTTCCTTCCGTTCGCATAATAAAATTAAAGTGATATGCAAATTTTTGTTAATATATATAATATGTCATTATATATATAGTCGCTAAAAGACAACGGTTTTATAAGGTAAGCTTGAAAATGAATACACTGTTAATACTGTTCTTAACTTACTTTATGTTGTACTGTGTGGACAGTGTCAAAATAATTTGGGATAATTCAGTTGATTATAATTTTAATAATTTCGATATATCATCTCGAGCAGACGAAGTTCGTATGCCTAACAGGTTTTTTATCTTTCCAGGTAAGGCTAAATGTAATACAATTGATCAAATCTATGTAGTTATTGACTATTGTCACCCTGTATGTTAAATTATTTTGATTATATTGATAGGAATTGTAGGAAAATTGATTTGAATACCTTTGTATATTGCAAAAGGTATTCAAATACACAGGGTGTCTACTTTTATTTGTGTACAAATCCGTAAAACCTTTATTCTTCAAGATAACTAAAGAATTTTTTTTTATTTTAAATGACATCAAAAACCGCTTCCACTGACCCTACCCCAGCATTTAAAATGGCGATCCAACCCTGCTATGATTTTTTTATACCATCGAAATTCAATAAAATAGTTTAGCGTTTTTTTATTTAAAATCTTATCTGAAGGTGTTGTTAAACAGGACTCCTCAAAACCCTTATGTGTAAATTTTGAACCAAAACTATACAGAGTGTTTTCTTTTATACGTTCTTAAAGTTTCATTTTTGTAAAAATTTTTATTTTTCAAAATAACGCAACAAATATTTGTTTGATTTAAATGTCATCGAAAACCGTCTAATCCTATCACGGCGTTTAAGATGGCGATCCAAGACCTGCTATGACTATTTCTATATCCCTAGAATTCAATAAAAACGTTTAGCAATATTTTATTTAAAATCTGATAAGGTGGTGTTACTCAGGTCATCTCAGAATCTTTTATTCAAATTTCACCCTCCTTGATTATCTTGAAGAATAAAGTTTTTACGGATTTGTACACAAACAAAAGTAGACACCCTGTATAAAGAACTATCTTATCTTTATGGACAAATTGTAGGAACAAAATGGTGCGGTGCTGGTAACATTGCAGAGAGCGACAGTGATTTTGGAATTCACAGAGACACCGACAAATGCTGCAAGAACCACGATTATTGTCCAGACATCATTGAAGGTTTCCAAACGAGATATAATTTAACAAATCCGTCATTTTACACAAGGTATGATAACTTGCTCACTGTAGAACTGTCTATGACTTTCCGTTTTAGGTTGAATTGCAAGTGCGATCGGGAATTTTATCAATGTTTAAAGACAGTTAATTCAGCAGCATCTATGCAAGTTGGTAATTTATATTTTACAGCTCTAGGAACTCAATGCTATAAAAACGAATATCCTGCGACTGGATGTGAGAAATATAGCTATTTCCCGTAAGTTTTTAATTGGAACAGATATGAATAATGAATGGTGTAACACACATGATCATTTCAAAACGTCAATAATAATTCAGGAGAACAATAAGCCTACAATCTAACTTCTTGCGATTTAGTTTTTGAGCCGTGAAAATATTTTTCTTCTTTTACTTACCTTATATTTTTTAAAAAGCTGTGGTATTTACAGTAAATTTATTTCAAATTGTGACATAAAGCTAAGTATGTTAATAATTATTTTTGGTGGTTATTATACAGAGTGTAATAAAAAAGCACATCATCTCATTAACTGTGTACTTTTGGCGACATAATGTGATGATTTAACACTACTTACTTATATACAAACTTGGCTCCCTTAAAAGATACAGGGTTTTAAAGTGTGGTTTACCACGACAAATCTATTAAATTTCAAATTGATAAGTGAAAAATTGACATATTGCAAACAAATAATTTTAAAAGTTCAACTTTAACATTAAGGGAGACTTTTTGTACACGGGCAGTTAATAGAATGACCTGCTTTCTTATTACACCTTGTACATGTTGGTAAATGTAGTTAACTTACAATGAAAAGAAATATATCAATTTTTAGGAGAAAGAAATGCCTGAACTACATATTCGACAAAACGCAAGAAAAAGAATACCAATGGTTTGATCTACCAAACTTTTAAGATAACTCATTTTCTGAAATAAAGTCAAAGTTTATTGTTACGCAGTTACTTACAACTCATTCTCCGATACATCCTTTAGTTTCGTAAAACTCCTCATTTCCAACACCCCAGCCACAAACGCCACTTTAGCCATCAGTATTGGCAAATATAATCTAGATAAGTAGTGTTCAAGAATGCTGAATGACAAGAGTCCATATTTAACAGCTTCCAAAGGTTTTTCTAGATGGAACTGAATATAAGTTTCCTTTATTTTACTTTGAAGCGAGTCTTACCTTCTCCGAGGACATACTTTTCATACAGGAGTTTGTAGATATCCAGCAACTTCCATGAATTCGAAGGGTATATTTTACTGTAACATTCTGCCAGTCTAACAACGTGATCAATAGCAAATGTAGCTTTATCTACAATATTATTAAAAAAAAAACAATAAAAAGTATCCCGCTAACCTGTGCCTGAGAAGAACGTGTTCAGAACTTAATACTTTTTATTATTTAAAAAAAATCTCAAAAACCACATGATTGTAAAATATATAGAAATATAAATTTTATACAGGGTGTTTGGTAAGTCGATGCAAACAGAAGGTTATGGTACAAGTAATTTGTGACATATTTCTTGTATACCTTATTCCGAAAATGCTTAGTTTTCAAAATCTACAGGGTGTTAATGTTTCAATAAAAAAATGCTAATTAACTAACGACTTTCATGTGTTGAAATAAAAATATTATTTTCAAATTCACCAGTGCGTGAGCACAGGCATGTCTTTGGATGTTTAAAAAAAAAATGATCCTTCACTGAATTTTCTTAAAATAAATATTATATTTGAACTTCTTATACAATCTGCATAATTTCTGCCATTTATCAAATTATTGAAACCGAATTAGTCCAGGCAAATTATTTTTTTTTTTTACTCGAAAATAGTTGTAACACCTTTTCTCTTCTAAATTCAACAAGGAATAATTTTTATTTTAAGAAAAATTAGTGACGAGCTATTTAAAAATGTCTGAGCGGTTTCCGCTATTAATAAATTAGCATTTTTTAATTAAAACTTTAACAGCCTGTAGATTAGGAACTAAGCATTTTCGGATAATCATACTACGAGGTGTGGCAATTAAGTTCCGGGAATTTAGTTATAACTCGGAAACTTGCAACACTGCATCGTTTGTCAACGTTTTTCTTGAGAGGGGAGACCTTCCTTTTAGTTTCAGTGCAAGGTTGAAGTCGATAGCACGTTTAGTTCGTGTTTTATGTGTATTTTTTGAAGTAACTTTTTTAGGGGCATCGTGAAAATGAGAGACTCAAGTTATAAGTAATGTGTTGTGATTCAATTTTTAAGTGAAATCTGGCAAAAAGCCCTTGGAAATCCTTCAAAAATGGCAGGTGGTGTATGGAGACAAGAGCATGTCAAAAACACGCATGTTTGAATGGGCAAAACGGTTCAAGGAGGGGGGTGAATTAGTAGAAGACGATCCAGTGAAGGAGCTCTCGTCACCTCTCGTACTGACGCGAATTTTGACCGTTTGCGTACACTGATTACATCTGACCGGCGCCTAAGCATTCGTGCGTTGTCTGACAAGTTAAACATCAACAAAGAAATGGTTTACAAGATGTTACACGAAAATTTGAATATGCGAAAGATTTGCGCAGAAATGGTGCCAAAAGTTCTTACCCGTGAACAGAAAGACATGCGAAAATCGATCTGCGAGGGTTTGTTGTTCCGCATTTGGAGCGACGGTAGAGACTGGATGAGTCGGATAGTCACTGGAGATGAGACCTGGATATTTGAGTATAACCCCGTAAATAAAGTCAGGATTGGGTGGAAAAGGGTGGAGAGCGGCCAACAAAAGCGAGGATGTCCAAGTCACAACTGAAGGCAATGTTGATCGTTTTTTTAGATATCCAGAGCATCATTCATCGTGAATATGTTCCTGCCGGTCAGACAGCGACTGGACAGTTCTACGTTGGCGTCCTGGAACGGCTGGATCTTGCACCACGACAACGTGTCAGCCCATTCCTCGTTCATTGTGCAAGAGTTTTTAGCAAAATGAGGCATTCCAACATTGTCACACCCACCCTATAGCCCTGATATTGCCTCCTGCAATTTTTTTTTTATTCCCCAAGATGAAGTCGCACCTCAAGGGAACTCATCATGGTGGCGTACAGGAGGTCAAAGACCATGGTGCTGAACTGATTAACTGCGGAGCATTATCGTGGGAGCAACGTCGGAATCGTTGTGTAGAGTTAGAGGGAGACTATTGTGAAGGTCGATAATAAAATTTTTGTCAAATTTAATTTTCTTGTTTTTTCATTGACAAATTCAACTTAACTGCCTCACCTCGTATAACCTCCTGCAAGGAATGCATCGACGTACCAAACACTCTGTATATAAAATTGTGTAATATGTTATTTTTAATGTTTTGAAATTATACCATAGTAAAGAATGGTGTTTTTGAGAGGATCAGCACAAATATTACCGGTGAATCAAGAGATAAAAAGAACACGTTTTGCATAGTTTCCAACTTTGCACTTTACTTACATAAATTCTGGCAGATCGTGGCGACTTTCAAGTTATTCAATATCGTATCAAAGTTAAAATACCTCTGACACCTGACGCAGTACCCCATTACTTTGCAATTTTCTAGATCAATTTTCTTGGCTTTACCAATATTGCACACTTGACATCTGTATTGGGTGTCTATCTAACAAAAAAATACGAATTTTAACGAAAGAACCGAAAATAAAATTACTTTTTCAACATACCCAAGTGCGTTCGTATTCGCAGAAGTAACATTTACATGTGAAATTAAATATTTCTTCCGTGATCATTTGTCTCTCAGAGAATGTTAACATTGCATCGACTTCTTTGTAACATATCGTAATCTCCTCGCCTGGTCTAATCGGCTTAATACTCTTCACAACGACCGAGTCATAATATATTCTAGAAATAATTTTAACCCAATTATATTTGAATTCATAGCACAAGATTCAATTTATAATTCTTTTTGTTTTTAAATTTGTTAGGCTACGACATGACCAGTTATTTCTAACACCGACCATCGTCTGCTAAATCACGTCAACTTGTAATATCTGTCCGTCGAATCAGCCGAAAATAAAGAATTCTGTAATGTATTGTAATGTGGCGACTTCAGTGTTACTATTTGGAATCACAAATGTCATGGTAGAAAATGTTTGACATTTGATGCTAACACTGACTTTTGACTATTGACTTTGTCCAATACCAATATGCTTTATAAAAAAAGTTGTAAAACTATATTTGAATATTTGAAGACTAAAATTACGCAACTGATACTAGCTTCACATAAATTGCTTCTGTCTAAATATTTTAATAAATTAAAATTGATATAATATAAATAGAAACATATACGTCAACATATATTTTACGTTTATCATAATTGTTAAGAAATATCAAATTACTGATACAAACAATTGACAACTATGTCATCATATGTACTGTGCTGCCACATGCGTCACTGCAAACGGGCAATGAAACAGACTAGACAAAGCACGGCTGCTACGATTTAGCAAACAAAGCACTGACTGCTAAAGTTTAGTTTAAGCAATTATATGTGCTGTAACAGAAACGATCGTTAGTAATAAAATTGTTAAAGAGAAAGTCATGCCCCACTCTAAACTCTTCTATTCCATAATCTTCGGTATGCCTTAACTATGATAGTCTGTTTGCTAGATGATAAGTACTTATTATTTTTAACCACTTACAGAACAACGGCATTTGGAGAACAAGCATGATTGAGAAGTGCAACTGTCGGACATATGGCTTTTCCTTCACCACTCGCAATATTTATTCCAAAGCCAGCTGATAAGTTGGGATATTTAAGGATGATATTGTTGGCTTGGGCTTGACAATAGTGTTTGACCAAAAGACCACCTATATATAAATACAAATCGTGGAGGTTTATTCTTTTTTCTTTAAATTGATCGAAAAATCTTGTTTTCATTATCAGGTATATCACGTTCCTTGCTGAATTCTGAAAATTAATTATGCGAATTATGTATACAAACGGTTAATTCTAGTAAACAATATGTTTTTTGTTTACTTATGTAAGTAAAAAGGGGCAAAATTACATTTAAAAATACTTACATAAAGTATTTCGTTAATCTTAGCAATACTAAGTTGTTGAAAATTTGTCTCCAACATGTATAAAAACGGATAGTTGTTATCGACATTACCGTAACACTGACCAAGAATGGGATCACTTTTAAAATTCTTACTGGTGCCATATAACATCATTCTCAACGATAAATAGCTATAGTCTGTGTCGTCCATTGACCAAAAATGTCTTTGCAGACCGTAACACTCGTAACGGTGGTAATTACTATAAGCGTGCATCATGCAGGCTCTCGAACAGAATATACATATATTACAGCCATCACATCTACAAAAAAGAAAATGTTAATGTTAAATAAAAATTGTTTAAAGTAATTTTTGATTTTGGTGCAGAAAAGATTTTTTTTTAAATAAGTGTAACATTTTACGCAAGTCTATATTATTCAATCCTATATAATATGCGGATTAGGTATAACAACGCCAACAAAAATTGACTTTTTCTTTAAAGAACTGGAATTTTAAAAATGTTACAATTAATTGCAAGTAATATTTAAAGTCAAAATAAAAAACTGTACAGAATACATAAGAAACTTAATATCATTCTTAAATTTGTACTGTCCTGACCGAAAAAAATTGTACCAAAGTAATTTTAAACTAAAAATAAAATTTAGTAACTTATCGACTCACGTAAAGAACATCTTACAAGCTACACCACAATTATGACATCTATATAGGGATGATTCTCTATCTCCAACGCAGGTACAAAGAGGCTTAACTTGCAAAACTGTAGGGGGCTCAAATATTAGAATTCTATTTTTAGGTATAACAGTATTTGCAACTAAGCATCTTCCTTTGTCCGGGGAATCACTACAAAAAAATATGTAATGTAACGAAGAAATTGAAATACTTATTTCAAACTAAGGGTCGTATGACACTATGCTAAAATTAGCACTAATTTCAGTAATTAACCAAGAACTTTTAAATCTTGCATAGTATCATACAGAAACTGCAACAAAATTGTTGCCTGAAAGTTTTTAGTACGAGATTTTAAAACATGTCCTAATTTCTTGTAAAGAAAATAAGTATGAACATAGGTACAGACCTATTTATATAGTTTTTTTAATGCTTGTTAACTTCATTCTTTGTGCTAACGCGTAACATAACCTTATTTAGCCACAGTATTATTATTGATGTCAAAAATTATGTCGTGGAGCAGAAATGAAGTGCAAATTGCGCGTTTTTTTCGTTGACGTCGCTTTCGGCGACGTACCATTATGGTAGTTATTAATGTTAAACAACATACCGTTCCAATTAATATTTCTTCTTTCATAATCATAATCAAACTGCTAGCAAAGCAAAATAAAACTAACCACACTTTTATCAAAGAAATCTGACGTTTAGAAAACAACTGTCTGTTTTAATCTTCTGCGCCTGCGCGTATATTAAATATTGTAGAAGAAATTTGAAAAGTGTAATACAGAACATTATTTTAACTTAATTTATAGAAAAGAAATTATTAAATTTAGTGCTCATTTTAGTGTAGTGTCATACGACGCTAAAACCTACATTAGTTCTATGAATTTCAAGGCATAAAGTATGTTCTCATTTTGCTCATCTATAGGAATAGAGTCACTGTATAAATTTAGCGATTCCCTATAAAAATCTTTATTTACATCATTAAATAAGTCACAATAGTCTCCCATATTTTCTACATCTCTGATTATGCTCGACATAACACCATTATCCCTAAAATTGAATATCAGTATTTACATAGGTAGAACGCGTATTTACTTTTCACATTTTAACATATTTACTTGATAGCTGCGAAGTATTTTACGAACGCATCACATTCGTTAACAAATTTTTCTTGAAAGAAATATTTTCCGGTTTTCATCTCGTTTGGCTTTACTCCCACTAAAAATTAAATTTAATTACATTTTCAGTTAAGAATTTAAGAATCTCACCTTCCGATTTACGCCCGTGTCTGAAATAAAAAAAGAAGTAATAAATTAACGTCTGAAAATTTAAAATACACTGCCATTACATACTCGAACATTTTACCGCCTTTTTCATCTATCACTTCCATATTATTGTTCCTCATTTAAATTTCATTTTAAGGGACGAAATTACTAATTTAATTGTAGAAACAATGTTTAATTTTCAATCAAAACTGAAAATTTTCAATATTCCAAATGCAAGTGCGACGCGAAAACGACGAGCAACAAACAACCTGTTGAACACAAAATTAACCTCAAATTTTACCAAGAAATGGTGTCTCAAATCGTGGGAAAACGAAAGTCAAAACAAGGAAACGATCGCGCGTATAGGCCGATTGCATTTTATAATCACCACGATCATAAATCTCACGATTCTTCACACCCCGAGGCATCTCCACTGCGACCTTTAACATTGTCGTGCTTATTTTAAATTAGTGAAAGTGCTATTAATTTATTACAGTGTGAAGGAATATTGCACAATAGTTATAGAGGATTAGACTGCCTATTTAGACGTCTAAAAAAAATTATATAATATGTTAAGTGGGTTTTCTAATATACAGGATGTCCCAAAATTAGCCTGCCAGAAATTAACTGGATTCTTCGATAAAAAAAAGAGTAGTAAACATAGTTCCGCTATTGCTCTTTAAAGGGGACCCCAAAATTGAATTTTGTCCAAATATTTTCAAAACAGATCAACATATTTCTTATTTGTTCATTAAATTTCAATAAAGACATATTATTATAAAGTAATCAAATTTAAAATCGAGAAACGCAATTAGATTGCGAATATACCTAATGTTCTAAAACCAATACCATATCTACTTAGGTAATCTATGCCAATACCATAATAATTAGTCATAGGCGTGCCAAACTGGGGGGTTATTGGATAAATATTACTCTAAAGTTTTCATGTCTCAAAGTTTTTGCCATTAGGTCAAAAAATTAAAAATGTTGAACACTAACAAAAAAAGGTACTCTTGTTTTACTTTGATAATTTATTCCGTTTACGAGTAATATTAATTTAAAAATTGTGTCTAGTAGGCTTTGAAAAGTTATTTGTCAGTTTATTTGACACACATTACACGTTTTTAAACATTTTTAAAGTATTAATAGGCTGTATTAAAATTCAAAAATTTACTAATAATTGCTTACATTACTGATATGCATTTTTATATGTTAAAACTCTTGAATAACCCCTTTAATATGTGTTAAATAAGTCGACAGTATTTTCTCAGAGTCTCCTAAGGATATTTTGCCTATTTACAGTTTCCATGTGGTAGTCACAAAATTTTTAAATGAAAATTACTCAAAAACAGAGCAGTTTATTGGACTGAAATAGGAGTACCTTTTTATGTAAAATAGACCAACATTTTTTGATCTGACGACGAAAATCTTGAGATACAAGAAAATTGGAGCAATATTTACCCACTGACCCCCCAGTTTGGCACGCCTATGACCAATTATGAGGAAATTTTCAGAACATTAGATTCGCAATCTAAATGTGATTCTCAGTTTTAAATTTGATCGTAGAATCCACACCCTGTATTTGATGATGGAAAAGAGTAAATCTGCCGAGCATAGATGAATATTTAATTAGTTATGACCTCGATTTTAATGAACGAAACAAAGATAGGATCAGGCATAGATTGGACCAGGTTTTGTGGCGTAAAGTATGTGTTACTTGAATATTACATGGCAAGCAGCTCTTTTTTTTATAACAATGTTCCATTTTTGCTAGAAAATTTTAGACCAAGGGCCTCGTTTAGGATTTTGGGCACCTTAGGCTATACACGTATACAGTATTTTTTTCTCTTGTCGCATCCTCAAAGCTGCAGCTTAGCAACCTGTAAGTAAATCAGGCTTTGGCATCTCTTACTTTTTTGTATTGGAGAAAAAAAATTAATTTTACACAAATTTTGGTTATTAAATTTTATTAATTCCTTTAAAGCTAATTTACAATAAAATCTTAGTAATAAGCCCTGCCGCGATCGTTACACCCCCTACCCTTAGCATTACCCGGCCCAGCTCTTTGCAGTCACTGTACAATTCCAACGCTATCGGCTTCGACGCCTGAATTTCGACAATGGCGCTCGTATTATTTCCCAAGTACCTAGGGTGCTTCTTTAGAACTTCGCCGGTACTCTTATTCAACTGGGATATCAATTTGCTCACGACGGCTGGTTCCACCAAAGACTGATGGTGTAGAACAACGGAAAATCCTTTGGTAATGGGTATGGTCACATTGAAAACCACAATCCTTGCCTGAAACTTTGAGGCGACCGGCACGGGATTTTGCGGATCGCACAGGATGTTACCAATGGACACGTTTTGCATTTCGACGCCAGACAACGTGACTGTAGCTTGATCGCCCGCGAATACCACTGTTTTTGGTACTTCATCGATGCTGAGAGATTTTACCACAGCACCTTCCCTATTGGGACACACCAGGATTTTGTCACCTATGCTTAAAGTTCCAGTTTCTACACGACCGGAAACACAAAAAGCCGATCCTGTACCCTGAAATTAAAAGTATGTTTAAAATATCGAATTTTGATTTCATGTTAGATAAAAAGAATATTTGGAAACTATAACTTCCAAGAAAAATATGTTGACAATAAACAAATGTTCAATCTGAACTCACCTTAAATATATCATTGACAGATAGCCTAAAAGGCTTCGAAATGGGACGCTCCGGAGACCTGAAATTATCTGTTGGCAAAAAAATATAGTCATAATCCTTAATAAAACATCATACAAAGCTTACCTATTACATCCAATAAACAGGGCCCATCGTACCAAATCAATAAGCTATTTTCTGTGGGTTTATTGACTAAATTTTGCCCCGTGAGTCCACTACATGGTACAAACGTTACATCGGATTCTTTAAATCCGGCCTGTTTGAGGAATCCTTTCAATTTAGTAACGATCTCATTGAATCTCTCCTGGGACCAGGCCACGGTATCAAGCTTGTTGATGGCGACAGCCAGTTGTGTAACTCCCAGAGACCTCACCAAGAGAGCATGTTCTCTTGTTTGTCCTCCGTAATCGAAACCGGTTTCGAATTCCCCTCTTGTCGCATCAACTACCATCAAAGCAACGTCTGCTTGTCCCGCTCCTGATATCATATTCGGGATAAAGTCCTTGTGTCCAGGGGCGTCGAGTAACGTTACCTGAAAATACCAAAGGTATAGATAGATAGATAGAGTTTTTATTAGTCCACATGTTAAAAATTACAACAAAATACCCAAAGGGTGTAGGACTTGTCACAAAAAAATAATGTCATTTACAAAGACAATTAAAGAAATATAACTACGAAACTACAAAAAGAACAGAAACAGTATAAAAAAAGAATAAAATATAGCTAGGGGTACAAATGACAATTAAAGCAAAATATAAAACATGAAAACTACAAAAAAAGTAATAGTGTAAAAACAAAGAATAATATATACATAATAGTACAAAATGTAAAAATAAAACATGTAAAAATAACACATTCAATGACATGGTGTGTTGAAGACTACATAAAGTTTTAGCAATTTTGTAATATTGAGAATTTTTTCAGTGGTCGGAGTAGCAAGAAAAACTTACAATTCATCATTAAAAAATTCATCCAAAGTATAGTATGCCCTCTGTTGCAGCAGGTCTCTAAAAAGTTGTTTAAAATGCTTTACATTCATGTCTCTTAGACGTGTGGGGACTTTATTATAAATCTTTATAATCATGTGATATACGCTTTCTTTGTATGTAACTAAAATTTGCTTTTACAGCAGTTAGATCATTCTTTTTTCTTGTTTCATAATCATGGGCTCTGCTGTGTGATATAAAAAGAGAAGGATTTTCTTTTATAAATATAACCGACTCATAAATATAGGTGGATATGAAAGTTAAAATTTTGTTCTGTTTAAAGGTGTCCCTACATGATTCTAATCGGGATAGATTAAAAATGTTTCTCATACACCTCTTTTGTATAATGAAAATTCTCTCTGCCTCAGTACTAGCAGCCCAAAATATTATTCCATACCTTATATGGGAGTGGATATGTGCATGATAGGCAATGATAGCTGTTTCCTGGTTTACATTTGTTGCTACAACTTTAAGTGCATAACAGTATTTAGCCAACTTTTGTGCTGTTATATCAATGTGATATGTCCAATCAAGTCTATGGTCAATATTGATCCCTAAGAATTTAACCGAGTTTGCTGTTGTTAATGTTCTATTATCTCTGTGGAAAGATGTTTCTTTGTATGTTTTTTGATAATTGAATCTGATTAACTGAGTTTTGTCCACATTTAGTAAGAGATTGTTTGAAGAAAACCACGATTCAAGAAACTCCAGAGTGTCAAATACATCTCCATTAGATATTTCCGTTTCAGAACTTAGTATAATTGATGTATCGTCTGCAAATTGGATGGTGTTACTCAACAAGTTAGTTAGTTCGTTTGTATAAACTATATACAATAGTGGGCCCAAGATTGAACCTTGAGGAATCCCTTTATTTAGAGTCATCATAGAAGATGTTAAAATCAGTCCATCTTGCGTTCGATAATAGACACACTGTTTCCGCTTATTCAAATATGACTGTATTAGACACATTGATGGTCCTCGAACACCATATTTTTCAAGTTTTATAAGCAATAGTTTATGGTCCACACTGTCAAAAGCTTTTGACAGGTCAAGGCACATAGCAACAGTATCTCTTCTACGGTTTAAAGCTTGCAATATCATATATAGTGCCTGGTAAATGGCTCTGACTGTAGATTTTTTTTTCCGAAATCCATTTTGATTATCTGCAAGAATTTCTTCATGTTCAAAGAAGTTGATCATTCTCTCATATATAATGCCTTCAAACACTTTGCTGATGTTATTTAATAAGGCAACTGGCCTGTAATTTTTTATCTCCTTTCTGTTTCCTTTATTCTTGTATATAGGTTTTATCATGGTTGTTTTTAAGTCTTCTGGAAAAGTAGCAGTGCTAAGAGTTAAATTTATAACATGAGTTAGAGGGCCTGAGATTTCTTGTGATACATATTTTAGAAGGGCTATTGGAATGTTGTCATATCCAACGGATCTTTTATTTTGAGGTTCATAATTTTATTGCATACTTCATTAACAGTTGCAGGAAACAAAAAAATACTCTTATTGTTTTTTATTCTTGCTGGAATGGTATTATAATCAATGTTCAAAGTTTGGCATACATTAATGTAAAATTCATTGATTTTATTTAATATAGTGATGTTACTAGTACCATCATTTTCTTTCATGCTTATCAAAAAACATTCGGTCTTATGTTGTTTGCCTGTAAATCTGTTGACTAGGTTCCATATTGCCTTTCCTGGATTTTTAGCATTTTTTATATAATGGCAGTGTGACCTTTTCTTAGCTTCATTTATGACTGCTTTAAATACTTTTGCATATTGGTTGTAAATTTGCGGTGATACTTCCCCTCTTATTTTTTGTCTATATAAATGTCGCTTATTTCTTGCAGATATTTTTATGCCCTGCGTCATCCATGATTTATTATTTTTTTTATTTTGATGTTTAAATATTTTTATTGGGAAAATGACGTCTGACAATTGCTTAAATATAGAAGAGAACACTTTGTAAGCCTCATTCACATCACTTGATGCATATACCGCCTGCCAATTTGTCAATTCCAATTCTTGTCTAAACTGTTCCATTTTTGACACCGACATAACTTGTTTCCTATAGGATGTTATCCCATTCTTCTTCTCCTTGTCGCAGTTTATCTTAAATGTAAGTAGTTGACCTTCATGATCTGACAATGAATTTGTTATTACTTCTGCTGATATGATACTGTTACAGTTAATAAATATGTTATCTATAAGAGATTCCCCTTTTTTGGAAAATCTTGTAGGGTCATGTATTGTTTGGTAAAGATCATAACTTAATAATAAGTCTTTAAAAATCCTCAGAACTTTTGAATCAATTAGAAAGTTTATATTGAAATCCCCACACAGAAAAATTGTGTAAGGTTTAAAATCGGTTAATATACTTTTAGTATATCAGTTAACACATCAAAAAAAATGTTTTTATCTCCGTCACATGGTCGATATATACATAATGCAATGATTTTCAGAGACCTACTTACAACAGATGAGCACTCAATATGTTCCTCAATGCTTTTATCTACAATGTTACTTAAAGAATCACACCCATGTTCTATCTTGGCAAAAATAACTGATCCTCCATGTATGGTTTTCTTACGGCTGAATTTAGAAGCTATTTCATAATCCTCATGTACTAGTGGCATATGTTCATTTTCCACATACCAGTGTTCCGTGATACAAATAAAATCAGGTAAAGTTGAAAGCTCATGTAATAAAACTTCTAGTTCAGGAATTTTGTTCTTAAGACATTGAACATTCTGATGAAAAACTGTTACAGTTGTGTTGTTTTTAGTAATTCCAATATTCTCTGTTTGTGGTGCTTTTCTGTTTTGTGCATCCCTTTTTTCTTGAGTTTGGTCTTCCTGAGACGTATTTATAAAAAAGACTCAGGTTGTGCTGATTTACCATTTTTTGGATATTTCTTATTATGAAGACGGAAGTCAAAACGTTTGTATCCTACTCCCTTAGGCCAAAATGAGTCATTATAAAAAGCATCCTTAAACTTTATGTCAGCTGCTATCATAAAGCATCTGTGATTTGTATCCTTGGCATGCAGATCTTCAACTACAAACTGTTCTTCCCTATCTCCAGTTTTTCTTCTTAAGTACTCCGCAATTATTTCTTCATTTACATCATTTTTCACTCTATAAATATACATCCAGACTTTTGGTTGCTTGGCTTGAAATTTTTCGTTTTCAGCATCTGCTTGACCAATGTTTTTCCTGTATTTGCTCCTATGGTTTCTATTCAAAGGAGATGCAGTGTTTATTTTATTTGAGATATTATTATTCATAGTTCTATTACGCCTATTAGTCACTGTTGTATAATTTTGATCATTTCCATTTAGAACTATGTCTGACCATAGTGGTTCTTTAGGTGTAGACGGTAGACCTGCATTACACTCTTGAAGCAAATTAGTAGCTAAAGTTTCAGATGGTGTTAGATTTTGCTTTTTGTCGAAGGTTTGCATTTTTTAGGGGTAGGTTGTTTTTGAACGTAAGTTATTTTATTGTAATTGGCCAGCTGTTTCTCTAGTTTATTTTCTACACATTTCTCTACCTCTTTACTAATGATGTCACCAATAGTTGCTAGAAGTTCTTTTGATAGTTCACTACACTGCACGTTCTGTACCGAACTTTCTTGCTCTTTTACTTTTACAAGTAATTTATTTTTTTCTTCTTCCAAAGTCTCCATATTTTTTTTCAGGGTGTTATTTTGCAGATTCATTCTTTGAATTTTATAATTTAATTCTCTTATGTCTTCTTGATACTTTTGAAGTTCTTCTTGGTATAGTTTTAAATTCTCGTTCATTTTATTTTTATGAACAAGCAGTTCTTCTTCTTTAGTTTGTAATTTTTCTAAAAGCTCTGCATTTTCCTGTTTATACTTATTTTCAATGTCTATCACATCATCTTCAAATGCTTGTGACCGTCTTCGTTGTTTGGCCATATATACATCTTTTTGGACTAATTCTTCTTTGAGTTTAATAATTTCCTCCTTTAAAATCTCGACTATGTCTTGGCCATGTCTATCTTCACACTCCTTGCTACATATAATTTTGTGGCCTTCAATTTTAAGACGTCTCTTCGTTCTAGGCAGCTCTTGTGGAAGACTGCAAAACACACTGTGCACACTGAACACGGGAGCTCCTAGTTTATGCAACATTTAAAAGTAAATGCCTTATTAGACATTTTTTTAAAATTAGAAGTCCATAAACATTTATTTGATCCACTGTGTAATTCCCACTCTTCCAAAGAAATTTATCTGATTGGAGATATCTTTTTCTTTTAGCACTTTTTTGGAGCAATTTATTGTCTGAATGTTTTGATTAAACTTTATTTTAGGTTCAAAATAATGAAAATTTTATTTCTACATCATCTCACAAGATCACTTAACTGCTTATAAGCACTGTGATGTAATTTAAAAAAATTATTTCCATCATTAAACCACTATTTTTATAAGTTTTACTAGACTTAAGGCTGCTTAACTTCTTATCAACTTACTTGACAAAATAATCTAAACACCTATGTGAAAGCAAATGTGCGCTCGATGTAGATTATGCAGCAAAAGTGTAATTTGAGTTGTTTTTGAGGGATAACTGTAACTTACATGTTTGGTCTTTGTGTCGAACTGAAATCTACCAACGTCCATGGTGATACCTCTGTTTCGTTCTTCGCCAGTTTCATCGAGAACCCAGGCGTACATGAAGCTCTGTTTGCCCAACTTACGGCTTTCTTGTTCGTATTTGTGCATGATTCTTTGGTTCACCTTTAAAAATTATTTATTTATTTCAACGGGAACCTCTCATTAAGGTACAAATTATAAAAAGAAATAAAAAGTTCCTAGACCAACCTGTCCTAAATCGCACAGAAGACGTCCCATAAGTGTACTTTTACCAGCATCGACATGACCAATAACGACCATATAAAGATGCTCCTTCCCCTTGCCTCTTTCCTTCTTGTACAACTGCTGAGGATCATATTTGCTATCCCTCACCTTTCCAGCTTTTAATTCATCAATTCCATCGGCCGTGGAGACAGCCACTGGCGTTGCCCTTCCAGAAGAAGGAGACTGAGATCTAGGTGTTACGCTGAACTTGACATCCTTTTGAGGCAAGTCGAAACCCTTTGTGACGTTGGTTGCAGTCTTTGGAGTTGATGCAACCACTTTCACACTTTCTACGTTGACAGTTAGGTGGTTGTCGGTTGGACAAGTACATTTATAAAAACATATTTACATATAAAGGAGTATTTTATATCATTTAGCTTTTAAAAATTTTTTGTACCATTTATTACCGAGTCAGGAATTTGTACTTTTAATTTTACCAGAAATATAATACATTTACAGTTCACAAACTTAAAAGTAAAATTTAAAAAATATGCAAATAACTAGATAAAACTGACACACATTTGCACACACATACAATAGTATCCCAAATGTAAAAAAATAAGCACAAGAATAGTTTTACAGTATTGATGAAACAATTACCATATCGCTTTATTAAAATTACTGTGTGATTAATTTAATCATTGACAATTGACACGTACAATCACAAGTAAATCTATACATATGTAAAGTATTTTATTGCTTGGATAAAAGGAATCACGATGGTGCCATCTAAATATAACTGAAAATAAACCTTTAACTACAATTTATAAAATAAAACTGTAACATTAAATATGAAAGTAATTTTTAATATTAGATTGCAAAATATTTTTTTTTTTTCAAAAACGGTGAAAATATTTCTTAAATGAGTATCAAGCTATGTATTTACGTTTTTCCAAAATTAATAAAAATATGAAAAGGAAATTTCGACAATTACATCTTATTCAAATTTAGACACTGTTAGAGTTGTTGATTAACTTCTTAGTAATCAAAAATAGGACTGTTCAAATTTCATTGTGCTATTTTGCTTATACCTATTAATATTCTTTAAAATTTAAAAAAATATATTTTCTTTCTCTATTTCATAAAAAAACTTGTTTTCAACATTTGGGACTCTGTTCTGCTCTATCTTCTCAAATGAGAACTAATAATGTCATCAGGAGACGGAACGTTAAATTCGAATCTCTTAATTTTAGTTAAATAAACATGATCGCACAACCTTTTTATATAAGGTTTTGGTCTTTTATAATTTAAAGATAATGCTTTCCCAAAGCTACTGGCACACTTTTGATATCTTACAGAGACCTTTAAAATATTACTTATGTCGAAGCTGCACGGTAATAGTTTTCTATTTTTGGGCAACATTTTTTGGCCATCGCAATCCACGAAGGGAATTTCAAATTTTTCAGAATTCCGATCACTGTTAGAGACGGAAGAAATGCTGCTTGTTGATTTCAATGCTACCGATAGGTCAATATGCCAGCCATTTGTCACTGGTGACTTATGATCAATAGAGCTCATGGATTTCGTGTCGGATAATTTTAATTTGGCCAGTTTGCTTACATTTTTGTTTAAAACAATTTCACTTTCATTGTGACTTTGTCCATTTTGATAGGTATCTCTTTCACACTTAACAGGCGTCTTATTTAAATGGCTTGATACCAAATCTGACAAACTGTTGAATTCATCGCTACTATTTTTCGTTGAATCCACCGTATCCAAATATCGTTCGTTAGAATTTAATTTACAGTCTGAAGAAGTCAATTTTGGTATGACAAAATTTTTAGATTTATTACTCAAATTTTTATTAAATATTTTAGGTATAGTGAATTCTTTTGCTGAGAATTTTGCATTGGGTTTGAATGGGTTTGACATATTACATTCATTTGCAGACATATTCTGATTTTTATTTTTTAAAATATTTAATTTCGGAACTGTAAATTTGTTAGGCTGCGTTCTGACACCTTACCTTACGAAGTGCATAAAAAGATGAACAGGAACATGAAAAAAGAAAAAAATATATAGATAGTTATATCATCGATAAGATACTGTGTATTAAATGCATTTCAGTTAAGTAAATCTCTCATTTTATATAAACATGGCAAATGTAAAATAGTTTATTTTTTATACAGAAATGCACTCAATATACCTACTTGACATTAAAAAAAAACTGTCACAAAATGTAGGTCCAATTTTTATTTTGCCAATTGAATTTTCATTCTATTGACATTTTTTGTTTGTCCACAAAAGAACCTTTTAAAAATTAGAACAGAAATATATTCAGTCACTTAAAAAAGTTTAATTATATAGTCATCTAAAGTACTTTCAAAACTTTTATGACAATTTTCTTAAACATTTTAACTCAATTTGTAATTCACCTTTTTCCTTTCTCTCTGTTGCTTCAGACTGTTTATACCTTGGATCTTCTAAAATAGCATTCACAACTTTTTCAATGTCAAATTTATGAATAAGTATAAAATCTATCAAGTTATTTCTCGGTATATTTATACTTCCTAGAATGTTTTGTATTTCGTCGATACACGAATCAAGTCTTGAGTCGGTCATTTCTGCTTCGGCTTCATCTTCTTCTTTAATACCGTCTTCTGTGCTTTTTGATGAATTTTCTCTATTATACAAGAACTGTCTATTACTAGGTGATATATAGTAATCATCATCTATAGAATGTCCATACACATCATCGTATCCTTCATATTCTGATAAACATGGAATGGAAGTTTCAAGTGATTTTGATTTTTTATTCTCTAAATATCTTACCGTCAGAATAATCCATGTTCCTAATATCTCTATGTCGTGACATTTTTTAATATAGTATATTCTTCAATTTTCAGTTAGAATGAGTAAAGTACATATGGAATTTTATAGACAAATTCTCATGAGTGGAATTTTGTAAAAAATTTTAAACCGTTTGTTTAAAATAGTCAAAGAAAAATTAATGACCTTTATTATTCTTATTCAACATTTGTTTTTTTACATCTAAAACATAAATCTATAAAAAATCTTGATCTACCCAACCTGTCATAGCTGTCAAAAAGTGTCAATGACATAAGGTCGACGATGGATAATGGATACAGTACAGAACAAGGACAGAATATATCCACATTATCCACGCGTAATTTTGGGCTATGGCTAAGGTATTGTAAAGTTAAAGTTAGCCTACCTTCTAATGGTATTTATCGTATCCATATATCACCTTTTCTACTCTTCTACTTGTTTAATTAAAATGAATATTCCGTTAAAAATTTACGAATGTATCATCAGCAGTTCGTTACATACCTATTAGTTGTTTCACTGACCAATAGATGAAATGAAATTTCAACTCAGAACTTCCAGAAGTTGAAAAACTGTTTTAAGTGTTCTGTGGAGTGTCATTATTATTGCAAACGATGGTACACATATACTTGTTTATTTATGTTTTGTGCTATTTTATAGGTTAGCTGCAAAAAATATATGTTTTTGTAGGTTCCTGGACAAAACTAAAACTATTAAAACATAAACCGTCTTTACAAAGAATGTATTGTTATTTATGAACTTCTTTTCCAGAAGACATTCTTTATTTGGACTAATTTCTGCATTAAACGAAGCATAAAATGGATAATATATCTCAACAGTCCGATGAGATTGAAGTACTTAAATCTATCTTTGAGGATCAATGGGAAATCAATATTGAAACTGGATCATATAGTATCCAAATCGATGATGTAAAATTATTTATAACCTTAGGTCCTGAATATCCGTCAGATGCACCTCCTGAATATGAATTATTGGCACCTACCCTAACTAGTGGTCAGAAAGACATAATTAAAAATGCATTTCAACATATTTATGAGTAAGTGTCTAATCAGATTAATTTTATTCAAGTCAAAAAGTGTTTAAAACTAGGTATCAGATATATTTGACTAATTAATTATTCGTCTTTATTGAGAATAGAGAAAGTGGCTAAATATTTCTGATCGTTTGAAAATGGTCAAGACATTTCTATCCATGTGTAACGTTCTTTAAGATGCTAGAAACTAGAAAGTTACTTTTCACCACTTTTTACGATGTTTCAAAAATTGTTATGGAGGAGTATTTTACTATTCCAATTAATTAGTCCTATAGAATGTTATAGTTTGATTTATAAGCTGCATATTTTAGGGAAGGATGTGGCAATCCGATTATTTTTCAGTGGATTGAAAAGTTAAGGGAAATAATTTCCAAGCCTACACCACCTGAAAATTCCTTGCATGATATTAGTTCCGATAGCTTGATGATAACTAGTGCAGATAAAACTGAACAGGATCTTAAGCAGGAACTTCACAATTTGAATGTAACGCATGGCACGACGATAGTGGACAGAAAAAGCGTATTCCAGGGACACGCTTGTGAAGTAAAAGATGAGAAGAATGTGAAGTGAGACAATAAATATTCAGATTGTTATCTTTCCAAACTGAATTAAGTTTATTTTTAGAGAATTCATGAATTATTTATTAGAAAACAAGAAAATTGCTCAAGCTACTCATAACATATCGGCCTACAGAATATCATTGCAAAATTCTGTGATTGTACAGGTAGTTTAGGGTCAGAAGTGCAATCAACATTTATCACACAATATTTAATTTTGTTTAGGACTGCAACGATGATGGTGAAACACATGCAGCTGGTAGAATACTCCATCTACTTCAGATTTTAAAGCTTACGAATGTCATGGTTGTAGTGTCAAGATGGTGAGCAATTAATTAACATTTCAATGTAGAATTTGGCACATAAATATTTTTCTTTAGGTATGGAGGCACACACTTAGGTCCCGATCGATTTAAACATATAAATAATGCTGCGAGGCAAGTGCTCTTACAAGGTGGATTTATAAAGTCGTAAATTTCTGAAATTTGTTTATTCTTTGTTTTGGTAAACATTAAAATTAAATGTAAAATGCTTTTGGTGCTTATCTATTAATATAAACCTTTATTGTGTATACCTATAAAAACTATTATGATTTCTCACTAACGTCAAAACTAAATCTAAAATTATTCTCTGATGGTGTAAAAGAAAAGTCTTTCTTATTTTGATGGGAATCCTTACTACACTCAATTTTTTCATTCTGTGTGTCATTCTGTAACTCGTCACTATTACAAGGAGCAGACGTAGACTTTGTGCCTGAAGATGCAAGGTTAGACTTTTTCACAAATATTGATTTTTTGCTTGGCGTGGTTTGTTTAACTTTCATATTCACTGCATCTATAAAAAAGAAAAACTTGGTAGTGATTTCCCTATACCTAAAATAGATTTATTTAAAACGTACTTCTAGAATACTTTTTGTCGTCAGCTGCCATCTTAGCCCTATAATCTCCGAATGACAATCTCATTACTTGCCGTTTCTTAACTAATGGTGCAGTATTGCTCATTAGAGTATTTAATGTTTTGGTATGATCTTGTTCTAAAAATATAATAGTAATAAGTAGAAAATATATATTTTTGCGCTTTACCTTGCTTATTGTTTAATTTCCCTGATTTAAGTGCAATCTGGATTTGCTGTATGCACCAACAGAGTTCTGCTTCAAACTGGTGTTCTAACTTGGGTGTAAGGGAAGTACTAGTACTACTACTGTTAGTTATAGTCGCTTCTTTCGTTTTTGAAGAGTCATTTGAACATTTTTTCACATTTATGTGACTATTTTTGCCCTTTGAAGGCATTGCTAAATTTATCTAGTTGGATATGTTTAATTAAATATTTTACAAACCACAAACATAAACCCTAACCTAAAATTTATAGTTGTGATTTAAAGCACAGAAGTCACAGAACACCTTCTCAGATCTGCCAGTGTTGCCACTACCGACTGAATATAGTATCTTGGTATATGTGTGTACTGTGTAAAATGGTGTAACATGCATTGCATAGAACACAAATCTGTGGCATAGAAGAAGATAATTCTCAATTTACCTTCTTCTATGGCTTGTTTGATAAATTAGAAAGAACTAAGAAAGAAGTTGCCTTTGGTTTGGTTTTTTTTTTCGGCCAATGATCTGTGGGTTTGGTTGCTTAGTTGTAAATGGTAAATAGTATATAACTTTTTCTAATTACAAATAATGGAAGGTGTACACGAATCAGAATTATTGCAAAGCAGTAGTGAATATAATTTAGGAACCCCAAGTCACTTAGGAGATAGTGCAGATGTTATTAGACGTAGAAGGTATAATTGAGGTTATATCACTAAAATTTATCAATATAGCTACTACATTTTTATAGCTCAAATAGGTCTATAAAGCGAAGGAAATTTGATGACGAATTAGTAGAATATAGCCTAGGAATGCCAGGCGTGTCAAACATAAAAGTAAGTGTTTTAAATTAGATGTAGAGAAAAGTATATTATGACAGTTCTTTTTAGAGTGGCAGGTCTCGGACACATTCGTCTCATTCAGATTTCTCAGTAGCTTCTCCCTCCACCCCCCCAGTGGTAAATCAACCTACAGCAGTTCATTCACATTCTGATCCTAAAAGGAAACATATAGCTAAAAGTATACCTGGCAGTTCGAAGCGCAGCAAAAAAGGAAGGCAGACAAGTCAATTTGTAACAAAAGATTTAGGTCGGTGGAAACCAATAGATGATCTCGCTTTGATTATTGGGGTCCAGCAGACTAATGACTTGCGCACTGTTCATTTGGGAACTAAATTTTCCTGTAAATTCACGGTTCAGGAGTTACAGCAGAGATGGTATGCTCTTTTGTACGATCAAGCAGTATCCAGGGTAGCAGTGTCTGCAATGAGGAATCTGCATCCAGACATTATAGCTGCAGTTCAAGACAGGGCATTATGGAGCCAACAGGAGGAAAAGATACTGAGTACTATAAAATCGGTAAGTAATTATTGTTTATTGGTTTGAGTTTTACGTATTGTTGATTAATTTCAGTTTTTGGCACGGTGAAATATTTCTTATTAGGCGCTGTATGCATTTATTGAAAATAACTATTTATACTAAGGCATTGTAGAGAAAACAAACAAATCGATCTTATGCTCATAAGTTAACTGTTGCACATATTTTCAGAATGCGAACCCTTCTCCCACAGTAGAGACTTTTGCTGACATTCTCTCACAACATGCCGATATTTTCTATACTGGACGCACAGCAGCTTCACTGTTTCGGCATTGGCAAACTTTACGTATGTACCATTTACTACCCGACCAAGTCCTAGGCCCTCTACCGACATCTGGACGAGCCATTATGACATTTAACGATGCGGAAGAGCTTATACAGGATTCGGAATTAACCGAACCTCCAGATGAGTCCCTGGATAGGGAGCTGAAGCTGCAGCAGAGGAGAAACGCGAAGGAAATAAGACAGCTGGAGAATGAAGTGGGCAGGTGGAACGTTCTTGTGGACAGCGTGACGGGCATCTGTCCCGGCGAATTGGACAGTCAAACCCTTGCAGTGTTGAGGGGCAGGATGGTCAGATATCTAATGAGGAGCCGAGAAATCAGCATCGGAAGGTCTGGCAAGGGGCATATGGTCGATATCGATTTGTCCTTAGAAGGTCCCGCTCATAAGATATCGAGACGGCAGGCCACGTTAAGGTACTTATTGATGTCTTTAAAACTTGGTACATTTTATTAAACAATTATTTCACGTTACTTAAAAAATATATCTTAAAAACGTGTTTATAGGTTGAGGAATACTGGAGAATTTTATTTATCCTCGGAAGGTAAACGACCGATATTTGTGGACGGTCGTCCTATCACCGCCGGCAATAAGGTACGTTTGTACGACAACGCCGTAGTGGAGATCTCATGTTTGAGATTCATCTTTTCCGTCAACCACGACCTCATTAGAGCCATCCACAATGAATCGGTGAGATACAACCTGCCCCCTTAAGTTGGTTCTTCCGTCCCGTTCGAAAATTAAATATTTTTATAAACTGTTCCTAGTTGAATGTTTTGTCGTGACTTATGTTTACATGTAGAGTAATAAAATATTTAGAAACTTTTTTTTGCTTTAGTCGAATAACGAATGAATTTTTTTAATCTGTGCGCTTTCATAAGTGAATAGTTGATAAGAATTTTATAGTCTTAAAAAAAAACCAGTAAACCGTAAGCAGAGTTGTCATATCTAGTTTAGAAATTGCTCAATAATAGCGAAATGTTTCATTGTATCGTTTATAAGTAATGCATAATACAGAATTATGTGTCGTTTAATATTTTTTCTACGTTTATGCAAAAAACAAAACTTTATTGAACTATATTTAGTGGAAAAAATGGCTCTTGGAGTTTATTGCATTCATCTGTCATTCTACTACGGCATTTTGTCACCATGACAAACATGAACATTCAAATCGGCGTCATATTTTCCTAGAGTTAGTGTCATCTAAATAAAACAATTTTTGGTTTTCGCATGAACGTAGAAAAAATATTGTATGCAACTTGTACAACTTGTCCTACTCGGCCTGAAGGCCTCGTTGGACAATTTCACGTCGCTTGCAATAAACACTTTTTGTACTTGTTGCATAAATAACAATTTTTTTTATAGAGATTTGTTATTTTATTGAATAGTATACAATAAAATATTGAAAACATTTTCACTATTAAAAGAAATGTGGCACCACTTTAAGAGAACCTCAAACCTTATTTTACAAATATGCATACGTACAAGTCTATCTTTGTCACATATTGCTCCGTTTGACATTTGACATTTAAATATGTCAACACAGCGACTTGAACTTGAGTCCATGTTATACAGGGTTAACTATGACAAAGTACAAATATTTTAAGAGGGGATAGAGAAAATTAAGAATTAACGGAATCACCATTCAAAAAAATTCCAAACTTATTTATAAAGCAAAAATAAATTTTTTTCGAAATTATATTAAATCCTTATTTGACGCCGCCTATGCGACGTCCCCCACACGTTTACAGAGTCAGAGTAGGTAACGTAGACAACTAGCAACACGACTGTGAAAGGAGGAGGGCCTCTAATGCCGGTTTTCGGCCCCTTTTGTTTTTTTTTCAAAAGCAGGTATAGGTCATAAACCGTCGATTTGACCCTAAACGGAACCTCAAATCATAAAAATTCCAAGAAATAATTTGATACTTTATTAAAAGCTGAACATTTAATAAAATTGCATGTATTTCACATAAGTACTTGACAAATATATGTATCAATACATTTCAACTATAATATTGCACTTTTGTCCTTTGTGTCAGCCTCGACAAGCAATAATAAACAAATTTAAAACGGTGAGCTAAAAATTTTATTACGTTCATTGTTTTTCTTTTTGATCGATATTTTCGGCACTGCTCTGACCAAACTGTTGAAGATTATCGACTTCCATTTGATTGGGATCGATAGGATACTGCTGATTTGGATCGTCTGCATACTGTTGATCGCCCTCTTCCACGTATTGCTCGTATTGTTGGTTGGGATCGTACTCTGGGTGCACATTGTACTGTTGGTTCGGATCGTACTGTTGATTAGTAGGATCGTACTGATTCGCGTCGTACTGTTGACTGGGATCATATTGTTGGCCGGGATTGTAATCTTGGTTTGGGTCATAAACTTGATTAGCATCGAACTGTGTGTTGGGATTGTAATCTTGTGTGTATTGCTGTTCTAGTTGATCAGCATATTGCTGAGTGTCTTCCGCGAACTTCTGATTAGGATCAGCCTGTCCGATCGGTTCGTTTTGTTGCGTGTCTGGAAGGTCATATTGTTTTTTACCTTGATTAACGTCATACTGTGAGTTGGGATCGAAATCCTGTTGTTTGTATTGTTGTTCCATTTGATCAGAATATTGTTGATTGTCTTCTGCGAACTTCTGAGTGGGATCGACCTGTCTGATTGGTTCGTTCTGTTGTTTTTCTTTAGGGTCAAATTGTTTTTTTGGTTCATTCTGATTCTTCTCTTTCGATTCAGGCAGATACTCGTCTTTCGCTTCTTGCTTTGCAATGTTAGCCAGTCGTTCTTTAGATGCGGAAGACGGTAGCTTAGGTTTGGTTTTTGTGCCTTGTTGAGTTTGTTGAAGTGGTGGCAACGCGGAGTTTTGAAATTTGTCCCTGCTGCTTTGCCGCGAAGATATCTTTGGCTTGTACGATCCAGTGCTACTTTTACGACTTGAAATTTCAGGTTGTACTTGAGCTCTACCGGTTTGAGGTGATCTGGTTCTTTGACTGCTATTTGGTGTGTAATGTTCCTCGTCTGGAAAAATTTTGCGACATTAAAGAAAATCTGAAAATTATTTTGAATTACTTGTACCTTTGGCTTTAGACGCAGACATCTGTGACTGAATAAATCTATTGTTTAAAAATTCTAGGCTAGTTTGTAGCTCCCGTATTTCCTCCCTATAAAGGACACACACAATTAAAATATTCTACTACCCTCCTTGCTAATGATATGTTTATTTTTAATGTTTCTATTACTTTAAAATGTCCAAATGCTTTTCAGATTAATCATATTGTTTTACAACTAATCATAATAAAGTTGTATCCGTTTGAAAACAAAAGAATGCAAACTTGTACCACATAGTGATGACTAGAACTGCAAAATAAGTAATTTCTACAATATACAGGCTGCCTTATGATGGATGACAGCCCATTAGAATATTTCAGAGATTAGTTTGATTTGAATTTTGGGGGGTGTTATCTTTAAATAAAATAGTTCCGTATGGCACTTTCGAATGATTTTTTGTCTCGACCAAAAATTCGCATTTTCACGTGCCATTAAAAAACACTGATTTTGCACATTTAATAAAAAAAAAACAATTTTTTATTACTATTAAGCTTTCATTGTGATTTTTAGAAAAATTTCGAAAATTAAATAATTTAAGCTGTACCGGGGAAAAAATAATTCAATTTTACACAAGTTCAAGCAAAAAAATACAGTGTTCTCTTTGAAATAAGAAAATATTTGCTTACTGAAATAGGTAACTGGGAAAAATTAGTTTAGAATTGAACTAGAAAAGATGCAACACTTAACTTCATGGTATATAATGCTACATATTTTCAACTTCAAATTTGATATCCTCATTTCAGTTATAGCGCAAGCTTATGGCAGCTCTAACTGGAAATGCCCACAAAAACCGTAGACTCCAAATTTAAAACTCAAATCAAAGTAGTCTCTGAAATATTCTCATGGGCCATCACCGCAAGACACCCTGTATACTAATGTCTCTTAAATGTAATAAACATAATGTTTAAAATATCCATTTAAGTTTGCTTATTCAGTTGCATTAAAGTACTTAAATTACTTTCTATTATTATTATTATTGTTTGTTTGTTTTTTTCTAATAACTGACCTTTCGAGGTTTGGGGACCACTTTTACACTGATATCAACTTTAATGGGCTCCTTGCGTTTGGTTGGTCGGACTGACTGCGAATCGCACTCGTTTTTGGGATTTGCCTGGTCCGTCCCTACCAAACACAAGTCATATATTAGATGTTAAAGTTATAGTTAAACTGTGGTTATAGCAGCTGTATTATAATAACCATACTAGTTCAGGAGACACACTTTAAATTTTAAATAAAAAATTAACAAATCACTTTATAGTAATGTTTTTCGTTAATGTTATATTATTGCCTCAAAGTTCTAAAAAAATATTATTGAAATGTATTCTATTCAAACTCCTCGTGTTAACATGCAGAAATATCTAAACTGAATTTATGAAAGTGAATAGCGTATTCACTTCCAGGTCTCCTAAATCTAGTATTTAATTCATTTGATCTAAAAGCGAACACTTCTTACTTGTGCTTGGTGCTCGCATCTTCTAATTTCTGAGTTAAGACGTGGCAGTCTGTCGATAGTCTGTCCATGAGTTGATTTTGGGAGTAGATCATGCTCTCTAGCTCGGCTACCGTGGCCGCTGCAACACATGAAGAATTATTTCTCGACTCCTTCCAAAATCAACTCATGGTAAAAAGCCACATTCTAGCACGCAACCACTGACATGTAAGTAAGTGCTTAACTTTTGTGTGTAATACTCTTACTTATATTTGTGTTTTTTTCAAGATTTATGTAGGAAAAACATCATTGAATACACATAGTTATTTTTAGTTCCCCGTTTTACCATGTCATCGTAATAGATCTATGAATAATTAAAATGTGTGCAAAAACAATAGAAAACTTGATGGCAATACAAATAAATATAGTGATCAGTAATATCGGTGTATGTGGTACCCTTACCGTGTTTATTCTCCATGTCCTGTATCATGGAACTTAATTCTTTTTCCCGATCTTCTTTTTTCGGTGTAGGTGGAGGCAATGCAACTATCTCTCCTCCTCTAGGAGTCTTACTTCGTTCATCTGCCAGAGCTGTATTCAAATTAATCTGTAAAGTAAAATTGCGTACCTATATTTATAGAAAGTCTTGGAAACAATAGAGATTGTATAGTCTGAAATTTCAAGCTTGGAAAAATGTTCGTTTTATTTGTTCCTAATTTGTATATGTACTCACTTCTTTTTCTAACGAGGCTACGTGTTCTGTAAGTCTAATATTTTCCCTGCGACTGTGGATCAAGTCGGCGTCGGCTCTGTCGAGTCTTTGCCTGAGAGATTGGATTTCTACCTGTAGACGAGCTATCTCTTGCTTCAGTTGTCTCTCGCTTCTCTCGTTGGCCATTTGGAGGGTGGCTATTTGCTGCTCCAATGCACTTTTTTCTGCACCGCTGACGCCGATGTCGGTCTGCAGGGTAACTATAACAAGTGATGTTTTCATGTTTACAATTTTTAAAGTAATACCTACCAATATTAATAAATCTATAAGTATATTTGCGTGCAGAAAATGCTCTGAATACTTACTTATTTTGTTTTGCATGTCCTTCTTCAACTCATCGATCAAAGCTTGTTTTTGGGTAACTTCCCTTCGTAAATCTGCATTTTCCCTTCTTTGTTTATCCAGCTCTAACTGCATCTTATTGCTAGTTTCCCATTGAACCCCTAGTTCCGCTGTTAACTGTTCTATTTGTTGGGTGTATCTTCTCTCAACGGCCGTTCGTTCGTCTGCCACTCTTCGTCCCTGGAAGGAATTGAAATTACAACGAGGATAGGTGTGTATACTCACTGCATCATAAAGGTTTCCAAATTGCAATATCATAAAATACCCACCTGTTCAGCTATTGCATCTCTTAATTTCAAATGTTGTCGTTCTAGCTCATCCTTCAATCGTCTGATTTCTGATTCTGCCGCATTCTTTTCGTATTGAGCCTGTTCGGCAACATCCAAACTTCGTTTTACCTTGTCACACGTGTCGTTCTCCTTGTCACGTGAAACAGCCAAGGCATTTTGCAGTTTGTTTATGTTGTCTTGCAGTGTTTCCTTTTCTCTACAACAAGTTTTCAATGTCTTCAGTTATTTAAAAGTCTGTACTAATCTAATTAGATATATATATAGAGTTCTACCTTTGAAGGAGATCTATTTGCTTTTTATACGAATCATATCCAACACTCTCCAATATGGTACCATCGTTAATTTTTCTTTTATAGCTGTCGTTTTCATCTAAAGCTTTTTTAAGGTCAATACGGGCTTGGGTAAGCTGGGCTTCCAATTCTGATATTCTGGATTCGAAGACTATGGAAGGGCCTTCAATGATTCTGGATTTCTTTGTCTTTTTCGGGGACTTTAATAACTGCAAAATAGTATTAAAGCTGAAGCTAAACAGGTAGTACAATACAGGGTATCTTAACCAAAAGTAGCCAGATCTAATAACTTTGGTAATAATAATTATCATTTTCAAAGTTAGCTGCTTTTGGAAACTCCATTATATACTTTTAGATTGTATTTGCTTGACATTATAAATTATCTAAAATATGTATAAAGGTTCGGAAAGTACAAACATTTTCTTTGTATACAATAAGAAAAAAAAAACTTTTGTGTTAAGACAGACGAAAAAAAAAAATGTTTATTTTATATTATTCTTTTTGCTTTATCTCCGTTATCCACATAAACAAAAATGAGCCAAAATAAGATAGATGTAGTTGTGAAATACAAGCGGGAGTTTACACGCCCACCGTCCAATGATATTATAATAAGTCGGTCCATTCTCTCTTCTATCAATGCCTTCTTCCTGCCTACCCATTCAATATCAATGACCGGCTTGTGTGTTAGAATATTTGATTTTTATGGAGGAAAGATTTGAGATCCACCTACTACCGATGGGCAGTATTCTCTAGATGTGAAGACTTAGCCTATATAGCCTTCACTGTCTATTGCAGTGATGTCTAATGACTTTGTTCTGCTTACTGAAAAGCAATGGGAAGACCTAAATTTTCCGAGCCTTTATGTGAAATATGAAGCCTATTCGAAGGTATACATTTGTTACCTGACCACTTACGTGTCTGTTTTCAATTTCAGTTTCGGTTTCAGTTTCAGTTTCCAAATGGTCGAAAACTGATTTTATCAGTTTGGATTTTTGTTTTTCGTGTAAATTCTCATTTTCGCTGATAACGTCTTTTACTTTGCTCAAAAGCGAAGACAGTTCCTCCTGTAAAGACAAAAAAATGTAGCAAAAATTCATGGTTGCATAAAAATTATCAAATACCCACTCTACAAAATCTGGATTCCTTTTCCAGTTGTTCGATGTATTCCTCTTGCCTTTCTATAAATGACATCAATTCCGGTGGAGCAGAATTGTTTTCTGGCTTTGGAAGCTCTCTAAAAATAATGCAATGGCAAACGTCAATGGTTAACTGTATAATTTTGGAATATTTTTGTAAATGGTATTAGAAGTGGACAATTTGTTCTACTCTTATATTATTTTGAATAAATATATTTGTTATTATCTCTGGCTGTACTATATCTAATTTGATTGGTTATAACACAGATTTTATTTTAAAAATAACTTTTCTTCATTGGTTTACATATATGAAATTTCGGATAACTAACACTACATATTAGTTCTTCGGAGTTTTACTTACGGTTTTTCTATTTCTGTCGGCATCACATTGTATGTGCTCCTTAGGGGAGGGTAATAATGATACTTTCTGGGCGTTATGGGGGTATAATGGTAGTAGTTCCTTCCTGCCCTCGAATTTCGGCTTCCGGCACTGATCAGCGACTGATTGTCCGTCTCCTCACCAGCGCTGTCCAGCTCCCTCAGAGGTCTCTTTATGGGAGCGTAACTTTCAGCTAGGAGGATTCTCAGGCGACCCACAGCTTCTCGGTAAGCAGTATCGGCGTAGTCTGGTCTTTTTCTCCAGTCCATTTTCGGCAAGGCTGACTTTCTGAAAATGTTCCACTCGCAATAGATCTTTTCACAAGTTTCAATTATAAACAGAAATTATACAACTAGGTCGGTAATGAATATATGAGGCTATTTGCAACACCCATGAAATGAAAGGACTTTATTAAAAGTTCTCCTTTGGGGTCCAGATACAACTAAAACGTTTAGAACTCTCCAACACTTCGACGAAGTTGACAACAACTCTGTTATTTTAAATGAGAACTTTATACAGGTGTCTCCGTTTTTTCGTTCTTAACTTTGGGAAATGATAGAGCATGAAGAAATAATAGGAATCTTTCCTATAACATTTTTCCCTATAGCGCTCCGTTTTCGTGATACAGGGCGTTCAACTCTCAAAAAAATATGTTATTTTCTTTATTATCTACTAAACAAATGAATAGTTTTGTTGAAACTTGCTATACAGTAATCATAATAAAAGGTTAATATTTTGACGTGAATAACTTTTTCCGGCTATGGCCAGTAGCGTAGATATGAGATTTTGTTCTGTTTTGAACCCCCTAAACTTCAACACCCTAAACTTCAAATTTTTGTAATGCTTAAGATAACCCTGATTAGAAAAAGACTAAATATCTCAAGAACGAAGCTTCCTAGCGAATTTTATCAAGAGCAGTTTAAGTTGTTAATATTTGTATTGAAAAAATACTTTTCACGGAGCGCTATAGGGAAAAATGTTATTGGAAAGATTCGTATTATTTCTTCACGCTCTATCATTTCCCAAAGTTAAGAACGAAAAAACGGAGGCACCCTGTATATTATCGGATTTTCGCATACTACGGAAAATGTTTGTGAAACTTTTCCTACAGCTACTTATAGATTTTTATATTATTTATGAGAGTAATAAAACTATATACTACACTAAATGTTTGTATTATATATTGCACTACATTACAAAAACTGATTTAACTCGACCAAAGACCGCAAATTATGTCGACAATAAAAACAATTGCGTAACGTCGGGCGTGACGTAAGACGCCTGATTTCATGCCGCGACTATAGTCAGGGCAGTCGATTTTTTTCAATGGGAAAAACTCTGGCGGGACCGGCGAAGATTTGATCTGTCCACCGTTAGGCCAAATCCCTCTCCTTATGTAAGACCAGTTAAAACATAATTATGGTAAAATTACTAACACAAAGGGTTAGGTATGTCCGAGGGTATGTCATACCCTTTCTGACTGAATTTTGGAATGATTATTGTGTATAGAGGGATGTGTATAGATTTGCGAGCTTATTAGTAGCTTATTTCACAAGTCTGCCCGCGGTTTATTAATTACAATGAGCCGCTTATTTTAGTAAACATATCTTTATTTAAAAATTTCCCTAAAACATTTTTCTTTAAATATGTATCTGTATCTTAATTTCATTAGTAGATCCAATGAAGGCTAAAATACAGGGTGTTAAAGAAAGAGTGTAAAATATTTCAGGAGGTAATAGTATGTACCAAAATAAGCAGAAAAGTCTTAATAAACATGGGTCCGCAAAGTAACGGTTGCGGAAATATGGACCACTATTCGTTTTTCAAATATTTAATTTTATTAGGAATAAACCGACAAAGGAAGCTTTTAACAAACAAAAAACAAAGTTACAGAAGATATTCAAAGTGCCATTTCCAAGCAGGCACGACATCTTCGTCTCAACGATATTCGAACTCTTTCGAAAACACCCTCCTTGGTTTGGATTTCTTGACACTTGATTAATCCGTACCTGCAGGTCTCCCAGGCTATTTACAGGAGTACCATACACTAATGTCTTTAAATATCCCCGAACAAAGAAATCTAGAAGGTTCAGATCAGGCGATCTTGGAGACCATAAAACAGGTCCGGCCCTTCCTACCCATCTATGTGGAAAAGTTAGGTGTAAATGCTCTCTATCGGCCATGGAAAAATGAGCTGGAGCACCATCATGCTGGAACCACAATCCAAACCAAGGAGGGTGTTTTCGAAAGAGTTCGAATATCGTTGAGACGAAGATGTCGTGCCTGCTTGGAAATGGACGGAGGGCACTTTGAACATCTTCTGTAACTTTGTTTTTTGTTTGTTAAAAGCTTCCTTTGTCGGTTTATTCCTAATAGTGAATAGTGGTCCATATCTCCGCAACCGTTACTTTGCGGACCCATGTTTATGGATACTTTTCTGCTTATTTTGGTTCACACTATTACCTCCTTAAATATTTTACACTCTTTTTGTAACACCCTGTATTTCCTTACACCAAAAGAATCATTTTATTTTATTATCCTAACTTAATACCCAAAATTTGAAATTTGGTTGTCTCAGTTGATGTTTAAATGTAACCATTGAATGTTAGCAACCATTCAACCAACTATAATATTATTAATTATTTATTGTGGATATATTCAACAATATTTATTATTATATAGGTATGTCGTTTCGTAATACAAAAGTTTGTAACGTGGGTATGTCCTATTTGTATATTAAAAAACTTACCTATAAATTTACCAGATTTTTATGCACCTGATACGAGACCTATTTTATACAGGTGTTCCGACGCACTAACAAATATTCTAATCGACCGCTGTCCATTGTTTGTATTCTTTTTAGGCTTAATCGGCTTCGCACTACACACTCCTGCAGAATCAATAAGATTCTTGTCCATGCGGCTAATTTTTGTATACATACCTAATCTTAGGCTAATAATTAACCCGATTGGCTTAGACAGTAGTCGGCAATTTTTTAAGTTCTGTTAGCTTTTCCACGTCAGATGGGAACAATAAATAAGTACAGGTTGCTAGGACAACGGATTTATAGGTAGGTATAGTTACCTATACCTACACTCCTGAAAACAAGCTGAAAGTAAGCTTTGGCCAGTAGAGTGACACCCCTTTTAAATTTTTCTGATTTTTTTCTTAGATCCCACGTCCTACACGGTTTTGAAAATTTATTTGCAGATATCTTACAAAAACTATAGCAACATACACTATATTACCAGCAAAAACAAAGGAGAATTTCTTCAATTTCTTTTCTACACTTTGATTATCTGTAATAAACACTATGGCTGGCATATTTTGAAATTCTTCTAAATGCTATGAGAATTATAAGATTACTTGTTCTCCTTTGTCAAAAAAATCATATTTAGCGTTACAAAGGAAAATGTGACTTACTTACAGTTTACATTTTGCTAAACTGATGAATTGCTAAACCAGAACATGACTCTAGAAACGAGACACTTCCGGGCATACCGATTGTTGTACTAAAATATATATTTTCAATTTAATATTATTAGAGTTCCCAAAAAACACATTGAAACTTTTTGTTATGTATGATTCATACGATCGGAGCAAATATTTATTGAAAATAGTGATATTCAGATTTTAATTTCCATTTTGTACTAAAATTTTGAGATTGAATTCGAAAAAAACTCATTTTAGGGAATCAAATGAGTCCGCAAAATAGGTAACTATTATTTTTTGGGAGCGTATACAAAAAATAAAAATAAACTTGTACCTTGTACGTATGCTAGGCTATAAAAGTTTATGCATATACAATTTTAGTGAAAAAAAAAATATTTTTGACGCAATGAAATTGTTACTTGATCGAATTTAGTTTATTATACTTAAATTATAGTTAGTTCACTCGTCTCCAGACACTTATTTGTTTGTAACAGGCACTATCTATTGTAATAATAATGGCACTCTTTAAAACAAATTTGGCGATTTATTTTGAAATATCGACGTATTAATAATGAAATCTACTTTCAAATTTTAGGATTAGATCTTAGTTGGTCCACTTACCTATAGAGATTTAACAAGTCCATCAAAAATTTAATTCACCACTAAATTATTTTGAGGGAGTGCCATTACTATTGCAATAGATTGTACCTACCTAAAAAGTTTTTTCGTACTCATCTGCTATTCCAGACTCGGCTTTGCCTCAACGATTCGTCCGAAAATACTGTATTTTAGGTACTTGTAACAAAAATAACTATATCTATTTAACTCAAGCAAATTTTTTGTCGTATTTTTTTGTTGGCAAATATTTTGAGAAAATAGTATTTATTTTGAAATATCGCTTTATAAAGAAAAATATATTTAAAAAGAAAATTGATTTCAGTTTTAATTAATTGATTGAAAATATTTACAAATTATAAGTTTTTCTTGTAGGTAATTATATTTTACTTACACTACTTTGAAAATATTTGGAGCAAATCAAATTTTGGGGTCCCCCTTTAAAGAGTAATAGCTTCGTTAGGGGGCGTTAATTTTTGGCGGGCTAATTTTGGGACACCCTGTATATAGATCTAAATTGTTTTAGTTTCACCACTTAAATAAGGTACTTTTAAACATGGACTAAAATAAATAAGCGAACGTACTCTGAAAATCCGGACTTTTGGTAACCCAAGACTTACTTCAACTTTCTTTTCTTGTCCGAGGCGTAAGCCGAAAACGGCCTGGAAGAATAGAGGGACCTGAGCGCCCCTAGACGGGGGCGCACCAGGAACCCCGTAGCGGGACGCTGCTTCTTCCCACCACTGCTCCCGCCGCCTCCGTACATCCTGCACTGTCTGCACCACCACTAGTGGAGGCAGCCGGGCTTCCCAGGTGCTTTTATAAGCTTCCCCGATCAATCACTGTTTGGTGGATGCAGGTAAATGGTTCAGCATGGCAACCGTCGAAAACTTTTCTTTGCATGTCTTCGGTTTATTTTACAAAATACAAATCTGCATTTCAGAGCCAAACTACAGGCTGTTAAAAATAATAGCCTAATAAGCAGAAAAGTCTTAATAAACATGGGTCCGCAAAGAAACGGTTGCGGAGATATGGACCACTATTTATTTTATTAGGAATAAACCGACAAAGAAAGCTTTTAACAAACAAAAAACAAAGTTACAGAAGATGTTCAAAGTGCCCCCCGTCCATTTCCAAGCAGGCACGACATCTTCGTCTCAACGATATTCGAACTCTTTCGAAAACACCCTCCTTGGTTTGGATTTCTTGACACTTTTTATTAATCCGTAGCTGCAGCTCTTCCAGGCTATTTACAGGAGTACCATACACTAATGTCTTCAAATATCCCCAAACAAATAAATCTAGAAGGTTCAGATCAGGCGATCTTGGAGGCCATAAAACAGGTCCGGCCCTTCCTACCCATCTATGTGGAAAAGTTTGGTGTAAATGCTCTCTAACGGCCATGGAAAAATGAGCTGGAGCACCATCATGCTGGAACCACATTTATTGCTTCTGATTCAAAGTAATGTCTTCCAAAAACTCATACAGTGTGTTCTGCAGAAAGTTGATGTCGTGCCTGCTTGGAAATGGACGAAGGGCACTTTGAACATCTTCTGTAACTTTGTTTGTTAAAAGCTTCCTTCGTCGGTTTATCCCTAATAAAATGTTTGAAAAACGAATAGTGGTCCATATCTCCGCAACCGTTACTTTGCGAACCCATGTTTATTAAGACTTTTCTGCTTATTTTGGTTCATTACCTCCTGAAATATTTTACACTCTTTTTTAACACCCTGTATATGTAAAATCAAAAATAATAATTATAGTCGATAGTAATTTAAGTTTAAAATTTCAGAAATTTTCCTACTATAAAATACATCCGTTTGATACTCTGTATAAGTTACATTACGTCATTTTAAAGACGCTGAAGCAGGATGAATACAGTGTGAGTGAATTTGGGTTACACACTCATTAATTTATTAAATATAGATATATTTTAAGTTTAAAAAACCTACTTCTATAGTCGAGTTTTTTTTTGTGTTCATTTCAACTCTAAACAGAAGACAAAAAAGACAAACGAGCAGCGAAGTGCTGAAAGATTTTTTTAAATGGAACATCCGGTACTTTGTTATATGTAATTTGAAATTATCAAATTCTGAATATGACATTATCTACAACTTATTTATAATTGCAGAGCAGAAATATTATTTCTCGATTTTTTTTTGCAATATTTTGACAAACTATGGAATTGTAGGAATACGTTGGACAGTTTCGCGCTGTAAGAACTGTATTATGCAACTTCGACAAATATTCGGCTCATAGAATTAATTTTGATTAATTGGGAATAGAAAATTTTGACGCATTGAAAAATACGTTTATGAATTATGAATATTCTGTTTTACATCAACTAAATGCTTATATTTTCGACGATTTATAATGGACATAGAACCAAATCAACTGTAGGGGGGACTGGAAAGAAGCTCCTAGATTTCAAGATTATTTCGATACTCGGTGCTTGGCAGTGCTTTGCGTGTGGCTGAAAGTTTCAGGCGCACGAAGACACCGGCCGCAACGCGATCTTCTCTAAAATTATTCCTTATAAATTGTTTGCATACAATCTATTCAAATACTGATGATGGAAAACGCTGGTAGCCTGCACACGAAACCTGATATCCTTTACAATATATCGGTGTACAAGTTGTTTATTGGAAAATAAAACGAGGGAAAGAAGGTTTAGTTAATTTTTACTTTATTGGACTTGATTCTGTGCATAGATATAACTAAGATATGTCCCACAATCTTATAAGTAACAAAAATAGTTAATATGTGGAGTATTACCAGAAAGCTGATGACGTCCAAGAGTAAAAACTGATAAGTGGGTAAATCTACGTTGGGGTGCCAAAAATGTTTCACTCCCCTATGTCTGATGACGTATTCCGTCCACCATATTGCCTTTTCTAACCCAGTCATTGGTTGGTCCCGTATGAGGTCTGCCACTTTCCTCACATTATTTTTGTAACTGAAAATATACGCTAAATAAGCAAATTCTAATACCTAATATTGAATTATTTCTTTTATTTTCAGTCTATATGTTCTTTAATAATCTGTATGTTCAAAGGTCGATTTTTTCTTTGCCAACACTCATTGGTGATTTTACTATGAATGCACAAACTAACTAAACAGTTTAAGTAACTGCAATCATTTGCAATAATAATGGCACTCTTCAAAATGAATTTTGGTGACGTATTTGTAATGAAATCTACTTTAATTTTTAACATTAGTTATTTGTTGCTGTTTCACTCATCAATAGAGATTTAATGAAATTTCTACTCAGAGTGTCATTATTATTGCAATAGTATGTATGTACATACCTAACTCAAAAAAATAATTTATTTATCATATTTTTAATCTGCGACGCCTGAGTATTCAGTTCTATATTTTAAATTTAATATTTACTACGTACCTGGAATTTTGCGTAATTTCCAAAATCGCTTCCATAAGAATTTCCTTTGTGAGAGTATTCTTGTTGATGGTCAGGCCTAAACCTCTACTAATAATTTTCTGGGAGTTCATTTTCTGGTCACTCACGAAGGGGATGGTTACCATCGGAACGTGACTTAAAATTGCCTCCTCCATTGACTGAGAGCCACATTGACTTATGAACAGTATGACATTTTTATGGCCTGAAAATGAATTCCAAACAAACAACTGAAATAAATGTTAAAGGCGATGGCACTAACTGGTAGAAACTAAGATATTGTTTCGTAAGTACTTACGTAGTATATCTTGTTGGGGTAACCAAGTAACAATTTTTACATTACTTGATTTTTCCGATACGTCCCTTTCAAATTTCCACAGGACTTTGTAGGGTAATTCCCTGAAGGCGTCCACAAAAACTTGTATCAATCCTTTGGATAGGTGATGGCTTCTTACATTCGTTCCTAGGCTAAAATATATAACGCCGTTTTTGGCTCCGTCCAAGAAATTCTTCAGGTCCTGGAAGCACATAAAGTTTTAATTTTTTCCTAGATGCAACAACTTCTACGGGCATATTTACCTGGGGCAGTGGCTTCGGATCCTGCAGGTGCATTCCTCCACCGATTCGAACGAAACCAGGTCCTAAGGGCCTCACGTTGAAGACAGGATGGGTATTGATGAACACCATACTGACGTTTCTAGTAATCTTATCCAGAGAGGGCAGATCGTCTCCAAAGTACTTCTTCGCCATGAGCTCCTCCACACGACTCCCGTATGTATACTTCTTGTGGACGATTCCCCACATCACATATACGGTGCTCAACAGTCTCTCAATAAACTTTAAGTTTCTTTCGAAGGGTAACAATATCTCTGGGTAAAGAACCGGATGTATGGGGCTTCCCATGGTCTTGTGATAGTAGTTGGCAATTTCCGTAGAAGCCAAGGTTATGTACGGGCATCTGAACCTTTCCGAGAATGCGAACATCACCGGATGAGGGTACTCCACCATCAACAAATCGAAGTGCTCGTCCTTGTCTTTCAGCAACGCTTGCACCTCTCGTTGAGAAAGTTCCTTGTCCACTATTTCGGTCATCATGGCGTGGTACGATGCGAGAATTTTAGGGAGGTTGTACTCGTTGTCTTGCACCACCTTGGTGATGTTATGTTTGTTGTGTCGCAAGTCGTAAGCGAAGTGCCAGTCTATTTGTTTGATGTTTTTTGGAGCATCGGGCATGGGATCTGTCGTCATAAGAATTATTTCGTGACCTCTTTGACTTAGCTCCTTCCATATAGGCCTGAAGAACACTTGGTGGCTGAACGATGGCACTGGTATCACTGCTAGGATTCTGGCACAAGTGATTTCTCTTATAAACAGAACCAAAAATAAATATATCGACCCTTTTAGCATTTTAAAATGTTCGACGTGACTATGTTCAGTGTGTACTAGTTATTGGTGTTTTAACATTGACTTCTTATCGTATATTGACTTGGGATGCGTGGACGTATTAAGAATTTATTGGAATTTCTTTCAACAACGAGGATAAAGGTTATTGTCCTTTTCGATATGCAAGTTATTTAATTATATTAAAACTATGCTGCGTTGAATTGATTAGGAATAAAGACAAATAAGTAAATGTACAAAACAACGGGGAAATAAATAATAACAACTTACAAAACAAAACTTTATACATATACATTATCTTTGTAAAGAAGAATAATTTATAACTAGAGCATACAGTATCAACGTATTTCTTTTGATTACAGTAAATTTAAGCTTACAACAAATAGAGTATTAATTCGAGGATATGTTCTTGAAGGAGTACATGTCTTTAACATTAATTTGCATTATTCCAATATAAATGGAATATTTTTTCCTTCTGTCTATTTATAATTTGAACCTAACTTGTTTTAGTTTTCTTCCTCTTGGTTAATGTATTGTATGACTTACAGACCAACCATTTTAACAATTGTACTATTTTAATAAAAACATATATCGCAACTGCTACTGTCACAAGGCAGAAAGAGATTACATCTAAGAGCAAAAACTGATACCAGGGTGTATCGACGGAAGGATCCCTGAAGTACTCCGTTTGATCATGCCTCAGTACGTATTCGGTCCACCATACGGCCTTTTCCAAACCGGTCATTGGTTGATCCATGACGAGGTCAGCTAATTTTTTTGTCGTATCTCTGTATCTGTAACGATAAATTCTATATAATAAGATTAAAATTGGATAAAGTCTACACTGGAAAATAATTTCATATGCTCTCAAAATAAATAGACAAAACAATAAGTTGTCTATAATCGAGGACAAGGTCTAGTTGAAAAATGGACCTTAAAATTGACGTATTTAATACTTGTATAACATTGTAGCTGCCAGATTTTAATATAGTGCCTAAAATAATGGGGAAGTTCAATGCATCTTATATTGGTTGGAAATGTATTACAGAAGTAATCTTTCAAACATATTGAAAGGTCAGAAACATGTGCCTGGCGGCAAGATAATAATAAAAATATTAACATTAATAAATCGCCTAATTGCCATAGAATGTAAACAAAACCACGTGGCCCAAAACGCGATATGATTGAGACGTTATACGCGGTTTGTTTAGGTGGATACAGATGTTGGTGATGTAAACATGCGTTTGTTCGTTGTATTTTTGATTTTTGTTTTTTGTGGTATTTGTGGGTCATAGGTCCATAGTGTAAATACTGTGTATGTAATGCGGTAGCTATTAGTGGTGTTGGGTAAGTAGATTGGTTTTTTTGCTTGAGGTATTTATAAAATTATGCCTCTGATTTCACATTAAACTACTTTTTCAAGTTATTTATCACGTCTTTTTCCAACAAAATTTATATCAAGATATAAAAACGCGAGCATCTGGAACTCTTCTATTTGGATAGCGTGTATGATATTCACGAACTTCCGCTTCTGCATATCCATCACAAAATCCGTAGCAACACAGAATATATAGCTAATGCTACTGTGGTAGCAAAAATGAATATCTGCGTATTCGTTGTCAGAAAAAAGCATTTTTCAGATTAAATTACATGACACAATTCAATGAACTGTCATTATAAAATGCAAAAACACTGAAAGTAGGTAGTAGTCTTTTTTGTTTCATGGCCTAACTACGACAGATTAAAATTTGTTTGAATTCCAGTTGCTTAGAATTTTATTTTTTTACTGGCAAACGGTGTGTCAAACGAAAAAAGTAAGGAGCCTTTTTCTGTTGTAAATTGAACAAGGATTCTAGAAATAGTTTTTGTCTCTAAAAAAACATTGGCGTACCATTTTTTTTCATTAAAATTTTCCGAAGATATGTCCGTACGCACGCCACTGGTGGAAGAAAAATAATATTTTTTACGTAAAAATATGTATCTAGATTACCTATTCAAAGGTTCCAATTTTCATTTAAATACCTAAAGTAATTTTAAAAATATTAATAAATTTGGTAAACTTTTGATAAAAATGTTGACACCCTGTATCTTTGTAAGGAATAATACAAATTGATATTATTTTGTGGTTCTATGTCTGCCTCTAAAGTTTCCGCTTTGCGATTGTATGAAATGAAGCAAACACTTATACTTTGTATACTTACTGTGGATTGTTGAGGACCTCTAAAATAGCACCATAAAATGTTTTAACATTTAATTTCTTGTGATCCAGCGTTAATCCAAATCCCTTGGCAGCCATTTTACGTGCATTGCTATGTTGATCCCCATAAAACGGCAGGGCGATCATGGGTACGTAATTAAAAATGGCTTCTTCCATGGACTGGAGACCTCCTTGAGTGATGAAAAGCTTTACGTTCTTATGCCCTAAAAAACAACGGTACCTAAGTATTATTAGTTGAATTTTGGGGGAATTTAGTATAAGTTAGTAGAAATAATATGTTGCTTACTAAGGACGTCTTGTTGAGGAATCCATTTCATGATTTTAACGTTATCTGATATTCCCACAATTTCTTCATCGAATTTCCATAATATTTTATACGGCAACTGGGAGAATGTTTCCAAAATTACTTGCTTGGTGATACCAGGCATTTGTTTACTGCTAATACTAGATCCCAAACTGAAATAGATAACTCCATCTTTAGCATTGTCCAAGTAGTCCTGGAGATCCTGTATAAAACATATTAAGTATTATATACATGATTATTTCTCCAAACATCAAGATTAAATTTTTACGGTGAAGATATCCCAGTTACCTAACAATTTGATTTATGGGATTTCCGGGGTTATAAATACCACAAAACGTTTGAGATTTTCAATTTCTAACAGATTTAAATCGTTTAAACATAGTTATCGTCATGCAGCGTCATTTCTGTGGTAGATAGGAAACTCTGCTTTAATGTTATCTGATACAGACATTATAAGTGTATTTATAATCTCTGTCTGATATTCAACTAGACAAACATTTTTGTTTAACTTTCATTGGTATTTTACCGATTTTAATAAATTCGAAATTCTTTTGTAAATACATTTTGTTTGAGCTATACAAACAGTTTAAGAAATCTGTTGTTTCTCAGAAGAGATTCGTATGTCTATACGTGCAGCTACAACCTGTATCTTAATAGGTAGATAGATCTATGAATGAGAAATGTATTTGCCAAATTCCCATGGATTGGCACCTAAGTATTCAAATATCAAACGAAATAGAACAAGATTGGAAATAAGGAAATTTGATTGGGAAGTGAAATTTTATCTCGCTATTTAACTATGAACCAAGCTACTAGTAAAGTTCATCCAATGTCAGTTGTGAACATTAGTTTATTCATAATAGTTTGGGATTAAAGAGTTAGACATCTAAAACGTCATACTTACCCTCGGTAATGGTTGCGGCTGTAGCAAGTGCACACCTCCTCCTATGTTAATAGTTTTAGGTCCCAGAGGTCTTACGGCATTAAATAATGGATTGGCATTTATTAACAATAGGCTAATCTCCTTGGCCATGTCGTCCAAAGGAGTTTCCACCCCTAAATGCTTCCTAATAATCTCTTGTTGCACGGGGGTTAATACGAAATCTGCCACAAATTTAAAAGCTAACCAAAATAAAGTGTCGACTACTCTCTCTTTGAAGGTCAGGGCTGGGTAAAACGGCATATCTCTATCTGGGTACATGATGGGGTGTGTGGGGTTACCTACGCTAAGGTGACCATTAATAGAGGAGTCCATAGATACCAGCCCGATTACCGAAGCGTTGAGCTTTCGCCCAAAGCCGAGGCCAAACGTTGTGAGGAACTCCGTGAAGAATAGATCGACTTTCTTTTCGCTTTTCAGCAAATCTTGGACTTCCGGATGCGTCAGTTGGTATTCTATTGCTTCGGAAATGGATTTATAAGCCGATGTGAGCACTGTAACGATGGATTGGCCTTTTCCCAGCTTGTCGAACAAATTCCCTTTATTCATAAGTCTATAAGTTTCATTTAATTGTATGTGGGTGATGTTCTCGTTGTCTTCTATTATAACGTGGGACTGGATGAGAGTGATTCTGTGTCCCCTTTTCGCCAGCTCTAACCACAGCGGTTTGAAGGTCGTCTGGTGGCTGTAAAACGGGAGCGATATGTATGCCACTATGTTTGCGGAGTGACATGTTTCAAATAGTAAAACACTTAGACCGCACAGGAATAGGACGCACTTCATTTTTACGAGACTGCGAATTTGCTATTGAACTCGCTGAAGGTATACGGTTTATATTTATTTCTTATCTTAGTTTTTGTATCTGTCGCAGTTTTATCTAGAATGGTGCGGCCGTTTATTTGATTTGTCTGGAGTAATTATTACTGTGTGCGTGAACCCATATCTTATTGTCTGAAGCTATTTGTTTGTGGCATAATTGTAGTTCTTCTTTAGTTTTATTGGGTTTTTGCCACACTTCTGAAAAAATAATAAAGATTACTTAAATAAGCCCTTGCGCCAAACGGAACAGTCAAGGGTTATTTTTGAAACTAAGTTTGCCTAACCAAAAAAAATCTCACACTGAAAAAAGCATTTTTTTACTTATCTGCTTTTTTCAGTGTGAGATTTTTTTTGGTTAGGCAAACTTAGTTTCAAAAATAACCCTTGACTGTTCCGTTTGGCGCAAGGGCTTATTTAATTAATCTTTATTATGTTTTCAGAAGTGTGGCAAAAACCCAATAAAACTAAAGAAAAACCCATATCTTCCTGAATTTATTTTTCAAATTTTGTCAATATTGCATCCGAAGCGTATACTATTTGATATCTACTTTATTAAAATATACCTATATACAGGGTGTTTCAAAACAAAGGCGACAAATTTCAGGGGGTGATTCCTTGTTGAAAATAAAAGGTAGTTTGTTATATAAACGTTGGGTTACAAGTCAACCATTAGGGAGATATCGCGTTGCAAAGATGGCGGAAAAAAGAGTGTTTTTATTGTTTTTCTCGGAAACAAAAAACGTGGGAATGGTAAAATTTTGTGGAAGTGTTACCATCATCAAAAGACACTTGTGACATATTTTTTCACTTTTTGAAAATAATTGGAAAGGGTTGAAATAAACTACCCCTTTCAGTTTTTTTAACTATACTTTCAAAAAACTTCATTAACGACGTAGAAAAAAATAAACTAGGTTAAGCCGATTCATTCAGAAAATTTTTTCTCATATTTTTTTGATAAAATTAACTGTTTTGACGTTAAAAAACAAAATGTAAAGTATTGCACGTCGGGAAGAGGCAGTTTTACTACACCCATTATTAGGAAAAACTAGTTGGCTGCTGTCAATTTCCAGATGTTTCTATTGTTGCTTTGACAGATAGCAAATGGTTTGTACTATTTTAACATTTTGAGAGTGGTTTACAGGATAATTTGCCTTTCGTTGTGTGATGTGTTTGATTGCGGAGTACGTTGGGATTCAATAATAAGCTAATACAACAAAAATTGTTATTTTCACAAATGCAGAAATGACAGACATGCACTTTATGTATGGCCGGGCAAATGGAAATTCCTTACATGCTTGTCACCTTTATGCAGAACCGTATCCTAATCGTAGAATTGCTCATCTTAGTATATTTGCTAAGCTTCATCGAAGGCTATGTGAAGCCGGAAAATTCAAAAAAGAAGTTTTGATACAGGCCGACACCGGGAAACCATTTGCTGTCAAAGCAACAATGAAAATATCTGGAATTTGACAGCAGCCAACTAGTTTTTCCTAATAATGGGTGCAGTAAAACTGCCTCTTCCCGACGTGCAATACTTTACATTTTATTGTTTAACGTCGAAACAGTTAATTTTATCAAAAAAATGTGAGAGAGAAAAAAGTTTTCCACGTCGTAAGGGAAGTTTTTTGAAAGTATAGTTAAAAAACTGAAAGGGGTAGTTTATTTCAACCCTTTCCAATTATTTTCAAAAAGTGAAAAAATATGTCACAAGTGTCTTTTGATGATGGTAACACTTACACAAAGTTTTACCATTCCCACGCTTTTTGTTTCCGAGAAAAGCAATAAAAACACTCTTTTTTCCGCCATCTTTGCAACGCGATATCTCCCTAATGGTTGACTTGTGGCCCAACGTTTATATAGCAAACTACTTTTTATTTTCAACAAGCAATCACCTCCTGAAATTTTTCGCCTTTGTTTTGAAACACCCTGTATATGTGATATTTCAAGGTACTTGTTCTAATCAACTAATTAGTTTTAAAAATTATATAGGATTATTACACTTTCTCATCGACAACAATGTATATAGGCGTAAATAGAGTTATGCGACTGATGACCTCTGATTCTTGAATAAACAATGGTTTAACATCGAGTATATGTAATGGATAATTTAAACGAGCGATTTTTTGTTATAAAAGGAAGTTACTTTGCCTGGACGTACCGATAAAGAAATTAACATAAATGTAATTAATTCTAACATTATTAATACGACTACTATTACTTACAAGATTAGATATGTCATTAACATAATAATTTTGAACACATTATACGTCACAAGTTTAATAAATTATATAAAATAATCACTCTACAAATGTTGCTTAATTGAAAAATTCGAAACATTAAAATAACACTTCCACAATAGATCACAAGGTCATACCAACTGTTTCTTACGTAACGGTGTATGGTATTTTTATCACTCCACTGAAATCCAGACGACACATTGTAGACGGTAGCTATAATGGTACGTAGAAAATCATAAAATTTATAAGAGTTTGGATACACACTAAAATTATTGAAATCCATTTTTATTGAACTTTTATTTTGGAATTAGATTTGACAAATAATCTGAAAATATATCTTATGATTCTGTAACACACAAACCCGAACAAAAGTATAATTGAGAGTAAGAATCCTATGACGTCTAACATGAAATATTTCCAGGACGGCATATCAACCACTGGATTTCTTAGATGACGACTTCCTTTATGCCTGATGAAGTACTCGGTCCACCAAATTGCTTTTTCCAAGCTCGGCATTTCTTCGTCTCTGTAGATCGCACCCAGTTCTTGAGCTCTTTCACGATACCTGCAAAGAGCTCCAAAAATTAATATTTGCCACAGCAGAACTATAATGTTTGAGGTAAATAACTATACACAACGTAAACAGTCTTGGGCCCCTTGTATAGAATGATTCGATTAAACCTAGTGGTTTTTCTTAATGTGTTAAAAAAATACATGTACTTAGGGAACAAAAAAAAAACAATAAAAAATTGAACCGACCATGACCCTTACTTTATTACCAACGTTTTTACAAATCTGGTCAGTTTGGCAGTGTATTCAACCAAGTGTTCCTTTGAATTTCTGTACATTATAATGCCAGGACGTGAAATTTCTTCGTTTACCAGAGCAAGAATGATTGCTTTACATGATGCAGGACGTTCTAATAATCAGACATCGAATATGGAATATGTTGGGCATTCCTAGATCATCTGTTGTACGAATAGTACACAGATATGAAGAATTTGATACAGTGGAAAACAGACCACGTAGTGGACGTCGTCGAGTATCTAATGAAAGGGAGAATCGGTATTTGGTGCAATATGCCCGTAGACACCACACATTTTCAGCTTCAACTCTCAGGGCCCACTTTCTAGGTACGTTTCGCCGTGTTATACCGACACCTACTATTCGAAGACGACTCCACAATGCAAATTTACGTGCTAGAAGACTATTACGGGTCCCCACTCTACTTCCAAGGCATCGTGCCAAGGGTTGGCTTTTATGCAAGTGGTGGAGAATCTTATTTACAGACGAAACCAGAACTGGGTTGGTTACTGATGACAATCGACAAAGAGTCTGGAGGGAACCAACAGGGACTTCATTTTCCCCGTGCTCCGTATGAAGGGGGTACCGTAATGTTTTGGAGTGGAATAATGTTCAACCGCTGCACTTCATAAATTCGCATACTACAGAATATGACCAGTCAAATTTACATCGAACAAGTTATTCCGCCCATTATCTACCCCGTACGTAATGAATTAGGTGAAAATTTTGTATTTATGGACGACAACGCTCGACCACATCGCGCAGGAAGTGTTCAAGAGAAGCAGGACATATCAATAGATTGGATTGGCCAGCCAACTCTCCTGACATGAATCCTATTGAAAACATGTGGGGTTTCGTTGCTAGAGCCATTCATAATAATATTCCTCCACCTCAGATTGCAAATGATTTAGTCGTGGCGGCAGAAAAGGAATCGAACGATATTCGGCAAGAGATCGTTAACCGCTTGATTATCGCAATGCATAGACGTATCAATATGCTACTGGTGGAGGTCATACTGACTATTAGTCAAGTAGAGAACTTGTTTTGTTACTTCTTTTTGATTTAATAAATTTTGTCAGAAATGTCACAAGATTCAGAAAACAATATACTTTTAGAAATGTATTTGGTTTTTCTGACATAAAGATTTCTTCAACAAGAATGAAGGGGGGGGGTCCAAGACTTTTGACGTTATGTTCTTATAAATATTCTGTTTTAATGGCTACTGACTTACTTTGGATTATTCATTACTTCCAGTACAACTTGTTTGAGAGATTCTCTGGTGACATTGTTTTTGTTCAATTTGAGGCCATAACCTTTCTTAACCATCCTGTTGACGTTCGCAATTTGATCACCTAAAAAAGGAATGCCTATCATTGGCACATCGTTGTACAGCCCTTCTTGAAGAGACTGCAGTCCTCCTTGAGTCACGAACAACTTCACATTTGGATGGCCTAGAAATAATAAACATTTAATCGGAGTTGAGTGAAGTGCATGTGGAAAATAGTATTTTCTTAAGGAATCTTTGCAAATTTGAAGAGAGGACTATGTAGCAAACACTTTACAACTAGAAAAGATAAATCAAACATTCGGTACAAAACGCTTACGTAATATGTCTTGTTGGGGTAACCATTTATGTATCGCCACGTTTCCTGGGGTCTTTTCTAATTTCAAATCGGCTTTCAAGAGGACTTTGTAAGGTACTTCACCCAGTGCTTCTAATATTGCCGGCATCATCTTGCTCAACATTCGTGAGTTTACGTTAGTTCCTAGACTGAAGTATATTGCGCCTTCTTTCGCATTGTCCAAGTAGCTTTGAATCTCCTAGAATATATATTTGGCTGTTTTATTTACATGTAGGAAAAACTTTGAAGGTTAACAGCGAAATTGCATGATTTTTGAAAGAATGATATTATTTTAATAAAAATGGCATTTGTCCTAGAGAATTTCGTGCAAATAAACCTAAGAACGGTATTTAAAAATGTAGTCTGACCATATCGTACACCTGTGTATATAAAATGCATGCCACTTTTTCATTAAACCCAGTAGGTACTTATGCATGTTTTACAGCACAATCTACAAATTGACTTTGGAAATACTACACAATAGGAAGTTAGTAATATCAATTATTGCAACTCTAGAACTGACATTATAGTAGAGAAACGATTGTAAAATTTGAAAATATCACAATCAGTTAAATTTAAAGATGCCTACCTTAGGTAAAGGTTCAGGTTTCTTAAAATGGATTCCCCCTCCTATGGCTACAGTGTTAGGATTCAGCGGCCTAATATTGTGAAAAATGGGATGGGTGTTTATGAAGAGCATCTCCATGTTGTCGAACAAAGTTGGGGGATCCGGTATATCATCACCGAATATAGTCTTCAGTTTCTGGTGGACTTCTGGATAAGCTACGTTGTAGACAAAGTAAGTATATCCAAAATAGTAAAGAAAACTCGATATCCGTTCTTTAAAGGTCATGTCCTCCGAATCTTCCACGGGCAGATTGACATCGGGATTTAGCATGGGGTGAACCGGATTGCCCATGGTCAAATGGTACTGCATTCCCGAGTCCAACGATGTGATCCCGATCATGGAACAGTTGAACCTCCAACCGAACGCCGCCATTCCTGGCAGTTGCGCTTCTAAGATCACCAGATCGAACGTCACGTCTTTGTTGTGTATGAGATCCTGCACCTGGGGATGTTCAAACTGAAGGTCGCCAGCTTCGGTTAGCATCGCCTTCATCAGTTGCGCTATCTCCGAGATACTCTTGGTGTCGTCGCTGGTGAACTCTGAAACATTGTACTTACTGTATATGTCGTAAGTGAAGCTCAGATCGATCTCGGTTAAATTAACCAGCGAGGGATCGTTCATTGGGTTGGTCGTCATCACCGTCACTTGGTGCCCTCGCAAAGATAACTGTCGCCAGAATGGTTGGAAGGGGATCTGGTGGCTGTAGCTCGCCACAGGTATTATTCCCAGAATCCTAGCACAATCTGTCTGCAGGATGGGAACCACTGTCAACATAAGCAATAAAACTCCCATGGCGACAGTTTCTACTGATCTGCGAATGCTTTAGGATTGAACTTTGTCGAGATTGGAATCTTATCACTAGAAGTGATTGATTTCAACAGCTATTCTTTCTATATATTAGTAGCTTCACGTAATCTATTTTGAACAGATAACTTTGGTTTTATCTTCGAGTACGTAATTTTAATTTCCAATTAGTGCACGGGAAGAATGCCAACTATCAAGATTAATATCTACATTTATTCCAACGCTAGCTTAGGTAATACTTTATTGTAAGACTAACTTATTCTTGTATAATAAGATTATGTATAGTGTGAGTCATTTCAAATGAAAACGGGTCTGTAAAAATGATATTTATTATCCGATTTAGTTCGGTTTTTTTTTAAAGATGGAGCTCAAAAAAACTATTCTGGTGCAGAATAATAAAATTTGTTTCCTATTTTCAAAGCCTACTTAGAATATCTTTTACTGCCAAATTTAACAAAAACTGTTTAGTAATTTTTTTCTTCAAATCTAATTACAGCACTGGATTCAATTTCGTAAATATATATTTTTTTCATATTAATGATAATTTATTTAAATAGGTAGGTACCTAATTATTATTATATTATTATTACTAACCGTAAATTTTTTACATTTAATGTGACAAGCGAAAAATGAATTTATCATTTTTTTAAATTAATTTTTCCTAGTCAGCATTTATTTACAAAATTATTATAAATGTATTTAATAATATAAAGCCTTAATTATTAAAACTATTAAAATTTTTATAAATAAATACCTAGCCATAACCTGTTCTATAATTAATTAATAATTTTTTATTTTTTTTAACAAAGTTGTTTACATATTACATTTAGTGTCATTTCAAGAAAGAAATTGTTGAATTTAATATAAGAATGCTTGAATGTCAAGATTGCAAAATAAGTAAGATTGTACATACTAATGAGACAAAAATAAACTCATAAATTACTTTCAAATGATATATGATAATAACTAAACTTCACTTCATACAATTTACATTCATTATCATTCTTTCTTTGTTTTCTGAATATTCTTTTTCGAAAAGACTAGCCTAAATAAGAATTTTACAGTCTTTATGGTGACATATAAATATAATACGGTAATAGTCAACAGAAAGCCTAATACGTCCAATAAGTAAACCTTATAAAAAGGTAGGTCAACAATAGGGTTTCTCAAATGCTTGGCTCCTCGGGTCCTTATTGCGTATTCTGTCCACCACACGGCTTTCTCCAAACCCGTTATTTCTACATCTTTGGCCAGTTCAGCGGTTTCTTTCACTCTTTCTTGATAACTAAAAGTTATTGTAAAATGAAATAATTTGTCAAACATATATTTGGCGACAGACTATGAAGTTAATGTAGGAAACAATATTTTCCAATAAATAATCACAGCCCCACAAAAAAAATGGGATTTTTATGTACTAATTCCTGTAGCTGAACTGTGCTTGACAGGTTTATGGCCATGTGAAATTCCCTGTTCGGCACCGGGAAAATGACCCTTAGGGGCCGGAAAATCGTGTTTTACGTACGTCTCAGTTAAGACATTGGTATTTTCATGTATTTTTAAATTCCGGAACTCATATCGTGTTTCGAATGCCTTTGGTCGATTGGAATCTCTCAAAACACGATTTTCCGGCCCCTAAGGGCCATTTTCCCGGTCCCGAACAGGGAATTTCACATGGCCATTAACCTGTCAAGCACAGTCTAAGCTACAGGAATTAGTACATAAAAATCCCACTGTTACGATTGGTAAGTCCGAAATATGATTTTCCGGCCCCAATGGGCCATTTTCCCGGATCCAAACTGGGAATTTCAGCTGTCCAAAAACTTTTTGAGCATACTCTAAGGACCAGGACTGAAAAATACATGAAAATCCCACTTTTGCGACTGGTACGTCCGAAATATGATTTTCCGACCCCAATGGGCCATTTTCCCGCACCCAAACTGGGAATTTCAGCTGACCAAAAACTTTTCACACCCAGTCTCAGGTCCAGAATTGAAAAACACACGAAAATACCACAGTCGCGACCGGGACGTCCAAAACAGGATTTCCCGCCCCAAGGGGTCATTTTCCCGGACCCAAACCCGGAATTTCAGTTGGCCATAAACTTTTCGAGCACAAATCCGGCTTTAGCTCCAAAATTCAGCGTCGATTTCGCCTTATCCCGGGAACCGCATTTCAGGCTATTTTCGGTCCCTGGGGCCAATTCCAGACGTGTAGGCCCAATCCTGAGCTCGGGATCGGATTCAGCGTCGAAAAATACATGGGAATACATATGTCACTCTCTTGTGTATGAACTTTTTTTTTGTGGGGCTGTGTAATGAAAGACTATATAAACTATTGAAGCTTACATCGGTTCAGTTATAACTTCCTTGATAGCGTTATGGAAGGCTTCTTTGGTCAAATTTTTCGTGTTCACCGCCAAACCTAGTCCATTTTCTTCCATTATCTTACAATTTCTAGGCTGGTCTCCAAAAAAGGGCATTCCAACCATGGCCACATGGCTAAATATGGACTCTTCGATGGATTGAAGGCCGCATTGTGTTATAAATAAAACAACGTTGGGGTGCTCTAAAATAAAAATAAGTTCAGGGGAAGACGAATTGTTTATTAAAGGGTTCGTCTTTTGGTAGGTTTTGAAATTACTTTGACTTTTATTTTTTTAGTCCTTGCTCAATGCTAATTATAGAAACTTTCGACCACCCTGTATATACTTACGAAGTAGGTCTTGCTGTGGAACCCACTTCATTATTTTTACGTTGTCTGGTTTTTGTGGTAAATTCTCCTCTTCCAACTTCCAAATAACCATGTAAGGAAGGCCAGCGAATGTATCTAAAATGGTAGCTTTCAACTCGTCACTAATCAGATACCCTTTCACGGTGGTCCCTAAACTGAAGTAAATTACTCCATTTTTCGCCGAATCCATGAATTGTTGAAGATCCTTTAATGCAAAATATCTCAGGACCCCAATTCAGTAACTAAAGTCGAGATATACGTACTTGTGGCAAAGGCTGCGGTTTCTGTAAATGAGTTCCCCCTCCGATTTGGATAGTGTTAGGTCCAGCCGGTCGCAGTTGGTGAAACAGAGGGTTGGCGTTAATAAATATCATGTTTACATCCCTCTCTATCTCACCAAGAGGCCTAACGTTGTCCCCGAAATGTTTCCTGGCGGTCTCATCTTCATTCGCGTACAAGTTGTAGGAATACATGGTCTCCATCATGCCCCCAACCACGACGCTGATGAGTCTTTGGAGGAAAGTCAGATTTTTCCTGAAGGAAAATATATAATCCGGATATACGATAGGGTGCATGAAGTTTCCTATGGCCCTGTGAACTCTTGGTATCGCGTCGAGGGAAAAAAGACCAATAAACGGTGCCTTAAACCTACAAATTACAGATGCGTATTACCTGTTATATTAATTTGTTAGATTTGAGGGCGTTGATCGCAATGCTCTCTGGATGATCTCCAATCGTCAGAATTTCAGGTCAGAAGTGAAGAGATATTCTTCACAAAAATTTTGCTATATATAAATTTAGATTTGCAGGATGTCCTGGAAAATAAACAAACATAAAATAGTTGAAGAGCCAAGTGGCCTTATTTTTACTTCTACAACAGATATAATTAAAAAAATTATTGTAATAAAAACAAAAAGGAATAAATTTAATACAGGGTGTTAAAAAAAGAGTGTAAAATATTTATGGAAGTAATAGTAATGAACCAAAATAAGCAGAAAAGTCTCAATAAACATGGGTCAGCAAAGTAACGGTTGCGGAGATATGGAATGTTTTATGTTTTTTAGCCCCTTTTTTATTTTGGAAAAACATTGTGTATTTTCTTATAATAGTTTGTTGATGTTTAGTGAAATAAACAGTACGTATTTTACAGTTATTCTCAGTGCACAAGTTTTCTTTCGCTATGGCTGGTTACTCTAACGCAGAATTAACAGACATGCATTTCATGTATGGTCGTGCTAATGGGAACGCCACCGAAGCGCGACGTCTTTATGTTGACGCTTATCCAAATCGTCAGATTCCTTCACAACGCATGTTTGGAAGAATTCACCAAAAATTGCGTGATACCGGTTCCTTGAGCAAACAGTGCCATTTATCCGGAAGACCAAGGTCGGTATCCACTCCTAGAGCAGAAGAAGAAAGTCTAGCACTGGTAGAGCAGAATCCAGGTACGAGTGTGCGGAGAATATCAGCCGAGCTAGGAATTAGTGGTCCTCTTGTTTGGAGAATCCTTCACGCGCAACTGCTTTATCCATACCATGTGCAACGAGTACAGGCCTTAAATCTAATAAATGATCATCAAGCACGTTTGGTTTTTTGCTGCTGGTTTCTACGTCATAATGCTGAAGACCCTCGTTTTCTTGCAAACATTCTTTTTATTGAAGAGGCCGGGTTCACAAGAAATGGAGTGTTTAATTTTCACAATACGCATATTTGGGCCGACGAAAATCCACATGCTCTAATAGAATCTGGACATCAGGCACGTTTTTAATTAAACATTTGGATGGGTATTGTAGGTGACAGGTTTCTAGGTCCTCTTGTTTTACCAAACCGATTAACAGGCACTGCTTACCTCAACTTTCTGCAGAAAACACTGTATGAGTTTTTGGAAGACATTCCTTTGAATCAGAGGCAACAAATGTGGTTCTAGTATGATGGTGCTCCAACTCATTTTTCCATGGCCGTTAGAGAGCATTTACACCAAACTTTTCCACATAGATGGGTAGGAAGGGCCGGACCTGTTTTATGGCCTCCAAGATCGCCTGATCTGAACCCTCTAGATTTCTTTGTTTGGGGATATTTGAAGATATTAGTGTATGGTACTCCTGTAAATAGCCTGGAAGAGCTGCAGCTACGGGTTAATCAAAAGTGTCAAGATATCCAAACCAAGGGTGTTTTCGACAGAGTTAGAATATCGTTGAGACGAAGATGTCGTGCCTGCTTGGAAATGGACGGAGGGCACTTTGTGCATTTCCTGTAACTTTGTTTGTTAAAAGCTTCCTTTGTCGGTTTATTCCTAATAAAATAAAATGTTTGAAAAACGAATAGTGGTCCATATCTCCGCAACCGTTACTTTACGGACCCATGTTTATTAAGACTTTTCTGCTTATTTTGGTTCATACTACTGAAATATTTTACACTCTTTTTTTAACACCCTGTATGTAACCTTCGAATTTTATTTTTAAATTGTAAATATTGGATATGAAACTGAAACAATTTAACTGCCACATATTGCAGCATTAGTTATACAGTTTTAATTATATCGTTTGTAAAATTAAAAATAAGGCCGCAACTGTTATGTTTGTTTATTTTTTTGGGACATTCTGCAAATCTAAATTTATTTATGATAATGCAGCTATCATTTTTTTTATTAAAAAAGTTTTTGGTATTCTCTCACGAACGTCACTGGTGCAAGGAGAAATATTGGGATTACCCCAAAAAATACACGTTTATCCCTCCAAAGCGTGTTTCAAATTTCGTGTCAATATCTTTGAAAAAATTAATAAAAATAAATAATAAATTAAAATTTAAACATTCTGTCTCTCGGAAACGAAGCGTATTTCGACCTACGTTCATACGAACTTTTTTCACAAAATAACCTGCAACCACCCCCTAAAATATTTGGCACTTATTTAAAAACACCCTGTATACACTCTAGAAGCAGAAGCCTTTACCTGTCAACAAATCCCAAGTGTGTGGGAAACATCATCTCGACCATGATAAGATCGAAGTGCTCGCTTTGGTTGCTTATGAGCTCCTTCACTGCCGGCTGGCTCAGCTGCCAATCCGCGGTCTTACTCAAAGCCATTATATACATGTCGACGCGTTCTTTGACACTCCTTCCTTTGCTGTCGCTGAGTAACTCGGAAGCTCCGTACTGCTCCATCACTTCGTAAGACCCCTTGAGATCGATCTCTTGGACGTTCTTCAGCTCCGACTCTTGCATGGGGTCTGTTGTAAGAAGGACAATTTCGTGTCCTCGTTTTGCCAGCTCCCTCCATAACGGCCGAAAGGTTACTTGATGGCTGTAAGACGGAGTGAAAATTGTGGCTAATATCCTCGCACTTTCGGAATGAGCTACCAAGAACGCTAAGACTGTTATGGGGAGGAGTAATATTTTCATTTCTACGGCAAACTTTTGTGTAGCACTTGTTTCTTTGTACGTGAGTTGTTCGTCACTTTTGATAAACTGTAGTGCATATTTCCATTAAATATAATTTTAAACGCGGTATCTCACATCAGGTTATCTGCTTAACGTTTTTAAGTAGGTAGTTATTAATTTAGACTTATTCAGTCATCATTCAGTTACCTATCAGTAACATTATTGGGACACAACTACAAGGCAAAGTAGGTGTACAATGAAAATGTAGTAGGTACCATTTATATTTAATCTTTTATCACAGTTTATCTAAAACTTAACAAAATGTGTTATACTATTAGAATAACAAGTACATACTTAAATGTTAAAGGTCTAAAAATAATGTATTTTTCTAATTTTGAATCTTGTTGCAAGTATGGAATAATTTTTTGGGGTAGTAATTCAAGTATAAAAAAATGTGCATGCTACAAAAAAGAATTATTAGAATCATATATAAAATGACATATCATGAATCATATATTGTTAGGTATTAATAATATTGTGTGAAACTAACTACTCTGTGGACTAAAGCCCCAACCAGCGTTGAATTACACCCACAATATCTACCCATATATTCTTTATTACATACAAAAGCTAATAATAAAGAATATATGGGTAGATATTGTAATTCAACGCTGGTTGGTGCTTTAGTCCACAGAGTAGTTAGTTTCTTACCATATTAATAATACCTAAAAATATATAAAAACTTTTACATAAAGGGTAAACATTATTCAAGTACGTATTGTCATATTTAATTTAAAATTAACAGGCTAATATCACTTTTGTCATTGTCGATATTTAATTTCAAATAGTTTTAATTTATATGATAATTTTTATAGTTAGATATTTGACTCAACTTAAAGGAGGCCACCTGAAGAAGCAGTCCTAAAAATGCAGAAATAGGTCAGATCTCATCTATTGTGGTTGAATTTTCGAGTTCCCACTGTCAAAAGTGAAAGTTAGATATTTATAGTGTTTTCATTAAACCATGTTAGTAAATTTAGATAATTATTGAATAGAGCTTTGTCTGTGGAATTGTTCATTAGCATACCTAGATGTTTGGTATCAGAGAACATACATATGACTTCATTGATAGGAATTGTAGGAGATTTGATTTATATTAGCTTAAAATACCTTTCTAATACAGTAAATAATGATTCATGTAAGAACAAATTTAAGCAAAATAATATGTTGACAATATACGGATTATATATTTATGAATGTTTGCTATATATTTTTAAAAATAAAAATAGTTTCACAACGAACACCTCTGATCATATGTATGATACAAGAACTGCTAATACTACTTACCCAAAGCATAAGTTATCAATCATTAACAGAAAAAAGTCCTTTTTATATGTGTATAAAATTTTTCAATAAATTGCCTTATGTTAAAACGTTATCGAGTATTAAAAATTTTTAAGAAATACGTTAAAGCAATGTTAATTATTTTGGAATCATATAACATTGACGATTATTTTAGTGCATGAGCTATGAAGTAAAATGAGCAAATTTGTATGTAATGCAGTTGTGTGTAATTAAGTAAGTATAAGTAGGTACAGATGTTTTTTGTATTTTTGTATATATACATAGTATGTGACGTCATTTCTTTTTTATGTTTCTTGCAATTTTTTTACATGCTTGTAGAATGTGCGAGTACATATCCTTGAAATAAAGTTATTATTATTATTATTGTATTCCTCTTTAAAGATGTGCCTATACAGGGTGTCTCTAAAAGGTCTCTACAACGCTAAACTAGATACAGTACGGCTCAGAATAATTCGATATAGAAGGTGTCCCGTAATGAATGGGACACAGAGCAAGAGTAGATTCATGTGATTAAGCCAAACTTAGCTTGGTCCATTTGTGGCTAATAAAAAGTTACAGAGCGAAGTTCAAATTTTGGATTCGAAATTCTTAAAATTCTTTTTTTTTAAAGGATTCTTTTGAAAATTTGGATTAGGGGGTACGGATCCGTACTTAATTTTGCTGCGCTACGAAATGTACTCTTGGTTGATAAAAACTGATTATAACTTTTTTATCAGTGTGTGTACGAAAGTTTTAATAGAAAAATATTGTTCTCCCATCTATTTTTCACAAATAAGGTATACTTGTTTTATGTCGATAAATTTAACCGTTTTCGATTTATTTCTTGTTTTTCTATTGGATACAATAAAATAAAATACATGTAGCCAGTAGTTATTTTAAATCTGGATCTGGAAAGAAGCCCTAAGTAGAAGAGAGCACATATCGTGATTCTGCAAAGCGATATCAAACTATAGCAAACAATTTGATTTATGCTGTTACGCAATAATCCATGTTTAACATATCAGACCACTAGAGTATATTTTTTATTGTTTGGTAGTGGTGCTCACTTGATACCATTAAAATTAATACATAGATTATTGTTAAGATAACTATTATAACTAAACTAAAGGTATTTTATTATCAAAGTAGTTTGAGAGATCAACTTAAATATATCACAAGCAGTCATTTCCTGGTAACCTCGCGTGGAGGATCACAAAAGATAAATCATTACATGTACAGCAACGGTTCATAATGTACGTTATTTCGTTAATTTTTTTAATCGTATTTTCCTCACCGCAAGTTAACGATTGCGCCCGAATTTTAGGGGTAATCCCGACGCCTTCATACAGTCACCAAGTAGTATATCGGCCAATATGGAATGAACTGGCCAGAAGAGGACACGACCTAGTGGTTATAACCACTGATCCTCAGAACAATCCAGACCTGAACATCAGGGAAATCGACGTACATTTCGCTTACGACATATGGGTTGGCAGGAATACAGTTAAGATCATTGATGAGAATAAGTACAACATATTTGCTCTAGCTAGAGCTGTCACCGAAATAGCTACCGATATATGTAATCAAGAACTGTTGCATCCAGAAGTACAAGGATTACTGGGAAACGAGAGCGAACATTTTGACTTGGTTATGGTGGAGTATCTGTTTCCTATGATGTTCGGGTTGGCCGAAAGATTTCAAGCTCCTTATATTGGATTGGTGTCTATGAGTATTCCAAATATGTATCATGCTGTTTTGGGGAACCCTACCCATCCGATCGCGTATCCGGATATGCTTACGGGTTTGGTTGGAAAATTAAATTTCTGGGAGAGACTGGGCAGTGTGGCGTTACATTTAATAATACAATTGAGGGACTTTATTCAGGGATTTCCCAAAGATCCTGCTGTTAGAAAAATGATGGAAGAACATTTTGGGCAGGATTTGCCTCCTTTGGATGCTATTATGAGGAATGTCAGCTTGATACTCATTAACGAAAATTCTGCCTTCAACGTCAGGCCTTTAGGACCTGGATTTGTGCTATTTGGAGGCGGTACGCATTTGATGCCTTTGAAACCACTACCTCAGGTTACTACTTTGTAAATAAGTGTATTTTCCAAAAAAAAAACTACAGTGTTTCGGCGGTATTTGTACGAATCTACATTTTTATCCTTTTTTTAGGATCTAAAAGAGTATCTGGACAGCGCTAGGGATGGCTTTATTTATTTCAGCCTGGGAACGAACGTGAAAAGTGACGTTTTTCTGCCAGAGAAGAGGAAGATTGTTTTGGACGCTTTCAGGGAGCTTCCCTACAAGGTATTGTGGAAGTTCGATCTAACGGATATTCCAGATGTGCCTGATAACGTGAAAATTGCCAAATGGTTGCCTCAACAGGATATTTTAAGTAAGATTTCAATTTTTATACATACTCATTTTCTGGTTTTTAATATCTACTACTTTCTATTATTACTAAAACTTATGCATGTATCTATACAGGCTATCTTTGAAGGGTTTGTACAACGTTTCACCATATACAAGTATGTACGTAATTCATAATTTGTCTAGTATGTCCTATTTTAAACTGATAATAGATGCAAGGTGCATACCTAGATTATCAAGATAATCGTTATCGTAATCAGTTGATGCGACTGACATTGCAACTAAAAATTCTTTATTATATCGGTAAGGAATGACACTGCTAAAAATAATTCGTTTAATTCTTCCATGTGTCACCAGTCCTTTGTATTTTTTATATTTAGCGAATAGTTCAAATATATCCCTGTCTGCTTATGAAGTCATGTATTATGTAAACTGAATAATATGCTTGCAATCAAAAATAAAAATATGCAGGGTGTAATAGTAATGTCATGGATTTCCCAATCCGATTTTTCTTTTACCAGAAAAACAATCCGTTAATTAATCACCTATCTTTACCTATTATTAACTACTCTGTACACTACTGAATACTAATTAGTAATTACAGCTCAGCTAAACACTATTTCACTTTGATCACTATCTAAATCGCTCTGAATCTCCAGCTAAACACTCCAATTCAAGACTGACTGACTCGGCCGTTTATTCTTCTTTTATAAACCTAACGAATATTCCAGGTATTTTCTAGCATCTCTAGATTCATTTCTTGAACGATTCTCGTCGCTTCTCAATTTTCCAGTCGCGCCTCGATACACGGCATTATTTTGTTTGTTTACCAGAATCGCGTAGGGGGGATCGGGGTAATCTAGCATTTCGCGATACCACAGTCGTCTAATTGGGTGCGAGCGGGGCAAATTCTGTAACAATATTTAAAAAAAATGATTTCCTTTATCAGCTCTCACACCCTGTAGCTCTGTTATTATGAATTTTTCAACTAAGGCAAGTTTACTTAAAATGACTTACTTTGAGCCGTACTATATCTGATGCACAGGGAAATATTTTACCTATTTGCTAAATATTAAAAATATAAGGGACTGGTGACACTTGGAAGAATTAAACGATTTATTTTTAAGCGATATAATAAGGAATTCTTAATTTTAGTGTTATCATCTCGTCAACTGGTTAAGATTAAGGTTAAGGATTATCTATCTCGGTAATCTAGGTATTATCAGTTTAAAATGGGAAAAGCTGGACAAAATAATGATTAATTAATGATTTTTTGGTGGACTGATTATAAAATATTTATCCTTTCAGGGCACTCTAACATAAAAGTGTTCATTACCCAAGGAGGACTTCAATCCACTGAAGAGGCCATTTTCAGTCACGTCCCCATAGTTGGAATCCCATACGTTACCGATCAAGTCGGAAATGTGAAGAATCTGGTATCAAAAGGCGGAGGCGTCTATCTCGATAAAAATGCTCTTACCAAAGAATCTGTTAAGGAAGCTGTACTTGAAGTTATTAATAATCCTAAGTAAGACAGTAGAACACTAACACAGCAACAACTGTTCTCAAGTTGGCACAATCTTTTAAACAACTGACCAGTTTACCAATACCCCAAGCCCACAAATATCTCATATGGGCCAGTGTACGAAATTTTAAAGGGTCGACATAGACGAGATATTTTTCCGATTTTTCAATATCTTTAATGTTAAAAAGTAAATAAATAATCTATGTGACGTCACAACCATTAATTTGCATAATGGCCATGTCGCAAATTTCTTCGATATTTCGTACATAGTACGTGCTTGATAAAAATAAGAGATTATTAGTTTTCCCTCAAGTTTGGCGTTTCAAGAACAAATAATAATTTAAATATGACAAAGAATCATATTTAAAAACGCCCAAAAAAAATCTACCTAGTAGGTGGAGGTTCTTATTAGCGTAGTGCTAAAATATAATGCTGAAATTGAATCATTTCATTTAATTTTTTTTTTGGAGGTGTTGGAATGCGCTAGAGAACATGAAAGAACGTGAATTGAACCTTTATACTAAAAATAGTTAATAATTTATATCAATTCAATGTTTTAAAAGAATTCTGCGGGCGTGATAATGTTTATAATGCCGTATATAATTTTTTCAATGTTTCAATTTTATGTTTTATCGTAAAATTCCATGAACTATACGGGTGAAATTGCTGCTTTTTTCTTGTTCTAAATGACTTGTCGGCCTGGAAATTGTTATACATCCTGGAGAAGTAGAATATCTAAAGATAAAAGAGTACTGACCCATTACAGTGTATTTTTTTAATTAAAAATTGTTTGTTAATTAACAAACCTCCGGTTCCACATAGAAGCATGGGATGCAACCAGTTACAGCGCCGGCTACGGAACGCCTCGCAGGACCACCATTATCCGAGGAACGGTTCCGACCGTAGGAGTCGTAATATCAACAGTAGCCTAGCCCGAGAACAACCAGGGCAGGTAAAATAATCCCGGCTAATGGTAGGGATGTGCATTTTAACTTTGTTTCTGGCAGCTACCAGTTACCGAGGTCACGGCACAACAACCCGGAAAATCACTATGTATCAAATTATTGAAATATCTTTTAATCTGAAATGCCTTATCAAACCAATGTGCGCCTTTTTCCCACTTTTACTTATTGTATAAATGCTGTAAATCACACGCATAACTTGAATTTGATATCCAATGATCCTCATATCAAGCTGTTTCGTGCTATATGCAGGGAAAAAAACCAAACGAACACTAGAAAATTTCTTTTGTTGATAAAGAGTTTTTTAATAAAAAAATGTTTAGACTTATTTTTCAGTGTAAAATAATGGATAAAGAAAATACAATTTATTGCAGGTACAAAGCCAGCATTACCGAATTAGCAGAGCTATCCAGAGACCAACCAATGACAGGAGTTGAGAAAGCGGTTTGGTGGACAGAATATGTCATAAGACACAAGGGTGCACGTCACCTCAGGAACCCTGCCATCGATCTGCCCCTTTACCAGTACTACTTTTTAGATATTATAGGGTTTTCACTAACAGTCACGTCTGTCTTCTTATTCATTATTTATAAATTAATTGTATGTATCAAACGTTTTATTGTGAAAAAGTTGATGACAAGTTCGAAGAAACTTAAAGCACAATGATTTAGAAGGAATGATATACAGGGTGTCCGGAAATGATGAGAAAAAAATTCAGGGGATAATTCTTGACCGAAAATAAATGCTATCTCTTTCTATAACATTTTTTCCAAAACGATTATTAACGGAGTTACAGGGTGTTAAAGTTAAAAATTTATTTTCGATATTTGTAAATAACTTCTTATGAAATTCAAATATTTATATAAAATTCGTAAATCGGGGGTTTTTGCGAACGAGAAATTCAAATATGTTTCTAATTTTGACGTCACTAGTAGAGGGCGCCACTTATGGCACATCGTGTTTCTTTTAAATGACAGAACTTTTTTGCTGCTTAGTGTATCCATCTGACTATTGAAACATTTATTATTTATATTTCTTAAGAAGTTATTTACAAATATCGAAAATAAAATTTTAAATTTATCACCCTGTAACTCCGTTAATAATCAGCTTTGGAAAACATGATATAGAAAGAAGTATCATTTATTTTCGGTCTAGAATTATCCCTTGAATTTTTTGCTCATCATTTCCGGACACCATGTATATTAAAGTTTGTGCAAATAAAATGCGTTTAACTTAACATGCATATAAAATAGGCAGGTAATATATTTTTTACTTCTGAAGACATCTTGTAACCTTGCTATTAAATTTAAAATAAACATCATATATCTTAATTTAACTGTTTTATTGTCCATCATTAGCCGTCATTAACTGACTTCATCTATTGACGGTAATTTTTGTCTGATCACCATAACTTGCTGTTGCAAATTACTCATGTTTTTCTATAAACATGAAGTGTTAATCTTAAGTGAATTTATCTGTCAAGACACGTTCTAGGTAGAGATAAACAAATACTTTTAAACCCAGAGTTTATTTTCTGTCAATGTCAGAAATGATCGTGAAAAAAAGTACCCGGACTGCGAAAAAAAATGTTGGTGCCAAAAAAATACGATTTTTTAAATCTCTATAGATACTCAAAATTAGTCGTTTTTTAACAGCGATAAAGCCCGCTATCGTAAAACATTTGACAATAAATAAATAAATTTTTATTTCCTGAATGACAATATTACAATTGTATATGAATAGTCAACTAATAATTATAGGTAAAGACACTATGCAAAAAGTATATCCTAATAAAATAAAAGACAGTCACATGGTTCATGGTTTACATATACTCAGACAAACAATAAAAAGACATCACAAATTTTGAACATTTTAATGTTTTGACAAGATTTTATGTAGTCAGGTCATGTATGTTATTAAATATTTTTAACCCATTATATTTAGGACAATTTTGTGTTAAATTCATTCCAGTAAACTGTAGGAGAAAAAAAAATCCCCGATTTACAAGTTTTATATAAAAATTTGGATTTCTTAAGAAGTTATCTACAAATATCAAAAATAAAATTTTAACTTATACACCCTGTATCTCGGAATCGCGACTTTAAATTGAAAAATGTTATATGAACAATCCCCACAATTTTTTCAAGGCCAACTGGGCCAACTCACATGTATTTATTTAATCTATTCGTATCTCCATAAGCTATATCGTGTCAACAGTGTATTTGTAGTATCTAATCTTTATTATGTATAAAGTGTTTCTTAAACATAGCTACATTTGAAATACAAACACCGCAGTAGCAAAATGATCTCTATATACTTAGTGATATTTTCTCTTCTGGAATTTAGTGAAAGTGCTCGTATTTTGGGCGTAGCCCCGATACCTTCCTACAGCCACCAAATAGTGTTCAGGCCGATATGGAACGAGCTTTCTAGAAGGGGACACGACGTGGTTGTCATAACGACGGATCCACAAAACAATCCAGATCTTAATATCACAGAAGTGGATATAAGTGTCGCTTATAAGTTGTGGAACGAGAAGCAAGTTATTGAACGTATTAACGCTGCCGGGTCTAACCTCTTTAAATTCTTTGGGGTGGCAGTAGAAACATTTAGCGACCTAACCACCCAGGTGCTTTTGCATCCTGCTGTGCAAGACATACTGAGAAACGAAACGGAACATTTCGATTTGACCATGGTGGAATACATATTGCCTACGATGTTAGGTTTTAGTTCGAGGTTTAAATGTCCCTATATAGGAATCATGAGTATGGAGCTACCGAACGATCAACATGCCCTTCTAGGGAATCCCGCTCATCCCATCTTGTATCCCGGTGTCTTCAGAAGAAATTTCGATGAAAGTATGAATTTCTGGCAACGCTTAACTATGGTCGCTATTTCGGCGATATACAATATTTTAAGCCCCATCCCCGATGGATTTGAAACTTCCGATATGAAACGCTTCTTGAGGGAACAATTTGGAGATGATATACCCGCGCTGCGGGACATTATGAAAAATGCATCTATGATATTTATAAATGACAATCCGACATACAATGTGAGACCACTGGGACCCGCTTTCTTGCTCTTTGGAGGGGGTTCTCATCTCGCTCCCACGAAACCTTTACCAAAGGTAACTACATATTTTTTATACAGGTTGAATCAGTTATAATGTCATTAATTTTAAGAAGAGATAGGGAATAATGATGGATTCTAAATGCATACTTACGCTGAAAAAAAATATTTTCAAATCATTACTTAAACCCCCTTTTCAGACTGTCACTGACCGCTCACAGCCTTGGTCGTTTACAGCTCACAGTTCAACTCGATGTCGACCTGATGCAATGTTGCCAAGTTGAAATATTTTTCTCGTACCTACCTACCTACGTTTTAGACATCACAAATATACGGTTGTACTGACTATTTTAGAATATCATTTTTTCTTGCTCACTTCAACTTCAGCCAATAATAATTTAAAATGTTAATATCCAATGAAATCAAATCCTATACCTTGACAACAAATCGCCTCTGAAAGCTAAACCGACAAGTAGCGTGTGGATTTTTCTCTGAGCAAATGTAGCTGTTATGACTGCAACAAAACTCCAACGTATCTAATAATAAACCGAGTAATAAACTATTTACGTACATTACATAAAAAACCTATACCCAATGGGTAAATTATTAGGGGAAGCTGAAAAGTGTTTCGTGTTTAAATACTAAATAATAAAAAACCACCGTGTTGTCGACAGAAAACTGTTCAAGACCGAAATGGCACGCCGCTAATCGAAGTTATCGAGAGTGAATCTTGACCTACCGTCAAAAAAATTAGTATCAGTCGCATTTCGTCAACATTCTCCATATAACACTACCATTTCCGCATATTCGGAATTTGTAAAATTAGGCATTTACGACGAATACGCGACACCGAAATAAACAAACTACCCCCTATTTGGGGGGAAAGAAATGCGGGAAATGTGGATAAATTTGAATAACATACTGATGTGTTAGACGATATTATGTATGTAAACATGTGACAACGATGTTAAATCCGGCATTCGATTGTCGTATGGGTGCGTCATCAGAAAGTTCGTAGAGCACCAGGAGCGTCGTGTTACCGATTTTTATAGGGTGATTTGTTTATTTTTTAAAAGTCGAGTAAAAAAATTTTGTTTTCGATTTTCTGCCTTTATTAGGCCTCCCGAATACATGGTTAAAATTAATGACATTATGACTGACTCACCCTGTATATCTGAGCATATTGCCTACTTAATAAATTTATCTGTAAGTAATAGTTGTTTTCCTATGGCTCTAAAAAGGCAGTTGTTGTACCTATTTAAAAAAAAAATGATCCCGAAGTTATAGCGAATTGCAGGTCTATATCACTGTTAAGTATTTTCTCTAAAATATTTGAAAGAGCAATTTTTAATAGTATGACTGCTTTTCTTGATAAATTTCAAATTAAGAGCAAATCTACTAAGACAGCCGTGTGTAGTCTCACCGAATGTGTATATAGACTACTGGATAAAAACAAGTATATAGCAGGTCTATTCTTTGACTTGACTAGGGCATTTGACTGTCTTAGTATTTCTTTTATTAAAAATAAACTATAATGTCACAGAATTTGCCCTGCTCGCACCCAATTCGACGACTGTGGTATCGCAAAACGGTAGATAGCCCCGTTCGCCCCTACGCGATTCTGGTAAACAAACAAAATAATGCCGTGTATCAAGGCACGACTGGAATATTGAGAATCGACGAGAATCGTTCGAGAATCGCTTAAGAAATATATCTAGAGCTGCTAGTTTGTAAATTGAATAAGAAAAATAAACGGCCGAGTCAGTCAGTATTGAATTACAGTCTTGAATTAGAGTTGTTATTTGGATATTTTGGAGCGATTTAGATAGTGACTAATTAAATATTAGTTATTATTATGGTTGTTAGAGTTGGCAATACAGCTTCTAACTGTCACGATGTTAACATGGGGGTGCACCAGGGATCTGTGGTGGGACCATTAATTTTCTTATTATACGTTAATGACCTACCAAATTTTATTGATGCATCTAATCTGACATTGTTTGCTGACGATACATCTCTTGTGGTGTCAGCTCAGACCCCTGGGGAACTTCTGGAAGAATGCCAGAACTTTATTAGTTCTTTTGTCAACTGGTGTAAGGCCAATACCCTAATGGTCAATATTCATAAGACCGAGATAATTTATTTTCGATCTAGGAATGAACCTGACAATTATTTCTTACATATAACAATACCGTTTTGGAATCTTCAGAGAGCATACAATTTTTAGATATCTATCTTGACTGCCAACTAAAGTGGTCAAAGCACATAAATATGCTTTGCGATATCTCGAATATGCAAGACCATGTCCTTGAGCGCATTATTAAATGTATATTACAGTTTAGTTTATAGCCATCTGTCGTATAATATTATTTTATGAGGTAATGCTGTTAATAGTAATAGAATATTCTTTATTCAAAAACGCATTATTAGAATTATATTTAAACTTAATCCCCGTCAAACATGCAAAAACTATTTTAAAGACATAATAATAATAATATCATTATTACTACATAATACTAACGTTTCGGATAATATACAACCCTCTTCAGGGTTCTGTAATTAATCTGTGTCAAACTAAGTATTCATATTCACTTGGATCGGTCAGTGGTCGCGCGGTTTAAGGCGTCAGTACTTGAATCGAGGTGACTAGATCGCTGTGGTTCAACCCCCGCAGTCGGTAGCCCGTATATAAGCTATATTTGTGGAGAGGGTTGGCACCCTTTCTGCGAGTATGGTAGGGTGGAAGAATATTGGCTTGGGTCAATGTGAGAGATTGATACCGGTTGACGTTTGACTACCCCCCTAATTAATGAGGTTTTCCAGGTTTCCCTCATTCCTGCACTGAATAGTGGTTAGGGCCTACCAACGTAAGTCGTTCCTGAGCGCAAATGCGGCCTGCTTAATAATAATATGCGGCCCCCTCTCCCGCACAAGTCTTCCACTTCTGGGCTAATCCTCGTGATTAGAATGAGGGGTAGAGATATTATTATTATATGTGTAGAAATCAAATAAATTGCAAGTACATAGCCAAAGAAGTAGAAAGACAATTAATAGTCTTTATCTGAATTGACGAACCATTGTCTTCCTGCTTCTTTGGTTATGTACTTGCAATGTGTTTGAAAAACTACAGAACTCTGAAAAAGGCTGTATACTAGCCGAAACGTTGGTATTAACGATTGGTTTTTCTTGATATTATTTTTGACTTATATCAGACTAACTAAACATCTATAATTAATTCGAAGGTCACAAAGATAAACATTTAGTAAATAACAAAGCTTAGAAAATAACAGAATTGTTATCTCATGTCACTTGATTATCTTTAAGGATACCGAAGTAATAGGAACAAATAGCTACAAGTTAAAATCTACGAAAATATTTTCTTACAATATTAACTTAGTATTGGATATACAATTATTTCCATTTATTTAGTTATGTCAAAATAATTGTTAAAATGTGGTGTTAGGATATACTCGCGACAAGAATTCAGACGACTTACGTCCTACGAACAAATGAATAATTCATTATATTTCCATCAAAATATTTAAAAAACTGCAACTGATAGTAATAAAACTATATACTACACTAAAAGTTTACATTATATATTCTTTTTAACGCGACCAAATATCGAAAATTACGTTGACAATGAAAACAAATGTGTAACGTCAAACGTCAGCCGTGACGTAAGACGTCTGAATTCTTGACGCGAGTATAGCAACAATGAGCAAAATTTAATAGTAACAATGAATAATAATAAAAAAATAAGAATAAATAAATTCCTTCATATAATAACTCAACTTATTTTAAGAACGGCTTGAGTTATGCCCTTATCTATTTAACTTTTCTGTTAAATCATACTTTATCTATCTTATACTGAAGTTACGGTGGTCAAACTTCCAACACCCTGTATACATAATGTCATTTATTTAATTACATAATAATCTTATGGTTAATCTTATTTTCGAGGTTTATCTAGATAAATTTTATTGCACGCGTAATCATGATTGTAGATTTATTTCATTTCGTTACCTTTCATTGAAATTTGAATTTTAACTATCACCTTTCGCCAAGTAGCATTATCTTCAATCTGGATCTGGCAAGAAGATCTTTAGCATCCTTAATTCTTTCGAAAAGAATTTTGACCGAGAAAATAAGCATACGTCAGCAATTTCAAATCTTCTGCAAAGCTATAGCATAAATTTTGATTTCTGTTGTTACGCATTGTCATGCCGTGCCACTCAAACTAATACGTAGATTATTGTTCAGATTACTGGCATAGCACAACTAAACATATTTTATTATCTAAGACGTATGAGAAATCAATTTAAAGCGTGGAGGCTACTAAAAGATAAATTATTACATGTACGGCAACGGTTCATAATGTACGTTATTTCGTTAATTTTCTTGATCGTGTTTTCCTCACCGCAAGTTGAGTGTGCAAGAATTTTAGGAGTAATTATGACTCCTTCCTTCAGCCACCAAGTAGCATTCCGACCAATATGGCATGAACTGGCCAGAAGAGGACACGACCTGGTGGTTATAACCACCGATCCTGAGAACAAGCCAGACCTGAACATCAGGGAAATCGACGTAAGTTTCTCTTACGACATATGGACTAGCAGAAATGCAATAAAGACCTATACTGAGAATAAGTACAACATATTTGCTGTAGCTAGAAATTTCATTGAAATATTCACTGATATATGCAATCAACAACTGCTGCATCCAGAAGTACAGGGATTGCTGCGAAACGAGAGCGAACATTTTGATTTGGTTATGGTGGAGTATCAGTTTCCTGGGATGTTCGGGTTTGCCGAAAGATTTCAAGCTCCTTACATTGGAATGCTGTCTATGAGTATTCCAAATATGTATCATGGTATTTTGGGGAACCCTAACCATCCGATCGCGTATCCGGATATGTTTACGGGTTTTTCTGGAAATTTAAATTTCTGGGAGAGACTGGTCAGTGTGGCGATACATTTATTAATGGAATTGATGTTCTTTATTCAGAATATTCCCAAAGATCCTGCTGTTAGAAAAATGGCGGAGGAACATTTTGGGCAGGATTTGCCTCCTTTGGATGTTATTATGAAAAATGTCAGCTTGATACTCATTAACGAAAATCCTGCCTTGAACGTCAGGCCTTTAGGTCCTGGATTTGTACTATTTGGAGGCGGTACGCATTTGATGCCGGTGAAACCACTACCTCAGGTTACTAATTTGTAAATAAGTGTAATTTATTTCCTCATAAAAAAAAACAACTACGGTGTTTGGGCGGTATTTGTACGAATCTACATTTTTATCTATTTTTAGGATCTAAAAGAGTATCTGGACAGCGCTAGGGATGGCTTTATTTTTTTCAGCCTGGGAACTAACGTGAAGAGTGACGTATTTCTGCCAGAGAAGAGGAAGATTGTTTTGGACGCTTTCAAGGAGCTTCCCTACAAGGTGTTGTGGAAGTTCGATCTAACGGATATTCCAGACGTGCCTGATAACGTGAAAATTGCCAAATGGTTGCCTCAACAAGATATTTTAAGTAAGATTTTAATTTCTCGTTATTGTTTCCAAGAAATATTCTAATTACAAGGACATAGTCAAGAAAATAGTATGTGTATTAGAAACTTGTAGATACATATCCTCATTTTTTTAAATATCAACTATTTTCCGTCAATATTAAAACTTCTGTATGGATCTATACAGGGTGTCTCTAAAGAGCCTGTATAACGCACCACCAAGTATAGTACCTACAGATCAAAATAAATCGATCAACTAAACTTGTTTTAATTCAAAAATTTAAAATAACGGAGCTACAGGGTGGAAAAGTTGAACAAATAAATAACATTTTCTTAATATCTTTCAACTACTTTGAGCAAATTTTATAACCGGGGGAGTTTTTTGGGATGAGAAATTATAATTTACCGACGATTTTCTTGTATTTTTTAGAGGACGCATTTAAACTGTCAAAACTTTTTTGTGCCACGATGTATTTCACTTTGGGTTTAGAAAATCTTTTTCTCCAACTTTTCAGCTTAAAATGGTATGTATATAATCTCTCTCTCTCTCTAATATCTCTAAAGGCAACCGTTTTCGACAAAAAACATTTAAATTTGTAAATACATAAGAACTATTGTTTACAAGTTATCTTCAACTTCACTGATAAACGAAACATTTACCATTAGGAACAATAGTTTATTATTAATATTGTTTTTATAAAGTTACGTTCGTTACTCTCTCAATTAATTCTGTTTGCAGTAAATTTGTTAAATAAACGAAATTTAAAATTGCAATTGCACTGTTTCCTTGCTAATAAACGATTGCTGCTAATGGTAAATGTTTCCCTCATCAGTGGAGTTGAAAATAATTTACATTTACAAAAAATTTAAATATTTGCTTGTTGAAAATGGTTGGCGTTAGAAATATTAGCAAGGTATAAGCAGAAAAGTTGGTGGAAAAGATGTTACCAGTCATAAGTGAAATACACCGTTGTACAAAAATGTATTGGCAGTTTAAATGCGTGATAAATGTCACTTGTGGCGTCCTCTAAAAAATACAACGAAATCGTCGACAAATTCGAATTTCTCATCCTAGAAAAAAACCTGAATAAGAAATTTTACGAAATTAGCTAAAAGTAGTTGAAAGATATTAAGAAAAAATGTTATTTATTTTTTCAACTTTGACATCCTGTAGCTCTGTTATTATACTCGAATCAAGAATTCAGACGTCTTACGTCACGGCTGACGTTACACATTTGTTTTTATTGTCAACTTAATTTTCGATATTTTGTCGCGTTAAAAACAATGTTTTATTGCAATTTAGTGCAATATATGATGCAAACTTTTAGTGTAGTATATAGTTTTATTACTATCAGCTGCAGTTTCTTAAATATTTTGATGAAAATATAATGAATTGTTCATTTGTTCGTATGACGTAAGTCGTCTGAATTCCTGTCGCGAGTATATCAATTTTTGAACTAAGGTAATTGACTTATTTTGAACCGTACTATATCTGAAGGAGCGTTGTATAGACCCTTTAGAGACACCCTGTATATTTTCATATTTTAATTTTCAATTGCAAGCATATTTATCACTTAACGTAATACATTATTTCATAAGCAGACAGGGAAATATTTTACCTATTAAATATTACAAATACGAAGGGCACATGAAAGAATTAATTTTTGGCAGTGTCATTCCTTATTCTTAGAAATTTTTAGTTTTAGTGTCATCATCTCGTCAACTGATTAAGATAAGGATTATCTAACTAGATAATCTAGGTATATTATCTAAATCTATTTTCAGTTTAAATTGGGAAATTGGGAAATACTACACATGATTAAGATATGACTTTTGGAACTATATATGTTCTTTTTTAATATATTTATATTATGTATAATAGTTAAAACCATTTTTTTTTTCAATTTAATTTTTTGTTGCACTGATTATAACATTTTTGTCTTTTTAGGACACCCCAACATAAAAGCATTTATTACTCAGGGAGGACTCCAATCCACTGAAGAGGCCATTTTCAGTCACGTTCCCATAGTTGGCATCCCATTCATTTCCGATCAAATTGGAAATGTGAAGAAACTCGTATCAAAAGGCGGAGGCGTCTATCTCGATAAAGATGCTCTGACCAAAGAATCCGTTAAGGAAGCTCTGCTTGAAGTTATTAAAAATCCGAAGTAAGACAGTAGAACACTAACATAGCAATAACTGTTTTTAAGTTGGCACAATCTTTTAAATAACTGGCCAGTTTACCAGTCCCACAATACCACAAATATCTCATATGGGCCTGCGTATGAAATTTTAAAGTGTCGACAGACGAGATATTTTTCCGTTGTTCAAATATCTATAATATTAAAAAGTAAATAAATAATTTGTGACGTCACAACCATTAATTTTCAAAACGACAACGTCAAAATCTACTGGACGTTTCGTATGTACGTAGTTCCACTTGATAAAAATAAAATATTGTTAGTTTCCCCTTAAGTTTGGAGTTTCAAGGGCAAAGAATCATATCTAAAAATGCCAAAAAGAAATCCACCTAGTAGGTGAAGGGTTTTTTCTTAGCGTAGTGCTAAAATATAATGCTGAAATTGAATAATTTCTTTTGATTTTTTTTTGAATCCCGTAGAAAACATGAAAGACTGTGAAATCACTGTGTACCCATATATTTATTTATTTATTTATTTAAATACAGTGCCCAACGGGACGAATCCCAGTTACAGGACAAGGGAAAAAAAACATTTCAAAATACAAAATAAACAATGACAGTAATAACTCGAATATGAACAAAATATCAAATAACAAACAAACAGTAATTAGCAATAATATAACATAAACAATAAAAAAAAAACAAGCAATAAAATCACAAACATGTCTTACAAAAAAAAACAGCTAAACAAATAGAGATTTAATAAAATTAATTGAGTGGAAAAATATATCAAGTCGATCTTCATACAATTGGTAGTTAGTCCTGTTCGGCCTAAGCGGCTCGACTTTCAGAAAGCGACCTACATTTCAGCAGGTACTTAACGCAGACCTCGCGCCCTGGGCGATGAGCCATTAAATCTGTAAATGAAACTGCAGGAAACAACTACTCCGCGGACTAATGTCCCGACCTGGATATCATTTACAGATTTAATGACTGCTGCAATGTAGGTCGCTTCCTGTAAGTCGAGCCGCAGACCACGTATATCTCTCTCAAATGTTAGTTTGTTTACCGATTGACAAGTTTTTGATTGCTTGTTTTCACAAATACAATCATTTGAACTGTTGAAATGTCTTTTAATCTGTGCACAAAAGCAAGATCATTAGATTAATTTTAACAGAATGCCTTATCAAACCAATGTGCGCCTTTTTTTCACTTTTACTTATTGTATAAATGCTGTAAATCACACGTAGAACTTGAATTTGATCTCCAATGATCTTCGTATCAAGCAGTTTCGTGCTATATGCAAGAAAAAAAAACACGAAACTAACACTAGAAAATTTCTTTTGTTAACAAAGAGTTTTTTAATAAAAAATGCTTACACTTATTTTTCAGTGTAAAATAATGGATAAAAAATACAATTTATTGCAGGTACAAAGCCAGCATTACCGAATTAGCAGAGCTATCCAGAGACCAACCAATGACAGGAGTTGAGAAAGCGGTTTGGTGGACAGAATATGTGATAAGACACAAGGGGGCGCGTCACCTCAGGAACCCTGCCATCGATCTGCCCCTTTACCAGTACTACTTTTTAGATATTATAGGGTTTTCACTAACAGTCACGTCTGTCTTCTTATTCATTATTTATAAATTAATTGTATGTATTAAACATTTTATTGTGAAAAAGTTTATGACAAGTTCGAAGAAACTTAAAGCACAATGATTTAGAAGGAATTATATTAATTAATGATTAAAGTTTGTGTAAATAAAATGCGTTTAACGTAACATGTATATAAAATAGGCAGGTAATATATTTTTTTTACTTCTGAAGACATCTTGTAACCTTGCTATTAAATTTAAAATAAACATATATCTTAATTTAATTGTTTTATTGTCCTTCGTCATATTGACGGTAATTTTTGTCCGATCACCATCATTTGCTGTTGCAAATGACTCATGTTTTTCTATAAACATGAAGTGTTAATCTTAAGTGAATTTATCTGTCAAGAGACATTCTAGCTAGAGATAAAGAAATACTTTTAAACTTAGTGTTTACTTTTTGCCTTAAACATGACGACGAGAAACCGCAATGTAACACTTCCTTAGTATCTCGAGATAAATTCAAAGTGAGACATGCTTTCCCTACTAAAAAACAAATCGACTGGTATTGCCGAAGTTCCCGATATTTGGCTGGGTTCTGAAAACCTTATCTGGGATTATCTCAGATATATCGAAAAATTATTCAAGCGTTATACATATATCTGCACTCCATTGTCAAAGATAGCTGTGCTGAGTGTAATATCTGTGAGATGAAATCCATTCGTTGTTTGGTAATTGTTTTATAATATTTAATAGCATTACGCTGCATCCAGAAGTTGTAGATAAGAAATATTGCTTATTTCTAAAAATATAATCAGTATTATTGCCAAATATTGTTACCAAAATCAACGTTTTCAGAGAAAACCTTCCACTGACTCTTACACATCTGTTGAATTGTCCGAGAATCAACCCCGAAAGAGACCCATGTGGCAGACAATATTAATAATTATTGGAATTGTTATGTAAGTACCTGCAATATTTAATCGTATTTTACTGTACTCGTATATGCTCATTTCATATCCCAGTATCATATTTAAAAAAATAGAGTAGGAGTTAGTAATCTGAGTGTAACAAGTTTCTACTTTTATGTTTATGTATTTTTTAATTTTTTACGGAGCATTTTATCATTCGCTCTGCGTTACATGTTAGCACCTAGATAAATATAGTAATACGATCTATACTATGGTTCGGAACTTATTAAAAAAAATTAATGTACAGGGGATTCTTACAATACAATTAGAAGCGCAGTTTGAAAATAATTTAAAACTATACTTCTGCACGGCATTACAAACTGGTATTTTGTAAAACCTGACTTTGCACAAGGCAAAACATGCACACAAACACGCTACATATACAGGGTGTTAAAAAAGTAGTGTAAAATATTTATGGTGGTAATAGTATGAACCAAAATAAGCAGAAAAGTCTCAATAAACATGGGTCCGCAAAGTAACGGTTGCGGAAATATGGAATGTTTTATGTTTTTTAGCCCCTTTTTTTATTTTGCAAAAACGTTGTGTATTTTCTTACAGTAGTTGGTTAATGTTTAGTGAAATAAACAGTACATATTTGACAGTTGTTCTCAGTGCACAAGTTTTCTTTCGCTATGGCTGGTTACTCTGACGCAGAATTAACAGACATGCATTTCATGTATGGTCGTGCTAATGGGAACGCCACGTCTTTATGTTGACGCTTATCCAAATCGCCAGATTCCTTCACAACGCATGTTTGGAAGAGTTCACCAAAGATTGCGTGATACCGGTTCCTTGAGCAAACAGTGCCATTTATCCGGAAGACCAAGGTCGATATCCACTCCTAGAGAAGAAGAAGAAATTATAGCACTGGTAGAGCAGAATCCAGGTACGAGTGTGCGGAGAATATCAGCCAAGGTAGGAATTAGTGGTCCTCTTGTTTGGATAATCCTTCACGAGCAACTGCTTTATCCATACCATGTGCAACGAGTACAGGCCTTAAGTCCAATAAATGATCATCAAGCACGTTTGTTTTTTTTTGCCGCTGGTTTCAACGTCATGATGCTGAAGACCCTCGTTTTCTTGCAACATTCTTTTTACTGATGAGGCCGGGTTCACAAGAAATGGAGTGTTTAATTTTCACAATACGCATATTTGGTCCGACGAAAATTCTCATGCTCTAATGGAATCTGGACATCAGGCACGTTTTTCATTAAACATTTGGATGGGTATTGTAAGTGACAGGTTTCTAGGTCCTGTTATTTTACCAAACCGATTAACAGGGGCTGCTTACTTTCTGCAGAACACACTGTATGAGTTTTTGGAAGACATTCCTTTGAATCAGAGGCAACAAATGTGGTTCCAGCATGATGGTGCTCCAGCTCATTTTTCCGTGGCCGTTAGAGAGCATTTACACCAAACTTTTCCACATAGATGGGTAGGAAGGGACGGACCTGTTTTATGGCCTCGAAGACCGCCTGATCTGAATCCTCTAGATTTCTTTGTTTAGAGATATTTGAAGGCATTAGTGTATGGTACTCCTGTAAATAGCCTGGAAGAGCTGCAGCTACGAGTTAATCAAAAGTGTCAAGATATCCAAACCAAGGGTGTTTTCGACAGAGTTAGAATATCGTTGAGACAAAGATGTCGTGCCTGCTTGGAAATGGACGGAGGGCACTTTGTGCATCTCCTGTAACTGTGTTTGTTAAAAGCTTCCTTTGTCGGTTTATTCCTAATAAAATAAAATATTTGAAAACGAATAGTAGTCCATATCTTCGCAACCGTTACTTTGCGGACCCATGTTTATTGAGACTGTTCTGCTTATTTTGGTTCATACTATTACCTCCTGAAATATAACACCCTGTATTTTATATAAAATTCTGGTCTTATAATTTTGAATTGGACTACTAAAACGTAAATTCTAAAATCGAATTTCAGTCTTAGGAACCATCTAGTAAATAACCCACAACTATAAGGATTTTACAAACATTCTTTACGATATTGACTCCATTATTCATGCCGCATTTATTCCCAAACTTTTTTGGACAAGTTGTAAATCACTCTGTATTGTTCCAGTTTTGTTCTAGCTTTTCTAATTTTCCTAGCCATATGGGTAGCGGTACCGATAGCCTTCATGCAGTCGATATCCTTTCAAAGGTTCATCATGTTCATAAACAGTAAGTGTCCAAGGTATAATTCCAAACAAACGGAAATAACCCGCATGTTTCAGTCGATGACCCGAAGAATCCTCAATTCAACAACCCGCAAAAGTACGGCATAGAAAGCGTGGTAAACTTCTACATCACTACCCAGGACCTGGACAACAGTACGTTGGTCAACATCGGCAACTGGATGATCATTCATGAAGACGAAGCGGACTCCTTTACGAACGTTACCCATTCGAACGCCACTGCCAACGACATCATTACCAACACCAAGAAACCGGTGATTATCTACATGCACGGGGTGGCTTGCAACAGGATAAAGCCACTGACTTCTTACAAAGTACTCAGGAAGTTCTTTTTGGTCATCGCGCCAGACCACCGAGGTAAGAAAAAAGAGTATGCATTAAATGCTATCAGCAGATGAGAATTAATTAAAATGTCAATTGTAAAACAATAAATTTATTTTGTTTTTTTTGCTTCTGGTTCTTGATACTTAAAATATAGGTACTATACAGGGTGTTCGTTAATTATATGCGAATATTTAAGGGGGTGATTCTACATCGAGAATTAAAAATAGTTTGCTTTGTAAACTATGATCCAAGAACGTTGCGTTGCAAAAATACGGGGTGTTAAAGTTTTAGGAAAAAAAAAGGAAAATAATTAATATTTTCGAAACCGCTTTAGATATTTTCATGTAATTTGGTATGTGGTGACTATTAGTAAAGGTGCATATTTTGCAATATAATATCTATTTTTAACAGTGGCGTGCGCACGAGCACTGACTTTAATATTTATAAAGAGAAAAATGGTGGGCCAATGGTTTTCTCCCCGATAAAAAATATTTTTGAATTCTCCGTTCAATTTGAAAAATAAGAGCTCTATTGAGTTTTTGGACTGCAATGCGCTGTATTTTTTTTTTGAGAAAAAAAAACGTTGGATTGTCCGAGAGAATTCATGTAAGTATTAAAGGATAGGTACAATTTTGCAACAAATCTACATAGTTGGCCTGGAATATATCACTTGCTTTGTGATTTGACATTTCAATCAACTTTTTATAGTTAAGATTTGTTTGCTATTCAAATGTGGAAATGCAATATGTGTATGGCCTAGCTGACGGTAATGCAGAGCAAGCTAGACGTATTTTTCACGAGACATAGCCCAATCGTGCTTTGCCAGATAGTCGCACTTTTTCTAATATTCATCGTCGTCTTTCTTGAAACTGGTAGTGCCCGAAAAGGCGCATCTAAAGGTAGACCTCGAAATGTAAGAACACCCGAAATTGAGGAAGAGGTGTTGCACATTATCGAAGAACATCCTGAAACCAGTACGAGGAAGATCGCTAGAAACTTTGCCACCAAATTGTTTGGAGAATTTTAGTGGATTTTTTGTTATATCTTCATCATATTTTACGAGTGCAGGCTTCACTTCCCACAGATTTTCCAAAGCGTGTGATCTTTTGTCAGTGGTATCTTCATAATGTAGCCCAAAATCCACAATTTAGATCGCATATTCTGTTCACTGACGAAGCTAGTTTTTGTGCGTTCAAAATTTCCAATAACAATTTTCGGTTAACGTATAGGCAGGTATCACTGGTGATTACTTTATTGGACCATTCTTCCTGTCGGGACGACTTGACGGACAATCTTACCTGAATTTCCTTCAACGACAGTTGCTTTTGTTTTGAGAATGCTCCTTTAGGAATAAGAAATCAAATGTGGTACATGCTCGATGGTGCACCAGCACATTTCAGTATAACAGTACGCAATTATTTACAAACAATGTATCCAAATCATTGGATTGGCCGCGGTGGGCCACCATGGTCCCCCGACCTCAATAGTTTAGATTTTTTGGTGGGGCCACCTTAAGACGCTCGTGTACACCATTAGCACTGAAGAGGAATTAAGAGAAAGAACAGTTGCAGCATGTGATAGAATACGACATACTCCGAGAATATTTGAACGAATGCGCAATATTAAGTAATGGCCCCCATTTTGAACAATTTCTGTAATAATGATTTGTTACCATTAATATAAAAATTATTAGTTTTAATTTAGGTAGTTGTAATATTATGTTAATGTGTTATGGTTGTTAATGGTTGCTGTTTTCTATCAAAATTGTATCCTTTAAATTACATGAATTCTCTCGGACAATTCAATGGTTTTTATTTTTCTTTTTTTCTAAAAGAAACGGCGCATTGCAGTCCAAAAACTCAAGGGGGCTCTTATTTTTCGAATTGAACGGGGAATTCAAAAATATTTTTTATCTGGGAGAAAACCATTGGCGTACCATTTTTTTCTTTAAAAATATTAGTCAGTGCTCGTGCGCACGCCACTGTTAAAGATAGAAATTATGTTTATATTGCAAAATATAACTTAACAAGAATACCTCTACAACTTCACGTAGGAATCATCTAAATCGATAATGAAATAAAAAAATATTAAGTAATGGACTTTGGACTTTGGTAAAATCCGGTGGCTTGGCATTTTTGCTTGTCAGCAATGTCAGCATAGTTGAAAGTCTAAACATCAAAAAAGATTTTTTTGAGACCGAAACTATTCTAGAGGAATGTTCACTTGATAGATAAAGTTTTAAATAAGATGAGACTTAATTTTGCTATCTTGTTGGCTAGCTGAAAGATAGGCTTCTAAAAAAAGTTATCAATTTTGTAATTGAAATAGTTCTAATTGGCACTTCTATGTACGTGCAGTTTAGGTATCATAAATTGATTACCTTTTCCTTGGGTACCCCATTTTAATTGTTTTCGTTATACAACGTATATTTAGAATGAAATTAGTCTATTCAATTTATTTTCTTATTAATAAACACCATATGAGGTTATTGTATGTTTGGAGAATTGTGACGGAGCATCAAAGCATCTTTGCCTTTCTATGTGAAGGATCGGCATTTGATTAAGACATGTTTGTTTTATTCGTCTCCGTCCTGTTTAAAAAATATCCTTTTTTAATGAAACACTCTGTACTTGTCTCACCAAATATTCCATGATATTTATTGGATATCAATCAACAGGGGGATATTTCGACTGTTTTCGGCGAACCATATATTATTAAAATCTTATCTGCATCAGTTTAAATATTCTGACAACTACTATTCGACTGGATTAAGTACACGGAATTTGACAATATCCGACTGGATTAAAATAAGCAGTTTTATACTATACGATATACTCTACATTCACACCTAAATAGTCTGCAGCAATCAATAATTCCTATTAGTCATGTTTCATTAATGTTGGTATTAAAAATAATTCGTCTTGTTCATCGTAATGAGTCTCAAAATTATTTACTTTTCAATGACTAGTGAATAAAACATAATTCGCTTATCAGTAAAATAATGCATGGTATTGACTAAGAAAATGTTAAATATCTAAAAAATTAAGCTTTAAATAAAAAAATATCTTGTCCATTTTGAACTCGTAAGCAGCTTTCAAATTTAGCTCGTGACTAGCTTGCCTTATTGAATTTTGCGAGTGGTTCTCAAAATATTGTACCACTTGTGCAGTGGTATAGCCATCCAAACTTTAATCTTTGGTACAAAATGCACCTCAATCCATGCCGTTTGAACTCCATTCTTCAAATATTCAGTAACATTTTTCCTTACCCCGTAATATCATTTGGGCGTCGAGTTTGGGACACCCTGTACATCTGATCTAATTTTTAGGATACGGGGACTCGGGACCCAACGTGGAACTGTCAGAAGCGGGAGTGGTCAGCGATACCGTCCAACTCTACAAGTGGATACGGGCGAAGACAAGTAACATGATCTACATTTGGGGCCACTCCCTGGGGGCAGCCTTATCGACGCACGCGGTTAGGATCCTGAAGGAACAAGATGACATCGTCCCTACGGGCCTCGTACTCGAATCCCCATTTACTACCATGAGAGAGGAGATGATACATCACCCGTTAGGCAAGGCAAGTGTAACTGGAGAAAATGAGAAACTGCTGTTTTTCAGTTTTCACTCGTATTTACTTGTATCCCAATGGTCAATTTTTAACAGTCATTTCCATCATTGTTCTATTTACTGTAATTTTTTCATATCGAGAATCGTTTAGAATAAAAAGTTCTAATTAAAAAAAAACAACAGAGGTTGGTTGCCACCCTTGTATACATTTGGTAAAAATAAAAATCGTATTCAACAATGTCACTTAATTAACTAAATATATTCACCGATTTTCAGATTTATTAACCGTTTTTGAGGAAAAAAAAATGGAAACCAAATCGAAAAATTTTATAGAAAGTACCCCCCCCCCTGAAATGACCCAAGAAACACACCCTCCAAAGGAGCGCACATCATTATGAGGGTGTCTCATAATAAAAGTATAATAAAGCTAACAAACCAAGCCTTTAGATGAAACTTTAATATTAAAGAATAATTCGATTGTGTAGGTATGATAGATTCTACCTGTTTCACCCTGTAACTTTTATGGGAGCGATAATAATTTAAATTTTATGCCAAACAATAAATTTTCAAATATTTTTATGTTAACGATAATCTTTTTATTATGCTAACTGGTGAGCTTCTAAGGCTTGCTACAGACTATGAGTGAATTGGAGAAAAACATTAAATAAAAACGACTTAAGGTGAGAATTTATTTTTACAAAAACTTAAATAATGCCAAACCTTAGAGCGCGTCGTACCCTACGTTTTTGTTTATTATCGACCCGGTATAATGTGTTTTCAAACCCTCAAATAAAATGCTAAGACCATAGAAAATCTACGTGAAATAAGGATTCCAAATCTGCAAGAATCATAAAAAATCGTCAATCCAATGTTAAGTTATAGCAAATTTTGCTACACAAATTTTATGTTGGTAAGTGTGTACAAGGCCTAAGGGTCTTAATCCAAACACTGACAAAAACGTCTAGAGATATTGATGTTACCTTAGTAACGAATCATATTGCAACGACCAAAAAAATTTGTTTGCGGAAATTTCACTCATACAAACTGTTTGATTTTTGCATGACTTCATTGATCACCCCGTATATAATAAACCTATGGTCCTACGATAAATATACGTCATGCAGCTTAATCTGAAAAAAACTAGCTCTTAAAATTTGCAAGACGAGTTCAAAAATTTGCATTCATGTTGAAAATATTGAATTTTAAATTTTGCCTAAAAATCTCTATGTGTAAGTTTGAGTGGCCAGCAGCTTATAACAAAATTACGATATTTCAATTCGTGAAAATCATGTTACAGATTGTAGGTACGACTCAATATACAGGGTGTTTTAAAAAGACAATTATAACGTTGATGGAACATTGAAAAATAAGTGAAGTTACACAAATCTTACACAAGTGCCTGGTGTGATTCTTTTAAAATTTCTAACTTTGTAATGCTTTTATATCTATCATTATTTGCTTTAATTGCCTACTAACACAAAATGCAAAAAGACAGTATAAATAAATCTCTTATGAAAAGCAGCAGCTATTAAGTTACTTGCTATATTCGTTTTAGTACAACTTTGCTGTTCTAAACTTGTTCTATATATTATTTCAGGTGTTCAAATGGTTGGCTTACTTCAACCAAACAATTTTGGATCCGCCAGAAAGAAATGAATTTCTCTTTCGAAGTACAACCAACATTTTGTCCGTGGACTGTCCTATTATGATAATGCACGCCGAAGATGATAACGTGATTCCATATTTTCTTGGCCAAAGAGTAAGTAAAAATCCATCGGAAATTGTAATTTTACATTTCGTTTTGTTACTATACCTGTTTTTTTACTCAACTTCTGAACGCAGGAATTGTCCATTATTGCGAAGTTGATAATTTAAAAATAAATGTATTTATTTTCAGCTTTACGAAGTCGCTAAGACTCAAAGAGATTTACAAACACAAGGGAATGTTACCTACCACCAGTTCCCAGCTGTAGGTTATCAACATATAGGCATTACAGACGATCCAAATGTTCCTCAATACATCCAGTAAATATATCCAATTTATAATTGTAGTTTTTACAGTCACTAGATGTACAGGGTGTCTCTTAATTCGAGTATCACATTTCTGCAGGGTGTTTCTTGGCCTAAATTACGAGGTGTAGCAATTAATTTCCGGGAATTTGTCAATGAAAAAACAAGCCAATTAAATTTTGTCAAAATTGTATTATCGTTCTTCACAATAGTCTCCCTCCAACTCTACAGAACGATTCCAACGTTGCTCCCACGATTGGAAGCACCCTTGGTAATCCTCCGCAGTTAACCCGTTCAGTACCACGGTTACAACTTCTTTGACCTCCTGTACGCCGAAATGATGAGTTCTCTTGAGGTGCGACTTCGTCTTGGGGAATAAAATAAAATCGCAGGGGGCAATATCGGGGCTATAGGGTGGGTGCGGCAACGTTGGAATGCCTTTTTTGCCAAAAACTCTTGCGCAATGACCGAGAAATGGGCTGGCGCGTTGTCGTGGTGCAAGATCCAGCCGTTCTCAGCGAGTTCGGGTCGCACACGGAAATCGCGGGCCCGCAGCCGTTCCAGGACGACAACATAGAACTGTTCAGTCGCTGTCTGGCCGGCAGGATCATATTCACCATGAATGATGCCGCGGATATCGAAAAAACGATCAACATTGCCTTCAGTCGTGACTTGGCCATCCTCGCTTTCGTTGGCCGCTCTCCATCCTTTTCTACCCACTGCTGACTTTGTTTACGGATCTCGGGGTCATACTCAAATATCCAGGTCTCATCTCCAGTGACTACCCGATTCATCCAGTCTCTACCGTCGCTCCGAATGCGGGACAACAAATTCTCGCAGATCGATTTTCGCATGTCTTTCGGTTCACGGGTGAGAACTTTTTGACACCATCTTTGCACAAATCTTTCGCATAATCAAATTTTCGTGTAACATCTTGCGAACGGTTTCTTTGTTGACGTTTAACTCGTCAGACAACGCACGAATGCTTAGGTGCCGGTCACACGTGATCAGTGCACGCAAACGGTCAACAATCGCGTCAGTACGAGAGGTCACGTGGATCGTCTTCTACCGATTCACGCCCCTCCTTGAACCGTTTTGCCCATTCAAACACGCGTGTTTTCGACATGCGCTCGTGTCCATACACCACCTGCAATTTTCGAAGGATTTCCAAAGGTTTTTCGCTAGATTTCCCTAAAAATTGAATCACAACACGTTGTTTGTAATTTGAATATCTCATTTTCACGATGCCACTAAAAAAGTTACTTCCAAAAAATACACATAAAACACAAACCAAAGTGCTATCGACTTCAATCTTGGACTGAAACTAAAAGGAAGGTCTCCCCTCTCTAAAAAACGTTGACGAACGATGCAGTATTACCTGTTTCCGAGTTATAACTAAATTCCCAGAACTTAATTGTCACACCTCGTATACTTATGATGCATACACACAACTTCTGACTGAATGCCACTTTAAATTTGATTGATTACAAACAACTTCGCGTCAATTGAAAACTAAAATAAATGTATTAACATGAAACATGTCAATAATTCATTTTATTCAGACAACCTCGTATCTTTTCTCTTTCTCTATTCTCGCCTGTCTGTGACCAAAGCTTGCCGAATATCAAGACACGTGTTCACCTTTCTGATGTGTTATTGACACAGTACAATGATACAGACTAAAATGTAAAACAGTATAAATATGTGACTCTACATTTGTTTTCACTATTCGTCATTATTTGTCCTCAACTATAATTGCCCAAGTTTATGCGTATAAGTTAAGGATCACATTACATCATCTACTTTTTTATTTTAGGGAGTTTATGGAAGAATGTATTGAAGCTGACAAAGGAAGGGGTTGAAAAGACTGCAAGCCATACAATAGTATAAATTATACAAAATTTTAATTATTAATGAAGTTACTTACATTTCATTACAAGGATTCTCACACGTTTTATATTTGTGATGTAAATATAATTTTTCACGTCTTGTAGAATTGTCTTGAGTATCCCATTATGTTATTTATTTTATAATTAGGGCTATTTTATTTATTCTTACTGCCTCACTGCTAGTATAAATAGGTATATTAAATGCTTTAATATTATCAAACAAAGCAATGAAAGGCCTAAATTTGCGCGTTAACATATTTTTTCCAGAAATAATAATTCAATTATTATGTAGTATGTATTATTATTTTATTATGTAAGTTTAGTACAGTAATAATAAGCTTTTATTTATTGATATTTTGTACCAACCTGGGAAGTTGGTACAAAAACATGTGACAATAACTGCACAAATATTAAATATATATTTTGTATAAAAAATTGTTTTGTTGTCTTTTACTTGGATTACATTTTTTTTGATTGCACAAAAAAAATCGTAGAAACTGTGAATTAGCATCTGCATCATCGTAATAAGTTATATCTAGAAGGGTTTTATTGCCATAACTTCAATCAATATAAGATAGATAAAGTATTGTCATGGAATTTGCCCCACTCACACCCAAATCAACGACTGTGGTACCGGGAATTGCTAAGATTGCCCCGATTGCCCCTACACGATTATGTCAAACAAACAAAACGCCGTGGATTGAGACGGGACTGGAAAAATGGGGAATCGACGAGAAGCATTTGAGTCGTTCGGGAAAATGGATCTAAAGATGCTGGAATATACCTGGAATATTCGTTGGGTCTATAAAAGAAGAATAAACGGCCGAGTTAGTTAGTCTTGTATTACAGTCTGAATTGAAGTGTTTAGTTGGAGAGATCAAAGTGATTTAGATAGCGATTAATTAAATAAGTGTTTAGTTGAGTTGTAATTAGTGTTCAGTAGTGTACTGAGTAGTTAATAAAGAAAAGTGATTAATTAACGTTTATTTTTCTGGCAGTAAGAAAAATACGGATTAGAAAATCCGTGACAGTATAAATGAACAAAAAAATGAAATAGTATAAGGACATAACCAGCCGTTCTTAAAATAAGTAGAGCTTTGTGGGTTGTCCACCGCGTGCTAGCTTGTTTTTTGACAAAAATCCAAAGATAAACAACTGTTGTAAAAATTAATCAAATTAGTTTAGACAACTGTCTTGTAATTTTATTTTTGAATAGAGAATGGTAAAATTAATGATTTTTTTTATATTAAATGTTTAAATTTTTATGATTTTCGAATGTTTAAAATACATACAACGTCAATAGTCTTGAACCTCCTGTATATAAAATGATTCGATCAAACCTAGTGGTTCTTCTTAATATGGTAAAAAAGGGCTTGTATTTACGGAACAAAAAAAACAAAAAAAATTGCAGATCGTGAACATTTACTTTATTACTAATGTTTTTACAAATCTGGTCAGTTTGGCAGTGTATTCAGCCAAGTGGTTCTTTGAATTTTTGTACATTATAATATCAGGACGTCAAATTTCTGCGTTTACCCGAGCAAGAATGACTGCTTTACATCTTGCAGGACATTCTAATCATCAGATATCAAACATATTGGGCATTCCTAGATCATCTGTTGTACGAATAGTACACAGATATGAAGAGTTTGATACAGTGGAAAACAGACCACGTAGTGGACGTCCTCGAGTATCTAATGAAAGGGAGGATCGGTATTTGGTGCAATATGCCCGTAGACACTGCACAGCTTCAGCTCTCAGGGTCCACATTCAAGGTACGTTTCGCTGTGTTGTATCGACAACTACTATTCGAAGACGACTCCACAACGCAAATTTACGCGCTAGAAGACCATTACGGGTCCCCACTATACTTCCAAGGCATCGTGGCATCGTGCTGCCTGTCTCCAGTGGGCGCGAGAGCACGCCAGTGGCGGTGGGTCTTATTTACAGACGAAACCAGAATTAAGCTGATTACTGATGACAATCGACAAGGAGTCTGGAGAGAACCAGGTCGTCAACAGCGACTTTATTTTTCCCGTGAAGTTGCTCCTTATGAAAGGGGTACCGTAATGTTTTAGGGTGGAATAATGTTCAACCGCCGCAACCCATTAATTCGCATACCACAGAATATAACCAGTCAAATTTACATCTAACAAGTTACTACGCTCATTATCTACCCCCTACGTAATGAATTAGGTGAATATTTTGTGTTTATTATAAATTAGATTGGCCAGACAATTCTCCTGACATGAATCCTATTGAAAACATGTACGATTTCGTTGCTAGAGCTATTCATAATCATATTCGTCCACCTCAGACTGCAGATGAGTTAGTCGTGGCGGCAGAAGAGGAATGGAACAATATTCCACAAGAGATCGTTAACCGCTTGATTACCTCAATGCACAGACGTGTCAATATGCTATTGGAACGTGGTGGAGGTCATGCCGACTATTAGTCGAGTAGAGAACGTGCTTTGTTACTTCTTTTTGATTTAATAAATTTTGTCAAAAATGTCACACATTTCCTGGTTTTTAATTCTCTAAGTACTCAGTTTATCGCACATGTTCTTTTCACAAAAAAAAAGATTCAGAAAACAATATACTTTTATAAATGCACTTGGTTTCTCTAACAAAAAGATTCCTTTAAAAAGAATGAGGGGGGATCCAAGACTTTTGACGTTGTCTGTAGTAACATAACTTAAACCTAATAGGAATTTGAAAAATAAGTAATAAAAATAGTGGTTTTTAGGCTTTCACGGTCTTTCAAGTAAGAACAACTTCTAAGGAGGTTCACATCGCAGAAATCGTCAAAATACGAAGCTATTTTTAAATACCTACCTTCAAAATGTCCACCGTTATTTTCCAGACATGCGCAATACTACCCAAGAATTTTATGATCATAAAATTCTTGGACACTTTACCGAATTTTTACACATGAAATTGGAGATTTGTTAACTTTTTTCTTGAAGATGGTTGGATTTAGGACCCATATCAATAAGGTTTTTACGTTCATTCAACCTCTGACACCTTGCATATACAAAAAAATCATTAAAATCGCGCGTTCAAATTTTTCTTAGAAAGTATGTTATAAAAACTTTATATTGTCACTGATATCTATGAAGGATCCTAAATTGTAACGATTCAATCATAAATGTCAACTCGTAGTCACGTTGTTTTATTTTCATATTTAACTGTATCTAGTTGTTATATACTTTGATTTTTATATCGCATGATCGTTGTATTAAATCTGAAACGGAGTTAATTCCCACATATTATTTTGTAATAATAATAAAATGTGTTATAAAAATCATTAATTGAAGTGGATACTTAAGATAAGTGAACAACTAATGTGTTACGATTACGATGAGTTGCTAAAATTAATCTTAACGACATAAAATTAGTACAACTTTGTGAGAGGGTAAGTATAGGGTGCAGTATGAATAAATTAGATAATGTTTATTACGTATGAAGAACTGTAAAAACCTCAAATGATTATTTCTTATCTCAATTTCGTAAAAATGGAAATTGGTATAGGCAGTATTTTAATAAACGTCCTTAAAGTAAGGTACAATCTATTGCAACAACAATGACACACTTTAAAATGGATTTGGCGATTTGTTTTGAACTACTGACGTATTTGTAATGAAATCTACTTTCGGCTTTTGGCATAAGTTCTTAGTTTCCCACTCAGAACTTCCAGTACCTAATTGAAAAACTGTTTCGAGAGAGTAACATTATTATTGCAATATGTGAAATAACATATTAATACACAACAATGATACTCGTATATGTCCACCAATATCAAGACGCTCTATATTTGGAAGTAGTTTGTTTATACTTGCCACACCTTACTATAAAAATGACAATATTACAAATATTCGACTCATTGCAGTTTATCACTTATTCTAATGACAATAGCAGATACGTAGCACAGCAAACTCTAATTCTTGATGAGTAAATGTAAATTTTTGATTACAACCATTAGTTATTTAAATGTTGACAATATGATAATTGTGTAAACATATTTTGTGTTCTGTTAATTAGGTATTTTATCTAATTTAACTTTATAATCTTGCATGTCTACGCACTAGCAATATGTTGCTATGCATTCTTTATCTGATATATTAAAAATTAGGAATTTAATAATCATAATTGCTACCTATTACTTTCTCTTTCAGTGTAATAGAAATGAAGAGCTACAGGGTCATTTATTAATAACGGGACAGAGCTTAAGGGCATGTTGCTGACCTCAAAATAGAACGATTAAGCCAAATACGCCTTATCCGATTCTGTGGCAAAATCATCATATTACCGGCGCATCCGCCAAATTTTTAAAAATATTTTCTTTTTATTTTAACTTTTCGCTGTTTAAAATTGAAATAACTATGACATTATCGCAATTCGGACTTGCCATTCTGCCTTTCTCGACATTTATTTATCTCTTTTCGTTTATGCTATCATTCTTTGTAATATTGTTTATAATAATTTGATGAATAAAATTTAATTTTTCTTTTTTATTTACACCTTGTTCATCAATGTATATCTAATTGCGTTGTACTTGTTCTGTAAGGGTCCGCATGCCATAATTTCTTATAGACAGCTGACATGTTGAAATGCTAAAGTTTAGATAAGATTATCATCGAGAAAATATACTTACAACAAAAGAAGTAATAGACATTAAAATAATAAGGAATTATTTATCTAATATTAAAATCGACCTACACGATGTTAAACTGGACCTTTAAAAAGTTTCATGTTCTGTAGAAATTAAAACTTTTATGTAATCATAATTTATACTTGAACGATCGATTGTTCAAATATTTTGAACCCCAGTACAAATGAATTATTTTAAGTACAAACTGTATTTTTTTCCCTGATACGTAATTTCTATAGGAAGCACTAGAGATACAACCTTAAAGACCTTCTATTTTTCTGTTTTGCAAAGGCCTAATTATCCTCTAAGTATAACACCTACCTAAAAGACTTGCTACGTAAAACAGATACGGATCTACCTTGCTTTCAAGTGTCTATTGTTACGAATTATTCTCTATTTACTTACCGTCTGATATTTTGCTTGTATCAAAAAATCTTTTCTGGATTATCAATCAATCAACCAATTGCTCAACAACTAGACGTCGGATTCTTATAAATACAGAGCCTGGATCCAAGTTGAAAGTCAGTAGGTTTCAGGTTTTACAGTGAATCCTAGCCCAGTTGTCATTACTGCAGAAAAGTGGTAAGTCTTGAGCAGAATAACAAATATAAGAATGTCTGAATATACACCGAGAAAAATATTACTTACATTGCTATTTACTTTAAAGGTTTACTAAATTTTAGTAGTACTGGCGCTCATAAAAAACTATTCATATTAGCAGCGTTTATTTATTTATTATACAGAGTGTCTTGTAAGTCGTTACAATAATTTTAGGAGGTGATAGAATACTTGATTTTGAGTCGATTGAACAAACATATCGTTACTTACCTAGAACTTCATAAACATGGTTTTTGTACTTTGTAAAAGCGAAGAGTCATATTTAAACGTGGATTTTATTTAAACCTATGTGTGTAGGTTTATTCAGATATTATTAAAAACTTACCTAAGCAATCCTCTTTCAGTTCTTAGGAAAAGTTTCTTGATAAACGTTCTAAAACTTAGGGAAATTGATCTTAACACGTATAAGTATGCAGGGAGCGCATTCGCCAAAACAGAGAACAACCATTTTATACTGTGTGATATTTGAATGTATTGTAACATGTTATAATGTCTGACATAGATGCTTGCATCTCTTAGGGCATCATTTAGTGAATAAAAAAATATATTGCAAGATTTGTTGTCTCGGCCAGCACTACAGGGTGAGTCAGTCATAATGTCATTAATTTTAAGAGGAGATAGAGAATAATGAGTATAATGCGAATACGCAATAAAAAAAATCTAAATGCATATTTACGCCGAAAAAAAATATTTTCAAATCGTTATTTAAATCCCCTTTTCAGACTGTCACTGACCGCTCACAGCCTTGGTCGTTTACAGCCCGCAGTTCAACTCGATACCGACCTGATGCAATGTTGCCAAGTTGAAATATGTTTCTAGTACCTACCTACTTAGGTTTTAGACATCAGAAATAAACGGTTGTACCTACTGACTATTTTAGAATATCATTTTTTCTTGCTCAGTTCAACTTCAGCCAATAATAATTTAAAATGTTAATATCCAATGAAATCAAATAATTCTATTAAATATTGCAAGTAACGCGGTCCACTCAGGTTTTCCGGTAGAAAATACTGTCCAATCAAACGATACCCGTACACTCCTGCCCATACGTTGACAACAAATTGCCTCTGAAAACTAAACCGACAACTAGCGTGTGGATTTTCATCTGAGCAAATGTAGCTGTTATGACTGAAATTAGCTTAGTTACATTGAAATCACAACGTATCTAATAATAAACCGAGTAATAAACCATTTACGTACATTACATAAAAAACCTATACCCAATGGGTAAATTATTAAGAGAAGCTGAAAAGTGTTTCGTGTTTAAATACTAAGTAATAAAAAACCATCGTGTTGTCGACAGAAAACTGTCCAAGACCGAAATGGCACGCCTCTGATCTGATGCTCAAAAAAGTTATCGAGAGTGAATCTTGACCTACCGTATTATTAGGTCAATAACCTAGTTACCTAGTTTTTGTACTGTTATTTAACGACAAGGAGTAAAGCTAACTTTTTTATCTAGATACATGAATGAATTTTCCTTAAATATTGATTTATTTGTTAATGAAAACAAATGTAGATAATAAATAAATGTTTTCGAATGTTAGGTTATTACAGTTTAATAATGTTGATATTACGTTTTCACTACGTTTTACAAATAAATATGAATTTTTAGTATTACTCCTATGTACAATTAATTATTCAGTTTGTAGTTAGCTGTTTAAAATGCCAGTTTGAGTAAAACTGCACTCATCCGTCCATAGCACTTTATTAATAAAATTAGGGTCGAATACGTGGTTAAAATTAATGACATTATGACTGACGCACCCTGTATACTGTACCAATTTTAGCAGAGCGTTTTTTCGCAGAACCGACGCCATGAAGGTTATCTTGTGTCTAGCCCTAGTAGCTGCCTCCTACGCTTTTCCCAGCGCAGAAGTGCACCCCCTATCCGATGCATTCATCAACCTCATCAACAGCAAGGAGTCCACGTGGACGGCTGGAAGAAATTTCTACGTCAACACGTCCCTGGAACACATCCGCGGATTAACCGGTGTCATCAAGACCTCCGTGAAGACTCTGCCCGTCAGAGGACGCGCGGTGGGTCCCAGAGACGTCATCCCCGAGTCCTTCGATGCTCGTGAGCAATGGCCCGATTGCGCTGCTATTATCGGCGAAATCAGGGATCAGGCTGCCTGCGGATCTTGTTGGGTATGCATACGATACAGGGTGCTTCTTAAGTAGAGGTCAAAAATTGAGAGGCGTATTCTGTGGCTAAGAATAAGGCTTTTTTGTTTCGTTTTTGTATACTCACAAATATCTAAAAAAAAACTAGAGAAAAATGAAACGTATTATTAGCAAACAAAACAAAAATGTCACCCTGTATAACAAACTGCAATAGATCATCATACGCGCCTTTATATTATCTTCACTTTCTGTTTCTTTACACTTTAATTGATTTATTTGATCAAGTGCATTTTTACACAGTTACTTAATTATTTAAACATATCTAAGAGGGAGGCTATGCAAAACAACAATAATAAGAAGGCGTCATCTTATTTAATACTATTATTAAGCTACTTTTTTAAAAAGATTCAGTTCTAATAATGGCTCATGAATATTCAAATACTGGTTAATATGGTTTACATTTAAGGCTTTGCAGATGGAAACTGTACTTTACCTTATAAAATTATCAATTTTCTGATACCAGTGTCATCCACTCGCAAGCCGTCGGAGGGGTGGATATTGGGGTAAATTGAATATTAGATATTTCTAAATTGGATACCCGTCATTTTAACAGGCTGAAACTCGGTACGTAATTACTTTATAAAATTATCAATTTTCTGATACCAGTGTCATCCACTCGCAAGCCGTCGGAGGGGTGGATATTGGGGTAAATTGAATAATAGATGATTCTAAAATGGAAACCCGTCATTTTAACAGGCTGAAACTCGGTACGTAATTACTTTATAAAATTATCAATTTTCTGATACCAGTGTCATCCACTCGCAAGCCGTCGGAGGGGTGGATATTGGGGTAAATTGAATAATAGATGATTCTAAAATGGAAACCCGTCATTTTAACAGGCTGAAACTCGGTACGTAATTACTTTATAAAATTATCAATTTTCTGATACCAGTGTCATCCACTCGCAAGCCGTCGGAGGGGTGGAAATTGGGGTAAATTGAATATTAGATATTTCTAAATTGGAAACTCGTGATTTTAACAGGCTGAAACTCGGTACGTAATTACTTTATAAAATTATCAATTTCCTGATACCAGTGTCATCCACTCGCAAGCCGTCGGAAGGGTGGAAATTGGGGTAAATTGAATATTAGATATTTCTAAATTGGAAACTCGTGATTTTAACAGGCTGAAACTCGGTACGTAATTACTTTATAAAATTATCAATTTTCTGATACCAGTGTCATCCACTCGCAAGCCGTCGGAGGGGTGGATATTGGGGTAAATTGAATAATAGATGTGTCGAAAATGGAAACCCGTCATTTTAACAAGCAAGACCTTCTTTATTTGTAAAATTATAGAGGGCGATTTATATTTTTTTGGCAAATAATGATCGATAATATCCACACCTCCACCATTTGTAAGATTCTAAACCTGATAATCTTTTTTTTTCATACTAAATATGCACACCCAATTATCTCAAGCGATTTAGAAATTAAACAACTGTTTTGGCCACATAATACGCTCCTGGATTTTTGACCTGTACTTAAGAAACTAAGAAACACCCTAGATGCAACGTATGCGAAAACTATAAAAACTTTTTTAACAGGCTTTCGGTGCCGTAGAAGCGATGAGTGACAGAATCTGCATCCACTCCAATGGCGAAAAGCAAGTATCGGTTTCCGCCCAGGACTTGCTCACGTGCTGCGCCACTTGCGGGTACGGATGTGACGGTGGATATCTAGAAGCCTCCTGGAAATACTGGACCGAGAGCGGTATCAGCACCGGTGGGCTGTACGGAGAGTCAGAGGCAAGTTTCTGTTGAACACCTGTAACAGATAGAATATGCCTAAACCCAAAATCTAATTGCAGGGCTGCAGAGCGTATTCCATCGTGCCATGTGCTCACCACATCGATGATTCTGTGAGGCCAGCATGTACCGATATTGTCGATACACCCGCCTGCGTCCAGCAGTGTGACTCCAGCGAACTCAGTTATAAGGACGAGCTCACTTTTGGCAGGAAGGACAGCATTTACCGCGTTCCAGATGACGAGACGCAAATTCAGTTGGAAATCTTGACAAACGGACCAGTAGAAGCCGCTTTCGATGTATACGAGGACTTCTTGTCCTACAAGAGCGGTATGTATCTATACAGGGTGGTCCGACGAAAACGTAACAGGCCCATAGCGCCTTTTGGAAACACGCAAAAACCCGTCGATTTTGTTTGCAAGAGGGACATCTTTCTGCAAGAATTAGATGATTCTAACTGCTACCCCTTGAGCGGGGTAAACATCCCCTTCAAATTTTTAAATGGGAAGGGTGGTCAAGTTGCATATAGTTCAAAAGCTCTTTTAATTCTCTACACAGTCATGTGTCACTTCCGGTTTGGAGGGGGGGTACCCGTGACCTTTACAAACACATATCATAAGTTTGTTTTCTTTGAAATTCTGGCACAAAAACTGATTTTTTTTTGTTGCCTTTTTTCTCAATTTTCATAGTACGCCACTGGGCAGACAAGCACTGAGCATATCTAGTCACAGACTATTATGCATCGATTATTAATCTGTGATCTAGTTGGAGCGTCACCAGCATTGTTGCCATATTTAATCATTTTACAACACTCGAAAATGGTTTTAGGATTGACAGAAAAGTATAATGACTGATGAGTCGCAATGTTATAAAAAAGCATATTTAAAAGATTATTCATGCAGTTTTTTCTTTTTTGTTTTTTGTATTTTCGTTACTTAACATCAGGCTGAGGTGTATACATGGAAAAATATGTTAACACAGGTATTTACATTGAATTGGTGTTATGTTATTTCTAGTGACTCGCATCGCCGAAATCTCATCACAATAAATTGGAAGCTGTAGTTTTGCATATCCAGACTATTGTCTTCTGCATTCACATTACCTCACTAAAAAAATCCTCACTTTCACATTTCACGGCCTCACAATTATGTCAAACTATGTCACTATTTTTGTTATAGCTTCTGCATTTGCGTGTTCTAGTATTTTTGATACCAATGCACCTGTTATAACGTGACACAAGCAGTAGTTGTTTTGTCAACACATAACCATAAATACTGGCGAATACTGGCTTTTACTGTTGATTTTCGTTTGCAGTCAAGTAAAATATTAAATAAGAGTACATTGTACCATTAAATATTAACTGGCAAATTGTGAATCCATTTTTCTGCACGGTATCCGCTAACTTGTACTCGTGAACGTAATGTAAATAAATAACACGTAGTGCACCCCGTCAAAGCTACGTATGTACTGAATTCATTATAAAATATCAGCTTCGGCCACGCCGCGCTGCTTGCAATACGACCCTGACATGACGGGACAAGTTCCGACGTCTAGACTGGTAACAACTAACTGGCAACACCGTAGATATGGTTCTGCAGTGAAACTCGGACGCTGTACAGGGGCGGCGTGTATAGCAATTTGGGTGCAGTTTAAAAAATTAATTATAACTCATCTATTTATTTGATTTAAAAAAAAAACTAATTTCAGATTAGCAATCTAGGGAACACGGACTACCCCCCCTCCAAACCGGACCCCCTTTAAAAGTTACACCCGTATAATACAGCAAAATGTTACTTGAAAAAGTTATTCAGAATCGTAAATTATGTCCATTGAAGGATACCAATACGACGATTTAAATTTAATTTGATGCTCAAAATAATAAACTAATAATTGCGCACAAATGATTTGTCATTTGTCACCAGTACAGTGACGTAGTATTTCACAGTCATCATTTTATCGTCGAAGACCTATTATTGAAACGAAACTCATTTTCTTTCAGGTGTATACCAGAATGTAGCGGGAGAAGCTGTGGGAGGACACGCCGTAAAGATCCTGGGTTGGGGCGTGGAGAACGACACTCCCTACTGGTTGGTAGCCAACTCCTGGAATTCCGATTGGGGTGATGAGGGATACTTCAAGATCCTCCGTGGATCCGACCACGTCGGTATCGAATCCGATGTAGTCGCAGGACTGCCACAATTGTAAAGATGTGATAAATTGTTTTAACCTGAAGACAGACTGTAATATAGAAAAATACACAAATGTAATAAAATATATACCTAACTTTGAATCCTTTTATATCCACTATTTGCTCCTCTCGTTAAAATTGATAACCCTTCGTTTGTTAAATAGTCGAACGTGATTTTAATAATTCGATTAAAGCTCTTTACTGTTATGTATAGAATGTAATCTTATTTTATTGGCTTTGTAATATTCAAATTTGCGGTTTCAAATTGAAAACACACTGTTAGGGCGCTTAATTAACATTTTTTTCGCCATTTTTTCTGTCTCTAATTTAACAGTACACCGAGAACTTAAATACGAATACTTTACAACCAGGTGGTTGGTAGTCTATAATAAAAAAACTTTAACCAAATAGATTTACGTTATCAGGATTCAATTTAAACACAAATACAATCCTTAAACAACTTCTGAAGTTGTTGTGTTTGCGTATCCGACATATTTCAATTTGATTTGGTATCTACAGGATGAGTTAGCGAATGCTTAAAGTAGATTTACTTTTGAGTCGCTTAGGTTTATGATAACGGGAGCTCAACAAATTTTTAACAAAAACTTATATTGTTTAAATGGATCGCCCAGTAGGTTACCTATGTTATTACATTTTTAGACTTTCCATTCAATTGGAACATTTTCAATTTATATTTATGACACAGGATGATTCAGAACATACGAGGTCTGGCATTTAAATTCCGGGAGATTTGTCAATGAAAAAACAAGCAAATTAAATTTTTCCAAAATGTTATTATCGACCTTCACAATAGTCTCCCTTTAACTCTACACAAAGATTCTAACGTTACTCTCACGATTGGAAGCACCCTTCGTAATCCTCTGCAGTTAACCCGTTCAGCACCAAGGTTACAGCTTCTTTGACCTTCTGTACGCCGCCATGATGAGTTCCCTTGAGGTGAGCCTTCATCTTGGGGAGTAAAAAAAAATCGCAGGAGGCAATATCGGGGCTATAGGGTGGTGCGGCAACGTTGGAATGCCTTTTTTTGCCAAAAACTCTTGCACAGTGAACGAGGAATGGGCTGGCGCATTGTCGTGGTGCAAGATCCAGCGAGTTCCAGTACGCCAACATAGAACTATCTAGTCACTGTCTGGCGGGCAAGAACATATCACGTTGAATGATGCCGTGGATATAAAAAAACGATCAACATTGCCTTCAGTCGTGACTTGGACATCCTCGCTTTCGTTGGCCCCTCTCCACCCACTGCTGACTTTGTTTACGGGTCTCGGGGTCATACTCAAATATCCAGGTCTCATCTCCAGTGATTACCCGACTCATCCAGTCTCTACCGTCGCTCCGAATGTCTTTCTGTTCACGGGTGAGAGCTTTTGGCACCATCTTTGCGCAAATTTTTCGCATATTCAATAGTGTAACATCTTGCGAACGGTTTCTTTGTTGACGTTTAACTCGTCAGACAACGCACGAATGCTTAGGCGCCAGTCAGACGTGTTCAGTGCATGCAAACGGTCGCGTCAGTACGAGAGGTAACGAGAGCTCCTTCGCGTGGATCGTCTATTAAAATTTCGCCGTTTAATTTATTACAAGCGTTTGCGATTTTTTCTTTCAAATGATTGATAGGTACCTTGTAAACCTTATTTTTTTGATTTTGTAAAACAATTAGATTTTTAATTTTTTATTGATATTTAAAATAAAACAATTTAAATATAATACCTAATAATTATTCCGGGAAAATTATACAAGAAATAAATTTCCTAAATAAATAAATAATTGGTCATATAAATGATACACAAATAGAGTTGTCAAAATTGCTTTCAGAAATATATTTCACATAAACAAGAGCTTCAAAGCTTCAAAGCGTATTCAACAACATTCAGCAGGTTTCTCTGAAGCCTACAATTTTGGCTTTCCAGCCACAACGTCAGACTCGATCCCAATATGATTAACTCCTCGAAGAATTTTAAAATATCCGTTGTCACCCCATTCCTCACCCCAAGAATTGGCTGCCAGCCAGTAAGGAGTGTCGCCTTCCAAACCCCAGCCCAATATTTTTACAGCGTGCCCTCCCAGTTGGGCTCCTTCCACGTTCTGGTACACGCCTAAAATCAAAATAATTTTGTGAAAAGCAAAAACAATCGGCTTAAACTTCGTACCACTTTTATAGTACAAGAAATCTGCATATACATCGAAAGTGGCTTCCACGGGTCCATTCGTCATTATTTCCATTTTGATCTGATCCTGCTCGGATAAGACGTAATACGCAGATTCTCCAAAGGTCAGTTCGCTTTTGTAAGACATGGACGGTTCGTTACAGCTGGAGACGCAGATTGGGGTTAGTACGTCTCCACAGGCCGGCTTCGAGGAGTATTCGTTGTAATGTGAGCAAGGAGCCAGAGAGTATGGCTTGCACCCCTAAAATATATATTTTCAAATTGCTATACAAGGTGGATCAACAGACTAGGTACATTTTTTCACGTAAACAAACAAAAATGATACGCCACTGGAGAAGGAAATGATGCATCACAGGAAACTGTATCAGGATTATTGTGATTATCTGTTGATGAACCTATGGACACAAAATACACAGAACGTCAAAAGTCTTGGACTGACAACCAAATATATTTATAAATGTATATTGTTTTCTGAATCTTTTTTTTTTGTAAAAAGAATATGTTCGATGAACTGAGAACTTAGAAAATTAAAAGTCAGCAATTGTGTGACATTTTTGATATAATTTATTAAATCAAAAAGAAGTAACAAAGCAAGTTCTCTACTTGACTAATAATCGGTCCTCCACCAATAGCATATTGACACGTCTGTGCATTGAGATAATCAAGCGGTTAACGATCTCTTGCGGAATATTGTTCCATTCCTCTTCTGCCGCCACGACTAACTCATCTGCAGTCTGAGGTGGAGGAATATGATTATGAATGGCTCTAGCAACGAAATCCCACATGTTTTCAATAGGATTCATGTCAGGAGAGTTGGCTGACCAATCTAATCTATTGATATGTCCTGCTTCGAGTGTCTCTTGAACCCTTCTTGCGCGATGTGGTCGAGCGTTGTCGTCCATAAACACAACATTTTCACCTAATTCATTACGCAGGGGGTAGATAATGGGAGTAATAACTTGTTCGATGTAAATTTTACTGGTCATATTATGCGGTATGCGAATTAATGGGGTGCGGCGGTTGAACATTATTCCACCCCAAAACATTACGGTACCCTCTGCATACGGAGCAACTTTACGGGGAAAATGAAGTCGTTGTTGAGGACCTGGTTCTCTCCAGACTCTTTGTCGATTGTCATCAGTAACCAGCCCAATTCTGGTTTCGTCTGTAAATAAGACCCACCGCCACTGGCGTAAAAGCCAACCCCTATGCTCTTGGGTACACTGGAGACGGGCAGCACGATGCCTTAGAAGTAGAGTGGGGACCCGTAATGGCCTTCTAGCACATAAATTTGCGTTGTGGAGTCGTCTTCAAGTAGATCCTCCCTTTCATTATATACTCGAGGACGTCCACTACGTGGTATGTTTTCCGCTGTATCAAATTCTTCATATCTAGTACTATTCGTACAACAGACGATCTAGGAATGCCCAACATGTTCGATATCTGAAGATTAGAATGTAAAGCAGTCAGTCATTCTTGCTCGAGTAAACGCAGAAATTTCACGTCCTGGCATTATAATGTACAAAAATTCAAAGGAACACTTCGCTGAATACACTACCAAACTGTCCAGATTTGTAAACATATTGGTAATAAAGTAATGGTTCATGGTCTGCAATTTTTTATTGTATTTTTTGTTCCCTAAGTGCATGTACTTTTTTACCACATTAAAAAAAACACTAGGTTTAATCTAATCACTTTATATACAGCCTGTATATATACAGGGAGTCCAGGACTTTTGACGTTGTGTGTAGTATAAAGTAGAAGATGCTTTAGTGTCATGTAATAAAAGATTAAAAAATAATAAGTTTACGGCAGTAGAACAATTAGAAGAATTAGGAAGAAGACTCTGAATTGGACACACTAGATATATAGAAATCTCCACAGCCGATATTGGCACAATAAGGAACATTTCTACAAGCGAGTTTTTATTGCGAAAAACATTCTGAAATTACCAAATCTGTAATTTCAATTTTTTTCTACTAAAGACGTAATTTCCTTAAAAACAGTCAACCGCAGAACTGTTGTTAGTCTTTAGGAGAATCGTTTTTAATTGTTGACTAGTTTACAGAGACACATACAGGGTAAATCACAAATCAAAAATAAAAGATAAAAGATATTTGTTTTGAATAGAAATCCTGATTATGTAACAGTGCTCTACATTTATAGATGTGTTTGTGATAAACATTACGTCATTTAGTGACAGAATTTTCGTTTTCGAAAAATAATGATACATTTACATCAAGCCAAACGTGTTTATCAGCCGATACGACTCGAGGTTTATTTATTACAGATGCAAATATACAGAAATACACAAACTTGTCAGTAATAGGTGATAAATAATTATTTATATTCATATGCAGCTGTTAACAGCACGGAAGTTATCGTTTGCTTTGTACAAATCATGAATCGCGACCACACCTCGTAGTTCATACGTACTAGCGTGATTTTTACGGTGTAAAAGTCTTACATCATTTGTTCCGTACTGGCCTCCTGTAACGATGCCAGTCTCAGTCCAGTACGTCCATGCGGAGTCGGCGAAACCTCCGTAACAACCCAAGCCACACATAAGTCCGCAGCAAGACAATAGATCCTCAGCTGAAACGGATAACTGCTTTTCACCTTTGGAATGGATGCAAATCCTATCCGTCATAGCTTCGACAGCTCCAAAAGCCTAGAAATTAATTAGTACCTAACTCTAATTTACGTTATGATTATGATTCTTAAGGCTGATACTTTTGCCGCCGATTAAGGCCTATTTGCACAGTATAGGTAGACCAGCAATTTCACTCCGTTGTCGGCACTTTGAACTGCCTTGAGTTTTCTGAGGAACATATTAAGTTCTGAGGTGACCTCGAAATGTGAGTGCGATAGCCAGTGGCGTAGCCAGAAATTTGACATGGGGGTGGTTCAGTGAACAAAGTGTTTCAGACTAGATATTTTTAATAAAAAAAATAAATAATTTTTAATAAATTGAAATAATAAAAAGTAAATAAAAAAAAATCTCATCATAAATATGTAAATAAGAAACAGGTACGAACAATATTTGTTACAAAAATGACAAAAATAAAATTAGAACTTAGTTGCAGGCAGGATTGCCACCTTTTGAATTTTAAGATACGGGTCACATTATTTTTTTATTATATCAGTGGAAGAGGGGAGGTAGGTTGCAAAAATTTTGAAATTTTCAAGGTCAAATTGCTTAAATCACAGTCTTCGAATTGGGTGCGAGCGGAGCAAATTCTGTGACAATATTTGTTTTAGTAGTTCAGAATCTTTTATAATTTTTGGTAAAAGTTTGAGCCCACAATCTAACGAATTGTAAGATTGATTATGCTTAACGCAGTGGTAGATTTGCCCATGCTCTGCTGCAGTAACATCGATAGTTTCTTGAATATATTTTCTCTGTTTGCAGTTAAAACTTGAGAAGATTTCGACATTTTCGCGTCTTCTATGCTCTTTTGTATTAGAGTGCTGTTTGACATCACTAAGGCCACCGTGACTAATTGAAAAATCTGCATACTAGACATCTTGCAGAAAAATTGTTTGAACCCTTTATTAGCCAAATATACTCAGTCTGCCACGTTGGTCGATAGCTGCAGAGGCGCTTTGCTTTTTTTGGTGGCGAGATGGTCCTTTTCCGAGGTCTCCATTGTCCCTATTTTTGTCGTGTTTTTCTAAATATTTATCCATATCCTTTAATTTTTAAATGATTTAATGCATATGAACCCTAATGTAAGGTTGCCGTAGGAGATCTAGTTCACTGACCGCGTTGCTAAATCTTGGCGAATAGAGTGATTGCAGGTTTGTAGTGAGAGTGAGACATTACCTATATGACCCAACCAACCCAGCCCATGGAGGGGGTACTGACTCTCTTCTGAATTCATTATAAAAAACAATTCGTTTTGGTTTATATTATTTTGTTGTTCTATTTTGCTTGTATCGCACAAAATATTTATAATATCCTTGTTTTTCTTAGTCATGTAATTGGATTTTTTCCTGTTGGAATAATAAACGCGTTGTACTCATTGACGTGTTGTTGTTGTTACGAATTACCAAAGGTAAGAAAGCGCGCGATGTTATGGAATGTCAGGATGGCCTTTTCTGAGGCTAGTCCACGTGCGAAAGAGATAGGCTTAAGCTTTGTCCTCATGAACGCGAAATTCGCGATAATTTTCGCAAATTTCGCAAATTTTGACGGCACGGCTGCTGCGATTTAGCCGATGATGGTTCAGTTAAATCGCCAAATTCGTTTTAAATAGTATTATCAGTGGCGTAAAGTACACACCCGCGTGGCGGGGAGGACATACAATAATGTTGCGTTACGCCACTGATTATTATCCATAGTTACAACTTACCCAGCAAGACGCGCAAGACGCCTGATCCCTGATTTCCCCAATAGAAGGACAGTCACCCCACTGCACCCTGGCGTCAAAAAAAATTGGAAGCGTTTCTCTTGAATCAGTATCATGTGACTTGATCGGCAAAGTTTTGTTGTCAGTCCTCAGGGCACCGAACAAGCCATGAAGTTGAGAAAGGGATTCCACCTGGAAATTTCTTCCTGCTCTCCATGTAGATTGCTTGCTGTTGATGATGTCTATGAATTCTTCAGAGAAGCGATCTACTTCAGAGGCGTGCGAAATTACGAAGAGGGTTAGATAAAACGCAAATTTCATGTTGGTGTATCTAAACAAAAATATTACAGTCCACGATTCTAATATTTTATACTTCAGCCGACTTGCGGCGATCTGAGCAACATTCCTTGCAATAAGCAATAAAATATTTGTCACTACTAATCGATGTTCTGATAAAATCTAGATTTTTAGAATATATTAAAAATTCCTTTATTGCACAAGTTGAGAATTTCCAGTTTTTTTATTAAATTTGTCAATATTTTCGTTTTTTGATTTATCAGATGAATGTAAACATTGAAACACAATACACTTTCCCCAGTTTCAAAGCAATTTCCACACAAAGAAATTTAAAAATTTTAGCTATGTATCCATGTGGTGAATGTAAATATTTAGTAAATGTATAGGTAGGTATTTGTAATACACATTTTTGATTTTCGAAATTACAATACACCTAGATTTCAAACTATTAAAAAATGTTGTTAGATTAGATTATACTTCTTGATCATATTTTTGTTTTGAAACTGGTTTAAAAAATATTATGGTAATAGGTACTTACATTACTTTTAGTTTGAAAATTCAAGGGTATATTGCAAAATGCTGCCTATTTATGTTTATAACTGAAAACTAAAAACAAAATGACTTAGCTAAACAATAAACTTATTGTTTTCGAGGGTACTTCAAAACCTCATGTTGATTAAAATCTTTTACAATATTTCAGGAACGATTATCAATATTAACCTATTGTCTGTATAGTACTTTAATATTCATTCTTAAATTGTAAACAGATTTTTTTCAAGCATTTTAGCGATTACTACTGATTAGTAATACGAATACAATTCAGATTAATAATTTACAACACATGACAGCACATAATAATGATTTTCTATATACCTACTTAAATAAATATTTTAATTTTTGAATTTAAAAAATAATATTGTAGTCGGTGTTTTCTGTTGTATTTTAAATGGAAAAAATCTATAATAAAGAAAAAAATTGTTATCAAAATTTAAATAAATAACCGCCCACTATTGTGTATAAATGTAAACAAGCATTTTATGAATATTTTACTGAAAATCTTTTATTATTTTCTAAAAACAATAAATCGCAAAACATTTTTATTTCTCCAGGAAGTGCTGCCATCCACCACTAAACTTTAATACAACCAAACAAACATAAATATAATGTGGTTTTAAAATATGCAATCAAATATAAAGGCCCTATGAATGAACTAATGTAATTTATATTTAATGATCAAAATTAATAACATGTTTCAGAAACTATTGGATTATTGTGTATCTTGCCAAATTGCGTATTTGAAAATTGAGGTTTGTGCTCTTTTACATTGTGTGCAATGTATTTCAAACTTATAGCTTGACATTCGTTGACAATTTTTCATTTTATATCATTAAAACTCCACCAACGATGTAACCAAAAGTTTACAGAATAAATATATTCCGCAAACTTTGATGTAACTAATGTGGCCTCTGCCATACGGTGTATATATTCAATATTGTTTTCGTTTGCTTCAAAACGATGGTTTGACACGTTATTTTGAAATGTTAAATGTTTTTGGTTAGTTCACTGCATTTTACTCATGACGTCATGTCATTAACCGAACATTAAAATTTGCGTTGGTTATGGGTTATGGTTACTAGTTGATTCTCTAAAAATGGGTACGTTTATAAAATCAAAACAGGGTAAAAACGTCACCACAATCAAATCATTTTATTTACGAATTCATCAAAAATAAATATAAAATTTATATTTTGGGGTTTTCTGTCCCTTAAGATTTTCTTACACTACATTGTGAGTATATTACTGTTATTGTATTACCTCTTTCTTATTTTACATTATACTAATGTTAGCAGCTCAACTAACCTAATGTTAGTTGGCAATTGATGTAAAATTAAATAATTTATGTTACAAACTCAAAATATATGAAAACATACACTTATATCTAAAATGTTTACCAACAACGGACGCTATAATGATTACTATCTGGTAAATGATATGGAAGTAGATGATGTGTCTATTGAATCGAGAAAAAGAAGTTGTTGCAGAAAATGCTTAATTATAAGTGCCATCAGGTGGGTATAAATATGAACATATTAAAATTAATTACCAGTTACTACCCTTTTCAGCTTTGTTTGCTTGCTTGTCCTTGGATTTATTATAGTGTTTGTGGTATTTCCATTAGTGTTTATGAATTCCATCAATATCCAAAGATATTTAATTTTTACCCACTGTAAGTACATTAAAAACATTGTGTTCCTTGTTAAAGTAATTTTTTTTTAGTTAATCTTCCAAGCTCGGAGAAATACTTTGAAACTTACAGGCTACCGGGTTATTTAAACAAATATGTGACAGTAAATGACTCGGATGGCGAAACTAATAAAACTTTGGGTGTGTGGCAAATGTTGCCCGTACTGTTAACTTACGAAAGTCTCCACAATCCCAGTTTTGACTATGAAGAAGCGCTACTTAATAGCAACTATAGCGTTTTGATATACTTTCACGGTACTGGTGAATCTAGAAGTGACAGTTCCAGAAAATATCAGTTGCTACGCTATTACTTCCATATTATCGCTTTCGACTATAGAAGTAAGTACATTGTTTAGTTTCTGTCTCATATAAATTGTAACATTATTCAGGTTATGCCGATTCTTCGGATGGGATCTTGTCAGAAAAGGCCGTCATAAACGATTGCGTGCAACTGTACGAATGGGTGCAAAACCGCACCAATTCCCCTATTTATTTATGGGGACACTCCTTAGGTGCTTCGCTAGCAACAGATACCGCAGTGGCTTTGAGAGACTTAAATCATTATCCGAAAGGGCTGGTTTTGGAGTCTGCGTTTACTAGTTTACGTGATGAATTGTACGTCCATCCTTACGCAAAGGTACGAAAGAAATTTATCAACTTAGGATAAAGAATGTATTTTTTCGCATTTTGGTTGATAACGTGCTATTTTACTAAATTCAAAATCGTTTACTAAAGTGGCACAATACCACATTTAAATGTCACTTAATAAAAAACACTAAACGGTGCGTTTAGTAAAACTTTGCTTTTCTAAACTTGTCGTTTGATATACTATTTTAAACCGTCTAGATATTTTCCTGGTTGCCCTGGTTCGCTGCGACTATTTTGAACCCCGTGCGAGACAATGGATTCATATTCGACACCGCTAAAAAAATCGCCAACGTTTCTTGTCCGGTGATGATCTTACATGCCGAGGATGATTCAATCGTTCCTTACAAATTTGGAGAAAAAGTATTTGACATTATTTTTCTTTTAAATCAGTGTAACATCTTGTGTTTTTCAGTTATATGAAATCGCTTCTCACCGACCAAATAACGCTGCAAATAAGACATTCTACCACCAGTTTGAGAAGAAACTGGGGTACGACCACATTTTTATTTACCAAGATCCGTACGTCAAGTATTTCGTAATGTAAGTAGATGGGATTAAAAAAACAACGGATTATACAGAACTCGGTTTTAGGGATTTCATCGTTGCTGCCGAGAGAAATGAATCTAGCGCTGTAGATTCTCTTTAGAAAACATGACTAGCTCCCATCAAAGAAATAAGAGGCTGTGATTCGTCGTGTTAAGATAGAAAAAACACCAAAATGTTGTTCTATTCTGCAGTAAATAATTTATCGGTTCTATAAATCATCATGTGTCGTAAAAGATAAAAGTAATAATTAACTAAGATAACGTGGATTAAATCCTTAGATAAAGTGTAAGTGTAGTGATAATTTATAGAATGTGTCGCCTGTTTGGATGCCATTTTTTGTCAAAATGGGTTAAAAGTAAAGTTGCTGATGGGACCAATTATTTTAAAACCGACAAAAAAAAATTTACTGATAACAGTCGTGCAGCTCTAAGGGTTAGGATGGCCAAAACTTTATAAAAAAAAAATAATAAAAGTGGAAAATTGCAACTGTAATAATTACAAAGGCAGCAATTTCTATACGTTTATGTGTGCAATATTAGTGCCATCTATCGTTTGTAGTACGAAATACGTTATTTTCACTTTTCCATTTGTTAACATGCAAATAATAGACAATTCTTTTATATTGAAAAATATAATAACAAATACACATATTTTATTAGATTTTTATACAGAGTGTGCAAATTTCACCGACAACGTTTAGCTGTATATTCGTAGCAATAAATAAATACTATCCATGAAAAAAGTGAATATAAATTTTTTTGTTTTCGAGTTATAGGCCTTTAAAGTTGTTAAAAATTAATTTTTTCGTAATACCTTTACCGATCGTGTTGAAGTTTAGAACATTTATGCGTTATTTTTTTAGAAATTTACTGAAATCGATATACTGGGTGATAGTTTTCTTCTGTTACCACCCTTTTCTAGCGGGCAAATCTGTTACAGCGGTCGTATCTGTTTTAAACAGGCAGCAACATCGAAAAGGTTTCATTATTCTATAAAAAAATTTCCTCTTGAGAAAATTGCCTACAGATAACCGTTCTTGAAAAAAATGGCATTATTTGTAGGTCTGTAGGTGTATTTCTCTTTGCGTAGCGAGTGTCACGGATTTAAAACTTTGAATTGAGTAGGCGATGAAAACAAAATGTTTGCTGTTGTTGCTATCTCATGATTGACCTACAAATAATGGCATTTTTCTCGAGAATGGTCATTTATAGGCAATTTTTTCAAGAAACGAAATTTGCGACTTCCAATGTTGCTAGGTATTTTTTTTTTTAAATTCGACCACTAAAAGATTTTCGCGCTAGAAAGGGGTGGTAACATTAGAAAACCACCACCCAGTATATCGATTTCAATAAAGTTTAAAATAAATAATACGCCGTAATAGTCCAAATATCTAAATGTTCTAAATTTCAATGCGTTGGTAAAGGGTTTACGAAGTTATTAACTAATTTTAGTCTTGACAGATTTAAAGGCCTATAACTCAAAAACCAAAAATGTTTTATTTAATATTTTTTGTGGATCGTATTTATTTATCGTCGTGAATATACAGCCAAATGTTATTGGTGAAATTTGCGAACACCCAATATAACCTGGAACCGATTTGGGCAGAAAATGATGAATCCATTTCTATTTAATAATTAGTCACTATAAATATATTTAATATGCATATTTATATACATAAATAGAAAAAATAAATAACTTACTAAATATCGACCTGACTTTTTTTTAAAAAATCGATAACAAGCAAGTTTTATTTTGATATTTTAGTAATCTATTCAAAAACTTTCTGAAGACGAGTGTCCGAAAATTCTTGATATAATTGCGGCAAGAATTCAAACGACTTACGTCACGGCAGGCGTTGAACAATTGTTTTTATTGACAACATAATTTTTGTTAGTTTGTCGCATTAAAAACAATAATTTTTTTGCAATTTAGCGTAAAACTGTAATGATTTATTCATTTGTTTGTATGACGTAATCGTCTGAGTTCCTGTCGCAACTAAATTTAGATTCCCGAAATGCCAAGTCCCTAAAAATGGGCATTTATTTTTAAGCATTGTCCTCATGGACGCGAAATTTACGAAAACTCTCCTGAATTTCGCAGATTTTGATTTAAATTATTGTGTCAAAATGTTTAATTTGAGCTTATTAGATTCTACCATGGCAGTCAATGACAGTTTTATGATGAAAATATTGCAGTTGGCCAAATTAGCTAAATGTTATGTTGAGACTTTTCCCGCCATTAAATAATTCGCGTACATGAAGACAAGGCGTAATCTTTTTTTCTACTCAAAATGGATCTACCATAGGCGTCCGTAGACAAATTTCCCAGTAGTGGACGAAAATTGGAAACGTGCATATGTTTTAAGCAATATTTTGATAGATAATATATTTAGCAGTCAAATAAACACTCACGATTTATATTATGAATGTTTTAATACCTATATGTATATACAAATACATGGAAATATATTTTTTTTCAACCTCTGATAAGTAATCAAAATCCTTGAGAAAAAATTTACTGTTTGAACTAAAATGATGTTTTAGTAGTAATTCAAATCACCCTGTGGAGCAATTAGAAAATGCTATGTCATATTTAATTTGGCGAGAATTTTTAGAATAAAAAATTCTCATAAACTAAGGAGGTGTTATACATTCCTCCCTATCTGAGGAAGCCGTTTTGCTCCAACTCTAAACGGTTTTAGAGATATTTCGCTATTTGCAAAAGCGTCTCAACTTTTTTATTTTTCGATGCAGGCGCTTGGTTTTCGGGAAAGTTCGGTCGAATTCTTTTCTTAGTTTTTCTATATATTAATTCGTTCAATAGTTCACAGACATAGTGATGGTAGTAAGTGATATCAGTACAAAATATGGATTAACATGGGTAAAATATAGAGCTTTCTTAACATCAATAAAAATAATAGTATATACTCTATCAATGAATATAAATAATAATTTTTCCAGCAATATCTGAACTTTTGTGAAAGATATATTTATCTTAAAATAAACCTTTGCCTTGTTATTTTGGAGATAACTCTAGAGATGAGTAGAAATTCATCAAAGTCGTCACCATTGTGAAATTTCTCTACATATAATAATAATGGATGTAGGTAATACAATTATTTTTGTATATTTTTTATATCTGAGCGGCTTCAAGTTTAGTTACGCCTATGAACTGTTGCTCCTCGCACGCTAGCTAGTGATGAGTCACTTTTTATATTTTCAGCGGTTAGGTATTATTGTGGTATTATATTGTCAACAATATCAACAAATTCTTGTTCACTGAAACTCCAAGCCTGAAACTGAAGTAATAAGTTAAGTAAATAGCAACATAAAACGTGATTTCACTTCGAGATGTGGCGAAGTGAAGAAAACTCTGATAATGAAGACGATGACGAACTCGAAGGAACTGAAATAAGTTTCAAACCTACATTTGTTGTAATAGCAATAGACACTCATCCTTTAATGTTCAGACAGAAAGAAAATAACTCGATTCCGTTTAAAGATTGTTTATCAGCTTGTTATTCTTTGGCAGATTCCTTATTGCTTAATACGAGTAAACGTTCTTGGAATCAGTTTGCAGTTTTACTGGCTAAAGATGAATCCCCATGCCTTACAGAATTCGATGATAATTTGATAGATACGGTAAAACTTTTGAAAACAAAAGCTGCACTGTCCAACGAACAACTTGCTGAAGAGTACCAGCGAAAAGGAGAGTTTGATTTGGCCGCATTTTTGTTGGCATGCAAAAAAGTATTTCATGATACTAAAACGGCATTCTATAAACGTACACTTATATATATTACTGACGATGATGAACCTGTCCAAGACGATAGAAAAAAATTCACAGTTCTAAATGAAATAAAAACGTTTAGCGGAAGCCAGATCGAGTTTCAAATAATTCCAACAACGTCAGACTTCAATTATAACAAGTTTTATAATGAGTTATTGTCTTTGTTAGATAGCCCCCCAGTAGAAGAAATCTGTGAGGACAGGGAAGGTATTATTGAAAAATTAACCTCAGCTGTTGTCATGAGACATGCCCGCATAAAAATGTTATTATATCCATTTAAAGATGATAGGACGCGTTTTTTAAATTGCTGTAAACTGAACTTTATACATACTTCAAAACTGCTTAATAGTAAAGTAACGAAAGATGGCAAACCTGTGAAGTTAACTACAGAAAATGACGAGGGACTGGTCGATGCCACGTATTGTATCAGAACCAATAAAGCTCTAGGACAAAGTGTTATGAAGTTTGATCTATATGACAAAAACTCTATTATGGACAATACGTTACCATTGGGACTGACATTACAATATGTTTCTAAAAGGTCGACAGATATCGGCTATATTTTGGGTAAACCCTTCCTGTTAATGTCGAGTAATGAAAAGGATACGTATTTTAAAAAGTTTTGGCAGAACTGTGTACAGAAAACGAGAGTGTTGGTCTGCATATTAAAGAGGACCCAACCTGGTAAAATCCGTTACACAGAATTGATTCCATACACTGTGAACAACGCTCCTATGTTCCTCGGTAAGTAAAACGTAGCTATATTTTTGTTCTTTATTTACTAAATGATGCCTCAAGGGCAAACATCAATGTTAGATATTCTTGCGTATGTTTTGCATTTTTGTACACTTTATAACTATATACGGTACTATTTCGATAAAGGTTGCAAAATTATTAAAAAATACAGAAAATTTCCACTACATTTGTTCACCCTTACAGCAGTTCAGAAATCTATTAACAGATGTCAGTCACTTCGTGATTTTTGCCAATTGTTCCTTATAAGGAGCAGTGTTGCCAGTGTCAGTACAATTGTACTAGATCTAGTACAATTTATGTGATTTTAGTACCCTAGTACCTCTTTCAATAAATCTAGTACAATTTAGCATAGTCCATGAGTACACAGTAGTTTAAATCTGGAATAGTAGACCGTATGATGGCAAAGTCGGTAGTAGTTACAATGTACTATATATAATAAGATCGTATAATTTTGAACTTTGACATTTGATTTGACAGACGTTAAAATATGTATTTATATTATGTAGCTGTATAAATAGTGATGATGAATTGAATTATAAACGACACTGAACAATAACAATTAAATAAATTGGATTATAGCACAGTATGTATTTAACTAAATTTATTATTTAAATTATTTTTTTGCAGTTAAATATATACCATTTACAAATGAAATTGTTCTTCCAAAGAAAACTGATTATCCTGAGCCTGAACCGAATGAAGACAAAACGGAAGCCATTCGAGAATTGGTCGAATCTTTGACATTCGATTTTGATGTGAAAATGATTCCCGATCCCTGTTATCTAAAAAAGAAAGAGTATGTGAAATCAAAACTTTTGGAAGAACCAATGGAAGAAGTAATAGGCGTAACTTTTGACAATAAAGCTTTAGATGAACGTTTAGAAGACGCAGTTAATGAGATAAATAAAAACTTTGTTCTTGTACAAGACAAGAAAAGAAAAGCTACTGCTGGACCGTCAAGAGCAAAAAAAACCAAGTAAATTTTGCATAAAACGTTTTGGAATTATTTTTCATTTTGTTTTCAAGTATGTAATGTTCTTTTTCAATATAATAATAATAATAATAAACATCTTTATTTTCACATAATCATACAAAATATAATGAATCTAAAAAATATATAATCGAACATCACAATGGGAAGTTCACATAATGGTGTTCTACCTTTAACTATAAAAAAAATATATATACAGGGTGTCCGAAGAAATGTGGGAAATCTCTCGGATGCAAACAGAATATGAAAAAATAAGATAACAGGTTCCTATAAAAAAAATCCCACGGGCTCTCCCTATGGAGATATGTGTCCCTGAAGGACACTGATGGAAATCTGTTTTTCTTGAATAACTTTTAAAGTACTCAGTATAATTTAATACAAATTTAGTGTGATGGACACTAGTAAGGGCCTCTTAAAATAGTGTCTTTTAAACATATTTAGCTTTTTAGTTTACCAGGGGTGAGATAAGTTTTACAACTTAATGCCTAAATTTTTAACACCCTGTATGATACTGACTTTAAAATCTGGATAGCTTCAACCTTAGACTAAAAAAAGGTATTCCTGTTTATTGGCGATAAAATGAACTGTTTACGAAAAAAAGAACAATAAATGAATTCATTCATTCTAATGCAACAATTTTGACTGTTGATTGTCAAGTAATTTTGTGTAATTTGAGTCCAAATCTGCGACAATTCTCTAGTAAGTTTAACTGACAAAACAAACTACCATGACAGGTTTTATGTTTTATGATCAAAATAATAGAAAATATGTATTGCAGTTGGCAAAATTGGCTAAAGTTGATATTTTACGAATTTCGCGTCCATGAGGACAAGGCTGTCCATCTGTCAGCGCTCTTTTGAAATAAAGCACATAGTTAGCGGCTCGAAGATACAGATGTCTCTGGCAGTCACACATTTGGACGTTCCCAAAAATTCATACAGATCGCAGTTTTCTCGGAGTCGTCATCAGAAGATTTCAATTTTGAGAAAAGTCTTTTATATGTTTTGTGGTCTACAATTAACGTGCAGTCGACGTACAGAGTAGACGCAACTCCACTATGATTTCAGACTGTTCAGGATGGTGACTAATATTCTACTTTTCAGTCAATTCTAGGATGTGCTGAAGATTAGCTGTGACTTATTTGAAACTTTGAAAGTTGCAACTTTCCTATAATAATTTAAATCAAAAGCTGCAGCATTCGCGCAAATATCTGCGTACTTCGCATCCACAAGCACAAGGGTGTACAGAAATGCAGTCTTTGAACCCATAGGCGCCGACTTAACGGGAGCAAGAGGGGCGCTTGCCCCTCTCCTAGCAAATACGCAAGGGTCAAGCCAACTTCAGCACGGCAGCCAAAAACAAGTGTAGTGGATATTTTGTTACTGATTTGTACATATCACCAATTTCAATTTTGTAGAATGTGCCGTTTTCGCGAAAGACAAATTGTTAACTGAATGTATGAATTGAATGGCGAATTTTTTTTATTTTTGAATAAAATTATACATCTGACGAAGGTACTCGTTGAGCAATAATGGCGCCAAAATTGGTTTGCTATCGTTCTTAGTTGCCGAGCAATTCAAAATTCAATGGTATATGTCATAGACCTGGCATTTTTTTTCGAAAATAACACAAGTTACAAAATTTAAATTAGCAACACACAAACTCCATAACAATTACAACAAAATATCCATCACTTGTTTTCGGCCGCTGAAGTTGGCTTGCTAGGACAATAGACAACGTGAAGCGGAGTTTCACGTTTGTCTCTCCCAACACACTTCAAATTTCGGCGCCTATGTTTGAAACAATAAACTTTGAATTAAAGAAAAAAATAAAATTATTATAATAATTGTAGAATATATCGTTAACAACCCCTGTATAAGCATATATTTTTTCAGAATTTCAAAACTGAAAAGGCTTGCAAGTCTAATGTCTTTACCACGTACCAAAAATAAAAACAATTCAAATTGAATTAACGCTACAACAGGTAGATACTGCAAATTTTACATGGTCGTCTTTTGGCAGTGAATAATAATAATCCGTAAAAATGTATAGCCAACATTTAATTAAGAAAACGCATATAAACATTTATCATAGCGTTTTATCGGTGTTTTGAAAAGGTCAGTGCTCTCCGAACTGATCCTCCGACTAAATTCTTCGTTAACCCTGCTTTCTATTTTGGAATTTCGTTGCTTTATTCACTCGTCTAGGTTTATTCACGGTTTGAAAAAAGAAATAATGTAACACCTTTCAAACGCATAAATAAATAAAGGTCAGTTAGGTACTCGTTATATAATCTATTAGCAGAGTTGGTAAACTACATGTGCAATTGTAATTATTTTAACTTTCCAATTTATAACGACATTAACAGTCGGTCGCATTGTTTGTCATTCAAGTGAAACTATTTTAATGTTTAAATTTGTAGTTGGCACAGATTTGACGTAAAGTAATTCGCTGAAAATATCGCGAAATCGATGTCTACTACCGAATGCTAACGTGCCAAGACCAAAAAATAGGAAATAAAAATAAATATTAAAGTATTTGTTGGAGTTCTCACGTCTAACGCAGCTGGCAGCAAACCGAACATTACGGAACCAAAAATTAATGGTGGGCGGGAATTTCAAAACTAATTGTGGAACCTCTGAGGAAGTAATAGATTAATATTCGTCAGTTTGTCCGTATTATTGTTGAAGTTATGTAACAATCAGTACAATAGGTAGTTGACAGAAGAACCAATTATTGTTTGCAAAACAATGCAGGTAATATAGTATACTTTAATAAGAATGAAAATATTTTATCTATCTTATAATAACATCTAATGTTTTAAACACTCGTTAATGTTTACTTTACCTTGATTTAAATCCAGAAACTCCCAATGAGAAATAAATCGAGGTGTTGCTGTGCAAAATGTTTCCCGTTAACAGTTTTGTACATGTAAGTATATCGTTACGAATATTTTTTTATACCCCTACTCACGAAAGCATATTATTTTAGCTTCATTGTGCTCCTGCTTCTCTTTCTAATTGTTTTTGTGGTAGTACCCTTGGTGTTCAAATTTAGCCCGGGAATTCAGCAGAGTCTCATATTCCCAACGTGTAAGTAAAAAACGCCCGCTGCAGTCCTTTCAGTAAATCGAATTGATTCTAGGGGTCATCGAGCCAAAAAATTACTCCAACGTAGACGCCCTCGGCATAAAGGGGGTTAAAAATTTTTATATAAACTTGGACGGCGAAGACAACGTGACGTTAGGCGTCTGGCATGTCTTACCGTTCGAAATCCTCAGCGATGTCATAGACAACGACGATTACAACTATGACGGGATATTGGCAAACGGCAACTATAATATCCTGCTGTACCTGCACGGAAACGGGGGCGACAGAGCTTCCAGCTTGGAGCTGTACGAGATTTTAAGGAAATACTTCCAAATATTCGCCGTTGATTACAGAGGTACTGCCGAAAACACTGAATCGTAACTAAAATTAAAGACCTTGCACATTTTTAAGGATACGCTGATTCTTCCAAAGCCAAAATGAACGAATCTGGTATCGTCGGAGACATCGCACAAGTTTATAGATGGTTAAAGAGGAAAAGTAAATCAAATATTTTTGTCTGGGGTCATTCCCTGGGCACAGCGGTAGCAACACATTTGATCGCTAACTTAAAACGGGACAATATTAGTAGCCAGGGTGTGGTTTTGGAAGCCCCGTTCACTTCCGTCACCGAAGTCATGAGAACAGTTCCTGCTGTAAAAGTATAGTCGATCGTGCTTAAAATCGTGTTTAAATTAAACAATCGTAATTTTTATTGTAGATTTTCTCCTTTCTGCCCTGGTTTTCGGTAACGATATTAGACCCGATAGTCGAAAACGATTTAAACTTTGATTTAAAGAGGTACATTTTGGACGTCGATTGTCCAGTTATGATTCTGCATGCCGTAGATGACGAGATAATCTCCTATAAGTTTGGGACAGAAGTGAGTGGCTTGTTTCGATAACGGCTGCATAACGTCTAAAATTACTTCTTTTAGGTCTACAATACGGCGGTGAACAACAGAAATTACACGTATCAAGGAAACGTTACGTACCACCTTCTTGACGCTTTGAATTACGGACACATGTACATTTATAAAGCCCCGGAACTATCCGGGTATGTCAGGTGGGGATATTTTTCTTAAAGCAAAGACGACGTAATATTCTCTTTTTATTTTTTCAGTGATTTCATCGCAGAATGTGATAAATTTGAAAGGGACAAATATAATTAATTTTTTTTAGTATTAAAAGTCATCTACCTATGTATTTTGTAATTGTTTTACACTCGAATAAAGTTTTTATTATATGTTTTGCTTTTACATCCCAAACCAACCAAATGAAATTAATAACAAAGATATCAATTAACAATAATTGGCTAAATACATTATTTTCAAATTTTTGTAACCATTCCATTATGTCGTTTATGCAACTATCACACTAAACTGTATTGTTGGTTGCCACCCTATAACAAACGAACATCGTAATAATGAACAATGTACAAACAACGATTTTATGAGTACCTACCTACCTACAATAATGAATTAATATTTTCATTTTCTTTAATATGGTTCCAGCTAAATTTACATTTAAAAATAACATTAGCTAAATAATATCACCTATAATTGTTAAATTTAAAATTTTGAATATTAAAAACAGGACATACTTATATGTATGTATATCTTTAACTATAAATTTAAAATAGATAGCTAGGTAGTAGGTACCTACTGAAATAATATCTGTCTCTGTTATGTATTGCTCATTTATAATGTTTATTTCAGCTAAACTTTTAACTCTTCGTTAAAAAATATCTAACTGGTTTAATTTCAATTTGGTACAGATAAGGAATTTAACAGGTATTTTGATAAGATATACCCTCGTATCAATTTTAAACTCTTAGCAGATAGGTATGTAAATTTGTTCTAGTTAAAATTCGAATAACGCCGTATCGATCAGTTGCATTTGTTTATTATTAGTACACTTTCAAATTTGGCGCCTCGAGAACAGTTTGGGGTTGGTAGACAATCGGGCTGGTCAAATTTTAACATGGCGAGTATCGTAAGGTTGCATTAATCTGCTATGGGCTGTTTTAAGCGTATTTTGTAAATGAAGTCGTTGGATTTTACACCGAAAAAAGGAGACGGAGGTGTACGGTGTTAGTGCAGTGATGTTAATACAGTTTAAATAAGTTTTTACATGCATTTTCATTGAAAACAACAAGATGAGGTGAGTTATCGGCTTTTGTGGCACTAGATGTATATTTTGCAATTTTTGCGATATGTTTCCCTTTGAGATATACTTTTGTTTGTTTATTTATAATGACGTTATTGCGTATACAGTATTATAATCGTTTTTATGTCAATCCGTGCTATGATTTTTACTCGTTCGTAACTATACGGATTTTGTTTAAAAACCAGTTGTTGACAGATCTTTTTGTTGTTTATTAGTAGATCATAATTTTGTGTTGTAGACCGTGGTTTTAATATTTCTGTTGTTTTTCGTGTATTTTTATCGATTTGGAAACATTGGGTGTGTTGAACCCATCCTTAATGATTCAACGAAATTTCCACCCCTATGTTGGTTTCCTATAAGGCTAAATTTTCCCTGTTCCCGTTTAGCCATGTCGTATTTTCTGCAGCCCCATGCTTACAAAAAGGAAATTTAATATTTGATCGGGTTACAAAAGGTTGGAAAAAACATGTGGTATGTTAATTTCGTTCGCAGATTGTTAGTTTTTTCGAGGCTTCTGAAGCACATATGGTTAAATGTTTACATGTTTGACTGAGCCAACTTTTTGTTCGGAGATGTAAACAAATTCGACTGGCGAGATGTAAATTAGGGCCTAATTTTAAAATTTGTCTTTGTTAGGACTGTTGCGCTATTTCTACCCACATTCGTGTTTTCTTCAAGCTATTTTGGTTCGATATACCCCACCTAGTCTCAAGAATACATAGGTATAACAAATAACTGTCTCCAGATCTGATAACGTGGATTACTAGATATGATAGGTAGTACAGCAGAGATAAGTGGGAATTTTTTAATACACCCAATTTAGATTGTAGAAATATTAGAAATAGAGAGCAGTAGAGCAAAAATAACGAATTGAACACATAATTTGAATTGTATGAATATTTGAAAATGATAAAGTTAAATATTTATTCGATTTTCACAATCGGTTATAACTATGACTCATCTGTCATTGGTGATTCAGGTGATTACTAATAATAATTATTTTACCAGTGAAAGCACCTCGGAAACCACCACTTTTCTGCGTAAAAATGTTGATTTCGAAATTTAGATAGACATCCACATTTTAGTGTGACTTGTTATTTTTTAAAATCAAATATGTTATTTTACTGTGCAGGCCAGGAAACAATATTATTAAGTAGATTGAAAAAAATCCGTATATAAGATTAGCTCCAGATTTACTTTATGTGAAATATTCATAGGCGTAACTTAACTGGCATTTAATTCTTGGGGGATTAAATAATTAATAATCAATTAGTCATGCAAGTTTTCTGACTAATCTTATCCAACAATGTATAATTTTTTAATATTAGGTATGTGTTTTTAAGTATTGTATGTAGGTATATTGTCTCCATATTTATGGTTTCTCTACACTGCATAATTTGACCTATCCTATACATAGTAAAACGTCTTAAATGATAAACAAATATCATTATTATTATTATTATTATTATATTATCATAAATTCAAAAATGCCGTACTTGTTTTTTTTTTGTATAGTAGTCTGGTGCATTTTATATTTTTGCCTAGATTTTTGCGTATCCTTGAATTAATGAGATTTGCCCAAATACATATATCTGTATTTAAAAGTTTACCGTTTCTGAGATCCTACAGGGTGTCAAAGGCTTCGATTTTTTTATTTACTTGGAAACGCTTTGTTATAAAACAACATTAATTATTCTAGGTTGAAATGGAATATCTTTATCCTAATTATTCAGTATGTTGAAATCTTCCCATTATCACCAGTGGCGTAGAAACTCCGTGGCACTCTTCTTCCATTTATAATAAAAATAGTACGCCACTGCCTTAATTATAAAAAAAACGTAGGATATTTTAAGTTCTGATCATTTTGAACAAATAATTATTCTTTGAAATGTTCTTGAAAATGCATCGTATTTAAGTAGTTAATTTAAGATATTTTAAATGAACAATTAGGTACTTAAAGGCGCCGTATTCTTGAAATAGTATTTTCTACAAATACAAGTCATTTTAGACACTTCAGAACTGAATAATACAGAGCTTAGCAAATAACAGGATTGTTATCTCATGCCAACTGCGAATATTCAAAGACACCGAAGTAGTAAATCGAATATACAGGGTGGTGTTTCAGTTTGATATGTCACAAACACGTGAGCAAATTTTGGGAATAAAAATAAGAATACAAGTCTGGTAAACTTTTGCTCTAACTTCCTTCGTTGTGAAGATACAGGGGGTTGATTTTTTTTCTATAAATTAAAATTTTCTTTCAAAACTTTTAAACGGATAAGATATTGTTTATTATTATTTATAATTAAAGCATAAACTGCATAAACGCTATTTATCATAAACATTAACTGTCAAATTGAAAACGACATAATAAATTGGATTTTGTTTTCACGGCATACTGAATTCAGAAGCATTGTCGCATGTTGACACGTCGTCGAAAAACAGACTTCTATGAATATCCAATTTGTGACTAAACTATGAGAGACACGAAGAAAATGAAAGAGACCATTTTTATTGGAAATGAATTGTAAAATCATGAAATGACCACTTTTTTTATTTAACCAGTGGCGTCACATATTTGTTTTGTCCAAAGTGACAAGCTCACTCTGTATCTACGCCACTGCTTAATTTTAAAGAGCCATATTTTGGCATCAAATGCAATATCCTCGGCTTACACAGTATCCCAAATTTGATAACAATGTCTTAATCCGTTTAAAAGTTATGAAAGAAAATTTTAATTTATAGAAAAAATTCAACCCCCTGTATCTTCATAACGAAGGAAGTTAGAACAAAAGTTTAATGCTCACGTGTTCGTGACACTGAAACATCCTGTATAACGACAGAAAGCTATCTAACCAAGAAATGTTTAGGTATAGATATCCTTCAAAATACATATTTTTTAAAAATTCAACTGTTCAAACATTTCAGTTCAAAATCAGTAATTTACCTTACCTTAACGCCACAAATTTGATGATTTTACAGCGAGAAATACAGCGACCTTAAATAAGATGCATGTGTAAGAAAATTTCAAAGAATATTGATTGTTTGATCAAGATAATCAAAACTGAAAGTATACTTTTTATATAAGTATGTTTACTTATTGTATATAAAGGAGTGGAACGGGGTTTCTACGCCACTGGTGATAATGGGAATACTTAAATATACCTACTGAATAAATTGGCCAAAAGTATTGCTTTACAACCTAGAATTATTGTTGGTGTGCAACGAAGGGTTCCCAAGAAAATAAAAAATTCTCGAAAAATGTAATAAAAATTTCAAAATCTTCGACACTATCTCGCTAACACTGAACTTTTAAATGTAGATATATTTGGGGAATCTAATTTATTTTTACTGTAAAATCTCCCTTTCCAAAGATACCAGTAATACATGAGGCATTTTGTACAGGGTGAGCAAATTTCGATGTTTTATAGGCAATAGTTGTCATTTTATGGAGACAATTTATTATGGCATATTTTGTTTCTTTCATTTTCTTGAAGTAGGCGTGTGCCTGTTACCGATCTGACATTTTCGTTTCGATTGTTCCATGTCAGCAATATTATTTAGCTTTTTCTGTATATTAATTTAATTACGTCTTGGATACGTTCTCAGAATGATTTGTTATTGTGAATATATAATTTGAATAGTACTATTATTTGTTTAGTATTTCATTCTGTCATGATTTCTTCTAAATGTTTTGTCAAAAATATTTAAAAAATTACTCTGGAAAAACTGTTTCTTCAGTAAAACGGTGAATAATCATATTTAACCCCACATATTACATATTAATGGAATGAGGAAAAAAATAACGATTTCAACTGGCCCATGGCCGCCTATGGTTGTATTGAAAAATAAACTTTAGGTTATAACTCAAAAATTAATAGTTACAAAAAAATTAGGCACTCCACTGGACTCTACCCGAAAAAGTGTCTGAAGAACGTATTAATTATTTTTTTCTAACTTTACAAACAAGTTACAGACATGTTTTCTAAAAGTGGAATTTTTGAAATTTTTGTTATTACTCGAAAATAAATGACTATAAATTATTTTGATTTTGATCATTAATTTTCTTTTAAAAAAAGCTATCGACAGTGGGGGTCATTTTTTTCCTCTCTCCCTTAACCAAATAACCTATAAAAACATCGAAACTCGTTACTGGTTTGTTTTTAGTTTTTACAATAAAAATATCGTAATTATATTATGTTTTTCATGGTTATTTTTCGCTACGTTACTTGTTAATTCAAAATTATTTAATTTAGAGGTCGTAATTTTAATTTTGGGGATGTTTTGTACTTTCCAGTCCCCCCTAGTTGCGTCTATGGCAATATTTCTTCTGGAGACGGAAACTTATTGAATTAGGCATAAGAGTACGCCGGGCAATTCCCAGTCAATATCAGTTCTCGGTTCATATAAAAAATTCTTGCCTCTCAGGAAACCAAATATTTGCTTTCGATAAAGCCAACAAATAAAAGCGAATGATAAAGACCACGTGCATCCTCCTTCCATCCCTTATTAAGACTTATAGGAAACCAAATAGTCTTCTTGGCGAAGTATGCAATATTCAAAACGGTGTCAACCGCAAATGCGTGGTCGGAAGTAAGTTATTGGAGAGACCAGTTTCATTTGCAACGGGCCCACTTAAAACTAGTTTGGGTTTACAGGGTGGACAACGGGAAAGAAAATGGTAATGGAATACGTTGTGTGTGGGCGAAAATCTGGGTGCGCAATGTATGAATAATGAGTGTACCAAAAATTGTGTACCAGTGAATTACGCACGTCTCAATTTTGTGTAATGCTTGATAAAGCATGTAATGCATAATATAGGTAATGCCTTTTTGAAATTACTGTGTATCGAATTCTCAAAATATTTTTTTTAGATTTCTGTGATTGAACTATATTATTGAAAAAAAATCATAGTATATGTATACCTATAGTGCCATTCTTGACATTATTGTATATCACTTGCTCAAAATATACAGGGTGTTTCAAAACAAAGGTGAAAAATTTCAGGGGGTGATTCCTTGTTGAAAATAAAAGGTAGTTTGTTATATAAACGTTGGGTCACAAGTCAACCATTAGGGAGATATTGCGTTGCAAAGATGGCGGAAAAAAGAGTGTTTTTATTGTGTTCCTCGGAAACGAAAAGCGTGGGAATGGTAAAATTTTGTGGAAGTGTTACCATGATCAAAAGACATTTGTAACATATTTTTTCACTTTTTGAAAATAATTGCAAAGGGTTGAAATTACCTACCCCTTTCAGTTTTTTTAACTATACTTTCAAAAAACCTTCTTTAACGACGTAGAAAAAAATAAGTTAGGTTAAGCCAATTCATTTAGAAACTTTTTTCTCTCTTACATTTTTTTGATAAAATTAACTGTTTCGACGTTAAAAAATAAAGTGTAAAGTATTGCACGTCAGGAAGAAGCAGTTTTATATATTAGGAAAAACTAGTTGGCCGCTATCAATTTCCAGATGTTTCCATTGTTGCTTTGACAGATAGCAAATGGTTTGTACTATTTTAACATTTTGAGAGTGGTTTACGGGATAATTTGCCTTTCGTTGTGTGATGTGTTTGATTGCGGAGTACGTTGGGATTCAATACTAAGTTAATACAACAAAAATAGTTATTTTCACAAATGCAGAAATGACAGACATGCACTTTATGTACGGCCAGGCAAATGGAAATTCCTTACATGCTTGTCGCCTTTATGCAGAAGCGTATCCTAATCGTAGAATTCCTCATCACAGTATATTTGCTAAGCGCCACCGAAGGCTATGTGAATCCGGAAAATTCAAAAAAAGAAGTTTTGATACAGGCCGACACCGGGAAGTACAAACCATTTGCTATTTATCAAAGCAACAATGGAAACATCCGGAAATTGACAGCAGCCGACTAGTTTTTCCTAATAATGGGTGTAGTAAAACTGCCTCTCCCCGACGTGCAATGCTTTACATTTTATATTTTAATTTCGAAACAGTTAATTTTATCAAAAAAATACAAGAGAGAAAAAAGTTTCTAAATGAATCGGCTTAACCTAATTTATTTTTTTCTACGTCGTTAAGGAAGTTTTTTGAAAGTATAGTTAAAAAAAAACTGAAAGGGGTAGTTTATTTCAACCCTTTCCAATTATTTTCAAAAAGTGAAAAAATATGTCACAAGTGTCTTTTGATGATGGTAACACAAAATTTTACCATTCCCACGCTTTTCGTTTCCGAGAAAAACAATAAAAACACTCTTTTTTCCGCCATCTTTGCAAGGCAATATCTCCCTAATGGTTGACTTGCGACCCAACGTTTATATAACAAACTATCTTTTATTTTCAACAAGGAATCGCCCCCTGAAATTTTTCGCCTTTGTTTTGAAACACCCTGTATATTTTTTCCTTTATTTAGTCCTTTAATTCTTTGATAACAGTTATTGGAACAAGAATATTTTATAAAAATACTGCTTATTACATAATACATGAGTTTATTATTATATTTGGCATTCCTACTTCTGTAATTGTGTTTTAGTTTACATTTTTTTATTTTCTTCTTTTTTGTGAAGATTTTGAAAACAGAGGTGAAATGATGGTATGAATCAATGATATAAGAAAAGCAATGAATTCTCCGTTGATTTGCGTCAAGTTACCTTAGTACAATTTTGCTTTCTTAAAACGCTAAATGTGCAGAATAAAAAAAACTTTGATATAAAGGGTTGGTCGATGTCAGACACAATACTCGTACAGAGTGCTCCGCATAAGAACCGACACATAGCAGGTGCATGTAGGGGGTCCCAAAATATTGCAATTTATCCAAACATACTTGTATACAGAGTTGTACACGGCAGAGTTACAAGTTTCCAAAGTAGGGCCAAATATTGGATACATGATTCAGGTTTATTATTATTCATCTTCATCATCAACATCTAGGTATGCTAATGAACAATTCCACAGACAAAGCTCTATTCAATAATAATAATAATATAATATCTCTACCCCTCATTCTAATCACAGGGATTAGTCCAGAAGTCGGAGACTTGTGCGGGAGAGGGGGCGGCATATTATTATTAAGCAGGCCGCATTTGCGCCCAGGAACGACTTACGTTGGTAGGCCCTAACCACTATTCAGTGCAGGAATGAGGGAAACCTCATTAATTAGGGGGGTAGTCAAATGTCAACCGGTATCAATCTCTCACATTGACCCAAGCTAACATTCTTCCACCCTACCATACCCGCAGAGAGGGTGCCAATCCTCTCCTACCGGCAGCTGGGCGCGAACCAACACCGATCTACTCACCTCGATTCGAGTACTAACGCCTTAAACCGCGCGACCACTGACCGACCAATAATTATTATCTTTAGATAATTATAATTTATAATATTATAATTATTAAATTATTATAGATATGACTTAATTAATAGGACTTGTAGGAGATTTGATATATATTAGCTTAAAATACATCTTAAACAGTAAAAAATGTTACAAAAGCTAATAATAAAGAATATATGGGTAGATATTGTGGGTGTAATTCAACGCTGGTTGGGGCTTTAGCCTACAGAGTAGTTAGTTTCACACAATACTGTTAATACCTGCAAATATATATTAATTTTTCTCGAAATATGAAGGCCTGAAGATTTTCCGTCTTTCTGTATTGGATTTATGCGAAAGAATCGTTTAACTTCTTCGACGGTGCCTAATTGAACAAAGCCATCAGTGCATTGTCTTCAGTTTGACCTAAATTTTCTGTGGGTCGTTTGAAAATACATATTCGGATTCCGATTATCCATTAGTCATACACAAATGACCCAGAACGAAAATTAATTTCTCGGAATTACCTAGTCTTGGGTTCGCGACCAATCGATTCCCGTCAAAAGGATCGTTGGTCGGCGTTAATCAGGTTAATTAGCGTAAACAAGGGCACGTGGGTCGACTAATGCATAGAGGTTGCATTTTTCACAACTAATTAATCGATTATATCGATAAAGGTATACTTTTACGTAGATTTTGTTAAGGTAATGGTTTAAATTGAGCGGTCGTTCATGAAACAGTAACATTGGTTCATTGAATTTTTGATTCTACCGAAATAAATGTTTTTTTATCAGTGTAAATTTGTTTATAAGGTAAAACAGGGATTTAAGAAACACCTGCTTTTTTGTTACTACTGCTACAATTCAGAAAAAAAAAACAAAACTCTTGAGGAGGTACGACAGAAAAATAAATTTGAAAAATTATTTGATGACTTGAATAATATGCAGGATAAGACATGTCTATTACCCTGGCAAGCCAACATCAGCGGCCGCCAAAAACAAGTACTGGATATTTTGTTGCTAATTTGTACCACCAGTTTCAATTTTGTACCTTGTGCCGTTTTCGAGAAAAATGGTGGTCGCTAGCGTAATATTACGCTAGCGGCCCATCGAATTACTCCGCAACTAACAACGATAGCAAAGCGATTTTTGTACCATATTTTGTTGCTCATCGAGTACTTTCTGAAGGTGTATTTTTCTCGAAAACGGCACAAGGTACAAAATTGAAACTGGTGGTACAAATTAACAATAAAATATCCAGTACTTGTTTTTGGCGGCCGGTAATGTTGACTTGTCGGGGTAATGGACATGGATAAGACTCGATAATTGATATTACCTGCAATTTTAAGGGAGGTTAAGCCATCTGAGGTTGAAGGGCGAAGGGTCTCAAAGAGACATTATTTATTACACAAAGCAAAACTCAATGGTCAAATTATAATAAGGTAACTTGACTAAATCCCGAGCAAAATCCCTTTGCATTCTTATGCACCTAACACTACGATTAACAATACATGATATTTTTAAAAGAAGGAAGGAAGCCTTTGTTACGATATACACCAGGTATACATATAAATAACAAAATTTCGGGGAATCGATTTATAGACGTCCTTAATGGGCAATAAATATGATATGCAAATTGAATATTCGGCAATATTTTTTAAGATATTGTACATGTCTACGGTGTCCGGGAAATTTCTCGGGCGCAGATAGAACATGAAAAAGTAAGACAAGTCCCTATAAAAAAGTTTCCTACAGGCTCTCCCTACGGAGATGTGTCCCTGAAGGACGCGGCTGGAAGTCTTGAATAACTTTTAAAGTACTCAATATAATTTAATGCGATAGATCTCTTAAAATAGTATCCTTGAAACATATTTAGTTTTATTTAGTTTACCAGAGACGGGCTAAGCTCTACAACTTAGTGCCTAAATTTTTAACACCCTGTATGATAAAGACTTTAAAATAATAAATCTGGATAGCTTCAATCTTAGACTAAAAAAAGGTACTCTTGTTTATTGTCGATAAAATGAACCGTTTAGGAGAAAAAGAATGGTAAATGAATTCGTGTTTTATTTTTAATTATTTTTTTTTTCGACAACAAAGTGCGAAGTACGAAAGTCATTAAAACAGCAGGAAAGTCTCATTTTAAGATGTTTAATCTGAAAAAATACAAAATTTATAAAAACGCAGTGGTGTCCGAAGAGGCACCTTGACGAAATTCTGGTAAACTTCATAAGGGGGTTCAACATGGGGTCCGTGGATTCTAATACACTCGCAATAACTTTCATTTCGCATTTTGTTGTCGATAAAAAAAATGTATTAACGATAAAACATGAATTCGTTTATTATTCTTTTTCTCGTAAACTGTTCATTTTATCGAAAATAAACAAGTACCTCTTTAGTCTAAGGTTGAAGCTAGGTACCCAGTTTTATTGGGTATTTATTTTAGTCTTTATCATACAGTATGCGCCAAAAGTATGGAATAAATTCAATAAAAACGACTTTTTTTTAAATGGTAACACCATATTTTTTTCCTTGATTCTGAAAGATTGTTTAATTCTCTATCAGACAGTACTAAAATTTTGCCCTCTCACATAGGAAAGTTTTCGAGTAAATGACGATTGAATGTTAGAAAACGTAAATTTTATCCATAAAAAAGTAACAATTCTGAGGTGTGTAAAATAAAATACAATTGATTGGCCTGCAAGATCGCCAGATCTTACACCTCTTGACTATTTTTTATGGGGATACTTGAAGTCAAAAGTGTACATTAATAAACCACGTAATTTAGAAGAACTTCAAAATCGCATTCGGGACGAAATACGCATAGTTACCCCAGAAATCATTCATAATGTACAAGAAGAATTTCTTCACAGACTTGCGCATTGTCAAGAAGTTGGTGGATGGCAATTGGAACATTTAAGTATAAAATTTAATCAATTGTATTTTATTTTACATACCTCAGAATTGTTACTTTTTTATGGATAAAATTTACGTTTTCTAACATTCAATCGTCATTTACTCGAAAACTTTCCTATGTAAGAGGGCAAAATTTTAGTACTGTCTGATAGAGAATTAAACGATCTTTCAGAATCAAGGAAAAAATATGGTTTTGCCATTTAAAAAAAAAGTCGATGACGTCATTACTCGAAAACAAATGACATTTGAAAATCGCATTTTGCGCTAAAATATGTATTTTTTAAATTAAAAATCGACCTGTTCGAGGATTTTTCCCAAAAAATAATTGTTTCGTTTTTATTGAATTTATTCCATACTTTTGGCGCATACTGTATAGGGTGTTAAAAATTTAGGCACTAAGTTGTAAAGCTTAGCCCACCCCTGGTAAACTAAATATGTTTCAAGGTCACTATTTTCAGAGATCCTTTAAAAGTTATTAAAGAAAAACCGATTTCCAGCGGCGCTATTCAGGGACACATTTCTCCGTAGGGAGGACCTGTAGGAAAACATTTTATAGGAACTTGTCATCTTATTTTTTCATGTTCTGTCTACCCCCGAGATGTTTCCTATATTTTCTCGGACACTCTGTATACACTTACTTAATTATGGAACTCCGTAGGCTATGAATAATTTAATAATATTTCCGTATCTTACAATTCCCATACGTATTCCATTCCGGTTTCGTTGTCCACCTTGTGACTGATCCACGGAACAACTCGTGTAAAATACCGTGCGAGCGGTCTTTTAAATTCCGCCTTAATCCCGGGCTCCTTGTCATTTCCTCGATCGTGTCTTCCGCATTGCCCCTAAAACTGTGTCCGATGTTGTTTCAGTATCGCCGAAATGAGTTCCACTCAAGAAGTTAGGAGGAGGTACTTTATTTAATCAGTAAATTCGATGTTATTGTTTAGCTCTTTGTACTTTTCGTTCGTTGTCGGACGGTCCCTGTTATCTTGACCGACTGATTCTTGAATTGAAGTGGTTTGCTTCGCTTGAATCCTATCGCTGGGTTTAGTTCCAATAAACACATTAAATGCTAAAAATTAAGAGGGTGATTCTAGGCCCAAAAACCTTAATAGACTAGGGACATAAGGTTACTGGTCTCAAGACATAAACATATATTCAAAGAGGACAAACGCATTCAAATACGGCCATATCCCATGACTCCAGGTAAGAAAAAGGTTATCTATGAACAAGTAGAATCTATGTTGACAAAAGGGCAACCATACCTCCATACAGTTCACCTCCAGTTTTAATCGAACGACTTGGCAAGAAACCTAGAGTTTGTATTGACTACCGAAGTTCAAATGACATTAGGTACAACGAATGTGGCTGCTATTTTACTAAAATTCCATGAGACAATTAAAGTTTTTGGTAACGCCACTATTTTTACAACCCTTCACATAAGAAGCGGTTGTTGGCAAATTGCGATGGACAAGCATTCGAAACACTAGATAGCTTTTTCCATACCAGATGGAGCATCTTACCAATTTGCAGTAATGCCTTTTGGATTTAAGAACGCGCCAGCGACTTTCAAAAACTTAGTGGTACTACCAGAAGTACTAATCAGATATCTTCATCATTTTGTAAAAATATATTTAGGTGACATCATTGTTTATAGCAAGATTGAAGATCGTAGGGGACATTTACAGAGTTTTTGAACGTGCTTGTACGAAATTTTTTCAAATTGTCTGGGAAACTTGGGATAATTAATTAAAAGGAAATAATTTGGTATATTTCTATTTAACTCTGTCAAGCAGTGGCGGAGATTCGGAGGAGGCTTAAAGCAGATTATTGAAATCTTTAGAAAAACTATATCACTGCGTTTTTGTAAAAAATAATATTTTAAGAAAATACAAGATACTTTTTTTTTAGTAGAAATATGCGCCTATTAATTTCTATAGAAATATACCAAATTATTCTTCTTCATTAGTTCGTTTCGTCAATCTACGTCGAACAACTTCAGAGATAATTGAAAAAATGTGATATTTTTCAAAAACATTAACGCTCTCACTCTTGGAGGCCAGTAACTTTAGGCCCTTAATTCATTAAAGCTTTTGGGTTTAAAATGACGCAAAAATCCACCCCCTTAATTAATGGCGTGGATTTAAAATATACCCTGTATGTCGATATTGTTCAGATAGATGTTATCCTTGTGCCGAAATCAAAGACAATTAGAGTTTCAAGCCTAGACAAGCCAATGTCTGTATTCTGTATAAGATACATGCTAGATGGTAGAATGCAAACTGAATGCAATTTTGCTCGATCTGTTTCTTTACGTAATGGTTTGAGTTCTCTCTCTTTCTGCATAGCTAGTTGGTATCGCACGACCGACTTGTAGTTTATATTGTTTATTATGTTTCGCACCTGGTTCAGCAAAGATCTATGAAATTGGGTCACTGTCGATAGAACGCCATTTTGTGTGACCCATTTTTACGTGTATTACAACGCCATTCGCTTATAATGTCACAGTATTTGCCGTCGACGTGAATAAAGTGAATACGGGATGTCACAAAATAGTGTAACGACTAAGATAAGTGAAGATAAACAAATTTTATTTAAATCGTATTTACACTTCCCATATATTAATACTGTATCTGCTAACTCTCGATTTGAATAAGACATTTTGAACTAAATTAACGTAAACCAACTATAATGGATACAGTATGAGACTTATTTTCAATAATATTAATACAATGTCAAGTGATTAGAACAGAATTTATACTGTCTCACAATGACAACGATTGTCAGTCGTCCTGACATATTGGGATTGTCACATGGATAGGAATATCCATCTATTGTCAAAAGTATATTTGAAAATAAATTATTGACAGAAATGTCAGTAACAAAACAAATTTATTTTACATCATTTGACAATAAATGGATGTAACCTTGATCTTGGAGCAGGACCATTATTGATGGAAGGCTGTCCTACCAATACAGATCCAACTATCTGTGTTAAATTCCATTTTTCATAAACAAATTTCCTCTACATGCGTTTATTATTAATACGAAGATGTTTCGAAAGCGATCGAATCCATTGGTTTTGAACAAGAATACCTTTTTATTTAAAATTATCCGTTTTCGAATTTTCAAATTGTTTTTCCTCTTCTAAAATTGTTACACTACTTTTGACACCCTGTATAGGTAACAGATCTCTTTAGCGATAATTTCATTTCTGTAATAACTACCTAAACCAGCGTTTACAACCAATTTTGTTATATGCATGTTTTTGTGGAGCTTTATCCTCTGCATGAAAGCTTTTATGAACACGTAGTCTTTTTTTTTAAAAAAAGTAGACGCTCTTAGCTAAGACGTTTTGGAATGTTGTATAGAACAAAACAACTGATGTATCAGTTATATTCATTGTTTAATGTAGAAGAATACGTAGAGGCTCATCTCCATTTTTTTTTGCTGGTAGGAAGGAAGTACATAATTATTCCAGCCACGTTCTACGATATAAATAACATTTTTCCGTCGCACAGTCAACTTAAATATTAGCTAATTAATTCAAACATAATAAAATTTACCACGTATACAAACATTTAAATGAGCAAGCAGTATTTAGCAACCGCATCTGTGCACACTTACACGAATTAAAGTAGTTGTTTTAATGAAAATTATCAATGTACGTACAAAGAGTATTGACTGATGTAAAAGCATTTTTTGTTATTTTCATTTAAAATATACCTATAAATCTGGTGTAAATACAGGGTATCCCAACGAAAATTTGACCCCCCTATAATTGGAAAACCGAATAATATTTCAAAATTCGCCGAGACTCGTCGATTTTTGTTCTTGGGGGGGAGCTTTTTTGACAGTCAAGCCAACTCGATATATTCATCCCCCTAATGCCTAGCAACCCCAACTTAAAAATTTCAAATGCAACTACCCCACTTGTAGCACATCATTTTAAAGCCCTTTTCATTGCGAATACAGTGACGTACCGTTTTTAGAAATCGGTTGAGATTTGACAGAATTATTGGTTACAAACGAAAAGATGACAAACCAACTTACGCGTAGTAATTTCTACACAAATGCCCACTAATAAGTTTTTCATCTACTACACATGACCGCATTACCTAATTGTTATTGATGTGTCTATCAGTTTACAAAAAAGTCAGAAATGAAATAAAAAGCTGAAGCAAATAATAAATCAGATTTATTTGATGAATTGCTCAAAATGACCCCGGTAACTTCCAAACAATAATACAGTCTGTTTTCAAATTCTGTTCGAACATTATTAAAGACATCCGCAGTTATTAATCGGCATTCTTCTACAATTCTCTGACGTAGCACTTGCAATGTTTCCGGCTGAGTGGCGTACACTCGTGATTTTAAATGACCCCACAGAAAAAAGTCCAAAGGGGACAGATCCGGAGATCTTGGTGGCCATTCGACGGGACCTCTTCTGCCAATCCAATGCCCCGGGAAATGGTCATTTAAAATTGTCGCACAGCAGCAGCATAGTGCGGGGACGCACCATCTTGTTGGAAAGTTATTTCATTTTCTAGTAAATTGTCGTCACTTTCTAAAATCTCTGTTATCCTAGGATCAATTGTACTTTCCAATAATTCTAGATAGGTGTTTCCATCGAGATTACCTTGGATGAAAAATGGTCCAACAAGATGATCGCCCAAAATGCCTGTCCAAACATTCAATTTTGAGGTGTCTGAGTATGAAATTCCCTGATTAAATGCGGATTAGTATCACTCCAATAACGACAATTGTGTCTATTCACTTCGCCATTCAACATAAATGTGCATTCGTCGGAGAAACATGTATTGTAGAGAAGATTTGGATTCAGTAGAAGTTGTTCACTAAAGTATTCGCAAAATTGATTACGGCGATCAAAGTCATCTTCATGTAACTCTTGAACCAGCGTCATCTTAAATGGATGAAACTTGTGTTTTTTCAAAATTCGATGAACACTGGAACGGGATACGCCAGAAGCTTGAGACACAGTTGTAATCGAATGCTTATGATCCATCTGCCTGACCCAAAACTGCCACTTCAACTGCTTCATTTCGAACTGGCCCAATTACTTCACGTTTCTTGTTTAAAAGCGAACCTGTTGCAACAAATTTGTCAATCAGGTGTTTAACGTACTGGTGGTTTACATTTTTTTCAGGATGATTGGCATTAAAAATTCGTGCTGTAGCTTTAGCGCAATCGTGATTTCGATAATAAATTGCAACAATTTCTACTCTTTCCGCGATAGAATAAACCATTTCGAACACACGTTAATACTTTCAATAACGGCTGAAACTAACGATTTCTTGGTCACAAGCAAAAAACACCGACTTTTTTTGTAGTACTGATTTTTTGTTATTTTGAAAAGGTCTGAATTCTTATAACTTAAGTATCTTCTACTAATAACTATTTTAGTATCTAGTTTTATTTGCTTCAGCTCTTTTATTTCTGACTTTTTTGTAAACTGATAGACACATCAATAACAATTAGGTAATGCGGTCATATGTAGTAGATGAAAAACGTATTAGTGGTGGGCATTTGTGTAGAAATTACTACGCTTAAGTTGGTTTGTCATCTTTTCGTTTGTAACTAATAATTCTGTCAAATCTCAACAGATTTCTAAAAACGGTACGTCACTGTATTCGCAATGAAAAGGGCTTTAAAATGATGTGCCACAAGTGGGGTAGTTGCATTTGAAATTTTTAAGTTGGGGTTGCTAGGCATCAGGGGGATGAACATATCGAGTTGGCTTGACTGTCAAAAAAGCTCCCCCCAAGAACAAAAATGGACGGGTCTCGGCGAATTTTCAGATATTATTCGGTTTTCCAATTATAGGGGGGGTCAAATTTTCGTTGGGATACCCTGTAGATCATGTGTATATTATATTGTCATGATAAAAACATATTCAATTAATTCTTTATCTTAAACATCCATAGATACATATTCTCGATAAACGGAATACCTAATCAATATTTTTAATATTTTTCTTAGAAGTGGATATCACTCGATAAATTTTGTTTGCTTCTGTAAGTTGGAAAATTCTAGAGCATGATTAAATCTGGTTATACTTGGTTGTAAAATAGTGTACGATTGCCTAATTCCGCTGGATTTGCCCTTAAATAGAAAAACAAACAGCACATATCATAGGGCAAACCATTACTATAAAACGTTTAAAACTAAAAATTAGTCACTAATATCGATTGAACCAGGTTTCGATTATGACAATTTGACATTTTGCATTGCTAGTTGCATACTCTCCAAACATCAAAGAAAACTGATCAAAGTTTAGAAGGGGATTTCTACAGAAAACTGTAAACATCTTAAGATGTTATAGTTTAAAATAGTACTAATTATTTTATGCAATCATCGTCGATTATTGTTAATATTGTTGCTATTATTAGTATTAACAGAATTTAAGTTCCCAGCAGCACAGGAACTTATCGACAGGAAAAATTATCGACGTGAAGTACATTTTGCACTAGTGGCCTACAGATGGCGACTGCAGACTCCATCAGCAAAGTTTATTGACTGTGCATCAGATTCATATATACCTTAGAATTATAGGGGTTTAATATAGTTTCGAAAAAAAAATTTCGCTCTATAAATAAGTTCGGAAATTTTTTGATGGACAAATCCGTTAATTCTTATTTGTCTCTATCTCCTCTTAAAATATTTGTACTTAGTTATAGTTAACCCTGTATAGGTAAATAAGGTTAAATCATCATATTTTATCGCAGAAAATACGCAGTTTTATATTTATTGAAAATAAACCATACTCCACCGTCATTATTTCGATTAATTTGATTTTTTATGGATATATGGAGAAAGTTCTCTTAACCCAATTAAACCGAAGCTGCTTTGGTTGAGCACTTGTTCACTTGTGCGAATTTTTTAATTTCTGTTATGTAACATTCAACCGGTAGTGGTGAGTTTGTGTATAAAATATTTTTCTTCTATCGTGCCCTGTTATTTTTGCGATAATTAATTTCAGTTTTTATGCGGAAGCAGATATGCTTTATCGCGGTGAATTAGTTTCACTACAATTTCTACGGAGCGGCTTAGCAGTCTGCAATTCGTTCGGTCCTTCCCTTCAACCGATGATTCTCGTGTACACACAACGTCAAAAGTCTTGGACTCCCCCTCATTCTTGTTAAAGAAATCTTTTTGTCAGAAAAACCAAATACATTTATAAAAGTATATTGTTTTCTGAATATTTTTTTTGTGAAAAGAATATGTTCGATAAACTGAGTACTTAGAAAATTAAAAACCAGCAAATGTGTGACAATTTTGACAAAATTTATGAAATCAAAAAGAAGTAACAAAGCAAGTTCTCTACTTGACTAATAGTCGGTATGACCTCCACCACGTTCCAATAGCATGTTGAAACGTTTGTGCATTGAGATAATCAAGCGGTTAACGATCTCTTGCGGAATATTGTTCCATTCCTCTTCTGCCGCCACGACTAACTCATCTGCAGTTTGAGGTGGAGGAATATGATTATGAATGGTTATAGCAACGAAATCACACATGTTTTCAATAGGATTCATGTCAGGAGAGTAGGCTAGCCAATTGAATCTATTGATATGTCCTGCTTCTAGTGTCTCTTGAACTCTTCTTGCGCGATGCGGTCGAGCGTTGTCGTCCATAAACACAAAATTTTCACCTAATTCATTAGGTAGGGGATAGATAATGAGCTTAATAACTTGTTGGATGTAAATTTGACTGGTCATATTCTGTGGTATGCGAATTAATGGGGTGCAGCGGTTGAACATTGTGCCACCTCAAAACATTACGGTACCCCCTTCATACGGAGCATCTTCACGGGGAAAATGAAGTCGCTGTTGACGATCTGGTTCTCTCCAGACTCTTTCGATTGTCATCAGTAACCAGTCCAATTCTGGTTTCGCCTGTAAATAAGACCCACCGCCACTGGGGTAAAAGCCAGCCCCTATGCTCTTGGGTCCACTGGAGACGGGCAGCACGATGCCTTGGAAGTAGAGTGGGGACCCGTAATGGTCTTTTAGCACGTAAATTTGCGTTGTGGATTCGTCTTCCAATAATAGGTGTCGATATAACACGGCGAAAGATACCTTGAAAGTGGGCCCTGGGAGCTGAAGATCTGCTGTGTCTACGGGCATATTGCACCAAATACCCATCCTCCCTTTCATTCGATACTCGAGGACGTCCACTACGTGGTCTGTTTTTCACTGTATCAAACTCTTCATATCTGTGTACTATTCGTACAACAGATGATCTAGGAATGCCCAACATGTTCGATATCATGATTAGAATGTCGTGCATCATGTAAAACAGTAATTCTTGCTCGGGTAAACGCAGAAAATTTCACGTCCTGGCATTATAATGTACGAAAATTCAAAGGAACACTTAGCTGAATATACTACCAAATTGATTAGATTTGTAAAAACATTGGTAATAAAGGTTCAAAATTCAAAAACCTTTTATTCTTTAATGACATACAAGATATATAAGAAAAGTCAATATACTTATAGATAAAACAAAGACATAAATACACAAACAAAGATAACACTTGCTACAAGTTTACAAGTGAGTCACAATATAATTTAAAAAAAGGACATAAGCAACAACAAATAATATTGTAAATAAACGCAAGTACACTAACAAAAATCACAGGAACATTCAGCTATAGAAATCAGCGGTACTACACAGACACTTATCGACAAAAAAACGTTTAAGATTATATGTATTTAAAGCTCTTCTTACTCTGAATAGTTATCTTAGCCCCAATGCGGCTAGGGGCTTTAAACGACAAATTACCTCTGGAATAAGGGATATGTAAATCATTTTTTGCTCTAGTATTTCTATTATGTACATTAAAATTAGTATCAAATTTCAGTTTATTATTAAAAACGAATACACAGATCTCAAAAACGTATAGACGATATAAAGTAAGAATTTTAAATTTTTTGAAGATATCAGTACATGAATGTGTGCTGGGAACATTAGCAATGCAGCGCAATATTCGCTTCTGGGCAACAAATACGTCACGGGATAGAGCAGAATCCCCCCAGAAGGCAATCCCATATCTCAATCTGCGCATAGTATAATTTAATCAAATGGTCACCACTAAGTACACTTTTTAAACTAGAAAAAAGATAACAGATGGAAGCCAATTTAGATGATAAAAATTCACAGTGAGAACATCCTGAACTAGGAATTCCACATTATCATCAACAGAAAGACTAAGGTTATCAATTCGTTTCTGAGATGTATGAAATCTCAGTGTTTGTGTTTTATCCGAATTAAAGTATAAGGAGATATTTTGAAACCATTCGATTAAATTTGCGATTGTATGTTCACATTTGAGTTTTAGGGAACTATAAGATTTATCAGATATTATAAGTGATGTATCATCTGCGTAAAGACTAAAATGTGTATCGTTAAACGATTCAGTTATATCATTGATATACAAAATAAAGAGGACAGGGCCCAAGACAGAGCCCTGGGGCACTCCCATTTCCAAATCAACTAAATCCGACTTGTACGTACATGGTCGGTTCAATTTTTTATTGTCTTTTTTGTTCCCTAAGTACATGTACTTTTTTACCACATTAAGAAAAATCACTAGGTTTAATCGAATGATTCTATATACAGGGGGTCCAAGACTGTTGACGTTGTGTGTAGTTATTAAGGATTTTGATTATGCCCTTTCTCTCCTCATGTAAAAGTAATTCTTTTCCTCGCATGTCGCACTGGCAATTTTTCTTTGCCCAATATCGTGCGACCTTGAGTCAAAGTCGACAATTGGAGCGTAATTCAGAATAATCGCTCCACCGACGTACCCCTGCCATTAAGTTTTACGGTGTTAGTCATGAGACATTGGGGTGGCTAAGAGGGGTGAGTAACGCTGTGCCCTTGAAATTCAGTCTGACAAAGTTTTTTGTGTAGTAGACCTTGGATATTTCGATGTAAATTTCAAGAGCAGAGTCCGGAAAATGCACTGATTTTGCTTAACCAATTTCTAAATAATTTACTTTTGTGATAAAGTTCATAATATAAGCCCAAAAACCCTCTAAGAAATGAGTTTCGAGGTTACTCGTCGGTAAATTATCAAATTTGTGGTGTTCTTTAGGTACAGAAATCTCGAAAAATAAAACACGTAGCAAAAGTAATATCAAAAATAAATTAGATATTTATTTTAACAATAATTATTTTCACATACTTATAAACAAAAGTGAACAATCTTATATGCAGAACTATGTAAGTTTATGGTATAACAATGTTTATACAGGGTGTTTCAAAACAAAGGCGAAAAATTTCAGGGGGTGATTCCTTGTTGAAAATAAAAGGTAGTTTGTTATATAAACGTTGGGTCACAAGTCAACCATTAGGGAGATATCGCGTTGCAAAGATGGCGGAAAAAAGAGTGTTTTTATTGTTTTCCTCGGAAATGAAAAGCGTGGGAATGGTAAAATTTTGTGGAAGTGTGACCATCATCGAAAGACACTTGTGACATATTTTTTCACTTTTTGAAAATAATTGGAAAGGGTTGAAATAGACTACCCCTTTCAGTTTTTTCTACTATACTTTCAAAAAACTTCCTTAACGACGTAGAAAAAAATAAATTAAGTTAAGCCGATTCATTTAGAAACTTTTTTCTCTCTTATATTTTTTTTGATAAAATTAACTGTTTCGACGTTAAAAAATAAAATGTAAAGTATTGCACGTCGGGAAGAGGCAGTTTTACTACACCCATTATTAGGAAAAACTAGTTGGCTGCTGTCAATTTCCAGATGTTTCCATTGTTGCTTTGACAGATAGCAAATGGTTTGTACTATTTTAACATTTTGAGATTGGTTTACGGGATAATTTGCCTTTGGTTGTGTGATGTGTTTGATTGCGGAGTACGTTGGGATTCAATACTAAGTTAATACAACAAAAATGGTTATTTTCACAAATGCAGAAGCGTATCCTAACCGTAGAATTCCTGATCATAGTATATTTTCTAAGCTTCATCGAAGGCTATGTGAATCCGGAAAATTAAAAAAAAAAGAAGTTTTGATACAGGCCGACACGGAGCTATTGCTCTTTAAAGAGGGACCCCAAAATTTGATTTTCTCCAAATATTTTCAAAACGGATCGAGATAAAGTAATCAATCAGCTTGAGTGGTAGAAATTTTGTGAATGAATACAGTGTTCGGTGACCCACAACACTTATAATCGTTTCTCCCGTTTTTCGAAATGTGATCATTTTTAAGTCCATTTCTAGCAATATCCGAAGTTTACTTATGAAAATTGATGAAATTTCTATATCGTTAGTTGCGCTGCGTTAAAAAATTTACATGTAGCGACAATGTGAATTCTTCCGAGGCCACTTATTCATCTAGTGACAGTTAATCGTGGTAATAAATAATTCATAACGCGTTTATTAATATTTAAATTAATTAACGATGTTGACGTTGCAGCGCTGTAAATGAACTAAGATGAGATTTTTGCATCTCGATAATGGAATAGTGTCTGTTATGCGGCTGTAAATTACCTTTTTTATATTTAATTGATAAACGTAGATACTTAAAAAATAGTTACATATCGATTTCACAATTAAATCCAATTAAAAATAGAATCTGTATTTTCCAAAACATAATTACAGTGGAACCTCTATAATCTGGACAATTAATTGTAAGGGGGTTGTCCGGATAAGTTATTTGTCCAGATTACTGAATATAAGCTAGATTTTTTTAAACAACACAATTATAACAACACATTTATAAAAAAAAACAATAAAAGATATTTTTTCTACGTTCATGCAAAAAACAAAACTTTATTGAACTATATTTCTTGGAAAAAGTGGTTCTTTATTGCACTAGTGCAATAAGGTGTTTATTGCATTCATCTGTCACTCTACAATAGCGTTTTTTCATCATGACAATCACAAACGTTCAAATCGATGTCACATTTTCCTAGACTTTGTGTCATCTAAATACAAATTTTTGGTTTTTGCATGAACGTAGAAAAAATAGTGTATGCAACTCGTACAAAAAGTGCTTATTACACTCGACGGGTTGTCCTACTCGGCCTGACGGCCTCGTTGGACAATTTCACGTCGCGTGCAATAAACACTTACTTTTTGTAGTTGTTGTATAAATAACTATTAAAACTTTAAATTGAAAAACGTCAACAGTTAGTACCTACATATCCTACTGTAATTAAAAACCTAAACAAACAAATTTAACTTACTTTGGAACTGTATTAAAAAAATCAGTAATATTTTTGTTATATTTTGACTCGATATCTTCTTTTACAGCAATAATTTTCAGTTCGAAAAGTAACTCAAGTTGGTTGTCTGGTATATTGTTTTGTGATGCCCATTCGATGCAATTGTTGAAGGACTTTACGGCATCTTGGTGTTTAACTTTTGCCACAATTTGAACATCATTGTCGCTAGAAGAAGAATCGTTATCTCTACATCATTTGTCTCGTCATTTGTTTGAACATCAATATCATTGTCTGTTAGTAAGATGTCAGTCTCAGGCCCACTCCCTGTGATCCATGCTTCTAAATCTTCTGTTGAACAATCTGTGCCTACCAATTGTTCACCAAGAACTTTTACCTCATTTAATTCATTCTGAAGTTCCTGATTTTATAATTCTCTTAGTTAAAGTTGCCAAAGGAATGTTATCTTCTTCATCTTCGTCTAAAGCCACCTCCTGGGCGGACAACAATGGCTTCCATGACTTTTTTTATTAGGTCTTGATGAACTTGGTACCATGCTCGTCAGCTTAAAGTCACCACCTTTTGGAAGCTTCTCATTCTATCGCGCCCCACCATAAATAACTGCGGAATGTTTCGGACTAGAAGTGGGGTTTGTAGATACTACACTGTGGCACCAAAAACTCTTATATTCAATAGGGTTTTATTATTTTATTAATATAGAAGTAATGTAACATTTCATTGTTTAGTGAAATCATAATATTGAAGAATTTTTTAAAAATTAACAAAGTCTGCAAAATGTAGTTTTTTAAATTAAAATAAATATTTAAACAAAACGTAAACGTCATATATTCGAAATAGCTTAATAGACAGAGTGTTACAATACAAATTGCCGAGAAAAAATAAAAATTACATTCGAGGAAATTTTTGGTTTTTGCGCTTTACGATGGTTATCAAACGTGCGAAAGACCGTTCCGTATGCAAAGTGTTAAAAAAAAAACTCAAAATTAAGAAAACAAAAAAAAAATGTTGAAACCTCTAACAAGGGTCTATTAGAACATTAAATAACGAAAAAAATACAGTGTTTAAAAATCCTTTAATATCAAAAATAAAGATAACATGATTCAACTTTTAAAATACAAGGCGTTTAATATAAACCGAACCACTCTCTAAAAACTCATGGAACTAAATTTAAAATTGATGAACCATTTATCGAGTGTATATTAAAACACTAATTTACGTAAAAATAAAGGTTGTTTTAAAAACGAACCAGTCTCTAAAAACCTTCTAAATTCATGGTACTCAAAAAATGTTTTGATTAAACTTTCAACAAAGGTCTATTAGAACATTACATAATGGAAAAAATACAGGGTGTTTAAAAACCAAACCCATCTCTAAAATAATAATGTCTGCTTACTTTTCGGTTACTGGTGGTAATTGTGAACATTATCGTTTGAATAATATTTTTCATTGCTTGCCATTATAATTGTGCAGGTATAATTTGACGTTTTGAAAACACACAGATAATAGTTCTAATTATTCTTGTCGTTTTTATAGCTATTTCAGCAAAGACGGCGCATTCACGCCAGTTAAGTTTAACAAAATCGTAATTTGCACAGAAAGTAAGTTAAATAGGTATGGTGATGTGTAATATCTACAGAATAAAAAATAAAAATATTCACAGCGTTCTATTTAAAAATAAAATAGTTTTAACCATATATTTATTATAAGTCTTGGTTTTAACGGTTTCGAGTTATATAAAATTCAGCACTTGACTTTCAACACCTTGTATGAAATTAAGCCACTTGTAAGACATTGTTAGAAAGCTTAAAGGTTCAACTATTCCTTGAATAACATTTTTTTCTTTAACCTGCATAGCATTCAATATACATAGCTAATTTCAAACAAAGCGATACAACATTATTATTTTCCGAAATATTTTAAATATCTCGGAAACGACAAAGGTTATGTGTATAGGAAATAACGTGAGGATCCAAAAATTGAATAAAAACTATATCATTCCATTTAAAATAACTAAGTTGGTGACGACATATATAATCGGAAGCGACAGCTACTTGAAAATATTTTCGTTGAATAGGTCATATTGGATTATGTAGGGTATCAAATTAAAAAAAAATCACTACAACTCCTAACGACACTTTGCCGTGAATCAACCTATACTCATATATTTAACACAATGATAATATAGGTATAAATAAAATATAATACAAGTAATTTTAGACATTTAAGAACTGAATAAAATAGAGTTTAGCAGATAACAGGAATGTTAACGGCAGAAGGCCTAATCTTTTAAAAATACGTATTTTTTAATTTCAACTGTAAATGTAAATATTGCTATAACATAAATTTACATAGTTCTACGTATGAGATTGTTCACTTTTCTTTATAAGTAAGTATGTGAAAATAATTGTTAAAATGTCAGAATAGCATAATGTGTGTCATACAAATGCATTTTAAAAGGTGTTATTATTATATATTATTGTTATTATTATTATATTATATTATATTATATATATTATTTCAGGAAAATTTAAATAGTAATAGTGAATAAACAAAACATCAATAACTTTATTTTTGATAATACTTTTGCTCGACGTGTTTTATTTTTTGAAATTTCTGCACCAAAAAAAATATTACAAAATTGATCATTTTACGGCGAGAAATGCGGCGACCTTAAGGAAAGTAGGTATATATATGTTTCTGACAAACTCGAATGAAAACGCTGTCCTTTGCACTGCAAATATACCGCAGCGGGAGAGTGCAGTAAATTCAGTTTCTTGAAAACCGTTACACCTAGTGAAGTATTTTTTTTTAAACAACTTTTTTTATAACCTTGACTATATTTGACTCGATATGACTATGTATAAATTTTCAATATTTAATACAGCTCTTCGCATAGTGTTTTTTTATATAAAGTTGTGAAAACATTAATAAAATTTACAAGCGTGATGTATGTTACGAAAAACATAATTAACAATGCATTCCTACTGAAAAGTTTTCGAAATAAAAATATTTCAGAACTTTCTTATATAAAGATGTCCCAGTGTTTTTTTTAATTGTTAGTTTATGCTGTGTCAGAGAAAGCAACTTGCCAACTGTGATGCACTGGGCTTGTTACATTTAATCTCTTCTAATAATTTTGTAGCCATTTTAAGGCACTCCCCACGAAGAAAACTACAAAATATCCACCAAAATGTTATTCATTGTTTTTAAATTACTTATAGCTATAGGGACATCAGAAGAATCTAGTACGGATTCAAAATATCTAATGAAGATTTAGAAGGCTCTGGTGTTTAGGACTCCGTCCTTCATATCTATTACTTAATTAGAATAGTGTAATCTCTAAGATTAATACATTATTTTTAAATTTCCTAAGATATAATTTCCTTAAATTATAAAATCCATAAAAATTGTAAAATTATCAAATAATTGACTAGTTGAAACAAAATAATATTTACATCTATTATTGTAGACAACTTTTTCATATAGCATTTCTCGTTTTCGCTGTATATATTTTGTTAAAAATTTGTATAGTGTCTTGCAAACCAAAATATTACAAGGTATCAACATATAAGTTGTAAGACCTATTCATATCATCTGGGAATAAAGTACCGCTACATTTGTCACACTGTGCGACGGTAACCACGCGAAAGTACTTAATAAAACTTTTAATTAGCTGAACTTTTTTGAGTTAACGATTAGGTAGTAAAAACAAACCTAATCTAGGTATATAATAAATAACAATTTATTATATCTGCAATAATAATAATAGCCCAGATACATACATGTATACGTGTATTCTTAGTTTAAACTATTATCAGGTGGTTTATGACTCAATATTTATGAAACACCCTGCATTATGGTTTCATAAAATTAGATAATTTTAAATTAAATCGATTAGTTTATCCATCAATGAAGCTATGGATGACACTTTGTAGTAATGACGCGGTCGCGGCAAGTCAGCATCAAGAAAATAAAATCCCACAATGCACTCATATACAGCCATGGCTTTTAAAACAGCGTCGTTGCCACTGCCGTGCCGTGCCGCCTTTACCGCGTTGGTCGAGAGGCCATCATCGGTAAAATACATTTTATTTTATATAAATGAATATACAGTAGAGTCTAGAGTCTCTATAATCTATCATATATGGGACCATAGACCGACGGATTATTAAATATTAATTAAATGCGAAACATAAATTAGAGAGAAAGTAATTCCATTAATAATTAATAACAATAGCAGCAAAAGTATTGAATTAGCTGTATAAAATAGGTGTTATAAAATGTTACATATTTATTTCTTTCCTTGGAAATTTCTTTCGATTTTTTGTCCGGTTGCCGATTGCATGCTTTGTCGCCTTATCAGGTTTTACAGTGGACCTGAGTTAAAACAGAAATACGAGTAATAAACACAAATGTTTTGTCCAATGGCTAATAAATGGTAGTGACATTTAAAGCGTATGCGTGAATGTTGTTTCTGCAGGTGCTTTGTCAAATTTTTCGTGCCGTGCGTTCCGAGACCAGAGTTAGAATTTTAAATCCCATGCATGCGTAATGCACTATTCAGCAGTAGTAGGGTGGATCATAGATGTCTTATATATACCGACTATGTTTTTATATTTAATCTTTATATAAATTAAGAAATTTCGCTACGCAGTTGCTGTCTATAGAAACTCAATAGCTATTAAGCTAGTTATGGACGGTGAGCGATAATATAATATATATGTATTTCTTTGTAATGAGATATATTTCTACAGACAAGTAAACGGCATAGATATAAATATATATTATAGCGTCAGTGCGTAACGTTCTATGTATTTTAATCACAAGTGATATTTTTGTAATATATCAGATATATATTATAGCTCACCGTCCGTAACTAGCTTTAATATTATTAGATATTGCTAGCGTTACGAGATAAATGATTTAAAAATAGGGTAATATAAAATTTTATGAGATTGAATAAAAATATATGAAAATATATTATGTACTGTAAAACCTAAATATTTAATAAATCAATAAATATTCAAAAATACCCTCTTTATTATTCCATTTTTATATGCATATTGAAGACCAGCACATAACTAAAAGTTAAAGAAACATTACACACTTCTGTAATTTTGCATTAATCAATGAACCATGCACCTGGAAATCTGCACAAAATATATTAATTGCAATAAATAACATAACATAGATAAATAGTAAAAAAGTCTGTTTTTTATGATCTAAACTAAGAATTATTTGCTGTAGGGAAAACCCAAATTTTATATTAAACTAAGTTTACATTTGATTAATGAACAGATGATTTCTTGTAACGGCCCAATTAGAAAAAGAAAACTACATATGCCGTACTGCAAGGAATACTGAGAATAAAAGAAATAATTTTATAAATGTTCGGTAACTCCGACGATTACTTTTTCATTTTTGTCATAATGAAAATATATGAGAGGCAGGCTCATATTAATTTATGAGTTCGACTTCTATACTTATTATTTAATAGCACACCGTTTTTATTGGCTTTTATTAGATTCCTTATTTTTTTTGTTGAATATACGATACCAATTTCAGTAATGGCAGAATTATTTGAATTAATGGAAACAAAATATAAACGGACAGAGTAATCTATCGTCACTCCATATAGTAGAGTTTAAACGCAAAAAATCGTGGTGTGCAGGTGGTAGTTAGGGGTGGTTTTCCAAAAAATTGTAAAAAAATTTTTTTGCTTAATTTAGATCTACACAACATGTTTAATCATTTCTGAAAGTTTTGTCTTAAAATTCCAAAAGGAACTATTTTATTTTTAATTTTAAATTATCCGTGCAACACGCTCTTATATGGAGTTCCTTAATATAAAACGGCTCGCGCTGAAACATCGAAATTGCAATATCATTTACACCAAGATAAGTCAAGAATGCTAATTCTAATCAAAAAAACACCTTCTACGAACGTTGTAGACTAAAGATCAAGGATTAAAATGCTTTTTCATTTTTGAAAATCCAATAAATAGTTTCGTCAAAAAACTGTAAAATGTCAAAGCATGTAGTTACCACCGCGTTCTAACGCGGAGATGCGAGGATGGTTGAAATTCGCTTGGCCCGCCGTTTATCTGCATGATAATGCCGTCCTTATGCATGTTGAAGACTAGACGGTCGCTTTTCGTTTAAAACAGTGAAATATACACTATTATAGCGAGCGTTATGGTAATCTAAGACACATTATAAGAAAATAGTGTTTTTAGTGTACCTATGTATTTGAGCAGGTATTTGTAAATATCTTTTCAAATTTATTTAAATAAATTAATAGCAGTTAAATATTAATAAACAGTCATAACTAACTCATAATATTATTTCATGAAATCATTTCATTAATTATAGTTACCAATTAGGTACAGCATTTCATTATGTTAAAATTTGCGTTAAAATAGTCCGAGGGTGCTTGTGGAGTCGATGTTCCGTGGTAAATTCTTCTATTTCTGTAAATCAACAAATAATAATTGGTAAATAAGAATATTCTTACAAAATTATTTTACAGCATTTAGTCAGACTCGAATTTTCTTCACTATCAGATAACATATTCTGGGAAGCATTTGTGATTTTTAAGTCTTTCTTTACTTTATTTGCACATGTATAATTTGAGCCATTCATCTGCATGACCCAATGCAACAAATTTGTTTTTCTTGCAGGAACATTGTGGCCGCAATCTATAAAATTGTTTCTTAAATTAATAATATACATACCTATAATAATAATTTCTATACCTTGTTTACAACTGCAAGTATTTAAAGCAGGGGTGTTCTCGGTAATATTGATACTGCAGTTAAAAATTGGCACAGGTTTTCCGTCAACAATTTTCTACCCACAATCTGCCACATCTGGCAAGGATGGTCTGGGTACTGGTTAGCCATATTTTAGTTTGGTAGTATACACGAAAACAATGCTGTATTAAGCTAAAATCCCTCCAAGGTCGTTTATGCAATGAATATTTTCGTTGTTTGTATAGAATCGCATTACAAACTACCATTTTATTAAAATCTTCTAAATTGTCACTTATGCCAACATTACTAAGTAAATAGTGATGTGAGAAAACACTTTCCAGCATGATTTGTTGCCCATTCCCACAAACTGACTGGTTGTATCACAACCTGTGAATGCATGAAACGCTGGTAGGCATTTTGTCATTGAACTGTTCATTTTCAATTCATGGATTGCTAAAAATCTTTCGGTTTATTTGGTTCCAACCTTCATCCAAATTTTCGGCGTAAGTATATCTTTGAAATGGGTCAATAGTAACAAAACATTTGTATCTTTACAATTACTTACATACTATTTACTTATTAAAGTTGGCATAAGTGACAATTTAGAAGAAGATTTTAATAAAATGGTAAATTTTGTAATGCGATTCTATATAAACAAAAAAAATATTCATTGCATAAAAACCTTAGAGGGGCTTTAGCGTCCTCAAAGCGGATCAGCAGATTACCTCCAAGTTTAGATAGCTTAAAACAGCATTGCCTTCGTGTTTACTACCACACTAAAATATGGCTAAACAGTACGTTACCCAGACCATCCTTGCCAAATGTAACAGATTGTGGGAGAAAATTTTTGACGAAAAACCTGTGCCAATTTTAATTAGGGATGCACGATTCTGTAAAAAAGATCGATTTTCTGGATCGATTCAGATCGAATCGCTTAGGATCGATTCCTAAAAAATCGTAATGCAAAAGATCGGTTTCCGATAGTTCCAAACAAGTCTACTACTCTATTTTCAAGACTGCTGAACATAAATCTAAAATTAGTTTCGTGCGAGTCTCAAAAAAAAGTTGTTCAAAATTGTAGCCTCATCGTCATGAAATGAGGATGGTACAGGCGTTATATTGCAACTTCAACCTAATGTAATATATACATATAGGTAGAGGTTACAATTTTTTTTCGAAAACTAGGCTCGAGCACACAGAACTAATTTTAGATTCGTGTTCAGCACCCTTGAAAATAGGGATTTTTTAATTAAGATTGGAGAGTTTGCACTATAACAAATATTTAACTGATCTCAATGGAAAATAATCGATTCACCAAATAATCGTTGTTCAGAAAATCGATTCAAAATATCGAAAATCGCATTTGAAAAGATCGATTATTTATAAAATCGATTTAAATCGGACATCCCTAATTTTAACTACAGTATCAATATTACCCGAGAACAACCGTGCTTTAAATACTTGCAGTTGTAAAAAAGTTATTATTATAAGTATGTATATTATTAATTTAGGAAAACATTTTTATAGATTGCAGCGGGCCACAATGTTCATGCAATACAAAACGAATTTGTTGCATTGGGTCCTGCAAATGTATGGCTCAAATTACATGTGCAAATAAAGTAAGGAAAGACTTAAAAATCACAAATGCGTCCCAGAATATGTTATCTGATATTGAAAAAAATTCCGAGTCTGACTAAATGCTGCAAAATAATTTTGTAAGAATTCTAATAATGTGTCTTATATTACCATAACGCTCGCTATAATATCACTGTATCTTTTACTGTTTTAAACGAAAAGCGACCGTCTAGGCTCCAAAATACATAAGGACGGCTTTGTCATGCAGATAAACGGCGTGCCAAGCGAATTTCAACCATCCTCGCATCTCCGCGTTAGAACGCGGTGGTAACTACATGCTTTGACATTTTACAGTTTTTTGACGAAACTATTTATCGGATTTTCAAAAATAAAAAAGCATTTTAATCCTTGATCTTTAATCTACAACGTTCTGAGAAGGTGTTTTGATTAGAATTAGCATTCTGGACTTATCTTGGTGTAAATGATATTGCAATTTCGATGTTTCAGCGCGAGCCGTTTTATATTAAGGAACTCCATATAAGAGCGTGTTGCACGGATAATTTAAAATTAGAAATAAAATAGTTCCTCTTGGAATTTTAAGACAAAACTTTCAGAAATGATTAAACATGTTGTGTAGATCTAAATTAAGCAAACAAAATTTTTTACAATTTTTTGGAAAACCACCCCTAACTACCACGATTTTTTGACGACCAGGCGATTTTGCTTTCTAAAGGCATAAGGGATAATATAAAATAGGTTTTACATTTTAGCAATAAAGTGCAAACGGAATGACACGATAGAATCATTTTTAAACTTCACTAATAGCCTCACCAGTTTTTGGTGCCATCGTATAGCATGTATGCATACATATCATCAGATCCCACTCCAGTTTGAATTTAAAAGCGGTCCGGACTTATGTGTGGTGGGGCGCGATAGAATGAGAGCAGCGCAAGAGGTGGTGACTTTAAGGTGACGAGCATTGTACCATGCTTGTTGTAACGAAAAAACTACGTTTTTAAGATTAATGTTCTTCAAGGTTGTAGGAATGTCAGTCTCGGACGCTACCATTTTTTTAAGTAGGCCCTTTCTGTAAAACAGTTTTACAACTTGGATAACATGTTGATCAATGGGCTGTATTAATGGTGTACGGATTAGTGGTAGGTACATGACACAGATTTGATTGTCATCACTTTTAAGATCAACTGGGTGCCTTGGGGCATTGTCTAATAATAATAGAGCTCTTGGTGGTAAATTTAATTCCTTTAATTTTTATCTTAGTGCTGGTACAAATTCCGTATGGAACCATCCACGAAATAATATATAATATATTATTATAATTATTTGATCTGACGACAAAAACCTCGAGACATGAAAAGAAAAGGTTAAAGCAATATTTATCCAATAAGGGGCCCCCCAGTTTGACACGCCTATGGCTAATTATGGTATTGTTTTTAGAACATTAGATTCGCTTTTAAATTTGATTACTTTATCTCGATCCGTTTTGAAAATATTTGGAGAAAATCAAATTTTGGGGTCCTTCCTCAAAGACCAATAGCTCCGTTAGGGGTTAGGGGGCGTTTACGGACCTATGTTTATATAACTTTTTCTTATTTTTTATCGTAGAATCCACAGTTAATTTCTGGCAAGCTAATTTTGGGACGCCCTGAATATATTAATGCTAATTAAACTTTATTAAAATAAGATATCTCCATGCATACCTATATTTACTGATCATTTGTAACCTTTTCAGAAAAGTAACACGTACGCCTATGCTTTAGAGTACATACGTTATATTTGCAGGTCATTCAACTGTCTATAATTTTGAAATGCAGTGTATGAGTCGTACGTACCTATGTACAATCTATTGCAATAATAATGGCACTCAAAGCAGTTTTTGAACTACTGGAAGTGCTGAGTAGAAATTTCATTAATCTCTATTGGTGAATGGAAACAACTAAGAGGAAATGTTGAACTTGAAGATTTCATTACAAAAACGTCAGCAGTTCAAAACAAATAGGCAAATTCATTTTAAATAGTGCCATTATTACTGCAATAAATTATACCTTGCTAGACGTTATTTGCTAGTGGAATTGCGCTATCTGTGTCTCTGTGGATGTCGATATTCCAAGGCAGCAGGCTGACAATTCAAAGAATGCTTGAAACGATGAAAAATACATTACAACTGGAAGTCTCCGTCGAGAGCCGGAGAAATAAAAAAGTTGGAAGTAGCACTTAAAGAGTAAAAATTGCAGACTTGCTGGAATACCTTGAACGCTGCGCTGTGAGAAACACGGCAATTTTTTGCACCGCCCTTTGCCGTCATTTATATTAATTCTTTCACTTTATCATCCTTCCAATATAAATGTACGGACTAAGTAAAATATTTAATATACAGGGTGTCTCACTTTTAAACAGCGGGACTTCACAGGACCTCATTTCGAGACTAAAAGTTATAAATATGGGTCCTAAAACGTTTCGGTTTGAAATTCAGGGCGTTGAATTTAATTTTGCTTATTTATTTTTAACGAGAAAACCGGTAATAAAAAAACAAAAATGGCCCTTGTGCAAAGTCGATACAGCGTGGCGTTTAAAAAAAAGTCGAAAATATTGTTTAGAAGACCTGAACTTTTCGACCTGTACATTTTTATTTTGATTGAGTTCGAGCGAAATCGGTCTTCTTCTTCTACCAACATATCAAAAGACGCACTTACGACGAATTGATTTGCGGCAATGGGTCTTATAATAAGTGAAACTGTTATTGATTGCACCAAGTCGAAATTTTGTTTAACTCCTTTTCAAATATTTGCAAAAAATCAGTTGCCGTTTATTGCCATTGCGAATAACACCATGTCGTGTGCTTTATCGATTGACCTTGAAAACTCGTGTAATTAGTGATTGGGTTAAAAATAAATTTAATAAGTGTTGCATGTGTAACGGTTAAATATGAAGTACACTGACCCGATTTTATCGCTTTGGTAGAAAGGGAAAAACGGATGAGTGATTTCTGACCGCTAAATGCGATGCTATTTACTTTTGTTAGAGAAGTGTTGTTATTTTTGTTTGTGGATTGTTAACAGTGCAGTTTTCGTATCGATTAATACAGCGATATTTAGTGCATAGGCGCCGATTTAACGGGAGAAAGAGGGGCGTTTTTGGAAGTAACTTTTTTAGTGGCGGCATGAAAATGAGTGCCTCAAATTACAAGGAACGTGTGGTGTTTGAATGAACAAAACGGTTCAAGGAGGGGCGTGTATCGGTAGAAGACGATCCACGTGAAGGAGCTCCCGCCACCTCTCGTACTGACGCGAATGTTGACCGTTTGCGACCACGCCTGACCGGCGCCGGCGTCTAAGCATTCGTGCGTTGTCTGACGAGTTAACGGCAACAAAGAAACCGTTCGCAAGATGTTGCACGAAAATTTGAATATGCGAAAGATTCGCGTAAAGATGGTGCCAAAATTTCTCACCCGTGAACAGAAAGACATGCGAAAATCGATCTGCGAGGATTTGTCCCGCATTCGGAGCGACGGTAGAGACTGGATGAGTCGGGTAGTCATTGGAGAGGAGACCTGGATATTCGAGTATGACCCCGAGACCCGTAAACAAAGTCAGTAGTTTGTGGAAAAGGATGGAGAGCGGCCAACGAAAGCGAGGATGTCCAAGTCACGACTGAAGGCAATGTTGATCGTTTTTTTCGATATCCACGGCATCATTCATCGTGAATATATTCCTGCCGGCCAGACAGTGATTGGACAGTTTTATATTGGCGTCCTGGAACGGCTGCGGGCCCGCGTTTTTCGAGTGCGACCCGAACTCGCCGAGACCGGCTAGATCTTGCACCACGACAACGCGCCAGCCCATTCCTCGTTCATTGTGCAAGAGTTTTTGGCAAAAAAGGCATTCCAACGTTGCCGCACCCACCCTATAGCCCCGATATTGCCCCCTGCGATTTTTTTTATTCCCCAAGATGAAGTCGCACCTCAAGGGAACTCATCATGGCGGCGTACAGGAGGTCAAAGAAGCTGTAACCGTGGTGCTGAACGGGTTAACTGCGGAGGATTACCAAGGGTGCTTCCAATTGCTTGTTTTTTCATTGACAAATTCCCGGAACTTAATTGCCACACCTTGTATTCCTGACAAAAGCCTTTATTTATCTTGTACATTTACTTTACTGTGATAAAATCTTTCAGCTCTTCTTTCGAATTCAAAGCGGTACATTTTTGTTCGCCGAAAGATGTAACCTACTTAACGGGATCCAGTTTATTTTCTTTTCTGTGCAACTTGGCTTCATATCGGATGCGATCTTGACGTTTATTTGTTTACCTTCCAATTTTATTCCGCGATCTGTCGAACTGGCAACTTGCAGTCAGTCAAATCTTCGAACATTCTGAGCCCTGAAATACTTTTACAGGACAGTAAAGGAAGCTACACACGTAGCGTTTTGATTCTTCAAACTTGGTTCTTGCCCGAGAAAAGTGGATACCCTTACATTAAAAGTGAGGAAAATTAGTGTGCGTCGGAACAGAAAAAGAATCTTCAAAAAATTTGGAAGCGCAGTTAACAATATTTTGAGGGTTTTCATAAAAAACGTCATTCCTGAACACCTTATTGGATATCTCGCTGACAGGTTTCTTGGAATTAACATAAAACCAAAAAGCTTTAACATTCATTTTTAAGTTGTTCTGTATACCATCTAGATAGTGAATATATGCAATTCGAATGTCGTGCTTTATTTGCAAACGCAGAAGTTTAAATATTGGTACCGTAATGATTGTTTTGCGAGCTATGGTCTATTTGGCAAGCTTTAGTGGTCAATAATTATTAAAGCTTAAAAATTAATATCATTTTCGATTAAGTCTGCTGTGCATTCCTTTCACTGTTGGGTAACTAGACATTCTATTACCGCAAGTCGTTATAAATCACGTATTAATTATTTTATCGTGATTTTACGTATTTTTAGGCAATAATATAGGTACTTATTTCTCTTGCATTGTTCTTTGTTACTGGAAAGGATCGTTACAGTTTCAATAACTCGAAAAGGCGAGCGAGGAACAGGTAATGAGTAATGTGTTTTGATTTGCAAATTTGAAATATTAAGTTACTAATTTCAGTTATCTACAATAAAATAATATTTACACATAAGGGATATCAAATATTCCGCTATCTTGAATAACAACTCTTATTTTATTATGTTCGCTGTTCGAAATACACCTAATTAATAAATCGGACAAATAAAGATAACACTTCATTGGTCGCAGACGTGACGTATTGCGAAAAAATGCAGGCCGATATCATTTGTGTAATTTATATCGGCTGTAAAGCGAGGGGAAGCGATGATATCCCATTGCACCGAATAAACAGCCGTATTGCACCAGTGGCGTAGATGTTGAGGGTTGAGGAGATTTTTATTAAGTTGTTTTAAACATTTTTCTAAAAATTACAATTTACTTCAATTAAAAGTTGACAATTGTAATATATACAGGGTGTCTGTGAAAGGTTGGGAAATCTCGGAGCTGGAGATACTGGTGACCAAAAAAAAATCGATTGAGCCAAATATGCCTTATCCAAATGTTTCTGGTTTAAAAAATACAGGGCGTTCAATGCTAGAATTTTATTTTGAAATATCTCAATAACTTTGAAACCTGTCGGAGGCACAATTATGTTTTTTGGCACGGCAGATAAGAATTTTTAACTAATTTTGACGTCACTAGTAGAGGGCGCCACTTATGGCACATCACATTGCTTTTAAATGGCAGAACTTTTTTGCAGCTTAGTGTATCCATCTGACTATAGAAACAATCGATTCTCCTACCTGTTGTATCTGAAAAAGGTATGCCCTGTTAAAGTCGTTAGGAGTAACAGTTTTCGAAATAGTCCTATTTGAAATATTCAGGGCACCGATTGAAAACTGTTATCGTTTCAGGCAAAGTGCCTTTTCTACTGAAAATACAGCAAAATGTTACTTGAAAAAGTTGTTCAGAACGGTAAATTATGGGTATATGTATAGTAATAATATTTAATATTTCAACTGCGACGTCGTCTCTTGGATTTGGTATTGAGAATTTTTATAATTAAGGCGGATTTCACATCTTCAACATTATCAACAATTGTTAAACTAATTCACCAGAACGGCATGCGTCTGGAGATTTCGGTTGTTGGAGAAAAAATAGCACGTTTTCTTCGGATTAAAAGTGTATTTTCTGTTTCGTAATTTTGGTCGTAAAATCTGCTCGTAAAATTTGCTCATAAAATTTGCTCGTAAAATTTGCTCGCCACAAAAATGACAATTTTAATCCTAATATAAAAATATACTATTTGGCGCTTAGTAGCTTAGCAACAAATGACAGCATGGATGAAACACTTCCCACATATCAGTATACGTCACTAAATAAAAAATGTCTCTCACCATTAGATGACGATTTAGTCAATTTATGTTGAGAAAATTAATTTTTATAGTATATTATATCTATTTTCTGTATTTTTAGTGGTTGTATGTATTAATGCCCAAGTTTTAGAACGTGTTCAAGTAATGTGTAATCGTCTTTGCTTCAGATGATAATAAAACGCATTGTTTACAAGTATAGTTGAAAGTTCAGAACGTTTGTGGGAAAACAGAGGGATAAAACACCGTCACAAACTATCTCTTCCAACGCGATCCCCTAAACCTCAAAATAAAAATGCGGGGCACGCCCCTGTCGGATTTACTTGGCGTGCATGTGGGGGTACAATATTCTTTCCCTCGACATCGATTTCAAATGAGCAGTGGTCATTTTCTTGACGCACGACTTGGAAGTGACACTTATTCGGTTTCTATCAATTTCCTCTCGACCGGTCGACGGCAGTCACTTCCACGGCCTGCTCTATATAAATACTGGACCGCGCTATACCGCTTCCTGGTTTACATTAATTTCGGAGCTGTTTTGTTTTTTATTGGCCTGCCGAGATGGTCGATCGTGCAATTACTCCAGACAACAGAGGGTCGGGAGCGTGAGTGAATGAGTGTGTGCAGTCCGTGAGTTTTCCGCATCCGCAGCCATGGACTTCTTGGACGAGGACGACATCTACTTCGAGATCGAGGAGGAGTTCAACGTGGCCTTGAGGAGGAGGGACAGCGCTCCGGCGACCGCGGCGGCGCCCAAAAAGGAATGGACTGAATATTGGGCATGGTTAGTGACAGATTGATGATTGAGTTCGAGTTTTTTTTTTAATCGGTTATTGATATCCGCGAAATGTCGAGATAAACAATGCTGTGTCGGCAATTCAATTGTTTAAATTAATAATCGGTGCAAAATGTAGCTAAGTAAATATTTTTGTGAGATTCAGTGAAAAACACTGCGAATAACAAGATATCGACAGTGATACTGTTAAATACATATTTTCATTTTTTTTTGGGAAATATATTTTCGCTTATAATATCACAAGAGCTTAAATTATTTCCGGAAATTTTTCTGGTTGCCATAGTAACGAGTCAACATAAAGGCATCTTATTGATTTTAATGTAGAGACGTCAAATTTTTGGCATAATTTCGGTTTTTTATAATTTTTTTTTTTACTTATTTAAGGGAGAGAAAAATAAAGCAAAAGTTCCTCATTGCCATATTTTGACCTCATTTTTTTCCCACAAAAACGAAAAACTTTTTCTCGTATCGAATACATTTTTTATTACATGTTATTTTATTGCCTAAAGGTATAGTTTTTATTTAAGAAAATTACGAATGGTGATCATTCAAAATGTAGATATGAGAATCCTTTCAAAATTTTGAATAGTTATAACTCGGAATCCCAAAAATGTGATTTAATCACCTTTTATAATGTTTTAAGAGAAAGATTTGACATTTTGTATAAAATAATACATTTTTCGTTTTTCCGTTGGGTACCCGTATTTACAGGGTCCGTTCTTAAAACTCTCCACAGCGCATCACTGTTATTTTTAAAGATATCCTTTTAGGTCTGTTCAAGGCCTTCTAAACAGAGTAATTTATAAAAAATATATATATTTTTACAAAATGATCGCTTTTTAAAATGTATTTTACACAGCGGATTTTTTCTTATCCCTATATGGCATATAATAGATCGATAGGTTTAATTTGATATATGGGAGGACAGCTTTTGTTATCTACTGTAATTTTATTAAAAATAACCAACTAACGTTTGACTTTTAAAACACAATAGCGTCAAGACAAGAACAGTATCGGAACGGATATTTATCTGGAAACTGTTTAATTTTTTGGATATAACTGGTATGAAACGGAACTTTTTTTTTAAATCGTAAGTTCGAAATGTTCCCCATTCCGAGTAATACGAAAATTATAATTTGTTAAATCTCTATACAGGATGTTACAAAAAGACATGGCAATGTTACTAGGGATGATAGAACATTAAAAAATTAGTGGAGTTTGTTTCATAAACGTATGTCCTACAGCGCCACTCATTTTTAAGATACAGGGCGTGCAAAATAATTCTAAAAAACAAATTTTATATGTACAATGGTGGTCAGCTTAAAGTCACCACTTGCATGTTTTGTCCCTTTCTAGCACCGTGTACAATAAATGGCACCATGGAACTGGTGAGTTTAAGCTGACTCCTACTGTACTTATTTTTTTACCACAGCTTTTTGCTCTTTTCCCAAAAACGGTGCATTATTAACAAATTTAATGACAACACTTTTTTATGTAAAATCAAATTTTAATGTAATATAAGAAGGTTTAGAAAGGGAAAAAACTCAACTTAAAAAAAGTTAGAGTTCTATCAGCCCTAGTAACGTTGCCATGTCTGTTTGAAGCACCCTGTATAATGTAATTTTCAGCATCTATAGGTCTTGTCTAGTACCTACACATATAGTTTTTAAATAACTTCATAAAAAGTAATCAGGTGGAGCTAGGTCGGGGGATTTTGGAGAAACCTTAAATACGGTAAATAAAAAAAAAACAGGTAATTATAAAACATTAATTGCTCACAGTATGGAAAACTTATGATTAAAAAACGGTTCTGTTTATATCAATGTTTAATATAAAAGTGATAGTTCCCTTTATTTGAAACTGTAAGAAGCCAAACATGATTTGAACATTTTTAAGAAAACTACAGCATCAAAAGCCGTCGTCCAATATATTAAATTAAAGCTCTTTTCATCGCCTATTCGACATTTTTTTATACAGTGCGTTCAAGAAAAATTCCACTCTGGACAATATATGTAAATCATTAATTGATTGGCTTAAAAGACGAACAGGCCAACAAAATGATACCTTAATCGATATCTTTAAGAATATAGGCGTGGGCAGTTTTAGTTGGCGGACCCTGTATATAAAAAAATAATAAATGGTTTTTGCCACAAGCCGTTGATAAAAGTTTATTGGATTTTAACTATAGCCTAAGCTTTACGGCATAATAATCCTATTATGAGGAAAAATATCTCTAATCTGTCTGGCTATGGACTAATGGGGTGTATATTACTCTCTGCACTTCAAACGACACAATGGTACAATAAAAATTAATTACTAAGCTTTCAAATGAAAAACTTTGCAAGTCTCTAAATCGTTTTACTTAATTATTATGAAATGGTATTTTATGAGGTTTTACAACTGAATATTAATACCTAATTTCAGTAGATCTAAATTGAAAGGGCCTTGGTTTTATTAAAACGAATAATTTAAATGATTATTGGAGTAGTTACTTTCAAACACCGTATAGTATATGTATGTACAGTGGCCGCAAAATAAAGATTTTCATCCTAAAGCCGGTCCCAGACGATGTGGCGAATGCCTTCCAACGTTGGACACATCACCATTTGCCACATCGTGTGGGTGGGCGCTGGTGAATTGCATGTGTCCAACGTTGGCTACATGCCACGTTCGGGCTTCTGTCGGTAAATCTGACCCACGTCAAAGGAGTTTCCAACGTTGGAAGCATGTTGGAAGCATCGTTCGTCACACACCCACACGAGCAATCGTGTGTTTGACCCAATCCAGGAGCGCACATGTTCCTTTTTTTTACTGTTCTGTAGATCTGCAGTATAAGTACGGCACTTACGAACGTTGGTCCCACAGGTCCCACATGTGTTTACAATGTTGCAACAAAAGTTCACCCCATCGTGTAGGAGACACACTTGCCACATTTTTAATGCGCAAATTGTGTCCAACGTTGGCACTAACATTGGAACCAACGTTGGACACATCGTCTGGGACCGGCTTTACACGTATACTTTTGATGATGATGAGCCTGGGAATTTTTGATAATCTAATTTTCTCATCAGTAAGGAGCGAATTCTGTATAAGATACCACAAAATTTAAAGGTAATAGATCTTACTGAATCGAAGCTATATACGCGTTTTATTTCACAAGTGCAGTTCTCAATCAATCCCATAAGACTATTTATCAACCCAACATATTTTGTTCTCTTACAAAAATTGTTTTGCTGTTCCTGTAACACAATTGTCTGTTAGTATGTAACAATGTCTGATGTCACATTTTATTTTTTGAATAGCATTCTATTCTATAGTGTATTCCAATAAACAGTTTTCAAGACAATACATTGGAAATTGAACCTAGGAAATAGCGTTTAAATTTGTTATTTTTTATACATATCTTCTATGCATTAAGGAAGCCTTGAAATAGTGTTTTCTACAAATCAAATAATTTTAGACAACTGAATAATATAGAGTTTAGCAAATAACAGGAAAGTTATCTCATGCTACCTGCGAATATTCAAAGGTACCGAAGTAAAACGAATATATAACGACAGAAAGCGGTCTAACTAACAAATTTTTAGGTACAGAAATCTTTCAAAATACGTATTTTTTTAAATTCAACTGTAGATGTAAATATTGTTATAACATAAACTTATATAGTTCTGCATATAAGATTGTTCACTTTTGTTTATAAGTATGTGAAAATAATTGTTAAAATGTGGAGTTAGAATAGTAAAATGCGTTTTAAAAGTTATTATATTATTTCAGGAGAATGTAAATAGTAAAAGTGGATAAACAAAACATCAATAATTTTAGTTTTGATATAAACACCACAAATTTGATGATTTTACGGCTAGAGTGAAAATTGGCCTCAGTATTTTATTCTGTAAACTTTGGTATTGTCAGTATTGGCACAGTTTATACAGTTTGTCGAGTGAAATTCATTTGTACACGACGAAGTGGGAGAAAATCTATTTCTTGACAAATCACCGTGCCCCTAGAGCGCGCGAATGTGCGCGCCTAAATGCGCAGTCGTCTGAAAAGAAAACGAAATCTGGGACCTCGACATCAAAGGAGCCGACATGAAGACGACGGACTGTAATAGACTGTGGTATTGGTTGCAGTCATTCAATAAGCAAGCCAAGGTTTTCTTCTTTGTATACTTTATTCTGTCGCAACAAAAAAAAATATATTGTACTAGAATCTACTCGTAGACGCGGTTTGTTGTTCTGGCTCGGTGAGAGTAAAATTCTAACAGAAATGCATACATATAACAGCTTTCTGAGTCTGTCAAAATATACAATGGAAAAGTTAGAATTTGTTTATATTACAAAATAATACCAATATAACTGAAAGTGTGTGGTATGCGTTATGCTTGCTACAGACTATGCGTGAATTCGCGATTCGTAATGCACGATGCGTGATTTCTAATAGCCGTTTGTCACTATACAATATTATCTGAGAAAAATATTAAAAAATTCATTTGAAAATTATTTTTAAAATATCCTGTAATTGCAAGCGGGAGATTGGGTATGAAATTCATAAAATAATTTACTAAGAAAATATTTTCAACTTGTTCTACTTTTGCGGTGAAATCGACGCAGAAATATGCGCATAACGTATTTACATAATTTGGAATTTTAAATTTTCAACCTAATCTAACTTTAACCTTAGTTCTGTCAAGTGTGAGAATAAGTGTCGTGCTATTTATTTTATTATATAAACTAGTTATTATAGGTAATGAGTTGTTAATCGTATTTCCAGACTACTGCGCTTGCGCATGAATGAAAAATAGAAAATAATTTATGGAAGTTACAGTGATATTGTATCGTTTTTAGATTTAAATATAATTATTTTGTAAATTTATCAAATAATATTTACATAAATTTTACCATAATTATCGCATAGTGACAAACGGCTATAAGGAATTCGTGCATCGTTTGTAGGGTTTTATGAATGGATTTTTAACGAATAAGACCCTACACACTATTCGCGAATTTCTCGCATATCACGAATCGAGAATACACGCATAGTCTGCAGCAAGCCTTAGTCGTATTCCAGTTTCTTGTTTTATAATAAAATAATCAAATAATAACAATAACTCTCAAATTTTATATAAGCTGTAGAAATATTTCTATTTAGTTTTCTTCAAGTAAATTTGTACCAATACCAAATTTTACTGAATAGATATTTGTTCCGCAAATTTTGCTAATATCTACTAATACATTCAAACATATTATTCATTATGTACAGTGGGAGTCAGCTTAAACTCACCAGTTCCATGGCCCATTCTTTTCTAGTGCCATTTATTACTCACGGTGCTAAAAAGGGACAAACCATGCAAGTGGTGACTTTAAGCTGACCACCATTGTACACATAATATATCGAATTTATTTGTCAAAAAATGAAATATCGGTTCTAGGCGCAGTTTCATGTTTTTAATATATTAGAGTCGCTCACCTACTATCATCATCCCCTTATCTAATCGCACCTTATCGGTGACCGTGTTTAAAACTTTCTCCTCGTCGCCGTTGTTCTTTTGTCTGTCTTACGAAGCGTTGGTAATGCGATAAGGACATTCTTGTTCGACTATGTGTCACATTTTGAGATATCACAAACAATGTCCGTTATTGTCGACGCTGATGTGCCTTGAAATCCCAGTTTATGCGACGCCATCGGAATTTCATATGCATTATGGATATGGAGTGATAAACGAAGAACGGCGTTTTATCGATTGAAATTCGCTTTTAGGCCTTTGTTTTTAGTTTAGTCGATAACGGAAATATTTTAGGATTACAGACGCGATCTTCATAGTCACACTGGATCGCACGGGATTTGAGTAAATGGTTGCCCAAGCTACAGGCTGAAGAGTAGTGCATATTTTTATGTACATTATGTACAGTGTGTCCCAGAATGATGGAACGAAATTCATATTTTTTTTGTAGTTGAAAGATGGTGATGCCTGAAAATTATGTATTAGCGTTGACACCCTGTATCTTGAAAACAAAGGCCCTAATAGAAAATATCTATAGGGCAAAATGTTTTTAAAGTCGGACAAGAAATAAAGATCTTCATGCTTGACGTTCCGTTATGTTACACTGTGTTTTACAGTAGGGGTTTTTTGGGCCCGAGATTTGTCCGTCTGTCGAGAACTGTTGTTAACGAGTCAATTTTGAGTGTTCTGTGCGATTCAATGGTTTAACAAGCAAAGAAAACCTCCGTGAACAATAAGTTGTCGATAAATTGACGAATCTTAGAACCAAAGAGCTGCTATTACCTAATACTATCTCGGGCCCAAAAGTGTATACGCATTTTGCCATAAGGTTGCGCCTCTATCTATAATTTTTCACTCAACGGTATTAGAGTGAATCGAAAATTATTGTCAGGTTTTGTATGTTTGATTTAGAAATTTTATTTTTGCAATTCTCAGAAAAATTTCAGGCTGTTTTGTTTAAAAACTAATAGCTCTTAGTCTTTAAAGTGTTATGCCTTTTTAGATAAAAGTAAGGTAGCACTCTAATACATACTCTGCATGATCATCTTCAGATGAGTTTTTAACGGAATCGGCTGCTCCTAGGGACTTTAATAAGGTGTACATTTCTTAAGTAGAAAATGTAGGGACAAATGTGTTTCTATTCCGAAATGACATATACCGTGGTACAAAAAGTTGAAGAAGATTTAAAAGTATCCTAATGAACGCTTATGGCGTCCTCTTGGAAATACAGCCAATTGTGCATAAAATTTGAATTTCCCGTTCCAAGAAACCTCCGCTTACAAAATTTTATGAATTTGACTTAAAGTAGTAGAGTTATTAAAGAAAATGTTATTATTTTTTTAAATTTGACATCCTGCATACCCTAAACGAAGCGTTTCCAGACCTAAGTTCATAGAATTTTTTTTTTTGCTTAAAATTGGTTGATTGAATAACATATTAAAGTATGTACATCTCCTCCTGACACACCCTGTAATATGTAATTATTATCTATAAATGATACTGCAAGAAACAACTACTCCACGGAAAACTGTAAATTCCTCTTGAAAAAATAAACTTTTTATTCCTTTTCCCTTTTTCTCTTCGGGCTTGCGTTTTCGAGATAATGTTTTTTTTTTAAGTGTAATTTACAGTTTTCCGTTGCGACACTTATTTAGGAACACCCTGTATGTGTGAACAACCAAGAACCTTTGTCGGCCACACCACCAGACATAGACCGGTTTCGGGCTTGTTAGCCCTCATCAGTATGCCATAGGTGAGATAACCGACAATTGAACTGGCTGTTCCTTCATATGTCATTGTATGTTCACATATAAACAGAGTGCAGGTGAGATGTATCTCACCTATTGTTATTTTTGCTGCGTGCACAATTAGGGCGTGTACAACCAATTTTGCATTAAAAAATAAATTCATTAAATGCTGTCACGTCTATTATCTACAATTTACTTTGTTATTTGTATACTTTTAACGAAATCCCCACATTTTTCGCAACGTTTTAATTCTTAAGTCCGTCTCTGGCATGTCTTTAATTTGTTATAAAAAAAACCCAGTTTATAGTTCGACGCTGACATTATAAAAACAATGCAGTTTGCAATTCGACGCTGACATTCAAGTTTTGCTGCTGTTCGTACCTGAAGGAAGAGTCAAGTCTGTCGTTAAAACATTTATGTAAATATGTGGACACGGCGTCACCGTTTCCGTGAATCAATCGCAATGCGGTTGTGGCTGATGAGATAAATAGAAGGAAGTCGTCCTGTAATCGGACTTCCTAATATGAGAGCCTATACATCCGGTAACAGAAAGGATTTTCGATAGGATAAGCTGTTGGCGCATCGAAGGAAAAGTGTATTCGTCAACCTGTTGAATAGTTGAATAAAATAGGGACTATCGCATGCAATAATAATGGCACTCTTTAAAATGAATTTTGCGATTTCTTTTGAACTACTGATGTATTCGTAATGAAATCTACTTTCAGTTTTTAACATTAGTCCTCAAAGTCGCCGTATTGCTCGCGATAAAATGATCAAATTTGTGGTATTTTTTAGGTACAGAAATCTCGAAAAATATAACACGTAGAGTAAAAGTAATGTCACGGGTTTCCTAACACGATCTTTTCTTTTACCAGAAAAATAAACAGTTAATTTTAACTGATATTTATTAACACTCTGTACACTACCACCATCACTCAATTAAACACTATTGAATTAATCACTATCTAAATCGCTCTGAATTCTAATTGATCTCTCCGAAATATCCAAATAACAACTCTCTAATTCAAGACTGACTGACTCGGCCGTTTATTCTTCTTTTATAGACCAAACGAATATTCCAGGTATTTTCTAGCAGCCCTAGATCCATTTCTCGAACGATTTTCGTCGATTCTCAATTTTCCAGTCGCGCCTCGATAAACGGCATTATTTTGTTTGTTTACCAGAGGCGATCGGGGTAATCTAGCATTTCACGATAGCACAGTCGTCGAATTGGGTGCGAGCGGGGCAAATTCTGTGACGGTAATATTAAAAATAAAATTATTGGTGTTTTGATTATCCACTTTTACTATTTAAATTCTCCTCAAATAATACAATAACTTTTACTTGAAAAACGGTAAATTATGGAGACGTGCAAAATTTCAAGAACTTCAACGAGGTTCTCCTACCTTTTTTCAGATAAAAAAGGAAGGGGAATTGATTGTTTCAATAGTCAGATGTATACATTAAGCCACAAAGAAGTTATGTCCTTTAACAGAAGCATGATGTGCCAGAAGTGGCGCCCTCTACTAGAGACATCAAAATTAGAAACAAATTTGAATTTCTGAATTTCGAAACTTTGTATGTACAAAAAATGTACTTTTGAACTGCTGACCTATTTGTAATGAAATCTATCAACTTTTAACATTACTTGTTTCACTCACCAATAAAGATTTAATGAAATTTCTACTCAGAACTTCCAGAAGTTCAGAAACTGTTTTAAGGGAGTCATTATTATTGCAAAAGCATGTACATAAATAGCAAATAAGGCAGTCTATTTTTAACGCGATAAATTATTATTTAATTTGTCAATGTTTAACATTGTTTTTTATTTTTATCAACTTCCCTATGTGGGTGTATGATTTGTTAATATCTTCATTATTCTACCGCAATTTCCTGTAAAAATCTAATTCCGACTAATTTGTAGTTTTTTAATTTCTAAATTTGTCCTTCAAAGGTAATCAACTAGAATGTAATTTACTTAACGATAAAAGCGTAGAAAAAAAATTCTACCATTAATAACTAACTCATTCTAATACAGTTGTTTGATTATTTTCCAAAGCATATTTATCATAAATTTAATGTATTTGGTATTGATTGTCCTCCTACGTGCTCACAGTACCTTTCGAGTAATCTTGTAGAGCTATGTACAAATTTAAAATAAATTGGTGTAAGCTTTATGAAACCACCTAAAAAGTTATTTTAAAACATGAATGCATTTAACAATAGTCAATGTTTTAGATGGGCTTTTTTAATTCTTGAATTGCATAGCATTGCTTTAAAATTGCATGTATAATTTCTATTCTGCTTTTGATAGTAATAGCTATATGGAACGTCAACAATTTCTGATAGTACGTGTGTGTTATATTAGAATTATCTGTTTCTTACTAATGTGGTCCATATTTATTTATTTTTTTCATAAAAATATGTTACACGTCTAATCAGTAGTGGTTTGAAACATTAGACAGTCAATAATTCAATAAACTATGGATCACAATGGATATTTAAAAAAATAACAAAAGATTTACTGAAACAGATCATTTTCTCTTTCTTAGTGAGCAATCTATAGCCAGTGCCCGGGCAAGCGTCATGATATACGATGATGTCAACAAGAAATGGGTACCATCGGGCACGTCGTCGGGCCTCTCCAAAGTGCACATCTACCAGCATACAGTACAGCAGACGTTTCGAGTCGTTGGCAGGAAGCTTCAAGATCATGAGGTATTTATTATTACATTTTAAATAAATTTTTGAAAAAGTAATGATCAACAATGTATGAAGAAATTGGAGAAAATATGTTTCTTCATCAGTTTATAAATAATAAGCCCCATTTTAAACATTAGTAATAACTTTTAAATGTTCAGGATGTTTACACTGACCATTGTGGCAAGGCATTCGTAAACATTGAAGTCATTAAAATTTTACTGATAAGAAGGGGGTAACAACTGAACCCGTAGAGTGATTCACATTCCTCTTCTTTATCTAAATGCATTGCCTGGCAATCGGTGCATTACCAGTAATGTTAATTTTGATTCTCTTACCCGCAGGTCGTAATCAACTGTGCCATTCTAAAAGGACTGAAGTACAATCAAGCCACGGCTACATTTCACCAGTGGAGAGACAATAAGCAAGTTTACGGGTTAAATTTTAGTTCCAAAGAAGATGCAGATTGTTTTGCCAGAGCGATGTTCCATTCGTTAGAAGTAAGTGAGGGTGGTGATTGTGTTTTTTGTGTGCTACAAAAGGGGCTTTGTTGTTTCGGTTTTCTGGAAAGAATGGGGGCCGTCTCATTATTTCCAGCTTTTAATGAAGTGTATTGTTTCTTACGTTTTAATGAGTGCTATATTTGTCTTTTGTGTAATTTTAAATTACTGTAGCATAAGCATTTTTTCTTAATTTTTATTTTGATTTTATTACCAGCACCTTGGCTGACCTCTCTACGGGAGGAAGGTCCGGCACTCTATAATTATCAAGAGTGGCTGCCATGTCATTTATTAAAAATGTAAAATTCCGTCAATTTTGAGGTTTTTTTCAAGTTTCATTACATTTTTCCCTGTCTTCTAAAACTTAGATCGGGTCGTCTTAAGTGATTCTGCTTGGTCCAGTTTTGTTAAACGCTATGTATAAAAACTCGGAAATAAGTGTGTTAGATTAGTAAATACAAATTTTTCACTAATTACGATCAGTATGCTGAGACGCTTTATCCACGGTGGGATTTAACAAACTTATTGGATATTATACAATTTCTCTGTGTAGCTTACTGAAAAGTAAACAAAACTTTTGATATGTTCAAATTAAGATTGCCAGTAATATCGTCGTGGAAGGACCTGTGTAGGTTCCGGAGGGTAAAATAAAGACCCTTGTGAGAATGACCTGAATACAAAATCCTTTTTCCACATTTTTTAGGCATTGCTTAACGTTTGTCGAATTTCTACAAAAAAGCGGCTCACTTCATTTTTGTTATAGTGATATGTAGTAATTCCTATGTATAAATTTTTTATTCAACAGGTACTTAGTAACATAGTTAGGCCACCGCCACAGCCGCAATACGCACCTCCGATGCAACAGATCCAGCAGATGCCGCAGCAGCCTGTGCAGATCCAGATGCAACAGCAACCCCCTCAGCCTCCCCAGATGCCCCAACAGAACCAATACGACGAAGACATGGGCTACCGTACCATGACCAGGGAAGATGTCGCCATCCTTCAGGAGAGGAGGATATCCTCCAACGTCATGTCTCCCCAACCTACCTCTCCCATGACTCCCCAACAGAACAACGTCGTTCCTGCGCCCCCCGCTATGCCGATGGGAGCTCCCAGTCCCGTGTCTCCCCCTCAGGGTGCTCTGGGCAGTAGAGAGGGGCACCAGCGTACCGTAAGCGCTCCCCCCGCCCCGCCACCACCTCCAGGGCCGCCCGCACAACCCGTTGTTGCGGCTCCCCCTCCGCCACCGCCTCCGCCCATGAACATGTCTCGGTCGCAGAGTAGCGACGGAGGGGAGGTGAATTCATTGGCGGCGCAATTGCAGAACGCCAGGCTCAAACGGAACAATAAGGTAAGTGGCAAGGAAATGATCTCCAAAGAATTAAAAAATGTCTACTACTTATTTTTCCAAGTGGTTTCTTTTAAAAATGAAATAAAAAGTGTAAATATAAATAAATATTTAATATACAGGGTGATTCAGTCATTATGTTCTTAATTTCAATCACGTATTCACGAAAGCCTAAGGAAGACAGAAACTCAAAAAAAATTACTACAAATAGAGCATTCGAGCGTTGAAGCAAAACAGCGTTGCCATATCAGGACCACACACAAATAATGTACTGACAGCACATAACAAAGCATTTAAAATGCGAATTTTACGTTGGTGTGTAGTTTCCCACAATATTAATACCTAATACAAAATTATATGTAAAACGACAGATATTTATGGTAATTTATTTTCAGAATACCCCACCACCGACTGAAAATAGTGGATCGTCGACGAGTAGCGGAGGTAGTAGTAATTACGGGACATTAGGAAGAGGGGGAGGCGGTAGCATGGCTTCCATGATGGATGAAATGGCCAAAACGTTGGCTAGGAGAAGGGCAGCGGTAAGTGGAACATATTTTTTAGTTTTGCCACTCTAATTGAAAATTTTGCTACAACAGGTGGAGAAAAAGGTGCCGGACAAAGACGACGATGATAAAAAGGCCGCCATCTGGGAGAAGACAAACACTCTGCCGAGCAGCACGTCGAAATTCAACTCGGAATCCCCCAAGAGCGTGAGGAAGAGGTTCGGCTCGGCCTCCGAGGAAACTATACTGAAAGTAAACGGCCTATCGGAGGTTGGCAGCCTCTCGCTCGGACCAACGGAAATCGAAAGCCTCAAAAACTACTTAGTCACGGAAATGAGGAAAGAATATGCTAAAATGAAGCAGGAAATTATAGATGGTAAGTGTACGCAACGAGTTTTCCGATAAATTACGTTTATCTCTACATTTACATACATTTATTCGTGGAATCTTTTCAGTAATCAAATCCGAGCTGAACAGGAGGTAATTTACTATATACGCCCAGGAACCACAGAAGAAACCACCGACTCGTTGAAGCTACATGTTTTTTGTATAATTTTTACACACGAACCAGACTATATACGCGACAATTTGTAACAAATATTAACAATAAGTAATAGACGTCGATAGATACTGAACGTAAGCAATGTACGTTGTTATTGACAAGGGGGGTATAATCAATGTCTCGCATCGGCTGTCCCGTACATCTGAACTACTTCTATTAAAACCAACCGAAATCACTTAGGTAGGTAAATTTTTTATATGACAAAGATAAGTTGGGGGTTACGTAACGGGAAACAAGACATTTTCCAATACGAACAAATTACGGGACGTTTGAACTACTGCCTATAAATTCGATTTCTCATGTTTTCGCTTCGACGTATGGCTTTCTTTTATTTTAAATATTATCGAGAGTGGTGTCCTGTAAATTTTTAAACTGGATAGCTCGCCGGTCCGGTAGTTTGTCTCCCTTCTCGCATTGGAAGGTGCTCTGCCCGAGGAGTACCGGATGGCTGAGAATTTTAAATAAAATGCTATTATAGATGTCGTGAAAAACTAGAGCACTTTTTTTTATTTTATAAGTTCTAACATAGTATTTATTTTAATATTGTATAAGTTATATTATTAAATATTTAGTGATTCCTGTTGCGCGGACGCGGGGGAGGGATTATTCGTTTTTAGTAAGAATTAAGAGGTTTTTTTTTTATTATTAAAATTTGTGATTAAACTTGATTTTGTTTGAAAAGGAAATAAACGGTGATATTATGAACTTATAAGTGATGCTTTTATTCGTGTTTTTACTGTATATTACGGAATTGTGTGCTGTGCAATTTTCTTTGATTTTAAACTAAATAATTTTTACGTTCAAATTTTAAATGTTAAAACTACAATTGTGTAAAATATTTTAACATAAAAATTAACCAAAAAACAGCACACTTAAAAAAAGTAATATGTTACGGTTTCAGAAAAAAAGTCCAAATAGCTCATAAACTTATATTTATTTGACTATTGGTTTTGTAATTTTGAAAAAATACATTTTTAGGTCAATAATGCTAAAAACTTCTGTTGCCTTACAATTGTACAAAAAATTCAAAATTTTAACAATAAATAAAATGATGTACTTGTTTAATTCGAAAAAACGAAAAATGCAAAAATAATCCACCAAAAAATAATTTGTCATAAAAGGACCTCGCACTGTTTTTATGGAAAAGTGCCAGTCGCAAGGTCTAATTTTTGGTGGAAAAGGTAGTTCTCAACATCCTGAACGGAAAACCTATCGGGCACAAAAAAATCTACCGTCAGGCTTTTGCGCTATGCCGCATACAAGGTCCGCACCTGGGTTTTCAGGAGTCGGGTTATTTTTATCAAAAAAGCGTGTTCAGTGACCGATTATGGAGACATGCATCCGTAGAGGTGTGTTGGAGTGAAAAAGTACTATATCACCCTTTTCTGTGTTCAAAACGAGATTCAAAAATGAGGATTCCGGTGTTCCGTTACTACAGTTTGTTTCGTGTATACATATAATTGTTCATAAACTTGTCCTTAGTATATTCCACATTTTTTATTGTTTATTTACATCGAGATTCCTTGTATTTACCTACTCTATTCCCCTCTCACTCCCTCCCTCTCTTTCTCTTGGGACCTCATGACTGGAATCCTCATTTTTGAATCTCGTTTTGAACAGAAAAGGGTGATATATATGTATATATAGTACTTTTTCACGTCAACACACCTCCACGCATGCATGTCTCCATAATCGGTCGCTCAACACGTTTTTTTTGATGAAAAGAACCCGACTCCTGAAAACCCAGGTGCCGACCTTGTATGCGCTGTAGCGCAAAATGCTGACGGTAGATTTTTTGTTCAGGATGTTGAGAACCACCTTTTCCACCAAAAATTAGACCTTCCGACTGAAACCACTTTTCCATATAAAAAGTGCGGGTCCTTTGATAATTTATATGAAACAATTTAGAAAATATGTATTTCATCCTTTGGTCTTGAAAATCGAAGAGGTACGGAAATAATTTTATCGTGAAATTTCTACAAAAACTATAAAAACAAAAATTCAAAATATTTTTTTTTCTATAAAAAACTCAAAAAAATCTTGTAAATAATATTAAACTAAAAAACTATAAAAACAAAACAAAAAAATTCAAAATCTTTTTTTTCTATAAAAATTGTATCAAGAAAATCTTGTAAATAATATTAATAGATTTATTAACTGTGCATCTACATGGAGAAACAAAAATAAACTAATTATACTAAACCTGAAAATGTAAGAGTAGATTATGGTGTTAAGTAAATTAATATTTTTCGAATATATCAAAATTTCAAGACTCAAAATTATTTAAGAGCGTTCTATAGTTAACCGACATTAGGAAATTACTGATTTTGAGCTCCATACTTGTCATAATAAGTCTGTTTTTGGCAAGTAGCTTTAGAATTGAAGTTCACACAGTGGAAAGTCCTACGCTTTTATGTAAAACGATTACATATTTTAAAAAAATGTTTTTTTCCCCTAGATCAAAATGATCAACTTTCCACTCTGCCTGATACAAAAACAAGCAATTATTTCCTATAAATTTTTTTCAAACAATTTGTAATTTTTTGGAAATTCGAAATTTCGATATTTTATATCTGTAATAGTAGAAACACGTGGGCTATTATTTACAACGTTTTTAAATGGTAAAATTACTTCCAACCTCTTCAATTTTCAAGACTAATGGAAGAATACATGTTTTATTTATATAAATTATCAAATTTTATACTTTTTGGTATATTTTTTACGACTCGGTTTTTTTTTTTCAAATTAAGTATAAATAAATAATTGTATTTATTAACGTTAAAATTTATATCTTTCTTAAGGTATTTAACGGATGTTTTCTATAATGTAGTCTTTGGCATTATCGACCGGTAGATGTAATTTTTTTAAAACTGCGAAACCGGTAGTGGAAAAAACGAGTGAGATACTTGAACTTGTTTAATAAAACCCTAACGTATTTTTTACACATGGATTGATCTTCAAAAAATTAATAGTAATAAAGCGGTTTACCTACATTGTCCAGTAAGATAGATATCGATACAAAAAGTAACATATCAACGTCAGTCATAATTTTTAGTTGCTCAACTGGATCGAAATAAACCTTCCAGAACTTCCTTAAGGATAACCGTACGTTGATCCGCAAAACACGTTACTTAACTTATCGAGGGAATAACATTTTTTGTATATAACGCCCGAACTGTCCCGTACAAAATAAAAACGCTAAGTCATCGCCCTCCCCCGCTCTGCGCAACGCCCTGTAAATAACTTCTTAGCTTAAGGAACTTCCATGGACAATTTCATCATCTACATCAAACAGCCGTTTTCCTCTTTTCGCGGTTCGCCTCGCTATTACTTTATTCGTTGGTCTGTCGAGTAGGACTCCGACAAAAATCAAAATTAGTAACTTAAGGGCAAGTTATATATTTTTTCCGAGTCGAGGGCTCAGTATTTTAGCAGTCGATTGTGCCAATCCGTATCCGTTCGGGGTATATGAATAAAGTAATAGTTTTATTTTTATTGTGTATGATAACGAGAGAAAACGATGGCTACGTATAATATAGGCTCGCAGCGGGTCGTATAGAGAAGCTTGCTAGTTTAGTGTCAAATCATGTAATACATCGAAATTTTGCCATCGGTCATCATTCTTTTGTTGCTCGACCTATCAGTAACTATTTATTGTCGAAGAACGTTTCTGTCCCGTCAAAGCGTATAGGGCGTCACGAATTGCAGGGACCAAAATTTATCGGGTGCTAGAACTTTTTTAAATTTTATAAAGAAAATATAGTAGAATTTTTCAAAGAAACGTGATCGTGTCATACAGGCTTAAGACAATGTAAAATATCTAAAAATTGAGCTTCAAATTTGCTATCAAAAATATAATTTCAAGATCATGGGGATATCTTGAAAAATATTTGGAGGGGAGAAATGACGTCAACCGTCAAGTAAATAATATTTTTTTAAATTTTTTCCAAAAACGCAGCATATTTGTGATAATTTTAAATAAAACGCGTTTGTTTTTTTTTGTCGAAAACTGCATTTCCGGAGGTATATTTATATGAACTTATTTTCTCATTTCAAAGAGCTCTAGTTTGGCCCTTGCAATTCGGGACATCCCGTATAATGTCCTCCAAGATGCTGCCTGTTTTTTGTTTCGGTAATTTTAAACGAAAACTGACCAATTCGATAAACTCTCAGAAATGCCTAATAGTTATTGATGCGTTGACGATTTTTTTAATTACCGAGAACCTGTCTTGTGGGTCTCTACTGAATGAACGTTGAAATTTGTAAGCGATTTGTATAAATGAGACATAATCAGTGATGACGGTATGATTTTTTATTAAAACTTTGTGATATTGTATTCTATTTGCATTTTAGTTTCATATATTGCATTTCTATTGTATATTTCTTATCGCGGATAAATATACGTTATTATATATATTTTTTTTAGTTGGAATATTTTTGTATGTGATCTCAGTCAAAATTAGCACAATTTTGGTTCCATATTATATTTATATTTTCAAGGTGTTTAACTGTAATTATCTTTGCGTTGTGCATTTTACAGTGTATTTGAAATAAACACATTTAAAATATTTGTTGTTTTGCTTTTATCTACAGGGCGTAACTGAAAGTCTTGGCCATACATTGGAGATCCTTTCTACATCATAAATTGACAAAAAAACTACTAGAAAACTACTCGTAACTTTACACAACGATTCCAACGTTGCTCCCACAAATGGGAGCACCCTTGGTAATCATCCGCAGTTAACCCGCTCAGCACCACGTTTACAGCTTCTTTGACCTCCTGTATGCCACCATGGTGATGAGTTCGCTTGAGGCGCGACTTCATCTTGGGGAATAAACAAAATCGCAGGAGCTATAGGGTGGGTGCGGCAATGTTGGAATGCTTTTTTCGCCACAAACTCATGCACACTGAAGGAGGAATGGGCTGGCGTGTTGTCGTGGTGCAAGATCCAGCCGTTCGGGTCGCACTCAGAAAACGCGGGCCCGCAACCGTTCCAGGACGCCAACATAGAACTGTTCAATCACTGTCTGGCCGGCAGGAACATATTCATAATGAATGATGCCGTGGATATCGAAAAAAACAGTCAACATTGTCTTCAGTCGTGATTTGAACATCCTCGCTTTCATTGGCTGCTCTCCACACTTTTCCACCCACTGCTGACTTTGTTTACGGGTCTTGGGGTCATACTCAAATATCCAGGTCTCATATCTAGTGACTACCCGACTCATCCAGTCTCTACCGTCGCTCCGAATGTGGCACAACAAATCCTTGCAGATCGATTTTCGCATGTCTTTCTGTTCACGGGTGAGAACTTTTGGCACCGTCTTTGCGCAAATCTTTGGCATATTCAAATTTTCGTGTAACATCTTGCGAACGGTTTCTTTGCTGACGTTTAACTCGTCAGACAACGCACGAATGCTTAGGCGCCGGTCAGACGTGATCAGTGCACGCAAATGGTCAACATTCGGGTCAGTATGAGAGGTGACGGGAGCTCCTTCATGTGGATTTCCTTCTACCGATTCACGCCCCTCCTTGAACCGTTTTGCCCATTCAAACACGTGTGTTTTCGACAATTTTCGAAGGATTTCCGAAGGTTTTTTGCCAGATTTCACTAAAATTTGAATCACAACACGTTGCATGTAATTTGAGTCATTCATTTTTATGACGCCACTAAAAAAGTTACTTCCAAAAAATACACAGAAAACACAAACCAAACGTGCCATCGACTTCAACCTTGAAACTAAAAGGAAGGTCCCCCCTCTAGAAAAATGTTGACAAGCGATGCAGTGTTGCCAGTTTCCGAGTTATAACTAAATTCCCGGAACTTAATTGCCACACCTCGTATAGGTATTTGTAGACAATCAAGAATTAAAATTGAAAAATAAACGGTTTTGCCATTTTCTTGCAACATACAGTGTCTGTGGATAGAGTTTTGAGGAGACAAAACTTTTTTTGTTTGTATATTTTGAAGAAAGTTATTCTTCATAAGAACGTCTGATTATCTTGAATCTACAATTTTCAATACCAAATTTGAGAGTGCTATACAGAGCACATCTGAAATATCGTTTTTAATTACTGCAATTTTGTTTATTTTAAATTTAATCAGCGAAAATAGTAATAAGCTACAAATTATCTAAAATCGAAATTTCAACATAATTATTTTATGCAAGAAAGTAACAAGCCCCACTGAAGTTATTGCCACTATTGGTTAAAAGATGTCGCCACAAATCTATCATTTCTTGACTCAAGTCGACCAATAGGCAAAGTTGTTAGCAAAAAAACAACAAGCCACAAAATTCAACGTAATATATTACATTTTAAATTATTTATTAATAAAGAGGAACTTTACTAGGCTTAATATTATTTATATGCAATTTTTAAAATCTAATTAATACTTAGTAATAAATTCTTTTCTAGTTTTCTGGTCAGCTGGCTTTTAATCATTCAGAGAAAAAATTAGAATAATGCAATAACCTGTTCCAAACAAATAAAATATTTTACTTGCAATTTTTGAAATACTTGTGTGATAAATGTGCACAATAGTGAAATTAGAAAATGCTTAGATATGTTAAAACAAAAAGAATTTATGTTCAATTTTATAGTTTAAGATACGAAATGAGCTATATGGCAGTTCTGAAGGAATTCCATGAGATAACGGAACAAAAAAAAAATGATAAAAAACGAATTAAAACTATGAGAACTAAGTAGTATTTTAATTAAAATACAGCAAATATGGAACTGATATTTGGAATTTAGATGATTAAAAGCCAGCATATTTGAAAATAATAAGGAATAGAATATTAAAATAACTACTAAATTACCTATTTTGCAGTAAATCAAGATTTTGAAAATATTTAAAAATGAAAGTGTCAAAATCGTAATTAAAAATGTTATTTTTGATGTACTTTGTATAGCAGTCTTAAATCTGATATTCAAAGTTGTAGGTTCAAGCATAAACTATTTTAGTTACACTATAAAAATATATAAAAAATCAAAATTTTTTAAAACGTCAACAGCTATTATGTCTAGGGAATTAAAGTGTACAATTGGTTGCATACATTTGTATGGTAAAATTGCGAGTACACTCCACTGAAATGTAATTTTATATGGTGATGACTACAATGCCCTAAAAGCTGCGCGAATGGATTATCCATGATCCAGCGCCATATTTCATTTTGTGCCTCTAGCCATGGCGGAGCAGTAGGGGCTCAGTTGAATGTGAATTGAAATTGAATTCTGGATGTAAAGAATTATTTCGTACTATATGCTGGTCAATTTTACAGTCCCCTATAAAACATGATATGTTCCAACAGAAACACCCACAAAAATACAAAAAGAATAACAGCAGAGCAACAATTATGTTGAACCTCGCCACTTCTTTAATAACATTTCTTCACTATGTATAGTTTGAATTTTAATAAAGACACATTATTATTATTATTATAATAACATTAACGAGATACAAGATAAAAGAAGAACCCACACTGTACGCCAATGACGTGTTTACAAACAAAATAATGGGAAATTAAGAACACAATTCATATCGTACGTGCAGATGGTTGTATCTCTCGCACCCACACATAACCAATAAAGTATGTCTTTGCTGAGTTTCATGTGCCTCCTTATTTTGTCTGCTCCTACGTTTGGTACCTTTATTTGGATGCGCAAGAATGGACTAAACGCATTCCATATCGTACATTTCAGTGGTAGGTAGCCTCCAGTTACAACAAAACAGAATATCTTTACTTTATCCTAGAATAAATACATAGAAAGAACAACACTAGTTATTTGTATTTGAATTGTAAAGGTATGCTTAAATACTTTACTGACTCATTATAATATTTGCATGCATCATTTTATTACGAACAATAATTTGATTGATAAAATATTTAGCAGCAACGTACATTCGCGATTTACATGGTGAATATATTAATACTTACTTATGTATTGTATACATGGAAATACCTAATAGGTATCTGTAAAAAATGGTAAATATGTAAAATTTCATAGGGAGCACGGCCCCTACTGCCCTCCCGTCTGCTGACGCCCATGAATTTATTACTATAAATCTTTAACAGATTACAGCTGAATACGCACGACTCATGGTTATAGAAAATTTGTAAGTATTAAATTTTCTACGTTTATGGTCATGAAAGTCCGCACTTTGATCGCTAATCTCAGGTCCGGACTTTGGTGACCACCATAATATTTTAATATACTTTATTTATTTAAAACAAATTTAATCATATTCATGCCAGCTAATCTACATAAACATCCCGTTTATTTACCTGCAGATGTCAAGGCCCCTACCGACAAGTGTCGAGTGTCGTTTTTATTTAGACACAACAAGCTACTCGCAGTTGAATTGGAACCGTACTTGCATAAACTTCGCGTCCTTCCTTTGTCCAAGAACAGTGCAGTGCAGCTTATCAGCAAATATTTAACATTGGTTTAGCCTTTCTGTGTGTTACTATGTCTTATCGACCTCCCACTCGCTCCACCGTGGAGAACTGGATAAAAGATTATCCAGATTTAGAATTTGACGGAATAGAATTAAGATGCAAAATTTGTGAATGCTACATATCATGGAATTATAAAACACGGGTCGTGGAACATATACGCTCACAGAAACACAAAGCCCGTGAAAGTAACGATATGACGACCAGTGAACGTCAACAAGTATTTAACGGCGACTTGCTAAAAGTGATGGTGGGCTGTAACATTCCAATGAATAAACTGAATAACGCGGTTTTCAGACAATTTTTACAAAACTGTGTGAACGGAAAGTACAATAATGTGACAGTGCCTGCAGAATCCACGCTGAGAACAAACTATTTGCCGACAGTGTACGACGAAGTTAAAACAAAAATTATTTCCGAATTGGAGGACAAATACGTCTGGATTGGTGTTGATGAAACCACCGACCCATGCGATCGGAATATCGCCAACGTATTGGTGGGAGGAATGGATGAGACTGGATCAATGCCAGCGCGTTTATTGTCTTCAAACATTATGGAACGAGTGAACGAGGACACAATATGTCAAGTGATAGATGACAGTCTTAGAACTTTATGGGATGAGAAGTATGAAGCCAACAAAGGTCGCGTGCTACTCTTCGTAACGGGTGCGGCTGCATACATGAAAACGGCTGGGGAGCGTGTTTGCAAGACCTACTGCAATGCGCTGCATGTGACATGTCTCGCAGATGGACTTCATAGAGTCGCAGAGACCATTAGAGAGTGCTATCCTAACGTCGACAAACTGATAGCGAATGTAGCGAAAATATTTTTGAAAGCGCCAGCCCGAGTAGATTTGTTCCAGGAAACTCTTCCAGGGGTGCCACTACCTCCAGAACCTATCTTGACACGTTGGGGTACGTGGTTAGAAGCAGCGTCATATTTCTACGTTCATTTTGACGGCATAAAAAGTTTCGTACGGCAACTGAACTCGAGTGATGCCACTTCTATTTTATATGCTAAAAAGATATTTAACGATCCTAGACTTCGTGAAGATTTAACATACATACATTTCAATTATTCGCGGATACCGTCAGTTATTCGCCGACTTGAAACAACTGCGACAGGATATTCGATAACTAACGCAGTAAACAATGTTTATGATTTGCGACATTTTATTTCCCAGTTATCAGGACCTAGTGCTGAATGTGTCAAGAAAATAATTGATACCGTTTTGCAGAAAAATCCGGGATTTGTAACTTTATGCAGTATAGTAGATCTTTTCGAAGGCAAAGAAGTAGATTTCTCTGAACCCAGCCTAACTGTACCATCCTTGAAAAATTATACGTATTTTAAATATGCCCCAGTTACCTCTGTGGATGTTGAACGTACGTTTTCGAAACTTAAATGGATTTTTAAAGACAAACGCCGCAGCCTGCTAACACCTCAACATTTGCAGCAGTTGCTGGTCATTCAGTTTTATTCCTATAATACAAGTGAATAATTAAGGTATATAATGTGTTTTGTAAACTAATAAACTTCATATCAATAATGGTAACATGGTATACAAAGTAAGATGTTGATTTTAACGTTTTGTATGTGTTTGCACATCGATTTGAAAACATTATTTTCTCTTTTTACCCGCCTATGATATCGACTATCTCTTTTTATTTTCTAAAAGTCTGCGTCACAGTTATAAACTGTGTCTGCGTTCTACAGTGCCTTCATAAATGATTACAAGCCACGTGATCAGGGCCGAGATTCTCAAATCAGTCGCAGATCAATTCATATGCGAATATCCTTTTCCTCACTACGGCAATTGAGAGAGACAAGAAATCTATTTGCATACGAGTTGTTCTTCGAGAATCACAGTCCTGGTCACGTGGCTTGTAATCATTTATGAAGGCACTGTACTAATAATAAGTGACTGCCAAAGTGTGTAACGTTATTAGTGACGTAAGTCGTCTGAATTCTTGCCGCAACATAGTTTTTATAGATTAAGCCACAAAAGCCTTGCATCCATCTAAATAGAAAATGTTAATATTTTTCCCTAAAATAAAATTCTAGATGTCATTGTTACCAGTGGGGCAGTGGATCAAATCGTAAATAATTGTATTAAGTTATTACATGTACATATATTTATTGCAAAGTAATTATAAGTTTTACAAATACCTATATGTATTTATTATTACCTTGAATTATAATAAAATCTACTAGAAAATTTAAAAACAGTTTTTATTTGCCAACGCCTATAAAACGCATGTAAAATTCTAAATATAATATAACAATAAAATTCTAACACTTAAATGATTTAAGCATCATCTGGTAAATCGCGTCACCTTAGCACGATTTAAGTAACCGTGCCAACACGATTGTGAAGCTTTTGATGGTCACTGATTTGATAACTGCGTGCGGCAGTGGCAGCGAATCGAAGATCGGCAAAATGGCGGGAAACGCGAGAGAACAAAATGTTAGCAAAGCGTTGCGCCACTGCATATTGACTCGCGGTTCTCTAGCGGTGTCTCGCTTTTCTTTTCTCTACTCACTCGCTAACGCTATATGCGGCCGGTCTTCGTCGATGGCGGATTAGTGTCACGCATGGTGCAGACAAGTTGTGAGGTAACGTAGTTCGTCTTATGAAATAAAAAAAGTAATCGTCGCGTAACAGTGTAGATTCCGCTGTCCTGCTTTTCCCAGTGACCTTTTTTATGCTGCCTAACTTCCATTGTTCGATTGTAATAGAAGAGTTGGATTGGTTTGTTTGGTTAACTCGCCGTATTGATTTGTTATTGTCGAGGTAAGTAAACAATGTATTTCTTAAAGTTCCCAAAATTGTTTTTTATTTGTTAAAACAAAAGGTGTAGTGCATTTACTTTGATTCTAAATAGAGCAGCGGATAGGTATATCTGCAAGTTCGTGGCCTTTTCTTATACACAAAGATATTCTTTGGACGATGCCACAAGATATTAAATAGATCTGCTGAACAAAATAAATGTGTTACCTGTCGTCAAAATATACATAAAATAAAAATTATTATTATTACTCTTTCGACAAAACGGCAAAGCACTATATCTACAAAGATATTATACAATTTATTGCAATAACAATGACATTTCTTCATCAGTTTTTGGACTACTGGATGTTCCATGTAGGAATTTCAATAGATTTCTGTTGGTGAGTGAGAGAACTAAGAACTAATGTATAAAATTGATTAATTAATTCGTTACAAATACGCCTGCAGTTCGAAATGACTCGCCAAATTCGTTTTAAAGAGTGCCATTATTATTGCAATAGATTGTACCTACCTAGTATAGAATTTGCGGATTAAGTAACTACTTTCTCTATTCAATACTTTCGTTTATAAGTATACCTGTGTGTGTGTTAGGTAATAGGATATTGCATCTTTTTGATGACTGCCATTCAAGTAACATGGTGTCTTGCAAGTCGTTATAATAATTTTAGGAGGTGATAGAATACTTGATTTTGAGTCCATTCAAACAAACATACCTATATACCAAGTGTTACAATAATTGTGATAATTAATTTTTTAATATTTCATTAATTTAACCGTGCTTTTCTACAATTATTGAAGTGTAGAAGAAAAGCAAACTTTCTTATACTTAACAATTATTTCTATACTTTTTTTATTAGGAATGAATGGATTATTTAAATGATGTAACCAATAAAATCCAAAGTAGCTTCGTTACTTACCTAGAACTTCATAAACATGGTTTTCCTACTTTGTAAAAGCGAAGAGTCAAATTTAAACGTGGATTTTATTTAAACCTTTGTGTGTAGGTTTATTCAGATATTATTAAAAACTTACCCAAGCAATGCTCTTTCAGTTCTTAGGAAAAGTTTCTTGATAAACATTCTAAAAATTAGGGAAATTAATCTTAACACGTTTAAGTATGCAGGGGGCGCATTCGCCAAAACAGAGGACAGTCTTTTAGTATGTAATAATGAAGTAATGAAGACAGTATAAAATAAACGTCAAAATAAATGAGACAATTAGTAGGTAATCACTATAATCTGTTTAGAAATGAAAGAGAGTAATAAAAGCTTATTATGTATGCAAATCGTAAATAAATGTAGTACTGGTGCTTATATTCAATATTTTTGTATTATGTATTATTGGTATAGATGAGGTGTACTTTTAAAAAAACTTTGTGTGTGTACAAAACCACTGGCACTACCTATATGTGTCACTATTAATCTTCGCCCTTTACCTGAAGGTGCCTTGAACCCTGTTGAAAGTCCGTCCAAAAATGCTTGTCGAAAACTTTTATCTTGCCATACTTTTGTTACAGTATATCCCTCGTTGACCCAAGTTTAGTCTAGATCGAGAGATTCTTAAGTACCTAGGATCTTCGCCAACAAATAATTTCATCTTTATCGATAAGAAGTGACTTCCTGTTCTGCTTTTCCCAGCAAAAATTCAACTCTCGTAAGACGGCCCATAATTTGATTCTACTGATTTTTGGCAAATCGTTGTCCTCTGAAAGTTCACTTAAAATTTTGTTTAGCGTTGGTATTTCTTTTTTAAAATAAAATGAGTGTACTTTTCTGCGAATGACATTTTTGAAGAAATCATCTATAACGACTTTTGACATCCCTGTAGATGATTTTGGGGGATTTACAGTATCTTGTTCATTTTTTGTTTCCTTTAAAAGTCTGTAGATAGTCGATTTTCCAATCCCTGTCATTTTGGAACACTTTTCCACGATGTCGTCAACACTATTGGTAGGATTTTGATGTTTCAATGCATTAAATATATTTAATATAATAATCTTCTCATTCTGAGACAGCGCACATCTTTTCACGCGTCTAGCAGGTACGTAATCTGATAAGCTCGACATTTTACCCAAACAATATTATATTCACTGACACAACAGTCACTAAACACAAGTCGAATTTTACTCTACTGCACTAGCACGTCTTCGTATATTCAGCTCTAAGACTGGATTGATCTGTCACAATACACTGGCTCCTGCCCTATGATGTATCCAATAAAATATACTAAAGTACACCCATTACCTGTTAGCAATAGTGTTACCCGATAATTACCTGAAAGGAAATATTACCACGCCCATGGCCGATTCTTATCTCGGGGTTTTATTACTCTCTATCATTTCTACACAGACTATAATGTGAGTTTTGTTTCGAATACATGACCTACTCAAAATAAATATCAAATAATAACATCTTTCGCAAAAATAGCAATAAAAATATTTTCATTGCCATCTGAGTAACCGTCGATATTCGACCATAGGTATGTTTATTAGGTTTTTTTTGCTCACTTTTGCCCCCTAAAAAACCCTTTCAAATATTGTGGGTTCCTTCCCAATCACCCTGTATAGATGTATATGTCTTCATATTTTGCCCCAAATATGTCGCTCCTGCTGTATGGCCCATTACTAATGGGCCACCTTGTATATCTATCATTAGTTTTGTGTTTCCATCAGTTCAAATTCGATTTTACCTTCCTTTATGCACTAAAACGTACGACTACGTTTCATATGTCGCTCATAACTTTAAAAAGAATTACTCTTGCGAATATAAAATGTTCATCGTGATGTGGAGATTCGATCCGCTTTAAGTAATCTTTTTCATATATTTCCGTTTTGAATCCAACATCCAACAAATACATGGTCAGCGAACGGTTTCTGTAACAAAACGCGTCCGTTTTTGTGTTACATGGTTAATGATTGCGAAACCGTGGCGCCAATTAACATGGTAATTAAATGCTTTTTGGAAAAGTAATCAGTTGGATTATGCTAATTTATTCTGTTAACCGAGTGCTCGGAAATTAACGATATTTGTACTTAATGAGGAATGAAGATGATAGTGAAATCGTGGGATATAAATAGGTATTGCGTTATGTAGCCGCGAGGTTATTTCCAAATATGGACGAACTGAGGAGGATTTCGAACTCCACACTAAGCAGGTTATCAAAACATGCAATCTCACTACGTGGTAAATGGGAATAGAGCTGTACAGTGCTTTCGAAAAGTAACGAATAAATTCATTATTTTTGAAATTGAGACGTTTTCGAAAAAATCCCCTGGCACGTCGATTTTGTTTTAAAAATAGGCACTTTTTGACATACGACCTACATTTGAGACGTCACCGTTGTTCGAGGTATGACGTCATCGACAATTTTTTTAACAATTTTGACCATGCCATTTAAAAGAGCGTGTCATTCTACATCATGAAAAATTATGGTGTTACATAACAAACATTTCAAGAAAATAATGTTTGAAGATTTTTAAATTTAATTTTCACAATACTGTTCACCTCCCCATTATGCAACACCTGTCCGTGCTTATTTAGATGAGCTGTTCCCGAATCGTTGGATAGGGAGAAGGGGGCCGATTGAGTGGCCGGCCAGATCGCCTGATTTGACACCTCTAGATTATTTCTTGTGGGGAGGGGATACTTAAAAAGCGAATTATACGTTACTAGACCGGTTAATTTAGAAGATTTAAAAGCAAGAATTCGTCACGAGATACATCGTATACCTCCTGAAGTTATTGATAATGTCCAAAAAGAATTTATTATTCGTCTTGATTACTGTCAAGCAGCCAACGGTGCACATTTTGAACATTTAATTTAGTCGATTTTTTACTTAATCATTATCATTTTCAGTATTGTGAAAATTAAATTAAATCTTCAAACATTATTTTCTTGAAATTTTTGTTATGTAACATCAGGGAAAATAAAAAACAACACGACTGCTATTTGTTTTCATTTCTATTTAGAATGGAAATTAATGGCGAATTTACGAGTTTTTCTCCAACCGTCACAAAATATGATAATTTTTTACTGTCCGGAGCCTCTAAGGTTGACATTTTCCTTACTGTAACAAAAAAAAAAATGGTATCTCAGCAACAAGTATTTACTTTTAATCCTAGGAGCTAAAGTTGACACTTTTAATCCTTAGATTAAAGGTGTTTTAATTTATAAAAGTTCATTCAACAATAATTTTTGATTATTGACACAATTTTAACAAGTATTAAAATTAATAAACCACTGAAATTGACACTAGCCTTATTTTTGGAGCAATTCTTAAAGCAGTCCAACACGTCTTCATTAATAGTGTCACGGGCTTCCCAACCCGACTTTTTTTTCTTTTACCAGAAAAACAAGCAGTTAATTTTTACTGATATTTATTAACACTCTGTACACTACCGAATACTAATTACAACTCAACTAAACACTATTTAATTAGTAACTCTCTAAATCGCTCTGAATTTTAATTGATCTCTCCGAAATATCCAAATAACAACTCTCTAATTCAAGACTGTAACTCCAGACTGACTGACTCGGCCGTTTATTCTTCTTTTATAGACCAAACGAATATTCCAGGTATTTTCTAGCACTTCTAGATCCATTTCTCGAACAATTCTCGTCGATTCTCAATATTCCAGTCGCGCCTCGATACACGGCATTATTTCGTTTATTTACCAGAATCGCGTAGGGGCGATCGGGGCAAATTCTGTGACAATAGTTATATTATTTTCAGATGTTGTGAAATCAGAAATAACAACGGTGTTTGGTTTATCATTACCACTATCACCTTTCAGTATTCTTTTCGCAATATTTTCTCTATTCAAAAGTGAGTATTCAATGTAGTCTTCCGCCACAGTGCTAGATATCCATCCTTCGTGTCACTTAACACAAGTGAGGTCACCACCGCCGTCAACTAACTCGGCTAAAAGGGTAGCAGACGTTCGTCGTATAGCGGGTCCACTGTACTGTTTCCAGTTGTTCAGCTTCAAAAAGTTTGCCACTTCTTGCGAGACGGCACTGATTTTAGAAGTACTGGCCACCATTCGATAACACTTTCCACGAACATCTGTCTCCCAGCACAGTAAAAGAACGTGGCTCTTGGTTTTGGTATTAGAGATTTTTATAACTAAGTACAGCGGATTTACCATCTTCATTATCACTTGTTAAATTGACTAATTCATCAGAAGGCCATGCGCCTGCATCCTCCAATATTAAAAATGTTGTTCTTTTATTTTTAAAGCGTTTGCCTTCATCATCAAATATAAAATATCAGGTGTACTATTCAAAAGGCAATCAACTTGCTCCTTTGTAATACTCGCGATTTTTCAGGTAGGTACTATCGTTTGCAATAATACGGACACTCATTAAAATAAATTTTGCGATTTTTTTAGAACTTCTGATGTATTTGTAATGAAATCTACTTCACATTTTTAATATTACTTATTAGTTGTTTCACTCACCGATAGAGATTTAATGAAATTTTTACTTAGAACTTCCAAAAGTTCAAAACTGTTAAGAGAGTGTCATTATTATTGCAAACGATTCTACCTACATATTCCTCATTTTGTCTCTTGAAAGAGGCACATAACTTTGAATATTTGCTTATACTCGTATCAATCCTTTATATCAACATTGACCGCAACATTGAGTATTGTCACTAAAATGTTGACGGCTCCATTTAACTTGCTAAGTTTGAGAAATTCTCCATCGATGCATCTTAAATTTCACAAAACAGTTGAAATCTGCTTATGTTTAACGTTTGTCATTATATGGGGTTGTGTGTGTTTCACTGGAACTTCTGACAGTTCTGACATCTACAAAAATTTTAGTGACAGGTTTATAGCGGAAATGGAAGGAAATGTTTCAGTTGAGTAATCAGTTTAATATTACATATACATATTATTTATTGTTTTGTGTCATATTGCATGCAATACCGTTTTCAGAGCGTGTTTTCCGTGTGCAATACCCCCTTTTGCAAGGCAGTTGTATAAAAACGTATCTTTTAAATATGTCATGATGTCCATTTTTTTTTCAGTTTCGTAATAAAAACCGTTTTTATTAACATTTTTCTGTTAAATAAAACCCCGCTTTTTAGAAGAATGAAGAATGGTTTACTTGTTATTGAACATAAGGAATATGGACAGTAATAATAATAATTTTTGCAATTAGAAATTTGTATACCAAAAAATCTGAGAAAAAAAGATATACATAAGCTTATAAAACCAATGATATTACATTTATTGTGGTAAGCCTGTATGACACGAATATATTTTTGAACAAATTTATGTAAATAAATATATATGCAGTTTTTTTAGCACAGTACGCCCTTGCATACAGAAATATTTCTTTACAAGAATATTTTAGGCCCTGCTCTAAATTTGCGCGCACAAATGCACAAAGACTCTCACAAATACAATTGTCCACGTTTGATATTTCAAGAAAAAACTGCACATGCCAACTTAGAAATAATTGAACGGGATAAAGGGTACTGCATCCCTCGGTTACCTCCATTCACCCTTCGATTTTTTCACCAAAATTACATGATAAGTATGCCGGAATAAGACAAAAATACATGCAAAATTTCAAGTGTGTATCTTACATAGCAATGGGATTATTAACATAAATAGTTTTTTAAAATGTAACACTAACACCCTGTATATTGAAACAGGGACGTCCGAATAAAAACTGGCATAAGGAAAGTCGCATTATTTTTGTCCAAAGAATGTGTGGTTAATGGTATGGCCTTCTATTTTGGGACACCCTGTATATAAGGATAAAAAAAATACGATATTGCCTCCATGTTTCATGACACATTTATTTCCAAAAAATTTTTTAGGTAAGTTGTAAATCACCACTAATAACAAATACTCTATCCATTGATATTCATTGTTAAGTTTGGGATTTAAATTTTAACTGATTTGACTTTACTTTTTTTGCTTAGTTCGGGAACTTCATAAATTTATAAAAAATTTCATGTAGATTTAACATTAAAAATTTATGAAAGAGGGACAAATAGGTAATAGTTTAATTGCTGCCCAAAAATATGTAGTTCATTGATTTTCAAAAATCCTTATTACTATATTCAGATACGAATTACACATAAAAGACACAGACTACTGTGAAATTTGTTGTCGATAGTGGGAAATTAGAGGTCAAATTTCAAAGAAAACACCAAATTTTCTCAATTGTCGACGTTTCGTCACTTATCGTGACATCCTCAGGACAATTACAGATTTAAGTTGTCCTGAGGATGTCAGGATACGTGACGAAACGTCGACAATTGAGAAAATTTGGTGTTTTCTTTGAAATTTGGCCTCTAATTTCCCACTATCGACAATAAATTGAACAAAAATAAGGCTGCTAATCATCATTAGTTAGAACCTACTGTGAAATGTTGTGTCTTATTCCAAATTTATTGTTTCTTTCTCGTCTTGTTAAAAACCAAATTCTCTGCTGGAAATTACAAACAAATTTTATCGATGTGCTTTGGGTCTTGAGTTTGTTTTAAGATGATGTGTTTCAGATACATTGTTAAGGCTGTAATGTTCGCAATTTTACAAAGCCGTTTTTAGACGTCCACGCGCTTTCATATTTCTCCTCAATGGAAATTCGTATTAGGATGGAGCAAGTTTTAATCAACTAATAAAAGTCTATTTTACTAGACAGCAGAGCCATATTTAAAAAAAAAAAATTAGATCTGAGCAGTATTTCGGTCGCAATATTGCCCACATTTAGGACAGCGGTGAGACGTTGTTAGGCACTATTATAAAAAAAGAAAGCCAGTAAATCAAGTCTTCATATAGCAGACAATTGCCTCAGATTTAAATTTTTTGGATTTATATTCATGAAATCTGTCCGCCAAGAAGATATGTTTTGCTAAATTTCTGCATACAATTCCCTAACTTACAGGGGTACAAAGTTAAATTTGCTGTTGAAGGTGCTGATGGGCGGAGCCTGATAAAAGCTACACTGTTTGGCCGAACATTATACCCTTAACATAAGCCAGTATTACTTGGTAATTTGTGTCTAAGTACGGCATAAAAATTGAACCCCCCTCGTAAAAATATATAGACTGTCTTCAAGGCAAGAACGATAATGAATCTATCCTTGACATCTGAAAGTTTAGTTGTAATAAACCAAAAATAACCTATGAGCGATATGATTTTAATTATTGTTGTTCGTTTATGTTAAATTTAAAGATGTCTTAATTGTCGCCTAAAGTTGAGGTCAAATTTTTGTTATGGAATGGATTCCATTCCATTTTTTAATGGAAGTTAATTGTGCCACCTTTTATTATGTGCAGACGACGACAATAAATAGCTAATAGATACTCGTATACGTGGGAAGATTGATATTGAGAAGCTACGTTAAAGTCAAACCAAATCGTCCACAAAGCTTTAAATTTTATATACAGGGTGTCCCGATTATACTTAAAATGTGAGTTGGCCTTGAAAAAATAGTTGAGGTAGTTCATATGACATTTTTCTTTTAAAATCGTGATTCCGAGATACAGGGTGTTGAAGTTAAAATTTTATTTTCAATATTTGTAAATAACTTCTTAAGAAATCCAAATATTTACATAAAATTTGTAAATCGGGGGTTTTTGCGGGCGAAAAATTCAAATTTGTTTCTAATTTTGACGTCACTAGTAGAGGGCGCCACTTATGTCACACCACGTTTCTTTAAAATGGCAATACCACAGTTTAAAGAAGAAGTTTGTGCTTTAAGCTGTGGCAATACTTTTTTGCTGCTTAGTGTATCCACCGCCGCTTAGGAGACATGTGCGAAACTGCATTTGTTTTACGTGTCCTTATTTTAGGGGGAAGTAGCGGTAAAATATCGATGCCGCCGTCGCGACGCCAACGAACGAATAATTCACGGAGAACTTCGTCCAAGTTGTGATATTGGGATCCCCAGGGACCAGGGACTCTTTCTTACTGAAAGCAATACCCTATTTATAATGTAGGAATTCTGCTTTCATCTCATCCATTTGTCATAATTTTTTTGACGATTTTGTATATTTTTAAACATCGGTTGTACCGTAATTATGCTCGCAGACTATCAAATGGTTTTATCTGCTTTTTACAGCTAACCGTAAATCAGAAGTCAGTCCTATAGAATGATTTTATGTAGTTCCTTTGTCGTAAAACTTTCTTGTTGTTCACAAAGTATATTTTATTGCTGATGACTTTCATAAACAATGTAATTTGGTTCTTTGTAAGAGCCAGCGGAAGCATTCGTTAAGCAGTAATTCTAAGCATATCGACCAAATACGAATTACATTATACAGATTCGGAAATTGCGGATCTTTACAGAGAAAGTAGAAATTGCCGCTTCATTCCAGGGAAGGTACGAACTTTAAGAGGGGCGGCGACGTGCATTGGTCTAGCATTCCCCACTACTACGGTAATCGGTTCCGTATCGCCAACGCCAATTCGCCATTGCAAATCTAACTGTCAGATCAACTGATGCCAGTGTTGTCAGATCTCATGCTTTCATATTTTGATTACAAAATCTCATGCTTTTTAATAGACACAAAAAGAAATAATAAAATTATTAAAATTACTCTTTGAAATCTACCAAAACAAAGACCTAACGAGAAATAAAGGCAAAATCGAGGGCAAAATTGAATAGATAGAGGTAGGTATCTACAATATTTGGGTACTTGAAATATCCTTTATTGTAGACTGCTCTCTTAATAATTAGCAATGAATACATAAACGGGTATGACAGTCTACGGATATGAGGTGTGTGTGCTGTATTCACGCTGTATTGCAGTGATTCTTAACTCTATTCCGTAAGGGTACCTACATTTTCTGGAAACAACAGATTTTACGACCCGTGAGTCACCCTGCGTCACGTCAACTGCGCCTCAACGTTCGCCCGGCCTAACAATAAAATAAATTAGAAAGGTTACGTGGTTAATAACTTTAAGTAAGTACCTGTAACTACCTACTTACAATGTAATATTATGATAAAATAGCAGAACATAATGATTTTTAATGAAATAAAAATGGCATTACAAAAAGTAATTAAAAATTACTTGCTTCTTTGAAATTATTCTCATGCACTGAATTTTTCCCACCTGGCAACACTGCTTGATGCAAACACGCTGTGGTCGAAGTATGCGTGTAGCATGACACAAATACACGCAAGCGGCAAAATACAATTCACCATCAAGATCCTCACTTTCCAAATCTGTATACAAAGTGTTCAGCAAAGATAAGTCCAAATTTCAGGGATGTATTTTTGGACCAAAATATTGGCGAAAATCAAGAAGTGGTTGACATCTGTTGACACTGTTGACAGATTTCGGAACTGCTGTAGAGGTGAACAACAAATTACTTGCATAATAGGAGTGTGGAGTTTTGTGTGTTTTTTAATATTTTTTTCATCATTTTTTCTGTCTAAATAGTACCAAAACAATTTGAAAATAGTGTAATCTTGACTGAAATAATGTACAACAAATTGTTGATCACCCCTACATCCGACATCTTGAGTTTTAAGGCACCATCTAGTATCTAGTGCTAGTGGTTCGTGAATTTCGCGAATAGTGTGATGTAGTAGAACTTACCTTAGTGTAAAAACTCACAGGATTTCAAAGCTAAAAATTTGTTTGTTTAACGATTGCCACAACGAGTCCGTTATAACATTCGATTCACGAAGCTTGGGACGATTATAATTATTACAAGACAGACAGCACACGTCGTGTCTCGCAGAACATACAGGGTGTTAAAAAAAGAGTGTAAAATATTTCAGTAGTATGAACCAAAATAAGCAGAAAAGTCTTAATAAACATGGGTCCGCAAAGTAACGGTTGCGGAGATATGGACCACTATTCGTTTTTCAAACATTTTATTTTATTAGAAATAAACCGACAAAGGAAGCTTTTAACAAACAAAAAACAAACTCACTACACTCTTTTTTAACATCCTGTTTAACGAAATTTCGCCAAAAATAATTTTTCTTGTCACAAAAAAAAACCCTAGTGCCAATTTTGAAACAAATACCACGAAAACTGACTGGAGCTGATATTTACTCAACTGATATTGTATCTGCTAACCGTTGCTTGTTAAAAACGAAACAAAATTAGAAATTCCTCATGGCACGATTGTTTTCTTTCGCCTTGAACTTGGTAATTCAAGCGTGGTCATTTCCTATCAAGTTTCAATGAGTAGGCACCAGTAAAATATACCATCGTCTGCTAAATTGCGTCGCCTTGATAAAGCACGCCCACTGCGATTTAGCAGATGATGTATACAGGGTGATCCAGAAAAAAAGTGAATGTTCAAGGGACTCTTAAGAGAGTTATTGCTTTAAGTAAGACAGAGTCCCTGGGATCCCAATATCACAACTTGGACGAAGTTCTCCGTGAATTATTCGTGCGTTGGCGTCGCGACGGCGGCGTCGATATTTTACCGCTACTCCCCCCTAAACTAAGGACATGTAAAACAAATGCAGCTTCGCACATTGCATATATGTGATTCAGAACTTTTCTAAAAAAAATGTTTGAGTGTACAGGGGAAATAAATCAAAAAGGGCAGTTCGAAAATGATTTCAAAATACACTTCTGCACGACACTGGAAACCTAGAAAGAAATAAATAACATTTTATAACGCCTACTTTATACAGCAAGTTCAACTGCTTTTGCCGCTATTGCTATTAATTATTAATAGAACACAAAAGTTTCTGCTTCTTGACCGTTGAACTTGTAAGTTATTGGCAGCTACTATGATGATGAGTATCTGCTTTGGTGCGATACACCTAATTTTTTAAATATCTACAAAAAGAAGTCCAAATGTTTTAAAGTCAGGAGATCGTGGCGACCATAGTACTGGTCCTCCTCGTCAAATCCCTTGGTATTAATGCTTGGCCACGCTGTAGATGGTATGGATATAATTGAGCATCGTGTATGATACGCCACACTGCTGCAATACGCCGTGGACATCCTGGACCTCCGCCTCTTCCACGATTCGATTTCAAATTTCCCTCGCGTCGAACTACACTTGTACTCACTGCACACCGCGGTAAAAGTAGCTGCAGTTGGCACATGTTTACCGGGAAGTCGTTCTGCTGAAGCATTTTCACATTGTCATAAATTAAAACGATATATTCATCAACTACGAGTAAGCCATTTTTGATACTTGAAAAACGAATGGAAATACTCGCATCACAAAAACGTTTAATACCTACAAAAAGTAATCGGATTTCTATGTATATTCGGAATCGCCTGGCTAGACTACAGTAGCCCAGCGATGTAAACTACAACTACAATCATTTTTTACTGGGAAACTATAATGATTTTACAAATATTGTTTTACGATATTGACTCCATTTTTCATGGCGCATTTATTTGCAAATTTTTATAGATATGTTCTGATTCATCCTGTATACAATGTGGCAATATCTTTGTTGTTGGCGGCGGTGCTTCAGCAAAACATGTATTTATTTACACTAGCGGTTTACCAAGAGTACACATATTACTATTGTTGTCTGTTTTTCTTTTGGTTTCAGAAAAAGATAATGAATCCAGTTGCTAGTTAATTTTCGTAAACTTCAATTGTCGTATTCCATTAACATAAAACGATTAACAGGCGCTGATTATCTCAACTTTCTGCAGAACACACTGTATGAGTTTTTGGAAGACATTCCTTTGAATCAGAGGCAACAAATGTGGTTCCAGCATGATGGTGCTCCAGCTCATTTTTCCATGGCCGTTAGAGAGCATTTACATCAAACTGTTCCACATAGATGGGTAGGAAGGGCCGGACCTGTTTTATGGCCTCCAAGATCGCCTGATCTGAACCCTCTAGATTTATTTGTTTGGGGTTATTTGAAGACATTAGTGTATGGTACTCCTGTAAATAGCCTGGAAGAGCTGCAGCTACGGATTAATCAAAAGTGTCAAGAAATCCAAACCAAGGAGGGTGTTTTCGAAAGAGTTCGAATATCGTTGAGACGAAGATGTCGTGCCTGTTTGGAAATGGACGGAGGGCACTTTGAACATCTTCTGTAACTTTGTTTTTTGTTCGTTAAAAGCTTCCTTTGTCGATTTATTCCTAATAAAATAAAATGTTTGAAAAACGAATAGTGGTCCATATCTCCGCAACCGTTACTTTGGGGACCCATGTTTATTAAGACTTTTCTGTTTATTTTGGTTCATACTATTACCTCCCGAAATATTTTACACTTTCTTTTTAACACCCTGTATAATGCTGAAATTGAATCATTTCCTTTAACTTTTGAAGGGAACATGTGCTAGAGAACATGAAAAACCGTGTATTTGTACCTTATCACTGTGTTGTATACACCGTGAGAAATACTAATTTACATAAATTCAAGTGTTACTAGTTTTTTAAAAGAATTCTGCGGGATGTGACAGTTTATAATGTCCTATACAATTTTCTCTTTCTGTGCAGTTGACTTGTAAAATTCAGGAGATTTTATGATAAAACATTAGGTGAAAATAATGCTCTCTTTTTCTTATTTTAAATGACTTGTCCGCCTAGAAATTGTTTTATATCCTGGAGAAAACTTGTATTGTATGGCATAGTGAAGAGATATTCCTTCTAACTTATTCAGATTCTTTTTAGACTGTCTCAACAAACAGCTATGAAATTCGTTAAACATTTGCGTGTAAAAACGGCGCTCTTAAAGTCACACTTGCATGTTTTGTCCTTTTTAGCACTGTGTATAACAAATGGCAATAGAAAAGAATGGATCATGTAACTGGTGAGTTTAAGCTGACTCCCACCGTAGTAGGTACCCATTTTTCTGTAGATGTGGCTGTGCAGCCTCGGATAAATTCAAGTAAACCTATTTGTTTTTATGTTGGGGAATAATATTTCTGAGTGCAAAATCGAGCTCGTATCTCCTATAACTGGGTTATACTTTTCCAGACAGAATCGTAGATTCGAAGGCCAGTTTGAAACTAAATATTTAACAGTTTATATTATGTGATGTACCTACTTACTCTGGAGAACCTTGTAACCGATATTTTCGTTATATGAAAGCTATTTTACTGAAATTAATACTTTAAGTTTAGACAGTGCATATTGCACGGTGGAGATATATTTATATTTTTTACCTTTGCTGCACGTCAAAGTCCATGGACAGCTTCTTGCTACGCATTTCACATCTTGTTATATGCATCTAAAAGTATGTAGTTGTAATATGTTATGCTTTAAAACTTTACTAATTTTGAGGTGTTCAATGGAACGTAGTCTCAAAAACAAGTAAACATCACAAATATGAGATACGATATTACTTGTAAACAATTTACCTAATCAATTAAGAAATGATTTATTTATGGACTTGGTGTTTTTTTTACATTTCAGTCATTAATTTGAATTCTAAAAATGTACGCATAACATAAATACGGCTTTGACTTTTATTGCCTTCGTTTCACAATCTGTACAGCTGATAATATCGTTGCATTCCGAAACAACAGCGCAAAGCAAAACATACACGATGCAACGAAAAAGAGTTGGGACCATGTTGCAAAACAAAAACGAAACACCGCACTCGTCTGCGCATTGTTGCCGTATCTTGGAAAATTACTGTAATCTATGTAAATTTCGCATGCCACTAGAATTTGGAAAAAAATTGGATGAACGTCTGGATTGCTGAAGACATTGTTGAAAATTACATACAAAAATGGCGACCTTAAAAAGGCAACCGCAGCCAACGCGCAGCGCGCTTTAATATACTGTCGAATGGTGACGTGAATGTGAGTGAATTTTGAAGAACGATTTAGGGTCGACTGTTTATTTAATAAAAAAGATAGATTAGTATGCTGAGGAATGGAAATACATTACCGATAATAACTACTGATCCCTGTACTTAAAGTTCTTGAAGTAATTGTAAATATTATTAAAATTCTCGCAGTGATTGAAATAAAGAATTAGAAAGACTCTTGATCTACAGGCTCGTGATTCAGATTATACGAGTATATTAATAGTTTACTTATTTATAAGGGAATTAACAAGCCTTTAATCGACGAGAAAAACTGGACGATTTTTCCACTAAATATAGTTCAATAAAGTTTAGTTTTTTGCATGAACATAGAAACAAGTAACTTTTTTCATGCACTAGTGCAATAAAATGTTTATTGCATTTATCTGTCATTTTACTACAGCGTTTTGTCATCATGACAAACATAAACGTTCAAATCGACGTCATATTTTCCTAGACTTAGTGTCATCTAAATAAAACATTTTTTGGTTTTTCCATGAACGTAGAAAAAATATTGTATGCAACTCGTATAAAAAGTGTTTATTGCACTCGACGTATTGTCCTACTCGGCCTGACGGCCTCGGTGGACAATTTCATGATATTTTTTTTACGTTATGCAAAAACCAAAAAATGTTTTGTAATTCAGTTGATATTCATTCATTCTGGTAATTTCGTAATTCAGTATACAGAGTGTTAGGTAAACATGCGGCAAAAATTCAGGGATTATTCCTTGGCCTATTCTAATAATATTTTGTCCTATGATGATTTCTGAAAAACCCCTTTGTTTCGAAGATACAGGGTGAACAAAATTTGCTACAACCATAGTCGATATTTGTTGAAATCATGAATGTAAATAAAAGTATGGCGTACACCAATGAGTTTATCAAGTACAAAAAAATAATGAGTTTATCAAGGACAAAAACTTGGATAACTTGGAACGGCTGTTTTATCTACTAACGTATAAGTGCTGGGTGTATCTCAATTAGAAACAACCCTGGTAATTCACGTGTCAGAGTTGTAATGTTTGCGGATTTTCGGAAAGCGACGCCGGCAACGCCGGGAAGATGCACAGCAGTCGAAAACTGGAGCAGGGATATTTATAATCGAGCGGGGCTCTCCCGAGGCTCTATTTTTAGTTGGTAGACGAGATCGCCTAGTAACTTTAAACTTTTTCAGAGAACCGCATGGCGTGAGGGAGGCCACCAAACCAACAACCAGCAAGAGAAATATGGCCGCCTTGAGATGGATCTAGCGGAAGTGGTCGAGGACTTAATCTGCACGTTCGACGGATCAGGTGACACCACGATGGATACCCTCGCCATGTTCATATTCGGCTGGATCCTGGCCGCGCTCTTCGTCCTCTGGCTCGGCAAGCTCCTCTACGCCAAGTTCCAGGCCAAATCGACCGCCAGCGAGGCCAGGGCCCGGCTGGTGGATGCCCCCCTGAGCAAGACGACCGACAACGTCGACTCCGCCGGCGACGCGAAGATCGCCAAGAAGGTCGCCCCGCTGGGGAAGGCGCCCGCGGGCTACGTGCCGCCCACGCCGCCCGTCAGGAAGAGGCTCACCAGGCAGAGCCCGGCCCCGGAGGTCCGGAAACCCAAGTTCGTGCCCGCTCCCCAGTGCACCGGCCCCGATAACGTGTGTGTTTTGTGGGTTAATGATGTGTTTCAGTGGCTGTACAACGACTTCGTCATCGTCAACGAGCTGCTGGCCGTCTGGATTGCGGCGCTGAACGAGTACACCAAGAAGTCCGTGACCGAGGTGAGTGGTAGGTTAGGGGGTCCCTAGGTGTAGGTGGAGGACGCGCGAGACCACCCGGTGACTCATGCGATCATATGCGAGGGTGACGTCACTCGCGGCGTCAGCGCCGATACTTGCCTTTTTTTTATAATTTGGAGTATCCTTCATTAGATCTCAATGAAGAAAGAGTAGGAGATCGTACATATTATTTACTCGCTGATTTAGATAATAAATATCGCCGAATTTCTCACCATAAAATGATAAAAATCTTGAAAAAAAAACACTTAGAATAAAAGTAATATCAAAAATAGAATTCTTGATGTTTTGTTTATCCACTTTTACCATTTAAATTCTAAACTTTTAAAATGTAGGTCGCACATTATTTTGCTATTCTAGCTCCACATTTTAACATATTTATAAAGAAAAGTCGAGGAGTGTGAGTGACACTTTAATCAGGTGTACGTTTTGTGTGAAATAAAAAAAAACTGAACAAATCAATTGAATCCGTAAAATCATGCAAATCACATGAAATCATGCGATATCTTGTAAAATCACGTAAATCAATTGAACAACTAATTTCTTTTGGTATATTTGTCATGTCAGAAAACTTTTATTTTTTTTAATATTAGAAAATATTAAGTATTACTTTATTGATTATATTTTTGACTTAAGTCGCCTTTCTATAAGGTAGAATGTTACAAATTAATTTTAGCCCTAATTTTATTATAACACGTATAACGGTGATTGCTTACAGCTAGTGCAAATTAAAATCCCATCTCAAATTCCACCGTTGTTTTAAAGAAGTCAACAATTAATTAATCACTCTATATTAGTAGGTAATACGAAATTTTCCAACTAATTCCAAAGCTCAATACTTAGTACTTTACAATCGTCTATCAAGTGTAATCAATAAAATCAACGAAATCATGCGAAATCAGTGGAATCAGGGAAGTCAAGTGAAATCGGTAAAATCAAGTGAATTCCGAGGTGAATTCATATAAAATCTGGTAAAATCAAATAAATCAGGTATTCATGTGAAATCTGATTTCCATTAAAGTGCCTAATAAATAAAAATAAAGTGTCACACCCCTCAAGAAAAGTGAACAATCTTATATAGGGTATCCCAACGAAAATTTGACCCCCCTATAATTGGAAAACCGAATAATATTTCAAAATTCGCCGAGACCCGTCGATTTTTGTTCTTGGGGGGAGCTTTTTTGACAGTCAAGCCAACTCGATATGTTCATCCCCCTAATGCCTAGCAACCCCAACTTAAAAATTTCAAATGCAACTACCCCACTTGTGGCACATAATTTTAAAACCCTTTTCATTGCGAAGACAGTGACGTGCCGTTTTTAGAACTCGGTTGAGATTTGACAGAATTAGAGGTTACAAACGAAAAGATGACAAACCAACTTACGCGTAGTAATTTCTACACAAATGCCCACCACTAATAAGTTTTTCATCTACTTCACGTGACCGCATTACCTAATTGTTATTGATGTGTCTATCAGTTTACAAAAAAGTCAGAAATGAAATAAAAAAGCTGAAGCAAATAAAACTAGATACTAAAATAGTTATTACTGTTATTAGTAGAAGATACTTAAGTTTATAGGAATTCAGACCTTTTCAAAATAACTTAAAATCAGTACTAAAAAAAAGTCGGTGTTTTTTGCTTGTGACCAAGAAATCGTTAGTTTCAGCCGTTATTGAAAGTATTAACGTGTGTTCGAAATGGTTTATTCTATCGCGGAAAGAGTAGAAATTGTTGCAATTTATTATCGAAATCACGATTGCGCTAAAGCTACAGCACGAATTTTTAATGCCAATCATCCTGAAAAAAATGTAAACCACCAGTACGTTAAACACCTGATTGGCAAATTTGTTGCAACAGGTTCGCTTTTAAACAAGAAACGTGAAGTAATTGTGCTAGTTCGAAATGAAGCAGTTGAAGTGGCAATTTTGGGTCATGTACAGATGGATAATAAGCAATCGATTACAAGTGTGTCTCAAGCTTCTGGCGTATCCCGTTCCAGTGTTCATCAAATTTTGAAAAAACACAAGTTTCATCCATTTAAGATGACGCTGGTTCAAGAGTTACATGAAGATGTCTTTGATCGCCGTAACCAATTTTGCGAATACTTCAGTGAACAACTTCTACTGAATCCAAATCTTCTCTACAATACATGTTTCTCCGACGAATGCACATTTTTGTTGAATGGCGAAGTGAATAGACACAATTGTCGTCATTGGAGTGATACTAATCCGCATTTAATCAGGGAATTTCATACTCAGACACCTCAAAAATTGAATGTTTGGGCAGGAATTTTGGGCGACCATCTTGTTGGACCATTTTTCATCCAAGGTAATCTCGATTGAAACACCTATCTAGAATTATTGGAAAGTACAATTGATCCTAGGATAACAGAGATTTTAGAAAGTGACGACAATTTACTAGAAAATGAAATAACCTTCCAACAAGATGGTGCGCCCCCGCACTATGCTGCTTCTGTGCGACAATTTTTGGATGACCATTTCCCGGGGCATTGGATTGGCAGAAGAGGTCCCGTCGAATGGCCACCAAGATCTCCGGATCTGTCCCCTTTGGACTTTTTTCTGTGGGGTCATTTAAAATCACGAGTGTACGCCACTCAGCCGGAAACACTGCAAGTGCTACGTCAGAGAATTGTAGAAGAACGCCGATTAATAACTGCGGATGTCTTTAATAATGTTCGAACAGAATTTGAAACAGACTGTATTATTGATTGGAAGCTAACGGGGGTCATTTTGAGCAATTCATCAAATAAATCTGATTTATTATTTGCTTCAGCTTTTTTATTTCATATCTGACTTTTTTGTAAACTGATAGACACATCAATAACAATTAGGTAATGCGGTCATGTGTAGTAGATGAAAAACTTATTAGTGGTGGGCATTTGTGTAGAAATTACTACGCGTAAGTTGGTTTGTCATCTTTTCGTTTGTAACCAATAATTCTGTCAAATCTCAACCGATTTCTAAAAACGGTACGTCACTGTATTTGCAATGAAAAGGGCTTTAAAATGATGTGCCACAAGTGGGGTAGTTGTATTTGAAATTTTTAAGTTGGGGTTGCTAGGCATTAGGGGGATGAACATATCGAGTTGGCTTGACTGTCAAAAAAGCTCCCCCCAAAAACAAAAATCGACGGGTCTCGGCGAATTTTGAAATATTATTCGGTTTTCCAATTATAGGGGGGGTCAAATTTTCGTTGGGATACCCTGTATGTAAAATTATGTAAGTGTATAACAATATTTACATATGGCTACAATTAAATTGGAAAAAATACGTATTTTGTTTTGTACCTAAGAATTTGTTCGTTAGACTGCTTTCAGTCGTTATATATTCGTGTTTTTTGCCAAACTCTATATTCAGTTCAGAATAATATAGAGTTTAGCAAATAACAGCAATGTTATGTCACCTGCCAATATTCAAAGGTACCGAAGTAAAACGAATATATAACAGCTAAAAGCGATCCAACCAAAATATTTTTGGGGACAGAAATCTTTCAGAATACGTATTTTTTCAATAATTTTATTTTCGATATTACTTTTGCTCGATGTGTTTAATTTTTCGAGATTTCTGTATCTAAAAAACACCACAATTTTGAGGCGAGAAATACGGAAATAGTAATATTGGAGGAAACTTCAATAATAGCCTGTCTGTGTGGAAAATAAATGTTTAGTTTCACTGTGAAGGTCACATTTTATATGCACACATTGAAAAAATATGTTTTTAACGCCAGTGCAAACTTTCCGTGGTAGCAGATATCTCGTAAATCATTAAACTTAACTATGACGACGTTAGTTTCATGTACAGGGTCAAAATTAGACCTCGGACACTTTACGGACGTGCCAAAGACGGATTTAAAAATTGGCATATCCGAAAAATGCTCTGAAAAATGTACCTAGAATTAAATTTTCTACAAAGACAACACATTTTAAACATTTAATAACCAATCAAACTAAGTTCATGAGACTTAGTAAGTGGCAGAAATGTTATCATGCTACCGGGTATCTCAAGGACACTGGAAAAACACAAATATCAACAAAAAGTGGTTTTAGATCTAGTCCATTGAAATGTTACATTATTTTGGCCTTAGCGTGCATTTTTTAGAGGACGCAACTGTATTGTTTAGATGTGAGGGGAGGGGGGTCAAAAAAAGCTTAACTTGAAGTATGTGGGGTCACAACCCTCCAGCTTTGGCCGCCATCTTGGAAAAGGGGGTTAAATTGTTTTTAGCATGTATCAGGTAAACTATTGGTCATACAAAACTTTTTTAAAAACATTTTTTATTGCAAATTGAATCCTCTACAATTTTAGTCCAGTAAATTTTTGTTGTAAAATCAAAAATAACAAAGATATTAAAGAAAAACAATCAAAATTTTTGGACAAATTTTTTTTTGAACGCCATAATTTATTTATTTTTTATTTAAAAAAAATTACATTAGAACATTTTTGTAGAGTGGTTTTCAGCGAAGAATTTGTATTATATACTTTTTTTTATTAAATTCATTAGTTTGAGTTTTACAGCGCTGTGAAGTGAACACTAATTTTCCCTATAGTCCATTGAAAAGTTACATTTCGGGTTGCATTTTTTAGAGGACGCAATTTTATTGTTTAGATGTGAGGGGGGGGGTCAAAAAAAGCTTAACTTGAAGTTTGTGGGGTCGCAACCCTCCAACTTGGGCCGCCATCTTGGAAAAAGGGGGTTAATTGTTTTTACCATTTATCAGGTAAACTATTGGTCAGACAGAACATTAGGAATTTGACTTTTGTATTTACTTTTGTTCTACTTGGTTTACTTTTCAGATTTCGTTACGTAAAGACATCAAAAATGTCATTTCAGGGCGAGGAATAAACCTTCCCTAAAATATCTGGGGTCAAGACAATATAATACTATGAAAAATTATTTCTTCGTTTCCTTTGGAAATCTAATTCCACCTAGGTACGGTCCTGTGTTTATGTTATTTTAATTTCTCCATATTTCTATCCTTTGTATGTACCTACATTAAATATAAAGTAAAAAAATATGAATGAATATGGTCACGGAATTCGCCGCTTCATTTTTGACTTTCCCCCCAGAAAGTGTGTCACGTACCCGAGAATACCTAAATAGCATAATTTGAATAATTACTGCATCAAATTAACTTTCGATCTGTCGGAGCAATTTACCTCGCCACTATTTTCCATCTCCATTACAACATCACCCAAATACCACACCAGCAACTTGTTTTAGTGTATTTGAATATAATTTCATTTCGATTAAGCGAAGTATATTTTGAAAACAATTGAATGATAGCTGTCATATTGCTTTGATGGTAATTTCAAACCTTGCATGCTTCGTTCATACAAGATAAAATCAGAAACGCATCCTTTTATGAGAAAATATACATTTAAGTAACTAATTTATTGTAACCTCGGTAGAAGAATTTCCGTTTAATCGTAAAAGAAATGAGATTCATCAGTATGCCCAAAAAAAAGTAAACTTAGATTTTCTCGCAAACTGTTTTTTTATTATTATTTTAAACGAGGATCAAATTTTTAGATAGCTATTTATTTGGAAACTTAAAATTCAAAAAGTCTCACTAAAATGGGGCGGTGCCCCGTCATGCCTAAACCAAAACTCTAGCCTAAGTTGCAACGGGAAATCTTCGATTAAATCAGGAACAATATTTTGCAGAAATTCCAAATAACGGTCAATAATACCGGCCCAAACATTTATCTTAAATTCGTGTTGAAGTCACTGGCGACACGAACACAGAAATTCACCAACGTCTACCACGCGAAAATAATGACTGATGGATTAACAAGGTAGAGAAGTCGGGCCGCGTGCATCTGTTCCATATCGAAGATCGACTCGCCTGCATGGGAAAACAGATCCAAACGATGTTCCCTCCACCCTTTTCCACTCACTGCTGACTTTGTTTACGGGTCTCGGAGTTATACTCAAATATCCAGGTCTCATCTCCAGTGACTACCCGACTCTTCCAGTATCTACCGACGCTCCGAATGTGAGCGCATTTTCGCATGTCTTTTTGTTCACGGGTGAGAATTGGCACCATCTTTGCGCAAATCTTTCGCATATTCAAATTTTTGTGTAACATCTTGCGAACGGTTTCTTTGTTGACGTTTAACTCGTCAGACAACGCACGAATGCTTAGGCGCCGGTCAGACGTGATCAGTGCACGCAAACGGTCAACATCCGCGTCAGTACGGGAGGTGACGGGAGCTCCTTCACGTGGATCGTCTTTCACCGATTCACGCCCCTCCTTGAACCGTTTTGCCGATTCAAACACGCGTGTTTTCGACATGCACTCGTCTCCATACACCACCTGCAATTTTCGAAGGATTTTCGAGGGTTTTTCGCCAGATTTCACTACAAATTCACGACGCCACTAAAAAAGTTACTTCCAAAAAATACAGATAAAACACAAACCAAACGTTCTATCGACTTCAACCTTGGACTGAAACTAAAAGGAAGGTCCCCCCTCTCTAGAAAAACGTTGAGAAACGATGCAGTGTTGCCAGTTTCCGAGTTATAACTAAATTCCCGGAACTTAATTGCCACACCTCGTACATTTAAAATGATTTTAAGTAAATCACGTATTCGTATTATACTAATTTTTTCCTATCTTCTCTTAAAATTTACATTATGACTGAATCACTCCGTATAATCCTTTTGAATAAATACACTTATTTCAAAAACTTTACAACAACTGTCCTCTTTTCGGTCCTCCTTTCTCCGAGCCTTGTTCTGAATTTTTCTTTCGTAATTTATCGAGGTATGTTCATTTAAAAGAGCTCTTTCGCAACACGTAGCTTCCATATATTTCTTCACATAGAAAAATGGAACTTCTTTTTAAAAAATATTGGTTCACGCGCTGCCCATTTACCATATTTCATGTTTATTAATGGTCGGTTCGCACAGCCCGCTCGACAAAGGGAGTTTCGCTGGCTGGCAGTCAACTGTCTTGCGTGCCTCAGCTTCGATTTTGTCACTCTGCCAAGCTTTTGTCTCGACTTTTTGTTTTCTGCAGCGTCTGATATTTGAGTATAATTTGATAGTTTCGGAAAGATTTGTAGGCACTGCAGAGGTATTACGAGGGCTCTGTAATTCACTCGGAACCTCTTAGAATGGACTGAAAATTGGAATAAAGTTAGATGGAACGGTAACTGTGCAGGGGAGTATGTTTCAAAGAGGACGGAGAGACTGTAAATTCCGTTTCGGTGTAATATTAGGCACGTAAGCATTCCGCTCTTGAAATATTTGGATTCCAGTCGAATTCTCCCAGAATTCCAAGGCGAGTTATTTATTATCATACTTTCGCTACTTATCTGTTCTTTGTCCAGGATGTATGTACGTCATCTCACCTTAATCAAACAAGTCCGTTTCCTCACAGATAAGCTTCGTTTATTTACGAAATACATGTTTTTTAATTTTCAATGTAGAGTGGGTCAAGTTCGGTATATTTATCTCGGACTAGGATTAGTACCGCGAAAATCAGGGTCAAACTAAATATCATACATAAAATAACTGTTTCATAATGATTGCATCATAGATTTTTTCATTAAAACAAATGTATAAGTTGGAAATATACAGTGTGGATCTCCGAAAACTTACCACCCAGATTTTCTCGGTGTAACCCAAATCGGCGGCAACAAACACCCGTCTTTCAGTCGATTGTTTATATTATAGAAAATGAAGGGTTACGCGCTGAATGCTGATTTGAATAGTGCAGTTTTACTTGAGACTGAAATAGAAACGATTCTCATTTATTGTAATTAATTCCGTAATTAAAAATCTAAATTCAAAGACGGTGTATTAGTGTCCTATTACCATTGATTAGGTACTTTGGGAAAAAAGGCTTGAACCGAGGCTTGAACTCATTTTCGTTTGACAATTTTTATTTGATTACTGCGACCGGTGCGGTGTGGACGCGGGGCGGCACGCTTGAACCACCTCAATGATGTAATCGATGATGTCATGACCAGGTGACGCGCTGCCGAATGACCTCACCTTCTGTTTTTATGTGGCGATGAGCGACGTGATCTCGAACAGAAGCTGGTGGGCGAAATCCATAATATAATAATCATATTTATAAAACAAACAATATACGTTCTAAATGTTTGCATCAAGAGTCTTGGTAGTCCCTCCGTAAATAACATTGAAATGGATGAGTGATGACGCCTACCGTTTGGACGGAGAAGATACGGAATTTTCTTTAAGGCTTACGGTGAGCGCTCTATCAAACGATATATAAGGTCTGTTCCAACAACCGTCGAGAACTGGTTCAGTACCGTGAGAAATGTTTGACCAACACTGTCTTACGTCGCATTCGCCGAGAGTACGTTAACAACTGAACTGACTGACTAATTCTGGACGGTTCGGAATCGATTCTTGCTGTGTTGGAACAAACCCATAATTTTCGCTAGTAACTCCTTAACGGATAATGATAAAAATATGCGGTTTTTTTAATAGACTATAAATATTATTTTACGTCGACGCTGTGTTTTGAAAGTGTAAAATTAATTTTTTTTAAATGAATTTTGCATATTTTCAAAATTTCAAAACACAGCGTCGACGTAAAATAATATTTATAGTCTATTAAAAAAACCGCATATTTTTATCATTTTTCGTTGAGAAGTTACTGAGCGAAAACTATATCCCTTTGGATCGAGCGCTCACCGTAAGCCTTGCCGTATTCTTGAAATAGTTTTCTACAAATACAAGTAATTTTAGACAATTAAGAACTGAATAATATAAAGTTTAGCAAATAATAAGGTTATCTCATCCCACCTGCGAATATTCAAAGGTAGGTACCGAAGTAAAATCAATATATAATTTCAAAAAGAAATTTCCTCGGACAGGTCGATTTTGTTTTTTAAAAATACTCTTTTTTCTATACCAACGAATTTCCGACGTTCATTTGTTTTCGCGTGATGACGTCATCGGATATTTTTTTAAATAGAACCCCTATATTTTTTCATCGGATTCTTGTAGAGCTTAACTTGTTGAATTCAAAAATGTATAATTTCAACACTTTATTCCTTTACTTGATAAAATCTTTGTGCTTTGTTGAAAAATGGTTTCAAAATCAAACCTCGCCGATCTTCTTAAAATTTTGCACGTCCTCATAATTTACCGTTCTGAACAACTTTTTCAAGTAACATTTTGCTGTATTTTCAGTAGAAAAGGCACTTTACCTGAAACGATAACAGTTTTCAATAGTTGCAATTGCTAAAGTTAAAGGAATAAAGTGTTGAAATTATACATTTTTGAATTCAGCAAGTTAAGCTCTACAAGAATCCAATGAAAAAATATAGGGGTTCAATTTAAAAAAATATCCGATGGCGTCTTCACGCGAAAACAAATGAACGTCGGAAATGCGTTGGTATAGAAAAAAGAGTATTTTTAAAAAGCAAAATCGACCTGTCCGAGGAAATTTCATGAAACTTTGTAATTTTAGAAATAGTGAATTTATTCCATATCTTTCTTCCACACTGTATAATAGTCGCGGCAAGAATTCCGACGAAATTGTTTTTATTGCCAACATAATTTTCGGTATTTGGATGTGTTAAAAATAAACATTTTTTACAATTTAGTGTAGTACCTATATAGTTTTCATTCTCAGTTGCAGTTTCTGAAATATTTTGATGAAAATATAATGAATTATTCATTTGTTTACATGAGGTAAGTCGTCTGAATTCTTGCCGCGACTATGGCCAATTTTTTCCTGGTATTTATGTACCACCCAGTAGGTATCCTGGGTTGGTTAACTCGAAGACTGTTTCCGACTGTTTTTGCCTAGTTTTTCGCTAACTTGGCACTGGAGGCGCACTTTTTTCGCACCCACCTACCGCATACAATTATATATATGTATACAAACGAGGGTCTGTTTGTCTTCGGTCTAAAGCCACGTGAGAGTGGGACGCACGAATTTTTCCAAAATTCAAAAGGCCTTTACTCCAACATAATACGTGTATTTAATCACTTTTTTTATTAAGGTCGGCATATTTCGCACTGTAAAATGATCAAATTTGTGGTGTCTTTACGTACAGTAATCTTCAAAAATAAAACATAACTAATAAAAATAGCATTTTCTACAAATACAAGTAATTTTAGACATTTAAGAACTGAATAATATAGGGTTTAGCAAATAACAGCAATTTTATCTCATGACACCTGCGAATACTCAAACTATTCAAAGGTACCGAACTGAAATAAATATATAACGGCTGAAAACGGTCAAACCATTTTAAAAGTTATTATACAGGGTGTTTTTAAATGAAGTAGCAAAAATGAGACCACAGATTGCTTAGGTGAAAATAAATCGATTTGACCTAACATCCCAAGTCACAGAATAAGATAGATACAGGGTGTCAAAGTTAAAATTTTATTTTCTATATATGTAGATAACTTCTTAAAAAATCCAAATATTTACATAAAATTTGTAATCTGTTTTATTTGAAAAAGGTATACCTTGCTGAATCCTATTTGAAATATTTAGTGGATCGACTGAAAACTATTATCGTTTCAGGTAAAATGCCTTTTCTACTGAAAATACAGCAAAATATTACTTGAAAAAGTTGTTCAGAACGGCAAATTATGGTCATTTTACGACCACTAAGAGAACCATTTGAGTCTAATTCAGACAACTGTAAGTAGTGTAAGTTGATACAAGACTTGTTCTTCTTTTCAGCAAGGGATCGGAGTCGAGTTGGTCCGGATCCTACCGGAAACTCATCCCCCAACTCTGACGAACATCTTCGCCGAAGCGGACTCCAAGGATGACGTGGTGAGTAAGCTTTTGCCGCCTTATCTTTTTCTATATTTACCGTATTATTATATGTGCAATATTTATGCACGTTACGTCACCGATTTATTTTTAAAAATGTTGCTATACTCCAGTAAACTTTCATATTATTCATTAACCAGCGCCATGGATGAAAAATGCGAAAACCTGTTCTGCATAAATTATTATCAACTCGACCGAATACAGCAAATAGTGTTCTGTTTGTAACGCTATATAAAAAAGCGCATAGATCGTTAATAAACAATAAACATACTTATTTACGGTCTTGTACTTTGACCATGACTTTCTTTAACTTATTATTTTGGTGTAGAAACTGTAATTAGTCAAACTTGCGTATTTTTTGCATAAGTACATATACATGAAATGGGTACGTACAGGGTAAACCGAAATTAATGTAACAGAGCAAGAATAGAATTATGACCACAAAATATGCGATGTAGCCAAACTTTTCGTAGTCCAAGAGTTGATGGTTAGGTTAAAAAAGTACAGAGTGTCAAAGTTAAAATTTTATTTTCGATATTTGCAAATAACTTTCAAAAAATCCATATACTTGTAAACATTTTGGGGATCGGGGGCTTTTGGGGGCGAGAGCGAGAACTTAAATATATTTCTAATTTTGACGTCATTAGTAGAGGGCATAGTAGATGAACAACTTGATCTTATTGTAAATATTCTATGAGGGGCTCACCGAGCAAATCGAAGAAGTATTGCATGATGTCATTAAGTACGGATACAGCATATCATATAGCGCCTAATAAAAAATATTTTATCGTACCAAAAAATGAAAAGAAAAATGTCGTGTAGAGCGATGAAGCGCGACGAAAGGAAGCATTGCAACATTTTCTCTTTGTGAAGACCATTTTAAGTTTAAGAATATGATTTGAGGCATTTATACAATTTTGCTATCTGACTAAATAAGGATTTTTTAAAAATGTTTAAGGAGAAATGAAATCGCTGGTAAATAGCAATACAAAATTAATTTAAAAAAAATCAATAATTACGCGGTGTAGAACTAACTAACTACATCTATCGGCCGTTCGCTACTCCATGCCGGACTGAAAATGTCACAGGCACGAAGCGTTCTACATGCAGTAGACACCATTGAAAGCTGTCGACCTTTATCGCGATCGGGAGAAACGATATTTTGCAAACACGGAATTCCAGGAAACAACTACTCTGCGGGCTAATGCCCCGACCAGCATTGAATTACACCTGGAAAACCTATAGCAACAGCTAGAGTCATTCGTCAGACGCCCACCAGACATATACCGGTTTCGAGCTTATTAGCTCTCATCAGTATGCCATAGATGAGGTATCCGACGAATAATCCTAGCTGCTTTCGTCTGTCTAACCCGACAGAAGGGACCATGAGTACGCGGTGTAGAACTAACTACATCTATCGGTCGTTCGCTACTCCATGCCGGACTGAAAATGTCACAGGCACGAAGCGTTCTACATGCAGTAGACAGGTGTAATTCAATGCTGGTCGGGGCATTAGCCCGCAGAGTAGTTGTTTCCTGGAATTCCGTGTTTGCAAAATATCGTTTCGTGTCTACTGCATTTGAAATGTAGCAAGGTTTGCAAGTGTACGGACTACTTTAGCACCGCGTAAAGTGCAATATTAAGCACCAGTGGCGTACAGTCGCCAGCTGTTTTTACTGTTACAATCTCAATCCGAAACGTGTTTACATTGTCTAATATGGAATTTCTCACTATATTATCGTGGAAACGAAGCGAAAATGACATTTTTCATAGGCAAATGGCAGTTGGTCAGGGCCAAACTCGACTTTAGAACGCCGTGAAAGGATAACGTATCGCCGTCTTATATGAAACTGGCGAAAAATACCACTTATCTAATCAGAAACGGCCGGCCAGGAGATAATGTCACGGATTAATCGACATTCGAATGCAGCTCTTTCCATTGCAGCGATCTGGGTCAACACGGTGGTAATACTTTTTTATTTAGGTATGATGTAATACGCTAATCGGTACCCGAACACGTAAAAATACAAATGATTTCATTTCTTCTCCGTTGCGATCGATGGGTTGGGAAAGGTTAAACATACAGCCAACAAATTAGGGGGCCCGCGGTTTCTGTTGCGTTTTCCCTGGCACGCTACGATGCAATAATCGTTTTACGACTTTTTCAAGTTGTGTCTGTTGACTGCAATGCCCTGGTAGACCAGGGTCGATAATTTTTGACATAAAAAAAATAATAGTAGGAAAAGAATACAACAAAAATGAAAGGAAAAATAATTTACGGGCGATCTGAGGTCTGGAAGTGGAAGGGGGTGAGTTTTTAAGGGTAAAAAACGGTTTACCTCGGTTTCCGGCAAAACTGCAAGTCCTATGGAAAAAAGTTAAATAGCAAAATTGTAGGTAATAAAAAGTTCTACAACTTTTGTATTTACACTTTTTTCACATAACCTTAGAATTTATGTGAAAAATTCAATTTTTGGTTTTTTCTTTTCTTTTTCTTTCACGAAATTTGGTAAAAACTTACCTTTTTATGTCCCAAACATACTGTAATTTTTTTTATTTAAAATATTTATTTTTTCACCTTATTTTGACTTAATATCGAAATAGCACCCTAATTTTCAATAGAAAATCCTCACGTCAAAATATCTGCTTTTTAAAAAGTAGGTGGGCTTTTGTTCGTTGAAATCTCTACTTTCTGATGGTGTAAAAATATACATTAAGTACTATGGTACCTAAATGTTCTCAGAAAATGCAAAGAAACGAAAAATGTTGTAGATGTCTTATTATTAAATATTAACTTTATTAACTTTTTTGGTTTATAATTATAGTAGTATATTTCGACTTGCAATTTTTTTGTTTATCAATGTAACTTGGAATCTTACGTTCTTCGAGTAATTAAAGTATACATTTTAATAAAGCGCTCAAAATTGTACATAATGATTACAAAAAAATTTTCGGATTCGAGTTTGTTGCATCGTACGCTTTACCATTGATTTTATAAACGCTATATACATTCTGGTAGCTTAATAGAAAAGTTTAGTTGATTCTTTATAACTTTACATTTTATCGTTTTTCACTTTTTACCATTTTCAAAGGCTTTCAAAGGAATGCCCACCGAAGATTTCGAGAATCTGATATGCCTTGTTGGTCCTGCAGTTGCCAAAAGACTTACTAAGTACTCCACTACAATAACACATAACATAACTAAATATGTGTGATTTTCCGCTGATATATTGGTGTCCTACATTTGTCAGCGCACACCGTCCACACTGCGCCGAGAACTTGTCGTAAAATATGTAGATAAAACAGATACCCTTTGATCTTTACCGACTCGAGGCGGTACTTGCAACTGTCTCAGAATGTGGAAACAAAACAAAAATAAGACGAATATGTTGCAGAAATGTATCGGATTTATCGCCACTTTGTCGCGAAACATGAATGTCTTTGTCTTGTCGCTTTTTTGTCTGCTTGGTCTGAACCCGGCATTATGTCTCAATTTTGTCTTGTCTGAATACCTAAAATTTTATCGCAATTCTGTCGTGTTTTTGTCTCAAAATCGTGTTCACTTTTTGTCTGCTTGGTCTGGACCCGGCATTAGAGACTACAGTAGCCCATCGACGATATTTTTTTACGATATTGACCATCTTTCATGACGCATCAATTCCCAAATTTGTTCGAATAAGTTCTTAGAATCGACTAAAACCATCCACTTTCTAGATATCGTTCAAATGTCTGCCATACTTAGCTTGAATCGTCAATTGCGGTAAGTTGATGCGATACGCATGGAGAAAAAACATGTTATTTCCAAAAAGATATTTGCCAAACGATTTTCCGCGTCCTAAGTTATATGCTGTTGAAATAACTTTTCCAAGTTGTAAACACCTTGTATGTATATATTTTTGAATGTGATAGAAGCCCGTCAATGCTCCACATTTTTTTTCACGTTCGCGCTCCGATGATCAATATAGTTATATCTTTTATCTGCCTTCCTTATTAAATCATTGTTTATTTATAAATATGGACATTAAGGAAATTTATCGATTACAGTATTCTTTACTTGTTGTCGTTATTATTTTCTATTGCATAAATAATTGATGTCTTGTTGATTTATGTTATCTTCATTTATATGGACTCGTTATGTATGATCTGCATATTTGGATACTTATGTAACAATTATTTTTAATGACATACATATATTTTTGCCGTATCTACTTATTTGTATAAAGTACGTGAACCGTCTAGGGTTTATTTTTTATTTTTATGTGAAGTTGCTTTCTTAGCATTTATGGTGAAATTATAAATTCAACCATCATCAGTCGCATTGATTCCGGAAAATTTCAGCTTCATAATAATAATAAATTTATTTGCCCAACAGAAAACTTCCACTTACAGAACAAAAAAGTTATAAAAAAATGATGTGCTAAATGAAAACAAGAAATCAGTAGGTAGTAACAGCAAAACAACATATTTAAACAAACAAGCAAATAGGTACTTATAAATAAGAAATTGTTACAAAAAAACAACAACACATGGTTATTATAAAGCAAAAACAAATTACGATTAAGATATAATGCAAAAAATAAATTGGAGTTGAAAGCTGTAGATACAATTGATTTTGATGAAGGAATGCTACTGTGGTTAATGTCCCATTGACTATAATACTCGTATATCATTAAAATAGAGTGACATAGTGTACAGGGTGTTTTTAAATGAAGTACAAAATGAGACCATAAATTCCTTAGGTGACAATAAATCGACATACCTATATTTCCAAGTCGCATTAATAAAAAAGATACAGGGTATCAAAGTTAAAATTTTATTTTCGATATTTGTAGATAACTTATAAAAAAATACAAATATTTAAATAAAAAAAAATTGTAAATCGGGGGTTTTTGCGGGCGAGAAGTTCAAATTAATTTCAAATTTTGACGTCACTAGTAGAGGGCGCCACTTGTGGCACGCCGTGCCTTTTTTAAATGGCAGAACTTTTTTGCTACTTAAAAATATATACTGGTGATTTTTTAAGAACATCGGTTGTAGTACATTTAAAACAGCGGGAAACGCCGGACTTGACGAGACCACTTGTTTCCTACGTATTTTGGGGCGCTGATTACGAAAATGAGGGTTAAAGCTACCTGCAATTCTTGGAACACCCCTAAAATTGCAAAACCACCCGTAAATAGCGGTGTTTTTCGACTGTACTTATTGTTTTGCAAATTTAGCCATTTTATATGTTTTTTGGGACGCTGATTACGAAAATGGAGGTTAAAACTTGCAGCAGTGGCTCCAACCACCCCCAAAACTGCAAGAAAACACCCCAAAATAGGGGTGTTTTTCGACTGTACTTGTTGTTTTGCAAACTAACCCACCTCATATGTTTTTTGGGGTGCTGATTACGAAAATGGGGGTTAAAACTTGTAGCAATGGTTGAACCACCCCCAAAATTGCACAAAACACCCCTAAATAGCCCTGATTAGCATACAAACTTCTCTCTGAGTATATAGGGTGTTAAAAAAAGAGTGTAAAATATTTCAGGAGGTAATAGGATGAACCAAAATAAGCACAAAAGTCTTAATAAACATGGGTCCGCAAAGTAACTGTTGCGGAGATATGGACCACAATTCGTTTTTCAAACATTTTATTTTATTAGGAATAAAGGAAGTTTTTAACAAACAAAAAGCAAAGTTACAGAAGATGTTCAAAGTGCCCTCCGTCCATTTCCAAGCAGGCACGACATCTTCGTCTCAACGATATTCTAACTCTTTCAAAAACACCCTCCTTGGTTTAGATTTTTTGACTCTTTTGATTAATTCGTAGCTGCAGCTCTTCCAGGCTATTTACAGGAGTACCATAAACTAATGTCTTCAAATATCCCCAAACAAAGAAATCCAGAGGGTTCAGATCAGGCGATTTTGGAGGCCATGAAACAGGTTCGGCTTTTATTCCTACCCATCTATGTGGAAAAGTTTGGTGTAAATGCTTTCTAACGGCCATGGGAAAATGAACTGGAGCACCATCATACTGGAACCACATTTGTTGCCTCTGATTCAAAGGAATGTCTTCCAAAAACTCGACGAACGAACGAATATCCGTGGTCCATATCTCCGCAACCGTTACTTTGCGGACCCATGTTTATTGAGACTTTTCTACTTATTTTGGTTCATACTATAACACCCTGTATAAGACGGTATTGTTGATTTTTCCACGTCCTTGTTCGAATTGAAGGCGCTCGCAGATAAACAAGGCTGCTCAGTGATGTTAAGTGCCTCTTTGTATTGCCGATGAATGGGCCTATTTAAAAATCTGTTAACGCTGATTTAATGTTAAATATGATCAAGCGAAAGGTTAATCGTGCGTGAGAATTACATCACGGTGAAAAATAAATGCCGGCATGACGGAATAAAGCTGAGGAATTGCTGACAATTAAAAAATGGATTCAGTGCAGATTGCGAACAATCGAGCATCGCACTGTTGATATCAACTTGTATTTTTTCTTATGTTATGACGAGATACTGTGTATATTTTTGGATTTTCCACTTTTTCCTGATTGCACTGATATAAACACGTAATGTGTTTATTTTTTACTGTTCGCGAAATATTGATGATTAATTCCATAATTAAAATTTTTAATTTTTTCCAATTTATGGAGCAATTTAAAGAATAGTTCATAAAAACTCATTTCCTTGATTTTCTATGCAAAAACCCATATCGTTTTCCCAAATTATTTAAACAATTATGAATGATTGTTTGATGTTTTTAATGATAACATTTTTCTTTAACAAATTGACTTATTTATCAGTGGGTAAAGATTGTCCTGTATCTATCAAATGCAACTCTGAAAACTTGTCAAAAGTTTTAATATTTAGTTTGTCCTGAAGATTGTTGATTGTTGTGCCTATTTTGTGCAAGATTGATATAAATAAAAGATTAGTATAGCAAAGACTGATGGGAAAGTATCATATAAATAAACAATAAACGATTAAATATCAAAAAATAATAATAATAATAAGAACACAAGCAAAGAATATGTAAATTCTATTAAACTATGAAAACTATATGGATTGTCTAATTAGATTATTATTTATTGAAATTTTTATTGTTGATAGTTCCAATTTAAATTGGAAAAAAGCTCATAGATACGTTATAAAATTATATTTTATATGACTTGATTGATTTTATGCACAAATAATTACACTTTGAGTTAAAGTTGTTAAACCATTAGCTTATAAAAAATTATAGTGTGGATTGTATATTTAAACGGCGCGTAAGGTGAGGTGATGTAAAATGGTAAAATAAAAATTTGTGTAAACATAAACAAATCTATCTTTTGTAAATCATTGACTTGATTACATAGAATATATTTTTTTGCATCATCGTTTTACTGTTGTGACTGAATGTGAATTGGGTTATGTAATATTTACTGTTTTTGTGTTCGTATAGTTGATTTACCCTGTAGGAAAAGATTGAAACTTAGCCAGAAAAAACTTTCAAACCATGTGCCAAGTACATTACGTGGCCACATGCCACACCCACATAATGTTTATAGGTAATCCGCATATTACTGGTCTATTTTTTGAAACCTGTTACAAAGGGGTACTATATCTAGGCATACCGAAAATTTTAAAAGGTTTTCCACAGAGAGGTTGGAAGGGATAGAGGTCACAAATACTAAATTTTACTTGCGCAAAGGCTGCCTGTTTCCTGGAGACTGGGTGGCTTAGGTGGGGGAAACATTGGGGTTGCATTTAAACATTTTGGTGACCAATGGTTAAGAAAACTTTTGCGATCAATAACAAAAGCTTTTTGTATCTGTTACGTCACCTAGGTATACAAAATTCGACAGGTTTTATTCAATATCGGTTATTAATATGTAAATTTTTATAAAGTTGTACTGAAGAAAAAAAACAGAAAATTGTCGTATGAGACTTAAATTTTTAGGAATTAATAAAACAAATCAGTCTCAAGGATACTGATTTGTGTAAAGTTATTTGTTGAATGTCATATAATATTTTAACATAAGGCTAAGCATTTTATTATCATGAGAAATGAAGTATAAATACATATTTTCTCATATGTAGTATATTCTAGGTCTATAAAATTATAATTATGAAAACAGTAGGTATTAATTAAACATTTTTATTATAAATTTAAAACATCAGTGACCTTTAAATAAAAGTAAGTTTCAGTTATTAATTTTTATTGTAAATATAATGACATCCGATAGTTATATAATATATAGATGAATTTAGCTTAATCAGATTCGAATGGTGTACAGTAAATACATTTTGTTCTTTAAAATGAATATAAAATTTTGATAAAGGATTATCCTTAATATTTTGATGTTTATTTCGTCTGTATGAAAGTGGCACACATTATTATATTGAAAAATGTCCTCTTTCCTTAAATTTAATCTTTAGGAAATCCAATAATTCTAAATAAAACTTCAGCAAGTAAGCAGCAAGTTCTCGTAATAATATCACATTTTAATTTATTCCTAATTAGATTATCCCAGAAATGAATACGTAACATTTTTATTTGTACCAAGACTAGTACTAAACAACATTATATTAAATACGACCCTGGTACGGACACATATATTCTGGAATCTCAAACTGCATCAACCAACAATGTTGGGGATAAGGAGTGGGAAATTGGCAGGATGGTCAGTCTTTGACTTATCTCCCTCTTTCTAAATCTATGGTTGTGCCGCGTGATTATTGTACATAAGAATTTATTCCACTTTTTTTTCAAAATTGCATAAAAAAAATTGTAAATCACGAACAGATTTACTTTGTTTATAACACTAAGAAGTTTCATGAAAGAACTTTAAATGTGTTTATGTAGCATACATACATACAAAATGATTAATCTTATTGAACTGATTACATTTCTCCTGAATTTTGGTGAAAAACAATCCATTCAGCTTAATTTCTCTTTTTTTTAGACCATAACATGCGACTGCGAATCCACCCCCGCTTTCCAGCTGAAAAGCTTCCGCCAGAAGGGCGAGAAGGTGGAGACCTCTCATTACCGCGTCAACGTGAACCGCTTCAGGGCCAGGCTAAACATCTTCTGTGTATCTGAAAAGCTCCAGACCAACGTGAAGTGCGACGGATGGCCCGAGATTAAGATTGCTCTGGCCCCTGTTGGGAATATCAAGAATAACTTGGACGAAACCCAACTTCAGGAAGTTATCAGGTAATTTTGGTTCGTTATAATATTACCACAGTATAGACCAGCAATGTTACTCGGTTGTCGGTACTTTAAAGTAATTCAAATGGCTGAAATTCCTTTTGGTCAGGAAATCTTGAAATGGTTTTTTATAGCGTTCATCCTTTTTCAGTGAAATTCTGATAACGGCTCTTAGAAATGCAGAAGTTAACTTAAATTTGGCACAATACCCAACGTGCCCTAGGCTTATTAGACACGTCGCCACTCCTGGACATATTCTGCCCGTTCATTATGATAGCATGGTAAGTAATAGGTAAAATCTTCTCCTCGCTTTTATTTTTAGAATGTGTTGGTATGGTGTTCATAATTTTTGTAGTCGAATGCCTACACTTCGACCCCGAACCACCTGTCGGTGAACTTGGGGCAGTCTCCAGGAGAGAAACGACTTTTAGTGAAAGTAGTGCGTGCCGCACAACTAGGTGCTTCTCAAGGCTGTGTCGAACCGTTCTGTATCGTCGAAATGGACGAGCCACCCCAGAAGAACCAGACGTCTGTGCAGAAAAACACAAACTCCCCCTTCTGGGACGAACATTTTCTTTTGTAAGCATCGGCTTCATGAAATTCTATTTACTAAGCTTAATCTATCGCAAGAAGCTAACAACGTACTAGTATTTATCATATTTTTTAGTGACTTATCCCCGAATACGGCTGAACTGTTGTTTGAGGTGTACGACCATTCTGTGAAACCTCATAAATTCCTAGGTTTAGGTATAGTAGGTGTCGAAGAGTTGTTAATAAATCCGTCGCAGAGGCAGATTATTACTCTGCAGAGTCGACCGTACGAAAGCGACCCTGTGTCCGGAACTCTTACCGTAGAGGTAAATATTTCCATAAATATTTTTAACACCTATTACCACATAATCGACTATAATATATCGTAATGTTTATACAGGGTGCCCCAAAATTAGTCTGCCACAAATTAACGTAGATTCTACGACTAAAAATGAGGAAAATTTATATATTGTCACGGGTTTCCTACCCAACTTCCTCTTTTACCAGAAAAACAAACAGTTAACTCGACTAAACACAATTAATCACTATCTGAATCGCTCTGAATCTCCAATTGATCTTACTGAACCATCCAAATGAAAACTGACTGAAAGACTGACTGACTCGGCCGTTTATTCTTCTTTTATAGACGAAACAAATATTCCAGGTATTTTCTAGCAGCTCTAGATCCATTTCTCGAACGGTTCTCGTCGATTCTCAATATTCCAGTCGCGCCTCGATACACTGCATTATTTTGTTTGTTTACCAGTACCACGTAGGGGCGATCGGGGCATTCTAGCATATTGCGATACCACACTAGTCAAATTGAAACAATATACATAAGTCCAAAGGAAGCTATAACGCTTTAAAGTGGGCTTTAAAATCAGATTTTGTCCAAGTATTTCCAATCAAATTTGAAATTGATAATCACAATTAGATCGCAAATCTAATATTTTAAAAACAGTTTTGCGTAACTGGGAGGTTATCGTTTAAATATTGCCTCAATCTTGAGATTTTTGCTCTCAGATCAAAAAATTTAAAAATTTTGTACAATTTTACAAAAAAAAAGGTACTCTTGTTTTATTTGATAAATTGTTCTGTTTTCGTAATATTAATTTAAAAATTTTGTGGCGTACCACAAAAATATATTTTTTTAATTTTTGAAGTTTTAATACGCTATATTATTTACAAATAATTACATTACTGATACGCACAAAATATTTTATTTTTTGGTCTGATGGTAAAAATCTCAAGACACAAAAGTAGACCGCGCCAGTTTCCCACGCCTATGACTATAGGTGCAATATTATTTTTGGAACACTAGATTTGTTGTCTCGTGATAGTTAAAAATTTTATTGTTTTATCCATTAGGGGGTGTGTTTTGACGAATATTTATAAAACTTCTTTTTCTTATTTGTCGTCGTAGAATCTACAGTTAAATTTAGACAGGTTTATTTTGGAACGCCCTGTATGTTAGTTTTATTGTTTCTTTCCAGTTCCTGTTCATTGAGGGTGCAGATATACCTAATGTAGGTAGTAATCAGCCCTATAAAATTAAGGAGAGCATAAGGACCCCTTCGCCGAATAGAGTTAGGTTAACTACCACTACTACAACGTTCCACAATGGTAAGATAACGGTTTTCCGTTCTTAACTTTGGTAAAGAACATAGCATAAAAAAATAATCTTTATAACATTTTTTCTATGATATTTCGTTCTTTTATATACAGGGTTAACTATGACAGTACAAATATTTTAAGAGGGGATAGGGAAAAATAAGAATTAGCGGAATCATCTATCAAAAAATTTCCAAACTTATTTATAAAGCAAAAAAATGTTATTTCAAGCCTATTAAATCCTTATTTATCGCCGTCACTGGCTTTCTGTCAGCCGGGAGGTTGACGTGTATCAGTTTACGCCACTTTGAAATAAAAAAAAAAATATTTCCAGGATTGATATTTGGAGAGATTTTAAGAATGTTGTATAATTTTCTGTTTTCTTAGTTGTTTAAATTAAAATCTGCCATTGAACAATTTTTGTGCTTGCTGGGGACTCTCCTTCCCTCAATTGTTCTTTTTGTTTAAAGCGGGAACTGTCGGGAAAAACCACAAAGGAAAACAAATATTTTGTGTACTGGGAAAACATCTTTGGTATTATGTGGCCACACGATAATATGTACTTGTCACACTCCCATTAATCAGCGCCTTATCCGTCAGCTAGGCATGTGAATACGACATACATATTTGTAAATACACTAAAAAATACACGAACAATTAAATTTGCAAAAAGCAAGTACTGAAAAAATAATTTCAAACTAATCGGAGCACCGTAGCCGTATGTAATATTTTTGAGATCTGCAGATGTCATCTGTAGGCCACTCATGCAAGGTGCACTTCACGACGATAAATTTTTAAACTTCTTGTGTTGTTGGGGGAATTAAATTCTGTTAATACTAATAATAGCAACAATATTAACAGTATTTTGCAAACACGGAATTCCAGGAAACAACTACTCTGCGGGCTAATGCCCCGACCAGCATTGAATTACACCTGGAAAACCTATAGCAACAGCTAGAGTCATTCGTCAGAAGCCCACCAGACATATACCGGTTTCGAGCTTATTAGCTCTCATCAGTATGCCATAGGTAAGGTTATCCGACGAATAATCCTAGCTGTTTAGTTCTACACCGCGTACTCATGGTCCCTTCTGTCGGGTTAGACAGACTAAACAGCTAGGATTATTCGTGTGATACCTTACCTATGGCATACTGATGAGAGCTAATAAGCTCGAAACCGGTATATGTCTGGTGGGCTTATGACGAATGACTCTAGCTGTTGCTATAGGTTTTCCAGGTGTAATTCAATGCTGGTCGGGGCATTAGCCCGCTGAGTAGTTGTTTCCTGGAATTCCGTGTTTGCAAAATATCGTTCCCGCCGAACGCGATAGAGGTCGATAGCTTTCAATGGTGTCTACTGCATGTAGAACGTTTCGTGTCTGTGACATTTTCAGTCCGGCATGGAGTAGCGAATGGCCGATAGATGTAGTTAGTTCTACACCGCGTAATATTAACAGTAATCGACGATGTTTGCATAAAATAATTAATAATAGTATTAATAAAAATGTTTGTTTTTGTTGTTTCTACACTTGACACTGCTGAAAAAAATAACCGCACGGTAGTTGACATATCTAGCTATCTCAGACGATGATTAATTGTCATAGGCGCCGACTTTCCGTAGGAGAGAGGGTTTTGTCACATTAAGCTAGAATACCGAAATAAATTTTTTATTGTCTTTCAGACCTCCCTGAGCACGTAGTTAAAATTTTTGTACTTAGTCATAGTTAACTCTGTATAGGACATTCAATTAAAAAAAAAAAATCTTATTTTCTGGATAAATAAATTATTTTTCTTCAAATTTGGTGCAAAGTAATCGTAATAGAAAGCTAATATTTTCACATGAATTACTGTTTTTAGTTAACGTGAGTGGTATAGTTATGGATTTTTAATTTAAATATTTGAACCTCCTAAATTTTTGCGCCAATTGTGAAAAACATTGTTTTCGAGAACAAATATCAGAAATTTTGACTTTCCTAACAGGGTTATTTATTGATATACTTTTAAAAAATGAAAATCACTAATTTATTAACAAATAAAAGCTTTTGATTGGGTCATATATAGGTAATATAAATATAAAAATGTCCTACTACATATTTACAGATATTCTATTCACCAAGCTTTGTATTGTGAATGTTTTGTATTCCATTGCGAGTAATTAAAGCTTTATCTGTAAGCATTTTGCTGCAACAACCACTCTCAAAACTTAACTCGTAATGGATAATCTGTTGGTAACAGTGGCTAACTTCATCACAAACAATAGTCATGTCCATAAACTCACCGTTGCTGTACACAAGAGCCATTTTGAAAATTATTTGTTTACCATAGAGAGCATATCCCCACTCCAACCCTATTGGCCAATTACGGGTGTGAACATGCGCTCCCGGCGCAAAAAATTGTTTACTTTTTTTGTATAACAGATACCCTTGAAGTACAGCTACCTACTCCTTTATAATGTTAGAAATTTAAACATTTTTTATGAAAAAGCTATTAGACTTATAATTATAATTTTTTTGGTGTTATCGATAAGGTGCACATATCTTCAAACTTTTGGATAAAGTTCTAAATCCACTTTACTTCATTGTCAGACCTCGTATATTACAGTTATTTTATATTTTAGATAACCTTACAAACGGTAACCATGTACCTAATGCAGCGTTAAGAGACTTAGATAGGAATAGACAGTTTGCCAACGCGAACAAGAGCTCCTTAGTTATACATAGCGTTCAAAGGGTAAGTACCTTCCGCTCGACTTCCCATTGTGTTGTTGCAGTTGCCCATTGACTAACCCTGCTTTGTTTATTTTAGCAACCTTCTCGAAGACTAGTGAAGGTAAGAAACATATTTTTGCTCTATGTACTTCTCGTTTGATTTCTAAACTGGTTTTGCAATTAAAACGACTTAACCGGCGCTTTATAAGTGTTTGTGTGCTATGTTTGTTTCTCTTTTTCACAACTAACCAAAGGTCGAATTAAGCGACGGGGAGTGGAAGGAGATCGAAAGGATCGAAGTCAATTTAGACGAGAAGGAAGGCGATAAACCCGAGACGGTCGAAGAAGTTAACCAACAGACTAACGGTGGAGTAGCCACTGAACTTAACGGCACCGCGAGTATGGAGAGTAAGGATGTTATAACAAGCGAGAGTGAAGCTTCTAAGGTTTGGCTTTGATTTTTTTTTAATGTTATACAGAGTGCGGCATAAGTTCCGCCCCCATTTTGCACGAAAAAGCAAATAAAATGTAATTTAATGAGTATGCTACAGAAAATAAAATATTTACAGCTTAGAATAAGTTTATAACTAGTGTTCAAATTGGTGACCATCTTGGTCAACGCATCTGCTGCACCGTGTGACGACAGTTTGGCAATGTTCCCTGATGTTGTCGAACTCCTCTTCGATGATTCTTCTCAACTGCTGGACTGTTGTTGCTCGTCTTGCGAACACTCGATCCTTCATCAGGCCTCAGAGAAAAAAGTTGCAGGGTGTTAAATCGCAAGACCTCGCTGGCCATTCAATTTCCCCACGTCTTCCTATCCACGCTCCGAAGTGATCATTGAGGAATTCCCGCACAATTAAAGCGTAATGTGGGGGGGCACCGTCTTGCATAAAGTGGATGATGTGGGTCAGCAACCATTTGACCTCGTAGATCCTCTAGAAGTTCCAGATAGGTTTCTGCAGTCACAGTGGCATCAAAAAAGTAGGGACCAACTAGTCCGCCAGCATGAATGCCAGCCCATACGCTGACGCCGGGTGCATTAAGTTCTTGATGAATGGTTACGTGGGGGTTTTCGGTGGCCCAATAGACAGAATTGTGTCGATTGATGGTACCGTTCAATTTAAAAGTGGTTTCGTCACTCCATAAGATCGAGCGGTAGAATTGATTGTCGTCTTCTTGCAAACCGATAAACCACTCACAGAATTCCAAACGCCGATCGTAGTCATCCTCTGAAGCGCGTGAATTAGGCGAGGACGGTACACACGGTAATTCATACGCTTTAACATTCGACGTATGGAACGATCCAAAATCTGCAGTTCTCTCGCTAGCCTTCTAGTGCTGACGTTCGCCTCTTCGACGTAGGATAGCGTCACGGTTTCCATATTCGCTTCAGTCGTCATACTACGAGGAGGACCCGCTTTCGGCGCATCAGCAACGGAGCCTGTTTGCTGGAATTTCGTGTACAGTCTCCTCACATTACGACGGTGTGGTAAATGACGGTTTGGAAATTGTTGAGCAAATTCTTCGCAAATTGTTTGGAAATGCGCATCATTTCTTATGTACGACGTTAACAGGAAAATTCGTTCTTCCAGCGTAAATTTAAATCCACCAGCTTGTATTTTCACAATGAATGAACGTACAGAAAACAATAATATACCGAACACCTTGCCACAATCGTTTGAGAATGCAAACTAATGAGGCCGAAGTTGTACTGCACCAGATTACGTCGCGCATTTAGAACCTGATAGTGGGACGGAACTTATGCCGCACTCTGTATTGTTACAATTTATAGTGGAATTTTATTTTGAGAAAATATGTTTCAAAGTTTTAGAAGAGTTGGTAAGACAGGATGTGCAACGTTAAATTACTTTTCAGTTCTTATATAAATTGTAGCATTATATTTTATTTTTGCTTTTCAACTAAACATTTACAGATACAGACAAAATTTCTATAGGAATGATGTTTTTTTTTAACATTGCTGATAACCATTATTATTAATTTTTTTGCACAAAGTTTTATTTAAAACTAATATTTCCTATTAATACATCATTTACTGAAATACACTATTAGGGTTATTACATTGTGAAAGAATTTTTTTAACTGTTTTTGTCAAAACACCGCACAATATGAATTCTATTTTTTGACTAGTAAAAACTAATACCTTTCTTTCTCAAACACCTTCTCATAAACCGTTAAACTAAAAACTAAAATAAATGCAATAAAATGAAGTGGTGACAATTATTCTTATTTCGAGAAATTGAAGTTGGCCATTTGTTTTTTTTGGCATATCATAGCAGGTGTTCACCTAAAGTAGGTCATTGTTAAAGGTCAGTAACAATGAGTCTTTACAGTAACGTGCAAAATACTTAGAAAAGCAAACTGTTTTATAAAATTATTTTCTATTGCAATTATGTTCTCTGCGACTCCATTGGTTTCATACAGTTAGTTGATTAATATCAGATTAGTATTCTGAAGAACACATACTGCTACCCCTAAAACACTGACTTCCACTTAAAGGAACAATCTGTACAGAAAAAAATATTTTAAATTAATTCCAAAAACAGAAATATTAAAGTATTGTCAATTCAACATCATCTAGTCGTTTTTATTGTTTAAAATTAAATATTTTTTTGTTAATCAGCCCGGTGATTTTTCCACAACCGGGACTTTGCAGTCCAACGCCTCCAATCTGGAGTTCAGAGGCAGGCCTAGGAAGCGTAGAGACTTTTTTGGCACGATAAAGAGAAGACTTGGTAAATCGAAGAATCGATCTAAATCTGCCGGACCAGAGAATGACATTGGGAGGGACGATTCTTTGAATAGGTCCATTTCAGCAGATAGGGGTCAACATAGCGACGACAGTACGTAATATATCGACTACAATGTGAAAAAACAGATATTGCAACGATCATTTTTATAGGTTATCGTTTAAATGTGCCCGGCCAACGTTCCATTGACGAAACGTCGAGGAGGTCCAGTCTTTCCGAGGCCTCTGGTTTAAGCAACGCTTCTACCAGGACGTATATTAACGAGGCTAGTACGCTGGTACTGGAAACGATAGAAAACGGAATAAAGAAACACTACTTAGTCCCGTTGTCATTGGCGCAAAAGTCCAAGTGGAGGAAAAAAGGAACCAAACTGCACATATTCAACGATCACACGTTCGTTGCAAAACATTTGCAAGGGTAAGTTGAGCTACTGTAAACAAGTTTCTAAAGCAATAGCGCATAAATGGTACATTTGAACTACTAATGTACAAACTGATGGTTTCTAAGCAGTAGCACATAGTGGTACATTTGAACTACTATTGTATATTGAATTTCTATTTTTTGTTTTAGTGGTACAGTTTGTCAGGTATGTGCTAAGAGCATAGCGAGGAGATTCGGCAAACAAGGTTACGAATGCCGGGACTGCCTACTAAAGTGTCACAAGCACTGCCATGTGAAAGTTAACGACAATTGTCCCACGTCTACGATTCACAACTTGGAACTGTAAGTATTATGATGTCTTGATTTACTTCGTTAGGTACTAAATCGAAATTTTGTCCGGAAAAATTTGTCAAGAATTTTATGTATTTTGATTATTTCCGACATGTTGCGTAAATCCTCGCGTGACTTTTGTTTTATACAGAAAATATTAAATGTTAATTTACATGTCAGAAATAAATAATTACTTGTAAGACATCGAAAACGTCAATTAATAATTTCTTTGTTTCTATGGGTCCATGCTACCGGTATTGAGTGAATAACTGGTAAGATTGTGTGTTAATGTTTTTTATTTTGGCCCATCTTTAAGCTTTTTCCATTCACAGTATTCGATATATGACAAGTCCGTTTTATTTTTGTTTGCTAAATCGTAATTACAGTCCCAAGCTTTGCTGTGAAATATACGTCGAAATAATATACTATACTGAAAAATAGAATTATTAATTTTAAACGTATGTCAAAGATGCTATTTTCATATACAGGGTGATTTAGTCATAATGCCATTAATTGTAACTACGTATTCGGAAGAACTAATACAGGAAATGGAAACAAAAAAATTTACTCGACCTTTCAAAGGATCACCTCATAACAATCAGTAACACGACAGAGAATTTGGGCCATGTGCCTTCAGAGAACCAACCCGAACGACCAGCAGTCAGTGACAGTTTGAAAAGAGGGTTTAAATAATGGTTTGAAATTTTTTTTCCTGTGTAAATATGCATTTCAAATTTTTTTAAGTGGTACATTCGTATTATACACAATTTTTCTTCTCTTAAAATTAATGACATTATGACTGAATCACCCTGTATATTCTGTTAACTAACATTTTCATATGTGGTACTGAAATAGTTGAAAGTTATCTGTCAGAATCAGTTCAAGGGGTAAGTACAGTCTATTTGGAAACGAATCTACATAAATGGTGTTAAAGTTTTAGGATACAGAAAATTTTGCATACTGCCATTTGCACTACTGAAAATTTTACTCGATTTTCTAAATAAAAGCGCCAAATTAAATAAACATGGAAAATTCAGAAAAATTTCATTTAACTTGATGGCTCGAGATTGTATTTTATTTGTTTTGCATGTGATTAATATTTTTGACGTAAAATAAAATAAAAAATACACTCACCGGCAAAAAAACCGGCCACTAAAAACTAGCCCCAATTTTAAAGTTGTCTTCCTCGCGAACCGCTCATTCGATTTTGATGATATATTTTTTAAATTGTACATTGATTTCTCAGGAACGGATGATATGTCGGAAATTTTTATTCGGAATTTAATTTGAGCATATACGGGGCACAACAAAAAGTCGAAGTTGTTTTCCCACCCTGTGAGGTGCAGCAGCCACAGTCGCTGTTGCTAACTGTAGTCACACTGTAGCCTCATCTTTTGTAAACATTTTATTTTTTTATTCACGACATTATCTCTGTTTTTATGGGAAATACACTGTTTTAAAACGAACGCCTTCGAAAAAGGCTTCACAAGCAGAAATTTCTACGTGTAAATAATCAAGGCGGCATAGGCGGAAACGGATGGATTGGTTGAAATATGACAATTAAGAATTTGTCAACGGTTGTCTGCGAATTGCACTTCAGGAAAAATTTTATGCAATTTCACAAGGATTTGTTACAAACCTGATTGATTCGATGCCACGTCGATCAAATTAAGCTATTTTGAACCGAGGAGGCGACACTAGATATTAGTTCCTTGAAATTTGTTTATCTTTTTTTTTAATTTCAATTGTTTTCACATTAATCTACGTTTTGATGTTTACTTGTTTATTTGATTTGTTTTATGAGTTTTTTCCGAGGCGTTTGTTTTAAAACAGTGTATCTCCAATAAAAACAGAGATAATGTCGTCATTAAAAAAACAAAATGTTCACAAAAGATGAGGCTACAGTGTGAGTACAGTTCGCAACAGCGACTGTAGCTGCTGTGTAGCCCCACAGGGTGTTACAAACTTCGGGAAAAAACTTTTTGTTGCGCTCCGTATATGCTCAAATTAAATTCCGAATAAAAATATCCGACATTGCATCCATTCCTGAGAAATCAATGTACAATTTAAAAAAAAGATCCATCAAAATCGAATGAGCGGTTTGCGAGGAAGCCAACATAAAATTGGGGTTAGTTTTTAGTGGCCGGTTTTTTCTGCCGGTGAGTGTATATTACGGAAATATTAAAAAACTAATATAGCTTTGAGTGTAGTAAATATTGGCTTAATTTCTATATCGAATCATCATCAGTGCATTTTATTTATCGGTGATGTTTCTTTCAGCTCTTACATCATAAATCCGTACACAGACAAAAACCTGTCGATATTATAAAACTACTCATGGTTACCAGTGGCATCATTTTTCTTCAAACGGGTAGTTAAACTTTAGATTTAATAAGCACAATTTGTCTGTCCTCTTAAGCTTTCAAATCACAAAATCTGTGTTAAGTTTTAATAATTTTATTTTATGATATTATTTTTTTATTATGCTTTTTTGTTTTTTATTTTAAATATACATTTACAAATTCTATATACTACTATTTATTCTTTGTAAATAGTTTGTTGTTTTTGGCTTTGTTTTTACACTAAATGATAATTTTATGGATAATGTTGAATTTTGTAGATCTGATCTTACGTTTATAATTTTATTTGTATTACACTAAACTTGAAAAGGATAATTATATAAAAATGCTTGAACGCAATATACGGGAATATATACCTATGTATTGAAGATTTAAAACATTTTATATTGAAAATATAAATGTTTTATTTATATGTATTTATAAGTGCCTCTATTTTGAAAAGATCTGCTAAAAATATAAACCTATGGTACTTCAGTTGAGACCAAAAAGCTGTACGTTTTGACAATTATAATAGGTGTAATAATTTTGTTAAATTATAAATGGAAAATAAATAATACCTTTTAACATGTCCATTACTGCCCCTATTTCTACAGTAACGATTAAGAAAATACTCATTTTTGCTCACCCACCTACTTAATGTTATCTGATAATTGATTTCAGTACGAATTTTTATGCAAATATAAATGAGTACGCAAGATTTTAATAGTTTCGTATTTTATATTAAAAAGCAATTATCATTTTAAAAAGCCCGCTGTTGGAATCAGTTCTCTGGTTCATATAGCGGCAGCTTTTAGTTCAGGACATTCTGAACTGACCTACCAAACACAGTTATAACTGAACTGAACCAAAGACTACCATACTGAACTGAGAACAGTGTTCAGTGCATAGATAAGTTCAGTGTTTATTTTTCTGTGCTATAGTTAATCTGTAATTTGTTCTGTGCCAAATATAATAAATAAAATTCATAGAATTATCAAATATGGATATAATAATAAAATCAGTAAAACATTTTTATAAGGAAAGGTGGTTCTCAGAAATATAGATTTATATTTGAAGCCAATTAGGTAAAACTATTTACCTTTTAGAAGTAGGGTTATGTCAACATTTATATAAACAGGTAAATTTTGTTTCTTCTATAAGGATACACAAATATTCCTGATATGGATTTCAGAAGTTTGTTATCAACGACTTTCTAAAATATGTATTTCTTTTAGTCTTCAAATCGTGTGTAAAAAAAAATAATTATGGATGATCGAATTGGAAAATCCAGGTATTCTTGTAAGTACCCAAATTGTAGTAATAAATATTATAATCCAATTTTTAAAGAGGACTATTATAATAAGCGGTTTTATCGGTTCCCTAAAAATGGAGCTATATTACTTCAGTGGAAAGATATTTGTAAAATAGACCACAGTATTATGACAGATAATTCTTTTGTGTGTGAAGATCATTTCGCTCCTAAAGATTTTATGAACCACACCAAAAACAGGTTGGTAGTCGGAGCAATACCTGCAAGACCATCTCAACTTTGTGATACTAGCGATCACGATTACCTGGGTGAAACGGATAGAGGTGATAAAAAAAGAACATCGGTTCAGCTTGAGACAGACGATGTGTCCACACCAGAATGTGCTACTACTTTGCATGATAAATATGCATTTCTTTCTGATAATAGTGTAGAACTTCCAGTCCATTCAAGTTCATTCGTTGCTAACTTGAAGCTTAGAAATTTGACAATGTTAAAAATTCATCAAGCAATCATGTTAAACCTTTTGAAGTTGAGAAATATTTTTCGTAAGGAAAAGACTCTTTTGCAGAAATTGTTATGGTTATATAAAAGTGGACAATTCGATAATATCAATCGACAACTAGACTATGTATCAAATGAGTTTTTGCAATATCAGTTAGAATATGTAACACCATTAAATGTGACGAAATGGACTGCAGAAGATGATTTCTTGGCACTGTCTCTATACAATAGGAATGAAAAACTTTACAAATATTTATGTTACTTTTTTCATTTACCACCTGTGAAGAAGTTAAAGCACATGTTGTCAAGTATTCCATTTAAGACAGGAATAAATAACCAACTAATAGATCAACTTAAACTAGACGTAGGTAAAATGAGTGTTGGAAATCAAACCTGTGTATTGTTGATGGACGAGATGATGTTAAAGTGTGGTGTAACCTATGATGAGACTCACCAGCACCTCTGCGGTTATGAAGATCTGGGATACCTCGGAAGAAGCGCGAGGCCAGCTGATCGTGTGCTGGTTTTAATGGCTAGGGGTTTGCGGAAAAACTGGACACAAGTGGTCTCTTACTATTTTAGTTGTGGTCCATTTAAAGACACAAATTTACAGAATATCATTGTTACGACAGTAAAATATCTTCAGAGCGTGGGCTTAAGCGTGGTCTCATTTGTGTGCCAACGAAACGACACAAATCTGAATGCTTTAGCGTTGCTCACTGCAAGGACTGAACGTTGTTCTTATTTTATAGTAAATTTGAAACATATATGTATTAATTTTGATGTACGCCATCTTCTGAAGGAAACCAGAAATGCCTTGACAAAATGCCAAATATTATATGATGAAGAGATGGATAAAATTGCAAAACTAGAACATATCGAATCTGCCTATAATATCGACCAGTCGAAAAGAATATTTAAACATCTTTGTATGTTGGAAGACCAGTATTTTCAAGAGAAAGATTCAAACAACGAGGCGGACATTACAGCCGCAAGCGCTATTCTTAGTCACACAGTGGCGGCAACTATAGAGACTTTCGTTACTTGTGGAGAATTACCTGAAGAAGCAATGAACACCGCAGAATTTGTAGAAATCATGGATATGCTGTTTGATTCGTTAAATGGTTCTCAAAAAAACCCATTACATAAGAAGAAATACCGCTGTGCGTTGTCGGTAAATTCACCCCACCTTAAATTTTGGTCTTCTTTATTACCCCAATTTGAGAAATGGAAGTTGATTGATCTCAGTTCCGCTCAAGATGTTACTAGTCAGTACTCATTTATCAAAGGTTGGCATACGACTATAGAGTCTCTTTTCTATCTTTGGAGCCATTTGAAGCATCTGGGTTATTTTAAGTATTTGTCTTTAGACCGGTTTAATTTAGAGCCATTGGAGAAGTTGTTTAAGGTATTAAAGGAATATGGGACTAACAGTGAAAATCCCACGTGTCGCCAATTTGAAGCTGCTTTAAAAGGCGAAATTCTAAATGGAAGTCAAAATCACTTAATCGCCGATAATTGTTGCAGCCTAACTTCACTATCAGCTTTTATTGAAAATATATTAAATGAAAACTCTAGTAGTTGGAAAAATGTAAATGAAATCTACTTCGACGACTTGCAATTTGATTCGATGAGTGATATTGGATTTCACGAGGAGGCGGCTTACTTATCTGGATATCTGCTGCAGAAAGTTGAAGTACCTGATTGTGAAACTTGCAGGTCCCATCTTCTAGCGGAGTGGGTCATAAATAACACGGAAGTTGTGCCGTATAAGCAAAATGGTGATGATACTACATACTCTCTTTACGCCAGTGACTCCGTCATTCGAATTGTTGATAGACTCCTGTACTGTCTCTATCTCTTTTTGAGAGATCAGAGTAATCAATCGAACCTCGAGGACAGTTTTAAAACACTGCACAAACATGAGTTTGAATCATTCAAATTTTGTAGCATTCATAGCTGTAACAAAGACTTTATCAGCTTATGTGTTAAATTAGGCATTTACAGGTTTATACATAGCTTTAATAAGGCAATAAACTTGTAAACAGTTTATTTGTAAAAATTTGTGGATGAAAAATGCTTGGAAAGACATGCAATAATAATGGCACTTTCGAAATCGATTTTGGCGGCATGTTTCGAACTGCTGACATGGTTGTAATGAAATCTACTTTCAACATTAGTTCTTAGTTGTTCCACTCCCCAATAGAGAGCTAATGAAATTTCTGTTCAGAACTTCCAGTTGTTTAAAAACTGATTTTAGGTAGTACCGTTATTATCGCAATAGATTGTATATTATTTTCTTACTTTGGCCATTATTTTCTCCCACTTTTTCTGTGATGTTAATTTTATTTATTTTTATATTAAGTGATAAAGTTGGTTCATTAAAAAGTTTGTGGTATATGATGAATCATCATTATTTTTATAATAATAATAATAAATATATATTTGTTTTAGATCTGTTCCTCTCCTTATCCTTCTTAAAAAATAAATACCCTTTGTGAAATCCAGTTTTATCAGGCCTTAAATACATTCCCGAGTACTAAGGATAACGAAATATTATAAGATGTTGATGCTGTAACTATATCACATTATCAATTTTATTAATCTGAATATGCTTACATATTTCATCTAAGATTCCAACTATAGCAGTGAATAAGGTAAGTGTGAAAATAAAAATTGCCATATTGAGACGTATGCGATGGGATACAATTTTTTTTATTTGGGGATGATATTTAGATTTTTCAACATGAAAATATAAGTGAGTGGCTTTAATATGTAGCAGGTCAGTGGTTAAACCACGAAGTTAATATTTCATCACATGATTAATTTATTAGAAAAATTCAATAAAATGTAAAAATAAGCCAAAATATTTCGTAAACAGCTGCTTCTATTAAAAAAAAAACACAAAGAAACTTAAAATTAACATTATTTCTACAAAATTCCACCAGTGGCGTATTTTTTCTTGGGAAAATGTGACTATCAGATTTGCTCTATCCATGACAAAACCACCTGTAACCCTCAAAAACGTACCAATTTGGACCGTCCTGTACATACAAACAAATAAATACGTCAACTTGTGTCGTGTAAGAAGAACATGCATCATTATTTTCAATAGTAGTGAGATGGATGCAAGTAGTTTTTGATAATAGAATTGAAGATAAAATATGTTAAAATTGAAATTGTTAAATATTCTAATGTCCTAATTTTGTTATGCAAGTGGTTCATTCTAAATAACTTATTGTCATGAAAATTGCAGTAGAAGAATTAAAAAAAAAGTTTAGTTTGCTTTCAAAAAGTGTTATAATAATATCGTATTGTTTATAGAACGAAAAAAAAGAACTTGGTAAATATAGGAATTATTAAGAATTTCATTTTTGTGTATACAACCTAAAAGAGTAAAAGACATATCGGCCGGCAACTTTTTGCCGCATTACAGTTCATTTTTTAGAGCTACCGCGCACTAGCGGTCTGGCGATGCGGCTTTTTTTTTTTCGGCCAATGATCTGTGGATGCGGCCAGGTCGTCACAAAAATTCAAAAACAGCCAAGCGGGTGCAACCAATAAGTATATTTAAAATAGGTACTTATCTGTCATCGATCAGTCACGTCAAAAATAAGTGTCAAGATCATTTGACTTTTCGCCCCCAAAAAACCCTAATTTCCAAAATATATGTAAATATTTGGATATTTTAAAAAGTTGTTTATAATATCGAAACATAAAATCTTTTCGCCATCAGGTTTTGGACTAAGGTGGTAAACAATATATTTTGTCTTTATTTACGGGTATTATGTGACGTCACCTGGCCCCTACCATATAGTTATAGACCGGTCAAGGGATCTCTCTAATGTAGGCCATCGTTCTATGCTAGTTTCTCACTGAATATAAAATTACATTTCACTGTAATTTCTTCACTCCGTGATATTTTAATTATAAACCCGGTTTCAGAGAACGGCGTAGTGTTGTCAACATCACGAAGTCACGTGATTTTCAGCCAATGAAATTAACCGTATTCCCCTCTTTTTGCAGTTGAAATAAAGTGAAGTTCAAAATTTCCAACTTCAACTATCCAACGGAGCAATAGTTGTACATAGCATAACCAGCAATTATAAAACCAACTTTATAAAATATTTATTTCATAAAAATTAAACTGGTGGTGGGGATGTTGCCAGCAATACTACATTGTTCTCTGAAGCCGCCTTAATTACCCGTTTTGTGGTTCTGTGATTAGGTCCATGGATAGATCATAGACCACAAACCTAGAAAAAATATAGACCGTCGCAGTGTCATATTGCCGGCGACCGCAAATTCATGGCTACCCTAAAAGGTCCAAATCGCTAAAACTTGGTTTTTATGCCAATTTACGTTGGTTGTATTGTAGCGTGAAGCTCATTTGTTTACTGTAATCTGACTGTAATTGGTCACATTCATGACACATTCTTTAATGACATTTAAAATGACAGCAAGTTAGTTAATTTCAGATTGCATTGCAGCCATCATATTTGCACAACCGCCAACATAAAGCAAATAAAATATTCATTTTCTGGACCGTAGGTCCCTAGAAAACGTGGCATCTGTCACGTGACCTATATCATGAACCGACGCAGTCTATATTTTTTCTAGGTTTGTGTCATAGACACACCATAGGGCATAGATGACAAAACCTAGTTAGTTATAAATATTTAAATTTAAATAATAATCGGTAAATCCTAAATTCTTATTTAATCTGTGATTCTTATAAAGTCGCTAAAAGGAATTGATTTTTTTAAGTTGTTTGTCAGAAATATAGATTTATATTTAAAGCCAATTCCAGATTATATTAAGGTAAAAATATATAACATTTATTTACCTTTTAGGTAGTAGGGTTATGTTACGTCTACATTTGCATTATTGCATTTAATATAGTTAATTTCGTTTCTTTACGGACTGAAATTGTTAAAAAATATTTGTGATATGGGTCAGAATTTAAAAAAATTTTTAACGGCTTTTTTAAAATATGGAATTTTTTTTAGTCCCATCAAAACGAGTGTCAACGAAAGCAATTATGGATAATCGAATTGGAATTTCCAAGTATTCTTGTAAGTATCCAAATTGTGGTAATAAATATTATATGCCAATTTTTAAAGAGGATTATTCTAATAAGCGGTTTTTTGGATTCCCAAAAAAGGAAGCTATATTACTTCAGTGGAAAGATATTTGTAAAATAGACCACAGTATTGTCACAGATAATTTTTCTGTGTGTGAAGATCATTTTGCTGCTAAAGATTTTATGAACCACATCAAAAACAGGTTGGTAGTCGGAGCGGTACCTACAAGACCATCTCAGCTTTGTGTTATTAGGGATCACGATTATGTGGGCAAAAGTGGTGTTAAAGGAACATTAGTTCAATTCGAGACAGATATGTCCATATCAGAATATGTTAATAGTTTGCATGATAAATATGTATTTCTTTCTGATACTAATGTAGAACTTCCAGTCCATTCAAGTTCATCCGTTGCTGACTCGAAACTTAGAAAAATGACAATGTTAAAGGTTCATCAAGCAATCACAGTAAGTCTTTTAAAGTTGAGAAACATTTTTCATAACGAAAAGACTCTTTTGAAAAAACTGTTATGGTTATATAAAGGTGGACAATTCAATAATATTAATCGACAACTAGACTATGTGTCAAATGAGTTTTTGCAATATCAGTTAGAATATATAACTCCATTAAATGTGAAAAAATGGTCTGAAGAAGATCATTTCTTGGCACTGTCTCTATACAATAGGAATGAAAAACTTTACAAGTATTTATGTTCCTTTTTTCATTTACCAGCTACGAAGAAGTTAAAGCACATGTTGTGTAGTATTCCATTTAAGACAGGAATAAATAACCAATTAATAGACCAACTTAAACTAGACGTAGGTAAAATGAATGTTGGAAATAAAAAATGTGTGTTGTTGATGGACGAGATGATGTTAACGTGTGGTGTAACCTATGACGAGACTCACCAGCATCTCTGCGGTTATGAAGATCTGGGATACCTCGGAAGAAGCGCGAGGCCAGCTGATCGTGTGCTGGTTTTAATGGCCAGGGGTTTGCGAAAAAACTGGACACAAGTTGTTTCATACTATTTTAGTTGTGGTCCATTTAAAGACATAAATTTGCAGAATATCATTATTGCGGCAGTAAGTTATCTTCAGAGTGTAGGCTTAAGCGTGGTCTCGTTTGTGTGCCAACAAAACGACACAAATCTGAAAGCTTTAGCGTTGTTCACTGCAAGGACTGATCATCGTTCTTATTTTATTGTAAATTTGAAACCCATATGCATTAATTTTGACGTACGCCATCTTCTAAAGGAAACCAGAAATGCCTTGACAAAATGCCATATATTATATGACGAAGAGATGGGTAAGATTGCAAAACTATCACATATCGAATCTGCCTATAACATTGACCAGTCAAAAAGAATGTTCAAACAACTTTATAAGATGAAAGACCAGTATTTTGAAGAGAAAGATTCCAGCAACGAAGCGGACATTGCAGCCGCAAGGACTATTCTTAGTCACACGGTGGCGGCAACTATAGAGACATTTGTTACTTGTGGAGACTTACCTCAAGAAGCAATGAACACCGCAGAATTTGTCGAAACCATGGATATGCTGTTTGATTCGTTGACTGGTTCTCAAGAAAACCCATTAGATAACAAGAAATACCGCTGTGCGTTGTCGGTAAATTCTCCCCACCTTCAATTTTGGTCTTTCTTATTACTCCAATTTGAAAAATGGAAGTTGATTGATCTCAGTTCCGCTCAAGATGTTACTAGTCAGTACTATTTTATCAAAGGTTGGCATACGACTATAGAGTCTCTTTCCTATTTATGGAGCCATTTGAAGCATCTGGGTTATTTTAAGTATTTGTCCTTAGACCGGTTTAATTTAGAGCCATTGGAAAAGTTGTTTAAGAGAATAAGGGAATATGGGATTAATGGTGAAAATCCCAGGTGTCACCAATTTGTAGCTGCTTTAAAGGGTGAAATTCTAAATGGAAGTCAAAATACCTTGACAACCGATGGTTGTTGCAACTTAACTTCATTATCGCCTCTTATTGAAAATATATTAAATGAAAACTCTAGTAGTTGGAAAAATGTAAATGAAATCTACTTCGACGACTTGCAATTTGATTCGATGAGTGATATTGGATTTCACGAGGAGGCGGCTTACTTATCTGGATATCTGCTGCAGAAAGTTGAAGTACCTGATTGTGAAACTTGCAGGTCACATCTTTTGGCGGAGTGGGTGATAAATAACACTGAAGTTGTGTCGTATAAGCAAAGTGGTGATGATACTACATACTCTCTTTATGCCAGTGACTCCGTCATTCGAATTGTTGATAGACTCCTGTACCTTCTCTATCTCTTTTTGAGAGATCAGAGTAATCAATCGAACCTCGAGGACAGTTTTAAAACACTGCACAAACATGAATTTGAATCATTCAAATTTTGTAGCATTCATAGCTGTAAGGAAAACTTTATCAGCTTATGTGTTAAATTAGGCATTTACAGGTTTATATATAACTTTAATAAGACAATACACTCATAAAAGTTTTATTTGTAATACCTAATTTGTGGGTGAAAATGCGTCCAAGAAAATGTTATATTATTTTCTTGAATCGTTCAGCATTCTTTGTTCTCCCAGTTTTTCTGTGATGCTAATTTTAATTTTTATTTCTTAAAAAAGTTTGTAGTATTATGATGAATCATAATTATTTTTATAGTAATAATAAATAAGTATATATTTGTTTTAGATCTGTTCCTCTCCTTATCCTTCTTGAGAAATAAATTTCCTTTATCAAATCCAGTTTTATCAGCCCCTAAATACATTCCCGAGTAGTAAGGATCATGAAATATAATTATTTAAGATGTCGATGCTGAAAGTTACTATATTACGTAATCAATTTTTATTAATCTGAATAATATGCTGATATTTTATCCAAGATTCCAACTATAGAAGTGAAAAAGGGTAAGTTTAATTATGAAATACAAATTAAAAAAAGTATCATCCAGTGACGGCTGATGAAAATTGTCGTTTTGAGACGTATGAGATGGGGTACTTTTTTTGGGATAATTTCTTGGCTCTTTCATGTTGAAAATTTTTTGAATGAAATTTGAAGAGGGATTATACATTGCTTTTCGTTTATAAATGTACTTTAACAAAAAAAAACAAGGGTGGATTCCTTTTACAGAAATAGTGGATAGTTTGTATAACACTTTTTTTGTCATTAATTTATACTGCGTTTCTTAGACACAGTGTTGAATAAGTTGTTACTTTGAATAGGGTTTTTCTTAATTTTTAACTACTAAAAATATTCATGTATATATTTATGTATAATATCGTTGCAATAATAATGACACTCCCCTTTAGAATGAATTTTGCGATTCCTTTTGAACTGATGCTGACGTAATTGGTAACGAAATCTACTTTTAATAACATTAGGTGACATTAGTCCTTAGCTGCTTCACTCAGCAGTAGTGATTTTATCTTCTTGAATTTTGCACGTACCCATAATTTACCGTTATGAACAACTTATTCAAGTAAAATTTTGCTGTATTTTCAGTAGAAAAGGCACTTTACCTGAAACGATAACAGTGTTCACTCCTAACGACTTCAACAAGGTATACCTTTTTTAAATACAACAGGTAGGAGAATCGATTGTTTCAATAGGCAGATGGATATACTAAACAGCAAAAAAGTTCTGCCATTTAAAAGAAACATGCTGTGCCATAAGTGGCGCCCTCTACTGGTGACGTCAAAATTCTTATTTGCCGTTCCAAAAAACAACTGTGCACATTTTTTTTTCATACTCTGACAGGTTTCGAAGTTATTGAGATATTTCAACATTAAATTCTAGCATTGAACACCCTGTATTTTTTAAACCAGTAACATTTGGATAAGGCATATTTGGCTCAATCGCCATATTCTGGTGTGTAGTATCTCCAGTTCAGAGATTGCCCATTCCTAATGAATCACCCTGTATAGTGTCATTATTACTACAAAAGCATGTATGTACATGCATAACTATCAACTTGTGTAATAAAAACATGTAAACTACTTTATTTTCAAAGGAAGTGACGTGGATGCAGGTAGTAGTTTTTGATAATATAATTATATAAAGCCAAAATTAAAATATGTTAAATCAAAATTGTTAAAAATTTTTTGTCCTAACTGTGCTGTGCATGTTCATGAGAACCGTGGCTTAAAATCACATCTTTATAGAAGTTAAAAAATAAAAATTTTGCTTGCTTTGAAAATATGTTCAATCATTGTTTATATAATGAAAACACTTATCATACTTAAACTACGTAAAGATAGGTAGGAATTTAATTTACGTCGGCCCAAAAGTGAAATCGACAACTTTCTGCCGCATTACGATGCCCATCTCCCATCTTTAAAATAATTAACAATACATGTATGCAAGCATTATTGCATTGCCCAAGTTTCTTTATAAGCAGAGACTGGAAACTCGTAAAGCGTAAATTTATAACAAAGACGTTAAGTAAGTACTACATGTAATTAAATTTATTAATAAAAGGAACTGGCTATAAATATACACGTTCAAATAATATAGCTATTTTTATAACGCCCGTTTGAATAATTTATAAATATGGCCACAGAATATGTACGCAGCTATCTATTCTGTGATATGATATATATGTATGTTTGTACATACTTGCCGCAATTTAAAGATCCCGAATCAGCATATTTTGACATGGGTCTAGAGAAAAACAATTATTGACTCGACCTGGATCCTGGATCATTTTAGCTTTGTTCGCGGTAGCAATCTCAGACTAGTTCAATGAATTTAACCAATCAATGCAAACGCAGTTAGAAATTTGATCGTCTGAAACACAGAACATGGTCCAAAGTACAAACCGCGCTTTGTGTATGTACATGCTTTTGCAATAATAATGGCACTCCTCATAACAGTTTTTGAACTTATGGAAGTTCTGAGTATAAATTTCATTAAATCTCTATTGGTGAGTAAAACAACTAAAAATCGCAAAATCATTTTAAATAGGCATTATTGCAAACGATTCTACCTTTATGCGGCCACTGTACGTGATAACTATGGCAAAATTCTGTAAGATTGGCTAACCATAACCATATATAGAACTAATATAACATCATTATTCAGATTAATTAAAATAGTAATAGCTTATTTTGGACGTACAAGCGAAGGAATAGTTATGAATTTATCTGTATGGACTTAAGAATTATTATTTTTGAAATAGGCCTTGTTTATAAAATAATGGTGGTCTTCATTCGATCCAGACCTAGCCCGTTCATATAAATTTTAAACTATGAATGGTCTCATGTAAAAGTTGAAATATTTCGTCAACTTTCTATCATCCATAGAACAGAATAGAAGAGACCCTACTTTTTTAAGTCTGTTCCATATTACTTGTTTGCAGTGACTCACCGCGCGCGGCAGCACCTGCAGCACAAATGATGTTTTTCATAGAAATTATGACAAATGTCAAGTATCTGTTAAGGTGTATTAGACACTCGTATATATAAGAATAAATTTATAAATGATACTGCAGGAAAACAACTACTCGCGGACTAATCCCCGACCGGTGTTGAATTACACCTCTGCAGTATCTGTGTGGACAGCCAAGAACCCACAAACCTAGAAAAAACATAGACTGCATCGGTTCATGATATAGGTCACGTGACAGGTGCCGCATTTTCTAGGGACCTAAGGTCCAGAAAATGGATATTTTATTTGCTTTATGTTGGCGGATGTGCAAATATGATGGCTGCATTGCAATCTGAAATTAACTAACTTGCTGTTATTTTAAATGTCATTAAAGAATGTGACATGAGTGTGACCAATCACAGTAAACAAATGAGCTTCACGCTACAATACAACCAACGTAAATTGGCATAAAAACCAAGGTTTGGCGATTATGGACTTTTTAGGGCAGCCATGAATTTGCGGTCGCCGGCAATATGACACTGGCACAGTCTATATTTTTTCTAGGTTTGTGCAAGAACCCTTGTCGGCCACCCCACCAGATATAGATCGGTTTCGGGCTTGTTGGCCCTGATCAGTATCCCATAGGTGAGATGACCGACAATAATTGAACTGGCTGTTCTGTCAAATCTATCGATCTTCACATATAAATCGGGTGCAGATTCAAGAAAAATAAATTTATTTAACCAGTAGTATCAATAGTTTTGTGTCAGAAAAGTACAAACAACAAATTTATATCAGTTCAGTGAACCGGATCTTTTTATTGACCGAGAGCCGGTTCCTTAAAAAGAGCCGAAGTGCACACCTCTAGTTCTACTATAAACAAAGTCGTTGGAATATATCGTGTAAACGACTGCGATACAAGTCGCTGTCAGTTGTCGTTACACGGTTTATGCACGGTTTGCTTTGCGTTTGCGTTAGTTGCGCCGCTGCTATTGCTGCTTCATATGAGTCGCGTATCATATCCGTATATCAAACTCACAGCTGGGAAAATGTAGTTAAATGCCACTGGAATTAGTTTTTTTGTAGTTTCAAAAACATTAATAAAAGTAATGTGCAATTTATGGAATAGAACCTATATTAAGCAAAGTAAGTACTCTCTGAAGTAGATTGAATCGGCGAAAAAACTTGTAGGATAAAATTGGCATAAGTTTTGTTTGTATTTTTAGGTTGATCGGCCAAATTTTTTCGCGTTGAGTCATGGATGAAGGCGCTGAATCTTCCCCTCCAAACGTTCCCGAGTCTCCTAAACCTTTGGCTTTTACAATAGATTTTGGCAGTAACAAGGCAATTGACACCCAGAGGCAAAAGGCTCTGGTGGAAAAACTAAAGAATAGACATAAAAGAGGCCAGTCTTTGTCGAAGTTAGAAGATTCAACAGCAGCTTCCACACCTCCTCCAAAACAACACCCACTAACTGGGAATTTACCAAGTTCAGTGAACCGGATCTTTATATTGACCGAGAGCCGGTTCCTTAAAAAGAGCAGAAGTGCACACCTCTAGTTCTACTATAAACAAAGTCGTTGGAATATATCGTGTAAACGACTGTGATACAAGTCGCTGTCAGTTGTCGTTACACGGTTTATGCACGGTTTGCTTTGCGTTTGCGTTAGTAGCGCGCTGCTTCATATGAGTCGCGTATTATATCCGTATATCAAAGTCACAGCTGGGAAAATGTAGTTAAATGCCACTGGAATTAGTTTTTTTGTAGTTTCAAAAACATTAATAAAAGTAATGTGCAATTTATGGAATAGAACCTATATTAAGCAAAGTAAGTACTCTCTGAAGTAGATTGAATCGTCGAAAAAACTTGTAGGATAAAATTGGCATAAGTTTTGTTTGTATTTTTAGGTTGATCGGCCAAATTTTTTCGCGTTGAGTCATGGATGAAGGCGCTGAATCTTCCCCTCCAAACGTTCCCGAGTCTCCTAAACCTTTGGCTTTTACAATAGATTTTGGCAGTAACAAGGCAATTGACACCCAGAGGCAAAAAGCTCTGGTGGAAAAACTAAAGAATAGACATAAAAGAGGCCAGTCTTTGTCGAAGTTAGAAGATTCAACAGCCGCTTCCACTCCTCCTCCAAAACAACACCCACTAACTGGGAATTTACCAAGAAAATCTAGTTTCCAATCCGAGGGTTACTTTTCATCTGATGAAAAAAACGATCGATCGAAAAATCCAAAAACTAATGCAAAGCGTAGTGAGCTAACTTTATTTCTGAAAAATGTTACATCGGATAGAATGACGCAGTCTTTTCCCAACCCTGCTTTACCTAGCATTACGAGCCCTGAAGAAATCGAATTGAAAGATGTCTCGAGTCCAGAGTTAGATCTGATAAGCCCTTTTAGTCCCAGAGAGCAGTCCAAAACACCTGCAAACTCCAATTTGAAGAAACAACAGTTTTCCAGTCCAGAGTGTGAAAAGATGTACATTGGTGAAGATGATAAAGATAACGTGTTTGTAGATGGAGCTGAAGTGGATTTTGACAAATCAGACACAGCGAGCGATGCAGGAACTTATACGTTGGACGCAGACAATTACTCGGAAGAACAGAAAGCAAGGATGAGCATAGATAAGGACTTCAAAATTGAACAAGTCTCGGTACGGAGAAAAACTGAAGAGTATGTTAAGAGCCTGTCAACCATGAGGGATCATATACTGCAGAATTCATCATCATTTGTAAATAAACCAATTTCCAAAGAAACCGAAGTTACCAAAGGTGTTCAAGTATTGAATTTGTTGGATTGTGACAATGGTTTACAGTCTCCGAAATCTCCTACTGTAAGAAAATTTGATAAACTTGGTTCCGTAATTTCTCAGGCGAAACCTTCTATGGGAAAAGTACTCTCGCCCATAATGTCCCCCACGCAGAACATGTCTATTACACAAGACACGGAAGAAGATTTGGACAAAACTCTCAACAATGGCGAGTGTGATGTGCATAACAAGACTTTCACAAAAATTATGTTTCCTAGTCCTAAAGCTAAGCATAACGGCTTAGAGCAAGCTTACGACCACGGTTCAGTGATTTCAGTAACCTCCAGTGGTGCTTTTAAACCAAAAAACGAAAACAAATACGAACGAAGATACAGTCTCTCGAAGTCCGAGGTGCAAGTGCAGGCATATATCGATGGTAAAAATTACACCGATGGTGTAGTGGAACCGGTGCAGGAGACGGAAGCCAAACGGAATAAACCTAAACTTACCGCGAACATAGTAAATGTGCAAAGTATCGCAGTGAAAAAACCCAATATATCCCTTGATTCCAGTGGAGTTGTCAGCGCTAATATTGTATTCGAAAAAGTGTCCAACATATCGCCTGTGAGTTGTCAGCCATCTACTTTGCCACCGGCGGTGGGGGGTTATTCCGGGAAGTCGTCACCAACAAAAATCCCGTCTCCCATACATACAATTTCTAGACCACGCAGCCGTAACAGTTCAAATTCTGTGAACATTGAATTTTCCGACAGCAATCTGGACACCGACTTAATTTTGAAACCAACTCAAAATTATATAAATTCCCTACAGCAACGTCTGTCGCTCGACAGCGACCCTGACAGCGATTACGACACAAAATACGGCATACAGTTGAACAATACTGCACATTTACTAAAACAGAAGGCTTCACATACCCGACACAATTCATTAGACGACAGAACTATGAACATTTCTAACAAACTGGAACACTTCCAGAACAAGAACCTTCAAGGTATTGACCAAACATATACGAACTTGTTTAATCAATATTCCCAGAACAAAGTTATCCAAAAGATACAAAATTCCCCCAATAATTCTCCGATCAAGCGATCGAGTAGTTTCTCAACAAAGAATCAAATCCATTCTCCGAAGAACACCAACGTCGTTCCTCTGAAGGAATCGAACATCTGCAATTCTCCAAATCTCGCAAGAAACTCGTCTATTCAAAGAAGTTCCTCCACCGCTTGTATCAAACCGAATTATATAGGGAATAGACGAGCGAGCATAGGCGACAACCGCAAGAACGACAGGGGTCAGTTTGTGGACACGGAGTCCAGTTCGGAAGACGATTTTGAGAAAAACTTGCAGAAGCGAAAAGATTTGGCCAACATCACCAATACGAGATGCAACAGAGCCTTCAGCTTGAGGAGAGCTCGAATAGACAACGAACCCGCACCGCTGAAATGCCCGAATACGCCGGAAATGCGAAGGAAGACCTTCCATCCCGAGTTGAAGCAGGAGAGGGCGATTTCAGTCGATAGAAAACCGATGAAAACGAACGACGTGCAGAGCAGGTATTTGCTCAATATCAGTAAGAGGGGAACGCCTCCTCCGCCTACGTCGAAAGTGGAAGTGAAAAGTGTGCCAAAAGTGGGTAGTGTGACCAAAACGAATCCGAACAGACCACAGGTCTTCTCCAGGACAGATAGCGGTAGGTTTAGTATGCGAACGTCTTCGAAACCACCACTGACGAACAATACGCCAAAGGGATTGAAGAAGGATGGCACTGGTAAGTACTTGTGTCTTTATATAAAAATTGATATTCAACTGAGGAAACCAAATTAATGTTAGGTTGTAGTGTTTCTGTTACGTTAAATCTTTATCGTTTGTTGTGCCGTATACCTTAGAATTGATAACATCGATACAACATAAACATCCAAACAAACGTGGAATAAAATTGAGCATTGTTATCTTTTTGCTGAGAAAAAAAGGACAGAATTTTCATAATAAATCAATTCTAATAGAAAACTTAAATATGTGATTTATTATTTTCTTATCATAGATATATGAAATACCTGCCGAAATTCAAACAGATAACAAGTACTTAATCATTAAAAAATTAAATACTTATGATTAGGTATAAAAAGATAGGTGGGACCTATCATTATCTTTGACACTATGATTAAATCACTGATTATGGCAAATGTTCGAGATTTTGCTGAATATAAAATGGATGAATAATTTCAAATTTGTATATGAGGTACTTAATTTAAAATGTTTCTATATGCAAAGTTACATTAGACCTACAAATGAGTACAACTTTCAATTTTAATTGTGCAGTTTAAACGCAGCTTCATATTTGAAACAATTGCAGAAGGTCAAAGCAATTCTGGCAACTGTTTTAGCTTAATTACAAAAACTGCTATTATAAAATCGTTTATTGTATAAAAACAATGGCGTTTTTGAGGTAATTATATTTTTTCGGTTGTTTCGAAGCGACTCCCATGTTTTTGAAACTGTAATTATAACAGTTATAATGGTTATCCTACTTTTTTTATTGTTCCTTATTCGGCCGTTTGGCCTTGATACATGACAGGAAGTACCTGAAGGTATTGTCAAAGAATTTTATTGATTGAAAAAAAAACTTGCAATCAGTGATGGCAAACCTTTTTTTTCCATCATTTTTGTAGGATCTTGAAGAACAATGCAAATTAAAATCATTTCCTAAGTATTTATAAAAATTTAGTAAAATATAGTCTCGTTCAATAATCCTTTCAAATTATAAAATGATAATGTTCCGCGCAAAATTTAATTTAAAACACTTTTGCTCGTTAAATTAAAAAAAACTAAGATTTTCAAGAAAATATTCATTAATTAAAACAAAATTTTGATAGTGTTTATTAGAAGAAATCAAAAAGTCAGTAGTAGGCTGTCTTTAAAATTTGACAGTAATAAAACTATAAAATAAAAATAATGAAATTAAAACTAAAGAAATTGTTCAAAATGGGCATCATTTTCTTTAAAACGTAAATTTATTCTTTACCTAAAATTTAAATTTACTCTGTCTAATAATGATCGTTTCTTATAACGTTACATTTATTCGTAATACGATTCCACAAATCTTCTCGAAATTCAATTGGTGAGGAATAAACAAAATCCTTCAATGTTTCCTAAAGAAAATAATCACATTTGTTGAGGTCTGGCGATCGTGGTGGCCAATTTTGAGGACAATTATTTCTTTGTCCTAATCATTTACTTATTTGGAAACTTAAAATTCAAAAAGTCTCTAACAGTTAAATGAGGCGGTGCTCCATCATGCACAAACCAATATTTTAGGACTTCCTACATACATTTGCTCTGCGGTTCTTATGCAGCACACCCTGTATATTATGTAATACATGGAATTTACAAGAGCAAATAATAATTTATTCTAACATAGGTACTTAAGTCAAGGATTTAAAAGAAGTGTCAATTATTCAAAAATATGAAAGAAATATCAATTTATGAATAATTGATCATGTAGTAAAGATGATAATTTATTCATTAATTGCATTTCAAGTATACAGATTCGGAAATTGCGGATCTTTACAGAGAAAGTAGAAATTGCTGCTTCATTCCAGAGAAGGTACGAACTTTAAGAGGGGCGGCGACGTGCATTGGTCTAGCATTCCCCACTACTACGGTAATCGGTTCCGTGTCGCCAACGCCAATTCGCCATTGTAAATCTAACTGTCCGGTCAACTGATGCCGGTGTTGTCAGATCTCATGCATTCCGAGGAAATCTCATGCTCTCATATTTTGATTACAAAATCTCATGCTTTTTAATAGACACAGAAAGTAATAATAAAATTATTAAAATTACTCTTTGAAATCTACCAAAACAAAGACCTAACGAGAAATAAAAGCAAAATCGATGGCAAAATTGAATAGATAGAGGTAGGTATCTACAATATTTGGGTACTTGAAATGTCCTTTATTGTAGACTGCTCTCTTAATAATTAGCAATGAATACATAAACGGGTATGACAGTCTACGGATATGAGGTGTGTGTGCTGTATTCACGCTGTATTGCAGTGATTCTTAACTCTATTCCGTAAGGGTACCTACATTTTCTGGAAACAACAGATTTTACATACAATTCACCATCAAGATCCTCACTTTCCAAATCTGTATATTGCCATATTAGGTATATGGCCATTTTGAAGTTTCATGTGATATTGATACAAATGTAAAATTTAGATTTGCAATTTTTATTTTGTACTTATATTATAGCTACAAACCTTGCTGCTACTATTTTGTACAAGGTCCCGTGTGTCAGATTCAGTACTATTTATAGTTGTACTCGCCTAAAAAGGGACCAACCCTTGAGGGAATATTTTTATTCGTTGGTTATAGCTTACCGCTTCCCATCTTTAATTAAAATGTAGTTTTTATAGGTACTTATTTGCAGCTTAAATTCAAACTTGGCACCTTTATGACTCATTGACTTTTTATAATGTTTGTTTATATAATCACCTTCAGATGAAGATCAGCATATTTGAAAGTATATTCAAGGTAAAAATCTCACTTTCGTAGAGAATATGTCATTGCCTTTAAAGTGAATAAAATTTTATACCTTACAGCATTTTGAAGGTCTTTCCTCGTATTAAAAGATAATAAAAGTTCTTTGAAAAGCTTTGTTAGAAAATAATAACTACCAATTAACATTTTTCAAACTGATATCAATGATTTTTTTCCACAAGTTTTGTTTGATTTGATGCTGTTGTACAACAACTAAAAAAATGTGTATGGTGTTTTCTTTGTAGGCAAAAAACAAGGTGGTACGCGTAGCAACTCCTCCCTTTCCAGTCGAGAGGTGGAATTCCAGAACTGGAAGAGGCGGAAGAGCTACGACCCCATGAAAGCGGCTGCCGAAGGGAAAAAGAAGGAGATAGCCAAGCGACAGGTCATGGGCCAGAACGTCATGGCTCAGTCATATATCGAGTCCAACCATAGCCAGGACAGCTCACCGTCACATTCTAGCTCCGTACATCGTTCGCAGGTAAGGCTGCCGCCGATTCTGTTACGGATCTATTAAAATGGGTATGATGTTCCCACAGAGTACATTGATTAACACCGTTGCGTGAGAAATTATAGATAGAGGGGCAACCTTATGGCAAAATGCGTATCCACTTTTGGGCCCGAGATAGTATTAGGTAATAGCAGCTCTTTGGTTCTAAGATTCGTCAATTTATCGACAACTTATTGTTCACGGAGGTTTTCTTTGCTTGTTAAACCATTGAATCACACAGAACACTCAAAATTGACTGTCGTCAACAACAGTTCTCGACAGACGAACAAATCTCGGGCCCAAAAAACCCCTACTGTAAAACACGGTGTAACATAACGGAACGTCAAACATGAAGGCCTTTATTTCTTGTCCGACTTTAAAAACATTTTGCCTTATAGATATTTTCTATTGGAGCCTTTGTTTTCAAGATACAGGGTGTTAAACTTGTAGATCGAATACGCATTTTGCCATTAAGGTTGCGCCTCTATCTACGTATAATTTCTCACTTAACGTTAACACTGAATAACAATAATATTGAGGTAGAGATCTTTAAAATAAAAAGTTACTTATTAGATTTCTTAATTTAACGTATCTTTCTAGCAAGATATCTAATTAATTGTGAATGTATTACATTACACTATCTAATAATTTAAATTTCACTTGCTTGATGTGCAGCACATGTTTTTTAGAAAGCGTTCTATTCATTATACGAGCATAAATCATATCATTTGGAATAGGCGCTATGTGGGCCAAAGAAAAAATTCCAGGTATTTGTAGCATATTGCGTATATATAAAACTATATATCTACTTTTTATTTGATTCTGAATTTAGAAGAAAAAGTTCTAAGTACGTTTTCTCTGTTGGAACATTTTGCTTAATCAATTTAGTCTTATATATTGTTGAATGAAAACTAATGTTTGTTCTTATAATAATTAGAATGATAGCGTAAATCTTAAAGTAAATGTTAGAAGCAGTTTTATGACATATAATTAATATAAAATAACATGGAACATGTACTGCAGATTATTCAGTTCTAAGGATATTCCCCGTGATTTTCATTATACAAGGATGATGGCGAATTAAATTTAATTTCCATAAAAAAATAATTATTACTTTGTGTGTTAGAAGTTGTGAACCGTAGAATTTTGCATCGCATCAGTGGCCACGATACTCATTTTTTATAAGAAATTCTGTGGTGGGTTTATTATTTTTTTTAGACTTGGAAGAGTCAGATGGTATGCTGAACCACCTGTCTCTTGGCAGGTGGGACTGCATGTTAGTTTCCTGTCTACCTGCTGTTCACTGTGAAACATGAATTTATAAATAGCTTATTTCTAAAATTAATAAATGGAACTAGTTCTCTTTAATAGTGCTTTCAAAGTAGTTCAATAGTTCACATTAAATTGCATAGTGTAGTCTTAAAAAATATATATTTATTTAATATTATATCAATCGAAAGTTGTTCTTATAATAGTATGGTTTTCATTTTCATGTAACACCCGGGAAAATGTATAAATCGGCATTTAATTTTTGTTTCTAGATACAATTAAATAAATGGGAAAAAATTTATCAGTATAACATGACCTCATTACAGTGTAGGGTGTGTTTAGGGCTATATTATGCACATAAATTAATTCTAAACATAATTTATCACTGTCAACAAATTGATCCGGTTTAATAATACAAAAAACTCTGACTTGACCCCTTTGAATGTCCCTCTCTCGGTCTTACAAGATTTAGATTTGGTTTGTAATTCAAATACTTATAGCTCGACTTACATTAATGTATTCATTGCTATAGGAAACTAACTTTTATGTTTTCGTCTTTTAAACATGATGTCCATAACAACCCCGAAAAATACAGGGGGTGATTCTACATAAGAAAACATAATAAGATACTACATAATAAATTTTTCATATGCACATAAGTCTGGAAATTCTTCGTTACAGAGATACAAGGTTTTGAATTTTGTGCAAAAAATTTATACAGGGTGAGTCAGTCATAATGTCATTAATTTTAGCCACGTATTCGGGAGGCCTAATAAAGGCAGAAAATCGAAAAAAAAAATGTTTTACTCGACCTTTAAAAAAATAAACAAATAACCCTATAAGAATCAGTAACACGACGCTCCTGCTACGCTACGAACTTTCTGATGGCGCACCCGACGAAATTATAATGCCACAGACTTGCCGTATTAACCATGGATGCCACATTTACATACATAATATCGTCTAACACATCAGCGTGTTATTCAAATTTACCTCCATTTAGCACTGCATTTCTTCCCCCTCAAATTTGTAGATCACGCCACACATTGGAGGGGGGATGGAGAGAATACAAGCAGTAAGCAGTAGTTTGTTTATTTTGGTCTAACCTCACGTATTTGGCGTAAATTCACAACGCATAATTTTACAAATTCCGATTATTATGTGGAAATGGTAGTGTTATACGGAGAATGTTTACAATCGACTGAATTTTATTAATAAAGTGCTAGGGACGGATAAATGCAGTTTTACTTGAAATGTGGGCTGTAAACAGGTTAGTATCATACTACTTAAAAAACAATACATTTCTAGGCTAGATATACGTAACTACAAATTGTACATCTGGTTATATGTGCGGTTAATTGTACTTACGAGTAATACTAAAAATTCATATTTATTTGTAAAACGTAGTGAAAATGTAATATCAAAATTATTAAACTGTAATAACCTAACATTCAAAAACATTTATTTATTATCTACATTTGTTTTTATTAACAAATAAATCAATATTTAAGGAAAATTCATTCATGTATCTAGATTAAAAAAAATAGTTTTACTCCTTGTCGTTAAATAACAGTGCAAAAACTAGGTAACTAGGTTATTGACCTAATAACACAGCTTTAAGCTGTGCTAATAATGCGGTAGGTCAAGGCCATTTCGGTCTTGGACAGTTTTCTGTCGACAACACGATGGTTTTTTATTAAGTACTTAGTATTTAAACACGAAACACTTTTCAGCTTCTCAATAATTTACCCATTGGGTATAGGTTTTTTATGTAATGTACGTAAATGGTTTATTATTAGACACGTTGGAGTTTTGTTGCAGTCATAACAGCTACATTTGCTCAGAGAAAAATCGACACGCGAGTGTACGGGTATCGTTTGATTGGGCCGTATTTTCTACGGGAAAACCTGAGTAGAGTTATTTGATTATTATTATTTGATTTTACTGGGTATTAACATTTTAAATTATTATTGGCTGTAGTTGAACTGAGCAAGAAAAAATGATATTCTAAAATAGTCAGTACAACCGTTTATTTGTGATGTCTAAAACCTAGGTCGGTAGGTACTATAATATAGAAAAATATTACAACTTGACAACATTGCATCAGGTCGATATCGAGTTGAACTGTGAGCTGTAACCGACCAAGCCTGTGACCGGTCAGTGACAGTCTAAAAAGGGGGTTTAAATAATGATTTGAAAATATTTTTCTTCGGCGTAAATATGCATTTAGATTTTTTTTTAATCACGTATTCGCATTATACTCATTATTCCCTATCTCCTCTTAAAATTAATGACATTATGACTGACTCACCCTGTATTTTGCAGGTTATCGAAAAAAAAATTCTATTTCAACACCCTGTATCTCCATAACGAAGCATTTTCGGACCTAACGTTCATATGAAAAAGATTTCATGTGTTCTTATGTAGAATCTCTCCTTGTATTTTTCAGGGATTGTTCGTGGACAACCTGTATAATAACAAAATAAATTATGTAGTTGCAAATATCTTCTTTTAATATTTTTTAAATGAAATGAATTTCAGACACCATTAGCTAGATTGGTTAACTGAAAATTGTTACAGGTTTACGTTAAAGTGACATTAACCCATTTGCGGTATTGGTTTATTTAAATTATTTCTGGGTATTATCTTTCTGCAGTTCCCAAGCTTCAACCTTGGATCTTTTCCATTGAATTTCGTAATTAAAGTTTACAGTCCGGTTAGTTAACTGTTGTTGTGGAATATAATAATATGTGTTATGAAAGTAAGTAGTCTTATTCTGCAATTATCTAAGCATATATTATAATTCTTTAATACGGTGAGAATCAGCCGTGCAGTTATGTTTAAATATTTAAAATCTCAAAGAAAAATCATTGGGAAATTGAATTGGTTTATGAATTAAAGTTTATTTACCTTTTCATAATTAATTGCAAGTATTTGTAACGATTTATTTATAACAGTTGTTGGTGGAAATATTTTAGAATAAGAACAAAGAAACCGGCACATCTGGAACCCAGTTTTTATGGCTGGCTTGTCATTTTGCCAGAAATTACGTAGCAGAATTTGTTGTGTTTAAATTTTCCTCACCACCTTCTGACTCAGAGGTCATTGGTTTTTATATTTTCATTTGCCTACGATAAAGTTAAAAACTAGTTTGTTTATACATGTTCCATTGTTTAATTACTGTAGATCAGTGTGTTTAAATAAAACTAGTAAATATTTTTATTTCCTCATGGATTAATGATTCTTTACATAAGGCTGCTTCCTACTGCTTATTACAATCGGAAAAAAAATAATGATACGGGATCGTTTTTCTCTCTTTTGTATGTTTAATTCTAATCAAACTGTTTTTTGTTTTACCAAATTAAATATGTAATAAAAATCTTATCATAGATATCGAAAGAGGGAAAATAATATATTAATAAAATGATTTTATTGTATCCTGTAGTAGTAACGTCATTTACGACAGTTAATCCCATAAATATTGCATTATGGCATGCTTATTATCATTTGTGCTTATCTAGGTATCTCCTTTGCTAAATAATATGGTTGTTGGCGACTTCTGACTATCGACACTACATCTAGTTCAAGTTTAACTATATTTGTTCTTCGTAAGTTAGCTTTGATAGCACCTTACTGACCTGTCACTAACAACTGCGTGCAAATCTACTACTAACAGCTAACACTAACTTAATTACTTAAGTTTTCCCTTTGCACCGCTCACTGATGTTTGGTTGATGGTTTTTTGTTTTGCTAGTCTTCATTTTTTCATTTGCTTTGATACAAAATCTTAGTTGGGGTATTCTTTTGTATGAAAATAAGTAAATGAGGTCAATATTCTTGTTCATTTTGTATAAAGCTAATTTTTTCGGTACGCAAAAAATATATAAATTTTTATTTATTTTATGTTATGTCTCGAAATTAATACAACAGAAAACAAGAGTACTTTCCTGATGACAAAACCATGCGACGTAGTCAAACTTACTTTAATCCAAAAGTTGATATTAAAAAGATACAGGATGTCAAAGTTATAATTGTTACTTTTTCAAAAATCAAATATTTGCATATATTTTGGAAATCGTGAGTTTTTGGGAACGAGAAATTCAAATTTGTTTCTAATTCTAACTTCACTGGTGGAGGGGGTCACTTATGACATATCATGATGCTTCTTTTAAATGGCAGAACTTTTTTGAGTGTATACATTTGACTATTGAAACAATCGATTATTCTACCTTTTTTTTGTGAAAAAGGTGTACTTTGTTGAAGTCGTTACGAGTAGCTGCTTTTGAAATATCCAATGCACAGAGCAGAAACTGTTTTAGTTTCAGGTAAAGTGAATTTTCTGCTTAAAATACAATAAAATGAAGACCATCAAGGTTGGATGAAACTGTTATCTTTAGATTTTCAATGACGATTTTATCATACCACAAAGATATCATTAAATGAGCTTGATCTTCTTGAAATTTAGAATATCACCATTATTTAGCATTTTGAATAACTTTTTCAGAGAAAATTTTTGCTGTATTTTAAGTGGAAAAGGCACTTTACCTGAAGTCAACACAGTTTTTACTCAGTGCACTGAATATTTCAAATAGGATTATTTTCAAAACAGTTACTCTATAGTCGGATGTAAACCGGGTGACAACGGAAAGTGGTTTAGTAGTTCTGCCATTTGAAAGAAGGATAATGTGTCTTAAGTGGCGTATTATACTAGTGAAGTGACGTCAAAATTAGAAATATATTTGAATTTGTCGTCCCCAAAATGTATGCAAATATTTGGATTTTTTAAAAAGTAAAATAAAACAACTTTTGGAGATAAATCCATCAGGAATCTACCCTTGCCCTATTTTGCATTAGTCTTGGGACACCTTTTATATCGGTTTTGTTTTCTGTTCAAAAGTTTAACTTGTTGCATAGTATAAATTGAGTTAGTAATTTAACAACTTCCTTTTGTCCGATAAAAAAAGTACCGTGTTGTAATACAGGTAGTTACTCAACTACAAAGAAAAAGAGCTTGTTTACCGTGCCTGGTATCTTTACACTATAATTAGGATTTAATGGGTACCAATAAATTGTTCTTTATGAACCTACTTAACTGATTTACTTATCTCAAGTGTAGTCTAATATTAGCAGTTTAAGGTTTTAGACCAGAAAGCTTTGTTTCATTCTTATACACTGTTCAGTGTTTGGAGGATTTATTTGTGATGGACCAGATAAAACGGTGGTCTGTTTTTGTTACTATAAATACATCAAAAGTAGAACAGTGTATATTTTTACAGCAAACTCTGAGGAAAAGTTGACAATATGTTTAAACTTCTATCTACTAAGTAAACAATATTTCGATCAATGATCAGTTGCTTGTTTTTTTTTTTTTTTTGTATGTAAAAACACAACACTAAACCTAATCATATTTTCACCACTAACAAGCAATTGTATGTTTGCAACTTTACGCTTTGCGGAAGATCTAACGTTGTTCGTTTTCCTTTAGAGCTTTCACGGTACAGCTGCCTTGGAACAATTGTTAAGTTCGGAAGAGGATGACTTGACCTTGTCTGCGGACGAGGGTTTCAGTCCGCCCACCCCTAGCCCTTGCGAATTGAGCCCTGCCAGGGCATCCCTGAGGCACGCTCTTTGGGAGCGCATCCGACATTAAGACCATGACTATTTATTTTAAAATAGTCGGTTACCCTACTGAACATGACGCAGTTGTAAGTGGTTATGTAATTAGCGAATCTGTTATAGCACCGTTTGTATTTAAATTTTATGTACGTAGGTAATGTATATTTTTTTTTGATACGTTGGTTGAATTTTTTTTTAAAGTACGAAGAGGGAGTGCGGAATATTTTTGTTTTTGTTAAGCTCAAGAATCGGCCAAAACATTAACATTTCCGATTAAATAGTTATAATTTTACCTCGTGCAAAGTTTTGCTGTGATATTCACGTTTAACTGGTCTACTAAAAGAGCAAAAGGATTTAAAATCGAGGCAATATTTTGATCTTACGGGAAATTTTAACCATTACCTACCTACCTTATTATTGTTTATGTTGTATTATTAATTTTAGTATATTATTAAGCATATCATCACATTAACATACCTGACCTTATTTATTAATTTCGTATAGGGGCGTAGCGTATTATTCGTTGAAGGTAATTGACCGAACGTAAAAGAAATCACTTCCCATTCATGTGCAAAATTGCTGTTAGTATAAAATGTAATCTTTTTCGGTACGAAGGAATCGGTCAACTGTCTAGTTAAGCAGTCTTATTAAGTATTCACCATGTTATCGTTAAATCTTCCTTCCACACGCAAAAAATAACATACATGCCGTTAAACGTTTCATTAAACGTGTATGCTATTTTCGATTGATGTTTAAGTATATAATTATAGCATATAATAACCAAAATGTGATTTTATAATCTGAGATTACTAAATGTGCAAATATTTTTATTATCTTATTTAGGTTTTGCTAAAAATTTTAAGGAGCTTGTTACTATTAATTATACAGATTATATTAAGTGTATCTATAAGCTTTTTTTTAAAAGATATGTTTTGTAAAATAATCCTGAAAGTACCGTATTTTCCTGTATATTAAATGAAGAAGTATTTTTTTTATGTGTTGCTTGTGTTTATTATTATTGCTTAAAAATACAATATATATAGAGCGTTTTACTTTTATTGACCTAGAATCATTTACCTATTTATTGTTGAATTACATTTTTTGATCAATTTACACTGTTGATGAAGTAAAACTGATCCAATTATACCTCTTACTGATTTTCAGATGAATTAATAAATGAAGATAAACCTCGAAAGGTTAAAGACGATGAATAGAAAGCTTCCCAATTATCCCTGATCGGTAAGTATTAATATACGGCTGTCTCTAATAGGTCTGTACCAAACGCTAGTACAAATTCATGAGGCTAAAATATGAGGATGTAGCCCAATTTACCTTAGTCCGAAAGTTGAGAGTTTAAATACAGGGCGTCGTAGTTAGATGTTTTTTTAACATTTCGGTAAGTATTGTTACGGAAGTTCACCTAACTTTTTTAGTTGGTTAATTATGCCCTTGTTTGATTTTAAATTTATAATTTCTGTAATACCTTTATTTTGACGTTTTCTAGAACATTCCAGACTATATTCGATTTGGGATTAAATGTGTTCTCGAGGACTTAGAAAACTTCAGAGAACTCTGAAAATATATACAGGGTGTTTCAGGAGATGTACATACTTCAGTATGTTGTTATTCTATGTTCAAATTTAAGCAAAAAATTTCCTTTGAACTTAGGTCTGGAAACGCTTTGTTTAGGATGTACAGGATGTCAAAAAAATTAATTACATTTTCTTTAATAACTCTCGACTATTTTGGGTTAAATTCATGAAATTTTGTGTGCGGAAGTTTCTTGGGACGTAAAATTCAAATTTTATGGACGATTGGCTGTACCCAGATTAGGGTCATTTTAAATCGCTTTAACTTTTTTTGTGCCACGGTGTATGTCATTTCGGAATAGAAAAACATTTTCCCCTACCTTTTCTACTTAAGAAATGTACACCTTATTGAAGTCTCTAGGAGCAGCCTTTTCCGTTAAAAACTCGTCTAAAGATGATGCATGCACATTATGTATCAGAATGAATCGAAAGTTATTATTTATTTGGGAGATACAGCCAATTGTCTATAAAATTTGAATTTCCTGTTCCAAGAAATCTCCGCATACAAAATTTGATGAATTTAACTCAGATCAGTCAGTGGTCGCGTGGTTTTTAAGGCATCAGTACTTAAATCGAGGTGACTAGATCGCTGTGGGTTCGACCCCCGCAGCCGGTAGACCTTATATAAGCTATATTCGTGGAGAGATTGGCACCCTCTCTGTGGGTATGGTAGAGTGGAAGAATGTTGGCTTGGGTCATTGTGAGAGATTGATACTGGTTGATATTTGACTACCCCGCTAATTAATATGGTTTTACAGGTTTTCCTCATTCCTGCACTGAATGGTGGTTAGAGCCTATCAACATAAGTCGTTCCTAGGCGCAAATGCGGCCTGCTTAATAATAATATGCCGCACAAATCTTCGACTTTTGGGCTAATCCTCGTGATTAGAATGAGGGGTAGATATTATTAACTCAAAATAGTCATGGGTTATTAAAAAAAAATGTTATTAATTTTTTCAAATTTGACATCCTGTATATCCTAAACAAAGCGTTTCCAGATCCAAGTTCCTAGGAAATTTTTGCGTGCAATAAACACTTTTTGTACTTGTTGTATAAATAACTATTAATAGCTTGATTCGCACAAAGTTTGGTACTTTGGAGTTTTTTTTTAGGATGAGAAATCGAGATCTAATCAGTTTCAGCGTACATTGCAGAGAGCGCCAGCAATGGAACTTGCCTAAATCTACAATTTCGTAACTTTTTTGTGCCTTTATATATTAAACTTCTAGTTAAAAATGTTTGTTCCTTGGCATCTTTTGTCAAAAAAAAGGTATACTTGGATCAGCCATTCCTGAGATAATCGAATTTAAATGTTTTGTTGCATACTAAGGTAAATTGGGCTAGATTCTCATATTTCAGTCTCGGGAACTTGTGCTAGTGTTTTGTACGGAATTTTAGAAACACCCTGTACAACTTTTCCATTAGTATATTTATATTGTTTGCTTAATAAAACATTTGTTTATTTTTAATAATAAATAATTTATTGTACGATTGCAAACATTACTTTTCAATGTGTTGCAAAATATGTTTTTTTAAATCCGGCATATTTTTTGGTACGTATTCACATTTGTGGCATTTGAGAGGCGTCTCTATGTACCTTTTGCATTCGTCTGAACTTGGTAAATTAACTTTTCCGTTTTCCTTTAAACTTTGGATCACGTCTAAAAACAAAAGTTTCATTATTTTAATAAATCGTATATTTTTTTAAACTTACCTGTCGATTTTAAAAAGAATTTTGTGTTAAAACTGTTCCAATGCTTTTTATGTTTTAAGCGAGGAGAATTCATATCATCACTAATGACGTGTAAATGAAGTCGGTACATACTAGGCTCCGCGTGATAGCCGATTTTAAAATTTCTAGATTTGTGTTTTTCTTCGTTCACTAATTTATTTGCGGTGGCTTCCATATGAATTAATAAATTTAAGTGTTCTCTTTTTACAGCTTTCAAATTACTTATATCTTCTTTTGGAAGTATCAAATAGTGAAATTCGGCTTTATTATATCCATCCCTTATAACTGTTACTAATTCGTCTGAACTTACTACATATTCCGGGTCTTCCATGAGTTTTACTAGTTCCAGTGACCAGTGGGCATTAGGTTTTGACTTTTTAGTATTGTTAGTGACATCTTTATTTTCATGTTTCCTCTTAGACATTTCCATACAATATTTAAAATTAATATTTGATTTTTGTAAATTTTTAACCTCAAAATTCAAGAAAAGTGTCCATAACCTTAAGCACAGAATCATATTATTTTAGATATCTACCCACACCACAGAATTTTTAGGCCATTTTTAATTATAGCTTCGGCAAGAATTCAAACTTACGTCATATCATTGTTTATCCAAGTAGAAAGACAATAGTCATGAATAAATTGATAATTCATTTTTCATCAAAATATTTAAGAAATGGCAACTGAGAATAATAAACTATATTCTACACTAATACACAATATACTGCACTAAATTGCATGATTGTTTTATAATGTTGACAATAAAAATAATTGCGCAACGTCAGCCATGTCGTAGCGTCCGAATTCTTGTCGCAACTATAATAAGTATATTCGCAAATATTCGACTGAATATGAAGGTAATATTTTAATTTCCTTAAGTTGTCTATTCTGATTGTGTCAAGATTTTGACAGAAACAGTAATGGCGATAGGCGAGTTTTTTTAATCTGAAGTTATTTAAAAAACTAAACAAAAAGTGTAAAACAGTTCGTTAAAAATAAGTTACGCGTTATTTACGATAAAAAATATAATATTCATTGTTTGGAATGGTAATGATGTTTTGAGAGTGTATGATTTTGTGATTTAGATATAAATTTCCAAACATTGTTTAAATTTTGCTGTATAGTTATTTATTATAATTTTGAGTGCTGCATCACAAATAAACTATTACGATTCTATAACTAATGATGGCAGACAGCGAGGATGAAACCTATAATGAGGACTGTGTTAATCTTACCGGATTTTTGTTTGGTAACATCGATGAATCTGGCAAACTTGAAAGTGATGTATTCGATTCAGAGTCTCAGAAACATCTCGCTTCTCTGGGAAAGTATGTAATTTGTATACAGTTTTTTAACAAGTGCAATAAATGGGCAATAAATTTTTAGGTTGGGATTCGGATCCTTTTTGAAAGATATGATTGGCGATGAGAAAATAAAGGAAGAAATAATCGACAGCGATTATGATTCTTCGCAAACTAGCAGTAGTTTTGACAGCAGCATTGTAGTAAAACAGGAAGAAATCGAAATTAAAAGTGAAGGCTATAACTCTCAACCTCTCGATGATTTGAACAGTAAGTTTGTAGCTTTCATGACAACTTTTTTATAAAATACCTCTTATTATAGTTGATGCTAAATCTCCGTCAGCTGTTGATTTCTTTGACATCAGTGAATTGGCAGAAGAAGAGGTATTTGTGTGTTTTAATTTATTTAGTAAGATCTTCAGTAATGTATTTTCCAGCCTAAAACAGTAAATGAAGATTATGATGCCGATGATGAAAATGTATATAAAAAAGATGACGAACTTATGCCTCCTCCACCACGGCCTCTTACTAAGGACCAAAGAGAATCCGTTTCTGAGGATGCAGATAAGAAGAAACTTGAGACTCCCCTAGCGGCCATGTTACCTTCAAAATATGCTAATATAGACGTAACAGAGTTGTTTCCGGATTTCCGCCATGGAAAGGTACAACTTAGACTTTAGTCGTCCTCATCTTACTGAATATTTTTTAGGTGTTAAGATTCTCAAGATTGTTTGGGCCTGGAAAACCAAGTAGTTTGCCAAATATTTGGAAGAATGTGAGGAAGAAGAGGAAGAAACGGAAGCACAAAGAGAGTGCCAACCAGCACGATACGGATTCAAATTCCGATGACGATAAACCGAAAAATCGAGGCTGGTTCTTTGATTATGCTGAACCAAACCCGGAATTGATTCAGAGTGATGATGAGGCAAGTATCATCTTTAAAAAACTTTTTTGGAGTGGTAATTTGGTTTTTGTTTGCTACAGGAGAAATTCCTGAAGCCAGTTGAGGCGACAAATGAAGATAACAAACAAGAATCCGAGAGAAAAGATGACACTGGGCCAAAAGCAGCGGATTGGAGGTTTGGCCCAGCACAGATCTGGTATGATATGCTGGAGGTTCCAGAGACGGGAGATGGTTTTAACTATGGATTCAAAGTTGAAGAGGAATTGGTACGTAACATGCATATCAATTAAACTGTTCTTTTAATACTCTTAAAAAAAATTCGTTATAGTGAGCCGCACGCCAAATTTATAAAAGATGCTTGTGGGCATGTAATTTTGCATTACATTAATATTTCGTAGGAAACGGGTAGCTTTCCGGAGATTGTTAAGACTAGTGCTGTTATACCTATTATCAACATTACCAACTTTGGAAGCACTGTTTTCTTCCAAATCGATTGTAGATTACGAAACTTCAATAAAAATATCAGAAAAAGGCGGTGGCATCCAATTGATGGTAAAATTAAACAATAGCGTTTCCAGATCTTACAGAAAGCGATATTTCTTAAAAACTTGAACACTCCTTATTTCAAAGACCATCGAGTGTTTGACAAACCTTTATATAATAAACTAGCCTTATTTTTACGTGTTTTATCATCTTCAGTATTTACCATACCTTTAGGAACACCCTGTATATTAGTTATAGAAGTAGATAATAGCATTGTTTGCGGTAGCGATTCGAACTAGTTCAGGATTAATTTACGGATTGGCTCAGCGCAGTTTGAATTTGACCGTCCGAAATGCAAACTGTGAGCACATCCGTAAATTAATCCTGAACTAGTTGAATTGCTACCGCATAAACAAGGCTGTAATCTTAGGATAGGTTCTGACCTAATGTTTTTGTAATTAATATTATATACTTATATTGTTGTGGATTGAAAAATATAATTAAAAAAATATATACAGGGTGTTCCTAAATAAAAAGTCGTAACGGAAAACTGTAAATTCCTCTTAAAATACAAACATTTTTTTTCCTCTTCCATTTTTCTCTCTGGGCTTTTGTTTTCGAGATACACGGTGTTAAAACTTTAAATTTTGTTTAGTTTTTTTCCAATATCTTAGGAACCGTTTGAACTACAGGACTGAGCTTTTGTAGACACATTACCACTATTAATAGCTACTTTTTTGCACCCTTCTCGAATTTATTGGGCGTGCCAGTGGTGGAGATTTTAAGGTATCGGAAGGGTTTCTTCCCCCATAACTTTTACGCCACTGGAAAAATTGACATTTGACAGCAAATTCTGAAGCGCCAATGAATTTTACACAAAAATAGTTCTCTTGGTTCATTGCTCTAAAGTCAACCGTTTTCAATAAAAATGACTTTCTATGAACAGAAACAAACATTTTGCGAAAAAATTTTGTAATTCAAAAAACAGGTAGTAATAATTAACAATATGATGAGACACCTTCACATTTTGCAAGTGCAAGACCTCAAGAGAACATCCGGAGACAAACTGCTGGATGAGGACATCTGAAATGCATCGTTTATGAAATCCATGTCAATAATATTGAAGAGTTGACCGATAGAGGTGAAGCCGCAACCGCAGAAAGAAACATGATTTGAAGATGTAATCGTGCATTGAAGTCCATGACGTATTTATGAGCAGTTTTTATAAATTTTACTCGCCAAATTGATAAAAAATTAAATCCTATCTGTTGTTAAATCTCGTTAAAATTGTTAATTATTATTATCTATTTTTGAATCACAAAAGATTTTTAAAATGTTTGTTTGTCTTCATAGAAGAACTTCTTCAGAGAACTATTTTTGTGTAAAATTCATTAGCACTTCAGAATTTGCTGTCAAATGTCAATTTTCCAGTGGCGAAAAAGTTATGGGGAAGAAACCCTTTCGATACTTTAAAATCTCCACCAATAAATTCGAAAAGGGTGCGAAAAAGTAGCTATTAGTGGTAATGTGTCTACACAAAAGCTCAGTCCTGTAGTTCAAACGGTTTCTAAGATATTGGAAAAAAAAATAAAGTTTTAACACTGTGTATCTCGAAAACGAAAGCCCGGAGAGAAAAATGGAAGAGGACAAAAATGGTTCTTTATTAAAGAGGAATTTACAGTTTTCCGTTGCGACACTTATTTAGGAACACCCTGTATATATATAATTGTTTTATTTTTAGTCTCCCGAGACTCCAGAGGAAGAGAACAAAGAAAACGAAAGTAATTTTGATACGACCGAAGACAAAGACATACCAGACGACGCTTTCTTAATGGTCACCCAACTGCACTGGGAAGATGACGTGGTGTGGGACGGAAACGACATCAAGCACAAGGTAAATATGCGCTCAACTTGTTGGTGTGTCGTGTGGTTTTTGAAGCAATGTTAATCATTTTACTGTGTCTCAATAGCAAATGTTGTTTTTGTTGTTTTTTTGCTTGCGTCTAAGAGGCTGTTCCAGCATATCTGAACTTTTTAATATGATACGTACAGGGTGTTCCCTCTATTTTGTTCTTAATTTTGGTAAAGCACAGTTTATGAAAAAATAATTAGGACCTATATTTTTCTCTGTAACCCTTCGTTTTTGTGGTGGATATATTCAACTTTTTTTATTATCTACTAAAGATAAATATTTTTTCTTCATATTTGGCACAAAGCAATCATAATAATTTTAGGTGCAGGTTTTTTTGCGATTGAACCCTCAAAATTTCTATGCTAATGTGGACAATATTTATTTGGTAAAAAATGTTTAAAATTTAAATCTATTTTCTGGAAAATAATGCTCGTTAAAATTAAAATAAGCTTCTATGGTGTTGAACTATTTTGATACAAATCACCAATGTGTAAGTGCTGCGATGAGAGGTGTAAAAATGTAACGGTAAGTTCTTTTTTTCGGATATTTTAACTTTTCTTAATCATTCTTTTTTATGAAATTATAAAAATAGCGAACAGTAATTTATTAAACAAAAACATTGTGTAAACATTTTAATTTAACTGAGTTCTTTTTGATTTTCTTTTTTGTACACCAGTTATGTATATCTAAAAAAAAAAAAAATCAAGTGGAGTAAGGTCGGGTGATCGTGCAGGCTAAGTAACTTGACCATTTCTGCCAATCCAAATTTTCTCATAGATCAGATGTGACAATTTCAAATATGATGTCCGTAATGTTTGTTGCTAATTCCAGTTTTTTGTAAGATAATCCTGACTAAAAGTTAAAATATCTGAGAAAGAAGGTTTTTTAATGAATTTTACAAAAGCGAGCATCATTTTTCAGAAAATACATCAAAATTTAAATATTTGTGCTGAAAATATTTTTCTCATAGATTTAGGGAATTGAAACGAAAACAAAATTAATAATATTTGTTTGTTATAAAAATGTTAAATGTTTAAAGTTGACACGATGTATCACGAAAACGAAGAGTAGACAGAAAAATTGGACAGATCCTTATTATTTTTTTTATGTTCTATTCTCTATCATAGTCAAGAACGAAAAAAGAAGAGACCCTGTATAGTTAATGATATTAAAAAAGGATTCATAACAAAAGATATGTCTTAAACTCTGTTTATTGGAATGTTAGAATTTGTCAAAGAAAACAGTCTCTTGGTGTTGATACGGTGGCTTAAAATGCAGCTTAAACTGCAGCTTGTTATTTCTCTAACCCAGGTGTTGCAGAAATTAAACTCGAAAACAAACGCAGCCGGTTGGGTGCCCAGCAGCGGCAATCGGACGGCGCAGGCCTTCAGTCAACCTGGAAAAGTAGGCGGGACGGTACGAATGCCTCCGGTGCCAAACCCCCCTTTGCCCGGCATGAAGTCCAAAGCGCAGTTGTAAGTGAAACGAACTTGTATAAGAATAGGTTTTATTTCTTTTATTCGTTGGTAGGTTGAATAAACCGAGGCCGGACCAAGAGCAGGATGACACTTGGTATTCGATTTTTCCTGTGGAAAACGAGGATTTGGTGTACGGCAGGTGGGAGGACGATGTGATATGGGACGCGGAAAATATGAAATCTGTTCCGAAACCTTCCATCCTTACGTTAGACCCGAACGATGAGAATATTATTCTTGGTATTCCCGACGATATCGATCCTTCCAAACAAGTTGCAGGTAAAATTATTGATAAGGAAACTCACTTACCTTTTTAGTTTGTTAATTATGTTTCTGTTCCACGTAGTAGAATTTATAGTTTTTGTAATACTTTTATTTTGACGTTTTGTAGAACATTTCAGGCTACACTCGATTTGGTTTGAGATACGTTCTCTTAGACCGGGGAAGTTTTAAGAACTCTAAAAACATATATAAGCAGAGCAGTTTCACCTCTAGAGTTTAGTTTATGGTGAGAAGTCAAACACAACTGAAAAAAACGTCAAAGTAAAGATTTGATAGTTGTAAATTGTTTAAAGTATTTTTGTTGTAAAGTTTGTTTTTCTACGTGAATGATTTCAAAGCCAAGTGAACGTAGACGTTACATTTTTTTTTAACGTAATCGAAATTAGAACAGTTTTGTTTTTCTGTCGTAGGAAGAGAATTAACGGTATTTTTTATTTTGTAGGGCAAGCGACACCTGTGAAAGTAAAAATTCCACACCCCCACGTGAAGAAATCCAAGATATTGTTGGGTAAAGCTGGCGTTATTAACGTCTTACAGGAAGACACTCCACCTCCGCCCCCTAAGTCTCCGGATCGGGATCCATTCAACATTTCAAACGATATGTAAGTAGAAAACATCCTAAAATTTTTTTGACAACCAGAGTTTACAAATGCAATTGTCAAGATTTTATTTTATTTTTAAATATGCTGTTTCCAATTTTTTTTTTTAAATAATATTTTTCAAAGAATTTGCTTTAAAGTATTTCACAATTTTTCTATTTTTAATATTTCCGTTGTGGGCAACAAATAAAAGAATTATAGCTTTACTATGGGTCGCTGTTGCTACTGCTATCTAGATCAGTGATTCTCAACATTTTTGTACCATCGGTACACTCTGGGTGGTAATAAAGAAAATAGTGCATATTTTTCAACATCTTTATTAGCATTAATGCTTGGAAATGCTGTACATGGTACGGATATAACTGAGCTTTGTATATCATACGCCACACTGCCGCAATACGCCGCAGATGCCCTGGACCTCCATCTCTTCCACAATTTTGTTTCAAATTTTCCGTGTCACACTCGCGTTGCACTGCACTTGCACTTATTGCATACCTCGGTAAAAGTAGCTGCATTTGGTACGTGTTTACTGCCATTAAAAAATTGCAAAACAACTATCTATAATGATCAAAATAACGATTTTTCTGTAAAAAATGAATGTGTTAATATGACACACAATTTTCACCTAAAGTGGACTTAAAATTTTTATTATATTGTTTAATAATTTTAATTTAACACTGAAAAATCAAATTGATAAACTTTGTTGGGTAGTTATTACCAGCCACGTACCACCGAAACGACCCTGAGGCTCAAAGTGGGCGGGGCCAACCTGATCCAGCACTCTACACCAGTCGTGGAACTGAGGGCGCCGTTTGTACAGACCCACATGGGCCCGGTACGGTTGAGGAACTTCCACAGGCCTCCGTTGAAGAGGTTCTCGCACGGGCCTCTTTGTAAACCAGGGCCCCACAGCGTCATGCCTCTGGTCAAACACATCAAGAAAAAGGCGAAAGTAAGAAGGGTCAACGTGTACGTTATACTCTTACGAATGTTTTATTTTTTTGATAGCAAAGGGAAGCGGAACGAATGGCTTCCGGAGGTGGAGACGTTTTCTTCATGAGGACCGCGGAGGACCTCACCGGTCGCGACGGGGACATCATTCTCGTAGAGTTTTGCGAGGAGCATCCTCCTCTTTTGAACCAGGTACGTTTAAGTTGTTTGTATTTGCCGTTTTTCTCGATGTCTGTGTTTTAAGGTGGGCATGTGTTCGAAAATTAAAAACTACTACAAGAGGAAGGCGGCGAAGGATTCCGGACCACCTAGTTATAGGTACGGGGAGACGGCGTATGCGCATACTTCTCCGTTTTTAGGAATATTGCACCCCGGGCAATCTATACAAGCCATCGAGAATAATATGTATAGGTAAGCGTTTATATAACGTAATTTTATGGTGAACTTATTGATAAAAATTGTATCGTTCATTTTTAAATGTATTCCAGAGCTCCTATTTATGAACACACCATACCGGAGTCCGATTTTCTCATAATACGAACCCGCCAACAGTATTACATTAGAGAGATGGACTCCTTATATTGTGCGGGACAGCAGTGCCCTCTCTATGAGGTGCCTGGACCTAATTCCAAGAGGGCCAACAATTTCGTTAGAGATTTTCTCCAGGTACAATTTTTGTCATTTTAACTTTTAAATATGTACGTTTTGTAGGTATGTTGTTGTTTTATTGTATAGATTTTCTTCTTTTGATGTATATTTAAAGAAAATTTGCAGTAACTCGTTAAAATTTCTTCAATTTTCATTACTCTATCAAGTCTATACGGGGTGATTTAGTCGTAATGTAATTAATTTTAACAACGTGTTCAGAAGACGTAATCACGACAAAAAATCGAAAATGTTTACTTGACCTTTCAATAGATATCAAATCACTTCATAACAATATGTAACACCGCGCTCCTGGTCCACTACAAATTTTTTGGTGATGCGTTTGAGCGTTGAAGCAATACGACGTTGCCACAGCAACAACAGAATGATGATGAGTGATATAATTTATTTTCTAATGACAAACTTCTAGTATACAATCTAAAATGTTATTTTGTGTATTTTTGAAATGCCTTTAAAGATTCTTGCATTTTTAAGATATCCTGTAAGCGTTTTGTCAAGTTCTGGAGTAAAATTCACTAATCCGCGAAAACAGGGGTGGCGGCCTTTCACTATTCACCTGGTCGGAAAATTTGTGACATTTAGTTTCACTCAATTTGAATTGCATTTTTCTTTAGGTACATAAATAGTAATCTAATTATTAATTATAAACTACACTTGTGACACAAACAAGAAATAACAAACACGAAATGTACTTTCCTAAACAATGCGAAGATGGTAACTCCGCTGCTTGAGATGCAGTTCAAAGGCGGGCTTTTGTACGTATCTTATTAAACATAACCTAAGGAAAACTCTTTTTAGGTGTTTATCTATCGCCTGTTCTGGAAAAGCCGTGACAACCCTCGACGTATAAAAATGGATGATATAAAGAGAGCCTTTCCTTCACATTCGGAGAGCAGTATAAGGAAGAGGCTGAAACTATGCGCCGATTTTAAGAGGACAGGTAGGAGCGCATCAGACAGTTGCAACTATTTTTGATTGCCGTGTGAGCACGTCATGTGAAAGTTTAGAAGAGGTTCTTTTATGATTATTAAATTTTAAAACGTGTACGGTCGATAAAATAGCGACAAACAAAAATCTGAATTATATTTTATTTTCTCATCTTTGCCCTGCTGGACTTTGTTCATAAAAGTAAGAAAAATAAAAAAATATGTAGTCATTGACAATTATATAATAATTGTCTTAGCGTCACAAAAAATCTTCTATTTTTATTTTATATTACTTATTTGTTTTTTTTGTTAGTATTTATTTGTTTTTTTTTATTTTGCGTTTGTCATTTTTTTTTAATATTTTAAGCATGTTATTTCTTAATTTGTTATAACTAATTGTTATTTACAGGAATGGACTCGAATTGGTGGGTAATAAAACCCGAGTTTCGTCTACCGACAGAAGAAGAAATTCGGGCGATGGTATCACCCGAACAATGCTGCGCCTACTTCAGCATGGTAGCAGCTGAACAACGATTGAAGGTTTGTAATTTTAATTTCCGTCGCTCAAAGGACAAGTATATATATTTTTTTGTTTCTTTTTATTAGGATGCAGGTTATGGAGAAAAGTTCCTTTTCACCCCGGCAGAGGACGACGACGAAGAGATGCAGCTGAAGATGGACGACGAGGTAAAGGTGGCCCCCTGGAACACCACCCGAGCGTACATCCAAGCGATGAAGGGAAAGTGCCTGCTGCAGCTGACGGGTCCCGCCGATCCCACCGGTTGCGGAGAGGGCTTCAGCTACGTTAGGGTGCCCAACAAGCCCACCCAGAGCAAGGAGGAGCAGGAGTCCCAGCCCAAGAGAACGGTGACTGGGACGGACGCCGATTTGAGGAGACTGTCTCTCAATAACGCCAAGGCGCTTTTAAGAAAGTTCGGTGTGCCTGAAGAAGAGGTAAGTGTTGAAGCTGAAAAAATTTGAATTGTTTCCCTGTAATTATTATTGCGGAACTCAGTTCAAAGGAAACATGAAATTTTACAATTTTTTTTATTTTTCGGAAACACGTACGATGAAGTATACATATTTTATACGAACCTGTAGGATTGGAAGTTACTCTTAAATAAAGGAACTTTCTCATAAATTGTACAAATACTAGCGCTGAATCATTACATGTTTTTGAAGTATATTTCACAACAATGCATATTTTCAAAACAATATTTATACACCGCCCTGTATAGAGTAACTTTTCCAGCACATACAATGTTCAGAACTGTCAAGGTTGTTCTCATAAATTAAGAGAAATGTGACTCACTGAACACTGAAAACATTTAACTAAACTAACGTTGACTGTTTGTTTTCTTGCTCGTCTATCACTATAGCTTACCGCCTATCATAGCAGGTGTTCACCTAATCTAGGACAATGGCAGGCAGAAGTCATCGCCGCAATTTTATTTGTAAAACATTGTATTTCAGATAAAGAAACTGTCTCGTTGGGAAGTCATAGATGTTGTGAGGACCTTGTCTACGGAAAAAGCGAAAGCTGGAGAAGAGGGTATGGACAAGTTCTCTAGAGGAAACAGATTTTCCATCGCCGAGCACCAGGAACGTTACAAGGAGGAGTGCCAGAGGATATTCGATCTGCAAAATCGCGTGCTTGCGAGCGCCGAGGTGCTCAGTACCGACGAAGGAGAGAGTTCCGAGGACGAGAGCGACGACGACATCGAAGAGATGGGTAAAAACATAGAAAACATGCTGGCGAATAAAAAGACCAGCACTCAGGTACGCTAGTCGCAGATAAATTACGGAAGGAGTCGTTAACGTTTGATCTTTTTGCAGTTATCGTTGGAAAGGGAAGAACAAGAGAGGCAAGAGCTGAGAAAAATGATCATGGAAGGTGGCGAGAAGGAGAGAAATAAAGAGAAGAAAAAGGGCGAGGAGGAAAGCGAGGAAAATTACGCGCAACAAGGTAAATATAAATTAAATTCAGGTAATCCAATAAATTATATGAATTATTTGCAGGACGTGTGTTGAAAATCACTCGTACCTTCAGGAATCCGGAAGGTCGAGAATTTACGAGGTCGGAATTAGTGAGAAAAGCGGCTGTGATAGATGCTTACGTGAAGATCCGTACGACCAAAGACGAGGCCTTCATTAGGCAGTTTGCCACGTTGGACGAGGCACAGAAAGAGGAGATGAAGAGGGAGAAACGTAGAATCCAGGAGCAGCTCAGACGTATAAAGAGGAATCAAGAAAAAGAGAGAATGAGCGGTCACAACAGGTCACATACCCCCAATCTACCGCCTGCTGGATCCGTGGAGAAACTACCGAATCCCAACGAAGGTAAGAAAATAATAAATCGCTCTTCAGTATTTTTTTAATTATTATTTAATGTTGTTTTCTATTTCTCCAACAAATCTTTTAATCCTACGTATGAATTTTATTTTAAGGACCGTCAACACCCGTAACTCCGGCGTCAAGCAAGAGCTCAAACACGTCTCCGTCTAAATCACGGAGGAAAACAAAGTTAAAACCGGACTTGAAATTGAAGTGCGGTGCCTGCGGAAACGTCGGTCACATGAGGTAAGTTTGGGTAATATTGTTATGGGTTCCCTGCTCCAGTTTCAACTTCTCAAAACGAATTAATCACAATCTATTGCTTATCACTCTTAACTTTCTAAAACTTAATCACCTCTGAAAGCCTCACTAAACTCTGATACTGCTTAAATAGTTTCAATGGAAATCTCAATCGGGGACATCTCAAATGTTTTAGATTATTCCAGGGTGTAGACTCGTTTTATCCAGCCCCGACCCCATCCGAGAAGAAAGTGGTCTGTACTTTTGACTAGTGACATCTATCCTTATGTATTTTGACACACCGAATCCGAATCTGAGGTCTTTTTAGCTCAAACATGCTCAAAATTTTGAGTAAATTGTAAAAATCTCGTTAGTTTCCAACTATTTCTTGCGTTTTTTGCAAAATCATAGGTAGGTCTGGTTAAAAGTACAGGGTGATCAAGCATAAACGTTATATTTGACTATAACATTGTTATTTTAGGAGATATTGGATAATTGACTAGTCTTTCACCACGATTTTAATTATTTTTTCAAAAAACAATCTAGCATCGCACTACTGGGATTTTGATATCAACTTGGTTTTTCTTATAGTGGTTGGTCTATTTCCTTTAAATACTATTCTTTAAATAGCCGCACCAAAATGTCTCAAGTGGTGTCAAGTTTGGACTATTCGCCGGCCATCGTATGGTGCGATATTTTGCTAACAGTATTTTCGCTTACGTTTATACTGTCAAAATCAGAAGTTGATAGATTTATGCAGAAACGATTTATAATTCTCTGTTCTCCTTCATTAGGACGAACAAGGCTTGCCCGTTGTATCAAAATAGCGGAGGGACGAACGCCCCGATGAACGTAGCGATGACGGAAGAACAAGAAGAAGATATCGAGAAGCAGTTGAATACAGACGACGAGGATCTGGTTAACGTAGACGGTACCAAAGTTAAACTGTCGAGCAAGCTGTTGAAGGTAAAGAACGGTCACGAAAATAAAAGTGTCGTCTAACTTTGCCGTAATTTTCAGCACGCCGAAGAGATAAAACGGAAGAGCCTCATGTTGAAGGTGCCCAAAGACGTTCTGGGCAGCGGTAAGAAGAGGCGCAGGGGAGTTTCGGATCTGCACTGCGACTATCTGAAGAAACACAGTAGGCCGGCGAACAGGAGGAGAACCGATCCGGTTGTCGTGCTGTCAACCATCTTGGAAAATATACTGAACGAAATGCGGGATATGCCGGACGTACAACCGTTTCTTTTCCCCGTCAATCCAAAGGTAAGTCGTTTAGTTCTTTCGTATCTACATTGAAATAAAGAAAGAAAAAAAAACGGGGTTTAAATATGTATTAACTGGACAGGAAAGGATGGTCAGGAAATGGTAGCAAGTTGCTCTTTTGTTTCCGGGGTCACCTTTCAAAGTTACTTATTTATTGTTGAATTTTTTCGAAAACTTTACTCACCATAACCATATTTCTATCTTCCATCTTTACCTGTCTCGTATCTCTCATCGCCTGATTCTGTTTGAGTGTATGCGATTACTTTGCACTTCCTTAGTTCCGAATTATTTTCAGAAATAGTGTATATAGGACGTAAAAGATAATAAAAAAATGATTTCAGAGTTTTTGCTCGATGTTTAAAAAATGCGGCAAAACCCTCTTTTCCTACAGAAAATCAGAAAATAATTGTCATCGGAGATGATTTAGATGTGTCGGGTACCATGCGATTGTTTTTTACAGCTTGAGTAACAGTTAATCCGCTGCAGTATTTTGCATTAGTTTTTCGTTCTTTTCTTCCAAACTGAAAATTACATTTTCACTCGTTACAGGCAGATTACCCACTAACAGACCACACACCTCACATACAGTTAAATAAAATGCCCATTTATTCTAAAAAATCGAGTTAAAGGAATGCTATTAAATAATACAAAACTTTGACAGCACCCGTAGCAATTTTTAATTATAAAATCTTGTCTGATAACCTTAACTTTGCTGAATTTGCCCTCGACCCTAGAAAAACAAACTGCATATAGTGTTTGCGCCACATGGTACATTAAGTATATCTTGATGGCATGAGTTCAGCCGTTACTGTTTAGATGGCGTCCGCTGTGACTATTTGCGAGTTTTCACTTTAGTTAGTTTTTGTTTGTTTTTTTTTGAAAATTGAAATGAGTAGTTCGTTTTTGTTAGAATGAATGTCAGTCTGGTAGTAAATTAAACTTTAGATTAGTGAAAAGGCGTTAATTCTTTTCACATCCTTTTTTTTCCTCTTCTTATTTATCTTTTAACGCCAACGGAAATCCTGGGAGAGCCAGTGTTATTACATATAGCATAGGGCGAACCATATTATAGAGAAATATCCGTACCTGACACAAATTCCTTTATTTAATTACTATAGAACGTTTAAAACTGAAAAAATAGTCACTAAAAACTGAAGGAAAACACAAAATCACAACGTAAACACAGGGTTTTAATTATGACAACGAATTTTACCATTCAGTCTTCTGTTCGCCGCAGTTGCGCTGCTGGTTGCTGTACTCGTCAAACGTACGAAATAAATAACCTTGTGATGAACCCATGGCTATAGTCGTTGATAAATAGGGATTTAATATAGTTTAGAAAACAAAATATGTATATAAATTATCGTTTTTGTATATCCATTTAGTTTGTTTACATTTTAAAAACTAGATTGTTTCTAAGAAAAGTGACACAAGTTGCCTTTTAAAGAGTTTTCTTCATTTTCAATAGCTTTTGAAAACTGAAAAGGGTATTAATAAACCGTGTTTGAATTGAAGTAACAGCTCAATTGACCACCCGTTTCTGGACACCCCGTATAAATTCCTACTGACATTGAATTAGACGAATAACAAATAATACGTTTTCAGTTAGTAATGGACTATTATAGAATCATCCAGAGGCCCATGGATCTTCAGACGATTCGTGAAAATTTGAGGCAGAAAAAGTATCAGAGCCGGGAAGAATTTTTGGCGGACGTGAACCAAATCGTTGAAAATTCCAATCTCTACAATGGTGAGTTGTCAGATATATTATTTATGAAAAATATTTGTCCATTCTAAAATTTCGTTATTTAGGTCCTAAAAGTAGCCTGACGGTCGCTGCCCAGCGAATGTTGAACAAATGCGTCGAAAGACTAGGAGAGAAAGAAGACAGACTGATGAGATTAGAGAAAGCCATAAACCCGTTACTGGACGACAACGATCAGGTTGCCTTAACGTTCATTCTAGAGTGCGTCGTCAACACCAAACTGAAGACGATGTCCGAATCGTGGCCTTTCCTCAAGCCCGTCAACAAGAAACTCGTCAAAGATTACTACAGTATCGTTAAGAGGCCGATGGATTTGGAGACTGTTTCCAAAAAAATTACAGGTAAAGAATTAACTTGTAAAATCTTAACGTTTGATAAACGTCTCAATTAAAATATTTTGTGTAAAATAAATTCTACTTCCAGCTCATAAATATCACAGTCGACATGAATTCCTGTCCGACATCGAGCAGATTTTAGAGAATTGTATACTGTACAACGGCAAGGACTCGCCGTTCACAGAAAAGGCCGAACAACTTGTCATAGCTTGCAAGGAAACTTTAGACAAGGTAAGAGTTTTTTGAAATATTGGAAAATGTCCACTAAAGTGTTCTTACATTTTCCATGGTATTTATTACCAGAAATATAATATGTTTTATTACATTGACAAAAATGCCATAATTTTTAAAGCATAAAAAATGTATATTACGTTCGCAAAAAAGTTTTAATTTTACAATTTTACAAGGTATCGTACGTTCACAAAAGTATATTACATTTTACAAGAAATATAATATTGTAACCTCTATGTTGGGTTAGCGTGGAAACACGTCACATAGACAAACAAACTTTATTGTCACTCTTGATTATACAAGAAATATCCTTCAAACAAATTTCACAACTGTCAGCACTTTACTTTGACGTTTGTCACTCGCTCGCGACTTCTCAATATAAACTGACTGTGTCAGCGAAACTGATTCGCTTATATAGGTTTTTAGGGTTCTAGAAGTTATCGGCAGTCTCGAGAATCAAATAGAATGTGACCGAGAATATTTTAGAGAACGTCAAAATAAAGCCATCATAAAAATTATAAATTTTAACCTAAACAGGAACATAATTACAAACAAAAAGGTAGGTGAGCTTCCGTAACAATATGTTCATATTATGTATTCAAAATTGTCATAATTTTTAAATTATTAAAGCACAGAAAATATGTCTTCATTACGTTTGCAAAAGTGTCTTAATTTAACAATTTTGAATGTACCATGAAAAATATACAAAGTGTGCAAATTAAGTTCCGGGAACTAGTCAATGAAAAAACAACCAAATTAAATTTTATTCCAACGTTGCTCCCACGATTGGAAGCACCCTTGGTAATCCTCCTCAGTTAACCCGTTCATAACCACAGTTACAGCTTCTTTGACCTCCTGCGAATTCATCTTGGGGAATAAAAAAAAAATTGCAGGGGACAATATCGGGGCTATAGGATGGGTGCGGCGACATTGGTTGTCGTGGTGCAAGATCCAGCCGTTCTCGGCGAGTTCGCGTCGCACACAGAAAACGCGGGTCCGCAGTTTCAGGACACCAACATAGAACTGTCCAGTCACTGTCTGGTCGACAGGAACATATTCACAATGAATTACACCGTGGGTATCGAAAAAACATTGCCTTCAGTAGTGACTTGGACATCCTCACTTTCGTTGGTCGCTCTCCACCCTTTTCCATCCACTGCTGACTTTGTTTACGGGTCTCGGGGTCATACTCAAATATCCAGGTCACATCCAGTCTCTACCATCGCTTCGAATGCGGGACAACAAATTCTTGTAGATCGATTTTTGCATGTTTTTTTTGTTCACGGGTGAGAAATTTTGGCACCATCTTTGCGCAAATCTTTCGCGAATTCAAATTTTCATGTAACATCTTGCGAATGGTTTCTTCGTTGACGCTTAACTCGTCAGACAACGCATGAATGCTTAGGCGCCGGTCAGACGTGATCAATGTACGCAAACGGTCAACATTCGCATCAGTACGAGAGGTGACTGGAGCTCCTTTGCGTGGATCGTCTTCTACCGATTGACGCACCTCCTTGAACGTTTTGCCCATTCAAACATGCGTGTTTTTGGCATGCACTCGTCTCCATACACCACCTGCAATTTTTGAGGGATTTCTAAGGGTTTTTTTGCCAGATGTCACTAAAAATTGAATCACAACACGTTGCTTGTAATTTGAGTCACTCATTTTCACGACGCCACTAAAAAAATTACTTCCAAAAAACACATAAAACACAAACCAAACGTGCTATCGACTTCAACCTTGGACTGAAACTAAAAGGAAGGTCCCCCCTCTCTAGAAAAACGTTGACAAACGATGCATTGTTGCCAATTTCCGAGTTATAACTAAATTCCCGTAACTTAATTGCCACACCTCGTGTGTCGCCATTACGTTCACAAAAGTATTTTACTATTACATGGTACATGGTACATTTCAAGGTATTACAGAAAATATATGTTCGTATTTTGCTTACAAAAATTTTTTTTTTCATTTTTAAAGCATAAAAAAAATATATCCTCATTACATTCACAAAAGTGTCGTAATTTTACAATTTTCAAAGTATCACAAAATAAATATATGTTCATATTGTTACAGACACACCTGTTTAGTTTGTTAGTTATGTAATTTATAATTTTTGTAATAATTTTATTTTGACGTTTTCTAGAACATTGGTTATATTCGATTTGATTTAGATGCGTCCTCGTGACCGCGGAAGTTTTGAGAACACTAAAAACATATATTTTGAAGTGTGTGTCCATATTAACATCGCTCAAGCAATAAGCTTTACGAGATGCCGCGTTTTCAATGTCATCACACGTAGTATGTTCAAGTTGGCGAGAGTAATAACCGTTTTGACACTGGGTTTATCACGTCTTTCTGGTTCGAAAGCTAAGAAAATTACAAATGATGCTAACCAATTTGAACATGAAAACTGCAGGAGATGACGTCGCAAGAGCGGCACGTGCAAAGTTTACTGCTCGAGCATTGTCAATATAAATACACACTAAGCGAATCGGTTTCGCCACCGTTCAGTTTATATTGAGCAGTCGAACGCGAATTACTTAGAAGTCAAAATAAAGAGAGTTGCGAATTTGTTTGAAGTACATTTGTTGTATAATCAAGTAGTGACAATAACGTTTGCTTTTCTAAGACCTCGTTCATATTGACATCGCTCGAACGGTGAGCGTTGCGCGATGCTGTTTTTGAGCTGTAATCGCGCGTAGTTTTCATGTTCAAATTAGTTAAGATAACAACCGTTTTTACACCGGATTCATCACGTCGTTCTGGTTTGAAAGCTAATAAAGTAAACGATGCTTAACCAAATTGAACAGGAAAACTGCGTGCGATGACAGCTCATAAGCAACATCGCGCAATGCTCACCGCTTGGGCAATGTCAATACGAACGCATACTAAGTCAACGTAGAGGTCACAGTGCCACAGTTGAAAAGATTTCTTTTAAATATATTTTTAATACATTTATAAACTGTTAGGCATACGTACTGTCAATATTTTTTTATAAATTTGTTTTTTCTCTTTAGTTTGACGAACACCTGACCCCGCTGGAAAACAAACTTTTACTAGCTCAAGAAAGGGCTATGCAGGACGACGATCAGGCTTGGATGGGAGGCGATGACGAGAATTATACCATCGCAGAACCAGATAGGATCGTGAGTACAACCGTCGATTTAAAGTAATGTATGAATAAATACGAACCTTTGTTATTTTTCAGAGCCAGTCGAGTTCTCCCGATCACATGTCCTCGATAAAATCCCAGATAGATGAGTACGATCTGATCGACGTGGAGGGCGAAGGCATCCAAGGTTTGGAGGAAAATATAGTCCCGCAAACGCCGCGCTCCAAAAAGAAGTTCAAGAAGGAGGAAGCCCACACCCTCGAAGAAGACCTGCAGTTCTCCAGTGAGGAGGAATTGGATGAGGTGCCGCTCAACGAATTTGAAGATGACCAGAAAGGCATCTTGATCTCCGCCGAACTGCCTATGGAAGGAGAGGGGGCGGACGACGATAGTCAGCAGGCTGCCGAGGCCATGGTGCAGTTAGGTACCATGGGCTACTACCAGCAGAACGAGGACGAGGCCCAGGAACTGGTTTATAAAGGTAGGAATGTCTTTAATTTCTGAACACCCTGTATAATAAATTAACTGTTTTCTAAATCTAATTAATTTTTATTTAAAACTACTGAATATTTTTATGAAACTTTTTTATTTCTTTGTCGCAGAATTAGAATTTATTCACGGATTATTATTCACATTGCATATTAATTTAATATCTTTTTCATGTAATTTCATATGAATTTAACCATTTCTATGTTACTTCCAGATGAAAGTTTGGACGTAGATCCAAACTACGACCCGTCTGACTTTTTGATGTCGGGATTGCCGCTGCGTAAGGTCGAGGACGCAGAGATGAAAATTCAAGACGATTTAGCTGTCAGCGAAAGCGAAGATGAGGGTGCAAGTGTTCCCCAAGAAACGATGCAGGAAGAAGACGATGGGGGTGATCTTTGGTTTTAGTTTAGCGTCTTAGGTCTCAATATTAATAATTGTTTTATGTCTATTTTGTTGTTTATTTGAAATATATATTTAATAAAAAAAATTTGAATATAATTTTTGTTTCTTTTCGTTTAGCCTCTCATTGGTTTTCCACAAAACTTTGAATATTTAAACATTCAATCTTAAATATCTGAAGAAAAATATGCGTACAAAAATGTGTAACAGTTGACAAAACTACTTTATTACTCCTACATCCTGTGTACGTTCTCACTACTTTCTTGATTTTACAATTTTTTTAAGTATCACAAAAAATGTACGTCCACACTACGTCCACAAAAATGTCTAAATTTTACAATTTTCATGTTTTATAAAAAATGTACGTCCGCACTACGTCCACAACAATTTTATAATTTAAGGATTTCTAAAATGTTATAAAAAATGTACGTCCGCACCACGTCCACAAAAATGTCTAAATTTAATCATTTTCAAGTATTATAAAAAATGTACGTCCGCACTACGTCCACAAAAATGTCATAATTTAAGGATTTCGAAGACATTACAAAAAATGTACGTCCGCACAACGTCCACAAAAATGTCTAAATTTTATAATTTTCATGTTTTATAAAAAATGTACGTCCACACTATGTCCACAAAAATTTCATAATTTAAAGATTTCTAAAATGTTATAAAAAATGTACGTCCGCACCACGTCCACAAAAATGTCTAAATTTAATCATTTTCAAGTATTATAAAAAATGTACGTCCGCACTACGTCCACAAAAATGTCATAATTTAAGGATTTCGAAGACATTACAAAAAATGTACGTCCACACAACGTCCACAAAAATTTCTAAATTTTATAATTTTCAAGTATTATAAAAAATGTACGTCCACACTATGTCCACAAAAATTTCATAATTTAAGGATTTCTAAAATATTACAAAAAATGTACGTCCGCACCACGTTCACAAAAATGTCATAATTTAAGGATTTCGAAGACATTACAAAAAATGTACGTCCGCACAACGTCCACAAAAATGTCTAAATTTTATAATTTTCATGTTTTATAAAAAATGTACGTCCACACTATGTCCACAAAAATTTCATAATTTAAGGATTTCTAAAATATTACAAAAAATGTACGTCCGCACCACGTTCACAAAAATGTCATAATTTAAGGATTTCGAAGACATTACAAAAAATGTACGTCCACACAACGTCCACAAATATGTCTAAATTTAATCATTTTCAAGTATTATAAAAAATGTACGTCCGCACTACGTCCACAAAAATGTTGAAATTTTACAATATTCAAGTATTGCTAATGTCAAAATTTGGTTTTTCAAAATTCTGTAGGATGTGAGACTGTAAAAAAAAGAAATTACTTGAAATATACTTTCAATATTTATTAAACATATTTAATAATTACACATTCTTGGTTGTACACAGTCTTAGAATATAAAATAAACACCTTAAAAAATTAGGACAAATCTGCCACTGCACTTAAATCTTTCTAAAAGGCACTGGTCATCGAAAGTCTCAAACAAGAAGAGTTCTAAACGCGGTAACCTTCAAAAAAGAAATGGCCATTCGATTTAGGTATACAAAATAACTATTTTATCACAATAACATTATTGAACCCTTAAGTGTATGTACAAAAGTAATATAAAAATTACATTCTAACTGCTATCGTTATAAAAATATTTCTAGCTAATAAGATCTGTTTATCTATTACGAACAATAAACCTTTGTTACATATACGGAAATATGTAAATTTGTTTAACCAATACGAATAGGGGGTGAGATCTACGATCAAGTGCCGTGCTCAAACTCTCGATACCCCTCGGCACCGGTGAAGATGACGTCCACCCATATTCGCATAGCTTCGGGGGATGGCGCCATCAAGTAGTATAACCGTTCGTGGGTTTTCACTATGAAGGTCAGTTGAGGGTTGGGGGACTTGACGCTGTTCAGGTGGTCCAAATAAACTTCCTCGATGGCCTGGAATGTGCAGTATCGTAAGTAATTTTTATTGTTTAATTTCTGTTCAAAAACGATATTTTGAAGCAAAAACTTTTTAAAAATTGCTAATACTGTGTAGTTGTCTTTACCTGAAAATATGCTCCCCCTCTGGGCTTCTTTTCACTTTTATCGGAATAATAGGTAAAGGTGTGCTTGTTCCTGTCGAATACGAACCACCTCCTGGACCAACCGTTCAATTTTGAACCTTTCTTGTGAAGGAATCCGCGGCAGGTGCTCGAGTTTATTAAAACGTGGGGGCAAAGCACCACCTGATGACCTAAAAAGAAATTGAAAATATTAGATAAAAATGGAACTACTCTGATGGTTTTTAAATCTTACACTATGAAATACACTCACACTAGACCACTAAAAGCTAGCCCCAATTTTAAAGCTGGCTTCCTCACAAACCGCTCATTTGATTTTGATAATTTTTTTTTTTAAATTGTACATTGATTTCTCAGGAACGGATGCTATTTCGAAAATTTTTATTCCGAATTCAATTTGAGTATATACGGGTCGCAACAAAGCAACAAAGTTTTTTTCTCGAAATTTGAAACACCCTGTGGGGTGTAGCAGCTACAGTCGCTGTTGCTAACTGGAGTCACACTATTTTTTTTAATCACAACATCTTTGTTTTTATTAGAGATACACTGTTTTAAAACGAACGCCTCGGAAAAAACTCATAAAACAAGTCATATAAACAAATTAACATCAAAACGTTAACATCCGTTGCAGATAGTAGCACTTTTTTAATTTGACAACCGTTGACAAACTCTTAATCGTCATAATATTTCAAACAATCAATTCATTTCCACCTTGATTATATACACGTAGAAATTTCTGCCTGTGAAGCCTTTTTCTGAGGCGTTTGTTTTAAAACTCTTGTTTCTTGTTTAATTATTACGTGTGTCTTTATTAATCATTTTTGTTGTGCTTTGTTGATTGTAGTTGGTATTGTATTGTAATACTGTTATTTATATTTTTATATTTTATGTTGTTTTCAACTAATTTGGTCACTGTGTTACATGTCAATGTTCTTTTTTTGCGTAAACCTACCCCGTAATTGGGCTTTTGCCTGTTGGATTTGTATTTAAATAAATAAATAAAAAACAGTGTATCTCCAATAAAAACAGAGATAATGTCGCGATTAAAAAAACAAAATGTTCACAACAGATGAGGCTACGGTGTGACTCCAGTTAGTAACAGCGATTGTAGCTGCTACCACAAGGTGTTACAAATTTCAGGGAAAAAAATTTTTGTTGCTATATGCTCAAATTAAATTCCGAACAAAAATTTCCGACAGCATCCGTTCCTGAGAAATCAATGTAGAATTTAATAAAAAGATCATCAAAATGAAATGAGCGGTTCGCGAGGAAGTCAACTTTAAAATGGGGCTAGTTTTTAGTGACCGGTTTTTTTGCCAGTTTCCATTGCCCGTTTGCAGTGAGTCACGAGTGGCAGTAATCTACAGTACAGGGTGTCTCAAACTCGATAGTATGAACCTACTATGAGGATACAATAACATTTGGAACACGTGGTGATAAATAGGACGAGGTACGCTCCATTTTTAATCGAAATCGAATTTTTGGGATTTAACAGAAACAACTAATAACATGGACGGATCAAGTAGTCAAAATAATTGAATGTTTGTTGTTCTAAGTGCATAAATTTACAAAATACTTATCATTACTCAATAGGAATGTCAAATGTATAACTTTTGTGCTTAGAAAATTTTTTCTCACCAGATCTAACATCCCTCGATTTTTTGGGTGGTTTAAAAAAATAAGATTTTAAAAAACACCTTTGCGAAATATTAATCATTTGAAAGAAAAAATCACAAACGCTTGTTTTGAGTTAAACGGAGAAATGTTAACAAACGCAGCCCACAAAGAAGTCAGGCAAAGATTGGATATCTCTTGATATGAGAGGTCATATAGAGAATAGATTCTAATATGTATATAGTATGAGAGTGTTTGCCTCATTTTTTTAAGTTATCATCACTTTTTGTTTTTACTGTATTAAAGAATTATGGAGTGTAATCCTTTTATTTATTCTTAATGACATTTATGTACTTTAAACAACAAACATTCATTAATTTCCAAGGACTACTTGATCCTTCCACCGTTATTGTGATTTTTAGGTGGTATTTCTTTTGAGACTCTTTAGGATGATGTTGTTTATAACTTCAGGAAATAATACAGAAAAATAAAAGTTTATTAGATAATACTTTCGATTGACAATGGAGCTTACCTTATCCCATTTAACATCGAATTTGAGACAACCTGTATTTCTGTAACGTGAGTCCTAGAAGTTATTATTATTTATTATTCAAATTCCTATTTGGTTTAAATTATGTTTTAAACGTTTAAATATCTCCAAAATTTAATTTAAAAAAATCATTAATTCTACCATTTTCTGTTCAAAAATAAAATTGCAAAACTAAATTCATTAATTTTGACAATAGTTGTTTATCTTTGGATTTTTGGTCATCACTAAAAAACAAGCTGGCACATGGTAGGCAACCTACAAACCGCTCTATTGGCACAGAATGTATTCACACTGTTGCCATGTTGTGATAAAATTTCTTGATATAATAACACGCCTTATTTTAAAAACAACATTTGTACTTTATCTTGTATTGAAGTTATGGCAGTTAAACCTCTAACACCCTGTATAGTTGATGTATTTAACAAAATTCTTCCTTACCAGCAGATTCTATGTGTTGACGAAGATCCAGATCCGACCCTCTTATGGGCAAGTATCTGGTAAGAGGCCTCTGCTTGTCGCTGGGACTTTTCCGTTTCCTGTTCAAGGTGCCCACTTCTAGGCTCATTTCGCTAGTTTCAGACAATGGTCTCGGCGATTCGGCATTCTCAGATTCTCCATGGCTCTGAAATTAAAACCTTTATTAATAGACGTACGGACAGACAAAAATAAATATCGGATAAGTTGTGTTTACGAAAAAATTTATTGCAGTGGCACTTTGTTGGCATTGCGAGCAAAAAAATTTATAGTTTTCAGTTTAAATTATTCCCATCTTTCGCATCACATGAGTCACTATTTAAATATTTAAAAAGTTAACGTTAACAGATTCAATATAAATATGTTGTCACGAAGAGTCTTACAAATACTATAATTAATCAGTTTAGGAATAATAAGGATATTTTTAGTTAAATTTGATATTAAATAGATTATAAATATATTTAATAATGTCCAAATACATACACACGATAATTTTTAGGAATCCATATGGTTTGGATAATAAAATATTTAGTCAGAGAAGATAAATAAATAAATATATAAGTACAAGTTCAGTATTCTCAGGTTAAGGTTATTGCAATATATTCTCAGTCCAAAGAAAACATCTGAAATATTTGCCCACATTTTTCAATATTGCTCTAATTTAAGTTTGTATTTAAATGTAGAAAAACAACACAACAATATTGTCACGGATTTCCCAATCCGTCTTTTTCTTACTTCCAGAAAAACAATCCGTTAATTAATCACTTCTTTATTAACTGCTCAGTACACTACTAATTACAGCTCAACTAAACACTTATTTAATTAATCGCTATCTAAATCGCTTTGATATCTCCAACTAAACACTTCACTTCAGACTGTAATACAAGACTTATACAAGACTAACTAGCTCGGCCGTCTATTCTTCTTTTATAGACCCAACGAATATTCCAGGTATCTTCTAGTACCACAGATCATTGGCCGAAAAGAAAATCTAGTACCTCTAGATCTATTTTCTCGTACGACTCGAATGCTTCTCGTAGATTCCCGATTTTTCCCGTCCCATCTCGATCCGAGGCATTCTGTTTGTTTAACAGAATCGTGTAGGGGCGATCAGGGCAATCTTGTGTTTCGCGATACCACATTCGTCGATTTTTGGGTGTGAGTGGGGCAAATTCCGTGACAATATATTATATATTCTACGGTGACAAAGAAATTTCGAGATTATAAAATTCGCAAAATGACAAAGCAAAATAGTAACTATAGTAAATAGTAAAATAGTATTTTTTCCCCTTAATTAAGTGATAAATACAGAGGTTTCTTTTTATTTTTCAGGAAAATACATTTTGCCTAAAATATGCAGATATAATTTTAAAGAAAACACTCTTTCAAGGAAAATTAAAGTGCATTACAGTGGCTGTATTTCTAGACTTTAAACGCGCATTCGAAACTATTGATCGAGGTGTTCTTCTCTCAGTTACAAAGTATTGGAATTGGAGGAAATGTTTTGCAGCGGTTTTCATCTTACATAACAAAGAGAGGTCAAAGAACAAGATATGGTGAGAGAGTATCTGGAAGAAAGGAAACTAAATATGGCGTACCTCAAGGCTCAGTGTTGGGTCCTATGTTGTTTGTTATATTCATCAATGACATTCTCTGTTGTTTAACTGATTGCAGATGACCCAATGCTTTACTTGTTTGGTGAAAATGTTAATGGTATAATAAGAAATATTAATGTGGAACTAAATAATTTGTATGCATGGCTGTGTGACAGTAATGGAAAGTAAATATTGATAAATGTAAGTGGTTAGTATTACGCAAAAAACGTACATTGAATAAAATATTGATAGAGGACTATGTTCAGCTAAATAGTCAGAAACTAGAAAGAGTCCATCAAATAAAATATCTGGGTGTGGATGAATGTATGTGTTTTAAACAGCATATATTGTTAAAAAAGTTGCCAAAAAAATTAATTTCTTAAGGCGAATATCTAAGAATTTATCGTTTTTTGCCAGACTATTTATAAAACAATAATTGCTCCACATTTTGAATATTGTTCAACAATTTTATTATTTTTAAATAACAATGAGATTCAGACCCTACAGAACATGCAAAATAAAGCTATGAGGATTATTTTGCAGTGCAATAGATATACTCCAATACAGGACATGTTAAATTACATTAAACTTTATGAACGTAACGCAAAGAATTTTTAACAATTCATATATGAAATAAAAAACTTGTTATTTCCTAACTATTGGCACAGTAGAATAACTTATGTAAGAGATGGACATGTTTATAACACTCGCCAAAAAGAGGACTTTTATATAAAAAACAAATTTATTAAGAACTTGAAAATCTTATTATATTATTTTTTTTATATAAAATTCAATATAGCGCTATTAAGAAAAGAAGAATGACACGAAAATGTGCGATTTCTTCATAATTTACAAAATTTTTCTTTTGTTTTTGGAAATCATTTGGCGTACATATCAAAAACTTTATCAGAAAAGTTTAAACTTTTCGGACTGTTATTCCCGGATTTTTAAGAATTTTTACTTTACATCAGATTGTTCTAAAGATAAATGCGTAACCAAGGGACAAATCGTGATTTTAAACGAAAGACAAGAAATAACGCTCTGATGTAATTTTAGACGGGGTTGGATGTATGCCACAATTCACAAATAAAAGGTTAATTTTCGCATTCCAGATAGTTCACCAACTAAAATGTCCTGATATATTTTAATTGCCATTTTGTTAGCGATTTTCAGGAGAAGCGATCAAGCCAATGAGAAAAACATATTTCAACTTTTCTGACTGACGTAATATAAATTTCGTACATAATAAAGGCAAAATTCAAGATAAGGAAACTAAAGTTTTTATATATTTTCAGGTATTAATAATATTGTGTGAAACTAACTACTCTGTGGACAAAAGCCCCAACCAGCGTTGAATTGTGGGAGATTTGATTTATATTAGCTCAAAATACATTTCTTTTACAGTAAAAAATGTTACAAAAGCTAATAATAAGGAATATATGGGTAGATATTGTGGGTGTAATTCAACGCTGGTTGGGGCTTTTGTCCACAGAGTAGTTAGTTTCACATATCATCATATTATTAATACCTAAAATACCTAAAAATATATAAAAACTGTAAAGAGTAAACATTATTTAAGTAGGTGTTAATTTCAAATAATTTTAATTTATATAATAATTTTTATAGTTAGATATTTGACTCAACTTAAAGGAGGCTACCTGAAGAAGCAATCCTAAAAATGCAGAAATAGGTCAGATCTCATCTATTATGGTTGAATTTTCGAGTTCCCACTGTCAAAAGTGAAATTAGATATTTATAGTGTTTTCATTAAAGCAGGTTAGTACATTTAGATAGATTAATTTCTTTAGATAATTATTGAGTGTAGTCTGTGGAATTGTTCATTAGCATACCTAGATGTTTGGTATCAGAGAACATACATATGACTTCATTGATAGGAATTGTAGGAGATTTGATTTATATTACCTTAAAATACCTTTCTAATACAGTAAAAAATGTTACAAAAGCTAATAATAAAGAATATATGGGTAGATATTGTGGGTGTAATTCAATGCTGGTCGGGGCTTTAGTCCGCAGAGTAGTTAGTTTCACACAATATTGTAAATACTTAAAAATATAGGCATAAAAAACGATTTCATAAAAAGTTATTAGAAATTCATATTTTTTTTTTATATCCTGTAACCCTGCTAATTTTGAGTTTTCAAAAAGTTTTTTATATGGGTTTGTGTACACATAAATTAATGATTACCTACATATGATTTATATTAGCTTAAAATACCTTTATAATACAGTAAACAAAAGGAAACTAAAGTAAATCAATTTTAAGATCCAAATTGAATTATATTTTTATGGGACTAGACCAAATCAGCATATCTTTCGAGATATGTTTTGTAAATCCTCCACGGTACAACAATTAATCTTATTAAAGATAAAAGCGTTATAATAATCTTTCTAATTGTTAACAATTCTAAATAGCAAACTGAGTTTATATAAATATTATGTTAACAATTGTATATCTATCCTAATGAGTGACCTTTTCGGTCCATTTCCTTCTTTCAAACGAATTAAACATGAGATAAAGACAAACATTTTTTAATTATTCCAAGATCATAAACATTTTCGTTTGAAATAAACGGATCCCATATGAGTATTTTCAATAAAAATATTTAAAAAATACAAAATCCACTGTTACTTTTGCATTTAGAATCATCAAAATGTCTCTCAAATTATAGAAACAGAATATACAGACTCCGGCATACTGAAGAATGAATTATTGGTCAATGATTGAGTTATTTCATAAACATTTAACCCGAGAATACTACCTACATATCTGCGAAAAAAATTAGTTTCGACGTAAACAAATTAAGTAGAAATATAGCACATAACACGCATTACACAACGTACGTAAATCTGAACAGTATTAATACGTATAGGTACGTAAACACTAATAAACAGCTTTGCTGCGTTTGTACACTAACGAAAGAAAGTCATTGGTAAGTCAATATATTTGCACTCTATTCTGCGTACTTTTTTTTGTTCTTTAATAGATTTGGTTCCTTTTTAATCAGGGTTAATGAGATTCTAAAAAATTCAGTCAACAATTTATTCAACTAATAAAAACAATTAAAAAAAATAGTTTGTAATAGTTAACTTCATAGATTTGCTCTATTGTATGCGAAAGTTGCATATCGTTTTTCCTTTCTCAGAAGAAGTCTCAAAGAAAAATATCTAGTCAACTGAGGTCAGGTGATCAAGCAAGGCAAGCAACAAGACCAATTCGACCGAACCACATTTCCCTGTAAAGCGTATCTAACCTATTTAGAATTTACGTCCTTAATGTGGGCTACGCTACTACCCAATTAAAGTAAGTTTATTACTATATGAAACCAATTATTTGCCAACCACTGTGTCACAGGCATAATATTAAGTAAAGCAAATACATTAGAATTAGATATAGATACACTGGCATCATCTGAAAACAGAATACTCAAAATATCGGTTCCAAAAAAAATAGGAAAGTCGTTAATGTAAATAAGAAACGATATAGGACCCACGCCCGAACCTTGTGGGAACCATGTTTTATTTCTAATATAGGGGACTTAGTGGAATTATAAGCAACATATTAAACTCTGTTAATTAAGTAAGTAGACAGTAAACAAATACTTTCGGCGGAGAAGCCATAGCAGTATAATTTATTTAATAAAATTATGAGACACACAATCAAACGTTTTATTCCAAAAACTTTGAGATTTTTGTCTATGATATGTATACTTAATTCCCGCGGAGCATGAATTTTTAACTCTCAACAGTTAAGACGCTAGAGCCGATTGAAATTCACGAAAAATGACTAAAAAAACACTAATTTTCACCACGCTGCTATTATTCAAAGGGATCGTCCGAGCCAATTATCTTCATTTACACTGAAACTATTATCTCTCCCACTCTGAATTCCGTCTTGATCATTTAAATATCTTTAAACATACAAATTTGACAACAAAAATTAATAAAGCTTAAAAATAGCAGTTTTTAAGAGTCTTTCTTTAAATTGGCGGAAACAAGCGTTTGTAAAAATCAAACTAGTGTAAACTTTGTTGTTTGGGACCCTAGAGAAGAGATTTTCAAAGTTACACCAAAATCTAAAATGGGTCGGCTTTGCCAATTAGACGATTTCAAATGGAATGACCCTAATGTCCATTTTCCAGTAAAAAGTTGCACTTGCAACAGCTTATAAGCAATTCTTTTATATCGTATCAAACATTTTACACATACTTAGATTATAACAACATACATACTTTTTCACTGACCTTTCCAACAAACGCTAGGAAAATAACTTACTGAAGCAGATGAGAGCCGCTGGGTCTTGCGCCTCCTCACGTTGTTCTTGTAACCAGACCGCACGTAAGTTATCCACAGAGACATTTCGATTACGTACGCACGAGATCAACAAAAAGTGTATTCTTACGGACCGTTTCCTGGGATCCCCCTAAAATTTGTCCTGGACGATACAAGCACGAGCCGCGACGCGACCAACACTACAGCGGAGAGAAAATAGTAAGATAACCGGATTAGCTTTGCGGGACCGTGCCAGAGGAGCAGCTTTTCCGAAATAGCTTGATATTCGGCCGGAGAGGTGACCGATGCCACTCCCCTGCTTTTCGAAAACAAACAGAAGGATGAACGATGCGGGAGCGGGCGGAAGTTTCAACCGTGGGGTGTATCCCAACACATAACATATTTTTATGAAATTTTTAATGACGTTTCAAATTATACTATGAGTCAAATTTATGGTTTTCCATATGGAATTATCAGGATTTCGTTGGAATACCTTCAATGACAAAAAAAATCTCAGAAAATAAATATTTATCTTAATTCTTATCAAAATTACGATCCCATAGACACAGGTGCAGGTTACTGTGTTGGTACTGTAAACAGGCGTTAGATTACTGTGTTTTTGTGACATCTTTGGGTCATGGTGTAAATACTGTGTAGGTAATGCCACAATTATTAGAGGTGATGTGGTGGTGAACTTACGGTATTGTTAAACGTAACTTATTGAAAATTACGGCGATAATGCTGTTGGGTACTTCCAAATAGATGGCTTTACTTGAGGTATTTATAAAATGATGATTTCATATTAAACTACTTGTTTAAATTTGAAAAATAATTAATAAAATATTAATGAATAAGATATTTAACAATTTTTTTTTAAATTAATTTTGTATTGTTATTTACTACTGATTTAATTTCGCTTTAATTAAACATTTCAAACAAAATCTTATTTTTTACTTTTATTTATTATGTTTGCAGAACAAAACAGGTAATTTAATGCAGTGAAGTCAGATAGAAAAATTTTATAAATGCCTCAAAAACATTCTACGTCTCGTAAATGGTAGGAACAAATGCAGAACACGTTATTTGGAATTTGCTTTACCATTGATTTTCTGACGCCCTGTATACATTCTGGTAGTATAATAGATTAGTCTGATTACGCGGTGTAGAACTAACTACATCTATCGGCCGTTCGCTACTCCATGCCGGACTGAAAATGTCACAGGCACGAAGCGTTCTACATGCAGTAGACGCCATTGAAAGCTGTCGACCTTTATCGCGATCGGCGAGAAACGATATTTTGCAAACACGGAATTCCAGGAAACAACTACTCTGCGGGCTAATGCCCCGACCAGCATTGAATTACACCTGGAAAACCTATAGCAACAGCTAGAGTCATTCGTCAGACGCCCACCAGACATATACCGGTTTCGAGCTTATTAGCTCTCATCAGTATGCCATAGGTGAGGTATCCGACGAATAATCCTAGCTGCTTTCGTCTGTCTAACCCGACAGAAGGGACCATGAGTACGCGGTGTAGAACTAACTACATCTATCGGCCGTTCGCTACTCCATGCCGGACTGAAAATGTCACAGGCACGAAGCGTTCTACATGCAGTAGACGCCATTGAAAGCTGTCGACCTTTATCGCGATCGGCAAGAAACGATATTTTGCAAACACGGAATTCCAGGAAACAACTACTCTGCGGGCTAATGCCCCGACCAGCATTGAATTACATACCGTGTTTGCAGATTAGTCTGATACTTTACAACTTTACATTTCAATTTTTTTGATAAACTTAAACCTGTATTGCATTTCCAAATACATTAAAATAATCTTCACAAATAAACAACGTTGCGATGCTTCCTTTCGTCGCACTTCATCGCCCTATATCGCATTTTTCTTTTAATTTTTTGACACGGTAAAATATTTTTTATTAGGCGCTGTATGCGCTCGTATATGTCATAATGTAATACGCCTTCCATTTGCCCGATGAGATGCACATTCTGTGACCGTTTTACAAGTCTTTGCAACTTTATGAAACAATACCACCTAATAATATCACAAATAACAAACTAACGCTACTAAACATATGTACTGCGTTGTCTGAAAGCATGGAAATAAAACATTTTCTTCTCAATAACTTCGATATATTTTTTTATTGTTTGAATTCGTCAGGGTTACGATTAAATCACTGCCAGGTTTAGGAAAACAATACCTTTTACATATCCTTTTTATTTTATGCATTTTAAAAGTAAAGTAATAAATATGGATCTTAGAAGTGCATAGTTTTCAATAGTGGATATTTTAATTTTTTTTTTTTGGTAATCTCATATACATTTCTTTCCAAATTTGTGTTGTGTATGTTAGGGCTTTGGGTTACAAATCATGCTATATCACTCAACGGTTAGGGTATATTACTTAGTTTAGGAGCGGTTTTCCATACGTTTAATTTAAGAATTGAATACCACAAAACAATAATCAAAATAAACTGTAAATGATGTTTGACGGCTGTTTAACGTAAACGTGACCTAAATATTGGAAGAATAATATAACACATGATGTTTTACAAGCATATTTTTTTCTAGTAGAATATATTCCAATGTAATATACGTACCAATCATAAAAATTGGCAAATGAACATGTGACAGTGGTTTATAGACAGATTAATATGAAAATTTTTAAATTTCAAACAATGAACAAAATGAGGACGATTCCGTTCCCAATTCCTACTTCCAACAACAATGTAGACCATTGCTCGCATACTTTCGGATATAGTTAACGTTCTTTTGCGTTTGAACAAAAAATTGAGCAAGTGCAAAATCTTCAATGCACGTTAACCAGCAAATATTATTGTCGGGAGTGAGTAAAACTACGCGAAATAAATTAATTACGCTCTAAAACACAGATGTTGGAGGCAATTGATGTTTCTTTCTAATTTATTAGTTCCCAACTTATTTATGTCCGACCGAGGTTAAGCGTAACTTTAAAAGTAAAATCGATTGTGTTCTTTACGTATTTTTTATGTCAGGTTAATAATAGAATCATGACATCTATTAAATAGTAGCTATAATAAACTCTACGAAGAAAAATCATAGAAAAAGTGACTGAGCACTTTGATAATAAACCTGTATAAACATATTTCCTACATTCGTCATTTAATTAGACCTTAGAAAATGCAAAAAACTTCTACAGTGGACTTGAGATATGCGCTACTTAGTAATTTGTTTATTATTATAGGTATATCTCTTGTAAATACTTTCTTCTTTGACAGACACGTCGCAAGATTCAAGTGAATATTTTTTTAAGTTTAATTGGGTATTTTGTAGATTGCCCCTACGCGATGCTGGTAAACAAACAAAATAATGCCGTGTATCGAGGCGCGACTGGAATATTGAGAATCGACGAGAATCGTTCGAGAAATGGATCTAGAGATGCTAGAAAATACCTGGAATATTCGTTTGGTCTATAAAAGAAGAATAAACGGCCGAGTCAGTCAGTCTTGAATTAGAGCTTTCATTTGGATGGTTCTGTGAGATCAATTGGAGATTCAGAGCGATTTAGATAGTGATTAATTAAATAGTGTTTAGTTGAGTTGTAATAATTAGAATTCAGTAGTGTACAGAGTGTTAATATATATCAGTAAAAAATAACTGTTTGTTTTTCTGGTAAAAGAAAAAGTCGGGTTGGGAAATCCGTGACAATACAATAAAAAATCCATACATTCCTCTATTACCAAAAACATTAAGAAGAATCGATAATAAATTGGATATTAGAACAGTTTTTCAGACAACCAATACTTTACGAGCCTTTTTGTCAAAAACACGTCTAAAAAATGATATACAAAATTCAAAAAATTGACCGTACAGCATACATTCTAAATGCAATAAACATTACGTTGGAAAGACGTCTCGGCCTATGAATGTTAGAGTTGAGAAGCATAGAAATTATATAAAAAGAGGAGCATTTGAAAAATGAAAAGTTTGCGAACACGCTTGTGAAAACGGCCATTTGATTCAATGGGGTTCGGCAAAAGTTTTAAAGAAGGAAAATAACGCAATAAAAAGAAAATTAAAAGAAGATTATTTTGTTGAACGGAGATAAGTGTGTGAAACTGTTCAGTAAACATTGATCATTGTTTGCTACAGTTGTATCAAGAAGAAGTACGTAACAATAAAATAAAAATCATATGGAAGAAGATAAACAAATTTTAAACTGTCAAACTTGACATGCTTTTAATACATTTTTTGCTATTTTGAGGACGAAAACTGGGAGTATTTCGAAACGACAAAAAATACGAAGTGCACGATAGCGACTTTTGTTATTTTTTACTTATCTGCTTTTTCAGTGTGAGATTTTTTGGTTAGGCAAACTTAGTTTCAAAAATATCCAATTAAATGAAAGGATAATTATGCTACAAATAAATAGCTTCAGATAATATTGAAATGTATACTCGTACGTTTGAGTTCTGCGCAAACTACGCCAATTTCGCAAAAAACGTCTTTTTAAAATCTGAATGAATGGGTGTTTACACATACTTTGCCGGGATATTTATATATTTCAACACGATGACGCATAAAATAAAGTTACGGACGTTCCTATTGAGTCAAATGTTATTGTCTAAGAAAAGTCTTCGATATCCAAATAAAATTTTGAAAAGTTCGTTGGAAGTGGAACATGATAGGATTTTATCTCTTGAAATCGTCGATATATCTTTTGCTTTAATAGGAAATACTTTTTAAAAAAATTAACAACTCCATTCATAATTTGAAATAGAAAAAGTACGAACCGTAAACAAAGTTTATTTTATTCTAATTCCTCATCTCCGATGTGACTCATAATACTGGAATGAATATTAGGTGAACGTATATTTAGAACGGCTGAAAATTTTTCAGTTACTTGTCAGCAATAAAATAAGAAATATGACTATATAAAAAATATACGTTGCATTGCAGTCAGATTTTTGTATACTTAACTGCAAACATTTGTCACATTATCAAATTTAAAAACATTCCTATGACAAAACTGAAGGAAATTATTATCTTTAGTTTCTCATAAGATAAAGGAACGGCAGAGACTGCAGGTTTAAAAAAATATGTGGGATTTTGAACCGAGACTGGTGAACTACGACATGACCTTCGAGATGCAATGACATGAATCGCGACAGCGTGCTAGAATTGAATAGAAAATTCGAAATATTCCTGGCCAGAGTTTAGTTTAGTCTCGGAGGTGATAAAGTCAAGAGAATCTAAATAGCAATAGTATGAGTGATTGTATCAATTAATAATCTCGATTAGTTTGTGAATTACCAGTGATAAATAAAACCCAAGTTTTTTCTTAGCATTTCTGAATCACCCTGTATATATTTCTTCCAAAATTCCGAAATACTAAGCTTCTTCGCCAACAAGTATATTTAGAAACAATAAATGTTGATTCCGAAATATGCTCTCTCAGCAATATTAGCATAGTTTGAGATATATCTTTGGACAATGCTAATAGCCGAGGTTTATTGACAATAAAGAGTCAAATTTACGAGCTTTGGATTTGTCCGCGCAACCACTGTACCAAATGATTTATTGATTGTTTCGTGTCTCATTTATTCAGAGCAATGCAATTTGTAAAATTTTGCCTTCTAACTTACATTATTTATTGCAAGTACTTTGAATTTTCTTGCTAATACTGAATATTGGGGGTTTGACTGCCATTACAACTTGTACAATTTCAAAAAAATATGATCTCTTCTTACTCCTGTCTTAATACTGTTGTTTCTGTGCAGTTAACTATACAAAATCCCAAAATAAATAAGGATTTCGAAAAAATACAGTTGAATGTTTCAAAAATTGAGACCTCTCTTATTAGGGAATAGAACATTAAACAAAATTGCAGACTAGATTACCTATAGTCGCGTCAAATTAGCATTTCACTTGCAACTTTTTGCGGAGAGGTCCGATTGAGATGCGGTTTTCTGCAAAATGTTCAGAGATTGTTTATTTAACAAATGACCCATTTTTGTTGAACATATGGCAAATGTCACACACGATTCAACGAAAATATCTGGAAAATGTTCTCTCGGGGGTTTTCGAGGTCCCTCTTTATAACTTTGGTGTTAGCTTTATTATTTATTGCTAAATTATTGTAACTGGACTATTTAACAAATTAAAAACTCCACCCCGAAATCACTAGAGAACCGGAACTTTTCCCAGGATTTCTGGCTTATTAAGGCAAACCATTGGCATTAGATTTTGCAAATATAATTGTTTATTGTTCGACTTCTCCGCAAAAAAGTTGTCCATTTTCACCTTTTTCATGCTAATTTACCGCGACTACTAGTACAGAACGTATTTTAAGAAAAAATACCGCTCTATAATAAATAAGTTTCAAGGCAACTGACACATTGTATTTATTTCCCGTTGTTTTATTTGTGGAGGGTCTTTGCCTTGCATCTGCCTAGAATGATTATTTCACATTGGCTGCCTGAACAATCACCGGATATCCACCATCCACCGAAATTAGACCGTCGACGACAGCTGAAGACAGTTGTATCATAAACGGATATGTCATTCAAATAGAACCGTTCCGATTTGCTAAAAATACTGGCTGTGATGCCGGACATCTGAGGAAGTGTGTCTAAGAAGGACCCAAATAGCATTTTTGTCGATATCACCTCGATCTTAGACTATAACTCTCTTCTTTAGGCTGACGATCTCAAGTTGTATTTGCCTGTGTCAGATATTAGGGACTGTCTCTTACTCCAATCAGATGTAGGTAAAACTAATTATTGGTGCACTACATATTCATTGCCTTTGACCTTCTCCAAATGCAGTTCGATGACTTTCACTTGAAAAACCAATCCTGTTGTATATGATTACTCCATCGATCCAGCACATCAACAACATTCAACGTGAAGCATATAGAAATATTGGTTTCATCTTGAGAAACTCTCAACAGTTTACAGGAACTAAAGCAATGCTCTTGTCCTTCCTAAACTAGAATATGCCGCTTTGGTATGGAATTCAGCATACCAAGTTGGTAAAAAGTTGAAAAGTATTCACCGTAAACATGTGAAATATAGGTGGTTTAAATTGGACAATTTTTATCCACAACAAGGAATACCGTAGGACATTTTACTTGGATGGTTCCTATTGAAGGACCTAGCATCGCGACGTATGTGCAATTCACTGATAATCCTTCATAAAATTACTACCGGATTAATTAACTGCCCGGAACTATTAGCTAATTTGCACCTTCACGTTTCTGGTCTATCACCCAATCTTCGTCGTTATTTTATCTTCCCACGCCCAAAACAAATTTATTGAAATATTCTTCATTATACACTATTGTTGATAATTACTCTTGGATGCGGAACTTTGTTGACATTATTCACGATAATGTGTTGCACATTAAAAGAATTTTTACTGGTCATGATTTGCCTTGTTAGTTTTAATTTTAATTATGGTCTATTTGTTTCTGTGTTCTTGTGTCTGTCATTGGTTTTGTTTTGTAAAATTTGTTCATTATACAGTATGCGCCAAAAGTATGGAATAAATTCAATAAAACGAAACAATTATTTTTGGGAAAAATCCTCGAACAGGTCGATTTTTAATTTATAAAATGCGATTTTCAAATGTCATTTGTTTTCGAGTAATGACGTCATCAATTTTTTTTTAAATGGCAACACCATATTTTTTCCTTGATTCTGAAAGATCGTTTAATTCTCTATCATACAGTACTAAAATTTTGCCCTCTTACATAGGAAAGTTTTCGAGTAAATGACGATTGAATGTTAGAAAACGTAAATCAATTAAAATAAAGCAAAAACGTTATCAAGTTTATGGATCACGTAGGTGAAAATCTTTGCAAAGTGTCATTGTCACACCGACTTTCTAATAAGTATTGTAAGCGACATAGAAATTATTATTCAATTTAAAGTATTATGGCACATTTAACTGTTACTCAAAGAATTGAAATTTTAATTCTTATCGGATGCGGGAATATGACTAGAACTCAGCAGGAAGTTTGCGATTTATTTAATGAAAAATATCCAGATCGCCCTATCAGCCAATCAACAGTCAGTAAGGTAGAGTCTAAATTTAGAGAAACTGGCAATGTTGTAAATATTCCAAAACCTGGACGTCCAAGCATTAATGAAAATCAGAAACAGAACATTTTGATAAGTATGGTGGATAATCCTCATAATTCTTCACGATTGGTTGCATTAAACAATGACACGTATCTTGAGGAAGGAAAAATATCATCCCTACAAAATTCAACTTGTGCAGGAACTCAATGAAGATGATCCCGATCGCCGCTTACACTTTTGCGAAATTCTAATGGATTTATGTCAAGGAAATAAAAATTTACACCGGCAAATACTTTTTTCAGATGAGGCCTGAATAGTACAGTAAACCGTCAAATTTGCAGATATTGGAGTCGAGAAAATCCTCATTGGATGGCAGAGGCACATACCCAACACCCTCAGAAATTAAATGTGTGGGCTGGAATAGTTGACGACAGAATAGTAGGGCATTTCTTCTTTGAAGGAACCCTTACAGGACAAAGATATTTAGAGTTTCTAGAAAATGACCTTGTTCCAGCCCTTGCATTTTTCCTAACGATAATGACACTGACATTCCTGACGATACCATATGATTTCAGCAAGACGGTGCACCTCCGCACTATGCGCGCCATGTACGAGATATTTTGGACAACTCATCGCCAGATCTTACACCTCTTGACTATTTTTTATGGGGATACTTGAAGTCAAAAGTGTACATTAATAAACCACGTAATTTAGAAGAACTTCAAAATCGCATTCAGGGACGAAATACGCAGAGTTACCCCAAAAATCATACATAATGTGCAAGAAGAATTTCTTCACAGACTTGAGCAGTGTCAAGAAGTTGGTGGATGGCAATTGGAACATTTAATTTAAGTATAAAATTTAATCAATTGTATTTTATTTTACATACCTCAGAATTGTTACTTTTTATGGATAAAATTTACGTTTTCTAACATTCAATCGTCATTTACTCGAAAACTTTCCTATGTAAGAGGGCAACATTTTAGTACTGTCTGATAGAGAATTAAACGATCTTTCAGAATCAAGGAAAAAAATATGGTGTTGCCATTTAAAAAAAATCGATGACGTCATTACTCGAAAATAAATGACATTTGAAAATCGCATTTTACGCTAAAATATGTATTTTTAAATTAAAAATCGAACTGTTCGAGGATTTTTTCAAAAAATAATTGTTTTGTTTTTATTGAATTTATTCCATACTTTTGGCGCATACTGTATTTTTTATCTTGTTGACTGTTTTCTACAAAACTTTATCTAATATTTTATTTTAACACTAGCATGTATTTATTATATTACTGTCACTTGTTTTTTTCCCATCCCTGAATTAATTTTTTACTGTCGGGTGGTGTAATAACATACATCTGTAAACATGTCTGCTTTTGAAAATAGAACTTTGAAGTAATAAAGTGTATACTTAAAGTAGCAGAAACTAAAAATAGCAAACTCTTTAGAAACATTCATCAAAGAAGTGGCTAAAGGAACAACCCATCAACTTTCCGGCCACTTAAAGATGGTAGCAACGCTACTATAACGTTGTTCGCCGCTTTACCTTAATTCTGTAGTAATTCCATGTAAAATGTAGAAATCACTTATGGATGAAGCAATATCTTGGCGACAACTGCCACAATTGTATAGTCAAGTGCCGCCACATTAATTGTTTGTTAAAGGTTCCCAATACGTCGCCAAAACTATCACAAAAACTTTAAAGCTACTGTCACTTCTAAGTAACATGCAAGTGATATAACTTGGTTAACATAACATTACCTTTAATGTCCACTTTAAAGTTTGGATAACTTTAACGTGTTTCTGCTCAGTTTTCAAAAAGTTCCCGACACCAAACCACCCCACCGAAAATTACAAATCCATGAAGTGATGTTGAATGGTGAGGATTACGTACTTACAACAAACTATGCTAACATAAACTGGAGTTATTTTTGCTATATGGTGGTAGAATTAGCAAATCACTTTTAACTTTTGAAACAGATAAGAATGTAAGCATACGGCACTCCTTGGTATTTTTCCCAAGGCTACGAGTAGGTAGGTATACTCGCGACAAGAATTCAGACGACTTACGTCATACGAACAAATGAACAATTCATTATATTTTCATCAAAATATTTAAGAAACTGCAACTGATAGTAATAAAACTATATACTACACTGAAAGATTGCATTATATATTGAACTAAATTGCAAAAAGTGATTGTTTTAAACGCCACAAAATATCGAAAATTAAGATGAAAATAAAAACAAAAGAGTAACATCAGCCGTGACGTAAGACGTCTGAATTCTTGATTCGAGTATACACAATTTTCGAGGATCATAAACCGCGCCACTTCCTAGTTGCGTATGCAACCAAAAACGATAAAACAGAGTATTTTATTACAAATGCGACCGTAATGATGAAGATAATTAACTCGGACAACAACCGAATACTAAATTTTTATGATTTTATTCACGTAGCTATAATTGTGTACTATTTCGAGACTGTTACAACTCAGAATAGCTTTTAAATAACAAATCGAACTACACTATTCAAAATTTGTAACGGAACACAATTATTAACTATTCAAATTACTACGTTATAAATTAGTTAATAAACTGCTAAACTGAACAGAGCTTTATATTTGTATATTCACTTAAGTACATTAATTGAATGGAATGCTTTTACTAGATTTAACCTCTATATATATTTATATATTTTTTTGACAGAATATTTATAAAATATGCAAGTACTAAAGAACTTCTAAAATGTTATACTTTCAAGACTGAAATTATACAAATAAAAAATTTGTTGTGTAGAGTACACCTGGAAGTTAAGAATCTCGCAAGATTTTCTGTTAGTCAAAATGTTTATTTTTAAACACTTCTTAGGTCAGAAAATGTTGCAACCCGATGGGAATTAAATTGTAAAACATCCTTCATTTCCTACAAAATCGTATGCCGCATTCTGAGAGCATACCCGATTACACAGCTTCTGCTGCAGTAAGTACGCATGTGCTACAGCTTTTGATTGGCTGCGACGAATTGTCGGATCCAACTGTTTCATTTCCAGCGCTATCATGGGCGGGTATATCGTTCGGGCGGGCAAAATTTCGGGTATATCTTTTGGCTAATATAATTAAGCTCTACAACGTATTCCCAAAATCGTCCTAATTTAACAAGTGAGGAATATCGGAATGACATGTATAAAGAGTTTAGAGCGTGAGGTCAAAATATGAGTGTAAGTGATGTTGAAATATGTGTTTCATTAACAAAATTGTACGTGAATAGCATATGCGCGCAAATAAAAAAATGGTAAAGAAGTTCAACTGTGAAACGGAAAGTGATGGAAACTCGCGAAAGGTAGATTGTATTTTTAAAATTAGTTTTTGACAAAAAAAAAATCGATTGCTATATCTTACAAGATGAAACTTAGTCCGTATAAATGAAATCGAAAAGAGTATACTGATAGAAAGGACGAAATAGTGATATGGGGATTTAAAATAAATATTAAAAAATAAGAATCTGGATAGAAAAATATTGCCACGGATTTCCCAATCCGACTTTTTCTTACTGACAGAAAAACAATCCGTTAATTAATCACTTCTTTATTAACAGCTCAGTACACTACTGAACACTAATTACAACTCAAAACTCAACTAAATACTTATTTAATTAATCGCTATCTAAATCACTTTGATCTCTCTAACTAAACACTTCAATTCAGACTGTAATACAAGACTCATACAAGACTAACTAACTCGGCCGTCTATTCTTCTTTTATAGACCAAACGAATGTTCCAGGTATATTCTAGCATCTCTAGACCCATTTTCTCGAACGACTGGAACGCTTCTCGTCGTTTCCCCAATTTTCTAGTAACGCCTCGATTCACGGCATGTTGTTTGTTTACCAGAATGGCTTAGGGGCGGTCGAGGCAATTCGCGGTGCCACAGTCGTCGGTTTGGGAGTGAGTGGGGCAAATTCCGTGACAATATATTAAATTTTGACGAAACATGGACGTTAATGTGTGACCGTTATAATGACTGTGCTTGTAACCATTAGTAAATAGTGTGTATGTATTCTAAAACCTTTTGTCCTTTTGAATGCGGAATTCGCAAATATTTGCGCGATTTATTTAAAGATCAAATAATCTCCATTTGTAACAAATTTTGTCAACTACCTATAACATTTTCTATCATTTTCATCATGAAACTGCCATGGTAGATTATCAGAAGCTCAAAACAAATTTATTAACACAACATAATAATGAAAGGGGCAATAATATTTGTAGTGTTTGACAGTTTCACAAATTGCAACTGTCATAAGTTGAGATTTTTCGTCCATAAATAATTAAAACAGAAGTTGCAAAATTTGTGCAAAAATCCGTGATTTTCGCGTCCATGAGGACAAGACTTAAGTGTGATATCCGCGGAGTGCGCATCAGGTAGGTGTAATTGGGTGGTGGTGGGCAATCGCCATTCTAATTTGTAGAGAGGATGGTACAGGTGGCACATTTAAAATAATTGTTAATGTGCTAGGTTCAGCCGATGTCAACTTATTTTTGATAATTTTGTGCGCTTTAACTCTTCTCAAGTGGCACGCTTAGGTAATCATACCACCCGTAACTTCCGTACTCATCCCTGTGCTGTGACTTAGTCACTATCTATTATTTTCGACCTTGGGTAATTGATAATACAACCTTTTGATTTTTTAACACAAGTTTAAAAAAATAAGCAACAATGCAATACCTAGTTTGTGTTGGCACATTTCTTTTGGTATTATCTCGTTCAAATTTGAAGACCGCACAAAACTTTTTGCAAATTAATTATAGACAGACTTATTTTCGGCCCGTTCTCCACTAAAAATACATCCACGAGGTGTAGTGGAACAATAAAGTTTTGTTTTTCCAAACAGTATATTTCGCATCCCGGCGTTTATGTAAGCTTGACACAAAGGTTAATTTACGGTCGAAAATTGTAAATACAGAATTACTCACCGTTTCCTTCAGATCTTGGTCGTCCAGTGTTTGCTTTGAATCGTCCTTTTGATCTTCCTCGAATCCGCTGAAAAAAAAGAAGAAATTTGATGCATTTTCCTGAGTCAAGCTGATATTTATGCACGGGGAACGGGAAAGGATATTAATAAATGTCCTCCTGGTATGCAGCTCGGGATAATATCAATATAAGCATTAATGAAAGTAAAGGCAAAAACATGTTCGGTCAACAACCTTCGTGTGACGTTCCGTATCAAAAATTTTTTGAGCCGTAACTTTATTTATTAAGCAAAATGAAGGTAAAAATAAAAAGAGGAATTTGTGAAGGCCGCGAAATTTTACAAAATAAAACACCATCGCAAATAATATACCGTGATGTCAAACGGCATCAAGTAAAATGGGTTATTTCTAAAAATTTGACACTAATGTTTCGTTAATGCCTGAGAATAGTATCTACTACAACATGTAATAGCAAAATTAACGATTCTACAGGACAGGCCAATTTGAAATAATTTGGCAAACAGCGTAACGATGAGTGACGTTGACAGTAATTGACCGTGCATTTTATTTTATGAGCTTGCATAACCGTCAGTTTATCAAATGCAGTTTGACCACGACTTAAACTCGAATTTAGTTGCCAGTTTATAAAACGGAATTTAACTACGATTTAAGTTAAGTCGAGTTGGTAGAGAATTTAACGCTATGAGATTTAATTAAATCCAGCTTAAATTTCTCCTGAAAAGCCGATCGCAAGTGCGGTTTCGTTTTTAAATAGACAATATTAAATATAAAAACGCCGACATGCCACAGTGTAATTGTCAGTTTGACAGCAGTAAAAGTTACCTGCAACTTTTACAACGGCGAATGCGCTATAGTCTGTTTGAAAATGAAAGAGAGTAATAAAACCCCGAGATAAAAACAGGCCATGGGCGTGGTAATATTTCGTTTCAGGTAATTATCGGGTAACACTAATGCTAACAGGTAACGGGTGTACATTAGTATATTTTACTGGATACATCATAGGGCAGAGGCCAGTGTATTGTGACAGATCAATCCAATCTTAGAGCTGAATATACGAAGACGTGCTAGTGCAGTAGAGTAAAATTCGACTTGTGTTTAGTGACTATTGTGCCAGTGGATATAATATTGTTTGGGTAAAATGTCGAGCTTATCAGATTACGTACCTGCTAAACGCGTGAAAAGATGTACGCTGCCTCAGAATGAGAAGATTATTATATTAAATGTATGTAATGCATTGAAACACCAAAATCTTACCAACAGTGTTGACGGAAAAGTGTTCCAAAATGACAGGGATTGGAAAATCGACTATCTACAGACTTTTAATGGAAACAAAAAATGAACAAGATACTGTAAATCCCCCAAATTCATCTACAGAGAAGTCAAAAGTCGTTATAGATGATTTCTTCAAAAATGTCATTTGCAGAAAAGTACACTCATTTTTTTTAAAAAAAGAAATACCAACGCTAAACAAAATTTTAAGTGAACTTTCAGAGGACAACGATTTGCCGAAACTCAGTAGAAGCAAATTATGGGCCGTTTTACGAGAGTTGAATTTGTGCTGGGAAAAGCAGAACAGGAAGTCAGTTCTTATCGATAAAGATGAAATTATTTGTTAGCGAAGATCCTACTTAAGATCAATTAGAAAATTCCGTGACGAAGGGAGGAATATTTATTATCTAGACGAAACTTGGGTCAATGAGGGATATACTGTAACAAAAGTATGGCATGATAAAAATGTAAAAAGTTTTCGACAAGCATTTTTGGATGGACTTTCAACAGGGTTCAAGGCACCTTCAGGTAAAGGGCGAAGATTAATAGTGACACCTATAGGTAGTGCCAGTGGTTTTGTAGATGGCGGTTTACTTTTATTTGAATCTAAAAATACAGGTGACTATCACGAAGACATGAACGCAGATGTTTTCGAATGCCAGTTACCATTCACGGCAGACCGAGCGGACGCCTACGACTGCTTGGAGGAAAGCCGATATAATTCAATGGTTATCCGGAAAAAACATTTCTTTTGAAACAAATATGGTGAAAAACTTTTGACACTTGTCAATCTTAATAAAGATCAGAAAAAATATGTTATCGATGAAATGGCAATAAATCGCCAAATAACGGTACTACGGTTACCACCTTATCACTGTGAACTTAACCCAATCGAATTAGTCTGGGCGCAGGTAAACGGAGATGGAGCGCGAAATAATACGACGTTTAAATTAAGTGACGTGAAAATTTTGTTAAAAAATTCCTTGGAACGAGTAACTGCAGATAACTGGCAAAGATGTATACATCATGTACAAAAAGAAGAGGAGAAAATGTGGGAACTCGATAATTTAATTGACGTTACTGTGGAACCTATCGTTATCAATCTAGGAGACGAAGATAATTCATCAGAATATTCAGAGGATGAATTTTAATATACCTACTTTTTTATTTTCTTTATTGTACATTTATACAACACTACATTTACTCACCATAATTTGAATTTTCAAAATACATATATTTTTGTGTGGAATAAAAGTCTATTCATTAAATTTAAATAAATATTTTGATAATAATATTGAATAATTTCTTAACCCGGTTATGATGCTTAAAGTAGCCTCTAGTTTTGAAATGCTGTTTTTATATTGTTTACTTATAAGAGAAATGGACTGAGAAATTGAAGCGGCATAAACAAAGACGGATTGTCGGGGATTAAATTTTTGCTACCTCCTACAATTAAGTACGGTTCGGTCACACAAAGTTTTAAAAGTACACCTCATCTATACCGATAATACATAATATAAAAATATTGAACATAAGCACCAGTACTACATTTATTTACGATTTGCATACATAATAAGCTTTCATTACTCTCTTTCATTTCTAAACAGACTATAGTGGTTTTTTCAAATTTTCATTTTGTAATCAATTAAATTCTGGTTTCAAGGACCAAAAGAGAACTTGGCTACCTAACCTAAAACACCGAAATAACCCGACCGGGCTACACAGATAAAAAATGATTACAATAACTTGTCCGAAATTTAGCCAAGGGTGAACTATTCTGGTGCTAAATAATGCAAAAGAACGAAAAACAAGTTTATTTTTCTTACAAATCCCCGGCAGTCAAAATAAACCGGCGCAAAAGAACAGTAGGATTTTAATGCTTTGAAAAAATCGTGTTTGGAGTAGCGCTTAAAGAGGTGGGTGTAAACAAGTCTATTTACTATAATAGAGACGTAAATCACTGACATCGTTATTTATTCGTGAATGAATAGAAACTGAAACTACCTTATACAACGGCAGGATAATTTGTTTGGCATTCAATATTTTCCAACAAGTGGATCTAAGCGGATTAATTTTTCCTGAAATATTACCGTAATGCGTGGGGACAAAAGCCGTTATAAACAATAATTCTATTTTATTATTAATATCCGGCAATTTACAAGTATAAGTGATACTTAATATTTATGCCAGTCAGTTTATCTTCAACTTCAAAATTAACTTATTTAGAATGCCAGGAAATATCTACAATATGATAAGACTTGATAAAGATCATACTTGCCAGTATGTAGTAAGATCTTATTCGATATTAAGGTTAAACGTACTAAAGACTTAATGTATCTATCTAATCTGATTAGTGATCAGGGCGATGCTTCAATAATATTTGCTACTAATTTATCTATTATGGGACCGATAGGAATCTATAACAGTTTGAAGGGTTAAACATATTAATAGATTTATTTATATTGAAATACCAGTTCTTTAAGCGTTCTACATATGTGGTGTGGCAATTAAGTTCCGGGAATTTGTCAATGAAAAAACAAACAAATTAAATTTCGCTAAAATTTTTTTATCGACTTTCACAATAGTCTCCCTCTAACACAACGATTATATCATTGCTCGCACGATTGGAAGTACCATTGGTAATCATTCACAGTTAACCCGTTCAGCACCACGGTTGCAGCTTCTTTGACCTCCTGTACGCCGCCATGATGAGTTCTCTTGAGATGCGACTTCATCTTGGGGAATAGAAAAAAATCACAGGGGCAATATGGGGGCTACGGCAACGTTAGAATGCATTTTTGCCAAAAACTCTTGCACAATAAACGAGGGATGGGCTGGCGCGTTGTCGTGGTGCAAGATCCAGCCGTTCCCGGCGAGTTCGAGTTGCACACGGAAAAGGCGGGCACGCAGCCGTTCCAGGACGCCAACATAGAACTTTCCAGTCACGGTCCGGCAGGAACATATTCACGATGAATGATGCCGTGGATATCGAAAAAAACGATCAACATTGCCTTCAGTCGTGACTTGGACATCCTCGCTTTCGTTGGCCGCTCTCCACCCTTTTCCACCCACTGCTGACTTTGTTTACGGGTCTCGGAGTCATACTCAAATATCCAGGTCTCATCTCCAGTGACTACCCGACTCATCCAGTCTCTACCGTCGCTCCGAATGCGGGACAACAAATCCTCGAAAATCGTTTTTCGCATGTCTTTCTGTTCACGGCACCATCTTTGCGCCAATCTTTCGCATATTCAAATTTTCGTCTAATATCTTGCGAACGGTTTCTTTGTTGACGTTTAACTCGTCAGACAACGCACGAATGCTTAGGCGCCGGTCAGACGTGATCAGTGCACGCAAACGGTCAACATTCGAGTCAGTACGAGAGGTGACGGGAGCTCCTTCACGTGGATCGTCTTCTACCGATTCACGCCCCTCCTTGAACCGTTTTGCCCATTCAAACACGCGTGTTTCCGACATGCACTCATCTCCACACACCACCTGCAATATTTGAAGAATTCCGAAACACAAACCAAACGTGCTATCGACTTCAACCTTGGACTGAAACTAAAAGGAAGGTCCCCCCTCTAGGAAAACGTTGACAAACGATGCAGTGTTGCCAATTTTCGAGTTATAACTAAATTCCCGGAACTTAATTGCCACCCCTCGTATGTGCTGCGAATTAGTCACTCTCCATTATTTTCGACTTTGGGTAATTGATAATACAAAATAAAAACTTTCTTTCAAATTCTGAAATAACTGTCATTTGTATTATCTAACACCTCGAAATTGGCAAAAACTGTTATATCACTTGTCTTTACTAAAAATAATGGATGTTATGTAATATTATTTTCATCATTTTCGAATATTATACAATATCTGATTGCCTTCAAATTTAGTACGCCTATGAACTGTTGCTCCTCGCACACTTCTCCCTTCGCGCTAGTCAGCAAGCTAGCGATGAGTCACTTCCTAGATTTTTGGAGGTTGGAGTATATGTAAAACTGTGCCTATACAATATGTATAGTGAAAAACGCTTATCAAACTATAGTTTCCCATTTTCCCACGCTTTACTAGACAATTTCGAATTTTTCTCAATCCCGTGACTAACCGCGGGACCGCCTTCGTGTTTGTTCCCCAACAGTTGGTCTCGGGCCGCGATAATCTTGTCAGAACCGTGTCAATTTGATTTATTGCTCTTGAATAGGAGTCGCGAACAAGATTTTAAACGATACGGCACCTGTTCCGGTTATTTTCGCATCGAGCAGGTGGATCGACATTTACGCGATTTCTTGTTTAAATTTAGACCTCTGGGATGTTTTGGATCGGCGAGAGATGGGCACCATAAATTATTGTTGTGCATATTAATCTTTTCGTACGTGACTGGATGTGCTCACGTGGGTGGGATAGCGCTACTGCTGATAGAAATACGAACCGAATCGCAGAGATGACTCAAAAAATCATTTATAGGAGCACTTTGATCAATCCGAATCGGTCAATGACAAATGTCATAATATTATGGGTTATAAAATACACTCACCGGCAAAAAAAACCGCCCACTAAAAACTAACCCCAATTTGAAAGCTGGCTTCCGCGCGAACCGCCCATTTGATTTTGATGATCTTTTTTTTAAATTGTAGGTACATTAATTTCTCAGGAATGGATGCTATGTCGGAAATAATTATTCGAAATTTAATTTGAGCATATACGGGGCGCAACAAAGACTCGAAGTTTTTTTCTCGCAGTTTGTAACACCCTGTGGGGTGCAGCAGCTACAGTTATAGCTGTTGCTAACTGTAGTCTCATCTTTTGTGAACATTTTGTTTTTTTAATGACGACATTATCTCTGGAAAAACTCAGAAAACAAATCAAATAAACAAATAAACATGAAAACGTAGATTAATGCGAAAACAATTGAAATTTAGAAAAAAAAAACAAACAAATTTTAAGGAACTAATGTCTAGTGTGGCCTCCTCGCTTCAAAATGGCTTCATTCAATCGACGTCCTTGTAAAATTGCATCAAATTCTTCTTGAAGTGGAATTCGCAGACAACCGTTGACAAATTCTTAATTGTCATATTTCAAACAATCAATCCGTTTCCGCATTTGCCGCCTTGATTATTTACACGTAGAAATTTCTGCTTGCAAAGCCTTTTTCCGAGGCGTTCGTTTTAAAACAGTGTATCTCCCATAAAAACAGAGATAATGTCGTGATTAAAAAAACAAAATGTTCACAAAAGATGAGGCTACAGTGTGACTACAGTTAGCAACAGCGACTGTAGCTGCTGCACCCCACAGGGTGTTACAAACTTTGGGAAAAAATCTTCGACTTTTTGTTGCGCCCCGTATATGCTCAAATTAAATTTCGAATAAGCATCCGTTCCTGAGAAAACAATTTACAATTAAACAAAAAGATCATCAAAATCAAATGAGCGGTTCGCGAGGAAGACAACTTTAAAATTGAGGCTAGTTTTTAGTGGCCGGTTTTTCTTGCCGGTGAGTGTATAAATGAAGAAAGAAATATGGCTCACAAAACGACAGAAATAGGTAAATTAAAAAATATTAACAACAAATTAGATATAATAGATTCAGATACAAAATAAAATAATTTTTCTCAAGACTGCATAAAAATTTTCCTAATTTTCGTTATATATTAAATAATATATATCGGTTTCAATTAAACTATTACTACCACTAAAAAGCGGGTCATCCCGTTAACTGCGTATTTTTGACGGCAAAATGCGACGAAAAATAGGGTTATTTTTTTACCTATACAGGGTGTCTCATAATAAGCTTAATGCTTCCTAAGGGCACAGGGACCCATTGAAGAGGGAGGAATGAAAATCATTTTTTTTGCAATATCTCTCAATCGCGTTGTGATAAATGAATGATTTTTTTTGGTATTTTGCGTGTGTTACTTTTTCATCTTTGACTTTTTAACAAATTGAATAGCAAATTCCGTTTTCCCGAACTGTTTTACGTTGAAAAGGTACTCTTGTTTCAAATCGTTATCTTTAACGGTTTCTGAGAAAATCGCTCTTGAATTAATCCCATTTTGGACAATTTCACGTCACGTGCAATAAACACTTTTTGTACGAGTTGCATACAATATTTTTTCTACGTTCATGCAAAAACCAAAAAATGATATTTAGATGACACTAAGTCTAGGAAAATGTGACGTCGATTTGAACGTTTATGTTTGTCATGATGACAAAACGCTGTAGTAGAATGACAGATGAATGCAATAAAGAACCACTTTTTCCACTAAATATAGTTCAATAAAGTTTTGTTTTTTGCATGAACGTAGAAAAAAGACCTTTAATCCAAGGAAAACAGACGTGTTAAGCCTTCTTAATACAGTGGTAGTGGATAAAATTGTTTCTTTGCTATAATTTCTTCAGATTTTCACGTATTACTTTGAAATTTTATAGATACTTGCCTTGTATATTAATAAATTTTCATGCACACAATGTATGAGGGTCGATCAACGCACTGTATCTGCGTACACAAAATATCTGCGCAAAAGTATGAGAATTTGTGTCGCATATTCTGACACTCGTACCCAATGTAAACACATCATAAGAACCAATGTTAAAAGTAGATTTCATCGTCAATACGTCAGAAGTTCAAAACAAGTCGCCAAATCCGTTTTAAAGAGTTCCATTATTATTGCAATAGATTGTATTAAATTTCTAGTTTGGAGATATTATGCTTTGGATATTTTGCGCGTGTTTGAATTATTTAAGAAGCGTAAGCAGTGCTCAGTTTGACGTATTTTGGAACATTCAGAAACTGTTAAAAATTTCAAGTTCAAATTAATGATGGGGAATTTCTCACAATTTAACTGGAAACAAAAACAAATACGGCTGTTATGCATCTTGTTGCAAAACAAAATTTATGAAACCTTACACGTTATTGAAGCAAATTACGTGACTTTCCGATTATTTAAAATATAATAAAGCAATTTTCTCTTTAAATTTAAAATCTAATAATAATTCTTACTGGCGTAACACGATATATACATTATTGCGGATTTAAAATCATTTTTAGCCAATTGTATTAGAAAATCTATACCTTTGCCTTACGTTATGGAAAAGTTTCGAATAAACACAGAAAATCGCGTTGGGCCAGTGGCGCAACAGGCCGATAGGAATTTGTTAAAGTCCATTCAAGAGCATTCCAAAAACAACAGCTGACAAACGAAAACAAAACACATTCTAAATTTTTTAAGTATGATTTAAACGCGTTTCCAACAATATCTAAACACTAAGTCATTAATATCCGAAATTTAATTTTGTAGAATGTGTGGTCGTAAAAATACATTATAAGCTTCAGCTGGTGGTACATATTTTAATAATTCAGTATTTAGTTCATTCAAGATATATTTAAAATAATAATTAGTAAATGATAAATTAATAATATTTTGAACCCATTAGTTAATACATACAGGGTATCCCAACGAAAATTTGATACACTAATAAGTTTTTCATCTACTACACATGACCGCATTACCTAATTGTTATTGATGTGTCTATCAGTTTACAAAAAAGTCAGAAATTAAATAAAAAAGCAAATAATAAATCAGATTTATTTGATGAATTGCTCAAAATGACCCCCGTTAACTTCCAAACAATAATACAGTCTGTTTTCAAATTCTGTTCGAACATTATTAAAGACATCCGCAGTTATTAATCGGCATTCTTCTACAATTCTCTGACGTAGCACTTGCAATGTTTCCGGCTGAGTGGCGTACACTCGTGATTTTAAACGACCCCACAGAAAAAAGTCCAAACGGGACAAATCCGGAGATCTTGGTGGCCATTCGACGGGACCTCTTCTGCCAATCCAATGCCCCGGGAAATGGTCATTCAAAAATTGTCGCACAGCAGCAGCATAGTGTGGGGGGCGCACCATCTTGTTGGAAGGTTATTTCATTTTCTAGTAAATTGTCGTCACTTTTTAAAATCTCTGTTATCCTAGGATCAATTGTACTTTCCAATAATTCTAGATAGGTGTTTCCATTGAAATTACCTTGGATGAAAAATGGTCCAACAAGATGGTAGCCCAAAATGCCTGCCCAAACATTAAATTTTTGAGGTGTCTGAGTATGAAATTCCCTGATTAAATGCGGATTAGTATCACTCCAATGACGACAATTATGTCTATTCACTTCGCCATTCAACATAAATGTGCATTCGTCGGAGAAACATGTATTGTAGAGAAGATTTGGATTCAGTAGAAGTTGTTCACTAAAGTATTCGCAAAATTGGTTACGGCGATCAAAGTCATCTTCATGTAACTCTTGAACTAGCGTCATCTTAAATGGATGAAACTTGTGTTTTTTCAAAATTCGATGAACACTGGAACGGGATACGCCAGACGCTTGAGACGCAGTTGTAACCGATTGCTTATTATCCATCTATACATGACCCAAAACTGCCACTTCAACTGCTTCATTTCGAACTGGCCCAATTACTTCACGTTTCTTGTTTAAAAACGAACCTGTTGCAACAAATTTGTCAATCAGGTGTTTAACGTACTGGTGGTTTACATTTTTTTCAGGATGATTGGCATAAAAAATTCATGCTGTAGCTTTAGCGCAATCGTGATTTCGATAATAAATTGCAACAATTTCTACTCTTTCCGCGATAGAATAAACCATTTCGAACACACGTTAATACTTTCAATAACGGCTGAAACTAACGATTTCTTGGTCACAAGCAAAAACACCGACTTTTTTGTAATGTAGTACTGATTTTTGTTATTTTGAAAGGGTCTGAATTCCTATAAACTTAAGTATCTTCTACTAATAACTATTTTAGTATCTAGTTTTATTTGCTTCAGCTTTTTATTTCATTTCTGACTTTTTGTTAACTGATATACACATCAAAAAAAATTATGTAATTCGTTCATGTGTAGAATATGAAAAACTTATTAGTGGTGGGCATTTGTGTAGAAATTACTACGCGTAAGTTGGTTTGTCATCTTTTCGTTTGTAACCAATAATTCTGTCAAATCTCAACCGATTTCTAAAAACGGTACGTCACTGTATTAGCAATGAAAAGGGCTTTAAAATGATGTGCCACAAGTGGGGTAGTTGCATTTGAAATTTTTAAGTTGAGGTTGCTAGGCATTAGGGGGATGAACATATCGCGTTGGCTTGACTGTCAAAAAAGCTCCCCCCAAGAACAAAAATCGACGGGTCTCGGCGAATTTTGAAATATTATTGGGTTTTCCAATTATAGGGGGTCAAATTTTCGTTGGGATACCCTGTATATTTGTATTTATAAAATTATGCCATCTGCTTTGAAATTAAACTACTTGATTTAATTTAAAATAATAAGTAAAATAATGATATTTAACATTTATTTTTTTAATTAATTTATTCATTTATTGCTATTTCCTATGGATTTCATTTCTCAAACATTTTAAAATATTGCTTATTTATTACTTTTGTTTATTATGTCTTCAGAATAAAACAGGTAATTTAATGTAGTGAAGTCAGTGTATATAAATGCCTATGGTAGCAGCAAATACAAAACACGCTGTTTGGAATCGGAGTGAGGCGCTGAATACAGTAAATGAAAAAAAATGTAAGCTCGCTTTACCATTGATTTTATAAACGCCCTGTATACATTCCGGCAGCTTAATAGAAAAGTTTAACTGATTCTTTACATAATTTTACTTATGCATTTGAAATTAAACTTACATTAAAATGGTCTTTACAGCAAACAATGGTGCAATGCTTCCTTTCGTCGCGCTTCATTGCCCCACCTCACATTTTTCTTTTCATTTTTTGGCACGGTGAATTTTTTTTATATTAGGCGCTGTTTTCATACATAATGGCATAATGCAAAACTTTTTCCATGATGAAATGCACTTTCTGTACCCATTTTACCAGTCGTTTGCAACTTTATTCAATACCAATGTCTAGTTTTGACAAATGACAAATCAACTGTACTAAACGTATGTACTACGTTGTCCGAAACCAAGGAAATCGTATATAGATATAAACTAAAGTACACTGCTGTGTTTAGGTATACACGGACGAACGTCGTCTGACGTCATCACCGTTTTGTGGAGGCGCGACCTGCCTAAATTTTTAAATAAAGTTTTTAGCCTTATTTTTCCACGAAACTGTCTATGACAAACGCCATTCCGATTAAAATAATACGTTCTTTCTTCTGCACGTATTTGCAAAAATCATGCAATTTCCCAACATCACGTTATGTAACGTAAGCTATGACTTTTCCTTTGACCTTACGTCCAAAAATATCTACCCTTTTCGCGAAAAGACACATCGTGTCACTTAAATTAATTGCATCGTTCAAATTAAGCGAATACGCGACGCCTTCAAAAATTAAATTACCTTTAACAACACGAAAATAATCATAACGACGTGGAACAAATCCAAACAGTGCCTACCTTCCCGACATAACCTGCACCTTCACCTTTTTCCCCGTTAAAGCAACACTCCAATTTCGTAACTGATACTAAGAACTGTTAATCCTCTCCACATCTTATCCGATAGCACCATTAAACAATAAACATAGATAACATAAAAAACAAATTATTATGGGCGTAGACAGAGTCGTCCGCGGGAAACGTATAAAGAGGTACGCAATTTCTACATTAAATGAAACATAATTTGTGGGATACGTTTTGTCAGCGGTACCCGGTACCTATAAAAACTAAATATTTGACTTTTATAGTTTTCTCCAGTTAATAGCCAATATAATTTTGGGAATGGGGATTTTATTTTACATTTAATTCATAGATAATTGATGCAATATTTGACGTAATGGACGCCACTGGTAACATATATGTTTATCCACTACAAACTGCAAAATTCTTTTATAAGAGATAATCGATTTTATCTTCATAAAAGTGACTAACGTTTACATTTGATATGTATTACAAATTCTGATAGCCCATAAATTATATCCAAACACGAAGAGTAAATTATCCAAAACTAATATGTAGAACAAAGTTGGCTGAATTAAGACTTTTTATATTTTAAATTTATACTTTCAGTGAATAAATTAACACAGATATTGATAATAATGAGGTACGAGACTTCTACCTATTTTAATGTTTTGCTTATACAGGGCGGATTTTAAGTTTACTATAAATTTAAAGGTGATTCCGTGGGTCATTTTAGGCTCAAAGTACTTACAAACCAGAGGCATAAAGTTAGTGGTCTCCAAGAGGGAGGTTGTTAAAGTTTTTGAAAAATATCACATTATTTTCAATTATGCCTGAAGTTGTTGATGTAGACTGATGAAACCCAGGACTTGAAGGAAATTCGGTATGTTTTTTTGTAAATCTGTCAATCAGTGGCGGAGATTCGGGTAAAACTTATTAAATATCTCAAAAAACTACGCTACTGAGTTTCAGGAAAATTTAGGCTCAATTCTTTGTCCCGTTTCTAATAAAAAAAACTATCATAACTAACGGTAGTGATAACGGTATTTATAAATACCCTTTTAAATAACGGTATTTAAAACGGTATATCAACGGTATAAATACCGATTTTTGTGCCGCCGCAGATACCATTATTTGTAATAACACAAATACCATAAAGTGTTTATACTGTTTCAAATACCGGTATTTATACCGCTTCAAGTATCGGTATTTATTCCGTTTTAAATACCGGTATCTAAATGCTATTTGTACCGGTATTGTGACCGGTATTTAGAATGGCTCAAATACCGGTTTTTTGAATCGTGTATGTGCCAGTATTTTGGAACGGTATTTTAGACCGTTATATATACCGGTATTTCGGAACGGTATAAATACCGGTCATTTGGAACCGTATAAATATCGGTATTTAGAACGGTATGAAAGTGATATTTGGAAAGGTATTTGAAACGGTATATAACGGTATTTTGAAACGGAGAAAACACCGTTACTTAAAACGGTATATATACCGGTATTTGGAACGGTATATATACCGGTATTTTGGACCAGAATAAATTCTGTATCAGAACGCTGTAAACTCGGTATTTTGGAACGGTATAAACACCGGTATTTCGAAACGGTATAAATATCAGTATTTCGGACCGGTATTTCGAAACGGTATAAATACCGGTATTTCGAAACGGTATAAATACCGGTATTTCGGAACGGTATAAATACCGGTATTTCGGAACGGTATAAATACCGGTATTTCGGAACGGTATAAATACCGGTATTTCGGAACGGTATTTCGGAACGGTATAAATACCGGTATTTCGGAACGGTATAAATACCGGTATTTCGGAACGGTATAAATACCGGTATTTCGGAACGGTATAAATACCGGTATTTCGGAACGGTATAAATACCGGTATTTCGGAACGGTATAAATACCGGTATTTCGGAACGGTATAAATACCGGTATTTCGGAACGGTATAAATACCGGTATTTCGGAACGGTATAAATACCGGTATTTCGCAACGGTATAAATACCTGTATTTCGGAACGGTATAAATACCGGTATTTAGGAATCGTATATATACCGATTTTTCGGAACGGTATTTATACCGGTATTTGGAACGGAATAAGTACCGGTATTTCGGAACGGTATTTATATTGGTAGATCGGAGTGCTATTTCTACCTGTATTTCGGAACGGTATTTATATCGGTATTACGGAGCGCTATTTATACCGGTATTTCAGAACAGTATTTATACCGGTATTTCAAACGGTATGAATGTGGTATTTGGAATGGAATACATACTATAAGGTATAAATATTGTTATTTGAAACGGTATATACATATATGGTATTTCAAACAGTATGTATATCAGTATTTGAAAGTATGTAAGTGGTACAAATACCGATATTAGAATGTTATATTATACTGTTCCTTTGGAACTGCTTTGAACAGAGCATATGCAGAATTGTATGTGACGTTGTCAAATAATATCCGGTTTAATCCGTTCCATGTGATGTTAATAGTATGAGTTTACTTTAAGAAGCGGTTGGGATAATAACATGCACAATACTAACACCAACCGAAACCAATAAAAATTTTTAGCAGTTTGAAAATATTAATGGCATAATTAGTTCGGTAAGAGCCGACTAAGACAGGGTAACGGAGTGGAAATCGCACTGTAACATTGATTTTGCGGATCACAATCGATGCCGCATATCGAGAGACATAACAAAACTTACCTGTTACGGAGATCTTCGGACCCTGAAGAGTTCAGAGAACTGCAGTCCTGCAACCTCTGTGCCCACTTGCTCTTAACCTCCTGCTGGACGCGCTCCTTCAACGCTTGGACACGCTGCCTCTCCTGCTCGATCACCTGAGAACCTGAAACAAACAGTAGTTTTAAAGCATACATTTTAACACTTCCTGCACAAAATTAAGCAAACCATAATTAAAAAAAAGTAAACTAATTTATATGAAAAAAGTCGAAAATTACCTTGCTGACAGAGGTGCAGGTGTCTCTTTCTTTCTATCTCCTTCAGAGATTCAATCGTTTTCCTGCCTAAGGAGCCGTGACCCTCATCTATGCTGATGGGGGCATTAGAGGTCACCTTGCTGATTCTGTCGATGTCGTCCTGACTAGGAAATTTTTTAGCTGCAAGAATTAAATTAATGAAATACCTTAAGTTTTATAAATATTTTTATATCTTTTATTATTCGTTATTTTTTGTTTCGTTATTTTTGACTTTGGTTTTCCCGATACAAAATTTTTAATCTCATCTCAATTTTTGTCAACCTGAAAGATGGCAATTGTTTAGAACATTCAATTGTTGAAAAAAAAAAGAATATGTCATAATTATTATTAATATATTTTTACCTCCATTATTTTTATACTTGTTAGATTTTTTATCATTACTTTTATTTGAATTCAATTTTTTTGAATAACCGTTTCTCTTTTTTTATCGTTTTCTTTTAATTTGAGAAAGATCTGTTTTAGTTTCTTTTTCATATTTATTTATTTTTTTGAAATATTAAAATATCAATTAGTTTTGCCTGAGTAATTTTTATTCCCATCCGTTATTTTTTTTTTTTGCAAAAATATGTTATATTAATGATAATGATAATTATTTTTTCAACCTGACTAAGATGACAATTATATAAAACCTCCAACAAAAATACATTCACTGAAAAAAGAAAAAAAAACATTTTTTATGTCATACTTATTATTAGTATTTTATCCCCAATTATTGTCACTTTTGTCAAATTTTTTATTACTATTTTTATTGAAATACAAATTTTTCTTTATTAATTTTTTTGTTTTTTTTTTCAATTTTAATTAGAGAAATAGTTATTGTTTTTTTTCATATATATATTTTTTAATATTACCAATTATTTTTCAACTACGTATGTAGTAAGACTCCCTTACCTATCCCCACCTCCAGGATGGACTTCTCCTGCAGCAGCTTCTCGTTGAAAGACTGCGACATGTTGTACATATGGTCGCTTGGAATTTTCGAGTTGCTGACTATAACGGAACAACTCAGATCCGTCATCTTATTAATAGACACGTTTGACAGCTGCTTTTCCAGGTCTTTGGACTTATCGCTCTCGCTGTCGCTGGACACCTCCTGCTCGGACTCCTCGTCGGCAAACGTCAGCAACTCGTTGTCGATACTCCTCAGCCTGCTTCGGATCTCCTCCAGTCGCACCATGCACTCCATCTTCTGCCTCTCTATCGTTTTAAACTCGTTCGTGTTTGTCTTGGAGGTGTCCAACTTTTGCTGCTCGAGGTCCTGTATCTGCACCTTGAGCAAATCTATGCGTTTCGTCAGATCTAGTATCTCCCGTTGAAGTTCCTCGCGACTGGCTAGCCAGTCGGCTTCCTCTTCCAAATGGTGGAATTCCAAGTCTTCGAAGGCCTTCCGTTCGTTATCCAGTTGTTCTTGGGCCTGGAGGTAATCTTCGAAGACTTGTTCGTATTCGGGTGAGGATTTGTCCGTTTTTGAAATCTTATCCTCGATTTTGGTCATGTTTTCCTGCGCCAACTTCAGCTTCTTCTTGCACTCCATCTGATCCTCTTCCTGTTTCATCTGACAATCTCTCATGCTCTCCTCTATCCTTTGTGCGCGTTTCTGCAGCTTCTGCTTCCTGATTTCGATCTTCTCCAGATCTAGAAGCTTCGATTTGTGCTCGCCGGATATCAGCGCCCTCTCCAATTCCATCTAAAATATTCAACAATTATTACTGACTTATAATATTTAAGAACAAGAATCCTAGATGGCGCCTCTCCAAAAAAACACCCAATCACTCTTATTGTAAACAAGAACAGGGATTTATTAGAAGTGGCGCCATCTAGTATCTCCATCTCTAAGTTTGACATACACGTGAAGCTCTAGCCGACAATTTCCCTAGAAAAATATCAATTTTGTCTTACCTCTCTTTGCAGTTCCTCCTCTTGTATCTCGATTTCCGCCATCTGCCGTTTGATCCTGGAGATGACCGCCAGAATGTCCTTCTTCTCCTTCCTGAGCTGTTCCAGTCTCCTCCTATCCTCCTCGTTCTGTTCGCTGTGCCTCTTGCTGAACTCCCTGGAGTTGCCGTAACTGTTGCTCAAGCTGTACGACCCGCTGTCCGCCCTGCTGTTCTCTATCGGCGACGGACTGTTCTTGACGAGCTCGTCGGGATCCTCCAAGGGAAGGATGAACTTGGCGGGACTGGCTTTGACTGGGGTCTCGAAAATATCGCTGTCGGGGGGGAATTCTTTGGAATTGTGCAGGTTCTGCCTCAGGACCTGCTCGGCTTCGCGGAGCAGCATCTGTTCGGCTTCCAGTATGGCGAACTTGTTCTCTATCAGTTCCGTTGTCTCTTTGGTAGTACTGCGACACAAATAAAAACAATTAAAATTACAATTTACAATATTTGAATAAAATAACACTCACTTATCTTTATTTGAGGTAACAAAAGTCTTGATTCTGGTCCTCGGCGACGAGGGAAAAGCACCCGGCGCTGCGTGTTGGATGTAGACGTTCTCGTAGGGGCTGTTTCGTTCCGAACTGCGGTACTCTCCGTTAATATGCTCGTGAGGGACTACTTCGACGTTCTCGTAGTGGAAGTTCCTCACTTCTCTGGAGGCGTAAGTTACGTTCACGTTCTCGTAATTATGGTGGTGGTTGTTTTGCTTCAGCAGTTCGTTGTGGAGGATGTCTAGAGGCGAAGGGGGAGGGGTACTATAGCTCGGAGAAGGAGGCCCAAAAGGGCCCCTCTTGTCTCTAGGTAGTGACCCATTTGTCTTGATTCTGAAAAGAAAAAGTATAATTAAGCCGCTACACTTTCCAGATTTTATCCTCGTATACATAAATACTTAAAACAAATAAAAAATCAATTATTTATACCTGTTTGGTGTTATGGGTTTATTTTTTTCGTACTGAGACTGTTTCTCATACTCAGCGCACATATTGAGAATTTCCTCAAGCCGTTGTTGTTCGGCCTTTTCGATTTCCTGTTCCTTTATCCGGTCCTGCTGTGCCTAGAAAACGTTGTAGTGTTAAAAAAAGAAGAAATAAATGGTTTATCAAACTTTTACTGTTCTAATTTTTCATAGATTTATTTTTTCTTATAGAACCCCGACTGTATCGTACAGTTAAACAACATTACCTGGAATTAGTTTAAAAATAATCTCTACCTACATTGGGAAATGAGGTAAATGTTGCAGAATACAATCGCTGAATTGTTTACTTTGATAAACCACATTTAGATAAGAATGACCCAGTAATGCACAAAACATTTCAAATAATTTATACCTAAACGAAAACTGCAGGAAATAAGCTGTGGCGTTGTTTATCTATCGACATATAGATGGAGCAACAGTACTGTATGAGAAACATATTTAAAAATACTCTGGCACCAAATCCATGTTTCATGAATAGATAGTGGGTGTTAATGCTTATTCTTATTATTATCAATGATATAAAGTTCCTAGAGCAAGTAATTCTTTGAAATTTATCCAATATAATTGTACATTTTAAGAAAGAATATTCGTTATTTACACACAAATTGACAGTTTATATTTCAGGAGCCAAAATTCTCATTTGTTTTTCATGGCAACTAAACTTAGACCGGCGTTTTTTGACTCTTAGAAAAAATTGCCCTATCCAATGCAGTGCAAAATACTCAATATGGCGCCTGTAAGGGATAGTTGGCATTGAAAACACTGAACTAGTAGGCCTTGCAACAGGCAGACAAATGTACTATAAATGTTTGGTCCTTCGAACAGGATATTAACAGATAACACTGCAACAAAAGGCAGTGATTCCTATAGACGAATGATTCTAGTGGCATTGAAAATTATCTCACATACATTCCATACTGCAAGCATATTATTTCATCAAAGTTGCAGCAAATACACGCTTAAAGAACTTTAACATCATGACACAAATTTTAAGTCATTTTGTTATATGTTTAACATAGAGAGAGTAAATAAGATTAATGTATGTTATAGTACAGATAAATAAATAAGAAAAACCTGCTATAAACTGTTGGTCCTTCGAACAGGATATTAACAGGTAACAAATTGCAGCAAAAACAAGTTCAAATAATTTCTATACCATTTTTCCTTTATACAAAGGTCACAACATTCCATCAATGACAATATTTAAACTATAAAGGTTGTTCACGATGCCACAATAAAATAAAACGCTAATTCATCGTCACTTACCTGATTTCTGCGGAGTTCCGCCTCGTACTTCCTGTGCGCTAGGTCGTCGTACCCGTCGCCGAAATCTGCGATCGTCAGTTCGCCTAACGAACCGCTCCTCCTGTGGTCCGCCTTCACCACGTTGGACACCGGACTGGGCGTTATACTCCTGAAGAACCCGCCCGGGTTCCTGTTGAAGCTGGGCGAGGGGGTGTTCACCCTGCTGACGTTGACGTTCTTGCAGCTGCCCGAGCTCTTATTGTTGAGCTCGTTGTGGTCGAAGTTGACGTTCTGCTTGGGAACGCTGGCGTTCTCGAAGATGATGACGCGGTTGTTGATGTTTCTCGTCTCGTTGACGGTCACGTTCACGTACTGGCTCTGGTGGTGGGCTTTCTTCGAGAAGATCTGCTGGCCGGGGATCTTCACCTGCTGCTTGTCGCTGGAGTTGAGCTCGGAGTAGTTGAGCGCGCTCTGGGGGAGGTTCTTGGAGAGGCTGTGCAGGTCCTTGCCCAGGACGTCCTTCACGGGCATGTTTACCGTCACCACGTTGGAGGGGAACACCTTGGGCGAAATCGATTTCTTGAAGTTCTGCGCGGCGAGGTATTCGAACTTGGACACCTTGGTCATGATGCTGGAAGGCGCGTCTTCGCTACCGCTGTCCGACAGTGACTCCCTAGGGCTCTTGCGAGGGGCTACGGGCGGTTTCTTGTTGAATTTGGTCTGGAATGGAGATTCTGCGGGTTCGAAGTGAATGGGAGCCATGGAGATTCTAGGATTGGGTAGCACTGATTTCATCAATTTGGCTTCGGCAGGGTGGTTGAATCTCAAGTAGTTCGACCTGCCGATGGTGAGCATAACACCTGGAACAAGGAACGGATCCAACAACATTTCTTAGACTAACTTTTGCTATATAGTGCAACAAAGGATTGCATAATTATAACACCGTCTAAAGCTATTCCTAATAAATCTGTCCACTTCTAATATCAATGTGGAAAAATGTCGAAACACGTTTCTAACTACTTTTCTTGAATTTCAGGCGGTGTGCACTGAGTGTCTTCTTTCATCATTTTCTATAAATAATTCGCGACAAAACTTTTACTGTTAGGGACAGCGACAAGCGATTTCTGTTTAATATCATACAGTAATGGCTATTTTGATAAATATTTGCGTCAGGTAAAATGCTTGATTTTTACAGTAAAATAAAGTGTTTGTTTACTTTCGTAAATCGGTATGGTAATGCAAGGCTCTATTGACGGGTGGAGTTCAAAAATATTATCTGTTTACCTTGGGACAAGCGCGTAGGTCCGGTCACCCTCTGCCCGTCTATGGAGATGTTGTCCGACAGGGGGTAGATGGTCACAGTGCCCTCGCTGTTTTCGATGTGGCAGTGTACGGGGAGGACTCCCGTACCCTGCACGCGGATGTCGACCCCGGGGCTGCTTCCTAGTGTTATGCGACCTAGAACAAGAAAATACGCATCAAAAAAGGAATCCTTTTTATGTCAAAACTGTATTAAGCCTTGTCCTCATCGACGCGAAATTCGTAAAAAACGTCGCAAATTTCGCAGATTTTAATTAAAATTATTAATGGCGGGAAAGTGTTCAATTCTTGCGAATTCCGCAAAGCAGAAATATTATAGGTATTTTCATCATTATGTGGGATTAATAAGTTTAACTTGACCTTCTGACAATTTACGACAGTCAATAACAGTTTTATGGCGAAAATAATGCAGTTGGCAAAATAGGCCAAAAGTTGAGACTTTTCCTACTATTTTAAATAATTCGCGCGAATTTCGCGTCTATAAGGACAAGGCTTAAGTTTCTACGAACTAGGTAATACTGCGATTTTTGCTTGGATTGTTACCAAATCAATAAACTTGACATTTCAAGTAAATTACATACAGGGTGTTCCTAAATAAGTATCGCAACGGAAAAAAGAAAAATTTTTTTCCTCTTCCATTTTGGAGATACATGGTGTCAAAACTTAATTTTTTTTTATAGTTTTTTCCAATATCTTAGGAACCGTTTGAACTACATCACTGAGCTTCTGTAAACACATTACCACAATTAATAGCTACTTTTTCGCACCCTTCTCGAATTCACTGGACGTGCCAGTAGTGGAGATTTTAAAGTATTGGAAGGGATTTTTCCCCCATAACTTTTACGCCACTGGAAAAATTGTCATTTGACAGCAAATTCTGAAGCGCCAATGAATTTTATACAAAAATAGTTCTCTTGGTTCATTGCTCTAAAGTCAACCGTTTTCAATAAAAATGACTTTCTATGAACAAAAACAAACATTTTGCTAATCTTTTGTAATTCAAAAAATAGGTCGTAATAATTAACAATATGATGAGAAACCCTCACATTTTGCAAGTGAAAGACCTCAAGAGAACATCCGGAGAACGACGAATAGAACCGCCGGATGGGGACATCTGAAATGCATCGTTTATGAAATCGATGTCGATAATATCGAAGAGTTGACCGATAGGGGTGAAGCCGCGAACGTAACTTTGAACAGTTTTAGTAAATTTTACTCGCAGAATTGATAAAAAATTGTTAAAATCCTATCTGTTGTTAAATCTCGTTAAAATTGTTAATTATTACTACCTATTTTTTGAATTACAATTATTATTTCTAAAATGGAAATCCGTCATTTTAACAGGCTGAAATTCGGCAGATAATTACTTTATAAAATTATCAATTTTCTGATACCAGTGGCTTTCACTCGCAAGCCGTCAGAGGGTCGGAAATTGGGATAAATTAAGAATTCGATATTTCTAAAATGGAAACCCGTCATTTTAACAGGCTGAAATTCTGCAGATAATTACTTTATAAAATTATCAATTTTCTGATACCAGTGGCATCCACTCGCAAGCCGTCAGAGGGTCGGAAATTGGGATAAATTAAAAATTCGATATTTCTAAAATGGAAACCCGTCATTTTAACAGGCTGAAATTCTGCAGATAATTACTTTATAAAATTATCAATTTTCAGATACCAGTGGCATCCACTCGCAAGCCGTCAGAGGGTCGGAAATTGGGATAAATTAAAAATTCGATATTTCTAAAATGGAAACCCGTCATTTTAACAGGCTGAAATTCTTTAGGTAATTACTTTATAAAAATATCAATTTTCTGATACCAGTGGCATCCACTCGCAAGCCGTCAGAGGGTCGGAAATTGGGATAAATTAAAAATTCGATATTTCTAAAATGGAAACCCGTCATTTTAACAGGCTGAAATTCGGTAGATAATTACTTTATAAAATTATCAATTTTCTTATACCAGTGGCATCCACTCGCAAGCCGTCAGAGAGGTGGAAATTGGGATAAATTAAAAATTCGATATTTCTAAAATGGAAACCCGTCATTTTAACAGGCTGAAATTCTGCAGATAATTACTTTATAAAATTATCAATTTTCTGATACCAGTGGCATCCACTCGCAAGCCGTCAGAGGGTCGGAAATTGGGATAAATTAAAAATTCGATATTTCTAAAATGGAAACCCGTCATTTTAACAGGCTGAAATTCGGTAGATAATTACTTTATAAAATTATCAATTTTCTGAAACCAGTGGCATCCACTCGCAAGCTGTCAGAGGGTCGGAAATTTGGGTAATTTAAAAATTGGATATTTCTAAAATGGTAACCCGTCATTTTAACAGGCTGAAATTTGGTAGATAATTACTTTATAAAATTATAATCTATTATCTAAGGTTTTCGAAACGTTAGCAGAATGTTATGGGGGAAAAAACCCTTCAGATACCTTAAAATCTCCACCACTGGCACGTCCAATGAATTCGAGAAGGGTGCGAAAAAGTAGCTATTAATAGTGGTAATGTGTTTACAAAAGCTCAGTCCTGTAGTTCAAAGGGTTCCTAAGATATTGGAAAAAAAGTTTTGACACCGTGTATCGCGAAAACGAAAGCCCGGAGAAAAATGAAAGTGGTAAAAACTTACTTTTTTCAAAAAGAATTTACAGTTTACCGTTGCGACACTTATTTAGGAACACCCTGTATAATTATGGCAGTTTGTTTTTGTAATATTTGTAAATAGTATTGGAAACTTTCGGCCGCCAGAAAAAGTATAATAAACACTCGTAAAGCATGGGAAACATGTGTTGCTATAAAAATTTAAACGACGTAAATTGATGGTAAATTGGTAGTTGGCCTAAATTTCGCGTTGGTACATTTAATTGACAGTTCGACCAAGTTATAAATTAATCCATCTCATAAAGCCTTGTGTCATCGCTCGAAAAAGGACGATTCAAGTCTGAAAAGGGCAATATTAAACGATATTAAGAAAATGTTCAACAAATCTTTCGAAGGATATAGTATCATCACTATTTTTTCTTCTTCTTTAATATCTTTGTTATTTTTGATATTACAACAAAAAGTTACTGGACTAAAATTGTATAGGATTCAATTTGCAATAAAAAATGTTTTTAACAAATTTTTATTGACCAATAGTTTACCTGATAAATGCTAAAAACAATTTAACCCCCTTTTTCCAAGATGGCGGCCGAAGTTGGAGGGTTGTGATCCCACAAACAAGTTAAGCTTTCTTTTACCCCCCCCCTCCCTCACATCTAAACAATAAAATTGGGTCCTCTAAAAAATGCAACCCCAAATGTAACTTTTCAATGGACTAAGTCCTAGTCAGGACATGTCAGAGGAGGAGGTTAAGACAAGAAATTTTAAAATACTCCTAAAATGTGCCGTCTGTCTTTTTTTACAATTTGTACGGTAGAACTTCGCCGTCGATGACTAAATAACTGCACATAAGCCGCCCCACACGTGCCACAAAGGCCTTAACTACATCCGCCGCGGATATTTTGGTAAGCCTAAAAACAAACAAAATGCACTGACGCAAAACACGTGCCGTCGAAGACAGGTCTTACCTACCTCGACGGTTGAGGCGGGCACCTGGGGCTTGTTTGGAATTTTCGTAAATATTTTTCTTATTCGAATTCAAGACAACGCCTGACCCAGTGCGAGGCGAGATTCGAGATATGTGCGCCTGTACAATGCTCGTCAGCTTAAAGTCACCAGTTCCATGGTCCATTCTTTTCTAGTGCCATTTATTATACACGGTGCTAGAAAGGGACAAAACATGGAAGTGGTGACTTTAAGCTGACGACCATTGTACGAGGTAACTGTAAAATGCGACTTATCTAATTTATAAGGCGAGAGAGAGAGAGAGCCTTGGGAACAGATTCGAAGCAATTTTTGTAAATATTTTTCTCGTTCGAATTCAAAGCATCGCCCGACCCAGTATGAGGTGAAATATGCGCACCTGTCTAATGCAACTGTAAAATACGTCTTATCTGTTCATGTTAAAGAATATAAATAAATAAACATTTTATCGAAATGCAGTCAGGGCTGTAGCCAAGAAATACAGGGTCTTAAAAAAAGAGTGTCAAATATTTCTGGAGGTAATAGTATGAACCAAAATAAGCAGAAAATTCTTAATAAACATGGGTCCGAAAAGTACCGGTTGCGGAGATTTGGACCACTATTCGTTTTTCAAACCTTTTATTTTATTAGGAATAAACCGACAAAGGAAGCTTTTAACAAACAAAAAACAAAGTTACAGAAGATGTTCAAAGTGCCCTCCGGCCATTTCCAAGCAGGCACGACATCTTCGTCTCAACGATATTCGAACTGTTTCGAAAACACCCTCCTTGGTTTGGATTTCTTGACACTTTTGATTAATCCGTAGCTGCAGCTCTTCCAGGCTATTTACAGGAGTACCATACACTAATGTCTTCAAATATCCCCAAACAAATAAATCTAGACGGTTCAGATCAGGCGATCTTGGAGGCCATAAAACAGGTCTGGTCCTTCCTATCCATCCATGTGGAAAAGTTTGGTGTAAATGCTCTCGAACGGCCATGGAAAAATGAGCTGGAGCACCATCATGCTGGAACCACATTTGTTGCCTCTGATTCAAAGGAATGTCTTCCAAAAACTCGTACAGCGTGTTCTGCAGAAAGTTGAGGTAAGCAGCGCCTGTTAATCGGTTTGATAAAACAACAGGACCTAGAAACTTGTCACTTACAGTACCCATCCAAATGTTTAATGAGAAACGTGCCTGATGTCCAGATTCTATTAGAGCATGAGGATTTTCGTCGGCCCAAATATGCGTATTGTGAAAATTAAACACTCCATTTCTTGTGAACCCGGCCTCATCAGTAAAAAGAATGTTTGCAAGAAAACGAGGGTCTTCAGCATCATGATGTAGAAACCGAACGTGCTTGATGATCATTTATTGGATTTAAGGCCTGTACTCGTTGCACATGGTATGGATTAAGCAGTTGCTCGTGAAGGATTCTCCAAACAAGAGGACCACTAATTCCTACCTCGGCTGATATCCTCCACACACTCGTACCTGGATTCTGCTCTACCACTGCTAGAATTTCTTCTTCTGCTCTAGGAGTGGATACCGACCTTGGTCTTCCGGATAAATGGTACTGTTTGCTCAAGGAACCGGTATCACGCAATCTTTGGTGAATTCTTCCAAACATGCGTTGTGAAGGAATCTGGAGATTTGGACAAGCGTCAACATAAGTGCGACCATACATAAAATTCATGTCTGTTAATTCTGCGTTAGAGTAATCAGCCATAGCGAAGAAAAACTTGTGCACTGAGAACAACTGTCAAATACGTAGTGTTTATTTCACTAAACATCAACCAACTATTATAAGAAAATACACAACGTTTTTGCAAAATAAAAAAACATAAAACATTCCATATCTCCGCAACCGTTACTTTGCGGACCCATGTTTATTGAGACTTCTCTGCTTATTTTGGTTCATACTATTACCTCCTTAAATATTTTTACATTCTTTTTTTAACACCCTGTATATTTCTTAAAAATAATCTCATATCTCGACAAGTTTGAACATATGATTTATGTTGTACAAATCGTTTTCTTAACGGCTAGTAAACCTAGCTAAATTGATAGGAAACCCTTATTCCAACCCCCATACGAAAACGAAATTTATTCAACTGATTGATTCCGTCCTTAAACAATTCCTTTAATCAAGATTAATGGTTTCTTTCGATCATTCTAACATACAACTCACACATTATACATTTTCCGTGTGTTTCTACAGGATTACATTATACGGGGTGATTCAGAACTTATCTAAAAGAATTTGGGAATAGATGCGTCATGACAAATAGAGTCAATATCGTAAAAAATGTTTTTGTAAAATCTATATAGGGAGTAAAACATTGTCATTTGTCGATGAAAAAACAAGCAAATTAAATTTCGCCAAAATTGTATTATCGGCCTTCACAATAGTCTCCCTTTAACTCTACACAACGATTCCAACGTTGCTCCCGCGATTGAAAATACTCTTGGTAATCCTCCGTAGTTAACCCGTTCAGCACCATGGTTACATACAGCTTTTTTGACCTCCTGTACGCCGCCATGACGAGTTCCCTTGAGGTGCGTCTTCATCTTGGGAAATAAAAAAATGCAGGGGGCAATATCGGGGCTATAGAGTGGGTGCGGCAACGTTGAAATGCCTTTTTTTGTCAAAAACTCTTGCACAATGAACGAGGAATGGGCTGGCGCGTTGTCGTGGTGCAAGATCCAGCCGTTCTCGGCGAGTTCGGATCGCACACGGATAACGCGGGCGCGCAGCCTTTCCAGGATGCCAACGTAGAACTGTCCAGTCACTGTCTGTCCGGCAGGAACAAATTCACGATTAATGATGCCGTGGATATCGAAAAATACGATCAACATTGCCTTCAGTCGTGACGTGGACATCCTCGCTTTCATTGGCCGCTCTCCACCCTTTCCCACCCAATGCTGACTTTGTTTACGGGTCTCGGGGTCATACTCAAATATCCAGGTCTCATCTCCAGTGCCTACCCTACTCATCCAGTCTCTACCGTCGCTCCGAATGCGGGACAACAAATCCTCGCAGATCGATTTTCGCAGGTACAATTTTTGCGTAAATCTTTCGCATATTCTCGTCAGACAACGCACGAATGCTTAGACGCCGGTCAGACGTGATCAGTCCACGCAAACTGTCAACATTCGCGTCAGTACGAGAGGTGACGGGAGCTTCTTCACGTCGATCGTCTTCTTGAACAGTTTTGTCCATTCAAACGCGCGTGTTTTCGACATGCACTCGTCTTCATACACCATCTGCAATTTTCGAAGGATTTTCGAGGGTTTTTCGCCAGATTTAATTAAAAATTGAATCACAACACGTTGCTTATAATTTGAGTCGCTCATTTTCACGACGCCACTAAAAAGTTACTTCCAAAAAATACACATAAAACACAAACCAAACGTGCTATCGACTTCAACCTTGGACTGAAATTAAAAGGAAGGTCCCCTCTCTCTAGAAAAACGTTGACAAACGATGCAGTGTTGCCAGTTTCCCAGTTATAACTAAATTCCCGGATTTTAATTGCCACAACTCGGTCATTGCTGGGCTAGTGTAGTCTATAGACAGGCGATTCCGAATATTGAAATTCGATTATTTGTTGGAGGCACTAAAGTTTTTGTGACGCCAGTCTTTACATTAGTTTTTCAAGTGTCAAAAATGGCTCGTCCTTATAAAAATGTTATTTCTTTTCTTGAACATTTCTTTCCATTTTTTGTCCAGTCGCAGATTGCCGCCTTATCAGGTTTTACAGCGGACCAGTTTCCACTGCATTTTCGAACTGTCCTTTTAGTTTTTTCTTAAAAATTGTATTTGTAAGAGTGTACACTCAAAATTTTTTTTTCAGATAAGTTTCTAAATCATCCTGTATACACAGTTACAAGTATTAATCTGCCATTTTTAGAAAAGCAAACCCTTTGTAATTGCTCAAAATGCCTTTAATTAAAAATTTCTGACAGATAGAAAAAATATACCACATCAGCTCTGTATTGCAATTAGTGCGAAGATAAAAAACCTCAATTATAGTTAATTTGTTATTTATTCAAAATAAACAAGATCTAACAAGCGTCCTATTTTTAGATCACTACGTAAATGGTAAAATATCCTTATTTAAATTCATAACAACAAAGTAGGTCCGCGACGTATCTTAGCATTTAAAATCGGTAAAAGCATATTAAATCAAAATATATGTTTCAATAATTTTAGCAATTAGGTAGCTATTTATATGATTATCGTAAAAATTCTACAGGCTGTCTCGGTGAAGGTCCATTAGAATCGATTTAAATTTTGAAAATTTCGGCTCTAAGCTTTCGGAAGTGCTCTATTTAAATAAAATACGGTAATTCTTGTAGCACTTCTGGTTATGGAACACCCCGTATATTTTTGCATATTTCGATTCTACGCTTAATCTTATATCAAACTTCCTTATATCTATATATCTCTAATGGTTATCGAGACATTTTAACTATATAAAAAAGTTGCTTTTCGATATTTCAAAGAGAGATCGGGGAATGCATATCACTTTCACAGACATTTTAAAAGTGTTTAATTTTATATACGGTAGTGAAAATTTATTGTTGAATTTGCTTAACTCCGAACCGCTAAAACTTGGATTTTCTAAATTGAACACCCCGTATATTTAATCAAAAACTGTTGTAGATATTTGTTGGACAGCGAGATAAAAAGTATTTACATTTTTCGCATGAAATTTCTTAAGGATCTATTCCTAAGTTCGACTATTTATACTTGACTCACCTTGTACAAGTAGCAGGTGAGTTTAAATCATAGTAGATATTTCAAACACCCCTTCATGCACCTGCTCTGGGTCGGTTCTTATGCGGACACCTTGTACCTATATGCTTGTTCATCTTTTTCAAGATACCTTAGATTGATGCATTCCCTTTCTAAAGCTAATTTTACTATCATTTTTGGTAGTTTGTTTCCATTTTCTATTACCGCTTTTGCCCCATTTCATTATTTCTACAAACTTATCGAAAATTAATCTGTAGATTGTAATAAAACGGGTATAAGGCGGTTTATTGCTCTAAAAATAGTAGTGTTGTTAACATTATTTTGGTAACATTCACGTCAACAAAAAATATTTTGACAGTAATCAAATAATTATTCTTCTTCAATATAAGGTTGATAAGCATAAACGTCTTTTAAGTTTAATATTTGACTAGAATTTAGTTAAAAATGAATTTCATTGAAGAAACAGTAATTAATGCGTGCAGTGCGTATATCAAAGTTTTTGCTGGAAGCTTCTAATGAAATATATTTAATGGAAAACGTGGTACCAATTTTTGGAGTAGCTGGGGTATGCCGAACTGACGATCTATTGTATAATCTAAAGTGAAGGACGTGGAGTATAAAAATTGTGTCATGTGCAGTTTCTTACAACAAAAAATAATGTGCAAAGAAGATTTGTACTAACAGATTGGGTACCATTTGTCAATCGTTAATGCAATTCCGACCAAAAAAGACTCAGGTGGTTGGAAAGCAGACAATTTCAGTAATTCCGTACAACATAGCATTTCTTAAAATTTCAAACCCAAATCAGTACACCAGCCACTCGTTTCGAAGAACGTGCTCTACATTACTAGCAAATGCCCCAGGTGTGGGCATTTTAGATATGAAAAGGCACGGGTAGCGGAGAATACAGCAGATTCAGTGACCCATAGAATAGAAGTTGCTAATAAAATTACGCCCGAAAAATCGATATCTATTCAGCAAAGCAAACATTCATATACAGAATTTAATGTTTATGTTGAGCAAATCTACCAACAAGTCAACATTTCCAGTGGCGTTATTTTAGAACAGGATTTCAATCAACATTTAAATCTTTGAGGAACATACATATTGTAATTTTACGTTTAATTTCTTAACTATCACAATTCAGCACAAGCCCGTTTCTTTATTTTCGAAAACAGTGGGGGGGGGGGTTAGTTCACACCCAAATTTACGATTTTTCAAAACTTTCCGGGGAACGGCAAAATATTCGGAACAACTAGCACAATTCAGCACATTAAAGAAAAACACGATTTTCGCAAAGTACTTGGTACAGTAAGATCGTATCAAAATTTCCGTTTTTTTCCGGAGAACGGAAATAGATATCAATATTCTTTAAACAGCACAATGTAGCACAACAACTGTTATTTTTTCATTTTATCAAAAAATGGGGGGTTAAAGTTCACACCTAAATTTCGGTTGTTCAGGATTTTCCGGGAACGGTGGCAGATATCAAACTAGCACGATATAGCACATTAAAGAAAAATGCGACTCTCGGAAAATGGCTATTATTTTTCTTTAAAATTTTACGGCACAATTCAGCACAACCTTTATTTTTTAGTTTATCAAAAAATGGGGGGGTTAATTTCACGCACATTACAGAATTCCATTATCGAAAATAGGCGAGAACAATATGGGAACACCAGAAGATGCCAGTTCACTGCTGCCTACCTGCTCTCGAATGTTAAGCTAGCTCCGGAAACTCCACAGTTCCTCAATCCCTAAATGTGTCGGAAATAAGCTCACCGACCCACGCAAAAACGCTCCCAGACGGAAATAGAAGCAAAACAAGGCACCTAGACAGCGTCTCCGGCGTCGGCGTCCGTTACCGGTTCCGAAAGTCCTTTTTGGAGAGGCGCGCGTTCTCGCCGACGCCGCCGATGACAAGCCCGTTGATGCTTCGCGGAGGCTCGAATTAACGCCGTGCTCTTTGGTCTCGAGTAATCACAGACACTGCCGCCCGTGCTCTATCCGCCAGGCCGGAGATAAAAGGCCGGTTAATAGCTGACGGGAGACGTACGAGGGTCGGACGATATATTCTAGGAATGCACTAGCAGGGGGCCCGGTCATTGTTTTCATGAACTGGTTAACAGTTTTAGGAAAATTTAAAGGAAGTGCTAGGGGTTAGAGAAATGAGAAATAAACTACAGTCGGATTTCAAAATGGTAGAGAGGGCCATCAATTTTTTTTTTATCTGCTTTTTAATTATAAAACAGATGGACGTACAACGTCACATCACGCTGTCGGATCTTGGACTACTATGTATTAGTAGCGGTTGTAAGTGAGGATTTATTTCTTCTAGAAAACCTGAGAACTCAAATAACTTGTGACTGTCAGTGTTTCTTGTAGTCTGATTGATGAGGTAGTAAATTGAATTAAAACTATGCATCAGCATGAACTAACAGGAATAATATTTCTTTTTCTCACTTATAATTGCAAGAGGTTTGTATTTTTTACTGTTTAAGAAAGGTATTTTAAGCTAATATGTATCAAATCTCCTACAATTCCTACAAAGATACATATTACCTTAAAATACCTTTCTTAAACAGTAAAAAATGTTACAAAAGCTAATAATAAGGAATATATGGGTAGATATTGTGGGTGTAGTTCAACGCAGGTTAGGGCTTTTGTCCACTGAGTAGTTAGGTTCACACAATATTGTTAATACCTGAAAATATATGAAAAAAGGTTTGTATTTTACCGGATAAATTTGGATTGTTCAATGAGGAACTGTTGCCTAGCAATTAGACGACAAAAACTGTCAACTATTAAAAATGCAAGGTGGAGCGTTTTTAGAAACAGTTTAGAATGTAAACAACACAAATTTACCGGGTATCAATACAAACATCGAGTGTAATCCGACAGGATAATTTAATAAATAATTTTAGAAACATATTAATGCAAACTTTATTTAAGAAACACTAACAATAAAAACATTTTTATTTGAGCGTGCAATTATTAAACACGCAGTTATATTCATACGAGGAATATTAATGTCGCTACGGGTGCCACCGCTAATCGTTTCTGTAGTAGTTTGTTCTTTTTCCAAACGAATCGATTGAATAATGCTCGAATGATAGTCTTTGTCAACTTGGAAGTATAGTTTTATTGATGATGAAAAGCTGTATCCTGTTATTTTTATTAAAGCTTGTTCTTCAATTCTGCTTTTACGCTGCCGCTCGATTTGAGTGATTTGTAATTTTAACGCGTTTGACATCTATACCAATCCGTTGTGCTGAACATTTAGTCCATTTGGAAAATGAATTCCAATCGGTACATTTTTATACCAAATCTTTAGAATTTCTCTTCTTCCAAAAGGGATTTGGTGTAAGAAATACTCTGTCCAATGTTATAAAAGTGCCTCGTTTTCCATCAACTTTTTCTTCCTCTAAATTATTATTGGTAACCCATTTGCTATCACAAAATTTAATGTCACCGCCTTGTCTCGTTTTCGAAAATACAGGATTATGCTGGATACGTCCAGTTCCTTTTCCATTATTTTCAATTTCAGATACGAAATAATAATAATAATAATAATCTCTCACTAGTGCGATGTTCGATTGTTTTTTTTTATATAAAAAAACTGAAATTCTTGTGAAAAATTAGTCAACGAATGCACATTTCAATTTTTCAATATCTCCTAAAATAAAGTTACAGTAGAAACGTTTACGAATGATCATCCTGTATATAAATATTAGACAAAAAAATGTATATATTTAAGTTATTTATAAATACTCGTATTTTTACATCATATATAACACTAATTAAGGCTCATTTTGTTGGAATGACAAAACAATATTCCATATTTCGAAAAAAATAATAACTAAAAATGCAATTACTGTTAAAAATCAAATAAACTGATTCATTATCTTCAACACTGTGTGCAAATTAAAAAAAAATTGCCGTTACTTAGTTAACTTACCTGTTACATTTTATCTGTCAAATAGCTTTGGAGATGTTTGAATTAATACCACAATTTCATGAGGAAACACAGTTTTTGCATACGTATTTGTCATTTCTTCAACTATTTCCATGACAATTTCATTTTCTGCACCAAACATATTCAGTGTAAAATACAGTAACACCACTCTATTAGTTATTTCTGGCATAAACTAAGATCTAGTTGTCACAGTTTCAAATTTATGTGCAAACGCTGTAGTCAAACCTATGCATTATGCTAATTTTCAACCACACATCAAGCACGGAATTGTAAACATACATATAACAACGTAAACTAAAGAGAATCTCTATTACAAAAATGGTTTGTGTAACAATAACTGGCCTACACATTCCTCGGGTACGATATTGTAAACATTGTAGGTGTTCGAAGATATATTCTTTAGCGATACCATCATTTAAAATATTGTGAATTTTGTTATACAGTGTCCGGAAAAATGTGGGAAATCTCTCGGGTGCAGATAGAACATGAAAAAATAAGATGACAAGTTCCTTTTAATTTTTTTCAAGGACACATATCCGTAGGGAGAGCCTGTAGGAATAAAAATAGGAACTTATCTTATTTTTTCATGTTCTATCTGTATCCGAGAAATTTCCCACATTTTCCCGGACACCCACAAATCAAAATACATATTATTCTGAAACAGTTGGAATATTTAAAATATGTTTCAGTAACGGAAGAACGATTTTTTTACCGGAATATCGAATTAAACCGTTTTATGAAATCTTCGCTATTAACGTAGTTTCTGCAGGAAGAACTACTTAAACCGTAATAGGCTAAACAAACGTCCAGTGCAAAAGGACGAGCCGTAAAATTACAATTTTGATGGGAACGACCTACACTTCCCTACAACTACTACTATCTTGCGTAGGTTCATTTATAACAAGTATTTGATGGAATATTTTGTTGCACATTTGAAAACATTAATCACCAGGTGGATTTTACTTTGGATCAAATCAGTTTCAAGTGAACCCTCTTCTTATTATTGTATCGCCCTCGTATAATTTAACCAGAAGCTCTGTCGCCAACATTCTTTCTGGCTATCGAGATAACAAATTTACTGACGTATCGCAAAGAAAGTCATATTTTAGTGCTGACAAATGGTTAACTAACGCAATAACCCAAGTACAGACAACACATATAGATAACGGATTTTTTAATGGGCCAAATTCTGTGTAATACTGAAACATGTATAAACAATCATGATGCATTCGGCCTGTCAGTGTTTACTTCACGAGATGCTAATACATGTAATAAATAAACTTTTTAATCACCCTGTATTATAATCTTCTTCTTCTAATTTTAAATCAACACGGTTTTTGTTGTAATAAATCTACTTCTACAGTCATCCACAGTTTTATTGATGAGCTCATTAAGTTTATCGATGCAGGCGAGTGCCCTGTTGGGGTATTTTGTGACCTCAGCAGGGCGTTCGAGTGTGTCGATCATGATATTGTCACGGAATTTGCCCCACTCACTCCCAAACCTACGACTGTGGCACCGCGAATTGCCTAAGATTGCCCCGATCGCCCCTACGCCATTCTGGTAAACAAACAACATGCGTGATCGAGATCGGCCTGGAAAAATCGAGAATCGCCGAGAAGCATTCCAGTCGTACTAGAAAATGGATCTAGAGATACTGGAATATACCTGGAATATTCGTTGGGTCTATAAAAGAAGAATAAACGGCCAAGTTAGTTAGTCTTGTATAAGTCTTGTATTACAGTTTGAATTAAAGTGTTTAGTTGGAGATATCAAAGTGATTTAGATAGCGATTAATTAAATAAGTGTTTAGTTGACCTGTAATTAGTAGTGTTCAGTAGTTAATAAAGAAGTAATTTATTAACGGATTGTTTTTCTGGAAGTGAAAGAAAAGTCGGATTGGGAAATCCGTGACAATTTGGTGTCGGAAGTGGATTTAGTTGGAAGTTTTAAAGAGCTTTCTGGAACCCTGTCCACAAAGTGGGATTTAAGTGGAAGTTTGAAGAACTTTCTGGAACCCTGTGCGCGGGTGGAATAAAGACCCAAGTGTGGCATATCACTGCAATCGTCGTGACTCAAGGAAGTGAACGGTGGTATTCGCGAAGGACAATCTCGAACATTCTAGAACTTTGTACAGGAGTGAGACAAATACCCAAGTGTGATATATCACCGCACTCGTCGTGACTCAAGGAAGTGAACGGTGGTATTCGCGAAGGACAATCTCGAACATTCTAGAACTTTGTACGGGAGTGCGACAAAGACCCAAGTGTGACATATCACTGCACTCGTCGTGACTCAAGGAAGTGAACGGTGGTATTTGCGAAAGACATTCTCGAACATTCTAGAACTTTGTACGGGAGTAAAACAAAGACCCAAGTGTGACATATCGCCGCACTCGTCGTGACTTAAGGAAGTGAACGGTGCTATTTGCGAAGGACATTCTCGAACATTCTAGAACTTTGTACAGGAGTGAGACAAATACCCAAGTGTGATATATCACTGCACTCGTCGTGACTCAAGGAAGTGAACGGTGGTATTTGCGAAGGACATTCTCGAACATTCTAGAACTTTGTACGGGAGTGAGACAAAGACCCAAGTGTGGCATATCACCGCACTCGTCGTGACTCAAGGAAGTGAACGGTGGTATTTGCGAAGGACATTCTCGAACATTCTAGAACTTTGTACGGGAGTGAGACAAAGACCCAAGTGTGACATATCGCCGCACTCGTTGTGACTCAAGGAAGTGAACGGTGGTATTTGCGCAGGACATTCTCGAACATTTTAGAACTTTCTACCGAAGTGACACAAAGACCCAAGTGTGGCATATCACTGCACTCGTTTCATTGTAAGGAAGTCAACGGTGACATTTACAAACACATTCGAGGACATTCTAGAACTTTCCAAATAGAGTGAATGCCTGTAACTAGAAGCCAAGTCAATATGGATGCACAATTGGCGAAACTGTTAGAAATGATGCAGGCAATGCAACAGGAAATGAAAGACCAGACGAAGACGATGCAAGAGAAATTAGAAGAACAGGGACAAACAATGCAAAATAAATTAGAAGAACAGGGACAAACAATGCAAAATAAATTAGAAGAACAAGGGCATAAAATGGAAGACCAGACGAAGACAATGCAAGAAAAATTCGAAGAACAAGGGCATAAAATTGAAGATCAGACCCAAATAATGCAAGAGAAGTTAGAAAAGAAATTAGAAGATCAAATGCAGATAATACAACAGGAAATGAGAGCTCAGACAACCGAAATGCAGGCGAAGTTAGAAAAATTAGAAAATACAGTAGAGGAGAAACTGTTAGAACAAAGAAAAGAAATCGACGAAGAAATAAACATGGTTAGAGGAACCTGTGAAGAGCTTCGACATAAATTAGACAAGATAGCAAAGGAGGGCGTAATCAAATCAGAAGGACCTGTTATCCGAACTCAGAAAACGAAGCCTCCTGAATTTGACGGCAAGGTCTCCTGGAATGTCTATCTACGTCAGTTCGAAGCAGCAGCTGCGGCAAACGAATGGTCTGACTATGAGAAGGCTACAGCTCTGATAGTTGCTTTACGAGGGGAAGCTCTTGACGTCTTACAAGGAGTTCCTGCTGGGCAGCAGAGTAACTATGACCTTCTGAAACAGCATATGGAAATGAGATATGGGGATAAGCACCTGCAGCAAGTGTACCAGGCACAATTGAAAAATCGTCACCAGCAGAGTGGAGAGAATTTACAACATTTTGAGACAGACGTTGCCCGACTGGTTCGATTGGCATATCCAACAGCGTCCGAATTTGTAGATCAGCTCTCCATCCAAGTCTTTATCGACGGCCTAAGAGATTGTGAAACCCAGCAGGCACTACGACTCGCTAGACCTAAAACGTTGAATGACGCTCTTTCACATGCACTGGAATTCGAGGCAGCAAAAATGGCGTCCGGTAGACATGTCAAAGTGCGAGCCATCAATAATAACACCGATAGTATGGCAAATGGAGAGATAATAAGGACGCTGAAGGAGATTGTTGATAAGTTCAGCCCAACTACTAGGACAAAGAAAGAACAATCTGATAGTCGAAGAGATCGCCTTGTTCAATGTTGGAACTGTGGACAGATGGGACATCTGAAGAGACAGTGTAGGGCCCCGGTCGCAGATCAGCAAAGGCGCGTCTCTCAAGCGGTAGCCTCCAGGGAACATGTTAAAGTGCGGACTATCAGTGATAACAGCGATAGTATGGGAAATGGAGAGATAATCAAAACACTGAAGGAGGCCATTGATAAATTCAGCCTAACTACCAGACCAAAGAGAGGACAACTTGATAGCCGAAGAGGTCGCCCACTTCAATGTTGGAACTGTGGGCGGACGGGTCATCTAAAGGGACAGTGTAGGGCCCCAGTGGCAGATTGGCAATGGCGCGACTCCCAGGCAGGCAGGAAACATGGAAACGCAGAAGCCCTTTCTAGCCCTTGTCCTACCAACAACAACAAACACTGTAGTAGTCTTGAAAGGAAAGAGGATATATCATCAGTTCCTTGTAAGGTGGTAGCAGCCCAACCTGAAGACAGATGGAGTTCAGCGGCGATTCGGGAAGACCAGCAAGCTGACTGTGACATCAAGCCCTTACTAGACTGGAAAGAAGCCAACAACCGACCCTCGTGGGCTGAAGTCAGCAGTAAAAGCCCAACATTAAAGAGCTATTGGGCTCAATGGAATTCCTTGGTGTTGGAAGACGGTGTCCTAAAAAGAGCATGGGAGAACAATGACTTAACTGAGGTCAAGAAACAAGTACTACTCCGGATGTCCCGGGTCAATTAAGTGCTGCATGAAGTACATAGAGTTACTGTGGGGTGGACATTTCGGTATCAATAGGACTCTACAGAAGATTAGGGAGCGTTTCTACTGGTTGAGCTGTAGGACGGATGTAGAAGATTGGTGCCGAAAATGTGACGTATGTGCAGCCAGCAAGGGACCTAAGACCCGTTCCAGAGGCAAAATGCGCCAGTACATCGTAGGAGCACCGTTCGAGAGAATTGCCATTGATATCGCTGGCCCATTTCCGAAAACTCAAAATGGAAACCGATATCTGTTAGTCGCCATGGACTACTTTAGTAAATGGCCGGAAGTATACCCTCTTCCCAATCAAGAGACCACGACCGTAGCAGAAGCCCTAGTCAACAACCTGTTCTGCAGATTTGGTGTGCCCATGGAACTGCATTCAGATCAGGGCAGAAATTTCGAATCAGGTGTGTTCCGAAAGGTTTGCGAGCTTATGGGTATCCGGAAAACCAGGACCACCCCACTGCATCCCCAGTCAGATGGTATGGTGGAACGCTTCAACGCCACACTAGAAACCAATCTGAGGATGTTTGTGAACGAGAACCAAACAGACTGGGACAAGCTCATTCCACTCTTCCTGTTAGCTTACCGCTCAGCTGTCCATGAAACTACTGGGAAGACTCCCGCAAGGATCATCTTTGGAAGAGAGCTTCGCCTTCCAGCAGATTTGGTATTTGGTCGTCCTGCGGAACAGCCCACCGAGCCAGACACTTACACCCATGAGCTAGAACGAAGACTAGCAGCCGTACACGATCAAGTCAGATCTCGAATGCGACTAGAGAGCGATCGCATGAAGACTCGATACGACGTCCGGGCCAATACAGTCGGATTCCAACAAGGTGACCTGGTGTGGCTGTACAACCCCACGCGGAAGAAAGGAAGATCGCCTAAACTACAGAACCGTTGGGAGGGCCCCTACACAGTCATTAAAAGAATCAATGATGTCGTCTACCGGATACAGAGGACTCCCAGGAGTAAGATGAAGGTCGTCCATCTGGAGCGTCTGTCCCAGTATAGAGGTGTATCCGATCGGGACGATCGGTCCTAAGGAGGGGGCAGTGTCACGGAATTTGCCCCACTCACTCCCAAACCTACGACTGTGGCACCGCGAATTGCCTAAGATTGCCCCGATCGCCCCTACGCCATTCTGGTAAACAAACAACATGCGTGATCGAGATCGGCCTGGAAAAATCGTGTAAACGACGAGAAGCGTTCCAGTCGTACTAGAAAATAGATCTAGAGATACTGGAATATACCTGGAATATTCGTTGGGTCTATAAAAGAAGAATAAACGGCCGAGTTAGTTAGTCTTGTATAAGTCTTGTATTACAGTTTGAATTAAAGTGTTTAGTTGGAGATATCAAAGTGATTTAGATAGCGATTAATTAAATAAGTGTTTAGTTGACCTGTAATTAGTAGTGTTCAGTAGTTAATAAAGAAGTAATTTATTAACGGATTGTTTTTCTGGAAGTGAAAGAAAAGTCGGATTGGGAAATCCGTGACAATATATTAGGGGCAAAACTGTATTATTATGGAATCAGGGGAATGTCATGATTGGATAATGTCCTTCTTAAAGCAACGCAAACAATATGTGAGTATAAATCATTTGAACAATGATTTAGTTGATTTGGAAATGGGAGTGCCCCAGGGCTCTGTCTTGGGCCCTGTCCTCTTTATTTTGTATATAAATGATATAACTGAATCGTTTAACGATACACATTTTACTTTTTACGCAGATGATACATCACTTATAATATCTGATAAGTCTTATAGTTCCCTAAAACACAAATGTGAACATACAATCGCAAATTTAGTCAAATTGTTTCAAAATATCTCCTTATACTTTAATTCGGGTAAAACACAAATACTGAGATTTCATACATCTCAGAAACGAATTGATAATCTTAGACTTTCTGTTGATGATAATGTGGAATTCCTAGTTCAGTATGTGGACTCCTGGTGGTGACCATTTGATTAAATTATACTATGCACAGAATGAGAGCAGATTGAGATATGGGATTGCCTTCTGGGGGGATCATGTGCTGATATCTTCTAAAAATTTATATTTATTTATATATTTACTTTATATAGTCTATTCGTTTTTGAGATCTGTGTATTCGTTTTTAATAATAAACTGAAATTTGTTACTAATTTTAATGTACATAATAGAAATACTAGAGCAAAAAATGATTTACATCTCCCTTATTCCAGAGTTAATTTGTCGTTTAAAGCCCCTAGCCGCATTGGGGCTAAGATGTTCAATAATCTCCCCGAACATATTAAAAGTATTCAGAGTAAGAAGAGCTTTAAATATAATCTTAACTTTTTTTTGTCGATAAGTGTCTGTATAGTACCGCTGATTTCTATAGCTGAATGTTCCTGTGATTTTTGTTAGTGTACTTGCGTTTATTTACAGTCTTATTTGTTCTTGCGTATGTCCTTTTTTTTAAATTATAGTGTGACTCACTTCCAAACTTGTAGCAAGTGTTATCTTTGTTTGTGTATTTATGTCTTTGTTTTATCTATAAGTATATTGACTTTTCATATATATTTTGTATGTCTTTAAAGAATAAAAGGTTTTTGAATTTTGAATTCTGTACTATTGCTTTAGAAATAAAGCAATATGCGGAAAAAACCGCTCTTGAATATAAACTATAACTAAACAAACACTCGATTTTTCTATAAATTTGTGTCATTGCAGTTTTGCATGTCCTACAGAAGTGAAGGTATCTTTTACATAAAAAACTATGTTTATATCCATTGAATGAACAAATACAATGTGCATACACTTATTTCCTTCTCTTTTTCATAATGTCTAAGTAAACATACAATTAAGGTCTCTAAACTGCCTTAATGACAATGACCCCAATAAAATGGACCAGCCTGAAGATTCAACTACACATATGTATTCGTTTAATTAGAGTTAACGACCAATTTGTTAATATATACAACAGGAAAATTAATATCTTGCCACTTACAACGCAGCAAAACTAGATACAATGTCGACATTTGAAATAAACGGTCATGACACAAAAGCTGCTTTGTTTCGCTCAGATTTTTTGTGATCATTATTACAAAACCTGCAACAGGATTGCCACGTGATTGGCTAATATAGAATCATGATTACAAAATCACGTTCGTACGAAAGCAGCTATTGACAACGATGAACGATGTCAAAGATTACTGTCGATTTTGAAAACAAATTTGCAAAAAACCAATGACCAAATCCTTATTTTTAATAGGGTCGACATAATTAATTCTATTTTAAACAATACTCTACAGGCTACTTGTTTATATTCATTCATCGAACTACTTTTTGTTGTACTAATATTTCACCACTCATCAAAGTCATAGAGCCTGAATCTATACATGCCAGTATTTATTTAGACTACGACTTAATTCCATTTTTTTTTTCTCTTCAACCGTCCAAACCGATTAATTCATTATACAAATCGATTTTTTTATACACTGCATGCCGTCGAATCTTAATTTGCAATCAGTTGTAAGTGTAAACACCATTAAAACTAACAACTGACGTTACAAATTGCCGACACCTTGACCTTCGGCTCGTGCTGAGCCGACAGGGAAAATATTAAAAAAAAAGAACAAACCCATGTGCATGTTCCTCCAATTTTCGACTGTTTCGAAATGCGGAGCCGTGTCACGTCCGTTTATTATTTTATTAGGACAAGAATTAGAACTAAAATGCGTACTTCATGGTGTGATAAACAAGAATTATACAACTAGTCGTAACGTAATAACATTATTTACATACACTATTTGCGGTTTTCACAGGACCGGCTTCAGTTCTGAGGAACACGAGATACCATCGAAACAAAGATTTTACGGCCAAGACAATGATGTATGGCACAGGTAGCCCGATCATATTGCTGCGTATTTTTGATGGCAATTGACAATTTAACCCTATTAATATACAAGGTGGTAGAGTTGAACTTTTAAAATTATTTTTTCTTCAGATTTTCGTGTATCACTTTGAAATTTTATAGATACTTCTTATTATTAAACAAATCCTCTTATAGTATTATAGTAAATGACGCCTAAAAAACAAACGATTTTTTATAATGTTATAATGTAGACTTTTGTTTAGAACATTTTACTACTTTTGATAATTTTTGTAATGTTCTAACTTCCTCTAAACTGTTCTAATTTATTTTATACAGTGTATTTGAATATAGGTTTAGCCAGATGTGCCATTTTTACACAAATAAATGCTTCTTATAAATGTAAATTCGTTTACTAAGAAAAAAACATTTATTTGTGTAAAAATGATACATCTAGCTAGTCTTATGTTCACGCACTCTGTATAAAATAAGTTAGAACATTTTAGAGAAAGTTAGAACATTCCAAACTGTTCCTTTGCAATTTGAAATTTAAAAATATTAAGTGCTCATTTTGCTGCGAGTATCTCTCAAAAATCGAATTTATCTCGAAAATTAAGAGTTTTATGAAACATTATCAAGAGTAATAGAATGTTATAAACAAAATTCTACAATATGAAGTTATAAAAAATTGTCCATAGTCATACATCACAAAAAAGTGAGATGAAATTACCCGGGATGACCTGCTTTTTTGTCACACCCTGCATAATGCAGTGTCTTAAGTATCTCGGCGGTTTCTTTACTGCTATTGCTCTATACAAGTAGAAAGTGATATCATAAATTTCGTTGCTCTAGACTCTAAGTGAAAATTTATAGCTGAAGTATAAATAAGACAAGAAAGTCTTTTTACTGCCGTTCATAAATTATGTATGATAAATAGGTAAATAATAATAAAAATAAATAGGTACCAAAAAATATTTGAAGTTCTCGCCGTCTTGATGGAACTTAACTGCAGTGGCGTGCATACAATAGAAGTATAAAAGCATTGCCTACCCTAACAAAGTTACCAATACCACCAATACACTTTTTTTGTTAAAAAAAGATATACTATCTACTATGCTCTATCCTGTCTCAGTCCTCTTAAAACTCATAATAATATAATTAATAAATTATACACCTCTCGCCGCTGGCGCAAGAGGTAATTTTATTTAAGTTTCTCAATGACGCTCAGCGCGCACTGCTCTACTGTGTATAAGCATCGTATTTAAAAAGAAAGCAAAGCAGTTTCAGCCGATTAATACAAATTCATATGGAGCGCTAAAGCACTGCTTGCTTGGCGGTCGATCTGAGTCGAGCTGACCCGACCGATAACGAAAATGCGAAAATGAAGCGAATTGGGACGGAGAAACACTTTCTTTAGAATGTACGAATTTACTTTGCAAGACTTCCAGTTGAATTATTTTTTTAGTAATTTTTAATGGAATATTTATAAAAACTGATATTCTTTTTAATATAATAAAATAAAAAATCGTAGAATTGGCTGTTGTTTAAAAAAATCGAAGGATTTAAAAATTTGATAACTTTTACAATAACTGACAAAATTTATGAAAGAACTATAACTAATTGCGGCGAGCCAACAAGAAAGCGGAATATTAATGATGTAAAGGTACATTATAAGCGAATATTTCAAGAATATATTGGACAATATCAAATTGGAAATTTCTGATCGTTACAATGAAATTAACCAGCTGCATTTTTTTCGCCTTCTTGATCTAGATTCTTTTTCGCAATACAAAGATAATTTTCCTGACGAAATATTTTCGGAGCTAAAAACAAAATATAAAGAGTTTGATTTTGACAGATTACAAAAACGAGATGATTTGTTTATATTCTTCATCAGAATTTGCCGGTCTCAATGCCTATGAAATTATTAGATTTTGCGAAAAAAACAGAATGTGCCACGTGTTGCCGCAACTTGTTACATTAGCCAAGCTTGTGACGATACCAGCTAGTAGCCCTTCGGCAGAACGATCTTTTTCCGATTTGAAACGAATTCATAAGTACCTACTTACGAAACACTCAGGAACAAGAGAGATTAAGCAACTTAGCAGTTTTTTCAATTCAAAAAGAACTTATGCAAGACCTAAAACAAAATACTAATTTTTATGATGATGTGTTTTAAAAATTGACCGCCGTATTGACCTAATTTTTAAAAAATAATTGTGTTTAATATTTTATAAGTAATCATTAATCTAATAGACTGCGTGCTCGACTGCGTGTTAAGTGTGTTTGTTACTCGGTTTCTTATGCAAGAAAGAACCCACTGTTTTTGTTTTAAAAATACTTAGTTTTAAGTGTAATGTCCAAATCAATTATTGACTATTATACTGACACTGACATTTCCGAACGAGAGCATATTTTAGTGGATCATAGTAGTAAGTAATTTAAATGTTTGCCTACCCTATTGTAACTGGCATTGCACGCCACTGCTGAACTGTCACAGATGTTGCCATGTTGTTATTTTTTTATATTTTGTAATATATGGCGCCTTTTGCTGGTACGTTTTCAACGACGTTGAAAGGTAATTTCTGACTTGTAAAGATCAAAGGTGCACACGCAGAATCGTCGTCCTTATTATTCCATAACAAGTGATTTCCCCATTGAAACCACAACTACTTCATCATTCCAATAATAAATAGCTATTTTTTGTACGTTTTCAAACACTCAATTAAAAAATTCGTAGACTAAAGCAAGCATGGATATGAAAACGGTAAAATTATTTTAGAAAATTAATTACTTTGAAAGAATGGATGACTACTTATCAAATACACCCCGTAGCCGACCTATCCACACGTCAACATCCGTGTACTCCATAAGACTTAGAAAACCAAACCAATCATAAATAATGACCCTCCAAAATGCATAAGTACTCACACACTCAAGTAGCAGTCCCGTAAGTAGTTTATTTAGTTACCAGCTCGAGTCGGTTTGGGAACTAAACAGTTACAATGACTATACGGGCCATTAAACTGAACGGATTTCGTAATACTTTGAGTCATACCTAGGGCTTTATTCGTTCTGAATCACGGCGGTTTTTTCGGCTGTCACTTTCACCCAAACCGCAAAACAAAAATTTTACGACGCGCGATTTATAAACGTGCAGCTCTAAATATACACACATATAAATAGAAAGTATTTATCAATATAAACAGAGGAAGTAAGTGTCAAAACGTCATCGTGAGTCACACTGTAGCAGATACATAATTATCTCTTTTTATAATTAGTTGGACGCAATCAAGAAATTATGTAATCAGTTGTGTTTATAGATTTAAATTAAACAATGTTACCAACCCAAAGAAATTAAATCAAGTCTAGAAGCGTGTTGTAACATTTTAAAAAGGGTCTGATCCAGCTATATTTTTTACCTTTTTATAACGTTATCGTTAATTTTGGTGAGATTTATAACGGTTTCATATTTTTTTCCATACACCAGCCACATGTTTTGATCCGTTTGTTTTGATCTTTGGTCTATTTTCGAATATACACTAAAATTATCATCACATCTTGTTAACAGATTTTGACGTGACTAGCTGTTTTTAGAACAAAAACTATTTTTAAAATCAAAACATAAATATAGACACCATACCATTTAAAATAATGATTCATCTTCGTTCGAATAATTAAGTATGCAGTAGTAATATTAATTGATGCATAATTCTACTTTGTCTAAGTGGTTAAAAAAAGGTTGCAGAGAATATTATACAAGGTGTAATATTAATCCGAAGTTATTGTTCTTTAGTCAAATACATACTAGAGTTTTTTAACCTAAATTGTTAGTCAGCGCATCTATCTGTGTTGCCTGTTGTTGCCGTTTTACGGTTGTCTGACTACCAGCGTCTCTAGCATCGATAACAGAAAAATAAAAACACAAACATTTAGCTGTGATATAGCAACGCAGATGTGACGTTGCTCGTTTCATCGCTCGATACTGTGATGTTGTGGCTAGGAAATTGTCAACAAGGAGGGCTGCTTTACCGGGGGTTATGAGTTGATTTGCTTCAATTCAAATAATCAACGCACCGGGTGTAAGTGCATTTGGAACATGATTACCGGGAAATTGTTCTCCTAAAGCATGCGATGTAAACGCTGAAACTACAAGAGCTTCAACAATTTTTTTCTCAGGAGCGAAAAATGTGTTTACCGATATTGACTTTTATTTTTAAAGACGCATCTAATCCCAAATTCTTTTAGACAATTTCTGAATCACCCTGTATATGAGCCCTACTTCCAGCTGCACTAGAAACATATCAAAATTGCGAGTACTTAAACAAATACAACTACAGAAGTGGATCAACTTGTATAATTTATAAGTTACCATTCTTTTATCGATATTTCACCCTCCGAATCCCTCGACAGCACGTCACTGCGTAGCGCTGAACGGCCCCGTGAAATATATAGTTTTTAACAATGCTTCAGCTGTCAGACAGTAACCACAGCCTGTGCCGGTTAGAAAAACATCTCTTGTGGGAACCGCCACTCACGGCCCACTTGGCCCTTCAGAAAATACGCCTGTCGAAAAAATACGAGCCTGCTCTTGTTTATTTATGCGTATGAACAGATAGTCTATTAGAAGTTCGAGTTGTGTCGGAGGTCAGATAATACCACAAAAAACCCGTAATCGCAGTAATTAGAGATAACTTGTTGCGACTGTATACTCATATTGTGAATACAATGATTTAAACATTAAACAAAATATAACGTGGCCAAGCTGGAAATATTATTTTTAATGAAATAAAATAAAATTTTACATTAATTGCACTTAAATTTTCTACACCGCAAATCCCAAGTAGCATTTTTAGTCATATTTAGGAAAACAATAGTTATTATAATACTGTACATACAGGGTATCCCAACGAAAATTTGACCCCCCCCCCCTAGCCTAGCAACCCCAACTAAAAAATTTCAAATGCAACTACCCCACTTGTGGCACATCATTTTAAAGCCATTTTCATTGCGAATACAGTGACGTACCGTTTTTAGAAATCGGTTGAGATTTGACAGAATTATTGGTTACAAACGAGAAGATGACAAACCAACTTACGCGTAGTAATTTCTACACAAATGCCCACCACTAATAAGTTTTTGGACTACAGTTTGGACCCCCTAAATCCCCCCCTTGGCTACGCCCGTTGCTTAAAGAAATTAAAGTTTATGACAGAATTGAAAAAACAAACTTGTATTTCCAAAGTTGAAAGATAATCTGCGTATAAATTGAACCCCATACTCAAAGTTTTGTATAAGTTCAGCAACTGGAGACAAATACAATCTAATTTGACAAAACTTGCTAGTATGACGCAAAATGAACCGACTTCCCTATACACTTTTAAAACATGGAAAGCTATCAATTCAATCCGCGATTACGTCGAGTATTTGTGTATAATTAAAGTTATTACACTGCAAGGACATTGGGTAATAATAAATACTTGCTGTGACAGGTTATCACTTTTGAGTGCAATTTTAACGTTCCTCATGTGTCTATCCCAAGTAACAATTTTAGTTTTTTAATCTACAGGATTTTCATAAGAACTGTTTATAAAACCACTTATAAGTCTATATTTCTGAGACAGTAACCTTAACAATCTAATAAATATAAAAAGGACATAAAGAATAATGATTTTGAGGTTGTCAAAGCTAAATGTTTAAAACAATTATAAAACTTATCCTAAGTACTTAAGAACAACTTATCATGTTGTCTAAATACAATCTTAGAGAGTTTCTGTACTTGAATACAATCTTATAATTTTGGTTCATTATGCTAGAACCTTTATAAGACTTCATTGCGGTCTTATGAATGTTTTATGTTTCCCGCCTAAATTTCTAACCTATTTGTTATTGCTTGTGAGTGTTTACACTTTGCTGGTTATAGCTTCAATACATACATTTTTTGAGCTATTAAATGTGGACAATCCATCTATATTTATGTTAATTAATGTTTCTAGTAATTCCTAAATCCGAGCAAAAGTATTTTCAATATACATATGTTCTAAAACACTGATGCCAGTATGGCCCTTCTCCAATATTCCAAGTAATAATTTCTTGAGTACTTCTTAAAATAGTCATTGGATCTTGTGATAAAATTATTGCCCACCGTTCATTTATAATACTTAATACTTAGACATTCTCTATAAGATACATATTGCATACACATTTACGAAATCTTAGGTTAACCTTCTTTAAAATTAATTAATTTACAAACAACCCTCATAAAACCTTTATAAAGCAAGAGCAAGACTAAGCACGATTTAAAGTGTTACCTTTCTGTACAATTGTACAACCCTATGTAAGCGATTTAATCCCCAAATAGAAATAGAGCAAGATACGAAACAAATTGAGATGGCAAACTCAGCAGCTCATAGTTTGTCGCTAATATTTATGCATCGTCCCTTCCTCACATTAACCACGGGATATTTGTAATTACCGAACTGCAAATTCTTACCTTGTGGAATGGGGTGCAGGGTAACTGATGTGCTGAGCCTGTCCCCGCCCATGCTCACCAGGTGCGGAGTGTCCGTCTGGAGCTTCAGGGAGCGACCGCCGTTGTCGCAGAGCTCCACCGCACCCGTGGTGGCGGCGCCGCCGACGCCGGTAGGCACCCCCGCCAGGCTAACGCCCGACATGCTACCTGCAACGAAAAAGACAGTTCAATATAGAAGGTATTTCTATAGCAAGAGACATTTTTAAAATAAATTGTGTTATTTTGAAGAGATGATTAGACCTCGACGGATTTAGAGACATGACAGAGTCGGACTCGGGCCATGTCAAACAAAATGTGAGAAAAATGTTAACTATAATCTGGAACGAGCCAATCAGAAAGTGTTTTGCTAAATGCGTAACCGTAAATCAACGAAAATACGAATATTGAAATATTGAGTCTTTTTTACACAATGTTGTTTAAATTAGTTAATCTTTTGTTAATCCTTTTCCAGTTTTAAACGAGCTATTTTTTTTTTAACTATCTCATGACAAAACAAATGCCTAATTCAAAATTGACTGAAAATGGCTTTGGTTAGATTTTAGAGATACATTCTAGTAAAAAATATATAATTTTTGAACATCTTCATTCTTTCTTTTAAATGTATTTTTTGTTTGGTTTGCAGGCGATGCGCGCCACTGGTAAGACTAAAAAATCACTGCATTGCAAAGTATGCGCCTTCCATAGCTATCGACACCTCTAAAATTTCATTATAATATCTACAACGGTTTTGAAGAAATTTAAGTTTGTGTCCTTTTTTTCCATTAAATTTTAACACGCTGTATAACCGTAACGAAGCCTTTTGGGCTATAGTTTATAGCAAAGTAGTATTATATTTCGATGTAGAATTCATGGTATGGCGGTTTACTTTCGGGACACCCTGTATATATCATATAACACACATGGCATACAATTAATTAATTCAATAAGTCTGCTTACCTACGTCCCTAAATCCGTCTCTGTTAGTTGCGTACAGGCTAACTTCTGAACGTACTATTAATAATCATTAAATAATTCAGAGGTTTTATTATTGTGATAAAATAAAAACTGCGCTGTTTTAATATTACAATACCAGAATACAGACAAGCACGCAAATTTTGTTGCATTGTTGCAAAAAGCGTAATATTGCTGCTTTGGCATAATCTGAGTTTATAACAAAGTCATAATATGAATTAAGTAAGCAATTTGTTTGTCAGTCAAATTCATTTTTCATTCATGATTTTTTCGTATTAAGCTCTAAAATATTTCTCACAATTAACAGTTTATGATACAATACATTGATTAAGGACATAGCAAAGTTATTTCGACATATCTAATACATAAATTGTGATAAATTACCCAACTCCTGCAAATTAGTCGAAAATTGGTAATGACAGAATTCTGATTTATTGGCTAACATGGGTAATTCTTATTAATTGTTGATTGTTGACCTTAATGTTTAGTAGGACTGATAGCAATAAAATACACTTAAAAACTGACCTTGGGTGTATTTGTTTTCCATATTTTTGGTGCTAAATGTGACAAACTAAGTGTTGAAGGTTACGTTAAAATTTCATATAATTTTAACTTAACAATGTTATATTGTGAATTATTTAAGGATACTTTTAAATTTGTATTACCATTTCCATTTAATAAAAGATTGATGTTTCATTGAGTGGCTGAACTAAAGCGCTGTAAACACAGGCTGTTGACAACACGGGACTTTTCGCGTTCTACCCCAGACAAAATTATATGCCTCACCTTCTTTTAGAGGTCGCACACAATCCCCCCAAGTAGTTCAAGATATCTCGACCCACCATAATATCTAAAAGGTTACGAGCATACTAGGGATTCACGATATATATGCACGAGGAATATGTGTTACATTAACGTAAAATAATCCTTTTAATAAGTCTTAAAAATACACTTTCACCTAAAAAATTACATAAATACAAAGAATTACGCCATATATATAACATCCCTGGCAATTAAAAAAAGCTTTATAATCTCAGCGGCAATTGTAAATAAATTGTTGTTCACTCGTACATCCGACATCTTGAATTTACAGCGCCATCTAGTGGTTCGTGAATTTCGGGAATATGAGGTTTCACTTTAAGGCTGGCGTTTTAAGAAGAATCTTACTTCTTTAATAAGACATGTACTTATGCACTAGGGTACCGAAAATACTCAATCTATTGAGAAAACTTGAGACTGGTGATATTGCAGTAATTTAGCTTCTATGAGTTGGTTGCACTAACAGGGTAGCTTCACACTAACGGGCGGGAATTTCAAAATATGAAAAATTTACGTCCAACTCATACATATATAGTTTCTATGATTTAATGATGGAATTACCAACAACAACCTGAAGAACACTTGTACTTGTATAACTGTACATAATGAAGATATATTTTTTACTTGCTACTATTTTTCTCTCTATTTGTCTCTCTACAGATATGATTTCGTTGCAAGATAATAAAAAAACAGCGCTTGAGGGTGCTACACATGCGTAAATACCATTATCTATTTTATTATGATACGCGATACGATAACAAATCCTTTTCTAGAGCACACACGACCACAATAGCCCTGTTCGCGGTAGCGATTCCGAACTAGTTCAGGATTAATTTACGGATGTGCTCAGGCGCAGTTTGAATTTGATCGTCAGAAATGCAAACTGCGCTTGCTCTCATCCGTAAATTAATCCTGAACTAGTTCTATTATGATGCAGATACTACCGTTCGCCACGCCAGTCTACGACCCTGTCAACGGTTTTCGGTTTCGATATCTGTTGCAGCGGCGTGGGGCGAAATCATGACCTCCGCGAGCGAAATCCTTCTCGACGAAGTTGTAATTGAACAGAACAGAATGCAGCGCGTACCTCCCGCGGCGCCAACTCGTTCCTATTGTTTCACTAGGCCGTAGGAATTCGCCGGGGTCAATGTCGTCGTCGAGGTGTGTCCTTCGGTCCCCCATACATTTTATCGAGTAAATCTATATGATCCTTAATGGAAAAACTAAAAACTTAATAACAGACAAGAAAGATAAATAGCACCTCTACGTATGTTTTAGAATATACAGGGTGTTAAAAAAAGAGTGTAAAATATTTCAGGAGGTAATAGTATGAACCAAAAGAAGCAGAAAAGTCTTAATAAACATGGGCCCGCAAAGTAACGGTCGCGGAGATCTGGACCACTATTCTACTAACAAAAAACAAAGTTACAGAAGATGTTCAAAGTGCCCTCCGTCCATTTCCAAGCAGGCACGACATCTTCGTCTCAACGATATTCGAACTCTTTCGAAAGCACCCTCCTTGGTTTGGATTTCTTGACACTTTTGATTAATCCGTAGCTGCAGCTCTTCCAGGCTATTTACAGGAGTACCATACACTAATGTCTTCAAATATCTCCAAACAAAGAAATCTAGAGGGTTCAGATGAGGCGATCTTGGAGGCCATAAAACAGGGAGCTGGAGCACCATCATGCTGGAACCACATTTGTTGCCTCTGATTCAAAGGAATGTCTTCCAAAACTCATACAGTGTGTTCTGCAGAAAGTTGAGGTAAGCAGCGCCTGTTAATCGGTTTGGTAAAACAACAGGACCTAGAAACCTGCCACCTACAATACCCATCCAAATGTTTAATGAAAAACGTGCCTGATGTCCAGATTCTATTATAGCATGAGGATATTCGTCGACCCAAATATGCGTATTGTGAAAATTAAACACTCCATTTCTTGTGAACTCGGCCTCATCGGTAAAAAGAATGTTTGCAAGAAAACGAGGATCTTCAGCATCATGACGTAGAAACTAGCGGCAAAAAAAACCAAACGAACGTGCTTGATGATCATTTATTGGATTTAAAGCCTGTACTCGTTGCACATGGTATGGATAAAACAGTTGGTCGTGAAGGATTCTCCAAACAAGAGGACCACTAATTCCTACCTCGGCTGATATTCTCCGCACACTCGTACCTGGATTCTGCTCTACCAGTGCTAGAATTTCTTCTTCTGCTCTAGGAGTGGATACCGACCTTGGTCTTCCGGATAAATGGCACTGTTTGCTCAAGGAACCGGTACCACGCAATCTTTGGTGAATTCTTCCAAACATGCGTTGTGAAGGAATCTGGCGATTTGGATAAGCGTCAACATAAAGACGTCGTGCTTCGGTGGCGTTCCCATTAGCACGACCATACATGAAATGCATGTCTGTTAATTCTGCGTTAGAGTAACCAGCCATAGTGAAAGAAAACTTGTGCACTGAGAACAACTGTCAAATACGTACTGTTTATTTCACTAAACATCAACCAACTATTATAAGAAAATACACAACGTTTTTGCAAAATAAAAAAAGGGGCTAAAAACATAAACCATTCCATATCTTATACTCTTTTTTTAACACCCTGTATACATAGTGTCCGGGAAAATGTGGGAAATCTCTCGGGTGCAGATAGAGCATGAAAAAATAAGATGACAAGTTCCTATAAATTTTATTCCTACAGGCCCTCCCTATGGAGATGCCCCTGAAAGAAGCCGCTAGAAATCGGTTTTTCTTGATTAACTTCTAAAGTACTCAATAAAATGTGATGGACACTAATAAGATCCTCTTAAAAAGTGTCCTTGAAAAATGTTTTGCTCTTTTAGTTTACCATGGGCGGGCTTAGGTTTACAACTTAATGCCTAAATTTCAACACCCTGTATGATAAAGACTTTAAAATAATAAATATTCAACTCTGAATTCAGAATTTAAACTCTGAATTCAGACTTTAATGTCTGAATGGACTGGATTGCTCTCTGCTTGTGACTGTATTCAGTCCCAGCTTTGAGTAGCCAATGACTAGTAGATGTGTACACACGTGCTACGTCTTGCGTACTCATATTCTGTTAACTATTATGACAGATTGTGAACAGTTAAGGTTGCGAATTATTAGCCTCATTTCTGATATACTGATAAGAACTAACCAGTTCGAAACCAGTACATGACTAGTGGCACCGCTGACGATTAACTGCGGCTGTTTGCTATAGGCATTTCAGGAACAATTCAAAGGCGTAACATTATTTAGACACCCAGTATTTAAATAGTACTGTTCATGACACTGGTACAATCAAATTTAATCAGGAAATTAGTGTTAGCACATTACGTCAATCTAGATCCAGAAATAAAAATAGGTCTAAGGAAATTAAGTAGTCTAAATTATTTTCCAAACAAGTACAGTCACACCTTAAATCGTCTCTAGAATCAAAAACAGTAAAATTATACAAGGTGTTGTAAAATTTCATAGTTGATGACAAATATCGTAAAGTTTAATTTTCCCCTGTATATTATGTCCTCTAAATCTCAATTCTCTATCTAGAAAGCTGTGGGTGCTACAACTTGTCCCATAATTTCGCTAGCAGTACAAGTTCAGAGATTAAAGTCTGAATTTAGAGATTAAAGTCTGAATTCAGAGTTCAAAGTCTGAATTCGGAGTTAAACCTATGAATTGAGAGAATAAAGTCTAACCTTAAAAAAAAATTGTAGGCATGGCCCTTCTAGGGCTTCGTAGAATGCTCTTAGTATAAAATTAAAGAAAATAGTTAAATTTGAATAGGGAATTCTATGTAGGTATTTAATATTAAACTTAGCTCCATATAAAAAATACTTTAATTATATACGCCGCAGGATTCACATCGAGCTGCTGCAACCAGCTAAAATAAATATAACAAAATCAAAATGTCTCGGGCTACCAGACAAAAATAAATAAATTAAACGTCTTTGGCATATTTAGCCTCACTAAAAATTAAATGCTGGTTACACATAATATGCCTGGACTGGAAGTTACTAATGTGACAGAACGGGTAGTATATGTAATACAATAATTTTGAGAACACGATCGACGAGTAACAAAAACTCTATACATAATAACGTATGCGTATAAACAAAGATTAGAGAAATTGGAAAACGGATAGCGTTAGATTGTTTTCTAGCCAACGGCCTTCCTGGTACATGTGCAGCATTCACAATAGGAATTTGCGGAAGAAATTACGTCTATTGTTGTTTGTTCCTCTTTGCGATAGCTGTAGAGTGTCTATTGGTTCCAGGCTTAAATCAAGACACTTGCATGCAACAAGTCATCGATACATTTACAATTTAAGTGCCTTGTTTGCGTGCCTGAAAGCGCTTCCTCAAAAATTGTCGAGAGCGAACTGTAGCTTCAGAAGTTTTATACAGTGCTTTCGAAAAGTAACGAATAAATTCATTATTTTTGAAATTGAGAAGTTTTCGAAAAAATCCCCTGGCACGTCGATTTTGTTTTTTAAAAAGGCACTTTTTGACATACTACCCACATTTGTGACGTCATCGTTGTTCGAGATATGACGTCATCGACAATTTTTTTAAATAGCAACCCCCAATTTTGACCATGCCATTTGAAAGAGCGTGTCATTCTACATACATACATCATGAAACATTATGGTGTTACATAACAAAAATTTCAAGAAAATAATGTTTGAAGATTTTAAAATTTAATTTTCACAATACTGAAAATGATAATGATTATGTAAAAAATCGACTAAAGCCAAGCCAAGACGATTAATAAATTCCTTTTGGACATTATCAATAACTTCAGGTATACGATGTATCTCGTGACGAATTCTTGCTTTTAAATCTTCTAAATTAACCGGTCTAGCAACGTATACTTTGCTTTTTAAGTATCCCCACAAGAAATAATCTAGGGGTGTCAAATCAGGCGATCTGGCTGGCCACTCAATCGGCCCCCTTCTCGGGTGATACATTTCGGTGAAAATTAAATTTTAAAATCTTCAAACATTATTTTCTTGAAATTTTTATTATGTAACACCATAATTTTTCATGATGTGTATGTAGAATGACACGCTCTTTCAAATGGCATGGTCAAAATTGGGGGTTGCCATTTAAAAAAATTGTCGATGACGTCATATCTCGAACAACGATGACGTCACAAATGTGGGTCGTATGTCAAAAAGTGCCTTTTTTAACAAAATCGACGTCCCAGGGGATTTTTTCGAATACTTCTCAATTTCAAAAATAATGAATTTATTCGTTACTTTTCGAAAGCACTGTAATGTTGTCCATTTTTTTTATCAGCATGTTGGTCTCTCAAGAAAAAAAATCTTTTTTGAATTTTTCTGTAACTGATAAAGTTTCACTCGTAAAATTTTTATAAGTGATTTGACACTGTACGTGTGATCTTTGGAGAATTTATAAATTTTTATTTTACCAGTAGCGGAGAAAATAGGGGTCCCGATTGCTTTAGTAAAAAAATATCAGTAGGTATTAAATGTGATGCAGCAAACAATACATTTCTTTTATAACGCACTGCAAAAAACGGAAAACTCCAAAGTCCATACTGAAAACACATAAACATTCACGATAACTTGAATAGTACTTACTTTTCTCAACCGTTTTGGCAAAACAGTTCCTTAAAACACAGTCGAACATGTGACAGCCCTATTTTTTGTTTTGGTTTAAAAGGAGCACATCTTTCGACACTCACCTCACAAATTAAAACTGCTTACAATAAATCCTTCGTTTCTGCGTACCTTCTAAACCCAAGATACTGGACGATACTAATCTATAAGTTTAAAGGTACTCATAACGCAAAACAGAATTACCTGGGTCTAATGGGGTACTAATAAAATACTCCAAAGGGACAGGATATGGTGGCACAAGTATTTTCAAGGTAAATAAATATCAATTTCTCCGTCATTGTTTAGTTAGTCCGTAACCACAGTTATAGGGGTATCAACAAAAGTCATCAGGTATATAGTAATGCACGATATCTTTATTGGTATTGTATTAGGACGGAACAGCACTAGAATTGCAAGAGTTAAGTGCTCGAAAATGTTAAGAGCACGAAACAAATAGTATGTTGGCCAAATGTAAAAAATAACGGCGTGCGATTGTTCTACGGACGCCAAACGAGGAAGATTATATAAGGAAACATAGTTTACGTGAAAGGATAACAAAAAAAGATAATCAAAACAACCTGTATACTAAAACTCGTTATTAAGTCAATCACAACATGCGGGCATATTTGTTGCCTTATGAAATAACGATGATGCAATTGTTTGCGCCTTGCGAAGGAAAGTTAATATTTAAATAAGAAAAGAACTTCACAACATCAGACATTAAATGTATGCATATTGTTAGAATATGGACCTGCTTTGTAACTATTGGTGTTACTTGGTGTACCGAAATCTATGAACATACATTATATGTTTTCAATTTCACTGTAGATGTAGATATTCTTACAATATAAACTGAGTTTCCTTTTATTTTTAGATATGAGAATTTGAGTAAAATTTAAATAGCAACAATGAATAAACAAAAACATAAAGAATTTTAAGTCAAGTGTGATTCAGTGACGTCTCAAAGTGGGCATAGGTCTAATCTATCTAAACTTATAATTTATTTTATGTGATAAATGATGGTAAATCCTATAAATTCTTCGTTGCACTTGGCGTTCCACAAGGATCTGCACCCGGACCATTATTGTTTCTTTTCTATATAAATGATATGCTTGGCCATTTTGATAAATATTAACTTATGTCGACATGTGTCGACACAACTCCTAACTATGTTACTGAAAAGCTTTTGATAAAGTTTTATCACATATTCAAATCAATCAAATCGATTTCTTTTCAACCTTGCTAAGCCTGTTTCTATTATTTTATCACCTAGAAATAATCATTACGATCACAGTTATTTGGTAAAACTGGGCAATAGGTCCATATAACAAGTTGGTACATACTAAATTTTTAGGTTTGGCAAATTATCGCTGTGGATGCCTGTACAAAACTGCTGTTTCCCATTTTCGCACATTTAATAGTTAAAAACATGTTTAACAACTAATTAAATTGTCATAACTAATAAATAACAAATATGCGTGCGTTAGTCTAGGTTAACCTTCAAGGCGACAAGTAGTATCTCCAACAAATAAAGTGACGTCACATCACACTCCGGGAACGCCCGCAACAGCTCGGCAGGTAATCAGAAATTTTAAATTAATTTAAAATTTAAATGTAAAATATATATTTTTGTGTATAGAAGACATATTATAGTAAATATACAGTGCTTGCCAAAAGTACCGAATAAATTCATTATTTTTGAAATTGAGAAGTTTTCGAAAAAATCCCCTGGCACGTCGATTTTGTTTTAAAAAAGGCACTTTTTGACATACGACCCATATTTGTGACGTCATCGTTGTTCGAGATATGACGTCATCGGCAATTTTTTTAAATAGCAACCCCCAATTTTGACCATGCCATTTGAAAGAGCGTGTCATTCTACATACATACATCATGAAAAATTATGGTGTTACATAACAAAAATTTCAAGAAAATAATGTTTGAAGATTTTAAAATTTAATTTTCACAATACTGTGCACCTCCCCATTACGCAACACCTATCCGTGATTATTTAGATGAGTTGTTCCCGAATCGTTGGATAGGGAGAAGGGGGCCGATTGAGTGGCCAGCCAGATCGCCTGATTTGACACCCCTAGATTATTTCTTTTGGGGATACTTAAAAAGCAAAGTATACGTTACTAGACCGGTTAATTTAGATTTAAAAGCAAGAATTCGTCACGAGATACATCGTATGCCTCCTGAAATTATTGATAGTGTCCAAAAATAATTTATTAATCGTCTTGGCTACTGTCAGGCAGCCAACGGTGCACAAATCTGAACATTTAATTTACTCGATTTTTTCCATAATCATTATCATTTTCAGTATTGATTTGTTGGTTAGACCCCTTTCTGTCGTTATACAAATTCGGAACTTGCGGATCTTTACAGAGAAAGTAGAAATTGCCGCTTCATCCCAGGGAAGGTACGAAGTATAAGAGGCGCGGTGACGTGCATTGGTCTAGCATTCCCCACTACTACGGTAATCGGTTCCGTATCGCCAATTCGCCATTGCAAATCTAACTGTCCGGGTGTGTTGCCAGGTCTCATAATTTTGCATGAGATCATATGCATTCCGAGGAAATCTCATGTTCTCATATATTGATTACAAAATCTCATGCTTTTTAATAGACACAAAAAGAAATAATAAAATTATTAAAATTACTCTTTGAAATCTACCAAAACAAAGACCTAACGAGAAATAAAGGCAAAATCGAGGGCAGAATTGAATAGATAGAGGTAGGTATCTACAATATTTGGGTACTTGAAATGTCCTTTATTGTAGACTGCTCTCTTAATAATTAGCAATGAATACATAAACGGGTATGACAGTCTACGGATATGCGGTGTGCTGTATTGCAACTCTATAGGGTACCTACATTTTCTGGAAACAACAGATTTTACGACCCGTGAGTCATCCTGCGTCACGTCAACTGCGCCTCAACGTTCGCCCGGCCTAACAATAAAATAAATTATAAAGGTTACGTGGTTAATAACTTTTAAGTAAGTACCTGTAAGTACCTACTTACAATGTAATATTATGATAAAATAGCAGAACATAATGCTTTTTAATGAAATAAAAATGGCATTACAAAAGTAATTAAAAATTAAGCTGTGTCAAGAGGTGTTTTTTGATAAATTAAGCCATCTCATGCTTTTTTCTCCAAACCTCATGCTATTTTGAAATGACTCTCATGCACTGAATTTTTCCCACCTGGCAACACTGCCTAACGCGAAGACGCTGTGGTGGAAGTATGCGTGTAGCATGACACAAATACACGGAGGCGGCAAAACACAATTCGCCATCAAGATCCTCACTTTCCAAATCTGTATATTCGTTTTACTTCGGTACATTTGAATATTCGCACATGTCATGAGATAACATTTCTGTTATTTGCTAAACTCTATATTATTCAGTTCTTAAATGTCTAAAATTACTTGTATTTGTAGAAAACACTATTTCAAGAATACGGCGCCCTTAAAATATCTAGCCCCAAGACAAGCTCGTAAAGCAAAACTACTAGAACTCGGAATGTTACTTATCTAACCGGTGTACTCCCAGTCGAATAATAAATCTTGACGTTGCACGCGCCTGGCTGGACGTCTAATCCCCAAAGTACGGTAAAATCTCGCCCTTCATCAATTACTATTGATTTAGGCGAACGGGGAACCTTAAATTTTGTTTGCTCCGACCGGCACGTACGTAAAAGATAACAGGCGTATAACAATAATTACTAAAAGTATGCATTGGGTGCATGACTGGCAATTCGGCGTGGAATGTAGGTCTGTAGTAATAAAAACAATAACCACAGGGTCCTATTGTTGTTATTTATAGATAAGCATTATTGCTATTTTACAATTCCAAGGATGGTCAATTGTGTTGTGGACATTGTGACTCACTAAAAAATCATACCATGCGGTTAGAAACTACAACACTTTCTGTAATAATAATACCTACATAGTGAATACTTCCTTTACTTATACGCCACTGACTTTAATTAAATTTCGATATTTTAAGTTGTTTTATCTCAAAAAAAAAAATGTCGAAATTTAATTCAACATTCTTTTATCAATAAATTTGGTTAAAGTTAGTTAGGACCAAATTAGTCCCTTACTATTACTACAAACAACACCACTACATTTCAAAAATCCAAAAATTTGAATATCTTTGTTCAATAATTTGAATTTTTAAATTAAAACATTAGTTTTAGGCGCGCATTAAAATGGTTTTTATTTTTTTTACTAAAAAACTATGCGTCGTACGATAAAATCTGCAGAAAGTTTTCTTCTTCATAATTGAACAAAGAATTCAAAATTAATTTTTATTTTTAGAAAAACCAGCGGCGTCCTATTTGTTTCTTTAAAAATAGCCAGCCATTTGAATTAAGTGCGCATATATCGGTCAATGATGTCGTGGAAAGGTGCAGTATTTTCAAATAAAAGTGTCTGTCTCAAGTGTTCGCGTATAAAAAAGTTATAAAAATGAAAAAAGAAACAATTAAGTGAAATAGCTGGCAGGAAAACATTGAAATTGAGAGGCAACGACGTAAAATGTGTGATATATGCTATTATAAAAAATTAATGTTGTCACTGCATAAAGCACAAATAACAACATTTAAAACCTTTAATAAAATTCTTAAATTAGGTTATAAAATACTTAAAAAAGTAGTTAGACAACTGACAACTGTAATGCAATATTAACAGTTATTTATGCAACAAGTACAAAAAGTAAGTGTTTATTGCACGCGACTTGAACACGTTGAGTGCAATAAGCACTTTTTGTACGAGTTGCATACAATATTTTTTCTACGTTCATGCAAAAACCAGAAAATGTTTTATTTAGATAACACTAAGCGTAGGAAAATATGACGTCGATTTGAACGTTTATGTTTGTCATAATGACAAAACTCTGTAGTAGAACGACAAACGAATGCAATACACATTTTATTGCACTAGTGCAATAAAGAACCACTTTTCCACTAAATATAGTTCAATAAAGTTTTGTTTTTTGCATGAACGTAGAAAACATCTATTTTTCTATTAAAAAACCAATGAAAATTTTAAACATCTCATTATTTCTGCTTTATACAGTGAGGTAATGTTTATTTTTTTATGTAAGAACATCGACAAAGTGGTTTGCGGGCGACTGAATCTCGGAAACGAAACATATTTCGACAAATTTTATTTGAACTTTGATTGAGTAACTGGTCACCCCGTATAAATACAGATGATAATTTCTGAATGTTGGCGTTATGGAGGACCCTCAAATATTTATCAGAGTTCCCTCCCGAGATAAACAATGATGCGAAGGTGCGTACTGGATCTCAACGTTTCCGTCATCCGTCGTATAAATCAATAGAGGACAATTAAACCTACATCAATTATACCTACTTCTATTTCTGTACCGAACTTTATTGTCAATTTTCATCGATGGAATCTATTGTACACACTGCGACATTGGCACTCAATTTATAGAAACAGTTATGAAAAGATATATTTCAAGGCGTATTGGGCTTTGGAGCAAAATCTATTTTCGCAATTTCGCAATTTCAAAAGTCGCTTTAGGCTTTTGCAAGTTACTTTTACATGTGCCTTAATTGGTTGCTATACAGGAAGTATTTCTATAGCCGATATATTCCTCGTGCATCAAGCCGGATGTCACTCACGTCTAGAACCTTCGCTGAATAAAATAATTGCTGTCCGGATTTAATTAGTGCCGTTTTATTCATTGAAATTCACCGTCTGGTCTTCCGAGCGTCACGATTCGCACCGGTTCTTTAAATGATTTTAGTGCTGTCGAACAGAGAGAATTGACAGAAAAAATTGACGTATCTCCGTATCAGTCATCACCAATATTTCCCTGTTTAATCTACAGATACTGGAAGCATTACCCAAAGTAACGGTTGCGGATATATGGAATGTTTTATGTTTTTTAGCCCCTTTTTTTTATTTTGCAAAAATGTTGTGTATTTTCTTATAATAGTTGGTTGATGTTTAGTGAAATAAACAGTACGCATTTGACAGTTGTTCTCAGTGCACAAGTTTTATTTATCTATGGCTGGTTACTCTAACGCAGAATTAACAGACATGCATTTCATGTATGGTCGCTCTAATGGGAACGCCACCGAAACGCGACGTCTTTATGTTGACGCTTATCCAAATGGCCAGATTCCTTCACAACGCATGTTTGGAAGAATTCACCATAGATTGCGTGATACCGGTTCCATGAGCAAACAGTGCCATTTATCCGAAAGACCAAGATCGGTATCTACTCCTAGAGCAGAAGAAGAAATTCTAGCACTGGTAGAGCAGAATCCAGGTACGAGTGTGCGGAGAATATCAGCCGAGCTAGGAATTAGTGGTCCTCTTGTTTGGAGAATCCTTCACGAGCAACTGCTTTATCCATACCATGTGCAACGAGTACAGGCCTTTAATCCAATAAATGATCATCATGCACGTTTGGTTTTTTGCCGCTGGTTTCTACGTCATGATGCTGAAGACCCTCGTTTTCTTCCAAACATTATTTTTACTGATGAGGCCGGGTTACGCATATTTGGACCGACGAAAATCCTCATGCTCTAATAAAATCTGGACATCAGGCACGTTTTTCATTAAACATTTGGATGGGTATTGTAGGTGACAGGTTTCTAGGTCCTGTTGTTTTACCAAACCGATTAACAGGCGCGACTTACCTCAACTTTCTGCAGAACACACTGTATGAGTTTTTGGAAGACATTCCTTTGAATCAGAGGCAACAAATGTGGTTCCAGCATGATGGTGCTCCAGCTCATTTTTCCATGGCCGTTAGAGAGCATTTACATCAAACTTTTCCACATAGATGGGTAGGAAGGGTCGGACCTGTTTTATGGCCTCCAAGATCGCCTGATCTGAACCCTCTAGATTTCTTTGTTTGGGGATATTTGAAGACATTAGTGTATGGTACTCCTGTAAATAGCCTGGAAGAGCTGCAGCTACGGATTAATCAAAAGTGTCAAGAAATCCAAACCAAGGATGGTGTTTTCGAAAGAGTTCGAATATCGTTGAGACGAAGATGTCGTGCCTGCTTGAAAAGGACGGAGGGCACTTTGAACATCTTCTGTAACTTTGTTTTTTGTTTGTTAAAAGCTTCCTTTGTCGGTTTATTCCTAATAAAATAAAATGTTTGAAAAACGAATAGTGGTCCATATCTCCGCAACCGTTACTTTGCGGACCCATGTTTATTAAGACTTTTCTGCTTATTTTGGTTCATACTATTACCTCCTGAAATATTTTCCACTCTTTTTTTAACACCCTGTATAAAAATATGCTTTAAAAACGAAACTATGCACAAGCGAGTCATTCCTACACCAATGATGAAATAAAATAAATACATAGACTATGTGGCGCCACTGGCGCTAGAAGAACATCGCAACGAAGTTACTAGAACATTGAAGATCTCGCTGGACCACTCTCGAACATTCGAGTAGCCATGCGCGCGTGTATAAGAAGGTCGAGTCAAGCGGGACGAACAGAATTAATAGTTAATAGTGTGGATAGAGACTCGTAGACAGAACTTTTTTCTAATTTTTATGGGAGGAATGTTCCTTAGGTGTTTGTTATTTGAATTCAGGAACACCCCGTATAAGGCATCATTTCTGGAAACGCGAACATTGACCTTATTATAATTTTGAATTTTTATAAATTAATACTCGCATAACATACTAATCTAATGTATTAATTATTTGTGTTAAATTTGTTAATTAATAAATATTTTAATAAACAGCACAGCGTTATTAATAAACTACCCTCGTATACGAACTTATCATCGGTAAAACTGACTGATGGTTGGCAAACCTCTTAGTCATAACGCGCTCAACCACATCAAAGGAGTGAAGAATACTTTTAGAGACGATGCAGAAAGTGTCTAGTCCTCCGGAGTCCGGACGGACGAGTAGCCACTTCCATAATTGTCAACTACCGAGAATTTGTTTTACATACGACGCTGCACTCGCGTTTTTTACAACGCGATATCTGCAGCGCGTGGGAAGAAACACCGACACGTCCGTCTCAATTACCAACAACTGATGAACGAACCCAACGAACGCACATGACTGTAATTATACAGATAAAATAAATACAATACGGCCTTCAATTATTACAGCCGTTAAATGGTACCATATGCGCGAGCCGCGACCACATCCATCTTCATAAATTACACAAATTATATATTAGAATAATCATTTCCATTTAAGGCCAACACAACTGGCTAGCAATCAGCTTAATTGGGGCAGCCTGGTAGCCAGGCGAAAGTGGGAAAATCGCAGCTACACTTTAATCATAAGAAATGCCGACAAAATAATATAATGTTCAATTCCCTGAAAAACTGTTCCCTTAAATGGAACTGTAAGTGAAACATACAGAGTAACCCTAAATGTGCCCACTGATGTTATGAACAAAGTTGGTCCAACTCAAACCAGTATAAAATTCACGCAACTTCCCCATCCTTGATTTGTTTTCACTTATTTCAGGCATCATAGGAGACGAGCTACGATTATCTCTATCACTTATTGAAATAACGGTTTAAAGAAATTAAGATTTTTTAAAAATTGGTCACAACCATCACAAAATAGTCATTTCCTCGAATACGTATGTATTTCTTTTCGTTTACGAAATTTGAATGTACTTATGTAAAGTAACGTTCAGATAAACGTTAGTGCAATGGCAATGCAATTGTACTGTTGTATTGTAATTGTATGGTGTTAAATATTATTTACTCTGAGATGTAACTGGTCTGCTACTTCCTGCTCGGCCTAAGCGGCTCGACTTGCAGAAAGCGACCTACAATGTCGTAGGTACTTAACCGCAGACCTCTTGCCCCGGGCGATGCGCCATTAAATTTATAAATGATACTGCAGGAAACAACTACTCCGCGGGCTAATGCCCCGACCGGCATTGAATTATCACACAGATACTGCAGGTATAATTCAATGCCGGTCGGGGCATTAGCCCGCGGAGTAGTTGTTTCCTGCAGTATCATTTATAAATTTATTATTTACTCTGTTTACATAAAACTACTGTAGACTTAAGAAGTTGGTGAATTTTTAGGCTGTAAGTTGGGGACATGCAAAAACTCAAGATTCTTGACCTTCAGATCAAGAGGTTATGTTTATGTTTTGTCAACTACGTCCCTATCTACGGAAATTGTTGGTTTTTATCATTTGCCGAATAGTAATTTAAAGCCTACAATCTGCAGGAATAGATGGTCTATTTGAATGTTTGGTTAAATGAGGCCCCACTAATTTCAGCAAGTCATCAAACATTGCCACTGTCATTCGGGTGTAATGAAAAAATAATTGGCATTCTCATTTCGCATTTCTTTATATAAATTATAGAGATCACCTTGAGTGTGCTTTCTGCGGTTAATAGATCGCACCCACCATCTCAGAATTCTTCTTTTCATTTTTTTTTTGCATGTATAGTTTTTATACATATTGACGTCGCTGCGAATAAGAGCAGCAAAAGTAACTGTTTCTTAACTAAACAGTGCTCTTCATCCATTTTTTAAAAACAAATCAATTCTAAACTAAATATCTAAATTAGAATCTAATTTAAAAACTTAACCTGCAAAAATGTGATTCTTCTGTTTACTGTCAAAAAAGCTGTTTTCTGATTGGTCGTTGTATGATTGTTGGAAAAGGAATGGTAAAAGCTAAAATGCTTTTAGCTTCTGCCATACAACTGCAGTACAAAGGCGTAACTGTTAAGTTTATCTGAACGTTGCAAAAGTCATCCGTATTTCTCGCCGTTTTACTTCAGTATCTTTGAATATTTGCAGGTGGGATGAGTTAACATTCCTATTATTTGCTAAACCCTAGATTATTCAGTTATTAAATGTCTAAAATTATTTGTATTTTGTAGAAAACACTATTTCAAGAATACGGCGCCCTTTTTAATAACTTTTCTGCAGTACCAATGCAACCGCACTAATTTTATGTGAGTGAAGCTTAAGGAACAGATAAACTAAGTCCGACTCTGTTCCGAACCGCGTGGTCCGAACCCTAATTACTACACGAACCAAACGGACACATTGATATCAAGATGACGTCAACCCATTACAATTTTAGTAACTAGGCCAACCAAGGATGTTTACAAGATTATTATTAGTGTAACATTTTTTTATCCGTATCCATACACCATAACCCCGCAAGTGAAAATGAAGCTTATACATTTGTGCAGCTAATACAAACATTGCGCGCGAGTAAACAAATCAAAGCAACGATTGATATACTGCTCGTAATTTTCTCAATTACGACCTCTGCGAAAATAACGATCTGCATTAAGTAACCGATTGCCATCGTTAGTGCCATAAACTTTATTAAGTATGCTATGGAAATTTCTTAAGAGTGTTACTGGAAAAATAATAAACATATATGCAATGCCTCATTCCCTGTGAACTAAGCGCCGAGATATGGGATGTTTATAATTTGGTTCTGGGAAAACAAATATTATATAGAGCTAATAAGTAGCCAGTGGCGGCCACTACGACGGGATAGTGGGGTAAAAATTTGAAGGTTTGAGACAATAATTTATTATAGCATATTCTGATTCTTTCATTTTCGATTCGATTGTTACATACATTTTTTTAAATTTCTAATATTTACGGATATTTTTTTTAAAAATACCCACATTTTGAGGACCGCTCACATATCTGTCATAACCAACCTAACGAACCATATGATTTGTTGCGAGGTTGCCATATCTCCTCTAATATAAATATTACGTTTCCTTTAAATAGTAAAGTAATACGGTTAATTCTATTTTAAAAATACTTGCTTTAAGCATAAGTACAGTAAAATTGGGTGTGTAGTATGAAACGCAGCAATATTAATATAAACTTTAACTTCTTAACTGACCTCACTATAAACGATTAACAATAAATTTCCGCATGTTCCATACTACCATAAAGTATTTAGGAAGATATTACGTGATATTACTATGTCCAATGTTCAAAAATTGTACATAAACGTGCTTACAAGCTTACCTGTTTGTTAAAAAATTAACTATTTAATCAGTAATCCACATTTCACAAGTTAAATGTCATTGTACACTGTTAGAACGAGACACAGGACACAATTTCAAGTTATTTTATGAAGAATAACGAAAAACAATGATTTTTACACAACATATTAAATTTAATTTTCATCACATAATCAAAAAATAAGTCAGTATTAACCATTTCGGATCCAGAACCATGAAATGCCTTCGCACTTTAATCAGTGAAACAAATTTTAAAAATAAAGGTACATACAATATTAAATAACAAAATAGCCAGCTTGACGTATGCGTTGAATATCAAGAAAAAATGTCTATAAAATGCACAGATTTCATGAAAATGAAAAGTGTGCTTTTAGCAAATTTCGCAAAACAATATTATTGCTATTTTCATCATTATGTGGGGTTAGCAAGTTTGACTAGGGCTTCCAATAATATGTCATGACAGCCAATGACAGTTTGATAATAAAAATAATATAAAATGTTACAGTTGACGAAATTCGCTAAAAGTTGAGATTTTTTCCCGCCATCAAATAATTCGAGCGAATATTTGGAAATTTTGCGTCTATGGGGACAAGGTTTTAAAACTTCCTTGAAGCAAAGATATTTGTGTAACACTGGCAACACTGTGAATCACACGTTCAGTCTGCAGCACTATGAGTCATAAAAGTATGAAAGTGGCAATCTGGCCAGCGGTCCTCAACAAGTTTTCTACAGAAAAATCATGAAATTTATTTAAAATTTCACTTTTTTATTTCTGATTTTTTTATATATATATATAAAAAAATTAATTATGTGTTCCACACACAGAACTATACTGCTGGTTAAAATATTTGTACCTATTTAAGGTTCACCCTGTATATTAGCAATGTTATTTAGTTTTTTCCATACATTAATTTAATTACGTCTTGGATACATTCTCGGAATAATTGTTATTGCGAATATATCATTTTAATAACACTATTATTTGTTTAGTAACTCATTCTGTCATGATTTCTTCTAAATGTCTTATCGAAAATATCGAAAAAATTAAATTGATACTCTGGAATAAACTGGACCTACAAATTATGATTAAGAAACAAGTTTCCAAAAAATTTTAATTCTGTAGTTTGTATTTGGAACAGTCTGCTTGTTTCACAAGTTTAAAAAGTGACGAGCCCCCGCTGTATCTAGCAATGACTAAGAACGTTATCTGAAGTAATGTGCTGCATTATCGAATTTAAAAGTTGAAATTATGAGTAACAATGTTAATCTTCTGCATAGAAGAAAAAAAGAACAGAACGTTTCAGATACTGATAATTCCATAGCCGTCAAGTTGAACTATGTCCAAATTTTGAGTTGCATTTGTTTGAAATTGGTTGCGAATTATGTATTTCTCTAAAAATGCGGAAAATGTAAAAAAATCAGTTTTATGACAGAAATCACAATACAGGGCGAGTCAGAAATGTAAATAATAACTGAAGATTCTTCTCGCCAAAACAAAGATACAGGGTGTTGAAAATTAGGAAAAAAGAATAAAAACTTTGTTTTGGCGAGAAGATTCTTCCTTAAAGTTTTTACGCCTACTTTTGACTCACCCTGTACATTAGACAAATTTAATCAGACGGTTCTATAAAAAATCAAACTGTAGTGTGTGGTTGTCTTAACATTGCGCCCATCGTGCGTATTTCTTACACGTATTAATAGAAATTTGGTTTAATTCAGATCCACAGTGGCATATCTCTTTGATCCGTTGCCAAATCTAATTTTCCACGTCGCCTTAGGTACGGGAAATTTGGGTGAATAACGACCAACGACCAGCCCAAGAACAAAGAGAGATGGGCGAGACCACCGCCGCCTATTCTTATTCCAGCGCAACGGGATTTCGCTAGAGACCGGCGACTGTTTACTAATAATAAAATAATTGACTCGTAACGAGCGCGTCTTCTCTTCTTCTATGGTGATCGTTTGTTTAGACCGAAGGCCACTTGATACAAATGGATACATAGGTTTTCGATATTTGTTGATACTATCCGTTGTCTGTTTGGGTTTCTCTCAGAAGTGAAACCGACTTAATAGCATGCGCATATAAGAGCCGTTGGAATTGATCAGTGAAGACATACAATAATAATATCTGTACCCCTCATTCTAATCACAGGGATTAGCCCAGAAGTCGGAGACTTGTGCGGGAGAGGGGGCGGCATATTATTATTAGCAGGCCGCATTTGCGCCAGGAACGACTTACGTTGGTAGGCCCTAACCACTATTCAGTGCAGGAATGAGAGAAACCTGGAAAACCTCATTAATTAGGGGGGTAGTCAAATATCAACCGGTATCAATCTCTCACATTAACCCAAGCTAACATTATTCCACCCTACCATACCCGCAGAGAGGGTGCCAATCCACTCCACGAATATAGCTTATATACGGTCTACCGGCAGCTGGGCGCGAACCAATTTCCATCTAGTCACCTCGATTCAAGTTCTGACGCCTTAAACCGCGCGACCACTGACCGATCCCTATATACAACTATATACTATAGTTGACTTCCAAATTTGTAGAGTGACTCATGTTATAAGCCTGCTCACAATTAATAGCAGTCAACACAGATAAATATACATGCAGCCCGTATATTTTTCCTACAAAATCGTGTGCCGCATATCTGAGAGCATATTTTGATCGGTCAGTGGTCGCGCGGTTTAAGGCGTTAGTACGTGAATCGAGGTGACTAGACGGAGTTGGTTCGAGCCCAGCTGCCGGTAGACCGTATATAAGCTATATTCGTGGAGAGGATTGGCACCCTCTCTGTGGGTATGGTAGGGTGGAATAATGTTAGCTTGGGTCAATGTGAGAGATTGATGCCGGTTGATATTTGACTACCCCCCTAATTAATGAGGTTTTCCAGGTTTTCCTCATTCCTGCACTGAATAGTGGTTAGGGCCTACCAACGTAAGTCGTTCCTGGGCGCAAATGCGGCCTGCTTAATAATAATATGCCGCCCCCTCTCCCGCACGAGTCTCCGACTTCTGGGCTAATCCCTGTGATTAGAATGAGGGGTAGAGATATTATTATTATTATTACATTATATCCGATTACACAGCTTCTGCTACGCATGCGCTGCTGCTTTTGATTGGCTGCGACGAATTGTCGGATCCAACTGTTTCATTTCCAGCGCTATCATGGGCGGGTATATCGTTCGGGCGGGTAAAATTTCGGGTATATCTTTTCGCTAATTTAATTATGAATGTAATTAATTTTATTAGTGATTTGATCGAAGTGAGGAATATCGGATGATGACATGTATGAAGGGTTTAGAGCGCGAGGTCAAAATATGAGTGTAAGTGATGTTGAAATAAAAAATCGGATAAGTAGAAATACCCTATAGTTTCTGAAACTCCAATGATTACTCTCGACTTGTTTACTTTTGTACAGGTTTTTGATTAACTTCAAAATCATAAGCTCACATTCCACGTGAGCTCCCTAGTATGTGACGTCACAATGAATGTCTCTGACTTCAAAAACCCTAGAATTAAAAACATTCATAATTTGCAAGCTATAACATATTGCCAAAGTATTAGTGCAACTGAGATATAATCATGTCATGTTCCCGATCTCTGATATACCGTGCAACACAAAAAAGGTTGTCATTTAATGTACTCTTATCATGAACAAACCCACACATGTTTAATTGTCGATTCAACTTTCACAAACCTGTGGGAAGGCATTGTTTTAACAATATCGTTCTGAGCCCTCAAACTAATAAAGTAGCACAAATTAAAAACAAGAAACCTAAAATTAAATAAAGATAAAGACAAAGACTGTACATTTTTTGTTATTGTCTTTGAAAAGATTGAGTTTGAGACACACTGTACTAAAATATACGACTGGTGACACCTACCTGCGTCTGCGTACGCTGCTTGATGCAACTGCAACAAAAAAAAAACAACACATGTAACTACTGAAACCGGTACACATTTATTTATAGATTACGCTGAAAATTCAGTTCATTACGACCAGTACAAGAAATGAGACTTCAAATGCCGTCACTCCACCAGTATCCATAAAATTATAAATATCTCACATAGAACAAAGATAATTATGTGGATAATAGCCCAATTTTTTGGCAATGATTCATTTTTTCAAGTCTGTTTATGTAATAAATCAGCGATTAACTAAACTATAGTTTTATATTCGGTAGCTGGCAATGGACTATACGAAGCTGCCCGTAAACAATTAAATGATCGAACGGAAATAGAGTATTACGATTTGAAATTATGCCGCGTTTTATTGCTCCAAAATCATACATATTTATGCAAGTCAAGTGTCTCATCGATTAGAACATTGTTGAAAATATATTACAATTTTATAGTTCCGCGAAATAAGTATTTTATCGTACTTTCGTGAATATCGTCAATGTCTTTTTTCTAAAAACCTTGTGCTTTATACCAGATTAAACCGAATTCTTCAACATCAAAAATTAAAAGAGTTAGGGAGTGTCTATCGAAGAGATTTGAAGTTCAAATTTTTTTAACCCAACCTAACCTAATCTCACACTCACGACTTTGACATCAGGAAAAATATTAAATAACTAAGACCTTGGCTCACTTAGCACATTTCGTCTGGACTGAAAATCAGACCGTATTCCTTCACGTCAAGAGCAAAAGGATTCTGGAGAAACGAATATGATGAATTGATGAGATATCACCATGTAAGCTGAACACCATTGAACTAATTTTGGACCTAGTTCCTAACTTGGAATAACCAAATTTGGTACATGGTTTAGGTTTCTTGTTAATCCAGTTCCTTGAGATAACCGTTTAGTAATTCTTTGCGCTTCATCTTCAACTATTTGCAAGATATTTTCTACATCTTGTACACTAGAACATTCTCAGATATTATTGAAAACCGTTCCTGTCTCTCGAGCCTGTCTTTCAATATAAGAAAATGTTTCTCTATTGGAAACCTACGAAATTCTTCCACACTTATACTGTTTCCTTCATATAAACCTATCGCAAGTAACATGTCAATTTGTTCGCTGAATGTATATTTTCCAACCATTTTCAACAACAGACACGAGCAGAAATAAAATAATTTTATCTACTCCTATTAATTTATATATTAATTATTCAACTGCTTTTGAGCAATATATCAATAAACAAATAGCGTGAGTTTTTATAGTGAGTTAGTATAACTCACTCTGGGCTTCTACAATGATAATTCGGTATGTAAATAGAGTACGTAGTAAATTCATGGAAATTTTTAAGCCGATAAATACGTTTCATTGGTGTAAAATGGAAAGAATTTTTAACAAGTGGAAAGGAATGAATAATTAAAAGATTTTAAAATTATTAAATTGCCAACGCCTATCAGTAGGCGGAACTGTCGATTATTATCATTGAAGCGACTAATGTCATTTGATATTTTAACAAAATAATTTTGACGTTTTCAAATCAATTTCTACTAATAGTCCTAAAAAAGATGTTATAGTCGTAGATAAAGTATAGTATTCAACTTGCGGTAATGGTCATAACTCACTTGATGAATTACAGCACTCGCCTGCGGCTCGTGCTGCAAACTTCATCTGCGTGAGTTATGACCTGCATTACCGCTCGTTAAATAATATACTATTATTACTATCAAATTTTAAAGCCTACTACTGACTTTATAATTTCTTCTAATGAACACTTGAAATCTTGTTTTAATTACATCGGTCAGTGGTCGCGCGGTTTAAGGCGTCAGTACTTGAATCGAGGTGACTAGATCGGAGTTGGTTCGCGCCCAGCTGCCGGTAGACCGTAACAGATTCGGAAATTGCGGATCTTTACAGAGAAAGTAGAAATTGTCGCTTCATTCCAGGGAAGCTACGAACTTTAAGAGAGGCGGCGACGTGCATTGGTCTAGCATTCCCCACTACTACGGTAATCGGTTCCGTATCGCTAACGCCAATTCGCCATTACAAATCTAACTGTCCGGTCAACTGATGCCAGTGTTGTCAGATCTCATGCATTCCGAAGAAATCTCATGCTCTCATATTTTGATTACAAAATCTCATGCTTTTTAATTGACACAAAAAGAAATAATAAAATTATTAAAATTACTCTTTGAAATCTACCAAAACAAAGACCTAACGAGAAATAAAGGCAAAATCGAGGGCAAAATTGAATAGATAGAGGTAGGTATCTACAATATTTGGGTACTTGAAATGTCCTTTATTGTAGACTGCTCTCTTAATAATTAGCAATGAATACATAAACGGGTATGACAGTCTACGGATATGCGGTGTGAGTGCTGTATTCACGCTGTATTGCAGTGATTCTTAACTTATTCCGTAATGGTACATTTTCTGGAAACAACAGATTTTACGACCCGTGAGTCACCCTGCGTCACGTCAACTGCGTCTCAACGTTCGCCCGGCCTAACAATAAAATAAATTAGAAAGGTTACGTGGTTAATAACTTTTAAGTAAGTACCTGTAACTACCTACTTACAATGTAATATTATGATAAAATAGCAGAACATAATGCTTTTTAATGAAATAAAAATGGCATTACAAAAGTAATTAAAAATTATGCTGTGTCAAGAGGTGTTTTTTGATAAATTAAGCCATCTCCTGCTTTTTCACCTCATGCTTCTTTGAAATTATTCTCATGCACTGAATTTTTCCCACCTGGCAACACTGCTTGATGCAAACACGCTGTGGTCGAAGTATGCGTGTAGCATGACACAAATACACGCAAGCGGCAAAATACAATTCACCATCAAGATCCTCAATTTCCAAATCGGTATAAGCTATATTCGTGGAGAGGATTGGCACCCTCTCTGCGGGTATGGTAGGGTGGAATAATGTTGGCTTGGGTCAATGTGAGAGATTGATACCGGTTGATATTTGACTACCCTCCTAATTAATGAGGTTTTCCAGGTTTCCCCCATTCCTGCACTGAATAGTGGTTAGGGCCTACCAACGTAAGTCGTTCCTGGGCGCAAATGCGGCCTGCTTAATAATAATATGCCGCCCCCTCTCCCGCACAAGTCTCCGACTTATGGACTAATACCTGTGATTAGAATGAGGGGTAGAGATATTATTATTATTAATACATTTCTCCTTAAAAACCTTCATTTAACGAGTAAAAAACTTTTAAATTAAATTCTGCGCGGGATATTACCATTATTTTTAAATTCTATCAATGGAAGCAAAGTTTGGTATAATTTTAGGGGTGACTCGCCCTCAATGAACACCTTGTAGTATTTCAATTTACATGAACTCATAGTTCCATAATTCCTCATGGAAGACCAATAATAAACTTAAAACACAAGTCAAAGTAATTCAGACAAACAAAAGAGCCCTAAACAATGTGTGCGGTTACATTGACGTTCATAATAAATGGCGATCATGAGCGCAATATCAGAATCGGCATAATTTAAAAGGCTTCTATCATCTCCATTGACGTCATCTTAACCCATTATGTTATTTATTTGCCACTGTTGAGTCTGAATTTCATAGGGCACCAATTCATACACACACGCATATACATTTTTAATCATACCACATCACAGGCAACGAAGGTGTGAAATTCTTTTCGTGTTTGTTTTGAAATGCCTACTGCAACGCGTTATCGAATTAAAATACCAAAATCAAACGTTATTTTTCATTTTAAAATTCCTCCAGATTGTTATTAAAAACCCTAAAGTATTCGCATGTTTGTATTATTAACAAATCTATCCATCCTCTATTTTTAAACCAGAAACGAGTTTGAGGCGTCACAGAGCTAGTACAATTTTCGTGTTTTATTTTAAAACATCTACCGCAACCACATTATACGTAAAGATAACGGTTTGTTTACTCTAGCATTGTACATAGTATCTTTGTTAATACTGCCGCCCACATGTTTTGCAACGTTAATTGGCCAATTCGAATACATATTGGGCATTTTCAGAGGCAGAAATTAATCATTAACAGCTGTGTGCTACTTCGGAGTGACCTAAACAGATTCAATTTAAGGTTATGCAAATCTCAATTTCGGTAATCGCTGCGCTAAATCGGAAAGATTCGATGACATCAAGCAGACAGAGTGGACAAACAGTACTGATTTTATTTTATTTTCGTTATTATCAATATTACTGGTCGACGTTAAAAGCATTTGTCTTATGTACAATCGTTTGCAATCATAATGACACTCTTTAAAATGAAATTTGCGATTTCTTTTGAACTGCTGACGTATTTGCAATGAGATCCACTTTCAACTTTTAACATTAGTTTGTACCTGTTTCACTCACCAATAGTGATTTAATAAAATTTCTACTCAGAACTTCCAGAAGTTCAAAAACTGTGACGGAGTGTCATTATTATTGCAAAAGCATGTACATTGTAATATTCGTTTACATGATATGGTCGTGGAAGATAATATACAGGACGATTTAGAACTTATCCGAAAAACTTTAACTCCTTAAATAAGAAGTGGATATTATCACCATAAAAATTATAAAAAAAATGTAATAGATTTCGCGTAAAAAATGTTTAAAGTCTTAACATTATAAAGGCTTACGTAGATGGGCAACTTTATTCAACGACAATTGATATACAAGTAAACAAGTTTTTGTGCCTGCAGCACGTGTCAACACGCCTGCCTGGTCAATAGGTTTGGAGTGGGAATATGCTCTCTAGGTGATTTATCGTGGGAGTGTCAATCTTTAAAATTTTCGAAATACATCATGTGTACAGCTATATTGAGTTAATGGACATGACTTTTATTTATGGTGAAGTTAGACAAAATGCATTGGCATCTTTACGCTTATATGTTGATCGACACACGCCAAATCATAAAACTTTTACGGTAGTGGTGCAACGTCGACGTGATACTGGTAATTTATGTGCAAATCGTGGACGAGAAGATGACCCCCGGCGACCAAAGCGTATTTTAACAGCAGAAGAACAAGTGTTGAATGTTTTCTGTAAAAATTCGCGAATAAGTACAAGGCAGGTTGCTAGACATATACCTGGAATATCCCAATCAACAGTGTGGCGCTTTCTATACAAAGCTCAGTTGTATCCTTATTATATCCAGCGTATTCGAGCACTGTTACCAGCGGACTATCCATTACGAGTTCGGGTTTGTGAGTGGGTGTTGCAGCAAAATGCTGAAAATCCCCAATTTACTGCTGGTGTATTACTTACAGATAAAACTTTTTTTCCTGGAAATGGAATACAAAATATTCACAGTACACACGTTTGGAAACTCGAAAATCCGCACGTTACTGAACGGGACCACTTCCAGCACCCTTTTTAGATATTCGAAATTATCTCCATTAAGAGCACGGAGTACGGTAGATTGGACGGGGTGGACCGGTAGTATGGCCTGCGCGGTCTCCCGATTTAAACCCTCTTGACTTCTTTCTGTGGAACCATTTAAAAAGTGAGGTGTACCGCACCCAAGTGCAAACCGGCAAGGTTTGCGCGATTGTAGCACAGCTGCCGCGAGTTTTAGTACGGCAAAATTGGATAAGGTGTGCCCAAATGTGTGTACAAGTCGAGGGACAAAATGTCGAACAGTTTTTGTAATAAGGCATGTGTTAATTCTTTATAAATGTCATGTTTCTAATAGTGAAAGTGAATAGTACAGCAATTGTTCTTCAAAATTAGTGTAATAAAGAATTATTCAATTTAAAGACACGTCACTGTGGTTAGATCTGTCTTTAAGTTTATTTTAAAGTAAAAAGTTTGTACGACATGAGACACCGTCAGTTTGTATTGTCACTCCATTACAGTAGACCAGATTCCAGAGGCGTACAATTAAATAGTTTTCAGTACAATATTTATTTTACATTTGGATATTTGTACATGTATGTTGAACATGACAATGTTTTGTGGTGTGGTATGTTTAATAGTGATTTAAATTGTTTATAATAAAATAAGTACAAAGATATATAAATAAGTATAGTTTCTAGCTACGTTGAACAGATTATTTTACCGATTTTTTTGTTTTTTAGGTTCATAATCTAAGAAAGTCAGAAGGCCGTGCGGCACCGTTGGATAATAAATAAATAGCACGCGAAGAGGCAGCTGGAAATTTCTAAAGCCCAAAAAGGCAGGTGTACTGTATCATATTATGCATCGGAGACAGATGTTTTTCGCTTTCAAATGCCCAGGTTCCAGTTAACAAACGATCAATTCCTTCCGCACAAAAACTCTCTTAGAAGAGTTTGCGTAATGGGGCAAAGTCAGAATTTCCATTGTACAATTTCCAAGTTGTCACAATTGCACAAGAGGTTTGTATTTTGCCGGGTAAATTTGGTTTGTTTAATGAGAAACTGTTGCCTATTGAACGAGAAAAACTGTCGACTAGTTTTTCGAGTCAAATTGCTAAATGAAACAGTTTAGAATTTAAACAACACAAATTTACCCGGTATCAATACATATAAACATCGAGTTTAATTCGGCAGGACAATTTAATGAATAAAAAATTTAGAAACATATCAATGCAAACTTTATTTATGAAACAATAAAACTAAATACATTTTTATTTGAGCGTACAATTATTAAACACGCAATTATTGAAATTCATACGGGAAATACTAATGTCGCTACGGGTGCCACAGCTAATAGTCGCGTTAAATTAGCATTTCACTTACAACTTTTTGCGGAGAAGTCCGATTGAGATGCGGTTTTCTGCAAAATGTTCAGGGAATTGTTTGTAACAAAAGATACATCTAACCTATGTACGCTCGCAAATTTTTAATTGTTTATTTAACAAATGACCCATTTTTGTTGAACATATATGGCACACATGATTCAACGAAAATGTCTGGAAAATATTCTCTCGGGGGTTGTCGAGGTCCCTCTTTATCACTTTGGTGTTAGCTTTATTATTTATTGCTAAATTGTTGTAACTGGGCTAATTAACAAATTAAAAACTCCACCCCCGAAATCACTAGAGAACCGGATTTTTTCCGGGATTTCTGGCTTTTTAAGACGAACCATCGGCACAAGAGTTTTGCAAATATAATTGTTTATTGTTCCATTGTTGCAACCTCGCTAATTAACAAATTAATAACTCTTCTCCCGGAATCGTTAGAAAATCGATTTTTTTTGCAATAATTCTGGGATCATTGAACTATTTTCACATTTTTCATGCTAATTTGACGCGACTATAATCGTTTCTGTAGTAGATCTATCTGGCTCAAATTTATATCCTCTCGCATTCGTAAAAAGTACAAAATTGCCGCTAGATTGATGATTGAGTCGCAACAGTATCAGCAGACTCACAGGTATTAACAATTTGACTAATTTCGTTATTCGTAGACTCACAGAATCGACTCGTTGTTACTGTTTAATAATTAAATAAGTCGTTCACAAATATGTTAAACTATTTATTGTGGCAACAGATACCGCTAAAAATGATTAAAAAATTAATAAGTGAAAAAACCACTAGTGCATTTGTCGTTGTAAAAGTTGCAGGTAACTTTTGCCGCTGTCAAAGTGACAATTACACCGTGGCATGTGGGCTTTTTTATATATAAATTAAATTGTCAAAAGTAAACACTGACTCATATACGGTTCTCTGCTACATGCCAAACGACGTCACGACAACGTCAAAGCTCCTTGATCCATGTTTAAACTTGAAACTAATTCGTCTCTTTTCTAATTTACGGCTAATTTACATACGAGAAGAAATTCTCAAAACGTGAACCGATCTAGCGTAAAAGATCACATTCCTTCTTCGAGCCCGATGGAACCGTCTCCTCGGGCTCGAAGACGGCCGTGGAGGCCGGTCGACAACTTGTCGGATCAGCCGCCGCTGCATTCTTCAGGGTATAATGAGGTAAACGTTCTGTATGCATTCCAACGAAAGTGACTCTTCACTTACCAAGCACGCGATGACGACGTCGCCTGATGTGTTTCCAAGAGGAAGGACCAGATATCATCTGTTGGTCTATACACCGAAATTTCCAAGCTCCAAATGACAACCGTGTGATTCATATTCTTCGAAAACTCTCCAACTTTGGTTTGATTTCTCAATTTCAAGATATTATTAATTAAGCATCGCATACAATACGAAAACCTATCGTACAAATTCGAACAAAAGTGAACAAAAAAAGTCTAATAAACATAATGGTCGAATATCAACGGTTACTGAGATAGCAATGAAAATATTTTTACCCGTGTTAATTACTGTAATGCATCAGTAGAGAAAAGTGTTTATTCTGCAGGTTTTATAAATTATAACATCGATTAAAGATTTAGAAACCGAAATTAATGAATTAAATTTTCAAATATACCACCTCAATTGACAATCCGATCAAATAGCGCCTCTCTTGTGTTCACTTTTGTTGCGTATACTAATGATTTAAACCATCCCCAAAGGCAGTAATCAAGGAGATTCAAATCTGGTGACCTTGGTGGCCAATTTTGGAAACCACCTCGGCCAATCTAGCGTTGTGGAAAGCGATTGCTAAGATGATTAATCACAACGCGACTAAAATGGGCAGGGGCACCATCATTCCGAAAGTACATGTTTTGCCTAATATCCAATGGAGCATTGTCTAAAAATTCTACATACCTAGCTCCAGTAAGACAATCATTTAGCACAAATGAGAAGACTAACTGATTATTAATCATACCATACCACACGTAAATCCTGAACAGATGCTGAAAGTTACTTTCCACGGTGGCCTGCAAATTTTCATCTAACCAACGATGTTCATTGTGACAGTTATAATTACAAAAATGCAACTGCAAAACATTATCACCGTCCAGAAGATTCTGGACGCGCTGAATATGGAAAGGTTTTAAAAAAAAAAATTGTGAATGACTTCTCATGCCGTAGTTTGATTAATTTGGAGACGGGTTGCAATGCGCCTTGTACTTACACTCGGGCTACGTTCTACCATATTTAGAATGTCTTCTTCCACTGCTAGACCAAGACCAGCTTGCCTTTCAGATGTAATATTCACAACGGTATAAAACACCTTAAGTACTATACAATTGTTTATGGTATTATATGGCTTCCGCACCTAAATGCCATAACGATTTGATTTTTATTACATACATATATGTACGTATGTATGGCGATCGTGATTCGCCTGGAACTTTTGCCGGGCCTGTACCAAGCCACGCAAGAGGCTCCAGGTGTCTGCCGGAGGATTCGAATTAATATAATGCACATCGTCTCGGCAAACTCGCCAAACATGCAATATATTCCGCCCGTGCAACCCGAGGAAGCGGGCTGCAACCACGTGGACGGGCTTAGAGTTAAGATCGTTCACCTCTCTACGGCCTTTATTGCACACTCTATTGAAAATCCACACCACCGTTCTTATAGATGCGTTCGTAAGCGACGTTTCCACCGGAGGAACAACCGCGATGCTGTTGCTTGTTCCCGAAAATGCTCTCCTGAGTTCCTAAAGTTTCATCTACGTTTACAGAAAATGTTATGTATGTAACATTTTTCCCTACCTGAAATTTTATCGTCACGTGTAATATTATGTTGCACAATTTTGTTGCACTAATTTTGAAGAATTGCGGTATTTGATCTCGCGAAAATCCTTGACGGTTTCCACTTCGATACGGTACACCTCATTTTCTACACAAAAATAAGTCAAGAGGGTTTAAATCGGGAGACCGCGGAGACCATGCTACCGGTCCATCCTGTCCAATCCACCGTACTCTGTCCACTTGATGGAGATAATCTCGAACATCTTAACCGAAAGTGAGGAGATGCTCCATCATGTAAAAACCACATGCCTTGTCGGACAGCTAGGGGTAGATTTTCAAGAGGGACGGGCAAGTCATTGCGAAGAAATTCGAAATATTGTGAACCATCCATACGACTGGGCAATATGAACGGTCCAATTGGGCGCTCATCAACAATTCCTTCAGTCAAAAACGGTGTTGGAAAGTGGTCCCATTCAATTGCGTGCGGATTTTCATATTTCGAAACGTGTGTATTGTTAATATTATTTATTCCATTTCGAGTGAATAAAGCTTCATCTGTAACTAATATACCAGCAGTAAATTGGGGATTTTCAGCAATTTGCTGCAACAATCACTCACAAAACCTAACTCGTAATGGATAATCCGCTGGTAATATTGCTTGAATACGCTGAATATGATATAGGTATAACTGAGCTTCGTGTAGTAAGCGCCACACCGTTGATTGGGATATTCCAGGCACCTGTAATCTGCCTTGTACTTATTCGCGGATTTTCATATTTTGAAAGTTCTTTGGATAAGTTCTAAATCGCCCTGTATAAATATTCTTTTGCTACCAAAATTTGGCGAGAGAGCAACGTCTTAAAGCCCCCACGCACCAGCCACCGCTGCTTCATATATACAAGAAACTGTTCGTTCATGTCCCTCCGGTGGAAACGTAGCTTTAACTCGAACTTTATTAATCTAAGTAATATCTCAACTGATGCCTATACGAAAGTACGGCCGTTTTGCGTCTTTACGACTCACGTAGGCCATAAGACATCTCACCTTGCGTCATGGTTTCCAAGGTCGTCGCTCGAAGACTGAATAAATAGGCAAATCGCAATACCATCAATCAGATAATCAATTCGATGTGATAAAAATACAAATTCGTTCATAATGGAGGATAATTATTTAATTATTGACGAGTAGGGTTGCCAGGTTTTCAAATTCTCAAGGACATTCTTAATTTTGTCAAACAGAGGAGTGGGGGGGGTCATTGATTCTGTACATCTATTAACATTCTGTTTTTCACTTTTTTACTTATTAGTTATTTTGCTTCTTTGTGTCCATATTCAGTTTTAATCACAATTTCCAAAAAGTAAGGACATTTCTAGGAAAAGTAAGGACGGAAAAACACAGAAGCTGTAGTACGTTGCCACATGTCCTTCCGAAATAAGGACATGTGGCAACCACATATTTAGGAAGTCAAGAGAGAGATCAGTCAAGACTATTGCGCATGTTTAATCAGTACCCACAGTTTTCTTCAATTATAATTTTATAAACTTAAAATATACTACATGTGAGAAAATATGTATATACTTTACATTTTTCATGATGATAAAAAGCTTAAGTAGCCTTAAGTAAAAATAAATGATATTCAACAAATAATTTAATATAAATTAATACAAATCAGTAATTATAATCGTTTTCTTCAGTATAACTTTATGAAGTTACATATTAATAACCGATATTAAATAAAAACTGTCGAGTTTAGGTAACATAAAAGATACAAAAAGCATTTATTTGTTATTGATCAAAAACAGTTTTAATATTAAATACGTACTATCGTTTGCAATAATAATGACACTACCTCAATCAGTTTTTAAACAACTGGAAGTTCTGAGTAGAAATTTCATTGGATCTCTATTGATAAATGGAACAACTAAGTACTAATGTTGAATGTTGAAAGTAGATTTCTTTATCAATACGTCAGCAGTTCGAAATAAATAGCCAAATTCGTTTTATAGTGCGCCATTAATATTGAAAACGATTGTACATGCGCCTGTTTTAAATCATTAGTTATTCATGAAACTGGGTAATCATCGGTCACTAAAATTTTTAAATACAACCCTGTCGTTTCCCCCACCTAAGTCACCCAGTCTCCGGAAAACAGGCAATCTTTACGCAAGCAAAATTTAGTCTTTGTCACCTCTATCTCTTCCAACCTCTTTGGTGACAACCTATGGCTAAATGTAAAACGAATAAAGTTCTCAGATACCTACAAGTTTCCAAATTTCTGCAGTTTTGTTTAATACATTATTTTACTACCCACTAAACATAATTACATTTCTTCAATGTTATAGAAACATTTCTGTACTAGCTGTAATGTTGCTCTCAGACTTATAATTAACTGTATGCAATGTCCCAGGGACCTTTATTCTGCAGGCTAGAAACATTGCAGTGTAAGGTTCCTAACGGAACACATTACTAGCAAATTGCATTTTAATTTCTATTAATATTGCACTATTGCACACAAGTCGCAGTGCAATGTTCTTTTATAACATTCCAGACACTGCATTTGGAATGTTGGTAAGAATGGAGTGTACCTATTGATTTTTTTTTAAATATACAGTATACACATATGTTTTGTGGTATACACTACAGGGTGAATATTTTCTTCGGGATTTTATGACCAAGCATAAATTAGGGAACTATTATTCCTTTGCCCGTGGTGCCAATCGTGCCAATTGCCAAAGCTCAAATCTTGTAGATATCCTACCAAAATTCGATTACACAGTATCAGGGAGATATAAGTGGCGCCATCTGTCGGCTATTAATATACATATAATTAACTGAACCGTTTCGTGATTTTGATAAAAACGCATATTCCACAATTTTAAAGAATATTTATAAACTGGCCCGCTCGTTTAGCTGAAGCATAATATTTCTGAGAGTAACTATAGATTAAAAAAAACTAAATAATACCATATGAAAAAATATGCAAATCCGTTGCAGAAATGTTGTAGAATTAATTTACCCTCAACATTTTTAAATAATATTATATTATGAAACATTGTTCAAAGCATTCCACAACTTTCATTAGTTATGTATCGTAATTCAACTCAAATTCAGCTGTATGCAACGTTGCACAGATATGCTGTAATGTTTCATGCTTAGTGGGTCGGTATTAATATTGTCTGAAACAACCTAGGGACACTCTTAAATCTTATGTGTATAGATATCTAATGATCTTATGTAGCAACAAACAACAAGTTAGAAGACCTATATCGAACAAAGAAACTTTCACACAATTTTAATGGAAAATTGGACATAAACAGTCGATCGATTTAAAACTAATTCAATGCGCATAGCGTGAAGCAACATATTGTTATCACCTGTCGTTCTGCCTTATTTTGTATGTGCACTGCAAATACGTGTGGGTGAGTTTCAACAATGAAAATAACGTCAATGCATATGTTGCCAAATCTGAGCAAATAATACTCGAGACGGACATGGTGAATATCGGATAAATCAACAGATTTGTTTATACAATCTTTAGATACACTCAGTTTCTTTCATGTTGTGATTTCTTCAAGGTGGAGTCGAGAAAAGAAATATTAAAATTAATAGATGCGTTCAATTGATCTGCAACTCTACTCTTTGGTGACTTAACAAAATACGTCACATAAAGGTTCTTTTTATTTGAACGGTTGCAGAATGTGAAGTAGAAATCGCAAAACCATAAGTACATAATTATCATCATTTAGAAGAATAATTGATCACAAGAATAATGAAAAAAATTGACTGCTATAAATTGTGAGCAGGTTTAAAACATTAGTCACTCTCTGCAATTTTGAAAGTCGACTATAGTAATATCGATTAAGTGACACTATTGCCAATCAGGTGCTTAATATCGTAAACGTAACTCATTGCTTACATCTCTGGTTATATGACTGCAAAGTTATATGTCTAATGACGTGCATACGTGGGCAATTATCTTTTAAAGTTATTGTAAAATACTGTATACAACATTTTATGGTCTAGCGACGCTTCAAGCATCAGTTTGCACGCAAATTATTGTAATATGTATATGGTGGAATTTGTATTGTACTTTTCCGTTTCCTTGTCACGGTCAGTTACAGGTGGTCTGCAAGCGTACAGGGTGGGAAATATTTGCCATGATTTAATGTTTTCGTAGAATGCAAAAAAAAATTGGTATTGCAATCAAAAAAATTAATTAGAAATGACAAATTTTTAAACGTACATAATTATACGAAAATCAGACTAATTTCGGTGTGCTTATCTAGTATGACGTTATACAGAGTGTCCGGAAATGATGAGCAAAAAATTCAGGGGATAATTCTAGACCGAAAATAAATGCTACCTCTTTCTATACCATTTTTTCCAAAACTGATTATTAACGGAGTTACAGGGTGTTAAAGTTAAAATTTTATTTTCGATATTTGTAAATAACTTCTTAAGAAATCCAAATATTTACATAAAATTTGTATATCGGGGGTTTTTGCGGACGAGAAATTCAAATATGTTTCTAATTTTGACGTCACTAGTAGAGGGCGCACTTGTGGCACACCATGTTTCTTTTAAATGGCAGTTTTTCTAATAAATTGCGTTTGGAAGTTACGAAATATAATTTTTGGATGATCCCATGCCAATGAAAGCTCTCCTTCGCTGTTTTACATGATTGGAAGGGACAAAACGAGTAATTGCCAAGAGTTTCCTTGGGTTTCTCGGATAGGGTGGGCGCCTTAATAAAGAAGGATTAGGCTATCCACGTGACAAGTTAAATTAAGGTCCTTCTGACAAATGGATGGGGACTTGTGTCGCTTTAGATAAGCAGACGAGGGACGACTACCTGAGAAATGAACGTTTCATCTCAAGAAATGCCATCTTATCAATACAAAAATGAAAATTAAGTTTAAAAGTCAACTCGCTATGACATATTTTATTTAAAAATATATGTTGTGCACCAAATTGGCCCACTCATAATGATCTAACCCAATTTACATTACTTCAAAATTTGGTAGTACTTAACTGAATAAAGCATAAAAGAAGACAATGTTTATGAAATTAAATATTAAAATCTTATCCAAAAAAGGGTTGTTCAAGATGTTCTTAAGAAAAAAACGTCAAAGTATTATTGAACAATCAATACGCCAATGCACACAAAATTTATAACCATTTAAATGCATGTGAAGTACTATAGGTGGCGCCCTTTAAGACTGACAGCAAATTCAAGGCCATATTTCAATTTCTTGTGTCAGAAAACTCGCCACTACCAAGTTTTATGTATTTATTACAATTTATAATAAAGTTATTGAAAAAACTGAAAAGGTTCAACACCCTGTATCTCGGGAATTATAAAATTTTGGACTAACTTGATTTTAGGCCATCATATTTTGGCACCTGAGGTATGTGGTTTTTTCTCAAACTTTTACAGGCACCTTTCTATAAGTATAGTAATTTTCGAGGGAATTTTTACCAAATGCTGAAATTCCGCGAAATATCTTGGAAATCTCTATTTTGCGAAATCTTGTCACAATTTTGGTCACAGTTGCTGCAATCATAATAATATCTAGGTACAATGAAACTCGCTCATACAGTTTTAGAACCTCTGGAAGTTCTGAGTAGAAATTTCATTAAATCTCTATTGGTGAGTGAAACAACTAAGAACTAATGTTAAAAGCTGTAAGTAGCTTTCATTAGAACAGAACGTTAGCAGTTCAAAAGAAACCGCAAAATTCTTTTAAAGAGCATTAGTACAAAATAACATAATTATTGCAAACGATTGTACATAGTACATACCTACCTATACAAAATTTATATGAACAGTTGTAGGAGAAAATTATTTTGAAAATATTTAGGTAACGATAAACCACTTGCCGTTAAAAATTACAACACCGTGATTTGTAACTTATAAAAATAATAGTCTCTTTCATTATTAATCAAAAAACAAGTGAAATCAGGCATTAAAAGGCACAAACCATGATTAAAAAATTGGGTGAGTCAACACAGTAATAAAGAAGCAGTTGTATGAAAGACTCTCTGTGCAACCCATTGCAAATTTTAATTGCTAAACCATAATATGCTTGTTAAATGCATAATAAATTATGTAAATAAACAGTTATTATCAAACAATTACCAGCTACGAGCCACATGTTAAAGCATATATCAATTTAAGCGAATGCAGGAAGAAGAAAGCAATAAAAATAACAGTATTATTAATAAAAAATTATAAAAAAATCGGGCACGTTCTTCGAACAGCAATAAAAAACTTTGGTTGTACTTACTTTAAATTCTAGCAGAAAGCATCGAGGAATTCACAAACACCGAAGAAAACATCACATTTCGGCACACTACGTGATCGCTTTTAGTTATAACATTTGAAAAACTGCCGGAGTAGAAGTTTTAAAACTTCTAAACGAAACTCGTACACCTCACGCGCATTCCCAACACGACTGAAATGTAAACAGAAAAAATTAAAGTGAAGCTTCAATAAATAACATCCTGTCAGCCGTTTGTTTCATTTTGTTTTATTGCACTCTACATACTCCATCCTTGTCTGTATATAAAGTTGCATATGCTGAAGGAAACTTATCGGCAGGACTTTCATCTTAACTGGGTAGATGGCGCAACTCAATTACCAAGAGATTGTTTAAATTCAAACGAAATATTCTTAGTTGTTCAAAAAATAACATTATTTTATGATTTACTAAACGTAATTCTTAATTAAAATTGATATGAGTGGACATTTGAATGTAACTTTTTAGTGTTGCGATATTGGCATTCCTACTACTGGGAAGTTATGATTATGATACAGTTGGCGACAGTGTAAGTTTTAACTTGTCAAATTTATGTTATTGTAGGTTATGTTATTGTGTTTTTGACTATTTTAAGAAACATGGGAAGGAGATATTACTGCGATTACTGCGACAAAAAGTTTATTGACGACATCGAACATAGGAAGAAGCATTTACAGAGCAGCTACCATATTAAATTGCGAAATTTACATTATGAATACTGCAAAGGTAACCTCTGTTTGCGTGAGTTTAATGTATTTGTAATGAGGACTGCTTTTTTATTAGATCCAGAAACGCTTTTAAGGGAGGAACTGTTAAAGATACCTTGTAGAAGATTTATGCAATACGGAAGCTGCCAGTTTGAAACTAATTGTAAATATACACATTATTCTCCCGAAGAACTGTGCGAGTTAAGGCAACAAGGTAAATGTATTACAATTTCTTATTAAATTGAGGAATTTATATCTTATACATTTCTAGATATTTAAGAGTTCATTTTTAGTGGAGCACATTCAAACTATGAGGAGAAAAAAGCTGGAGGAGGTACCGGATGTACCTAGTGTCGAGTCTTGGGTACACAAGCATAACGAGACGAATAACAAAGAAGACAGTGACGTCGTACGCACTTTCTGGACTTACCCCGAAAGTTTAGAAAGGAGACTAGATCTACCCCCTTCGTTGGTACGGTTTAAACCAGAACATTTCAATGACGATAATTTCGAAGAATGGGGAAAATAATAGGTTTTAACCATCGTAGTGTATAATAAATAAAAGCATTGACTTACCTTATGACCTTATTTGGCTTCTTATTGCCTAATAAATACAGCATTTTTTAGGAAGCAGGGTATAGACGGACAGGATTTTGTGTAGTCTGGGGGATCGTCTACAAAGGTTAAAAAAATTGTAAAAACGTTGGATTTCATAGTATCAATATATTGCTTAAATTAAAAGTCGTATTTATACAGCACTTGTAAACAAAATAATTATATATACTAAAGATGTTTATATTTTGGCAAACGTATGTGAAAAACATTGTAAATTTACAAACAATAGAATATAGGATGTTTAGACTGCCGTTATAACATCTTTGTAAAGTAAAATGCATTACCATCAGAAATTTTTAATAAAAACGATTCGTATTAAGAATCTAGTGAGAATATAATCTTGAACATTTCGCAGAAGAAAGATTGAAAACTTGCACAATATTGCCGTGAAAATTAACGTAAATTTTTAAGAATGAATTGTGGTTTGTTTTGGGTGCTCACAAGAAAACATGAAAATATTTTAAACAAAATCTGTGAGATGAAAAAGTGAGAGTTAAGAAAAATTTTATTAAAAAATACATTTTGCACATACGGTGTGTCCAAATGTTACTATCCGCAGAAGAAAAATATTTATTTTCATTTTCTTTGAGAAATTTTAGCTTATCAAAATATTTGTATTATTTAATAAATTTTGATCTTGATATACAAAGTATCCAACAATTAAAAAAAAGTTGTTTGCAATAAAAAAAGGAATGGAACAAACTTAAAATGCAGGCTTTGTTTTAATATTTAAATATTGGAAACCAAAGTGAAAAACTATACAAATGTCATGCCACCAATACCCCCATATACAGGGTGTTCCTAAATAAGTGTCGCAACGGAAAACTGTAAATTGCTCTTGAAAAATGAAAAATTTTTTTCCTCTTCCATTTTTCTCCGGGCTTTTGTTTTCGAGATACACGGTGTCAAAACATTAATTTTTATTTAGTTTTTTTCCAATATCTTAGGAACCGTTTGAACTACAGGACTGAGCTTTTGTAAACACATTACCACTATTAATAGCTACTTTTTCGCACCCTTCTCGAATTTATTGGACGTGCCAGTGGTGGAGATTTTAAGGTATCGGAAAGGTTTTCTCTCCCATAACTTTTACGCCACTGGAAAAATTGACATTTGACAGTAAATTCTGAAGCGCCAATGATTTTTACACAAGAATTGTTCTCTTGGTTCATTGCTCTAAAGTCAACCGTTTTCAATGAAAATGACTTCCTATGAACAAAAACAAACATTTTGCTAACATTTCAAAAAATAGATGGTAATAATTAACAATATGATGAGACACCCTCACATTTTGCAAGTGCAAGACCTCAAGAGAACATCCGGAGAACGACGAATCGAGCTGCCGGATGGAGACATTTGAAATGCATCGTTTATGAAAATTTATTATTTATAAAAAAGTTAAAATCCTATCTGTTGTTAAATCTCGTTAAAATTGTTAATTATAACTACCTATTTTTGATTTACAAAGATTTTCTAAACGTTAGCAAAATGTTTGTTTTTGTTCATAGAAAGTCATTTTTATTGGAAAGGTTGACTTTAGAGCAATGAACCAAGAGAAGTATTTTTGTGTAAAATTTATTGGCGCTTCAGAATTTACTGTCAAATGTCAATTTTTCCAGTGACGTAAAAGTTATGGGGGAAAAACTCTTCCGATACCTTAAAATCTCCACCACTGGCACGTCCAATGAATTCGAGAAGGGTGCGAAAAAGTAGCTATTAATAGCGGTACTGTGTTTACAAAAGCTCACAAGTTTTATTTGTGAGAATAAAAATCATTACCTACATAACGGTAGGAGTACCACATTTCATTATAAAAACAAGTTACCAATAAAATACGCTTCTGTTTCAAAGATGTTATAACGGAAAGTTTTCGACTGACTAGAAATTGTGACTTGTAAATTAAGACTAAATGTACATTTCTTGAATACAGGCGCATAATAGAGAGAATAACTATAACCAACCACACATTCTCTGCATGCCTTAAAATTAATATGGCTACTTTTGCACACAAAGCAACAAATCTAATTTTCAATTACGATCCAGATTTTACTTTGGGAACTACTAGGTGTATATGTCAACAAAGTGCGTTTACATTAAAAGATATTAGAGGCCATTTCCTTAGAGAAGAGCAAAAGCCGTCGTTTCACTGCTCCTCCTACGAAACGAGCTCCCGTTACGTAGCTTTACAAGCGTTACGATTTACATTAGCCTAACTTATCAAATCCTGCGAAAGGTTGTTGGAGTGGACTACATGTCTCTAAACGAATTTGTCTTGGAAGTTTTGGAGAAACTTTGTAACAATTTACAGGTACTTTAACGGTTCGATTTTATAAATATAATTTGTTTATATAGTGCATCGCAACGAATACATCTAGTTTCAATTTTTCTGCGAAAGCTAATAGTTTATACAGACCGTTGGAAGAAAGTTACGGCTAAATCATAAAACTGTAAAATTGAAGCTGATTTTTGAAGTTATCAACAAATTAGCAGAAAAATATCTTACAAAAGACACAATTTGAAGAAAATACTATGTGAAAACGACATTTAAATTTTATTTTGATTTCACCTTTTGTACTTAACAGTACTTTTGATTGCGGTAATTTAAACACTTCAAAATGGCAAAAATCGATATTTGAATAAAAAATTTCTACTTATTCTCACCTGTATGGTAATTATTCCAATGAATTTGTTGAGTTTTACACCTTTAACACAATATAATAACAGTGTTGTCTTAGCAACCAATTCAAAATGTCAAGAATGGCAACTGTTTCATAAATTCATGGCTTACTTTGCAATACTATATTACTGAATTATTTAATTCAGAATAAATTAAAATCTGAATTTTCTCATATTATGCATCTATCATATAAGTATTTGTAATATAGGCAACTGAATAACAAATTGATTTCAATGGGAGTGGAGTGTTTCATTTTATATCAACCAATATAAAATAGTATTGTAATAGCAAGCAATATGTCAAAAAAGTAAAAGAAATTGTTTCATAATTCCATGGCTTACTTTGCAAAACTGTATTATTGAATTAATTCAAAATAAATTGTCAGCTTTGTTTTACTATGCAACACTTAAGACATTTTTTAAATATATATGAATTACAAGTTTGTTTTGTCATCGTCTGCTAAATCGCGGGGATGCTACGATAGTTTTAGCGAGATGTTCAATTTTCACATTTAGAACAACATAATAGCATAGCCACAGCAACCAAGAATGTTAAAATATTACATCTGAATCATCAAAAAAATTTATTATATTTTATATATATTTTTGCCGTTTGTGTACAAACTGAAACGAAAATATCTGAAAATATGATATTATATCTTATTGCGCGTAATTTCCTTTATTGCAGTAGTCCAAATTTGTGATATATTGATAAAAACTGTCTGATTAAATGCACTTCAGCTAAAAGTTACGTATAGGGTCATCTTTTACATTCCGGCTGTAGGGTTTTCTCAATTATTATTCTTTTAAGAGAAAAATAACACAGAAGCTGCAGACATTTTTCTGAATGTTTAATTAGGTTTAAAAAAACAGTTGAATAACACACACATATGAAATTCACTAGCGTTTATACAGTGCGTTCACAAGTAACGCATAAATTCATTATTGGCTTAATAAACAATATTATTAAAAATATCGATTTTTGATTTTAATTTACTGTTTTTTCAAATAATAATTTAATGTACAGGGTGATCTACCTTCGATTAATGTCATCATCACAGGTTTTTCATAAATTTATAAAATTATTATAAAAATAAATTTATAAATTTTAAAATTATAAGTTACTCACAAAAGAATAAATGTACTAAAAATTAAATGAAAGCCATGAGTTGACTGAAGACGACGTTGACCGAAGGACTGAACTCTGCACGTATATAATCCCCAGAATAATCGAAATAATAATTTCATTGCTAACGTTTTATTTTCTGACGAGGCAACGTTTTATTTGAACGGGCATGTTAATCGACAAAACATTCGATATTGGTCTCAGGAAAATCCACATTGGATGCAAGAATATCATACGCAACGACCACAAAAGGTCAATGTGTGTGCTGACATTGTGAGAAATACAATTGTTGGTTCATATTTTTTTTTATAAAAATTGTATCTGAATTTAATAACGTGTAACTTTCTATAATATTTTTATAAACCCCTTTGGTGTTGCTCACCGTGTACCAATTTGAAGTAACTTTGATACATTTTTAGAATCAGTTCAGGGAAATCTGGAAATGGGAAAAAAATGGGGTGTTCCAATTAAAAAAACCGGAGATGGCGTCCTTACACAGCTCCACAGTTGGTGTGTGCTGAGGGTCCCATTATATTTTTTCCATGTATTTTTTGCCGTTGAACACGAATCTGAAGTCAAAACGGGGGGTCGCACAGCAAATTTTAGAGAAAACCCATAAAAACGATAAAAATCACATCACAGTTTACACAGATTCACAAAAAAAGGTTATGTGTGCTGGGAGTTACACTATATTTTTTCTTTGTATTTTTCCCGCTGAACACATATCTGAAGTTAAAATTGGGGGTTACACAGCAAATATTTGAGAAAACCTAAACAAAATCGATAAAAATCACTTTCTCGTAATTTATTCTGTATAATACTCTCTAAAATTGAAACAATGAAAAATGCTATGAATTAGTGAATATTTACTATTTTACAGCTACCTTATAGCTGCTTATAGCTGTAAAATGATAAATATTCACTAATTCACAGCATTTTTCATTGTTTCAGTTCAGTTTTAGAGATAAAAATCACTTTCTCGTAATTTATTCTGTATAATACTCTCTAAAACTGAAACAATGAAAAATGCTGTGAATTAGTGAATATTTACTATTTTACAGCTACCTTATAGCTGCTTATTAAAATGGTAAATATTCACTAATTCACAGCATTTTTCATTGTTTCAGTTCAGTTTTAGAGATAAAAATCACTTTCTCGTAATTTATTCTGTATAATACTCTCTAAAACTGAAACAATGAAAAATGCTGTGAATTAGTGAATATTTACTATTTTACAGCTACCTTATAGCTGCTTATAGCTGTAAAATCGTAAATATTCACTAATTCACAGCATTTTTCATTGTTTCAGTTTTAGAGAGTATTATACAGAATAAATTACGAGAAAGTGATTTTTATCGATTTTTTTAGGTTTTCTCAAATATTTGCTGTGTAACCCCCAATTTTAACTTCAGATTTGTGTTCAGCTGAAAAAAATACAAAAGAAAAATATAAATCCCAGCACACATAACTTTTTTTTTGTGGACCTGTGTAAACTTTTAATGTGATTTTTATCGTTTTTATGGGTTTTCTCTAAAATTTGCTTTGCGATCCCACATTTTGATTTCAGATTCGTGTTCAGCGGGAAAAAATACATGAAAAAAATATAATGAGACCCTCAGCACACACCATTATTTTTAATAAAATTGTTTATTTAGCTAATAACGAGTGTATGCACTACTTTATTGCTGCACTGTGTACTATTGCTTCAACTATTTGCAAAGTACAGTAGATTACATATTGTTTTTTTTTTTTAAGAAAACGTAAAAATCTCAAATAAAAAAACTCATGTACTCGCTGTTTTTGTTTTTAACCAAAGATGTAATCGATGACCCTGTACCCATAGCAATTTTTTTAGTAGCCATTAAATGATATCCCTGTATAATAATAAATAGGTATAGGTTTAAAATGGCTCATACGGTACAATTGTTTGTATTATAAATGTAGGAATAACTGGTCTTTTGGACATCACCTTACGAACGAAAATACCCAGAGTTGCGTTAAAAATGCTTTTGAATAATTGACGTCGGTTTTAATATAAAAATGTCCAGTTATCATAATCATTTGGATTAAGTCAATACTTACTGACAGCGTAAAACGAATAAATCGTGCAATTTGAGAGGTCAACTACGCCCATCTCGTCGCCATCTTTGAAATATGTCGGCAAAGTTTGGGAACCGCTGACTTATCGCCTGGACTCTGAGTATTTCACTTCCGCAAGGTAGTAGGTAGGTAATAATGTTAAGTAAAGCTTACAATATATTAGATAGGTATATGAAAGGATCACAAGTGTGTTCTCAACACGGAATAATGAGTATCTTTTCTTGGATATAGGTAAGCCGCGGCCGTTTATTTGGCGGCAGGCTCGGCCTCGTCGTGTTCTTTGCGCACCATGTGGCCCCGGAAGGAGGCCTGGATCTTTACCGCCGCCTTGTTGAGGTCCGGGTCCGACAGGTCTATGTCCAGTTCTTCTTCAGCGTCGTCTTTCTGCAAAACATATTTTTCTATTAATACTGACTTTCTTTTACCTATTAGCCTTATTTATACAGGGTGAAGAGATGTACATACTACAGTATGTTATTCTACGTTCAATTTTAAGCTTAGGTCTAGAAACGCTTCATTTAGGATACACAGGATGTCAAATTTTAAAAATTACATTTTCTGTACTAACTCTCGACGACTTCGAGTTAAATTCATGAAATTTCGTATGCAAAGGTTTCTTGGGACAGGAAATCAAAATTTTATGGACGATTGGCTGTATCTGCCAGAGGGCGCCACAAGTGACTATTAGTATCCTTTTAAATCCCTTCAACTTTTTTATGCCTGATTTTTTTTTGTGAGAATTGCAAAAATAAAATCTCTTAACAAAATGTACAGAACCTGACAACAATAACTTTCGATTCACTCTAATACATAATTTGCATGCATCGTCATTTTTAGATGAGTTTTTAATGGAAACGGCTGCTCCTAGAGACTTCAATAAGGTGTATATTTCTTAAGTAGAAAAACTTTTCTGTTCCAAAATGACATACACCGTGGCACAAAAAAGTTGAAGCGATCTAAAAGGACTAGACTAGAACAAACGCCATTTCGATTAATATAATACATTTTTTTCTTCTGCACGTATTTAGAAAAATCATAAAATTTCCCCATTATCTCTTGCTGTGCCAGTGGCGGAACATAAATTTTTATAAAATTGCATCAAGTAATGTTGTTCTGCGGTATAGTCATCTTCATATTAATTTAGATAATGCTTTAAAATAAGCTTTATTTTTTTAACTTAGGGTGGAATTCATAGTCAGCAAAGAGTGACATTTCATTTAAGGTATACAGGGTGTTAAAAAAAGAGTGTAAAATATTTCAGGAGGTAATAGTATGAACCAAAATAAGCAGAAAAGTCTCAATAAACATGGGTCCGCAAAGTAACGGTTGCGGAGATATGGAATGTTTTATGTTTTTTAGCCCCTTTTTTTATTTTGCAAAAACGTTGTGTATTTTCTTATAATAGTTGGTTGATGTTTAGTGAAATAAACAGTACGTATTTCACAGTTGTTCTCAGTGCACAAGTTTTCTTTCGCTATGGCTGGTTACTCTAACGCAGAATTAACAGACATGCCTTTCATGTATGGTCGTGCTAATGGGAACGCCACCGAAGCGCGACGTCTTTATGTTGACGCTTATCCAAATCGCCAGATTCCTTCACAACGCATGTTTGGAAGAATTCACCAAATATTGCGTGATACCGGTTCCTTGAGCAAACAGTGCCATTTATCCGGAAGACCAAGGTCGGTATCCACTCCTAAAGCAGAAGAAGAAATTCTAGCACTGGTAGAGCAGAATCCAGGTACGAGTGTGCAGAAAATATCAGCCGAGGTAGGAATTAGTGGTCCTCTTGTTTGGAGAATCTTTCACGAGCAACTGCTTTATCCATACCATGTGCAACGAGTACAGGCCTTAAATCCAATAAATGATTATCAAGCACGTTGGGTCTTTTGCCGCTGGTTTCTACGTCATGATGCTGAAGACCCTCGTTTTCTTGCAAACATTCTTTTTACTGATGAGGCCGGGTTAATATTAAGAACAAAAGAAAAAGAGATGAAAAGGGGCAATGAACAAGGAGAATAATAGGGAGACAAGAACTTTAGACTAGGCTGACGAAAATGGAAAAGACACTTCGAAGAAATACCGGAAGGTAGTTCCGAAGAGAGTCTACTACTAACAACTTCAAAAAAAAAAAATATGCAACGAGTACAGGCCTTAAATCCAATAAATGATCATCAAGCACGTTTGGCTTTTTGCCGCTGGTTTCTACGTCATGATACTGAAGACCCTTGTTTTCTTGCAAACATTCTTTTTACTGATGAGGCCGGGTTCACAAGAAATGAAGTGTTTAATTTTCACAATACGCATATTTGGGCCGACGAAAATCCTCATGCTCCAATAGAATCTGGACATCAGGCACGTTTTTCATTAAACATTTGGATGGGTATTGTACGTGACACGTTTCTAGGTCCAGTTGTTTTACCAAACCGATTAACAGGCGCTGCTTACCTCAACTTTCTGCAGAAGACACTATATGAGTTTTTGGAAAACATTCCTTCGAATCAGAGGCAATAAATGTGGTTCCAGCATGATGGTGCTCCAGCTCATTGTTCCATGGCCGTTAAAGAGCTTACACCAAACTTTTCCACATAGATGGGTAGGAAGGGCAGGACCTGTTTTATGGCCTCCAAGATCGCCTGATCTGAACCCTCTAGATTTCTTTGTTTGGGGATATTTGAAGACATTAGTGTATGGTACTCCTGTAAATAGCCTGGAAGAGCTGCAGCTACAGATTAATCAAAAGTGTCAAGAAATCCAAACCAAGGAGGGTGTTTTCGAAAGAGTTCGAATATCGTTGAGACCAAGATGTCGTGCCAGCTTGGAAATGGACGGAGGGCACTTTGAACATCTTCCGTAACTTTGTTTTTTGTTTGTTAAAAGCTTCCTTTGTCGGTTTATTCCTAATAAAATAAAACGTTTGAAAACGAATAGTGGTCCATATCTCCGCAACCGTTACTTTGCGGACCCATGTTTATTAAGACTTTTCTGCTTATTTTGGTTCATACTATTACCTCCTGAAATATTTTACATTCTTTTTTCAACACCTTGTATTTAAATATGTACGAGTATGGTACGAAACTATTAATAAGTTATCACTGCATTTTTATCTTGTAAATTGCAAAGCTAAGTGCACACTTAACCTTAAGTGTGATCTATGAATTCCACCCTTACACACGCTGTGATCAAAATCACTTGATTTAAATTTAATTTTCATCGAAGAATCCATTTCTGTCGAACGCTGGCTTAATATCTAAACACCCTGTGCAATTTATAAAATGCAAAATTGTAAAAATATTCACTATCATTAACTAGGCAGTATCAGTTAAATGTGAAAAATGAACGTTTCGTGCCGTGACTGATGGCTGCTCTTTTATCGAGTTACGAGACGACGCTGAAATTAAATCGTAAATAATGTTTTTATTGAGCGCATGCAAGGCTGCTCAAAACGAGCCGTAAAAATGATTAGGTCGTAAATAATTCTATGTCGATTTTAGTGATACGCCGCTAGATTTAAATTTGCCAATTTCGAGAAAAATATGTACTACTGTAATTATTGTAGAGGAATATCTATAGCAGAAAATTATTGTGTAATTACATGTTCAGATGAGTACGTTTATTAATGTTTGTAAAATGAAAACAAAATCTAAAAACAATTGAAGATCATCACCAATTTAACAGCACAGCACATGTACGGCATCTACTCACCGTCAAATGTTATCCGCACATACACTGCAATAGCCGAAACATTTCATATTAACTTTCAATTTACGTGTATTGCAGCTATCAAATCCCTTTCCACAAATATTAAATGTTTTATTTCCACTTGTACCTTGCCTTTGCCACAACTTATTCCTTTGCCCTGAATCAGACCAGCCCACCAGTATCAACACAACCTCTTCGTCGACCTCGACCTTAAGTATATTTTATCTAGAACCTCGCCTATCAAAGATGGGGCTAGTGCGGGACATTTCGCCTACTGCCCGTGACACCCACCAGTTACCTGTATCTGCGACCCCAGCTTCTTTTTTTCATGTGACATTGCTTTTAAATATTTTACTTTGCCTTCTCTTGATATTGAACACATGCATCAAGCTAGTTATTATTCCATGTTTTGTGTTTATTTTTAAATATGTTTGACCCACTACGAAGCTACGAAGTATGAAATGGTTAGCACTGACACGTTGTTTGAGGTTATGTGGCGAAAATGAACTCTACGGTGTTGTGTGAAAATCATAGTTTTTTTGTTATTCTTCATAAAATAATTTAAGGCGATAATATGTGATAATCTTTCTAACAATGTACAATGGTATTAACTTATGAAATGTGGATAACTGTCTAAATAGTTGATTTTTGCAGCAGTAGGTGAGCTTTTATGCACGTCTAAGGATAATTGTTGGAATCATTGAACAAATAAGTAACTAACCACTTTCGATACTATCAATTGTATCGAACTTGCGGAAATTCAGTTTTTGATAATTTTACTTTGATTATTGCTAAAAACAACTGTTTTTAAATTAGAATCAACCGCAAAAATTGAATTTACAATGAAAATTATTTATTTTATCGATATGGCAACCTCACCTTCAGTAAATCATATAGTTAATTAGGTCTATCTGGTCAGCGGTCCCCAAAATGTGAATTAAAAAAAATTATATCTCCATAAATTTTTAAAAATGACTTACTAGATCCTTCTATACGACGAACTACCTACACCTGCAGTTAAAATATTTGTACTTATTTAAGGTTCACCCTGTATATTATGCGCTATACTGTTAAAAAGGCGACGGCCTTAAATCTTAATAAATGCCACTTAAACGATATCCAGAAGTTTTTACCTCTTTCTTCTCTTCCTTGCATGAACCAGACTCGTGCTTTTTAGCTTCGGTTTCATGTTTCCTCGTCATGTGGCCCCTAAAAGAAGCCTGAATTTTCGTTGCAGCTTGGCAGAGTTCTGAAAAAGAAACATCTTTAATTAGTTTAATGGAACAAGACGCAATTATATTATTCATAAGGTCGGGAGATTCGGAATCGTACTCAGTTACCATTTTCCCTGTTTACGAAACATCGTTCATGACTGGTATTTAATGAAGACATAACCAGTGGCGTAGCTAGGCGTGGGCAAAGCGGCCCCACGCCCGCAGCCTCGCACTTAAAGGGCCTCGCGCGAGGCCCCCTTGGGGGTGATTTAAAACCGAACGCCATGAACTCTAAATAGTACGGATGGCACCCTAAAAGACCTTACTAAGAATAAGCTTTACCGAGGCATTACCAAACGTACTATAATTAATTTGCACACCCTGCTGGGTGTGTCGATTATTATCGACATATTTTTTAATACTGAAGAGGTTACAAAAAATAATTATTTTTAGCATTTAAACACCTCATAATTATGAAATTTTCAGATCATCCATCCTACTTTAACTAGTTTCATCATAAATGAATAATTTTGTAAACAAACTTGATTTTTCACCATTATTTTCTTGAAAATATACAGGGTGACATTGAAAAAACTACAATGCATAGTATCACGCGGTAGAGGACCAAAAAATAATAAATAAAGTTATATACACTAATGTCCGATCGGCTTTTGTTTTCAAGATACGGCATTTAAAAATTATTTTTTTTTTTTAATTTCTCCCGATTGTATGAAAATATTTGAACCAAAATTGATGCACACTGCATGTAGCTATTATGTGTCACAATATTCAATTCATTCAGCATCTAATGGCGGAAGAAAAGGGCCTCGCTGATGCGACTTCGCCCACGTCTAGAATAGTCCACGCTACGCCACTGGACATGACTGTATAAAAATGCCAACAGAGAACAGAAATAATGGGGCAATTATTTCATGACCTGTTTTCAACAACTATACATATAATGTGACATGGCCTATTTTGTAATGCGTGTCAAGCAATTATTATAAACTATTCTACAAAAAATAAAGTAACAAGACATTTGAATTCTGTAAATAAAGATTTCAATAACGCTGTAGCCCCTATTACCTGCGATGTATTGGCACAGAATAAAGGAACTACCAGAAGCGAAAGCTAAGGCGGCGCCTTTGATCTTGGATGGTCACAAAAATTTAACCTTGAATTTGAAATTTGACGTATCTAATACTTACTACACTGAGAGAAAGTTGTATATAATATCTACAGTCTACACTAAGAAACAAGTTGACACTATATTTATTTAGTCATATTGAAGCTTTAAGCAGTATAAAATACCGACTATGTATAAAATTATTAAAAAATATAAAATACATGTATAAATTGCATTTTTCCTGTTTATTTTTTTATTGTTGTGAAAATTATATATTTTATTTAACGTGGGAGAGCTTTTTCAGATACATTTGCCATACAGAAGATTTGATACTGCAATAGATGTTTTAAATAGTATAGTCACTAATATTTCCTTTATTTCAATTATGGAAGCTATTTTCATTTCAAGTATAGATTTCAGGTATGAGTACCTACTTGGTGGGCCACGCTAGATGCAGGTCAACTCAATCATTCCGCAAAGCACACAGCAATCATCCGACTTCTCTTACATCTTTTGCTCTTTCCTAGTTCCAAATTTACAAAGTTATTCTTAATTATTTTCAGAAACAAAGTGTACATAAATTTAAAAAAATTATTTTCCCCTCCATTTATTTTGTTCACTTTACGTTTTAAACCTTAGTTTACTTGTGTCAAAAAATATGATTTAGGGCACCCTGGACACTAGATTCTAAGAGCACTGGTGTAAGACTCAATTGAGATCAATATTATGGGAGTTATTTTGAAACTAGTTTCAAGACACCTAGTTTTAATTTTGAATAAAAGTAATTTATTTTTCAATGTTTACAGAATAATAACGGAATAATAAAGAAAACACAAATATGGTTCATGAAATATATATTTATACAATACCTATTTTACATAACTATAACTTAAAAGAATCTATCACTTTCCAAAACACACCAAACCGACACAGAGACACACATAAACAAGAAAGCAAAGCGAGGTTGATTAATAAACAACTTGTAAAATGGCGGCGCCGCACATGCGCACTAAAATTGTGTTTTGGCGGCAGCTCTCTCCTTCGCTTCTGGTAGTTTCTTTATTCTGTGGTATTGGTAACAAGCAGCTGGCATATGGTAAGGGTGAGGGATTGGAGATGCTATTTGTAGTCTGTTTTAGGCCTCAAAATAATATATTTAATGGACTTGAAATTTGTTCAATTTATTCATTATGACTTTCAGTTTGAAATGAAACAGAGAGTTTACAATGTCCAACAATCGCGAAGATATTGTTGAAAATTTAGGTATTAGAAAACTACATAGTACATGTTTTAAATACAAATTATTTTGCACTACAGCTTTGTCTTAATTCTAAACATCCTGGGGAAAATTGTATAGGTATTAGATATCTAATTTTTTTCTATTAGTCCACAACGTTTTACTATTCAATAAATTTTGTATCATTCGGGATAATATCCTGTTCTCTTCATTTAAATGCAACACGAATAACCTTCACTACCAGAATACCAATTAACGTTTATCTGACCCTGCTCCCTCTTGGGAAGAAATGGTAATAGTATAGTGACGAGGGTTTACAAACCATCTGATAGTAAATACACGTAACAATATGAAAATCAACTCCTGCTTGGCTGTTTATTCATCTGTGTTTGTTCGTCATGACTAGTAGGCAAGATAATTAATTGGGTAAAACTATAAGGGATGAACAATGATTGAGTATTATAGAGAAAAAGTCACTTTTTCCTTCGTAAAATATTTAACAGGTTATGAATAATTTGTGGGTTTAAAAAACGTTTCGTTAAAAGGATAAATAGTTATTTATTATGCAAAGAGAAAAAGTATTAGATGTTGCTCGAGGTCGTGTTTGACAACACACCGAGAGAAAACATATTTTTTCTAATAAACTTTTATTAAAGAAATGTTTCTGTGTTACTTTCCGTTTAAAAGTTATAAGCAACATCGCCCTAAAGAGTCTTAAAAGAAATACCACCTAAAAATCACATCAGCAGTGGAAGGATCAAGTACTACATGTATATTACAATCTATTCTCTATATGACCTCCTTTCATTTCAAAACACATATCCAATATTCCCCTGACTTACAAGCGTTTCTGCAGGCGTTTTGTAAACCTTATTTTTTTAAATCTGTTATCTAAATATTGCTGCACAATTCTGGCTTTGTGGGGTGAAGCTTAATGCGGTAAAAAAGTACATGTACTTAGGGAACAAAAAAGACAATAAATTGCAAGTCATGAACCTTTCCTTTATTACCAATGTTTTTACAAATCTGGTCAGTTGGGCAGTGTATTCAGCCAAGTGTTTATTTGAATTTTTGTACATTATAATGCTAGGACGTGAAATTTCTGCGTTTACCCGAGCAAGAATGACTGCTTTACATGATGCAAGACATTATAATCATGAGATATCGAACATGTCGGGCATTCCTAGATCATCTGTTGTACAAATAGTACACAAATATGAAGAAATTGATACAGTGGAAAACAGACCACGTAGTATCAACTTCAGCTCTCAGAGCCCACTTTCAAGGTACGTTTCGCCGTGTTATATCGTCACCTACTATTCGAAGACGACTCCACAATGCAAATGTATGTGCTTGATGACCATTACGAATCCCCACTCTACTCCAAAGCATCGTACTGTCCGTCTCCAGTGGGCACGAGAGCATAGAGGTTGGCGGTTGGCTTTTACGCCAGTGGTAGTGGGTCTTATTTACAGACGAAACCAGAACAATCGTCTGGAAAGAACGAGTTTGTCAACAGTGACTTTATTTTCCTCATGAAATCCGTATGAAAGGGTACCGTAATGTTTTGGGGTGGAATAATGTTCAACCGCCGCAACCCATTAATTCGCATACCACAGAATATGACCAGTCAAATTTACATCGACCAATTTATTACGCCCATTATCTACCCCCTACGTAATGAATTAGGTGAGAATTTTGTGTTTATGGACGACAACGCTGGACCAAATCGCGCAAGAAGGGTTCAAGAGATACTCGAAGCAGTACATATCAATAGACTAGATTGGGCAGCCAACTCTCCTGACATGAATCCTTATGAAAACATGTGGGAATTCGTTGCTAGAGCCATTCATAATCATATTCCTCCACCTCAGACTGCAGATGAGTTACTCGTGGCGGCAGCGGCAGAAGAGTAATGGAATTACTAATTAATGAAAGTGGAATCGAATATTCCGCAAGAAATCGTTAACCGCTTGATTATCTCAATGCACAGACGTGTCAATATGCTCTTGGAACGTGGTGGAGATCATACCGACTCTTAGTCAAGTAGAGAACTTGCTTTGTTACCTCTTTTTGATTTAATAAATGTTATCAAAAATGTCACACATTTGCTGGTTTTTATTTTTCTAAGTACTCACTTTATCGAACTTATTCTTTTCCCAAAAAAAAGACTCATTGTTTTCTATGTATTTGTTTTTTTTGACAAACATATTTCTTTAACAAGAATGAGGGGGAGTCCAAGACTTTTGACGTGTGTATGTATATGTATACATAATTATTTGTAATCATATACAGATAATTATAATTTGCTTTGTACTGATAGTGACTTACTGCCACGCCCTACCCACACCAATAACTTGCCTCGTAACGATCCAGCTCTACTTATAAAGAATCCTTAATTCACTTTAACAAACAGACGCTATGTTAGGCAAAATAATTGGTTGAGACATAACCCTGAAAGCAGTTTCTAGTTAGAGTACATTTTAGATTTACCTAGTAAATACTCTCTCGCTTCTCATCTCGAGCGCATGCAGAATATTTATATTGCACAATGTACAATGAAGTCTCTCGTCTCTTATTTGAATATCTAAACAGTTTGCTGCCGTTAAGTTTAAAAGCAGAACTTCGCCAGAGCATTACGGCGCACAATGAAGTGTTGTTTGCGGGTCCATTAAATGCAAACCACCAACTCTCTAGCTCCGTCATTCTCATTTTGTGCCGACAAAATCTAAAATTTATGCTCCGCCTGTGGAGAGACAACTCCAACTTCGAAATGCACGCCTCTATTCGCAGTAAAAGTCTAGCGGGTGCAAAAATTACCAGTGAGGGTATCAGAGGTTCTTTGTTCCATAGCGTGTTTCTTAAGCAGATGTCAAAAATCCAGGGGCGTATTTTGCGGCCAAAGTGTAAGTTTTTTATTATACAAATGTGGGGACATCTTAGGACAGCCATTGTCCAGCTGAAGCGTGTCAAAAATTAAAAAAAAAATCAGTTAATTTTCAACTTCAATTTTCAATTTTCATTTTTTTGTATAATATTACAAATAAAATAGGTCATCATGGTCATCTTCGCTTTTTATTTGTTTACACTTTAAACGGGCCACACATACGATTAATCGTACTGCAGGTTGTACAACACCAAGTTGATCCGACCGTCGGAACGACAGATTGGATTCACTTTTGCCCAGTAAAACTACCGTTTGGTGTGTGTTGTATAACAAATCGTTTTGCAGTTATTATTTTATCGTCTTCGCGATGGCATCAAGTTTGCCAAAAAAGTAGCTGCAATTGTGGTAGTATTGTTAAATGAAGATGAAGAACCACCCAAAAAAAGAAGAAAGTGGTGCAAAAATTGGTTGCAACAACGGCAACTGTACTCCCATAGGAATGTGAATTAAGTGCCAATGAACCAGCAGATTTCAAGAATTACTTACGAATGGATGAAGATTCTTTTAACTCATTGTTAGAATTGGTGCGCCCTAAAATCATCAAACAAAATACAAAGTTTAGAGAAGCGATTAGCCCCGAAGAAAGATTAATTGTTACACTAAGGTATTTGGCAACTGGAAATTCTTATGAAGACCTTAAATTTCTTACGACTATATCACCTCAATCCATTGGTCAAATAATTCCAGAAACATGCTGGGCAATTTACGAATGTTTAAAAAAGGAATATTTCAAATGTATGTCTATATTTCAATAAATTCTGACCAAAACTTCTCATTATTTTCCATTTTTATAAATTTCGTATATTTGCAGTGAGCGATATGGTTTCGACAAGTAGCGCTTAGAACTTATAAAAGTTAATTGCCAAAAGTAGCTTCTTGAAGTGACGTCGCAGATTTTTTAATGCATTTTTGTCATTAGATTAGAAAATGTTTCGTAATGTTAAGGTCGCCGTATTTTCGCTGTAAAATGATCAAATTTGTGGTGTTTTTTAGGTACAGAAATCTCGAAAAATAAAACACATCAAAAATAATATTATTGTCCGGGGTTTCATAACCCGACTTTTTCTTTTACCAGAAAAACAATCCGTTAATTAATCACTTATCTTTATTAACTACTCTGTACACTACTGAATACTGATTACAACTCAAATATAGCATCTTTAGATCAATTTCTCGAATGATTCTCGTCGATTCTAAATTTTCCAAACGCGCCTCGATACACGGCATTATTTTGTTTGTTTACCAAAATCGCGTATGGGCGATCGGGGCAAATTCTGTGACATTATTGATGTTTTGTTTATCCACTTTTACTATTTAAATTCTCCCCAAATAATATAATAACTTTTAAAATGCATTTATAAGACACACATTATTTTGCTATTCTAACCCCACATTTTAACAATTATTTTCACATACTTATAAATAAAAGTGAACAATTTTTTATGAAGAACTATGTAAGTTTATGGTACAACAGCATTTATGTTGTTATATACTCATTTTACCGCAACCGTTGCATATTTGCAGGTTGCATGAGATAACATTACTGTTAAACTCTATATTATTCAGTTCTTATACAGATTTGGAAAGTGAGGATCTTAATGGTGAATTGTATTTTGCCGCTTGCGTGTATTTGTGTCATGCTACACGCATACTTCGACCACAGCGTGTTTGCATCAAGCAGTGTTGCCAGGTGGGAAAAATTCAGTGCATGAGAATAATTTCAAAGAAGCATGAGGTTTGGAGAAAAAAGCATGATGGCTTAATTTTTTTGTAATGCCATTTTTATGTCATTAAAAATATTATATTGTAAGTAGGTAGTTACAGGTACTTACTTAAAAGTTATTAACCACGTAACCTTTCTAATTTATTTTACTGTTAGGCCGGGCGAACGTTGAGGCGCAGTTGACGTGACGCAGGGTGACTCACGGGTCGTAAAATCTGTTGTTTCCAGAAAATGTAGGTACCCTTACGGAATAGAGTTAAGAATCACTGCAATACAGCGTGAATACAGCACACACACCACATATCCGTAGACTGTCATACCCGTTTATGTATTCATTGCTAATTATTAAGAGAGCAGTCTACAATAAAGGACATTTCAAGTACCCAAATATTGTAGATACCTACCTCTATCTATTCAATTTTGCCCTCGATTTTGCCTTTATTTCTCGTTAGGTATTTGTTTTGGTAGATTTCAAAGAGTAATTTTAATAATTTTATTATTTCTTTTTGTGTCTATTAAAAAGCATGAGATTTTGTAATCAAAATGTGAGAGCATGAGATTTCCTCGGAATGCATGAGATCTGACAACACTGGCATCAGTTGACCGGACAGTTAGATTTGCAATGGCGAATTGGCGTTGGCGATACGGAACCGATTACCGTAGTAGTGGGGAATGCTAGACCAATGCACGTCGCCGCGCCTCTTAAACTTCGTACCTTCCCTGAGATGAAGCGGCAATTTCTACTTTTTCTGTAAAGATCTGCAATTTCCGAATCTGTTATGTCTAAAATTATTTGTATGTGCAGAAAACACTATTTCAAGAATACGGCGTCCTTAAGAAGCAGGCAGTGATTGAAAACGTTTCAATGTTGCGCTTGTTCCATGTCCACCGGAATAAGACCGATTAGCAGTTCCTTTGAATTCTCCAAGATTTAAGTCAGTTAAACCCTTACAAATGATAACAAACGACCCGGTTTCCATCCATCACGGCGTAATGCACCCTCGCCACCGTCGCAAGTCGCTTTTGTGCCATTGTTGTGTGCTCCACTATCTTACGTCAGTGTTTGAGTAATTCTCACTTCGGGGATGTAAATCAAGTCGGGACAATTTCTCACGCGTCGCGGTCCGTAGTCTAGGTTTTGTGCAGTCTAGTGTGTTCCCAGACATCCCCATACACCCCTTAAGGGCCCTACATTCAAGTTACAAACTCCGAAACTAGGCGTATTGTGTTTCGAATTTAATTAAGTTGCATGTGCACAATAATATTGAATATTATTACGATAAAGTGCTTAAACAAGGTTGAGATAGGCGAGATAGCGCTTAATCAAAAACTGTTTAGATGAAAATTAATTTATATTAAAGGTAATTCATATAAAACTTTACATAATAGCGGAAAGAAATCATTTGATAATGTAAAGGCAGTTGAAAGGGCTATAGTCTGTTTAGAAATGAAAGAGAGTAGTAAAACCCCAAGATAAGAACCGGCCATGGGCGTGGTAATATTTCGTTTCAGGTAATTATCGGGTAACACTAATGCTAACAGGTAATGGGTGTACATTAGTATATTTTACTGGATACGTCATAGGGCAGGAGCCAGTGTATTGTGACCAGTCTTAGAGCTGAATATACGAAGACGTGCTAATGCAGTAGAGTAAAATTCGACTTGTGTTTAGTGACTATCAGTGGATATAATATTGTTTGGGTAAAATGTCGAGCTTATCCGATTACGTACCTGCTAAACGAGTGAAAAGATGTGATATGTCTCAGAAAGAGAATATAATAATATTAAATGTATTTAATGCATTGAAACACCAAAATCCTACCAACAGTGTTGACGACATCGTGGAAAAGTGTGAAAATGACAGGGATTGGAAAATCGACTATCTACAGACTTTTGACGGAAACAAAAAATGAACAAGATACTGTAAATCCCCCAAAATCATCTACAGGGAGGTCAAAAGTCGTTATAGATGATTTCTTCAAAAATGTCATTCGCAGAAAAGTACACTCATTTTATTTTAAAAAAGAAATACCAATGCTAAACAAAATTTTAAGTGAGTTAAGTTCAGGTAAAGGGCTACGATTAATAGATTAATAGGTAGTGCCAGTGGTTTTGTAGATGGCGGTTTACTTTTATTTTAATCGTAAAATACAGGTGACTATCACGAAGACATGAACGCAGATGTTTTCGAAGAGTATTTTACACAGATGTTGGATCTTATTCCTCCGGGGTCTGTAATTGTCATGGATAATGCCAGTTGCCATTCACGGCAGACCGAGCGAACGCCTGCGACTGCTTGGAGGAAAGCCGATATAATTCAATGGTTATCCGGAAAAAATATTTCTGTTGAAACAAATATGGTGAAAAAGGAACTTTTGACACTTGTCAATCTTAATAACGATCAGATAAAATATGTTATCGATGAAATGGCAACAAATCGCCAAATAACGGTACTACGGTTACCATCTTATCACTGTGAACTTAACCCAATCGAATTTGTCTGGGCGCAGGTAAAAGGAGATGTAGCGCAAAATAATACGACGTTTAAATTAAGTGACGTGAAAATTTTGTTGGCACGGTCAAAATTGGGGGTTGTCATTTAAAAAAATTGTCGATGACGTCATATTTCGAACAACGATGACGTCACAAATGTAGGTCGTATGTCAAAAAGTGCCTTTTTTAAAACAAAATCGACGTACCAGGGGATTTTTTCGAAAACTTCTCAATTTCAAAAATAATGAATTTATTCGTTACTTTTCGAAAGCACTGTTAATAACTAATAAGGATTTCAAATTTGTTAAGGGCTTCCGTTGTTGAAAATATAACTTAGATTATAACAGATTAACAACAATTTCGATCAAAGGGATCGATGGTACCACGATCCCGTGAATTTTAGTAACTAACGTTTGTGAAATATCGGCGAACCTCAAACTACCCCATATTTCATGTTTTATAGCCGACCATCGATCCAACTCTCCGATATAAGCCTCTTAAAAGGAAACCGTCTCGTCAGCGTTAGTTTTAGGCGCAAGGCGCAAGAGGGATGCATCTGGGAGGTGAATGCAATTTGGATGGCAATTTAGATTCCCCGTTTATACGTACGTGCGAGAGAGCAACTTCTGGAATAGATTCAACATCCAGAATTATGTATGGCTCGCTCCGATAACTCCGTTTGAACTAGATAATATAATCCACCCCGACTTGATTCGCCAAAAGACGAGAGATAAAGTGAAGCGGCAGATTTCAGGGACGAATGAGTAATATTTTCTTGTTTATATTCAGCTACTAAGTCGAAAGTTGCTGATAGAAATAGTACATTATTTATTGTCATCAATAAATGAATAACAATAATTTCTTTCTGGTGCACCTGCACTCGATTTATATGTGAACCTACATATGAAAGAACAGCCAGTTCAATTGTCGGTCATCTCACCTGTGGCATACTGATGAGGGCTAACAAGCCCGAAATCGGTCTATGCCTGGCGGGGTGGCCGACAAGGGTTCTTGGCTATTTATTTATACAGATACTGTGTAATTCAATGCCGGTCGGGGCATTAGCCCGCGGAGTAGTTGTTTCCTGCAGTATCATTTATAGATATAGTTTCTCTCTGTTCAGGGTATTTACATACATTTTGGATGCGGTGTTAAATGGGATGAGGTAAGCTTCATTTTCAATCGAAAGTATTATCTTTGGGATTTGACAGAAACGATTAATGACGTCATCAATCATATTTTTTCCAGAAACATATCCAAATTTTTTTCCTGTATAACATTCTTACTCTCCTGAACTCGTTAGATAAAAAACATAATTATAAATTGTGTTACACGTCAATGTATGGCTGGTTGCCTAATAAATACTTACTCTAATACTTTTTAAAATGAGCCCACTACTTCAAGTGAAATTAGAAATACATATTGGTGAAAATATTTTTATTCAAGATTTGTCTGTTAATATGTCCATTAACGACAGAACTGCCAGTTTTGACACAAACAGGTAATATTCAAAGATATAGGATTCATCTAATGTTTACATAGTAAATAACCACTTTATGGTATAGTCATATCTATATATTTTTTTTATATTGGCACTTGGAGAAAATTGTTTAGCTTCGGCTAACGCTTTGGTTGAGCAAACCTCTACCCTCAACATATTCCCCTTCTACTCTAGCATAAAATACTATATTTTTTGAAATAATGTCATTAACTTTGGATAGGTCTTAGATCCAAATGATAATAGACAGTCAAATAAAGATATCCTTTGAGATGCACAAAAACCGGAAGTAAACAATGACTGGCAAAACATAATTTAATTATTGTCTTACCTTGTAATACGCACTTTACGTAAACAAGCAGGATTCCTTTCAGAATTGCTCTTGTGGTAAGCAAGTCCTTTGTAAGCACATTAACATGCAGTTATGAACTATGTATTTACTGTTCCTGGATATGTATGTGCTTATTCAGAGCTTAGACAAAGTGGTTAGGTATTAAACATAAAGTTTAGGGTTCTGCTTGGTCGTAAATACATACAGGGTAACTTTAAATGAGGGTCATATGTATTAGCAGGTTACATTTGGTCTTTAAATATAAATATCACAAGTGTCGTTCCACATATTGTCGTGACAAATGTTTTTTTTACTTTATTTCGTTAACTTTCGTACCCTGCTGCTAGTAAATCTCAAACAATAGTGGCCACCAGCCTCTTAAAGTTATACACAACAAATTTTAACCGCTAGAAGGAGGCTTTCCAGGTTTCGTTTGCGAATGTGGATAAACAAAACAAAATGTCAATAACGGATACAAATTTACAGTACCGGTCTCACGACGACAGCTTATTATTAAAGGCTGCATTGAAATGCATTGATTGGGTAATATTCTACAATATTTTTAATTATATAAAAATTAAAAAAGGTGAAGTTTTCAATATTATACTAAGTAATACACAAAATTTCAAATTTTCCACTTTTCGACACATCTGTAACTTGGTTATTTGTAAAGTTACAAGAAATAATTATTACGTTCTTCAGACAGGTTTTTGAGTCCAGTGGCGTGCATAATTTTTGTAACTTTATTAATTTTTGAGTTATTACCTAAAGTTGTGCTTTTTTAAATACAAATCATAGGTGGCCATGAACCAGTTGAAATCGTTATTTTTTTCTAGATTTAGATGTTGACTACAACTGAAAGTAATATTTTACATTCACCAAGTTCCTTCTAGGGGTTAGAATTAGTTGATTACACACTTGCACTGCACAATACACTTCACGACTAAATACCACTTTAAATTAAACTGTAAAATTAAACTTTGCAATACACCATACTGCATCATACCTGTTAAATCGATAAACTGAAAACTAAAATGAATGTAATAAAATGAAGAAATGGACATTCGTCCATTTTTGTTTTGACGAATTAACTTTGTCGTTGGTTTTTTGCTCGTTGGTATATCACAGCAGGTGTTCACCTAACTTAGATCATTTTCGCCGAGACTAGAAAAACAAATAGTTTTTATAAGATTACTTCCCATTACAGCTGTGCTCTCTGCTGCTTCAAGAGTTAAATTATGGGTTTAAAAAGGCGACAACAAGCAACACTGTTCGGGTATATGATAACATAAACGGGTATACTCCAAATTCTTAAAAATATGTTGATCTCAAAAGCTTTTTCTGAATTTTTTCTATCATATCTTTGTAACTTTTACAATACTACAATTTTGATCTTACAAATGTCTGGAATAGCCTTATATTTGTGCTAGATTTAAATTATTGGCTTGTCCTAAGAACAAAACCAAGCTTTCTGTAACATTCCGCTGTGATGACATGTGATGTGTGAAGTTCTTGATTTTATTCAGAGGTTCTATCACAATACCATTCACCGTATATACTCCCACTATAGGATATTTTCTTCATTTATATGATACCAGTTTACAATTTGCTTCGTTTAAAGTTAGGTCATTATGTTTACAAAATTCAGAAACACCTGTGACATCACTTTGCAACTATTCATCATCCCAACACGTTGTGTTAAGATAAACCTTCAAGTCATCTGTATAGAGTAAACATTTGACATCCTTTATATAATCCGAGATGTCATTTATAAATAGGATAAAAAGCAGCGGCCCCAATATGGGCCTTTGAGGTGCACCCGAAGTGGAAATAAAACTTTCAGAATCAGCATTATTAAATTTAACAAAATTTGTGCGATCAGTGAGATAAGTTCTGAATATGCATAGATTTGTAATGGTAGATTTTTTTTATTAAAAAACCATGTTGCTCGTTCAACAACATGGTACCTACATGTGTATAAATTTTATTAAGTATATATTATTCGTTTGCGTATCTTGGATGGGGAAGGCAGGATTGTTATTGGTCGATAGTTTGTAATCAGACTAGTATTTCCTGGTTGTGTATAATGTTATGCGTACATTAATTTTTATAAGCGCTCTTTCCCCGTATTCGTATAATAAAACCTACTGTACACAGGATATGAGTGAAATGTAGTCGAATCAATTCCAAAGTGGCGAAACGCTTCCGGAATACGGAAGAGAGAATTTATTATCTAATTTTAGATCCACACATTTCCCCGTGCCAAATAAAAAGGAATTCGTTTAAAAAAATCAATAACGCGGACTGCATACGTTTGAATTCGTGTGCTAGGTAGCACGCTTTGATCGAATCAGATGTTTTCTTCTTAGGAAAGTATCACACATTTCTTCAAATCTTCATCTTATATTCGAGAAAATTGAATTCGGCCTAATTCTCTCACGAAGAGCAGAAGGAAATAAATATTTATCAATTTTCGGGTCAAACAAGTTCTTAGTGGCTCTCTGCCAAGCCTTGCTCGTAAATTTTGAAGGACTCGGTAGTTTAATATTGATAGTCTGCGCAAAATAAGATGTAATAAAATCTAGGACGCTCTTCTGTTTTGAAAATATCAAGTAGAGATCATATATTTTATAATGATGGTTGTACAGGGTGTTCCATAATAAAAGTGGATATGTTACCCGCATTTGAAGAAGCAAGCAGATTATAAAACGCTTCCACAATTAGAAAGAATTTTACTAAATAATAAAAATGATTTCTCTTAAAAAATGTAAGAAAAATAAAAGATCAAAAGAATGTTGCCAATATTATTAACTGTTAACTTGAAGAAAACCCACAGAATTCAATTCGACAGCTTTGGCTGCTGCTTATAATTTTAAATCGACCATTCAGAGAGTGTTAAAAACTGTTGGATTGTTATCGAAGGTTAAATTTTATTAATAAAATGATGGTAACTGCTGACGATGAAGATAACTTCTATAGGCATATCTTTTATACTGACGAAACTTAATTCTTCGGTAATGATATACCAAATCGCTGAAATACACATTAATGGGACAAAAATCAGTCTGAATCTATTTCATCAATCAAATCAAGGGTATCTTGGAGTAAATGCGTGGAGAGAGGCAGTTGAGCGGCATTTAGAGGTTCTTATTTTTTTAAGAAACTTTCAGATGTGAAAGTTTTTACGATTCTTAGACAAGGAACTTGCAGGTTTGTTAGAGAATGTTCCATTACAAATTGAAACACATTTATGGTTGCACCTAGGTGGTTTACCTGCCCGTACTTCTATACAGGGTGAGTCAGTCATAATATCATTAATTTTAAGAGGAGATAGGGAATAATGAGTATAATGCGAATACGCGATTAAAAAAAATCTAAATGCATATTTACGCCAAAAAAAAATATTTTCAAATCATTATTTAAACCCCCTTTTCAGACTGTCACTGACCGCTCACAGCCTTGGTCGTTTATAGCCACAGTTCAACTCGATGTCGACCTGATGCAATGTTGCCAAGTTGAAATATTTTTCTAGTACCTACCTACCTAGGTTTTAGACATCACAAATAAACGGTTGTACTGACTATTTTAGAATATCATTTTTTCTTGCTCAGTTCAACCTCAGCCAATAATAATTTAAAATGTTAATATCTAATGAAATCAAAAAATAATAATCAAATAATTCTATTAAAAAGTAACGCGGTCCACTCAGGTTTTCCGGTAGAAAATACGGCCTAATCAAACGATACCCGTACACTCCTGCATATACGTTGACAACAAATCGCCTCTGAAAGCTAAACTGACAAGTAGCGTGTGGATTTTTCTCTGAGCAAATGTAGCTGTTATGACTGCAACAAAACTCCAACGTGTCTAATAATAAACCGAATAATAAACTATTTACGTACATTACATAAAAAACCTTGGTAAATTATTAAGAGAAGCTGAAAAGTGTTTCGTGTTTAAATACTAAATAATAAAAAACCATCGTGTTGTCGACAGAAAACTGTCCAAGACCGAAATGGCACGCCGCTAATCTAAGTTATCGAGAGTGAATCTTGACCTACCGTATTATTAGGTCAATAACCTAGTTACCTAGTTTTTGTACTGTTATTTAACGACAAGGAGTAAAACTATTTTTTTAAATCTGGATACATGAATGAATTTTCCTTAAATATTGATTTATTTGTTAATAAAAACAAATGTAATAAATAAATGTTTTCGAATGTTAGGTTATTACAGTTTAATAATTTTGATATTACGTTTTCACTACGTTTTACAAATAAATATGAATTTTTAGTATTACTCGTAAGTACAATTAATTATTCAGTTTGTAGTTACGTACATCTAGCCTAGAAATTTATTGTTTTTTAAGTAGTATGATATTAACCTGTTAACTACACTCATCCGTCCATAGCACTGTATTAATAAAATTAGGGTCAGTCGCATACCGTAAATATTCTCCATATAACACTACCATTTCCGCATATTCGGAATTTGTAAAATTATGCATTTACGACGAATACGCGAGACCGAAATAAACAAACTACTGCTTACTGCTGGTATTCTCACTATTCTCTCCATTCCCCCTCCAAATGTGTGGCGTGATCTACAAATTTAGGGGGAAAGAAATGCGGGTAAATTTGAATAACACGCTGATGTGTTAGACGATATTATGTATGTAAACATGATGTGGCAACGATGTTTAATCTGGCATTCGATTGTCGTATGGGTGCGTCCTCAGAAAGTTCGTAGCGCACCAGGAGCGTCGTGTTACTGATTTTTATAGGGTGATTTGTTTATTTTTTTAAAGGTCGAGTAAACATTTTTTTTTCGATTTTCTGCCTTTATTAGGCCTCCCGAATACGTGGTTAAAATTAATGACATTATGACTGACTCACCCTGTATATACATAAGAATGTGTGGCCAGGTAGAAAATTAACATCTTTTTTATTTTCCCAGAATAAACACCCCATTGGAAGCAGGCCACGAACAAATAAGATATTCATCAGCCGCCGGATACGGCAACCAGGTGGCCTAGGGCACTTACATCGCTTGTTTACTGCTGGAGACGCTGCATGAACATCCCCCGAGCTTGGCCACATCCGGCGGCGTATCGATTGGCGCGTGCCGGCCTCAGTCTCACCTGCGAGCGGCGGTGTTCCGCCCCCGTGAGGCCGTACGTATGACCCCCTTGAACTACCACAACAGAAAACATCGTTGTGCATCGAGGGAGGCGATGGGCGTCCGCAAAGCTCCCCCACGATCTCCGGGTTCCACATAGTTACCTCATATTTTAAATCTAGCACAGCTATTTTTCAAGTAGATGGATAATAGATGTAGTAGTTTGGTAGGAAATAGTCACGTACAAAATTCAATACAGTCTCAAAAGTTGCATCTCAGAATGGACGTAAAATAGCGCTACTTTGTCATGATTGTCAACATTTCATTAAAATATATTAATTAATAGTCCTACAAGCCATTGGCACAGACAAGGTGTGGTCGAAAAAATAATGTACCGTGCTGTTCACAGTTGCATATGATACATTATGTATAAGCTTACCCATATATCACAATAGAAAACATCGTTGTGGTTCGATGGGCGTCTGCAAAGCTCCACCAGTTTTCACATGGTTGTCATATTTTAAATCTAGTACAGCTATGTTTCAAGTAGAGGGATAATAACATGGATAATAGATGTTGTGGTTTGGTAGATGTAAAATAACGCCACTTTATCGTGATTGTCAACAATTCGTTGAAATATAGTAATTAATAGACCTACAAACCATTGGCGCAGCAAGGTGTAGCCGAAAAAATTATGTACCGTGCTGTTCACAGCTGCATATGATTATACATAATGTTTCATCAATAATAAACCTTGGGTCAACCTATCGATTGACTTCTTAAAAGCCTGTTAATGTCTGTAGATTGATATGTATGGTTCTTTTCATATACAGTGCCTTCATAAATGATTACAAGCCACGTGATCAGGTTCGAGATCCTCAAATCAATCGCAGAGCAATTCATATGCGAATATCCTTTTTCTCACTACGGCAATTGAGAGAGACAAGAAATCTATTTGCATACGAGTTGTTCTTCGAGAATCACAGTCCTGGTCACGTGGCTTGTAATCATTTATGAAGGCACTGTATGTTATAGAAATAAAAAGCTCCTTTATATTGCGGACAATGGGAATAATCCCAGCTGTGTTGCCAAATGTTTCAGCGAGTTAGTATTGTACTAAAACTGGACAACATAAATATAAAGAATGCGGTTTTTTTCTGAATGAATGTATTTGATTATGATTTGTGACATAAATTAACTGTTATAACATTTATTTTCTACAGACATTTAAAAATTGTGTTGCCTTGTTGGCAGATTTTGACATTTTTTATGTCTACTACAAGTATGAAAAGAACTATAAATGCTAAACAATTTTCCTAAAGACAAACAACATTGCATAATGCAATGTACTGTTAACAGAAATTGAGTCAAATTAAGCAACTCTTGCAAGTACGACAATCTAGTGTATTGTACCTTTGCGATCACACCATGTCAACGCCAACGACATACAATAATTGTTTTAAATCTTGGGTGGCTGTCTCTCCTTTATCTTCAAGTGTTTTGAAAAGATTTAATAAAGTGTTTTTCTCAGTTCTCTAAACACCTAAAACGTAGTGTATCGATTATTATCGTTTATGAACTTAATCCACTGTATTCAACTGGAAGAAGTTGGAGGCTTACTCTTGGCTGAGTAATGGGACAGGCGAAATGGAGTTCACGACCAAGCCATTTTCTATATTTAATTTTCTCCTTCACAATGGTCCATTAGGGGAAATATATTACATAAAAAATGAAAGATATATCAGCTGTTCGGGAAATGTGTGTGGAGCCCTAGTTCCGCTGTTAGATGAGGGAAACTTGAGGGCGAGCCAAGTAGAGGTCGATAATTATCAGGTTATGTCGTTCTTTCTTTATAAGAGCACTTTTTCTAGCAGCAGACGAGGCACATCAATGGGAATATAGGTCAAGACCTTAAGTGTCATTTAATATCAGTAGTGTCAGTAATGAATATTGACTCGATGTTTATAAGCAAATAAAAACCTGTTTCAAATGATTAAATCGTAGAGAAATTAGAAATTGGGAATGCATGCAGTAATATGTACTAATTGTTCACGTTGGATCGCTGCGAGGTAAGTCACTGGTGTGGACACGGCGTGATCTCAATCCGCGATTGATAGAAACAAACAATAACTTTCCGTGCTATTCATAGCTGCGTCCACTAGACTAGACTTGGTAATGAAAGCTTGCCAAAAATTTAGTATACACAAAAGTAAGGTGTTAGTTAGTGCCGTGAAAGCAGAAGCAACAGTGTGACACATTTCTATTATTTGTCACATACATACATATACAGGGTGACTTTAAATAAATTAGCAAAAATGAGATCACAGATTTCTTAGGTGAATGTAAATCGATTTAACCTAACATACCTATATCCGAAGACGCATAATAACAAAGATACAGGGTGTCAAAATTAAAATTTTATTTTCGATATTTGTAGATAAATTTTTAAAAAATTCAAATATTTACATAAAATTTGTAAATCGGGGGTTTTTGCGGGCTAGAAATTCAAATTTGTTTCTAATTTTGACGTCACTAGTAGAGGGCGCCACTTGTGGCACAGCATGTTTCTTTTAAATGATTGATTGATTGATTGATTTACAAATTTTATGTAAATATTTGGATTTTTTAAGAAGTTATCTACAAATATCGTAAATAAAATTTTAATTTTAACACCCTGTATCTGTTATTATGCGTCTTGGGTTATAGGTATGTTAGGTTGAATCGATTTACTTTCACCTAAGGAATGTGTGGTCTCATTTTTGCTACTTTATTTAAAATCACCTTGTATAAAAAAATGTTTGTCAGCCAATACGATTGAAATTACTGATGCAAGTAAACGCAAAAATAAACTATTATTAATGAGTGGAAATAATATGGATAAGTTTTGGTTATCAATGAATGTTGACATTTACCTAGGTTGAAAGTGGCATTTGTCTAGGTGGAAAGTGATCACTTTCCAGCCTGGTAAATGTCACTTTCCGTCTGGATATATGCCAAAGTCAGAAATATGTTTCTTTTAAACTTACTGTAAGTTTGAAATATTAGCAATACATATATGGTTGTAAATAAACGTTGTTTCTACTACGATTCTCTCCGGTTATCAAAATATGGGGAATAAACTCCATAAATTTCCCTTAAAGAGAGAAGAAACTGACCCGCGATCTTCCACTACGGAGAATAGAGGCGAAAAGTGATAGTAACGATGAGGATACCGCTTTAATTTGGTCGATATGTTATTGAACTCGCAGGGGATCCCCGCTCTGACGAAAGTTCAAGCACGTGCGTGGAGTTTTCACGGAGAAGATAAAGGTGCGTCGGAACAAAAGGCCCCGGGAGCCGGCGCCACGCATTTTTAACTGCTAAACGCGCCGCTTCACTAGCGGAGATGATCCGCTTGTTTGCTGTCGGGGGACAAAAGATATCGCCCCTCATAAAGAAGCGCTATCAGGCGACGGCGACGGCTGAAAGTTTAACGTTAGGATTTAATTGACGTGGCAACTTTGCGCATTACTTCTCTTTAATGTAAGGGAAAATTCTAATAGCAGATATTTCACGGAGAATTTTCCTGGTGGCGGTTTTCGGCTTCTCTGAAAATACAGTAGCACGTCTGTCTTGACGGGAAGTTTGTCACTATGCGGAGTGGACCTTAAATATAGGGTGATTCACATCGAAATTAGTCTAAACGTGTACTGGGTGATTCAGCCATAATGTCATTTATTTTAACCACGTATTCCGAAGATCTAATAGACAGAAAATCGAAAAAAAAAATTGTATTCGACCTTTCAAAAAAAAAAACATCACCTCATAACAATCGGTAACATGATGCTCCTGGTACGCTACAAATTTTCTGATGACGCGTACGAGTGTTAAAGCTATATACAAGGTGTTAAAAATAGAGTATAAAATATTTAAGAAGGTAATAGTATGAATCAAAATAAACAGAAAAGTCTCAATAAACATGGGTCCGCAAAATAACGGTTGCGGAGATATGGAATGGTTTATGTTTTTTAGCCCCTTTTTTATTTTGCAAAAACGTTGTGTATTTTCTTATAATAGTTGGTTGATGTTTAGTGAAACGAACAGTACGTATTTGACAGTTGTTCTCAGTGCACAAGTTTTCTTTCGCTATGGCTGGTTACTCTGACGCAGAATTAACAGACATGCCTTTCATGTATGGTCGTGTGTCCGAGTGTGTGGAGGATATCAGCCGAGGTAGGAATTAGTGGTCCTCTTGTTTGGATAATCCTTCACGAGCAACTGCTAACTGCTTTATCCATACCATGTGCAACAAGTACAGGCCTTAAATCCAATAAATGATCATCAAGCACGTTTGGTTTTTTGCCGCTGGTTTCTACTTCATGATGCTGAAGACCCTCGTTTTCTTGCATACATTCTTTTTACTGATGCGGCCGGGTTCACAAGAAATGGAGTGTTTAATTTTCACAATACGCATATATGGTCCGACAAAAATCCTTATGCTCTAATAGAATCTGGACATCAGGCACGTTTTTCATTAAACATTTGGATGGGTATTGTAGGTGACAGGTTTCTAGGACCTGTTGATTTACCAAACCGATTAGCAGGCGCTGCTTACCTTAACTTTCTGCAGAACACACTGTATGAGTTTTTGAAAGACATTCCTTTGAATAAGAGGCAACAAATGTGGTTCCAGCATGGTGGTGCTCCAGCTCATTTTTCCATGGCTGTTAGAGAGCATTTACACCAAACTTTTCCACATAGATGGGTAGGAAGGGCCGGACCTGTTTTATGGCCTCCAAGATCGCCTGATCTGAACCCTCTAGATTTCTTTGTTTGGGGATATTTGAAGATATTAGTGTATGGTACTCCTGTAAATAGCCTGGAAGAGCTGCAGCTACGGATTAATCAAAAGTGTCAAGAAATCCAAACCAAGGAGGGTGTTTTCGAAAGAGTTCGAATATCGTTGAGACGAAGATGTCGTGCCTGCTGGGAAATGGACGGAGGGCACTTTGAACATCTTCTGTAACTTTGTTTTTTGTTTGTTAAAAGCTTCCTTTGCCGGTTTATTCCTAATAAAGTAAAATGTTTGGAAAACGAATAGTGGTCCATATCTCCGCAACCGTTACTTTGCGGACCCATGTTTATTAAGACTTTTCTGCTTATTTTGGTTCATACTATTACCTCCTGAAATATTTTACACTCTTTTCTTAACACCCTATATATTAATAGTTAACCGATTTTTTTCATACGATTTCAATATTAACAAGTTCTTGCAACACTTGGCAATCATCAATGCAATTGATGGTTGCGAAACAATTTTAAATCGTCTGTAAAGAAAAGATGATTATATTTCAAATTTAAGCAAAGATCATTGACAGATAAAATTAATAAAGCGGCCCTAAGTAGGACTCTTGCGGTACCCCAGATGTTGCTATATATTGTTCTAAACACGAAAGTTCCAATTATTAAAGTGACCTATTTTTAACTTGAGAGTATAGAGATTACTAAAATGGAAATCCATCACATGCTTTAGCGATACTTTAAGGGAACTTTGCTGAGGAATCTAATTTAAAAATGTCCATATTGTCATATTTCACATAAAGAGTCTTCAGAGTCTATAAGTTTGCCCCCCTTTCGATTTCATCGATTCGTGTGAATCATTTTTATTCGAGCGCCCTATTAATAAACCAAATCTGCGAGCCGTTTCAAACCAGAACGTAAGGTGAAACTTCAGATGGGCCATTTCCCGCGCTGTAATTACATAACCCGACAGATCGAAAAGGCACCGAACTGAAAAGGGTATCCTGCGGGGATTAATATTAATTTTGCCCGTCGCAGAAATGTGATTAATGGTGTCACTGCGATTGTGCCAGCTACACCCTCTTACTTGTTGGACCTCCTCCGCGTACAATTGCAGCGAGCGCCGTCGGAAAAAAGGTAATTAAGGATCGATGGCGTGTTCTACGAAGACGAGTTTGACATTTTACCGTGTCAGGGCGTCGGGGTTGAGCTTTGTTTCAAGGCGGTATTTTAAAGGGCGGCTTTTTCAGCAGTTTTGAATCGCTTCTTGATACCAAAGGGTGCAGAGACAATTACTGTTATCCATGTACCGTTTTGTCTGACGAAAATCTTCGATAAAGGGTTTGTAGGAAGTCAAGGATAGTTTTTGTCCTTAATTGCCATCCTAAAGGTTAGCACGTCAATGTCTCGTCCATCATTTCGACGTCATGTTTGAAAAAGCCATATACTTTGATGAAAGTTACAAGAATGTCCGTGTTCTTAATTATTTCATTGTTGCATGACAAACGATGTGCAACATGGAATTCAAGGGTTAAACACGCATACGTTTGTTTTCGGATTTCGGTAAATTTATATTTTTAAATGGCACCCTGTATTTTTAAAAATAAAACTAGAAGGCCGCGACTGGCAGAAATTGTTTTCTTTTTTGACGGATTTACCACAAAATTCAGAAAAAAATCGTTTATTAAAAAATCAATAGGGCCCACCCTCTTTACATTTGAAAAAAATGAGTTTTTAAGGAAATAACAAATCGAAATTTTTATTGGTAATAACTAAAAAAATGTACAAAAATATTCAAATTTAGAATTTTTCCCATAATTATAAACAAAAAAAAACAATTTCTGCCAGTCGCGGCCTTCTAATTTTAATTTTAAAAATTAAAAAAAATACTTACATCCGGAAAATGTGTCTGAAAATTACCATACCATACGTAAAATGATCCGCTGATTCCAAAAATGTCAAAAAATACAGGGTGTCCCATTTAAAACTATAAATTTACAGTAATTTCCGGTCAAACCGGAAATATCATGAAATCCGAAATGACCTCAAAGAATTCATGGCAACATCTAGTATAAACCCAACCAATTTCAAATTTTTATCAGTAGTCATAAAAAAGTTACAGCGTGTTCCCACTTACCGTTGTCACCCGGTATATACATAAATACACAAATAATTATTGGAAAGAAGAACAAATAGAGAAGAAAACAAATACAGATGTAAACTGAATCGACTGAGATGGCAAGCATTTGTGTGAAGATATCCACACATTTCTATCCACACATTCCTATAACAAGAGAACGTATGTCGCAGCTTATATATAATTTGGACCTGCGCGGTAGATACACATATTTGAATGCTACCCAAACGCTTCCGTACCAAGAGCAGTAATTAAACTAATTTCCAGCAAAAAGACATCACAAGATGAGAAAAATATGAAACGATTTTAGAAAATCTTTGTTTCTAAATGATAAATAATAATGCGATATTTATGACAGTTATAATAATAATAATAATAATAATAATAATAATAATAATAATAATAATAATAATAATAATAATAATAATAATAATAATAATAATAATAATAATAATAATAATAATAATAATAATAATAATAATAATAATAATAATAATAATAATAATAATAATAATAATAATAATAATAATAATAATAATAATAATAATAATAATAATAATAATAATAATATATATTTATTTTCCAAAAGACAATACAGCATTGTATAGGAATAGTCAAATGAGAATGAAATCCAACAGGATTTTAAAACATGTACACATTAAACTAAATTTAGAATGACAAAAATTATCTAAAGTATAAAAACATCGTTCTAACAAAAACGATTTTAGATTGCGTTTAAAAAATGTAAATTTTGGTCGATTTTATAATCCGGCAAATGGTTAAAAATTCTAGTACCACTATGAGTCGGAGAATTTTTGGCGATTTTATACCTTGCAAATGGCACATATAAGAGACCTTTTGCCGTGTGTTGACATCATGGAGGTCTTTATTAAGCCGAAAGTCGTTTTTGTTAGTATATACATACACAGAAATTTCTAAAATATAAAGTGAGACAAAGGTTAAAATTTTATAATCATAAAATAAGTTTTTACATGTGTGAGTCTTGGGAATATTTCCAATACAACGTAACATGCGTTTTTGAGCTATAATGACATTTTCCATGGTGGAGTTGCCCCACAAGCAAACACCGTATCGCAATCTATCGCGATCTAGATCTACGGCCTGACACCCAATGTGGCTACCATTGCTGTATTCCTCACATAAAGTCACACCTTTCTGCCAACTTTGGTGAGGGTACATCGTTCGGTTATTGAGATATTAATATTTCGGTATTAATAAGGGTTGCATGCATCCCCTACGGCCTGACACCCAATGTATAATTGGTGTATTCCCCACATAAAATCACACCTTTCTACCAAATTTGGTGAGGGTATATCATTGTGCTATTAAGGTATTAATATTTCCAAACACTCCAAAATGACACAGTTCCATGCAACATAGACATTGTTATTATAGCTGTCATAAATATCTCATTATTATTTATCATTTAAGAAAACAAAGATTATCTAAAATCGTTACATATATTTCTCATCTTGTGATGTCATTTTGCTGGAAATTAGTTTAATTACTGCTCTTGATACGGAAGCGTTTGGGTAGCATTCAAATATGTGTATCTACAGCGCAGGCGTAAATTATATCTAAGCTGCGACATACGTTCTCTTGTTATAGGAATGTGTGGATATTTTCACAAAAATCTTAGATTCATAGATAAAGCTTACATCTGTCAACAATGTCAACTACCATGCAGTCGTCTTTTTGTAGCGTTTCTAAATGTAGAAACTACAAAAATTAACATTCTTATTAGTAATAATACCTGATAGATAGGTAACAGTTAATCCAGTTAGCTCCAGTATTTTGCATTCGTTTTTCATTATTTCGTTATAAACTGGTAAAACTACATATTCGCTCATTACAGCCACTCACTACCGATAAAAGACACTTCCCGTAGGTACAATTAGATAAAATGCCTATTTTATTACAACAAAATCGAACAAAAGGAATAGATAATAGAGAAGTTTTAATGTAACCGCGGCAGTCTTGTCCCATAACCTAGAAAACCAAACCGGCGAACCATATTGTGGGAAAGTATCTGCACCCAACACAAATGTCTTTATTTAATAACTATAAAACGTTTAAAAATTAAAAAAGGCACTAAAAACTGAGGAAGAACACAAAATTACAACGGAAACACAGGAATTGAATTATGACATGACAGCGAGATCGCCTGAGCGACTGTTACATGGTTGTAGAGTAGGCAATCAACTTGCTTGTTGGTTGCCTACTCTACATTGGCGGCGTTAAATAAGGATTTAAAATAATATCGAAAAAAATTTTTTTGGCTTTATAAATAAGTTTGGAATTTTTTTGAAGGGTAATTCCGTTAATTCTTATTTTTTCCTATCCCCTCTTAAAATATTTGTACTAAGTCATAGTTAACCCTGTATAAGACGCCTGTTCCAACAGCCGTTGAGAACTGGTTCAGAACTGTAATAAATGCTTGACCATCCCCGTTTACATGCAATGTAAGCCGAAAGTACATTTATTTATTTCATTTTCGTGCCACATACACCAAGGACAACATTGACAACTGAACTGGACGGTTCGGAATCGATTCTTGCTGTCGTTGGAACAAACCCATTAACAATTCAAATTGAAACACGTTACATAAGGTAGCACACTAGTTAAGTATATCAAAATCTAAATGTTCCATAGCAATCAGAACAAGTTGTTTTAAGCTACAGTCATAAATGTCGCAAAATTGTTAAATTTAACATAAATTGCAGATTTAAGTAGTACCTACATTGGTTCTTGTTGTTGCACAGTGAAAAGTCTAGCACATGGTCTAGAGACATGAAAATTTAGTTTACTTAACAATTCCGTTTTCGTAATTTCGTTTGTATAAAAAAGTAAGAGTAGCCAATTTACGCCTTAAATCCAAACTATCCAAACTAAATTTATTTGCCAGCAATCCCATTATTTTTATATGCTAAAAATTTCAAAAACTTTTTCTACATTCTCTCAATCATTATCCTATGGCAGTAATAATAAGGATACCAAGTTAACGAACCGTATTCAATTTTAGAACGAACATAAGAGAAATATAAAAGTTTTAATGCATTAATATTTGTAAATGATCTACAATTTCTAACATTTCTATGAAACCATACATCTTAGTAGCTTCAGCCATCTTTAATGTTATATGCTGATTAAAAGAAAACTTTCGATAAAAAAGAATATCTATAGAGTATTGGGTCAACGAGGGATATACTGTAACAAAAGAATGACAAGATAAAAATGTAAAGTTTTCGACAAGCATTTTTGGATGGACTTTCAACAGGGTTCAAGGCACCTTCAGGTAAAGGGTGAAGATTAATAGTGACACATATAGGTAGTGCCAGTGGTTTTGTAAATGGCGGTTTACTTTTATTTGAATCTAAAAATACAGGTGACTATCACGAAGATATGAACGCAGATGTTTTAGAAGAGTATTTTACACAGATGTTGGATCTTATTCCTCCGGGGTCTGTAATTGTCATGCATAATGCCAGTTACCATTCACGGCACACGGAGCGGACGCCTACGACTGCTTGGAGGAAAGCCGATATAATTCAATGGTTATTCGGGAAAAACATTTCTTTTGAAACAAATATGGTGACTTTTGATACTTGTCAATCTTAATAAAGATCAGAAAAAATATGTTATCGATCAAATGGCAACAAATCGCCAAATAACGGTCCTACGGTTACCACCTTATCACTGTGAACTTAACCCAATCGAATTAGTCTGGGCGTAGGTAAACGGAGATGTAGCGCGAAATAATACTACGTTTAAATTAAGTGACGTGAATATTTTGTTAAAAAAATTCTTGGAACGAGTAACTGCAGATAACTGGCAAAGATGTATACATCATGTACAAAAAGAAGAGGAGAAAACGTGGGAACTCGATAATTTAATTGACGTTACTGTGGAACCTATCGTTATCAATCTAGGAGACGAAGATAATTCATCAGAATATTCAGAGGATGAATTTTAATATACTTACTTTTTTTATTTTCTTTATTGTAGATTTATACAACACTACATTTACTCACCATAATTTGAATTTTCAAAATACATATATTTTTCTGTGGAATAAAAGTCTATTCATTAAATTTAAATAAATATTTTGATAATAATATTGAATAATTTTATTTGAATCACTAAAAACCCTCTTAACCCGGTTATGATGCTTAGAGTAGCCTGTAGTTTTGAAATGCTGTTTTTATATTGTTTACTTATAAGAGAAATGGACCGAGAAATTGAAGCGGCATAGCCAAAGACGGATTATCGGGGATTAAATTTTAGCTACCTACTACGATTTACTACAACCCGGTAACACAAAGTTTTTTTAAAAGTACACCTCATCTATACCGATAATACATAATATAAAAACATTGCATATAAGCACCAGTACTACATTTATTTACGATTTGCATACATAATAAGCTTTTATTACTCTCTTTTATTTCTAAACAGACTACAGGTCTTTAGTAGTATCGCAACGGGCAAGGACTGAGTTGTTAATGGAATAATCATATAAATATTCTGTGTTTTCTATTGAAGGAAATAACTTTGCATTTTGCGGTATTTAGAAACAATTAATTATTGCCACACCAAGCTTCTAACAGGTTCAAATCTGTTTGTAATATGAGAAATGTACTTTTAAACTCGAGGATAACCATCAATTTAGTCGGTACATAGACATCCGCTGGGGGTATTCTAAAAATAGCCCTTCAACTCACCTGCGTCGTCCAGCCGGAACTCCTGCTCCAGCTGCTCCCTGGTGGGCTCGGGCTCGGCCTGCTGGGCCGTCTGGCTGGCCGCCGGCGCGGGCTGCTTCATGCTCTGCCGCGTCTTGTGGCCCCTGAACACCGCTTGGATCTTTGTAGCCGCCTGCTCCTCGTCTTGCAGGTCCTTGACGTCCTTAGAACAACAGATTACTTTAACAAAGGCTAAACAAGTCTTTATACGCAGTTTGCCCGAGTGGCATCTATTGAAACCCTAATTGAAACAAGAAGACAACTTGGACTTGAAACAACTGGATCTAAGATATCCATATAAAACGGGGCTTTTGCAGATGTCCAGTTTTGAAGCAAAATCAGGCATTAAACGAAATAAACTGGAGAATATATAAACAAACTTGAAATTTAAAACTAAAATAACGTGCATTCAAAAAGTAACGAATAAATTCATTATTTTTGAAATTGAGAAGTTTTCGAAAAATTCTCCTGGCACGTCGATTTTGTTTTTAAAAAAGACACTTTTTGACGTATGACCCCCATTTGTGACGTCATCGTTGTTCGAGATATGACGTTATCGACAACTTTTTTAAATAGCTACCCGCAATTTTGACCATGCCATTTGAAAGAGCGTGTCATTCTACATACATACATCATGAAAAATTATGGTGTTACATAACAAAAATTTCAAGAAAATAATGTTTGAAGATTTTAAAATTTAATTTTCACAATACCGAAAATTATATTGATGTAAAAAATCGACTAAATTAAATGTTCAAATTGTGCATCGTTGGCTGCCTGACAGTAGCCAAGACGATTAATAAATTCTTTTTGGACATTATCAATAACTTCAGGAGGTATACGATGTATCTCGTGACGAATTCTTGCTTTTAAATCTTCTAAATTAACCGGTCTAGTAACGTATATTTTGCTTTTTAAGTATCCCCACAAGAAATAATCTAGGGCTGTGTTAAATCAGGCGATCTGGCTGGCCACTCAATCGGCCCCTTCTCCCTATCCAACGATTCGGGAACAGCTCATCTAATAAGCACGGACAGGTGTTGCATAATGGAGAGGTGCACAGTATTGTGAAAATTAAATTTTAAAAACTTCAAATTCTTGAAATTTTTATTATGTAACACCATCATTCTTCATGATGTATGTATGTAGAATGACACGCTTTTTCAAATGGCTTGGTCAAAATTGGGGGTTGCTATTTAAAAAAATTGTCGATGACGTCATATCTCGAACAACGATGACGTCACAAATATGGGTCGTATGTCAAAAAGTGCCTCTTTTAAAAACAAAATTGACTTTCCAGGGCTTTTCGAAAGCACTGTATAATGATAGCAAATAAGTTTAGGGTGGTTGCCCAAGTTATTTTGTAAAAAAAAAGTTCATATGAACGTAGGTCGAAGTATGTTTCGTTTCCGAGATAGTGTTTAAATTTTAACTTTTTATTTATTTTTATTAATTATTTCAAAGAGTTTTTAAGATATTGACTCGAAATTTGGAACACGCTTTGGAGGGATAAATGTGCATATTTTGGGGGACATCCGAATATTTCTACTTGCACAGTGACGTTCGTGTGAGAATGCCGCAAACTTTTTTAATAAAAAAATGGTACGCCACTGACTTTTCCCGTTTTGATATATTTTTTAGAAATCCGCGATCAATTCTGAATGAAATTGGTCTCTTCAATTTTTGTCGTAGGATGCACCGTTTTTGAGGAAAAACATTAAACATTTTTTATTGAAGGTTTTGTTAATCTTTTATTTAAAGGTCTCTGTTATTAAAGTGTTATTATGGTCAAAGTAAAAATGCAATTAAACATTGAAAATAAAAAGTTGATATAAATGTGGGTAAAAAAAAATTTTTCGATTTCGAGATACAGGGTGTTCAAATTTTAATCTTTTAATTTTTTTGCTTGTTGTATATAAGAGTAATGTAACATAACAATAGATGATAGAAGAAGAAAGAAACTCTGCTAGTAATTATAAAAGAATCCAAGATTAAAATACAGCGCATTTTTTGTATAATTATTAATAATGAACACAAGGCACCAAGATATTTGAATATGCATGCGTCTGTTCATCAACCGGATAATGAGTGTAAACTCTTATTTTATGTATTATAACAATTATAAATGCTCCGGGCAAGTGGTTAGGTTATTTGAATGCAGCATGAAATAAAATATTGTATATACCAGGGACGAAAAGTAGCTTTAGGGTCCTAGATAAATGAATATTATAGTGCCGCTTAGAATTGAAAAATTACATGTAATGAAACTAAAAGGCTATTATTACAAATAGTTTTTTACATAAAAAAAAGTTGAATGTACATAAGATCTCATAATTATTTGACAAAGTAACATCATTCATATTTGACGTGTTGTGAACACGATAGAAAGAAACCATGTAGAGTTATTTTGTCGTCATTTATTACAAATTTATTGTTACCTTGTCCGATTGAGTCTGACCCGTTGTATCCTTGTCTTTTCCCTCTGGGGTTTTGCTTTTACTCTCGGTGGTCTCTGTTTCCTCCACCGACTTGGCTGTGCCGTTAGACCGCAACGTTATCGTCTTGGCCGAAATGGATTTGGTATCTCCTGATTCTGAAAAAAAAGAAATCTTTACAAAATGTAAATCTACCGTTAAATGTCTGTCACTTTGTGAAGGATCATCCATCTAGTTCTGTTTCTTTTTTATTTTAATGTATTTGATACAAAAAAATGAAATTGAAGTGCGTTCAGCTGATATATACAGTGTGTCCAATTAAGTCGACACCATGTGGGGAACTTTTTTATTATTGATTTTATGAAAAAAAGTTATTCTCGATAAAAAGTTCTGCGTGGCCTAAAATTCAAACTGAAGTAATGAGATTTCAATTTTTTGCAGTCGTATACGAGGTATGTCGAAAAATGTAAATTTTGCTGAAGAGTAAAGTACCTTTATTTTTTATAATATTGACAATCGTTACTAAGAAAAGTTGATCCTAATTGAAAACTACGGTCAGATATCCAATATTATCGATCTACCATTAAAAAACAGATTTTGTTATTGTTACAAACTTCTCTGTATTAGCATTGATAATAATTTACGTCTAGAGTTCGACATTAAATCTAGGATGCATTGACAAACCAATGAATTTTTGACAGGAAACGTCAAAATGCTAGTTACAAATTATAAAATACAAGAAGTGGCAGCTCTATGTTGTTTTATGATTTGTAAAATTAAATTATAATTTGTTTATTTTTTGACCGTAGTTTTAATTGTTGACAGATGTAAGCTTTATCTATGAATCTAAGCCATCTCAATCGATGCTTATCACAGGCGCTGACTTTCCATAGGAAAGAAGGGTTTTGCCCCATTTTTTTAATATCCAGCTATAATTCTGGAATAATTTTTTTATTGACTTTTAAGCCTCCTTGAGCACGTTGTTAAAATATTTGTACATAGTCATAGTTAACCCTGTATATTATTTAATGACTTAATCCTGAATATTAAATACTGAAGGTATGGCAGTAAGATCTCTAATAAAATATTCGTCTTATTTTTAAGTTAAAATTCGTGTTTAAATTGACATCTATAAAAGTTAATTTTATCGGTACGTATATTTAGTTCAGTGTCGTAACGTCAAGATGTTGGCGTAGCGTAAACCTTTTTGCCTATTTTCGTAGTCGGACTCATCATTTAAGCTGCTGTGGGTACTAAATTTTCGCTTTAACAGTTCTATTTTCTGAAATAACAGTGTTTATATCTCCACATCTCCTTTAAATTTATTACCGTGGCTTAGTACTTAGTCGGGCTAATTAAATTTAATATTAATTTACTGGAAACCCATATTCTGCCGGCCTAAGGTGATTTATTAGCTTTTGTCCACGGACCGGAAGTATAAAGGATGGAAAAATGTTGTATGGCGAGTCGTATTATATGAGCAAAAATTCTATTCATTGCGATGCTTTTATGTAACGGTGAAAAAGAAGGCGAGCGGTTTTAAACGTGGGTTTACCACCTCTGCAAAAGTTTAATTATCATAGTATATACAGTATGCGCCAAAAGTATGGAATACATTCAATAAAAACGAAACAATTATTTTTTGAGAAAAATCCTCGAATAGGTCGATTTTTAATTTAAAAAATACATATTTTAGCGTAAAATGCGATTTTCAAATGTCATTTGTTTTCGAGTAATGACGTCATCGATTTTTTTTTATCTTTTCATTGATTCTGAAAGATCGTTTAATTATCTATCAGACAGTACTAAAATTTTGCCCTCTTACATAGGAAAGTTTTCGAGTAAATGACGATTGAATGTTAGAAAACGTAAATTTTATCCATAAAAAGTAACAATTCTGAGGTATGTAAAATAAAATACAATTGATTAAATTTTATATTTAAATTAAATGTTCGAATTGCCATCCGCCAAAACATTGTGTACATTAATAAACCACGTAATTTAGAAGAACTTCAAAATCGCATTCGGGACGAAATACGCAGAGTTACCCCAGAAATCATTCATAATGTGCAAGAAGAATTTCTTCACAGACTTGCGCATTGTCAAGAAGTTGGTGGATGGCAATTCGAACATTTAATTTAAGTATAAAATTTAATCAATTGTCAAGGAAAAAAATATGGTGTTGCCATTTAAAAAAAAAATTGTGACGTAATTACTCGAAAACAAATGACATTTGAAAATCGCATTTTACGCTAAAATATGTATTTTTTAAATTAAAAATCGACCTGTTCGTGGATTTTTCCCAAAAAATAATTGTTTCGTTTTTATTGAATTTATTCCATACTTTTGGCGCATACTGTATATACCTCCAGGCTATTATAATACAAGTCATCCAAATTTAAAAATATGTTCTTATACAGAATACCCTGCAATAGTTTATTTATAGTAAAGAATTGTTTAGTTTTCGCATTTCCTAAAGAAAATTAAGAGTTGGAAAATTATTGCATGTGTCGCAGTGTTCAACTTTATAACACAAAGAAGGCGTTGGGGCTATTTGCATTCGATATTTGTGGTAAGACGCACTTCTAATAGCAACATCAATACCGAAACAAAATCGTTGAACAGGTATAGGTCTAGTTCTGGCTCTAGAACAGAATTCATAAACTTCACTACAGCATTGCACAAGCCAAAAGGCATCCCAATAAATTCAATAATTTCCTCTCAGACACTGCATCTGTAATTGTCCTTCGAACAATAAAAAACATATATCGAAACAATTTTATGTGCATAATTCATGAATAAGATGGTATTTGACCTGAAAAAGTACTTAAATCTCAACTGAAGCCATTGACATTGATATAGAGGTATTCTGGATTCTGGATAGATATTCCTAATTAAATATAATCTAATTCAAGTTCATCATGAAACTGTCATGGTAGATTGTCAGAAGCTCAAAACAAACTTATTAACACCACATAATAAGGAAAATATCAATAATATTTGTACTTTTTTACTGTTTTGCAAAATTTGTCAAAAGTTGGGATTTCCCCCCCATAATTAAAACAGAAGTTAAAAAATTGCCTCCAAATTTAGTACGCTTATGAAATGTGGTTCCTCGCACGCCTGTCGCGCTTGTCTAGAAGCTGGCATTTAGTCACTCTCTAGATTTTTTGGCCGTTGGGTATAGATACAGTAGTAAGTTTAATGCACAGAGTGTTAAAATATTTTAGGCTATTTACAGTTATATTTTGAAATAAATGAAACGGAACAGAATAATACATTTCTAAATTGCTATAAGCGTTGTTATTATGTTTTTAACACTTTAATTCGCAAGCATTTTCTCACAACATCATTTCGACAAATTTTTCACAGGTGATTATATAAAAAGCGCTTCCTCGAATTTACTTAATGCAAGTGTAACACAGGTGTATGGAGAAGGTTCACTCTATTATTACACCCCTGGTTTACAATCTCTACCAGATCAATTATTAAGCGACAACCCCTTAAATAAATAACAGCCATCCTCGGGCCCAGGGCGAGGCATCCCTTGTTTGTGTTGGCCTGGGTCTCGAGGAATCGGCATCCACAGAAATTCCGGCTCCGGGCTGTGCCCCGAAAACTCCGGTCGCTGCATTGTTTGCATTTCTGCCGGACCAGGGGGAGGAACTATTACAGGTTCGTGGTTATGCACAGTTTTCTTGAGTGTTTGACTGTAACGTTTCAGTTCCAGAGAAACCACGGATATTTTAAATCCTGATTCTGTTAAATTTCTGGAGGTCCACGTGGATTCAAAATTGTCATGGAATTGTCGCACTGATTATACAGATTTGGAAAGTGAGGATCTTGATGGTGAATTGTGTTTTGCCGCTTGCGTGTATTTGTGTCATGCTACACGCATACTTCCATCACAGCGTCGCATTAGGCAGTGTTGCCAGGTGGGAAAAATTCAGTGCATGAGAATAATTTCAAAGAAGCATGAGGTTTGGAGAAAAAAGCATGAGATGGCTTAATTTATCAAAAAACACCTCTTGACACAGCTTAATTTTTAATTACTTTTGTAATGCCATTTTTATTTCATTTAAAAGCATTATGATCTGCTATTTTATAATAAAATTACATTGTAAGTAGGTACTTACAGGTACTTACTTAAAAGTTATTAACCACGTAACCTTTCTAATTTATTTCATTGTTAGGCCGGGCGAACGCCGCCGAGGCGCAGTTAACGTGACACTTACGGAATAGAGTTAAGAATCACTGCAATAAAGCGTGGATACAGCACACACACCGAATATCCGTAGACTCTCATATCCGTTTATGTATTCATTGCTAATTATTAAGAGAGCAGTCTACAATAAAGAACATTTCAAGTACCCAAATATTGTAGATACCTACATCTATTCAATTTTGCCCTCGATTTTGCCTTTATTTCTCGTTAGGTATTTGTTTTGGTAGATTTCAAAGAGTAATTTTAATAATTTTCTTATTTTTGTGTCTATTAAAATGCATGATATTTTGTAATCGAAATATGAGAGCATGAGATTTTCTCGGAATGCATGAGATCTCATGCAAAAGCATGAGACCTGGCAACACTGGCATCAGTTGACCGGACAGTTAGATTTGCAATGGCAAATTGGCTTTGGCGATACGGAACCGATTACCGTAGTAGTGGGGAATGCTAAACCAATGCACGTCGCCGCGCCTCTTATACTTCGTACCTTCCCTGGGATGAAGCGGCAATTTCTACTTTCTCTGTAAAGATCCGCAATTTCCGAATCTGTATATGTAACAAAATATCAAGAAACTTGTACCTTCTTCGTAGCTTAAACCATCAAGTATCTCAACAAACTTTGAAAACAGCTTACCAGAGTCTTGTTCATTCTGTGACATCATATGCAATTTTAGTTTAGTCACTCTACTTCAGCTTCTGATGTATTGGCTTTACAAAGAAGAGCTATAAGATTAATTGGCGGACTTAAATATAGATGACCCTAATAATAGCCTATTATTTCTGTTACATGCATTTTTAATTCTAGACAGTACAATAAAACACATTTGAAATTAATTTTTATATTTACAAAGCAAAGCTTATTTTAATTATAAACTTCAAATTTGTTTATATGGTGCTTCTTGAAGTTCTCCAATACCGTTTCGCTTAAATAGTAGTCTTCTTTACATGTCGTATCTCCTAATCAATACAAACAGGTCTTACTTCTTGAAACCCATCAGGCAAGTTCTCCTGAACCCAATTCAGTATCAAATCCAGACAAGCAAGTTGTCACGGGTTACCAGCCAAGGAAATTTTCCTTAAACTGGGGAAATGCTACAAGAAATTTGTAAATAACGACGTCAATTCATTGTTGTGAATGTACAGCGAAAAATTTACGCCTCTGTTGCATCAATTTAAATAAAAGCCATACTCCTATTCATTACTATGTATAATACTTACTTTATGATATGTTAACTAATCCATAGCACTGAAAAGTACTGTTTTTGAATATAAATACTAAATATACAATGGAAAACGCAAGGAACTAGAGGCCGAAGTTACGCGATTTTTAGACAGGTACAATACTGGGTCTAACTTTTGGCGCAAATATGGACGTAAATAAACGCATGCTTCGCTACCTAGCAACGCATGTTTCGTGAATGAGCGCAAAGCTGGTTAGGCCAACTAACGCGCTTTACACGGGCGTAAAACTGGTTAGTCCGACTAGCGCTACGCCCGTTTCATGAATCCGGCTGTAGATATTAGTTCTCGGAATAGGCAAATAGACCATCTTCATATATCTAGAAGAAGTACGTGGCAAGGCAAACGTTAGCTTTTCTAATATTGTAGGATATATACATAGTTTTTCAAAAAATATTTTTTATTCGTTCGATTGAAAATTAGGGTGCTTTTTCGATATCAAGTCAAAATAACATGAAAAAATAAATATTTGAAATTTAAAAAATTACAGTGTGTTTGGACATAAAAAAGATAAGTTTTCACTAAATTTCGTGAAAACAATTTTTTTTTGTAAAAGAAAAATAAAAAACCAAAAACTTGTTTATTTGAATTTTTCACATAAATTTTGAGGTTATGTGAAAAAAGTGTAGATACAAAAGTTGTAGATCTTTTTATTACCTACAACTTTGCTATCTGTTTTCCATAGGACTTGTAGTTTTGCCGGAAATCAAGATAAACCGTTTTTTACCCTTAATAACTCACCCCCTTCCACTTCCCGACCTCAGATCGCCCGTCAATTATTTTTCCTTTCATTTTTGTTGTATTTTCGTCCTTTTCCAATGGGTTTCATCCTACTATTATTTTTTCACTTTTTACCACTTTCAAAGGCTTCAGCACTGGTCTAGAAATGCATTTTCTGTGCTCATTTTACAAGTGTATTTTGCAGCTTTATTATACCAATTCTATTTCACACAATAACACAAATCATAAATTAACTTTGTTCGTAGTATGTACTGATGATGTCTCCAAATGGAAATAGTATACAGATATAAAGCACAATGCTGTGTTACGTATACACAAACGTCATCTGACGTCACTGGTCTTCGCTGTGGCGGCTACCGTTTTTTGGGGGCGTGGCCAGAGTAAAATTCTAAATACCGTTTTCAAGCTTATTTTTTCACGAAACTGTTATTTCTTCTGCACATCATGTAATTTCCTCATTATTATCAGGTTACTTTACATTAGAATACCCAAAGCTACGCCCCTGCCTATTAATCAGAATAACAATAAAATAATGTATTGTTCCGCAATAAACACCTTTACGATAGAATAGATACATACTAAATGAAAATCTATACATTTCATCTTATCTTAGAGTCTTAAAATATCCCTGTAATATTATTTAAACGTAGAATCTACGTCTGTGATCATTTGAGAGATTTTAGGGCAACAACAGAGGAGATGTTGACGTCGCAAATGCTTAAATTAGTTGGTTTATCAAAAATTTAGCCCTATTTCAAAGGAATTTATAAACAGAATGCCTTTGTGGGATTGCGAAATACGAGAGGGTCTATCGAGCCTAGGGAAACGCGCTCATCTGTAAATTAGGGTTGTGTTACTATTTTATAGCGAATTCGCGCCAACGCTAGGAGAATTTTAGCCCCGTATTTAATGCGATGAAAATTTGAGGAGGTTTAAAACCAAATAGGATCCATAAACTACACTTTGGAGGCATCAGGAGAGAATATAAACGTAACGTTGGTCTGACTCATCTACTTGATGTTCTACATACATGGGTAAACATACAGAGTGTCCGGAAAATGGGGCCCAGCTTAAACATAGCTTCCTGTGATCAAGTAGCACTGATTTAGACAAACTTAGCTTAGTTCAAAAGTGCCTCGTTTAGAAGTTACAGGGCTTCAAAGAAAAACAATTGTTTTCTTGTTATGGGTATAATTAATAAACGAAACTGCCAATCATGGTCAAATTTGGTACAGTTATATTTTAGATAAGTAAGATTTTGAAGCCCTGTAACTTCTAAATGAAGCTCTTTTGGACTAAGCTAAATTTGTCTAAATCGGTTCTATTTGATCACAGGAAGCTAGGTTCAAGCTGGGTTCCATTACTTTCCGGACACCCTGTATAAATATATAAATGTCCTTTTTTCATATATTTTCAGGTATTAACAATATTGTGTGAAACTAACTACTCAGTGGACAAAAGCCCCAACCTGCGTTGAATTACACCCACAATATCTACCCATATATTCCTTATTATTAGCTTTTGTAACATTTTTTACTGTTTAAGAAAGGTATTTTAAGCTAATATGTATCAAATCTCCTACAATTCCTATCAATGAAGTCATATGCATGCTCTCTGATACCAAACATCTAGGTATGCTAATGAACACCCACAGACAAAACTCAATAATTATCTAAAAAATGTATTATATTTACTAACCTGATCTATATATGGAGTGAGAACTCGAAATTCAACCACAATAGATGAGATCTGATCTATTTCTGCATTTTTAGGATTGCTTCATCAGGTGGCCTCCTTTAACTTGAGTCAAATATCTAACTATAAAAATTATTATACCAATAAATTAAAATTATTTGAAATTAAATATCAAAATGAAATTAAATAATGTCGACAGCGTCAAACTGATTAACTGTCAAGTATCATAACGACCTACTAAAATAAATAAAAATGTACCTTTTATGTATAGTTGTTTCATATATTTTCAGGTATTAACAATATTGTGTTTCAGATCTTATCTATTGTGGTTGAATTTCGAGTTCCCACTCCATATATAGAGTATATCAGGTCAGTAAATAGAATACATTTTTTAGATAATTATTGAATAGAGTTTTGTCTGTGGGTGTTTGGTATCAGAAAGCATGCATATGACTTCATTGATATGAATTGTAGGAGATTTGATACATATTAGCTTAAAATACCTTTCTTAAACAGTAAAAAAATATAAATGTCCTGTTGGTATGTGATTTCAGCAGGGCATTCAACTGCGTCAATCATAGTAAACTGTTAGATAAATTGTATTCATATGAAATAAGGGGCTCGACCGTAGACTAGGTGAAGAGTTTTCTTTGTAATAGAAAACAATACGTCAGTCTTAATTATATTAGTCCTAAATCTGTATATACGATTAGCTCTGAAATGACAGAAAAAATTATCAAGAGTGATAAAATAGTCCAAATTAAATATTACGCTACAATATTCAGAGAAATTGTTCATCGGCGTACAACAAAAGAAAATGGGAGAGGCATATTACCCCCTCTCCCAGTGTCTACGTTTGTTTTTTAGTTGTCGTTTACAATAATACCCTTGAGGATGTTTATAATCACAACAGTATCTCTAATCGAAATTTAATTTCGATCTTCAACTAAAAGTTCAACCCCTGTGTCTTTAAGAGTGAAACATTTTTGTATATAAATAAGTAGGGACAAAATGTCATATTTGACGATGACCTGTTTTTTTGTATCCCGAGTATAAATGCAATTTCGATTGTAGGTGATGTGTCAATATACATTATAAGAAGAAAAAAGAAAGCAATAAATCGCGATCCTGGGGGAAATATACTGATGCGTCCCGTAAAGTTATTTGTTTGTGTCTATATAAAATATTGGAAAGTCTGGCGATCACAATATAAATAAATTGAAAAATAACTTTAGTTCCCTCCCTCGAGGGATGGTTAAGGGAATTACGAGAGGAAAAACAAAAATACCGGCGAGGAGAACGATAAAAAGATTAATATCTCCCAGGAAAAGATAATTTAGAGAATTTTTTAGCGAAAAATCTGAACTGTTCCTTAAACGACAGCTTTTATACAGGGTGATTCAGCAGTTATCGAAAAAAAAATTTCGGTGTACTCTTACAAATACAATTTTATAAAAAAAAAATCAAAAAGGGCCGTTCAAAAATGAGTTAAAAATACACTTCTACACGGAATAATCGGATTTTAATGTCCAGAATGATATCAGCGATATGAAGATTGAAAATACTAGAACTTCAATAATGTTTTACTAGAAAACTATAAAGATTTTACAAACAATTTTTTATTGCATTGACCCAATTTTTCTGAATCACCCTGTATCCAAACTAGACCAAAAGCACATAACAGAGTAAAAATTGAAGATGTATGGGTACCTTAAAGTGTTATTACTGAAAGAAAGTTGAAAATCTTACATAAATAGACACCTGAAAAGTTGAAAAAGAGGCATTGATTTATTTCTGCAGGGTAACAGCTCATTTTAATAACTAATGCATTAAAAATGAGTGAGTAATTTATGTTATTATATATGGAAATATGTATTTTGTATTTCCGATGTCGGCAAACCACCAGTTCTAAGCGTATATTAGCGTGCGTGGACAATTTCATATTCAGGATAGCTATATTAATGCATTTATTATTTCAGTTTAAAAAGGTATTACAGAAGTGTTGAATATGCGTAGATTTTTATATTCTTCGTTGACGACTTCATGAGTTAAATTTCCTTTTTAAAAAAGGCTTAAAATTATAATATTTTGTAGAAAAAAACAATTTTTACTCTTAATTACACAGTAGATATAATACAACATTGGGTAAATTGGAACTCATGTATGAGTGAAACTGTTTTGATATCTTATCAATACAACTTTTGTTTTGTTGGCATGTGAAAAAAGAACAAAGAAAAATATTCATAAATCAATTTTGTCATACAAGGTTACCCGTGACACAAATTGTGTTACTCTTTTAACACAATTAGCTGCGCAACCATTTTTTTTTTCAGTCACACCTTCCCAAGCTCCGACACTTTCGGAGATGTTCTGAAGAGTCAAGCAATGACCACTCTCCACTCCGTGGAGTCAGTAAATCCTGTGTTCTGAGCAGACGTAGCGAACCAAGGACGATTGCCTTATGCATTCTGCCGACTAAGATCTCTGCCGAATTTTGGCAAGCCGGTACGATCTTTAATTCAGAAAGCAGCGTATGTCTCATTCTACCCAGGACGCACCACAACCTTAACATAGTGGTCTGGATACAGCCTGCGGAGCTCGGAGCGGAGATCTCAATACTTCCTCCGTTTCTCCTCCTCTTTTAGAACGATGTTGTTCTCTGCGGGAGCCGAGAAGTCAATCACAAACATCGTTCTAAGCTGGTGGTCGAGGAGGACTACATCAGGCTTATTGGCTTGAATTTGCCTGAGGGTGGGGAATGAATAGTTCCAATAAATTCGGCACTTCTCATTCCCCACAACGGATTTTATATCCCCCGGAGCATAAGGCAGCACTGGCGTCTCGTCTATCTCATACGAGTGTCGTAAATGATAATACAACACCCGTAAGGCTGAATCGTGTCTTTGGATATGCGCTGCGGCCGCATATACCGAACAGGACGACAGGAGATGCATAAGCATCTCCGGCGCATGGCGGCAAGCCCTGCAGCTGGTATCAGGAACCTGGATACCCAAGACACGACTACGATAGACGAGAGTGTTAATTACACCATCTTGGCAAGCTATTATGAACCACTCGGTCTCAGAGTTCAGCCCATTATTATGTTTTATAGAAATGTGTCTATTTCACGCTATTAGCTGCTGTGTTGATGCCAATAAGATGTTTATGCAACTAAACCTTGCAACTTTAACTCTCCAAAAATTAGTTACAGGAACATTCTTAACCACCGCTAGAAAATATCTTGTGTTAGTTGGATTTAGCCATGGTGCTTCATGAAAATTCTTCCGTGTATAGCCAATGGCGTGTCGTCTAACCTCCCGCATCTTGCTTCTAACGCTTTTTATAGGCAGACGCTCTCGGAAACAGACGTCAATTTCAATGTAAATCGAGCCTTACGCGGCTTGCAGCGACGCGGATGACGGCAGACAGAAGAATAGATGCCCATAACGCGATTAAAATCCGACGACGTCAATCGATAGACGGTTTGACGTCCGCTGTAAAGCGACGCGAACAGGATAGGCCCGAACTTGTAACAAAGGCCACAATCGGATCAGCCTTGGATATTAACTCCGCGAATCCGACGAGTGATTTTCTAAATTTAGACCGCTTCCTGTTCCTGCTGAACGGCACAGAGAGCGGGCGTCGTGACGCAAGGCCGCCCTTAACAACAGCCGGTTTGGTGTTTTTCAGCGAAGCTATTCATACAACAAACAGCAATATGGGCTAAGCATATTCATGTTTCTGTTTGTTTCATATAGTTTTCAGTTGTCTCGCTTTTTAATAGCAAGACTTCAAGAGACTTTAGAAGACCTCAATTTGAGACCAAATGTTCCTATCAATAGGGCCCTCAAACGCTTCGTTTCTGAGATACAGGGCGGTGAAATTTATTTTTTATTTAGGTATTTATTTATTTTTTAACAAAAAAGCGGCTAACAATTAAAATCGCCATGTTGCGGTAAAGGATTTAGTATTTGAGAGCAAATAATTCGACACCGGAAATCATAACATACAAATTGCCAAATTTTGCAAAAGTTTTTGAGATGTCGTTGTATACTTTCATTTACAACATCAAACTCCATATTTCTCCAAATCAGCATAGTTTTGCGTCTAAACGTTCAACTGTTTCTAATTTAACAGAGTTTATTCGATTTGTTTCAAATAACCTGGATAATAAAGACCAAGTTGATGCAATATATACCGACTTCTCAAAGGTCTTCGACAAGGTTAATCATACTTTACTTCTTCAAAAACTTAAGTACTATAGTTTTAGTAGTTTTAACTCAAATACATTTTTAGCAGCTTCCAGGGTCCCACAAGGGTCATATTTAGGACCGCTTCTTTTTGTTTAACTTGTGAATGATCTATCTTTGAGTCTGAAATCCTGCCATCTGTTTCTTGTTGACGACTTGAAGTTGTTTCATAGCATTTCATGTACTGAAGAATGTACTATGCTTCAGGGACTTCTAAATGTTGTGGAGGAGTGATGTGTGGACGATAACCTCCTTTTAAATATAAGTAAATGTAAGGTATGTACCTTTACTCTTAAACTACAACTGTTTATATTCGATTATATTGTTAATTCAGAGCCTTTAGCACGTTGTAGTAATGTCAAAGACCTGGGTGTACTTTTCAATTAACTATATATTTCTGAGCATATTATTAAGGTTTTCTCATTAGAAACACGAATTCGTTTGATAATATAAATGCCCTTAAGTGTCTTTACATTTCGTTACTACGCTCGAAACTTGAATATTGTAGTCTTATTTGGTATCCTCACTATAATTTACATATCCAAAAGATAGAAAAAATGGTGCATATGACGACCTATTCTATTTGTAATATTATACAGGGTGATATTTTTTGTTTCATACCTACTGTCATATACTCACGACAAGAATTCAGACAGCTTACGTCATACGAGTAAATGAAAAATTCATTATATTTTCATGAAAATATTTAAGAAACTGCAACTGATAGTAATAAAACTATATATGTACTACACTAAAAGTTTGCATTATATATTGCACTAAATTGCAAAAAATGATTGTTTTTAACGCGACCAAATATCGAAAATTATGTTGACAATGACAATTGATGTTTTTACTCGAAACCGTTGCTCCAAGCGACTTCAATAAGATAACCTTTCTCAACTATAAAAGACTGTGGAAGAGATTTTTCTAGCCCGAAATAATATACAGGGTGGAAAAAGTTGTAACGGTTTAAATGGTTTGAAATCGTCGCCGGTGACGCCCTCTAGAAGATATACCAAAATGGACAATAAAATTGAATTTACCATCACAAGAAACCCCTAGATACAAGATTTTGTGAAGTTAACGTGAAACAGTCAAAAGTTATTAAAGAAAACCCGATTTATTTTTTAACTTTTGACACCCTGTAGCTCCGTGATTATCAACGTTTGGACTAAGGCAATTTTATTTTCAGCTATACTTTATGTGGCGAAACGCTGTCCCAACCTTTTAGGGACACCCTGTATACAGATCGAATTTGGTTAAATTATCTCAAGCTGTTTATAAATCAAAAACGGAAAGTTGACCAATGAAAAAAGAAAATTTGGCAGTCAATTTAAGAAACATCATGTATAGAGCCCTTCTATTTCATTCTTTACCCTTTCAATATGGAACTAACTGTGAATTCACCTTCTAACTAATGCCTTTTATGGCATCAGGGACACACATTCCGACAGCTGAAGGGAGATTTGTTCTTGGCATTGGCACTTCAAGATACCGGATAAAAACCGCATAATCTTATTGCTGCCGGGGGTAGGTGTGAATCGCAGAAAAACACGGTCGTACATCATGTCGAACAACCCAATTATGTAACGTATTCGGGGTCGGAGTTCTGGGTAAAAAATATAAAGTCCAATTTAAGGGATATAAATTACCGCCGGCCTTCCTCTTCCTTTTCGGTCTCAAAAGGGCCATTCGTTTGGGCATAAATAATTTGATATCTGGCTATTTGTATAGAAAAACGTTTGTTAAAATGGTATCTCTGTTATAGGCGATAAAATGGACTCGTTAGGAACTCGCATTTCAAGAAAAAGATAATAAACAAAACCATAAACCTATATAGTTTGAATATGACTTCACATTTCTTTCTTATATTCAATGTTCACAGTTTCTGAAGAAAATTACACTTTGGAATTTGTTCTCTCAAATTATAAGCCCAGACATTTGCAGACAAAATAAAAGAATCGTTATTCATAAAGTTATCCATTGTTATCGCAGTTTTTTCACAAACTAGAAAAAAACAACAACGACTGATACACAGGGTGTTTTGCATGTAGGGAATCTCAAAATATTGCAATTTGATTAAACATATCTACAGGGTGTCAGTCATAATGTCATTAATTTTAACCACGTATTCGGGAGGCCTAATAAAGGCAGAAAATCGAAAAAAAATTTTTTTACTCGACCTTTAAAAAAATAAACAAATCACCCTATAAAAATCAGTAACACGACGCTCCTGGTACGCTACGAACTTTCTGATGGCGCACCCGACGAAAATCTAATACCACAGACTTGCCGTATTAACCATGGATGCCACATTTACATACATAATATCGTCTAACACATCAGCGTGTTATTCAAATTTACCTCGATTTAGCACTCTGCATTTCCCGCATTTCTTCCCCCTCAAATTTGTAGATCATGCCACACATTTGGAGGGGGGATGGAGAGAATACAAGCAGTAACTCAGTAAGCAGTAGTTTGTTTATTTCGGTCACTTCGGTCTAACCTCACGTATTTGGCGTAAATTCACAACGCATAATTTTACAAATTCCGAATATGTGGAAATGGTAGTGTTATACGGAGAATGTTTACAAAATGCGACTGAATTTTATTAATAAAGTGCTATGGACGGATAAATGCAGTTTTACTTGAAATGTGGGCTGTAAACAGGTTAGTATCATACTACTTAAAAACAATACATTTCTAGGCTAGATGTACGTAACTACAAATTGTACATTTGGTTATGTGTGCGGTTAATTGTACTTATGAGTAATACGAAAAATTCATATTTATTTGTAAAACGTAGTGAAAACGTAATATCAAAATTATTAAACTGTAATAACCTAACATTCGAAAACATTTATTTATTATCTACATTTGTTTTTATTAACAAATAAATCAATATTTAAGCAAAATTCATTCATGTATCTAGATTAAAAAAAATAGTTTTACTCCTTGTCGTTAAATAACAGTACAAAAACTAGGTAACTAGGTTATTGACCTAATAATACGGTAGGTCAAGGTCAAGATTAACTCTCGATAACTTAGATTAGCGGCGTGCCATTTCGGTCTTGGACAGTTTTCTGTCGACAACACGATGGTTTTTATTAAGTACTTAGTATTTAAACACGAAACACTTATAATCTTCTCAATAAATTACCCATTGGGTATAGGTATTTTAGGTAATGTACGTAAATGGTTTATTACTCAGTTTATTATTAGACACGTTGGAGTTTTGTTGCAGTCATAACAGCTACATTTGCTCAGAGAAACGACACGCGAGTGTACGGGTATCGTTTGATTGGGCCGTATTTTCTACGGGAAAACCTGAGTGGACCGCGTTACTTGCAATTTTTAATAGAATTATTTGATTATTATTATTTGATTTTATTGGGTATTAACATTTTAAATTATTATTGGCTGAAGTTGAATTGAGCAAGAAAAAATGATATTCTAAAATAGTCAGTACAACCGTTTATTTGTGATGTCTAAAACCTAGGTGGGTAGGTACTATATAGAAAAATATTACAACTTGACAACATTGCATCATGTCGATATCGAGTTGAACTGTGAGCTGTAACCGACCAAGGCTGTGACCGGTCAGTGACAGTCTTAAAAGGGGGTTTAAATAATGATTTGAAAATATTTTTTTTTCGGCGTAAATATGCATTTAGATTTTTTTTTAATCACGTATTCGCATTATACTCATTATTCCCTATCTCCTCTTAAAATTAATGACATTATGACTGACTCACCCTGTATAGATATGTTTAGTTTAGTTAAATTGCAATATTTTGACACCCCCCTACACGCACCTGTTGGTTCTTCCAAGACCATTGCGAAATTACAAAGTAATGGGCCTATAGATGTTTACATCTGATGGTTACTACTATTTAAGTATTGAGATTGAACAAATATTTCCCACTTTGTAGGCTACAGAAAAAATACAATTAATAGTTATAATGATTTATTAATCTTTATCTTAACAAAGGACACGTGAAAAAAATAATAAAAGGCAAAACGCAACATATGAGTAAGTCAGAAATCCAACAAACCTTTCTCCATCAAATTTCATGATATTTATTTACAATTCGAAGCCAATCAACTGGAATTCAATACGGTCCGATGGAGCAGAAATCGGTCCTCCGGATTCGCTCTGATTCCGGAGCCGAACGTTACTCGAGTTCCCAATGCGACTGCAACTTTGAATTTGAATTGTCCCGGAGTTTGATTGTTATTACAGACAGGCAGAATTGTGAGTGATACAACTCGTATCTTAATCAAATTGAAAAATATAATTACTAAATAATGATTAACAACAAGTTAATATATTTTATCAACAGTCACCGTATGATCCACACATATGAACCGTCTAAAGCGATGCTTTATCTACTAGTGAAATAAATATACTTTATTTATGATAATGTGAAAATTAATAAACCTATAATAAATTAATAGTATATTATTTAACGAGCGGTAATGCAGATCACAACTCACGCAGATGAAGTTTGCAGCACTAGCCGCAGGCGAGTGCTGTAATTCATCACACACTAAATATTGGGATATATCATGCTTTTCAATTTACTACAATTATTGATCTTAACCTTTATAAAGTAATTTTTATTACGGAGTTTACTGGGAATTGATATTCATCAACAGGGATTTCCAGAACATTGGAAAAATCGTTTAATGATTCTGTTTCTATTTACGTACCTATACAAATACCAGAATCATGTTATAAGGTAATAATAAGTAAAAATTTGTGTATACCTACATTTATATAAATATGTTTCTAAATAATGTAATAATCTGTACTTTATGGTGATGGTGCAATTAGTTGTAGTTATTTATACACTCTAATTGATCTATTGTTAATAATTGATACGTTCGCAATACGCTATTGGTTGTGTAGTTGCTATCTTGAATAAATCAACAACGTTACTGTTAAATTATTTATTTCCGCTTTTGTTTTCCAGTAATTGTTTTCATTTGCATTAAATATTTAGAGTTGCTACCCTCATATAAAATTTGATTGAAAAGTCGAATACTAATATCTATATATGTATACATGGTGTTAGAGGTTTTACTGACGTAACTTCAATATAAGATAGATATAGTATAAATGAACAAAAAAGTTAAATAGTACAAGGGCGTACCTCCAGCCGTTCTTAAAATAAATCGAGTATTTATATCCAGGAATTTTATCATAACGTGGCAACCGTGCCAACACACGCTGTGCCTGGCGAAGGGTTTGTGGGTTGCCTACCACATGACAAAAAATCCAAATATAATAATAATAATAATAATAATATCTCTACCCCTCATTCTAATCCCAGGATTAGCCCAGAAGTCGAAGACTTGTGCGGGAGAGGGGGCGGCATATTATTATTAAGCAGGCCGCATTTGCGCCCAGGAACGACTTACGTTGGTAGGCCCTAACCACTATTCAGTGCAGGAATGAGGAAAACCTCATTAATTAGGGGGGTGGTCAAATATCAACCGGCATCAATCTCTCACATTGACCCAAGCTAACATTATTCCACCCTACCATACCCACAGAGAGGGTGCCAATCCTCTCCACGAATATAGCTTATATACGGTCTACCGGCAGCTGGGCTCGAACCAACTCCGTCTAGTCACCACGATTCAAGTACTAACGCCTTAAACCGCGCGACCACTGACCGATATAAAAACTATTTATTGTCAAAATTAATTAATTTAATTTAGAAAATTGTCTTGTAATTTATAATATAAGGCTCTTTTATTCATTTTCATGTATACTATCGCCTGTTCTCTGCAACGTCTAATTACGTTTTTCGGCAGTTGAAATAAGGCAATAACTGTAATGGAAAATATTTTTTTAAAAACTATTTGTTCTTCTCTGACTCGATTTTGCGTCCAAAGCCAATCTTTGCTAAACTTTGTTTCTTTCGTTAATCAATTTTTAGAAGAAATCCATAAACTAAATTCATTTTTGACTTCCTGTAACCCCGCAAATTTTTAAATTTCGAAAAAATGTTATATACATTTTTTGAGTAGTATTGCCTAGCGCAATATTCACAAATCATTTCCGGACACCCTATATGATAAGTTTGAAATTTATAACTTCAAGTTACTGTATTTTCTAATATTGTTTTTTTTTTAAGGGAGCCGTTTTTCTTAAAATAGGATTTTCTACAAATACAAGTCATTTTAGACATTTAAGAACTGAATAATAAAGAGTTTAGCAAATAACTGGAATGTTAACTCATGCCAACTGCGAATATTGAAAGATACTGAAGTAAAATTAATATACACATTTGGAAAGTGAGGATCCTGATGGTGAATTGTGTTTTGCCGCTTGCGTGTATTTGTGTCATGCTACACGCATACTTCCACCACAGTGTGCTTCCACTGTTCCACTGTTTTCCCACCTCACAGTGTTGCCAGGTGGAAAAAATTCAGTGCATGAGAATAATTTCAAAATAGCATGAGGTTTGGAGAAAAAAGCATGAGATGACTTAATTTATCAAAAAACACCTCTTGACACAGCTTAATTTTTAATTACTTTTGTAATGCCATTTTTATTTCATTAAAAAGCATTATGTTATGCTATTTTATCATAATATTACATTGTAAGTAGGTACTTACAGGTACTTACTTAAAAGTTATTAACCACGTAATCTTTCTAATTTATTTTATTGTTAGGCCGGGCGAACGTTGAGGCGCAGTTGACGTGACGCAGGGTGACTCACGGGTTGTAAAATCTGTTGTTTCCAGAAAATGTAGGTACCCTTACGGAATAGAGTTAAGAATCACTGCAATACAGCGTGAATACAGCACACACACCGCATATCCGTCGACTGGCATACCCGTTTATGTATTCATTGCTAATTATTAAGAGAGCAGTCTACAATAAAGGACATTTCAAGTACCCAAATATTGTAGATACCTACCTCTATCTATTCAATTTTGCCCTCGATTTTGCCTTTATTTCTCGTTAGGTCTTTGTTTTGGTAGATTTCAAAGAGTAATTTTAATAATTTTATTATTTCTTTTTCTGTCTATTAAAAAGCATGAGATCTTGTAATAAAAATATGAGAGCATGAGATTTCCTCGGAATGCATGAGATCTCATGCAAAAGCATGAGACCTGGCAACACTGGCATCAGGTGACCGGACTGAGGTCTGTGAGGATACCGTTTTTGTTGTGCGGCTCTCGTTAGCTCTCGCCTACCATCGGCCGTTATCGGTGATTGTAGACGCGCTAAATAGACATTCAAAATTTAAAGATCTTATTTACGCCGTGTTTTATTCGTTACTCTTTCCAAATAAATTAATACACTCAGCATTTTAAATGCAATAAACGGACTTTGAGAAGAATAGTGTAGATATACAAATAAAATTTAGTTGCCTATTATACTACCGCGCCGCTTATACTTCGTGCCTTCCCTGGGATGAAGCGGCAATTTCTACTTTCTCTGTAAAGATCCGCAATTTCCGATTCTGTATAATAACAAATTTTTAGATACAAAAATCTTTCAAAATACGTATTTTTTAAAATCAACTGTGGATGTAAATAAACTTACATAATTCTGCATATAAGATTATTCACTTTTGTTTATAAGTATGTGAAAATAATTGTTAAAATGTGGGGTTAGAATAGCAAAATAATGTGTGTCATACAAATGCATTTTAAAAGTTATTATATTATTTGAGGAGAATTTAAATAGCAAAAGTGGATAAACAAAATATCAATAATTTTATATTTGATATTACATTAGCTCTACGTGTTTTATTTTTCGAGACTATACCTAAAAAACAGCACTAATTTGATCATTTTTATACGGTGAGAAATATCAACGTTAATATTGAACTAATATCGGTTTTCTTTTAATACAAATCCAACAGACAATAGCCCAATTACAGGGTAGGTTACACAAAAAAAGAAATATTTACAATAACATTAATATGTAACGCAGTGACTAAATTAGTAGACCACAACATCAAATTTAAAAATATAAATAACAGTATTACAATACAATACCAATCACAATCAACAAAACACAACAAAAAACAGTTATGAAGACACACGTAATAATTATAAACAAGAAAAACCCTATTAATTAACTACGGAAGTATCGCAGACTTAATTTGCAAAATAGTGCAACAACCCCCCATGGGTTGGGTTGGTTGGGTCATATAGGTAATGTCTCACTACAAACCTGCAATCACTCTATTCGCCAAGATTCAGCAACTAAGTTCTAATTTTATTTTTATCATTTTTGTAACAAATATTCCTTGTACCTGTTTATTATTTACATGTTTATGATGAGATTGTTTTTTATTTACTTTTTATTGTTTCAATTTATTAAAAATTATTTTTTTTTATTACAAAAATTTCTGGCTACGCCACTGGATATATGTATATTATAAAAAAGATTCCAAACTACAGATGCATATTCCAACTGAGATCTTATAAAAGTTATAAACAGCAGACGTAATGTAGCAATATTATGAAAACTTTTTGAGTTGCGTATTATAAACCCTAACACTTTATATGACAAAGAAATAATCGTCTCAATATGTTTATTAAAACTTAGTTTGTGATCAAAAATAACACCAAGATCTTTGATCGTGTTCGAACGGTACAGGCATTAATTTTCTATGCAAGGATACAACACTGCATTTATCTGGATTTAAATGCAGGCTATTATTTATACACCATACTGGTTGTAAGGCTAATTGAAGGTATAGATTTGATTTCCATGATCAGTTTTACATCATCCGTATGCATAAGAATATTGACATGTATGTCCAAGCCAATGTCATTAATAAATAAATTAATGAAAAGTGGTCCCAAAACTGAGCCCTGTGGAACACCTGACTTTTGCAAAAACTCACCAGATCTATAACTTTGAATATTAACAAATTGATATCTATTCTGTAAATAATATCGAAATAATAATATTAATCTAGGGGATAGGGTTTTGTATGGAATAATATGGAACATGGGAGAATAGCAAAATTTATGTATTTCATTCGATATCAGCGATAAAATTCTCCTATTAGGGAACATAATTTAATTTAGCTAGCAGCGCACATATATCTATAAATATCCAGTGGTCGCTCTGTCGAACATCGCAACACGTCTGTTCCAATTTTAATCGTGAGCGCTGCCAAATTGGTAGTTTCGATGAAACAGGTGAATTCATTTTTTACGACGATCTCTGACCTAAATAGTACGTCTGCCGCACCCCCAAACGTCCATCTGGTGATTTATGTGTAATTATATTAAGAAAAACAGGAATTAGCTCTACGGGAAGCGTCAGAGGTCGAGGGCGAGCACAAACGTTTTTTTTGCTGCGAAATTGCGGGTGGAGACCTACCACACGTAAAAGTGAAAGAACGGTTGAAATTTAACAGACGAAAGAAGGCGGACGCCATTTTTAATTTTACTGTAATTCATACCTGCTTTTTTAAAAGAGATATAAGATATTGTTTGTTTCTAAAAAAAACATACTCTTCTTAAAACTTTATTTTTTTAATTTTGGAAAGTCTTAAAAGATAAGGCATCTAATATGATCTGAAACTGCTAATAACGCAAATAAAGTAACCCTTTTTTAGTATTAGCAGAGCTCTCATGCTCGATTGAAGTATCAAATCCGAGTATGCGGACTTTCTACCTTTCTATATATACAGGGTGTCTCATAATTAGCTGCCAACCCTGAACAGGCCGATTCTATGATCAAAACTAAGTAAAAAAGTTGATATCAACATGGGTCCGGAAATGCTTCCTAAGGGCACAGGGACCCATTGAAGAGGAAGGAATGGAAATCATTTTTTTGCAATATCTCTCAATCGCGTTGTGATAAATGAATGAAATTTGGTATACATAGCTAAATTTTGATGAGCAATTTGATGGACTAATCCATTTATTTCCACAAGGTACATTGGGGTAGGTACGGGGGGAACCTTGGTATTTTGCGTGTGTAACTTTTTTGCAGCTTACTGTATCCATCTGACTATCAAAACAATCGATTCTCCTATCTGTTTTATTTGAAAAAGGTATACTTTGCTGAAGTCGGTAGGAGTAACCATTTTTGAAATCATCCTATTTGAAATATTCAGTGCACCGAGTAAAAACTGTTTTGGTTTTAGGTAAAGTGCCTTTTCTGCTGAAAATATAGCAAAATGTTACTTGTAGAAGTTGTTCCAAATGGTAAATTATGGGGACGTGCAAAATTTCAAAAATCATGCGTGCCATTTCCCCATTGTCAGAAAACGGAATATTTTGCTTCAGGCAATATGAAAAGTATCGCAATGTTTTTTACCAAGTAACACTTTTTAAGGGCCTCGGTTAAAAAATGCTGCAACAGTGCTGGGATTGAAAATAAATTAAAGATAACAGAAATAAATAATAAATATCGATATTAGTAATGAGTTCATTTGGTTGAAACACCCTCAAAATTTTTGAGTAAATGGCAGAGAGCAAAAAAATTCGGAAAAAATTTTCTGACCTCGATCATGTGCATGTTTTATGTATTTCGATGTGCTGAATTCGAATCTGAAGTCTATCGAGCTGCATCAACCACAAATGTTGCAAAAATCGCGAGTACTGGCTGGAAAAGAAGAAAAATCGCGAAAATCACATTTGCAAGTGCGAGAAAATTTGGAAATTTTTTTTCTGCTCTTGATCAAGTAAGTTGATGCGCTCAATCAAAATTTGGAGTCTGTTCATTTTCACTACCACAGATTTTGCGAAAATCGCAACGAAATAGTTGAAAATGTCAAACAATTATATTAAATGGGACGGAGAAACTTTAGAAAAATGTTTTTTAGACTGAATTTGAATCTGAAATCAGTTGAACCCCAACACTCCAAAATTTTGCAAAATATCGAAAAAATTAACAAGCTTTCATTCTTGGTATTCCTTTCACATTCTTATTCAGATGAATCAAATCCCATTGCTTCCTCCACGTCTAGGTTTGGAAACCACAATTTCATCCACGTCTGCTATTTTTTCTGGTCTTATGACTGAAGAAATATTTGCGAATGAAATGTTAGCTTTAATGCTAATGAGGCTCACTCAAATTCAACTCACCAAAATATATGAGGATTACACTTGATTCAATCTAGAAAATGTTTCTTTCACTCTCATTAAAATGATTTTTTGCCATTTTCAGCAATTTTTTTAGGATTACTCTCGCAGAATTTATGCCGATGAAGTTTTGATTGAGGACATCAAAATATATGAAATTTTAAATCTTTGAATTCTTTTTTAATATAACACCCTTTAATTTATTAAACAATTTGGTTTTGCGACGACCAAAAAACAAACAAGATTACATAGTTTTACACGAAAATTTCTATTACTTGTGGTTCTCTCTAGCGTGTTTTGTAAAGCCGTCAGATCGTTTTTATTCTTTTAAATTCTGTATTTAATAACTTATAAGTTTCCATCTGTAACTGATATCTACCTGCCCTCGCGACTTTCGATCATTTTTTGAATAAACCTATTTATACAAACACCCACCTAGCAGAAATCAGTGGGTAGAACCGTAAACGAATTATTTCGAGATCCTAAGAATGCCAGAGGAGGAAAATTGCCTTTCACTTAATAAACAAATTGTTTGTCAAAGGAAATTTCATCCCACCATTGTTTAATCTTTTCTTGAATATTCGTTTCGAATAAACAAGTTTGTTCCAGAGGGATTAATTAAAGTATTTGAAACAAAGCGTGTAAATATAATAAACTTTATTTAATCAACATCTAATTTAGGAGATTATTTTTACCGGATTTTTTTCCTACTTTCTTTGTTGGAATATTGTTGCTGTTTAATATACCCGAATTAATTTTAAGTTATATATTAATTATAAAAATGAATCTTGCTACTGAAAACAATTTAGAAAATTGTTCTGGAGGCATTTTAAATGCTGTTCGGAAAAATATGAGAAGTACTTATTAATCAAAGTGGTACTAATTTTTGGTTTAAATGAACCATGTTGGCATGCAGAATTATGCAGTTTAACTGTAAAAGATGTACAAGACACAGGGAAAATTTTGTTTATAGCTAAATTTCATTTTACAATTTTCCAACAACTGTTTCAAATTTTCCTTACAGCTGTTTCATTATTGCCCCAGGTCTTTATCGATATGATTGTACAAATTCACTAGCCAGAATTATTTAAAACTTGGAAGAATACTTAGCGTTATTTAGTTGCTATAGTAGTAAAAATAGTAAGAAAGTCTAAGTGTAACAAAAACCGAGATCCATAACGTAAAGTTTGGCAAAGATGAAATTTTTTAGGTATAAAATTAAGTTACTGTATCATAGAATCTTATAATTTTGAAACAGCGAATTGTGTTCTTATACAGGGAGTTAAAAAAAGAGTGTAAAATATTTAAGGAGGTAATAGTACACACCAAAATAAGCAGAAAAGTCTCAATAAACATGGGTCCGCAAAGTAACGGTTGCGGAGATATGGAATGTTTTATGTTTTGCAAAAACGTTGTGTATTTTCTTATAATAGTTGGTTGATGTGAAATAAACAGTACGTATTTGACAGTTGTTCTCAGTGCACAAGTTTTCTTTCGCTATGGCTGGTTACTCTATCGCAGAATTAACAGACATGCATTTCATGCATGGTCGTGCTAATGGGAACGCCATAGAAGTGCGACGTCTTTATGTTGTCGCATATCCAAATCGCCAGATTCCTTCACAACGCATGTTTGGAAGAATTCGCCAAAAATTGCGTGATACCGGTTCCTTGACCAAACAGTGCCATTTATCTGGAAGACCAAGGTCGGTATCCACTCCTAGAGCAGAAGAAGAAATTCTAGCACTGTTGACCAGATTCCAGGTACGAGTGTGCGGAGAATATCAGCTGAGGTAGGAATTAGTGGTCCTCTTGTTTGGAGAATCCTTCACGAGTTACTGCTTTATCCATACCATGTGCAACGAGTACAGGCCTTAAATCCAATAAATTATCATCCGACGAAAATCCTCAGGCTGTAATAGAATCTGGACATCAGGCACGTTTTTCATTAAACATTTGGATGGGTATTGTATGTGACAGGTTTATAGGTCCTGTTGTTTTACCAAACCGATTAACAGGCGCTGCTTACCTCAATTTTCTACAGAACGCGCTGTATGAGTTTTTGGAAGACATTCCTTTGAATCAGAGGCAACAAATGTGGTTCTAGCATGGTGGTGCTACAGCTCATTTTTCCATGACCGTTAGACAGCATTTACACCAAAATTTTCCACATAGATGGGTAGGAAGGGCGGGACTTGTTTTATGGCCTCCAAGATCGCCTGATCTGAACCCTCTAGATGTATTTGTTTGGGGATATTTGAAGACATTAGTGCATGGTACTCCTGTAAATAGCCTGGAAGAGCTGCAGCTACGGATCAAAAGTGTCAAGAAATCCAAACCAAGGAGGGTGTTTTCGAAAGAGTTCGAATATCGTTGAGATGTCGTGCCTGCTTGGAAATGGACGGAGAGCACTTTGAGCACCTTCTGTAACTTTTTTTTTGTTTGTTAAAAGCTTCCTTTGTCGGTTTATTCCTAATAAAATAAAATGTTTGAAAAACGAATAGTGGTCCATATCTCGGCAACCGTTACTTTGCGGACCCATGTTTATTAAAACTTTTCTGCTTATTTTGGTTCATACTATTACCTCCAGAAATATTTTACACTTTTTTTAACACCCTGTATTTTGCACAGTGATATAAAAGCGTATCTCCAAAATAAAGTTTTTACGACTTGTATGAACGATTAATAATGACCTAGATGAATTTCTTCTGAATATGCTAAAAAAAAATAATCAAACAATTATGAACACTGAAACATTTCAAAGCAAATGCCTAGCCTACTGAGAAACCCCAGGAGTGATCAAACAAGAAATTATTCCGCCTCACCGAAGATCTTGGAAAGAAATATTAAGAAGGTTTTTATCATCCCCTTGTGTATTTTCCTGACATGAAAGCAGGATGAGGCTAGCGGACGTAGGTAGGAACATCTAAATAAAGGAATATCTGCCAGATGTTTCGAATGTAAGACTAAACACGTACCTAAAGATGTAGAATAAATATTATGTTACTTGATAGGCTGTTTGAAGTCTGACCCTTCTCAAAAAGAGATTTACTTAGTAGCGAAAGTGACAGAGCAGAAAAGAATCGTTTTGTTGTCGAGTGGATGCTTGTGCAAATTTGTTAACGTCTCGACCATGTGCAAAGGTGATTTCAAAGACATAACAAGAAAATAATTTATGGAGTAATAGTATATTAAACAACAAGGTTTTAAAACAACTTGTAGACCTCGCCTTCGGCTCGATCCCCCAATATGTCTCGCTCGTATGCAAAGAGGTTTTCAAACGAGTTTTCTACGATACTTTTTATACGACTGCAAACAGAGACCACACAAATCAAATGTTAATTAAAATAGTTTTTATTACTAAAATTGCCAACGCATTAACAAAATAAATACAGCTTTTAATTGAACTCGTTTTTACTAAGAAAATTGCTAACGCATTAACAAAAACATTTGAACATTCCTTCAAGGTTACGCTGGGAAAAGCAGTATTATTGTGCACTTTGTTTTCGGTAATAGAGAATATTTTTGGTGTCGTGTTTTTAGTGCAGTTTTTCAGCGTGCGGTGGTTGTTTTCTTGTTGTATTCAGTAGACGATCGTTGTTCTGGTTCTGTGGCAGCAGAAGACACTGAAGAGTCTATCTTTTTAGAAACTTCCATTTTATTTCTCAAACAGTCATCAACGTAGCCTTCGGCAACTGTACTGGATTTCCACCCTCCATGGCGTTTGAGGGCAAGCAGATCTGAGCCAGAATTGACTAAAATTGTGGCCGATGAATGCCGACAACAATGTCCCGTGTAACTTTCTGGATTCTCTAGCATCAAAAACTTGGCGATTTTCCCCCTAGCCATGTTTCCAATTTTGTTGATGCCAACGTTTTAGCTTGAACATTTTCCGTTTTGATAGTTTAAAAAAAAACATGTCTGTCTTCAGATTAGGAGGACGAAGAGCACAGTACTTTTTTAAGATAGTGTAAAGGTTTCCTGTAATTGTAAAACACCTTGGTACCTTTGTTTTTGTATTTCTTCAGTTTAATCAGCATAGCACTGCCGGAATCTTTGGTGTCTTCTATTTTGAGATAACATAATTCCTCTCTTCGACATGCCCCATATAGTCCAGCTGCCACCACCAACTTGATAAGTAAGTATTTATCGTCTGATGCTTTCGTCAAAAATCATCTTCTGTGAGGATTTGGGACTTCTTTGGGACGTAGTTTTCGGATTTTCGTTTGATTAGCGCTTGCAACTTTTTATAGTTTCCAAGATCTATGTTGTGATTGGCACTTAACGTTGACTTGAGCATCGAAAAAATCGTCCATAACGTCGAAGATTTATATTTCTTAGATAGTTCTTCAAAATACACCATTACTGCGTTTTCTGAGTGTTTGGACATTTTTGGTTAGTCGCCAGTCCATAAATCGGCTTAACTCCGCTTCATACCTGTTTCTAGATTTTGTGGGCAGCAGTTCCGAACATATTTCACTTGCTTTCTGTAAAATCTCTTCTGAATCACACATTTTCACACCCAAACTTCGGGAATTCAACAATTTTTGACGTATCTAAACAACAAAATAAAGGAGCCGTGACGGCTATGAAACTCAGCCAACTTGAAACATTGCATAATTTGGGTGACAACATCAAACAAAAATCGCAATCTGGAGAGGTGTGTAGCTGCTAAAGCCTGTAAGGGATGCTGTAAATGCAGGAGTCTGCGACCAATCATGCCCAGACATGTTCTTCGATAGGTGATAGATCCGGCGATCTTGGTGGTCAGGGTAAATGGTTGATCCGATGTTGATCCATAAACTATTGTTTGTCTGGCAACATGAGGTCACAATGGCATAAAGATATGGCCTACTGTGTGATGGACATGACGCTCTTTGTCAAATTGTGGATCGTGTCTTGCATCATGTTGCCTTACAACGTACTATGGTACGTAAGGATCTGTTAGTCCTTCTAGAAGTTTCTCTCATCGACAAACCTGCTCCGTGCAACCCAACAATCCGCCTCCTCTCATAGAAAAGCGTTGTTTGCAACAGTCAACACTTGCACACAAACGTGAGCCGACAATTTTAAAACAAAATGCTACATTATCAAAGTACGACGAATGGAAACTCCAAAAAAACCTCACAGACACACCTGAGAATTTTTTTCACTCTCAGCGAGAGAAGTAAACATGCAAAAAATTATAAAGAAAATGATATTTAGGTAATGGATGTTTACATTTCTTTGTCACGTAGTATATTATATTTCCCATTTTAACTGAACAGAGACGAGCGCTGTATTATTCCTTATTAGAATATTGTTTACCAAAGAGCAAAACACTAAAATACGTTCCAATTCGCATAGAGAGCTCTGTGGATCCCGACGAATAGGAATGACCTATTTTCACTACTCGCAACCCTCAGAAATGGAATTAGTTCACATTACACTTCCTTATACATATTCATGCTATCGTGGCTGAGCTTCGCATTCGCATGCAGATTTGCAGAAAGAGACCACATCCTACAATGATGTTACTGAAAATAGGGCGCAATAAAAAAAATCATTTAAATAATTGCTTAGTTTAAGCAAAAGCAATCGAAACTATCAATTCCTTACATTTTTGCTATACTTATTTAATTTTGAATTACCTGTTAAACATTTTCGGTGAATTTAAATCTGTATCAGAAAATGAATAAGTAAACAATATACAGCTTGGAAGAAAAGTATGGAATAAATTCATTATTTCTAAAACAGCGAAGTTTCATGAAATTTCCTCGGACAAGTCGATTTTGTTTTTTAAAAAGACTCTTTTTTCTATACCAACGCATTTCCGACGTTCATTTGTTTTCGCGTGATGACGTCATCGGCTATTTTTTAAATAGAACCCCTATATTTTTTCATCGGATTCTTGTAGAGCTTAACTTGCTGAATTCGACAATGTATAATTTCAACACTTTATCCTTTCAACTTTCCGAGAAAAAAAATAATAACCGATCCAGTAAAATCGGCTTGAAAAAAAATGTGCATAAAATCTTTGTGCTTTGTTGAAAAATGGTTTCAAAATCAAACCTCGCCGATCTTCTTGAATGTCCCCATAATTTACCGTTCTGAACAATTTTTTCAAGTAACATTTTGCTGTATTTTCAGTAGAAAAGGCATTTTACCTGAAACGATAACAGTTTTCAATCGGTGCACTGAATATTTCAAATAGGATTATTTCGAAAACTGTTACTCCTAACGACTTCAACAGGGTATACCTTTTTCAGATACAATAGGTAGGAGAATCGATTGTTTCTATAGTAAGATGGATACACTAAGCTGCAAAAAAGTTCTGCCATTTCAAAAATGTGATGTGCCATAAGTGGCACCTCTACTAGTGACGTCAAAATTAGTTAAAAATTATTATTTGCCATGCCAAAAAACATAATTGTGCCAATTTTGTTTTATTACTCCGAGAGATTTCAAAGTTATTGAGATATTTCAAAATCAAATTCTAGCATTGAACGCCCTGTATTTTTGAAACCAGCAACATTCGGATAAGGCATATTTGGCTCCATCGACTTTTTTGATCACCAGTATCGCCAGCTTCGAGATTTCCCAACCTTTCACAGACACCCTGTATATATAAACCTACTATTGTCAAACACCCAAACAATCTAAGTTTGCCTCTACACGAACTATTAAAACCTAAATTAGAAATTATACGAAGTACTTGTTTTTGAATAACAATCATTCGGACTATATTAGAACTTGCACCCCATAACAAAATTCCAAATTTCATTTTTGATAAACAACTTGCATATTTTAAAAATCTTTCCGACACATGGGAACTTTCTCTGGAACTCTATACTGTAACAAACACCATTTAGTAATCCAATTTAAAGTACCGTCTGTAAAAATTGCCAAGAATTTAGTACAATTGCTAAGAGATGTTTGAATTTCATTAATATTTAAATATGAAACTATTTTTTGATCTGTAAGTGCTAAACAGGACATATTTGGTTTTATTCTCATTCAGAACAAGTTTGTTTTGTTGAAACCAATTCTGAATTCTCACAAAACAATCCGAAGTTTCAGACTCCAGTTCAGAGAGTGTGCTTCCATCTTGGGTCGGTCGGTGGTCGCGCGGTTTAAGGCGTTAGTACTTGAATCGAGGTGACTAGACGGAGTTGGTTCGAGCCCAGCTGCCGGTAGACCGTATATAAGCTATATTCGTAGAGAGGATTGGCACCCTCTCTGTGGGTATGGTAGGGTGGAATAATGTTGGCTCAATGTGAGAGATTGATGCCAGTTGATATTTGACTACCCCCCTAATTAATGAGGTTTTCCTCATTCCTGCACTGAATAGTGGTTAGGGCCTACCAACGTAAGTCGTCCCTGGGCGCAAATGCGGCTTGCTTAATAATAATATGCCGCCCCCTCCCGCACAAGTCTCCGACTTCTGGGCTAATCCTGTGATTAGAATGAGGGGTAGAGATATTATATTATATTATATTATCTATTAATAAAGTAGTATCATCAACATAATTTACTACTTTATACCGTCCATCCCAAAACAACTTACTCAAATCGTTAACATAAATATTGAATAACAGAGGTCCCACAATCTACTCTGAGGAATACCTTTTTTAACAATTTGTCTTGATGACTTAATAATTATTCCTTCAGTCGATGTTAGTTCGACCTCCATTTTCTAAATTCGTTTTGAACCACTATAAACAATGTTCCCTAATGCCGCAATAAAACAGCCATGTTTATATAAACTTTGTTTTATTTTCAGGGTAGAGGAGTTGATACAAATGTTCGATTTCGCTCGATTCTGAAACGTGAAAATTATATCAAATACTTCCACAACACTTTTATGACTCGTAGTAGTTAAACATTTGTCATTTTCACCTCATATCGAGCTGCCAACTGCGTTTGCCGTTGAAACACATTCCTCATAAACCCACCGGGAACCGGGAGGCAAAAACAAAGGAATATCAAAACTGAAACGGGCTACTTTATATTCATCACTCGTTTATTTTGACTGCTCTCTATCGCAGGCCAGGCGGGCGCGGCACAAAGCGAAATTAAAGAATGCTTATCGCGCCCGCCCGCATCTCGTTCTGGCAGTCGCAGCGACAATGAAATTGAAACGCCGCTTTTCATTTCGCGGCGATTATTTCACAATTTCCCTTCTGGTCTACGGGGAGAATTCATCAGGCTGGAGGGAGTGAATTATTCAGGGCAGAAAAAGTTGCTCTAAGAAAACGCCTCAGTATTAACACATTAATCTGCATTCTTTCACCTATAGTTGCACAAGAAGTTTGTATTTTACCGGTCTTTTAATGAGAAACTAAGAGAGAGATAAAAAGGAAAAAAAGAGAAAGGAGGAAGTAACATATGTGAAAGATGGAAGTGCCAATTTAATTGGAGAGGAAACAGAAGTGAGAGAAAGATGGAGGCAAAACTTTGCAGATAATATGTTGAATGAAGAGAGCGAAAGGGAAGGAAAGATGATACCGGTAAGGGAAGAGGAAGTGGAAGTAGAAGAACCTACAAAGAAGGAAATATACATTATTATAGAAGCTTTAAAGAATAACAAAAGTCCAGGGAAAACGGAATAACGGCAGAGAATATTAAGTACGCAGGAGAGGATTTAAGACAAAGAATATACGAAATGATCCGAAAGAGTTGGAGAAGAGAATGTATGCCTGAAGATTGGAAATATGCTATGATTATACCAATTTTAAAAAAGGGAGATGCAACAGACTGCAGAAACTATAAGGGTATATCATTACTTGATATAGGGTATAAAATCATGGCAACGTTAATAACACATAGAATATAACCTATAGCAGAACTACAGATAGGGGAGTATCAAGCAGGTTTCAGAAAGGGGAGATCAACAACGGACCAAATCTTCATGGTGAAGGAAATCCTGACTACATGTTATGAATATGGGATTAAAACAATGGTCTTATTTGTGGATATGATTCAGTTAAAAGGAGTAAATTAAGTAAATTGAAACAATTTAGGATACCAATCAAACTAATTAGGCTATTGGAAATTACCTTAGAAAATACTAAAAGCAAAGTACGAATAACAGGTGAATGTTCGGAAGGTCTTACTATTGACACAGGACTGAGACAAAGAGACTCTAAACACTTCTTTTTAATTTAGTACTAGAAAAGGTCATAAGAGATAGTCAATAATTGAGCAGAGAAAGACACATATTGTTTAAAGGTCACCAAATTGTAAGTTATGCAGATGACGTGGCCGTGCTAGAGATAGTAGGGAATTAGAAGAAGTAACGAGAAAACTTGTGGATGAAGCACGAAGTGGGATTGCAGATAAATCAAAAGAAAAGTAAGCTTTTGAGAATAGGAGGACAACAAATAGAAACCAATTTCAAATTGAGAACACAACATGAAGAAATGGAGTTTGAAGAAGTTCAAGAATATGTGTAATTGGGGGCGCTAATAACAGCTAACTGTGATGAGGAGCAAGACATTAATAGGAGAATAATAAAAGCAAACAGAAGTTCGGCAGCAGTCAACCACTTAATGAAATCAAAAAATTTGTCCAGAGCAGTAAAATTTAGAATGCATAAAACAATTTTGAGACCGACAGCGCTGTTTGGCAGTGAAACCTGGGTGCTCAATAAAAAGTCAAGAGAAAACCTTTTAAGGTGGTAAAAGGAAGATCTTAAGAAGAATTCTAGGGGGCAAGAAGACGGAGGTAGGCTATGTAAAGAGAAAAATGAGGAAATATATGCAATGTACCAGGCACCAACAATAGACGAAGCTGTAAAAGCCAGAAGACTGCAGTGGCTAAAGCATCTAGAACGTATGGAAGATGAAAGGCAGTCAAGAAAATATTAGGGAGTAAACCTAACTACAAGAAAAAAAGAGGGAGACCGAGGAAGCGATGGAGAGAGGCAGTAAAATGGTCCTAAAATGGCTATAAACAGCTTTATATATTAACGGAAACTGTCGCTGTCAGGCTATCTGCATTGAAGACACCCTGTATACTGTATGTTTTTTTAAACCAGCTTTATTGAAAACTGTAGAGATGACAGTTTTTTCACAAATATTTCATATCGTTCCTGATTACAGGAAAATTCTTATTTTTTTTCGTCGTAGAGAAATATAAAAGATACTTCCTGCTCAGCTGAGTTTAGTAATGAATAAGGGCCATAAATATTGAGGTAGCAGATGCGGAATATAATTTCCTGGAACCAATGAAACTTCTCGAACTAAAACTTCCGAACCTGAGGCGGATTTTACATTTTCAAGAGTTCAAAACGACAAACCTTGTCTTAATAGAAATACGCGCGCTTCCAACATAATGCATATTTACATACATTTTAAATATTCATAACCTCATCCTTAAGTTAAACATAAAAATATATAGGGTGTTTCGCACTGAGGGGGTTCCAACTTTTTTTGAAATTTATAGTCTGTTTAGAAATGAAAGAGAGTAATAAAAGCTTATTATGTATGCAAATCGTAAATAAATGTAGTACTGGTGCTTATATTCAATATTTTTATATTATGTATTATCGGTATAGATGAGGTGTACTTTTAAAAATACTTTGTGTGATCGGACCGGACTAAATTGTAGCAGGTAGCAAAAATTGAATCCCCGACAATCCGTCTTTGTCTATGCCGCTTCAATTTCTCGGTCCATTTCTCTTATAAGTAAACAATATAAAAACAGCATTTCAAAACAAGAAGCTACTTTAAGCATCATAACCGGGTTAAGAGGGTTTTTAGTAATTCAAATAACATTATTCAATATTATTATTAAAATATTTATTTAAATTTAATGAATAGACTTTTATTCCACACAAAAATATATGTATTTTGAAAATTCAAATTATGGTGAGTAAATGTATTGTTGTATAAATGTACAATAAAGAAAATAAAAAAGTAGGTATATTAAAATTTATCCTCTGAATATTCTGATGAATTATCTTCGTCTCCTAGATTGAATAACGATAGGTTCCACAGTAACGTCAATTAAATTATCGAGTTCCCACATTTTCTCCTCTTCTTTTTGTACATGATGTATACATCTTTGCCAGTTATCTGCAGTTACTCGTTCCAAGGAATTTTTTAACAAAATTTTTACGTCACTTAATTTAAACGTCGTATTATTTCGCGCTACATCTACTTTTACCTGCGCCTGACAAATTCGATTGAGTTGAGTTCACAGTGATAAGGTGGTAACCGTAGTACCGTTATTAGGCGATATGTTGCCATTTCATCGATAACATATTTTTCTGATCTTTATTAAGATTGATAAGTGTCAAAAGTTCCTTTTTCACCGTATTTGTTTCAAAAGGAATTTTTTCCGGATAACCATTGAATTATATCGGCTTTCCTCCAAGCAGTCGTAGGCGCCCACTCGGTCTGCCGTGAATGGTAACTGGCATTATCCATGACAATTACAGACCCCGGAGGAATAAGATCCAACATCTGTGTAAAATACTCTTCGAAAACATCTACGTTCATGTCTTCGTGATAGTCACCTATTTTTAGAATTCAAATAAAAGTAAACCGCCATCTACAAAACTACTGGCACTACCTATAAGTGTTACTATTAATCTTCGCCCTTTACTTGAAGGTGCCTTGAACCCTGTTGAAAGTCCTTCCAAAAATGCTTGTCGAAAACTTTTTACATATTTATCTTGCCATACTTTTGTTACAGTATATCCCTCGTTGACCAAAGTTTCGTCTAGATAATAAATATTCCTCCATTCGTCACGGAATTTATTTTATTGATTGAATTGATTTTATGTAGGATCTTTGCCAACAAATAATTTCATCTTTATCGATAAGAACTGATTTCCTGTTCTGCTTTTCCCAGCAAAATTCAACTCTCGTAAGACGGCCCATAATTTGCTTCTACTGATTTTTGGCAAATCGTTGTCCTCTGAAAGTTCACTTAAAATTTTGTTTAGCGTTGGTATTTCTTTTTTAAAATAAAATGAGTGTACTTTTCTGCAAATGACATTTTTGAAGAAATCATCTATAACGACCTTTGATCACCCTGTAGATGATTTTGGGGGATTTACAGTATCTTGTTCATTGTTTGTTTCTTTTAAAAGTCTGTAGATAGTCGATTTTCCAATACCTGTCATTTTGGAACACTTTTCCACGATGTCGTCAACACTGTTTGTAGGATTTTGGTGTTTCAATGCATTAAATACATTTAATATAATAATCTTCTCATTCTGAGACAGCGCACATCTTTTCACGCGTTTAGCAGGTACGTAATCTGATAAGCTGGACATTTTAGTCAAACAATATTATATCCACTGGCACAACAGTCACTAAACACAAGTCGAATTTTACTCTACTGCACTAGCACGTCTTCATAGATTTAGCTCTAAGACTGGATTGATCTGTCACAATATTAGTGTTACCCGATAATTACCTGAAACGAAATATTACCACGCCCATGGCCGGTTCTTATCTCGGGGTTCTATTACTCTCTTTCATTTCCAAACAGACTATATCACTAAAATACGTTTCAGTAACACGAGAAAGAAAACTAAACGCCTACCATTAAGGTGTATCGATTTTTCTTCCTGCGAATGATCGAAAATCCAATCACCACCGAACAAAAAGGGCGCGTCCGGCGAAAACGGATTGCCGAAGCTTTCAATTAATTAGAATTCGGTAGAAGAAAGCAGGCAGCGTTTTAGCTCGGCTGCTGGTAGTTGTCTGTAATTCGCTCTTTTGAAGGCGTGTCCAAATTAATTAAAACAGGCATCAGAGCGAGCGATTCTCGCTTTACCTTAATTTTTTTCCGTACGTAATAGGGTTACAAATTATAATTTATAGTTTCAGGAGTAAGCGGATTAATAAATTTATACGTCAAGATTACTGTCTAGGGTGACGTACTTTGAAGAGTAATTACATTTCAGCGGAGAATACTAATATTAAACCGGCATTCTAGTTAATATAACAGTGTCAAAGGACGCGGCAAGAAGCTGGTGTATTTTCTATGTACCTGCTATTAAGTTTATCGAACAAGTTTTCTTATGTTATCTTTAGCATGGTTACTGTTTGTCGAACAAACCCACAAATATAAAAAGCGTTTTTCAAAATATTGTGTGAAACTAACTACTCTGTGGACTAAAGCCCCAACCAGCGTTGAATTACACCCACAATATTGTTGGTACCTAAAAATATATAAAAAAGATTACATAAAGGGTAAAATTTTGTTATTAATTTAGTAGGTCGTTATGATGTTAAAATTCATTGACAGATTAATCAATTTTGACATTAAATTATTGGTATAATAATTTTTATAGTTAGATATTTGACTCAACTTAAAGGAGGCCACCTGATGAAGCAATCCTAAAAATGCAGAAATAGGTCAGATCTCATCTATTGTGGTTGAATTTTCGAGTTCCCACATTTTCAACAATGAACTTAGATATTTATAGCGTTTTTATTAAAGCAGGTTAGTAAATTTAGATAGATTAATTTCTTTAGATAATTATTGAATAGAGCTTTGCCTGTGGAATTGTTCATTAGCATACCCAGATCTTTGGTATCAGAGAACATACATATGTCTTCATTGACATGAATTGTAGGAGATTTGATATACAGATTCGGAAATTGCGGATCTTTACAGAGAAAGTAGAAATTGCCGCTTCATCCCAGGGCAGGTACGAAGTATAAGAGGCGCGGAGACGTGCATTGGTCTAGCATTCCCCACTACTACGGTAATCGGTTCCATATCGCCAACCCCAATTCGCCATTGCAAATCTAACTGTCCGGTCAACTGATGCCAGTGTTGCCAGGTCTTATGCTTTTTAATAGACACAAAAAGAAATAATAAAATTATTAAAATTACTCTTTGAAATCTACCAAAACAAAGACCTAACGAGAAATAAAGACAAAATCGAGGGCAAAATTGAATAGATAGAGGTAGGTATCTACAATATTTGGGTACTTGAAATGTCCTTTATTGTAGACTGCTCTCTTAATAATTAGCAATGAATACATAAACGGGCATGACAGTCGACGGATATGCGGTGTGTGTGCTGTATTCACGCTGTATTGCAGTGATTCTTAACTCTATTCCGTAAGGGTACCTACATTTTCTGGAACCAACATATTTTACGTCCCGTGAGTCACCCTGCGTCACGTCAACTGCGCCTCAACGTTCGCCCGGCCTAACAATAAAATAAATTAGAAAGGTTACGTGGTTAATAACTTTTAAGTAAGTACCTGTAAGTACCTACTTACAATGCAATATTATGATAAAATAACAGAACATAATGCTTTTTAATGAAATAAATGGCATTACAAAAGTAATTAAAAATTAAGCTGTGTCAAGAGGTGTTTTTTGATAAATTAAGCCATCTCATGCTTTTTTCTCCAAACCTCATGCTATTTTGAAATTATTCTCATGCACTGAATTTTTCCCACCTGGCAACACTGCCTTATGCGAAGAGTGGGAGCACGCGGTGGTGGAAGTATGCGTGTAGCATGACACAAATACACGCAAGCGGCAAAACACAATTCACCATCAAGATCCTCACTTTCCAAATCTGTATAATGAATTTACGCAAAGTTAGTACTTGGACACAATAGTAAAAAAAATATTTCAAGCCGTACAATTTCGTCCTTGACTATTTATAAATGAATATAATTAGTAACCACCCTCCCCATTCGAATTTCTACCCTCAAACCGGGCAACTAATATAAAATTCATCCCTCGCCGACGATAATAATAGACCTAAGACCTCTCAATAATCCACCCTTCAGAAACCAACTTCTTAAGGCGGCCTAAAAAATTAAAATAGCCTCTTACGACGCCTCGCCTTATTGAGGACTAAATTTCGTAAACTGACGTAAATGGCTCCCTAACTTAGTACACGTCAGTTGCGTGAATAATTAAGACGCTAATATTACAGTAGCTCAAGGGTTGTACTACGCTTTGCGGCATAATTCCCTGTCACACGAAATTTCATAAACAAGATATTAATAAATACAGAAGCAAAGTCTCTATTGGAGTCCTTACGGTTAAAGTCGTATCTAACAAGGTATTTTTGGTTTTAGTACAAGAAATATTTGAAAGAGAACATTTTTGTTTCAGTTTTGATCAATATACAGTAATGCTAAAACTATTAATAAAGTGCTGCATAAAAGTTGACTTGAACTTTTGTTCAATACTATTTTTGATATACTATCTTGAATGTTTAGTCTTTTATACAAGTGGCTTTTTTCCTCCTTCGAAAGCATTCTCAGTTTTTGGCAAAAAGTTTTATTTTTGGTGATTTTAATACAAAATTCAAATTAATAAAGCAATTAAAAAAATAAGTTTAATAAAGGGTATATCGTCCTCGCACTTCAATGACTGCCTATTGAAGTAGCTTTGATCAATTGCGCTACAAGCGCAGTAAGAGCTCTCTGAAGTGTATGTGGAGGTGGTTCATGTGAATCTAAGGCTCTCTGTAGTTGGGCCCATTCATGCTCAATTGGATTGAGGTCTGGCGAGAGAGGCGGCAGTGCCAAGTGCGGAATACCGAAATTCCAGGGCTTCGACAACAATTCCCGCACGATGAGGTCACGCATTATCGTCGAGAAATAAAAAATTTGGCCCCGCCTCGATCATTCCAATGGCTCTATCGGCTTCAGCTGCACTCAGTTTACGTCTGGTCTTGAATAAGATTTGACTATATAAACTGAAAACAACCACTGATCCAAAATTCTTTGAAAGATCAAAGATAACAACTAGCCGAAAACTGAAAAAATAACTCAATGATGAGCAAAAAAACCACCCAGATAAGGAAGTAAACATCGGATGTTTTTATAGCGCAAAAACAGATCGCTAAATGTATCGCCGGTGTTTCCAGTAGACACTCTTGTAGGGAATTTTTTAAAGATTACAAGATTTTACCTTTAACATGTGTTTTGATTTTCGAGTTGTGTATGTTCGTTTTTAAGAATAAAAATAACTTTATTTTAAATGGTAATGTGCACGGGCTAAACACGAGATAGAAGGAACAGTCTTTTATTCTAACGGTATACTTTTGGTATATTGAAGGAGAACATTTTGTGCAATTTTGATCAATAATATAGTAAAGCTAAAACTATTAATACACTGCTTCATAAAAGTTAAGGAAGTTCGCAAATCTTGAGTTTCTTATAAAGGTTGACAACTGTTCAAAAATATCTCTTTTATACGAGTGGCTTTTTTCCTCATTCGAAAGCATTTTCAGTTTTTGGCAGTTTTCTTTTTGGCGATTTTAATACAAAATTCAATTTAAATTACAAAAATAAGTTTAATATAGTCTTCCTCGCATTTCAATGACTGGCTGGCAATGCCTTTGCATACTGTCTATCAGGTTGTTGAAGTAGCCTTGATCAATTTCTCGCCACAGGCGTGGTAAAAACCCTCTGAGTTCCTGAAGTGTATGTGGGGGTGGTTGATGCAAATCTAAGGCTCTTTGTAGTTGGTCCCATGCGTGCTCAATTGGATTGAGGTCTGGCGGGAGAAGCGGCAGTGCCAAGTGCCGAATACCATGAAATTTCAGGGAATCGACAACAATTCTCCCACGATGAGTTTGCGCATTATAGTAAAAATAAAGAAATTGGCCCAATTGCATCATGAAAGAAAGGGATGACATTGTTCGACGTAGATCTGGATGGCTCTACGATTTCTGGGTACCGACCGGCATTGAATTATACCTGCAGTATCTGTGTGAAACAGCCAATAACCCTTGTCGGCCACTCCACCAGACATAGACCGGCTTCGGGCTTGTTAGCCCTCATCAGTATGCCATAGGTGAGATGACCGACAATTGAACTGGCTGTTCCTTCATACGTAGTTTCACATATAAATCGAGTGCAGGTGAGATGTAACTCGGGGCATTAGCCCGCGGAGTAGTTGTTTCCTGTAGTATCATTTATAGATTTAATGGCGCATCGCCCAGGGCGAGAGGTCTGCGGTTAAGTACCTACGATATTGTAGGTCGCTTTCTGCAAGTCGAGCCGCTTAGGCCGAGCAGGAAGTAGCAGACCAGTTACATCTCAAGTTGACATAGTGTTTCCGATTTCTTAAAAAACTAGGTGAAGAAATGATCATAACTTTTTATCTTTAAAAGTAAGAATAGAATAGAATAGAATAGAATAGAATAGAATAGAATAGAATAGAATAGAATAGAATAGAATAGAATAGAATAGAATAGAATAGAATAGAATAGAATAGAATAGAATAGAATAGAATAGAATAGAATAGAATACAATAGAATAGTGTTTATTAATAACATTATGCTTTACATAAGCATTTGAAGCAGGTCACAATTTTAATGTAAAAAACTACAGAAAACACTGAAGAAAATGTGACAAACAATTGAATAAGTAAAATAATAATAAAAAATAAAGGCCAAGAAGATAATTTAAAACAAAAGTAACTTTGAGGTTACCTACGTCAATATTGACTTTCCGAGAAAATGTGTTGACACATTATTTTTCTAGTAGTTTCATCCTTAAATTTTCTGCGCGGAGATTTCGGACACCCTGTATAAATATACTCTATATTTGCTGCAACATTTTAGCTCTCTGTCTCATAATGAAATGGGTAATATACCAAACGAACGATTTGACTAATTATTTACTTGTGAGAATGGAATAATGTCTGTTCAAGTAGCTTTAGCTTGTTTTCCCGCAGAACTTCAAAGTAGGTACAATGGGAACAGGTACCAGTACCAAGTTATAAACAAACTTATCCGAAAGTAGCCCGTTGTTGTCTAACGGATATTTCAGAGTTGTAATAACGGAAACCCGTGAATGTCTTAATTAAGACCCTTTTAATAAACTTCTCGAAGCCTTTGTAGGCATGGCTGTTGAACAAGTTTTAACTACGGGAATTTGGAGCAGAACGGGCATTGTACGTTAAGAAAGTTACACGTCTTAATTAAAAAAATAATAATAGTGGGTATTAATTAGAGCACAAATCGACCAAAGAACTACTAATAGAAATAACTGAGTTTAAAGTCGATATAATATATTTTATCCTGACCAAACTCCTTTATTGGATTGTGATTATACAGGGTGTCTCTAAAAGGTTGGACAGCATTTCGCCACATAAAGTATAGCTGATAATAAGTTGATTTAACTAAACTTTCCTTAGTCCAAAAGGGTGTCAAAGGTTAAAAAATAAATCGGGTTTTCTTTAATAACTTTCGACTGTTTCACGTCAATTTCACGAAATTTTGTATCCAGGGGTTTCTTAGGATGGCAAATTCAATTTTATTGTTCACTTTGGTATATCTTTTAAAGGGCGCCACCGGCGACGATTTTGAACCATTTAAACCGGTATAGTATACTGAAATTTTGGAAGAGAAGTTTTTTTTTGTGCGGTAAACACAAATATCTTGATTTCTGAGTTAAATGTGGAGACTGTTCTAAACCCCTGTTGGGTTTCTATTAAATTTAAAAGTGATATGTGACAATCAGAAGAAATTATAGTAAAAAAACAAATTTAAAAGTTCAACTGTAACACCCTGTATCTTTTAAGAGATGCATTTCTCTATAGATAAGTAGGATTAAATAGTAATATTTTGCCGCCAAAAATGCGCAGTGTTAACGGAATGACCTGCTTTTTTGTTTCACCCTATATATTGAAAAAAAATAATAGTGTCAAGTGGAAAGTATTGTATTTTCTTGTTCTGAACTCCTCTATTTGTAGAAATCTCGGATAAACGCTTCGTATTGAACACTTTACCAGAAGTTGATTGTAACTGGCGACTCCGCCAAAACTTTAAATTAATTTCGAATAACGAAAAATATCGCCAAGAGTAAGTTATTATAGTTAAGGCTTTCTCACATTAAAACATTTGATAAAGCAATTATATCAAATATTGAGGAATAAATATTTCATATTTACAATAAACAATTCTGTAATTTTTTTAGAAATTTATAAAATCAAAATAATACTGAAGGAATTTAACTCTTCATACAAGATTTCGGGATACTAGGGCTAGTTGAACTAATAGAGTCTATGGTATAAGAAACAAAACAGAATGTGAATTAGAGACAAAATGTAATGCCGAATTTAAAAAATCCGCGTTTTAGAGGTCTTAAGAAATGTACAGGGTGTTGGGAAATGATGCGTCAATATTTTAAAAGATTTTTTGACGATTTTTAACAGCGTTTTATCTACATTTATAAAAACCTTCAAACAAAAACTTCTAAGTCATTATTTGAAGGTCAAGGACAGTTTAGGCCTTTTGGCGTTGGAGATATGCGTCAAATTAAGAACGCAGATACAAACAAACACTAGAGATATGTGCAAAAATTAGAAAAATATCTGTATACTCACAAAAAAGTTAGAAAAAATCAATACAAAAATATTTTTCACGCCCTGTGTGTGCTAATTTTCAGTTCAGTTTTCAAAAAAATATTATAGCTTTCTGGCATTAACATTTCGTGTAGAATCACCCCAGATAATATTGTTGCATCATTTCCAGACACCTTGTATAAAATCTGTGCGATTTTAAAATAATCAGATTTAAGAAAGGCCAACTTTTTCACAATTTTTTTTATTTAAATTTCAAGAACCGTTTATCTATAGAAAGCAAAACAATTATTATATATACCTTCAAGATTCAGTAAAAAAATGAGTAAGAGTGACTTAAATTAGTTTAACATTTTTACAAAAAAAAAGTAAACAAGCTATCCGATTAGTTTTCATGGAAAACATGTTTTTTTTTGCCTTGCATATATTTTTTTAAGTATGATTCTTTCCTAAACATTTTTTTTGTGCGCTAAAAAACTGTTCCGACTCATTTCACTCTCCCGACGACGAATCAATTTTCAGAGCAATTACAGCCGCACAAAAGTCATCGCCGCCCTTTTCGCGCCCCCAAAACCCATCAATCAATCATCCCAATTCACAAAAATCAACTCACCTGGCTCAGCGCCCGCCGCGATACTCGACAATTTCGCCACTGAAAAGTTTATTTAGATGTGAGGGGTATTTCTGCCCCGCCGAGGTTATATACATCAAAGCAGGCGGTGTGCGCCTAGCTAAGACTTATGACGGTGTGCGGGGCTTGCGACCTGCCCCAAACGCCTGCCTCCGTATGTCGAGCGCGCGTTCGGACGGTGGTGAGAGGGTTGCGCGCCCTCGCGCCTCCCGACCGAGACTCGTTTAGGGGTGGAAAAGTGGGACTCGCCGTGGGGGTACAGGTACAAGGCCGCATGCCGTTTGTTAGATGGAATACGCGAATTTTAGATACAGGGTGTTAAAACAAGAGTGTAAAATATTTGAGGAGGTAATAGTATGAACCAAAATAAGCAGAAAAGTCTTAATAAATATGGGTCCGCAAAGTAACGGTTGTGGGGATATGGACCACTATTCGTTTTTCAAACATTTTATTTTATTAGGAATAAACCGACAAAGGAAGCTTTTAACAAAAAACAAAGTTACAGAAGATGTTCAAAGTGCCCTCCGTCCATTTCCAAGCAGGCACGACATCTTCGTCTCCACGATATTCGAACTCTTTCGAAAACACCCTCCTTGGTTTGGATTTCTTGACACTTTTGATTAATCCTTAGCTGCAACTCTTCCAGGCTATTTACCATACACCATACACTAATGTCTTCAAATATCCCCAAACAAAGAAATTTAGAGGGTTCACATCAGGCGATCTTGGAGGCCATAAAACAGCTCCGACCCATCTATGTGGAAAAGTTTGGTGTAAATGCTCTCTAACGGCCATGGAAAAATGAGCTGGAGCACCATCATGCTGGAACCACATTTATTGCCTCTAATTCAAAGGAATGTCTTCCAAAAACTCATACAGTGTGTTCTGCAGAAAGTTGAGGTCAGCAGCGCCTATTAATCGGTTTGGTAAAACAACAGGACCTAGAAACCTGTCACCTACAATACCCATCCAAATGTTTATTGAAAAACGTGCCTGATGTCCAGATTCTATTAGAGCATGAGGATTTTCGTCGGCCCAAATATGCGTATTGTGAAAATTAAACACTCCATTTCTTGTGAACCCGGCCTCATCAATAAAAATAATGTTTGCAAGAAAACGAGGGTCTTCAGCATCATGACGTAGGAACCAGCGGCAAAAAACCAAACGTGCTTGATGATTGTTACGAAAAGAAATATTTTGTTTGTGTCAGGGGAGAATTTATTATTGAGCGCTGAGAGGGGATATGTGCACGCATGCCTCTATCCGTGGATCGATAAGATCGATGCGAGTCGACCACGAGGGAACGGAATGAAAAGTTGCGACTGGTGGTGAAAATACCGTCCCGTGTTGCTCTTCTCTAATGTTTATGTAAAATTTAAGAAAACACCTTTATGTTAATGTTATACTGGTTGTGAAGCAGTTGTACGAAGAAGGAAATATATACAGTCCATTATAAAACAAGTGTTTAACAAAAAACCCCTTCCACTATTAGTCTCCAACCCTCATCTTTAAAAACAATGATCATTTATTGGATTTAAGGCCTGTACTCGTTGCACATGGTATGGATAAAGCAGTTGCTCGTGAAGGATTCTCCAAACAAGAGGACCACTAATTCCTACCTCGGCTGATATTCTCCGCACACTCGTACCTGGATTCTGCTCTACCAGTGCTGGAATTTTTTCTTCTGCTTTAGGAGTGGATACCGACCTTGGTCTTCCGAATAAATCGCACTGTTTGCTCAAAGAACCGGTATCACGCAATCTTTGGTGAATTCTTCCAAACATGCGCTTCGGTGGCGTTCCCATTAGCACGACCATACATGAAATGCATGTCTGTTAATTCTGCGCTAGAGTAACCAGCCATAGCGAAAGAAAACTTGTACACTGAGAATGTTTATTTCACTAAACATCAACAAACTATTATAAGAACATACACAACGTTTTTGCAAAATAAAAAAAGGGGTTAAAAAACAAAACATTCCATATCTCCGCAACCGTTACTTTGCGGACCCATGTTTATTGAGACTTTTCTGCTTATTTTGGTTCATACTATTACCTCCTTAAATATTTTACACTCTTTTTTTAACACCCTGTATACATAAACTATTCAGGGTATTTTTAAATGAATGAAATTAAAAAATAAGAGGATTGAAGTAAAAATACCTTAAACGAAAGTTGCGCCCTCTTAAAAGAGGGGATTGAAAATCACATTTTAATTTGTTTCTTTAACATTGGGAATGCTAGAGACACGAAACTTGACATGAGCATCCTATGAATAAAGAGACAACTTTTCAATCTTTTTTCGATCATTGGCGTATTTTATAAAGGAGTGAAACAGTCAACCCAATTGCAATATTTTATTAGAAATTTTTATATGAAGCAAATTATTTATTTAAACGTATTTATTGGGAAGGCAGATTTATTGCGCAACTTTTCTACCTCTTGTAATTTTTCGATAAAACCGTTAGTTTCCTAGTAAAAAAAATTAGATGCGTCAACGTTTACTAAATGAGTAATTGCGAAAATTTGTAAAAATAAAGTAGGCGGATGTCATAACAAATAAATTGTTATTTATCATATTAATAAATTAACACTTTCTGAAAACCAATAATTAGTACCACCTGATTAATGTCCCTCATATCTAAATAGTCTCTAATTACAAAAAAATTGTAACGCCAACAATTTGTCACTAAATCAGTGCGTCGATCAGAGGCTTGTAACTTGCTCCAATATTTGATAAATTGACCAAGTATTTGCAACAGATTACCTAAAACAAGAAATAAATTGCTCCAATAAATTGCGCATGAATTTGCCCTTTAAATTGCTCAGGAAATTACCCAAAAGTTGTGCGAGTATTTTATTTGCCCAAGAACTTGCTAAATAAATTGCCCAATAAAACGACCAAGAATCACATCACATTTTCGAGAGAATGCCTAGGATTTTTTTTATGTATTACGATAAAATATAAGCGTAGTTCATATAACAAATTTGAGATTTGCAAATATTGTTCTGATTGGCGACAGGCAAATTTAAATTAAAAGCACATATTTACTAAAAAATAGCCTCATTCTCATTTCTTAATTCGCTTTTTGCAGTGCTGGGAAGGAAATGTAACTTTCATTTTATTACAAAAAAGAGTCATTATAGAGTTGCGTTTTTTCTATTTTAAAGAGCCGAATAAGTTGAAAATAATTATAAACCTACTCATTATATGCAAAAAAAAACAGTAGAGAAAAATCTATCTCGATTTTTGGTATATTTAAAAAATAAATCATTTTTTTATAGTTTCACGAACTTTTTCTCTTCCAAGCATTTCCAATCTAACTCTTCGAATAAAGAAGTTTCTACCATTCCGACATATTACATATCGCTTTCATATCCTCCGAATGCCAAAATTGTGTCAGGTCAGGAAGAATATAAAGGGCGCTGACTTCGAAGCGTCAGACTAAGTCACACCGAAGGCGGTGTTATATGATCTCGAAGTCGATTTAAAAATAACTTTCAAAAGTAATAATATCCCCAGGAAATAAAATATAAAAGTTTCATCGGCTAACTTTTGATGCGCGGTATATGAAACCCGCGTTTGAAAGGACGGGTAAAGTTGGGTGATAAGATAACAGGACAGTAGTCAGTACCAAATAGTAAGGCGAGGATAAAATATACCTATATCAATTAAGACAACACGTAAAAATGACAACACTTACCCGACAAACCTTAGTGTTGAGACAAGGTTTCCGTGGCATATTGGAAGTGGTTAAAATATATTATTAATACGAGCTTTTCTAAGTTTTCTGTAGTGAAACGATGACGTTTATCACTTAATATTAACTTGTGTAGGGAAAATGGCCATTCAACGTCTACGGTTGACAACGGATATGTATGAGAAATTGTTAAGGCATGAACTATAAGATTAATATATTTGCAGGTAACTCCTGGTATGTATATAACTATGACTAAGTACAAAAATTTTAACCACGTGCTCAGGAAGGCCTAAAAGACAATAAAAAAATTATTCCAGAATTTTAGGTCGATATTTAAAAAATGGGGCAAAACGTTCTTTTCCTACGGAAAGTCGGCGCCTATGATAAGAACCGACTGAGATGGCTTAGATCCATAGATAAAGCTTACACTTTAACAATATCTACTACCATGCGGTCGTTTTTGCAGTATTTCAAATGCAGAAATGACAGAAATTAATATTCTTATTAGTAATAATACCTGATAGATAGGAAACAGTTAATCCACTATTTTGTATTCGTTTTTCATTTCATTACAAACTGGCAAAACTACATTTTCACTCATTACAAACCACTCACTACCGATAAAACACACTTCCCTTAGGTACAGTTAGATAAAATGCCTATTTTATTACAACAAAATCGAACGAAAAGAATAGATAATAGGGAAGTTTTAATGTAACCGCGGCAATCTTGTCCCATAACCTAGAAAAACAAACCGGCGTACTATATTGTGGGAAAATATATGCACCCAACACAAATTTCTTTATTTAATAACTATATGACATCACATGCGATCTATCTTGCCGCACATTACTGTATGCTGATGACTTGAAATTATTTACGACAATTGAATCTCTTGACGACTGTATTTTGCTCCAACGCGATATTGCAGTGATTAATCAATGGTGTTTACATAATAATCTATTTCTAAATATTAACAAACGTAATGCCATGATATTTACTAGAAAACTAGCTCCTATTAAATTTGATTACACATTAAACAACCAGAAACTTAACTCTGTTACGCAATATCAAGATCTGGGGGTGTGTTTTTCATCTAAATTATCTTTTACTGATCATATTGACAGCATGGTATGCAAGGCTATCAAGAATTTAGGATTTATAATACGGAACAGTCATCAGTTTGAAGGGCACGGTACGCTTATAGTATTATATAATGCATTTGTAAGATCTAAGCTTGAATATGCTTCTGTTATTTGGAATCCTTGCTATGAATGTCATTTAAAAAAACATTGAAAGACCCCAAAGACGATTTGCTAAATACTTATGGTTTAGGTATGATGGGGTATATCCCTCAGCTGGATTTTCCAATGAACAATTGTTATCCCGATTTAATATGTTTGAATTGTCTTTACGTCGTAAATATTACTCCGTAGTTTTTCTGTATAAGCTATTAAATAATTTCGTTGATTGTTCGCAACTTCTTTCTTATATTAAATTATCACCGCCTAATTTAGTAACGCGTTTTCGTTCTTCTATGTTTCATATTCCCACATGCAGGATTAATGCTCTTAATAATGCTCCAATGTTTGTTATGTGTTACAATTATTTCTTAGTGCATAATACCTTAGATTTATTTTTTTGTAATGTTGAAAATATTAAAACTGCATTTTTTCATTAATTTTAATGTATGTAAATTTTGTATACCCGATTTTATTTTGTTTGTATATATTTGTTATTACTCGTTTGTTTTTTCCTGTCCTTTAATTGGATTCTGTCTGGACAGTGTATTGCAAATAAATAAATAAAAATAAATAAATAAATAAATAAACTATAAAACGTTTAAAAATTAAAAAATGCACTAAAAACTGAATAAGAACACAAAACTACAACGTAAACACAGATATTAAATTATGACATGACGGGATTGACGGGGAATTTTACCGTCGTGTTGCTAGTTGCCTACTCTGACTCGCATAGACGGCGTTAAATAAGAATTTAATGAATTTTCGAAAAAAAATTTTTCAAAAAAATATGAAGTCGCACCTCAAGGGAACTCATCATGGCGGCGTACAGGAGGTCAAAGAAGCTGTAACCGTGGTGCTGAACGGGTTAAAACCCTGTAAAATCTGCCCCTAGCTTTTCGTTCATTCCCATCCCTGTATAATGAATAATCCTGTACATAGAAAGACCATTCTTTGTACGTTGATAAACCATCCCAATCTCAGTGACCATTATTTTAAATTCTACTCTTCAACCACTACAATGCGTTGCATATCCTTTGTCATTGCATGAGCACATGTTGACGTGGGTATTTCTCTGTGTAAAGAGCATACATATTTTATTAGACATGCCAACTGCAATAACGCATGGATTGCAAATTCATTTAAATAAAATATCAACCACAAAGCATATACTAATATCCGCCGGTAAAATTCATTATTAATAAATATAAATACGGTGCCGAGGTTTAAAATCTGTTGCCTGGCTCCCAACGCCACCTACAGTTTGATGGTGAAAACGAAACTTAGCGAGTCGAAGAGGCCAACTGGATAATGGGGAAAATCAATAACAACCCCAAACGCTTGCGGCGCCCTCTAAATCTAGTAGCTTTCTCCAAATCATTACAGGACTTCACAGCTCCTGCTACCAACTGCTACCATCCTTGGAAAATGTTACCAACCACAGTAATACAAAAATTCCTGTCTCATTTGCAAGAGTCGCTTAGTTTTCCCTGGATTTTCCACAATGAATACTTTAAATTAAAGACGAATAGAAAGAAGGATTATAATATTTGTTTGTATTTTGTATAATAAAAGCATCTTTAAGACAATGTTTTGTGGTTGAGGCATATCAACCACTCTCAAATTTTGGAAAAGAAACAACAATCCAGAAAAATTGCAGCATGGTTATCCAAAATTTGAAGCTCTGTCATTACATTGATTATTGTAAATAAATGTTAATAGAAATAACACTTTTTATAGCTTGCCAAAGTAGAACCTAGGTCAAAAATATGCAGCATTAATTAAAACGAAATTTTAATAGTGTTTATTAGAAGAAATCAAAAAGTCGGTAGAATGCTTTGTCTTTAAAATTCCTAAGAAGGAAACTGTAGAGGAAGTATGGAAGAAATCGTAGGAGATTTCCATATCGAGTGATTTCCCTCATAGAGAAACATTTTCTAATGTTGAGAGACGGGCTCGAGAGACAGGAAAGTTTTCCAATAATATTCGAGAACGTTTGAGTGTTATAAAGAAACAAGAACATATTTTGCGAACACAGCTTCAAGCTGAAGCACAAATAAGTACTAAACGTTTATCGAGAAACTGGATTATGAAGAACTTCTATACGTCGAATTCTTAAACGTAATCTACTACATCTATATCACATTAAAAAAAAAGAGCTATTGCCTCGATATTTGGATCGATAAGTAACCTTTTGCAAGTTTATGCATCAGGATATTAATTTTCACTGAGGAATCACAAATGTTCATAACTTTCTGATCATGTTCATGAATATTCCGATGTATATTCATATACAATAACTTCTAGACATTTTCAAAGCATGTAACTCCGCCTGTGTGTACCTTTGTATACAGGGTGAACCTTAAATAAGTACAAATATTTTAACCAGCAGTACAGTTCACTGTATAGAACACATAATTAATAGTCTTTTTTCAAAAAAAAAAATCAGGAATAAAAAGGTCAAATTTTAAATAACTTTCGTGATTTTTCAATAGAAAACTTGTTGAGGACCGCTGGTTCAGGAATCATGGTGGATGTGCATTCCACAGCACAGCAAGTTTGATTGAACTATTTTTATTTATGAAAATATTAATGGCCCTCTCCTCCCCTTTGCCATTTCTATTTCTCTCCAATAAATTGAAAATATAAACCTGATTCTCTACTCACAATCATATTATCCAGAATTTGTTCATTATCCATTTTTACTACACTCGGACTGATTTATCACAATACGTTATTTTTATCACTATCATTGAACACTACTTAACAAATATGCTTTTAGCATGTCAACCTTTTCACTGTATGAATAATGCGCCGTATTTTATTTAATCACACTGTATTTCACGAAAAATATTAATTAAATACACAAGACACTTAAGAGAAAAACACTGAAAATAATCAGACGATTTAAATACGTTTTATACGTTAGTGCGGCAACTCTTAAAACAGATGCGTCAAGCGGTACATTACTTAATGAAGCTATTAGCTTAGTTCGTTTTCAGAAGATGCAAAAGTATCTCATATTAATTTTCAATTTACGTGTATTGAAAGTATCAAATCCCTTTCCACAAATATTACATGTTTTGATTGCACTTGCCTGTGTCGCAGCTTATTCCTTTGTCCCGTGCACCGGTATCAACATCAAGATCTATCTCTATCAATCCTCGAGTCTAGAGATTGGGGCTTGTGCGGGACAATTCGCCTACTACTCCTGACACCTACCTGTTGTCTGCGCCTACATCAATTTCTTTGTGCATGCGATTGACGCTGCTTTTAAATATTTTACTTTGCCTCCTCTTCATATTGAACGCATACATCAAGCCAGTTATTTTGTTATTTCATGTTTTGTGTTTATTTTTAAAATCTGTTTCACCCACTACGAAACTACGAGGTACGAAATGGTTAGCACTGGCACGTTGTTTGAGGTTATGTGGTGGAAATTAATTCTAAGATGTTGTGTGAAAGTTATAGTTTTTGTTATTCTTTATAAAATAATTTAAGGGGATAATTTGTGATAATCTTTCTAACATCAGTGTACAATGGTATTAAAGCCCGCATTTCACTGAGGCTGGTCCAGCCAGGCTAGTACAGCCCGGCTGGTCCAGCCAAATTTGAAATGTAGTATAGCAAATGGTCATACACTCACACAGGCTGGTACACGATGAGCTTGCTTTCGAGCTCAGGCGGCACAAGCCATGTTTGTAATAATTTACATTTTCAAGCGGGACCAGCTATGCGGGATCCTATATAGACCAATTAGATTTCTGCTTTTATACCACGTGAGTATCTACGTCGCTGTACAATCTCAGTCACCAATAGACCAGGACCAGCCTCAATGAAATGCCGCCTTTGCACTTGTTCCAGCCACTAGCCTAGGCCGGACCAGCCTGGCTGGACCAGCCTCAATGAAATGCGGGCTTAACTGAAATATGGATAACTGTTTAAATAGTTGGTTTCAGTAAGTATGTGAGCTTTTATGCACGTTTATGGATATTTTTTTGAAATAATTTAAGTAACTTCTTAAACTCTTTAACTGACAGTATCGAACTTGAGAAAATTCATATGTTAATCGTTTATGATAATTTTACGTTACTTATTGCTAAAAATGTTTTTAAACTAGAAACAATGGTAAAAATTTAATTTACTTTCAAAAATTATTTATCTTACAGAAGATATGGCAACCTCGCCTTCAGTAAATCATATGGTTTATTTTATTAGGTTAAGTCAGTGGCCTATCTGGTCAGCGGTCCACAAAATGTGGGTATTTTTAAAAAACATTAATATCTCCCTAAATATTTGAAGTTTTTAAAAATGACTCACTAGAATTATCTATATGACGAGCTACACTTGCAGTTAAAATATTTGTACTTATTTAAAGTTCATCCTGTATAGATATGTTTGACTAAATTGCAATCACCTCGTGTGTTGGATTCATATTCGATTATTGATGTTATAGGTAACCCTCATCTACAAATTTTTAAAACTCGTTGCTTTTGATAATATAAAATTAATGAAAAAAATATATATGCAGGGTGTCAGGGAAAATGTTAGAAATCTCTCGGGTGCAGATAGAACATGAAAAATAAGATGATAAGTTCCTATAATTTTTTTTCCTACAGGCTCTCCCTACGGAAATATATGTCCCTGAAGCAACCCGCTGGAAATCGGTTTTTCTTGAATAACTTTTAAAGTACTCAATATAATTTAATAAAAATTTAATGTGATGGACATTAGTAAGGACCTCTTTAAAAAATGTCCTTGAAACATATTTAGCTTTTTAGTTCACCAGGGGCGGGCTAAGTTTTACAACTTAATGCCTAAATGTTTAACACCCTGTATATGTGCTCAGAGCGTCACCAATAAAAATATTTTACGTAATTTATTTACGTGTATGAATTTGCTGAGAGAAATTACGTATTAGCGATCAGTAAATTTTAAAAATTATCTCATGATGGACAATTATCCGCATCAAAACGTGACGAGTTTTTGGTGGCCTACACTGTACTTACATCTAACGCTTCACACCGCCATGCTCTATTCATTTGAATGTGGAGGCATAGGTAACCCCAATTCCAATGAACGTCAATCTCGAATATAACGACAGGTTCGTGATACGCCACGAACAAGGAAATGATAGACTAGACTAGAAATTAATTCACATCGCAAGGGCGTCCTTAATTATTTTCCCGTTAACTACACAGGCCCTTGTAATTGTTTCCCCGATGGGTTCGACAAGGCCTTCCAAATGAGAAATCCTTTAGAAAAACTACGGCGTCCTGATTAATAGACTTCGACTAAACTAGCACGAAGCGCCAAAAAGTCCCATACATATGCAAATGGACTACAAGAAACAATTTGATGATTAAAGTACTATTAATAGACGCGTCTTTCTAACCAGGTAAAATTAAGCCACCTCTACTGTGGCGATTCTGTGGAAGAAATATGTCGACGTAGGTGACTAGACTTTTTTCATAAAGAATGCGACGACTTTGTATAATGTTTCAAATGCGTGCATTTTCGCCACATAACCTCAAACAATGTGTCAGTACTAACTCTTTCTTACTTCTTAGTTTTGTAGTGATTGAAACAGATTTTAAATAAACACAAAATATGGAATAACAAAGTAACTAACTTGATATATGCGCTCAAAATCAAGAGAAGGCAAAGTGAAATATTTAAAGCAGTGTCAATCGCATGCAAAAAAGAAACTAATGCCTAGGCACAGGAACATGTAGATGTTACGAGCAGTAGGTGAAATGTTCCGTAGCGGCCCCACTTTCTAGGATTGATAGTCCAGGTCGACAAAGATGTTATGTTGATGCACAAGAATGGTCTAGACTCCAGAGCAAAGGAATAAGCTGTAGCAAGTTACAAGTGGAAACAAAACATGTAATATTTGTGGAAAGGGATTTGATAATTTCAATACACGTAAATTGAAAGTTAATATGAGATACTTTTGCATCTTCTGACACTGAACTAAACTGATGGTTTCTTTAAGTAATGCACTGCTTGACGGATCTGTTTTAAGAGTTGCGGCACTAACGTATAAAACGTATTTAAATCGTCTTATTATTTTCACAGGCAGTGTTTCTCTGTATGTAATTAATATTTTTCGTGAAATACAGTGTAATTAAATAAAATATGGCGCATTATTCAAAAAATGAAAAGGTTGACATGTTAAAAGTATACAGGGTGAGTCAGTCATAATGTCATTAATTTTAAGAGGAGATAGGGAATAATGAGTATACGTGATTAAAAAAAAATCTAAATGCATATTTACGCCGAAAAAAAATATTTTCAAATCATTATTTAAACCCCCTTTTCAGACTGTCACTGACCGCTGACAGCCTTGGTCGTTTACAGCTCACAGTTCAACTCGATGTCGATCTGATGCAATGTTGTCAAGTTGTAATATTTTTCTATAGAGTACCTACCCACCTAGGTTTTAGACATCACAAATAAACGGTTGTACTGACTATTTTAGAATATCATTTTTTCTTGCTCAGTTCAACTTCAGCCAATAATAATTTAAAATGTTATTATCCAATAAAATCAAATAATAATAATCACATAAATCTATTAAAAATTGCAAGTAACGCGGTCCACTCAGGTTTTCCGGTAGAAAATACGGCTCAATCAAACGATACCCGTACACTCGCGTGTCGATTTTTCTCTGAGCAAATGTAGCTGTTATGACTGCAACAAAACTCCAACGTGTCTAATAATAAACCGAGTAATAAACCATTTACGTACATTACATATACCCAACGGTTAATTTTTGAGAAGCTGAAAAGTGTTTCGTGTTTAAATACTAAGTACTTAATAAAAAACCATCGTGTTGTCGACAGAAAACTGTCCAAGACCGAAATGGCACGCCGCTAATCTAAGTTATCGAGAGTTAATTTTGACCTTGACCTACCGTATTATTAGGTCAATAACCTAGTTACCTAGTTTTTGTACTGTTATTTAACGACAAGGAGTAAAACTTTTTTAATCTAGGTACATGAATGAATTTTCCTTAAATATTGATTTATTTGTTAATAAAAACAAATGTAGATAATAAATAAATGTTTTCGAATGTTAGGTTATTACAGTTTAATAATTTTGATATTACGTTTTCACTACGTTTTACAAATAAATATGAATTTGTAGTATTACTCGTAAGTATAATTAACCGCACACATAACCAGATGTACAATTTGTAGTTACGTACATCTAGCCTAGAAATGTATTGTTTTTTAAATAGTATGGTACTAACCTGTTTACAGCCCACATTTCAAGTAAAACTGCACATCCGTCCATAGCACTTTATTAATAAAATTAGGGTCAGTCGCATTTCGTACACATTCTCCGTATAACACTACCATTTCCACATAATCGGAATTTGTAAAATTATGCGTTGTGAATTTACGCCAAATACGTGAGGTTAAACCGAAATAAACAAACTACTGCTTACTGTTTGTTTTCTCTCCATCCCCCTCCAACTGTGTGGCATGATCTACAAATTTGAGGGGGAAGAAATGCGGGAAATGCAGGTAAATTTGAATAACACGCTGATGTGTTAGACGATATTATGTATGTAAATGTGGTTAATACGGCAAGTCTGTGGATGGTCTGTGGCATTAGATTTTCGTCGGGTGCGCCATCAGAAAGTTCGTAGCGTACCAGAAGCGTCGTGTTACTGATTTTTATAGGGTGATTTGTTTATTTTTTTAGAGGTCGAGTAAAAAATTTTTTTTTCGATTTTCTGCGTTTATTAGGCCTCCCGAATACGTGGTTAAAATTAATGACATTATGACTGACTCACCCTGTATTTGTCTAGTAGTGATAATCAGCGATAGTGACAACGATAACGTATTGTAATAAATCAGTTGGAGTGTAGTAAAAATGGATAATGAACAAATTGTGGATAATTATGATTGTGAGTAGAGAATCTGGTTTATATTTTCAATTTTGTTGGTGAGGTATAGGAACAGCAAAGGGGAGGAGATGGCCATTAACATTTTCATAAATAAACATATTTCAACCATTCTTTGACATGTCTAAAAATTCTAGTTAACTTTGTTGGAGCCTATTTGAAGACATTACTGTAACACTGGCAACGTTGTGGAAGTCACATCCACCATGACTCTCGGACCAGCAGTCCTCAACAAGTTTTTTAATGAAAAATCACGAAATTTGATTAAAATTTGACTTTTTTACTCCTGATTCTTCTATAAAAAATATTAATTATGTGTTCTACACAGTGAACTGTACTGGTGGTTAAAATATTTGTACGTATTTAAGGTTCACCCTGTATATATGTACCTACAATAATGGAGATAGTGATTCTGAAGCATCAGTATCAATACACTACTACTGATGTATTTAGCCATAATATCATGACGATAAATAAATTTATTATCAATTCATGTTTTTTTTAAATATTCGGTTGCCCTTCAACTGCTTCTACATTTTAGTATTTTATTCAACTTCTGCTTGTTTTCCGTAATTAAGGAAAGAGTAGTAATTCGAACTACGGGTTTCGCTTTTACGGAAAATGAGTTAGTAATTATATCGACTGCTTCGTCACGCAATACGATTACACAAAATTGTTTGCTCGGGACTATCGGGCATCATTCTAGTTACTTCAACATGTTAGCGGTTAAACGAGGTATGTACAGTGTGTCCAATTTTCGCGGTAATCGCATGGTTTCTCCTATTTCCAACGGAGATACGGACTTGCAAGTTTCACATTCCTGATCTACTTTTTTGAGAAAAGAAGGATGGCGCAAACAGAATGTCCGTATCTTCTTTTGTTTCTGAGATACAGGGTGAAATTGAAAATTTACCATTTTACGGCACATCCGTATCTTGCTTATCCTGCAACGTATCAACAATCTGAAAATGGCTCCTTATAGAACTTTTTACGTAGAATCCATTGGCGTACTTAGTTTATTTGTCAGGGTGCTAGTTTTTGAGAAAAATAGGTAACTTAGGTTTTTTTAAATGGAACGCCCTGTATATTTTTACACCGTTCGATTCAGCTCGATTTACTCTTTTCAAAAATATAACATAGTATGTAGTTATTTTTAATGCTTTCGCCATAATCTGCAATTAAAGTCGATTTTGATATTATCGAGGTAAACTAACCATAACACAAACATTTTTACAAAAATGTAATTTTCAAAAATACTTTATAGATGCTGTCTGAAATTCAATATAAATTCAATATTATATGAAGGCACAGTATATGAAATGTAGTAAGTAAATAAATAATGTAACCAGTTTTTAAAGTAAAAGAATATGCAAATAAATAAACAAACCGGTATATACAACTAACAAATAACAAAATAATAATAATATTCATGTTGGTGTAAATTTCTGTGATCTCTTGTTGAGATCTAGTTTCAGGCTGTAGCTTATTTCATGATGTATTCAATAGATGATTTTAATTATAATAATAATATCTTTTTTATTATTATTTTTACTGGTAGGTTTAAGTAAACCACAGATGAACTTGTATTTCTTATATTGGCTAAGGATATAACAAAAGGATAAAGAGAATAAATAAATAAATAAGAGAACAAATAACTAACTACCTAACAAATAATAAAATAAACAAATAAAAAATTAAATAAATAATTTTTGCTACTCTAATTAACATTATGTTTTAAATACTGTTCAAACACATTTCCATTTTTCGTAATACACATTTCACATCTTTTTCTTATACTATTCAAGGCAATAATAATGATAATAGGCCGCTCATGCAATTCTGTAAATTCCTGTTGGGTTGCAACTCTAAGATAATTTATAGTCTCGTGACGCACAATATAAATTTTATTTTTATAAAACCCCAAAGAAAAAATCGAGCACAGATAGGTCAGGTGATCTAGGAGGCCAGTTTGCGGGTCCTCTGGTACCAATCCAGTGATCCGGGAAATTGTCGTTTAAATATTGAGTCACATTGTGAGAATTGTGAGCTGGAGCCCCATCCTGCTGAAAGTATATTTCAGGCAAATGTCCCAAGGGGATCTCATCCAACAAATCTGGCAAATTATTTCTTAAAATTTGTAAATATCGGGCGGCAGACAGTCTTTCTTCGAAAATTTCGTATTTTATTCTGCCCCCAAGTATAAAGCAAGATACACTGAAGCCAAATCTGCCTTGCTGTTCACGGGTGAATGTAATAAATTCGTTTGTTTGAGACCAGTGCCTAGTATTGTGTCTATTGAAAATACCAGCACTGCTAATATACGACTCGTCAGACCAAATGATTTTTCTGCAAAAATTTATGTCATTCTGAATATTTTCCAGATACCATCTACAAAAATTCATGCGTCGCTCTGCATCACCGGGGCGTAACCTATGCACTATTTTTGATTTATAAGGCTTGAATTTATTTTTATGTAATATTGTTTGTACCCGGGACTTTGTCACACCTACATGCTCTTGTATTTCTCTACAAGAAGTTTTGGGAGCGGCCTCTAGCCAATACATTGATATTGTCAACTTCATTATTTTCCTTGTTATACATTTTAGGTCTGGGTTTACAAAACGAACCATAATTTAACAAATTTGACTTCATTTTAAAAATATCACTTTATTTGGTTGCCTGCGCTCTGGATATCTACAAAAATTTTAATGTAAGTTACTAAGTAAGTTTAGTAGAAATTTAGTAATAAATACCTATTAAAATAAAGTTCAGATGCATCATCGCCATTTTCTTGACTTTCAAAGAAACAACGAAGCATATCATACTTTTCATAATATTCAAAACGTTGGTTTACTGCCATACTTGTATTATTGATCAAGAGAAATTTGTGAAAAGCTTTACGTTTGTACTGGATAAACACAATAAATTTGACAGGTACTAGTAGAATAGTTTTTTGTTTAGCTGCCATAGCCTACTAAGGGTCAATAGAGCTGATCAACAAGATAAAAAGTTTAATTGCAGATTATGGCGAAAGCATTAAAAATAACTACATACTATGTTATATTTTTGAAAAGAGTAAATCGAGCTGAATCGAACGGTGTAAAAATATACAGGGCTTTCCAGTTAAAAAACCTAAGTTACCTATTTTCTCAAAAACTAGCACCCTGACAAATAAACTAAGTACGCCAATGGATTCTACGTAAAAAGTTCTATAAGGAGCCATTTTCAGATTGTTGATATGTTGCAGGATAAGCAAGATACGGATGTGCCGTAAAATGGTAAATTTTCAATTTCACCCTGTATCTCAGAAACAAAAGAAGATACGGACATTCTGTTTGCGCCATCCTTCTTTTCTCAAAGTAGATCAGGAATGTGAAACTTGCAAGTCCCTATCTCCGTTGGAAATAGGAGAAACCATGCGATTACCACGAAAATTGGACACACTGTACACGTACACATGTTTGATGCTCTTGCATTGCATGCTAAGTATTGGGACATAAAGGAACGCTATTAATAGTAATCAATGAGGTTCAATACGACATATTGATGAAAAAATACGTGAAATTCTCATATACAGATTAAACACTATAAAAGTCATTATTGAATAATTTTTATACTTTTGACTTCTAATCATGATTAGATAAGTGAAATTAGTTTCTGATAGTTCGGGATAGTGTTTGTTTAGGGAGTATGAAAGCCATTATAGTAAATTAGTGATGGTAATCTGTCTTGATTTTCTTGGTCTTGTCTTCGTCTCCAAGAAACGTGGTATGTCATAAGTGGCGCCCTCTACTAGTGACGTCAAAATTATAAACACATTTGAATTTCTCGTCCGCAGAAACCCCCGATTTACAAATTTTACGTAAATATTTGGAAGTTATTTACAAATATCGAAAATAAAATAATTTTAACTTTAACACCCTGTAACACCGTTAATAATAAGTTTTGGAAAAAATGTTATAGAAAGAGGTAGCATTTATTTTCGGTTTAGAATTATCTCCTGAATTTTTTGCTCATCATTTCCGGACACCCTGTATATACAAGGTGTACCAGTAGTAAGTATTCAAAACTTGTGAGCTTGTAAAACAAGTCGAAAAATTACGAAAACCTTAGTACAACTTTTGTCAGTGGCGGCTCCTAAGGGAGATACGCTCACTTAAAGGGGTAACCTCAGAAACAGTTTTTAATGCATAACATCAAAACGGTTCAACGTTAAGTCTCGAAATTTTGGTGAGGTATTAACCTTGACGTGTTTAATGTCTCATAAAATAGATTTCAAAATTTTCTACAGGGGCGTGAAATAATGCAAGACTCAGGGACAAATTTAATCATATCTTTTTAGTAGTTAATTTTTTCTAGTTTCTGACTCGAAAATATAGGAATTTGAAGTATTTAACATAAAAACTGTACTCTTGTTAAATTTCAATAGGATGTACCGTTTTTCAGTAAATTCAGATTTCAATCATTCTTAACGTGCCCCACATTCAACATCCATAGCCAAATAAATTAATAATTGCAGTGTGCCATGAAGAAAACAACTAATCTGACAGTTAACAAAAATGTCAAGTATTTTAAACACTCTTAACAGTAACAATTAAAAACAATAGTACAAATAAAAATACCATAATATAAATAACAGAAAAACAACGCCTTTCGGTGCAAAGAAATATTTTATAATTGGGTACATTTCTATTGGGGAACTTTATACCATATCGGTGTGCTGCTGCTCTTGCGCTCCTATGACACTCCACCTACCGTCAAAAGCATATCTACATACTCAGAATATGTATACGGTTGCATTTTTAAATAATTTTTATCTATTTTTGTTCACTATAAAATGGCACTGCGTAGACTCAAATAATACAATTTTCAAATTAAAAATACTTGACATTTCTGTTAACTGTCAGACTAGTTGTTTTTTCCATGGCACACTGCAATTAATTTTTTTGGCTATGTATTGGATGTTAAATGTGGGTCACGTTAGGAATGATTCAAATCGAATTTACTGAAAAACGGTACATCCTATTAAAATTTAACCAGAGTACATTTTTATGTTAAATACTTAATATTTTAATATTTTGAAGTCAGAAACTAGAAAAAATTTACTACAAAAGAGATATGATTAAATTTGTACCAGAGCCTTGCATTTCTTCACGCCCCTGTAGAAAATTTTGAAATGTAGTTAATGAGACTTATGAAGCACGTCAAGGTTAATATCTCACCAAAATTTCGTGACTTAATGTTGAACCGTTTAGATGTTACGCATTAAAAACTGTTTCCCCTTTAAGTGAGCGTATCTCCCTTAGGAGCCGCCACTGACAAAAGTTGTACTAAGGTTTTCGTAATTTTTCGACTTGTTTTACAAGCTCACAATTTTTGAATACTTACTACTGTTACACCTTGTACATATATTCTATAAGACTAGTCGAGGGACAAACAAAAATATAAAAAGTAAACACAAAAATAAACAAAGTCTAGACACAAAACAAAAAGAAACACGCGAATAATTACACATTTAAACAACACAGTTTACAATTTAAAAGGACTACCAGCTTCAATAAGGTATACCTTTCTTAACTAAAAAAGGCAGGAGAACAGATTTTTCTCTTCCAAAATACCATACAGGGTTGTAACGGTTTTAATATTAGTTTTCACGACAAAATTTAAGGAAATAAACTTACACCAAAGTATTTCTAAAGATAAAAGGTAGTTCCTAAAGGTACCTATATCCTGAACGGAAGATTTTACTCTACCACATATAGCATTATGCATCTGCGAGATATTATTTAAATGTATTTTTCATGTTGGAAGCTATACATGTATACATAGGATGCACCGATTTGTCATGCTCTGGTATTAGTATCTAATTTACAAAAATATGAAAAAGCTGTAAATATTCTGTTATACACGTTTATTACAGCCTTGACAGCTAAACCGTGAGAGAAATGCATGCAATTTCGATTTGTCTGGCTTAACCGCCGCCTCGCAGCCTGCAAATTGTAAATTCCTGAGAAGTGAAAGCAGGAGGGCCACACGCAGTGTTGCCAACTGGACGGATTTTTCACCAAATCTTGAGAATTTCGACAGTCTAAGAAAACAGAATGTACTGAATGTAGTTTATATTATTTATACTTAAATACCGATTAGATTTTTTCGTGTATAAGTTAGGTACGACGTAATTTTATAGACGTGCATATGTTTAAGTATACGGTATGTGGTAAAAAATGTTTGAAGAATGAAAACTTGAATATTGCTAGAGAAAAAAATACGGTAAGTAGTAGGTCGGCACTTATTTAAATTTGTGTATCTGTACTGTAATATACAGTTCATTTTGATGATGTATATAGGCTATACTGTCTATGGTTAATATTGTTACAGATACTGCTGAAAAATTTATGGAGATAACAATGTGCAAGCTAGTATGTGTACAGTTTTTTCAACCATTCTGAAACCAGTATCATATTACAGTCAAAATCGGTCATCCTGTTGCTTTTAAGCTCTAATTAAAAATATTTAAATTTTATAAAAAAATTTATATAAAAGTCATATACAGTGCTTTTGAAAAGTAACGAATAAATTCATTATTTTTGAAATTGAGAAGTTTTCGAAAAAATTCCCTGACGCGTCGATTTTAACAAAACATACATACATAACATAAATGTTATGTAACACCATAATTTTTCATGATGTATGTATGTAGAATGACTCTTTCAAATGGCATGGTCAAAATTGGGGGTTGCTATTTAAAAAAATTGTCGTCACAAATATGGGCGTATGTCAAAAAGTGCCTTTTTTAAAGACAAAATCGACGTGCCAGAGAATTTTTTCGAAAACTTCTCAATTTCAAAAATAATGAATTTATTCGTTACTCAGCGCACACCGTTCACACTGCGCCGACAACTTGTCGTAAAATATGCAGACAAAACAGAGACCCTTTGATCTTTACCGACTCGAGACGGGACTTGCAACTGTCTCCGAATTTGGAAACAAAACAAAAATAAGACAAAAATGTTGCAGAAATGTATCGGATTTGTCGCCACTTTGTCGCTAAACATGAATGTCTTTGTCTTGTCGCTGTTTTGTCTGCTTGGTCTGGACCCAGTATTTTGTCTCAATTTTGTCTTGTCTGAATACCTAAAATTTTGTCGCAATTTTGTCGTGTTTTTGTCTCAAAATCGTGTTCACTTTTTGTCTGCTTGGTCTGGACCCGGCATTACACTGCATACAAATTATTAGCGACCTGCCTGTAATAGTACGAAATATTTTGATCAAAGTATAATGGGAAAGTTTGTATAACATAGTCGTGACTTGTAAAAATTATTATCTGCTTGCAGAAAGAAAATTTCATTACGATAGATAAGATTTATTTGATTGCTAAGAGAAATTGATTTTATTATAGAAATTTAGTAACATATTTAATTTAGACCATTCCAAACCTTAAACATTTGCACTTCTAGAAGTTGAAGTTAAAGAATTTTAATAGATTTATTAAATAAGATTGAAATAAGTGAAATTACCACAATAAAATATGACAACACTGTGAATATTAAGTAGTTGCTTGCGAAGCATATTTGCTCTATAATCATTGCAATCGACACAAAAATGTCATATTAGTGAGAATCCATTGGAAGTACAAGATGAAGCCTTTCTTTCTGTCGCCATATTGTGAAGAAGGAAAAAAAATCTTAATTATGTACAATATAAATAGGTGAAATGATATCAATAATATGGATAATACTTACTTTCTGACTATTTTATGTACAGTTGGTTGTTAAATTCATCAATTTAGAAAAACAAATTTTATTAAATTTCCAGCATCATAGGAAATATAAGGTTAACTGAGGGCGCGTCAAAAAATTACCATTATGTACCACATATTTCACGATAAAACTTTTTCCGCATTAAAATGTACTGCTGATGGCCAAACAAACTAAACAATTCGTAATAATGTAAGTAAGTACTCCTATGCAGGCTGTTTAGGCCCATCTTATTGGTTCTTATTGGCCCGTTCATATTATTTCTAACATGTGCGATACAGAAACATTTTGTTTTTAAAAGATACAATTAAACGATTTTAAAGTTCTTTAAATATAACAGCATGCAACACAAAAATTGTATAGTGCTATAGAATTTTTATGAGATTGCTTTGTAACTGTGTTATAAAAATTCTTTAAGACTTCTATAATTATTTCCTGCAAGTTTTACAGAACCGCTTAAAGAACTAAAAGGTTCTATAGAACGGTGCCCATTTTTATGGTATAAGTGTTGTAAGAACGTTTTGAAAATGTTCTTAGAACAAACATTGCTCTATAAAATTTGCTCTGGAAACGTTTTTACGATTTTTACAGAACAAGAAATTGTTAGCTGGGATGTGATGGTTAGATATAAAATTTAAATATTTATTGGTGTGGGTTTGTTTTCTACAAACACTTCTTTCTACAGAATTATCGTGTTTTTTAATTAAAACATCTAAAAATGGTAGCATATTATTATTTTCTATTTCCAAATGCCACAAATACCGTTAACAATTTTTACGCAGCATAACATATAACTATTTCTATGTGATCCAGTTCCGTTTCTTCATATCAATAAATTAAATATCAAAAAGCAATATATTAATTTTCCGGAAAATTTCGGTACGAGGTTTTGGGGAGTTTTAGGATTTTGAAACTGGCAACACTGGCGACGCGACCGTGCAACCGACGTTACACCATTCGCAGGACCCGACAGGACGGCAGTGAAAGTGTTTGTCTGGTCCTGATCAATACGGCGAGCGGCATCCAGACAGGAGCAGCCACCAGGATGCAAGCGGGACCTGTTGTCGGCAATATCTGTCGTGACTGGCGAATATTTTTGAGGGATGCATGAACTTGGATACGAATCGATTTAAAAAGGACCTTGTCCTTCTTAAAGGACAACAGAGCGTTATCCACCGGACAAAACCGGTACTTGCCAGGGCCTATAAGGCACTTGAATTAATTGTCAGCGAAGTCGATAGAACAGGCTCATACTTATTTGTAAGGCAGTTTGATAGAAACTGTTTCTATAATTTGGTGGATGCGCCAGTAATTATGTAAAAAATATGCATAAGAGAATTTTGTCTGTAGGTTCTAATCAACAGTTTCTACATTTACTACAAGTCTGTTTTCAATTGATCTTTAAAATTCCTTGAACGGTTGATATATCCAAATTCAATTACCGGCTAGCCTGTCGTATACAGGGTGTTAAAAAAAGAGTGTAAAATATTTAAGGAGGTAATAGTATGAACCAAAATAAGCAGAAAAGTTTCAATAAACATGGGTCCGCAAAGTAACGGTTGCGGAGATATGGAATGTTTTATGTCTTTTAGCCCCTTTTTTATTTTGCCAAAACGTTGTGTATTTTCTTATAACAGTTGGTTGATGTTTTGTGACATAAACAGTACGTATTTGACAGTTGTTCTCAGTACACAGGTTTTCTTTCGCTATGGCTGGTTACTCTAACGCAGAATTAACAGACATGCATTTCATGTATCGTCGTGCTAACGGGAACGCCACCGAAGCGCGACGTCTTTATGTTGACGCTTATCCAAATCGCCAGATTCCTTCACAACGCATGTTTGGAAGAATTCACCAAAGATTGAGTGATACCGGTTCCTTGAGCAAACAGTGCCATTTATCCGGAAGACCAAGGTCGGTATCCACTCCTAGAGCAGAAGAAGAAATTCTAGCAGTGGTATATAGAGCAGAATTCAGGTACGAGTGTGCGGAGAATATCAGCCGAGGTAAGAATTAGTGGTCCTCTTGTTTGGAGAATCCTTTACGAGCAACTGCTTTATCCATACCATCTGCAACGAGTACAGGCCTTAAATCCAATAAATGATCATCAAACACGTTTGGTTTTTTGCCGCTGGTTTCTACGTCATGATGCTAGAGACCCTCGTTTTCTTGCAAACATTCTTTTTACTGATAAGGCCGGGTTCACAAGAAATGGAGTGTTTAATTTTCACAATACGCATATTTGGGCCGACGAAAATTCTCATGCTCTAATAGAATCTGGACACGAGGCACGTTTTTCATTAAACATTTGGATGGGTATCGTAGGTGACAGGTTTCTAGGTCCTGTTGTTTTACCAAACCGATTAACAGGCGCTGCTTACCTCAACATTCTGCAGAACACACTGTATGAGTTTTTGGAAGACATTCCTTTGAATAAGAGGCGGCAAATGTGGTTCCAGCATGATGGTGCTCCAGCTCATTTTTCCATGACCGTTAGAGAGCATTTACACCAAACTTTTTCACATAGATGAGTAGGAAGGGCCGGACTTGTTCTATGGCCTCCAATATCGCCTCATCTGAACCCTCTAGATTTCTTTGTTTGGGGATATTTGAAGACATTAGTGTATGGTACTCCTGTAAATAGCCTGGAAGAGCTGCAGCTACGGATTAATCAAAAGTGTCAAGAAATCCAAACCAAGGAGGGTGTTTTCGAAAGAGTTTGAATATCGTTGAGACGAAGATGTCGTGCCTGCTTGGAAATGGACGGAGGGCACTTTAAATATCTTCTGTAACTTTGTTTTTTGTTTGTTAAAAGCTTCCTTTGTCGGTTTATTCCTAATAAAATAAAATGTTTGAAAAACGAATAGTGGTCCATATATCTCCGCAACCGTTACTTTGCGGACCAATGTTTATTGAGAGTTTTCTGCTTATTTTGGTTCATACTATTACCTCCTTAAATATTTTACACTCTTTTTTTAACACCTTGTATAATTTAGTGGACTTTGTTCAAGATACCGTAACAGTCTAGCTGTATTAACTTGTTTCTTACCCTTCGGTCAATTATTTGATTCTTCCGAACATAAAATACATCTTCATTTCATCGCAAGGTCGCCTCCAATATTGCAAGGGTTGATCAGGAATGAGGCGCTCTGGATACCTTTCTCGATACAACTCTACAGCTCTTCTTGAATTTTTTTTGTAGTTCGCGGTAAATTAGCAAAATATCAACTCTTTCTGAATGAGAAAACATTTTGCTCAAAGCTCAAAAGTTATACGTTTGACGTTCGTATTGAGTAATGACAAATAGTTTGAAGAAATATGCGTCCTGCATATAGTCAAGGGTAATAATTTTGCAAAAAAATACGTTATTGATGTGCAAGGACATACCGTGCTACAATTCCATCAATACTACTGTGTTTTTAAGCCCATTGCATTAATATTGTCACGGAATTTGCCCCACTCACTCCCAAACCGACGACTGTGGCACACCGAATTGCCTAAGATTGCCCCGATCGCCCCTACACGATTCTGTTAAACAAACAAAATGCCGCAAATCGAGATGGGACGGGAAAAATCGGGAATCGACAAGAAGCATTCGAGTCGTACGAGAAAATGGATCTAGAGATACTGGAATATACCTGGAATATTCGTTGGGTCTATAAAAGAAGAATAAACGGCCGAGTTAGTTAGTCTTGTATTAGTCTTGTATTACAGTCTGAATTGAAGTGTTTAGTTGGAGATATCAAAGTGATTTAGATAGCGATTAATTAAATAAGTGTTTAGTTGACCTGTAATTAGTAGTCAGTTGTGTACTGAACAGTTAATAAAGAAGTGATTAATTAACGGATTGTTTTTCTGGAAGTAAGAAAAAAGACGGATTGGAGGAATCCGTGACAATATGGAGCCAATAAAAAAGAGATAGGTGAATAAAATTACATCAGCCAATTGGAAAAAATGCATCAAATATGTCATAAAAATTGAGGGAGACTATATATAAAGCGGCACTAATTGATTGGACCAAATAAAAGCGGTTTCATCAAAACTGTTGATGATCAATCCAAATGCATTTAGCATTTTTTTTATAAGGTCACACTTAGAATCATTATTATATACTTAATTTTATTTTAAATTAATATTGACAAACTTTCTGCGGCTCAACGGGTACATGCAGAAGCCTTCGATATTTTTAAGTTAGTTCCTTACGCCATTTTATTCTCTTCATATATTGATCAGATGAACCATACCCATCTTCAGAAACAAAAGCAGAACACGATATAAAAATGGTTCTATATTTCTTATTGTCAAAATTTCGCGATAAGAAATCCCCTTCTCCCTCCAAACCACCCCAATTTCTTTTATGGTTTGATAAATGGAACCGACAATGAGGAGTATACTTTTTGCCGGTCGAATTTTATGCGAGGCACAATAAATCAGAACGGTATAAGATGATTCATTCCCTGGCGTTTCAAATTCAGCACAATCACGATATCGATGCAAAGGGACGCCGCTCAACGTTCAGACAAAGAGATAAAGAAATGGCTAGCAGCTAGCTGGAACAGAACGATGCCAAATGCGGATTCCCCTGTAGCGACCCCTGAACTCTGACCCGAAGGCGGACAAAGCATAAGGAAAGGTTTCTTAGTGCAATCGGACAAGACAAATAATAATAGAACAATCAGATTGGGGGTAGTTTGAGGTTGCGGCAGTGGCGGCTCGTCGAGAGAGGCACGATGAAATAAAAATTCAAAAAATTAAAGAAAAAGACATTTCATACTCGAATAACGTTTTCTAATCTGCATAAAATTCGCTTACGAGGTGTGGCAATTAAGTTCCGGGAATTTAGTTATAACTCGGAAACTGGCAACACTGCATCGTTCGTCAACGTTTTTCTAGAGAGGGGGACCTTTCTTTCAGTTTCAGTCCAAGGTTGAAGTCGACAGCACGTTTGGTTTGTGTTTTATGTGTATTTTTTGGAAGTAACTTTTTTAGTGGCGTCGTGAAAACGAGTGATTCAAATCACAAGCAACGTGTTGTGAATCAATTTTTCAGTGAAGTCTGGAGAAAACCCTCGGAAATCCTCCGGAATTGCAGGTGGCGTATGGAGACGAGTGCATGCCCATTCAATAACGCGTGTTTGAATGGGCCTGCACTGATCACGTCTGACCGGCGCCTAAGCATTCGTGCGTTGTCTGACGAGTTAAACGTCAACGAAGAAACCATTCGCAAGATATTACACGAAAATTTGAATATGCGAAAGATTTGCGCAAAAATAGTGCCAAAGGTTCTAACCCGTGAACAGGGAGATATGCGAAAATCGATCTGCGAGGATTTGTTGTCCGGCATTCAGAGCGACGGTAGAAACTGGATGAGTCTGGCCAGACAGTGACTGAACGGCTCGATCTTGCACCACGACAACGTGCCAGCCCATTCCTCATTCATTGTGCAAGAGTTTTTGGCAAAAAAAACGCATTCTAACGTTGCTGCACCCACCCTATAGCCCCGATATTGCCCCCTGCGATTTTTTTTATTCCCCAAGATGAAGTCGCACCTCTAGGGCAATCAGCACAACTTATGTCAGGGGTTACCGTTTTTTATGACCTGGCCAAAATGGTAGAAATTTATTGGCAAGTTAAAGGAAGGAGTGTTGTTCGGAGAATTATAGATCAGATTCCACATCCAAATATACGAAAACAAATTTCTGGACACCTAGTTATGAAAATGCTTCGTTTTTGAAATACAGACTGTCAAAAAATATATTTTTTATTGATTCCAGGGGCGTAGATATTCATCTTGATTCCCTAAGATTGCTACAAAGCAGGTATTTGGTATAAATTTAAATCGTTATGTGATTTTTTCTGACAAGCAGTACAGTTAGTTAACTTGTTTGGGCAATAGTAGGAGGTTAACATATTACTTATTTAGGGACATTTCAAGAATGAAATGATGTCAATTGTATTCAACTGAGATTCGAACATGAAATGCAGGAAAATTGAACAAACACGGAAAAGAGCTACAGTGAACTACATTATGATAACAATATAAGTAATACATATTTTTATGATAATAAGTTTTCCTTTTATTCTCTTTTAATTGTGTTGTCTTTTTTTCCTTTAATAAAAACTAAATCATCTTGTCAAGCTTTCATTTATTAGTATCACGAAACAAATTTTGATACAAGAAACCAAAATAATCGAGTTCACAGAGGTTTCGGTAATGGAATAAAATGCAAAATTTTCTATTTAGAACTCCCAGAAGTTCAAACACTGTTTTGAAGGAGTGCCATTACAAAAGCATGAACGTATTATTTTCATTCAATAGTGAACAACGAAATTGGCAGATGTTACATTTACTTTACAATTTCTTTTGCATCTGTGTTTTGCATAATAAAAATTTACGTTAATTTCGAATTAAATACTTACTTAATACATGCTGCAAACGAAACAATGTAACTATTAATTGTAGCTGCATATATAAAACGACAAAAGATTCTTGCAAATTGTATGCCCTTTGTTTCTTGAATGGTAATAAAATCTTACATTGTGGACTTGATGTTTCGTTTTATGAGAACGTAAAAAGAAGGTCATGATTAAAGAAAAATATTCGTAAAGGCAGCCATTTTTCACTTTGCTAACGATAGTTGCTGAATATTTAAATTTGTGGGTATAAAAACTTGGCAACTCAGAACTGTCTAATTACTTATTTTTGATCTACGAAAACTATTCTAGTTTGTTTTTAAGATATACCTAATTAAGTAAGATTGACTGAAAACCTAAATGTTTAGAGACTATTTAAATGAAATATAAAAAAAGTAAATAAACAAAAAGTGAAGATAATGACGCATATGATGACTTATTTTATTTTTTATATGATACAGAGCGATGTATTTTTTTTTGGCAAATAATGATCGATGATACCCACACCTCAGCCACTGGTAAGTTTCTAAAGCTGGTAATTTTTTTATTTCATACCTACTGTCATACTAAATATGTACACCGAAACATCCTGTATAATGACTCTGATGGAATGACTGTGGTTTTGAGTGGATATTAAAAAATAAATATTGCTTTTCTGTTGCAGATAGACTTTATTTAAAGGACCTTCCAGCATATAAAATTGTTTTAAAAGTCCAGTTCTGCTGATCTAAAACTAATTATAAATTTACTGCCGCCTAACTGAGAGAGCTCTGATTCTGTTTCGCCTATTTCGTCCATTATTTAAGTATATCTAAATTGTTATGTAAAACTACCAGTATCTATGCTTTATAAACGTCTACTAATCGACTACTGTCGAATATCGATCATATCGTTCGACATGTGAGCTCCGAAAGGAACCGAAGCCGACCGAGAGTAATCACCACTGTTATCAAATTGGTAATAAACTTCCATTTTACTCATTTGTATGCAAGAGTCTCACAAGAATCTTGCAAGATCGAGAACAAGAACAAGACTTTAAAGAAAAATACAAACCAAGACTTTTTCAAATTTTGTTATCTCAGCCAACATTTCCGACAGCCAGATAGTTCATAAACGCGCGTTGTACGCATGTAAACCGCTATTCATCTTGCACTCCCAGCTAGCAAAGTAGTTCTATAAATTTAGAGTAATAGGAGTTTTATATTCTGTTAATATTTTATAGTTGCATTAATGTAGCACATGAGACTATTTTGCCTTCAGAAACTGAATTGTTTTTTTAAATTTGTTGCAAGAACGTTCTTAGAGCATAATTTATAGAGCACTTATAAGATAACTGCTAATGTAGCCCTATAAGTGTGTACAATAACACAATTTTACAGCAACGGTGCTTATAGAATCAAATTACTGTAAAACCGATGCAAAATACTGCTTTATAGAATTATATCATCTCCTGTGACACTCTTATAAAATTATTCCGTAATGTCGCTTATAGTTTAATTATAGAACTATTGTATAAGGCGTTGTTAAGTTACAATTCTGCTGCGGAAAACAAATTACAAATATGGAAGCTGCTATCGAACTTAAGAGAAGAAGCTCTTTAAAGCAGTTGTAGAGAATAATAATACAGTTGTTATAAAATCATTATAGAGTAAATAAGTAACAAAAGCTTTTTTGTTCCATAAAGAAACGCTATAGAACTATCATTTTTTATATATGTAGGTTTCCCATAGCCCCATCTGACGAGACCTGCCTGTAATAGTACGAAATATTTTGATCACAACGTATAATGGAGAAATTTGTATAACATAGTCGTGACTTGTAAAAATTATTATCTGCTTGCAGAAAGAAAATTTCATTACGATAGATAAGATTTATTTGATTGCTAAGAGAAATTGATTTTCTTATAGAAATTTAGTAACATTTAATTTAGACCATTCCAAACCTTAAACATTTTCACTTTTAGATGTTGAAGTTAAAATTTTTTTATAGATTTATTAAATAAGATTGAAATAAGTGAAATTACCACAATAAAATATGACAACACTGTGAATATTAAGTAGTTGCTTACGAAGCATATTTGCTCTATAATCATTGCAATCGACACAAAAATGTCATATTAGTGAGTATCCATTGGAAGTACAAGATGAAGCCTTTCTTTCTGTCGCCATATTGTAAAGAATGAAAAAAAAAATCTTAATTAAAAATATGTACAATATAAATAGGTGAAATGATATCAATAATATGGATATACTTACTTTCTGACTATTTTATGTACAGTTGGTTGTTAAATTCATCAATTTAGAAAAAAAAAAATTAAATTTCCAGCATCATAGGAAATATAAGGTTAACTGAGGGCGCGTCAAAAAATTACCATTATGTACCACATATTTCACGATAAAACTTTTTCCGCATTAAAATGTACTGCTCCCTGATGGACAAACAAACTAAGCAATTCGTAATAATGTAAGTAAGTACTCCTATGCAGGCTGATTAGGCCCATCTTATTGGTTCTTATTGGCCTATACATATTATTTCTAACATGTGAGATACAGAAACATTTTGTTTTTAAATGATACAATTTAACGATTTTAAAGTTCTCTAAATAGGACACCATGCAACACAAACATTGTATAGCGAAGTGCTATAGAATTTTTATAAGATTGCTTTGTAACTGTGTTTTATGGTATAAGTGTTGTAAGAACGTTTTGAAAATGTTCTTAGAACAAACATTGCTCTATAAAATTTGCTCTGGAAACGTTCAATTTTTACAGAACAAGAAATTGTTAGCTGGGCTAACACCACATATTCTAAAGAAAAATACTTAAACTGCCACCTTTTAATATCGCTTTGCTTCATGGTACGCGATAAGTTCTCTACTCTTCGCGAACGCATTGTTGCTATGCCTCTAGCTGCAGAAGATGGATTATTTCTCTCTGGATTAGGCAGCCTGCGATAATATCTTTCTTCCCCGTTCGTTCAGTACGACCGCAAAACAAAAAATACTCGCTCATTGTTGTACAGTAAACTAATGATGCCCTCGTTAGCCCAACAATAAAGAGTTGGATTTGTTTCCTAGAGCCAAGGTATTGTCCTGAGTAAATTTTATACAAGTTAAAGGCGCCGTATTCTTGAAATAATGGTTTCTACAAATTTCAGACATTTAAGAACTGAATCATATAGAGCTCAGCAAATAACTGGACTGTTATCTCGCGGCAACTGCGAATATTCAGAGGCACCAAAGTAATTCGAATCTACAGGGTTGCATTACATAACATCCATTATTTTTATAGTAGAAACAGTGATATAACAGTTTTTACCAATTTCGAGGCGTTAGATAATGAAATTAATAAGAATTATTTCAAAATTTAAAGATTTTATCTTGTATTATCAATTACCCAAGGTCGAAAATAATAGAGAGTGACTAATTCACAACACAGAGATGAGTACGGAAGGTACGGGTGGTATGATTAACTCAGCGTGCCACTTGAGAAGAGTTAAAGCACATAAAACTATCAAAAATAAGTTGACGTCGGTTTAACCTAGCACATTAACAATTTACTTTAAATGTGCCACCTGTGCTATCCTCTCTACAAATTAGAATGCCGTCCTTATGGACGGCGATTGTCCACTACCACCCACTTACACCTACCTGATGCGCACTCCGCAGATATCACACTTAAGCCTTGTCCTCATGGACGCGAAATTCACGGATTTTTGCACGAATTTTGCAACTTCTGTTTTAATTTTTACGGCGGAAAATTCTGTGGTGTTAATATATTTTTTTTGAGCTTCTGATAATCTACCATGGCAGTTTCATGATGAAAATGATAGAAAATGTTGTAGGTAGTTGACAAAATTTGATACAAATAGAGATTTTTCCACCATTAAATAAATCGCGCAAATATTTGCGAATTCCGCATTCAAAAGGACAAAAGGCTTTAGAATACATACACCTTATTTACTATTGGTTACTAGCACTGTCACTATAACGGTCACGCATTAACACTTATTATATCATATCGTACCGCTTTCTATATGACCTTCATACGTCTATGTTTCGTCAAAATTTAATATATTCTTCGATCCAGATTCTTATTTTTGACATTTATTTTAAATAGTTTCTTCGCCATATCACTATTTCGTCCTTTCTATCAGTATACTCTTTTCGATTTCATTTATACGGACTAAGTTTCATCTTGTAAGATATAGCAATCGATTTTTTTTGTCGAAAACTCATTTTAAAAATACAATCTTCCTTCCGCGAGTTTCCATCACTTTCCGTTTCACAGTTGTACTTCTTTACCACTTTTTTATTTGCACACATATGCTATTCACGTACAATTTTGTTAATGAAATACATATTTCAAATCACTTACACTCATATTTTGACCTCGCGCTCTAAACTCTTCATACATGTCATCATTCGATATTCCTCACTTGTCAAATTAGGACGATTTTGAGAATACGTTGTAGAGCTTGAATTCTCCATTCTTAAGAACACATCATTAATAAAATGAATGACATTCATAATTAATATTGTAGGTGCTAAAGTTTTTGTGACGCCAGTCTTTACATTAGATTTTCAAGTGTTAAAAATGGCTTAGTGCTTTAGCAGAGTGATTTCCTGGCAAACGTGCCAAATGCAGCTACTTTTACCTCGATGTGCAGTGAGCGCAAGTGTAGTTCAACGCGAGGCAAATTGAAACCGAATCGGGCAAGAGATGGAGGTACAGGGCGTCCACGGCGTATTGCAACAGTGTGATGTATCATACACGAGGCTCAATTATATCCGTACAACGTGTGTATCAATATCCAGGGATTGGTATTATTTTATTGGTTTTCACATTAGAAGCAATTGAGTCTTGTTCTAACACAGACAATGTAGCTTACGTGTCTGAGAACCAATAAAATAATAATAATATAAGAAAATCTGTATTTTGCATAATAAAGTCCATTCTGTTTATTATTTTTTCGCAGTTGGCGTCTTTAAAACAGGTTCTACATTATCTTGAGCAACGCGAAAATATTTAGGTACACTTTTTTAACTAAAATTGAAAAAACTGTAATAAATACAAAATATAAGGGCAACATATAGTATATTGCGTGAAAGACGAAAAAACCGGCAATTTTTTGTGGCCATAGCCTGCTTCAATACAAAAAAAATTATCCGCCTAGAGGGCGCAGCGAACCACATACGATATTTCAAAAATCTATTTATATCAGGTGAAAGGTATCAATTTTGCAATTAAAATTTATTACCAATAAGTTTTCTCTATCTCTTAAAATAAAAAAGTTAGGGTACTTTACAGGTTTTTTTGTTATTACTCATAAAGTTGGTCATGGATCTCAAATTTGTTTTTACGAGCATAAAGGCCTCCAAAAATGCAACAAAAAATATTTACAGATTTTTGCCGTGTCTCGTATATTAAGCGAGATACATGGAAATGGCCCTCTTATGTGAGACAGCCTGTATATATTTAATTAGCATAATGTATAGATTTTTTTATCATGCCACACAGTCAACCAAGTCTTTGAGCTAAATAACTGTCGCGTCGTTTTGCTTCAGAATTTCCTCTTCTCGGAAAATTCTCGGCGGAATTTAAATTGGAATGGGAAAAATTCAATTAACCCACATCAGAAATGGACGGGAGCGGCCTAAGAACTTATATTTTCTTTTCAGAATGTCTGCGCTGACATAGCTCGCCGTCGGAATTCGTATGCCTCGTACAGAAGTGGCATATACCGAGGGTTCTCATTTTACGGCTCAGATATAGAAATTAAAGTAGACAGATTTCGATTTTCACAGCACACTACACGAAATTCAGATCTACGAAATTTTACTACTATTTTGAAAACGAAAACAGAGAGATTTTTGAAACGTCAAAAATACGTGTGCCATAGTGATATGATTTTTGTTATTTTTTACTTACCTGCTTTTTTCAATGTGAGATTTTTTGGTTAAGCAAACTTAGTTTCAAAAATAACCCTTGACTGATCCGTTTGGCGCAAGGGCTTATTTAATTAACCTTTATTTTTTTCAGAAGTGTGGCAAAATCCCAATGAAACTAAAGAAAAACTATTTTGTATATTTAGGTTCGTTACTGAGATTTCAAAACCGTTGTACAATTTGTTCCATTACATTCTTTTGTTTCATCTTGTTTTAATGACCATGGATTATAAAATTAGTTGGTATAGATAATGACAGATTAAATCTTTCTGACTGTTACCGACTTTCTAAAGAAATTAAGCAGATATGGCAATAGCAGCAAAACATCACCTAGAATTTTTACCATATACTTGTTACCTACGTATTTATGTCTTTAGGAAATTTAAAGAAACTTAAATTCTAGTTGTAATATGTGTTTAAGCATTTAATAGATGCAGCGACTCGTTCCACAATTTCAACTTAAAATTTTGCATTAATCCACCTCTATACGAGGAATGCTTGCATGACAGCATTTGAGACAAACTGACCGGTAGCGGAAGCACAGCTACAGCCTGAAGTTGATAAGCGAAATGCTATGCGTGACTTATTATCGACTTGAATGATTCCATATTTAAATTTAATTATTCCAAATTAAAATCAATGAAGCAATAAACATTTCAATGATTTTATATTAACATTGTAGTAGTATTTATATCGAAAGTCATTTTAATGTACATTTTATTTTATTGTGGGAAGAAACGTGAAGAATTGTTGGAAGCTGCATGAGGATACTGTTGTTTGGCAACATTGTCCTTATCGTGGCTTTGATCCAATTGGAGACTAGGTACGGGATTTTCGGCCGAGAAAATTCCATGAATTTAGACACGCAGACCCTTTGACAAAAATTCATACCGATGTTATTGATTCAAACCGAAGGAAGTCCATTTGGTCTCTATTTGGTATGCCAGAGTTGTTTTGTTCGATATTTTATATATCTCGCATCTGAATGAAATCGCAAAAAGCAGTCATAGGTAGGTGGATATAAGTATTTTATATATCAAAGCAAGTGAATTCTTGTAATGCCGTATACTAAATTGATTTAGCTACTCTTTGGTACCGTACTTTGTACTATGAATATTCCTTCAATATCTTTTCTGCTTTAATATTGTTGTAGTTAGTTGTAACAGCAAACGAGATAAACATAAATACTATTGATTGAGGCAAGAAAACTTGTATAATTGCAAAAAGTCTTGTTTTGTCTTGTTTTTTAAGGTTTTCAAGAAAAAGTGCATTAATTAAAACAAGATTTTTATAGTGTTTATTAGAAGATATCAAAAAGTCAGTAGTAGGTTTTGTTTTATAAATTTTGACAGTCACTACAGTCACAAATCTATAAAATAAAGTAAAAATAAAAAAAATTAAATTAAAACTAAATAAATTGTTCAAAATTAATATCATTTTCTTATAGGTATATCTACCTAACCTTACTCTTCACCGAAAATTGAAATTGACTGTCTAATAAATGATAATCGTTTCTTATAATAAAATAAACAAATTCCTTCAATGGTCCCCAAAGAAAATAATTACATATATAGCTAGGGACGTGCACTTTAATTCTGTTTCTGGCAGCGACCAGTTATCGAGGTCATGACATAACAACCCTCAAAATCACTATATATGAAATGGTGTTAAATTTATTTGAATCGTACTTGTTTCAGACAAAACTTACAGTATGTTCAATATAGGGGATTTAAATCTGAACACATAAATGTACTGTCTGGAGTTACACAAGGGTCTATCTTAGGACCCCTACTCCATGTTCGGACTGAAAATGTCTGCACGAAGCGTTTTACATGCAGTAGACACCATTGAAAGCTGTCGACCTTTATCGCGATCGGCGAGAAACGATATTTTGAGAATATTTGTTAAAAATGAGACTAAATAATTGTCTGCATTTACAAAATGTTTAACAATACTCAATGCATGGTGAACAGAAAACAGTCTCCCTTTTAATATACTCGCATCAAGAATTCAGACGTCTTACGTAACGGCTGACGGTACACATTTGTTTTTATTGTCAACGTAATTTTCGATATTTGGTCGCGTTAAAAACAATAAAATTTTGCAATTTAGTGCAACATATAATGCAAACTTTTAGTGTAGTATACAGTTTTATTACTATCAGTTGCAGTTTCTTAAATATTTTGATGAAAATATAATGAATTATTCGTATGACGTAGGTCGTCTGAATTCTTGTCTGGTGGGCCGTCTGACGAATGACTCTAGCTGTTGCTATAGGTTTTTCAGGTGTAATTCAATGCTGGTCGGGGCATTAGCCCGCAGAGTAGTTGTTTCCTGGAATTCCGTGTTTGCAACATAAATGTACTGTCTGGAGTTACACAAGGGTCTATCTTAGGACCCCTACTGTTCAATATTTTTTTAATGACATTTGTCAGTATTTAGATGTTAATTTCTTATTCTATGACGAATATATGAGAATATTTGTTAAAAATGAGACTAAATAATTGTCTGCATTTACAAAATGTTTAACAATACTCAATGCATGGTGAACAGAAAACAGTCTCCCTTTTAATATAAATAAGTGTAATATAATGTCCTCTAGAATAACTTGTCGACGATCTATGACAATAAAATTAATAGTAACTGTCTTAGTCGTCCTACTTATATAAAAGATTTAGGAGTTACGTTTGATCAAAAATTATCTTTCCATGATCAATCATACGCGTAATATTTCTTCATCCTCCTATAAAAACTTAGAATTTGTAAGGATTTTGTTGATTCACTTCAAAGCTCAAGAAATATATCCATTGGATTTTATCAAAATATTCTTTTGGACATACAGATTCGGAAATTGCGGATCTCTACAGAGAAAGTAGAAATTGCCGCTTCATTCAAGGGAAGGTACGAACTTTAAGAGGGCGGCGACGTGCATTGGTCTAGCATTCCCCACTACTACGGTAATCGGTTCCGTATCGCCAACGCCAATTCGCCATTACAAATCTAACTGTCCGGTCAACTGATGCCAGTGTTGTCAGATCTCATGCATTCCGAAGAAATCTCATGCTCTCATACCTATTTTGATTACAAAATCTCATGCTTTTTAATAGACACAAAAAGAAATAATAAAATTATTAAAATTACTCTTTGAAATCTACCAAAACAAAGACCTAACGAGAAATAAAGGCAAAATCGAGGGCAAAATTGAATATATAGAGGTAGGTATCTACAATATTTGGGTACTTGAAATGTCCTGACTGACTGCTCTCTTAATAATTAGCAATGAATACATAAACGGGTATGACAGTCTACTGATATGCGGTGTGTGTGCTGTATTCACGCTGTATTGCAGTGATTCTTAACTCTATTCCGTAAGGGTACCTACATTTTCTGGAAACAACAGATTTTACGACCTGTGAGTCACCCTGCGTCACGTCAACTGCGCCTCAACGTTCGCCCGGCCTAACAATAAAATAAATTAGAAAGGTTACGTGGTTAATAACTTTTAAGTAAGTACCTGTAACTACCTACTTACAATGTAATATTATGATAAAATAGCAGAACATAATGCTTGTTAATGAAATAAAAATGGCATTACAAAAGTAATTAAAAATTAAGCTGTGTCAAGAGGTGTTTTTTGATAAATTAAGCCATCTCATGCTTTTTTCTCCAAACCTCATGCTTCTTTGAAATTATTCTCATGCACTGAATTTTTCCTACCTGGCAACACTGCTTGATGCAAACACGCTGTGGTCGAAGTATGCGTGTAGCATGACACAAATACACGCAAGCGGCAAAATACAATTAATTCACCATCAAGATCGTCACTTTCCAAATCTGTATTTAACAGTAAATCCTTAGAAACAGGTTGAGATATGCAGTCTGTAATATTTTTGTATAAAGTTATAATTCTATGTTATGACTGTCTCAAAATTTTAGAACGTTTTAACGTCTCTCGAACTAATATGCGCTATTCAAATATCATGTATCTTTCATGACCTAATATTAATTTATTATTGTATTTCCCAATTTATGCTGTGTGTGAAAATTGTAAAAATATTTTCTTGTAATATCAGGTCTCTAATAAATTTGTTTTAACTGACTTTTATATTTTGTTTGTTTGTTATACTTTTTTGTTGGTTTATTTTATTGTATATTGGAAGGTATAATTGTTTGTGTACTGTTGGATGGCGTACCTAAATACATAATTAAATACATATTAATTTAAAGTGACTATCATAGCGAAAACTTTGGATTTTCTATTTATCCAAAAATAAGTTCACTTGCAGTCTGACGAAAATTTTTAGCACCATGTTAATACTTTATAAAACGAACGGTTAATATGCTTTTCTATCGATCAACCCTCCTACCACAATTATTACATCATTTATCTCTCTGACAATGCAGCGGTGTATTGTTGCAACAATGCATATTCTCGAAGCAACTCGAACCATCCTTTATATGACTCGTACCTTATCGATGTTGCTAATTTTAGAAGTTGTTTGATATTATGCCGTTCATCCAAATTATTATCATTAACTTCACGCAGACAAACGAATGCTCAGGTTATGGATTCACATCGCCTCACGAATCAAGGGAGGGAATTTTCGTACCAGCACAAAATAGGTATGGGTTGAAAAAAAAAAGATCGATGCTGTTTTTATTTATAGATGATATACCTTTTCCAGCTGATTTATGGGTATATATAGAGGCTAAGCATAAAAAAGACAATAATGTTATTTCAAAAGCAATTTCTACGTTTAGTTTGACAATGAACTGCTGGTGCTGAACAAGGTTCGTTAATAAACTAAAAAATGACTGCGACAAAAAATTCCCGCGGAAAAGTAAACATTTGAAAAATGGGTAATTTATAATCTAATTTAGTCATTATAATCCGGCTATTTAAGTAGATACATCTGCATTAAAGCTATGCTAAACATTTTTATCTGTTAACAATTTATCTGAACAATTATTATGCTTGTTTTTATTCAGATTGTGACATAAAATTATTATAATTTTTTCAATGTCACCGGTTTAACATAAAAAATCACGAACGTCAACAATCAAACCAAGTTTTGATTAGGGTTGGGAATATTTATCGATATATCGATAATAATACAGATAAACAATTATCGAATTATAGATAATATCGATATTATCGATAATCTATCGAAATTATCGAAAATTTATCGAAAGTATATCGATATTACCGATAATATCGATAATTTTCAATATTATCGTTATAGTGACGTTATAGTAACGTCATAGTAACGATAATATCGATAGCTACGCCAAGCTTGAAGCCAATAATGAGACTTATATGTATACATTTTCATAGGTTTTAGATTTGTTTATACCATACCTAAAATTTAGGGAACAATCATGAAGTGGGCGACATCTGTTGAGTAGGGTTGGGAATATTTATCGATAATTATCGATAATAATACAGATAAAAAATTATCGAATTATCGATAATTTCAAGCCATTATCGCCCACCCCTACCATGGATATATCAACTGACAACTTTGTAAATAAAAGTTTATCAAATTTATTGATTTGTGAAAATGAATGAAAACCTGGAGAGAAGTGAGATTTCAGGTGATTTGTTACAAAAGACTGAGAAAGCTAGTGCGGCACTACTACCAACAAAGTCGGAACCAAAGTATTAAAAAGAATATCACAAATTCCTGCAGTAGCTGAAAGTTAACTGTATTGAAAACAAAAATATAAGTGAAACTATAATGTTGGTTTATTTCAAGACATGGTATGTATTTATTCTTCCAGGTTCTAGTATAAGTGATATTGATTTATTTTTCTTACAGTCTGAATCGTGCAGTCATAATTCCCTGTAGACTAAGTGGTCAATGTTAAAATCAAGGATGACAAATGATAGAAATACAGATGGGAGAAAGTTTCATGAACTGGAACCATTTCTCAATCAAAAAAGTCTATGAGCAAAAAAAGTCTAGTGTTTAGCCGGAATGACATTGTCAAATTTTTGAAGGATGTTAACATGTCTTGAAAAAATGTTACATAAGAATAGCAGCAACATATGGAAACAATTATATATTTTTTTGTTAGAAATACTATTTTCCAACGAAATTGATGCTACATTTATCAACAATTATTATTTATAAAATTTTTAAGCTCAAACAGCTACATTCTGCCGAGGTTGGAAATGGAATTCATTTCCAACCTTGGCTTGAGTGGAACATCAACTTCATGTTAGACTATAGTCATAGGCAGTACTACAAACAGTTCAACGGAAAATTCTTGCAATTCGGGAAATAATTTTAGTGGAAAATGTTGTACATTATAGTCTGTTTGGAAATGAAAGAGAGTAATAAAACCCCGAGATAAGAACCGGCCATGGGCGTGGTAATATTTCGTTTCAGGTAATTATCGGGTAACACTAATGCTAACAGGTAATGGGTGTATATTAGTATATTTTACTGGATACATCATAGAACAGGAGCCAGTGTATTGTGACAGATCAATCCAGTCTTAGAGCTGAATATACGAAGACGTGCTAGTGCAGTAGAGTAAAATTCGACTTGTGTTTAGTGACTATTGTGCCAGTGGATATAATATTGTTTGGATAAAATGTCGAGCTTATCAGATTACGTACCTGCTAAACGCGTGAAAAGATGTGCGCTATCTCAAAATAAGAAGATTATTATATTAAATGTATTTAATGCATTGAATCACCAAAATCTTACCAACAGTGTTGACGACATCGTGGAAAAGTGTTCCAAAATTACAGGGATTGGAAAATCGACTATCTACAGACTTGTAAGGGAAAGAAAAAATGAATAAGATACTGTAAATCCACCAAAATCATCTACAGGGAGGTCAAAAGACGTTATAGATGATTTCTTCAAAAATGTCAATCGCAGAAAAGTACACTCATTTTATTTAAAAAAAGAAATATCAACGCTAAACAAAATTTTAAGTGAACTTTCAGAGGACAACGATTTGCCAAAAATCAGTAGAATCAAATTATAGGCCGTCTTAAGAGAGTTGAATTTTTACTGGGAAAAGCAGAACAGGAAGTCAGTTCTTATCGATAAACATGAAATTATTTGTAGGCGAACATCCTACTTAAGATCAATTAGAAAATTCCGTGACGAAGGGAGGAATATTTATTATATAGACGAAACTTGGGTGAACGAGGGATATACTGTAACAAAAGTATGGCAAGATAAAAATGTAAAAAGTTTTCGACAAGCATTTTTGGATGGACTTTCAACAGGGTTCAAGGCACCTTCAAGTAAAGGGCGAAGATTAATAGTGACACATATAGGTAGTGCCAGTGGTTTTGTAGATGGCGGTTTACTTTTATTTGAATCTAAAAATACAGGTGACTATCACGAAGACATGAACGCAGATGTTTTCGAAGAGTATTTTACATAGATGTTGGATCTTATTCCTTCGTCTGCAATTGTCATGGATAATGCCAGTTACCATTCACGGCAGACCGAGCGGACGCCTACGACTGCTTGGAGGAAAGCCGATATAATTCAATGGTTATCCGGAAAAAACATTTCTTTTGAAACAAATATGGTGAAAGAGGAACTTTTGACACTTGTCAATCTTAATAAAGATCAGAAAAAATATGTTATCGATGAAATGGCAACAAATCGCCAAATAACGGTACTACGGTTACCACCTTATCACTGTGAACTTAACCCAATCGAATTGGTCTATACCGATAATACATAATATAAAAATATTAAATATAAGCACCAGTACTACATTTATTTACGATATGCATACATAATAAGCTTTTATAGACTATAGAGGGAGTTCAAGATTTATAACTACTTAGTTTAACTCCCAAGGAAGCTATGAACATGTGTATAGTTACGGCAACAAAGGCTTTATTTGTTTATAATATATTAGTAGTAATGTATTTAGTTTTTTTATTAGATAATCCACTAGGAAATGTATTGTCTATGGAAAAAAGTATCAAATGAGTCTGTCCCTTCGAACGACTAGATATACCGAAAAGGGCAAACGACGACGACTGCAGCTTTGCGGCTTATCTTGAAATATATCCCTGACATTTAGATGCCCGTTTCTGCTAGTCTGGGAATAATTTCCAAGATACTGGCTGCATGCAAAATACACAACCCTTGTGTACGAATAACATTATGTCGGATTATAATTGTTAATTAGGTTGGGTGGGCGGTAAATGCGGTGAAATAGTTGACAGCAGACGGGCATAAGAACAGTGCCTTTGGTTGTGCTACTGTAACTCGGAAAAACGATATTGCGGTACCAAAACGGCACAGCCATGAAAGAGCTGTTAAAATTAGGAATCTTTACACGCTACATTTCTCTTTAATGTCATGTTGATTTTTACTTCTCCAAATGTGCGAATTATTAATGTCACGAGGGGTAAAAGTAGCTTTTTCATCTATCATGAGAATATGGCGAGTAAAGGCATCGAGAGCTTGATGCGCTAAAATCCATTTATGTGAATTTTACTCTTCGTGGAAAATCTCAAGATCGTAGTTCTTCAATTTTTTGTACAGAAAATGCATCTTCATTTTGTCGCAAGGTCGCCTTCAATTTTGTAAAGGTTCTATGATCAGGAATGAGGCGCTTTGGATTCCTTTCTCGATATAACTCTACAGCTCTTCTTGAATTTTATTGTGACTCGTCGTAAATCAGCAACATATCAACTTTTTCTGAATGAGAAAACATTGTGTAAGCACAAAAGTTATACGTTTGACGGTCGTATTGAGTAATGACAAGTATTTTGTGACATTTATGACCCTTATACAACTTGAGACTCTTTAGGACGATATTGCTTATAACTTTCAAACAGGAACTAATACAAAAAAAATCTTTAATAAAAATGTATTGGAAAAAAGAGAGCTTTTTAATAGGAACAAAATTTGGGTATGTTTCTGGAAACAATACAGACAACAAACCGACAAAGGAAGCTTTTAACAAACAAAAAACAAAGTTACAGAAGATGTTCAAAGTGCCCTTCGTCCGTTTCCAAGCAGGCACGACATTTTCGTCTCAACGACATTCGAACTCTTTCGGAAATGCCCTGCTTGGTTTGGATTTCTTGACACTTTTGATTAATCCGTAGCTGCAGCTCTTCCAGGCTGTTTACAAGAGTACCATACACTAATGTCTTCAAATATCCCCAAACAAAGAAATCTAGAGGGTTTATATCAGGCCATATTGGAGGCCATAAAACAGGTCCGGCCCTTCCTACCCATCTATGTGGAAAAGTTTTGTGTAAATGCTCTCTAACGGTCATGGAAAAATGAGCTGGAGCACCATCATGCTGGAACCACATTTGTTGCCTCTAATTCAAAGGAATGTCTTCCAAAAACTCATACAGTGTGTTCTGCAGAAAGTTGAGGTAAGCAGCGCCTGTTAATCGGTTTGGTAAAACAACAGGACCTAGAAACCTGTCACCTACAATACCCATCCAAATTTTTAATGAAAAACGTGCCTGATGTTCAGATTCTATTAGAGCATGAGGATTTTCGTCGGCCCAAATATGCGTATTGTGAAAATTAAACACTCCATTTCTTGTGAACCCGGCCTCATCAGTAAAAAGAATGTTTGCAGAAAACGAGGGTCTTCAGCATCATGACGTAGAAGCCAGCGGCAAAAAACCAAACGTGCTTGATGATCATTTATTGGATTTAAGGCCTGTACTCGTTGCACATGGTATGGATTAAGCAGTTACTCGTGAAAGATTCTCCAAACAAGAGGACCACTAATTCCTACCTCGACTGATATTCTCCGCACACTCGTACCAGTGCTAGAATTTCTTCTTCTGCTCTAGGAGTGGATACCGACCTTGGTCTTCCGGATAAATGGCACTGTTTGCTCAAGGAACCGGTATCACTCAATCTTTGGTGAATTCTTCCAAACATGCGTTGTGAAGGAATCTGGCGATTTGGATAAGCGTCAACATAAAGACGTCGCGCTTCGGTGGCGTTCCCATTAGCACGACCATACATGAAATGCATGTCTGTTAATTCTGCGTTAGAGTAACCAGCCACAGCGAAAGAAAACTTGTGCACTGAGAACAACTGTCAAATACATACTGTTTATTTCACTAAACATCAACCAACTATTATAAGAAAATACACAACGTTTTTGCAAAATAAAAAAAGGGCTAAAATACATAAAACATTCCATATCTCTACAACCGTTACTTTGCGGACCTATGTTTATTGAGACTTTTCTGCTTATTTTGGTTCATACTATTACCTCCTTAAATATTTTGCACTCTTTTTTAACACCCTGTATGTATTTCGAAAGCAATAATAACGGCAATAAAACATAATTATTATAAAACCTTTTTGTTGGTCTGGCGCGTTCCGACTTTGATCCCCGACATTGATACATCATGAGAGACAGGAGCTGCGACTATCGCTACCATCCTCGTCCCTTTAGTTTCCATAAAAGAGTTCGTAATTAATTCACAACATCAGAATAAGCTTATAAAACCAGTGTTCACAAACTTACAAATCAGGTCATTTCCTAAAATACGTACGTCCCTACAAATAAGTAAAGCGAGACGGAAACATTTCTGTGGCAGGGACAAACGATATCGCTTTGGCCCCTTAAAACCCTCAATTTTTCTTCCACTTTTTCAGCCCGGAATCTCCCCCACACGAGCAGTACCAGCATTTCCAACCGACTGCGATCGCACAAATAGCGCCCGCCTTATTGAAAAATATCGGGCGGCTCTGGAAGCAGTGTTGCCGTTTCAGTACATTTGCACTGAATTCAGTACAATCTATGACGATTACACTATTGGGAATGGTTTCAAGAAAACATGAATCGTAACTTATTGAACTTACCATTTTTCACTGACGAAGCATGGTTTCATTTATCTGGTTACGTAAATAGCCAAAATTATAGAATCTGGGCTACAAACAAACCTCATACATTTGTGGAAACCATTTTACATCCCGTAAAAGTTGGTGTTTGGACAGCGATATCAAGAAGACGTATAGTAGGACCTATATTCTTCTACGAAATTATAAATGCTGAAAGATATCGAACCCTTATTTTAGAGCAATTTTTAGAACAGTTACATGATGACGAGCTGCAAGTAGGTTACTTTCAGCAAGATGGAGCAACCGCACACACTGCAAGAGCAACAATTCAATTTTTAGAGCAATTTTATGGCAAGCAGATTTCTGGCCAGCCAGGTCTCCGGATTTAATAATCCATTGGATTATTTTTTGTTTGAACATTTGAAAAACACTATATTTAAGACAGAGATACACACTATCGTAGAATTAGAAGTGGCAATTATTCGAGATACCAACAACATCACATAAGAACAGCTACAAAATGTTTTGAAAATATACACAGGAGGGTAAACTTATGCATAGCAAGCGAAGGGCACCATTTTGAACACAACATGTAATCATTTTAATTTGTTAATGTTTATTCAAGTGGCAAAATACCTAAGCGAAGTTAAATAACTATAGTCTGTTTAGAAATGAAAGAGAGTAATAAAAGCTTATTATGTATGCAAATCGTAAATAAATGTAGTACTGGTGCTTATATTCAATATTTTTATATTATGTATTATCGATATAGATGAGGTGTACTTTTAAAAAAACTTTGTGTGGCCGGGTTGTACTAAATTGTAGCAGGTAGCTAAAATTTAATTCCCGACAATCCATCTTTGTGTATGCCGCTTCAATTTCTCGGTCCATTTCTCTTATAAGTAAACAATATAAAAACAGGATTTCAAAACATGAGGCTACTTTAATCATCATAACCGGGTTAAGAGGGTTTTTAGTAATTCAAATAAAATTATTCAATATTATTATCAAACTATTTATATTTTAAAATTAATGAATAGACTTTTATTCCACATAAAAATATATGTATTTTGAAAATTCAAATTATGGTGAGTAAATGTAGTGTTATATAAATGTACAATAAAGAAAATAAAAAAGTAGGTACATTAAAATTCATCCTCTGAATATTCTGATGAATTATCTTCGTCTCCTAGATTGATAACGATAGGTTCCACAGTAACGTCAATTAAATTATCGAGTTCCCACATTTTCTCCTCTTCTTTTTGTACATGATGTATACATATTTGCCAGTTATCTGCAGTTACTCGTTCCAAGAAATTTTTTAACAAAATTTACACGTCACTTAATTTAAACGTCGTATTATTTCGCGCTACATCTCCTTTTACCTGCGCCCAGACTAATTCGATTGGGTTAAGTTCTCAGTGATAAGGTGGTAACCATAGTACCGTTATTTTGCCGATTTGTTGCCATTTCATCGATAACATATTTTATCTGATCGTTATTAAGATTGACAAGTGTCAAAAGTTCCTTTTTCACCGTATTTGTTTCAAAAGAAATGTTTTTTCCGGATAACCATTGCATTATATCGGCTTTCCTCCAAGCAATCGTAGGCGTCCGCTCGGTCTGCCGTGAATGGTTAAAAGCATTATCCATGACAATTACAGACCCCGGAGGAATAAGATCCAACATCTGTGTAAAATACTGTTCGAAAACATCTGCGTTCATGTCTTCGTGATAGTCACCTGTATTTTTAGATTCAAATAAAAGTAAACCGCCATCTACAAAACCTCCAAAACACTACCTATATGTGTCACTATTAATCTTCGCCCTTTACCTGAAGGTACCTTGAACCCTGTTGAAAGTCCATCCAAAAATGCTTGTCGAAAACTTTTTACATTTTTATCTTGCCATACTTTTGTTACAGTATATCCCTCGTTGACCCAAGTTTCGTCTAGATAATAAATATTCCTCTCTTCGTCACGGAATTTTCTAATTGATCTTAAGTAGGATCTTCAAAAACAAATAATTTCATCTTTATCGATAAGAACTGACTTCCTGTTCTGCTTTTCCCAGCAAAAATTCGACTCTCGTAAGACGGCCCATAATTTGCTTCTACTGATTTTTGGCAAATCGTTGTCCTCTGAAAGTTCACTTCAAATTTTGTTTAGCGTTGGTATTTCTTTTTTAAAATAAAATGAGTGTACTTTTCTGCGAATGACATTTTTGAAGAAATCATCTATAACGACTTTTGACCTCCCTGTAGATGATTTTGGGGGATTTACAGTATCTTGTTCATTTTTTGTTTCCTTTAAAAGTCTGTAGATAGTCGATTTTCCAATCCCTGTCATTTTGGAACACTTTTCCACGATGTCGTCAACACTGTTGGTAGGATTTTGGTGATTCAATGCAAATACATTTAATATAATAATCTTCTCATTCTGAGACAGTGCACATCTTTTCACGCGTTTAGCAGGTACGTAATCTGATAAGATCGACATTTTACCCAAACAATATTATATCCACTGGCACAATAGTCACTAAACACAAGTCGATTTTTACTCTATTGCACTAGCACGTCTTCGTATATTCAGCTCTAAAACTGGATTGATCTGTCACAATACGCTGGCTTCTGCCCTATGATGTATCCAGTAAAATATACTAATGTACATACATCCATTACCTGTTAGCATTAGTGTTATCCGATAATTACCTGAAACGAAATATTACCACGCCCATGGCCTGTTTTTATCTCGGGGTTTTATTACTCTCTTTCATTTCTAAACAGACTATAAGAAATGCCACAAATAAATTCTTTTAAACACTACAATATCTAATGTTTTTATCCCAAATATTGTAAATAAATCTTAATACAGTAAAATATGTTTCTTTTACCCCCTTTTAAAAAAGTGCTGTGTGGCAACACTGTCTAGAAGCCCATCGCGTGCCGGCAGTGCCGCGTAGACGCCGCGACGCCCTCGGCTAGCACTTCCCTCGCCCTGGCAGTTTGTCTCCGTCAGCGCCCCGGAGTCCCGGAATTATCGGCCAGCTTTGTATCTATCAGGCCGGCGGCAGCGTCAGAGAGAGGATCCGGGGCTCGGCGCTTCGGGGGGCGGCGGGAGATCGTGTACGGGGGCTGATCATAGTTGACACGGAGGTGTGAGACTAATGAAATAGGGGAATATGTATTAGCACGTCGAAATGGGGTGTATGCACGGCAGCAAATCGATGGAGGGATAGCGTAACCCACCGTATTTTTTTAATTACCGTCAAATTTCACGCCCCAAAAATAAACATCATTTCAGTAACAGAACCATCGCGTCGCCTTTGTAATACTTCTCTATCGAATCACCTGGATTTCAATCTAGAATGGGCAATTTGCATATTTTGTTATTTTATTACCAAAATATTCAGTTCATTTTATGTGTACTGTGTTAGTTTTATGTCATTCTCTGCAAAAATAAAGCGGTAGGTAATAAATTAATAGATTTATTACGTCTTTCCCAACCACAAAGACTCGAGAAATACAATTATTATTTGTTTTGTTGGTGTGCATTGTGTATAATATCCATATAATTATAGTAAATAATGGCAACAGAGAGTGGATTTGTTAAAGGACAATCAGACCTGCCCAAAATTGACTCTTTGTCAATGTTTTCGCTTCTGGAAGAAAATCCAAATTTTATGGTGAATAATTTGAAGACATCTGCGTTTTGCATCACTTTGTTGCTAAGGTGCCATTTTCCCCTGACAGTAAAAATTATGGGGTATTACACCTTTTTCTAGTTGTAGTCTTTGTACATTCCCATTTAAATTGTGCTGCCAATAATTATCCATATCTTCTTCCAACTATTAATTTTAAAACACACATCTTTATAATCTCTGAATAAAGTGAAAAATGACTTACGGTGAAATGATCTTCGTAACAATATAACTCCGTTCTGTTCGATAGTGTTGCATTCTCTTTTTCGTCTCTATTCAGTGAAATGCACCATTTCTTACGCGTTTTCTCATTTTTAGGAACCGAGAAGAATATTTTTTCCGGGGTGGTTACCGTAGTGTTTTTGCACTTTGGTACCACACAATACTTATGTTCCGGTTTTCAAACCGGTATTAATACCGATTATAAATATTCCAACCGATCTTTACACCAGATACTTATAAGCAGCAGTCTTTATTAATAAATCTAAGCTTTATACCTACTGTATTTATTTTGGTACTTTTAAAGTTACTTATAACGGTATTTAAACCAAAACATAGCGGTATTTGTACGGGCACTTATACCGGTAATCTAACCGGTATTTATAACGATATGTAAACTTGTACTTATATCGGTTCTTATACCGACAGTTATACCAGTACAAACACCAATAGTGGCAGTATAGTAGTTATACCGATATAAATATTAGTTATATCGGTAAGGGATTACTCTATTCAAATAGTGATGTATTCGTCCACGGCAACCGTGGAATAGAAAGAAAAATATACTTTACGAGTTTGTTATAGCCGGAAGGCCGTCCTTTACGACAAATTTATTGGTCTATGCTCTCCGTTTCGTCGCCTCGACCTTTATAAATTATTTTTATGTTACTTTATATCGAAGGGAAGAAAACACAGGCGCATCGATCAAGAACGCTGTAAACTTGCTATATATAGGGTGTTTCTTAAGTAGAAGTTAAATACACAGGGACGTGTTCTGCCGCCGAAAATAAGGGCTTGTAAATTTTTTTTAAAAAATCCATCAGTTTTTAATTTCTACACCGCTGGAAATAATTTAACCAAATTCTGTGTGCATATTTATTTTATAATGTAGCGTAGGTATGAAACAAAAAATTACCAGATTTACAAACTTGTCATTGACAGAGGTGTGGGTATCATCAATCATTATTTGCCAAAAAAATATATATCACCCTGTATAATATTACATATAAAATAGGTCATCATATCTAATGTGTTATCTTCAATTTCTGTTACTTTACTACACAACCAGGTATAGTTTGCTGAAATAAGTGCTCCTCAGATTCAATTAATGTGAACCTTGCAAACTAAGGTGTTGCGACGTCCCCCAACAAATGGCCAAAATTGACTTGATTCTTGAGTGCCTTGTCCAATCACGTTATTACCGAATATTTCATTTAAAATATCACGAGCAGTCAAATTAAAATGTAGGGGAGCCCCATCGTGCATAACCCACATTCTTCTTCGTAGCACATATGGAACATCGTTCAGGTAAAACGTTGTTAACAAAATGTCTGTAGGAGGCACTGGTTAAAGTTCTTGATAAAAAGTAAGGAACAAAAAAGTTTGCAATAATACCCATAGTCGCGTCAAATTAGCATAAAAATAGTGAAAATGGACAACTTTTTGCGGAGAAGTCCGATTGAGATGCTGTTTTCTGCAAAATATTCAGGGAATTGTTTGCAAAAGGTACATCTAACCTCTGCACGCTCGATAGTTTATTTAACAAATGACCCATTTTTGTTGAACATATGGCAAATGTCACACATGATTCAACAAAAATGTCTGGAAAATGTTCTCTCGGGGGTTTTCGAGGTCCCTCTTTATCACTTTGGTGTTAGCTTTATTATTTATTGCTAAATTGTTGTAACTGGGCTAATTAACAAATTAAAAACTCCACCCCGAAATCACTAGAGAACCGGAATTATTCCGGGATTTCTGGCCTTTTAAGGCAAACCATCGGACAAGATTTTTGCAAATATAACTGTTTATTGTTCGATTGTTGCAACCTCGCTAATTAACAAATTAATAACTCTTCTCCCGGCATTGTTAGAAAATCGGATTTTTTTTTTGCAATAATTCTGGGATCATGGGGAGAACCATCGGCACAAGGCGCAGATATGGAAATTTTATAAGACCTAAAAAAATATTCAAAATAGGTAACTAAAAAAATATTGTATATACTCCCGACAAGAATTCAGACGACTTACGTCATACGAACAAATGAATAATTCATTATATTTTCATCAAAATATTTACGAAACTTCAACTGATAGTAATAAAACTATATACTACACTAAAAGTTTGCATTATATATTGGACTAAATTGCAAAATTTGATTGTTTTTAACGCGACCAAATATCGAAAATTAGGTTGACAATAAAAACAAAAGTGTAACGTCAGCCGTGACGTAAGACGTCTGAATTCTTGACACGAGTATAGTTCCTAGGTTTTTGAGAAAAAAAAGAGTGGAATTGAACAAAATAAAAAATGTACCTCCTAATGCCTTCTTTTTCCATAAAAAAGGAATCTAATTATATAGTGCAATTTTATTAGTGCTACGTTTTTGTTCGTTTTTCTATTTGCTTCCATTATTGAGAAAAACTTTAAATAACTTGATTTGCACCCCTACCGAAAAGGGGCTGTAATATTTTAAGTGAGGTTCGGATAAGAAAATTTTGTGTGAAATACCGTCCTTAAAATTGCATAAAAACTCCACGTTTTCATATTTTCCAATTACTTCCGGTACACCCTGTATAGTAACTAATTTTAAAATTAATATATCTTATTGAAACAACTAATTGTTATAATTAAATAAAAACAAAGTTCTAATTGCATCGAGAACTTCATGTAAATGGGACAAATATAAAAACGTATACATTTCATAATATCCTATATTGCAGACAATGATAATCTATCATTAAAACAGTAGATAAGTATACAGGGTGAGTCAGTCATAATGTCATTAATTTTAACCACGTATTCGGGAGGCCTAATAAAGGCAGAAAATCGAAAAAAAAAAATTTTTACTCGACCTTTAAAAAAATAAACAAATCACCCTATAAAAATCAGTAACACGGCGCTCCTGGTACGCTACGATGGCGCACCCGACGAAATTCTAATGTCACAGACTTGCCGTATTAACCATGGATGCCACATTTACATACATAATATCATCTAACACATCAGCGTGTTATTCAAATTTACCTCCATTTAGCACTGCATTTCCCGCATTTCGTCCACCTCATATTTGTAGATCATGCCACCCATTGGAGGGGGGATTTAGAGAATACAGGCAGTAGTTTGTTTATTTCGGTCTAACCTCACGTATTTGGCGTAAATTCACAACGCATAATTTTACAAATTCCGATTATGTGGAAATGGTAGTGTTATACGGAGAATGTTTACGAAATGCGACTGAATTTTATTAATAAAGTGCTATGGACGGATATGGTTATACTTATGTGGGCTGTAAACAGGTTAGTATCATACTACTTAAAAAACAATACATTTCTAGGCTAGATGTACGTAACTACAAATTGTACATTTGGTTATGTGTGCGGTTAATTGTACTTACGAGTAATACTAAAAATTCATATTTATTTGTAAAACGTAGTGAAAACGTAATATCAAAATTATTAAACTGTAATAGCCTAGCATTCGAAAACATTTATTTATTATCTACATTTGTTTTTATTAACAAATAAATCAATATTTAAGGAAAATTCATTCATGTATCTAGATTAAAAAAATAGTTTTACTCCTTGTTAAATAACAGTACAAAAACTAGGTAACTAGGTTATTGACCTAATAAGGTCAAGGTCAAGATTAACTCTCGATTAGCGGCGTGCCATTTCGGTCTTGGACAGTTTTCTGTCGACAACATGATGGTTTTTTATTAAGTACTTAGTATTTAAACACGTAACACTTTTCAGCTTCTCAATAATTTACCCATTGGGTATAAGTTTTCTATGTAATGTACGTAAATGGTTTATTACTCAGTTTATTATTAGACACGTTGGAGTTTTGTTGCAGTCATAACGGCTACATTTGCTCAGAGAAAAATCGACACGCGAGTGTACGGGTATCGTTTGATTGGGCCGTATTTTCTACGGGAAAACCTGAGTGGACCGCGTTACTTGCAATTTTTAATAGAATTATTTGATTTTATTGGGTATTAACATTTTAAATTATTATTGGCTGAAGTTGAACTGAGCAAGAAAAAATGATATTCTAAAATAGTCAGTACAACCGTTTATTTGTGATGTCTAAAACCTAGGTGGGTAGGTACTAAATAGAAAAATATTACAACTTGACAACATTGCATCATGTCGATATCGAGTTGAACTGTCAGCTGTAACCGACCAAGGCTGTGACCGGTCAGTGACAGTCTGAAAAGGGGGTTTAAATAATGATTTGAAAATATTTTTTTTCGGCGTAAATATGCATTTAGATTTTTTTTTAATCACGTATTCGCATTATACTCATTATTCCCTATCTCCTCTTAAAATTAATGACATTATGACTGACTCACCCTGTATATTTTTCAAAAATATTACAACTTTGGTCAAAAATATCTTATAATTGACCGAATGACAGTTTATTTTTAAAACAATAATTGCTAATAGAGTAAAGAATGATAGTATTCAAACAAGGTTATATTCGAACCGAATGAAGTTATGTCCGAGGAATACTGAGCCTAGTGTGTGATTAGTTGAATAGGCATATAATTGGGAGTAGGATAGCGTTTTCTCCGTGTACCACTCATACGTTGAAAGAAAACTGATGTTGAAATTCGAGATTCCAAGGCATTTCATCAGACGAAACATACTTATTGTGGAAGTTTATTATAGCTTTCTGGAAAAATTAGCTTCGTTGATAAACAATTTGACAGCGGTAAAGTCAACATTTTGTTAAATTTTGTTAAAAATGCAGTGGCAAAATTGTAGGCAGAGCCATGTGACACGGATATAACATTATTTGATGCTTCAGAACGGACCAATCTAATTTATATGATTCATATTAAGATTTACAGTGATTTTCCCAGTAGCTACTAGATTTTTTTTGTAAAAAAACCTCCTGTACATGCTTTTGAAATAATAAAGTCACTCCTTCGAAACAGTTTTTGATCTTCTGGAGGTTCTGAGTAGAAATTTCATGAAATCTATTATTATTATTATTATTATTTATTATATACACTGTTCTACAGGTTTGCACCCAATTACAGAACAGGTGGGTACAGCATGTGAGAAAATATAAATAATAATATTATGTTGTAGCGGTTGTAACAAGATAAAAAAAAGAAACAAAAAAACTATTTCACATAAATTATTGAAATCTATTTAAATATGTCTTCAGATTATTAAGGCTGGTGTTAAAAATATCAACATTACTGCAGATCCTATTATGGATTCTACACATAAAATGCAGTGGTGAATTTTGTAGCAAATTCGTCCGTGCAACTTCTAGGTGAAAGGTTCTAGTTCGTCTAGAATTCAGTCGTGGGACTGATAGATTCAATTTAGTCAGAATAGGTGGGCAATCTAGGTTATTATGTATAATTTTATAAAGAAAAATCTGCGAAAAGTATTCACGTCTAGCATTGAGTGACAAAAATTCAAATTCATTGAGTAAATTGCAATGTGAATACCCCACAGGTGGATAAGCACCATGAGACCTAAAATACAAAAGTTTCAAAAATCTTCTTTGTATATATTCTAACGTATTTATATGAATATTATAATTGGGACACCAAACAAGCGACGCATATTCAAGTTTACTTCTAACAAAGGAGCAGTAAAGAATTTTTAGAGTATTTACACTAATAAAATCCCGACTGTTACGTATAATGAATCCCAGTGTTCGAAGGGCTTCTCCAGCAATAGTTTGAATATGGGATGAAAACGTTAATTTTGGATCAAAGACTATACCGAGATCTCGGAACGTGGCTGGTCTCTCTAATTTTATACCATCTATATCGTAATCAAAAGTAACACAAGACAAATTTCTTGTAAATGACATGACATTGCATTTAGCAATATTAAGGGGTAGTTTATTAATTGTGCACCATCTAGATAAATTACATAAATTATTCTGAAGTCGCCAACAGTCTTCTATAGTTCTGACAGTTGTAAAAATCTTCAAATCGTCTGCGTAAAGTAAACAAGGCACATCTAATACGTCAGGTAAGCTGTTAATAAATATATTGAATAATAGTGGTCCCAGAACCGAACCCTGTGGTACCCCAGAGGAAGCTAAAAATTTGTTTGATTTAAAACCGTTGTAGACGACATATTGGCTACGAGAAGTCAAGTAAGACTGAAACAAATTTAAAAGTGAGTCAGTAAAGCCAAATTCATGTAACCTGTGTAATAATAGTGTATGACTCATTCTGTCGAACGCTTTTGAGAAATCTGTATAAATTACGTCCGCCTGTGTCTGCATATCCAATGATTCGGAAAGGAACTGAGTAATGCAAAGTAAATTGGTGTTCGTCGATCGGCCTTTCATAAATCCATGTTGATAGATAGATAGCTGGTTTTTAACACTAAAGTAGATATTATCGTGTAATAATATTTCAAAAACTTTTGCAAAGTTACATATTATTGAAACTGGCCTAAAATTAGAAATATCAGATCTATCACCTTTTTTATGTATCGGACAAACTTTAGATTCCCTCCAAACTTTGGGAAAAGTACAAGTAGATAGACACAAATTATACAGAGCTGTTAATGGATAGGAAAAAATATGGACGCAATCTCTAATCAGAAAAGAAGGAACACCATCAGGTCCCGTAGTCATTTTGTTCTTAAGCCTCTTTATTGCACGCTTGACATCTATCTCATTAAAACGCAAAACCTGGACATTCGAATTATTAAAATGAATATGTAGATTGTGTGTAGTGTTATCATTCATATCATCATCTTTTGTAAATGAACCACTAAAAAAGTTTGCAAAAGCATTCAAAATTTCATCTGAAGAGTTGAGAGACCTTCCGTTATAATGCATCAGATTTGAGACATTTGTTAAACCCTTTTATTATTAATAAACGCCCAAAATTTAGCAGGATCGCTTGTTATGTTGTTTTCAGCAGTGCGTACAAAATTTTTATAAGAAGTGTTAACTTGATTTTTATGTCAGCTCTAAGAATCTTAAATTCTGTTAGTGCGTTAATATCCCCTTTTTTATATCTTCTCCAGATTTTATGTTTAAGACGAATATTATTAATAATACTGCGATTGAACCATGGGGGATATGTTAAGTTAGGAACTGATTTATATTTTGGAACATGAGCTGCAAAGGCGGAGTTTAATTTAACATAGAATTCCTCACATGCAATATTGACATCATCATAGGATGAAATAAAAGACCAGTCGATATTTAACAGAGTTTCATACAATTGAAATAAATTGGCTCTTTTAAAATTATAATAACTAGTTAAGTCTTTAGGAAACCTATTCTTACTGTCAATTACTAAAGGTAAAATTATAGAAAGAGCAGGATGATGCTTGTCTTCCTTTGTAATAGGATCCATACATTTTTCAACGTTACATCCATTTGTGCACAACACTAAGTCAAGAATTTTGTTAAAGTGATTATATTCAAAATTTTGTTGAAACATATTACAAATATTAGTAAAATTCAAAAAAGATAAAATTTGACGATTTGTCTGGTGATCGCGAAGATAAGATGCATAATTACTAATATTAAAATCGCCAACTACAATAACGTTGTTTTTATGGACACAATCTAGGGTACTTAATATATCGAAAAAATTTTCGTAATCATCAACACTTGTATCCGGTGGTATATAAATTACAAGAATAAATATTGACTGATTGTTAAAAAAGACGTTAGCGCCTACTATATCCACAGTTGGTATAATATCGAGTCCAACATTAGTCAGATTAATGCTTGTTGATTGTAAATAATTGTTTATTGCAATAAGAACACCCCCCTCCCCTAGAACGACCTATAGCCGTAAAATTTCTATCCGATCTATAAATGGTATAATTGGTACAAAATACCTCAGCGTCGTAAACTGTCGCGTCCAGCCAAGTCTCAGTAAGAGCCAAAATAGGATAATTAAAGCAAACAGAAGCATTATAAATATCAACAGTTTTGGTTTTAAGACCACGAGTATTTTGATAATAAATTATACACTCTTTACTACAATCCCCTGCGATAGAAGTATGAGAAAAAGTGGAACACAAATTGATTTCCGGTGTAAGATTATCAGATGACTTTGATTGCTATTTTACAGCCAGAATATCGTTACGAAGTTTATCTCGCGCTTATCTCTATTGGTAAGTGAAACAACCATATAAGAACTAATGTTAAAAGTTGGAAGTAGATTACATTACAAATACGTCAGCAGTTCAAAAGAAATCGCAAAATTCATTTTAAAGCCCGCCATTATTATTGCAAACGATTATACACAACACAGCTGATAATTTTATGCTTCAGTTATACAACTTTTTCTACCAGCGCAGCGTCGTATTACAAGGTTGTATGAACTGCACGAACGTTGGCAGTAAAAAATAATTATCGAATACCCTCGAGACACCACGTCGTGCCTTGCACAGCGAATGACAGAGACTGCAAAGCGTGCGGATTCGTCTTCTCTCTTCCTGAAAGTTGGCGAGGCACCGCCTCAGGATTTTCAGGATGCGAGAAGTGTAAATTATACCCGGGACGTTATATTTTAAATTTAGAACCCCTAAAAGTGGCATAAAGCTGGCGAAAGGCTGTTTAAAATTCACAAATTCGCAGCTACGCTCTAAATTAGTGTTTAATTGTGGATATTTCACAATTCCTGGTAGAGTTTCTTTGTGAAACTGGGCTTTTGTCTAGACTTACAATTCGCATCATGTTTTGGGCGAAATGAAACAAATACGTATTAATTTAGTTCTTCATTATACAGTGCTTTCGAAAAGTAACGAATTAATTCATTATTTTTTAAATTGAGAAGTTCTCGAAAAAATCCCCTGGCACGTCGATTTTGTTTTTTAAAAAGGCACTTATTGACATACGACCCACATTTGTGACGGCATGGTTGTTCGACAATTTTTTTTAAATAGCAGCCCCCAATTTTGACCATGCCATTTGAAAGAGCGTGTCATTCTACATACATACATCATGAAAAATTATGGTGTTACATAACAAAAAATTCAAGAAAATAATGTTTGAAGATTTAAAAATTTAATTTTCACAATACTGCAAATGATAATGAATATGTAAAAAACCGACTAAATTAAATGTTCAAATTGTGCACCGTTGGCTGCCTGACAGTAGCCAAGAAGATTAATAAATTCTTTTTGGACATTATCAATAACTTCAGGAGGTATACGATGTATCTCGTGACGAATTCTTGCTTTTAAATCTTCTAAATTAACCGGTCTAGTAACGTATACTTTGCTTTTTAAATATCCCCACAAGAAATAATCTAGGGGTGTCAAATCAGGCGATCTGGCTGGCCACTCAATCGGCCCCCTTCTTTCTATCCAACGATTCGGGAACAGCTCATCTAAATAAGCACGGACATGTGTTACATGGGAATTGCTATTTAAAAAAATTTTCGATAACGCCATATCTCGAACAACGATGACGTCACAAATATGGGTCGTATGTCAAAAAGTGACTTTTTTAAAAACAAAATCGACGTGTCAGGGGATTTTTTCGAAAACTTCTCAGTTTCACAAATAATGAACTTACTTATTCGTTACTTTTCGAAAGCACTGTATGTAAAAATGGTATTTATTATCTGATTTAATTCGGTTTTTTTATGAAGAAGCAGTAAAAACTCTATTCTGGTGCAGTTTCCGCCTACTTTTCCGCGATTTTTTTTCACTATCAAATTTTACAAAAACAGTTTAGCAATTTTTTTTCTTCAAATCTAACTACGGCAATGGATTCCCTAAAACGGTTATACAGGCTGATTCAACACATATCTAAAAAAAATTTTGAATGTACATGGAACTCTTAAAAATACAATTTTGTAAAAATAAAACCAAAAAGAGCGGTTCAAAAATGATTTAAAAATACACTTCCGCACGGCACTGGAAATTGATCCACTATAAAACCTAATAAGGCGTATAATCGGAAAGCGGAAAACATATTTTAACATTCTGCGCCAGAATAGAGCTTTTACTGCTCCATCTTTTTTTTAGAAAAAAAACCGAACCAAATCGGATTATAAATACCATTTTTACAGACCTGTTTTCATTTGAAATGGGTCACACTGTATATGAACAATTTAATTGAATACGAAAAACAAATACTGGTCAAGCTATAGAAACATTTATTGAAAAAGTTAAGAATTATTGAAGACAATAAACTCAATCATAAGAATACAGCGCAACATTGTAGACCGAACTTTTCTTTGTAAGCTTATAAAGATGCTGTAGGTCTTTTATCTCGAAGATTGAGCAAACTCTTTTAACAAACAGAGAGAACTGAATGTAGACAAAATTGATTTCAATAAGACATTGTACTGATGAAGGAAATAAAGGAAAAAATACAAATGGATATCTTTTAAATTAAATAAGGTTGTTTTATCATTCTCCATTATCTACCGTGTTTTCAGAATTGGTTTTATTTTTTTTTTAATATCTGGAATAATTTATACAGGGCGTCTTGTAATGAATGTACCAAAGAAACTGTAGATTGTAGACTCGTTTAAGAGATGCAGGCTGTTAAACGTGAAAACTTGGAACGCATTATTCAAAGGGCTGATAATTGTTTTTGAAATTTTATCATGACGATATGATGTTCGGTAACAGCATTGGTTACTTATGTAATACAGTTGCTGACTGATTTTTGACAGGCCTAAAATAAAATTATCTCCAATACATGTCTCATAACTACCTTATGTTAAAAATAATAATGTTGAAGATACTAGAATCAATCCACCCATCAAAAAATAAATTTAGAAAGTAATTTTACCTTTAGCTCTACTAGAAAAACTTTTTGTCCCTGAGGAACTGCCAAAAATTGTATTGCTTTTATTAAATCTATGTAAATTTAATAAGCCATTCATTTTCACAATTCAAATAACACATATTATGTTAAACTAACCTGAAATAACGTTATTATGACCAAAATAGGATACATAATTGAGCTGCATATGTAAAATAAAAGGCATTTCACAGTTTTTCAAAGAGAGATATCAAAAACTCTTAGCAGCAGTTGTCAATTATGCCAAATTCTAACATTCAAAAAACCGGTTTCCAAATTTAGACTTGCACTCACCGTTCACGTGGTTCTCCTCCCCCTCATTTGGACTCTCAGTATTTTTGTCCTCCGTCGTTTCTCCAGCACCTTCTTGATTCTCTTTATTTTCGTTCTCGGCTTGGGGTACGGAATCCTTACTAGTGTTGCAACCCATTTTATTCGCTTATTTCTCACTCCACTTACTAATTTATCACTAGATTTAAATTGTTCTGAGAACACTTCTTAACAACAACAACGATACACCTAGTTTTTTTTTAAGTCCCTTAAAAAACAGACATTAATTTAAATCGTCCAACATAAAACCCTGTGAGAAAAGATAATTTATACAAATGTTGTGAACAATTGTGAAAACTAGACCTATCTGATTGAGATAAACAGAAAAATTATTCACTCTAATAATTACTTACATACTGGAATATTGAAAAAATTATCCAATTTTGTATTTAATTCTGAAATGACTTACTTTTCCAATCCTTCTGTAAAAATATTCCAACATGCGCTGTTCTGAATTTCCTGTTTATCTCATAACAGATTAATAACGAAAAGATCTTAGTGTAACATATTTAACAAACAGCTTGACACTCACTAATATATATTTTCAACTAATTAGGTCCGTTTGGGATTAAGACACTTAGTATCACTCGGTTAAGTCGAAATTATTTAAAGAAGTACGTAAATTTCCCGGGATGGAATTAAAAGAATGGCACGCACCCCTTGTTGAATGAATACGGACAAACAAGGGTGTTTCTCCCTGTTCATTTCAAAACATTCGCGATTAGAGCGTGCGCTCTGTCGGGCACTCGAAATGACTCACAAAAACGTTGCCTGATTTTGCATCGGTGTGATTAATTGCAGCAGAAGATATTTATCGATTTCCGCGAGATACTCACATAAATAAATGCAACGCTCTTTGCTAATAATTAAAAACAAATACCTGAATATTTCGCTGACAGTTGTGAGCGTTATGCAACCCACCTTACGCCGTCACAGCGTTCTAGATCGGAGAATATCTTCATAAAATTTGAACTGAACTATTGGCAACATTGATTAAAAGCAGTGAGGACTTTAACCTCACTTTTGATTACTTTTGAGTATTTTACGTTTTCTAATGAGTTTCTTTTAATAACACAGTGTATTTCTACTATTATAAATCTCCAGGAAAAGTGTACTAGTGAAAAATCATAGAATTACAAGGTAGAGTTCTAATTTCTAAGCAGTAATCGTATTGTTTTGCATTTGTAATAGTGTAGAAACCAGTGATCCTCAACATTTCTCGTTCACAGGACATATGAATCAGTTCAGTGCTTCTAAATAGTTTTTATTCAAGATGGAATTGAATGAACAAACAACGAAAGTATTATTTTATGTATCTAGACTTGTTTATCCAAGATATAACCCGTTTTGGTTTATATTTTATATGTATTTATCATACTTTAAGATAATTAAAAGAAGATTGACTTACATTTTGCAATCAAAACCGTACAAATATATTTTAAATTCTTTAAGCTGTAAACCAAATCATTTTAACGATATTAATAATACAGTTGTAGTTTATGAACACAATTTGTATAGAACAGATAGACTATTAAGATTATTTTGCCTTAAAAAGCAGAAATGTAGACTTGTACGTGTTTTACCTTCATCGATATGCCAAAAAAATAGTATTATTTGCTCCGAGACTTGTTACAACAATTTAAAAAATTGTGGATTTGATACAGAATTAAAACTAATGAGTTTCAATGAGGGTTTGGTGAACTTTGCCGACGAAATTGACGTGTCTCTTATAAGTTGCCCTTATGACATAGGAAATGCTGTAATCGACGTTCTTTTAGAGCAGTACTTTAAAACTCCCAAGTTGTTGAATAAGGGCGACATATTCGAAATCAACATTAAATATTTCGCCCAAGAACAATTTTACGTGAATAATAAAATCAATCACGTGGAAAGTATATTTTTTAAATGCAACAAACTACTATTTCAACATTCTGAAGGCGAGGGAACTTATTTTTGCGCTATAGGCCAAACTGCCATAAAACAATCAGCAAATGTACAAAGTTTTGTGCCTCCTACCAGCACAAGAAGCGTAAATAGAAACTTTAGCAGCTTTGAAGAAATACCTTTGTGTCCGTATGGATTGGAGAGTTATTTAGGAAGCATGAAGAAGGCTGTGACACCTTTTCTTAGAAAAAGTGAGTTATTGTTGACCTTTTAATATTTTATTTTTAATGTTAAGACAAAAATGTCCTATACATACATATTGATGTAATGATGTATTTTTTTACTATCATTTATCATTATCGATTTTGGTATTAGGGTTGGCTACATCTTTTATGCATGTATCTAATATTTTATGATATCGTAGCGCAAACCTAAAGGCATTTTAGGTATATTTCATTTTCCTGGAACGTACACAATCTTGCAATAAATAGAATATTCGCGGAATGTCACACAGTGTATTGAATATAAGTTACATTAGCAATTTATCCAATATAAGTAAGCTAAAAGTAGAAAAATGAGGATAAATATGACATAGCTATAAAAATACAGATTTACATCACTATTTACACTGATGCAGATTAAACAGGATAACAGCCAAACACAGAGTGTTCTCGATTTTTCGTTCTTAACCAATCTCTTCTTGCTAAACAAATAAATATTTTTCCGTCAAACTTGGCATGCAATAATCATAATGAAAAGTTAATATTTTAAATAACTTTTTTCAATTAAAGCCAGTGGCGTAGATATGGGGTCTTGTTCACCCTTAGTCTTCTACATCAGTTGTAAAAAGTATTGTTTTAGTACAAATATTAAAATTTTATTTAATTTCTGCAAAAAGTGATTTCGAGGAAATTCACTAAACAGCTTTGTTTTTCAGATGTTTTGACTTTTTATAATCTGGGTCCTATAAAATTTTAAATTAGTCAAAATATCTGAAAAACAAAGCTGCTTAGTGAATTTCCTCAAGAGCACTTTTCCAGAAAATAGAATAAAAAATTAGTACTTATTTGCACTGAAAAAAAAATACTTTTCACCATTGGTGTAGGAGTTTAACGGCTTCAAAAGTGAACAAGACCCCACACCTACGCCACTGGCTTTAGTTCAAAAAAATTGTTGTCAAAACATTAACATGTTGTTATGATAACTGCATGCCACTGCATACTGTTTGAACGAAAAATATTTATTTGTTTTGTAGGAAAATAGAGAGCAGAGAAAATGCTGTAGAAAATACCCTATTATCTTTTCCTGCTCCATCTTTTCCCAAAGTTAAGAACGAATAAAGCGAGGACACCTGTATAATACAAAATTAAATTTTACTAATTCTTAGTGGTGCAAAGGCAGTTATTAATATCTCTGATCATATTGGGTATCTTGATTTTTAGGTAAAGTGAATTTAAATCCTACATTTCTCTTACAAGGCGAAAGAGGATGTGGGAAAGAAATTCTGGTATGTTCACTGGCTCGTCAAATAGGAATGCACTTTTATAAAATCAACAATTCCGATTTGACGGCCAATATCTATGCTCAAAACGAGACCAGAATTCGAAATGCGTTTTTCAACGCTAAAATGGCAGCGCCCTGCATCATATCCATTCATAATTTCGAGGTAAGAATAATAAATATGCACTGTTTATTAAAAGTCTTCAAAAAGAAGTCTATTTATAGGGTGTTGGGGAAAATGTGGGTGCAGATAGAACATAAAAAATTATAGGAGCTTGATCGATTGATACCGGTTGACGTTTGACTAACCCCCTAATCAATGAGGTTTTTCAGGTTTCTCTCATTCCTGCACTGAATGGTGGTTAGGACCTACCAACGTAAGTCGTTCCTGGGCGCAAAAGCGGTCTGCTTAATAATAATATGCCGCCCCCTCTCCCGCACAAGTCTTCGACTTCTGGTCTAATCATCGTGATTAGAATGAGGGGGTAGAAATATTATTATTTTTTTTATTCTAAATGCACCCGAGAGATTTTCCACATTTTCCCGGACACCCGTATATTGGATTTATTTATTTTTACTACATTTTGTATACCACTACCCATACATTTTCCTATAGAATTTTGGGAAAAACAATGAGGGTGAATACGACGAACGTATAATGGACTATTTTGCTAAGGAACTAAACACTTTATTCGAAAAAAACTCCTTCCCAGTCATCCTATTCGGTTGTAGCAACTCTAAGACCATTCCTGTAGAGCTAAAAAAACTCTTTTTGGAAACCTTCGAAATCGATGCTCCAGACGCCATCCAAAGAGAAGAAAATTTAAGGTGGATCTTAGAAGAAAGAGGCAACAAAGCCAGTGCAGATTTAAGTGAGGTTGCCAATAAGACTCACGGATTTTTCTTTGAAGACTTGAGAGCGCTGGTATACTACGCGCAGTTGAACGGAAAATCAAACAATTGCGAAGAATGTTTAATTAGTGAGGAAAATTTCATATCAGCCATAGGTGATTGTTGTCTTTTTTACAGTAACTTTTAGTGGTGGTCAGTACGATGAGGCAGCGCCTCAGTAAAGATTTGAAAGTATAAGTAACAAAAATAATAATTATTTTACCGCTTTCTTTAGTTGACTTCCAAAATTGTAGAGAGTGACTAATCGCTAGCTTGTAGACTAGCGCGACGGGTGAAGCGTGCAGGGAGCAACATTTCATAGGCGTACTAAATTTTAATGCGATCAGATATAAAAAATATACAAAAATTACAAAAATAATTGCATTACATCCATTATTTTTAGAGTAGAAACAGTGATATAACAGTTTTTATCAATTTCGAGGCGTTAGATAATAAAAATAATAAAAATATTTCAAAATACAGGGTGAACCTTAAATAAGTACAAATATTTTAACTGCTGGTGTAGTTCGTCATATAGATCAGTCCAGTAAAAGCCATTTTTAAAAATTTCTAATATTTACGGAGATATTAATTTTTTAATAAAATACCCACATTTTGAGGACCGCTGCTTAACCAAGCTAATGAACCATATGATTTGTAGCGAGGTTGCCATATCTTCTCTAATATAAATATTACGTTTCCCTTAACGTAATAGTAAAGTATAACGGTTAATTCTATTTTAAAAATACTTTCTTGAAGCATAAGTACAGTAAAGTTGGGTATGTAGTATGATACGCAGCAATATTAACATACATTTTAACTGCTTAACTGACCTTACTATAAACGATTAAAAATGAATTTCCGCCATACTACCGTAAAGTATTTAGGAAGATATTACGTGATATTACTATGTCCAATCTTCAAAAATTATACATAAACATGCACACAAGCTTACCTGTTTGTTAAAAAATTAACTATTTAATCAGTAATCCACATTTCACAAGTTAAATGTCATTGTACACTGTTAGAAAGAGACACAAGACACAATTTCCTTAAGTTATTTTATGAATAATAACGAAAAACTATGATTTTCATTTTTAACATATTAAATTTAGTTTGTTCAAGCAAAGACATTTGTGTAACACTGGCAACACTGTGAACGGCACATTCAATCTGAAGCGCTATAACACATAAATGTATGAAAGTCAGCGGTCCTCAACAAGTTTTCTACAGAAAAATTACAAAATTTATTTAAAATTTCACTTTTTTATTTCTGATTTTTTGTAAAACAACTATTAATTATGTGTTCTACACAGTGAACTATACTGCTGGTTAAAATATTTGTACTTATTTAAGGTTCACCCTGTATAAAGTTTTTAACTTGTATTATCAATTACCCAAGGTCGAAAATAATAGAGAGTGACTAATCATAACACAGAGATGAGTACGGAAAATACGTGTGGTATGATTATCTAAGCGTGTCACTTGAGAAGAGTTAAAGCACACAAAATTATCAAAAATAAGTTGACGTCGGCTGAACCTTGCACATTAACAATTTACTTTAAATGTACCACCTGTGTCATCCTTTCTACAAATTAGAATGCCGTCCTTTTGGACGGCAATTGCCCACCACCACCCACTTACGCCTACCTGATGAGCACTCTGCGGATATCACGCTTAAGCCTTGTCCTCATGGACGCGAAATTCATGGATTTTTGCACGAATTTTGCAACTTCTGTTTTAATTATTTATGGCGAAAAAATCTCTCTAACTTTTGACAATTGCAATTTGCGAAACCGTCAAAAACTACAAATATTATTGCCCCTTTCATTATTATGTAGTGTTAATAAATTTGATTTGAGCTTCTGATAATCTACCATGGCAGTTTCATGATGAAAATGATAGATAATGTTATAGGTAGTTGACAAAATTTGTTACAAATAAAGATTTTTCCACCATTAAATAAATCGCACAAATATTTGCGAATTCCGCATTCAAAAGGACAAAAGGCTTTAAAATACATACACACTATTTACTATTGGTTACTAGCACTGTCACTATAACGGTCACACAATAACACTTATTATAATATCATATCGTACCGCTTTCCGTATGACCTTCATACGCCCATGTTTCGTCAAAATTTAATATATTCTTCGATCCAGATTCTTATTTTTTAATATTTATTTTAAATAGTTTCTTCGCCATATCACTATTTCGTCCTTTCTATCAGTATATTCTTTTCGATTTCATTTATACGGACTAAGTTTCATCTTGTAAGATATGTAATAGAATTTTGTTTGGAAAACTCATTTTAAAAATACAATCTTCCTTCCGCGAGTTTCCATCACTTTCCGTTTCACAGTTGTACTTCTTTACCACTTTTTTATTTGCACACATATGCTATTCACGTACAATTTTGTTAATGAAATACATATTTCAGCATCACTGACACTCATATTTTGACCTCGCGCTCTAAACTCTTCATACATGTCATCATCCGATATTCCTCACTAATCACTAATAAAATTAATTACATTCATAATTAAATTAACGAAAAGATATACCAGAAATTTTGCCCGCCCGAGCAATATACCCGCCCATGATTGCGCTGGAAATGAAACAGTTGGATCCGACAATTCGTCGCAGCCAATCAAAAAGCAGCAGCACATGCGTACTAACTGCAGCGCATGCGTAGCAGAAGCTGTGTAATCAGGTATGCGGCACACGATTTTGTAGGAAAAATATACGGACTGCATGTACATTTCTTTGTGTTGACTGCTATAAATTGTGAGCAGGTTTATAACATTAGTCACTCTCTACAATGTTGACTATAATGTATGTTCTGTGATTCTGCTATACTGCAATGCTAGTGTCGACTGTTATTTGCTAACCTGCTATTTCAATAACAGCAACGATTCGATACGAATTCTGTCGAGCGTCGAGCTAGTTTGAAAAACGACAGTCGCCCTCAAACTGTTATTTTGAGAAATAAATAGCAGGTTGTAACTGCTACTCTCTCATAACTGTTATTAAATAACAGGTTTTGAAATAGCAACACATCCCTAATCGTAATAACGGTAATAACTAATATTCAAATATGCGTATAGATAGATAGATAAATTAAGACGCATATGACGCGTATGTTTATTGGTATGAGGCATGCTCATACCAATAAACATACAGGATAAGTAAGTAATGACTTATAGAGGACTACTAGATTTTTAACATAAAAATATTACCACTTAAGCCAATATGCCTCAATAAAATGTTGATAATACAAAAGATACAGGGTGTCAAAGTTGGAATTTGCAAAGTGAATTTTTGTTTTCAAAAAATGTTAATTCTGTAGTGCGGATTTGGCCTGCTGCCTTACCAGTTTAAAAGTCACGAGCCGCCACTGGCCATTTCAATATTGATTCTACGAAGTGTTGTAGATTACATGCAGGAGAACTATAACGAGAGCATAGGCGCCCCCAAGGTGCCCAAAGTGCAATGGGCGGACGTGGGAGGTCTAAGCGACGTCAAGGAAGAAATTATCAAAACGATCAACCTACCCCTGAAACACCCGCAGCTCCTAGAAAATTCTGGCTTGAAGAGATCGGGTAAGTACCAGCGATGAGAATAATGAGAGAAGACTGAACGAAATTGTCGCAGGTATCTTGTTGTTTGGGCCACCCGGTACAGGAAAAACTTTGATCGCGAAGGCTGTTGCCACGGAGTGCAGCCTTTGTTTCCTTTCCGTCAAGGGCCCCGAACTGTTGAATATGTACGTGGGCCAGTCCGAGCAGAATGTTCGCGAGGGTAAGATGCGCATTATTATTTCTAGGAAGATACAGAATTATATCTCAGATACAAAATTACTCTAAAGCTCGATTAATTCCACTTAATGAGTACATGGACTCGTGTAAACCACTGTCTGACGTCATTATCTCCTATAGAATGATTTACGGATGAATTAATTCATCAATTTCTTCAAGGTCGCACTTTGGTTTTACATTATGTTCAGGGCTTGGCAAATTTCTTAACAATTTTGCTGTCAGATGTCACCCGTACCAACCTAAAAGTAATTTTAACTTTTGACATTATATCATTCCCATTTGTATACGAAAAAAAAACTGTTAAAAATGAAGAGTAATTTTAATAATTATATTTTAGGACAAAAAAAGCTTCCATTGCATTTATTATTGCTGCTGTTCGGTTACTGGTTAAATATTTACATTTATTTTAAGTTGGTATTCCTGAATTGAAGTTAAAATTGACGAAAAATTAGAACAAGTTTTAACTTGTCAATAACTTGACGAAGTTCTTCATCAATTTATTTGACGTCCAAATTTTAGTATTACATTTGTCAATTGACTTGATGATGACTTGATCAATTAATTGACAAAGAAATTGTTAATGTAAAGCGGGCTTAAGGTATTTTTGTGAGATGCATTTTATGACATCAGCTATAATCCCCCCGAAATTTAAATTTTGTGTAGGACTTCACTGAAACCGACCCTATTATTAATTTCTATGCAACATACCACGTAGTGGAACCGCAATTTGTGCGTATTTGAGTCTGAAACTTCCCTTTGAACGGAAGCCATTAATAATACCCCGAACGTCATGCGCAACTTTGGAACTTTTCAGTGTTCGAGAGGGCCCGCCAGGCCTCCCCCTGCATCATATTCTTCGACGAGCTGGACTCCCTGGCCCCCAACAGGGGGATGTCTGGTGACTCAGGCGGGGTGATGGACAGGGTGGTGTCGCAGCTCCTGGCCGAGATGGATGGACTGAATGACTCAGCGACCGTTTTCATTATAGGTAAGGACTTTAGAGCGCTCGGAATGACTTGGAAAGTTTGGCCCGCGGATTTATACACAAGTTTGCGGTACGAGGACGTTTAACGCCGTGACAGGTTCCCTGTGAAATGGAGGCAGTGTTGCCAGAGTCAATTAAATTTCTTCAGCTTGCATAAATTCTGTTCACGTAATAAAAACTTCGTTACATAGCAATAAATACATGATAATAATATTTTGATTGCTAATAGCATTGCCTAAAGATAAAATACTGATGCAATGTTGCCAAGTTGAAATATTTTTCTAGTACCTACAATTCAGTTTGTAGTTACGTACATCTAGCCTAGAAATTTATCGTTTTTTAAGTAGTATGGTACCTACTGTTTAAAATGCCACTTCGAATAAAACTGCACTCATCCGTCCTTAGCACTTTATTAATAAAACGTAACAGCACCATTCGCATTTCGTAAACATTCTCCGCATAACACTACCATTTCCGAATATTTGGAATTTGTAAAATTATGCATTGTGAATTTACGACGAATACGCGAGACCAAAATAAACAAACTGCTGCTTATTACTTGTATTCTCTCCATTCCCCCTCCAAATGTGTGGCGTGATCTACAAATTTGGGGGAAAGAAATGCGGGAAATGCAGAAAGTGCTAAATGGGGGTAAATTTGAATAACACGCTGAAGTGTTAGACGATATTATGTATGTAAACATGATGTGGCAACGATGTTTAATCCGGCATTCGATTGTCGTATGGGTGCGTCATCAGAAAGCTCGTAGCGCACCAGGAGCGTCGTGTTACCGATTTTTATAGGGTGATTTGTTTATTTTTTTAAAGGTCGAGTAAAATTTTTTTTTCGATTTTCTGCCTTTATTAGGCCTCCCGAATACGTGGTTAAAATTAATGACATTATGACTGACTCACCCTGTATATTTATCTACAATGACCATATAATCGACACTTTTGTTCACGCAGAGTTGCATCTTAACTTCTGTAGATATTTCTTGAGTAATAAGTACACTCAACATCTTTCATTTCTACAAGCTTTTCGAACGAAAGTAAATGAAATCAAACTTTATGCGAACTCGACACCCTTGAGCTTCTGATTGTGGATAAAACATTGTATTGGATTTGCGTTTTAGTCGCATTTTATCCACTTAAGAAAACATATGCGTGAATAAAAAGTTGTCTAAAATACTTTTAAAATAAATAATTATCTCTGATATATCTTGCCTGTTCCTTTACAAGTTATAAAGAATTGTCCATCTTAAATCAATGTTCATATTCTAGGAGCCACAAATCGTCCGGATTTGATAGATCCGGCCCTGTTGCGTCCAGGCAGGTTCGATAAGCTTCTGTACGTCGGTCCTTGCACGGACGAACCCTCAAAAATTTCAGTACTAAAGGCTCTAACTAGAAAGTATGCTGAATTTAATCAAGTCGATCGAAAAGTAATGTCGTTATTCTAGGTTTAATATTGAAGAAAGTGTCGATCTGAAGGAGGTGGTTCGAATATGCCCACCTAATATTACAGGGGCGGACTTTTATGGAATTTGTTCCACTGCTTGGTCGTCCGCAGTCAGAAGACTGATAGAAACTGTAGAAAAAGGTAAAGATAATGCAAACAAGTTACATTTTGATCAGGATTTAGTGTCGGTAAAACGTTAATATTTTAATATGGTTTATTTATATTCAAATTTAATCTTATTCATGCCAGGTAATCGTCAAAAACATCCCATTTATTCACATAAAAAGTTGAGATATTAATTCACATGGTTTTTGCTAAAGTTTCAAGAATTGTAAATACGCACATAGATCATAATATACTCAGGATTTTTTAAAGTGAAATGAACTCCCATTCGCATTGATTTCACTGCACTCGAAAATCGGAGCCCAGGGATGGTATTTTTATTTTGACATGTTTAGATTTACACCAGGTTTACTACTCGTAAAACAGCCAAGAACCCTTGTCGAACACACCACCAGACATAGACCGGTTTCGGGCTTGTTAGCCCTCATCAGTATGCCATAGCTGAGATGGCCGACAATTAAACTGGCTGTTCCTTCATATGTATGTTCACATACATAGATACTGCAGGATTAATTCAATGCCGGTCGGGGCATTAGTCCGCGGAGTAGTTGTTTTCTGCAGTATCATGGCTTGTCGCCCAGGGTGAGAGGTCTGCGTTAAGGACCTGCTGCAATGTAGGTCGCTCCCTGTAAGTCGAGCCGCTTAGGCCGAGCAGAAAGTAAGCAGACCACTTATATCTCAAAGTAAATAAAATATCACAACGGCTTTGGACGATGCGCGTAAACTAGAAATGAAAAATTTTTTAAATTTAAAATTCGGGAAAATCATTACACAGTTAAAAAAATCTTACTTAGATAAATTTATTCACCTAACAAAGGAGAGCAATTTCGAATAATCCTGTATGTATTTTCTGATTTGCCTATAAAGAATGATTAGGAAAAAAGTTTCAAATGTTAATTCTGTAGTTCGTATTTGGAACAGTCTCGGCAACCTGCTTGCCTGACTAGTTCCAAAAGTCACGAACCGCCACTGATTTACTTTATTTCAGGTGATGCGGAAGCAGAGAGTCTTTCTCAGGCCGATGTTGTGGTTAATTTTGAAGATTTTAAAACAGCTGTCGCTAATGCTAAACCCTCGGTAAGTTTCGAGGACCTGGCATATTTTGACCAATTAAAATACGAACTGAGTCCGAAAGGCAGCACATAAAAAAATTGCGTGTATGATAATGTATAAAATATATACATCGCATTCTATCCTGACTTAACCCTTTTGATATTTGCGTTAAAATTTAAATATATGTAGAGAATCAGAATATGCAATCGGAATACAAATTAGTCGTTGTAAAAAAAGAAAATGTTAAATTAAACAACTGCGGTAAAAGAAAACCAGTTTGTCGTTGAAATAGTAGAAAAAAGAAATGGGGAATTAAATAAATGATATCATATCTGAACTGTTCCGAATCCTTCTATCAGTTTGACAGCTAAAATAAAATATAAGCATTCGTCTTACTGTTTTTTTTTTCTTGTACAAATAAAGTGTTAATTATTTTAAATAACTCAATAGTGATTGTTTATTTTTGTACGAAAAATAAAATATTTATTTGTTACTTACTTTCATTATTCATCCTCTTTGAAGTTTTCTGTGCCATCACTCTGCAATTTCAACCAGTCTCTGGCAATCTTATCGACGACCACCAACGACCACTGTCGGCGATACGTGAGAGTTCCGAGAGAGACCGTAACCGACCGAAAGTAACCACCATTGTTACAAAATTCGTAATAAAATTGTATGTTTCTCATTTATATGCAAAAACTCAGCAAGAATCATGTAAAATGACAAAATCAGATAATTGCGAGCAAGAACAAGACTTTAAAGAAACATCTTGGTTTGGAAGGACTTTTGCAAAATTTCTTGACTGAGGCAACACTAATTTCAACAAATTCTGTCTGGTCAACAAAATAAGAATATAGTAATAGAATTTTTCGTATAGTATTAGCAAAAGTGCGGGCGGCCTCAGCCTGGCAATTAGGCCACACATGGGCCCTTTTTGCCTACCCTAGCATCCCATCACCTCTCCACTATTAGCCCTCGGCCTTCCTCGAACCTACCCGACGCCCTGATGAACGCCAGGATCTTGGTCCATGGTAGGCCTCTCATCTCTTCCCTTTGCAGCTCCTCGGTGCCAAAGATCCTATATCTTAGTCTTCCAAGGGCCGCACAATATCCTAGAAAAGTATAGGGTCTCCTCCCCCTCTCCGCATTCCGGACATAAGGGACTCTCCTCTATGCCTATCAAATTCAAATGTCTTCTGAGTCTGCAGTGGCCTGTCAGGACCGCCACCATTTGATTCAGGGACTTTTGACTAAGGCTCAGGAGCCACATCGTCCTAGATTTATTAGGTTCATTGAAGAAGTCGTGGGCCTGTCTACATTCTCCGTTCCTTCTCCAATTCCCTCCTAGTGTTTGATAGGCCCATTTATTAAGGGCACTATTCATACTACCTCGCGTAATTCCCAAAAAGGGTTCGGGTCCGTGGCAAATTGTCCCAGATCCGAAACGAGCTAGCAAGTCAGCCATCTCATTACCGAGGATTCCCTTATGGCCAGGAACCCAGACCAACTCCACCTCCCTTTGTATGGCCAGGGACTCCAGGGCATCTCCACACTCTTGAACAAGACTAGACCTCGTCCTCGGAGAGCTAAGGGCCCTGAGTGCAGCCTGACTATCAGAGCAGATGAAGATTTTCTCCTCCACACAATTCCTTACTTCTTTCTTGCCTGCTACCATCAAAATAGCAAAAACCTCCGCCTTCTCATATTTTTTCATGTCTTCGACGAATACGGCTTTTTTTAAAGGTTGATTATGTTTTGCGTTTGCCTCAATCGCCCCCACTACAAGCCCAGTTCTATGACAGTGCCTCCTGGCTACCTATGGATAAATCGGGTTCTCACCCTAGAATTGTGTAGAACATTCGGGACTTCTCGAGATTTCGATTGTAACTATTTAAGCGCTATTAAAGGTGACAATAGGAGAGTAAAAAGTTCTGAAGACTTGAATAGTAATAAGTGCATGCATTTGTGGTCAATAAAATTTGTTAATTATTGGTAAGGAACGTGACAGTATTGAGAATAATCGAAGATCTTCTGTATTGTAGCGAAGTATAAAAGAACCTGATGTTTCCCAATACATTTTTTGTGAAGAATAAAATTGTCTACCTATTTCTGATAGCTGCGTGTAAAAATGTAAACGTATAAAAAAGTTACAGAAGAATATTCACAATGGGTTGTAGTAACATGAACGCTTTGTATGATTTAACCTAATAGGAACATAACCACTGCATACTTCATGAAAAGAAACTAAGCAGCACCAAGTTTTGTTCGAATATGATAACTGGGTTTTGAGTTAAAGATAAAACAAGAAATAAAACAGAAACTATTAACACCCTGTAACTTTTTTTACGATATTTTTCGTTTAAGCAAGTTTGGTTAAATTGAAACCATACCCTATATATACAGTGCTTTCGAAAAGTAACGAATAAATTCATTATTTTTGAAATTGAGAAGTTTTCGAAAAATCCCCTGGCACGTCGATTTTGTTTTTAAAAAAGGCACTTTTTGACATACGACCCATATTTGTGACGTCATCGTTGTTCGAGATATGACGTCATCGACAACTTTTTTAAATAGCAACCCCCAATTTTGACCATGCCATTTGAAAGAGCGTGCCATTCTACATACATCATGAAAAATTATGGTGTTACATAACAAAAATTTCAAGAAAATAATGTCTGAGGATTTTAAAATTTAATTTTCACAATACCGAAAATGATAATGATTATGTTAAAAATCGACTAAATTAAATGTTCAAATTTTGCACCGTTGGCTGCCTGACAGTAGCCAAGACGATTAATAAATTCTTTTTGGACATCAATAACTTCAGGAGGTATACGATGTATCTCGTGACGAATTCTTGCTCTTCTAAATTAACCGGTCTAGTAACGTATACTTTGCTTTTTAAGTATCCCCACAAGAAATAATCTAGGGGTGTCAAATCAGGCAATCTGGCTGGCCACTCAATCGGCCCCCTTCTCCCTATCCAACGATTCGGGAACAGCTCATCTAAATAAGCACGGACAGGTGTTGCATAATGGGGAGGTGCACCATCTTGTTGAAAGAAAATGTCATTTCTTGGAAGATCATGTCCCTCTATATCTTGATATAAAATTATTAGTTCAGGTATGCGGTCGTCTCGAAGAAAATCCAAATATCACCAGTTAGATTGACGTCAAAGAAATAGGGACCCAGAATGTTTCCGTCGACTATGCCGCACCAGACATTTATTTTCTGGGTGTGATAGGCAGTTTTGCCTATTGACATGGCCGTTCAAAACAAACGTAGCCTCGTCAGAAAAAAATACGTTTTTTACGAAATTATTATCATTATTGCATAGCTCTTGCATTTGCTTGCAGAATTGATTTCGCTGATCAAAGACGTCTTCAGATAGCTTATGAACAAGGCATACCTTATAAGGATGATACTTTTCATAATTTTGTGAACTGTGGACGCTGCCATATTGAAATCAGAAGCCAATTGGTTAAGTGTTGAGTGATTTTCTTGTATTGCCAACAAAACATTAAGCTCATCATCTACTGATTTTGACGGTCGACCAGATTTAGGAAGATCACGAACATGTCCAAAGTTACGGTATTTAAACTCAATATTGCTTACCATGCTTTGGCTAATGGGATGTCGATCAGGATGAGTTTCATTGAACAATTCAACTACTTCTTTTTGGGTGCGCATCCTGTCTCCAAATCCGATCATGCAAAGAATTTCAATTCGTTCTCGTTCAGTTAATTTAACCATTTTTTTGTTAATAAAATGACAAAGTTACTACTCAATAAACACATCAAATGCACCACTTTTTCCAAACAAAAGATAAAAATTAAAGAAATAACTCAAAATACAAAAAAAAACCTATTTAATAAAGTACGATTTCAAGTTTTTATCTGACAGCAATAAAAAACATTCTCGGTCGCTCAGGCAACCATGATTTCTGACGATGCGTATGTAGAATGATACGCTCTTTCAAATGGCATGGTCAAAATTGGGGGTTGCTATTTAATAAAATTGTCGATGACGTCATATCTCGAACAACGATGACGTCACAAATGTGGGTCGAATGCCAAAAAGTGCCTGTTTTCAATTTAAAAACAAAATCCACGTGCCAGGGGATTTTTTTGAAAACTTCTCAATTTCAAAAATAATGAATTTATTCGTTACTTTTCGCAAGCACTGTATCACATTCGTTAGGTGACGCCTTGTGTTTTTAACGGGTTTTTGCTCTGAGAGAAATAACTTGTCAATACCATGATTTTTTCTTAAAAAACATACACAAATTTTTCGTAAAAACATATATTTCAAAAAGTACAATAAATATTATGTCTTACAGAAGTAAATCACGTGGAAACACTAGAACAATATAAATAAATTGCATTAAGTATACACATCTCTTAATCACAGCCAAGGAAATATACTAACCCATTTTCTCGTAGGTCAGTTGCGTAATGGGTGAATATATTTTATAATATGTAATCCGATCTATATACAATGGTTATCATATCATGACATGAGTTTGCATCCTGTTTCGATTGCTAAATAAAACATGGAGCTCCAGTTGACTTGACAGTTACCAGTGGCGTACCTATTTCAATATACCTATTACCTATTCAAAATCACAAAATTTAAAGGTAACACCACACGGCAACGCACGTCAGTCATAGCACATTATGTCATTAAAAGTCCACCTGTTTAAAATTACGATCGAATCTATCTTCTCTTATACAAAGCTTCCCCAGGGCCAAATCCTAACCTCAATTTATGCTGCTCACTGCACGTGCATATCAAAAATAAAGTGCATCGCTAAAAAGTCGTTTTTTTTGTTGGATAGGGCAACGCAGTGTTAGTGCTATCAGTAAAATATATACAATAAGTTATTTAATGACTATAGATAAGCAGTCATACGGCCAATTTTTTTTATATCACAATGAAGTATTCCGAGAAAAACTACCCGTTACGTGAACTCTAACCAACGTCCGTCCTACTTCTGCTGATAGAGACGGGCGTATATCACGCCTCTTTCCCGTAGGTGGTGTATCTGTAGCACCAGAAATGGACCTCGTCCTCTTCGTTGCAGCACATGGGGTACACTATGGGGGACTTGGTTTGCTTGGCGCACCGCTGGCAGATCTCGATTTTCTTCGACTGAAACATTAAAAAAAAGAATGTCAGTAATCAAGTGTAATCAAGTCAAAAGTGACAGTTTTTTTACATTGTTTATTTGTGGTTTTTATACCTTGTTCATGGACTATATTGTTTCTTTAATATACACACAGCGTTAAAAATCTTGGACCCCCTGTATATAAAATCATTCGATTAAATGTAGTGGTAAAAAGTACATGTACTTAGGGAACGAAAAAGACAATAAAAAATTGCAGACCATGAACCTTTACTTTATTACCAATGTTTTTACAAATCTGGTCAGTTTGGCAGTGTATTCAGCCAAGTGTTTCTTTGAATATTTGTACATTATAATGCCAGGACGTGAGATTTCTGCGTTTACCCGAGCAAGAATGACTGCTTTACATGCTGCAGGGCATTCTAATCATCATATTTCGAACATGTTGGACATTCCTAGATCATCTGTTGTACGAATAGCAGTGGCGGCCCGTGGGTTTTTCAAAGGGTGGGCACAAAAAATAAATTTAGATTCATTTAAATGTATTGCAAGAACAGAATGTAATTCTGCAGAAAAGTTAATTAAACCTATATAAATGCCTGGATTTTTGGACAAAGTCTTGTCATCATGACCTCGCAAGGCTAATTCGAAGGCTCCACAAAAAACTTTATACACATTATTAAACGACGCAAAATGTGACGATTTTTTCCACCTGTTTATTATGTTCTAACCGAGGTCCTAACTTATAGCGCAAATACGCACTATACTCGCGACAAGAATTCAGACGACTTACGTCATACGAACAAATGAATAATTCATTATGTTTTCATCAAAATATTTAAGAACCTGCAACTGATAGTTATAAAACTATATACTCGACTAAAAGTTTGCATTATATATTGCACTAAATTGCAAAAAATGACTGTTTATAACGCGACCAAATATCGAAAATTACGTTGACAATAAAAACAAATGTGTAACGTCAGCCGTGACGTAGACGTCTGAATTCTTGACGCGAGTATATCTAATTGTTCACGTATGTCAGTTTTTCCTAAAACACTTTTAAATGAGCCACAGAATTTTCATGTTTTTTGGCCCTATCCGCTATGTGCTTTAAATCGTCAAGTCCGTATTTGGTCCACGCTGTAACGTATGAAACAAACAAAACATAACAATTTATTTGTCACAGAACAACCATATTTCTCGTATATGTTTCTATTAAAAACTCTATTATATGTTCTAGCTTTACTTGTAGATTTGTAATTAGTATATAAATCAGTAGGCCTACCTTTCTTTTTAATTAAATATTTTTGATCAAATGGCACTGGATTGTTTTTTAACAGATACTGAACAGAATTTATTTCTGGTTCCTGATCCATTTCTTTTAATAAGTATGTACAAATACACAGAATCACTTTAAAATTATATCTATAATGAGAAATCGCCTTTAAAACCAGCAAAGTTAAAACACAAATTTGTTTACACAACTATTCTGCAAGCGAAATATATTTGTATATACAAGTACGTACTAAACAAAGCAGGCGACTACTGATAACTGAATGCCGGAGGGAGACGGAGTGATGGAGATTGGAGACAGTGGAGACTAGTGGAGAAGGGATAGAGACACGTATTTCAGTGCCCTTTGTCGGCTTTAAATCGGCGAATTTCATTTACTCGAGGAGTCCCAAACGTCGGAAAATGAGCCACGTTTGGAGACAATTCTTGGGTTCCCAGGAAATAAAGTTTGATATAGTTCGGCGCGTGGATGGTTGACGGGAAATAAGTTTTGAGTAGTTTTCGCAACCGATAATAGAATTACAAAAAAATATATAAATCTATAATAGCATCATATATTTCTTCGTGACATGTACAGTGAAGGGTGGGCACGTGCCCCTGTGCCCCTTAGCACCAGCCGCCACTGATGAATAGTACACAGATACGAAGAATTTGATACAGTGGACAGCAGACCACGTAGTGGACGTCCTCGAGTATCTAATGAAATGGAGGATCGGTATTTGGTGCAATATGCCCGTAGACACCGCACATCTTCAAGGTATGTACGTTTCGCCGTGTTATATCGACACCTGCTATTCGAAGACGACTCCACAACGCAAATTTACGTGCTAGAAGACTATTACGGGTCCCCACTCTACTTCCTAGGCATCGTGCTGGCCGTCTTTAGTGGGCGCGAGAAAATAGGGGAGATTAGTTTAGATACACTACAAGTAAAAAAAATTGGAAATGTTAAAAGTAATATATATATATTTGTAAAATATTTTAGACGTAATTCAATGCTGGTGGGAGCTTGGGGCATTAGTTCGTAGAGTAGATAGTTTCACACGATATTAAAAAAATGCATACAAAAACCATTATATTGTGACCATAAAATTAGCTTTTGAAATGACAAGTAGTTTGTTTTGCTAATTTACAAACGGCCAACAATTTCCTTTTTATGAAATGAGTCCAAAAAGTTGGAAACTTGTATCTATAAACTAAGAATTAAATTTCCTCCGCCAATGCTTTCTACAATAATCTCTTTAGACAAAAAAATTGGGTTCAAAGCTGTGTCACTCCTCATTCCAATCTGGTTTCAACTAGACTTCAACTGATAACTCAATGCAGCCACAGCCATAGAAATAATAGGGAGGTAAGTATCGATTTTTTCTTAAACTGTTACAACACTACATCAGTATCGATAACCAAACTAAAGTAGAATCCAAAACTGATAAGGCCCTATTTATAAATAATTTTAGAGAAACATAAATCGATGTTTATCGCTATGTGGAAGTAAACAAAAACAGGCTTTTGCGCTGTTTCCGTGGCAACAAAAACAAAACTGACAAACAAGGAAGCATGACTTACTAGACTGATCAGATCATCATCAGTTTATGTCATCAAAGATTTACGGCAAAAGCAGTAGGCTACGCTGCGTGTCTGGATGTGAACGTGAGAAAGAGATCCGGTTGAAATCTAGCTACGGATGAACTTCTCTCTGGAGGTGATTCCACTTGAAATGTGACACACAGTATCTGGTTTCGGACCGTAAAAAAACGCGCCTGATAAACTCGGTTATAAATAATAAACGTCGAGAGGTCAGATATATTTCCCGCAAAGCCTCCTACGATTAGATAACCCCAAACCAAAATACACCTCCAGTAGTCGCAAGCCGTAGAGTTTGAGGGGCCTGGGGCTCGTTGGAATTTACGGTGAAGGATAACGGAGTCGCTAAAAATCGATAACCTCACACCTTCTGCTCGGTTGTTATATAATTTGTAATTAATATCTAGCAGTATTATTCGGTGTAAAGTAAATTATTACAAAATTAAGAGTCCATAGTATCAAACAAAATATTTACTCCGCAGTATCTCAAGGATTACTCATCAGTTGGATTGTAAACTTGGTCCTAAAATAATCCATCCAGCATTATTTTACGCCGTAAATGCCTGGGAGAATACATAACTGTCTACGTCACATTGACAGGTTGGCATGGTCCGCAGGGTCGCCTGTTTGCGTTTGCGGGTAAAAGACTGCGCAAATTATGTCTGCACGGACCTACAAAGCCTGCTCATGAAGGTTCCCATGGAACATCGCACACTAGACCGACACCTGCATGTACCGTTACCTGCAACAACCGTCAGTGCAGGTGATGTCGGTGGACTGCAATTTCTATACTAGGCCGCCATAGTGTGACGTAAGTTCTGTTCCCACAAAACTCAGGGATTGGTTTCAAACTGTTAGAAATATTGTTCCAGTTAAATTGTGAATGTGTCGCTGATCTGTGGGGCATCAACCTCTATTTACTTATCTTAAACAAACTGCAAGTCTTTCGTCAGATGACACTGCTCTGCGAAATCTCTTATTTTGATAATGTAGGCGAGGACAATTCAAGAGCTCCAAAAAGTTTTTCATTTCAGAAGATAAGAAATAAAAATCATATTCCTCCACCTCAGACTGCAGATGAGTTAGTCGTGACGGCAGAAGGGGGAAGGAACAATATTCCGCAAGAGATCGTTAACCGCTTGATTATCTCAATGCACAGACGTGTCAATATGCTATTGGAACGTGGTGGAGGTCATACCGACTATTAGTCAAGTAGAGAACTTGCTTTGTTACTTCTTTTTGATTTAATAAATTTTGTCAAAAATGTCACATATTTGCTGTGGTCGAATTTTCCAAGTACTCAGTTTATCGAACATATTCTTTTCACAAAAAAAAGATTCAGAAAACAATATACTTTTATAAATGTATTTGGTTTTTCTGAAAAAGAATGAGGGGGGGTCCAAAACTTTTGACGTTGTGTATAATGTGTGCGATCTTTAATACAAATCATCAACATAACATAAATATGTAATTGAAAACAAAATTTTTCTGTAACATCTATTTACTCTCTTTACAACGCATTGTGTACGATAAAAACGTTATTTTTAGAATGATTTTCAAAAATAAGGAAGAGATAAGTGAATGTAATATAAGAGAGATATATTTATATTATTTAAAATGAGGTTAAAATTAAATTACGCCGCCTGAAAGTTACAAGGTTCTATGCTAATATTAGATATCATAAAAATGTTCCTGGTGTTCCTCAAGATATATATTTTAACGGACCTTGCAGAAATCTTCGAAATCATGAACTTTTTTATGTGCCGTTTAAACATACAAGCTACTGCCAGATTTCTCTACTGTGTAGAATATTTGTTGAGTGCAACAGATATTGTATTGACATTGATATCTTCAATGTAACTTTGGCCAGATTTAAAAAACACTTGAAACATGTACTACCTGTTTAATGTGTGCTTATTTATGTATATTTGTATTCCTGTTTTTTTTGCATTACTTTTTTGTTCCTAAAATGTTTTAGGTATCTATTGTTTTCTATTTATTATACTTAATGTGAATGCTCTTGTAGATCTTTTAGACCTGTTGTATGTACGTGCAATGGACTGAGAATTGCGTCGGTCATTTATTTTAACTGCAATATTTCTTTGCATGCAATAAGAATTGCATAAATGTAAAGCGGTCTTAAAGACCATCAATGGGCGATATATTGCATAAATGTAAAACAAATGACACCTTGCAATATCGCTTGCAGCAGATTTTGATGCAAAATAGTTTGCATGGCATTGCATGCTCCATTGCCTAAATGTAAAGCGGCCTTAAAACGACAAATTTCGATAACAATATGAAGAAGTAAGTACTGCCTAATCTCATGGAACCTTATTGCGTTGTTGACTTACATAAATCATATTTTTTTTAACTTCAGAATTAAACTTACATATTTTTCTACGTTCATGCAAAAAATAAAACTTTATTGAACTATTTTTAGTGAAAAAGTGGTTCTTTATTGCATTCATCTGTCACTCTACAATAGCGTTTTGTCATCATGACAAACATAAACGTTCAAATCGATGTCACATTTTCCGAGACTTAGTGTCATCTAAATAACATTTTTTGGTTTTTGCATGAACGTAGAAAAAATATTGTATGCAATTCGTACAAAAAGTGTTTATTGCACGCGACGTGAAATTGTCCAACGAGGCCGTCAGGCCGAGTAGAACAACACTTGTACTTTTTGCATAAATAACTATTAAATTTCAATAATTGCGGAGTTTAAATTAATTTCGTTTGGACAAAGTCTTACAGTTGAATGTATACAGTATACATATAAAGTAGTATAATAAATATTTTGTTCACTAAATACCAATAGTTAAACTGTTCTCACTTACATCTGCATTATCACACCCATAAGCACTGGAGGCCCATTCCCCACTGGGTCTAGCCATCGTCTGATTCATTATCAGAATCAGGATTATGACGTACACGACCAGAATGGACTGAAATGCAAAAGAAAAACTTTGTTATTTATATTCTTTACAATAACCATAATAAATCAAATATGTTTCTTATTTGTTTCTCCAACCGTCACAAAAATATGACATTTTTACTGTCAGGAGTATCTAAGGTTGACATTTTCCTTACTGAGAAAAAAAAATGCTATTTTAACAACACGTATTCACTTTTAATCCAAGGGGCTAAAGTTGACACTTTTAATACTTAGATTAAAACTGTTACACAAGTCTTAATTTATTAAAGTTTATTCAACAATATTTACAATAATTTTTGTTTATCCACATTGTTATTAAATGCACAGTTTGAACAAGTATTAAAATTAAATAATCTACTGAAACTTCCACTACCCTCATTCTTGGAGCCATTCTCAAAACAGTCCAACAGGTTTTCATTAATAGTTATATTATTTTCAGATGTTGGGAAATCAGAAATGACAACTGTACTTGATTAGATTAGATTAGACAAGATTAAAAGAAACCTCTTTTGCACACTCCATTATCTCCTCAAGTGCAGCTAAATCTTTATTAGATTCAATTTTTACACTTTTCAGCAAATTGAACCACAAACAATCACAAATGAACTGAGATAGCAATATGGCGACAGACTAGGTATTATATTACGTACCTAGCAGGGAAGTAGATCATTACAGCCCAGGCTTTGTTAGAGCCGTGGCTGGAATGATTCTTTCCGCGTGGTATGTATACTATTTTATTCACAATCGCTTAGTTACGAGCTTTTAGTCTAAGAGCCAGTGGCCGGCAACCTATAAGTAAATGATTATACCTAAAATTTTGCACAGTGAGTCTCTTATACATATCACTCATGATGTGGGGACTTGTTAAGCCCGGCGAGGCCGACTCAAGAGTTACTCAGGTGCGAGAAGTATGAAAATGTAACCAATTTCGTTATTAAATTAACAAAACTGCCGTTTGAAAATTTTAAAATATACAATTATTATTATATAAAAATAACAGGCAGACGATTACCGTGCTTCTAAGGTCATGGCAGACACTTGTGAAATTGGCAAAAATTATAAATTTCAAAAGTATTTGATTAAATCTGATTTTTGACGTAAAAAAACTGTCAGAAATGTCAAGCATTGTAATCGACATCACCAAATCTCAGAACCTGTGCCAGAAATAGAGGTTATTTCTTACTTATATTATTTTTTATATAAAAAGGTGCTAAATATAATAAATAATAAAAATAAATGCCTAATTTGTTAGATCTGAAATTTTAAAATTTTCAAACGGCAGCTTTGTTAATTAAATAACGAAGTTGGTTAAATTTTCATACTTCTCGCACCTGAGTAACAGTTGGGTCGGCCTCGTCGGGCTTAGCGAGTCATCACCTCATGAGTGATAGGTATAAGAGACTCACTGTGCAAAATTTCAGGTATAATCATTTACTTATAGGTTGCCGGCCACTGGCTCTTAGACTATTTTTAAAACATTCATTTTAAGAAAAATTTTTATCATTATTTAATATTTTTTTCGACAAAGAACTCCATGAAACTGTTGCTAGGCAGTATTACTAGTTTATTGGTTTTGACAATTAAGTCAAAAAATATTCTTTCCGTTACGAAATTTTAATTTTTTTGCTTGAACAAGCACATAATGTCTGATTTTGAATTAATCTGTATTCCTCCGGAAGTACGAGAAGCTGCGGGCACTGCGCTTGACGGAATAATTCCGGAGAAAAGCAAAGAAAGGTACGAGAAAAATGTTTCGTCTTACATTAAATGGTGAGCAATTAAGAGTGGGCAACATACTTCAGAAACGATACTGCTTGCATATTTTGTTGAAATGAGTAAAGAAAGTAAAGCTTCAACATTATGGTCTCGATATTCGATGTTGCGAGCTGTACTTAATATCAAGCAAAATATCGACATTAGCCAGTATTCCAAATTGCGAGCATTTTTGAAAAGGCAGAATGCTGGATATAAACCTAAAACATCCAATGTTTTCTCAGAAGAAAACAGCAGTACCTTCTTAAATAAGACTCCAGAGGAATATCTGGTTCAAAAAGTAATATTTCTACTATTGAATTCATATCAATTATATGTTTAATGGTATATTTTACTTTAAGGTTGCTTTAATTATTGGCATAATATGTCGGTCAGTGGTCGCGCGGTTTAAGGCGTCAGTACTTGAATCGAGGTGACTAGATCGGAGTTGGTTTGCTCCCAGCTGCCGGTAGACCGTATATAAGCTATATTCGTGGAGAGGATTGGCACCCTCTCTGCAGGTATGGTAGGGTGGAATAATGTTAGCTTGGGTCAATGTGAGGGATTGATACCGGTTGATATTTGACTGCCCCCCTAATTAATGAGGTTTTCCAGGTTTCCCTCATTCCTGCACTGAATAGTGGTTAGGGCCTACCAACGTATGTCGTTCTCCGACTTCTGGGCTAATCCCGGTGATTAGAATGAGGGGTAGAGATATTATTATTATATATGGCGCCGCCTGCAGATGCGATGAACTTCTAAATATGAAAATGGGTGATCTGGAAATTTTAGAAAAGAGCATAATGATAGTTATTCCTGTAACAAAAACCTACATTTGCAGTTACGAAATCGGAATGGATACAAATGATCTTCACAAGACCATTGGTTCCAATCGTTTTTTTTACAAATAAGGAATGGCAAGATTACAAATCAGCCTTGTGGCCACAATTCTATTGTAGGTTTTCCCAAAAAATAGCAGCTTTTTTAAAATTACAAGATACTTACGGGTTTACTGGACAATGTTTTATACGTACTTCAACTACATTGCTAGCAAACACAGGTGGAGACATTCTACAGTTAAAAAAATTAGGAGGATGGAAATCCAGCGCCGTAGTCAAAGGATACGTGGAGAACTCGTTACATGGTCAAGTAAAAATTGCAAATATGTTATCCCATACAGAAAATCCGGGAACGTCGGCCTCTTTGTCGACTTCCGAAACCCAATACAATGTTAAGCGTCAACATGGGTTTACATTCACGGTTCGCAGTAATGAGAATTCAAATGTTACAATTAATATTTACAATAATTCAAATTAGTTTTGGTTCTTAATATTTTTCTTTATGTTATAAATTAATAAAATAAATACCATTTGTTTGTATTAACTTATTTTCTTTAAAACCAGTTTAACATGACATTGCCATACATCGGAAAAGTGGCACATGGTTCTAGCAGGAAATAGTATATTAAACAACAAGGTTTGCACATGAGCGTGACATATTGGTGGACCGAGCCGAAGGCGAGGTCCACAAGTCGAGCGAGCAAATATTTTCGGTTGGCAACTGCTGGAAGCAAACGAGAGTGCAAGTGACATAAAATCCTAGTACAACACATTATGTAATATCGTAGATGCGGCCGCATTTGCAGCGGCCGTGTTGGACGTCGTATGCCTAGGCAATTATCAGTTACTAAATACCAATTAGTTTAATTAAGACTATCTATTGGAGATAAGGCAGAAGAAAACATGCTTAATGATTTTACTGCCCGTGTTAGCATTCTTGTTTTCGAGCTCATTTCTTTTTTAAGTATAAATAATCCTGTTAGAAAAATATTTTTATCGAAATCACGCCTCCGTCACATTGCCCAAATTGCCATACGTGTTTTTCTCCTTTATTCCCGAATGCAAATCGGGGATTCTCCAGGTTGTGACGACAGTTTTTCTCTATTGAAAAAGCAAAGGCACTGTGAGTCTTTCTATTTACAAGTATATTCCATAATATTACTTCAAATAACAATACACAACATTTGTATTGACAAATTCTTGATTATGTTGGGGACTTATCATAATATTTAAAAGAAAACCATGAAAACTTTTACTCGTTTCATAATAATATTAACAGACTATTTTGCTATTTCTCCTTGGTTCCAAATATCATGAATTTCAGTAATTCTTCCCTTAAATCATCTCCTTTTATTCCTCGATGTCTCTTTATATTTTAAAATTTAGTAACCAGATCCCATATATTCCCATTCTCAATTGGCAAAATCTAATCTGTATTGTATAATAATATACCTACTTAACATTTGAAACGTCATCATCTACTCAGGTTCCCTTCTGATGGATAAGTCGTCGGTTGCCTCGCCTCCTATGGCATACTGAAGAGAGCTAATAAGCTCAAAAGCGGTATATGACTTTGACAGTTTGCTACTATTACTAAGCGAGTAGTATTTAATTTGTTATATAAGGTGGGCAAAGTAATAGCTTTTATTTTTTCTTAATGCAATATTTACTTTATTCAAAAGCATTTAAAGTTTTTCAAATATTTGCACTAATTCCTGTCACTTAAAACTTCAAATAACTGAAACATAACTTTTTTGAGAATAATTGTTTACTAATTTATATTCTTAAATGAAGAACATGTAACCTTATTATACAAGAATAAATGAATCTTTCAATAACGTAAGTTCTTCATGAATAGTGAAAGAAAGCTAGCGTTGGAATTAGTTAATTCATCTTCATAGAAGTACAGCTTTTTTCTGTATACATGTTTCTATTTCATCGGTCAGTGGTCGCGCGGTTTAAGGCGTTAGTACTTGAATCGAGGTGACTAGACGGAGTTGGTTCGAGCCCAGCTGCCGGTAGACCGTATATAAGCTATATTCATAGAGAGGATTAGCACCCTCTCTGTGGGTATGGTAGGGTGGAATAATGTTAGCTTGGGTCAATGTGAGAGATTGATGCCGGTTGATATTTGACTACCCCCCTAATTAATGAGGTTTTCCAGGTTTTCCTCATTCCTGCACTGAATAGTGGTTAGGGCCTACCAACGTAAGTCGTTCCTGGGCGCAAATGCGGCCTGCTTAATAATAATATGCCGCCCCCTCTCCCGCACAAGTCTCCGACTTCTGGGCTAATCCCTGTGATTAGAATGAGGGGTAGATATATTATTATTATTATTATTATTATTATTATTATTATTTCCAGGAAACACTATTTTTCGTATTTCCTTCCTACATATATATTTTCTTTAATCTTTTGAAATTTCAAATTTTCTTTCTTCAGCTGTTTTGAAACTTCCATAAAATCTTTCAAATTTCCAAAAATTATTGGCTCTCCTCTTAACAAATCAAATCGTTTTCTGCCTAATAAAATTGGATTTTATGAACAAACTCTTGAACTTACTTATTCCTTAACAATTCTTCCTTTTACAGAAGCATTTTTAATGAATTTCTCTTTCTGTCAGCACATTTTGTACTCTATTATGTAGCATCCAGATATCCATAATCCCTATTCTTACATCATTCTTCATTGATGTTTTATTTATATACCTAGGTCTGTTTTCTTCTTTTATATGCAGTTTCTGGAATCCTGTGCAATGTCTTCATTTTATATCCCACAGCTGTTTTGAAATTGCCAAAAAAGAAAACAGATTGTGAAGTGTTAGAAACCTTAATTGATTTTATGCACATTTTTGTAAATAAACTTTTGAAGTAGTTGCATGTCAAAGCTTTCAACTAATCTCTTTTAAAAAAAAAACTTTTAGCTTAAAACTGTAATATAGAATTTCTGAAATGTTTTGGAATGCCTTGGTTTTATAACATTCAACTATTTTGAAATTTCCAAAAGAAGATACGTTGCAGTTATCACAAAATCTTCAACATTTTGAAAAATTCAAGTGCCACGTTCACTGTCGATAGAAATTGATTGAATATTTTTATACACAAATTTTTAAAATAGCTGCATTGAATCTAACCAAACACTTGAGCAATTTTAAGTTGAAAAGAATTGAAAATTGTCAGTTTTTGATTGTTACTTAAAAAATTAAATAATACAGAGGCATTTTTAGCAAAAAATATTAGCAAACTTTACAGTTTGCAGTCAGGATTAGAAATGTATGTTCTATATTTCAGTTATAACTAAAATTGTATAAGAATAGTACCAATATACGTTTTTCGATTATCTCTTCATTCTCTTTCACTCAAAAATGGTATCCGAAATTGTACCAAAACATTGTGATTTCAGCTACGAAGCTTATACATATATTTAAATGCTCACAAATGTGCAATCAAAAGACATGACATGTTCAACAAACAAATTTTGATTTCAGAGAGTATGCCAAGACTTAGTTACCTTAAGCGTTGAAGACATGGTGTTTGGGCTGATGTTTCGAAAAAGAACAAATACACTCACTGCGATGATCGGGGACTGAAAGTCACAACTGTACTCGCGAAAGCTCGACGTTTAGTATCACTAAAAAGCCATCTATTAATTTATATATGGATTTTAATCGGTTAAAAGTCCAAGAGGTGATAAGCCCCATCGCTAGATCACACACAGCAGTAGGAAGTAGGTTTGGAATTGCGAGACGCTTTGCTTTTCCAGGAAGCTGGAATCGCGCGCTTTGTTTTTACATCGCTTTTCCTATCTTATTTTCAAGCTTTGTTTATTCCATCGAGTAAACGCCTTGTTAATTTTGTTATTGTTTGCGTTCCGCTATCTCCAGACATATTTGGTTCCTATTTTTACGCTACCGCCGTTTATTTTTGTCGCTTTCTAACTCGGCCTTCTCCTAGGAATGTCGTTGATGCAACTTGTTTACAAAGTGACGCTTTTTCCATTTTTCCTGATCCACAGTCCAAAGACTACAGCCTTATTTGTAAATACCAAAATGCCATTTTTATTTAAAAAAGGACAACAATAGTATACAATGCTTTCGAAAAGTAACAAATAAATTCATTATTTTTGAAATTGAGAAGTTTTCGAAAAAATCCCCTGGCACGTCGATTTTGTTTTTTAAAAAGGCACTTTTTGACATACGACCCACATTTGTGACGTCATCGTTGTTCGAGATATGACGTCATCGACAATTTTTTTAAACAGCAACCCCCAATTTTGACCATGCCATTTGAAAGAGCGTGCCATTCTACATGCATACATCATGAAATATTATGGTGTTACATAACAAAAATTTCAAGAAAATAATGTTTGAAGATTTTAAAATTTAATTTTCACAATACTGTGCACCTCCCCATTATGCAACACCTGTCCTTATTTAGATGAGCTGTTACCGAATCGTTGGATAGGGAGAAGGAAGCCGATTGAGTGGCCAGACAGATCACCTGATTTGACACCCCTAGATTATTTCTTGTGGGGATACTTAAAAAGCAAAGTATACGTTACTAGACCGGTTAATTTAGAAGATTTAAAAGAAAGAATTCGTCACGAGATACATCGTATACCTCCTGAAGTTATTGATAATGTTCAAAAAGGATTTATTAATCGTCTTGACTACTGTCAGGCAGCCAACGGTGCACAATTTGAATATTTAATTTAGTCGATTTTTTACATAATCATTATCATTTTCAGTATTACATTATTTTCTTGAAATTTTTGTTATGTAACACCATAATTTTTCATGATGTATGTATGTAGAATGACACGCTCTTTTAAATGGCATGGTCAAAATTGGGGGTTGCTATTTAAAAAAATTGTCAATGACGTCATATCTTGAACAACGATGACGTCACAAATATGGATCGTATGTCAAAAAGTGCCTTTTTTAAAACAAAATCGACATGCCAGGGGATTTTTTCGAAAACTTCTCAATTTCAAAAATAATGAATTTATTCGGTACATTTCGAAAGCACTGTATATTCTCTACTCTCTCCTACTGTTCTCGGGAAATACCAAATACTAGAATTGACTCAAGATATGGAAATAGCGAGTTCTCGGTAAAACATGCAATTAATATTTCCTAGAATTTTCAGACTGTTGCTCACTATAGTTAATTTTAACTGAAATTTGAAGAAATAAGAGTATATTTGAAAAAATTATCTAAATTGATGTGTTAATATTTTTTCTCTACTCAACATTTTTTCTAGAATGTGGTAATTGGTTCAGCATGTTTACAAATGAAATCCACATACTTTTTTTGGGTGGGTGGGTGATAATGTATTATTTGCTGACTTATCTGAAAGGTTAAAGATTTAAGTACAGATGTGGTCGGAATTTTTAATGTTGAAAACCACTATTAAAGTTAAATTTTGATAATTTTCATAAAGTTCGAGTCTTTTTGGAACACGATTCTATAAATTGCCTACCTAAAAATCTGACATTTTAACTCAAGAACAATGCATACCATTTTTTAAAAAAGCAGATGATTCGGAATATTCCATAAAAAGAAACAAATTAAGTAAGGGAGGTACATTAATTTATCTTTTTATTAACAATGCATTGTAGGTTTCTTTTATTATGGGATGAAGCTTGTCACCGTAATGCATTTTTGAATATGATAATAAAGTACAGTTCTAGAAACACAAAAATATATTTTAAAAATGTTTACAGTCACAAACAAAACAGTTGATAGATTGAAACTAATTACGATTTTAATTTACAACAAATTTTGCGTGTAACCTTACCTATGAAGAAAAAAAATTATAACATGAATGTTTGTTTTCTATGATGATCATTTGGAGCTAGATTTCGGAAACTTCATGCTTTAATTATGGGAAAATTCGAGTTTGATAATGGAATAATTCTTCGTCAAAAACTGAAATTGTTCTGAATTGTAATTAAAGCTAATTGTTAGAATATTTTCTTGAGTTCAAGCATTTTATTTCGTTTTACCATTGAGTAATAACTAGTATATTACCGAATGGTCTTACTTATAAAATTATTGTTATATTTTTGATACTGAAATTCATGTAATTATTTTATTATACAGTGTGTTCACGGATGGAGTTGACAAGAGGAGAAACTCTTTTGTGTTTGACAATATCGAAAAATGTCACTCTTTATAAAAAGTTTTGCTTCTCGAAAAAATGAGATTCCCATAGAAGCGTCTTAGATCATACAGGGTGCTCATAAATTAAAAAAGCAAGAAAATACTCAAGAGAAAAGTACCATTATTTATTATTGTATACAACATTTTTATAAAACAAATCTGTTTATAACTTCAAATAGAGTCCCAATACAAATTACAAAATAAAAATTTTAATTTTAACATTTACTCTATCTCTACCACCCACTTGAACACATTTTTCCGCTAACTTAATAAATTTTTAGCAGCTCATTCAGTTCATGTATTCCTTGGCGTATGTGCTCTTTTAATACTTCCCTATCATGTGGCAAACCATTTGAATAAATGTTTTGTTTTAGGGCACCTTGGAGAAAAAAGGCAAGAGGTGTAAGGTTAGGATTGGGCCAAATCTTCCTCTGAGCAGGACAGCCGTCCTGTTGCCAAAATATTTTGGAAACATTTGGTTTACCATTTTTAAATACTTGAGAGCCAGAAGTACGCAATAACCTGTTTTGGCAACAGGACTGCTGCCCTGCTCGTTTTACAGCCTTGCTCAGACAATGGTGAAACGTGGATAGGAAGATTTGGCCCATTATCCTGCTAAACCACCTTACGCCCCTTGACTTTTTTCCTAAAACAAAAGGTTTATTCAAATGATCTGCCACATCATATTAAAAGAGCGCATAAGAGAAGAAATAACAAACTATTCGTAGTGTGTAGAGTAAAAGTCAAAATTGAAATTTTGATTTAAAAATTTGTATTCGGACTCTATTTCGGGTTATAAACAGATTTGTTTTATAAAAATGTTGTGTAAAATAATAAATAATGGTTTTCTCTCTTGAGTATTTTCATGTTTTTTAATTTATGAGCACCCTGTATATATGATCTAAGACGTTTCTATAACAGTCTCATTTTTTCGAAGAGCAGAACTTTTTATAAAGAGTGACATTTTTCGATAAAGTCAAAAACAAAAGACTTTCTCCTCTTGTCAACTCCATCCGTGGACACACTGTATATCAAACTGTTTAAGAATTATAAACAGTTATTTTGTTTACTACAGCCATTTCAATATTAGAAAGGTTGTCTACCAAAATAGAAAAAAATTGAAGTTTGAGAACTAATACTTTTAACATTTTTCGTAAAATCGCCAAATATTTATTCAAAATAGCTTCGACATAATCTTCGATTGCATTTGCTAATATAATTGGCTATAATGTTGTTGCTATGGAGTAGTTGCTGATATGTACGATATTTACAAACTATACAAACATTTTAAAATATTCTGAAATATATAAATACTTTTTGTATATCTGACACACAAAAAAATATATCTTCATGTGGTGTCCAATTATTATTAAGATTTTTTAGCAGCTTTACTTTTCCGCACTGTGTAGAAAAAAATCTTATCGGAAATAGCAATTTATGTAACAAGTTGTAAAAAGAGTGTGTTTGTAAGCACGGGACGTAAACTTGGTCAAGTGTTTAAAATACATCGATTTCGCAACGAATTTCATACAAGATTTTTGTGAAAGCGAAAAATTTTATATATTTATATTTTTATTTTTAAACTTTGAAACCTGGGCTAAAGAAAAATATATTGAGAATTTTACAGAAAAGGTATTACCTACTAGCTCATTTCGTGAAGTTATTCGGTACATTAAGGCCGTCAACTTTATGGAGGAAATATTCGATGCCCCGCACCATGATTTACCTGAACAAAAACGCAGATATTAGCAAATTTACAAACCTAATTGCACTTTTAAAATGGAAACCTTTCGGAAAGAAGCAAAAAATATTTACGAAGCTGGAAACAGAACGCTTTATGACACAAGCCGAGGGTAAAGAATTCCTGTTAGCCAAAGTTGTTTTAATCGTTGGAGTATTTGGAGCATGTAGGAGAGAAGAAATCACATTTTTGATAATAGATGCATTAACAGATTGTCAGTCATTTATTAGTGTCAAAATTTCGAACACAAAAGCGCACGTTCCAAGAATGTTTACGATTACTGAGGGATCAATAGATGGTGTCAATTTTTTAGAAATAATTTCGTACGCAAAACTTCGTGGAATGTATACCAAAAAAGATAGCGAGTCCTTGGACTCTCCAACTCCAATGAATACACTGGCCATTGCTTTCGGTGCAGCTCTGCAACAATATTGGCAAATTCTGAAGCGAACGTGACGCTTTTAAAGCGACATGGAGGTTGGCGATCAAGTTCAGTTGTCGAGGGTCATATCGAAAATTCCATTGAACAAGAACAAAGATACACCGAATAAGAAATTCAAAGAAGTTCACGCAGAAGCAGAAGCTAGCTCTCTTTCATTTCCATTCCAACTACTAGTACTTGCATTGCTGTTAGAGAAGAGAAGCTGGATGCCTCTAGTCACGGGTAGCCAACTCGTATAGGAAAACCGGTAACAATCGTCTATGCAATATTCCTTCTCAAATCAGTAACCCTACCAACCAAAATCAGTGCTACCGGCTACCGGTAGAATGATATAAGGATGTTTTAAGCATTTATAGCTTTTTTTCTCAATATTTATGAAAAATTTTGGAACTAACATATTGTAAAATACAATATTCGTCATTATTGTGTATATATGTTTTGATTATTCAAAATATCTTTTTACCTAAAAACGTAGATATACCGACAAGATTTCAAAATCGAAATAACTATGTCATAGCGAGATAGAAATTTAAATTTAACTCAACTTTCTCACTTAAAATATTTTCATTCTTATTTTATCATAACAGTTTATCACTATCCAAGTGGTTAATTAAAAAAATTTATCCCCTTGAACGTTTGATAATGTAGAAAGTTTTATTGGAAATGTAAGTTTAATAAATGCTGCATCACATTAATTTGTTATTATATTTCAGGAAGAGGAGTTTCAATAATGATATTTGTTAATATACATGGAGATTACTTTGATTCGTTTAAAAGTTTAGAGGTTGCTTTGTCGACCAGATCATCCCGAAGAAATATTTATGAAGACATTCAAGACAAATGAAATATATTCTTTGTTCTTTGGACTTAAAAGTAATGCAATGCCTGAAGTGCTTCTATTGATTCCATTATTTATTAGAGATTTTTGGTTTCTCGATCATATGAACCCGAAACCCGAATTAAGATTTAAGAAGACACTCGAGACAAAATATGTTCTTTATTGTATGGATTTATAAATAATCCAGTGCGTGTGAAGTGTCTACAGGGTGTTAAAAAAGGAGTGTAAAATATTTAAGGAGGTAATAGTATGAACCAAAATAAGCAGAAACGTCTCAATAAACATGGGTCCGCAAAGTAACGGTTGCGGAGATGTTTTTGAGCCCCTTTTTTTATTTTGCAAAAACGTTGTGTATTTTCTTATAATAGTTGGTTGATGTGAAATAAACAGTAAGCATTTGACAGTTGTTTTCAGTGCACAAGTTTTCTTTTGCTATGGCTGGTTACTCTAACGCAGAATTAACAAACATGCATTTCATGTATGGTGGTGCTAATGGGAACTCCACCGAAGCGCGACGTCTTTATGTTGACGCTTATCCAAATCGCCAGATTCCTTCACAACGCATGTTTGGAAGAATTCACCAAAGATTGCGTGATACCGGTTCCTTGAGCAAACAGTGCCATTTAACCGGAAGACCAAGGTCGGTATCCACTCCTAGAGCAGAAGAAGAAATTCTAGCACTGGTAGAGCAGAATCCAGGAACGAGTGTGCGGAGAATATCAGCCGAGGTAGGAATTAGTGGTCCTCTTGTTTGGAGAATCCTTCACGAGCAACTGCTTTATCCATACCATGTTCAACGAGTACGGGCCTTATATCCAATAAATGATCATCAAGCACGTTTGGTTTTTTGCCGCTGGTTTCTACGTCATGATCGTTCATGATGCTGAAAACCCTCGTTTTCTTGCAAACGTTCTATTCAACTAGATGGCGCTGAGCTGTCACAGTTGTTGACAACCGTTAATAGGAATATTGGGTTTCTTCTTCTTAATATTTTGTGCCTCTAGAATTCTCTTTAACAATTTACATAATTGTACCTTTATACATTTATAATAAATAAATATTTTCATTGTTTTTAATGTTTCATTTTTACTTTTAGGCACTATACCTTATTTTTAAACTAAGAGGAGTAATTTAAATTTCTTGCGCTTAAACAGTAGCTTGTTATTGGTTAATTTATCGCCAAGGCACAGCTTCACATAAATTCATGTTTATTGTCATTGTCAACGTCAATACTGTCAGCTACAAACATTTAAAATGTCAGTTATATTTGGCTAAGATTAACGTTGCCACTTTGTTGATTATTTTGTGTTTATTTTCCCTCCTAGTTAATCCTAAAGCAAATGAAATAGTTCTGATCATAACTCAGCAACGGATTGTATTACTTTTTACCTATTTTCTCTTTTTTTTTCAAATTTACCGCCAACATGAACTAGTTATATTTTCTTGTTACTTTTCCCTGTGTATATATGACTTCATCATTTACCCCTCTTAGTTTAAAAATAGAGTATAGTGCATTTCGAAAATCTAATCATTATCAAAATTCTTCAATTTCGGAACGCTTTCGCCAAAAATATTTTTCGTATGATAGTAGGAAAACTTTAAATTGTTTCGTCAACGCGATAAGCCGCTTTGTAGATTTTCTTGGAGAACTCGGCGTGGAGGCAGACGCCTGTTGCCTAGCAGCGTGTCAATCCTGAGAGGTCCGCCGAACACGCCCCAGATACATGACAAATCAGTGATTAAGGGGATTTGCAACTTTTATTTCGCAAAGATCGGTTAGTGTTACTAGCGTGGGAGTTATTTTTCGAAAAGGATCGATAAAGCGAAAGAAAACAGCGGGGTAATTAACGTGCCTCTATTAATCATCTGTTGAACAACAAGCAATTTGAGCGTCTGACTCCCGAGGTATTTTTAAACAAAATAATACCTAATTATCGCAATTAATTGGGTCCGGCAGCGCAATCTTCGCGATTTTCCCAAATCTGCTTAGCTGGCGCAAGGCCGAGGTTATCTCGGTCCAATTTTGTAGTCTGCTGCGGAAAATCGGTGAAACATGGAATACATGGAACGAAAACTATTTTTAACTGTATTATAAAGGTATTTTAAGCTAATAAAATGAATTCTCCTACGATTCCTGCAGTGGCGGCTCGTCGTATGAAGGAACTGAGGCCGGGCTTCACTGTATATTTTAATACCCCATAATTTCCAATCCGATTGCCTACTACACTTATCAAAAATCAATCTACGAAATAAAATAATTGCTTCAATCTTAGCCCTCGTATGTTATAACGTACCTCTGGTTTACATTTCAATATCCGCCGTTTCTTTTTCTACACGCGTGGGGAGTCCGGGTCACCCACCAATCCCACCACAGTGAGGCCGAATTTTGCGAGCCTCAAATTGCGTCGCTCATGTCTATACGTTATGGTTTCCCCCACCACACGAGACGGTTAAAATCGATGTTTTTCGCTCCATGTCCGCTCGAGACTGAGGCCAGATTTCTGGCGCCTCAAGTTTTTAGTTCAGCGGCAAATGGACGATGTGGTAGAGGCTAGTGACAGTAGGTAATTTGTTAATTGTAGATTTTAGAAATAAGTTCCCAAACCGCTATCTATTCAAACACTTATATAGTGTCTACTTCTGGTATTACTATCACAGTCCGACATTCGTGCTCCAGGTATAATTTACATCAATTAAGTAAATTATTAATTTTGTTTGTATTATAAAAAATTATGGATTTCGTTTTGTATTTTTATTATTTCTTCTAACTTAATAATAATTTTTGCTTGACTGCATCTACGAATGTGGAAGAGGTAGAAAGTTACAAGAAAATTTGTTTATATTTTGGCGGATGCGCCAGTCACAATGAACAATTTTCACTGTATTAGAAAGGTATTTTAAGCTAATATACCTAAATCAAATGCCCTACAATTCCTAACAATGAAATCATATGTATGCTCTCTGATACCAAACATTAGTCGCGTCAAATTAGCATGAAAAATGTGAAAATGGACAACTTTTTGCGGAGAAGTCCGAGACAAAATAAAAGAGACCACGATTATTTTGCTGAACGGAGATAAGTGTGTGTCTAACTGTTCAGTTAACATCGATCATTGTTGGCTACAGTTGTATCAAGAAGAAGTAAGTAACAATAAAATAAAAATCATTTAACATCTCTATGGAAGCAGATAAACAAATTTTAAACTGTCAAACTTGACATACGTTTACAAATTTTTACTATGATTTTGAGAACGAAAACAGAGAGTTTTTCGAACCGTCAATAATACGGAAGTGCGCTATAGTGATGTGATTTTTGTTATTTTTTACTTATCTGCTTTTTTCAGTGTGAGATTTTTTGGTTAGGCAAACTTAGTTTCAAAAATAACCCTTGACTGTTCCGTTTCGCGCAAGGGCTTATTTAATTAATCTTTATTATTTTTTCAGAAGTGTGGCAAAAACCTAATAAAACTATAGAAAAACTAAAATTATGCCACAAATAAATAGCTTCAGACAATATTTTACAATTGTTGCGACCTGGCTAATTAACAAATTAATAAGTTAACGCCCGAAATCACTAGAAAAACAGATTTTTTTGCAATAACTCTAGGATGATGAGGAGAAGCATTGCCACAAAGTAATTGTTTATTGTTCGATTGTTGCAACCTCGCTAATTAACAAATTAATAACTCTTCTCCCGGAATCGTTAGCAAATCGGATTTTTTTGCAATAATTTTGGGAGCAATTGAACAATAAACAATTATATTTGCAAAAATCTTATGCCGATGGTTAGCCTTAAAAAGACAGAAATCCCGGAAAAAATTTCGGGCCTCTAGTGATTCCGGGAGTAGAGTTATTAATTTGTTAATTAGCCTGGTTGCAAAAATAGAAAAATAAACAATTTCGTGCAACATCCTTGTGCCGATGGTTCTCTCCATGATCCCAGAATTATTGCAAAAAAAAATCCGATTTTCTAACAATTCCGGGAGAAGAGTTGTTAATTTGTTAATTGGCGAGGTTGCAACAATCGTACAATAAACAATTATATTTGTAAAAATTTTGTGCCGATGGTTTACCTTAATAAGCCAGAAATCCTGGAAAAAAAGCCGGTTCTCTAGTGATTTCGGGGGTGGAGTTTTTAATTTGTTAATTTGCCCAGTTACAACAATTTAGCAATAAATAATAAAGCTACCACCAAAGTGATAAAGAGGGACCTCGAAAACCCCAGAGAGAACATTTTCCAGACATTTTCGTTGAATCGTGTGACATTTGCAATATATTCAACAAAAATGGGTCATTTGTTAAATAAACAATTAAAAAGTTGCGAGCGTACAGAGATTAGATGTACCTTTTGTTATAAACAATTAGCTGAACATTTTGCAGAAAACCGCTTCTCAATTGGACTTCTCCGCAAAAAGTTTCAAGTAAAATGCTAATTTGACGCGACTACATCTAGGTATGCTAATGACCAATTCCACAGACAAAGCCCTATTCAATAATTATCTAAAAAAATTAATCAATCTAAATTTACTAACCTGGTTCAATGAAATCTGTATAAACTGTGGTATAACTTTGTTTTCTTGTAACTTGTTTAAATTACTTTTAGACGGTCTAAAAACACCTACGAATTTCTTGAAAATTGCTTATAAAAATGGTTATGGTTTCTTATATAAGCTGCGTACCAACCTCAAAATGTTGTTGTTTTCCATTTTTAGGATTTGTGCTAACAACCTAGAAATGTAGGACGATGTTTGTAATAATATCATAATATTATTGACTTACATTCTATATATAGAAATTAGAACAGTTCATAGTGGCTATTTTGAATAGTAATACTGTCATACAAGGTCGCGGTCATTGGGGTAAGTTAGAGGTTTTTAACCCTCTAGTGAACATATTTATTATATGTTTAAAAAAACTGAAGTTTGATAGTATGACAAAGAAAACTGAAAGGCTGCAGACCTGCAAAACAATTCTAAAACACTTTTCTACACATATTTTGGAATAATAACAGAATTTTTTTAATCAATTTAACAATTTCTCAATAAAATTGATGTAGGATAGATGTAGAAATAAAAATTATCGTCAACTATTTATTTTTATAGGAATGAAGAAATTGTATGAATTTTATATTACAAACACGGAATTCCAGGAAACAACTACTCTGCGGGCTAATGCCCCGACCAGCATTGAATTACACCTGGAAAACCTATAGCAACAGCTAGAGTCATTCGTCAGACGCCCACCAGACATATACCGGTTTCGAGCTTATTAGCTCTCATCAGTATGCCATAGGTGAGATATCCGACGAATAATCCTAGCTGTTTTGGTCTGTCTAACCCGACAGAAGGGACCATGAGTACGCGGTGTAGAACTAACTACATCTATCGGCCGTTCGCTACTCCATGCCGGACTGAAAATGTCACAGGCACGAAGCGTTCTACATGCAGTAGACACCATTGAAAGCTGTCGACCTTTATCGCGATCGGCGAGAAACGATATTTTGCAAACACGGAATTCCAGGAAACAACTACTCTGCGGGCTAATGCCCCGACCAGCATTGAATTACACCTGGAAAACCTATAGCAACAGCTAGAAGAGAGAGAAGCAGCTAGGATTATTCGTCGGATACCTCACCTATGACATACTGATGAGAGCTAATAAGCTCGAAACCGGTATATGTCTGGTGGGCGTCTGATGAATGACTTCACACAGATATTGTTACAATGCTTCTTTTCTTCGCGCTTCATCGCCCTACACTAAATGTTGTATTCGTACACATATAAAGGCATAACGCAATACTTCTTCATTTGCCCGATGAAATGCACTTTCTGTGCCCATTTTCCAATGCATGAATATCGTATACAGGTACGAACTAAAGCATACTGCTGTATTTAGATACACACGTGCGAACGGCGCCTGACGTCACAGGTCTACACTATGGCCTGTGGACTGGATTGATGAATAAATAAACCACTTGTTTTGATTGTTTGGCTTTATGTAGTATATACAGGGTGTTTCAAAACAAAGGCGAAAAATTTCAGGGGGTGATTCCTTGTTGAAAATAAAAGGTAGTTTGTTATATAAACGTTGGGTCACAAGTCAACCATTATGGAGATATCGCGTTGCAAAGATGGCGGAAAAAAGAGTGTTTTTATTGTTTTTCTTGGAAACGAAAAGCGTGGGAATGGTAAAATTTTGTGGAAGTGTTACCATGATCAAAAGACACTTGTGACATATTTTTCACTCTTTGAAAATAATTGGAAAGGGTTGAAATAAACTACCCCTTTCAGTTTTTTCAACTATACTCTCAAAAAACTTCCTTAACGACGTAGAAAAAAATTAATTAGCTTAAACCGATTCAGTTTTCTTTTCTCATTTTTTCTCTCTTATATTTTTTGATAAAATTAACTGTTTCGACGTTAAAAAATAAAATGTAAAGTATTGCACGTCGGGAAGAGGCAGAGGCACCCATTAGGTGCTGTCAATTTCCGGATGTTTCCATTGTTGCTTTGACAGATAGCAAATGGTTTGTACTATTTTAACATTTTGAGAGTGGTTTACGGGATAATTTGCCTTTCGTTGTGTGATGTGTTTGATTGCGGAGTACGTTGGGATTCAATACTAAGTTAATACAACAAAAATGGTTATTTTCACAAATGCAGAAATGACAGACATACACTTTATGTACGGCCGGGCAAATGGAAATTCCTTACATGCTTGTCGCCTTTATGAAGAAGCGTATCCTAATAGTAGAATTCCTCATCACAGTATATTTGCTAAGCGTCATCGAAGGCTATGTGAATCTGGAAAATTCAAATAAGAAATTTTGATACAGGCCGACACCGGGAAGTGCCAACCATTTGCTCCTCTGGAGCCTTATTTAAGAAGGTACTGATGTTTTCTTCTGAGAAAACATTAGATTTTTTAGGTTTATATCCAACATTCTGCCTTTTCAAAAATGCTCGCAATTTGGAATACCGGCTAATGTCGATATTTTGCTTGATATTAAGTACAGCTCGCAACATCCAACATCGAGACCATAATGTTGAAGCTTTACTTTCTTTACTCATTTCAACAAAATATGCAAGCAGTATCGTTTCTGAAGAATATTGCACACCCTTAATGCGCACCATTTAATGTAAAACGAAAAATTTTTCTCGTACCTTTCTTTGCTTTTCTCCGGAATTATTCCGTCAAGTGCAGTGTCCGCAGCTGCTTGGACTTTCGAAGGAGTACAGGTTAATTCAAAATCAGACATTATGTACTTGTTTAAGCAAAAAAATTACAATTTCGTAACGGAAAGAATATTTTTTGACTTAATTGTCAAAACCAATAAACTAGTAATATTGCCTAGCAACAGTTTCATGGAGATCTTTGTCGAAAGAAATGTTAAATTATGATAACAAATTTTCTTAAAATTAATGTTTTTAAAAGCTTGTAACTAAGCGATTGTGAATAAAATATGTACCTAGTAGGTATACATACCACGGTTTTTAGCCTGGGCTGTAATGATCTACTTCCCCGCTAGGTATGTAATTTACTATTTCATACTTTTCTTATTAAACATCGTGTTTAATGATCATTTATCTTTATTTTTGAATGCTACATGCATATTTAATAACTTATTATAGCTATTTTTTTAAATTACTCTCTTCTAGGGGACAATTATCTTAAACTGCAAGGCTTCTAATCGCAGCAATATTTCTTGTTTTGTCTCCAACACTTTTTTTAAATGTTGTCTTGTCTTGCAATGTTTGCACTGGAAACACTAAGCTATACATTTACAGTTTAATCTAAAATTTAGGAATACAATTTTCCGATACCAACAGAGCCATTAAAAAAAAGTCCACGATAAATATTATCTAATAGAGTGTTAATATGTTTACTAATTATTATAAATTGATATTCCGTTATAAGAAATTTTTTAGACTGAAGTTCAAGTAAAGGCGATATACCGTACATAAATCATACTTATATGTGAAAAAATAGATAAATAGTGTTATTACTAGTTTTAATCAATAGCATTTTAAAAAAATCTATGCGTATCAAAACAAGCAAGATTTAGACTTTATAAACATGAATTAATAAACAAAATTGAGGTAAAATTTTATTTTATATTTCACTTCCTTATGATTTAGGATTTAGTTAAAACACCTAGGGTACTGGGTTTCCGGAAAAATGTGGGAAATCTCTCAGAAGCAGATAGAACATGAAAAAATAAGATGATACATTTTTTTTACCAGGGGCGGGCTAAGCTTTACAACTTAATGCCTACATTTTTAACACCTTGAAGAATCAAGACATTATAAACCAAAGAAGGTAAAGATATTGAAGAGTAACCAAATTGAAGAAATTTTGAAAAAAGCACCGGATGAGGAATATTTACATTTAAAATACACGATTTTAATATTTCAACATTGAGCGTTTTATTTTGAACTCTTTACAAGTTGCAACGGAAAGTTATATTGAAGTTTCACTGTGCAGCAAGATGGCAATTGCTGAAAAAATCCTGGCGAAGTATTGGAGGCCCCTCCAGTCCTTGAGAAACTCCTTATCGACTATAGCTATGGAAAACAGATGTATTATGACATTTAGATTAGATTAGATTAGAAGCCTTGTTAATTGTGTCTCGTTAAAAACATTACTGACAGCCTACTACGGTTTTTTTCATGCAAATTTGTGCTATGCTATCCTGAACTGGGGTCATTGTTGTCACGGTGATGCGCAAATGCATTCGCATTATTACAGGGTTACCCTACAGGGCGGACCGTAGGCAATATTTTAAGAGCTACGGCATACTTACACTGCCAAGTGTGTACATTTTGGAATGTCTGATGTACATAAAGGAAAATATTCATGTCTTTCGTCAGCACTGTATGAACCATGAATACCCTACTAGGTACAAAGATAATATTAACCCCGACTTTTTTAGAGTAAATAAGACTAGAGTCGGTTCTAATTACTACTGTGTTCATTTTTATAATAAACTTCCTAAAGAAATTAAATTCCTATGTAATACTAATTATAAAATGAGAATAAAAACTTTCTCAAAATGAAAGCATTTTCTTCATTTGATGATTATTTTAATGACGATTTTGTTGATCTTGTTGGTCCCTTTAATATACTGTGTGATGTGTAACTTATATTTTTTCTTTGTTTAGTTTGCAATATCTTGTAACGTATTTTTTATGATTAAATTAATATCAATGCGAGTGTAAATGTCAAGCTTTGACCTAATTTTAAGTACTGTCGCTTTGGATGTCATATTTCTCTTGTGACTTGTGTGAACATTTTTTTTTGTATGTGATTGACATCATTATTATTATTATTATTAAACCTTATATATGATAATATGATTATGAATGGCTCTAGCAACAAAATCTCACGTTTTCAATAGGATTCATGTCAGGAGAGTTGGCTGGCCAATCTAATCTATTGATATGTCCTGCTTCGAGTGTCTCTTGAACCCTTCTTGCGCGATGTGGTCGAGCGTTGTCGTTCATAAACACAAAATTTTCACTTAATTCATTACGTAGGGGGTAGATAATGGGCGTAATAACTTGTTCGATGTAAATTTGGCTGGTCATATTCTGTGGTATGCGAATTAATGGGGTGCGGCGGTTGAACATTATTCCACCCCAAAACATTACGGTACCCCCTTCATACAGAGCAACTTTACGGGGAAAATGAAGTCGCTCTTGACGACCTGGTTCTCTCCAGACTCTTTGTCGATTGTCATCAATAACCAGCTCAATTTTATTTTCGTGTGTAAATAAGACCCACCGCCACTGGCGTAAAAGCCAACACCTATGCTCTCGCGCCCACTGGAAACGGGCAGCACGATGCCTTGGAAGTAGAGTGGGGACCCGTAATTGTCTTCTATCACGTAAATTTGCGTTGTGAAGTCGTCTTCGAATAGTAGGTGTCGATCCTCCCTTTCATTAGATACTCGAGAACGTCCACTACGACGTCTGTTTTCCACTGTATCAAATTCTTCATATCTGTGTACTATCTGATGATTAGAATGTCCTGCATCATGTAAAACATCATTCTTGCTTTGGTAAACGCAATAATTTTACGTCCTGGCATTATAATGTACAAAAATTCAAAAGAACACTTGGCTGAATTCTGCCAACCTGACCAGACTTTTAGAAACATTGGTCATAAAGTAAAGGTTCATGGTCTGAAATTTTGTATTGTCTTTTTGTTCCCTAAGTACATGTACTTTTTTATCACATTCAGGAAAACCACAATCGAATCATTTTATACAGTGTGGAAGAAAAGTATGGAATAAATTCATTATTTTAAGTTTCATGAAATTTCCTCGGATCCGTCGATTTTGCTTTTTAAAAAGGCTCTTTTTTCTATACCAACACATTTTCGAGGTTCATTTGTTTTCGCGTGAGGACGTCATCGGATATTTTTTTAAATAGAACCCCTATATTTCTTCATCGGATTCTTGTAGAGCTTAACTTGCTGAATTCAAAAATGTATAATTTCAACACTTTATTCCTTCAACCGAAAAAAAATAATAACCGATCAGAAATTTCATGAAACTTCGTTGTTTTAGAAATAATGAATTTATTCCATACTTTTCTTCCACACTGTATACAGGGGGTCCAAAACGTTTGATGGTGTGTGTATTAGTATTAATACCATCTTCCAAAGATTGGAATATTTTCAAACTATGCTAATAACAGTAGGTACACATAGATATTAATTTACAATCTACAGCAAAAATATGAATTATTCCTTTCCGTTTGTTAAGTTGGTCCATCAAAGATTTAGTTTTAACAAAAATGAATGAAAGAAAGACAGCTAAACATGTACTGCAAAAGTTATCTCATCGACACATGCTTCCTTTCTTGTGAGGGCCGCAATTTATTTAAAATGTGCACGCGACAGCTTCTTTACTTGACTTGTTATTGTTCAACACAACAAGGAAATACCAAAGTTCCACTTATTGTCGACAAGATATCCAGCGATTTTTTTACGGCACGCGTGAATACCATGATGGAAAGATGTAATTCTGTTCGAAGGAGTGAAATTTTTCGTGTGCTCAACTATTCTAAATTTAGATATATATATAATTGTATTTTATCAAAATGGTTGCATCACCAGACATGTTTAGTCTCGATGATACATAATAATATCTAATTGTGCATGTAATGTTAAAAGTAAAAATAATGACTATAGCTGTTATTCTATTTTCTTACAAATCTCACTACAAATATGTTATGAAATGGGTGTTTAAGATTGAATATACATTATTCGTAAATTCAACCCTAATAAAAAAGGGATCTTTTCCGTAATTGTTACTAATAATAATTAGATTAGGCAGTTATTTTTTAATATTGTCTATTCAGCTTATAACTATAACAAAATGTGTTTCAATGATACGATAAATTAAAATTAAAATAATAATAATAATATTTCTACTCCTCATACTAATCACGAAGATTAGCCAAGAAGTCGAAGACTTGTGCGGGAGAGGGGGCGGCATGTTATTATTAAGCAGGCTGCATTTGCGCCCAGGAACCACTTACGTTGGTAAGTCCTAACCACCATTCAGTGCAGGAATGAGGGAAATCTGTAAAACCTCATTAATTAGGGGGGTAGTCAAACGTTAACAGGTATCAATCTCTCACATTGACCCAAGAAAACATTCTTCCACCCTACCATACCCGCAGAGAAGGTGCCAATCCTCTCCACGAATATAGCTTATATACGGTCTACCGGCTGCGGAGGTAGAACCCACGGCGATCTAGTCACCTCGATTCAAGTACTGACGCCTTAAACCGCGCGACCACGGACCGATAAAGAAATACCTGATTTATAATGTTTAATTCATTTATTAATTTAAACAATTTGTATTATCATTGATCTAGATTTCAAATGATAAAAATCTCAAAGCATTGACCTATTATATGCAACTATACATTGTACTGATTGTATCACTGGTTGCATACCATTTACCACACAAAATTCACACGATTTTATTTTTAATTAAATAAGATTTAAAATTTAAACCTATATTTTTTTACGATTTTGTGGCATATAACTAATACCTGCTTGCCCAGTAAAATAATAAAACCCTTGACAATGTCCCTTAATATACTACGACTAACACCAATGTTTCTGCTTGTTTTGATCTCGTAAGTTCAAATACTCTTCGCCCAATCTCTTGGCAGTATTACTTGGACATGGTGTACATGGTACGGATATAACTGAGTCTTGCGTATGAAACACGACACTGCTGCACTATGCCGTGGACATCCTGGACCTCCATCTCTTCCACGATTCGGCTTCAAATTTCTCTCTCGTTGCCTACACTTCCACTCACTACACACCGCAGTAAAAGTAGTTGCATTTGGGACTTTTACCAGAAAATCGCTCTGTTAAAGCATTGTGGGGTAGTGTGATTTCAATAAGGACAGTGTATTGTGTACTAATATTTATTATCGCTTGCGGTTGTTTAGCACCCACAATGTTGTACGATGAGTCGATGTTATTGACTGGTTACAAAAATATGACTGTGTCATCGTACCCATAATCTAGGTAGTCGAAGAGTCTGTTAGAACAAATATGTTTCTTGGTTTTCACCATGCAGAACCATGAGATAACATTTATGGGAACGCCGGTCATCTACCTACTTATATAATATTTACAAAACATGATAACTACATTTAGCACTTAAAAACAGACATTGAAATTTAAACATAGAACTTAGGAAAAGATAAAGTGAATTTATATAAAGAAAGAAATATTTTAACTTATAGTGTGTACAGAAATATGTGAGTACAGAACTAATGAAAATATGAAGTGAATATACGTATACAAAAATGAATGTTAGTTTATACAGGGTGTATAGAAATATATGAGTTGCCACAGCATTTTCACATAGGTATAAATTAAAACAATATACGTTCGAGTTGCTATATACATAAGTCATTTTTGACACTTGAAAAATTAAGACAGGCATCACAAAAGAGTTTAATATCTACAAAAAGTAATTGGATTTCAATATTCGGAACTGCTGAAAATACAATTTCAATAATTTTTTACTTTACTATAAGAATTTTACATTTTTTTTTTATAATGTTGACTCAATTTTTTATATGTATATTTCCAAATTTTTTCTGTTCTGAATCAACCTGTATATTTCTTACTGATAGAATGTGTTAATAGTATGTACTTATTGTTAAATGCATATATGGTTGCCTATAAGTAGATAAAATATAATGCATAAAATGTAGAAATATCTGAAAAGAATAGATGACCAGTAATATCATCACTATTATTGCTAAAATTGCCGGTAATTTAATTATTTAATATTTCATAACTATTATGTCTTTGCAACAAATATAATACTTTACTCAAAAATAAAATTGACCTATTTGTCATCAGTATCTAAATCAGTATGTAGTTTTTAGAATTATTTTTTTTACGTTTTTCAAGCTACATACGTTTTTGTTTTGTTGTTTTTTGCTTTTTTAATTCTTTTTTGTTTGTCTTCTAAATTGCGATTTTTTTATCCACCTGTAATTGGTACAGTGTGCTATAGGTTGTTGTAGTCCAAAATAATGTATAAACTATTTTCAAATTCACCTTATTACAACTTCAAAAAATTAATATATAGATATATAGCAACATTATAATGAATGACTTCTCAGTTATAGGTAAAATAATGCAATTAATTAGATAAGACAATGTAATTACAAAATTTCATGTTCATGGAAAATTATCCTCATTTATAATAAACATTTGAATATGAATTCTTTTTTTCTGTTATCAAATTATGTATTCTTTCTAAAAATTATTCTATATTTAAATCTTGTGAAATAAAACACAAACTTAAAAAAATAATTGTTTATTTATTTATTTGGTACCTATTGAACAGACTTGCAGATACTACCATCTACATAATAAGTTTATTTTTATGTATATGTACATTTAGCATTGAACCAAATTGACACTTATTTATACTAACAAATAAAAAATGGTTTTCACTACATTACAAAAAAATAACAACTATAATGTAAAAAATATATGGCAACATTTAAATGCAAATTCTTTGGATTATATTATTTAATCAACTTCCTCTATGGTTGGACCATTTTGATTCCCACCATTACCACCCCTTGGCATTCCTCCAGGCATTCCACCGGGCATTCCACCGGGCATTCCTCCAGGCGCAGCACCACCTCCATAAAGTTTAGACATGATAGGGCTACAGATACGAGTCAACTCTTTCTGTTTGTCTTCATACTCTTCTTTATCAGCCAGACTGTTGTTGTCGAGCCATCTAAGGGCATTTTCACATTCTCTTTCCACTGTGCTCTTGTCATCGGAACTTAATTTGTCTCCGCAGTCTTGAGCGGCCTGTTTCACTTGGAAAATGTACGCCTCAAGCTGATTTCGAGCAGAAACCCTCTGTCTTTGCTTCTCGTCTTCATCTTTGTATCGTTCGGCTTCTTCTACCATTCGATCGATGTCTTTCTGCGACAATCGGCCTTTGTCGTTCTTGATGGTAATGTTTCTTTGGTTTCCGGAGCTGGTATCCTTTGCGGAGACGTTTAAGATGCCGTTAGCATCCATGTCGAATGTTACTTCTATCTTTGGTACGCCTCGAGGTGCAGGAGGGATGCCCGTCAAGTCGAAAGTGCCCAGTAGGTTGTTATCCTTCGTCATGGCTCTTTCTCCCTCGAATACTTGGATGGTTACAGCTGGCTGGTTGTCTGCGTACGTTGTGAAGCTCTGCGTTTGTTTGCAAGGTATCCTAGAGTTGCGTTCGATGATTTTAGTCATCACACCACCAGCCGTTTCGATACCCAGTGAAAGCGGAGCGACATCAACCAGTAATACATCTTGGATCTTGGAATCTGTCGAACCAGTTAATACTGCTGCTTGGACCGCTGCGCCATAGGCTACGGCTTCATCTGGGTTTATAGAAAGATTTAGAGACTTGCCATTGAAGAAGTTCTGCAGGAGTTGTTGGATTTTGGGGATACGAGTCGAGCCTCCCACTAGGACTACATCGTGGATCTGTCCTTTGTCCATTTTGGCATCATTTAAAGCTTTCTCGACTGGCTGGAGCGTTCCCCTGAATAGATCGGAGCAAAGTTCTTCAAATCGGGCTCTGCTAATTTTTGTATAGAAATCGATTCCTTCGAAGAGAGCATCGATTTCAAGAGTAGCTTCTGTACTAGACGAAAGTGTACGTTTTGCTCTCTCTGCTGCCGTCCTCAGTCTTCTCAATGCTCTGGGGTTGCTCCTCAGGTCCTTCTTGAATTTACGTTTGAATTCGTCAGCAAAATGATTTACCATTCTGTTGTCGAAGTCCTCTCCGCCCAGATGAGTATCACCGGCTGTTGCTTTTACTTCGAATAAAGATCCTTCATCGATGGTCAGGATCGATACATCAAACGTACCACCACCCAAGTCGAAAATGAGTACGTTCTTCTCTCCCTTTAAGTTTTTGTCTAGACCGTAAGCCAAGGCTGCCGCAGTGGGCTCATTAATAATTCTCAGTACGTTGAGCCCCGCAATGGCACCCGCATCTTTGGTAGCTTGCCTCTGGGAATCGTTGAAGTATGCTGGCACTGTTATGACGGCATCTTTAACAGACATGCCCAAGTAGGCCTCCGCTATTTCCTTCATCTTGGTCAACACCATAGAACTGACTTCTTCCGGGGCGAATTTTTTAACTTCACCCTTGTATTCTACCTGGATCTTCGGTTTGCCGCCATCGTTGACAACCTTGAAGGGCCAGTGTTTCATATCCTGCTGAATTTTTGGGTCGTCGAATTTGCGGCCGATTAGCCTCTTGGCGTCGAAGACGGTGTTGCTGGGGTTCATCGCTACCTGGTTCTTAGCGGCGTCGCCGAGGAGACGCTCGGTGTCCGTGAAGGCAACATAGCTGGGAGTCGTCCTGTTGCCTTGGTCGTTGGCGATGATTTCCACTTTTCCGTGTTGCCATACCCCTACACAGGAGTAGGTGGTTCCCAAGTCAATTCCAACTGCTGGAGCTTTCACCATTTTGATTTCTTTTTTTTGAATAACTTAATAATAGTTACACACTGTATTACTATCTGGAATCTTTCACACAAAACTTGATGGCTTTGGTTAATCTCTGTTTACTTGTTGTCGTATTCACTGATTTGAATAAACTGAACTCCCGCTCGCTGGCACTGCTTTTATATAAACGGCATAATTCGACGCGAATGCTCCCGACTATTCTCGAACATGCGATCGATTTGTCTGGAAGTTTGTATCACATCTAGGTGTTGGGAAAACCGAGTTATTTCAATAACCGAATACTGAGTATTTAAGTGAAATCATAAACCGATTGATAATTCGAATGATGGTAACTTGAATACACTTTTTGTATGGGTATATTTATATATTTAAAATAAAACAATACAAATCTTGGATATATAACAATATAATAATATATTGCATTACACACATTACAAAATAAACGTAAAAAAAAATCTAATACGACATAAACTGATGTACACATCCCTTCGCTATTTGATAAGGCAAGTAATGTGTTTTACTTGAGAATTTAGAAATATGAGAATATGTTTATTCGAGCATATAAAAAGGTGGAAATCCAATAGTGAACAGTGAAAAAAATCAAATAAATAATTCGTTACTGATATAACTAATTACAGTGATTTCGGTTATTGCAATAACCGATTAATCAGTTATTTTTCACTCGAGTGATCCCAACCCTACGCACATAAGCTGTGCGTCTACGTTTTACAAATGTTTATTTATTAATTATTATTGTTTATTACTGGCATTCCTTTACAATTAACGCGGATATTTGATAGGTATTCTTTAAATTTGCCATCTATATGTGACAATAATTATAAAAAATACGCATAAAAGCCGCAAAAGCATTAAATTAAGACAAGAGTAGTTCAGTCAAGTGGAGTTTCATTTTAGGTATATTCGTGGAAATAAATTTGCTTTAAAAAAATGTTTTTTTCACAGTTTTAGACGGAATTATTCTGCTGTACAATAAGCTGAAAGGATTAGGAACTAACAACATTTATGAATTTGTTCTGTGTATCTATTTTTTAGTATTTATTGTAGTATTTCTCTAACTATACTGGATAGCAGGAAATACATTTTCGTTTTCATAGATCGTAAATGTGTACAGTTTTCCTACAGTACCTCAGTGTTGGGGTTTAACTTTAATAAAAGGAATTAAAATAAAATTACCATCACGTAATCAAAATAATACCTATCTATATAATAATGTTAATTAGTTTGTTTACGATCGAGTAATATGACTAACATACACTCAAAACAATGTCTAAGAACATCATGGAATTTTTTTTGAAAAAGTTCGATATTAACGTCGCTCTAAATCTTTTACAACAACAAAAAAGTTTTTACAAATCGAAAACCTGTTATCCCTATTCACAATAAATCAAATGTTGTATATAAAATAAATTGTAACGATTGTAATTGTATTTATATTGGTCAAACTAAACAATATAATATTAGAGTTCAAAATATCAATAGTAGGTATACTGCTTTGTCTAAACATGCCATAGAAAATAACCACAATTTTGATTTCAAGAATGTCACATTACAACGAAAGTAACTTTTACAAAAGATGTACCTATATTAGAAATGATTCAAATTAAAACAAAAATGAAAATTCTATTAATAATAATAGTGACATTGAAGGTTTATCACGTATCAATCTTGATATTATAAATTAACTTATTAATTATTAATTAATGTTGCAAATATTTACTTCTTCCTTAACGTCGTAGTTTTAAATGTATGTTAGTACTTTTGTATTAGGAAAAAAAATGAAAAAAATACCGCTCGATTTCTTTTCAAACATTCTTTTGCTTTCGTTCGATAAAAATAATATTTCATGTTCATTCTGCCTCTGACCTTGTTGGTAATCAGTCTGATTTTAACAAAAATGTAAAAATAAAAATGTTATATATCTTGACAAGTCATGTCTTTTAACCAATTGAACTAATTTGTAAGCTTCGTTTTTTTAATATTTATGCATTTTATTAAATTCTTAAAAATTCCTTTTAGATTGAAACAAACTTGTAATCAAACATTTTTAACATTTTTTTTTAAAATGTCTATTATCTGAATATATGGGTGTTATCCCGAAACGATCGTAATAAATTTCTATGATTGCATAGTATTTTAAACTATGGTTTTTTTATTATGACCAATTCCCATGAAATATTTTATACATTTTGTTATGTCATGGTCATCAGTAAATTGAATATTTTGTTTATGAGGATTCTTTTTTTGAAACCTTTATTTCACGTTTTAATTTCTACAGCTTATTTATACAGTGTGTTAAAAAAAATAGTGTAAAATATTTCAGGAGGTAATAGTATGAACCAAAATAAGCAGAAAAGTCTTAATAAACATGGGTCCGCAAAGTATAACGGTTGCGGAGATATGAACCACTATTCGTTTTTCAAACATTGTATTTTATTAGTAATAAACCGACAAAGGAATCTTTTAACAAACAAAAAATAAAGTTACAGAAGATCTTCAAAGTGCCCTCCGTCCATTTCCAAGCAGGCACGACATCTTCGTCTCAACGATATTCGAACTCTTTCGAAAACACCCGCCTTGGTTTGGATTTCTTGACACTTTTGATTAATCCGTAGCTGCAGCTCTTCCAGTCTATTTACAGGAGTACCATACACTAATGTCTTCAAATATCCCCAAACAAAGAAATCTAGAGGGTTTAGATCAGGCGATCTTGGAGGCCATAAAACAGGTCCGGCCTTACACTCTTTTTTAACACCCTGTAGATGTTATGATAACCGTGATAATAGGTAAAGGTACACTCGTTTACAATAACAATGGCATTTTGAAATTAATTCTGCGATTTCTTTAGAACTGCTGGCGCATTCGTAATGAAATCTACTCTCAATTCTTACTCTTAACATTAGTTCTTAATTGTTTCACTCACCAATAGAGATTTAATGAAATTTCTACTCAAAACTTCCAGAAGTTCAAAAACTGTTTTAAAGGAATGCCATTATTATTGCAAAAGTATGTACCTAGGTACCAACATTAACTATAATTATTATCCTACACATTTAAATTTTATTTTTCTGTTAAATTGTAACCGTAGCATTATTTTCTTATTTCCCACTAAGCATTTTCTAGAACAGACCCATTAATCTGTAGAAACCAATTCAATTATTTGCCTTATAATCATAGTCCAGGTGTACATTTAATTTGAATGGGATAACAATCCCTCGTCGACAGTAGTCTGAGGCTACGGGTAAGGCCAAGGGACATAGCTTAGCAATTTCTTTCTGAAGGACGTTCGAGGTTGTTCTCGAACTTGAAAATCGATGGTGCGTGTCCTTCCAGAACATGTACGCATGGGATACGGTAAAATAACCGAAAAGGGAGATAAAGTAACCCCTAAAATTCAGCGACAGCCGTTATACCTACCCTCTCGTCCTATTCCCATAGATAAAGTAGTAAACTCCAACATACCTAGAAGGGTCTGGAAGATTTCTGCACGTCCGCATATAATAACGTAAATTGTGGAAAGGTGGGCTCACAGTCCGTAGGAATAGATGTACAATCGTTTGCAATAATAATGACACTCATTAAAATGAATTTTGCGATTTCTTTTGAACTTCTGATGAATTTGTAATTTCGACGACTGTGGTATCGCAAAACGTTAGATTGCCCCGATCACCCCTAAGCGATTAGACTTATTTTAAGCAATTTGACCATGAAAATTTCAAAATTTTCGCCTGCGGCGCTAACCTCCCTCCCCTCTTCAACTGATATAATAAAAAAATAATGTGTCCCGTATCTTAAAATTCAAAAGGTGGCAACCCTGCCTGCAACTAAGTTCTAATTTTATTTTTGTCATTTTTGTAACAAATATTGTTCATACCTGTTTATTATTTTTTTTTTATTGTTTCAATTTATTAAAAATTATTTTTTTTATTAAAAAAATGTAGTCTGAAATACTTTGTTCACTGAAAATTTTAATGTAGGTACAATGGTCGTCAGCTTAAAGTCACCACTTCCATGTTTTGTCCCTTTCTAGCACCGTGTATAATAAATGGCACTAGAAAAGAATGGACCATGGAACTGGTGACTTTAAGCTGACGAGCATTGTACCAATAAGGTACTTGAACGCAAGTCAATATATTGAGAAAAAAGTCAATATCTTGAGAATAACCTCTATATTGAGTTTTCTAAAAATAAAAAGTATGTTTGACACCAGGGTGCTTTCCTACAATTCATATAGGTAAATTATAAAAATAAATAATCATCCAAATACACGTACAGTGTAATGTTTATTATACACAAACAATCCTTATTTACAGTGAAATTTACACGACAATACAAGAAATGAAAAGTATTTACAAATTACGAAGTAAACAGTATGGTTTTATTATTAGACTTCGTTTTATTTTTATTTTGATGTAAGGTGGCGCGATAATACCTAATCGATTGTTCTACAAATTTCACGATGTCGGAACGATCCAAACTGCACTGAGAAGAAATCTTTAAATTCCTGTAACATTTAAATAATAAATTAGTGGTGACGACTTTACGAAATTGATTTGATTATTAGGTACTTTCTTAGTCTGTGTTTAAACATGAATTTAAAACATTTGCGCTCAAAAAAATTTGCGAAATCTTGATAAAATAGAAAAATGCATCAGAAATATTAAATAAAAACTGTAATCTCTAAAGTAAAATATTAAACTACTTACGTAGATATTTTTTAGACCTTCTATTTAATTCATATTTTCTTGATCATAGAGATAATATAATGTAGATATGAACTAAACAAATTTAAACAATATATGTATACAGTGTGGAACAAAAGTATGGAATAAATTCATTATTTCTAAAACAACGAAGTTTCATGAAATTTCCTCGGACCCGTCGATTTTGCTTTTTAAGAAGACTCTTTTTTCTATCCCAACACATTTCCGACGTTCATTTGTTTGCGCGTGATGACGTCATCGGATATTTTTTTAAATAGAACCGCTATATTTTTTCATCGGATTCTTGTAGAGCATAACCTGCTGAATTCAAATATATAATTTCAACACTTTATTCCTTCAACTTTCCGAGAAAAAAAATAATAACCGATCCAATAAACGCTGCAGTTGACAGATGTCAATTCTGATTAGATTTTATTTAGCTGCCAGAAACAGTTTCTGTGGTGACTTGATTTAATTTGTTGTTTTTGCTATCAAAAGATGTAATATTCTAACATGAAATCTAATAAAACAACATAAATTAGGGGGTCAAATACGATTGAGGCAACCAGAATTTAATTATTAATTAATTAGTTACTTATTGTTAAATTGTTTTAAAAATGAAAAGTCCTTATTTTGTGATACTGCCGATGAATTCACTATATCCATTTTACTCTCAACCAGCCCATCACAGACACAAATGGGAATATTCACATTTTTTTCAAGCGGATTTTATTGGTTATTTTTTTTTTCGGAAAGTAGAAGGAATAAAGTGTTGAAATTATACATTTTTGAATTCAGCAAGTTAAGCTCTACAAGAATCCGATGAAAAAATATAGGGGTTCTATTTAAAAAAAATATCCGATGACGTCATCACGCGAAAACAAATGAACGTCGGAAATGCGTCGGTATAGAAAAAAGAGTCTTTTTAAAAAGCAAAATCGACGGGTCCGAGGAAATTTCATGAAACTTCGTTGTTTTAGAAATAATGAATTTATTCCATACTTTTCTTCCACACTGTATATTAAAATTTTGCTAAAGATACATATCTTTCAGTATAAACTAAGGTATAATAATGTTCCCAACATCATCCTTCAGTACACATTAATATTAAAAGAAAAATAGTAATGTAAACTAAATATAACATGCAGTAAAATAAACAGTTTTAATAAAATCGTAAATATTTTCTACAACCCTCTAAACCATGGTACGATGTACGGAGGAGACAAATATTAAACAGGTTGTTTTGAATCTACGAACTTTATAAAAAAATGTTTGAAATATTGATTTCTTTGAACTGAATGTTTGTTTGTCTTTCTTAACAATACAGAACTGTATAATTAGTTTTCTTATACAAATTATTTACATTTTCAAAAAATATAAAATATACCTATACTACTTATATTCAGTGAATGGCATTGAGATATTTATTAACTTTGTATATAAGTGTTGCTCGGTTGTTAATTTCTTCCGTGAATTTTGTTTTTGTCATTAAATTTAACAGCCGTTCAGGGCTATTTTCATTCGCATTTTCAATACAGATGTTCAGTTCTTTTTGATATGCTTTATATATTACGTTACAACAAAAAAAAAAACATCAATTATACATTTATTTTTTATTTATCTAATTTTAAATTTTCTTGGTTAAATAATAATTACTTCTTAAAAAAGTAAATGTATTTTACTACAAAACAAACCAACATTTTCATTTATAAACACTGTTAAGGATTTTATTTCTGTTGTAGACTATAAAATATAGGCCTCCGTGCAGTTAACTATGTCCCCGGCGCTAGATGTTTCCCGAACCGACTAGTCTATTCGCAACGGTTCGAAACTGTTCGGGTCGATGTTGTCAAATCATATATAAGCCGAAGCTGGTCGGCGGGAGATCAGAGTATTTGAATACAGCGACAAGTAAACGAACGAACAAAGCGAAACAAAGCGATTTTATTTTTAACTTTTAAACAGTTAAAGCGATTATTACGTTTGAAGTGAAAATAGTTCAGTGTGAAATATCGAAATGGTGAAAGCTCCAGCAGTTGGAATTGACTTGGGAACCACCTACTCCTGTGTAGGGGTATGGCAACACGGAAAAGTGGAAATCATCGCCAACGACCAAGGCAACAGGACGACACCCAGTTATGTTGCCTTCACGGACACCGAGCGTCTCCTCGGGGACGCCGCTAAGAACCAGGTAGCGATGAACCCCAGCAACACCGTCTTCGACGCCAAGAGGTTAATTGGCCGCAAATTCGACGACCCAAAAATTCAACAGGATATGAAACACTGGCCCTTCAAGGTTGTCAACGATGGCGGCAAACCGAAGATCCAGGTAGAATACAAGGGTGAAGTTAAAAAATTCGCCCCGGAAGAAGTCAGTTCTATGGTGTTGACCAAGATGAAGGAGATAGCGGAGGCCTACTTGGGTCTGCCTGTTAAAGATGCCGTCATAACAGTGCCAGCATACTTCAACGATTCCCAGAGGCAAGCTACCAAAGATGCGGGTGCCATTGCGGGGCTCAACGTACTGAGAATTATTAATGAGCCCACTGCGGCAGCCTTGGCTTACGGTCTAGACAAAAACTTGAAGGGAGAGAAGAACGTACTCATTTTCGACTTGGGTGGTGGTACGTTTGATGTATCGATCCTGACCATCGATGAAGGATCTTTATTCGAAGTAAAAGCAACAGCCGGTGATACTCATCTGGGCGGAGAGGACTTCGACAACAGAATGGTAAATCATTTTGCTGACGAATTCAAACGTAAATTCAAGAAGGACCTGAGGAGCAACCCCAGAGCATTGAGAAGACTGAGGACAGCAGCCGAGAGAGCAAAACGTACACTTTCGTCTAGTACAGAAGCTACTCTTGAGATCGATGCTCTCTTCGAAGGAATCGATTTCTATACAAAGATCAGCAGAGCCCGATTTGAAGAACTTTGCTCCGATCTATTCAGGGGAACGCTCCAGCCAGTCGAGAAAGCGTTAAATGATGCCAAAATGGACAAAGGACAGATCCACGATGTAGTCCTAGTGGGAGGCTCGACACGTATCCCCAAAATCCAACATCTCCTGCAGAACTTCTTCAATGGCAAGTCTCTAAATCTTTCTATCAACCCAGATGAAGCTGTAGCCTATGGTGCAGCGGTCCAAGCAGCAGTATTAACTGGTTCCACAGATTCCAAGATCCAAGATGTATTACTGGTTGATGTCGCTCCCCTTTCACTGGGTATCGAAACAGCTGGTGGTGTGATGACTAAAATCATCGAACGCAACTCTAGGATTCCTTGCAAACAAACGCAGACCTTCACAACGTACGCAGACAACCAGCCAGCCGTAACCATCCAAGTATTCGAGGGAGAAAGGGCCATGACGAAGGATAACAACCTACTGGGTACTTTCGACTTGACGGGCATCCCTCCTGCACCTCGAGGCGTACCAAAGATAGAAGTAACATTCGACATGGACGCTAATGGCATTTTAAATGTCTCCGCAAAGGATACCAGCTCCGGAAACCAAAGAAACATAACCATCAAGAACGACAAAGGCCGATTGTCGCAGAAAGACATCGATCGAATGGTAGAAGAAGCCGAACGATACAAAGATGAAGACGAGAAGCAAAGACAGAGGGTTTCTGCTCGAAATCAGCTAGAAGCGTACATTTTCCAAGTGAAACAGGCCGTTCAAGACTGCGGAGATAAATTGAGTTCCGATGACAAGAGCACAGTGGAAAGAGAATGTGAAAATGCCCTTAGATGGCTTGACAACAACAGTCTGGCTGAGAAAGAAGAGTATGAAGACAAACAGAAAGAGTTGACTCGTATCTGCAGCCCTATCATGTCTAAACTTTATGGAGGAGGTGGTGCACCTGGAGGAATGCCTGGCGGAGGAATGCCAGGAGGAGGATGTGGTCAGCAAGCCGGAGGATTCAGTGGTTCTCGAGGAGGTCCCACAATTGAAGAAGTTGATTAAATTGTTTGAATATATATAATTCCTAGTCATATTTTGCTTTTGTACTGATTAAATCTGTGATAGATTAGCATTGAACCAATAAACACCTTAATTTTTTTAAATATATTTGTTTTATTTGCAACTTTCCTATTTTCCATATAATAAAAAATATTGATTCATTATTCATGCTTTAAAAAATTTATGAAGTGTCATTATTCTAGCTATTCCAATACCAATTTTGTTATTTAATGTTTAGGATACAAATGGTGACATACTAACAAATAGTATCCACTAAGTTCATCAAAATATAAAATATACGACGGATATATAAAAAGTTACATAATTAAATTTTACAATATTGCTAATTGCTATTAGTAAAAAGTAGTAATTTTATATATTGATGTTATGAGATAGAAATTATGTGGGATGATCTCTGATCTCTTAAATAGAAAATATTTCATAATGACTGGATTTATTCACAATCGATTTTTCTATCCAACTCAAATTATTCTTCTATTTGTAAAGATACAATATTTATTGTGTTTAATTGTACATATTCTGTTGAAATTCTCATCCAAACTTTGCCTTCAGTTATACAGAGTGTCCGGAAAGTGATACATGAAAAACATGTACATAAAAATTAATGCCACAAAACTATAACATTTCTTCAAAAACTCAAAATTAGTGGGGTTACAGTGTCATGATTTCCTGACACCCTGTATAAAAGAAATTTTAAAAATTCATGTTTAATATTCGTTATATTTCGGCCACTCTTTATTATCGTTATTATTAGACATATAAAAATGGAGGGGTACAAAAAGCAATAATATTTTATATTTTAATGTGTATTGTTGAATTTTTGAATGATTCTTTTTTTTTAACCTTTAACCGTTTTCAAGTTATTGAACATTGAAAATTGAGAAAACTACATAACATTTATTTCAATTTGAGTTTCAATTGATTTGATTAAATAAATGTCATATAATAACAGAATACGTGTCATTTTCATAGACTAATAATCGTAATTTCTCCACGACCATTAGTGAATGTAATAATTCCGAAAACATTTTTAATAATAGAATGTAAAAATTCTCACTTGAGTTAGAATATTTATTCTGAAACACTTGACGTTCCATTAAAAAATGTATTATTGCTTCTTGTATCCCTCAACTTCTACGTGCCACTGTGCTTCTATTAACTTTTTAAAAGGGTTCAGTTACAATTCTACAACTTATATTCGATAATTTATTTCGTATCTAATAATAATGATAATAAATGGTGCCCTAAGCGATTAAGCCTGTTCATGTATTGAAGGTTGCATATAACATCTAAGGCAAATTTAAACCCAGCTGCGTCTTTCAAGTGTATCACTTTGTTTATTTGGGCTGATGCCCAAAAATATTTTACTATGTAAAGTTCGTCTATGGCCACTAATTTTGTTTTTGTGGTGTAGAATTGAGTGATTTATACTATATTGATAAAGAAAATGGAAAATAATTTCAAGAAACGGTTATTATTATAGGCATTTGCTATTATCCTTGTTTATTAACAGGGTGTCGGGAGGAATGCATCAAAATCCAGGAATTAATCAAAATAATAAGAAAAAACCTTAAATGTTGTGATTTTCATTTGTTTTCAGTTTTGACGTAAATTTCAATAAAATAATTTATTAATTTATTTTATTAATCACAGCGTTCTTTGATTAAATGTTAATAAACATCACCTCTAAATACTTTACGCTTCATATAAAGGGTGTTTGTAGCTCTCCTGATTGCAGTGGCGTAGCCGTAGCAGGTTGGGTTGGTTGGGTCATATAGGTAGTGTCCCACTACAAACCTACAATCACTCTATTCGCTAAGATTTAGCAACGTGGTCAGTGAACTAGACCTACTACTATTATTTACATGTTTATGATGAGATCGTTTTTTATTTAGTTTTTATTGTTTTAATTTATTAAAAATTATTTTTTTTATTAAAAAAATCTAGTTTGAAATACTGAGCTTTGTTCACGGAACCAAAAAACTTCAAAGGTATCGATTAATATTTATTTATTTTAACATCATTCCAAAATTATGGTACAGGTATGGGGAAAGAATGGAAAACATTTTTTGTCCAAACGAATACAAAACAACTGCGATATCTTCAATTATTTATTAATAGTAAAACAAAAGAAGTATAGATTTTGGTGAGAATCCCTTACTTCTTATAAAAAAATAATTTCGGAACCCTACAAATGAGTTACGCGATGTTATCGCGACGTAAACTTGGCGGTATATTTCTCGGGAGACAGAGTCATGCCCGGCAACGGAACGCCTGTTGGTTTCTTTGTTCCAGGTAACAGCGATAAGTTGTACCTTCTCATCAACTCGACGAAGAAGAGGAATAAACAGTGTTTGGCCAGAATCTCTCCTAAACATCTCCTTCTTCCTAAAAATTAAAAAAAAATAAATAAAATTACCTCAAAATCATTTGAAAGAGACGTTGTAATAGTTATTTACAATATACAATAACTTATTTAACATTTCTTACAGAGGTTTTTTGCTTAGTGGATATTAATATAAACGTTTTTCTTTTTTTTTCTCATATATTACTATTGGCACTAAAACTGTTTATGTAACTGTAAAATTCATATTACTAAATGAAAGTAGACAAAACATTTTACCTAATCCGAAGGGAATGAGTCTTTCGTGAGACAGCAATTTTCCGTTTTCATCTAAAAACCTCTCGGGTCTGAACACCTCCGGATCACCCCAATAGTCTTTGTCGTTGTGGACGGAATAAGAGCTAATTAATATAGTTGTTCCCTAAAAACAAAAAATAATATAAAATATACACAACCGATAGTTGACCGATATAGAAAGAAGTAACAAAACTACTTATACAGGGTGTAAATTTAACCGCAAATTTTTGTTTTGTTTTTATATTACATTTTCTATTCCCTGTATTAAAAAATACTAAAAATTGTTACCTTAGGAATGAAATACCCTTCCAGAGTCGTATCCCGGAGGACTCTTCTGGGCCCGGTAACTGGAGTCACGTGATAATATCTCTCTACTTCTAATAAAACTGCTTCAATATAAGGAACCCTAGGAGAAAAAATATTTCGATAAATGTGTAAAAAACAATTGCGTTTAGATACATATAGTATTATTGTTACTACATTTTGACACCTATATAGAATTGAACATGTTTTATACGTGAACTTACATACCTCACTCTGTCGCAATAATTGATATCTTCAGACTTCTTGAAAGCTTGATCGAGACAAGCATGAACCTTCGATTGTATGTCGGGATATAAAATCATCACCAAAAAGGCAAAATCCAAGGTAGTGCTTGTTGTCTGGGCGCCAGCAATGAAGATATCCAGGCAGACCATGACCAATTGTTCTTCTAAGAAAGAAAATAAAAATATAACATTAATAAGAAAACTTAGTAACAGTTATTTATTGTAAGCGGGTTTTAGAGAGGGTGTATTCATGCAGGAAGAGTGTTTCAACATGATAATGTAGTTCAATCATCAAATTTTCTCAAGTGGATAAACGGGACTGAAATACGATTGACAACGTTTTATACACGATCACACGGTGAAATTTGTCGAGTTTAATTAGATTAGTTTAGTTTAATTGAAAGAAAACCGCAGTTTTAAACATCAACAAGTTCCTTCAAAAACTTGGTGAGAATCAAAATGATGACAAGACATGTTGGTTGCAAAGGTGGATTGTAATTACGCGTGTTTCTTCATTTAGTTTTGTTCAAAAAGGTGGTGAAAATTAAAGATGCAGTGAATTTCTCAAGAAATATCTGCAGAAGCTAAAGAAGCAACTCTGCATTAAAAGGCAAATCGAAAGATCTTCGTTACAAAAAAGAGTAAAAAGATAAAAACGGCTAGTAGGGCAGTCAATGAAGAAGTCTTGCATGCATATTTTTGTATTATCGACATTTCGTAGAGAAATAAGCTTAAAAACGGTATTTAAACATTTACTGTGGCCACGCACCCACAAAACGGTCGCCCCTACAGCGTAGACATCTGACGTCAGATGCCGTTCGCATGTGCATTCCTAAATACAGCAGTGTCCTTTAGTTCATATCTATATACGATTTCCATGCTTTTGGACAACGCAATACATAGGTACGTTTAGAAGAGTTGGTCATTTGTGTGATTATTAGGTGTCACTGTGTTAAACAGACATTGGTATTGAATAAAGTTACAAAATGGACTTGTAAAATGGGCACAAAAGTATTGCATTATGTACAAATACAGCAGGACAAATATATTTCACCCTGTTAAAAAAATGAAAAGAAAAATGTGGTGTAGGGCGATGAAACGCGATGAAAGGAAACATTAAACATTGTTTGTTTGTGAATACCATTTTAATGTAAGGTTACGTTTAACAATACCGTAAGTTCACCACATCACCACTAATAATTCTTACATTACCTACACAGTATTTACGCTACGTATATATGGCCTACAAAAATGCAAAAATACAAGGAACAAGTGCCTGTTTACATCACCAACACCGTAACCTGCACCTGTATCCACGGAAGTAAACCAATTAATACAATAGGAAGTGCTGTTTTGTTATTTAACCTTCCTAATGCAGAAAAAGCTGGATATAGCAACAAAAATTCAATACCAATCTTTTGCTCCCAAACAAACAGTTTCAGTAGTGAAATAAAACCAATTTTATTTCTCTATAAAATGTGAATAAAATGTCAAAATTACCTGTAAAGGTAGTCGTGTATCCATTAGCATTCTTCATCTCGGTGATGAATGAATGAATGAGATCGTCACTAGCTCCAGCAGTCCAACTCTTATAATGTTGCGTTACGGTTTCCATCAATAGATCCCTCAGTTCGATGTTTAGTTTCATGATCAGATTGTATCCAGTTTTTTCGGGTGCTACGAATCTCAACCATGGATGCTGGGTTAGGGTGCCCCCCGACATATCAAACACCTTTGTTCTTAACGCTAAGAGCTCCAACAGTCGATTTAATCGATGATCCTTTCGATCTATCCGACTACCAGTCGTCAGTGCCCATAAGATATTTATTACAGCCGGTGCTACAACTTTACCGATCTGAACGGAGCTACCGTTTTCCTGCAGTACACTCAGCATCTCCGGTATCTCTTCTTTTACCAGCATCTCCATGGGTTTCTTTCCGAAACCCAAACTGCGAAGGTGGGTCACTACAAAATTTCTCTGGATCTTCCACAGCTCTCCGTCTGTACATGTTATCCCTTAAAAAAGACAAAACATCAAACATTGCTTTCATATTCACGATTCAGTCTGAATGTAACCAATTGTACAGGATGTCTCGATAGTATGGGTTTACTGAGAGGATACAAAAAATTTAAATACAATTTGGGACATGTGGTGTTAAATGAGATAAGGTAGTCGTTGGATAATTGAATGTTCGTGGTAGGCTCTAACTACTATTCAGTGCAGGAATGAGGGAAACCTGGAAAACCTCTTTAATTAGGGGGATAGTCAAACGTCACCGGTATCAATCTCTCACATTGACCCAAGCCAACATTCTTCCACCCTACCATACCCTCAGAGAGCGTGCCAATCCTCTTCACGAATATAGCTTATATACGGTCTACCAGCTGCGGGGGTCGAACCCACAGCGATCTAGTCACCTCTATTCAAGTACTGACGTCTTAAATCGCGCGACCACTGACCACAAACACCAAGTGTCCAAATTGTATTGAAATTTTTTGTATCCTCTCATAATAGGCCCATACTTTCGAGTTGTTTGAGACATCCTGTACTTACCCCTTCTGGTTCCCATTGTTCGTAGCCGCATAAAGAAGTTGTCGGGTCTTGCGTCATATTCATCCCCGAGTAGGACAGTCTTTACAACGGGATAAGAAAATACTGAGACGACGTATTCCTTTCCAAGTTTCAGGCCAAGCACGTTTGTGTTGTACCTTTTGGCTAGTTCTACAAGAGCCAGATGTTGGCCGCCTAAAGCTCTGGATAATTGTCGTAGCTCTGGTAAGTTTCCTATGAAAGGCAGCCAAAAGGGACCTGCAAATTAATTATTCCTGGTATAATAGTAACTTTAAGTTGTTTAAAATCTACAATACTTAAAACAATATAAAAGTGAACAATTACTAAGACTATGTTCCGAAATAGGCTGAAACGGCTATCCGTGCTATGCTGTAATTCTTGATTTCAAGTTGTAATTAACATTGAGCATTGCAGAAGTTGAAAACGGAACGGCTGCTTCAGCATTCTCAGCAATATCAGGAAAGGGAGAATGTTAAGTTAGGTTTAATCGTTGAGTGCTGACTATTCACACATTCAACAACAGTTTAATTTTTAGTTGCAGATGCCATTATGAATATGAATAGTGTAAAATTGTGTAAATATCAATATGTTGCACTCTTCTAGTTCTCAAGATGAGAATGATTTGTATTGACAGTTTTTCAATACACCAATTATTCGCAAAGTCTTCATTTCTCTCAAATATCAAAAATTAGTAACTAAAGAAAAGAGGCAGTTAATCAAAATACATGTATCACTAGTACGCGGTGTAGAACTAACTACATCTATCGGCCGTTCGCTACTTCATGCCGGACTGAAAATGTCACAGGCACGAAGCGTTCTACATGCAGTAGACACCATTGAAAGCTGTCGACCTTTATCGCGATCGGCGAGAAACGATATTTTGCGTAGAGTAGTTGTTTCCTGGAATTCCGTGTTTGCAAAATATCGTTTCTCGCCGATCGCGATAAAGGTCGACAGCTTTCAATGGTGTCTACTCTGCATGTAGAACGCTTCGTGCCTGTGACATTTTCAGTCCGGCATGAAGTAGCGAACGGCCGATAGATGTAGTTAGTTCTACACCGCGTACTCATGGTCCCTTCTGTCGGGTTAGACAGACGAAAGCAGCTAGGATTATTCGTCAGATACCTCACCTATGGCATACTGATGAGAGCTAATAAGCTCGAAACCGGTATATGTCTGGTGGGCGTCTGACGAATGACTCTAGCTGTTGCTATAGGTTTTCCAGGTGTAATTCAATGCTGGTCAGGGCATTCGCAGAGTAGTTGTTTCCTGGAATTCCGTGTTTACATGTATCACTTGTCAGATTTATATATATTTAATCTGTGCTTGTCAGTTTCTATTTAAATTCAGTTATCCCCCATCACTGCTGCTGCATGCCCACTACCTTTTGTAACATAGCAATTTCAGCCGAATATAGCAAACCAATATGCACTGCTATCACAAAAACTTTAATATCTACAAAAAGTAATTGGATTTCAATATTTGGAATCGCCTGTAATACTACTCCTTCAATATTTTTTTATTCAGAAACTATAAAGATTTTACAAACATTTTTACGATATTGACTGCATTTTTCATGACCAATTTTTTTTTAATAAGTTCTAAATCACCCTGTATTCACAAGTTTTTTTGATATGCCTAATTTGTTTGCTACCTTGTATATCGAAAATTAAGCGCTTTTCGGCAAAATATTAATTGAATAACTAACTTATTTTCGTCTAACTAAGGTGTATTGAATATTCCATGTTGGCAGTGGGGATTTTTCTCAAAAATGTCGGTTGATTATGGCACTTTATCGATATCGAGACTCTTACATAATATGTTCATTTATAATTTAAACTAAACTTGTTTTGTCGCCTTGCGCGCGAAACGAAGATAAAGTAGCGATAAAAAATGTAATAGGACTGTTATCAAATGTAAATACGGAATAATGATATACTACCTTTTTCTTGGTATTTGATAATGGTGAGTGTTAACAATTAAAACAATTGTTGATAGTACTAAAATATATTGATCTAAAAAAATGGCCACCTCATATTGTACTTACTTACACTCTTGTGTTGGCATCAAACACATTAAATTGTAAAGAATAAAGCCGTATAAATGGTTTATAATTGACCCATGACATTACTTACAATTTGGTCAACAGTTTTAGTAGTTTTGATTAAAACATTTAACCCATAATTCGGCTTTTTTTAAGTGAAACACATCAAGCCGAGCTGACTACATATGTATGTTAGTTTGCGATCTACAATCTAGAAAACATAGCGGATTGTATAGAACTATATACAGCTTTTTATATACTAAGTGTTCACTTTTAAGCTGTACAGGGTGAAGCAAATTCGATACTATGGCACTGGATATAAAAAATTAAATAAAATTTAGGGCACGTGGTGCATGAGGTAAGCTCCATTTTCTGGTGTACATAGGTACCAAAATTTAGAAAATTGAAATAGGTTGGTAGGTACCTATCTACGTAGAATAAAAGTACGACCTTACCATAAAAATAAAATTCTTGATATTCTGTTTATTCATTGTTAATATTGTCACGGATTTCCCTATCCGTCTTTTTCTTACTGCCAGAAAAACAATCCGTTAATTAATCACTTCTTTATTAACTGCTCAGTACACTACTTATTACAGCTCAACTAAACACTTATTTAATTAATCGCTATCTAAATCGCTTTGATCTCTCTAACTAAACACTTCACTTCAGACTGTAATACAAGACTAACTAACTCGGCCGTTTATTCTTCTTTTATAGACCCAACGAATATTCCAGGTATATTCCAGTATCTCTAGATCCATTTTCCCGTACGACTCGAATGCTTCTCGTCGATTCCCGATTTTTCTAGTACCATAGTTACCTGTTACATAGACATTGAGCCGACCCTGTGTTAACTGACCTACACCATAAGTGATAAAGTGCGGTAGAAGTGCTGACAAAGATTCCTGTCGAAGTTTATCTTTTTATACCGTATATTATCAATAACCTTATGTTAATTCCAGAAATTATCTATTGTTCATTGTTCCTAGTGCACGAGGCAATCTAGTAATTTGTATTACGTATGTTTCATGTATATATATATATATTTTTTAGACTTTTTCAGCTTCAGTTCAGTTCAGTCTTAATCAAGTCAAAACGCTGTTAAAGATTTGAGCTAACTCTGTTTTGTTCTTAGTAAAATACCTGCTGTTAGTTAAATAAAACACAATTAGAAAGAACGAATATCTTTTTTTGGGTAGTTATTTTAATTAACAAGAGTAAAAGCTGAGTCCAAAACCAACCAAAGAAGCGGAGGGGCTTCTTCGAACCAAGAACTGCAAGAAGCTCAACGTCACTGGCGCAGTCGGAAACGGATCTGATAGTCACTGTTTAGAAGAAGACATAGTGCCTTTTTGGAAAGTGTTTTTCTACTGACAGGACTACTGCAAGTTAAGAGTGTTTCGAGAAGAGAACTGAATATTCCTTGTCGACATACGGGGGCCATCTTCTAGGACACAAACCCAGAAAATTGGCTAGCAACCTACTGGAGGATCGAATATCCCTGGACAGGTTTAGAAAGAAAAAACAACAAAATCAAGCAATCACACAAAGCAAAGCTGCACACAAACAAGATGAGGATATTGATCATTTTCTCGTTTATCCTTATCCATAACTTAAATAATGCAGTTATTCAAAAATTAACCAACCCTATTTTACCAATGAACTTGGAAAATTCGAGAATTATTATAAGTAAACATACATTCGTCAGTTATCTAGATATTTCTGAACTGAATAAAATTAAATCTAATTTACAAGAACAAGTCAATTTTATTATTGAAAGAAAAATTTTACTGATATGTCAGACAAACTAATAAAACAAGCACAATCACTGTTATTTCAAAATGATCATTTATTAGAAACTATTTTCCCTAACATGAGACACAAACGTGGACTGATAAATCTTGGTGGTAAAATATCAAAATGGTTATTTGGCACACTTGATTCTGAGGATGGAAAAAGAATCGATACTATATTAGATTACCTTAATAATAATGATCACTTACTTAAAGATGAAATTAATAATGAAATTTCTTATTCAAAGGAATTTATGTCAAAAACAAATCATAGCCTTTTTCAAATCAAATCAAACATCTTAACTATAAAGAGTTTAATCGATAAATACCAGGATAGTATAAATGAAATTAATACTTTGGAATTAATTATTAATTGCCTAATAACTCTACAGAACCAATTAAATCAAATCGTTAATGCTATAACATTTGCTACTCTTAATAAAATTCATCCAACTTTTCTTTCTATAGAAAATTTGAATATTATAATAAATAAAATGCAAAACTTATACTCACTAAATCAAATTGCTCAATTCAAAAGTAAACACAGTTATTATATGTTTTGGTATTCAACTATTATATAAAGACGAGAGAATAATTTTCTTAATTCATTGTCCAATTTTAATGACTACTGCTTTAAAACATTTTTTTGTATCCTGTTCCTATCCAGAATAAAATAATCCCCTCAAAACCATATCTTATCCTTAATGAGAAAAATGAACTCTATCAATATCAAGAAGAATTGTGTGAAAAGATCGAAGATACCTTTTATTGCCATAACCATCTTCAAGCCGAAGAAGATTGCATAGTATATATTATTTTGAAGAATGAAGCCAAAAATTGTTCTACTGTGTCTGTCCATGTAGAAAAGATGATTGCAAATCAAATTTCTCCCCAAAATATTTTGTTAACTACACCTTCCTACACAATAATTACGGAAGGATGTTCCATAGAAAAACATCAAGAACTTCAACCTGGAAGTTACCTAATAACAATTCCTGAAAAATGTCATTATACTATTAATCAAGAACAGTTTTCTTCCGAAAATGAAGATCTTTCGCCTGTTACAATTATTGAACTTCCATCACTGGATGTATCCAAGTTAAGAGGACGTTCAAATAAAATTAAACTTAATAGCATGGATATCGAAGAGCTTTCTCATTTGGCAAAGAAAATGAATAATCATCATGAAATAGCTTTACCTGTGGAGCCAAAGGAAAATCATCCCATACCTACCTGGCTTCTTATTATTATTTGCTTTCTCATTTGTGCTATCACCTATATTGGAGTAACATGCTACTATAGAAACTGTTACCCTTACCCAATCAAACTATTTAGAAGGAAGAAAAATCCGAATGAGGCCTCTTCTCTTAATGATGATCCACCCAGCCAACCAGTCCAACCCTAGGTTTCCATTTTAGGCGGGAGGAGTTACCTGTTACATAGACATTGAGCCGACCCTGTGTTAACTGACCTACACCATAAGTGATAAAGTGCGGTAGAAGTGCTGACAAAGATTCCTGTCGAAGTTTATCTTTTTATACCGTATATTATCAATAACCTTATGTTAATTCCAGAAATTATCTATTGTTCATTGTTCCTAGTGCACGAGGCAATCTAGTAATTTGTATTACGTATGTTTCATGTATATATATATATTTTTTAGACTTTTTCAGCTTCAGTTCAGTTCAGTCTTAATCAAGTCAAAACGCTGTTAAAGATTTGAGCTAACTCTGTTTTGTTCTTAGTAAAATACCTGCTGTTAGTTAAATAAAACACAATTAGAAAGAACGAATATCTTTTTTTGGGTAGTTATTTTAATTAACAAGAGTAAAAGCTGAGTCCAAAACCAACCAAAGAAGCGGAGGGGCTTCTTCGAACCAAGAACTGCAAGAAGCTCAACGTCACTCCATCTCGATCCGCGGCATTCTGTTTGTTTAACAGAATCGTGTAGGGGCGATCGGGGCAATCTTAGCATTTCGCGATACCATAGTCGTCGGTTTGGGTGCGAGTGGGGCAAATTCCGCGACAATATTATGTTGCAATAATTGAAACAATTTAATGTATTTGATGTTAATAGAAGCGTGTAAGTATATGAGGTGGCCATTTTATAAATATGTAGGTACGAACGTACGTACACTCGTAGCAACAAAAAGATGTTTAGTTCCAGATCAGTATCATACTTTGAATCCTTCTCAAGTGGCACGCCTAGGTAATCATACAACCGTACTTCCTGTACTCACCTATTTGCTCTGAATGAACGACTCTATTCTTTTAGATCTCAGGTATAAGCGATTCTCGGTGTACATGTTAAAAGTGAACACCTAGTATACAGGGTGATTCATTTATAATGGGACAGAGCTTAAGGGCATGTTGCTGACCTCAAAATAGAGCGATTAAGCCAAATATGCCTTATCCGAATGTTGCTCCTTTTCGATCTACAGGGTCAAAGTTGAAAAAATAAATCACATTTTTTTTATTATTTTTACTAGAAATTCGAATATGTTGACGATTTTGGACCCCTTTAAATCGCTACGACTTTTTTGTGCTACGCTGTATCTCATTTTGGACTGGAAGAATTTTCGTCCCTATCTTTTCTAGTTAAAAAAAGGTACACCTTGTTGATATCGCTAGAAGCAATGGTTTCTCAGAAAAACGCAATTAAATCTCATGATGCACGCAATTTATCTAAAAGTAAAATCAAATTGTTGAGTAAGTAATGGGCCATACTGTAACAGCATAATACTGCGATCAAAATCAGCGAAATTTGCTTCAAGCGATCGAAAGATAAGAAAGAAAATCGACTAAAATGTATATTACATATGTAGTTCTATACAATCCGCTATGTTTTCTAGATTGTAGATGGCAAACTAACATTCACATGTAGTCAGCTCGGCTTGATGTGCTTCACTTATAAAAAAGACCAATTATGGGTTAAATGTTTTAATCAAAACTACTAAAACTGTTGACTACATTGTAAAATGTCATGGGTCAATTGCAAACCATTTATATTCTTTGAAATAATTTAATAGGTATATCTGATGCCAAAACAAGCGTGTAAGTACATGAGGTGGCCATTTTTTTAGATGTGTATGTACAATCGTTTGCAATAATACTGACACTCTTCGAAATAAATTTTGCGATTTCTTTTAACTGCCGACGTATTGAAATCTACTCTCAACTTTTAACCTTAGTTCTTAGTCGTTTCACTAGCCAATAGACATTCCAGAAGTTAGCAAACTATTTTGAGGAAGTGTCATTATTATTGCAAAAGCATGCACGTTCACTCGCCGCAACAAAAATGTTTCAACCGGGATCAGTATCATAATTTGTTTAAATTATGACGGCTTAAACTATTATTGATACCCTCTAAACATTGTTGCTTCCCATAATCCCTATTAAGACTCCACCCGCACACCCCTATGAAAGTAATGTATGTGTTAGGTTGGAAACCTTTATGTTGCGACCACTGTACTTATGCTAATGTTTCCTAGTATCAGTATATTTTGCTACTATCAACGTTTTTTTTAATTGTTAACACTTGTCATTACCTAATACCAAGAAATAGGTAGTATGCTATTATTTTGCATTTACATTTGATAAGGGTCCTATTAAATTTTTTTTATGGACATTTTATCTTCGTAAGGCGACAAAACAAATTTAGTTCAAATTAAAAGTGAAAAATACTTCCAATTCTAATACGTAGATAATACTCGTATGTAAAGTACCACAATTAACCGCTATAACTTTTTTTACAATAAATATCTCTTGTCAATTTTTGAATTGTTATTAGCTTTTTTATATATTTTTAGGTATTAACAATATTGTGGTTGAATTTTCGAGTTCCCACAGTTTCAATAGTGAAGTTTCATTAAACCAGGTTAGTAAATTTAGCTAAATTAATTTTTATTTTAGATAGTTATTGAATAGAGCTTTGTCTAGTCTATGGTATTGTTCATTAGCATAACTGTTTGGTATCAGAGCAGAGAGCATACATATGACTTCATTGATAGGAATTGTAGGATTGGATTGCAACTTTAAATGAAATAATAAGAAAAACAGTCAATAAAATAAAAGCTGCACTTACTTTTTGCAATAATTATAATGTTTTAGTCCTAGTACTGATGAAAATAATATTTCGGTTTTCTGACTAAAAATAAAAATATAGATATTGTGAACAACTAACAGTCGATTGAACTCCATTATCCGTAAAGCTAATAACAATTTCAAAAATTGACAAGATATATTTTTTGCCAAGAAAGCTATGGGGATTAGAAAAATATTCCCAAATATCCATAAGCATACATTTTCTTTTTAAAATGAGGGGTTTAAATCTACGCCCATGATTGATAATGGACAAGTTCTTGCATCATTTTGTGCTCCTTTCAACAAATTAATCATGCATGATATGAAACCAAAAATAAGCTACGGAAACGTTTAAAAAAATTAATACTCAACCCCCTGTATCGCAAAAACTAAGCGTCAATAAGAGAAAATACTATAGAGCAAACAATTACCCTCTTTTGACGTACTATCGATTATTAAATTGTCTGTATTTAAACCTGATACGCCATATACAGGGTGTATCAAATAATGTAGAAGGTTGTTTGGAATATTTCATCACTCTTTATAATTTTTAGTAAAGCTTATTTCGAGATAGATTCGATTTTTAGCAAGCAGCATTAGAGATAGTCAGCAAAATGAGTTGCACTTACATTTTTAAATTTCAAATTACAAAGGAACAATTTGTATTTCTAACTTGCTCTAGTGTTGTAGCTTATTTTATACAGTGTTTTTGAATACAGGACTAGCCAGATGTGTCATTTTTACACAAATAAACGTTTTTTGCTGCGACTATCTCTTGCATTCTCAAATATCGACTTTATCTCGAAAATTAAGAGTTTCACGAAAAATTATCAAGAGTTATAAAATATTCTAAACAAAATTTTACATTATGACGTCATAAAAACCGGCCATAGGCGTACGTCCAAAAAAGTGGGGTAATAAAATAACCCCTTCCCTCCAACGTTTCTACGTTCATTCTTCAGGCGGCGATTACCCTTGAGGATCTCTATAAAATTTTAGTGATACGTGCAAATCTGAAGATTTTATAAAAAATAAACAATTTTAAAAGTTCAACTTTAACAGCCTGTATCTTTCAAGGGACGCATTTTTGTATATAAAAAGGTGAAATCGTCATGTTTTGCCGCCGAAAAAACGGGCTCTTTTGTTACACCCTGTATACCATAAGACATATAGGGTGTCCGGAAATATATGCAACATAGAGTAAGAGTAGATTCCTGACTACAAATTAATGCGTTGTTGCCAAACTTATTTTAGAAATTTGTTTCTAATTTTGACGTCACTAGTAGAGGGCGCCACGTATGGCACACAAATTTGAATTTCTCGCCCTCAAAACCCCCCGATCTTCAAAATGTATGCAAATATTTGGATTTTTTAAAAAGTTATTTACAAATATCGAAAATAAAATTTGACACCCTATATCTTTTTAACTATCAATTTTTGATTAAGGTAAGTTTGGCATCGCATTATTTTGTCGTCTTGCTCTATGTCGCATTTATTTCCGGAAGCCCTGTATATAACCCTAGCATCCTATACTTCTCATTTGTTCTATTGAATTATACTTCTAATTATTTATATTTTGTTTTGTCCCCGCGCCTAGTTCATAAACAATAAATAATAATAATAAAAATTGAGGGATTTCCTAAAACTCAAGTTTACGAGATATGGTCGTGATCAATCACACGTTAACTACTAGATCTGTTCCTGCAGCAGTTGGAAACGTTTTGAAACTATCAGAAATGTTCGTCCAATTACTTTTTGCTTTAAATTCACGGGTCACTCGTTCTCGACTTAACTGGTCGAATATTTTTGACAGTTTCAAACCGTTTCCGACTGCTGCGGGAACAGACCTACCATTCACATGGAAAATTATTGAAAATAATTCTTCACTTACCTGGTGGGAAATTTTCCGGCTTCCTAATCTGCTTTAATAAGTAAGATACGAACAACACCACCGCGGCGGTTACAAGCAGTATGTAACTCATTGTGTAACAGAAACAGAAAGCACGTGGGGAATGCGATCGATCCGTTTAGCTGTAGCTTGCTGAACGGAAAGCTATTTAAAGCTGGCTCTCGCCTTTTCACGCCTCATTATATGACGGTGTTACCCCATTATAACGGACGAGGACGGCTTTATCAATAAGGCCAGACAATTGGTCGCCTCACCCGCCAGCTTGATTGTAGTGCAATTATTGCAGAAATTGAAGGACCATGTGACATTTTTTGTGATCGTGACGAACGGAACCAACGTTTTTGAAATCCTTCATGATGTTTATAAATAGTCCATTGAAAAGTTACATTTGGGGTTGCATTTTTTAGAGGACACAATTTTATTGTTTAGATGTGAGGGTGGGGGCGGGGGATATCAAAAAAAACTTAACTTGAAGTGTGTGGGGTCGCAACCCTCCAGCTTCGGAACCAAATGGTTTTTAGCATTTATCAGGTAAACTATTGGTCATACAATTTTTTTTTAAAACATTTTTTATTGCAAATTGAATTCTCTACAATTTTAGTCCAGTAACTTTTTGTTGTAAAATCAAAAATAACAAAGATATTCAAGAAATACAATCAAAATGTTTGGACAAATTTTCTTTTGGACGCCATAATTTGTTTATTTTTTTATTTATAAAAAAATGACATCAGAGCATTTTTGGTAGAGTGGTTTTCAACGAAGAATTTTTATTATATACTTTTTTTATTATATTCATTAGTTTGGGTTTTACAGCAACTTCGCCATTTAACTTTTGTCCATAGGACTTGTAGTTTTGCCAGAAATCGAGATAAACCGTTTTCTATCCTCAAGAACACCCCCTTCCACTTCCTTTTTTGTTGTATTCTCTTCCTTTTCCAATGGGTTTCATCTTACTATTATTTTTTTTTCACTTTTTACCATTTTCAAAGGCTTCAGCACTGGTCTAAAATTTTGGCAGTGACTGAAAGTTAACTGTACTGAAAACAAAAATATAAGTGCAACTATAATGTTGGCTTACTTTCAAGACATGGTATTTATCAAGGATAAAAATATGGTGTTGCCATTTAAAAAAAAATCGATGACGTCATTACTCGAAAACAAATGACATTTGAAAATCGCATTTTACGCTAAAATATGTATTTTTTAAATTAAAAATCGACCTGTTCGAGGATTTTTCCCAAAAAATAATTGTTTCGTTTTTATTGAATTTATTCCATACTTTTGGCGCATACTGTATAACACTTTTTGAACTTCCATTTCACATTGTGCTTCAGCATGTAAGCAACAATCTTTTAAAGTATTTTTTTTAGATAAATTATTAAAGATATTGGTTATTCTTCCCTAGGAACCAGTATAACTTTGAAGGGTTTCGGTGCTATAGTGACCCCATCGAACCCTTCTAGTTGGGGATAGAAATCTTCAGCGGGTTTTGCAGTGAAATTGTGAAGGAGTGCTGTGAAGAAGAGGAATATGTTTGCTTTTCCCAGGGATTCCCCCAGACATCGTCGTTTTCCTAAAAAAAATTACCTACTTAATACAGCAATTAGTAATAGCTTTTTTCGAATAGGCAAATTCCACTGTTGTATTATATTTAATAGTCTCCAACAGGATTCAGCTAAAACTATATTTTTATTCTATTGTTCACCAAAGTTACCCTTGCTTGATAGAAAAATGACATTCGAGGTCACGTCAGCATCAGTGTTGCTAGATTTTGAAAGTGTAATTATCAGAAAACAACTAATAAATCATCAGATTTAAGAAAAAATAAGATTAAAATTTATATTCATAAACTTAATTATATAAAAAAAATTACAGACATCGGCACAGCCCTCTATTTATACAGAAACATGGCTAACATACACAGAATTTTAAGATTTTGTAAAGTAATTGATTTTAACCAAAATGGGATAAATACCTTACATATAGAAATACTTATTAACTTTAACATACATTTTGTCTAATAATTATTAAAATTTAATTTACTATTGCTGCCTACCACTGTTAATACCACAAGCTATTATCTCGAAAATGATCAATTTCTGAGACTAATGACACTCTTTTCATCAAAAACAATGTAGGTTTAAGATTTTTTAATGAATGACATGATACTGTTAGGTTAAAAAAAGTTACGCTCACATTCACTCTAGGGAATACGTCCAAGTTGACAGTCAAACACAGCGTCATTATTACAAAAAAAGCACTTTAATTTCCAAATTTGACATCCTGTATCTTTTTTATCATCAACATTTTATTAGGACAACTTGGCTTAAATTGTATTATTTTGAAGTGAAAAATCTAATATGCGCTCATGAGCCATTACTTAAGGACCACTCTGTATAGTTCGTCAAATGAAAAGAAATATTCGTTTATAAAGTGGAATGAATATAAGTATTTTTCAATTATTCCTTAAGTTCTGATACATTTTATTATTTGAAACAGATTTGTTTATTTAAGATTGGCCAATTTCATACTAAAAATGTGGGCTCTAAAGAATATCGTAGATTCTGGTAATAACTAGAGATCTGGCAACGCTGGTCAGCATTGTTGTATTGAGATTGCGCACCACCGCACGGCGCACGGGCACGACAGAGCAACATTGTGCGTGTAGTCGGCAGCTCTTGTTGAAAAATTGTTCGTATTTCAAATTTCCGTAAAAATGTATTCATAATTTTGTTGTGTTGTTATCGCCATAGAACTGTGTAATGAGAATGTGTAAGTATTCTGCAAGATCCATCTACTATAGCTACTCTACTACTGGCTTTTCTGTTACTAAGTGCAAGAGTAGTAAAGTTTGCATCGGCAGGAGAGTAGATTCTATTGAATGGGGTAAGTTGAAATTGTTTTGAATTTTATAACATTAATGTATAGCTTGCTTTACATTTTAAATGATTTGGTGCTTATGTATAAATTTAAATCTGATTCTAACCTCAAATTATGTTAACGGGTCGGCGTCGCCTAGTCTAACCATCTTCTGCTAAATCACGTCGCCTTCCCGGCTGGTGCGATTTAGCCGACGATGGTCTAACTAAATCAAATCGTCTACGCTACTTTCACAGCCGCCTGTGTAATCTAGGCAAATATAAGGTTTGTTTTAGCAGCAGTTGCAAACGGTTTGAAACTATCAGAAATGTTCGTCCAAATATTTATTGCGTCAAATTCGATGGTAACGCGTTCTCAACTTAACTGGTCGAATATTTCTGACAGTTTCCAAACCGTTTTCAACTGCTGCAAAAACAAGCCTATAATTGTCAATTGGTAGGTTGATATTTGGCCATTAAGTTTATACTAAGTAGATAGCTTAATATAACCAATGATTTAGCCATGAATATTCAAAGTTTATATGTTGTTTCGTTAGAGAATTGATCCTACCTAGGTATTTCCGTATTCCCCTAGGTTTTCATCAAGAAGCTATTGTACTATCTCAGCAAATGAATTTACATAATATGTACCTTGACCAAAAGGGAAGAAATATTTTTCATTAACGGCAATATCTCCGTTTTCATCTAGAAACCTTTCTGGTCTGAATACCAGCGGGTCCTCCCAGAAATTCTGATCCATGTGTACGCTATATATGCTGGTTAAAACCATAGTATCCTCTGGTATGTGGTATCCGAACAATTCCGTACTTTTGGTAGCTCGATGTGCTATACCCAACGGTGCGATGTTGCTGCGTCGTTGGATCTCGTTCAAAACTGCTTCTGTGTATTTGAGTCTAAAAAATATGTGCATCAGTCGACATTTTTTATTATAAAAGTGGAGAAACATAAGCAAAACTCGTTGTTAAAGCCCGCACTTCGTTCGCAGATGACGTCATTATCAGGGCGGACGCTAAGTTAATGTTTGTAGAAACCAACGTGCAAGCATATACCCACAGAAAGTTAAAATCAACATCTTTCCTTGTACTGGTAATTTATAATATCCAGCATTATTCACATTAAGTTTATTAGTTTACAGAACACTACATAACTATTTTCTACGTTCATGCAAAAAACAAAACTTTATTGAACTATATTTAGTGAAAAAAGTGGTTCTTTTTTTTTTTTTTTTTATTTGAAAATATTGTATTTGAAAGTTATTCTACATTTATATGTATAAAACAATAATTTGAAACACGTCACGTAGACAAACAACTTTATTGTCACTCTTGATTATACAAGAAATCTGCTTCAACAAATTCACAATTGTCAAATGCTTTACTTTGACGTTTCAGTCATTCGCGTTCGACTGCTTAATATAAACTCACTGCAGCGGCCGAAAATGGTCTGCTTATATAGGTTTTTAGAGTTCTCGAAGTTTCTCAGATCTCGAGAACGTGTCGAGAAACAAATAGAATATAGCCTGGAATATTCCGGAAAACGTCAAAATAAAGGCATCACAAAAATTATAAATTCTAACGAAAACAGGCACATAATTAACCAACTAAAAAGGTAGGTGAGCTTTCGTAACAATATTGTCACTAATTTCCCAAGCCGATTTTTTTTATTACCCGAAAAAAATAAACAGTTATTTTTTACTGATATTTATTAACACTGTACACTACCGAATACTAATTACAACTCAACTAAGCACTATTTAATTAATCAGTATCTAAATCGCTCTGAATTTCCAATTGATCTCACTAAACCATCCAACTGAAAACTGAAAGACTGCCTGACACGTTTATTCTTCTTTTATAGACCAAACGAATAATCCAGGTATTTTCTAGCAGCTCTAGATCCACTTCTCGAACGATTCTCGTCGATTCTCAATATTCCAGTCGCGCCTCGATGCACGACATTATTTTGTTAGTTCACCAGCATCGCGTAGGGGCGATTGAGGCAATCTAGCGTTTTGCGATACCAGAGTCGTCGATTTGGGTGCGAGCGGGGCAAATTCTGTGACAATATTTATTGATTGTGTCTCTTTTTGTGGAATTTTTACATAAACTTCAACGTTTAATTTTTAACATTTAAAAATCAAAGTAAGAAAAATGAACACAAACCTTTCCTAAGTTCATCCTTTATGTTTACTACAGTCATATGAAATATTAACTTTTCTGTAGAAAGGAAACGTAAAGTTAAAATTATCGATGTCGATTTGCACGGTGTTTTGATTATCGCCATAATTAAAGATAATATACCGTTATCGGTATTTTTTGAGTCTTAAATAGTTTAGCTATTACTATAGTTGACTTCCAAAAATTTAGAGAATGACTAATCGTTAGCTTGTTGACAAGCGCGACGGACGACGCGTGCGAGAAGTAACATTTCATAGACGTACTAAATTTGAATGCGATCAGATATAAAAAATATACAAAAAATTACAAAAATAATTGCATTACATAACATACATTATTTTTAGAGTAGAAACAGTGATATACCAGTTTTTATATTAAATAATAAGAATATTTCAACATTTTAAGTTTTTATCTTGTATTATTGATTATCCAAGGTCGAAAATAATGGAGAGTGACTAATTCACAACACAGAGATGAGTACGGAAGATACGGGTGGTATGATTACCTAAGTGTGCTACTTGAGAGCACTTAAAGCACATAAAATTATCAAAAATAAGTTGACGTCGGCTGAACCTCGCACATTAACAATTAACAAAGCAGAATGACGTCCGTTTGGACCCACCATCACCCACTTACACCTCTTGATGTGCACTGCGCGGATATCATCACTTACACTCATATTTTGACCTCACGCTCTAAACTCTTCACACATGTCATCATCCGATTTTCCTCACTTGTTAAATTAGGACGATTTTGAGAATATGTTGTAGAGCTTGAATTATTCTCCATTCTTAAGAACACAAAATCACTTATAAAATTAATTACATTCATAATTAAATTAGCGAAAAGATATACCCAAAATTTTGCCCGCCCGAACGATATACCCGCCCATGATAGCGCTTGAAATGAAACAGTTGGATCCCACAATTCGTCGCAGCCAATCAAAAGCTACAGCATGCGTACTTACTGCAGCAGAAGCTGTGTAATCGGGTATGCTCTTAGAGATATGCGTCACACGATTTTACACACACGAAAAATATACGGGCTGCATGTATATTTCTTTGTGTTGACTGCTATAAATTGTGAGCAGGTTTATAACATGAGTCGCTCTTAAGATTTTTGGAAGTCAACTATAAGTAGCAGTATATGTAAAGGGTTTAAAATGTTATACCATCTTGTAGAGACTACACTGTTAATATACGGCGACGGCGCCTTTAAGTATTAACGTCGCAAACGAAGTGCGGGTTTTAATCATCAGTTACTTTACCTTACTCGGTCGTTTAAATTAGGGCAACGATTCCTGCCTACTTCCCGATCTAGTTCATTTTGCACCCTCTTCTGGACCTCTGGATACAGTATCATATACATAACAGTGAAGGATAGCGTATTGCTTGTTGTTTCAGCACCAGCCATGAACAGGTCAAGGCATAGAGACATCAGTTGGTCATCTAGACGCAAAAATAAATACAAACTTTGAATTAGCCGCCACTAGAATGGTTAGGCAAGGCGCGCACTGAAGTAGTGTGGTAGTGGTGTGGTGAGGTATTGGAATGGTGCATGGTATGGAGATGGTGAACATTTGGCGTGACGATGGAATAGCGGCGAAGTGGTATGAAGTGCGCTTCAGTGCGCGCCTTGCCTTAGATTCCAAAACGTTTTCAAAATATACCAACCAGTGAAGGAAGAGTCATTGTTGATGTTCATTTTTTGTAAAAAAGCGTCTATAAGATCCCTCGGTTGGGAGAAACACACCGTTTTTCTGTGTTCAGATATGGCTTCCTATAGGAAATCCCAATTAAAATTGATTAACTTATCAATATGATATGAAGTGTAGTGTATCAGAACCTTCATTGTTTCGAAAATAAAATATACAGGGTTATTCATTAATAATGGGACAGAGCTGAAGGGCATGTTGCTGACCTCAAAATAGAGCAATTAAGCCAAATCGCTGCCTTATCCGAATGTTGCTCCTTTTCGATCTACAGGGTGGCAAAGTTGAAAAAATGAATCACATCTTCAGTATTATTTTGCGATCCCATCGACCGTATTTTATGAAATTTGGTATAGGGGGTTTCTTGGGACTGGAAATTCGAATTCGTTGACGATTTTTGTGTATCTGATAGAGGGCACCACCAACGATGGTTTGGAGCCCTTTAAATCGCTACGACTTTTTTGTGCTACACTGTATCTCATTTTGAACTGGAAATGTGTTTTCCCTATCTTTTCTAGTTAAAAAAAGGTACACTTTGTTGATGTCGCTAGAAGCAATGGTTTCTGAGAAAAACGCATCTAAATCTCATGATGCATGCAATTTATCTAAAAGTAAAGTCAAATTGTTGCGTAAGTAATGGGCCATACTGTAACAACTGTGATCAAAATAAGCGAAATTTCGTGAAATTTGCTTCAAGCGATCGAAAGATAAGAAAGAAAATGTGATTTATTTCTTCAATTTTGACACCCTATATCTTTCTATTATTGATTTTGGTGGATTTTTGGATAAGCTAAAGTAAATCGACTTATATTGGTCGCAGTATTATGCTGTTACAGTATGGCCCATTACTTACGCAACAATTTGACTTTACTTTTAGATAAATTGCATGCATCATGAGATTTAGATGCGTTTTACTCAGAAACCATTGCTTCTAGCGACGTCAACAAGGTGTACCTTTTTTAACTGGAAAAGATAGAGAACAACATTTTTCTAGTCCAAAATGAGATACAGTGTAGCACAAAAAAGTCGTAGCGATTTAAAGGGGTTCATACCATCGTTGGTGGCGCCCTCTAGCAGATACACCAAAATCGTCGACATATTCGAATTTCTAGTACCAAGAAACCCCCCTATACCAAATTTCATAAAATACGGTCAATGCGATCGAAAAATAATAAAGAAAATGTGATTCATTTTTTCAACTTTGACACCCTGTAGATCGAAAAGGAGCAACATTCGGATAAGGCATATTTGGCTTAATCGCTCTATTTTGAAGTCAGCAACATGCCCTTAAGCTCTGCCCCATTATTAATGAATCACCCTGTAGATAACAAATATAGGCATGCAGTGAAGAAAATACTTTATACCTAGACAGGGTGTTCCATTTAAGAACTGTCTTAAATAAAACTTCCATCAAATCAATTTATACAGGGTTATTAAGAACTTGTCTAGAAGAATTTGGGAATAGATGCGTCATGAAAAATGAGCCAATACAGTATTTTTTTCTGTAAAATCCTTATAGGTTCCGAGAAAAAAATTATTGAAGTGCTAGCAGTTTTTCAACCTTTTCACCGCTGGGCTACTGTAGTCTTAGCCATGCGGTTTCAAATCCCTATTACTTATGGTATTGACTTCTTTGTGATGCAAGTATTTACATTAGTTCTTTAATACTTAGTGAATGATTAATTGCTAATTAAAACATGATGGATAATTTTAAATTTCATAAAATGAGGAATACTTATGATTTAAAAAAATAATATGGCATTAAAATCTGTAATACAGTTCTCTTATCAATCAAAAAATAATAGTCTTATTTAGTAATAGTAATAATGAACGATCAACATAATAACTTTTTACCTCAAAATAACATTATATAAAATAATTAATTAGTTACTACTAATTTAACAAACGTTCTACTTGCCCACCCTTCTCATTAACACATGTACGTGCCTTTTTAAGTAACGAAAACCTCATTTAGTTTTAATTAGAAAATATTCATTCAGGAAGATTTGTTAAGTTGCCAAGGTATTGTAATAATAGGTATATCCACAAAATTTCAAAGTTCAATGTTTCACTTGAAAATGATAGTGAATGATAGGTTTATGGGCACTACAAATTGCCGTTTTTCTTCAAAACGGAGCATTTAAACAAAAAAAATACAAAAGAGGTAAAATGAACAGAAGAAAAACTGCATAGGCGTACTTAGAAATAATTGGAGGGGATAAAGGGTACTGCATCCCTCAGTTACCTCCATTCACCTTTCGATTTTTTTCACCAAAATTACATGAAAAGTGTGCCAAAATAAGATAAAAGTACGTGCAAAATTTCAAGTGTGTATCTTACAAAACAATGGAATTATTAACAAAAATATTTTTTAAAAATGTAACTTTAACACTGCATATTGAAACAGAGACGCCCAAATAAAAAATGGCTTAAGGAAAGTCGCATTATTTATGTCCAAATATATGGTTAATGGTATGGCCTTCTATTTTGGGACACCCTGTATATTTTTAAATCATTTTCGAAGTACCCTTTTTGATTTTTTTTACAAAATTGTATTTGTAAGTCCCCTGTAATTTTTGTTTAGATGTTTCGTTGTTGTTCTCTATAGAACACCCTGCATGAAATTTTAAAATAAAACAAGTTGCTAGACCTCCAAGAACTTCCACATCCTCTCCAGAATGCTCATGATCTGATTGTACCCGCAAGCATCGGGCGCTATGTGCCTCAAGAAGGGCATCTGGTTGATGAGCCCTCCAGACATGTCGACCAGTCTGAACGCGTCGTGGATGATCTGCAGCAGCTTCCTCAGCCTCTCGTCCTCTATGTCGAACCTCTGGCCCGCCATCATGGCCCACAGCACGTTCAGTACGGAGATGTCGAATGCGGTATGCATGAAGATGGGCTCCGAACAGCGCCCCCTGAAGATGTCCATGAGGCAGCGCGTCTCTTCCTGGATCTTTTCCTCCATCTCCTTCCTGCCGAAGCCAAACTTGCGCAGGTTTTGAAGGGAAAACTTTCTCTGTTTTTTCCAGAACTGACCGTCGGAGAAGACGATACCTGAAGGACATATTTCTTTAGAAAAAGTGAACAGTATTGGAAGAAAAGGGAGCGATATACGAGGTGCGGCAATTAAGTTCCGGGAATTTAGTTATAACTCGGAAACTGTCAACACTACATCGTTAGTCGACGTTTTTCTAGAGAGGGCAAACCTTCCTTTTAGATGCAGTCCAACGTTGAAGTCGATCGCACGTTTGGTTTGTGTTTTATGTGTATTTCTTGGAAGTAACTTTTTTAGTGGCGTCGTGAAAATGAGTGACTCAAATTACAACGTGTTGTGATTTAATTTTTAGTGAAAAACCCTCGGAAAATTACAGGTGGTGTATGGAGACGAGTGCATGTCGAAAACACGCGTGTTTGAATGGGCAAAACGGTTGAAGGAGGGGCGTGAATCGGTAGATGACGATCCACGGGAAGGAGCTCCCGTCACCTCTCGTACTGACGCGAATATTGACCGTTTGCGTGCACTGATCACGTCTGACCGACGCCTAAGCATTCGTGCGTTGTCTGACGAGTTAAACGTCAACAAAGAAACCGTTCGCAAGATGTTACACGAAAATTTGAATATGCGAAAGATTTGCGCAAAGATGGTGCCAAAAGGTCTCACCCGTGAACAGAAAGACATGCGAAAATCAATCTGCGAGGATTTGTCCCGCATTCGGAGCGACGGTAGAGACTGGATGAGTCGGGTAGTTACTGGAGATGAGATCTGGATATTTGAGTATGACTCCGAGATTCGTAAACAAAGTCAGCAGTGGGTGGAAAAGGGTGGTGAGCGGCAAACGAAAGCGATAATGTCCAAGTCACGACTAAAGGCAATGTTGATCATTTTTTTCGATATCCACGGCATCATTCATCGTGAATATGTTCCTGCCGGCCAGGCAGTGACTCACCGATAACGGCTGGATCTTGTTCCACGACAACGCGCCAGCCCATTCCTCGTTCATTGTGCAAGAGTTATTGGCAAAAAAGGCATTCCAACGTTGCCGCATTCACCCTATATTGCCCCCTGCGATTTTTTTTATTCCCCAAGATGAAGCCGCACCTCAAGGGAACTCATCATGGCGGCGTACATGAGGTCAAAGAAGCTGTAACCGTGGTGCTGAACGGGTTAACTGCGGAGGATTTCCAAGGGTGCTTCCAATCGTGGGAGCAACGTTGGAATTGTTGTGTAGAATTAGAGACTATTGTGAAGGTCGATAATACAATTTTGGCGGAATTTAATTGGCCTGTTTTTTTCATTGACAAATTCCCGACTTAATTGCTAGACCTCGTATGTCTCTTTTCAGGCAGAGAGGAAATGTTTCGAAACGTTAAAAAATCTAAACCGATAATCAGCCAAAGTGTGTACCTCATTTTGGCCATAACATTTACGTTATGTCAAGGTTCTACAGTGTGTCCACGGATGGAGTTGACAAGAGGAGAAAGTCTTTTGTTTTTGATTTTATCGAAAAATGTCACTCTTTATAAAAAGTTCAGCTTCTCGAAAAAATGAGATTCCCATAGAAACTAAATGAAGGTTACGATAAACAACTATCGTCGATTGACGTGGGTTGTTATAATTTAGTGTTGGAACGATCTTCATCGAAGTTTTCCTAAACATAGAGAATCGGTCATGTCAAAATGACCCTTTTTGAAACTTAATTTTAAATAATTTATAAATTCTGAACAAATTCGTAGTAAATAAAAAATGATCATATATCAAACCCGATCTGCCTACGTGCCGTTTCTTTATCGATACAAAAATAACATTTTGCTGCGTAAATAACTATTGTTTCAGAGGTCATCTCGATATTTCATATCAGTGATCAGACAACGACAACTGGCTAGATGTAGGTCAGTTTCGACCAAGAGACAAGGGCAAATCGAATGAATTCCTTCGCGTTCAAACACAACAACCCCGACGGAGCTGGTCCAAGAACCGGTTCATTTCGTTGTATTTTGGGAGGTTAACAAACCTCCAAAGGATAGCGAGACGTCCAAAACAATACCGACGACTTTATTTAGGTAAACGTGCAAAACGGTTTGTCAGAATTTAATCAGCAGCAGATAAAAATTCGATTCGAAATGGATTTATACTGCGTAACTTAGAATTATTGTATATTCAGGGTGGATTTCAAAATCAGTTTTTTGAAAAATAAGTTTTCCAGCAAAGGGAACTTTGTCCAAATGACCTCTATCCACCAAATCAATGAAGAGGTTAATAAAACCACAAATTTTATATGAAAAAGTTCAGTCTTAACGTATTTTGCTGTACAAGGTGGGCAAATGTCGATGGTTTCATAGGCTTATAGGCTTTTATAGGCTCTTATGAACTATAGGAAATAGAAAAAAATTACCCCCCTCCCACTCTCTATTCCACAAAATTTCAAATTTTACACTCTTCGATACATGTCTGTAACTTAGTTGTTTGCAAAGTTAGAAAAAATTAATTAATACGGTCTTCAGACACCTTTTTGAGTACAATCCAGTGGCGTGCCTAATTTTTTTGTAACTTTATTAATTTTTGAGTTATAACTAAAGTTGTGATTTTAAATACAAACCATAAGTGGCCATGGGCTACTTGAATTGTTATTGTTGTTAATTGTTGTTATTTTTTTCTCTTTCCATTAATATATAATATGTGGGGTTAAATAAGATTTCAACTGGCCCATGGCCATCTATGGTTTAAATTAAAAAACACAACTTTAGGTTATAACTAAAAAATTTATAAAGTTACAAAAAAAATTAGGCAGGCCACTGGATTCTACTCAAAAAGGTGTCTGAAGAACGTTTTAATTATTTTTGTGTTTATTTATCAAACATGTAGGAAACTACTATTTCTGACGTACTGCGTTTAGAATTCCTCAAAAACAATCACAAATCACTCTAGAGCTCGCTAAAGACCATTTGCGGAATCTTATTGAGGTCAATAATAAAAAATTGTACATTGTCATAAAAAATCTTCGTAAATATTACTTGGTTTGGTATTTGACCTAGGTCATCTAGGAATTCAAGATTCTAATATCGAAGATTGAGTAAAAATTTCTCAGTTCAAACACACTTCTGAAATTTAAAAAAACGCTAAATTAAGTGAGTCATGACGTCACCTGTGAGAATAAAGTGAGTTTTCTTGCAAAAGGGAAGCAGATAATTTTGACGCAATTTGGCGCTCAATCAAATGCTGTTTAAAAATTGGGGAAATGAAATCTTGGAATTGGTTATTATTTTTGATTTTATTTAAAGATATTTTTGTAGTTAGATATTTCGATTCATCAAATTTATTATTTTTATTTCTCAATACAAACCTGGATATTTTTTTAAAATTTGGCTTGTAAAAACATACGTGACACACTTCTTGTTATGTTATTTGAACGTTGTGACGCAAAAATTCAAATGAAACAAATTTTAGGTAATAAATTCAAGGTGGCTATGAAACAAAACACACAAATTACAGCACTACGTCAGTTTGTGTTCACGTATGTGTTAGTTAGTGAAGATATAAGGCTTTTTGCTATTATAATCATATAGTGGAAATAATTATTTGTGCAGTAAGAGACAGTAAGGAAAATTTAGTTTTTTCCCCAAAAAATACTCAAAAAGACATTTTTCCTACGAGTTGCACACATGATTTTTAAATAGTGTTTTAAAAATAGCTTAAATAACTACAATTGATTTTTCATTGAAAATTGTGAATTTCTAAAATGAGAATCAAGAATCATGAGTGAATGTTAATATAAAATATAATTACGTTCATAAATGGGGTCACATTCATTCTCCAGGCCGTACAGGGGATGCAATGGGGTGGCAATTTGTTAAAAAATTCTAACTTCGCTATGAGCTTTCTTCGAACATTTATTTTGCCATGGGTCGATAGATAATAAATAATTACATTCATAAATGGCATCAGATTCATTCTCCAGGCCGTACAGGGGGATGAAATGGGGTGGTAAATTATTTAAAAATTTATAACTCGATCTATGGCAAAAAAAATGTTCGAAAAAACTTCATAGCCGAGTTACAAAAAAGGTTGGTAAATCACCTTCTTTCATCCTCATATACGGGCTGGAGAATGAATGTGACGCCATTTGTAAATGTAAGTATTTATTATCTATCGATCTACGGCAAAATAAATCTTAGAGGAGAGCTCATAGCAAAGTTATAAAATTTAAATTTTTTCCACTCTATTTCATCCCTTCGCACGGTCTGACAAATGAATGTGAGGCCACTAATACATGATTTTTTTATTATATCCAGCAGATTTCCTTTTTAAAAAAGCTACTTATTTAGGAAACTTAATATCGATATTATCTTTAATTGGGAGTGTATGACACATGCTGTATTTGCTCCATAATGTTGAAGGCTTCAAATCGGCGCATTTTTTGGAAAAGTAAAACATTACAACTTCCTCATATATTTGTCTAGTCTCCATCCAACATTTAAATAGCTGGTACTCTTTTTCGTATTTTTCACGAGAATTTAACAATAGATTTAACGAAACCACGTTTGCTTGTTCCAGAATATCTTGAGGAACTTCATCCTCACATTCGGAATACATTATAAACTTTTGGGAAGTTTGTTTATTTTGTAAACAAGCAACAACCTTGGCAACGTTCCATGTACTTTGATTTTTAACAATATTTATTTATCTAAATACCTATTATGACATTTTGACATATTTGGTTGTTTGATTGTCATGCATAAGAAAATATATGTAAAACACTGAATGATCGTAGACAAAATCATATGTACTTGTTACCACCCAATATACAGGGTGTTAAAAAACGAGTGTAAAATATTTTGGGAGGTAATAGTATGGACCTAAATAAGCAGAAAAGTCTTAATAAACATGCGTCCGCAAAGTAACGGTTGCGGAGATATGGACCACTTTTCGTTTTTCAAACATTTTCTTTTCTTAGGAATAAACCGACAAAGGAAGCTTTTAACAAACAAGAAACAAAGTTACAGAAGATGTTCAAAGTGTCCTCGTTCCATTTCCAAGCAGGCACGACATCTTCGTCTTAACGATATTCGAACTCTTTCGAAAACACTCTCCTTGGTTTGGATTTCTTGACGCTTTTGATTAATCCGTAGCTGCAGCTCTGGCAGGCTATTTACAGGAGTACCATACACTAATGTCTTCAAATATCTCCAAACAAAGAAATATGTTTCAGATCAGGCGATCTTGGAGGCCATAAAACAGGTCCGACCCTTCCTACCCATCTATGTAGATAAGTTTGTTGTAAATGCTCTCTAACGGCCATGGAAAAATGAGCTGGAGCACCATCATGCTGGAACCACATTTGTTGCCTCTGATTCAAAGGAATCTCTTCCAAAAACTCATACAGTGTGTTCTGCAGAAAGTTGAGGTAAGCAGCGCCTGTTAATCGGTTTGGTAAAACAACAGGACCTAGAAACCTGTCACCTACAATACCCATCCAAATGTTTAATGAAAGACGTGCCTGATGTTCAGATTCTATTAGAGCATGAGGATTTTCGTCGACCCAAATATGCGTATTGTGAAAATTAAACACTCCATTTCTTGTGAACCCGAATATGGTATAGATAAAGCAGTTACTCGTGAATGATTCTCCAAACAAGAGGACCACTAATTCCTACCTCGGCTGATATTCTCCGCACACTCGTATCTGAATTCTGCTCTACCAGTGCTAGAATTTCTTCTTCTGCTCTAGGAGTGGATACCGACCTTGGTCTTCCGGATAAATGGCACTGTTTGCTCAAGGAACCGGTATCACGCAATCTTTGGTGAATTCTTCCAAACATGCGTTGTGAAGGAATCTGGCGATTTGGATAAACGTCAACATAAAGACGTCGCGCTTCGGTGGCGTTCCCATTAGCACGACCATATACATGAAATGCATGTCTGTTAATTCTGTGTTAGAGTAACCAGCCATAGCGAAAGAAAACTTATGCACTGAGAACAACTGTCAAATACGTACTGTTTATTTCACTGAACATCAATCAACTCTTATAAGAAAATACACGTTTTTGCAAAATAAAAAAGGGGCTAAAAACATAAAACATTCCATATCTCCGCAACCGTTACTTTGCGGACCCATGTTTATTGAGACTTTTTTGCTTATTTTGGTTCGTACTATTACCTCCTTAAATATTTTACACTTTTTTTTAACACCCTGTATAGCTATATTTTCTGTGGTATTACACAGGAGTTAAGAGCCATTTCCTCCCATGTTTATTGATTATCCGCGGAAATTATGCCCTTTGCTCTCTTGCTATACAGATAGCTATTGTCTGTAGCATCAACTTAAACTTACCCAACCTTTTGCCGAAAGTCCTCAGTCTGAAAAAGAACCCGTCCGGCCTTCCGTCGAACTCCTCCCTGCTCAAAACTTCTTTGATGGCTTCCGCCCCAAAAACTGCCACCACCAGATGTCTGCCTAGTTTCAGTCCCACTATATCCCCGTACTTCCTTGACAATTCGGACCAGACTAGATGGTGGTAGCCCAGGCTTTTCAGGCTGTTTCTGTAGTGGCCGTAGCTGCCGATGATGGGCAAAAATTTCGGACCTGGAAATTTTTATGAAAACTAATTGTCGCTTTTTATTTGCGTTTTGAGGCTCCCTTTCGTCGCATTAAGGATCATCTTTTAATACGCTAAGGGTTGCTCAATGCGGTTGCAATCGAGAGAATGAATACGACACGTTCAGAACTAAATGAAAGTTCAAAATTTTACTAAATAAGTTATTAAAAATATAAAAATTCTTCTGAAAAGGGCTTAAACAATAAGATCAAATATCGAATCGGTCAAAATGACTGTTGATTTTTGTTTTATGTCAAAATTGACTATATATTTTATTTGAACCATTGGAATGGATTATTCTTCAAATAAGATAGTGTTACATATTGACATGTTTGAAATAATTTTATTCTCTATCTGCTACCGTCAAGATCGAATATGGAGCCGATAAAACAAATGTATGTTGCATAACCGAAACATGAGCTTGTAGAAATTTTCCTTCGACGACAATCGATTGATCGCTCTTTCTGTCATAAAATAATAACACCTTGTTGATGTCGCTAGAAGCAATGGTTTCTGAGAAAAACGCATCTAAATCTCATGATGCATGCAATTTATCTAAAAGTAAAGTCAAATTGTTGCGTAAGTAATGGTCCATACTGTAACAGCATAATACTGTGATCAAAATAAGCAAAATTTCGTAAAATTTGCTTCAAGCGATCGAAAGATAAGAAAGAAAATGTGATTTATTTCTTCAATTTTAACACTCTTTTGGATATTTTTAGGATAAGCTAAAGTAAATCGACTTATTTTGGTCGCAATATTATGCTGTTACAGTATGGCCCATTACTTGCGCAACAATTTGACTACTTTTAGATAAATTGCATGCTTCATGAGATTTAGATACGTTTTTCTCAGAAACCATACCTTTTTTAACTAGAAGAGATAGGGCAGAAAATTTTTCCAGTTCAAAATGAGATACAGTGTAGCACAAAAAAGTAGTAGCGATTTAAAGGGGTTCAAACCATCGTTGGTGGCGCCCTTTAGCAGATACACCAAAATCGTCTATATATACGAATTTCTAGTACCAAGAAACCCCTCTATACCAAATTTAATAAAGATAATAAAGAAAATGTGATTTATTTTTTCAACTTTGACACCCTGTAGATCGAACAGGAGCAACATTCGGATAAAGCATATTTGGCTTAATCGCTCTATTTTGAGGTCAGCAACATGCTCTTGAGCTCTGTCCCATTATTAATTAATCACCCTGTATACTTGGACACAATTTTGCTTCTAAGAGAATAGCTGTATTATATACTGTAATATAGTTAATGATGTTATCAGTTGTCAAACAAAAATACTACCTCATATAAGAATTGCAACAGAAAAACTTTTATTTTGACTCAAAATTACATTAACAAACCATTATATAAAACAAATTTGAAAGGGCAAAATGGCGGGACCTTGTTTTGTTTGTGTCATAGCGAACGGTAGAAGTCGTCTAGTTTTACCTCTTGCTTTTGCTTTCATATGTATAAGGATAAATATGTCAGGTTTAAGCCAGTGCAAAAAATTCAAAAGAAGTGGCGTATTTTGAAACAAAGTAAAGAAACAACAAAGAAACTACGACCTTTATCTCGAAATTCAAACAATTCCTATTTTTATCTGACCCGTTTCATTGCAATGTTTTGAAAATATGAAAAATCCATGATTTTAAATGCCCTCATACATTATTTATCAATACGATACGACCCTGATCTGATAAATTCTTTATAGAATCATTATTTCCAGTATATATATTTATAGAAATCGTTCAGTTAGCTTTACAACCAAATTATTTTATAAGCGGCAATCATTTTGACACATCGCTGAAAATCATTGTGGAGTATATTTTGCTCTTTACACTTTAACTGAAATTCGAACGTATACCTTGACAGTTGATCTACATTTACGGTTGCTATAGTAACCAAGAACAATTGTTTTCTCATGGCATACTAGGCTATTTAATAGAAGCATTGCTTTTCCTTTTTGCGCCATAATTGTAAATTAGCTTTTAAGATTTGAACAATTGAAATAAATATGTATGTAGCTTTTCCAATCCTCCGGTATTTTAATAATTGCAATATTTTCTAAAAGTTGCGTTCTTATTAGCAAATGTCATTTCGTAAACCATTATTACATGCTAAACGGCTGTCCTACGTTTTCCTTCTACACTTCAATAATTGTACAAAAACACGGTTAAATTAAAAATTAATTATCACAGATATTGTAACATTTGGTATATAGGTGTGTTTATTTCAATCTACTCAAAATCAAGTATGCTATCACCTCATACAATTATTGTAACGACTTGCAAGACACCCTGTATAGTTGTTGAGAAAAATGTGCTGACCGCCGTACGCTGTTTTTTGTGTATTTCCAGCTTCCTATGGGCTTATGCAGAAATATGTTAACACGGTCGAATTGGGTATATTGTTCTTAAAAATGATGAAAAATCAGAACACTTTAGTGAAAGAGTAAAAAATTATTGTTTATGGGTCAGCGACCATTGGTGCAAAAGCATCACATATAATCCATTGAAATGTTACATTATTTTGGCCTTAGCGTGCATTTTTTAGAGGACGCAATTTTATTGTTTACATGTGGGGTGGGGGGTCAAAAGCTTAACTTGAAGTTTGTGGGGTCGCAATCCAACTTCGGCCGCCATCTTGGATAAAGGGGGTTAATTGTTTTTAGCATTTATCAGGTAAACTATTGGTCATACAAATTTTTTTTTAAAACATTTTTTATTGCAAATTGAATCTTCTACAATTTTAGTCTAGTAACTTTTTGTTGTAAAATCAAAAATAACAAATATATTAAAGAAAAACAATAAAAGTTCTAATTTATTTTTTAATTTAAAAAAATGACATCAGAGCATAACAATATTGCAATGTCTATAATAAAAAAACATTATTATAAAAATAATTAAAAACTATGCCATATCATTGATATAAATGTATACTTATCAGTAGGGAAAATTAGTGTTCACTTCACAGTGCTGTAAAACCCAAACTAATGAATATAATAAAAAAAGTATATAATAAAAATTCTTCGTTGAAAACCACTCTACAAAAATGGTCTGATGTCATTGTTTTTTTGAATAAGAAATAAATAAATTTGTCCAAAAATGTTGATTGTTTTTTTTAATATCTTTGTTATTTTTGATTTTACAACAAAAAGTTACTGGACTAAATTGTAGAGGATTCAATTTGCAATAAAAAATGTTTTACAAAATTTTTGTATGACCAATAGTTTACCTGATAAATGCTAAAAACAATTTAACCCTCTTTTTCCAAGATGGCGGCCGAGGTTGGAGGGTTGCGACCCCACAAACTTCAAGTTAAGCTTTTTTTTACCCCCCCTTTGCATCTAAACAATAAAATTGCGTCCTCTAAAAAATGCAACCCCAAATGTAACAATTTTTCAATGGACTAATACTACCGCACCGTTTCTATCTAGAGCAATGCTAGAATAGAAACGTTTCCAACTTCACACTCATTGAAAAATTGTATTTCCAACGGCATATATCGCACACCAAATTTACTCTATTATGTGATGATATGAAATAAATTAAAATCAAAATCAAAATTCGTCTAGTATGTTTTTAATTTTTCCTAATTTTAAATGCTTTCTCTTCTAGTTTAGGAGATTCTATGGTGTGTGTACACATTATAAATGATGTTACATTCATAAAGGACGGTCAACATCAACAATAATTGAATATTTTAGTTTCCAAGGTGAAACTGTAAACAATACATGTGCATTTGCATATTAAACGACTTGTCTCACCGGGCGGGTACCTCCTGGGCTTCTTCATATCGTACACCAAAAGCATTGACACCACCGAAATCACGACGCAGAGCAAGAGGAGCATCATCTTATCGGGCGGCTAACACAGTCGGATCTGGAGAAACTGGAACTGCCCTTTCGACCCATCTTGGGCGCCTTTTAACATCCCGAAAGCCGGTAACCTTTTAACCCCACTCTATAAATAGAAAAAAATACCATTTATAAACTAAAGATGTCGAGATTGGGAACGGATAGCTGCTCGTCGATAAACAATGGTTTACAAGGTGAACTAAAATCTGGTTTTGTTAATCTGGAAAATAATTAAAGTCATGAGGATTGGTATGGAAATAAATATAAAAGTTGTGCGCGTTTTGTATACGGCGTTATACAGGGTGATTCATTAATAATGGGACATGTTGCTGACTTCAAAATAGAGCTATTAAGCCAAATATGCCTTATCCGAATGTTGTTCCTTTTCGATCTACAGGGTGTCAAAGTTGAAAGCCAAAAATAAATCACATTTTCTTTATTATTTTTCGATGGCATCGACCGTATTTTTTGAAATTTGGTATACGGGGTTTCTTGGTACTAGAAATTAGAATATGTCGACGATTTTGGTGTATCTGCTAGAGGGCGCCGCCAACGATGGTTTGAACCCCTTTAAATCGCTACGACTTTTTTTGCTACATTGTATCTCATTTTGGACTGGAAAAATGTTCTTCTCTATCTTTTCTAGTTAAAAAAGGACACCTTGTTGATGTCGCTAGAAGCAATGGTTTCTGAGAAAACGCATCTAAATCTCATGTAATTTATCTAAAAGTAAAATTGTTGTGCAAGCAATGGGCCATACTGTAACAGCATAATACTGTGATCAAAATAAGTGGCATTTACTTTAGCGTATCCTAAAAAATAAAAATCCACCAAAATCAATAATAACAAAGATACAGGGTGTCAAAATTGAAGAAATAAATCACATTTTCTTTCTTATCTTTCGATCGCTTGAAGCAAATTTCACGAAATTTCGTTGCATCATGAGATTTAGATGCGTTTTTCTCAGAAACCATTGCTTCTAGCGACATCAACAAGGTGTACCTTTTTTAACTAGAAAAGATAGGGAAGAACATTTTTCCAGTCCAAAATGAGATACAGTGTAGCACAAAAAAGTCGTAGCGATTTAAAGGGGTCCAAACCATCGTTGGTGGCGCCCTCTAGCAGATACACCAAAATCGTCGACATATTCGAATTTCTAGTCCCAAGCAACCCCCCTATACCAAATTTCATAAAATACGGTCGATGCTATCGAAAAATAATAAAGAAAATGTGATTTATTTTTTCAACTTTGACACCCTGTAGATCGAAAAAGAGCAACATTCGGATAAGGCATATTTGGCTTAATCGCTCTATTTTGAGGTCAGCAACATGCCCTTAAGCTCTGTCCCATTATTAATGACTCACCCTGTATATAATTTATGGCGATATAAAAATGCTTTAGCAGAACGATTTTCCGATAAACACGTGCCAAATGCAACTAATTCACAAGGGTAGTGCAACGCGAAGGAAATTTGAAACAATTTGTGGAACAGATGGATGTCAAGGACGTCCACGGCGTAGAGCAGCAGTGTGGCATATCATATATGAGGCTCAATTATATCTGTACCATGCTGTTATAGCGGTAGGTATGTTCCTGTAACTAATTTTTGGAGAGTTAAAGTTGCAAGGTTTAGTCGGATAAGTATCTTATTTATATCAACACAGCAGCTAATAGCGTGAAATAGGCACATTTTTATAAAACATAGTTGCTGTATAAAAATTATATAATTGTGTTTTAAGAGTTCTATATATAATCAAGTTATGTTTTAGCAATGAGCTTACAGCATTGATACAACAAACTATACGATTCCAATAAAGCATGTCATGATAATTTATAAAAACGTTATACAGTTATTCTGCTTTATTTACAATCTCAACTATAAAGCTAATATTCGACTTTCTTTAAATTTTACGACATATGTCTATTATAAGTAACTTTTTCTAGATCTATGCAAAAATAGTTATTTATGCTACAAGTGCAAAAGTAGTGTTTATTGCACGCGACGTGAAATTGTCCAACGAGACCGTCAGGCCGAATAGGACACGTCGAGTGCAATAAGCACTTTTTGTACGAGTTACATACAATATTTTTCTACGTTCTACTGTAATTATACACCTAAACAGCTTTCTGAGACTAAAGTGCTTCATAAATGGAGTAAGAACTTTCTTAAAACAATTTAAATAACTTCTATAAAATACTTTTATTTTGGCTATAAGAATCTTCTCCAATATTTCTCTTGACCACTACAAAATTGATTTATAACTCTTTATAGTCAGTCGTGTAGATTGTTACTATAGACATTATACAGTAAAATTACTCCCAAGCAAAAATACTGTATAAGTGCAGACACAAGAACGTTCTGAAAATAATTTCTATAAAATGTTTTTCTTGTTGGGGTTACATTGTTCTCACAGGTACTTTAAACAGCAAAATAGCGGCAGTTAACAAAAAAATCTTTTATATAAATACCTGGTCTTATAATTTTGAATTATACTAGTGTGCTACTTGGGTGCATGGGCGTCGTTTAGGAGGGGCAACTGCAAAAAGCCTGTCTTATCAAAAATAAAATTAACTAATTTTCACTTATAGCTTAGGTAAACAACACTCGTGCGTTTTGTTTTCTTTTTTTCTAATACGTAATCGTGATACGGATTATCAGTGAGCGTCGAGAGCAAAACATGGTAAATACAAGCCTGCAGGTTGCAGGTATAAGCCTTGAGCCGTGCTCAATGTACACACAACGTCAAAAGTCTGTATATAAAATGATTCGATTAAACATAATGGTTTTTCTTAATGTGGTAAAAAAGTACATGTACTTAGGAAACAAAAAAAGAATAAAAAATTGCAGACCATGAACTTTATTACCAACGTTTTTACAAATCTGGTGAGTGTGGCAGTGTATTCAGCCAACTGTTCCTTTGAATTTTTGTACATTATAATGCGGGGACGTGAAATTTCTGCGTTTACCCGAGCAAGAATGACTGCTTTACATGATGCAGGACATTCTAATCATCAGATATCGAACATGTTGGACATTCCTAGATCATCTGTTGTACGAATAGTACACAGATATGAAGAATTTGATGGACTGGAGAAGAGACCAGTGGACGTCCTCGAGTATATAATGAAAGGGAGGATTGATATTTGGTGCAATAGTAGACACCGCACATCTTCAGCTTCAGCTCTCGGGGCCCACTTTCACGGTATGTTTCGCCGTGTTATATCGACACCTACTATTCGAAGACGACTCCGCAACACACATTTACGTGCTAGAAGACCATTACGGGTCCCCACTCTACTTCCAAGGCATCGTGCTGCTCGTCTCCAAAGGGCGCGAGAGCATAGGGGTTCGCTTTTACGCCAATGGCGGTGGGTCTTATTTACAGACGAAACCAGAATTGGGCTGGTTACTGATGGCAATCAGCAAAGAGTCTGTAGAGAACCAGGTCATCAACAGCAACTTCATTTTCCCCGTGAAGTTGCTTCGTATGAGGGGATACCGTAATGTTTTGGGGTGGAATAATGTTCAACCGCCGCACCTCATTAATTCGCATACCACAGAATATGATCTGTCAAATTTACATCGAACAAGTTATTACGCCCGTTATCTACCCTCTACGTAATGAATTAGGTGAATATTTTGTGTTTATGGATGACAACGCTCGACCACATCGCGCAAGAAAATGTTCAAGAAACACTCGAGCAGGACATATCAATAGATAAGATTGGCCAGCCAACTCTCCTGACATAAATCCTATTGAAAACGTGGGATTTCGTTGCTAGAGCCATTCATAATCATATGCTTCCACCTCAGACTGCAGATGAGTTAGTCGTGGTGCCAGAAAAGGAATGGAACAATATTCCACAAGAGATCGTTAACCGCTTGATTCAATGCACAGACGTGTCAATATGCTATTGAAACGTAGTGGAGGTCATACCGACTATTAGTCAAGTAGAGAACTTGCTTAACTTCTTTTTAATTTAATAAATTTTGTCAAAAATGTCACACATTTGCAGGTTTTTAATTTTCTAAGTACTCAGTTTATGGAACATATTCTTTTTACAAAAAAAAGATTCCAAAAACAATATACTTTTATAAACGTATTTGGTTTTTCTGACAAAAAGATTTCTTCAACAAAAATGAAGGGGAGTCCAAGACTTTTGACGTTCTGTGTATTTTGATTTACGGTAAGTACTTAAATTATTTATTTTGTACATAAGTTATGATTATTTCTGCGATCTGAGTCTTAGAAGTTTTTATTACTTATTTTTCAAATTCCTATTTGCTTTAAGATGTTACTGCTTTAAACATTTAAAAATCATCAAAATTTAAATATTTAATATAAAAAAATCTATTAATTCTACCATTCTCTGTTCAAAAATAAAATTGCAAAACATTTGTTTAAACTAAATTCATTAACTTTCACAATAGTTATTTATCTTTGGATTTTTTGTCACAGTTAGAAATCAAGTTGGCATATGGTAGGCAACCCACAAACCGCTCGCCTGGCACAGCATGTATTCGCACTGTTGCCACATTGTGATAAAATTCCTTGATTATTTTAAGAACCTAACAACTTTGTCGTACAAAAATCATGCATTTATCTACACAAGCTTTTTTTGGGATTCTCTTTTAATCTTTCGATGAAAAAGGATTGAAAATAAACAACGAAATAATTTGACGGTGATTTATTTCTACAAACAAGTCACTTTGATCCACATAAATTATATTTACAACCTTTCAATCACACTGCTTAAATAAGTGTACATATATTTTAATATATATACACATATGTATGTATGTATATCTGTCAATATTATAAGCTCTGGGCCTCATGCGTGCCACACGGCTAGATATTCGAACGAATAAAGTAGTCTCCGTGATACGGACACACACCACGACCCCGCGAGGAGACTTTGTGGTACTTTTATGCAAACATATCAACAAATAACAATTCAACAACGGCTCTTACCTATATACAAGCGTTACAGAGTCAAACCGTACCCTTAGAGTTATCACTTAAAAATAATTTAGTACGTTTTGGGACTTACGGAATTACGATTACAGATTTAAAAATTATAAACCCAACGAGGTGCCCGCTAGACGTCACGTAACCTCAAATTTCTCGAGTTCCGTCAGGCCGTCGATCGTTTTTTTTTTTTTTTAATATAAAAATCAAGGAATCGACACGAACCACCGAGACGTTTCTGAGGTTAATGGTGACGTCGCGGTACCCACAATGTAATATCGGTTTTCACAAGGCAAAATAATGATTCTATATAAATATATATATAATTTTTTAAGCACCATAATTTACATCTTAATTGAGCGACAATAATATATGAGAAACAGCGCGTCCACCACTTTACGAATTAGAAAATGTTTCACTCTTCTGACTGGAAACATTTCCAAAATTGTAATTCATGGTTTTCGTCATCAGACGGTCGGTCGTGATGTAATCGTTTCACAAGAGTGATGCAATATTTAAAATGTTACATATTTCGGGTGTTGCAACCGCTACAATCCATATAAATAATGGCACAGATAAATTTAAGAAATAATAGCTCCTTCTGATAATCGTTTCCATTAGAATTTCTCAAACGAGTGTAATACTTTGGAATAATATTACACATGTGTGCATACCATACGTCTTTATGCAAGATCTTTCAACGTCAATTGGAAAATTTATTAAAAATCATAACTTTATGCAAACAACGAATATATAAAATAATGCAATTTTGAAATTACTGGAATTTTCCAGGTTTTCATAAATCCGATTTTATACATTGCACATTTTTATCTTTACACATTTAATTTGAGAAAACATTAAAATACAAAAATTTAAATTCTAAATGATGTGAATAAAATGTAATTTTTAAACTATTGGATTTTTTGAAGTTTTCATAAATTTTTCAGATTTCATACTGCACATATAAATATTTTTATGTATATAAATAAAATAATATAAAATTTTAAAACTTGGATTTACATATTATATTTTATAAAATTTAATATGAAAATTTATTAAAAATCACCATAAAAAATAAAATTTTCTCAAGGCTTTAATGAATTACCCAGTTTAATATTGCATATGTGCACACATTTACATATATGTTATCTTTCAACAAATTCAATATGAAAATTTATGAAAAATTATAAATTTAATTCAAAATAAAATGTATGCATTCTTTTTAATAATAGTTTTCAATAATATCAAGATGTAAATATAATGTTAAAACTCTTGGATTTTTTCAAGTTTTCGAATTCATTAATTCACCTAATTTGATATTGCATATACGTACATATTTACATATATGTTATGTTTCAACAAATTCAATATGAAAATTTATTAAAAATTATCATAAATTTAATTCAAAGATAAAATTTATGCATTTATTTTTAATAATACTTTTCGATGATAAATATAATTTTAAAACTTGGATTTTTTCAATTTAATATTGGCATATATGGACATATTTACATATATGTTGTCTTTCAACAAATTCAATATGAAAATTTATTAAAAATCAAACTTATGCACTTTTTAATAATAGTTTTCAATAATACCAAGATGTAACTATAATGTTAAAACTTGGATTTTTCGAGGTTTTAATGAATTCTTCAAATTTAATGCATATAAGTACATATTTACATATATGTTAACTTTCAACAAATTCAATGTGAAAATGTATTAAAAATCATAAATTTAATTAAAAATCAAACATGCACTTTTTTAATAATAGTTTTCAATAATACCAAGATGTAAATATAATGCTAACTCTTGGATTTTTCGAGGTTTTAATGAATTCTTCCAATTTAATATTCCATATATGGACATATTTACATATGTTTCAACAAATTCATTATAAAAACTTATTAAAAATTATCAAATTTAATTCAAAATAAAATTTATGAATCTTTTAATAACAATTTTCAATAAAATCAAGATGTCGAAATAATTTTAAAACTTGGATTTTTTCAATTTAATATTGGCATATATGGACATATTTACATATATGTTGTCTTTCAACAAATTCAATATGAAAATTTATTAAAAATCATCATAAATTTAATTAAAAATCAAACTTATGCGCTTTTTTAATAATAGTTTTCAATAATATCAAGATGCAAATATAATGTTAAAACTTGGATTTTTCGAGGTTTTAATGAATTCTTCAAATTTAATATTGCATATATGGACATATTTACAAATATGTTATATTTCAACAAATTGAATATGAAAATTTATTAAAAATTATCATAAATTTAATACAAAATAAAATTTATGCACATTTAATAATGGTTTCCAATGGATTTCTTCGAGGCTTTAATGAATTCACCTAATTTAATATTGCATATACGTACATATTTACATATATGTTATCTTTCAACAAATTCAGTATGAAAATTTATTAAAAATCATCATATATTTAATTAAAAATAAAACTTGGATCTTTCGAGGTTTTAATGAATTCTTCCAATTTAATATTGCATATATGGACATATTTACATATATGATCTTTCAACAATATGAACATTTAATTAAAAATAAAATTTTTGCATTTATTTTTAATAGTAATTTTCATTGATAATCAAGATGTAAATATAACTTTAAAACTTGGATTTTTTCGAGGTTTTAACGGAGTCTCCTAATTTAATATTGCATATATGGACACATTTACATATATGTTTCAACAAATTCATTATAAAAATTTATGCATTTTTTAATAACAATTTTCAATGAAATCAAGATGTCGATATAATTTTAAAACTCTTGGATTCGAGGTTTTAATGAGTTCTCCCAATTTAGTATTGCATATAGACATATTTACGTATATGTTATATATCAACAAATTCAATATGAAAATTTATTAAAAATTATCAAAAATTGTATTCAAAATAAAATGAATGCATTTTTTTAAATAATTGTCAATATCATGATGCAAAAATATAATTTTAAAACTTGGATTTTTTCGATGTTTTAATGAATAATATTGCATATATGTACATTTTTGTGTTATCCTTTAACAAATTTAATTCGAACTTCTTTTTAAAAATCATAAAAAAGTTTTCAAATGACATATCAAGAATACAATTTTGAAAATATTGGAATTTTTAAGGTTTTCATAAATTCTCTCGATTTTATTGCACGATGTACTTTTTTTTCTAGAAACTCATTTAAAATTTTTTTAAAAGCATAAATTTGATAAAAAATTAAATTTATACATTTCTTCCGATTAATTTTCATTTCAACTTGTTATTTTTTAAAATCGACGATTTTCATTATTATTGGAAGTGAATTGAAAATAAATTTATTTGTTTGGACGCAGACACTGAATGAAAATCCATTATCACAGGCTATTACCTTTAAATTCAAATATGACATGTACAGTTTTTCTCGGACAGGAAAATCCCGATCTAAAAAAATATCCTCCTACAAATTTCCAACGAAAACTTGCCTATATCACATACAAAGTAAAACCTTTTTAGAATCACAGTGGCTAAAGAGGTGTCTAACAAGCTCATCCGCCGTTCCCGCTTCCCACCCCACACACCCCCGCGGCTTAGCATACTCAACGTGATGTAAAAAAATAATTTTCCTGATTATAAAATTTAGTTTTATTCGCTTATCGACCAACAATACATACATCGTTACTCTACATATGTACACATTTTCAATATCACAACTTGACAACAATAAGTTCCAATGTACGGTTCGATGGTAAACGTCGGATCCTAGTTACACAGTTTCGATGTACCCGATCCCTCCTTCCAGAGAATCAATAAAAAAATAAAGTATATGCGCATCTAGCAAGGGGGCCCGCGAGTCTGATCTGTTTGCGTAAAGTGACCGTCGGTAACCTGCACGATTAACAATGAGTAGTATTCCACCACTTTGATAACAACAACACAAATATAGACCACAGTACCTTGCTCGCCGGTAGTATTAACATCCATAATATATATTTAACATAATATATAATAATAATAATAATAAACTTACGCCTAGTAATAAATTGTATGTATACTCTATAATTACATAATATTACAGCTGTTAGTTAGTCCATCACCATGGTTAAGCTACACGTACTACAGTTATCGACGGCGACACGTCTCGGTGCTGCGCCATCCACGCGCGCGCGCTCATCGCTCTCTCATCGTCATCGCAAGCTAAGATGCTAGCCTAATCTAGGATGCCCTTGAATCCCTCGGGAGCACATCTCATGGAATGTGTGTCATAAAAAAACTCAAATCAACGTAACATAAATAAACAACGAAAAAATATTTTCTCGGAGCAGGGTGCTGTGGCCGGTCTCTAGCTTATTACAAAAATATGCGGCCTCGCCGCCCTGGCTCTTTGTACTTCATAAAAGGCATCAATGTCAACGACTACTATGAGATTTCCAGTAACCTATGTACAGTGTAAGCCGGTATTGCACACGGATATGGTAACGAGAGGGGGGGGCGGACGGCCGTTATTTCCGCTTGGCGTGCAGCATCTCCATGAGGAGGGTCTGGGTGGGCGCGCTGCCGCTGCAGTGCTTGTGGTACAGGTGCTCCTCCCCGCGCACCGCCAGGCTGTGGATCTCCGGCAGGAGCTGCTGCATCTTGTTGAACTTGTCCTGCAAAATTTCACAACTTAATAATATAATAAGCATTTTATTGGATAAACTGTAGTACAATCGTTTTCGGATGGCCAAGTGGGCAATAAAACGTTGGTGAGACGAGAAATATATACATTTATTTCATTTCAAGTTATACCTGCCAAATTATGCTAGGAAGAACGTCTTTAAGAATGCACGCGCGGTGGAAAAATTAGAATAGTGTTGCTACTACTATCTCTAGATGTAAATTGCCAGGTTGGCTGTGAAATTTTCCCATAATCAACAATAGTAAAAGCTCGGAAAACATTTAACACAAGTCTCCTATTTGGCTCATTGAAAACTTCACGATGAGCCATTTTCAAATTTTGTTTAAACTTGACCACAAACACACCACAACAGAAGAATCAACACAACACAATAAAATGATCAACACATTCCAAGTTCGGCTCTGTTCAACTGTCTGTTTTTGACAAGAAGTACATCTTAGTGCCAATTTCTCCGTAACGTTAGTCGTACCTTATTAAGGGGCGCACTTGAGCATGACTTAGTTATATTACAAACAAGTGGAAAGGGCTCAGAGGTATATGTCAGGTTTCACCAACGTTTTACTGCCTACTTTGCCTTCCGAAAACGATTCTATTATAAATGGCCATGTATTATTTTTTTCCAGTGGTTTTACAACGAAGCTTGTATAAAATTATTAGCTGCCATGCTGCCAAACCAACTTCATGCCAACTTGTTTAAAGAAACTAAAATATTCAGTTCGGTTTGCAAGCTTCCATGACAATGAGCCTCCGGACCAAATTAAAAAAAAGAGTGCTATTAGATAAACAGAAAATTAAGTAGATAGTTTCTGTGGTGTCACAAGCATTACTTTGCCAAACGGTATTCTCGAAAATTCATCTCGATAATCCGCACAGTCAACTTGTCAGGATTATAGATTATTAGCTGTTTCTAAGTTAGCTACAATCAGCTATATTTGTTTAGTTACTTTTACAATGAGATATGTCATATAATTATTTTTTATTAATAAAAAGTAATATGTACCGTTCCATTCCAACACCATAATATAAAATTTAAATTTTCCCTTCTTTTAAAGCACTGACTTTGCTATACAAGAACTCGTCAGGGTTGCCAATATTTAAAAATAAAAAGGTACTAACTGATTAATTAAGTGTAGTTTCTGTGGTGTCACAAGCAATACTTTGCCAAACGGCATTCTCACAAATTCATCTCGATAATACGCACAGTTCAACTTGTCAGGAATATAAATTATTATTAGCTGTTTTTGCCTTAGCTAGAATCATCTATATTTGTTTATTTTCTTTTATAGTGAGACCTATGTCATATTATTTTTAACAATAACGAGATAGAATAGGTTATGCATTTATTAAGTTTTACTTATAATTTTGCAGTTCAGCTTTAGTAAAGTTTATTTTCTTCATAATGTATTTAATTTACAACTAGGGGGTCTTTAATAAAAGCAATGACTCTTTCGATCGTTTTAAACATTTTTTATCCTTTTATCATAGGAGTGGTTGCTAATCTTGCGAAAACACTCAGGTTTTGTAACCCATTGTGCACGCTGCTCTTAAAACAAAAACTTAAAATACTCCAATACACAAACCACTCCCACTAACTTTTCCAAGCCGATTAGATGATAACGTAACCCCAATATCATCGCTACATGTACAACAACAGTAATGTGGCATTAATTACAAATGGCAGTTCCTTCACGATATTAGATGAGCACCAATTTTTCAACCTTCATGACTGAACAGCGGGAATATACGATATTCAAAATATGTGGACCTCAATTTTAACAAAGAAATGTCAAATAGGTAAATAAACAAACAGTTAATACCTGTATTTGAGGGTAACATGACACCGTATATTCGAGTAAAGCGTGTTGGACCTGTTCGTAGCCTTCTTGGACGTGCTTCCTGTTTGTGATGCCTCGGACATCTAAAAAATGAAAAAAACAGATGTTATAGGTGTCAAAAAGAAGAATACGATATGATTTTAAGTTCTTTAGGGAGGAACGTTATTTCGTTGTTTTTTTTCTTCATTAATATTCTTACTAATTTTTTTATTTCTTAAACATTAGAATTTTATTTAATTAAAAAGTGATTGGACTATGTAAATAAATAATTGAACTACATATTTAGAATAACTTATTTTAATGTATAACCAATTGGCCACCCAATTCTTGTATTTAAGAACGATAAATAACCGACTGATGGATTTTGTGATGTTTTTGTACGAAAATCGATCAGTTAAAATTCAAACAGCTTCGTGACCTCACCTGGGTTAAGCAACAACAGGAATTTCGTACAAATGTAATCACTGACGTCGAACTTCAACTCCTGCAGCTTGGCTGTGATATCGTTGAAGTGGTCCGCCAGGCTGGGTACGCCGAGAAGGCCCAAACTGAGCAGATCGAACTTCTGTCCGTTGTGTAGGGTGGTCTCGTCGGGGAGATTATTGTGCATGCGCTGGTGTATGTGATCCAAAACCAACATGTCGGACCACGAGTGCTGAAGAAGCTTCATCTGGTCGTCCACCTGGAAATCGATACATGATTATTATATAAGCGTAATCTTTCAGTCGCAGGACGTACAGTACACACGTTGTCACAGCTTGAGGATGCCGATTCCAAACTCTGTGAAACAGAAACAAGGGAAACTGTAGAAAATAGTTATTAATTACAATAGGCTTGATTCCACCAGTATGTAATGTCGAATATCGAGAAAAGTTTTGTTACGTGGACTAGCATGATTGGTAAATGTCCTTAACTTGGTACGAATAAGACCTGCAAAATTATTGGTTGATGTTTGTATACACAATATTTACACATTTTAAAATTAATTTTGCAAAATGCCTGGATGTAAAATATATATCATCGGGACTTTTAATAATAAAAATAATATGTTTCTGCGGCAAAATTATAAACATATAGTTTCATCTAGTAAAAGTATTTGTAATAAAATAATTTTAAAAAATTGAGTGGGTGCAGTTTTTAAATGCCAATATTATAAATGATTGCTAGGTTAGAATGCAATTTGTAATCCAGTTTTTCAAACGTTAGAAGGATCTGTGTTATTATTTCGTTATCTTTTACTAAATTACTTTACTGTATCAAATCATCTAAAACGCGCCCTTTCTAATGATGACGTCATTTATTAGTATTTGTTAGGTTGTTACGTATGGCGTGGTGTCAAATTTAATAATTTGACAACTCAATTTCTGTTGAATAAGAAAAATGTAGTGGCGATTTATTTGTGAGTAAAAATATCAGTGGCAAAGCGTAAGAATAGCATTGGATCGAATTAATTGCCTGACTGGCTGACAAAAGACAATTCGAATAAATTAAGTGTAAGTATATTATTAAAGGAAGCGCGACGCTAAATAATAGCTGGGTACACATTTTTGAATTTGTCTTTCTCAGGCCCAGCGGCAGGCGACTGCACCGCAAATCGCCATCGCGTAAATAACTCATTGTAAATTGAATTTAAAAAATGTTTGTTTTTCGTTTTATTTGATGTATTCTATTTGACCTTCTATATACAGGGTGTTTTGTATAAGAGCCGACATAGAGCAGGTGCATGTAGGGAGTTCCAAAATATTACAATTTAACCAAACATGGAGCCATTTTCAACAATAAACAGTAGAAATAAAACAGTTTTATTACTAACTGTTAAATTTTAAACACAAAGCCTACTACTGACTTTTTGATTTCTTCTTTACTATTAAAATCTTGTTTTACTTAATGCATTTTTTCCTTTACAAAAAAATAATTTAATTTTTTTATTTCAATTTCTTACTCTCAACGTATGTCCATGAAAAATTCCACGCTTCGCCACTGCTAAAAATATCTAGTAATTACGTTGACTAAAATATGTCGTTTTTAAAGGAGCATATGCGTTATTTGTTTTCACAGAACCGAGGCATTGCTTTCCTATTAAATAACAAGTGCTTATAATGTAAGTACACATAACATAAAAACGCAATAAGCGCTGATAAAGTATTTAGTTGTATTTGTTGAAGCGAAATAATGAATGACTCATCGTCCTGTTCAACAAAGATAGATCGCACCGGACTTACTGAACTTGGCCCAAATTTGCAATTCGTTTTCACTTTCGATTATTTGCTCATTTTACATAATCTTACTACACACAGTGCTGCGCTCTCTCTCCGATCGTAGCGCCGTCCTCCTCGCCGTCACGCAACGCGAAACAAGTTTTAAAATATTCATTTTGTTTGACACAGTTATTTTATATTTACTAAATGATGCCGATTCCATTCTGGGTATTTGGGTTGCGGCATGGCGAAACGTGAAATGCTAAAATTAGGATACGGCTGAATCTATTGGGTTGGTGCATATAACCGATGTTTTAGATTTCCATGGCAAAGGGGAAATTCCATGATTTTCCGAATACGTGCAGAAGAATTTATTATTTTATCAGATGGCCTAATTGTATAAACACCTCAAGTAAAACCATCGATATGGACGTACCCAACAGCATTGTCGCCGTAATCTTCACGAGCGGGTCTATACAGGGTGTCTGTGAAAGATTGGGAAATCTCGGAGCTGGAGACACTGGTGACCAAATAAAGTCGATTGAGCCAAATATGCCTTATCCGGATGTTGCTGGTTTCAAAAATACAGGGCGTTCAATGCTAGAATTTTATTTTGAAATATCTCAATAACTTTGAAACCTGTCGGGAGTATTAAAAAAAATTGGCACAGTTATGTTTTTTGGCACGGCAAATAAGAATTTTTAACTAATTTTGACGTCAGTAGTAGAGGGCAGACAAAGGAATATGTTAAGTTTAACAATACCGTAAGTTCACCAATTCACCACTAATAATTATGGTAATGTTAAAAACGGAAAATAATGGACACCTGCTTGCTTTGACTAATTCATAAGTATAAAATTAAATCAAGGACCGTATTCTCCAGAAACGCCTTGTATATGTCTAGAAAGGTAGACAAGTCCGCATACTCGGATTTGATATTTCACTCGAGCATGAGAGCTCTGCTAGTACTGACTATTTGGATCTGTTCCAAATACGAACTATAGAATTAACATGTTTTGCTTGCTTGCCCCCCTACTTTTAAAAGTCACGAGCCGCCACTTCTCTGTGTCCCATTAATTTTGAAACACCCTGTATACATTTAAATTAGAAGAAAAAAAGTAGGAATAACGGAAAAACAATTTTTGTTTTTGTTCAGTTTTTTAATTTTGTTAACTATTTTTGTAACAACCAAGGATCCTACAGTACTAAAGGTCTCTTCATTCGGTTAACTGTCACCTCGCGTACGGACGTCACTGACGGATTTCATCGCAGCACCCATTCTTTGCCTTATCGGGCAGATTTACCATTCTTACGAAGAATCCGTAACCCGTAAATAATTCCTGTATTATGTATGTGTGAAAACTGGCAGAGGATGAAGAAAACGGTAAGAATCACTGAACGCTGACCAAAGAGTAATGTAAAACGTCCGCGTGTGGGAAAAATTAGCGCTCGAAGGAACAGGATAATTAGAAGGTGTGCGTTGGGATGTGCAGGAGATAGAACGCCAAGTAAAGTAATTGAATTGTTACAATCGTTATTAGTATTTGAAGTAGCTAAGTGAGGTCAAATATCCTGTTTTTTTTTCCTATAACGTTTATATATAGTGACATGCACCTTTTTAATTACCTCAACATATTTATAAATATATCTTAATCCTAATCCAGAACGCCATGAGCGTGCATATCGATTGGATAAATGATTATGACCAACTACCACTCTACATTGTGTAAACTGTCTTACCAAATATACAGGGTGTCAGGAATATGAATGCCTTTATTTTACTGTATGATAAATTATACCAAACGAAACATAATTCACTTTTTTCTCTCAACGGTAACAGAATTATGTCAGCAAATGTTGCGAACATATGATTGGGTGTCCTCATATTTATAAGGACGATTGCAGCCATTCGCACTTATATTCCAGTAAAAGAATACATTCAGAGTACAGGGAAATATATACAACGGTACCGCATGGCTCAATACTAGGCCCAATTTTATTCCTTTTGTTCACAAATGATTTTGCTTCATGCATTACTGAGAGTGTTTTTAGGTTATGTATGCTGCTGATACGTCACTGCTTATTTCCACTCCAGAGAGTAGGTAAATGGGTGGATTCCATTTTTGTTTATGAACACTCACAAAAAATATCAAATAAGCACTTCTAGATTAACAGAGCAGGTGATAGATTACAATGTTGTCTGATCTGTTTGTCCATGAAGGACGCCACTGGGCATACAACAATGGGATTCAATTAAACCAGTCGAGCAAGCATTTCGATTTCTACACAGGAGGCCTTGCATTTATGTGCATTTCTCATTAATAAATGGGAAAGCATAATTAATAAAATAATACGGTTTTTTTTTTCATAGGGAAGAGCCTTCAGTTCAACGAGTCATGCCTTGAATATGATAAGGGTATTAGTAAGCATACATTCCGCCTTTGCGGTTTTGCGAGGTGTCTTTTTCTTGGCGACATAAGGCTTTCACGGCTCCTGCTATTATTCAGTGTGCTATGATTTATTCGAGTTGCCCTGGCCTAAGTAACTGATCGCAGCTAGTCTTAAAATTAATATGCAATTCTCTAACCCTAGCTGGGAAACTTCAATCTGCCCCTGTTATTCTTGGACTAGGCTTTGTGAAGAGCCCTAGGTAATTTTAACCACGTGTTCAATTCTAGCTCAGTGTTTTAAAAAATGGAGTAAAAGCCTCTTTTGAGGTAACAGTTAATTCGGTTAGCTGCAGTATTTTGCTTTTGTTTTTCGTTCTTTCATTTCAAACTGTCAAAAAATAACCCCACTAAAAACAAAAGACACACTCAGCGTACAGTTAAATAAAATGCCTGTTTGTTCTAAGAAAATCGAACGAAATACTCAGAAGAAAGCTTCGAATACAATCAGCGGCAGCCAAATTTTGCAATCTTGTCCGATGACAATGAATTTTATCATTTATTCTTCCGTCCGCCGCAGTTGTGCTGCTGGTTGCCGTACTTTCCAAACGTCAAACGTGCCAAACAAATACCCTCGCTGTGAGGCTTAATACAGTCGAGGATTTATTTTCGGTTTATAAATAAATTTGGAAATTCTTTAAATGGCGATTTCTTTCATTGTTATTTTCTCTATCCCCCTCTTAAAATATTTGTACTTATCATAGTTAACCCGTACATTTGATTGATTTCCGTTGTTATTGTTGGCACTACGGCTGCTACGGTCCGCAGACAGCCGCCGTTCTCTGAGACATCACGTAGTAGTGGCTGCAATTGGTCACATCCAATGCTGCCAAACGTTTCGTCGCCACTGAGGGCATTTACGAGTATACGCAGAATATAATGATTCATAAACATGAAACTCGTTAAAATTTCAATTAAGACCGACTTCAGTTGCATTAAAGAAGGCTCTGTTCGGTGGAACAGTCGAAGGCTATTTTTTCATTTCGCATTACATCCTTAACCGAGCGTTCCACAAATAAGTGCGATTACGTAAAAAAATATGACAAAAACGTATCGTACGGATCTAACTATCCGGATCTGGCGTGCAACGGTAGTCAGTCGAACAAACACACGCCTTTGCTCGGTTCGGAATATGTGCTGTGTCACGTTACATATGGCTACCAACTTCCATCGATAGAAAACCCTGCCCCTGCCTGCGGCCGGCACTCGAATCTGCGGCGCGTCACATCCAGCCGGCGTTGCCAGATTTAAGAAATGTCTTCGATTCTTAAGAAAGGCCGCCTTTCAAAATATTATGTAGTAATCGAGGAGCTCCAAATCAAAACGCGGTTTTTTTTGAAGAAAGCAATTTTCTTAAACTGACATCTTGCTAAATTTAGGGGAAAAATAAACTACTATGGGTAAGATTAAGATATCCAATAGGTATTCGAATATTCAGTGAGTTTTTGCTTAAAAAATCCGAGGAAAAATCGAACAACTGCTTTTTGCAACAAATATTTAAAAATCTGCGTTCTGATCCATTGAACTTTCATAAAATATATAGGAACTAAAAAAAAATTGTATTATTTCCAGAAAGTGCAAACTAAGTTCCTTAAAACTAACATGTTTTACTCTTTTTCACTTTATTCTTTCTTTCTTTTTTTCTCAGTCTAATTTCCAAATCTCCCATCTACCATCTTCTTCTAAGCAGTCACAATGTTCTTCACTCTTCATTTTCAGGTTCAGTGTCACCTGCTTTTGCTGGTCAACTACTATGTTTGGTTATTAAAAAATCAGTTTTGCCGTTTTTCTGTATCTATTTTGTTACTATTCTTTGAAACTGGTTTATTTTTCATAGGATTTTCCTGCTTTCATTATTGTTTAACTAGCTGATATTTATTTCCAGGATTGATATTCGGAGAGGTTTCAAAAATATTGAATCATTTTCTGTGTTCTTGTTATTGCAAAGATTTTTGTACTTGCTGAGTGCTTTCTGGGGACCCCTTCTTCCCTCGACCGTTTTTTTTTTTGTTTAATGTGGGGTATTCCCTTCGTGGTGACAAAAGACAACAAAAAACAAACGCAAATATGCACAAATACATAAAAACAGTTTGTTATTCCATGTGGTTCAAAGAGAACTCGACATAATATTTTGTCTACTCGGAAAACATCTTTGATGGTATTGCGCTGCCACTCGATAATATGCACTTGTCACACTTACCATAAAGCAGCACGTTATTCGTCATCTAGGCATTTGAATAAGCGTGCAAATGCACACAAACTACGCGAAAAGCAAGTACGATATTTTTTGACAACAAGTGTACTTCACGCCGATTAAATTTTAAACTTCTTGTATTGTTGGGGAATTAAATTCTGTTAATACTAATAATAGCAACAATATTAACAAAAATCGATGGTTTCATAAAATAATTAGTACTATTTCTTTTGTGTTATGGTTCACTTTCATTAATTTTTAGTTTTAAACGTTTTATAGTAATTAAATAAAAGAATTTATATCCAGTGTGTTATTTTGCAGATTTTGATTTGAATTATTAACGGCAAAAAAGTGTCTACTTTTCGCGAATTTCGCAAAACAGGAATATTATCGATATTTTCATCATGTGAGGTTAGTAAGTTTAACTTGAGCTTCTGAGAATCTACTATGACAGTTAGTTTTATGATGAAAATATTACAGTTGGCAAAATTTATTAAAAGTTAAGACTTTCCTACGACCTGTACTAAATGAAAATGTTGTTTTGCCAGTGTGCAACGAGAGAACTGATTAACTGTTATCTATTAGGTACCTAGGAATTATTATTATTAATAAAAATGTTTATTTTCGTCGTTTCTACATTTGACAACGCTGTAAAATGGTAGTTGACAAGCCATCTCTGACGATGATCGATTGTCATAGGCGCCGATTTTACGAGGGAAAAGCGGCTTTTGTCCCATTTTTTAAACATCGACCTAGAATTCCGAAATAAATGTTTGATTGTCTTTTAGGCCTCCCCGAGCACGTGGTTAAAATTTTTGTACTTAGTCATTGTTAACCCTGTGTAACGACAAATTCTGAACACACATTAGAACTTCGACTGCAAAATTCTAAAATTTCTACGGATGTCGCAACTTTTCCGCTTTGTTCGAAACCTGGCAACGCCGCCAACACGCACCGACAACGAATACCCGCAACGTACGGTAATAGCGGCGCCACACGATAAAATTAAATAACAACAAACAATCGAAAGCAAAATCGGAACCACAAGCGAACTTTCTCCGCAACCTGCTGTTCGGAACACTTTCCATTTTTGCCATGGAATCTGCTCGGGCAGGGGCTTTCGTAACAGTTGCGCCGTACTTGACCCACTAGCAATGGCCTACTTGATTGATGGGGATTCGCCGCTGCATGGTCACTAGATGTGAGAGTGTATGTGTGCGACACACATTTACGCACTTAACGTGCACTTATGAAGTTAACATTGTTATTGCCCCCCCGTCGTCGATATGCTTTTGTTTATGTTTACGACCACCGAGCCTGGTTGATAGTTCCGTCGGCAGGAAAAAGGAAGAAGGCGCTCTGACAATTCAGTTCTCGCCAGCGCTGTCCTCTAATGGGAGAGAAAATTGTATTTGAATAAGATGAAATCATTTATATACGTAAAAACTGGATTGTGAAATGAAAACGTGCAACGTCTAGCTTTCCATGGAATTCATAAATTATTGCTACGACATAAATATGTAAAGTTTTATAGTTCTCAAAAAAATATTTAAAAAACCGGTCTCAAATGAGATTCTTGTGTGGTGTTACGTCAGAATTCTACAGTCCACCTTAAAATGATTCAGAGTTGAATGAGGGTCACAGATTCGTTCCGAAGCAACATTTTTTGTAAAAAAATAATAAGTATATGGTAAATGTATGGAGTAAAAGGTTTTGTTTTAATAAAGAAATACTACTAATTCATTAATTCATATTTAACAATCACAGATATACTTATTTGGGGTTAAGCAACTGGTTCCTATATGGGCGTTGGTGTACCCAAATGTCAAATACACCTCGTCAGAACAGAGCAACGTGTCACAAAGAAAGGCTTCACACAAGCATTTGTAAAATAATGATGTGTATTGTTTACAATGATGCCACTTTTCCTTCAATAGTCAAAATGTCATCATTATTTTATTGTACTTATCGTACAATATGCGTTAAGGGTATAATGTTCGGCCAAACAGTGTAGCTTTTATCAGGCTCCGCCTATCAGCACCTTCAACGGCAAATTTAACTTTGTGCCCCTGTAAGTTAGGCAATTGTATGCAGAAATTTAGCAAAACATGTCTTCTTGGCGGACATATTTCATGAATATAAATGCAAAAAATTGAAATCTGAGGCAATTGTCTGTTATATGAAGACTTGATCCTGAAGACTCCTGAAAACTCTAAAACGAATAGTTTTTCTACAAATACATTTCAAAAATAAAGATACAACTATAATAAAATGCAAAACTATTATAAAATTACAAACTAGGGTGCTAATTAAGGTCAAGCAAAAGCCCCTTGGACATGTAATTTCTGTCACCATTAGCTTTTAAAAAATGTACATCCTTTAATATCTAAAAGAATGGCATTCTACGAGTGATAATAAACTTCTTAAAGTAATCGAAATATTAGGTTCACCCAACCGCAACTTATTTTCGGTAATATTGTGTTGTTTGAACCCTTTTCAAGTAGCACGCCTATGGACTATTATCCTCTGCAACCCTCACCTCTCGTACTCATCTAAAAGGGCTGGTATTATAATGTCCTGCAGTTTGAGTATTATAAACGTCAACCGAAGGTTGAAGTGTCGAACATATCCTTTTATATTTTTGCTTTTTACAGTTGCGAGTGTTTCTTACGGCACACGTCGATCATACAGGCGGCCTGCATAGGAGAATTATTTATTTAAATGCGCTCAATTCGGTAAAGTCGAATTGCTCAATTACACGAGCTGGCGTTCGAGTCGGATTGCTATCTGGGTCGTCGGTTGCATACTATTCGATTAATTCTTCAACTAATCCACGTTCTTAATTCGATCGCCTCCACGGTCGGTATTTTTTTCGCTTCTCCGCGTTAATTTCCAATTTCAAAATAACATAAAAAAAGGTTTGTTTTGTAACACCGCTTTATCGCTGCTCGTTCTTGGCACAAATAACGAAATCTGCATGGTATTTTATTTAAATTGTAGGTAAGCTGTTGTAATGGTTGGTAAGTGGGACACATGGGCGCCCCTCCATGGGCCTCCGTCGCAGCGGCGCGCCGCCGGGGGATTTCAAATACAATACCGGCCATGCCAGTACAATAGGGTTAGTATTAAAACCTGTTTTGTGACTATCGTATATTTTTCTATTAAAAATTACAAGTTGGGAATATATTCTCGACATACTCGCATAACAATTTGATAGATATTTTTTAAACGACCTTTATTAATAGGATGTCAACCCTAACAATTAAAAACAAGCGCACTGAACGTGAAATTACGGCACACACAGACAAATAAAACTTTATTTGATGACAATTAGCAGTAGGCAACACTCGCTAAGCTTTGACGTGCCCAGCGGCCATAAAGAAAACGCGCAGATTTACATTTTTCAGTGTGCCACAATTTGCCGAAGCCAATATTAAAGGTAGTTCTAGGGCGCGGTTGACCTTCACACACACACATGTTACTCAATGGCTTGCTTACCATTAAGAAATGATATATTTGTCAATAAGGTGATACTATTATTCCTTCCTGTGTATCGACGCGAAGTATTGCGAAATATGCGGCCAGGGATTAAAATTAATGTCATATGATTATATTCTGACACATACCGTTTGAATAACGAGTAATTCGTTCAAAACATTTCCACGGTTGGGAACCGAAAAATTTCCATGGCACCTACATACATTACAAACTAGTATTTAAGTTAATCCGTGTATAGTCTTTCCAAAAACAATTGGTGGACTGTGCTGGACGGTGTAAAATTTACATCATTTAGTATATTATCAAGTTTTCACGATTTAAATACTTGTCCATTTGTAGTAGGAAGACTTCACATCTTTCCTCCACAAAATCAAATTTTCCACTAAGTGGGTAGACGGGAAGAAGAGCGTCGGTAGAAGACGTTTAGAATTTGAATAAATTCACTCGCCGATCGTTTTTGCAATGTTCCATTAATTGATTTTGGAAAGACTACCAGGTGTGAACGAATACTTAAATCCGTGGACTGCGCCACTTGGTTTAGCCTTGGCGCATTATAGTGTTGGATTAAGGGCAAATACCAACCTTGAGATCCTTGAAGAATATCGAATTCCTCGCCCAATCGACCTGCGAGAACAAATTTTGGTCCAGCACTTTACACATGAGTTCGAATAGGTCCACTTCACACTGATTGTACGTCTGGCTCTGTAAGAGTCCATAGAGGGAGTTCTGCCACTCGCGGTCGTCGATGGCCTGCACGAAGTCTCTGATAAGTGGCGACACTTTACTAGAGTGAGGTACACTACTGCCGGGCACTACAGTCTCGAATTGGAACACTTTGGGACTAAGCGAATGGGGTGAGGTGGTGGTGGAGTTGGCCTGGCCCCACAGCTTGTTGTCGGGGCCCATGACCATGGAGGTGGGCGCGCCCCCGGGCACCCCGACGATCTGCAGCGCGGGCTGCTGGTTGGAGGCGGGCTGCACCAGGTTGGAGTTGACCTGGCCCAGCGCCACGGCGATGGGGCTGGGCGAGGAATCCGGCGAAGACGTCAGGGACGACACCTGGGGGATCTGGATCTCCTGTTTGATGTGGATGTTGAAGGGCGACGTGCCTGGCTGGCTGCTGTACATGTCGTTGCCCAGGGAACCTCGCAGCGTCTGGGCGGCCAGCTGTCGCTGTCGCATCATCTGTAGCTTTCGCGCCCTATCTCGTTTGTACATGGGTCCGAATTTATTTCGACCGCCTCTCATCCGATCTGCTCGTACGGCTGGAAAATAGAAAAAGATTAGTTCAGACGCTAAAATAACCAACATATCAATTAAAAACACCAATAGGTCAGCTGTAGATAAATCACCGAGTCACAAGATCTTAAAATCACGACATGTATCAGTTTGGATATTGCCAACTCACTTTGCAGAAGTTCTAGAGTGCGTAATGAATAATATTCCTAGATTTATTATGGTTAATGCACTATAATAACCAGAACATTATTTTGATCTTACGGTTCTGTCTTATTTTAATGCACAAAAGGGAGGGGAAATGTACGAGTCATTATTAAGGTCTGCCTTGAGGAATTCTCCTGTATCTCAAATCAAATCATATGTTTTCACTGCCACATCAGAGATTCCACAAGGTTCCAATCTTGGTCCGCTTTTTTCTCTATTTTTATTAACGATTTAAACTCTTAATACGCGTCAAAAATTATTTTTCGCCGATGATTTAAACATCCAGAGCCGACTGTGTAAGTTTACAGACTAATATTAATGAAATAGTTCTATGGTGCAAGTTGAATCACGTTAATATGAACAGTTCTAAATATAAAACTATAACATTTTCTCGCAAAATTGGTTCCGATGTTTACCCGAGGGTAAGTGAAATTAAAAATTTGAGAGTGCTCGTTGATAATAAGCTTTGTTTTGGGTCACATATTGAATTAACTGTTTCTTCGTCTATAAAAATGTTGGGGTTCGTTTTCAGATTGGATCAAGAATTTCAAGATATTAATGTCCTTAAGAAACTTTATTTTACAGTGTTAAACGTTTGTATATGTTATTGTACAATAATGTTGATTCCTCAAATATCCTGGGTCAACTTAACTTTCTTGTGGTAAGACTCAATAGTCTATTATTGCATATCTTTTATTATTCGAGTGTCCACACAAACATTTTGCTAAAATCTCACTATTTCACTGTAATACTCAATCATTATTTGTCGCTTTTAAAAATTGTAATGAACCGTAATGTGTTATTTTGTTAATTCTAGGTTGATTAATCTTCAATACATTACTAGTTTTTAGTAATTATTTTTCATCAATAATTATTGTATAATATTAATTAAAGTGTTTTTGTTTCTTTTACTTGTTTTGTCCTGTAATATGAAATATTCTGTTTGACAAATAAATTGATTACTATTATTATCTCGTTTAAAGTAGCATCTCTTGAACAACTATTTTCGAGATTCAGTTTATACTCATGTCATGGAGTTGCACTATGCTGGGCGCCAAAAAACCGGATGTTTGCCTCGTAAACGCTAGTTACTGCAGACTAATGCTTTAAAACAAGGTATTTATGTGTCTCGGGCCTTTATATATTTACTCTATGCGATCTTAAAATAACTTGCAGCGCATTCTGCACCAGTATCTGACAGTATTATTTCAGGTATTCCTCAAATTGACAAGACCATCCAAAAAGCGATCATTCCTAATCTTTGTCAAGAAAAAGAACTTTCTTATTACCTGCACTACAAAGGTTATTAATTACTGATAGAATAGCACTGCTTCTTTATTTTTCTTGCTGAATATTCCAATGATATCACTAACGTCATCATTTGTAATAGAATTTAAACGCCTAGTAAAAAAATACTCTTAAAAAGGAGCTGCTATCCTACTTTGTACCTCAGGGACATTACAGTTGTGGTTTGTACAACTGAGACTGCACGTTGCGGTGTAACATTTGGAAATATTCAAATTCCGTGCGGTTAAGCAACTCTTAATTCGAATACGAGCGCACAACACGCTGCCGACATTTCGTTAATATGCATCCAACTAACACCAAATTGGCGTTCGTGGTTTCCTCACGTATTCCTTTAATAACAACTGGTGGCACAAAGAAATCATAGGTGGCCTGGCGGATAACAATGAGCGAACCCAGATAGTTACTTAACAAAGGCAGCGCCTCAAAATCGAGAAAGTTTAAACACGAGTCGCACAAATTATCTTAATCTCGATTTCACCTGGAGAGTTATGGAAAAACAAACAATTACGGAAAGCCGTCGTAAAACGGTCTATGAATATGCAATGGCGTCTGTCACAATGTTATACAACACCTCTACAAATTTCGTGCCGTCATCGGAAAGCTGGAACGAGGATAGCCGAAAAGAAAGGTGGAAAAGAAAACTTATTGGTGCCATAGAATCCAAATTTTAACATGTCAACATGGTGATCAGTCATGACTAGAACTTTCCGTCCGTTGTCATTTTTCTTGTTTCAAAACATAAATGTCTTAATTTAACAAGTGAGGAATATCGGATGATGACATGAATGAAGGGTTTAGGGCGCGAGGTCAACATATGAGTGGAAGTGATGTTGAAATATGTAGTTCATGTGTACGTGAGTAGCATATATGTATAATGCAATAAAGTGTGGGAACGGAAAATAGTGGAAACTCGCGGAAGGAAGACGGTATTTTATAAATGAGCTTTCGACAAAAAGAAATGGGTTGCTATATCTTACAAGATGATACTTTGCCTAGAATATGTAGATGTGTGCTTTTCCGAATTATGCGTGACATATGAATTATGGTGTCACTTTTTAAACGATATATGGGGAAACGACCTACTGTGTAAGGTTTTCTACAAATTATACTTTCTCATGCAAAAGGAAGGTAACAAGGTGTTTAATTTTTTTAAATTGTGATTTTATAACCGTAGCGATAGTTGCAGCTCCTATCTTCTATGATGTATCAATGTTAAGATCGGGGTTTGAACGTGAATTGTATATGGCATATAGTGATACAGTTTATAGTCCACCTCGGAATAATGTATTTAATAGCTTCACTTCCAAAAAATACTAGCTCAAGCGTATACGTTATGATATTGATTTAAAAAAAAGCTGAGGAAGTGAATTCTTCCAGTGATAATTTCTATACAGTAGTGGAAGTTGTTATTAAAATAAAAAACAACCAGAACTTCAAATAGTGAGGTTAGGTGTTCTCCACCGCTTAATATTTACAGTTGCACTATATGTTCTAGTTAGAAAGGTTATATATAAGATGAAAAGCGATAAAAATGGTGTATTCTGCGATTTTCAGTCGGAAAAAAGTATCTATTTCTCCGAATATACAAATTTGCAGTAGTCCGGTCCTGTTTTGAGCCGCATACATCCGAACTACTCATATATTTACGTATCCAGTTATTAACGATAAAGAGATGCTATTTTTCGCAGGCAATTAAAAGCGTACGTTTTCGATTCGCGCAGAGCGATTTCGGTTTATTGACTGCTGGTAACAGAACGCTGGACTGGGAGATACACTTCGAAATAAACAACAGGCCGGTTGATGTGAGCGCGCGGCCTTGAAGGAAGTCTCTCCTACTATAATTAGCACAATCAACTCGCGTGCACGGTCCTCTCTCTGTAATTTCTGTGTTTTATTGCTGCAAACTGTCAGGGGTGTCCAGCGAGCGCACATCTCGCTACCGCGGACCGAGAATAAAGAAGAGGAAGTCACATGGTATTAACAACGCTCCGAACGGAAGTCCTGACGTCCACGGAATTTTCTAGTTATGTATTAATCCCGTGCACTGCGAAATGCGCGCAGAAATTTTTATAAAATCAACCCGAGGTGCTTCTATGCATGATTAGCTCTAATTAAGAACAGACATTTAAGAGGATAGAGAAAAATAAGAATTAATGGAATTGTTCATCAAAAAATTTCCAAACTTATTTATAAAGCAAAAGGTTTTTTTTCGAAACTATATTAAACCCTTATTATTTGGTATTGCTCTGCCACACGATAATATGCGCTTGTCACACTGCCCATAAATTACAAAAAAATGCGCGAAAAATTAAATTTGAAAAAGACAAGTGCAGAAAAATTAATTAAAACCAATTATTGTATACGATATCTTATTTTTGACAGAATCTGATCATAGACTTCTAAGGTCTATGAAGCTGATGCTTCAGCCAATAAACTTTGCTAATGCAGTCTGCAGTCGCCATCTGTAGACCATTAATGCGAAATGTACTACGCCGACAAATTTTTTAACTTCTAGCGTTGCTGGGAAATAAAGTAAAGCTCGGAAATAGAGTTAAAGATTTGTATGTGAAATTGTTTTTCATTGTAAACGCCTCACCCCGTCTGTGATTAGTATTAGTCAACTGGCGGGGCATATGACTTCTTTTCTGTGTCTTTCTTTTCAATAAATCTGTCTCATAAACTCCCGTCATAACAAGAGGCCATCTGCCGTCGATTCCCGCCGCCACCCATCTGACACCTGTCGTCGTCGCCGTCATCGCGGCCCTACCTGCGTACCTTGGGGTGGACGTTGGACGCCCAGACGGCTTCCTCCTAGCGCTCCGCGTATCCGCCGATCAACTTTCGCTGACCTTGGGCCGCATTGCATAACTAGTTATCGGCTATCCCACAAAGAAGTATCATTGAGGGTTATTAATAGAACTGCATCGGCCGGATCGGTGAGCTGGTGCGTGCACGCGAAAGATCGAAGCCTCCGCGAGCGTATGAACGTTACTCGATCTGCCGAAGATGCCTATATTAAGGTTGCGGACACAGTAGATGGGGTAGTAGCAGTGGTTGAAATCATAAAATATATAGAACTCCGAAAGAGGTGCCGAAAATAGCCAACCTATGGAAAAAACGCGAGTCTGGTATAATTGCGACAAGAATTCAGACGACTTACGTCACAGCTGAGTCAGTCATTCATCAGCCTCTCTTAATAATTTAACCTAGTGAGTAGTATGCAGAAAGATCAACTATCAGGACGGTATATTATGCTTCCTTCATTTCAAGGCTAAAATTTGGTATTATCTTCTGGGGAGGAGCTATAAATAAATTTTTTGTTAGAAACAAGCTATTCGTATTATCAATAATACGTCAATAAAAGACACACGCAGAGGTACATTTAAAATAATAAACGCATACGTTTCTAATTCATTTTCGGTACTTCCTCAGCCTCATCGAAAACATTCTAGGGCACAAGCGGGCTCTAAAAAAGCTATTAAAAGATGCTGTTTCAGTGCAAATTCCAAGTTTAGTTCTAACTGAGAACAGCGTTCTGAATAATCGAATTAAAAGGTGGAATATGTGGCTATTAGTGATCCTTTAGCATTCCGCGCAGATTTACATGTGATGGATTATGTTAATACGCATCCTGGAACAGACACGAATCGACTCAAGGGCGCCAAGCAACACATCCGCACTCCTTCGCAGACTTGGATCGATTCAGAGTTCCTCTGTGGTGGTCTGGTCAGGGTATATTGTAGAGCAGGGCAAGTTACGCCAAGATCCGAACTCCTAATCAAATTCCTTCAGAGTTGGAGAACTATTCCTAACTGTACGCGTTCTTGGGCATTGGAGTATATACATCGCAAGAAATGAGTTTTCTGTTTTACCTTTTGGGTTGTTTGTGTAAAGAGAACACCGAAAAAAAAATTCGTAAAAAACACTATACTGGGTCATTTACATTACATTTTTTTAAATTTTTTTAATAAAGATTGAGAGATTTCCGTTATGTATAATTACATAATAATTCAAATGTGACGTTGTCAAATATTCAAGACCTGCTTGCGGTCATATTTGTGTTACCGTTAATCAGAGAAAAAAAATTGTTACGTAAATCTAATATGTTTTGTTCAGTACAACTTATCATATGACAAAATTAAGACACTCATATTCCGGACATCCTGTACAATCTGATTCGTATTTTCTACATAAAATGGAATCAACATTATAAATTATTGTAACAAGTATATTCTTTCAGAGTACAAATAAACACTTTTGCCCAGTTTAAAACGAAATATTTCCTTCCACAGACGACCAAAATGACTAGGCTTGTTTTTCCTTTGAATTTTCGCGTATTTCTCGGATTGCCGCCCGTGCTCCACAGTCCTTGATTCCGAATTTACGGCGTCCGCACGCTTTTGCGGTTTCTGTGCCAAAACATTCCCCATTATAAGAGCAGAAATAATCTAGACGACGACGCCCGCCGTGGGCACAGCAATTTCAGTTATTTCCTAGACACAACACACTATCGCGGATAAAACAGTATAATTACGGTGCAAACTGCGGCCGCTGCTGGGCGTACCGACAAGTATGCGGGATATTTTTATAAGGAAACTTGGCATTAACTCAATTTGTCGTGGTACGTTCATTAATGCCTGGCCGGAATACGACAGAAACGTGGCCGTACAGTACTGATCTTTGTCAATTCTCTTCAAAATATTCTGCCATACCAAATATTTCAGATAGTTTCGATGTACATCATGACGAAAAAGAAAGTATAGAATTTTAAACGTTGATCATTTTCCTCAATAAAGTGTGTACTTATCTTTATACTTCGGTGCCAAAATAATATAGAGACGTTATAACAAAAAAAATACAATTTTTACAAGTAAAACTATCTTGCATATTCTCTGCTTGTAGATATTTACGTTCCACTCACTACAAATAACGTTGTGATACCTACCATATTCCTATTTTTATCTTTGTTTACCGTGAGAAAAGGACAGCCGACCGAGGTTGTAACGAAATACGGAAAGTGTTATTATTTGTCACATTATAGTTATTTTAATGATGTGTTAGCATATATTGAGCAGCCATAAACGACTGAATGTAACATGTAAAGAACTTTGTACGATAAATAATGTGTATTATGCAGTTAAACGCGAATATATCTGTAAATGATGCCGTGGAAAGGTGCATTCTATTAAGAGAAATGTCTGTTGCAAGCACTTATCGTACGTTAAAATACAGGTAAAGTGGAAAAAAAGACGCACTCAACTCAACTGAAAATTTAACAAAAATGTCTTTTGAATACAGTTTTTGAAAAAATATGTGAACCAAATTTGAAGGAAAAAGTATTTATTGAATTAGTAAATAATAAAACATATTTTTTTTGAAGTTGAACGTTCTGTATCGTGTATTTCGTTTATTAAATAAAGAAGAAAGAAAACGAAGAAAACAGTGTTGCAATCCAATATAAACCCAAAGGGTCGAGGCGAACTATGCGCGTTTCAGGTGCGGACGGATTTTTCCGGGGGCGGCCACCTGGCTTCCTCCGGAGCCAAACACCGTGGCATTCCCAGTAATCCGGTAGGAGAAAAAAAGCCAATTATCCGACAATTCTGGTTTATGCGACTTGTGACACAGTTCGGGCGGCTTTTTTGCTTGGCGAAAATTTTTGTTGTCGGCAGGTATGCGCGGCAAAAGCACGGTGCACCTAACCCAGATGGGCACTGCAGCGTGCAAGTCTTTGCCAACCGCTGGCATATTTCTGGTCAGCAGTCCCACGTCGTCCATTGTTCGGCCTGCAACTCACGTACGTTTTATGGGCAAACGGTAATCGCCGCTGCCTGAGTATGTTATAATATAATTGGACCGACGAAAGTTATGTGGCGAGCATTTGTCACAATTATTGGGCCTCGGGACAGGTTAGTGCGGCTCTTAGCGAGCAGCTTCTACAGGGTGGTCCAAATGAAGGCGTTAGTTCACGTAAACGATAAATTAACTGTATCTTAATTTCATTAGCAGAATTGTTTCCTTATACCAAAATAATTTTTTTTTCCAACCGCCATAAAAGTACGATATTCGTTGACTGTCAGGAGTCTCTAAGATTCCCATCTTCTTTACTGAGAAAAAATGATATCTTAGCAACAAAAGTATTCACTTTTAGTTCTAGGAGTAAAGTTGACACTTTTAATGCGTGACTTTCAAGATTATATATATATCAATCTCCTTCTTTATATCCACAGTTGACCGCAACATTGAATATTACAGACGGCTTTTATTTGCTAAGTTTGAGAAATACACCACCAATACATTTCTGATGTGGCAATTAAGTTCTAAGAATTCAGTTATAACTCGGAAACTGGCAACACTGCATCGTTTGTCAACGTTTTTCTAGAGAGGGGGAACCTTCCTTTTCAAGTAACTTTTTTAGTGGCGTCGTGAAAATGACTCAAATTACAAGCAAAGTGTTGTGATTCAGTTTTTAGTGAAATCTGGCGAAAACCCCTCGGAAATCCTTCGAAAATTGCAGATGGTGTATGGAGACGAGAGCATGCCGAAAACACGCGTGTTTGAATGGACAAAACGGTTCAAGGAGGGGCGTGATTCGGTAGAAGACGATCCACGTGAAGGAGCTCCCGCCACCTCTCGTACTGACGCGAATGTTGACCGTTTGCGTGCACTGATCACGTCTGACCAGCGCCTAAGCATTCGTGCGTTGTCTGACGAGTTAAACGTCAACAAAGAAACCGTTCGCAAGATGTTACACGAAAATTTGAATATGCGAAAGATTTGCGCAAAGATGGTGCCAAAAGTTCTCACCCGTGAACAGAAAGACATGCGAATATCGATCTGCGAGGATTTGTTGTCCCGCATTCGGAGCGACGGTAGAGACTGGACGAGTCGGGTAGTCACTGGAGATGAGACCTGGATATTTGAGTATGACCCCGAGACCCGTAAGCAAAGTCAGCAGTGAGTGGAAAACGGTGGAGAGCAGCCACTGAAAGCGAGGATGTCCAAGTTACGACTGAATGCAATGTTGATCGTTTTTTTCGATATCCACGGCATCATTCATCGTGGATCTTGCACCACGACAACGCGCCAGCCCATTCCTCGTTCATTGTGCAAGAGTTTTTGGCAAAAAAGGCATTCCAACGTTGCCGCACCCACCCTATAGCCCCGATATTGTTCCCTGCGATTTTTTTATTCCCCAAGAAGTCGCACCTCAAGAGAACTCATCGTGGCGGCGTACAGGAGGTCAAAGAAGATGTAACCGTGGTGCTGAACGGGTTAACTGCGGAGGATTACTCCAAGGGTGCTTCCAATCGTGGGAGCAACGTTGGAATCGTTGTGTAGAGTTAGAGGGAGACTATTGTTTTTCGGTCCGTATTTTGGGGAACCACGACAAACCCCCTACGAGCAACATGCCCCACCTGGCACCGCCATAATCTAGAGAAAGCGCTTTGCAGTCTCCGAATTTTCGATAACATCGAGATTTTTTAAGTGGACGATTAGGCAACGGACCTGTCGCAACGCGAGGCAGTGAAAAGGTACATAATTCGGCCCGCGCGGTGCTTTCTCATATTTCATAAAGCAAGAATGAGTTCACCCACCAAGAGAGCGAAGAGGCCCAATTTAACTCGGCAACATGCTGAAATAATTCAACACACAGACGCCCACTGTCCCGCGGAACCCCCCTCGCCGCGTTGCGAAACCCATTTTCGTATGGGAGTTCGAGATTCAGGTCACCGAGCCACTTCAGAGTGCATCAATCGATGCCGGAATAATTTCGCAAGCACCTCGAAAATATTTAATAGACGTCTTTCAGGAGAGGCAGAGGCGCTAGGCATATCGCTGGCCTAGATTAGAAAATCGATAGGAGCTGTTGTAGGCGCCGCGAAAAGTCTAAGCGCAAGCAATTGCTCTCCTCATAATGAGTTCAGATTTTGAAATCCACTAACGATCGATTTATCAAATGAATAACTAAATCGAGTTCCATTGCTAAGTAGTCCAGTTACCATATACAGGGTGCCCGGGAAAATACTTGTTTCGGATGCAGATAGAACATGAAAAGATAAGGTGACAAGTTTCTATAATTTTTACCGCTGGAAATCGGTTTTTCTTGAATGCCTTTTAAAGTAGATATAATTTAATAAAAATTTAATGTGATGGACACTAATAAGGACCTCTTAAAATAGTGTCCTTGAAACATATTTAGCTTTTTTAGTTTATCAGGGACAGGCTAAGCTTTACAACTTAATGCCTACATTTTTAACACCCTGTATGATAAAGACTTTAAAATAATAAATCTGGGTAGCTTCAACCTTAGACTAAAAAAGGTACTCTTGTTTATTGTCGATAAAATGAACCGTTTACCAGAAAAAGAATAATAAACGAATGTATGTTTCATTTTTAATAAAAAGGGCCATGATTTCTATTTGTTTTTCTTCGACAATAAAGTGCGATACGAAAGTCATTTAAACAGGAAAATTTCATTTTAAGACGAGAAAATAAAAAAATTTGAAAAAAAACGCAGAGACACCTTAACGAAATGATTGAAAAACTTCGTAAGAGGGTTCCACATGCGAACATAGGTCAAACTTTTTCTGCCCCTTCTCAAAGTTACCAAGCTGGGAAATCTGCCTAAATCTACGTACTCTAGGCATCATCAGCTGTAAAGAATGCCATTTGCAACAACACAAACTTGACCAGAATTTAAATCAGATTGCTACGTTATCAAAGTACGACCTATCAAACTTCAAAAAAACTTAACAGGTAAACCTGAAAAGTTAATCATTTTTTACTTTCATCGAGAGAAGTAAAAATGTAAAAAATTACCGAAATAAAATGATATTTATTTATCACGTAGTACATATTGACACGGGATTTGGTGGCTGTTGGATTCACGTTTTGCCCCGATCGCCCGCTCTGGTAAACTGATAAACAATGATTTTGTCGATCGAGGCGCATCAGGAATATTCGCGAGGCGCTCGAAAACGAGATTCAGAGCGATTTGGAGTGTTTAATAAAGATCAGTGAATAATTAACTGATTTTTTTATTGTGGAGGATTAGAATCGCCAAAAATTAAAGAAAGGCAGAAAAATTCGTGGTTTTTTGGATTTCTGATAATGTTGTGTGGCTCTAGAGGACTCAATTCTATCCAGTGAAAACTTGCTTTGATAGAAAATCTATCAGCCAGATCCAGTGGAGGCTGGTATCTTAAAGAATTTATAATATGTGTAAAATTAAATTAATTACAATACGCCGTATTTTCGGGAATATGACTTTATGTATCATTAATTTCATATTTTTAAGTACATATAGCATTTAAGATAACATATATGACACTTGCTACGTCAACTTTCTTGACGTCTTTGTTAATTATTAAAGATACACCTGTTTTTTTTTTCTTGAGTAATCACACAAATACATATCGCTTTCCAAAGAAAATATCTTTTGCATTATAATATCTCAAATATCAGACTGAATGTATTCAACAGAAAGAAAAATCTAGTGCTAGTGACAAGTTACGTGGTGGTTTCATTATAATTAGAATATGTTCTTTTTCTGAATTTTTTGTCACCCTGCCCATCTCGGCAAGCCGCCACTGGCTAGATCCACTGAAATATACGATATGGAATGCGTTAAGTCCTATTGCGCATCCAAATAAAGGTACCAACCCTAGGAGCAGTCAAAAGGAGGCACATGAAACTCAGTAAAGACATACTTCGTTGGTTATGTATGTGGGTGAGAGAGAGACAACCATCTGCACGTACGATATGAATTGTGTTCTTAATTTCCCATTATTTTGTTTGTAAACACGTCATTGGCGTACAGTGTGGCTTCTTCCTTTATCTTGTATCTCAGTGTTATTCTTTGTGTATTTTTGTGGGTGTTATTGTTGGAACATGTCATGTTTTATAAGGGACTGTAAAATTAACCAGCATATAGCACGAAATAATTCTTCGTATACAGAATTCAATTCCATTTCAATTCACAATCAGCTAAGCCCCTACTGCTCCGCCATTGCTAGAGGCACAAAGCAAAATATGGCGCTGATCGTAAATAATCCAGTCGCGCAGCTTTTAGCGCATTCCAGTCATCATAATATAAAATTACATTTCACTGGCTAGATCAAGTCATCTTGGAATTTAGCAAGGCTGCTACGATTTAACGGATAAATGTAACCGCATGCGTGCGCCTTCTTTTGAGGCAAAGGCAATTACAGAAAAAGACGGTTTCAATATTTTAGGAAATCGCTCGCTCCGTCTCCATCGTGGCATGCTAATTGGAAGGGGATACGAAACTCTCGGTTTTTATTTCGAATTTAATTAGCGCCCAGAGTGTTATTAATTTGTTTATTTATCGATAGTGTCGAAGCTGTGGCATTTAGCACCGAATTTGGGTCAAGTATAGACTATTATGGAATGCAGAAACTAATCGTCGTTCTTTGTCTCTCGTGTGTTTGGTAATGTATTATACATGCGCCTAATTAAAACGACATTGATCGTATCGCACCTCTTTCGAAACCCCCAATTTGGCATTTGGGATGCAACAGCGCGTCCCCCCTAATCCAAAACACTTGTTTCAAAATGTCTCACCGAAATCGAAAGTTGGCGCCTATAATTTTTTTTTGGGGGCTCTTTCTTGTTACTTTCTGCCACTGAAGTATAACAAATATTATCAAAAAAAAAAAAACAAACACCTTTTGCCCCTCGATCAATCAGTCGATACATTTTATTTTGCCTAAATCATGAATATCCCACACTGACTTACTAGGCACTAACATATTTTCGAAACGTTTTTCGAAAATGTGTCTCCATTTTAGTTTTCAAAACTGCTCGAACGAGTATTTTTGGAAATGAGGCTTAAAGCAGACTACAAACGACATCCCTTTACCATTCAATTAACTGTTAACTTTAAGCATGAAATCTCCAAACATTTTAACCCCGAACCCATATCAACACATCATAGGAGATAGGAGCTACTGGTTAACAAAATCGCGAATCATTAGGTTTGTTTTTGCAGCAGTTGGAAACGGTTTGAAACTGTCAGGAATATTCGACCAGTTAAGTTGATCGCAAAGTAACGGCTGCGGAGATATGGACCACTATTCGTTCTTCAAATATTTTACCGGTCGGACCTGTTTTAGGGCCTCCAAGATCGCCTGATCTGAACCCTCTAGATTTCTTTGTTTGGGGATATTTGAAGACATTAGTGTATGGTACTCCTGTAAATAGCCTAGAAGAGCTGCAGCTACGGATTAATCAAAAGTGTCAAGTAATCCAAACCAAGGAGGGTGTTTTTGAAAGAGTTCGAATATCGTTGAGACGAAGATGGCGTGCTTGCTTGGAAATGGACGGAGGGCACTTTGAACATCTTCTGTAACTTTGTCCTTTGTTTGTTAAAAGCTTCCTTTGTCGGTTTATTCCCAATAACCCATGCTTACTTTTCTTCTTATTTTGGTTCATACTATTACCTCCTGAAATATTTTACACTCTTTTTTTAACACCCTGTATATTTTTGTAAATAAGGGTAAACTAATACATAATCTGGTAGATCAGATTATGTATTGTACAAAAATCTAACGGAGCATACAAATTTTTTTCTCCATCTAATTTACAATCTACAAACTAGCACAAATGTTTCTACTTCTTGTCTGTTTTGAACTTATTGGCAGCTATGATACGTTTGCGTAAATCGTCAATAGTATGCATTCACTTCGGTGCGACACACTTCAGGTTTTAAATATCCCCACAAAAAAAAAAACTGCACATGATTAAAAGCCAGGCTATCGTGGCGACCTGGCGATGATACCTCTGTCTTTCTCGTCCAATCCAATGATGTTAATGCTTAAACACGCTGTAGATGGTATGGATATAATTGAGGCAACAAATGTGGTTCCAGCATGATGGTGCTCCAGCTCATTTTTCCATGGCCGTTAGAGAGCATTTACACCAAACTTTTCCACATAGATGGGTAAGGAAGGGCCGGACCTGTTTTATGGCCTCTAAGATCGCCTGATCTGAACCCTCTAGATTTCTTTGTTTGGGGATATTTGAAGACATTAGTGTATGGTACTCCTGTAAATAGCCTGGAAGAGCTGCAGCTACGGATTAATCAAAAGTGTCAAGAAATCCAAACCAAGGAGGGTGTTTTCGAAAGAGTTCGAATATCGTTGAGACGAAGATGTCGTGCCTGCTTGGAAATGGACGGAGGGCACTTTGAACATCTTCTGTAACTTTGTTTTTTGTTTGTTAAAAGCTTCCTTTGTCGGTCCATTCTTAATAAAATAAAATGTTTGAAAAACGAACAGTGGTCCATATCTCCGCAACCGTTACTTTGCGGACCCATGTTTATTAAGACTTTTCTGCTTATTTTGGTTTATACTATTACCTCCTGAAATATTTTACACTTTTTTTTAACACCCTGTATATCAAGATCATTAATAAATAAAAGAAAAATTAGTGGACCCAAATTCGAACCCTGAGGGATTCCTGATGCAACTTTATAGGTATATATTGTTAATAAATCGTCACTGAAACCAACTAGGTTATTTTATGTAACCAGTTCAGTTCAGTGTAAATGACATTTACCGGGACATCAAATCCAATATGATACCTGAGAACACGAACAGATGGAGTATTTAAATTTAAAACTGGAAAATGTTTGTCGACATTACGACGAGTGGGAGGAGAACCTTGCGTACTGCTCTGATTCCCCTAATGACTGACCCGACGGCTCAAGGACAGTTTTGTAACGCGATTTTATGAGTTCGTATAGAAACGTTCCGAAATGGTATAGTGCCCACTGCTACCCGCGCCGCGCATTGCCCAATGGTGTTCCTCGCGTTGCGTAACCGAACAATACCGGTCGATGGGCGAATACGCGAGCACGCAAATGCGTGTGAAATGTTGTAAAAACATCTGTTTAAGAATAGGACCGTTTGCCGTTGCTCAACGGTCTCGTAACGTTAGCGCTGGTTATATCATAAGTGCAGCTCGCGGCGACCTACATTCTGACACACGACCACGTGCCGAACCAGCAACTTCGCAAGTACCAATTAACATGCATGGGGCCGTTGTGATTACCGGAGGGCGGATTTTAGATATTCATGAAGACGGCGGAGGCAGGGTGGGCGCTAGGTGTAAACGTCTTCATCCGCATTGTGATGTCACGTTGGTAACAACTCGCAGATTACACGCACATCAAAATGATCTGATATCATAATCCTACAGCAGATTTTCCATCTTTTAGACTTCCCATTACAGTATCTGATAAGCAGTTCGTCCATTTAATTCCTTAATTTGTTATGTTTTCTATGATTATAGACCTACATTGCACTCTAATAGCTTGGCAGCATTTCTACATACACCATTTAGACATTTTTGTGCAGACAATTGTATACTAACGTCAAATCGTAACGCTATTAAAAAGTACAGTATCTGATAAGCAGTTTGTCCATTTAGTTCCATAATTTGTTATGTTTTCTATGATTCTAGACCTACTCTTATACTCTTAATAGCTTGGCAGCATTTCTGCATACACCATTTAGACATTTTTGTGCATACAAATCTTGCAATTGTATACTAAGGTCAAATCAAATCGTAACGCTATTAAAAAGTACAGTATCTGATAAGCAGTTTGTCCATTTAATTCCTTAATTTGTTATGTTTTCTATGATTATTGACCTACATTGCACTCTAATAGCTTGGCAGCATTTCTACATACACCATTTAGACATTTTTGTGCATACAAATTTTACAATTGTATACTAACGTCAAATCGTAACGCTATTAAAAAGTACAGTATCTGATAAGCAGTTTGTCTATTTAGTTCCTTAATTTGTTGTTTTCTATGATTCTAGACCTACTCTTATACTCTTAATAGCTTGGCAGCATTTCTGCATACACCATTTAGACATTTTTGTGCATACAAATTTTACAATTGTATACTAACGCTATTAAAAAGTACAGTATCTGATAAGCAGTTTGTCCATTTAGTTCCTTAATTTGTTATGTTTTCTATGATTCTAGACCTACATTATACTCTAATAGCTTAGCAGAATTTCTGTATACACCATTTACACATTTTTGTGCATACAAATCTTACAATTGTATACTAACATCAAATCAAATCGTAACGCTATTAAAAAGTACAGTATGTGATAAGCAGTTTGTCCATTTAGTTTCTTAATTTGTTATGTTTTCTATGGTTCTAGACCTACATTGCACTCTAATAGCTTGGCAGAATTTCTCCATACACCATTTAGACATTTTTGTGCATACAAATTTTACGATTGTATACTAATGTCGAATACTATGTTTTTAAACATATCTATTATCCAGTTGTCCACGTAAATTGTAGGTTTTTCCTTTATTTACTTTTGAATAAGTTACATATTGATTATTTACCGGGTGACAACGGAAAGTGGGAACACGCTGTAACTATTTTATGACTGCTGATACATACATACATACATTTGAAAAAATGGGTGTTTAAAGAAATACAATAAATCAAAATTTTTAGTGGTAATAACTAAAAAAAATTACAAAAATATTCAAATTAATACCATAAATATAAACATTTTTATTTTAAGAGTGTAAAAGACATTAAAGAAAACAATCTTTAATGTCTTTTTTAGACATACAGAAGTAACAGTCTTTGACGACTATGAAGCATCGTTTATAAAAAAAAAATTCATAAAATCATACTTTCAAATATGTAACCTCTTTTAAATTTATGGGTGTACGCCTATGGATCCGGACAAATTTACCTGGCCTATCAATTTTATGCTCCACCTCATGACTTTGGAAAACTATTAAGTACCTTAGCAAAAAAACTGTTACATACACAGTTTTACTGATTTAATTAAAAAAAAACCTTTTTTAGTTTGTCGCTCTTGAGTTGGAGCAACTATTTCATAACGAGCAGATCTAGAACCAACTTATTCGTGACATTCATTGCTCCTTTCGCCGCTCGGCGAGAGAGAGCGGCCTTTCTTTACTCTCACTGGCAGTGCTGGTATCACGATCTTGGCCTTGACATTGGCCCATTTTCCCAGCATTACGCGTCGTCGACAGCTTCTGGCAGAACTAGCATCGCCGAGGGGGTCCAATTATTACCCTAGAATGTCAAATGGGGTGTTCTAAAGGCGAACAATGCGTTTCCGAACAAGTTTGCAAACGCTTGTCTTCCGATCGCGTCAGAACTCCTAAATCATTAAATAAGCTATTTCACGGCAAATGTCTCGAATCAAGTGTACGAGAACTCAAACTTTTGAGGAACGATTTTATAATATAGTACACTTGGCAAAAAAATATTTAATATTCATTAGACATACATATTCTCAATGTTTCACGATGTAAATAATATTTGTAACCTCTACTTTAAATTAACCAAAACAATTCACGTAACTTAACAGGCTGTATTGTCACCATTTGATAATACACAACAAACATACTACAAATAATTCACAACGTCAAATGTCAAATGCATTTTTTATTTGACGTGTGCGTCTCTCATTCGACACGGTCTTCGAGAACGCATCTTGAACCAAGTAGAATACATAATGGAATGTCAAAAATGTCAAAATGGAGGTTATTTGTAAATTTACACATAATCATTTATTTGAGTATCTAAGTAGTAACAATATTTGCCTGTTTGTAGTCGGAGCATGTCAAATCCCTACTCAATCATATCAAATCTTCCAATACCCATTGCGGGTCTTTCAAAAACTAAAAATTGTATAAAAAATAATGAACAAGCTGAATATTATTGTTGCTGTCTTATCCTTTTTAAAAACTAGAAACAAGAACACTGTTTCTTATTATTCACGAGTCCACTATAACAGAAACAAAGGATACATCACTTTAACAATAGCCCATGTACATATTTTTCTTTTTTATATCGTAAAGTAGGTCAGCACTGGTTTTCATTTCTCTACTATAAAATAATCTTTATGATCCTAATCTCGAAATACCTAACTCTGAAATAATCTAGTTTATACTTCATTAACCATAACAAATCTAGAATTTCAATATTATTCCATAATAGGCCCCACGCCTTGGATATCATAGACGTCTGGTCAAAAGAAGACGACTTACAAAAAATGTCAACGCCTACTAAGATCTGGTCCGCGTTATGTGCTATACTCGCGACAAGAATTCAGACGACTTACGTCACACGAACAAATGAATAATTCATTATATTTTCATCAAAATATTTCAGAAACTGCAACTGATTGTAATAAAACTATATACTACACCAAAAGTTTGCATGACATATTGCAATAAATTGCAAAAAATTATTGTTTTTAAAGCGACCAAATATTGAAAATTACGTTGACAATAAAAACAAACGTGTAACGTCAGCTCTGACGTAAGACGTCTGAATTCTTGACGCGAGTATACCACGAAAACAGAACTAAAAAAAAATCAAAAATGGCATTTCAAAAATGATTTAAAAATACAATTCTGCACGACACTGGAAACCGGCCCGTTGTAAAACCTGATACGGCAAAGCATACAATCGGTGACCTGATAAAAAATTGAAAGAAATTCGCAAGATAAGAAATAGATTACATGTTATAGCATTTATTTTATACAGCAAATTCAACTGCTTTTGCCACTATCGTCATTAATTATTAATAGAATTAATAACATTACCTGAACAACAAAATTTTGGGTCCGTTTTACCCAGTTTCTAGAAACTAACAGAAATATTTCTGCTTCTTGTCCGCGTTGAACTGGTAAGTTATTTAGAACTGTTACATGAGAGATTAATAGAGTGTATCGTCAGTATACATTGTTAAACAGGCATCATCAACTATTTTAGCAAAATCATTAACGTACAGCAAAAACAATATGGGGCCCAGAATGGAACCTTGTGGGACCCCCAAATTAAGAAAAGCGCACTCCGAATTAATTCTGTTTGTAATTCCATCTTTGTAATATGAGTTATATTAAGAAACTGCTCTCTGTTTAATATAAAAGACCTAACCCAATATAGAGCCAAACCACGAATATCATACGATGACGATTTTAATAGTAATGAAAGTTCTGTAGCGACGAATGTACATTCAGTCCAGTCCAGTGTTCCAAACCCTTTAGTCGTAGCTTGCAGTTCGTTTTTTACCGCCTACACAAATTACACGCCCCGAATACAGAAAAAATTAATTATGCGGACCCGTTTTCACATTCGTCGGTTAAATTTGTCCTGTGTAATTGTCTCAATGCCATTGCAAAAAAAAACTGTCGTAATTAATTAGCGACAAACTCCGAAAAGCGAAAAAATAGCACGAACGAAACGGAAAGTATGCCTGCGTAGCGTGCAATCGCGGTTGGCGTTGGACGGAGAGGACTGCATCGGCGGCGGCCCCGCGTCAGACGGAGACGGACGGTGTGATGCAAGAGACGATCTTGGCGATGTAGGTTGTTGGGTCGCTAACGTAACGTAATCTGTTAGTCGGTCATGGTGTTAAAAGAACAGTATTTTATGATTCCCGACATGTGTGTCTATTCACTCTTACTCTTTATGCATATTTTATCGGCGGAGCTGGCTCATTGTTTCGACAGACGTGTTCTCTTTCCACAATGCGACGTTTGTTGTCGTTAAGTTCGGGGAACGAGGCGGACTCGAAGACAACCACGTCGGATCTTATACCGCGACAAAATTTCTACAATGTTTCGAAAATGAATCCGTTGAAGCGAAATTTGGAGTGCACTGATTCGATTTAACATTCCAGTGTTGGACGGCCAGTAATATATTTAAAAAGACGTATATAGATTTAACAGTTGATACTTATTTACTTTAAATACTGTCTGTTTTCTAGAAAATAAAAATAGAAACACTGCTAAAAATGATGTACTCGTATATTTACATACTGTATTGAGTTTGAAAAAATGTCCAATAACGTCCAATAAAATTGTTTGAACCATATCACGTGGTAAGGGAGGGAAATGAGCAGTTACATTTACGTATACAGATTTGGAAAGTGAGGATCTTGATGGTGAATTGTATTTTGCCGCTTGCGTGTATTTGTGTCATGCTACACGCATACTTCGACCACAGCGTGTTTGCATCAAGCAGTGTTGCCAGGTGGGAAAAATTCAGTGCATGAGAATAATTTCAAAGAAGCATGAGGTTTGGAGAAAAAAGCTTGAGATGGCTTAATTTATCAAAAAACACCTCTTGACACAGCTTAATTTTTAATTACTATTGTAATGCCATTTTTATTTCATTAAAAGCATTATGTTATGCTATTTTATCATAATATTACATTGTAAGTAGGTACTTACAGGTACTTACTTAAAAGTTATTAACCACGTAACCTTTCTAATTTATTTTATTGTTAGGCCGGGCGAACGTTGAGGCGCAGTTGACGTGACGCAGGGTGACTCACGGGTCGTAAAATCTGTTGTTTCCAGAAAATGTAGGTACCCTTACGGAATAGAGTTAAGAATCACCGCAATACAGCGTGAATACAGCACACACCGCATATCCGTAGACTGTCATACCCGTTTATGTATTCATTGCTAATTATTAAGAGAGCAGTCTACAATAAAGGACATTTCAAGTACCCAAATATTGTAGATACCTACCTCTATCTATTCAATTTTGCCCTCGATTTTGCCTTTATTTCTCGGTAGGTCTTTGTTTTGGTAGATTTCAAAGAGTAATTTTAATAATTTTATTATTTCTTTTTGTGTCTTTTAAAAAGCATGAGATTTTGTAATGAGATCTCATGCAAAAGCATGAGACCTGACAACACTGGCATCAGTTAACCGGACAGTTAGATTTGTAATGGCGAATTGGCGTTGGCGATACGGAACCAATTACCGTAGTAGTGGGGAATGCTAGACCAATGCACGTCGCCGCCCCTCTTAAAGTTCGTACCTTCCCTGGAATGAAGCGGCAATTTCTACTTTCTCTGTAAAGATCCGCAATTTCCGAATCTGTATGTTATTCTGAAAGAAAGCATACTTGTGATCCTTTTTTTTGCTGTTGTGTTATTTTTTACGGTATGTACAGAGTATGTATTGTCACACAAGAAATACCACCTAAAAATCGTATTAGCAGTGGAAGGATCATGTAGTCATTGGAAAATAATTGAATGTCCGTTGTTTAAAGTGCATAAATGTCACAAAATACTTGTCATTACTTTTTCTGTTCGGAAGAATCAAATAATTGACCGAAGGATAAGAAACAATGTTAATAAAGCTAGACTGTTACAGTATTTGGAACAAAATCCACGAAATTCTATACGGCAGGCTAGTCGGGAATTGAATTTGGATAAATCAACCGTTCAACGAATTTTAAAGACCAGTGGCCAACAGACTTAATTTTATAGCTCAAATTGTAGTAAATGTAGAAACTGTTGATCAGAACCTTTTTCGGTACGTTCTTCGGACGGACAAAAGTCGGTTTATCAGTAATGGTTTGCCAAACAGGCGCAACGAACACTCCTGGTCCATTGAAAATCCCCACATTGTAAATCCAGTCCCAAACAAAGGCCATTTTGGAGTAAATGTATGGTAGGCATTTAATTGGGCCTTAATTTTATAAACATATGTTGAACAGTGCGAGTTACCTAAATTTCCTACAAGAAGAACTTCCTGCACTTCTGGAGAATGTGTCTTTGCAGCTAAGGAGAAACCCATGGTTTCAGCACGACGGAGTTCCCCCCCCCCCACAAGGTCAGCAATATTTAGATAACACAAAAATGACCGAACATATATTATTTTATATACTTAATGTCCATTAAGTCCATTAACAACGTCGCAGCATGTACAAGTGTCTCAGAGAAGCAGAAGCAGTGTTTCACCTTTATTTTATGTTGAATTTAAAAGTTCCAAATGAGATAGCAGTAACGCTGGAAATGCTGCAACGTTTCCATTCAAAATTTATCCGGAAATTACTGTATTAGTAATATAGAAAATTATGTTAAGGTAGTTTAGGCAAAATAAGTACATATTTGTTTTCTGTAAATATATTTAGGTATTTCAACCTAATCTAGCATAATTTTCTTTATAGTTACTTTCAAATTTTTTAAATAATTAATGTTCGAAATGAAATACTAAATAGTTGTCTTATGTTTCGTGCTATAATAATGTCTAAATGCATTTGTACGAATTCAGAGCTACTATTTTTGTCAGGGCCGGATTATGACTTTTTTCGCCCATAGGCAATTATATTATGGCGCCCTCTCCTACTACAAAACTTTGAAAATGCTATTATAGTTTTTATTTATAATATAAAATAATATGATATACAAGAAAATACATGTATATTCATCATAAACAAAAGAAAAACAATTGTGTAAAAAATTATATTTTGTTAATGAAATATATATTTCAACACCACTTACACTCATATTTTGACCTCGGGCACTAAACTCTTCATACATGTCATCATCCGATATTCCTCATTTCGATCAAATCACTAATAAAATTCATTACATTCATAATTAAATTAACGAAAAGATATACCCGAAATTTTGCCCGCCCGAACGATATACCCGCCCATGATAGCGCTGGAAATGAACAGTTGGATCCGACAATTCGTCGCAGCCAATGAAATACCAGCAGGGCATGCGTACTAACTGCAGCGCATGCGTAGCAGAAGCTGTGTAATCGGGTATGCTCTCAGATATGCGGTACACGATTTTGTAGGAAAAATATAAGGGCTGCCTGTATATTTCTTTGTGTTGACTGCTATAAATTGTGAGCAGGTCTATAACATTAGTCACTCTCTACAATTTTGGAAGTCTGGTATAATATACAATTTTACCGAAGTGGGTTTTTAAGGCATAGTTGTCAAATAAAATAAGAAAATAACAAATATTTTGAGGGTCAGTCTATTTATACGCCATCTATTCGTGAATGATAATGCAATAAAACTATCGGCTCTCAATTTCGACACCATCTTAAAAGAACGACCCAAATCACATATTCGACTTCCATCTGTGACCAAATCTACCAGTCAGAAAATAAATGACAATATTTTTTAAAGAAAATGTTTATTTTTTGTTGATAATTGCCAAGTATGAAAATTTTTTTTTTTGTTCGTCGCTGGCGCCCCCCAAGCCGTCGGCGCCCCTGGGCAGCTGCCTATATTGCCTTATGGATAATCCGGCCCTGATTTTTGTTGGAAATATAATGAGTAAGCTTTCTTATCGATATTAATTTCACATCCACATTACAAGGTACCCTTTCCAAGAACGTATTAACAAATTAAAATCTGGTATATTATTCTCAGAATTATAACAGTTGTTTTGTTATATTAATAAATACATACGCTGGAACAGACTTCCAGTCGTGACCAATCGTCATGTATAATCATATGAACTTAAACTCTCGGTATATAAAAACGATGCATTATTTCAATTAAATACATTATTTGTGTATTAAAGAATTTGCTTAAAATTTCCACTTTCAACACAATTTCCATTATCGTAGCATCGTGATCTCCAATTCCGTATTCAAATCGATTATCTTATATGTATACTTCCAATAACGGACTGAAGTAAATCCCACATATTCGGCAATTCAAGACTAGGCATGGAGGAAAAGATAAATACGTACCAGATACCACCGAATTAAGCAAATATTTGTTCAGTTATCGCCTGTACATCCAATCCTTGCACAACGCCGCCGAAACCAGGCGAACCCCTTAACTTTCGCGACTTGTATCGAATATCCTGACACATTTCGAGCATGTGTGTGACAAATTTCCGTCTAAACATCATTCGACGGTTTCGCCACGCCAGATAACACAAGCGATTTCGCTCAAAAAACGGTTCCCATGAACAAGTGGGTCGACGGGTTGCAAAATGTAAATCGTAAATTGAGAAAATATTTGCAGATACATCTAGCAACAAATGAAAGCATTTTAGAAGCAACGATTGAGTTAATACGGAATTTCTATCGGGGACGTAATTTTAGCATTAACTTTTCAAAAGTGTTCCGTAACAGTTTTTCCGGCACACCCCGTACACGATCTGGTCCGGAGAACGAAGAAAGGATGGGATCGCCGCTGAAAAGTTTATGTAACGCAGGTTTATAGTCGTTGCGTCCTGCCTTGTTCGTGTTGTGTTGATTTTTCGTAACCGAAATGAGAAATCTGTATATTAAGTATTTAGCAATCGTCTGAATTACATCTGTTCTGTAGCTGGAATTAATAAATCGTAAGGGGTTTCGAATGTTAGATGATGCGTTTGACGTAACTTTTTCGACATGTGTGACAAATTATTATTGATACTTGCAAAAATAAGTCACTTAGTGAAGAGTATACGGCTTATTACGATGTTGAAATGATTTCTAAACTTGATACGAAATAACAAATAGCAGTAACAATCCATTAAATAAAACCATATATAAGAAATACACTTCCATTGTCACATTAAACATTTTTAGGAGTGGACTAGTGGTTTTATGGCCAATAATACATAAAATAAAACAGTAACATGAAGTACACACATTAATTTGACTGATTGATTGATTATCTATGCAATTATGAATAAAATATATTTTTTAAAAATATATAATTGAAATATATTCCATAGTCAGACATAACACTCTTAGGATACCTATTTTTCAAATGGACTAAATTACTTCAAAACTTTTACATCCAATAATATGCAGAATGGTAGTACCTATACAACAAAATATATTTACATTTTTTTGTATATCAAAAAACACCGCTACATGTTTTGCGGAAAATGGTTTTGACAATAAACAGCAGCAAGATGATGCGTTTGACTTTTTCGACATGCGACAAATTATTAATACAAAAATAAGAAGTTTACAGCTTATTGCAATGTTGAAATGATTTTAAACTCGATACGAAGTAACAAATAATAATATAAAATTCATTAAACAAAACATATATTAAGCAGATTAAGAAATACACTTCCATTATCACATTAAACATTTTTAGGATAACGTTTAGTAACTGGACTAGTGATTTTTGTGGCCAATATTACATAAAATAAAATAGTAACATGTACTATATACATTAACTTGACTGATTGATTGATCATCTATGCAACTGTAAATAAATATATATAAAAAATCATTGAAATATTTCCCATGGTCTGACATAACACTTTTAGGAAACCTAATTTTAATGTGGATTGAATAACTTCATAACTTTTACATCCAAGAACATATAGAATGGTGGTACACAAAAAATATTATTTACATTTTTTGTATATCAAAGCAAACACCATTACACGTTTTTGACAACAAACAGCAGCAAGCGTCGAGAGCGAAAACAGTGCGCTGCGTGGTGATTTCATTGATAATTACCGATTCACGGTTGAAGGAGTTGAAATTTAGTTGCACAACTACTTGACAAATGACCCACTTACGGTAGTTTGCAATTACCACATCGGCCTTTTTTCATTTTCTGTTCGCCACACGCCAGGTTGATCCGATTCGCAACCCGTATATCGAGCCCTCATGCAATAAAACACCCCTTAATGGTCCCAAATACGGAGGGGTGGTGACTAATATAGATATCTATTACCGTGGGCAGACAATGATGTCAATGGATTTAGTCAATAAAGTTAATAAATAATTATTTTGAAAATTAATACAAAAAACAAATATCGCGTATGTAACAATTTCTAAATTTACGGTCTAAATAAAAATCATGCGAAATTGGAACCATTTTAAGTTAAACAAATCGATTATTACTCAATTTACACGCACTGGAGATATACCTGAGAAATGTCGGATTAGTTAAAAATAATCCTCTGTTATCACCGCCGGAAAAAATGCGTTTATTTATATTGAATATAGTTTCATTGACCCGCTCGAGCAAATACGATACGCGAAAAATTATCTTTTGTTTACTTTGCAGGATTATTTTAGATTTCCCATGCAACCGATAAAGTACTTGATATTTTTAGTAATGCATAAAGAAATTCAACTCAAAAATATAATATCTCTACCCCTCATTCTAATTATGATGATTAGCCCAGAAGTCGAAGACTTGTACGGGAGAGAGGGCGGCAAATTATTATTAAGCAGGCCGCATTTGCGCCCAGGAACGACTTACGTTAGTAGGCCCTAACCACCATTCAGTGCAGGAATGAGGGCAACCTGGAAAACCTCATTAATTAGGGGGGTAGTCAAATGTCAACCGGTATCAATCTATCACATTGACACAAGCCAACATTCTTCCACCCTACCATACCCGCAGAGAGGGTGTCAATCTCTCCACGAATATAGCTTATATACGGTCTACCGGCTGCGGGGGTCGAACCCACAGCGATCTAGTCACCTCGATTCAAGTACTGACGCCATAAACCGCGCGACCACTGACCGATCCCATTAATTAAAATATTACATCTGTATAAAACGACCAGAGTGCTAATATTAAAATGCACGCACATTATTTGGTTGATCCCCATTAGTGCCCTTGGGAATGTATAAAAAGGGCAAAGGGCAAGTACTTTTAAAAGTTTTCATCAAGTTTCTCTTAATGTGTACGTCATTTAAAATTAATAAAGCTTTCAATATTTATCTGACTTACTAGAATTGTTATGCACTCTAAATTTCAATAAAAATCTCAAATGTATTTAATATATTTTTATGGCATTTCAAGTCATTGTTTTATGAATGAATTTATTCATAAAACAATGACGACGAAATTAATTTTGTCCATTTACCAGCCACTATGTTAACTTGAACCTAATGACCATTAAACAATTCATTAATAAACGACAGTGTTCTACTTTCCCTATAAACGTTCTTTTTGGATTATATTACGTAAAAATAACGTCGATTTTAGGCCACACTTGTAAAAAATCATGATTCATTAAAAAATATGCAGCGCGACCCAGATTGCGTATCCCACTTCAAATAGACTTATTCCAAGTTGTAAAAGTGGCTAAGAACGGTTTATAGCACGTCAATCACATTGTTATCACCGATAATTGCTAATGCTAAAGCAATCTACACTAACGTATAGGTAGTGTATTTTTTTCGAAGGTATAGGTAATTTAGGCACATGCGATAATCGTTATGAATATTTGGTAACTCAATTATTGTGAATGAAATCAAACTAACACAATCAAAATTGTTTTATACTTTAGTGAGTCATTAATAATGGTACAATCGTTTGCAATAATAATGACACTCTCTTAAAACAATGTTTGAACTTATGGAACTTCTGAGTAGAAATTTCATTAAATTTCTATTGGTGAGAGAAACAACTAATAACTAATGTTAAAAATTTAAACTATATTTTATTACAAATATGTCAGAAGTTCAAAAGATATCATTTTAATGAGTGTCATTATTATTACAAGATTGTACATAGCTTTAGGGCGATTGGTAACGTCAAAATAAAGGGATTGTAGCCAAGAACAACTGTGGGAAAAGATTCAAGAATCGGCTAATACTATCAAGGAACATAGAACTTTTTTCACCTTTAACACAGTGCAGAATGAAAAGAAGACAATTGAATAAGGCATGTTGGACTCAATCGCTCTATTTTGACGTTAACAATCTGCCCTTAAGGTATGTACCATTATCAATGACTCGCTTGCGCCATGGTATCATTTTAAATTCATTGGACTGGCGACAGAATAAAAGTGAAATTTTCTCCACCATTGTTCGCGATTGCCTCAAGGATATTTTTCCAACACCTTGTATACCACTTTGAACTAATTCCATCGCAGCGGCGACTCCTATTTCTGTCTCGAGAGGACAGAAACCCCGCCCGCCGCCTTTTACCGCCTCTGTCGACGAACCACCTGTTTTTGTCCGCTCTAATGGGAATTAAATTGATAAAAAAGCGGTGATAAAGCAACAAATATTAGTATTTAATTGGAATGTCGGGATAGGCCACGTTGTTAGCCGGCCGGTCTCGCTTCGCTGCCGATCCAAACGCAGAAGATATAGTTACACCGCTCAAAAACCACTCAATCAGACCCATTTTTACGATTCTCCACGGGGCCGCTGCCGGCCCCTACGTCTGATTGGATTTTAAGGTGGCGTGGATTATTGCCGCCTCTAAAGACGAAATTCGGATGGGAAGAAGAGAAAGGGGCCCTTCATCTGGGTCAACACGAAGGTACACTTAATGCACTTCAAATATAATGGATGTAGGTACGCTTGGAAGTCCAAGGGGAACCGGCAACCAGAAGCGCAAGAACGTTCCTCCATACCATGTGAAAAATTCTAATTTAACTATCGTCGACGTCCAAAATTGTAGAGAGTGACTCAAGTTATAAACCTGCTCACAATTTATAACAGTCAACACAAAGGAATATACATATACGTATATTATTCCTACAAATTCGTGTGCCGCATATCTCTGGGAGCATACCCGATTACACAGCTTCTGCTGCAGTAAATGATTGGCTGCGACGAATTGTCGGATCCAACTGTTTCATTTCCAGCGCTATCATGGACCGGTGTATCGTGCGGGCGGACAAAATTTCGAGTATATCTTTTCGCTAATTTCATTATGAACGTAATTAATGTTATTACCGATTTTGTGTTCTTAAGAATGAAGAATAATTCAAGCTCTACAACGTATTCTCAAAATCGTCCTAATTTAACAAGTGAGGAATATCGACTGATGACATGTATGAAAAGTTTAGAGCGCGAGGTCAAAATATGAGTGTAAGTGATGTTGAAATATGTATTTCATTAAAATTGTACGTGAATAGCATATGTGCAAATAAAAAAGTGGTAAAGAAGTACAACTGTGAAACGGAAAGTGATGGAAACTCGCGGAAGGAAGATTATATTTTTAAAATGAGTTTTCGACAAAAAAAAATCGATTGCTATATCTTACAAGATGAAACTTAGTCCGTATAAATGAAATCGAAAAGAGTATACTGATAGAAAGGACGAAATAGTGATATGGCCAAGAAACTATTTAAAATAAATATTAAAAAATAAGAATCTGGATCGAATAATATATTAAATTTTGACGAAACATGGTCATATGGAAAGCGGTACGATATGACATAATAAGTGTTAATGTGTGACCGTTATAGTGACAGTGCTAGTAACCAATAGTAAATAGTGTGTATGAATTCTAAAGCCTTTTTTCCTTTTGAATGCGGAATTCGCAAATATTTGCGCGATTTATTTAATGGTGGAAAAATCTCTATTTGTAACAAATTTTGTCAACTACCTATAACATTTTCATCATGAAACTGTCATGGGAGATTATCTGAAGCTCCAAACAAATTGATTAACACCACATAATAATGAAAGGGGCAATAATATTTGTAGTGTTTGACAGTTTTGCAAATTGCAATTGTTAAAATTTCTGATTTTCCCGCCATAAATAAATAAAACAGAAGTTGCAAAATTCGTGCAAAAATCCGTGAATTTCACGTCCATGAGGAAGGCGTAAGTGTGAAATCCGCCGAGTGCACATCAGGTAGGTGTAAATGGGTGGTGGTGGACAATCGCCATCCAAAACGACGACATTCTAATTTATAGAGAGGATGACACAGGTGGCGACGTCAACTTATCTTTGATAATTTTGTGTTCATATGGCACGCCTATGGAATCTTAGTCCTCTGCAACCCTCACCCTTCATACTCATCTATGAATTGTCACTCTACTATTTTGGAACTGGGCTGTAAAGTCGTGTAAATGCCTAATCTTGGAGGAATCCGAAATATTTTCTTAGTCAGAACCCGTTCCGAGCTATAATGTTAGGAAGCGTAATAAAAGACATTATAAAAACTAGATTCGTGTTATATAAGCTCCAAAATGCGCTAGACATGTAAGAATACGTAAATGGGCGAAGTGTATTATATAAATAAATCCGTATGAAACTGTAACGACTGAAATTTTATTATACGCGATATTAGCACGAGCTAATAAGCGGCGGTATAAAAAATATTATCTCGCTTGTTAGGCAACTAATTTCATCTGTTGCAGCAAACATGCATGCACCATGTCTGCTAATTCTTGAATTGTATAGGGCATGTTTGCATAAAAACAACGTAAACCAAATCTATAGTCGAAGAGACACGTCCATGCCCGTGCTGTTAACTACAGTTAACTCCCCAATTAGTGCATTGTAGATAATAATTGCTAATAATTGATACTTGATATTTTAAACCACAAATTGCTTGCTATTTTAGAAGCACATTGTATACTCGCGACAAGAATTCAGACGACTTACGTCATACGAAAAAATGAATAATTCATTACATTATCATCAAAATATTTAAGAAACTGCAACTGATAGTAATAAAATTATATACTACACTAAATTGCAAAAAATTATTGTTTTTAACGCGACCAATTATCGAAAATTACGTTAACAATAAAAACAAATGTGTAACGTCAGCCGTGACGTAAGACGTCTGAATTCTTGACGCGAGTATATATGATATAGTTCGGCTATAAGTTTACTATCATTATATTTATAGTGTTCGTTAAGTTAAAGCTTCCTCCTATACAGGGTCATTCAGAACAGATCTTAGTTTTTCAAATAGTTGATGGATATCGTTTTAACTTTTGGTGAAGTGAAAATGCTTTAGCAAAACGATATCCCGGTGTGCCAAATGCAGCTACTTTTACAACGGCGTGCAGCGGAGTGGAAGTGTAGTACGAACGCAGGCGTGACACGAGAAATTTGCAACTGAAGGAAGGAGATGGAGGTCCAGGGCGTCTACGGTGTATTGCAGCAGTGTGGCGTCATACACGATTATATCCGTACCACGGCCACCACGATCTCCTGACTTAAATCATTTGGACTTATTTTTGTGGGAATATTTAAAAAATGATGTATATCGCCCTGAAGGGGACACTATTGATGATTTAAGCAAACGTATCACAGCTGCTGCCAATAACTTACAAGTTCAAAACGGCAAGAACTAGAAACATTTGTGTTAGTTTGTAGAAATTGGGTAAGACTATTTTATTAAATAAAACTACAAATTAATTCTATTAAGAGGTGTTGATTGTATGCTTTGTCTTATTAGGTTTTACAATAGACCAGTTTTCAGTGCCGTGCGTATAAGTGTATTTTTAAATAATTTTTGAACTGCCCTTTTTGATTTTTTTTTACAAAATTGTATTTGTACATTAAAAAAAATTTCACTGTATAGAAGGTCATAATCAATGCTACTGGTTCCTTTATTAACTTCAACTATTTTGACGATAATGATATTCAGATACATATTATATTCTACATATTTGAAACAATTATAGGATTTTTAAGAAGTGGTAGGTTTGATATAATTGGACAAATGAACAATTCAAATTCTTCTGAAAACAAAAATGGTGTGAATTTGTCACGTTTAAAAAGACGTCGAGCAGCCCGAAGTATTCTCCACGAAAAATCTGGCCTAGACAGACGGTGGTTTCCTACACATGGGTGATTCGCCGCATTTTAGCGGTGTGAACGGGACCTGAAGTTCCGTGAAGTGGGACGAGGTCGAGAATAACAATATTGTTAATATTCTAGGCGAGGATGTGGCAACACGGCCAGCCCGCTTACCTGTGCAGTAGAAGAACTTTGTAATAACAATCCAAGATGTGGACAAGAACAAGGCTGCAATCCTTTCAGCAGATGCCACCGCTTCATCTTAGGGAAACCAGATACATTTTAACACTTGCGGACAATCGTCAGTCGGTTTGGAAATCCCCGTCAGAACATACCGAGCGTCAAAAAATAGTGTGACGAACTGTGACCACATAAAAAAACTAATATTAACAACTTTCGTTGTTACAATATTTTTTGACATCCTGTATTTTTCCCCAAAGAATACGTACAGTATTTCCAAAGTCAAGTGGCAAACTGCTGTGAATAGAATAAAGCGCACAAAGATGTTCATTTTCTACTGATATTTATTCTCATACGGCTATACCAGATGAAGCAGGAGCTATAATCGACCAATGGTATAATCCCGGGTATAGGTAATATCCGTCGGCGCGGCAAATTTTCGACGAGAATCAGTTACGTTTCTGTAGTAGCATAGCATAGATAGAGCAGCAGAGTCACTCGAGTCGCGCATCCATTGCAGGCTGGAGAGACCTCCGCTACCCGTCAGTTTGTCTCAGACGCTGGCGCGCAAGCAGTATTTCTACAGAGGTGGATTAAAGTAAAATTATTACGAATCTAAACCAAAGAATTAGTCGTCGCCGCTGTTATATGTTTAAACACATCTTACAATAGAATTTTAAATTTCTTTAAATTTCCTAAAGACATAAGTAAATACCCACTAAGCAAGATAAAATTGCTGCAACATTTCTAAAATCTTACAAACCAAGCTGTAACGTTGCAAAAGCTTTTACAGAAAGTTCGCAAGGGATTGACAAAGTTATAATTTCCACCCAAAAACTTTGCAAGAAAACATTATTTTAGAAAGTTTGCTACAACTTTTCTTAGCAAGTTGACAGTAGTTGAAATGTGCTTGCCTTGTACCACTTTGTCTTGCCTACAAAGATAATTAAGAAATTACCAATAAATATTGTCATTTGCTTCAAATAGTTTAAAATACGTTTGTTTTCACAGTCAGAGATTAGTGGGTTTCAAACTACTAGTAATATTTCGACCAATTAATTTACGAAATAAATAGTAGTTGGTCTCCAGTCTCCACACCTCCCAGGATAAACTCCTTCAATGAGGTTTTCCTCTGCTTGTGTGGCCAGTGGCAGTGGCCAAACATAAATTGGGGATCTAATATTCCCTTGCCCGTGCTGCCAATTGCCAATTGACAGGGCAAAAATCTTGTAGATATCCTACCAAAATTCGGTTACACAGTATCAGTGAGATATAAGTGGAGCCACCTGTCGCCTATTAATATACAAATAAAGTTTCGACATTTTGATAATTTCGTTGCATCGCAACTTTTCTTTTGTAAATTATGTGATAACTTGCAGCAAGTACTAATATATACCGTCACAGAAACTTTTTGCGGTTCACTTATAACAAACTATCTAGCTAAACCTTTATATGAAATATTCTAGCAAGCCTGCAGTTACTTTACAGTGTAAGATTACATATTTAAAATGAATGCAACTTTGTTAAAATGTTATGTAAGGTCTCTTGTTTAGTGGGTAGGCATAGTATACTGTAAACATTATAGGTGATATTTTACTGCTGTTGGCATACCTGCTTAATTTATTGATGTAGTCAGAAACATAGGACTATAAATACTTTTCAAGAAAGTGTAGTTTAAATTACTAATTAAGGATTTAAATTCACCTTCCCTTCGTTTTTGTGCTCCACCAACTGATTTTAGTAAAATTATACCACATTTTTTTTATTTAATTAATTTTCAAACGTTTCGATTACATTTACATTTATGATAAAAACGATTTAATATTAAAAACGTATTCAGATCTGTATGTATGTTGCCAGAATATTTAATCTACAGAAAACAACTGACTCCTAACTAGAAACAACAAACCGCCACCTCTGGAACTAGCAACGTCGTCGATTGGGAACGGGGCACAGCCCGCTTTGTTCCGATTCATGAATTTTTACAAACGCTGGCACCTTGACACAAATCCATTCTTTCTACAGATCTAATAATTCGAATTGAATGTAAATCCCGCGACGAATTCACAGCTAATCCCATTAAAAGCAAAAGTGGGTAAACAGTCGAGCGATGAAATCGAATTGTTTCGTATCGATGAATGTATTTACAATCAGATCGTGGAGGCGCGATCGTCATGTTTATGCGTAAACGGTCGATGCATTAACATATCATCCTGATCCTTGAATGGTGTTAAATATTAAAATAGCGTTTCCAGAAATGATCGGAATTAAGGTCGACGTAATTTTCGCTGAAAAAATGGTCAAATTTGTGTGTTTAGGTACAGAAATTTCCAAAATAAAACGCGTAGAACAACAATAATATCAAACATTAAATTCTTGATGTTTTATTTATCCGCTTTTAAATTATCTTCAAATAAAATAAAAACTTTTAAAAAGCAATTGTAAGTTACTTTGCTATTCTAACCCCACATTTTAACAATTACTTTCACATATAAACGAAAGTGAACCAATTTATATGCAGAACTATGTGAGTCTATGTTATAACAATATTTACATCTACAGTTAAATTGAAAAAATATGTATTCTGAAAGATTTCTGTACCGAAGTCGCAAGTGCCACAAGATAACATTCCTGTTATTTGTTAAGCTCTATATTATTCAGTTCTTAAATGCCTAAAATTATTTGAATTTGTAGAAATCACTATTTCAAGAATAAGATACCCTTAGCGAATGGGTATCATTTCTTAACAGTTGTTTTGAATTTTAGGTACCTATAAAATACACGAAGTTTTAGTAAAGAATTATCGCAAAAACATGTATGCCATTTCCGTGAAAATAAATCATATCCATAATTAAACCATCTACTTGTGGTTAAAAGTATATATGTAGACCGATCCTGTATTTCCCTTATTCGACTGATTACAATGCAATAATTAGGTCAAGCTCACTAATTCAGTGCGGTTCACTGCAGCTCGATCTACACTGTCTTTTTTAAGAATGCCTTATACAACCGAAGAATTAGCAGAAATTGTGAGAAAATGTGTACAAAATAATTTCACGGTAAGTAGTTTTTTAACACTCTAATCAAGAGTCCGAAATGATAGTTTTTATAAATCACAGCTGAAGTATATTTTCCTTATGTTAAATCTAGTCAAAGCCCAGGAAAATTATAGTATGTTCTTTTTGAAAAAGTTACTGTTTAGTATCCTTGTTTAAAATAGGACTGGTCTTATATATTTTACACATAATGATACAATGACAATATGAAAAATATCTGTCATACGTTACTCATACGTTTTCCTTGCTACTACCTACAAAAAAAATGTTTTCAGCACAAACAATAATCTATAAGATTTACAGAGAAAAAATTGAATTTAAAAAAATGGGGTGTCAGGTTCACATAGCCTTCATAGGCTAAATTTAATAATAAAAATCTGTATATGTGTATTCTATGCAAGAAATAAGAGTCGACTTAGTTCTTTCATGATATACTTCAGCAACAATTCAATTTCTCTTCTTCAATTTTAAATGGAACCTTTTTTAATTCAGAAACTCTTATGTTATACATTTTACAAAGTGGTCGTGTTTTAAATTTGGTAACGCGAGGAAATTTAATAAATATTAGAAAGCTACGATTTTACAAAGATTTCGCATTTTTCAATGACCGCTCAATCTTGGTATTGTCCCACTGTTTCATAAACTTGTCTCTCCAAATTTCGCTTGGCACAAATTTGGCCGTGTGTACTGAAATCGTGACTACGCATACTCTCTCGTTACGTTAACAAATAATACATTTCGTAATATGTGGCGTTTTGTGTAATGCTTTCACTTTTTGGCTTGGTCTTTACAGTATTTCATTTAAACGATCAGAAAAGCAAATAAAGCCAGACGATAACGAAACCAACAGTTGTATTTGACTCAATTATTACATTTCTGTTTCGTAGATTTGTTCTACTTGTAGAAGAAATGCTATTTCGATAATTATAAAGAACCGCACGAACATACAATTGCTTTATACAGGGTGTCCAAAATACAAGGACCGATACTGAAAGGGCTTGGGTATATGGCAGAAACCAGTAAAAAACTTTGTATTTCTTCAAACAAGTAAATACGATATTACAATGGCATTAGACGAAACGCGTGAAGTAGAAATAAAAAAATAATTAATTTGAAACAATTCTAATAAAATAATCCTGTACATACTTGTATTTTCTAACTTACGTATAAATAATGACTAAAAAATGTTGTAGTTCGTATTTGGAACAGTCTCAACCCGCTTCTCTCACTAATTTAAATATATTTAAATTTGGCAAGCCTAAAATTTAATTTTTCGGACTGAGGTCGATTCTTTTTCGATTTATACCGAAAACTTACGGTTAAAAGGTACGAAACATTGAATCTGGGTCTCGACTCTCGTGTCGAACAGTCAGCATTTATTTTTAATAGAAAACGAATAACAACAAACCGCGGTTACGAAAGTATTGCGCGCATATTTGATAAGTGGAAGTAGCAGCGCGGAACAAACAAAAAAGGACGGATATTTTGTGGTATTATTGAGGCGAACTTATCAGGGTTGTTAACGTTGAAAAAATCGAGATATGGACCTGCGGTATACATCCTAGTTAATATTTTCCACGTTTTAAGATTATCAAATGTATTTAAAATCACTTGTAAGCCATCCCGACGCTGTAAAAACAAAAGTTTAATATGGCACTTTAGACCAGTGTTTCAGCGCCTTTGAAAATGATAAAAAGTGAAAAAAAAAAATAGTAGGATGAATCCCATTGGAAAAGGAAGAAAATACAACAAAAATGAAAGAAAAAAAAATTACGGGCGATCTGAGGTCGGGAAGTGGAAGGGGGTGAGTTTTTAAGGGAAAAAAGCGGTTTATCTCGATTCTGGCAAAACTACAAGTCCTATGGAAAAAAGTTAAATGGCAAAGTTGCAGGTAATAAAAAGATCTACAACTTTTGTATTTACACTTTTTTCACATACCTAACCTCAAAATTTATGTGAAAAATTCAAATAACCAAATTTTTGGTTATTTATTTTTCTTTTACAAAAAATTTTTTTTCACGAAATTTGGTGAAAACTTACCCTTTTATGTCCCAAACACACTGTAATTTTTTTTATTTAAAATATTTATTTTTTCACTTTATTTTGACTTAATATCGTTAAAGCACCCTAATTTTCAATCGAAAATTCTCTCGTCAAAATATCTGCTTTTTTTAAAGTCAGTGGGCTTTTTGTTCGTTGAAATATCTACTTTCTGATGGTGTAAAAAATATACATTACTATGGTAAATGTTCCCAGAAAATGCAAAGAAACGATGCGACAAACTCGATCAGAATTTTTTTTAATCATTATGTACAATTTTGAGCTTTTTATTAAAATTTATACTTTAATTACTCGAAAAACGTAAGATTCCATGTTACATTGATAAACAAAAAAATTGCAAGTCGAAATATACTGCTATAATTAACAACCAAATAAGTTAATACAGTTAATATTTAATAAAACATCTACAATATTTTTTCGTTTCTTTGCATTTTCTGAGAACATTTACCATAGTAATGTATATTTTTTCCACCATCAGAAAGTAGAGATTTCAACGAACAAAATGTCCACCGACTTTTTTAAAAAAGCTAATATGACGTGAGAATTTTCGATTGAAAATTACGGTGCTTTGTCGATATTAAGTCAAAAAAGGTGAAAAAATAAATATTTTAAATCAAACAAAATTACAGTGTTTGGAGCATAAAAGGTAAATTTTCACCAAATTTCCTGAAAATTTTTTTTTTTTTGTAAATAAATAAAAAACTAAAAACATAAATTTTGAGGTTATGTGAAAAAAGTGTAAATACAAAAGTTGTAGATTTCTTTATTACCTACAACTTTACCATTTAACTTTTTTCCATAGGACTTGTAGTTTTGCCAGAGATAAACCGTGTTTTACCCTTAAAAACTTACCCCCTTCCACTTCCTGACCTCAGATCGCCCGTAAATTATGTTTTCTTTCATTTTTGTTGAATTCTCTTCCTTTTCCAATGGGTTTCATCCTACTATTATTTTTTTTGGTTCAAAAATGATCGACCCTGGTCTACTTCCAAAAATAAAAAAAATATATCAGAAACTTTGAGAATATTTCGCGAATGGCCAACTGGACATCCATATTGGGTACCTCTTGGCCACGTGGAAGAAGGCACTACTTAATGTAGTAACTTGGTGCACCTCGTGTGAGAATCATCGATTCTATTGCAGCTGTCACAACTAACTTTAATTGGGTATATTCGTTGCGTGTCAAGTTGTTTTTGAGCGTCGTTGCAGCGGCAATTTACTTAGTAATATATGCTCGATAAATTTAACTAGTGAATGTAATGAAAACAAGATAACGAATCGGTGTATTTATAGCTTGCAACTGTCAAATGGGTTACAACTGTTCGTACGGTTACAATACAATTTTATAAAATGCACACAAACAACTCGCCGTGCTGGATTTCGTTCGGGCGGCGATACTGTCGAAGTTGATCGGTTCTTCCTATTGTTTGCTATCTAAATACATACAAAATATATAGCTTAGATGGCTCTGGATAAATTGTAATAACAACTGCCTTCTGCTGACAGCTCAACGATTATACAATTTGTAGCAGTTGTGGCAATATTAGTTAAATTTAAAAAAAAACCTTGTTAAATGGGAAAAATATGAAAAAAGTTCTGAAATATATACAGAAGAATTAACTCACTGTGCCCACCAAGTTTTCTCGGATTTGTAAAGTTAAGTTTAACAGAATTGTTTAAAAATATTATATTATACAGTGTGGAAGAAAAGTATGGAATAAATTCATTATTTCTAAAACAACGAAGTTTCATGAAATTTCCTCGGACACGTCGATTTTGCTTTTTAAAAAGCCTCTTTTTTCTATACCAACGCATTTCCGACGTTCATCTGTTTCGCGTGATGACGTCATCGGACATTTTTTTAAATAGAACCCCTATATTTTTTCACCGGTTTCTTGTAGAGCTTAACTTGCTGAATTCAAAAATGTATAATTTCAATACTTTATTCCTTCAACTTTCCGAGAAAAAAAATAATAACCGATCCAATAAACGCTGCAGTTGACAGATGTCAATTCTGATTAGATTTTGTTTATCTGCCAGAAACAGTTTCTGAGGTGACTTAATTTAATTTGTTGTTTTTGCTAACAGAAGATGTAGTATTCTAACGTGCAATCTAATAAAACAAAATAATAAATTAGGGGGTCAAATACGATTGAGGCAACCAGAATTTAATTATTAATTAATTAATTAGTTGTTTATTGTTAAATTGTTTTCAAAATAAAGAGTCCTTATTTTGTGATACTGCCGATGAATTCGCTAAATCTATTTTACTCTCAACCAGCCCATCACAGACACAAATGGAAATATTCACATTTCTTTCAAGCCGATTTTATTGGATCAGTTATTTTTTTTCTCTGAAAGTCGAAGGAATAAAGTGTTGAAATTATATATTTTTGAATTCAGCAAGTTAAGCTCTACAAGAATCCGATGAAAAAATATAGGGGTTCTATTTAAAAAAATATCCGATGACGTCATCACGCGAAAACAAATGAACGTCGGAAATGCGTTGGTACAGAAAAGAGTCTTTTTAAAAAGCAAAATCGACGTGTCCGAGGAAATTTCATGAAACTTCGTTATTTAAGAAATAATAGATTTATTCCATACTTCTCTTCCACACTGTATAATTATTATAAATAAGTTTGGAAATTTAAATTACAATATTTTGGTCACCCCTATATGTACCTGCTCTGTGCCAGTTGTCATGCGGGATATCCTGTATAGACAAGACACTGTTTCACTCTTGTGAAATATCCAACGAGGATTCGGCAGGAACGTTTTTTCTTTAGGTGTGTCGTGGTTTAAATGCGGAAAATTCCCGGATTTTCGTCGCGAAATGGGTCCACCTCCGTACGTGGAAGTATACGGATCCGGCATGACTCCATAGAACTGGTAAAGTACACGGAAAGTGAAGTGAAAGGGAGTTTAGGTCTCGCGACACGAACGATGGCAAACGCCTATTTTATTCACGAAGAGCTATCGATTTACCTTATTATTTAATCTATCTCGTGTCTCGTTTGGAAAATGGACTTGTAATTCAAAGGGACCTAATTTTTTTCCTCTAAAAATTGTTGTCTTAATAATATCTCCGGAACTAGAGCACCTAAATCGACCTGGTTTGCATGGAATAGTAGAACTATTGGTGCACAATGCAGAACTGTTGCTATTTTCGTCAGAACTCCCTTTTTTTCAAAATCTTTAAAAAAATCTTGTTAATTAAATTCGATACCTCCGAAATTAAAGCATCTAGATCAACGCGATTTGCATGGAATAAAATTATTCGAATGCAATTCAAAATCGCCGCTATTTTCACAAGAACACGTATTAGAAATTAGTTTACTACTGGTTTTTAAACTAAACAGAACTATAGCTACAACAGAGAACTGTAGGACTATTGAAATACATCCCGAAACGAGCAAAAAAAGTATCACAAAATTCATAAATGGGGGGCTGCGTGAAGTTGGCCCCCATATTAAAAAAATCACCAAACGTTATAGAACTATTGTTTAAATTTATAAAGTACTTCAGAACTATTCATATTCAAGCCAGCACTACAATAATTTACACAAAAATCGAACATTAGAGGGCCAATTAGACAAGCACCCAATCATGCAGTAGCACCATACTATTCTAGCGTCTTCTGTAATTGGTTCATTTCTATGATTCATCACTATTTCTACAGTAACTGTAAAATTGAAATGCGTACACGTTGCGGCTTGTATTTAAATAAATAATCAGTAAACATTTATTAGAAGTCTAGTTTTATGACAGTAAGTAATATTTCGGATTTACATCAGCTCCAAAGTGGAAGTAAACAACATAACTATAGTAGTGCTCATTTTCGTCACTAAAATAAGATGGAAACCCCGCTGAAAAATTTTATTTTTTGTTTTTCTGGCATTGTTTACAAACGTGTAAAAAGAATTCTCTGTACGCAGTGCGCAAAAACTGGAAAAGTTTACAGTGTTTTGAATAAAAGAAACATAGATACTAAACGATATAATGAATGGTCTATTGTTATTTAATGTTAATGGAGTACCTTTTCAAAGGAAAGTGATTAATGTAATTAAATTAATGATACCGTTCATTATAATCAATGCAACTGTTTCGAGTAAGAGCCGATATGTCGTTCTATATCCCTTATGCATCACAGGCATTTCAACTTTCCTGTTTACCTTGAAAGAGCGTAAGCCGCTGTAAAATACCCAGACGTATCCAACGTTTCTGCTCATTTTTTCAAGACTTATTTCCTCTTCGACATCAGATAAAAGTCGCGCACTAGCAAAAGCGTCTCTTTTCGAGGTTAAGGTATTGTCGGTCTAAAATCTTTGAAGAACAGCACACGGAAGATGCCCAAGTTGAAAATTTGGGAATGTGGCAATGCCTTTACGACAAACTAAGCAGTGCGCCAAATCTGGAAGACCCGCGTGTGCACAGGGTGTTTTTAAAAAAGGTTACACACTTTGGGACGTGGTAGGGAAGATTAAAACATGAAATTATAATTTTGTACTGTATTGGAAAGGTTTTATCAATGAAGTGAACTTGGATATTTATAGAATGTTTTCATTAAACCAGGTTAGTAAATTTAGTTAAATTAATTTTTTTAGATATTATTGAACAGATCTCTGTGGAATTGTTCACTGGCATACCTAGATGTTTCGTATCAGAGCATACATATGACTTCATTGATAGGAATTGTAGGAAATTTGATATATATTAGCTTAAAATACCTTTCTAATACAGTAAAAAATGTACAAAAACTAATAATAAAGAATATGGGTAGATATTGTGGCTGTAATTCAACGCTGGTTGGGGCTTTAGTCCACAGAGTAGTTAGTTACACACAATATTGTTAATACTTACAAAAATATTTAAAAAAATGAAATTATAAATCGCGACTACAAGACTGACTCCAAATAAAAATCTTAGACTTCGTTGCAGCTACGATGGCAATAAATCAAATTTTATCGCATTCTTTGGATATCTGTGGGTCCCGTTGAATGAAAAGATAATAATTCGACCAATAAGCTCTTCTTGGGACTCTGCTGGCATCTCAGACCATTGATTTCATGTAACCCCACAGGAAAAAAATCCATTGGTGTCAAATCAGGATTTCACCCTATTCATCTTCTAAATGTTATTTAGCGAATTATCAGAATATTGTGTGTGAGGACTGTCTTTAGAATGGTTAAAATCCTTCCTAAATAATCGGGAACAGTATGAGTGTAAGACGTAAAACAAATTCAAGCATCAATTAATAGGTATATAAAGTTAGAGAAATTAATATCTAATCTAGGAGTGCCACAGGGTTCAATATTAGGCAATTGTTTTTATTGCACCTGACTTTTACAAATTCAGGTTTTTCTTGTGATTCTTATAGATAATCGTTTGTAGTTGTCTGTAATAAAATTTTTTACGTTTGTAGTAATTTCAAAAACAAGTTATATGAAAAAAACTCATCCCCCCACTTTTACAGCAGTAAAATTTGATAGAGAATCGTTTGTAGCAACTTTCATTTCGTTTGTAGTTTCTTAGAATCTAAAGTAGAATCGCTATACTTCAAAAGAATGCTAAAAAATCGTTGGTAATTATTTGTAGTAACTATCATTTCGTTCACAATCCTTGAAATTTAAAGTAGAGTCACTACACTTGAAGCAGAGACTAAATAATCGTTTGTAGTAACCTTCATTTCATTTGTAGTTCCTCAAAATCTAAAGTACAGTCAGTATACTTCAAGCGGAGGCGGTATCTATCATTTTCCCCCCTTACAAACCTTTAAATTACTCGACGAACGGCTATGGTACTTCTACTCGAGCTATTTTAAAACAGTAGGCGGTTTCTTTGTCTGCAGACTATACGTGTTCTATTTCACCTTTAAGGAGTAGTACAAATGTCACCCACGTTGTGTCTATAGCCTATTATACCACCCCCACGATTCATGATGTGTGGACTACGACTTTAACTTGTTTATTGGGGTGGCTTGACCTGCTTTCTTTTCCTGCTGGACATAACCAGAACCTACTTCAGTCACAGTTTAGTAGAAGAAAGTTTGGAGGTTAGGATTTTCACTAGCAAAGCAAGCATCGTCTGTGAGGTATAAATTATTCAAAAGTTCAACATTTTACTTCCTTATTACTAGTAACTAGTAAATCGAACTTCCAAGAAAAAAGATTGTAGTAGCCTCGAAACGTGGGCGACAGCCTGTCTTTCTTAATGAATCACAAAATTTAGCCCACGCACATTAGATACTATTAAATGAATTAAATTACAGTAGGATATTTTACATAAAACACGTTAGGTACTGGCTGTATTAATAAAACCTCATCGTTGATCAACAAAACCGGAATTTGGTCATAGTTCGTGTAATTGTTTCCTACAGTTCTATGCAACTTGGTCATTAGAGCAGGATAAATCTAATAGATCGTTCGTTGTGATTTTTATATTTTATGTTCTATGTCCAGTTTCATCACCCATAGGTACTTAAACCCAGCGGCTGCTCGTAACTTCCGTAACAGGGATGGAAGGATGCTCAAAAAATGTACAAATGCAATTGGGTAGTTTTGTTTTAAATATTACTGAGATATAGAAAAAATATAATGAATATTATTTTTTTTATTAATGTTGGCAATCTTGCCTTTTTTCCAGGTTCTTCCTTGGTCTTGTCTTGACCAAAACAGAATTTGACAGCTTGAATGAATAATAATAATATTTTTATTTGTCCAACAGTGAAAACATTAATTACATGACCGCATAAACAAAAAAATATATACATAATATATAAAAAAGAAACAAGATGAAATAGATATGAAGGTAAATCACACATTACTGGCATCCCTCAAAACATAACACAAACAATTCAAAGTTCAACTAAATATATCGTAAGAATTATACAAGGTTCAGTAAAGAATGGGCCAAACTTCAGATGAAGATAGTTTGGATAAAAATAAGCGGAATTAACTCAACTTACCTTTAATCCAAAAGTTGATACTAACGGAACTACAGGGTGTCAAAGTTGAAAAAATAAATCACATTTTCTTTATTATTTTTCGATCGCATCGACCGTGTTTTATGAAATTTGGTATAGGGGGGTTTCTTGGGACTAGAAATTCGAATATGTCGACGATTTTGGTGTATCTGCTAGAGGGCTCCACCAACGATGGTTTGGACCCCTTTAAATCGCTACGACTTTTTTGTGCTACACTGTATGTCATTTTGGACTGGAAAAATTTTCTTCCCTATCTTTTCTAGTTAAAAAAGGTACACCTTGTTGATGTCGCTAAAAGCAATGGTTTCTAAACGCATCTAAATCTCATGATGCATGCAATTTATCTAAAAGCCAGAGTCAAATTGTCGCGTAAGTAATGGGCCATACTGTAACAACATAATACTGCGACCAAAATAAGCGAAATTTCGTAAAATTTGCTCCAAGCGATCGAAAGATAAGAAAATGTGATTCATTTCTTCAATTTTGACACCCTGTGTCTTTGTTATTAGGTATTGATTTTGATGGAAGCTAAAGTAAATCGACAGAGAAAAAATAAGAGGGCCCAGATTAGAACCCTGGGGTGCCTCAGAAATAATAAGATAACGATTAGAAGTAAACCCATTGTAAGTAACAAAACCGGAATTTGGTCATAGTTCGTGTAATTGTTTCCTACAGTTCTATGCAACTTGGTCATTAGAGCAGGATAAATCTGATAGATCGTTCGTTGTGATTTTTATATTTTATGTTCTATGTCCAGTTTCATCACCCATAGGTACTTAAAACCAGCGGCTGCTCGTAACTTCCGTACCAGGGATAGATGGATGCTCAAAAAATTTACAAATGTAATTGGGTAGTTTTGTTTTAAATATTACTGAGATAGAGAAAATATAATGAATATTATTTTTTTTATTAATGTTGGCAATCTTGCCTTTTTTTCCAGGTTCTTCCTTGGTCTTGTCTTGACCAAAACAGAATTTGACAGCTTGAATGAATATTAATAATATTTTTATTTGTCCAACAGTGAAAACATTAATTACATGACCGCATAAACAAAAAAACATATGATACATATACAACATATGATTTAAATAGCTCAAACAAATTCCCCGACAAGATTTAAGAAAAAAATTTTGTGAGACAAGACAATTGGCTGCTGTCTGTAGAAAAAACTTGGAGTGCTTTGCATAAAATATATATTTTTTTACTACGAAAATTTACAAGGAAGGCAGCGCTCTAGAGCCCTCCCGTATAAGCAGCCACTGCTTAATAAGAAAAAAAATATATAGCAGTAAATGATGGTGATATTAATAAATAAAAATATATTGTTGTGCTTCTTTTCTCAATACACTTTATCGTATGACAATATTGGCTTTGTATTTCGTTCAACAGCCATCGAAAGGTTTCTGATGCCACAACTGACTACTCTAGCTTACATGATCGTAATGTAACGTTGCTATATTTTTTTTTCGGTTGAAAAACAACATAATCACACGTTAAACAATTTTTCTGTCAGCTAATAGCGCATTGTTCGCAGCGGAGGAAATAAAAAATCGCATGACAGTGTCACGCATCCGGTTTTCAAATTATTTTCAAGTCGTGAATAGGCTGGATTACACAAACAATAAGTAAAATTACCAGTTGTCGTCACATGGGAGAAATTCCAAATGTGGCAGTCAAAAATCCGAGCTCTGTTAGCGAGCTCTTATAGGGGTGCACTTCCCCTGTAGTAACTTAGTTGTTGAAATTATTTTATTTTATTTTCCACTGCACCAACAAGAAGTCTTGTCTTGTCTTACAAAACAACCGTCTAAAGTGATACTGTATCCACTAGTCACTAGTGGATAAAGTAACTTTATTTCACTAAAACTACGGTCTCGCTTTTAAATATTCTTGCGTGGATAAAATACTACTTAAAACACTTATACAATAAATAATTATTATATGCTGGATGTCCTTTAAATAAAGTACATACCTACAATAGAAATATTTTTTTTTTCAACTAATGTTCTCTTAAATATTATTCCTTGTAGCAATACAGGGTGAACCTTAAATAAGTACAAATATTTTAACTGCAGGTGTAGTTTTAATTTGGTGCACGCCGCACAATAATCTTTTTTAATAAAATAAGCTGATGGTACGGTGAGCAATAGTGACGGTGAGGACTGATGAACCGACGAGTCTAGCAGGTACTTTCTAGACACGAAGAATGCCGCATCTGGTTTGGGAATAACGGTACCCAAGGGAAAGGCCCTTTGGAGTTTGTTGCGCCCGTGTGGGATCTAACGGTACCTCCGAATACCGTTGGTGGAGAAGTCGTCTTGACGAGGCTCGGTGTTTACCTTATCTAGATATTCAGAGCTCCCGAACAACTCCAAACAAATTTTGCAATGCGCTAAAACATTTATCTAATGCAAAACAAACAAACAATGATTAATGTCAATATTGTTCCTAGCCGAAACTTAAACATAAGTTTAATGTAAATACTACGTTTTGTTTTCAAACACGAGGCGAAAAATTGCGCAACACCGGAGGTTGTTTTCTTTTTCCGCCGCATTTCGGCGAAAATATTTGATTTCTGCAGGCCCGTACGTGACCCCCGGGCAAACAGGGCTCACCGTTTCGTCACGACATTCTTAGACTATAGTCTGTTTTGAAATGAAAGAGAGTAATAAAACCCCGAGTTAAGAACCGGTCATGGGCGTGGTAATATTCAGGTAATTATCGGGTAACACTAATGCTAACAGGTAATGGGTGTACACTGTACATTAGTAAATTTTACTGGTACATCATAGGGCATAAGCCAGTGTATTGTGACAGATCAATCCAGTCTTAGAGCTGAATATACGAAGACGTGCTAGTGCAGTAGAGTAAAATGTCGAGCTTATCAGATTACGTACCTGCTAAACGCGTGAAAAGATGTGCGCTGTCTCAGAATGAGAAGATTATTATACTAAACGTATTTAATGCATTGAAACACCAAAATCCTACTAACAGTGTTGACGACATCGTGAAAAAGTGTTCCAAAATGACAGGGATTGGAAAATCGACTATCTACAGACTTTTAAAGGAAACAAAAAATTAAGATACTGTAAATCCTCCAAAATCATCTACAGGGAGGTCAAAAGTCGCTATAGATGATTTCTTCAAAAATGTCATTCGCAGAAAAGTACACTCATTTTATTTTAAAAAAGAAATACAAACGCTAAAGAAAATTTTAAGTGAACTTTCAGAGGACATCGATTTGCCAAAAATCAGTAGATGCAAATTATGGGCCGTCTTACGAGAGTTGAATTTTTGCTGGGAAAAGCAGAACAGGAAGTCAGTTCATACCGATAAAGATGAAATTATGTGTTGGTGAAGATCCTACTTAAAATCAATTAGAAAATTCCGTGACGAAGGGAGGAATATTTATTATCTAGACGAAACTTGGGTCAACGAGGGATATACTGAAACAAAAGTATGGCAAGATAAAAATGTAAAAAGTTTTCGACAAGCATTTTTGGATGGACTTTCAACAGGGTTCAAGGCACCTTCAGGTAAACGGCAAAGATTAATAGTGACACATATAGGTAGTGCCAGTGGTTTTGTAGATGGCGCTTTACTTTTATTTGAATCTAAAAATACAGGTGACTATCACGAAGACATGAACGCAGATGAGTTTGAAGAATATTTTACACAGATGTTGGATCTTATTCTTCCGGGGTCTGTAATTGTCATGGATAATGCCAGTTACCATTCACGGCAGACCGAGCAGACTCCTACAACTGCTTGCAGGAAAACCGATATAATTGAATTCAAACAAATATAGTGAAAAAGGAACTTTTCACTCTTGTCAATCTAAATAAAGATCAGAAAAAATATGTTATCGATGAAATGGCAACAAATCGCCAAATAACGGTACTACGGTTACCACCTTATCACTGTGAACTTAACCCAATCGACCTTGTATGATAAAAACTTTAAAATAATAAATATGGGTAGCTTCAACCTTAGACTAAAAAAGGTATTCTTGTTTATTGTCGGTAAAATGAACCGTTTACGAGAACGGAACAAACAAATTTGTCGACTATTTCAATAGTCAGATGGATACACTAAGTCGCAAAAAAAGTTCTGTCATTTAAAAGAAGCATGATGCGCCCTCTACTAGTGACGTCCAAATTAGAAACAAATGTCTCGTTCCCCGATCTCCAAAATGTATGTTTTGTAAAAAGTTATTTACATATATAAAAAATAAAATCTTAATTAACTTTGGCATTCTGTATCTTTTTAATCGTCAAAACATCGTACTATTTTGTCGATGTTCAATGTTGGAAAACAATAGCTTTCGAACGTATAATAATTGTGTCAGCATAAAATTTGATTATTTTTCAGCTCCTTGAGAGCTAATACCGTTATTTAAATTTAAACATTTACAATTCTGCCCAACTCTTATTAGAGAAGGACATGTAGAGTGAATTATTCTGATTTTACCAAATTGATATGTTGTTAAACAATTGAATAATGATAAATGTAGTCAAATCGTAAAGACAATGATAAAAAAATCATTTATGCTTATTTTCAATTCCAGAAGAATAGACTGCATGATAATTTTGGTTAAGTATAGAGCTGTATCAAATATAACTAGATTTGTACATTTATTGACCACAATTGTTTAAATAACGTTAAAACTAACAAGCTTTAGCAATACACATCAAATAGACACTCCGATTTTGAAAAGACAGATCATTCTATTGAAATCTTCCTTTTTGGCTTCATTTTAAATATTAAATTCAAACGATAGTTTCGACATTACTGTTGTCCTTAACCAGCAGCAAAGCTACCAGATTGTTTGCTCTGGGTGTTATTGTTATCTCGGTTTTTGGATCGACAGACGCTGCTGTCAATGTATCAGGAAGTAGATTTATGTTTCTACACGTACCAGCAAATGATGTGGCAGCCGAATTTCTAAATTCTCTCTCGACTCGCGCGCTCATTTTGAATATTATGAATATTTCATATTTTTATTACGTCAATCTTTGCCATTAATGACATAATAAGGCAGCGCCACAATCAGACCATGAATAAGATGTAAATATGTACACGAACGCACCCAAAAAAAAACACGTCGATAAATTCGACGATGTCGATCTTTCGTGAGTATTTCTTACTGTTTTCTTAACGAATTAATTTTGTTCATAGTGTCTTAACCAAGAAAAATAACAGAGGTAATAGCAAAACAATTAGTAAGTCAGATTATGTACAAAGTGTTTCCTAAATGCGTGCAGAAAATCCAGGGGAGAATTGTATAGTTAAAATTAGGTAATTTAGTTAAATAATTTAAAATTCTTAACTTCATCTTGCGTCATTATCGACATTATACTTATTCGCGAATAACGCAGGTTCCAGCTCACATTACTATGTGCGCAACACGTATCATGGTTGTTTGGAACTACTGGAAGAATATTTGTCTTCAAAGTTTAACGTGTTTTTGTTTCATTTTATCGATTTTGCACTTCGACGTTAATTTTTTAATCAATGCCTCTATCCAACTAGTTTGTGTAACAGTTTGTAAACAGTAAAACCGAACACCCTGTATCTAACAGGCTGGTCAAGTCGAGGGTTAACTAAACTTTGTCGCCCAATACTCATAGAATTGTTGAATAAACGTTTTCACAGGTCTTAAAGAATTTTTATAACACAGTTACAAAGCAATCTCATAAAAATTCTATAGCACTTCGTTATACAATTTTTGTGTTGCATGGTGTTCCATTTAGAGACCTTTAAAATCGTTTAATTGTATCTTCTAAAAACAAAATGTTTCTGTATCACACATGTTAGAAATAATATTGATGGGCCAATAAGATGGACCTAATCAGCCTGCATAGGAGTAGTAGGGAGCAGTACATTTTAATGCGGAAAAAGTTTTATTGTGAAATATGTAGTACATAATGGTAATTTTTTGAAGAGCCCTTAGTTAACCTTATATTTCCTATGCTGCTGGAAATTTCATAAAAAAAAATGTTTTCTATTTTGATGCATTTAATAACCAACTATATAAAATTGTCAGAACATAAGTATATCCATATTATTGTTATCATTTCACCTATTTATATTGTATATATGTTTTATTAAGATTTTTTTCTTTCTTTACAATATGGCGACAGAAAGAAAGGCATTGTCTTGTACTTCCAAAGGATTCTCACTAATATGACATTTTTGTATCGATTGCAATTATTATGGAGCAAATATGCTTGGCAAGCAACTACTAGCATGTTGTTATGGAACAAAAAGGCTTTTGTTACTTATTTACTCTATAATGATTTCATAACAACTGTATTATTAATCTCTATAACTGCTTTAAAGAGCTTTTTCTCTTAAGTTCGATAGCAGCGTCCATATTTGTAATTTGTTTTTCACAGCAGAATTGTAACTTAACAACGCCTTATACAATAGTTCTTTAATTAAACTATAAGCGACATTACGGAATAATTTTATAAGAGTGTTACAGGAGATGGTATAATTCTATAAAGCAGTATTTTGGGTCGGTTTTACAGTAATTTCATTCTATAAGCACCGTCGCTGTAAAATTGTGTTATTGTACACACTTATAGGGCTACATTAGCAGTTATCTTATAAATGCTTTATAAATTATGCTCTAAGACCGTTCTTGCAACAAATTTAAAAAACAATTCAGTTTCTGAAGACAAAATAGTTGCATGTGCCACATTAATGCAACAATTTAGTATTCTAAATACAACTATAAAATATTAACAGAATATAAAACTTCTATTACTCTAAATTTATAGAACGAACTACTTTGCTAGCTGGGTATCATCTTCCATAATATAAGATTTTAAAAGTGAAGGCTTTTCCCGTTTAGGGGTGTAAAACAATTTGGAGAATGACTACTATTTTCAAACTTTTCTAAACTTATAGAACTGTTGGTCAAGCAGTTATATTATTTCATATCCTAAGCGGACATAACGTGGCTAAATCATTAATACAAATCGAAAACAGCCGGCCGTTTTCTAAATTGCTCAAACGGTGTTGGGTAAGTGTTGGTACATACACACACAGTTTACTTTTGAACAATTGTAAGCCTACATAAATTCTTAGTCAAATACTACGTCGTTGCCCAACGAATACACACATTCGTTAGAAATCGCCTGATTTGAATAAACGTCGAAATTAAGGTTAACTGTTCGATTTGACACATCAAAAATCGCCTATCAGGTTCGTTCGGAAGAAAATCGATTCGTTTCGATAATCGATCCGTGCGAAAACCAGTTTGAGACATACGAGGGGTTATCGAATAGTTATGGAGTCACATGGTATGCACAGAATCATCTGACTATAGAGCTGTTGAGAACAATTTTGCCGCAGATGTTTAGTTTTATTTATTTCCACACAATCCTTCATTAGCGACAGCCTACATAATAAAAAACAACATACCAGTCAAAATTCGCCCCTCCCTAATTCGCTTAGGTGCAGTTGCTTAGGTTTAAAGCCTCCTTCAGAGAACAATTCAGTGTTGCTAGCAACATCCCCACCACCAGTTTAATTTTTATGAAATAAAAATATTTTATAAAGTTGGTTTTATTATTGCTGGTTATCTTATGTACAACTATTGCTCCGTTGGATAGTTGAAGTTGGAAATTTTGAACTTTACTCGGTGTCAAATGCGAAAAGATGATAATACGGTTAATTTCATTGGCTGAAAATCACGTGACTTAGTGTTCGGCTTTAAGCACTACTTGCTGTTTTTGTGTCAAGGCTGACAGTTCTGCCATGAATAGACACATTACCAGTCATACGGTTGTCAGGTTCATTTCTTAGAATTTTATCAATGGCAGAAAAATGTTGAGTTCATAGCCAATATTTCTAATTTTACTTGAAGTGCTTCAATGTATCCTTCAGCAACGCTAGTGGATTTCCATCCACCATGTCGTTTAAAAGTGTTGTAATACCTCCACCCTTGTCAACTAAGATAGCTGCCGAGGTATTTCTAAAGCTATGGCCTGTGCATTCATGTGGATTCGGCAAATTTAAAATGGCAAGCTGATATTTAATAAAAAACATATCAAAAGTTATGTCTTTTCGTCGAAGACCAATTATAGTAAATAAACGATGTTTTTTAGTTTTAGTGCTGAGAATATTTACTAAAATTAAGTCTCCTAAATCTGTTAAATCATTAACTTTTGATTGAACCGGTTCATCACATCTACATGCTTCTGTGATTACAAATATTAGTAGAACCTAAAAAATATTGTACATAAATTTTATAAAGTAGGCAAGTATCTTTGTTGCTATATTTTTAACACCAGGTGTCTTACTGAGGAATTTGTCAAACTTTTCTTTAGAAAAATGATGTAACTTTTTGGCTTATAATAATTATCGTCTTGTCGCTTCAAATATGCAATTAATTTAAAATAATTATTGTCAACCTATACATTGTTTTCCATATTCTTCTTAAAATTTTGCACGTCTCCATAGTTTACTTTTCTGAACAACTTTTTCAAGTAACATTTTGCTGTATTTTCAGCAGAAAAGGCGCTTTACCGGAAACCAAAACAGTTTTTACTCGGTGCACTGAGCATTTCAAATAGGATTATTTTAAAAATGGTTATTCCTACCGTCTTCAGCAAGGTATACCTATTTCAAATAAAATAGGTAGAAGAATCGATTGTTTCGATAGTCAGATGGATACACTAAGCTGCAAAAAAGTTCTGCCATTTAAAAGAAACATGGTGTGCCACAAGTAGCGCCCTCTACTAGTGACGTCAAAATTAGAAACAAATTTGAATTTCTCGCCCGCAAAAAACCCCGATTTACAAATTTTATGTAAATATTTGGATTTTTAAGAAGTTATTTACAAATATCGAAAATGAAATTTTAACTTTGACACCTTGTATCTTTTTTATTATGCGACTTGGGATATAGGTATGTTAGGTTAAATCAATTTATTTTCACCTAAGGAATCTGTGGTCTCATTTTTGCTACTTCATTTAAAAAACACCCTGTACATATAATCTATACGATTACTATACGTTTGAATTATTTTAATTATATCAACCCTGTCTTTCTCAATCTTGGAGAAAAGTCTTTAATTTTCCTTAGTGCACGTCAAATAAATTAGTTCTCAACTCTGGCAGATGGTTCTTTGCAATTTTTTAAACTCGACTTCGATTGTGCGTGCATTTCTGTTGAAATGTGAATGAAACAGGGCCAAACGGGTACGGAACGTATTTAGGAATGTTTCGCTGTGTAGCATTTAGTCTTGGCACTGGTCGAAAGTAGAACCAAGCGTCCAAAATAAAAACAAGAGCCAGGTGCTGCGGAAACTCGCGACCTCATTGGCAGGAGAGCCTGGATTGTTTATAAATGTTTGGTCCTCTGGTATGGAATTGTGCCGAAAAATGCCACTGTTGAATAATCTCATAACAAAGAGCATTTGCACATTGCATGCTATACGAGTATCGGAGCATCTAAAGAAAAGCTAGGTTGTAAGATTATTATTATTATTGTTTCACTTTCATGGCAATCTTTGACATCATCATATATTTTAGTTGTCTGATTTTGTTTGGCACCCCATAACAAAAACATACGATATTTTTCGATCAAATTTGGTATATGTGGTTTTTGATGGATGCCCCTTTTACAAAAATTGTAGTAGGTCAGGCTTCTGTAATATCAATAAGATGGTTAGTAGAATAACCCCCCCTTTAGGGTACTAATTGTAAAAAAATTGGCTTGCACGATCAAACTAAACTCTCGACAAGAGCGTAAGCGTGGTGTGTAGGTGGGGGCGGCATACCATAATTCTGTCGGCGTTCGTGAGCAGACAATTACACGGCGACGCAAAAATGGGAATGGTTATGTACCAACGCCACCCATAACTATCGACTAGAATGGATGGGATTGCGTTCGGAATCGAATCACGACTGAAAATACCACCGCGCCGTTTATATTAAACAACTCAACATATTCATTACGATTATTATAGAAACCCGAGGATTCTCAGATGGCGAGGTTGTGCAAGCGGGCATGTGTTGTTACTCTGGTCTGCGATTTCAGCAATAGGAGCCTTTAACAATCTTGCGAAAGCATGGAATTATCGATGCTGCTTAATTTGCTTTGAACATCCTCTGGAGGGAGAGCGTTGTGCAATCATTTTTTTCTGTGTCATCTGTCTGCAAATCTGCTGTATAAGTCTGTATGCAAAATGATCAGGCTTGTTCAGCATTTTTTGTTGCATAAATCAAAAATATAAGTGAAAAACAATGGATTTACAAAATATTACAATTTTATTCGAACGTTAGTAGTACCTTAAAATGAATTACAAATATCCAGCGCGCTAGAATGGGGCGTGGTCAGACGCATAAGCCCATGCATTTTTGGAGTATTGTTCCTATTGCGTACTGCTATTGCTGTTGCTGTAAGTTGAAAAGGGCATAGAAAACTATCTCTATTTAAAACCAATTGAAATGTGAGAGAATATAATTGAAATCAGAACATTTTTTAGTTTCGTATTGACACAGAAAAAAGAAAAAGTCGTTTTGGAGAATTATTATGTGAAATTTTGTCAATTTCATTTGTAATAGTGGTTTTGAAGCTTCTACGACCGGTGCAGATATTTAATCTATAGTGGTTTTTTGGGTGGTTACGCTGTGACCTAGTCTTAGCTGATATTCTTTGATCTGCCCTTGTTGTTCGCGGGTTAGGCCTTGTGGAGAGCGGACCCGTTTTCGGTACCCTTGGGGCCCCCTCATATAAAAATTTCGGTTTCTCTATTCCGTGATCTTCCTAGATGTCATTTAGCAGCCTTCGTATTTTGATAAACCATTATTTGTTAATATCTAAGCAGTATAATTTTTTTATTTTGGGAAAAGACCAATTTTAACTTGGTCATTTTGCACCATTACTTTTTGTGTAATTATTATATATTAAGTAAAATATAGAATAATAGTAATAATATATTTAAATAACAGGAACTAAATAAAACATAAATGGCACGAGAAAAAAGAATGACATGAAATAGAAAAAATATTTAATATTTTAATTACTTTGTACTTTATTCCCTTCATTTCTGTAATACCTATTAAAGTACCTAGTTCGTAATCATGAATATATCAACTTCTAGAAGATTGTCAGAATCAGCTTACTAAATTCAGATTCAATTGAATATATTCGTACTTTTAGTAAGATAATTATGTACAAAAATATATCCAGGTGGTGGTTGTTAAAACCAAACTAAAATGCTGATATTGATTATTTCTTTTAACTATTGACGGAGAAATACGTTGGAGAATACGGCTCATTTAGAGACCGTGAATTGTATCTTTTTACTTTGTATTTTACACCGTGAAAAATACTTAATAATTCGCATCAATTCAAGGCTTACTAGGTTTTTAAAATAATTCTGTGGGATGTGATTCCGTTTATAATGCCGTTTACAATTTTCTCAGTGTACAATTGACGTGTGAAATTCAGACCACTTTATCATGAAACGCCACAGGCAAAAATATGTTTATTTTCTTATTCTAAATGTCTTGTCAGCCTGTAAACTGTTACATACCCTGGAAAACTTGTATAATTACGCAATGAAGAGATAATTTTACTAACTTTCTTAAATCCTTTTTAGACTAACTATAAAAACAGCTATAAATTTGTTGAAAATTGCGTATAAAATAGCGCCCTTAAATCGATTATTGCAGCAAAATGATTTTTGAAGTTATACTTCTTTGCGCCCGTTAGACACATTGGGATGGGATGTTGGTCGAGAAACCGCGTCACGCTCAAAAGGAAGAACAAATTTTTAAGAACTTTTTTTTTTGTACGTTCAGGCTTTGAAAGGAAGTTTTTTTTTTAAAAAAAAAAGAAGTATAACTTCCACCGTCTGGTCCGACGCAGACCCAGTTTTTTTTTATAACATTACAATTCCTCATTAAATTTCTAGAATATCTGAAGTTATATTTAGTTTAGTTTGGCCGCTAATATTCTGTTTTTTTATTTGTTCTTACTGTGTACATTTCAGCATATATTTCTTTAATATGCCCTATATACACGATTTTAATTCTTTTGTATTCTTTACTAGCTTTTATTTGTACACAAAATTTTAATATATCATATTGTACATTCTAGGAGTATTTTACTGGTAGTAGCTTGGAAATAGAACGCCCAAAAAAATTGATCTTTGGCATTACATAGAAAAACATACATTCAAGAAAAGACGAATGTAGTTGCTTAATGAAAGGAGTAATTTTCCCATAGCTACAAACGAAACTAACAATTAACCAAAATGACAGTACGACAGATGTCTTTTTCGATTCAGTAAAACTTGGAGTGACATTTAAACATTTTCCACTTTTCCTCATTTTCAATCAATAAATAGATATTATGTTCTGCATTGTGACAAAAATGTATCAAATTCAAACTTAGGTACCTATATTTCAATGAGTCACGAATATGGCGATTGCACTTTGCAGTACATTATCAATCTAGTGACTAAGTTACTACATATCAAAAATGACATCTACTTATACATAAGTGCGATAGCTATTAAATGCTCGTAGTGTTTTCTTTTTGTATATGTTTTACTTATTGCAGAAATTCGTCAGTAATCGAAGAAACAAGCACATTGTGGTTATGTTTTTACACCGCAAATTTCGTAGTTCAAGGCCACAGTCAGCCTACGACTGTGACGTCACTGCACCGACGTGACGTCAATTGTGAAAAATAGGGCTCCACCTTATTTGCTACGCAGTACGCACTCGATATCGTGTTTACGCATCGAGAAGGACGACTGTACCTCCTCGGTCTTGGAATCGCACTTGGAGGTTAGGTTTTACGACAGCGGGAGTAGACGTGCGCGGATTTACAAAATTTTCGGTAAAACAATGTCGACCTGTTTACAACACCGAAATTCAGTCAAGGCCGAGATTCAAATTTGCCTCTCCAAGGTGGGTAGGCGGGGCTTACGCCGACCACCATAACAACTGCGTAGCGCGACTGCGCGCGCAGATACCGACTTAAGTTGCCAATAATATGAACAGAGCACGGTGTAGTCGTCATTGTTGTGTACTGGTAGTTTAGCATTCAGTACAGAGGATACATTTTTTTAAATTTCAGAGCTAGCCAAGGACGAAATATGAATTGCAGATGATTTTCTAGAAATGTAGGTACATTCTTTTCAACGATTTTCGTCGAGAATTATCGTTTAATGCATTTCTTCGACAAAGATACAAAATAGGTACAAATATCGCGTGTAAGTAGGTCGATCTGTGACTTATGACACCCATTGATTTCTTATCTGAAATAAATCTGTCTCCTGTTTATAAATAAATTGGAATTTTGCAGATAGTAAAAAAACTCTAGAATGCGTCTCTTTTACAGATCCACAGCAGAAGTAGGTCAGCTCAGCAGGTGTCGGTTCATATATCGATCGGATTCACCACTCTGTAATTAGAACAACTGAAACTCGGGCGTTCTGTCAGTTTTTCCAACGAAGCAGGGTTTCCTGCTTCATAACGTTCTTAAAACTATGTCAAATTGTTCCGGTAACAGATACTAGTAAAATGTTTGAGCTCATTCGTTTTCATGCCTTATAAGAATGTCGCTGGTTTAAGAAATACAAGGTGTTCAAGGTTTAAATGTTATTCTGAAATTTCTTAATAATTGCACAAATAATAAATGACACGCACGCAAAATACGCTAATATTTATTAACACGAAAATTTGACAAACCCAACACTACCAATTTTCAGTCATGCTATCAAAACCTTCTCTCAATTATTGAGAAATTTCAGAATTTTCAGCTTAGTGTCGACCGAAGTGTTGACCCATTCTTTCTGACTCGCCCTGTATATAATATTTTGAACGAATAGATACGTATTTGTTATATAAAAATGTTTTTCACAGGCAAAAAAATTGTATTGTTGCGACGCAAGCCTGCAATTAGCATTCTATATTTCTTAGTCATTATTTTGTCTAAATATATTATTATGGAGTTTTAAGTCTAGTCGACCAAATTGGTAATTAGGGTTTGTTTCCTAAATCCTAATGATGTTGCAAGGAAAATGATACTATTCCGAAACGTAATTCCACAGATTCTTTGGAAAAAACATAAGTCTAATATTGATTAAGGTTTTGGCTAGGAGATAATTTTGAAGTCACACTACTGTAGCTACTTTTTTATGTATTAAACAATGGACGTTTTTTGATATAATCCTACTGGTTTTTGGGCGACAAAATGTTCTATTCCAGTACGAGAGCTTTACAGATTTTTTCTTTATGTATTAAACAATGAACGTTTTTTGATCCTACAAATGTTATACCCTAGTGGTTTTTGGGCGACAAAAATTTCGATTCCAGGACGTGTGTTACAGATTTTTTCTCAATTTTGATTTCGGGGATTTGCCCATTTTATTCGAACGTATGCAAAAAGATCATCAATTGGGTCAACGCGATTTGCTAGCTAATCGTATAAACAAATTATATCCTGCTCGTTATCTGCTTCCTCATGGACAAGCTAGTCTGTTTAACATCTATACACAGTTTCGCCAAACGAAAACAGACGGGTAAGCTAGAAAAGCGTAATAGGCACTCACCTTCGAGCTTCATCCCGACGTCCAGGCACTTCTGAAACCGGCAGAAGGGACACCTCTTCCTCTGCGTCTTGTCGATGTGACAACTCCTCTCGGCCACGCACGTGTACACCTTCTTGTTCTGCACCGTCCTCTTGAAGAAGCCCTTGCACGACTCGCAGGTGAGCAGGCCGTAGTGGTACCCCGAGACCTTGTCCCCGCAGACGGGACAGAGCTCCTCGATCCCGTCCTTGGTGTCTGGAATGTCCCCGGCGCCCGTCGGCGGTCCCGTGATCTGGTAGCTGCCGCCCATCTCGATGCCGGAGATGGCGCTGGCCCCTGAGGAAAACAGATAGGACGCGTCTAGGTTACTCATGGACTGGGACATCATCATCGAGGGTTGATGATGATGAGGCATGCCCATGGTCTGCTGGCAGCTACTGTAAGGGGTGGAAATGGGGGGCGAGCCGTACTGCGGCGGCAGGGGACTGGAGGCCTGGTTGGCCACGGGGGAGTCACCGGTGTTCGGGTTGAAAGGGGACATGTTAAGCGATAACAGTGTGGAATGGTTGTTCTCCATGTCGAGTAACATTTCACGACTAGCCACGGAGTTTTGTTTTTACGGCACCTAGTTTAGTTACCACCTAACCTAAATAAAAAAACATCGTCATGGTACTAAGAGGAGAGTTGAACACAGTTAACACATCACAGTTATCCAAAGGCAGAGAGAGAGTGAGAGTATAGTATAATCCAAAGAGAGCGTATCCAAAACAGAATCAGCAAACACTGAAGACACTCAACGCGCACTGCTGGCCACGAAAGCGACAGTACATGCAGCAGCGATCGGTAACGACGGCACGGGCTCACACCTCCGACGCCGAACAGTTCTGTTCGTGAACTGAAACTGACCAGTGGTCCGATTGCGAGCGGTATCGAGAGAGAACCCCTTCCGAGCTGGTACGTGCTGCCGGCACTGGGGTACAATGGAAAATGATTAGAAGCCCGTGTAATAAGTGAAAGTGAGTCGGGACTAGTGACCTACTTTCGAATGAACCAGGTCTATGTTAGCGCTGTTGTGGAGTCATACACACACTTACAACATCACACACACTATCCGGCGAGAGCGTGGGGGACGCGGCGCGTGGAGGGGCGCGGTGGGGATGGCCTAGTGACCCAGATCGGCGCGGCGCATCATGTGGCCGCCGGCCGGGGATACCTCGGCGGCGGCGGCGGCGACGACGGCGGCCTGCCCTTTACCTGCCGCAACTTCGCCCCTTGTACCTCGTCGCAGTGGCGTGCCGGGCGTTTTAAAATAGGGAAGGGAGCTATTCTGAATATGGGACTACGGTAATTATTTACAACAGCGTAAAATTCTCCAATCTTACCAAAAAAATTCCTACCCACTATTTGTCAGATTTCTACGAAAGCACCCTGGTGTCAAACATACTTTTTATTTTTAGGAAACTCAGTGTATTGAGATTATTCTCAATATATTGATTTTGTTCTCAATATAATGAGATTATTCTCAATATCTTGACTTTTTTCTCAATATATTGACTTTTCTCTTAGTATTGTGATATTTTTATCTATTTATTTACATTCCACTAGCGATTTAGGTAGTAAAAGTATGTTAATTTAGTCATAGGCGTCGCTCGTGGTATTAAAAAAAGGGTTCCATTGTTCGATAAATAATATTTGAGATTTTTTAGATATGTAATTATTTTTTATGGATTCTTATTCAGCTTCGTTAGAAACTTCTTTGTACCAAATTTTGGTAACCTTAGCTAACGATTATTTACTTTTCAATAAATACCTTAAGCATTTAAGTCGTCACTTTCAGACTCCTAATAATATCGAATTTCAATCATAGGCGTCTGATATGAGATTCAAAAGAAAACCTCTTTGTGCTAAATTTGATCTTATAAAAATATTCAAGATATGAGCACACAAAATATATTTTTTTTACGTTCGCTTATCTGTTAATTTTAAAATTATTAGTTAGACAAACAGTTTAGTGTTACTACTTGTTTTTCATTAAGCTTAGTATCACATTCTCGATACATTTTTCTTTCACTAAAAATTGTTTAAAATGGGATCCCATCTGTCATAACAATTTTTACATTTATTAGTGTGTTAGATATTTTTTTCTATAACAATATTATTACACAACTATTTGTTGTTATTTATCTTATCATGAAACTTTCTAAATAACATATTTCACATGACGTAGAGACCTGAAACTGGCGACATAAATGTTTGATATATTTATTGAAAAGTAAAGAAGCGCTGCAGGTAGGTTGTCAAAATTTGGTATAGAAGGGTTTCTAATAAAGCTAAAAAAGAATCCGTTAAAAGTAATTTCCTAAAGAAATCGCTAATTTAATTTTTCGAAAAATGATCCCCTTTTCAATTCTACGTACCACGCCTATGACTAAATTAACATAGTGTCAAAATAGTTACTTTATAAGTATACATAAGCTACGAAAACCTCAGAACAATTGGATAAGCAAGTTACAAGGATGAGTCTATGGAAAGTTAACCTTTGAGATTAGGTTGCCAAAATTTAGACAGAAGGGTTTCAAATGAAAGTGAATAAGAATACGACAAAAATAATTTCCTTAAGAAATCGCAAATGTTTTTCTCGAAAAACTGGTCCCCTTTTTCGATTCTATGTGCAACGCCTATGACTAAACACGCTTTTAGAACCTAAATCGCTAGTGGAATGTAATTATCATAACACTAAGAGAAAAGTCAAGATATTGGGATTTTTCTCATTATATGTATTGAGAAAAAAGTCAAGATATAGAGATTTTTCTTATTATATTGAGAAAAAAGTCTACATTTTTAACAGACTCTGTGACAGAGTTTAATATAATAAATCTGGGTAGCTTCAAACAGACTAAAAAAGGTACTCTTGTTTATTGTCGATGAAATGAACAAGAAAAATAATAATAAACGAAATCATGTTGTATACGAAAGTGATTCAAACGACAAGAAAGTTTCTTTCTAAGATGATTAATCCGAAAAAATACAAAATTTAAGAAAACGCGGGGTCCCAGGAGGCACCTTAACGAAATTATTGAAAAACTTCATAAGAGCATACAAATAAACAATATTTGATTGGCAACGCTCCCTTTGCTTGTACAGTACAAGAAAAACGCATATCGCGTGATAACGAAAATCACCCTGTACATGGTAAGCACGCCACTGGTCCGTCGGGAAAGGATCGGGTAACGCGCCGGGCCGGGGGCTTCCTTCCGAAGGATCCGGGTGGTTTTATCATCGCGTGGAGATTTAATTAAGGTGATACGGTAAACACGAGACGTATTGCGCAATCGATTTGTAGGTGAGGACCTTCGAAATTACAAGTGGAACACCTCGGCCTGCCGATGGAAGTAGAATTGCGGGAGGTGGATAGAAATCGCCGTTTTTAATTAATATCCGAGTTTGTTTACAAAGGATTTTGGAACGGTAAATTCATAAGCGCAAGCAAACAGTTTGAATAATGAATGGAAAAGGAGAAAGTTATATAACTTTTTACGGAGTAATTTAATCATTTGTGTAGTTTTTTGTACGGATTTTTCAATAAAGAAATGTAGGGGTAATTAAAAAATACCATCTACATATAGAGGATGTTTCATGGATGGGACTCGTCTGAGGTAAAATAGACACACATAGAATGTCCCAAACACACTGTATTTTTTTTATTTAAAATATTTATTTTTTCACGAAATTTTGACTTAATATCGAAAAAGCACCCTAATTTTCAATCGAAAATTCTCTCGTCAAAATATCTGCTTTTTTTAAAGTCAGTGGGCTTTTTGTTCGTTGAAATATCTACTTTCTGATGATGTGAAAATATACATTACTATGGTAAATATTCTCAGAAAATGCAAAGAAACGATCCGACAAACTCGAATCCGAATTTTTTTTTAATCATTATGTACAATTTTGAGGTATTTATTAAAATGTATACTTTAATTACTCGAAAAACGTAAGATTCCATGTTACGTTGATAAACAAAAATTGCAAGTCGAAATATACTACTATAATTTCGGATCGGTCAGTGGTCGCGCGGTTTAAGGCGTTAGTACTTGAATCGAGGTGACTAGATGGAGTTGGTTCGAGCCCAGCTGCTGGTAGACCGTATATAAGCTATATTCATAGAGAGGATTGGCACCCTCTCTGTGGGTATGGTAGGGTGGAATAATGTTAGCTTGGGTCAATGTGAGAGATTGATGCCGGTTGATATTTGACTACCCCCCTAATTAATGAGGTTTTCCAGGTTTTGCTCATTCCTGCACTGAATAGTGGTTAGGGCCTACCAACGTAAGTCGTTCCTGGGCGCAAATGCGGCCTGCTTAATAATAATATGCCGCCCCCTCTCCCGCACAAGTCTCCGACTTCTGGGCTAATCCCTGTGATTAGAATGAGGGGTAGAGATATTATTATATTATTATTATAATTGACAAAATAAGTTAATAAAGTTAATACTTAATAAAACATCTACAATATTTTTCGTTTCTTTGCATTTTCTGAGAACATTTACCATAGTAATGTATATTTTTTAAACAATCAGAAAGTAGAGGTTTCAACGAACAAAATGTCCACCGACTTTTTAAAAGCAGATCGTTTGACGTGATAATTTTTGATTGAAAATTAGGGTGCTTTTTCGATATTAAGTCAAAATAAATATTTTAAATCAAAAAAATTACAGTGTATTTGGACATAATAAGATAAGTTTTCACCAAATTTTGTGAAAAAAAAAACTTTTTTGTAAAAAATAAAAAACCAAAAACATAAATTTTGAGGTTATGTGAAAAAAGTGTGAATACAAAAGTTGTAAATTTTTTTATTACCTACAAATTTGTCTATTAACTTTTTTCCATAGGATTTGTAGTTTTGCCGGAAATCAAGATAAATCGTTTTTTATCCTTAAAAACTCACCCCCTTTCACTTCCCGACCTCAGATCGCCCGCAAATTATGTTTCCTTTCATTTTTGTTGTATTCTCTTCCTTTTCCAATGGGTTTCATCCTACTATTATTTTATTTAATTTTTTACCATTTTCAAAGGCTTCAGCACTGGTCTATAAACAAAAAATCAATAATACTTTCTTACAAAATCGATCCTGGAGATTCAACTCTATCTAGTCTAGGTATACTTTGTGCTCATATTGGCCGCCATTGCGTCAGGTGCCAAGTCTTCACCATGGACTTCGATTTACAAGAAGATAATTACACCAGTGCCAATTTGCAAGAGATACATGTTTCCATACGCTCACGCAAAACCACCGTAACACGATTTAAATAACATAAATAATGTATAAGGATTTTTTTCATTGAGAATGCTTAGCATTCATAACAGATATATTCGCTTCTAATTACACAATGACTAATCCTTTATTTACGAATTCACCGTTCTTCGGGATCGTGGGATTGAATTAAGCGGAGAGAAAAAAAACGACACGACCCGTCGCATTTTCTAAGCGCCGAATTGCAGCTTCAAGGTAAACGAAAATTATGCACGATTCCCGTGCACGCTTTTATTTATAGTTTAGTATACGACCAGGCAAGGTTAGACCGATTCGAATGCATTTTGGTTAGGTTAGGTTAGGATCTATGCGCATACGAACGTCCATCTGAAAGGATCACAGTCGTATGACTTTGTATAGTGTATAACAGTGGCGTGAAATGCCAGTTACAATAGGGTAGGCAAACATTTAAATTACTTACCACTATGATCCACCAAAATATGCTCTCGTTCGGAAATATCAGTGTCAGTATAATAGTCAATAATTGATTTGGACATTACACTCAAAACTAAGTATTTTTAAAACAAAAACAGTGGGTTCTTTCTTGCATAAGAAACCGAGTAACAAACACACTTAACACGCAGTCGAGCACGCAGTCTATTAGATTAATAATTATAAAATATTAAACACAATTATTTTTTATAAATCGGGTCAATACGACGGTCATTTTTTCAAAACTCATTTAACACATCATCATAAAAATTAGTATTTTGTTTTAGGTCTTGCATAAGTTCTTTTTGAATTGAAAAAACTGCTAAGTTGCTTAATCTCTCTTGTTCCTGAGTGTTTCGTAAGTAGGTACCTATGAATTCGTTTCAAATCGGAAAAAGATCGTTCTGCCGAAGCGCTACTAGCTGGTATCGTCACAAGCTTGGCTAATGTAACAAATTGCGGAAACGCGTGGCACATTCTGTTTTTTTTTTCTCGCAAAATCTAATAATTTCATAGGCATTGAGACCGGCAAATTCTGATGAAGAATATAAACAAATCGTCTCGTTTTTGTAATCTGTCAAAATCAAATTCTTTATATTTTGTCTTTAGCTCCGAAAATATTTCGTCAGGAAAATTATCATTGTATTGCGAAAAAGAATCTAGATCAAGAAGCAGAAAAAAATGCAGCTGGTTAATTTCATTATAACGATCAGAAATTTCCTTTTTGATATTGTCCAATATTTCTCGAAATATTCGCTTATAATGTACCTTTATATCATTAATATTCCGCTTTCTTGTTGGCTCGCCCCAAAAAGTTATAGTTCTTTCATAAATTTTGTCAGTTATCGTAAAGGTTATCAATAAAGTTTTAAATCCTTCGATTTTTTTTAAACAATAGCCAATTCTACGATTTTTGATTGTATTATATTAAAAAAAAAATCAGTTTGTATAAATATTGCATTAAAAATTACTAAAAAATAATTCAACTCGAAGTCTTGCAAAGTAAATTCGTACATTCTAAAGACAGTGTTTCTCCGTCCCAATTCGTTTCATTTTCGCATTTTCGTTATCGGTCGGGTCAGCTCGACTCAGATGGACTACCGACAAGCAAGCAGTGCTTTAGCGCGCCATATGAATTTGTATTAATCGGCTGAAACTGCTTTGCTTTCTTTTTAAATACGTTGCTTATACACAGTAGAGCAGTGCGCGCTGAGCGTCATTGAGAAACTTAAATAAAATTACCTCTTGCGCCAGCGGCGAGAGGTGTATAATTTATTAATTATATTATTATGAGTTTTAAGAGGATTGAGACAGGATAGACTATAGAGCATAGTAGATAGTATATCTTTTTTTAACAAAAAAGTGTATTGGTGGTATTGGTAACTTTTCTAGGGTAGGCAATGCTTTTATGCTTCTATTGTATGCACGCCACTGGTGTATACATAGACCAGTGTTGTTGGATGTGTCAATTCTAAATATTCGCATGCATTCTGAAAAAGGTCCGATATTATCCGCTCACTCAAATCAAGTAAAAATGGATCTAGCATTACATTTAAATACATATGTTATAGCCGTGGTTAGAGGTTAACAGTAAACCAGTGCAGTCCCAACAATATTCACACACGTCAAAAATGTCAAAACTCGTTTAGACCCCTTTTATGCACGCGTTTTTCTCGACTCGCAAAATTGAGAAAAACGCGGCATATTTCTGCTCCATTATGCACGCGCATTCTATCAGTTGTCGCCAGTTTCATGCCACACAGTAGTCAGTGAAGTACATGAAAATGGATCCGTGTATCTTTATAATATTCTGATGATGAATCCCATATAACAGGATTAGCTCTGATGGTATCAATAAATATTTCGATATCAATTGCGTCCATTGCATCCATGTCCCGCTTGATCAACAGCTAAACTAAAAATAAAACAAAATGTGCTAAAACTATTCTTGACAGCCACTGGACTTGCGACAAAGAGCGCTTTGCATAAAAACGCCGATATACTTTCGTGCTTTTTCGGAACGCGTGTCGCCAAGCGTTTTGTAAAGCCATCGCGACAGAATTGAAAAAGAGCGTAAAATGCATAAACGTAGTAACTCTGTTCAGGGTATCTTAAAACGCGGCGTTTTTGTCAACTCCGCGTTGAGAGAAGAAAAACGTGTGCATAAAAGGGGTCTTATACTTACTTTTTCTTCCATGCCATGTTATTAAAGTTTCAAAATATCCGAAAAGATCCGAGATATGTTAGGATCCGAAAAAGGCCCGAGGTATAAAAAAGTCCACAAATCGGACTTTTATCCGCCAATTAACAACATCGGTATAGACCTGCGATCGTCAAATTACCACTAGCACTGTATACAGGGTGTTTTTAAATGAAGTAGAAAAAATGAGACCCCAGATTCCTTAGGTGAAAATACATCGATTTAACCTAACATCCCAAGTCGCATAATAAAAAACATACAGGGTGTCAAAGTTAGTCACAAAATTTATAACTCAGTGGTTTTTGGGGGCGAGAAATTCAAATTTGTTTCTAATTTTGATGTTACTAGTAGAGGGCGCCACTGATGGCATATCATGTTTCTTTTAAATTGCAGAACTTTTTGCTGCCTAATGTAACCATCTGACTATTGAAACAGTCAATTCTCCTACCTGAAAATGGTATAGATAGATAGATAGATAGATAGATAGATAGATAGATAGATAGATAGAAGTTTATTTGGTTTGTAGCAAGTCAGAGTAACATTTACAAAAGAAAACTACATGCAAAACAATTTAAAATAGCATATAGGTACATAGCAAAAGGCAAAAGACAATATCACTAATAAACCATGAAATGGAATAATAATTAAATAGTACAGTAATGTGTACACTGATAAAAAATAAATAAAACAGAGATAGAATCAAATGTGGGCATGTTCACACATCAATGCAGTTAGATTAGATACAGGTTATCCAAGAATTCATTGGTAGAGTATAATATACCTTGTTGAAGTCGTTAGGAGTAACAGCTTTCGAAATACTCCTATTTGAAATATCAAGTGCACCGATTGAAAACTGTTATCGTTTCAGGTAAAGTGCCTTTTCTACTGAAAATACAACAAAAATGGTTTCGTCAAACCTCGCCGATCTTCTTCAAATTTTGCACGTCTCCATAATTTACCATTCTGAACAACTTTTTCAAGTAACATTTTGCTGTATTTTCAGCAGAAAAGGCACTTTACCTGAAACCAAAACAGTTTTTACTCGGTGCACTGAGCATTTCAAATACGATTATTTCAAAATGGTTACACCTACCGGCTTCAGCAAGGTTACCTTTCAAATAAAACAGGTAGGAGAATCGATTGTTTCGATAGTCAGATCACAAAGCTGCAAAAAGGTTCTGCCATTTACAAGAAACATGGTGTGCCACAAGTGGCGCCCACCACTAGTGACGTCAAAATTAGAAACAAATTTGCATTTCTCTCCCGCAAAACCCCTGATTTACAAATTTTATGTAAATATTTGGATGTTATTTACAAATATCGTAAATAAAATTTTAACTTTGACACCCTGTATTTTTTTATTATGCGACTTGGGATATAAATATGTATGTAAGGAATCTGTGGTCTCAATTTTGCTACTTCATTTAAAAACACCCTGTATAAAACGAGCATAAAATACACAGATGATATTCAAATTAGTTAGCAAAATTCTCAAGGATTCCAGGATATTTCACGAGATTTCACGACAGTTTCGTAAGATTTAATATTAATTTAATTATTTCATCGATAGCCGGACTATTTTGACTACCGAATCGAATTTTGATGATAAACGTATTCAAAATAAACACGATAAAGTATTTTGCCAGTAGGTTGTTCCGAAAATAACCAGATAAGGCATGTTCAATGACTCACATGGATGGATTTGAGACATGTAGAGGGTCAGCACTTTTCTATGCATTAGCGAATACTAGGTCAGTGACAAACTGTTGATAACTTATCAGGAGCGGCTAATTCATCATAACAAAAACACTCGGAAAGTATTATTATTAAATTTGCCTGAAATGATGATTTCTTTATCAACCATTTTTATTTAAACTAAACGATTTTCAGCAATTTTTTTCGAGAGTTTTGGAAAATATACAGAGGGGCTCAGGTTTTATCAGGTTATAGAATACTGTTTCAACAAACAAGTTTCTGTCCGTTCCTTTTAGAGAAACCGAGTATTAAAATAGAAAAAAATGCATTTTTTTAAACACAAAGTATCTCCGTTTTTGTTCATTCATAACTTGGAGAGAAGATACACCGAGAAAAAACTATCAAGTTTACTCAACAACTGTTAGATTAACAATTTTTCACGATTGTATATATGGTGAACCGAAAAACTAACTAACGATTTAAAAATGTCAGCAAATATTCAATATTCCATTATTATTTTACATCGACGTAAAAGCGTTGAGTGAGAAATTATAGATAGAGGCGCAACCTTATGGCAAAATGCGTATCCTTTTGGCCTCGAGATAGTATTAGGTAATAGTAGCTTTTTGGTTCTAAGATTCGTCAATTTATCGATAACTTATTGTTCACGGAGGTTTTATTTGCTTGTTAAACCATTGAATCACACACAACACTCAAAATTGACTGTCGTCGCCGTCTGTCGTTAACAACAGTTCTCGACAGACGGACAAATCTTGGGTCCAACCCCTACTGTAAAATACGGTGTAACATAACGGAACGTCAAACATGAAAGCCTTTATTTCTTGTCCGACTTTAAAAACGTTTTGTCCTATAGATATTTTCTATTAGGGCCTTTGTTCTCAAGATACAGGGTGCTAAACTTGTAGATCGAATACGCATTTCGCCATTAAGGTTGCGCCTCTTTCTAATGTCTCACTCAATGGTAAAAGTATTGGTTGCTGATTATATTAGCTAAAAATAAAGATTTCAAACAACAATTACGAAACTTCTATATAAACATCATATTGTTAATCTAACGTTCGAAAATGTTAAAGTTTGTGTAAATGTTATAGTGCGCGCCCATATTTGTTGCAGGATAAATGTCGGATGTGCGAGACCTAGAGGGATTATTTCTCATCGCCAACATTACTGCGCTGTTAAGATTGGACGACCGGACACGCCTTGTAGAGGTGGGCCTCCGTGCCCCTTTTCTCGCTCAGTCTCGACTGCGTTTGCGGCTAATACCGGTGGCTCTACTAGAGGCTTCCTATCTCCTATCCTGGAAAACTCTGTCGGAAAGGGTTTATCTTCTGGGACTCTACAGGGTACGCGAAATGTAACAAGCTACATCTAGTGGCCATTAGCTACTCCATGTCGGAATAACGGCAATGCCTTTCACTGGTCAACAAAAATTATTTTCAAGTAAAAGTTTAGATATTTGGATCAACATTTCATAGTGTTTAACTAAATTAGTTACTTTGAAATTAAAGTTCCTTTGGTTGAAGAGAATTAATTACAAATATTTAATTTAATAATTCATGACACTGTTAAGTCAACTAAAATAACCGTTCATTTAATATCTGTGTAATTTTATGTCAAACAATAAAGAAAATAAAAACAATAAATCATTGAAGTGCTCAAATAAAAAAATACTTAATATAAAAGAATAACAAGTATATGGACAAATTATGTATCTGATTTAACACAAACATGAGAAATTGTTGAAGCAGTAAGTCGTAAAAAAAGTGTTTTGTTAGTTTAAATAGTCAGCGTAATTGTATTTCAATCGTCTTTGTTTTATTTCAAAAAGATGATATCGAGTAAACTGTCGCTCCAAGAGTTTGTCTCTTCTCATTTATTTCTAAAAAAAAATACATTTTCATCAAACAGGACGTTGCTCTTTCAAAATATTAGTGTATTTTCTTCTATCTAATACACAGATATATATTATAACTTGAACAACAATAACAATGATATTATATTCCCAATGTTTCATAACCAAATAATACTACTAATTTGTAGTGGGAGAATCTCAAATCCCTACTCGATAAAATCAAATATTCCACACTCATTGCGGAACACTCCAACTCTGACCCAACAAATCGTAGGTAAATCGGCCGTCGATATTGGGTAGGAAGTGCCTTGGCAGGAGGAAAACTTTAGGTGCGAAATTGAGAGCTATTTAGGTATTGCAATATCATTGAACAGTCGGCGTGTACACTCCCACCTGCATTCTAAAGCAACATTTGTCCCATTTTGTCTGTTTATGTAGAACTATGTAAAATCAAATAGATATTTCAACAATCTGGCAACTATGGATGTGTTATTCTGTCTGACTGCCTTAATACAAGAAATTATTCCTTACTTTTTTATTTACCCTAAACCCGACAACTGTAGTGGTACAATTTGCCTGATTGAAGATAATTCTGAAATATCTTTCCGATTAAGAGGTCGGACAATTTTATGCGAATCGCCCTGTAAAACGTCAATAGGCGGCACAATCCCTTCGCACGCGAAATTTGCATCAATCGCACGATATAATATATTAGGGAAACGCTTAAAAATTTCGCCCGTTCTTGTGTGGACGGCTCGCGCTGGAACTGCCTTATAATTATTATTACACGTTTGTATACATAAGTGTGCTTATTTCCTAACTGGGTCGCTTATCACATTATCTTTTAATTGAGCCAAGTTTTGCATTGTCGTCCTTGACACAATACCAGCGCTAACTGCGATATTTTCAGTGTATGTACATACATTACATCCATTCATGCTTTTTTTGCGCGACGCATACCAGGCGGCCCAATACGAAAATCTCGGTATAGAAATTACGTTTTTACATTTACCTGCTACGGAATGATTTAAAAATATATAAAAAATTAATTAAACTGTTTCCAAATCAAATTCATACAAGCGAAAACAAATTCACCTATTTGCAAATCATATACAAGTTTCTCCACATCAAATTTAATTTCCTCTAAATCAAATTCAACTTCCTGAAAATCAAATTCAATCTTTTTCAAAACAAATTCAACTCTTTCTAAAATCAAGTTCATCCCATTGCCAATCAAATCCAACTTTCTCCAAATCAAATTCAATTGGATGCCAATCAAATTCAATTTTTTGTAAATCGTTGGCGATCCAAAGTCAACATTTTGGAAATTAAATTCAAGGTTCTACAAATCAAATTAAACTTCTGTAAATCACATCGAACTTCCAATTTTTCGCAAATCAAATTCGTCAGTTTACGAATCAAATTCACCAATCAAACTTTTACAAACAAAATTCACACGTTTAGAAATCAAATTCAACTTCCTGAAAATCAAATTCAATCTTTTTCAAAACAAATTCAACATTTTGCAAATCAAATTCATTTGATGACAAACCAGTCAACACTTCGAAATTAAATTCAAGGTTCTACAAATCAAATTAAACTTCTGTAAATCACATCGAACTTCCAATTTTTCGCAAATCAAATTCGTCAGTTTACGAATCAAATTCACCAATCAAATACAACTTTTTACAAACGAAATTCACACGTTTAGAAATCAAATTAAATCTTTTATCAGCTAAATACAATATGCTGCAATCAAATTCAGCTTTTAACTTTCTGTAAATCAAATTCAACCTGTTTCAAAACAAATTCAACAATAATTTTCAAATCGAATTCATCCCTTTGCCAATCAAATCCAACTTTCTGCAAATCAAACTCAATTGGATGCAAATCAAATCCCCGTTTGCGAACCAAAGCCAACTCTTTGCAAATTAAATTCAAATTTCTACAAATCAAATTAAACTTCTGTGAACCACATTGAACTTCCATCTTTCTGATGATCAAATCCAACTCTCCGCAAATCAAATTCATCAGTTGACGAATCAAATTCACCGTTTACAAATGAAATTCACACGTTTAGAAATCAAATTCAATCTTTTGTCAACCAAATTCAACTTCCTGCAAATCAAAATCAACCTAAAAAACCAATTAAATTTTATGCAGATCAAATTCCTTTACAAATCAAATTCAAATTCCTGCAAATCAAATTCAAATCTACGCAAAAATTTCTGTGTACACCGAAAAAAAGCAGCAAACAATTTAATTTAGTTAAACATGATTTATTTTCGGGAAACAAACAAATCTTTTTTGGTGTAATGATCAATTTATTTGTCAAAGATAAATTGTTTTATTTGGTAAGAACATTTCATTATTTTGACGAGGATTTGTTTAAATGAAACAAATAGTTATTCCACTTGAACATCTTATGAAAACTTAATTGTAACAAATGAATTCTAAATAAACATTCTTTCATTTCCTTAAATAATTTGTTCAAATTTGCATAAAAATAGCGTTTCGAAAAAAAAAATGTAAATGAATGTGCATTTCCAATCAAATAATAATGCGTTTTATTTAATTCAAAAATGCATATTTTTAATTAAGGGATGTGGAAAAGGAAAACGGTGAATCTTTTAAATCTTTTCCAAGTTTTTAAATTAAATTTTATTAGGTTATATAATCTTTAAAAAACGTAAATTAAAAATCTTAATTTCCTAATATAATCGTATCGTCGAAAAAATATTTGTTTGAATGGAACATTCGATTCGTTTTCTATAAACAAGAAATAATTGTCAATACGTGACCGCTAGATGTAGCTATGCTATATTTCGCGTCATTAGTTAAACTCACCCAACGGTATATGTGTTGACTATTTGCTATAGATTTTTCAGGATCACAGTTGTTTCCTGACCAATAAGTTCCTGACCTAAACAAACAGTTATCTAATTGGAAGAGAAAATCTCCGAAATGTTGTTTTATTATAGAATATAATTAAATCAACAACAAAAGTGTATAATTGACAAAGAAATAATGTTTTCTTATGAAAACAAATTAAAGCTTTCTTTACATAAAATAACTGTATTTTTTTCCTTTTCAAAAAACAAATGTTTGTTTGACCCTATACAAACAATTCGGTGTATCTCAATAAAATGGTAGGTTACTGGTGTTTTCTCCTTGTAGGACTACAAATAAACACAAAATAAACATGTCAAAACTACAGTTTATAAATGCGCTTAATCTCTCCAGTTACAGGCTAAAATTTTGTTTACATTACCATACCTAAACATAGGCGATATATATGAATATTTATATTTAAAATTTCTCACCCAATTAAACTATAAACAATGCCCGGGCTGTTAATTATTACGTTCGGCGAACGGAATTTGAATAACCCATTTTTTAATTTGTTTTATTTTGATTCCGAGGATGACCCTGAGAGCACGTCACTTTATTTATAATAATAATTTAACTGTAAATATAAATATAGCAGCGGAGCGATTACCGTTTCTTTTCGGTTCGGCAGGTGGCGAGTTTGGCACTTCTTTCAATTGTTGCCAATCGTCCAGATTCATGGGCGCCTGGATGATGTAGTTTCCATTCCATTTTCTTGAGCTGTCTAAGTTTTGTACCCGCTTAATATTTCTTTAGCACAAAAATACGTACTTAACTTAATCACTGTCCACTGTTTTAAAAATACTTGATACTTGAGTTTCTGGTAATTAACTTTTCCTTAAATGGACTGGAAGGTCGACGTATTAGTAATTATTTTACTTCTGCGTCGAACACAGGTATTTATCGTCTTCCTTTTTTTTACGCAAAAGGTCGCGTCAAAATTTTCCGTTATTTTCAGGAAAATTTTTACCCGCATACCGTATTTGGCATTGCTACTTAATGTTTATAAATAAGCGTACCAATTCCGTGAAAAATATAGTCAATGTCTGAGTAAATAAATAGTGTTTTGTATCGTAAAAAATATCGACAATCATACATATAATGTGACACAAGGGTATAGAAACGATACATTGGAACACCTGACGTTTCTCAAGACATACAGGTCTTGTTTCGTGATTTTTAAATAGAAAACTTGTGGAGGACCGCTAATCCGGGAGCCATGATGGATGTGAATTCCACCAGCTTGTCAGTGCTACACTAATGTCTTTAAATAGGCTCCAACAAAGTTAACTGGAATTTTTAGACATGTCAAAGAATGATTTAAATATGTTTATTTATGAAAATTTTAATGGCCCTCTTCTCCCTTTTGCCATTCCTATACCTCACCAATAAATTGAAAATATAAACCACATTCTCTACGCACAATCATAATTATCCAGAATTTGTTCATTATCCATTTTTACTATACTCCAACTGATTTAATACAATACGTTATCGTTGTCACTATCACTGATTATCACTTGACAAATATACTTTTAACATCAACCTTTTCACTCTTTGAATAGTGCTTCATATTTTTAAATACACAAGAGAAAAATATTGCTCGCGAAAATAATAAGACGATTTAAATACGTTTTATACGTTAGTGCAGCAACTCTTAAAACAGGTTCGTCAAGCAACCATAAGTTTAGTTCGGTTTCAGAAGATGCAAAAGTATCTCATATTAACTTTCAATTTACTTGTATTGAAATTATCAAATCCCTTTCCACTTGTAACTTGCACACAGCTTATTCCTTTGCGCTGGACCATACCAGTGTTTATATAAAGTATAGTTAGTCAACAGGCCTTAGTTGTGGTCCATGTCGGCTAGATGGCGGGACTATGATATGTGCAAAATCTCTTAAACGAGCCTTAGGCAAGTCAGTAAACAGAGTCAGTCTGATTATGTTTTTAAAATAAAGTCAGTCTGACCCTGTTTACCGACTTCTCCAGGGATAGTTTAAGAGATTTTGTACATATCATAGTCCCGTCATCTAGTCGACATGCTCCACAACTAAGGCAGGTTGACTAACTATACATACTTATATAAACACTGACCATACTTGTGCACCGGTCGATATCAACATAACCTCTTTGTCGACCTCGACTATCAATCCTAGAGAGTGGGGCTGGTACGGGACATTTCACCTACTGCTCGTGACATCTACCTGTTACCTGTGCCTACGGCACTAGTTTCCTTTTTGCATGCGATTGACACTGCTTTTATATATGTGATTATATGTGAGGTATACGTTAAACAATTATTTATCTTACAGACGACACGGCAACCTCGCCTTCAGTAAATCATATCACTTCATGTTCTCAAACATCTGCAACTTCTTGTAAATCAAATTCAATTATTTCAGATCAAATTCACCAATTTACAAATCAAATTCAATCTTTTGCAAATCAAACTCAACCCTGTGCAAATCAAATTCATCCCTTTGCAAGTCAAGTACAACCCTATGCAAGTCAAATTTAAATATTTAGTTAATCAAATTTACCTGTTCGCTAAATAAATTCACTTATTTGTAAATCAAATTCTTTCACGTGCTAAACAAATCGACTTATTTAATTCGTCCATTGTAAAATGAAATTAAACCTTTGCTATTAAACCAAATTTTATGCAAATCAAATTCTCACTAATTATGCTTAAACCGAAAGCCAAAACCTTCATTAGAAATAATTTTAATATGGAAACAATTATTAAAACTGTGTACGAAGTAAGTACGTGATGTTTTTTTAATACGAAGGATACACCTGATCAGTCAAACATGTTAAAAAGTTGAGCAACGCATCCTCTAATTTAATAAACAAAATAAAATTGTAATTGCATAATCGTAAACATTCAAACAAAATAAACCTTCGACTAAGCGATGTTTGCATAACTTTAATTATTATCTTATTTTAGAAAATAATGCATTTGAATATATCAAATTACAAGGCTATTTTTAGATAGATTTTTTTTTATTGCAGTCATATTAATACATATGTGCATATTCTAACGTTTACTGCTTATGAATTATTTTCGTTATTTTGCTATCTAAAAAAGCAGCTACGAAATTTAGAAAACAGATACTTCATGTTGTTTCCAAATAGACATTGTGTATAACTTTAGAGATTTTGCAACAGCAACCATTATTAGACATTTGAAAAAAAAAATATTTTGTCAAAATTTAGAAAGAAAATTTAGAAAGCAAGTAGTGGCATGTTTTAAGCTCGGTCAAATGACACAGAACTCTTATATGAACTTTATCTTGCTTTCTTTTTAACTGGGATAGTGTGGAACACCTTTGTAAAAACAATTTCCTTGAATTCCACGAAAGATTTTTTTTGCATATAATAGTTATTTATTATACAGGGTGTTAGGTTATACGATAACTGCTAATGTAGCCCTATAAGTGTGTACAATAACACAATTTTACAGCAACGGTGCTTATAGAATCAAATTACTGTAAAACCTATGCAAAATACTGCTTTATAGAATTATACCATCTCCTGTGACACTCTTATAAAATTATTCCGTAATGTCGCTTATAGTTTAATTATAGAACTATTGTATAAGGCGTTGTTAAGTTACAATTCTGTTGCGGAAAACAAATTACAAATATGGAAGCTGCTATCGAACTTAAGAGAAAAACCTCTTTAAAGCAGTTGTAGAGAATAATAATACAGTTGTTATAACATTATTATAGAGTAAATAAGTAACAAAAGCCTTTTTGTTCTATAAAGAAACGCTATATAATTATCATTTTTATATATGTAGGTTTCCCATAGCCCCATCTGACGAGACCTGCCTGTAATAGTACGAAATATTTTGATCAAAGTATAATGGGGAAATTTGTATAACATAGTCGTGACTTGTAAAAATTATTATCTGCTTGCAGAAAGAAAATTTAATTACGATAGATAAGATTTATTTGACTGCTAAGAGAAATTGATTTTCTTATAGAAAATTAGTAACATATTTAATTTAGATCATTCCAAACCTTAAACATTTTCACTTTTAGATGTTGAAGTTAAAGAGTTTTAATAGATTTATTAAATAAGATTGAAATAAGTGAAATTACCACAATAAAATATGACAACACTGTGAATATTAAGTAGTTGCTTACGAAGCATATTTGCTCTATAATCATTGCAATCGACACAAAAATGTCATATTAGTGAGAATCCATTGGAGGTACAAGATGAAGCCTTTCTTTCTGTCGCCATATTGCGAAGAAGGAAAAAAAATCTTAATTAAAAATATGTACAATATAAATAGGTGAAATGATATCAATAATATGGATATACTTACTTTCTGACTATTTTATGTACAGTCGGTTGTTAAATTCATCAATTTAGAAAAAAAATGTTTTATTAAATTTCCAGCATCATAGGAAATATAAGGTTAACTGAGGGCACGTCAAAAAATTACCGTTATGTACCACATATTTCAGGATAAAACTTTTTCCGCATTAAAATGTACTGCTCTCCGATGGACAAACAAACTAAGCAATTCGTAATAATGGATGTAAGTACTCCTATGCAGGCTGATTAGGCCCATCTTATTGGTTCTTATTGGCCCGTCCATATTATTTCTAACATGTGCTATACAGAAACATTTTGTTTTTAAACGAGTTTAAAGTTCTTTAAATATAACACCATGCAACACAAAAATTGTATAGCAAAGTGCTATAGAATTTTTAGGAGATTGCTTTGTAACTGTGTTATAAAAATTCTTTAAGACTATAATTATTTCCTGCAAGCTTTACAGAACCGCTTAAAGAACTAAAAGGTTCTATAGAACGGTGCCCATTTTTATGGTATAAGTGTTGTAAGAACGTTTTGAAAATGTTCTTAGAACAAACATTGCTCTATAAAATTTGCTCTGGAAATGTTCTTACAATTTTTACAGAACAAGAAATTGTTAGCTGGGTCCGGCAATCAATGACGAGAAGATTGAATGCTTGTATCCAGGCTGGAGCAAGTCATTTCGAACATTTATTGTAGATTGAGAAACTTTACATGTATTATTACTTGTTGATAATAAAATGTTACTGTCGCAAATTTTGTTCACCTCTTCGAAACAAAGGAGTTTTTCAGAAATCATCATAGGATAAAATATTCTTAGAATAGGCCAAGGAATAACCCCTTGAATTTTTGCCGCATGTTTACCTAACACCCTGTATATCGATGTAGTCATGCATACTTTGTCAAACATTAGTCGCCATATTGCTAATTGAGTTCATTTGTAATTGTTTGTGGTTCAATTTGCTGACATTTTTTTTCTCAGTAAGGGAAATGTAATCCTTATAGAGACTCCTGACAGTAAAAAAAAGTAGCAACACTCTGTATAATCTCTTTCACAAATAAAGTAATATATAAACCATAAAAATGAAGTATCATACCACTCCATTTATTGCGTCTTGTGTTTGAGTAGTTCTAATAAAATAACTACAGATACCTGTTAATTTTTTTCACCGTCTATTATTTCTAGATTATAACTGTAGTTTTTTTTCGTTTCAGAACCGCTGCAGGAACTGGTTAGACGCGACAAGGAAATGTCGATGAGCGCCCTCAAGGTTACGGGGGAACGAAAAAAGCCATTGTAAACAAAATGCAGGTTTCGTATGCAAGTGGTGGGCGGCGTGGCCACCAGGAACTCCTGTTCCGGTTCGCGTGAAGAATTGCACAATCTAGTCGAAACATACCGAAAAGTGTAAAAATACAGCGTGGGTCACTGAAAATTTGGCATCCAGATCTTCTCTAATTTGATGCAAAAACTAAAAAAAGTCAACATTTCTTTAAATAGGACTTATTTTATAGATGTACTCATTCCTCAAATTCCTGCCCTACAGCGGGAGTGACCTTCATTCTTAAACTCTTAAATGAAAGGTAGTGTTGTGATGTATAGTTTTATAGGACATTCAATTATTTTGTCAATGCATCTACGTCAATTTTGAATGATCAGCTTTCAAAACAGTAATGTTCGTATATAAATGATTGTTTAGATAATGTAACCACTTTGGTTTGATAAAAAATGTAGCAAATGTGCATAAAACAAAGAAACAGTTTAGTGCTGTATTTATTTATACGACGATAACAAAATATGACGTTAAACCACACAAGGGTACAGAAAGATACACAGGAATTTCTTTAAATATTTGAATTCGTCCAAGAATATTTATACATGATATATTAATTTTTAAATAAAACTGATTCGCCCATGAAAATCAAATTCAATCTTTTGCAAATCAAATTCAACCATCTTCAATTCAAATTCACCCATTTACAAATCAAATTCAACTTTCTGCAATCAAATTCACCAGTTACGAATCAATTCATCAATTTGCAAATTCAACCTTTTTCAAATTAAATTGACAGCTTATAAATCAAATTCAAACTTTTGCAAATCAAATTCAACTCTGCAATTCAAATTTACCCGTTCGCTAAGCAAAATCACCCATTTATAAATCAAGTTTAAGACATTGCGAATTAAATTCAAGTTCCTGCAAATCAGATCAACTTTCTGCAATCAAATTCACCAGTTTACGAACTAATTCACCAATATATAAATCAAATTCAACTTTTCGAAAATCAAATTCACACACAGAACAAATTCGAACTTTTGCAATCAAATTTGACCCTTTGCGAATTAAATTCAAGTTCCTGCAAATCAAATTCAACTTTATGCAATCAAATTCACCAGTTTACTAATCAATTCACCAATTTGAAAATTCAACCTTTTTCAAATCAAATTTAACTTCGTAAATTAAATTCACACATTTACAAATCAAATTCAATCCTTTACGAATTAAATTCAAGTTCCTGAAAATCAAATTCAACTCTCAGCAATCAAATTCACCAGTTGACGAATCAATTCAACCTTTTACAAATTCAACTTTTCACAAATCAAATTCACACGCTTACAAATCAAATTCAACTTGCTGTAAATCAAAGTCATTTGTTATCAAAATGCTGTATAGTACTCAAGAAAGGGTTAGATGAACTAGTGAGAAAATTTCGTGAAACTGAATCTGTGGCAAATAAAAAAAGGGTTATCCAAAATCCAGTAAGAAATGAAGCACATAAAGTTGCTGTTTGGGATCACATTGTGACGGTGTTTCATTAGTCCAAGGGTTTCAAGTGTATAAAATTCACGTTATTATAAACGCGCTCTGTATCAACAACACTTTAAAACCGCATTATTGAATTTATTCTAATCGTTCCTGATCTCGATACAACAGTCTATAAAATGACAGAACGAGTTCTTTCAATTTGAGGAATTATAATCACTTCCAACCAGGTTAATATCATTCTGTAATTGGATATTTTAATTTCGCCTAGTCATGGAACCTATTAGACACGACCTGTTAATTTGCAAAACGGAAAAAGGCTCGCCAGTTTAAAGAAAAACGCGTCCGCGACGGCGGCGTGAAATGTGTAGTAACACGGCCAAGCCCTGTTAGATACCCTCTCAGCATTTCGTTTGGCGGATTTGGTAGACGAGGCCTCAGCCTTCTTTAGATGAAGAAGGCTGTGCCTCAGCGCTTCGCGTGTGACGTCACTTCAGTAGGGGCAGGTTATGCCATGAGGCAAAATGTCACGACGTGGAATGCTCTTAGTTCCACTGCGCATCCATATACAGATTTGGAAAGTGAGGATCTTGATGGTGAATTGTATTTTGCCGCTTGCGTGTATTTGTGTCATGCTACACGCATACTTCGACCACAGCATGTTTGCATCAAGCAGTGTTGCCAGGTGGGAAAAATTCAGTGCATGAGAATAATATCAAAATAGCATGAGGTTTGGAGAAAAAAGCATGAGATGGCTTAATTTATCAAAAAACACCTCTTGACACAGCTTAATTTTTAATTACTTTTGTAATGCCATTTTTATTTCATTAAAAAGCATTATGTTCTGCTATTTTATCATAATATTACATTGTAAGTACTTACAGGTACTTACTTAAAAGTTATTCACCACGTAACCTTTCTAATTTATTTTATTGGGCGAACGTTGAGGCGCAGTTGACGTGACGCAGGGTGACTCACGGGTCGTAAAATCTGTTGTTTCCAGAAAATGTAGGTACCCTTACGGAATAGAGTTAAGAATCACTGCAATACAGCGTGAATACAGCACACACACCGCATATCCGTAGACTGTCATACCCGTGTATTCATTGCTAATTATTAAGAGAGCAGTCTACAATAAAGGACATTTCAAGTACCCAAATATTGTAGATACCTACCTCTATCTATTCAATTTTGCCCTCGATTTTGCCTTTATTTCTCGTTAGGTCTTTGTTTTGGTAAATTTCAAAGAGTAATTTTAATAATTTTATTATTTCTTTTTGTGTCTATTAAAAAGCATGAGATTTTGTAATCAAAATATGAGAGCATGAGATTTCCTCGGAATACATGAGATCTCATGCAAAAGCATGAGACCTGACAACACTGGCATCAGTTGACCGGACAGTTAGATATGCAATGGCGAATTGGCGTTGGCGATACGGAACCGATTACCGTAGTAGTGGGGAATGCTAGACCAATGCACGTCGCCGCCCCTCTTAAAGTTCGTACCTTCCCTGGAATGAAGCGGCAATTTCTACTTTCTCTGTAAAGATCCGCAATTTCCGAATCTGTAGAGTGACAAACCTAGGAGCAGACAAAAGGAGACACATGAGTCAGCAAAGAAATACTTCATTGGTTATGTATGTGGGTGCGAGAGAGTCAATCATCTGCACGTACGATATGAATTGTGTTCTTAATTTCCCATTATTTTGTTTGTAAACACGTCATTGGCGTACAGTGTGGTTAACCAGTACATTATTTTATCTTGTATTTCGTTAGTGTTATTCTTTGTGTATTTTTGTGGGTGTTATTGTTGGAACATGTCATGTTTTATAAGGGACTGTAAAATTAACCAGCATATAGCACCAAATAATTCTTCATATCCAGAATTTAATTTAATTTCAATTCACAATCAGCTAAATCTTTATTGCTCCGCCATTGCTAAGAGACACAAATCAAATATGGCGCTGACCACAAGTAATTCATTCGCGCAGCTTGACGAGCATTCCAGTCATCATAATATAAAATTTCATTTCAGTGCGAAATATACACCAGAGCGATACGATTCGTATCTAATATACGATAATTATGATAAAATTATTTACTTGACACACTCATTGGAACTATTGACAGTAATCGTATTTTTCTCATACTAATCTTACGTCATTATCATCCATAGATTAATTAGTAAAGGGGCATGCAATTGTTTATATTTTGAAGCGATACTTCAAACGGAGGCTGAAATAGTATATTGTCATATAAGAATAAAAGTGTCACTTTTGATCCGAATAAAACGTGCTATTTTATATATTTTTCGGAATTAACAATATTGTGTAAAACTAACTACTCTGCGGACTAAAGTCCCGACCAGCGTCGAATTACACCCACAATATCTACCCCTGTGTAATTGTTCATTGATAGGAATTGCAGATTTGACTTATATTAGCTTAAAATACCTTTCTAATACAGTAAAAATGCTTTATTTTATTTCTTCAACCGAAATCCCCATTTAATTATTAATTTATGCTTTGAAATTATTCAAACCAAATTTTGGTAATAAAGCAAAGTAGGTAAATGGGCTATATCGATGTAGTCATATCAAACATTAATCGCTATATTACCAATTGAGTTCATTTGTGATTGTCTGTGGTTCAATTTGCTGAAAATTCTGTAAACATGGAATCTAATGAAGATTTAGGTGTCCCTGAAGAGATACTGGAGAGTACGAAAGAGGTTTCTTTGAATCTCCCAAAGAAATCTCGAGAAATGTATGTGTCTACCAACGTTTTATGGATTGGTGCAAAGAAAATACCAACAAGTTGTATTCAGAGCTTCTATCGATGGTTTATTTCTCAATCTTAGCAAATAAAATGAACCCATCAACGCTTTGGCCGCAATATTCAATGTTGCAGTTAACGTTGAATATAAAGAAGGGGATTGATGCAAATATTCAATTATGTGTGTTCTCAAGAGACAAAATGAGGGATATGTATAAGAAGAAATCGCGAGTATTTACAAAGGAGCAAGTTGAGAGTGGTAATGATAAACCAAGCCCGTTATCATTTCTGATTTCACATCTGAAAATAATGAAAACGTGTGGACTGCTTTGAGCATTGCTCCAAGAATGAGGGTAGTAGCAGTTTCAATGTGCATAAACAAAAATTATTGTTGAATAAATTTTTATAAACTAAAACTTGATTAACACTTTTAACCTAAGAATTAAGTTTCAACTTTAGCTTCTAGGATTAAAAGTGAATACTAAGATACCTTTTTTTCTCAGTAAGGGAAAATGTCAACATTACAGACTCCTGACAGTCAATAAATGTCATAGTTTTGTGATGGTTGGAGAAAATACCACATTATACTATAAGGGAGAGAAATGCGTTATTTTGGCAAAGGTGCAATTTGAAGCCCGAGGGGTACAATGCACCGAGGACAAAATAGCATCTCTCCCGAATGGTATATACTATTTTTTCCACGGTCTGATTAACTTAAAAACTCATATTTTGTCATTATGAAGTAAGTAGCACCAGAATTATTGTATTCGGATTTGAGCATTTATTTAGTAGTCGTCGAGTTATTGTCATAACTACAAAATAAACAAACAAAAAGAATTGTCAAATTAAGGTGCTAGTTTGGTTTAGTTTAAAGTTTGTTTAGGGCACAATGAATAATTGTGAGTCGGAAGAGATTGTGGAGGCTGCAAATATTGCAGTAAGCAATTTGCTGTCTACGAAGTCAATATCTTTATACGATACAGCCTACAATCGGTTCAAAAATTGGTGCGCCGAGAAAAGTGTTCAAGTATACAGCGAGAATGTTTTGTTGGCATACTTCAGTGAAAATGCAAAGAATTACAAGCCTTCCACATTATGGGGGCAATATTCTATGGTTAAGTCATGCTTGATAATTTACGACAACATAGATATAAGCAAATTCCCCAAGCTGATCGCATTTTTGAAAAGAACCGGTGACGGATATCAAGCGAAAAATCGAAAATATTGACAAAGGGTGAAATCGACCGTTTTCTATCAAGTGCAGATGACAAAGAATTCTTAATGATTAAGGTAAGATTACTTTTGTTGTTAGGTATTTCAATTATTAAGTATTTTGATTTTTTATAGATTGGATTAATTCTGGGGATTGCCGGAGCTTGTCGAACTGATGAACTAGTCAATTTAACTGTAGATGATATTGAGGATGTAGGCTCTTCCTTGATTGTAAAAATTCCAAACACTAAGACAAAGATTCCACGAACCATTCTGGTTACCGATGTGGGAAATATGCTTGAATTGTTTCGAAAATACCTGTCCCTTCGTCCTCCCCACGTCAAGCATAAGCGCCTTTTTTTGTACTACAAAGCAGGAAAATGTAGTTCGCAGCCAGTTGGCAAGAATACCATGGGAAAAATTCCGAGTGTAGTATAAAATTACCTGATGCTGCATGTTATACTGGTCACTGCTTACGAAGATCTTCAGCGACATTGCTGGCAGATGCTGGTGTGGATATCACGACAATAAAGCGTCATGCTGGTTGGAAATTAACGACAGTCGCTCAGGGTTATGTCGAGAACTCCATTGAAAATAAGACCAAAATTGCTAATCAGGTTTTAGTAGGTACCACTACTATAGCGCAATCACAAAAACTGTAAATGTAAGCGAAACTAATGTTCCTTCTAATATTAATTTTGAATTGAATTGTACAAATGTAACATTTAATTTAAATAATAATATAATATCTCTACCCCTCATTCTAATCACGAGGATTAGCCCAGAAGTCGAAGACTTGTGCGGGAGAGGGGGCGGCATATTATTATTAAGCAGGCCGCATTTTGCGCCCAGGAACGACTTACGTTGGTAGGCCCTAACCACCATTCAGTGCAGGAATGAGGGAAACCTGGAAAACCTCATTAATTAGGGGGGTAGTTAAATGCCAACCGGTATCAATCTCTCACATTGATCCAAGTCAACATTCTTCCACCCTACCATACCCGCAGAGAGGGTGCCAATCTCTCCACGAATTTAGCTTATATACGGTCTACCGGCTGCAGGGGTCGAACCCACAGCGATCCAGTCACCTCGATTCAAGTACTGACGCCTTAAACCGCGCGACCACTGACCGATCCTGTCAATAAATAATTTCAATGTTATCTTTTTTTTTGCATGAAAAACGTTCTCCATAATGTAAACTCCCTTGGGAATAATCGACTACTTCTGTTTTAATTTTGATGTCATAGAAACTGATTTCTACTCCCAACCGTGGAAAAAATCATTTGTAGTTCTTTGTACTCTTCCTCGTAATGTAATGTCAGTTCACTGCACTTTGAACGCTGAAAATTTTGTTGACTGATAAATTACGAAATTAGGGAAACAACGATGAGCGCATCAGCTTCTATAATAATATAATTTTTTCCACGGTGTTAGTTGCGCTAGTTTTAGCAACATGGAATAAATATACTAATTAAGGTCATTAAATATTTTTGGAACAGGCTCTTAAACTAAACCCATAAACTGGTAAAACAAAGCAAATTACATCCCCTTAAAATAGCAGGCGCCTAGACCAGTAATATGCCTCGCCTCTTTCAAACAATACAAATGACGAATATACGTTTTAAAATGACTTTCCAGAAATTTAAACACATACGGCAAGGTACATATTTCAACGGAGATTAAACGCAGTTCTTGTAATATAAAGCGCAAACACTCGTAAAGCCAACGAAACAAACATAAATAAAGGGTAAAGGCGGCGATGGAAACGTCAGTTTAAGGTGTCCATACGCGGCGATGTTCGTCTGGCGGATACCAAAATCTCAAAAAATAGTATGTAGGTAGAAGAAAAATAAGCACAAAAATAAAATTCTTGATGTTTTGTTTATTAATTGTTACTTATTTATGATGTCGTATATACTGATATATCGAGAGCATTCGACATACTTGATCATGATCATGCCATATTGTTACAGAAATAATAATCGTGTGGTTTGTCTTTTAATTTAATTAATCTGTCAATTTCTTACCTGATGGACAGAAAACAATGTCATGTTCAATGGTTCAATCTACTGAATACGTAGCTTCATATGGAGTACCTCAGGGAAGCAAGCTGGGGCCTTTGTTATTTAATATTTTTATAAATGACATAGTTAATGTCGTTTAAAAGCTTTAGGGCCGGTACTTTCATTCGGAAATGAATCAGACGATTCAGTGTTGTTAAACTAATCAAGTAATTTAATCATGATTAAGAATTGCTGTGTACTTTATTCCTATTTTAACAACTTGTTTGCAAATCGTTGGTTAACCTTTGTTGGCAGCAATGAATATTTAAAAAATAGTTCTAATGTACCATGTACCACAGAAATAAGAGAGAAATAGTTCTCTGGATTGTTGATTTGAGGTTACGTAACCTTGTTTTCTGTTTAGTCTATATGTGTTCGGTGTTCAAACGCAAAATAAACCAGAATTTTTTGAAAAAGTATAATTTGTTAGCTGTTGGATGTGCAATAGTTGTGGTGGCAAGGTACAGGACGAGCTTTTCTGCATTATTTGAAGATAATAAAGAAAACAATAGAATAGCATTTGTAATTCTTTTTATTATTCGACCTGCTGTAGTCTTGTGGACACCGATAAAATCCCCAATTGTAATATAAAAACTTCCGGTGCTGTAAAATCTCAACGTCAATAAAAGTTGACTTCTAATGGAGACTTCATGATATCTACAATAAATATGATATGCTTCAGGCTCTACTATTTATGAGCGAGTTTGAAAAACTTACTGTGTATTATCATTATATAAATGTGGTTCTAATTCACGTAAAAAATTATTCACAGTTTTTTTAAACGAAACCTACTGAAAAACTATCATCCAAATCAACAAAATAATATCTTCTTTCTTGAACTGTATATGTCGTCATATTCATTACAAAATCTATGATATCTTCATCATTATCATTTAACTCTTCGAGATCCAATCCACAATATCAATTAAAAATAAAAGTAGAATGACAGATAAACCAAAATGTGAGGTTACGAAACCTTGATTTGTACATTAAATCGGGGGTCTATAGGTCCGTCTCTAACAGCACCACGCCAATTTAATTATGATTAATCATAATGCCGAAAGTCTTCAAAAGATCTCTGTTAAATTTGATCAACTGTTAAAGTACGTTAATCATGATTAAATGAGACTGAAAGTACTAGCCCTTTAATATCAAAGCAATGTGGACCTTATAATTGCATTTTAAGAGTTGTATTATTTGAGGAGAATTTATAGTAGAAGTGGAGAAACAAAACATCAGTAATTTTATTTTTGTTATTACTTTTGCTCTACGTGTTTTATTTTTCGAGATTTCTGTACCTAAAAACAGACTGTACAAATTTAATCATTTTACGGCGACAAATACGAATTGTGTAAAATTATTTGTATTTGTGGAAAACACTATTTCAAGAATGGTGAGTTATGACGGCGTTAAACGATCGCGGGAACCGTCTAATAGCGCGCAGTGTGTGGAGACCTTCAGGATAAAAATATTGCACAGTTTCATTCGGAGTGTGTTGGGATAAATTGACGTTACTCGCCGTGCTGATGCACTGCTCCGCAGAAAACTGGGTCACCTAATTCGCCAAACGATTGGTTTGACCCATTTTAATCCGCCTAACACAAGCCAGTAGGAGAGCGATTGCAGATGAGGTAAGTGCATGGTCGAGAGATCTGCCAAACACAATCATTTTCTCTGGCAATACGGATTATTTTTCGTCTCTCAATAAAAGCACTTATACTATTCCACAGATATCTATCCCAAAGTGACCGGTAGAAGGCAATTGGAGTAAAACATTTTTTTCACTTCATAATTTTTGTATATATCTGGCGGTAGCTTTCACTTTATTACGGTGGGCTACTATTTGAGCCAAGGTTTTTATTAGGGGCAATTAAAATGATAACAATTTCATTTGGAAGTAGGTAGATATCTCGGTAGCCGTTATATTGCAGTTTTTATTATTTTATTGTTGTAATAGCGACAGGTCAAGAATTTTATGCAGGAACTTTTACATTAGATGTAATCGCAAAATACCATTCGGTAGCTGTACAGACGATAGGCCTATCCGTTTCAGGCGTAGAATGGTTCTATAAAATGGCAATAGCAAAATAAAAGAGAAAACATAGAACATATTTTATCCATATTTTCTACACACAAAATTTCTCCCCCTGCCCCCTTGCACCTGTATCTATAAAAGAATTGAAAAATTGAAACCAAAGAAAAAGCAATTAATTATCTTGCAATCGGAAAGGAACATATACATGGTGGTCTGTTTTTCATTGCTCACCATTGGCATCACAGAAACTGTAAAATATACAAATTAGAAAAAATTACGCATTTTTATGGCTATTAAGATAATCCAAGATCCAACAAATCTTCTCAAGACTTCTACCGCCGTTGCTGAATTAATGTGAAGAGTCAGAACATAGTAATTTTAGAAAATGGTTCTAACGTCATTATTTCTTAATAAATAGAGCTCAAATTTGTTAGAGAGGGATAAGAATATATGAGAAATGAATTTTCGTCGAAATGAATTTCTAAGGCCATTACTTTCGGTTATCTATCAATTCTTTTTTATTTTGTGGGCGCCACCTTGATAGTACCATATGTAGAATAAAATTACAAATACGTCAATATGTAACACTATTATTTTATTTGAAAAATAATTTATCTAAAAAATGCAGTTCTTGACGTAACAACTTTTTCCCTAATTTGAACCACCCTGTATATTTTACGGTTTCCGCGATGTCAACGGTGAGCCATGAAAAACGGACCGCCCTGTATAGAAAACAACAATTGAATGTTGTTACCGAGATGTGCATTTAATACGACATATATGCCATATTATATTTATTTTTGATAGTTTGCATAATATTTTGGTTTATTAGCTGTTCCTTCAAAATGGCTAAAATCAAGATTGCTATGCAAAAAATTAATATAAATATGAAATAAGTGCATTTTTTCTAACAGGCTAACAGACAACGTGAAAATAAACAATTTTCATTGGCTAACCTGTGGTCTAAACTGTCATATGTTCCAGAAAGCTAACCAAAAATTGTCATGCTTACTTAATCCGACCTGTCAACTGTTTACAATGCACAAATGGGTAAATCGCTAGTTCAGCGTCGTTAATGGTGCGGGCGGGAACATGTCTCGTCGACTGTAAGTTCATTTACGTAGTTTTATTTCAAAATGTCTTATTCAAAACAAGAATTAGCCGATATAGTGTGACAATGTGCATACCGAACACCCATATCGTCTCCGTCAATGTACAACAAGATTTTATGGCCGTCAGATAATTTTTTATTTCACCTCCCATTGGAAGAAAATTATTAGCTCGAAGAAATAAATCCGAATAATATTTGTAGAATTACCACATACTGATTTATGGTAAGTAGTTTATTTCTATTATTATTTAAATAATTTCAGTTCTGGCGGTATTTTTATCAATGTTTAATCGAACCACAAATAAAAGTTGGCATTTCAACTATACTCGCAACAAGAATTCAGACGACTTACGTCATACGAACAAATGAATAATTCATTATATTTTCATCAAAATATTTAAGAAACTGCAACTGATAGTAATAAAACTATATACTACACTAAAAGTTTGCATTATATTTTGCACTAAATTGCAAAAAATGATTCTTTTTAACGCCACCAAATATCGAAAATTACGTTGACAATAAAAACAAATGTATAACGTCAGCCCTGACGTAAGACGTCTGAATTCTTGACGCGAGTATAGCAAAAAACGTTGAGAGGTAACTGTTCTGACGTTGCCACACTTGAATATTTTACTTTGAAATATGACATTTTAGACTGCATATCGAACTCGTGTAGGAATATTTTATTTAGAACCACTTTACTTTAAAATAAATTAATTATTCAGATTTTTACACACGTTTGGTTTTCTATAAAAACAAAAATATTGCGATTCTGCAGAAATCATTAAATACTTTATCGACATAAACGTTTACTCTGTACCTTAAACTGTTTCCTTTAACAAAATCAATTGGGTATAACTTTTATATCGATATCAAACCTGCAGTTGTTTAATTTAACTCCCAATGTTCTGAAACTTTCTTCATTCATACTTCTACATGACTTACATACTTTGTTTTCGAGTACTGACTCTAATGACTTCCAAGTCGTTTATGAGCGACAGCTGACAAAAGAAGCCCTAGTATTGTACCTTGTGGCACTCCAATTTTGACCAATCGCTCCGCCCTTCCGTGCGAATGAAAGAGCAAAGAGCGACTGAAACAAGCATTTTTTCTTTCGAAAACAAAGACGGGCTAGTCTGGGTCCCATAATGCAGTCGCCGTGTTCGAGTTTCACGCTCCATCGATCCTACATGACGTTTCGTATTTTCTGTAGCCCAAACATAGCGATCGCACCGCACGAATCGTGGAGACGGCTGCGAAATTAAGCAGCGAACCACGGAGGCATGAAATAGGATCGTGTTCCGCACCTAGTGTGGACGCCGGCACGAGAGCGGCTCTTAGTTCAACTACGGAACCGTTGCACCCAGTACTATACGGCTTAATTCTTTAAGTTAATTAAAAATTAATTCTAAAAGTTTCCTCGCACTGTTATGAATACTAGCCTTTGATACCAAATATCTAGTACGAGTACGATAAAGAAATAACTTCATAGAAAAGCTGGTAATCGATAATAGGGTCGTTTGGTCAAAGCATTTATGATGTATAGTCAGTAGCGGCGTTAGGGTAGAGCGCGGTTGGGCGATCGCCCAGGGCGCCGGATAAAAGGGGCGCCGCAGGCACCCCTTTGTAGCCCATCGCTCATAGTGAGTTGGGGGGGCGCCGTAGAAATCTCGCCCAGGGCGCTGGTAGTGTTAAAACCGGCACTGTGTATAGTTAACCAAATAATTTGAAGTAGATCTGGTATGTAGTTTTCGAATTATTTGAGCTCAAATTGGAATTAAACGCTTCTGAGGTGTGACGTCGTTGCCTCCTACAACCTATACGAAGCAACGACGATGCTCGTACAAAGGTCTTTCTGTGTTAAGGACACCGTATTCTTGAAATAGTGTTTTTTACAAATACAAATAATTTTAGACATTGAAGAACTGAATGTGATTTCATGCCACTTGCGAATATTCAAAGGTACTGAAATAAAACGAATATACAGGGTGTCCGGAAATGATTAGCAAAAAATTCAGGGGATAATTCTAGACCGAAAATAAAATTTCTAAAATTGATTATTAACGAAGTTACAGGGTGTCAAAGTTAAAATTTTATTTTCGATATTTGTAAATAACTTCTTAAGAAATCCAAATATTTACATAAAATTTGTAAATCGGGGGTTTTTGCGGACGAGAAATTCAAATATGTTTCTAATTTTGACGTCACTAGTAGAGGGCGCCACTTGGGCACACAATGTTTCTTTAAATGACAGAACTTTTTTGCATGTACTTAATGTATCCATTTGACTATCGAAACAATCGATTTTTGTACCTATTTTATTTGAAAAAGGTATACCTTGCTGAAGTCGATAGACGTAATCATGTTTGAAATAATTCTATTTGAAATGCTCAGTGCACCGGGTAAAAACTGTTTTGGTTTCAGGTAAAGTGCCTTTTCTGCTGAAAATACAGCAAAATGTTACTTGGAAAAGTTGTTCAGAATCGTAAATCATAGAGACGTGCAAAATTTCAAGAAGATCGGCGAGGTTTGTTGTTTTATGTTTATTATTTTTTACATGACTATTCCTATATGTATGTATGTATATCTTTGGAAATAAATATTATTATTATTATTATTATTATTAAACCATTTTTCAACAAAGCACAAAGATTTTATCAAAGCAGACCGATTTTTTAAAATTTTGTACATCTCCATAATTTACCGCTCTGAACAACCTTTTCAAGTAACATTTTGCTGTATTTTCAGTAAAACAGGCACTTTAACTGAAACGATAACAGTTTTCAATCGGTGCACTGAATATTTCAAATAAGATTATTTCGAAAACTGTTACTCCTAATGACTTCAATAAGGTATACCTTTTTCAGATTTAACAGGTAGGAGAATCGATTGTTTCGATAGTCAGATTGATACATTAAGATGCAAAAAAGTTCTGTCATTTAAGAGAAACATGATATGCTATAAGTGGCGCCCTCTACTAGTGACGCCAAAATTAGAAACATATTTGAATTTCTCTTCCGCAAAACCCCCGATTTACAAATTTTATGTAAATATTTGGATTTTTTAAAGAGTTACAAATATCGAAAATAACTTTAACACCTTATAACTCCGTTAATAATCAGTTTTGAAAAAATGTTATAGAAAGAGGTAGCATTTATTTCGGTATAGAATTATCCCCTGAATTTTTTGCTCATCATTTCCGGACACCCTGTGTAACAACCAAAAGCGGTCTAACCAACAAATTTTTAGGTACAGAAATCTTTCAAAATATGTATTTTTTTAAATTTAACTGTAGATGTAAATATTGTTATAACATAACTTATATAGTTCTGCATATAAGATTGATCACTTTTGTTTATAAGTATGTGAAAATAATTGTTAATTTCAAGTCATTAAAAATTAAGTAGATTATGGTGAGATGTAACTGGTCTGCTACTTCCTGCTCCGCCTAAGCGTCTCGACTTGCAGAAAGCGACCTACAATATCGTAGGTACTTAACCGCAGACCTCTCGCCCCGGGCGATGCGCCATTAAATCTATAAATGATACTGCAGGAAACAACTACTCCGCGGGCTAATGCCCCGACCGGCATTGAATTATACCTGCAGTATCTGTGTGAAACAGCCAAGAACCCTTGTCGACCACTCCACCAGACATAGACCCGGTCTGTAAAAAAAAAGTAGAGTATGTTATAAGTTTAATTTGTACATCCTAAACTATTTTTTATAAAAGACTTTTTCATTATAAATATTCTTACAAAACCGCTGTTTATTTTTTTCCCACTATAAACGTAACACTTTGTCACTCGTTATCTTTTTAGCTAAAGCCTCCATATTTACAGTTTTAGCTGTAACTAATATTGTATTTTTTCGTTTTAATTCCAAGAAAATGATAAAATATGCACATAAAATGTTGTTATATGACTGATGTTATACGTAAACACAAGGTTAAAACGAACTGGAAATATATTAATACTACAATGTATGATATCTCTTCTAGACCTATTTTCAGTCCTATTGTAAACAAAAATAATGTGAATACATAGTATGTTTTCACAATAAGTATTTCTACAATATACCGCAGAAAACATCGCTATATTATCCTGGAAAAACTACTATACGATTGTATTTCTATTTTAAGATTTGGCAGGGCTTAACCACAAGTTTTTGGTAAACGGAAGTGGGGAGAAATATAAATTTGCGGTTTGTACTATCGATATATCTCAGATATCACACGTACTAATGACCGATCTAACCAACTAAACAAAATTAGTTCTAAATACATTACAGTATGTACGCCAAATTGAAAATTTAAGTATGGAATAAATTCAGTAAAAGAAAAAAATATATTTTTTTGGGCAAAATCCTGGAACAAGTCCATTTTATTAAAAAAAAAATACACAAATTTACGTGAAAGTCAATACTCAATCATCATTAATGCGTATAATAGTTAATTAGTTAGCTAACAAGATTCTTCAATTCGTGTAGAATAACTTCTTCCAAACTCAGACGTTCTACAGTGGCGGCCCGTGGGTTTTTCAAAGGGTGGGCACAAAAAATAAATTTAGATTCATTTAAATGTATTGCAAGAACAGAATGTAATTCTGCAGAAAAGTTAATTAAACCTATATATAAATGCCTGGATTTTTGAACAAAGTCTTCTCATCATGACCTCGCAAGGCTAATTCGAAGGCTCCACAAAAAACTTTATACACATTATTAAACGACGCAAAATGTGACGATTTTTTCCACCTGTTTATTATGACCGACGTCCTAACTTATAGCGCAAATACGCACTATACTCGCGACAAGAATTCAGACGACTTACGTCATACGAACAAATGAATAATTCATTATATTTTCATCAAAATATTTAAGAAACTGCAACTGATAGTTATAAAACTACATACTCGACTAAAAGTTTGCATTATATATTGCACTAAATTGCAAAAATGACTGTTTATAACGCGACCAAATATCGAAAATTACGTTGACAATAAAAACAAATGTGTAACGTCAGCCGTGACGTAGACGTCTGAATTCTTGACGCGAGTATATCTAATTGTTCACGTATGTCAGTTTTTCCTAAAACACGAAAGTCCATATATGCTTTTAAATGAGTCACAGAATTTTCATGTTTTTTGGCCCTATCCGCTATGTGCTTTAAATCGTCAAGTCCGTATTTGGTCCACGCTGTAACATATGAAACAAACAAAACATAACAATTTATTTGTCACAGAACAACCATATTTCTCGTATATGTTTCTATTAAAAACTCTATTATATGTTCTAGCTTTACTTCTTTACTTTAGATTCGTAATTAATATATAAATCAGTAGGCCTACCTTTCTTTTTAATTAAATATTTTTGATCAAATGGCACTGGATTGTTTTTTAACAGATACTGAACAGAATTTATTTCTGGTTCCGGATCCATTTCTTTTAATAAGTATGTACAAATACACAGAATCACTTTAAAATTATATCTATAATGAGAAATCGCCTTTAAAACCAGCAAAGTTAAAACACAAATTTGTTTACACAACTATTCTGCAAGCGAAATATATTTGTATATACAAGTACGTACTAAACAAAGCAAGCGACTACTGAGAACTGAAAACTGAATGCCGGAGGGAGACGGAGTGATGGAGATTGGAGGGAGACAGTGGAGACTAGTGGAGAAGGGACAGAGACACGTATTTCAGTGCCCTTTGTCGGCTTTAAATCGCCGAATTTCATTTACTCCGAGGAGTCCCGAACGTCGGAAAATGAACCACGTTTGGAGACAATTCTTGGGTTCCCAGGAAATAAAGTTTGATATAGTTCGGCGCGTGGATGGTTGACGGGAAATAAGTTTTGAGTAGTTTTTCGCAACCGATAATAGAATTACAAAAAAATATATAAATTTATAATAGCATCATATATTTCTTTGTGACATGTACAGTAAAGGGTGGGCACGTGCCCTTGTGCCCCTTAGCACCAGCCGCCACTGCGTTCTAACACTCAAATCAGTGTTGTTGAATGTGTCAATTCTAAATATTCACTGCCATTAAATGAACTAGATTTGTAGTTTTATAGTAATGTGAATAATTTGGAGATATTTTATTGCTATAGTTATTTATATTTATGTTGAAATTTAAAATAGTGATGGCAGCCCCCGACGGATTTTCTTTGGTTTTTTATTAAGTTCATAGAGAGTTGAATATGTTGTTGGCATATCTACATCTTTGAGAACTAAATAGGTGCAATCGTTTGCCATATTAATGACACTCTCTTAAAACAGTTTTTGAACTTCTGCAATTTCTGAGTAGAGATTTAATTAAATCTTTATTAGTGAGTGAAACAACTCATAACTATAGTGTTAAAAATGTAAAGTAGATTTCATTCCGAATACGTTAGAAGTTCGAAAGAAAATCGCAAAATTAATTTTAGTGAGTGTCATTATTATTGCAGACGATTGTACATAGGGAAGTGATATGAAAACTGATACTTTGTTGTTCATATGTCCGACTCTGCGAGAGATCAAATCTACTTATAAAACCTTTTTACGTTTATTATCTCTAGTTAAAAACACCCTGTAGATTAAATAACAGTATTTTATATGACTACTGAATTTATTCCATACTTTGACTTTAGAGATACACAGCACTTTAAAATCACGAAGTGACAAATTTTCTAAATTTTTACAATCCCTGTACCAACTATTTCGGTCTCTTAAACCCTAAATTATGTTAAATATTGCCTTCGCCCTAGTTTGCCTCAAAAGTATTACACAACGCCAGTCGTGTAGACGATAATTGAAAAAGGGTTTTACGATGTTTCATTGAAATGTAAATATTTTGACTGATGCTGACAACCATAATTTCGTGCCGTTGTATATGTATTGCCCAACAGTTCCCTGGACCGTATAATTTTCATATTATTACAACAAACAGGGCTGCATTCGGCTGAGAGCACCATCCGCACCGCATAATAACTGTCATTAACGCAGGCGACGTTGCCAGATCTAAGCTCATATCAGAGTTGGATCAATTCAAATTATCGCAGGTGTCTCAAATACAAAGTTATGTTACACACTCTTTGTGATCAATCAACACTGTTGCTAAGAGAAACTGATTTTATAAATTGCCATTTTGACTGTTGAAAAATAGAAACAAGAGAAGCAAGACAATCAGGTTAAACGAATAGCTAGAAATGTGTTTATTATTTGAATGATACACACTTTCTGAGCTGTTTTGCTTAACTGCAGACGTTTTGCCATACTTAACATATAGCATCTTCAGTGCTTCTCGTATCTTGAGCGGTGTTTGAATGGTTACCGCGGTGCCTAAGCCGAGCTTACTCAAGTCTGGTTAGTTTAGTGTTTAGGTTGACTCTACTTCAATGATAAAGTTGATCTTGCTCGTCGTAATATCCTGCTGTTTCTGAACGTACCTCCTTTGCCTCTGCGCTAAATATTTAGGCTTCTAACTTCAGCTTCTATACCATTAATAATCTCTTCCCTCGGGATATTTTTAGGCGTTATCGTAAAATGTCCTCCTTAGACCAGGAACAAGTTCACTGTTACCATCAGAATGTATAAGAAGAAATCTGTGCGGCTGTTGATTTTGCCCACGACTTTTGACGTTTGTAGGTTGTCAGAAATCAAGGTGGCATTGCGACCGGCAATTTGTCACGCACTGCCATTTTTAGAAAGTGGAAGAACCGCAGCCGTTTAGGTCCATCCGGCAACACCGCCGACATCAACAACAATCATTAACGCCAAGCCATCGCTGGAATATTCGTCGGATTTAGAGAGTTGGTGGGGAGCCGGCTGGGAATGGTGTCAGTCCACCATAATGGTGTTACGCAACGACCATAATCACGCATGGTCTTCGGCAACCAGTTATGACATCACGCTCGTAGCTGTCCGACAGGTTGCATAGCGAGGCAGAAGTGGTCCAAATTGCCGCTATGCTATTCCGGCGATGGCAGCTTTCTAGTACGGACGATGGAGTTGAAATAGACGAAGGTTAATACGTTTGTAACTTGCAACAAAAGTTTTGGAGACGTGTTAAATACAAAGAATAGCAAATTTAACAGAACAAGACCAAAAAAAGAAGGCATACCTAATATATGTATTTTAACTGCACGAAAAACACGAGTCTTGAAATACAACAATTCGAAATTTTAATTTTATCTAAATATGGTAACAACTAAATAAACTTGGCAACAGAGCTGTCTTCAGTGGATTATATTTACAATTTTTATGTAAGAAAAACATGAAATGATATTGAAATTCAATAATATGAAATTTTATTTGTATTTAAATATGGTGACAACTTAACAAATTTGGCAACGGCGCTATCTTTAATGATTCTTCGAAGATTCTGACGTTTTAGGGATTATATAATAATAATAATAATATCTCTACCCCTCATTCTAATCACGAGGATTAGCCCAGAAGTCGAAGACTTGTGCGGGAGAGGGGGCGGCATATTATTATTAAGCAGGCCGCATTTGCGCCCAGGAACGACTTACGTTGGTAGGCCCTAACCACCATTCAGTGCAGGAATGAGGGAAACCTGGAAAACCTCATTAATTAGGGGGGTAGTCAAATGTCAACCGGTGTCAATCTTTCACATTGACCCAAGCCAACATTCTTCCACCCTACCATACCCGCAGAGAGGGTGCCAATCTCTCCACGAATATAGCTTATACACGGTCTACCGGCTGCGGGGGTCGAACCCACAGCGATCCAGTCACCTCGATTCAAGTACTGACGCCTTAAACCGCGCAACCACTGACCGATCCCAATATAGAATTTATATTTAGATATTTTTAATATCCATGTATATTTTTTGTTAAAGAACTATATTCCTGAGATTCAATAAATCATACAGGGTCATCTTATTATAACTGAGAAGTTACGTTTATTTCACAAAAATGACAGATGCAAAACACATAAATATCTATTTTTCTGAGTAACGTCCAAAAACAAAATCAAATGATCATAACATTATGACACATACTTGTTTTTTGTTAATGGAACACTTTGTATATTTTCCGATAATTGAAATCCACTGCACGGGTAATCTTAATTGCAGTTATAAACTGCTGTATTTTGCGAATGGTCTGAGCAAATATATAACATACAGATTTTGTAACGAGATTTGCCCTCAACACCCCTACCTACCTACTTGTCGCGACAATACCCCAATCGCCCCCCACTGCGAGGCAGTTTAAGTGACGTGTCATCGAGATGCATCTGGATGAATCACGTCGTTGTGCTGAAACTCAGTTTAAGTGACGTGTCGTTAATATGCAACGGGATGAATCGGGTCGTTGTGTTAGAATTGAATAGAAAATTCGAAATGTTCCCGACTTTAGATTGTGACTATTCAAGCAGCAGTAGAAATCAGAGTAAGTCAGTTTAATTAAAGAACAACAATACTATGTACAAAAACTTTAACCACTTGCTATGGAAGACCTTGGAATTATTCAGGATTTCAATTTTACCACGAATAAACGGTTCATTTTATCGACAATAAAAAAGAGTACCTACCGTTTTTTTAGTTTAAGGTTGGATCTACCCAGATCTATTATTTTAAAGTCTTTATTATTAATTTGACGATTTTTTTGTTAGCGGTTTTTTCGTAAAATAAAAAATAAAATTCAACGCCCTGTATCTCAGAAGCGAAGCGTTTTAGAACCCATATTGATAGGAACTTTTAGTCTCAAAATGAGGTCTCTAAGGGCTCCTGAAGTCCTGTTATTTAAAAGTGAGACACTCTATATGAATATTTGGTACAATTTACTCCGGCATAATAATTATAAATAAAAGTTTATTTAGCAGGTAATGTAATTTTTGCTCAAAACACCCGAACTAGACTTTCCTCATTCTGTTCAGCAAAAGTTGATCTCCAACTATTATCGTTTCGCTTTTATTATAGAAAGCGAAAATTAATACATAATGACAACCAGACGACAACAACATAACAGCAACGGAATATATTATTTACAATTTCGCTTTCAACTGGTATCCTAGATTCCACGCCTCCTTCTTTGCCGGTTATCGTAGTTATGCAACAAAGCAAGATTCACTTTTTAAACAATGCCGTTCGCTTTTACTCGAGTCCGCAATTTGTTTATAAACGATGAAAGGGAAAACGTCAACAATTTCTCTGATTTCTGATATTCCGTTTTGTTGCTTTTAATGAACAATCTATCTAAGCGACAGTTTAGACTAGCTAATTAGGTTGAACGGAAACATTAAATTGCGCATAACAACCCTTTAAGGATGCACATACTCCACTACTCGCAGTTTGTCTCTGGCGTGGCGAGCGCTCTTTCCAACCGTTGGGCTACTGTAGCCTCTAGTGTCATCGGAATGCGTTTTCGATAGTGTTGACATTAGTTTTTCAAGTGTCAAAAATCACTTACGTATACAACAACTCAGAGTTGATGAAAATCTTTTTAATTTATGCTAAAACAAAATGCTTTAGCAGTTTCTCGTCTCTAAATATAGCTACTTTTACCGCTATGGTGCAACGCGGGCGTGACACGGGAAATGTGCAACCGAATCGTGGAAGAGATGGAGGACAGGGCGTCCACGGCGTATTGCAGCATCTGAGGAACACATTTTAGAGATTGTTGAAGAGAATGCTCAAATAAGTACCAGGCAAATCGCTCAACAAGTACAAGGAATGTCCCAATCGACAGTGCCGCGTATCACATAAGAGGCTCAATTATATCCGTATCATGTACCGCATGTCCAAGCATTAATACCAAGGGATTATCCCTTACGAGTTAGATTTTGTGAATGGTTGCTGCAACAAAATACTCCAAATTTACAGCTGACGTGTTTGACGCTATTTTTACACGGAATGGGATGTATAACATTCATAATACTCATGTTTACAATTTTGAAAATCCGCACATGATTCAATAGGATCATTTTTAACAACGCTTTTCCTTACATTTTTGGGCAAGGATTGTCGATGATCGCTTGATTGGATTATTCATATTACCAAATCGAATGGATGTATTCAGTATCTCCAGTTGCTTCACAATGATCTGCCTGGACTTGGAAGATGTGTCCTTAGCTGTCCGATTCCGAATGTAGTTCTTGCACGATGGTGCTCCCCCTCATTTGCGACAAAATATTGTGTGTAGTGCTTTAATGAAGTTCAAGGGAATGGAATGGACTAGGAGGACCGGTACCATGGCTACCAAGATCTCCTGACTTAAATCCTTTGGACTTTTGTGGAGGTATTTAAAAAATGAAGTGAAATACTTTTAAATCATCTGCATATAACAATTATTTGTGGCAACAAAGTGCGGTGGAAATATCGTTAACAAAAAGAGAAAAAAAGAAGAGGCCTAGATTGGAACCCTGGGGTACCCCAGAAGTGATAAGATAATGATTAGAAGTAAATCCATTGTAGGTAACATACTGCATCGGTATACAGATTTGGAAAGTGAGGATCTTGATGGTGAATTGTGTTTTGCCGCTTGCGTGTATTTGTGTCATGCTACACGCATAGTTCCACCACAGCGTGCTCCCACTCTCCGCATCAGGTGGGAAAAATTCAGTGCATGAGAATAATTTCAAAATAGCATGAGGTTTGGAGAAAAAAGCATGAGATGGCTTAATTTATCAAAAAACACCTCTTGACACAGCTTAATTTTTAATTACTTTTGTAATGCCATTTTTATTTCATTGAAAAGCATTATGTTATGCTATTTTATCATAATATTACATTGTAAGTAGGTACTTACAGGTACTTACTTAAAAGTTATTAACCACGTAACCTTTCTAATTTATTTTATTGTTAGACCGGGCGAACGTTGAGGCGCAGTTGACGTGACGCAGGGTGACTCACAGGTCGTAAAATCTGTTGTTTCCAGAAAATGTAGGTACCCTTACGGAATAAAGTTAAGAATCACTGCAATACAGCGTGAATACAGCACACACACCGCATATCCGTCGACTGTCATACCCGTTTATTGCTAATTATTAAGAGAGCAGTCTACAATAAAGGACATTTCAAGTACCCAAATATTGTAGATACCTACCTCTATCTATTCAATTTTGCCCTCGATTTTGCCTTTATTTCTCGTTAGGTCTTTGTTTTGGTAGATTTCAAAGAGTAATTTTAATAATTTTATTATTATTTCTTTTTGTGTCTATTAAAAAGCATGAGATTTCCTCGGAATGCATGAGATCTCATGCAAAAGCATGAGACCTGACAACACTGGTATCAGTTGACCGGACAGTTAGATTTGCAATGGCGAATTGGCGTTGGCGATACGGAACCGATCACCTTAGTAGTGGGGAATGCTAGACCAATGCACGGCGCCGCGCCACTTATACTTCGTACCTCCCCTGGAATAAAGCGGCAATTTCTACTTTCTCTGTAAAGATCCGCAATTTCCAAATCTGTATTATCACATCAATTTGGCCGCAATGATCGATTATGACGATTATTATTGTTCGATTTAAAAAAAACATGCATAGCTTATTAACCGATCTGAAGTTACTATACAGCTACAATAAAAAGTGGTGGTACTTTGCATTTAAATGTATTTGAGACGCTCTGTATATGAATGCGCCTTCGAATCCGGATCCAGGCGTCTGATTGCTCGCGAGGAATGCGGCAAAATCGCCGCCCAGCGCTTGATACACAGGCAGACAATGAATAGGCCATCATTAAGGTGAAGTAACAGCGTTTAAGGAAAAGTTATTAATAAATTCCATCGATATTATTCAAAGTACGACCCGTGTGTTTGTTTCCCAATAAATCACGCCCATTACTTACGCCTTATTACACTAGGAACGCCGCTGCAACGAGTAGAATTCGTGTCTGGGACGCGATAAATATCGGGAACCCGACAGAGGAGGAGAAGGAAATCTGCGAAAAACATTTAATTTTTCTCAAAGGCGTTAATAGATTTGTTATGTAAGATGATGAAGATGAAAAGGAACATTTCATACGAACGCTGCGCCATCTATTGACGATTCAAGATAATGCATCGTACGGCTAATGTTAAAACTATATCTAGAGGTCCGTTACTTTGAGTCGACTTTAATACAATTGCCGTCTTGGTACACAGCTTTTGCTGCAGCAAATACACATGTGCCAGAGCGAAAAAGTTAGCCGTATATCCGCTAATTTAATTGTTATGAATGTAATTCATTTATTTTGATTTTGTGTACTTAATAATAGAGAATAATTGAAGCTCTACAGTGTATTCTCACAACTGTAAATGCCCTAATTTAACAAGTGAAGGATATCGGATGACATGTATGAAGGGTTTAGGGCGCGAGGTCAAAATATGAGTGTAAGTGATGTTGAAATATGTATTTCATTAACAAAATTGTACGTGAATAGCATATGTGTGCAAATAAAAAAGTGGTAAAGTACAACTGTGAAACGGAAAGTGATGGAAACTCGCGGAAGGAAGATTGTATTTTTAAAATGAGTTTTCGACAAAAAAAATTCGATTGCTATATCTTACAAGATGAAACTTAGTCCGTATAAAAGAAATCGGAAAGAGTATGCTGATAGAAAGGACGAAATAGTGATATGGCGAAGAAACTATTTAAAATAAATATTAAAAAATGGAATCTGGATCGAAGAATATATTAAATTTTGACAAAACATGGGCGTATGAAGGTCATACGGAAAGCGGTACGATATGATATAATAAGTGTTAATGTGTGACCGTTATAGTGACAGTGCTAGTAATCAATAGTAAATAGTGTGTATGTTTCTAAAGACTTTTTGAATGCGGAATTCGCAAATATTTGCCCGATTTATTTAATGGTGGGCAAATCTCTATTTGTAACAAATTTTGTCAACTATCTATAACATTTGCATCATGAAACTGCCATGGCAGATTATCAGAAGCTCAAAACAAATTTATTAACACCACATAATAATGAAAGGGGCAATAATATTTGTAGTTTTCGAGTTTTGCAAATTGCAATTGTCAAAAGTTGAGATTTTTCACCCATAAATAATTAAAACAGAAGTTACAAAATTCGTGCAAAAATCCTTAAATTTCGCGTCCATGAGGACAGGGCTGAAGTGTGATATCCGCAGAGTGCATAGCAGGTAGATGTAAGTGGGTGACGGTGACGATGGGCCATCGTCGTCCAAAACGACGGTATTCTAATTTGTGGAGAGGATGGCACAGGGGGAGGGACATTTAAAGTAAACTGTTAATGTACTAGGTTCACTCTACGTCAGCTTACTTATGAGATGAGATACAAGGCGTTTTACGTACTGAAAAAATACTTTACACCATTAGCATAGAAATTTAGAGGGTTCAATGATGAAGAAGACCCACACCTACTGGTTTTAGATCAAAAAAATTATTTACGTCAAAACATTGACATTTTATTATGATTATTGCATACTAAGTTTGAACAAAAAATATTTGTTTAGTTGATAATAAAGAACACATATATTTTCCTTAAAGTTGAAGGTATTACCCCTATTATTCGCTCATCTTCTATCATTACGTTATACACCCTGTATATTATATTTATATGACAGCTGTCAGTGCAGTTACCGTGTCAAATAAATTACTTTACTCTATAATTTTTACGTATTAGGTAATACCAAACAGACTATATTCTACGAAGTGTACATTTTTTTTATTACCGCAAGAAACTGATGTATTTTTGTTATTCCAACGACAGAACGTAACACTCCTAAAACAGCTTGAATTACTAGAGATAAGGCTCCAATTACCATAACAATAGTTTAGTAACAAATCCATTAAATGAGGCAACTTGCAGCGGTGGCGCAACGACATAACAGTTTAATATTAATTTGTTATTAGGTCATTTTTCCGTAACGCACGAGCTTTTACATGTCTGATGTTGAAAAAAATACCATCTCTCCCCACGCGGCAAAACCCATTTGTCAATGCTAGGTATACTTTTTTGACAATTTTTTTTTAATTAAAAAATCGTGTATTACATTTGCATTAAATTAATTTCATGAAAATGTAATTGTATTGCTGTTGCATTTGTTAATTTAAAAAAATGTTGTGTGTTTATATAGGGTTTTTTTGAAACTAGGTATATTCCACCAACGTCAAAGGTGTCAAAGGTAGTGACACTTGTCATTGCCAAGATTTTTGTACTTGCCGGGGACCTCTCCTTTCCTCGTTTTTTTTTAAGATGGTGCGACGACCATGACCAGGTGGTTTACTTCCATCGTAAAAAACCACAAAGGGTAACAAAAGCACACACGCAAATATACACAAATAAAAACACTGCCACAGTTTACTGCAAAGGCATTACAACAGTTGTTCAATGTGGTTCAAAGAGAATTCGGCATAATATTTTGTCTACTCCGAAAATGTAAATGCGCTTTATCCTTCATCTAGGCATTTGAATACATGTTTCTAAATACACAGACAATACGCCAACAATTTAATTTGCGAAAAGCAAGTACTGAAAAACTATGTCAAACTAATCACCGTATGCTGATATTTTTTGACAGCATCTGATGCAGTCCCCATCTGTAGGCCATTAGTGTAAGGTGCACTTTATCCCGATAAATTTTTAAACTTCTTGTGTTGTTGAGGAATTAAATATGTACTGTTAATGCTGGGGACCTTTCCTTCCCTCGTTTTTTTTTAAGACGGTGCGACGACCATGACCAGGTGGTTTCCTTCCATCGTAAAAAACCACAAAGGGTAACAAAAACACACACGCAAATATACACAAACAAAAACACTGCCACAGTTTACTGCAAAGGCATTACAACAGTTGTTCAATGTGGTTCAAAGAGAATTCGGCATAATATTTTGTCCACTCCGAAAATGTAAATGCGCTTTATCCTTCATCTAGGCATTTGAATACATGTTTCTAAATACACAGACAATACGCGAAAAATTTAATTTGTGCGAAAAGCAAGTACTGAAAAATTATTTTAAACTAATCACCGTATGCTGATATTTTTTGACAGCATCTGATGCAGTCTCCATCTGTAGGCCATTAGTGCAAGGTGCACTTTATCCCGATAAATTTTTAAACTTCTTGTGTTGTTGAGGAATTAAATATGTACTGTTAATACTAATAATAGAGACAATACTAATAATCGATGTCTGCATAAAATAATTAGTACTTTAAACTGTAACATCTATATTATTATATTCTAATCATTGACCAGTGGTCTTTGATGTTTGGAGAGTATGCAACTAGCAACGTTATGGTTTTAACACAGTTTTAGTGACTAATTTTTACCTTTAAACGTTTTACAGTAATTAACTGAAGGAATTTATGTCTTGATAATCCTGACGGACATGTAATCAGTGAAAATGTAGTTTTGGCAGGGTGCAACGAAGGAACCAAGAATGAATGCAAAATACTGCAGCTAACGGGATTAACTGTTATCTATCAGGTACTCAGACATTATTACTAATAAAAATGTTTATTTTCATCGTTTATACATCTGACAACGCTGTAAAAACGGCCGCATGATAGTTCGACATATACAGTATGCGTCAAAAGTATGGAATAAATTCAATAAAAGCGAAACAATTATTTTTTGGGAAAATCCTTGAACATGTCAATTTTTAATTTAAAAAATACATGTTCTAGCGTAAAATGCGATTTTCAAATGTCATTTGTTTTCGAGTAATGACGTCATCGATTTTTTTAAACGTAAATTTTATCCATAAAAAAGTAACAATTCTGAGGTATGTAAAATAAAATACAATTGATTAAATTTTATACTTAAATTAAATGTTCGAATTGCCATCCACCAACTTCTTGACAATGCGCAAGTCTGTGAAGAAATTCTTCTTGCACATTATGAATGATTTCTGGGGTAACTCTGCGTATTTCGTCCCGAATGCGATTTTGAAGTTCTTCTAAATTACGTGGTTTATTAATGTACACTTTTGACTTCAAGTATCCCCATAAAAATAGTCAAGAGGTGTAAGATCTGGCGATCTTGCAGGCCATTCTATCGGTCCGCGTCTGCTGATCCACCTCCCAGGAAAACAGTTGTCCAAATAATCTCGCTCAGGGCGCGCATAGTGCGGAGGTGCACCGTCTTGCTGAAACCATATGGTATCGTCAGGAATGTCAGGGTCATTATCGTTAGGAAAAATTACTGCAAGGGCTGGAACAAGGTCATTTTCTAGAAACTCTAAATATCTTTGTCCTGTAAGGGTTCCTTCAAAGAAGAAAGGCCCTACTATTCTGTCGTCAACTATTCCAGCCCACATATTTAATTTCTGAGGGTGTTGGGTATGTGCCTCTGCCATCCAATGAGGATTTTCCCGACTCCAATATCTGCAAGATTGACGGTTTACTGTACCATTCAGAGAAAATTTGGCCTCATCTGAAAAAAGTATTTGCCGGTTTAAATTTCTATTTCCTAGACATAAATCCATTAGAATTTCGCAAAAGTGTAAGCGGCGATCGGGATCATCTTCATTGAGTTCCTGCACAAGTTGAATTTTGTAGGGATGATATTTTTCCTTCCTCAAGATACTACAGCACTGTGCTCTGACTAGTGTCATTCTTTAATGCAACCAATCGTGAAGAATTATGAGGATTATCCACCATACTTATCAAAATGTTCTGTTTCTGATTTTCATTAATGCTTAGACGTCCAGGTTTTGGAATATTTACAACATTGCCAGTTTCTCTAAATTTAGACTCTACCGTACTGACTGTTGATTGGCTGATAGGGCGATCTGGATATTTTTCATTAAATAAATCGCAAACTTCCTGCTGAGTTCTAGTCATATTCCCGCATTCGATAAGAATTAAAATTTCAATTCTTTGAGTAACAGTTAAATGTGCCATAATACTTTAAATTGAATAATAATTTCTATGTCGCTTACAATACTTATTAGAAAGTCGGTGTGACAATGACACTTTGCAAAGATTTTCACCTACGTGATCCATAAAAGAACTATGGAATTCGAAAAACTAAACTTGATAACGTTTTGCTTTATTTTAATTGATTTACGTTTTCTAACATTCAATCGTCATTTACTCGAAAACTTTCCTATGTAAGAGGGCAAAATTTTAGTACTGTCTGATAGAGAATTAAACGATCTTTCAGAATCAAGGAAAAAATATGGTGTTGATATTTAAAAAAAAAACGATGATTACTCGAAAACAAATGACATTTGAAAATCGCATTTTACGCTAAAATATGTATTTTTTAAATTAAAAATCGACCTGAGGATTTTTCCCAAAAAATAATTGTTTCGTTTTTAGTGAATTTATTCCATACTTTTGGCGCATACTGTATAAGCAATTTCGGACGATGATTGATTGTCATAGGCGCCAATTTTCCGACGGAAAAGAGTGTTTTGTCCCATTTTTTAACATAGCTAGAAACCCGAAATAAAATTTGTATTGTCTTTTAAGCCTCCCCAAGCTCATGGTTAAAATTTTTGTACTAAGTCATAGTTAACCCTGTACATAGTTCTTTTCATACTTATAGTAGACATACAAAAAGTCAAAGCCTGTTACCATTTCAAAGGATACTAAATCAAGTACCGTAGTCAGATTTGAAGAAAAAAAAATCGTTAAACAGTTTATGTAAAATTTGACAGTGAAAAAATTCGGAATAGGCCTTGAAAACAGAAAACAAATTTTAATATTTTGCGCCAAAATAGTGATAATAAATACCATTTTTCACAGGCCTGTTTCCATTTGAAACGGGTCAAAAATAAGTCAACAGCAGAGACTACCTCCTTGCGAATTATTATTGACGGAACGCTAGCGAACACAAATGATAAATTCGCAAACCGAGACATCTAAATACGGATAAGTTCAGGGGCACTAGGTTTCTGTGCCGCTCGAGATGGTAAATAGAACAGTCCTGTTATTATTACTCTACTACGCTTCTATATCTAGGTTACATTTGCCCCGACCTATCCCTGTGGTCGGGATTAGCGTCCGTTTCTGTATGACAAAATGAGCGAGTTGGCTATTCTATATTCTTCGTTTTTCTACGGAAACGATCAGCTCAAGGAGATGAATGCCAACAGCAAAATTTCTTGTTGTTTCTGCATAGTATTTACGTAGATAACACATAAATATTGGGATAGATATTGGAAATCAATAATTACTAGATAGAGAGTTAACTCTCTCAAGGTAGCAAATTAACTATTAAAAAATATTAAAATAAGTATTTCGTAATTCTACCTCTATTATTAAAAAATGGAGCGAAATCCCCTTTTCCTCCGGAACATCGGCGTCTATGAGAGCCATCGTCCGAAATGATTTAGATCTGTCAACTAGCACTATGCGGTAGTTCTTTATAGCGTCGCTAAATGTAGACATGACGAAAATGAACATTTTTATTAATAATCATACGCGATAGGAAATAGTTATTTCGGTTTGCTGCAGTATTTTGCAATCGTTTTTCGTTCCAAACTGTCAAAACGACATTTTCACTCATTAAAGGTCAGTCAGGATTACCCACTAACAACAAAACACACACAACTCCTCGTACAGTTAAATAAAATGCTCATTTATGCTAAAAACCTTTGCTCCATGAACTCAATGTCGCGTACTACCTGAAATATTAAAGATAAAGTGGATATCTCCAAATCTTCGAAGTTATTCACAATTTTGAAACAACAAAATCTAACAAAATGTATCCAAAAAGTGCGAACATTGCGGCGTTTTTAAAGACTCATAATTGGTGTATCAGGTGCATGTCGAAGTGATGAACTGTATAAAATGACATTGACTGATGTTAATATCGTGGAAAATAAGATTCAATTTATATTCTTAAAATACCTTAAAAAAAATGTTACAAAAGCTAATAATAAGGAATATATGGGTAGATATTGTGGGTGTAATTCAACGCAGGTTGGGGCTTTTGTCCACTGAGTAGTTAGTTTCACACAATATTATTAATACCTAAAAATATATAAAAACCTTTGGTCCATTACCTCAATGTCGCGTACTACTTGAAATATTAAAGACAAAGTGGATATCTCCCTATTTTTGACATTTTTGAAACAACAAAATCTAACAAAATGTATCCAATTCTGAGGTATGCAAAATAAAATACAATTGATTAAATTTTATACTTAAATTAAATGTTCGAATTGCCATCCACCAACTTCTTGACAATGCGCAAGTCTGTGAAGAAATTCTTCTTGCACATTATGAATGATTTCTGAGGTAACTCTGCGTATTTCGTCCCGAATTTCTTCACAGACTTGCGCATTGTCAAGAAGTTGGTGGATGGCAATTCGAACATTTAATTTAAGTATAAAATTTAATCAATTGTATTTTATTTTACATACTTCAGAATTGTTACTTTTTTATGGATAAAATTTACGTTTTCTAACATTCAATCGTCATTTACTCGAAAACTTTCCTATGTAAGAGGGCAAAATTTTAGTACTGCCTGATAGAGAATTAAACGATCTTTCAGAATCAAGAAAAAAATATGGTGTTGCCATTTAGAAAAAAATTGATGACGTCATTACTCGAAAACAAATGACATTTGAAAATCGCATTTAACGCTAAAATATGTATTTTTCAAATTAAAAATCGACATGTTCGAGGATTTTTCCCAAAAAATAATTGTTTCGTTTTTATTGAATTTATTCCATACTTTTGGCGCATACTGTATATGGTTGTAAATAAATTAATGTTTCTGCTGTACAATATAAATTCACATACAATCAATATAGCCAGAGCATATTTTTACGTGGAAACTTTGTTATTGAACTGCAGACTAAAATTCAACAATATTTCTCATAGGAAGTACATATACACAACTCGATCTGCTTTTAGTTTTAGTGTTACTAATAAACAAAACGGATCGACAAACTAAACATTTCTGTTTCCTATTAAAATTTTACGCTAAACCAAACACTCGATTCTATCGGAACCAATAACGGAACACGGTATGTAAACAAATTTTGAAATTGGTGCTTCAAACAAGTGCGCACTTATCGTGAGATTAGATAGAGAGCTTTGAATGCACTTAATCAACGTAACCCGGTCAGAGAAGAAATAGGTCGCAGCGATCGATTTTGATCCGTCTAGTATGATTATTTTTTTAACACAAACAGCGAAGAAATGAAGTCGAAGGAATAATAATGAATCGTTTGACTGGAATAAGTAAAATTACTCTTTCTTGAATACAAAAACAATGTTGGCTGTTGTTAAATGGCAATTTCTGAAAAAGATTCAGCTGCAATGATTATAAAAATTAATTTAAGAGATATGTTTAGAAATGAAGAGAGTACCTAATAAAAACTTGTTATGTATGCAAATTGTAAATAAATGTAGTAATGGTGCTTATATGCAATATTTTTATATTATGTATTATCGGTATAGATGAGGTGTACTTTAAAAAAAAACTTTGTGTGACCGGGTTGTAGAGGGTTTTTAGTAATTCAAATAAAATTATTCAATATTATTATCAAAATATGTATTTAAATTTAACGAATAGACTTTTATTCCACACAAAAATATATGTATTTTGAAAATTGAAATTATGGTGAGTAAATGTAGTGTTGTATAAATGTACAATAAAGAAAATAAAAAAGTAGGTTTATTAAAATTCATCCTCTGAATATTCTGATGAATTATCTTCGTCTCCTAGATTGATAACGATAGATTCCACAGTAACGTCAATTAAATTATCGAGTTCCCACATTTTCTCCTCTTCTTTTTGTACATGATGTATACATATTTGCCAGTTATCTGCAGTCACTCGTTCCAAGGGATTTTTTAACAAAATTTTCACGTTACTTAATTTAAACGTCGTATTATTTTGCGCTACATCTCCTTTTACCTGCGCCCAGACTAATTCGATTGGGTTAAGTTCACAGTGATAAGGTAGTAACCGTAGTACCGTTATTTGGCGATTTGTTGCTATTTCATCGATAACATATTTTTTCTGATCTTGATTAAGATAGACAAGTGTCAAAAGTTCCTTTTTCACCATATTTGTTTTAAAAGAAATGGTTTTTCCCGATAACCATTGAATTATATCGGCTTTCCTCCAAGCAGTCGTAGGCGTCCGCTCGGTCTGCCGTGAATGGTAACTAGCATTATTCATGACAATTACAGACCCCGGAGGAATAAGATCCAACATATGTGTAAAATAATCTTCGAAAACATCTGAGTTCATGTCTTCGTGATAGTCACCTATATTTTTAGATTCAAATAAAAGTAAACCGCCATCTACAAAACCACTGGCACTACTTATATGTGTCACTATTAATCTTAGCCCTTTACCTGAAGGTGCCTTGAACCCTGTTGAAAGTCCATCCAAAAATGCTTGTCGAAAACTTTTTACATTTTTATCTTGCCATACTTTTGTTACAGTATATCCCTCGTTGACCCAAGTTTCGTCTAGATAATAAATATTCCTCCCTTCGTCACAGAATTTTCTTAAGTAGGATCTTCGCCAACAAATAATTTCATCTTTATCGATAAGAACTGACTTCCTGTTCTGCTTTTCCCAGCAAAAATTCAACTCTTGTAAGACGGACGGCCCATAATTTTCTTCTACTGATTTTTGGCAAATCGTTGTCCTCTGAAAGTTCACTTAAAATTTTGTTTAGCGTTGGTATTTCTTTTTTAAAATAAAATGAGTGTACTTTTCTGCGAATGACATTTTTGAAGAAATCATCTATAACGACTTTCGACCTCCCTGTAGATGATTTTGGGAGCTTTACAGTATCTTGTTCATCTTTTGTTTCCTTTAAAAGTCTGTAGATAGTCGATTTTCCAATCCCTGTCATTTTGGAACACTTTTTCACGTCGTCAACACTGTTGGTAGGATTTTGGTGTTTCAATGCATTAAGTTCATTTAATATAATAATCTTCTCATTCTGAGACAGCGCACATCTTTTCACGCGTTTAGCAGGTACGTAATCTGATAAGCTCGACATTTTACCCAAACAATATTATATCCACTGGCACAATAGTCACTAAACACAAGTCGAATTTTACTCTACTGCACTAGCACGTCTTCGTATATTCAGCTGTAAGACTGGATTGATCTGTCACAATACACTGGCTCTGCCCTATGATGTATCCAGTAAAATATACTAATGTACACCCATTACCTGTTAGCATTAGTGTTACCCGATAATTACCTGAAACGAAATATTACCACGCCCATGGCCGGTTCTTATCTCGGGGTTTTATTACTCTCTTTCATTTCTAAACCGACTATAGTAGATTTTTATGAAATATGTATCCACACAAATGGCAACAAAGATTCATAATTCTATGAAATATTAAGATCTTTAATAATGTCATAACAAATCAGTTACAAAACCCTTATCGAAATATTGAAATTTTTAGCAACTTGAATGAAAACTGTCGTACTGGCGATGAAATTTAAAATATATGAGAGACAGATTAGGAAAGTCTCCTTCTCTTCGATACGGATTCTAATACACGTAAGAAACTAATTTACCGGTTTCCTCTCTATTCTCGGCCGCCGTAAAATACATCAAAGTTAATTGTAAACAATGTAATCGGCCCAACAATGGCTCTTCTCCCGGCGCGGATAGGTCGTTAATAAACAGGATTGCTAAACAATGAGCATTGAGCTAGAACCCGAGTTAATGTGGGCGATCCAGATAACATATTTAGATAAACACCCGGTAATTACAACGTTTCAGGTTGCTCATGATCGCAATTCATATTGAGATAGGTTGCAAAATGTCTCCATTAATTAAGACTGACGCCACGGATCTCGACTGAATGATAAATGGGCTCATTATGGTTTTTTTATAAGAGCAGCAAAGTTAGAAAACAATACCTTAATTATGAATGATTAGTGAAATATATTTAATTCAAAGGATTAGCAAAAATAGTAGAAAGATGTCTGCATAAACAAGTAGAGGCAGAAAATGAAAAGTATAGTAACTATATTTAATTCAAACGATTAGTACAAATTAGTCTGAAAATGTCTACATTAATCGAGCAGAGTCAGAACAAGAAAATTGTTAAAAAACGATATCTGCAATTCAAAAGATAAGTGAAACATATTTTATTCGAAATATTAATAAAATTAATGGGAAAGCGTCTCCATTAATTTTCAGATCTTGGCTATTACAGATGGGCACATTATATGACTTTTATACAGGCTGTCCAGAAAGAAATGGGACCCAGCTTTCAGATAAGTACAAGCATAGTGAAGTAGTACGTAGTGCCGCATATCGTAGAGGGCGCTGATGGCAGTTTTTTTGCAATTAATTTTTATCGTATCTTTTTTGTTGGTCCTAATCTGATACACTTGACTGAAAATTATGATGGAGAAATTAATTTTGCGTAGAAAAGCTATACTTGTTCCATGTTGATAAAATGTACCGTTTTCGGTTAAAACGCATGTGAAAAGTTCCGCACATTAAAACAGATACAAAATTCGATCAAGTTACCACTTGAGTACGCGGTGTAGAACTAACTACATCTATCGGCCGTGCGCTACTCCATGCCGGACTGAAAATGTCACAGACACGAAGCGTTCTACATGCAGTAGACACCATTGAAAGCTGTCGACCTTTATCGCGATCGGCGAGAAACGATATTTTGCAAACACGGAATTCCAGGAAACAACTACTCTGCGGGCTAATGCCCCGACCAGCATTGAATTACACCTGGAAAACCTATAGCAACAGCTAGAGTCATTCGTCAGACGCCCACCAGACATATACCGGTTTCGAGCTTGTTAGCTCTCATCAGTATGCCATAGGTGAGGTATCCGACGAATAATCCTAGCTGCTTTCGTCTGTCTAACCCGACAGAAGGGACCATGAGTACGCGGTGTAGAACTAACTACATCTATCGGCCGTGCGCTACTCCATGCCGGACTGAAAATGTCACAGGCACGAAGCGTTCTACATGCAGTAGACACCATTGAAAGCTGTCGACCTTTATCGCGATCGGCGAGAAACGATATTTTGCAAACACGGAATTCCAGGAAACAACTACTCTGCGGGCTAATGCCCCGACCAGCATTGAATTACATTACTCTAGCTGTTGCTATAGGTTTTCCAGGTGTAATTCAATGCTGGTCTTAAAATAGATACAAAATTCGATCAAGTTACCACTTGTCAAACGTTGATACGCTTAAATTAGATAAAATTTAATGAGAAGCCTGTCAGATTAATATTAATTATTGTACTGAGTTAGTAATTATCGTTGTGTAGTGTAAATGTAATGTGCAAATAATTTCAAATTATTAGTATTATTTTGTCAAATTTTGTAAATATACCTCGACATAAACAGTTTTCCAACACAGAACGGCACATATGATTACTGGTTTACTGTCAAATTCAATTTAATGGAGGAGCTGCAGAATGAAGGTACAGTTACATGGATAGCTTTTCTACGCAAAACTAATTTCTTCATCATAACTTTCCGTCAAGCGTATCAGAATAGGACTAACAACAAAGATACGATAAAAATGAGTTACAAAAAAACTGCCAAGAGCGCCCCCTACGATATGCAGCACTACTGACTCCTTCGCAATGCTTGTACTTACTTAAAACATAACTGTAGGTACCAAATTTCAACATGATTGGCCGTTTCGTTTTTTAATTATGCCCATAACAAGAAAACAATATTTTTGAAGCCCTGTAACTTCTAAATGAAGCACTTTTGGACTAAGCACAGGAAGCTGTTGATCATGCATGTTCAAGCTGGGTCCCATTACTTTCCGGACACCCTGTATAATAAAATATTCGATGTGCTCGCTATCATCTACCACAATTTAGGAGGATTTGGAAACATATTTTTAATTCAAAAAATGACTATCCAGACGACTATCATTAAAATAAAATTAATGGACAACAGTTGTCTTGGAACATTGTAGCTGCTGACCAAGGACAACCGAGACCATAGAAGACATCGGGACCAGGTGGAGCAACAAAGGAATTTTACATTTATGGAAAACGCACTTCGAAAAAAAACGAGACAGGGGACAGATGCTGAAGGAGGGATGCGGGTATAGCTGCCGCAGAACATGTAGGTGGTGGTGGTGACTTTTTGTTGTCTACTTACTGATTGGCTTGGTTGTACAATTAATTTACCTGAAACAAGAAAAAAAAAACGAATTAAACATTTATCCGTCATCCACAAACATATAATATGTATAGACAATAATATACAGGGTGTAAAAAAAGCAGGTCATCCCGTTAACAGCGTATTTTTGACGGCAAAATATAACCCTACTTATCTATACAGGGTGTCCCTAAAAGGTTGGGACAGCGTTTCGCCACATAAAGCATAACTGAAAATAAGTCGATTTAAATAAACTTGCCTTAGTCCAAAAGTTAATAATCACGGAGCTACAGGGTGTGAAAGGTTAAAAAATAAATCGCGTTTTCTTTAATAACTTTCGACTGTTTCACGTTAAATTCACGAAATTTTGTATCCAAAGGTTTGTTGGGATGGAAAATTCAATTTTATTGTCTATTTTGGTATATTTTCTAGAGAGCGCCACCGGCGACGATTTCGAACCATTTAAACTGTTACAACTCTTTTGTTCCACCCTGTATATTATTTTGGACTAGAAAAATCTCTTCCCCGGTCTTTTATAGTTAAGAAAGGTTACCTTATTGAAGTCGCTTGGAATAGTTTTACTCCTTGTCTTAAATAACAGTACCTACAAAAACTAGGTAACTAGGTTATTGACCTAATAATACGGTAGGTCAAGGTCAAGATTAACTCTCGATAACTTAGATTAGCGGCGTGCCATTTCGGTCTTGGACAATTTTCTGTCGACATCACGATGGTTTTTTATTAAGTACTTAGTATTTAAACACGAAACACTTTTCAGCTTCTCAATAATTTACCCATTGGGTATAGGTTTTTTATGTAATGTACGTAAATAGTTTATTACTCAGTTTATTATTAGACACGTTGGAGTTTTGTTGCAGTCATAACAGCTACATTTGCTCAGAGAAAAATCGACACGCCAGTGTACGGGTATCGTTTGATTGGGCCGTATTTTCTACGAGAAAACCTGAGTGGACCGCGTTACTTGCAATTTTTAATAGAATTATTTGATTATTATTATTTGATTTTATTGGGTATTAACATTTTAAATTATTATTGGCTGAAGTTGAACTGAGCTAGAAAAAATGATATTCTAAAATAGTCAGTAGAACCGTTTATTTGTGATGTCTAAAACCTAGGTGGGTAGGTACTATATAGAAAAATATTACAACTTGAAAAGGGGGTTTAAATAATGATTTGAAAATAATTTTTTTCGGCGTAAATATGCATTTAGATTTTTTTTAATCACGTATTCGCATTATACTCATTATTCTCTATCTCCTCTTAAAATTAATGACATTATGAGTGACTCACCCTGTATACTACACTAAAAGTTTGCATTATATATTGCACTAAATTACAAAAAATGATTGATTTTAAAGCGACCAAATATCGAAAATTACGTTGACAATAAAAACAAATGTGTAAGGTCAGACGTCTGAATTCTTGACGCGGGTATAGATGATTGTTTATAACGTCATAATGTAGAATTTTGTCTAGAATATTTTATTACTCTTGATGATTTCTAGTAAAATTCTTCATTTTCGAGATAAATTAGATATTTGCACAAGAACAGTCGCAGCAAAATCAGCATGCTCAAAAATTCAATTTATCTCGAAAATAAAGAGTTTACGAAAAATTATCAAGAGTAAGAAAATATTTTAAACAAAATTCTACATTATGACGTTATAAAGAACCGCCCATAGGCGTACGTCAGAACAAAGTGGGGGGGATAAAATAACCCCTTTCCCCCCATTTCTACGTCAGTTTCTTAGGCGTCGCTTACAATAATCCTCTTGAGGATTTAGTTAATAACAAGAGAGAATCTTTATAAAGTTTCAAAGTGATACGCTAAAATCTGAAGAAATTATAGCGTAAAAACAATTTTAAAAATTCAATTTTAACACCCTGTATTTCTTAATAGAGGCACTTTTGTATACAGGTAAGTATTATGCACAATAATGTTGCTAAATGGCATTTTCTAAAATAGCTATTTTCAGGTTTTCACAATATTTCAATAATAACAGCAGATATCTCGAATTTGTTTGGTTTGTTTAAAGATCATGAAACGGCGCACCAATGGTGAGCCCTGAAAAATGGGTCACCTTGTATACATGTGCCGAACAGTATGTTTGATTTATTCAGAAAGTGATCAACTATAAAGAATAAAACACTATTAGAATTATGTATTTTTCCATCCACTTTCTTGCCTTGTAAATATATGTTATTAACAGTATCCTCCTGAAACGGCAACGAGAATTCTATTCATCCACCTTTACAGGTTAACTGTCGTGGAACAACGAAAGTGTACCAAATCGAAAATAGATTGATTTACAACTTAATTGCGGGTACTTACCCCACATCCTTCTGAAATAATAAAACTAGAACGACTCATAGAAATGTTGTACTACAATAGATTCACCTGTCACAACACACGATTTAGGGCACCAGGTACGCACAATGTACAACTTAATTGCACCTTTAGGTATTCCCTTGTGTATACGGAACGCTATTGTCAGTGTCGCCTATATTTTCGTAAAAATTTCCACGCTTTTAAAGTGTCCTGAAAGGAACTGGAACTGTGCCTTCGTCACATAAACAGAACGGAAAGATTTATAGTACATTTTTAGCGACAATAAGTTTTTCACAACATATATTTTTAGAATTTACACTGAAAAAAAAAAGAATAGTAATATAATGTTTACATTCTTGCACTAATAATAACCAAACACTATTTTACTACAACATAAATGTTACCTAATACAGTGCCTTCATAAATGATTACAAGCCACGTGATCAGGGTCGAGATTCTCAAATCAATCGCAGGTAGAGATGGGCAAAGTGAATCTTTTCGGATATTCTTATCATACGACTCCGTTTAGAACTGGTAGTCGTACTGAAAGATTCGTATGTTTCGTATCGCTATTATTGGGCTGTACAAGTGCGTGATACATCGCGGCGCGGCACTGATACAGAATACAAATACGGTACGCAAGCGTATTTATTAGTATTAATTTTTGTGCACCTGCTATTAATTTGATTGTTTTATAATAAAAATAAAATTGTAGATAAAACAACTTACCCTGTACCATATAGGTACACGTCGTTTGTGAAATGAAAAATAAATATACTTATACGTATATGATTTTGATAATGTTGAAATCCGCAATAATGAATGTAATCAATTTACAAAAACGTTCCATTCTCGAAATGATTCAAATTAAAAGAAACACAAATCCTACTAATATTGACGGTCTTTCCCATGTATACTTTGATTTAATTAATAATTAATATCTTTTGTTTATTGCAGATTTTTACACTACCTATAAAATTGTATTAAATTAACTTTTCATATTTACTTGTATATTATTTTCTTTTTATTTCAATATTTTTGTGTAAAAAAAATAGGAATTTTTATCGACATTCCTTTGAGTTCGTCGCCTAACATGTTACAATTTTCAAAATTATTAATTTTTAATATTTTTTTTGTTTATTATTTTTTTAGTTCTTTTTCACTTTGATTAATCAGAATATTTTTGTAAATGTAAAAATTTTTTTCTCGAAATATTTGTCTTTTACTCAATTGGTACGTATTTCTCAAAATTGTTTGTTTAAATTTCTACAATGTTTTTATTATAGTATGATTAACGCGCAGCGAATCGCCTGTACGAATTTTAAACATGAAACGCGTAGTAAATAATTCGAGATTTGAACATGACGGGGTCACGGGGTTCTTCCTTTGCTCTTATCCGTACTTATCGTACTGTACCCGTACCATGCAGTATTTGATACGCCTAGCCTGCGGTGTATTACCGCTCAGCTGTTCCAGTGCTCGGTACGAGTCCGAAATACGAAAGCTTCGTTCCATTTGGGAGTCGTATCATCTGACTCCCAAGAAAGATTCGTACCGTTTATACGAATCATACGGATACTACCCATCTCTAATCGCAGGGCAATTCATATGCGAATATCCTTTTCTCCACTATAGACCAGTGCTGAAGCCTTTGAAAATCGTAAAAAGTGAAAAAAAAATAATAGTAGGATGAAACCCATTGGCAAGGAAGATAATACAACAAGAATGAAAGGAAAAATAATTTAAGGGCGATCTGAGGTCGGGAAGTGGAAGGGGGTGAGTTTTTAAGGGTAGAAAACGGTTTATCTTGATTTCCGGCAAAAATACAAGTCCTATGGAAAAAAGTTAAATGTCAAAGTTGTAGGTAATAAAAAGATCTACAAATTTTGTATGTACACTTTTTTCACATAACCTCAAAATTTATGTGAAAAATTCAAATAACCAAGTTTTTGGTTATATATTTTTATCTTTTTCAAATTTTTTTATTATTTTTAGAAATTTGGTCAAACCTCACCTTTTTATGTCCCAAACACACTGTAATTTTTTTGATTCAAAATATTTATTTTTTCACCTTATTTTGACTTAAAATCAAAAAAGCACCCTAATTTTCAATCGAAAATTCTCACGTCAAAATATCTGCTTTTTTAAAAAAGTCGGTGGGCTTTTTGTTCGTTGAAATCTCTACTTTCTGATGGTGTAAAAAAAATATAGATTACTATGGTAAATGTTCTCAGAGAATGCAAAGAAACGATGCGACAAACTCGAATCCGAAATTTTTTTTTAATCATTATGTAAAATTTTGAGCTATTTATTTAAATTTATACTTTGATTACTCGAAAAACGTAAAATCCCATGTTACATCGATAAGCAAAAAATTTGCAAGTCGAAATATACTACTATAATTAACAACTAAATAAGTTAATAAGACATCTACAATATTTTTTCGTTTCTTTCCATTTTCTGAGAACATTTACCATAGTAATGTATATATTTTTACACCATCATAAAGTAGAGATTTCAACGTACAAAAAGCCCACCGACTTTTTTAAAAAAGCAGATATTTTTACGTGAGAATTTTCGATTGAAAATTAGGGTGCTTTTTTGATTTTAGGCAAAATAAGGTGAAAATATAAATATTTTCAATCAAAAAAATTGCAGTGTGTTTGGTACATAAAAAGGTAAGTTTTCACCAAATTTCGTAAAAATGTTATTATTTTTTTAAATATGTATAAAAATAAAAAACCAAAAACTTGGTTCTTTGAATTTTTCACATAAATTTTGAGGTTATGTGAAAAAAGTGTAAATACAAATGTTGTAGATCTTTTTATTACCTACAACTTTGCTATTTAGCTTTTTTGCATAGGATTTGCAGTTTTGCCAGACATCGAGATAAACCGTTTTTTACCCGTAAATTATTTTTTCTTTCATTTTTGTTGTATTCTCTTCCTTTTCCAATGGGTTTCACCCTACTATTATTATATATACTATACTCCGGCAGGTTTCAAAGTTATTGAGATATTTCAAAATAAAATTCTAGCATTGAACGACCTGTATTTTTGAAACCAGCAACATTCGGATAAGGCATATGTGGCGCTCAATCGACTTTTTTTGGCCACCAGTATCTCCAGCTCCGAGATTTCCCAACCTTTCACAGACACACTGTATAGAACAAAATGTTGAACAATCCTTCGATAATTACCCAAAAACTCATCGACACAAAATGCCAAATTGCGCGCTATACTACCACACGAAATCTTGCCTACCTGGATAATAGGACTACAGCATAGCCTATAAACTTCCAGGAAGACCGTTATCTCAGTATCTCACGGATATAATTCACAATTTCGAAGCAAACGAAAGTGATAGATCATAAATAATCCGCGGCAATATCTCATAAATATTTCGCAGCAGCAGTGGATAACATTTCGCGAGCCTTATAATAATAACAATATATGTGCCGACTATTGACTTATTGACATTTTGTTCCATACTTGGCGAGGCATGGTCTCGTATACCCACCTGGAGGGAACTGCTCGTTGCGCCTTATAAATTTTGACCTTTTGTGTGTTTTCCTTACTCGCCGCGCACGCTTTTGCACTGCGATATCGCATTAGCATTAAAATTGGGTTCGCGACACGTTTTTCAAAAAAAAAAAGTAATGGGCTTTCTATATTGCTCTTATGCAAACCTCGACAACATGCTTGGTTCTGGTAATCAGTGAAGATAGACCAGATACTTTTTAACTACACTACATGAAGTTCTAATCTTGTCGTTTCGTAACATATCGTTAACTTGTTTGTCTATTACCTTCGTAGAGTATAGCGATACACAGGGTGATTAGGGAGAACCTCCAATATTCGATTGCAGGATATCCACGTCGCTTCCCGAACAGAAGAGTGCCAGATAGAAATGTATTCCAGTCTTCAACAATGCACGTGAAATTGGGATGTTTCCCAGTGTGAGAATTAGATTTGAGAGGCAAGCTGGTCCTGGTCTAGCAGTAGAAGAAGAAATTCTAAATATGGTAGAACGTAGCCTGGGGGTAAAAACTACAGCATGGGAAGTCATTCACAAAAATTCAGCGTGTCCAGAATTTTGTTACTTTTTTATGGATAAAATTTACGTTTTCTAACAATCAATCGTCATTTACTCGAAAACTTTCCTATGTAAGAGGGCAAAATTTTAGTACTGTCTGATAGAGAATTAAACGATCTTTCAGAATCAAGGAAAAAAATATGGTGTTGCCATTTAAAAAAACGATGACGTCATTACTCGAAAACAAATGACATTTGAAAATCGCATTTTACGCTAAAATATGTATTTTTTAAATTAAAAATCGACCTGTTCGAGGATTTTTCCCAAAAAATAATTGTTTCGTTTTTATTGAATTTATTCCATACTTTTGGCGCATACTGTATAATGATATAGCGTATGTACGCATAAATAGTCTTTTGATACAAAATAAATGGTACTTTACCAATAACACGCATTTATCTTGTCTGCAAGCAGTCTGAGGCGCAACAATACCGCTTCTATGCATGGGAACCGATTAAATCTTGACAGCTGGATACGAAAATTAATTAACACTTAAATTAAGCATTCATTATTTAAGAAAAATTGGCCATTCGTCACGGATACGATTTTCTGAGCCGCGGCACAATAAAAATGTTTCTTAAGAAGTTTATTGTCAGGTCATTTCCACTTAGCTGGCACCGGGTTGGGTAATTCCGCTGAAAATGCCGTTGATATTGTCTGAAGGCATGTAGCTTTGCAATATACAACTTGTTACTACGTCAAAATACAGTATGTATGCCAATGCCTATATTGTGGAAAAATGAATTAGAAATTTTAATTTTTCCAGAAAAATGTGAAATATTTTTTACTGTATTAGAAAAGTAAAAAATGTTACAAAAGCTAATAATAAAGAATATATAGGTCCATATTGTGGGTGTAATTCAACACTGGTCGGGGCTTTAGTCCGCAGAGTAGTTAGTTTCACACAATATTGTTAATACCTGAAAATATATAAAATAAATGTGAAACATGTAAACCTTTTTTGTTATACAATACAGGCTGTTTCTTAGGCAAAAATCCAGGGTCGTATTATGTGGCCAAAAGTAAAGAGTATATCTAACACACCCTTCAAAGGAGCGCGCATAATCATGGGACACCCTGAATATCAAATGTTGGAAATGGCCACCTTCAGCTAAGATGCACATGTAAAAATTCCAGGAGTTGCTCTTGCCACATCACATCCAGCCATAACTTGTTGACGTACGTGCTCGTCAGATTCTTGTAACCAAAATGTTTCGAGATGTCCCCAAACAAAAGAAATCAATAGGGTTCATATCGGGTGATCTGGGTGGCCAAGGGTGACCTGGTTCTTGAGTGTCTCGTCCAATTAGCTTCAGGTAAAAAGTTTTCAAGAAAACGTCTGTAGTGTGGGAATCCACTTAGTTAAATATTACTTTGTTATATCTGTACTGTTGAATGAATAACACTTTGTATAGAATATTATATACACATTAGCTAGAGGGAAGACTTTAGACGAAGTGTGATAAACACGGGAACGCGGGGTGAGGTTCAACGGGTAGTTAGTTGGGTTTTAAGACTTCGGCAGGTTGGCTGGAAGACTGTGAATGTTAATAAGTGGTGCATCTGTTGTAAGTTTACAGGTCAGTAACTGGTTTTTGGTATAATGTGTTTAAAGATTGGATGTCATTGTGTTCCTTTTATTATTTTCTTGTCTGTTCAATATTTTATTACAGTTTCATTATATTATAATTTTGGGGTAAGACAGTAGTACTTGTTGATTTATTGTTGAAATTATCTGTATAACTTTAGGTTGAGTCGAAGTTATGCTGTTGTAAATGGTATTGTAAGTTATTATTAATCATCTACGACTACTACTTTATTACTTGAATTAGCGGTTTGCTTATCAGATGTTTGTAAGAGCCTTGGTGATTCTATTAACATTTTCTCCCGTGACTGAACAAAAATCCGATAAAACATATGATGCATGAGATATGATTTGAGATTTTTGTTCAACTTCTCAACAACTAGCTGGGTAGCCTCCCGTATGGGACCTCAGTACCTTCTGACGCAAGTCGGCTAAGTAACCAAAACACTTCAGTTTTATATGTAGAATTATGAATATATTACTGTGGATTGAAGTACTGAAGTACAGATACATTTTTATTATTGTTATCATTATTATTACCATTGCAATAGTGACAGCGATTCTTTGAACTGAGATCGGGGTTTTCTCTGTCGTGCTCTCCCCCGTGAATTCAAGGCTGAGTACGGCACTGATAGGTGGTTAGGTAGGCTATTACACCATTGACAGAAAACTAATAAACGAGATGTATTCAGTAATTTGTTTTGTTTTATTTAAAACTACTCAAATCTCCCTAATTTCGTAAATATGTAGCACATTCGAGGTAAGTTAATAAATAATATAAGTAAACACAACGTAGGTAAATCTTCTCGATTATTGGCCAAATACTTCCTCTTTCAACAATGTTGAACGAATCCGAGTATGTTACACTACAGTAGGAAGCACCAGTCAAGGTTCTTGCTAAAAAGTAAAGCCCAACAAGAAAATTTCCAATAATACCCACGCATACATTCAAAGAAAACTGATCTAGTACTAGTATTGGGATTTTCTTCAATTTCGTGTAAAATATAGCTTCTTCCAACTCAGGCCTTCTAACACTCTAAGATTTTCCAAGAATTGTAAATGAGTCTGAATCCGAAAGACGTTGAAAAACATTCTTGAATTTAGAGGATTTGGAAATCTTTCCATATAAATCCGCCTAGCCCCAGTACCATTTTCATCTGCAAGGCCATATTGGTCATTTCAGCATTTGAATATGCATAAGTCATTATTAAAGCTTTTTAAAAAATAAACTTAATTTGACAATACACAATATTAAATAAGATTACGGCTTTTTATCTCTCTCTCTTTCTATCTTAAGTAATTTAAGCAGCTGTGTAAAAATGCACTAGATCAATTAAATGAACTCGAGAGGTTTAGAAATTAAATATTAAAACTGATTTTTTTAAATTTTTTACACTCTGTAGCTGGACAATGGCTGTCCAACGACCTCACATTTATATAACAAAAAACTCTTATTTTGAGAGACACCCTGTATACCCGAGTTCTTAGATGCCTCGCAATTGGATGGTGCCTCTGCACATTACGGAAGGCAAGTACAGCAGTGGTTGGATGAGAAATATCCTCGTCGATGAATTGGGAGGCAACCCAACAACCACCCAAATATGTGGATTCCTTGCGAAGGACCAGTGGCTTGGCCTCCACTCTCGCCAGATCTGAATCCTCTGGATTATTTCGTTTGGGACCATCTAAAAGCAATTGTGTATGATACGCCAGTACATACCCGTGAATCCCCATACCCAATTGATCCAAAGGATAAGACATGCTTGTGATGACATAAAAAACAATCCTGTTCAAATAGCAGCTGCGGTTAATACACTAGTTTGTCGATGCCAAAAATGTATTAAGGCTGGAGGAATGCACTTTGAACAAATATTGTAATTTTTTTAGTAGTTGATAAGTTTGTTGTAAATCTTGTAATAAGTAGTTGTTACTAAATTTATGTTTGAGGTTATTGGCATTTTTTCTTAACACTAAGAACACTCTTTAAATAATACTTTTGACAATGATTTTCACAAACGTCAGTTTACACAAATCACTGAGTTTTGTTTTCATGGGTCGCTATAACGTTGAATGAAATTTACGCGGCTGGTGCGCTACACGGTCACCAATTTCTTTGAATATCTCACAAACAAGACCAAACGTCGAAAAAAAACAAGAGACGAAAAAGTTTCGAAATTAATCAGATCAAAGTAGTGTGTAGATGTTTTATTGAAATTAATTTTTTTTTTGTAGTTTTGAAATAAAGTACAAAATACACTTCTAAGAGGGGTAGGTAGTTCAAACTTAAGAAGCTTATGTAAGATCATAAGGAGTGTTTGTGTTCCGAATTTCACTTAAATCGGATAAGTGGTTTAAATGTTATGAGGGAAAAACGAGAAAAAAATCCTACTTCAACGCCCTCTATCTCGGAAACGATGCGTTTTAGGAAATAAGTTTATATCACAAATGAACATTAGTTTAACCTGTTCTATCGATTCCTGAAGTTATCAAGATTAAACCTGAATCACCCTGTATAATTTTATAACAATTATCGAACGTGAGCAAGACCGTTCCGTATACGAAGTGTTGAACAATTTTTGACCGTTAAAAAAAAATCAAAATCAAGGGAATTAAAAAAATGCAGAGTATTTATGTTGTATCCCCCTTGTCACTTTTCTTCTTCTGTGAATAAACTCTTCGATTTATTTCGAATTTTCTGTTTTATTTTAAAATAACTCGCGTCTAATCTATTGCTGCGCATAAATCGTATAAGCCGTGCCCCCAAGCGGCATCAGAAGATCTGGCCTAGTGACCTTTGTGCCTACGAGTTCCATTTTACGCGCGACCGTAGGTAACCGAGGTAGGCCTCCCCAGATCTCGTTGCGACAAACGATTATCGATAACGACGCTCAACTTAAAACAATTAACAACAATATAATTATTGTTTGTAATATCTGATGAATTCCGTTGACCCAATTGCGCCGCTTGTTAAAAGTGAGATTAATTTTATAATAGTAATTATAATTAAGCATTATTATGCTTGCTTTGCCCTACTTTTTTTAATTCATTGAAATGTAAATGAGCTTATCGCAATAGCTCGTACGCCGTGTCGAAATTGCTAAATGCTATTTTGAAGAAGTTTATTAATTTTATTATGGATTGTTATCGCGGCAAATATCTCACAAATGGCTCTACTCCATTACTGCACTGCACTTATTTTGTTAATGCATTTCAATGTAGGACAGTTAATCACATTTTTTTAAATGTAAAAGTTCTGTTACCACACTCCTAAATTTTAAATGGGGTACAATAATGCGTATCTATGGGAACTTTAATGTAATTCCACTTTAGGTGGCCGCTTCCTCTGCCAGATTTAGTACCGCTAGACTTGAATTCGTAGTTGCTATACGTTTTAATTTATAGTGAAGTGAAAATCCTCCGTGCCAAATGCAGCTACTTTTACCGCGGTGTGCAGTGAGTGCAAGATATGGAGGTCCAGGGAATCCACGGCGTATTGCAGCAGTATGGCGTATCACACACGAGGTTCAATTATATCCGTACCGTGCACAGTGTATCCAAGCATTAATATCAGGGAATTGGACGAGGAATTTTAGCTTGATATTTAAAAAATGGGGCAAAACCTCTTTTTCTACGGAAAGTCGGCGCCTATAATATGCATGGACTGAGATGGCTTAGATCCATTGATAAAACTTACATCTGTCAACAATATCTACTAACATGCGGTCGTTTTTTCAGCAAATCTAAATGCAGAAACGACAAAAATTAACATTCTGATTAGTAGTTATACCTGATAGATAAGTAGGTAACAGTTAAAACAGTTAGCTCCATTATTTTGCATTCGTTTTTCATTATTTCGTTACAAACTGGCAAAGCTACAACATTTTCATTCATTATAACCACTCACTACCGATAAAACACCCTTCCTGTAGGTACAGCTAGATAAAATACCCATTTATTATAACAAAATCGAACAAAAGGAATAGATAATAGAAAACTGTTAATGTACTCGCGACAGTTTTGTGCCATAACCTAGAAAACTAAATCGGCGAACTATACCTATTGTGGGAAAGTATCTGGACCCAACACAAATTTCTTTATTTAATAACTATAAAACGTTTAGAAATTAAAAAAGGTACTAAAAACTGAAGAAGAACACAAAACTACAACGTAAACACATGGTAAACACAGGAATTAAATTATGACTTGACTGGAAATTTTACGGTCGTGTTGCTAGTTGCCTACGTTATCTACTCTGATTCTGTAAATGTGTGATGGACAAGTCGCATAGGCGGCGTTAAATAAGGATCTGATATAATTTCGAAAAATGTTGTTGAAATAAATTTGGATTTTTTTTAAGGGTAATTGCGTTAATTCTTAATTTTCTCTATCCCCTCTTAAAATATTTGTACTTTGTCATAGTTAATGCTGTATATAACAATACAAAAATATTTATATAAGTGTTATTGTGAGATCTAGTTTCTGTTCTGGTATTACAACAACGCAGAGCAAGAAAATAACCGCGATTTTTTGAAAGGAAAAATAACTTCATCTTCACGAACCGCATGTATGATAAATGATTTGATTGGAACGTTGCATTTTTGTGTCAGTTCAGGGTCACCGTTGCTCGAGTAATGATGATGACTTGTTTAAATTGCTTTAGTGATCTCATAAGCCACGAATTCTATTACTTTTTCACCTGAAAATCTTAAGAGACGCATATCAAGGTATTTTTAACAAATTCAATCGTAAATTCTGATTGTTTTTTAAATGATTTTTCTAAATAATGTGCACTGAGAAAAAAAACTGTTAAATTTATTCAAAAACTATTAAATAAACAGTTCTTCACAGTTATACAATATGGCGAACCCAAGAACTACTTCATATAACCTTCTCAAAACGTTAACAAACGTGGTTAAAGGTAAAAAACGTATTCTATCCACGATGTTGATTCCACTAACTGAAATAAAGATTTCAAACAACAACTACGAAACTGTCCCATATAAACACCATTGTTATTCTAACTTTCGAAAAGGTGAAACTTTGTACCTGTTTTAACAGTCTTTAAATGTTATAGTGCGCGCCAATATTCTTGGCAGGATAAATCACGTCAGATGTGTGGCCGAGAGGGATTATCTCACACATTATTGCGCTGTAGAATCAGACACCTTGTACTCCCCCTATTATTGATGGTAAGTAATTTTAATTCATTAGTAAAAACGTCCAGATTTTTGATGTAAAAAACGGCTCGTACATGCACTAAACATGAAAATAACAAAACAAGTGATATAGTTATTTAAAGTTGAAGGTAAGAACAGTAGATTCTGTGAGTATTAGATTTTTATCTCGCAGTCAACACGCTCGTTCATAGCCTGAATATTGGGATTTTTAAAAATTTCAAAACTTCAGGCAATGTTTTCTTCTATAAAGAGTGGGCTACTCAAGTCAACTTGTGGCTGAATTTTGTATATATGTATACTTAATTCCCGCGGAGCATGAATTTTTAACTCTCAAGAGTTAAGACGCTAGAGTCGATTGAAATTCACGAAAAATGACTAAAAAACACTCATTTTCAGCACGCTGCTATTATTCAAAGGGATCGTCCGAGCCAATTATCTTCATTTACACTGAAACTACTATCTTTCCCACTCTGCATTCCGTCTTGATCATTCAAATATCTTCAAATAGAAAAATTTGACAGCAAAATTTAATAAAGCTTAAAAATAGCAATTTTTAAGAGTCTTTATTTAAATAGGCGGAAACAAGCGCTTGTAAAAATCAAACTCGTGTAAATTTTGTTGTTTGGGACCCTAGAGTAGAGTTTTTCAAAGTTACACCAAAATCTAAAATGGGTCGGCAACAATTTTTTTTATTTTCAGACTATTTTATATGGAATGACTCCTTCTGAATACAACTGAATGTTTTTTCTTTACACGAATTCATAAAACGTTGATAGACACATTCATACATTTCTCTAGATTTCTTTGGGAGAAGATTCAAAGAAACATTTTTCGCATACTGCAAATAATCACAAATGAACTCAATTAGCAACTAATGTTTGAAAAAGTATCCATGTCTTCATCGATATATCCTACTAACTTACTTTTTTTATTATTCAAATTTGGTTTAAATGATTTCAAAGCATAAATTAATAATTAAATGGGGCATTTTGATTGGAGAAAGAATAGTATGTATAATTCAGATTAAGTGTTTTTTTTTGTCTCGCAAATACAAAATTTGCTCGCTACAAAAGTGACACTTAATCCTAATACAACAATATACTATTTAAGTGTAACCCCAATGCATCTTCTTACAGAAGCGTCCTAGATAAAATCCGAGATAAATCATTATATGAAAAACCCTCGCACCTTAAAATTCACCAAACAATACGAGGTTTCATTTTTGGTCACCATTTGTGAATCAGCCTGAAAAACCAGTTAGATGAAAGATGGATATAATCCGATATCCTTCAAAATAAAACAGTTTCTCGTCCGAATGTCCGAACCGATATCGCTCCGATAATTCCTCCGCAATTTCCCAGGAATTGGATTAGACTCGGCCGCCCGTGGATTCGATTTAGGTTCAGTGGGTCAAAGGCGTCGACGTGTTTCCGAAGTAGGCCGCGGTAGGCGTCGCGACGCATTCGCTCGTGCCGCTCTTATCGACATTGACTTTCCGGGACATAATAACACGGAGCACGCTGCGATCGATTGACCTCAATGCATCGGGAATTGTACGATGGAAAATTGTCGTGAAATTCCTCTCGGCCAGGTATTCCGGCTATTTTGCACACGTGCCTGATCGATATCCCAAGAAAATCCTCCATGAATAATCAAATTTTTAGTGAACAATTTTTCAGGGATAGAATCCGAACGATTTACCAACCTGTAAAAGATACAGGGTGTTAAATTTGAACTTTTAAAATTGTGTTTTCGCTGTACAAACAACGTTTTGTCTATTACCAGCGAAAAGCTTTCTACAGGGTGCTAAAAAAAGAGTGTAAAATATTTAAGGAGGTAATAGTATGAACCAAAATAAGCAGAAAAGTATCAATAATCATGGGTCCGCAAAGTAACGGTTGCGGAGATATGGAGTGTTTTATGTTTTTTAGCCCCTTTTTTATTTTGCAAAAACCTTGTGTATTTTCTTATAATAGTTGGTTGATGTTTAGTGAAATAAACAGTACGTATTTGACAGTTGGTCTCAGTGCACAAGTTTTCTTTCGCTATGGCTGGTTACTCTAACGCAGAATTAACAGACATGAATTTCATGTATGGTCGTGCTAATGGGAACGCCACCGAAGCGCGACGTCTTTATGTTAACGCTTATCCAAATCGCCAGATTCCTTCACAACGCATGTTTGGAAGAATGCACCAAAGATTGCGTGATACCGGTTCCTTGAGCAAACAGTGCCATGTATCCGGAAGGCCAAGTTCGGTATCCACTCCTAGAGCAGAAGAAGAAATTCTAGCAATGGTAGAGCAGAATCCAGGTACGAGTGTGCGGAGAATATCAGCCGAGGTAGGAATTAGTGGTCCTCTTGTTTGGAGAATCCTTCACGAGCAACTGCTTTATCCATACCATGTGCAACGAGTACAGGCCTTAAATCCAATAAATGATCATCAAGCACGTTTGGTTTTTTGCAGCTGGTTTCTACGTCATGATGCTGAAGACCGTTTTCTTGCAAACATTCTTTTTACTGATGAGGCCGGGTTCACAAGAAATGGAGTGTTTAATTTTCACAATACGCATATTTGGGCTGACGAAAATCCTCATGCTCTAATAGAATCTGGACATCAGGCACGTTTTTCTTTAAACATTTGGATGGATATTGTAGGTGACAGGTTTCTAGGTCCTGTTGTGTTACCAAACCGATTAACAGGCGCTGCTTACCTCAACTTTCTGCAGAACACACTGTATGAATGAAGACATTCCTTTGAATCAGAGGCAACAAATGTGGTTCCAGCATGATGGTGCTCCACCTCATTTTTCCATGGCCGTTAGAGAGCTTTTACACCAAACCTTTCCACATAGATGGGTAGGAAAGGCCGGACCTGTTTTATGGCCTCCAAGATCGCCTGATCTGAAACCTCTAGATTTCTATGTTTGGGGATATTTGAAGACATTAGTGTATGGTACTCCTGTAAATAGCCTGGAAGAGCTGCAGCTACGGATTAATCAAAAGTGTCAAGAAATCCAAACCAAGGAAGGTGTTTTTGGAAAGAGTTGGAAATGGATGGAGGGCACTTTGAATATCTTCTGTAACTTTGTTTTTTGTTTGTTAAAAGCTTCCTTTGTCTGTTTATTCCTAATAAAATAAAATGTTTGAAAAACGAATAGTGATCCATATCTCCGCAACCGTTACTTTGCGGGCCCATGTTTATTAAGACTTTTCTGCTTATTTTGGTTCGTACTATTACCTCCTGAAATATTTTACACTCTTTTTTTAACACCCTGTATTTAAACAGTTATCCATATTTCAGTTAATACCATTGTACAAAGATGATCACAAATTATCCCCTTAAATTATTTTATGAAGAATAACAAAAAAACTATAATTTTCACACATCTTAGAGTTAATTTCCACCACATAACCTGAAACAACGTGTCAGTGCTAACCATTTCGTACCTCGTAGTTTCGTAGTGGGTGAAAGAGATTTTAAAAATAAACACAAAACATGAAATAACAAAATAACTAGCCTGATGTATGCGTTCAATATCAAGAGAAGGCAAAGTAAAATATTTAAAGCAGCATCAATCGCATGCAAAAAGAAACTGATGTTGTGTGTGTTGTAGGCACAGATAACAGGTAGTTGTCAGGAGCAGTAGGCGAATTGTCCCGCACAAGCCTCATCCTCTAGGTTCTAGGATTCATAGAGGTTTTGTTGATGTTGATATCGGTGCACTAGTATGGTTCAGGACAAAGGAATAAGCTGTGGCAAGTGCAATCAAAACATGTAGTATTTGTGGAAAGGGATTTGATAATTTCAATACACGTAAATTGAAAGTTAATATGAGATACTTTTGCATCTTCTGAAACCGAACTAAGCTTAGAGTTTCTTTAAGTAATGCACTGTTTGACGCATCTGTTTTAAGAGTTGAGGCACTAACGTATAAAACGTATTTAAATCGTCTTATAATTTTCACGGACAGTGTTTTTCTCTTAAGTGTCTTGTGTATTTAATTAATATTTTTTGTGAAATACAGTGTGATTAAATAAAATACGGCGCATTATTCATACAGTGAAAAGGTTGACACGCTAAAAGCATATTTGTTAAGTAGTGTTCAATGATAGTGATAAAAATAACGTATTGTGATAAATCAGTCGCAGTGTAGTAAAAATGGATAATGAACAAATTCTGGATAATATGATTGTGAGTAGAGAATCAGGTTTATATTTTCAATTTATTGGAGAGAAATAGAAATGGCAAAGGGGAGGAGAGGGCCATTAATATTTTCATAAATAAAAATAGTTCAATCAATCTTTGACATGCCTAAAAATTCTAGTGTAACACTGGCAACGTTGTGGAATGCACATCCACCATGACTCCCAAATCAGCGGTCCTCAACAAGTTTTCCATTGAAAAATCACGAGATTTATTTAAAATTTGACTTTTTTATTCCTGATTTTTTTGTAAAAAAAACTATTAATTATGTGTCCTACACAGTGAACTGTACTGCTGGTTAAAATATTTGTACTTATTTAAGGTTCACCCTGTATAAGTCGTGAATAAAACATATTTACACTAATTGCTACACATACCCTGCACATAGTCTACCAACAAGTTTAAATGCCAAGACAGTCTTAACTCAAAATTTTAATTTTTCAAGATTTAGTGGTGTATCAACTCCAAATATTGCATATTTTTATGTGTAAGAGTTACAAGTAAACTGTGCTTAATAACCGTCGAATGGCGCTGCGTTGAAATGTCACATCTCCAACATTGGTTTTGTACTTTAGACAAAACTGTCACAATTAGTCGTGCTGTGACGTTTAATGAGCAAATTTTGGAAAAGAGTGTCACAAGTCGAAATAATATCAATGAGAAACTAGTTTCTTTATGTGTATTAATATGCAAAACTGTCACATCTTCAAGACCAGTCATTCTCATAAGCTAAGTACCTTTTTGTTCCCATTTCATACAATAAACTGTAATATTTTGCGCAGTTTTATAAATATTTTTATAATAATCTTTAAAATTGTATTGTTTAAGTCTACTTTAATAAAATAATTTAGTTTATTAGAAATGTATTTCATTTTATTACCTAAACTCATGTTGAAAAACTTTTAAAAAAATATGTGAGAGTCACTTCTCGGAATTATTTAACAAAAATAACAATACCAAACTGCCAAAAACCAAAGTTAACAAAAAATTTTATCAAAAATACTAAGAACTATCCACACAAACATTTTAACATGATTCAAACATTATATATTTATTTATTTTCCAATATTTAGAGTAAGATTATTTATAAAACTTTATCGAGCTCTCCTGGAAATTTACATTTTGAGTTATGACAGTCTTGTTCCAAACTGACGATATGTAGAAGCAACTTGATGGCGTTCCGCCTCATCTTGGATTAAATGTTAGACAATATTTAAGTTTACTTTACCACATCGATGAATTGGACGTAGCAGAGAAGCAACTATTCTGTGGCCACCACGCTCTCCTGATTTTAGTTCATTGGAATTCAATGTTTGGGGATTTATGGACGACGTTTATTCTGAATCAATTGAGAATATTGTTGAACTGGAAAAGCTTATTACAAATGAGGCTGAATGAAAATAGGCAAAACCACAAGTTTTTCAAAATATCAGGTATTCTTTATTACTCGTTTATGCATTTTGGAGGCAGGTGCAGACATGTGGAGCAATGAAGATATTGAAGTAGCGAATTCAAATGTTAAAATTACAGTTTTCAGGTTCTTGAATCCCTGTTTTTCCTGTGAAGCGTTTTATAAATATTTTAAATAAAACTAGAATTATTATTTTTTAATGTTTTTTACATATTCGAAAAAGTTCATCTTTTTGGATTATTCTTAATATTTTTTATACAAGGTGTTTTTAAATCGAATACATATTCAAAATTTCAGTGCAAGGGGGTTTTTATCCTGAACAAGGATTTCCACATGATGACTGGGTCATTGCAGCACTGAAAACTTTAGAATTTTCTTTTCTTTTCTTCTCGTTTTTTTTACATTTCAATTTAATTTATTATTATTTTATTTTTCAGTTTCATGTTTAGCGCACTTCGTATTCTGCTAATTATTATCTCTTGTTTTATTTACTTACAATTTAAATCTATGTAGTCTTTTAAATTTAACACCCTGTATCTCAATAATGTGCAATTCACAAAATGTATGTTCAAATTAGAACGTCTTGTAGTTTTCATATTCAACACCCTGTATCTCGGCAACCAGTAGCTTTAGACGCGCGTTTATTAGACGTTAGTTTTGACTGAAGTGACAGGCTTTTAGTGCTTCCTACTGGGTATCTACGGTACTTTTCTTTGTTGGAAAAAAATACGGCTGAAAGCATAGTACAACAAGCACTCAACGTCGAGAACAAACGATCTGGCAGAAATGTGCCAAGGTTATTTTTATTGTCACAGCGACGAAATATTAAGTATTGTTGTGAATGAAAATTAAATAATTGACTATGATTACAATGCGTGGATTGTGTGGGTATTGCATAAAGTTTTCGGTGTTAGAACTCACTGCTGTCCCATTCTATAAGTACACAGTACTTTGGCTGTGATTCATGTGAATATTAAAAATCCACGCATATTGTGTTTTATTTCCTATACAGGATGAACGTACAAAAGCGAGACATCCATCTGGTCAAATTACCACAAAAACTATAGATTTTTTTGTATTGCGACGTCTATCGACATAGTGTTGTTTTATTTATGTGCGAGAGTCAATCTTTAAAATTTCCAAAATGGCTCATGTGTACAGCAATACCACAGATAAATTAGCCATAGTTTCAAAAATAATCCTTGACTGATCCGTTTGGCGCAAGGGCTTCTTTTATTGGATCGGTCAGTGGTCGCGCGGTTTAAGGCGTTAGTACTTGAATCGAGGTGACTAGACGGAGTTGGTTCGAGCCCAGCTGCCGGTAGACCGTATATAAGCTATATTCGTGGAGAGGATTGGCACCCTCTCTGTGGGTATGGTAGGGTGGAATAATGTTAGCTTGGGTCAATGTGAGAGATTGATGCCGGTTGATATTTGACTACCCCCCTAATTAATGAGGTTTTCCAGGTTTTCCTCATTCCTGCACTGAATAGTGGTTAGGGCCTACTAACGTAAGTCGTTCCTGGGCGCAAATGCGGCCTGCTTAATAATAATATGCCGCCCCCTCTCCCGCACAAGTCTCCGACTTCTGGGCTAATCCCTGTGATTAGAATGAGGGGTAGAGATATTATTATTATTATTAATCTTTATTTTTTTCAGAAGTGTGGCAGAAACCCAATCAAACTAAAGAAAATACTGAGTTGGTCATGATTCTTATTTATGATGAAGTTAGACAAAATGCATTGGTAGTTTCGCGCTTCTATGCTGATCGATTTTCCGATCGACAGACGCTAAATCATGAATCTTGTATGGCAGTGTGCAACGTGGACGTGATACTGGTAATGTGTATTTTAACATTAGAAAATGTCTCTCCATGAGGAACCACTCGATTTGAAAATCTACGTTATTCTTCCACATTTCTACAGTTTGGTATAATTTTAGGATGACTCACTCTCAATGAGTCTTGTAGTGTTTCAACTTACTTGAAGTTATAAAAACCAATAACAAATCTAAATCATGTACCAAATTCGGTTATTTATAAAAAAGAATAAACAAAACCTCCAAGAAGATGTGTTTTCGAAAAAAAAACCAGCACACGACCAGATAAACTGCACCATTCCTTTTAGTCAGAAATATGGACGCACTTAAAAAATCCATCAGACACGAATACCGATTAAATTTGCATTTAAATCACGTTGAGTAACGTTTGTATACACGTTTATATCGACCGTACGAATTAAGTTCTCGCAAAAATAGAGTAATATGGCAAACAATGCATTTTTCAAAGCGTCGGCGTCGCAAGAACAAACACCATTAACCCATTTACCTATAAATAAGACAAAGCGAAATTCGCGCGCGTATTAAAACAAGATACATCCGTTGCTGAGGAATTCCACAGATTATTTTCGAAGTGTCAAACAGGATCATCCAGAGAGGAGAAGTAGTCCGAATTTGGAGCTCTGATGAGTGGTGAGAGATCTAAGGAGGCGCCACCTAGAAATATAATTTAAGAATGTTGATACAAATGTACAGTGATTCACAACTTGGGACTTGACTTGAAATTGAGTTAATATCGTAAAAAAATTGTAAAATCCCGGAACTTAATTGCCACACCTTGTACGTTAAACCATTATTCAACTTATTTGAACATTTTTGTTGGTTGTTGAAGATATCCAGCTGTTTTTTTATCATAAATACATAACCTACCGTCCGTTTCAATTTTGGAAACATCTTTTCTGCTATAACTGATTCTAAATGCAATTCTATACGAACCTATCCTCTTTTTTTTTCGTCATTTCGACACTTGTATAACTTGCTCGACCTATTTTAGACCGTCCAAGAAAAAGACGTACAGCGTAATTCTTCTTGCGCCTTTATTCGAACGCCAAGTCCGTGAGTTAGGTATCAAAATTTCGGGGAAAAGACATTAAAAAGTCTCGGATTTCTCGTCTGGTGCGTATAGCCGGTGAAAGCTCCTGCATTTTCCGACGGTGCGCTGTAGCCCCAGAATTAGGCCAGACCAGACGAACCGAAGAGGCTAATGGTCGGGGAGCTGAGCCGTTAATTGGGGTATCTACTATATATATACAGTGTGTCCACGGATGAAGTTGACAAGAGGAGACTTGACTTTATCATCGAAAAATCTCACTCTTTATAAAAAGTTCGGCTTCCCGAAAAAATAAAATTATCATAGAAACTTCTTAGATCAGATATACAGGGTGCTCATAAATTAAGAAAACCAGAAAATACTCGAGAGAAAAGTACCATTATTTATTATTGTATACAACATTTTTATGAAACAAATCTGTTTGTAACTTCAAATAGAGTCCCAATACAAATTTTAAAATCAAAATTTAAATGTTAACATTTACTCTACCTCTACCTCCCAACTTAACACATTTTTTCGCTAACTTAATAAATTGTTCGAATAGTTAGCGGCTCATTCAGTTCATGTATTCCTTGGCGTATGTGCTCTTTTAATACTTCTCTATCATGTGGAAAACCATTTGAATAAATGTTTTGTTTTAGGACATCTTGAAGAAAAAAGGCAAGAGGTGTAAGGTTAGGATTGGACCAAGTCTTCCTGTGAGCAGGACAGCCGTCCTGTTGCCAAAACATTTGGTTTACCATTTTTAATTAAGAGCCAGAAGTACGCAATAACTTGTTTTGGCAACAGGACTGCTGTCCTACTCATTTTACAGCCTTGCTCAGACGATGGTGAAAGGTGGATTGGAAGATTTGGCCCATTATCCTGCTAGACCACCTGACCTTAGGCCCCTTGACTTTTTTCCCAAAACAAAAGGTTTATTCAAATGATCTGCCACATGATATTAAAAGAGCGCATAAAAGAAGAAATAAACTATTCGTAGTGTGTAGAGTAAGTCAAAATTGAAATTTGGATTTTAAAATTTGTATTAGGACTCTATTTCGGGTTATAAACAGATTTGTTTTATAAAAATGTTGTGTAAAATAATAAATAATGGTATTTCTCTCTTCAGTATTTTCATGTTTTTTTAATTTATGAGCACCCTCTGATCTAAGTGTCTTCTATGATAGTCTCATTTTTTCGAAAAGCAGAACTTTTTATAAAGAGTGACATTTTTCGATAAAGTCAAAAACAAAAGACTTTCTCCTCTTGTCAACTCCATCCGTGGACACACTGTATAACTTGGTCAATATTTTGGGTATGTAGTGTAGATGGTAAAATAGGGTTTCATAGACAACAATATCGGTCGTCCTTAACGGATTATGGTTGAAGTAGTTGCCACATGGCAAACCTGCTGCCAATAGTGCCTTTAATACAGACTTTCATCATGCCCGGAAATAAAGCTATACTTCAGTATTCTTATTATTTTGTCCTAGAGTAGTTACTATTCTATCCACTTTATATCATACTCATTACTCAGTAGTATTTAATTATTTATATAAGGAAGGAAAGACCTGCAGCTTGTAGCAAACTGTCATTCGTTAGTTGCACACCCGACATATACCGTTTTTGAGCTTGTTAGCTCTCCTCTGTATACCATAGTAGGCGAGGCAATCGACGCCTTATCCGACAGAAGGAAACTAGTGTATAATGTAAATTAAAAATTACCAGTAGATATTATGAAAAAGGACAATTTTTTGATTTTAGATAGATTTTATACTGAACGGTACGGCCTCTGGCCCCCGTACTATTTTTCAAAAGTGTTCCGTTGGTTCATATTAAGTCCGTTTCCGAGAACGTCAGGAAGCGTGACGGAGCCGAGCGCTCATAACGCCGCAGACGGTGTCGGCACGCTCGTAAAAATATCGAAAAGCCGCCTTGCACAAAGGGCCGCTAACTCCGCGAACAAATACGGCAATTGGACCGTGGGTGGACGAAGTTAAACAGCGGGATATACAAAGTAGGGCGTTACCTACTTTCTTTTTGCGGCAGAAATGTGCTTGAATAATTTATGTAAAAATGTTTACGAACACCCTGTCTTTAACATACCCTAATAGCACACGACGTCAAGTAGACGTGCATTTAATGTGCATTTAACGTACAGACGTCCATGGACCATAAATGGACATTCTATGGACTACAAAGTTTTATAAGATAGTCTGTTAAAATTACCAGTGACTTATACAAAAAATTACACACTATGTTATTGTAACTATTGGCACACACAGTACAGTGATTTTTCTATCACCATGTTAACTTGCTATAGTTGACTTCTAAAATTGTAGAGAGTGTGGGGAGCAACATTTCATAGGCGTACTAAATTTGAATGCGATCAGATATAAAAAATATACAAAAATGACAAAAATAATTGCATTACATAACATCCATTATTTTTAGAGTAGAAACAGTGATATAACAGTTTTTACCAATTCCGAGGCGTTAGATAATAGAAATAATAAGAATATTTCAAAATTTAAAGTTTTTATCTTGTATTACACAGCCACACAAAAAAAAGTTCTGTGCCCGAGCTCTGACCTTAGTTCCCCATGTATTTTTGGCTCCCGAAACCGATCCCGGAGTCGGTATAGCCCAGACGTTCCATATTTGCGCGCTACGGTAAAAAAAATTACTAAAATTTGGCCATTACCTGGAAATAAGCGCAAAGCTTTATCTTCGTGCCATTGAAGGGTCCAAACATGAATTAGTTGTTGACGTAGGAAGTATTGTAGCTCCTTTCTTTCTTTTTTTCTATTCACTGTGCAATGCTACATGAAGACAATCCTCTTAAATCAATTCGATCCTCAACACGGTGAAATCATATGATTTTTTCTGGCAATTTGAAATTTTTTAGGACCAATTTTCTGCCAATTCGTGGCCCTCAAGTGACAATTGGGATGTGCGAGGTCCTATCCAACAACTGATTCATGTTTGGCACGGAGATAAAGCTTTGCGCTTATTTCCAGGTAATGGCCAAATTTTGGTCATTTTTTGACCGTAGCACGCAAATATGGAACGTCTGGGCTATACCGACCCTGGGATCGATTTCGGGAGCCAAAAATACATGGGGAACTATAGGTCGGAGCTCGGGCACAGAACTTTTTTCTTTTGTGTGCCTGTGTTATCAATTACCCAAGGTCGAAAATAATAGAGAGTGACTAATTCACAACACAGAGATGAGTACGGAAGATACGTGTGTTATGATTACCTAAGCGTGCCACTTGAGAAGAGTTAAAGCACACAAAAATATCAAAATTAAGTTGACGTCGGCTGAACCTAGCACATTAACAATTGTTTACTTTAAATGTGCCACCTGTGTCATTCGTTCTAAAAATGAGAATGCCGTCGTTTTGGACGCGAAATTCACGGATTTTTGCACGAATTTTGCAACTTCTGTTTTAATTATTTATGGCGAAATCTCAACTTTTGACAATTGCAATTTGCGAAACTGTCAAACACTACAAATATTATTGCTGCTTTCATTATTATGTGGTGTTAATAAATTTGTTTTAAGCTTCTGATAATCTGCCATGGCAGTTTCATTATGAAAATGATAGAAAATGTTATAGGTAGTTGACAAAATTTGTTACAAATAGAGATTTTTCCACCATTAAATAAATCGCGCAAATATTTGCGAATTCTGCATTCAAATGGGCAAAAGGCTTTATAATTAGTAGATCAATCGACTTACCTGTAAGGAAGTTTGATCATAATTATATGAGCAATTTCGTCGAAGAATTATAAATTTAACTACTTGTAGTTTGCACTTTTCAAACTCACCCGGTACGTACTTTAAAGACAAAAAACCCTTATCTCTGTTACCACACATTCCCAACACGCTCTTACTATCATTGTATTTTCCTATCTAGATCGCCTAGGGTGGGAATTTTGGGCGGTAATTTATAATTCTTCGACGAAATTGCTCATATAATTATGATCAAACTTCCTTACAGGTAAGTCGATTGATCTACTAATTATATTTAGCAATTTCGTCTCGAATTATAAATTTAACTACTTGATGTTGAAAGAATTATAGGCGATCTAGTGTGCAGACAGAAACTTTATATCCTGCATCTTACATATTGACCAGTTATCGTTCTTTTGATAATTAAAACATTTTTATACTGCTTTATATATGTATATACACAAATATACATACCTATATATTATATATCAAAAATATATTTATATTTAGCGTCTACCTGCATTTTTAGTTATATATTAATGCATAAAATATATATTGATTCCGTGTGACAGTAAATGCATCCACAATAATGGAATGAGGGGATTTCATTTCTACGATATCTTTTTTATTTATTATTATTTATTATATATATATATATTTTTTTTTTTTTTTTTTTTTTTGTGCATTGCAAACACGTCTATTTCAGGCTGTTTGAACATGTTACATAATATTTCCAAAAACCCGTTTGAACGTTCGGTTTCTATTCTTAAACACCGAAATACTGTTATGTATTTTATTATTTTATATTTATTTGTTTTTCCGGGTACACTAAAGGAAATATGTTTTAGCCTTTAATAGACATTGTTTAATCTCAGCAAAATATCTGCATTAAATAGACTCAACTGGGACCCATTATTTTATTACAGTAGTTTTGCAACTTTTGACACTAGCAAAAATGTATATTGCAGCTGACAGTCTTTCATCCTAGGTAACTTTAGTCAGTAACTGTATAGCTACTATTATGAATTCTAGTTCATTTATCCTTTGTCTCCAAATTTTCATTTTACTGTAAAGAAGTTACCATCATTGATTATATAAGTTATATATAACTCAATGGCATGGTATATGGAAGATACCTACAGTTTGAACAAACTCGACTACCACTCGCCCTTCAATTTTAGCTTTTTAATAGCAAACAAAAATTCGTTAACGTTGATGGCTAATGAACACTGTCACATGCCCTATTCACACTCTCTCATGTATCATGTATATATTATTGCTTTTTATATAACTTACTTCGCATAATGTATACATATCACAAAATAAATATTGTTGGTTATATTACCTATATTGGTAATAATATATTTTTTAAGGTCTTGTCCATCCGTTCTTCCTGTTGTAATGCTGAGCATAAAATGACTATGCATTCGCGCATTTGTAAAGATTAGCCACGAGATAGATATTACCTATATTGGTAATAATATACCTATTTATTAAGGTCTTGTCCAGTCCGTTCTTCCTGTTGTAATGTTAAGCATAAAATGGCTTTGCATTCGCGCATTTGTAAAGATTAGCCACGAGATAGATATTACCTATATTGGTAATAATATATTTATTAAGGTCTTGTCCAGTCCGTTCTTCCTGTTGTAATGTTAAGCATAAAATGGCTATGCATTCGTGCATATGTAAAGATTACCCACGACGCGCTAACCAAATATAGCTTTGTTACACATTTCACAGCTTGAAGCCTTTCAGCTACAGGTAAATTATTATTATTATTTATATATATGCATATACATATATATCTATATCCTACTACGCACCTACTTTAACCGTTAATAAGTAGTCATTTACCTACTCATTAAGTTATCTAGTTACCTTTAGTAAAAGTAGTGATAGAAAATACGTCTATTCAACCTGAGAGTCTATTGTTTTAGCAAAACTCCGACTGAATGTAATAAAATCGGGCAAATAAATAAATTATTCTTGGTACATGCATTGCAGTACTAACAGAATATTCCAACGATGATAAAGATTATATTAGCAAACTTTTTTATTGTTCGATATCTCTCAGTATATTGATGTAGAATGCATATATCCCTATTTTTCTTATTTCACACCATTCCCATATTTCTTTCCCTACGTTATTATTAAGCTTTATCTGTCTACACACAGTACACAGTCCCCATCAGGTTATTACAAGAAATAGCAATTGTGTTATCGATTTGCAATAACTAACATTTTTTGAAAATGATTTTTGAGCATTGAAAACTGTTAATAATTCTTAGGACAATATGTAAAGCCCATGTTGTCTTCACCACCTGCTCTCCCCCTACAAGGGAGGCATCTAAATAGATTTCTAGAGTTGAATATAGGATTTTATCTTTTTTTTTTCTCTCCATAAAAAGTTATTCGTTATATTTGAGATACCTACGTATATATTTATCGAAATATCCTCTATTATATATTTAAGAGCAAAATATTTTTCTCTTTCGAAGGTCTTTGTATACCTTCCATCCAGAACATTACTGCAGAACGAGCTGCAACTAACGTTCCTCCAAAACCTAACCACTCTCTAATTTTACAGCAGGTGTGATTTCAAATTTTTTATTTTATTTATTCATTTTATTTTTTATATATTCTTTGAAATGTCCTCTCTTTCTGTCAAGGGAGTGTAAAGTTATTTGTATTATAAATAAAGCTTAGACCTTACAGTCCCGGTTAGGTACAAGCAAAGCTTGACTATTATTAATATTTTTAACGTTATAAAATAAACATTCTGTTTGATATTTTCCATTTATCAAAATATCATTTAAATATTATGTGCAAGTAATTGTACCTAAGACCTTAAAGGTTATAATAAAGGTATTAAGCATGTCCGTAAACACATAAGGTGCCGTACAGAGGCGAAAAGTAGTGTTGGATGGGAGACAAAAATTGTTGCAAAAATTTGAAAAACCTTGTCTTGTCTAGCAGAAGAAAACAAAAGTTTCTATAAAGCCTTGTGCTTGCTTGATTTTTCAACATTATGTCTTTTATATTGTCTTGCGAAAGGTCTCGCAAATTTGCATGATTCTTGTGAGACTTTTGCATAGAAATCAGAAACATGAAACTTTATTACCAATCTAATAACAGTGGTAGTTACTTTCGGTCGGACATGGTGCCGCTCGGAACTTACTTAGCTCAGATATTGGTCGATTGGTAAACGTTATAAAATATAGGAACGGCTAGTTTTACATAATAAATAATAATAATAAGCAATGGACGAGATAGGCGTGCCAAATCGGAGCTCTTTCAGTCAACTGGCACTATAATTAGTTGTATTCAGCAGAGCTACACCTAAGCACCTTGAATTTTAATTTTATATGCTTAATTCTTTTAAATAAAGAATATGCCTACATTAGAAATGCAATGTGTGTTTATTTAGTCACTTATTTATTTATTTATTTCAACTAACGTTCATTTAAATTTCACCCCAGACCTTCTAGCAATATTTCTTGCCAAGTCTAGTCTTGTCTTGCGGGACCAAGACAAAATCAAGACCAAGATGTCACTGCTAGCCAAACAGTTACATTAATGTTTCTGTTTTATAGATGTTATATAACACTATGCGTTCTTGAGATCATTGCTTTAGGATTTATTTTTAATATTGTATTTATTTTATTTTTAAAACCTCTGTATAAGTAAAATTCAATATAGAGTGATAACCCTCTAATCTGGGGTGGGGATTTAACGATTATAAACCTAAAGTCCACACTCTTTTGATAGCAAATATGAAGAAATAAATTCACCTCCTGTCTCCAAAAGTTGGTTAATAACTTCTATCTAGCAGTTTCACTATTGTTTACCTACTTCAGATTTACTTGGGTCCTCACTTTATTATTACCATTACATCAGCACTTAATCCAGGTGTGTCCCTACACCTCAGATTTTGCTTTGGAACTCCTCCATGTGGAAGTCGTCCTATGAGGTTGAATCTAATCGATATGTGTATAGAAAATATGAATATGTATTCATCTATAAACAACAGTAACAACAGTCCATTAGACGTTGTATCTAAATGTATGTATAACTCTATACATTCCATTATAAAGATATTGAAGGTTAATTAAAATTATGTGTGTTGTGTATAATATTAGCTTTTATTATTAGCTATATGAGTCATATCTACTTTTCTTGATTCACCCTATATTATATGTTTATTAATAGTTTTAAAAACTTTTATGAGAATACTCCTATTTTATATTTTTATCGGTACAGTAATTATTAAAAACTGTTGGAGCAAAAAACTTGCGAACTTGACAAAAACTGTCAGTTCTATTTACTTATTGCATTATTGATTCCTTCTATTTAACATTTGGGGATATTATAACTCATATATAATTTTACATTTACTCAGTAGATTAACCCTTTAATTATTTACTTACTTGCATGTCCGGATACATATGTACAGGGAGTTAGAAAGTATATGCAAGTCATGTGACTGCGAATTAAAGTTCACACATATGTGGAACGTACTTTCGTGTTATATGAGAGTTCATGTGAACCTCGAACACCAGAGAGGAATATATATATATCCTTCTATAAACTGCCCCGATGAGTATGTAGATGGAGTTAGGAAGTATATGCAAGTCATGTGACTGCAAATTAAAGTTCTGTGGAACGTTCTTTCGTGTTATGTGAGAATTCATGTGAACCTCAAACACCAGAAAATAATACATCCTTCCATTGACTGATTTCTGAAAAAAAAAGAAAAACGAAAAATCTACATACTTGAAGAACTTGAGCAATATTCTAAATTTCATCTTCAGATTTTCACTTTTATGCCCATTCATTTTTACAACAGTGTGTCATATAATAACGGTGGCAGAAGCGTTATATTGCAACTTCAACCATGTTTTCCTGCGAGATTTCCTATTTCGCACTATTTCCGACACCAATAAACACTTTTTCACTCTGTCTCTCTTATTTCACGTCGTAGCCGGGCCGGTACGAAAAATACAATGATAGTAAGAGCGTGTTGGGAATGTGTGGTAACAGAGATAAGGGTTTTTTTGTCTTTAAAGTACGTACCGGGTGAGTTTGAAAAGTGCAAACTACAAGTAGTTAAATTTATAATTCGAGACGAAATTGCGAAATATAATATACAGACACACTATTTACTATTGGTTACTAGCACTGTCACTATAACGGTCACACATTAACACTTATTATATCATATCGTACCGCTTTCTGTATGACCTTCATACGCCCATGTTTCGTCAAAATTTAATGTATTCTTCGGTCCAGATTCTTATTTTTTAATATTTATTTTAAATAGTTTCTTCGCCATATCACTATTTCGTCCTTTCTATCAATATACTCTTTTCGATTTCATTTATACGGACTAAGTTTCATCTTGTAAGATATAGCAATAGAATTTTTTTTGGAAAACTAATTTTAAAAATACAATCTTCTTTCCGCGAGTTTCCATCACTTTCCGTTTCACAGTTGTACTTCTTTACTACCTACTATTTTATTCGTACACATATGCTATTCACGTACAATTTTGTTAATGAAATACATATTTCAACATCACTTACACTCATATTTTGACCTCGCGCACTAAACTCTTCATACATATCATTCAATATTCCTCATTTCGATCAAATCACTAATAAAATTAATTACATTCATAATTAAATTAACGAAAAGATATACCCGAAATTTTGCCCGCCCGAACGATATACCCGCCCATGATAGCGCTGGAAATGAAACAGTTGGATCCGACAATTCGTCGCAGCCAATCAAAAAGCAGCAGCGCATGCGTACTAACGTGTACTAACTGCAGCGCATGCGTAGCAGAAGCTGTGTAATCGGGTATGCTCTCAGAGATATGCGGCACACGATTTTGTAGGAAAAATATACGGGCTGCATGTACATTTCTTTGTGTTGACTGCTATAAATTGTGAGCAGGTTTATAACATTATCACTCTCTACAATTTTGGAAGTCGACTATAATATAGTAAACCACTACGTTGTGAAACGCCCTGTATTGTTTTCCGTGCTCGCCACCATCCTTCGTTTTACTGTTTGTACCTCCGATAACTTGACCTGTAACTTTACCTAGAAGGTAGCTGGGCGATTCCTGCGAGAGAACTCGCGAACAGTGGGTGTCAACTGGTCGTATATGTCTCTCCGGTTAGGAACGAACTGTCGCTCGTCATTACTATCGACATATTATTATGTAAATCTAGGCGTAAATCTGATTTGCCGCGCGGCCCTAATAGGATTATTCTTTTGTTTCGCTTACCTGTGCCGGTTCGAGCGAATTAGTTGGGCAACACACGTTGGAAATCCTGGTGAAGCGGACATACAGGATATAACTGTGAACGGGGATTATTTCTACCACATATTACACCCTTACACAAAACTGACCCCCCCTTAAAGTTACACCCTGTATAAGTGGCTTTCCTTGTCAATAAAATTAGTGGGAAAAGTACAGCCGCACTGAAAATCAGTTTAAAATAGAGCTGGACATACAGAGATCAAATCCAGGTTGGTACACAGCTGTCTAAATAGCTTGTACTGAAAGAAAGGCTACTGAAACAGTTACTACAAAGTGGTTACAATTATGTCGTAGAATAAATTACAAATGTCGTAAACTATAAAAGTTCATTGTTGTAGTAAATGCATATAGCAATTGGGTTGTTGTATTTTAACATAGTTATTCCTATACAGGGTCGGAAATCGCTGATGGTCTGTCTGTCTTTACACGAGAGCGACAAAGTAAAGTATAGAAATCCGTGCGATAGACAAGGATGACAATATTGACGACGTTTTAAAATCTAAATAGTCACCTCCCGTTTCGTCATTCAACAAATAAAATCCACTCCCACTTATATCTCAGCGACCAATCGCCATCTTCGCTCGGTTAGAAGTGGGAGTGACGTTCTCAGATGTTATTCTAATTTATAAAACGTCATCCTTGTCTATCGCACGGATTTCTATACTTTACTTTGTCGATCTCGTGTAAAGACACATAGACCATCAGCGATTTCCGACCCTGTATACTACGTGGTGGTGTAATAAGTAGCACCTAGTAGGTATAATCACGTTGAAAAATTTAACACACCCATTCAAAATAATTTTGTATGCATTTTTTTGCATTCCTGGGAGGCTGCAGCCCTTAGTACGGGCCGGAGATACGTAGCGGTGTATAGCTAGTTATAAGTGGCACCTAGTAAGTATATTCTGTCTGAAAAATTTAACATAAATCATCAAATCGTTTTGGTTTATATATATTATTTTATTGGAGCGACTGCCGCCCTTTGCTTTTGTCTACAAATATATAAAAGAGTATATTAATATGTTTTGTAGCCCATTTGGATCTATAGACGTTGATAATTTAATGGGTTGTACTTGTACAGCATAAATAAATATCATATTATGAAGAACCGTTGCTGACAAATCGTTGCTGTTTTCACACCCGTTTACACCTAGTGGTTTTTCTTAATGTAGTAAAAGAGTACATGTACTTAGGGAACAAAAAAGACAATAAAACATTGCACACCATCAGTGGCGTAGCTAGGCGTGGGCGAAGCGGCCCCTCGCCCACGGCCTCGCACTTAAAGGGGCCTCGCGCGAAGCCCCCTTTAATACCGAACACCATGAACTGTAAATAGTACGATTAGCATCCTAAAAGACCTTACTAAGAATAAGCTTTACCGAGGCTTCACCACACGTACTATAATTAATTTGCACACCCTGCTGGGTGTGCTCTATTATCGACAGTATTTTTAGTACTGAAGAGGTTACAAAAAATTATTATTTTTAGCATTTAAACACCTCGTAATTATGAAATTTTCAGATCATCCAGACTTCACTACTTTAACTAGTTTCATCATAAATGAATAATTTTGTAAACAAACTTTCTCATTTTTCACCATTCTTTTCTTGAAAATATACATGACATTGGAAAAACTACAATGCATAGTATCACGCGATAGAGGACCAAAAAATAATTTAAAAAAAGTTATATACACTAATGTCCGATCGCCATTTCTTTCCAAGATACGGCATTTAAAAAATGTTTGAACCAATATTGATGCACACTGTGACCTTGTATGTGTCACAATATTCAGTTCATTCAGCATCCAATAGCGGAAGAAAAGGGCCTTGCTGATGCGACTTCGCCCACGTCTAGATTAGTCCACGCTACGCCACTGCACACCATGAACCTTTATTACCAATACTTTTACAATTCTGGTCAGTTTGGCAGTATATTTGGCCAAGTGTTCCTTTGAATTTTTGTACATTATACTTCCAGGACGTGAAATTTCTGCCTTTAGCAGAGCAAGAATGACTACTTTACAGGATGCAGGACATTCTAATCATCAGATATGGAGTACGTTGGACATTCTTAGACCATCTGTTGTATGAATAGTACATAGATATGAAGAATTTGATACAGTGGAAAACAGACCACGTAGTGGACGTCCTCGAGTATCTAATAAAAGGCAGGATCGGTATTTGGTGCAATATGCCTGTAGACATCGCACATCTTCAGCTACAGCTCTCAGGGCCCACTTTCCAGGTACGTTTCACCGTGTTCTATCGACACCTACTATTCGAAGCCGACTCCATAACGCAAATTTACGTGCTAGAAGACCATTACGGGTCTCCACTCTACTTCCAAGGCATCGTGCTGCTCGTCTCCAGTGGGCGCGAGAGCATAGAGGCTTTTACGCTAGTGGCGGTGGTCTTATTTACAGACGAAACCAGAATTGGGCTGGTTACTGATGACAATCGATAAAGAACCAGGTCATGAAGAAGGGTGCAAGAGACAATCGAAGCAGAACATATCAATAGATTACATTCGCCAGCCAACTCTCCTGACATGAATCCTATTGAAAACATGTGGGATTTCATTGCTAGAGCCATTCATAATCATATTCCTCCTCCACCTCAGACTGCAGATGAGTGGCGGCAGAAGAGAGATGAAACAATATTCTGCAAGAGATCGTTAACCGCTTGATTATCTCAATGAACAGACGTGTCAGTATGCTATTGGAACGTGGTGGTCATACCGACTATTAGTCAAGTAGAGAACTTGCTTTGTTACTTCTTTTTGATTTAATAAATTTTGTCAAAAATGTCACACATTTGCTGGTTTTTAATTTTCTAAGTAGTCAGTTTATCGAATGACTAGAAAAATAGCTGGAGCAAATCGCTTTCCCTTATTATTATTTTTTTTTCAGTGTGCTGGGAAGTCAAAATGGTGTGTGAACCGTCCCACGAGTTTTACCCGATGCTATTCCGTAATGGTTGGCTACAAAATTAAACTTTTCCAGGAAGTATTTATATTATAGAATACGGTAAATCTCACTAAAAGTATCTCTCAGCAGAGGTGAAATGTCAAATGTTAAATCTGATAAAATGATTTATATAGCGAAAGTTACCCGGAGCTCTCTTGTAAAATACAGTCGTAATTTTCATAAACGGCCGTTTGAACGCACACTTTCGGTTTCACGATAACGGAAATATGTTTTCTTTTTTCATTTATGAAGATTTATGGGGCGATTCGAACAGTCCAAATGGCGTTAGCGGAGGCAACGAAACCCGACGATTTCTTACGGAAAGCAATAAAAAAGATGAACCTTTTAGGCGCGTCTATATTTCATTCAGCAAAGAGTACATATTTTTTCTAATATTATTCCTGACAAAGAAAACAATTTTCGGCACTCGCCTTTTATTTTGAGAAACCGGGAAGAATTACAAACAGTAGTATGAAAATCTAGGTAGGCATGCTTTAGAAGAAACACCTGAGACACCAATTATGAGCGCAACCTTTATAGGTAGCATATCATCTGCATTCTCCAAAAACCACAATGTTCTTACTGGAAAAAGAGCTTGACTTTTCGGATATATATTTTAGATTTTGTTGTTTCAAAAATGCCAGTAACTTCAAAAATTTAGAGACATCCACTTTATCTTTGAACCACAATGTTCTTACTGAAAAAAGAGCTTGACTTTTCGGATATATATCTTAGATTTTGTTGTTTCAAAAATGCCAGTAACTTCAAAAATTTAGAGACATCCACTTTATCTTTGATATTTAAAGTAGTGCACAACATTGAGTAAATGGACCAAAGGGTTGACGGCTTTATGATTTTGGCAGTTTTGCTAAAATATGCCACCGCAATAATTTTAAATAAAAGCAAATTATAAAGAATTGAATATTGTATTTAACCCTTTCACCGACGTACAGTTTAATTCATCACAAACTGCATGCAATGCATGTAAAATCTTACAAGCACAACCCGAAAAGATAAAATCCAGTGCATCAGCTCTTAATAATTGTGAAATATTTGCAAAGGGCAGATTATATGACGAAAATGAACCGGAAGGACTTCAAAAGAATATATGACATTTTGGCGTTTGAATTAGAGGAGAAGCAAGCAAATGGATTATGTCTAATATTTTAGTACGCTTATTTAAAAATTTAATGGAAAAACGAGGCACTTCTATAACATTGGACACCACACTCCCTTTTGGAGGAAGAGAAGTTCTAAAAGTTGGTATAAAAAGTAGTGAAATTTCAAAATGGACTAAATGCTCAGCACAACGCATTGGTATACAGGGTGATTTTAAATAAAAGTAGCAAAAATGAGTCCACAGATTCCTTAGGTGAAAGTAAATCGAAATAACCTAACATATCTATATCCCAAGACGCATAATAAGAAAGATACAGGGTGTCAAAATTTTATTTTCAATATTTATAGATAATTTCTTAAAAAATCCAAACATTTACATAAAATTTGTAAATCGAGGGTTTTTGCGGACGAGAAATTCAAATTTGTTTCTAATTTTAAAGTTACTAGTAGAGGGCGCCACTTGTGGCACACCATGTTTCTTTTAAATGGCAGAACTTTTGCAGCTTAGTGTATCTATCTGACTATCCAAACAATCGGTTCTCCTACCTGTTTTATTTGAAAAAGGTATACCTTGCTGAAGTCGGTAGGAGTAACCATTTTTTAAATAATACCATTTGAAATGCTCAGTGCAGCGAGTAAAAACTGTTTTGGTTTTAGGTAAAGTGCCTTTTCTGCTGAAAAGATAGCAAAATGTTACTTGAAAAAGTTGTTCAGAAAGGTAAATTATGGAGACGTGCCAAATTTCAAGAAGATCGGCGCAATTTGATGAAACCATTTTTCAACATATACAGACTGACACCATTCCAGACGATTGGAAAATTGCTCGAGTTAGCCCTATATTAAAAAAAGGCGATCCATGTCTTATAAAAAATTATAGGCCCGTATCTGTTTTATGTAATTTTGCTAAGATTTTCGAACTTATTTTGCATGATTTAATATATAACTCCTTAATAAATGTTATATCTGACGATCAGCATGGATTTATCAAGAAAAAATCGTGTATTACTAATCTTGCTTGTTTTACGCAAGATATAGCTGGAGCTATGGATAGGAGAAAGCAAGTTGACGTTATATATACAGACTTCCAGAAGGTTTTTGATCAGATCGATTTATACGTTCTTTTAAGGAAATTGGATGATTATGGCTTTTCTGTAAAGTTGTTGTCACTCTTTAAGTCTTACCTTTTTAATCGTAAGCAATATGTAGAGCATGAGGGTTTTAGATCTAACTACTTTTCCCCCACTTCTGGAGTACATCAAGGTTCTAACCTGGGTCCGCTATTGTTTGTTCTTTTTATTAATGATGTAACACATGTAGTTCGTAGCTCTAAACTGCTTTACGCGGATGACTTAAAGATATATCGTATTATTGATAGTTTAAATGATTCATCCCTACTTCAGGAAGACCTTGAGAGAATTTCAGAGTGGTGTTCAGAAAATTGCTTGAAATTAAATGCGGAGAAGTGTTTTGTCTTATCATTTTCAAAAAAACATGCTGTCATCAGAAGTTCTTATAGAATAGATACCTTTGAGTTGACCAGATGTAATGAAATAAAAGATCTAGGTGTGGTATTTGATTCGGAACTTTCTTTTGTTACTCACATTGAAAAAACTGTTGCCTCTGCCAGTAGAATGATGGGATTTATTATGAGGAATGGAAGAGTTTTTGCGAGCACTGATGTACTTTCAACACTTTTTATTGCTTTTGTGCGCTCAGTTTTGGAATACGGTGCTTTAATTTGGTCTCCTATTTATGCTAATCACATATGCCTCATTGAACGTGTCCAGAGAAAATTTTTAAAATTTGTCAGGTTTAAAAGGACAGGTGTATACCCAGAGAGGGGGAGGGGGAGAGTATTCAACTTTGTTGAATGAATGTCAGTTCAATTCCTTGCATACTAGACGAATACTTTTATCTGTATCATTCCTTTATAACCTGTTAAATAACTATGTAATCTGTCCACGTTTACATGAGAATGTGAGGTTCCGGGTTCCTAGATTGGGTTTAAGAAATTCTTTACCGTTTCATACAGATTTGGCAAGAACAAATATTCTGCAAAAGTCACCGGTTCTTAGTGCTTGCAATAATTTTAATAATTACTGCTCATCCTGTGATATCCATATTAGTTCTTTAAGAGAAATTCATGAAAAGATATTGGGACACTTTAGTGGTACTTGATTGATGTTCTACCATAACCTATACTATTATCACTGCGTAGAGCGTTGTTTGTACTTTATTATTTTGTTAAATATTTGTATTTTAGAATTTTAGTATTTTATTATTTTTTAGTGAACTGAATATTATTGTTTATATTGTAACATAACATTTCCTGTTATTGGGTTTTATCTGTTGGAAATAAATTCTATCTATCTATCTATCTATCAACAAAGTAGGTACAAAGATTTTATCAAAGCAGGCCGATCTCATTGAAATTTTGCACGTTCCCATAATTTACCGTTCTGAACAACTTTTTCAAGTAATATTTTGCTGTATTCTCAGTACAAAAGGCACTTTATCTGAAACGGTAACAGTTTTCAATCGGTGCACTGAATATTTTAAATAGGATTATTTCGAAAACTGTTACTCCTAACAACTTCAACCTACCTACCTTTTTCAAGCATAACAGGTAGGAGAATCGACTGTTTCAATAATTAGATGGATACACTAAGCAGCAAAAAAGTTCTGTCATTTAAAAGAAACATGATGTGCCACAAGTGGCACCCTCTAGTAGTGACATCAAAATTAGAAACCTCTGGTATACAAACTTTATGTAAATACAAATATCGAAAATAAAATTTTAATTTTGACATCCTACTTCTCTTTTATTATGCGTCTTGGGATATAGGTATGTTAGGTTAAATTGATTTATTTCCACCTAAAGAATCTGTGGTCTCATTTTTGCTACTTTATTTAAAATCACCATGTAGATGTCAAACGTGTCAAAATTACAAATCACTCAAATCGAGCAGCAGCAGTTAGCGAATTAAGTAAAGGCGGAATTGAAGAACAAGCTCTAACAGCTATGTTTGACTTTTTTAGTAGTATAGTAACCACTGTCAAAATGCCAACTTGATGTTTTTTTTTTATCTGTAATCTGGTTTTACAGGGCTCATACTGTCGTGGCCTATCTTATGTTTTATCATTTTATTTGTATGTGCATGAAATATTGTAAGTACGGCTCTGATTATTATGAGCCAATGCTGTCGCTTTGCGCTCCCCCTACCGGGCGAGTTATCAGTTTCCGCTGGCTATGGTTGGCAATGCTGAATACGAACCAGCTGACAGATATTGTATTTTTTTGTTCAGTGTTCACTCATACCAGTATAATGCATGTACACAAGAAAATAAAAAATCTAAAGTAAAACAAAAAATCAACTCTTTCAATCCAAAAGGTAAATGCGAGGCAGCAGTCTCGTCGTCAATAAAGCGACATCAGTCCATACACTTACTTTGTTAATTTTATCACGTAATTTTTGTTACAAAAACCTTCACTTGCATTTAAAAGGTATGATTGTAAATGAAATACAAATGCTTCGGTGAAAAGTTGTAATATAGCTAGTATTTCAAAAATTTAATTCCGGGTTTATACTCATCCGAATATTCATCATAGTAGGCTTGCTGGGTGGCCGAATAAACAGTTGCAACTGACAAAAGTGCAGATTTATCACCGATGGCGTCCAAGGACATACCTAAGTCTCTTACAGGACTCAAAAATTACACGACTCTTCTCAAATACGACCATACGTCAAAGAAAAAAAATGATGGTGGCTGTTGGTAAACTTCTATACGACACATTTTCCCTCGAAATGGTGTCATTCTCCGTCGCAATCAGTCACGGTCCGCGGCCGGCCTTGCCTGCGCGATCCGACAACATAAAATATTTAAATGTTTTAATTTGTGTCAGTTACAGATGTAATTGCAGCGTGGGGAAATAATCTCTTCTGGAGTTTAAATCGAGATACGGCCGCCTTTGTTGGCAGCACGCGAAATTTTAATTGTTGGGGCCATTGTTTCTATAGGCGACGATCTAGGAATTACCACGTAGCGAAAAGACCACTGCTTGGCACTTCTTCGATAAAATTAACATTGGAAGCTGAATTTTCAACACTGTAACGTGTTGAAAGTGAGCGCTGAAATCTGTCTTCAGCATTTGCTTCCGATTTTTCAACGCTGCATTAAAACACATCGAATCTAGAATACAGTTTAAAATTTTGTGTCATAGTGATACAAATATTAAAAAAATATAGAGGATGAAGTATGTGCACAAACTTTAAGGGGTTAATCTATGATTGATTTTAAGACAAAAAGTTCATATAAACATGGGCCCGCAACGGCTTTGTTTTACAGATAGAGGGTGTTAAAGTTTGAAAAAAAATCAAATTTTTGGATCGCTTTTCTGAGTAGTAAAAGCTACTTAAATAACTGGATTAAATTTACGGGTTAAGTTACTAATTTACATCTATTTACATTTAAATTAAGATAATTATTATTACAGTACTTCTGTAGATCACATAATTGATTTTTTAATATTGTGCACCATCAATATCTTTAATCATAGAAAACATCTTTAAATCATCTGTGAATAATAGTTTCTCACAATTATTACAATCAAAATGTCATTAATAAATAGTACAAAAAGCAATGGTCCCAGATTCGAACCCTGTGGTACACCAGAAGTAGCTCAAAAAACATTTATGACCAAAGTACGCAACAAATTGCCTTCTGTTCTAAAGATATGATCTAAAAGTTACATAAATGAGTACCTTTAATTTATGTAGAAGTTCATGATCAATGCGATCAAAAACCTTTGTAAAATCAGTATATATAACATCCACCTACCCTTGATTATAAGGTTCATTGGCAATATACTGAGTTAGGCTACACAAATTTGAAATGGTAGATCGTTTCTCCATAAATCCGTGCTGGTCTGGTGTTACTAATCTTTTAAATACTGGATAAATGCTATTGTATAGCACGATTTTTGAGAAATTGCAGATAATAGATATCGGTTTGTAATTATTCATAACAGATCTATTTCCACTTTTGAAAATAGGACATAATCTAGATAATTTCCATAACTGTGGAAACATAGCAGTTTTTAAATATTATGATTATAAATACTTGAGATTGATTTTTACTACTTGATTTTGTACGTTGTTGAGACGTTAAACTCCTGCAGAAAAAGGAAATTGTGGTATTATAACTCGGAACAAACTGATCTAAAACTGAATTCAAAGTACTGTAAAATTATGTGCACGCATTATCAACATTATTCATATCAGAAAGAAAATCCCATATACAGTGCTTTCGAAAAGTAACGAATAAATTCATTATTTTTGAAATTGAGAAGTTTTCGAAAAAATCCCCTAGCACGTCGATTTTGTTTTTTAAAAAGGCACTTTTCGACATACGACCCATATTTGTGACGTCATCGTTGTTCGAGATACGACGTCATCGACAATTTTTTTAAATAGCAGCCACCAATTTTGACCATGCCATTTGAAAGAGCGTGTCGTTCTACATACATACATCATGAAAAATTATGGTGTTACATAACAAAAATTTCAAGAAAATAATGATTGAAAATTTTAAAATTTAATTTTCACAATACTGTGCACCTCCCCATTATGCAACACCTGTCCGTGCTTATTTAGATGAGCTGTTCCCGAATCGTTGGATAGGGGGAAGGGGGCCGATTGAGTGGCCAGACAGATCGCCTGATTTGACACCCCTAAATTTCTTGAGGGGATACTTAAAAAGCAAGAATTCGTCACGAGATACATCGTATACCTCCTGAAGTTATTGATAATGTCCAAAAAGAATTTATTAATCGTCTTGGTTACTGTCAGGCAGCCAACGGTGTACAATTTGAACATTCAATTTAGTCGTTTTTTTACATAATCATTATCATTTTCAGTATTGTAAAAATTAAATTTTAAAATCTTCAATCATTATTTTCTTGAAATTTTTGTTCTGTAACACCATAATTTTTCATGATGTATGTCTGTAGAACGACACGCTCTTTCAAATGGCATGGTCAAAATTGGTGGCTGCTATTTAAAAAAATTGTCGATGACGTCGTATCTCGAACAACGATGACGTCACAAATGTGGGTCGTATGTCAAAAAGTGCCTTTTTTAAAAACACAATCGACGTGCCAGGGGAGTTTTTCGAAAACTTCTCAATTTAAAAAATAATGAATTTATTCGTTAGTTTTCGAAAGCAGTGAAAGCACTGTATATAGCAATAGTTTTATAAGTCAAAGCCTACTTGAGTTACTTGAGTTCCAATATTTCGAAAACGGGTTGGTTTATCGAAATGAAACAAGTATACCTTTTTTGAAAATGATGAGGATTCATCCGTGTCATAAAGACATGCAATAAACATACCTTCAAAAAAGTTTAATACGATTATATCGGCAAAACACACTGTAAACAGCGCCCTGTAGTATATTGAAAATGAGCTTACGGTATGATATACGCCCCTCAAAAAAATCTCTTTATACCGAATATACCCAAGGAAAAGTCTCTGAAACTTTTTGAAATATTGAGAAATGTCAATTTGAACATTTTTTCTTCCGCACCCTGTATCTTTTTTAATATTGACGTTCGTACTAAGATATAGCTCACATGGTATATTTTAATATCTAGAATCTACAGTTAGTCTATAGCACATTCATTATGAATCACTTTGTATGTTACCATATGGTATGAATTCATTAATTAATTTATGTCAAGCACTAATAGACATCTGCAAATTGTTGTAGAAATGAAAATATGGTAACTGTTGAAACTGACTTTCCGTACGAAACAGACTGATAAGTAGAATGAGGTTTTCTGATTGCTTCAAATGGTAAACAGTTACATATTAGGTCTGTTCCAACAGACGTCGAGAACTGGTTCAGAACCGTGAAAAATGTTTGACCATCTTATGTCGCATTCGTCGAGAGTAGGTACATTAAAAACTGAACTGACTAACTAGTTCTGGACGGTTCGGAATCGATTCTTGCTGTATTGGAACAAACCTCTTACTTTACTAATAAATCTATAGTCTGGGTCTCGATCTGGGCTTTGGACCAAGAGAATTCGACTTTTTGTTACTGTTGTTCGCAGAGATGCATCTGCACCGCTATTGCGAAACTAGTGCAACCGCTGCAGCGAAAATACGAACCGGCGGCGATGAGCAATCCTTAATTATAAAATAATCGCGTAATTACTCATTATTGCGGCCTCCTTCCTCTCCTCCCGGGCCATATCTGACTCTTCATCGCGGCGTTCCGACACACCGACCGATTTCGAGAACGCATCTGTGTCAAGGCCCCCCCCCTCTGCCCGCCGCTTTTTGGTGAATGTTAAGTAATATCGGTAACAGGTCTATTTTCGTTGCGGGGAATTAAATAATACCACGACCATTAATGGTACACGTAGCCATGGGCGTCCTCGATACCGCGCCACTCGTCGACAATACGAATTGTGAGGTATTTACGAATTTGCTTTGGAGTAATGAGATGCGCCATTATTTTTCTGTACTCCGTTTGAGTATAAAGATCGTCCTTGGCTTAACGAACTGATCCTTTAACGCAAGATACAAACGGTTCAAAAGATATCCGATGCCTTAACAAAATACGTAGATATACTACGTGGCAAAAAAAAAGTAGGCACCTAAAGTAGGACTTTCAACAGTGTTCAAGGCACCTTCAGGTAAAGGGCGAAGATTAATAGTGACATATAGGTAGTGCCAGTGGTTTTGTAGATGGGGGTTTACTTTTATTTGATTCTAAAAATACAGGTGACTATCACGAAGACATGAACGCAGATGTTTTCTATTTTACACAGATGTTGGATCTTATTCCTCCGGGGTCTGTAATTGTCATGGATAATGCCAGTTACCATTCACGACAGACCGAGCGGACGCCTACGACTGCTTGGAGGAAAGCCGATATAATTCAATGGTTATCCGGAAAAACATTTCTTTTGGAACAAATATGGTGAAAGGGAACTTTTGACACTTGTCAATCTTAATAAACATCAGAAAAAATATGTTATCGATGGAATGGCAACAAATCGCCAAATAACGGTACTACGGTTACCACCTTATCACTGTGAACTTAACCCAATCGAATTAGTCTGGGCGCAGGTAAAAGGAGATGTAGCGCGAAATAATACGACGTTTAAATTAAGTGACATGAAAATTTTGTTAAAAAATTCCTTGCAACGAGTAACTGCAGATAACTGGCAAAGATGAATAATCATGTACAAAAAGAAGAGGAGAAAATATGGGAACTCGATAATTGAATTGACGTTACTGTGGAACCTATCGTTATCAATCTAGGAGACGAAGATAATTCATCAGAATATTCAGAAGATGAATTTTAATATACCTACTTTTTTATTTTCTTTATTGTACATTTATACAACACTACATTTACTCACCATAATTTGAATTTTCAAAATACATATATTTTTGTGTGGAATAAAAGTCTATTCATTAAATTTAAATAAATATTTTGATAATAATATTGAATAATTTTAGCCTCTAGTTTTGAAATGCTGCTTTTATATTGTTTACTTATAAGAGAAATGGACCGAGAAATTGAAGCGGCATAGACAAAGACGGATTGTCAGGGATTAAATGTTAGCTACCTACTACAATTAAGTACGGTTCGATCACACAAAGTTTTTTTAAAAGTACACCTCATCTATACCGATAGTACATAACACAAAAATATTGAATATAAGCACCAGTACTACATTTATTTACGATTTGCATACATAATAAGCTTTTATTACTCTCTTTCATTTCTAAACAAACTATACCAAAGTGGCCTGGTTTCTCCACTGTTTAACTACTCCTATATATTATGTTAGTTGGGTTTTAATATTTTTTGATATACATAGGTTCAGGGCTACTTACTTATTGAATGGTTAGATTTTCAGCAAAATCAGAGAACGTACTGCAAAAATTGGTTCAACAGTGTGTTGAGAACCCACCGTTCCTAATACGCTTACTGATACGCCCGGACTCGGATCTAATAAGGTTGTAGGTATTCTTGGGGTATCTCATTTCAAGCTATCTGAACATCATGGGAAAGAGCTGCTAAAGTTTGTGGGGGGTGTTGTAACTGCAGATATCTGCGATCCATCACATCCCAGACATGTTCAATAGGTGACAGATTCATCATTAAAGATCACCAGATTCCTTCTTGGTGTCACAGGATCCTCCATTTACACCATTGTAAGCGATTAGTACGATATTGACTAGTGAGAGGCAGCACTCAATGTGGAAGAACCCACCCGAAATTACTGAATCAGCAAAGCAAATAGAGTGTAATTTATTACCAGGAAAATCTAAGAAGATATATCGGCAAACATATAAAAAATGTATTGATTACCGGACTAAGAATATTATGACTTCTTCAGAAAATGTACTATTGGAATATTTTTCTGAATTAAGCAAAGGTATGAAATCTACGTTATGGTCAATATATGCAATGCAGATCTACTTTGAATGTCTACAACATCGATATTGGAATGTATCTAAAATCAAAAGCATTCTTTAAACGGCTATCGGATGAATATCGTGCTAAAAATATCACGCGTGTTAGAAAATGAATAAATTAAAAAAAATCTAATAGAGGCCCTTGATGATAAGTATATAAAACGCACGTTTGTACTAAGGTAAGATTATTTAAATCGACTTATTTGTTTTCACCAAAAAACATGTAGAATTTCAAAATCATATTTCTCAATTCGTATAAAAACCATTTATTTCAGAGGTAATTTGAAGTTATAAATATACTGTACACCGAATTCTACTATTTATTTTTTTTTGTCGCACTAAAAATCAAAGAAAAATTTTCCTCGCAAATTCCATCCCTCTTTCCTTCCTTCTGTGTCAACCTTTCCCTTAATTTTCTCCTTCTACAACGTGTCAAGGCTATCGAGTATCGTATAAATCTTTCGTAATTGTTCTGGCCCATTATGTGTACAGTTTCAAGTTGGTGAGGCACGTGTGTGAATAATATGGTAGAGGAGATGGGGTGGCAAAGCTGTATACCTATCGGGTGATTTGAAAAAGTCTTTATCACTTATCACTTTCACTTTTGAATAAAAAAATAAATTGCTCCCTTAAAATTATAAGGTTATGTTATAATTTTGACACTATATTAGTGATTCCAACGCTAGCTTTGTTTCACTATTCCTCAACTATATTATAGTAATATTTTATTGAAAGATTTACTTATTCTTGTATAATAAAATGGAGTCAATATCGTAAGAAAATACAGTGCTTTCGAAAAGTAACGAATAAATTCATTATTTTTGAAATTGAGAAGTTTTCAAAAAAATCCCCTGGTACGTCGATTTTGTTTTTAAAAAAGGCACTTTTTGACATACGACCCATATTTGTGACGTCATCGTTGTTCGAGATATGACGTCATCGACAATTTTTTTAAATAGCAACCCCCAATTTTGACCATGCCATTTGAAAGAGCGTGTCATTCTACATACATACATTATGAACAATTGTGGTGTTACATAACAAAAATAATGTTTGAAAATTTTTAAATTTAATTTTCACAATACTGTGCACCTCCCCATTATGCAACACCTGTCCGTGCTTATTTAGATGAGCTGTTCCCGAATCGTTGGATAGGGAGAAGGGGGCGGATTGAGTGGCCAGTCAGATCGCCTGATTACACACCCCTAAATTATTTCTTGTGGGGATACTTAAAAAGCAAAGTATACGTTACTAGACCGGTTAATTTAGAAGATTTAAAGGCAAGAATTCGTGACGAGATTCATCGTATACCTCCTGAAGTTATTGACAATGTCCAAAACGAATTTATTAATCGCCTTGGCTTCTGTCAGGCAGCCAACAGTGCATAATTTGACCCTTTAATTTAGTCGATTTTTTTCATAATCATTATCATTTTCAGTACTGTAAAAATTAAATTTTAAAATCTTCGAAAATTATTTTCTTGAAATTTTTGTTATGTAACACCATAATTGTTCATGATGTATGTATGTAGAATGACACGCTTTTTCAAATGGCATGATCAAAATTGGGGGTTGCTATTGAAAAAAATTGTCGATGACGTCATATCTCGAACAACAATAACGTCACAAATGTGGGTCGTATGTCAAAATGTGCCTTTTTAAAAAAAAAAATCGACGTGCCAGGGGATTTTTTCGAAAACTTCTCAATTTCAAAAATAATGAATTTATTCGTTACTTTTCGAAAGCACTGTATACAGATTTGGAAAGTGAGGATCTTGATGGTGAATTGTATTTTGCCGCTTGCGTGTATTTGTGTCATGCTACACGCATACTTCGACCACAGCGTGTTTGCATTAAGCAGTGTTGCCAGGTGGGAAAAATTCAGTGCATGAGAATAATTTCAAAGAAGCAAGTAATTTTCAATTACTTTTGTAATGCCATTTTTATTTCATTAAAAATCATTATGTTCTGCTATTTTATCATAATATTACATTGTAAGTAGGTAGTTACACGTACTTACTTAAAAGTTATTAACCACGTAACCTTTCTAATTTATTTTATTGTTAGGCCGGGCAAACGTTGAGGCGCAGTTGACGTGACGCACGGTGACTCACGGGTCGTAAAATCTGTTGTTTCCAGAAAATGTAGGTACCCTTACGGAATAGAGTTAAGAATCACTGCAATACAGCGTGAATACAGTACACACACCTCATCCGTAGACTGTCATACCCGTTTATGTATTCATTTACCCAAATATTGTAGATACCTACCTCTATCTATTCAATTTTGCCCTCGATTTTTCTTTATTTCTCGTTAGGTCTTTGTTTTGAGATTTCAACAGATGTAATTTTAATAATTTTATTATTTCTTTTTGTGTCTATTAAAAAGCATGAGATTTTGTAATCAAAATATGAGAGCATGAGATTTCCTCGGAATGGATGAGATCTGACAACACTGGCATCAGTTGATCTGACAGTTAGATTTGCAATGGCGATACGGAACCGATTACCGTAGTAGTGGGGAATGCTAGACCAATGCACGTCGCCTCCCCTCTTAAAGTTCGTACCTTCCCTGGAATGAAGCGGCAATTTCTACTTTCTCTGTAAAGATCCGCAATTTCCGAATCTGTATAAAATTGTTAATAGCTTTCGAGTAAAAAATGATTGAAGTTCTAGTATTTTCTAGTTTTTTTGATGCAAGTGTTTATATAATTAATGAGGTTTTCCAGGTTTCTCTCATTCCTGCACTGAATGGTGGTTAGGGCCTACCAACGTAAGTCGTTCTTGGGCGCAAATGCGGCCTGCTAATAATATGCATATGAATAATATGCCGCCCCCTCTTCCGCACAAGTCTTCAACTTCTGGGCTAATCCTCGTGATTAGAATGAGGGGTAGAGATATTAATATTATATTAGTTTTTCAAGTGAGTTAAGGATTTTTTATAACGATAACTTCTCTAATATTGTTTCTATGATTTGGCGGATACGCCAGTAATAAAATAAAATTTCGAAAAAAAATTGTCACGTATCTCCTTGATTTCAACACACCGATTTCTGTAAATCCAACAACAAAATTGAAAAGACGGCACGTAGACATCTCCCACCGTTATTTATCCCAGTTAACAACCAATTGCATCCAAACACATCACGAAGCATGGAAGGTCGTAAAGTTGCGTATCGAATTGGCATTCGAAAACAAGTAGTGACACGACTAATTACGCTATTGTGTGTCTAAATTGGTACCATAAATCGCACCGAAACATCTCAGGTATTCACCTGTTTGCATTGAGCGTGCGAACGACAAATGCCGAATGTTACAAAACGTCTCTAGGAAATGGTTACCTTCTTCTCGTCCACGCTTTTTCCAAGTAGTCGCAACAATTCCAAACAATAAAGCTAATTTTTGAAGACTAATATTCGGCACTAATATAAGAAGCTCTTTGTTACTTTTCCTTTTCTGCTATATATATTTCATTTTTTGTTAGTAAATTTTTCTATTTTCTGCGATACTTTTTACGAAATAGACTCTATCTATACAATTTTATATATCTATTATTTTTTAAACTTATTAAACTTTCCTGTTTTCCCATATTTATGAAAATAATAAAAAAATGACTACGAACACAGTTTCTAAAAAAACTAAAACTAACAAACAATAAAATATAACAAAAGTGGATCGGTCAGTCGTCGCGGGGTTTTGAGGCGTCAGTACTTGAATCGAGGTGACTAGATCGCTGTGGGTTCGACCCCCGCAGCCGGTAGACCGTATATAAGCTATATTCGTGGAGAGGATTGGCACCCTCTCTGAATTAGAATTAGAATGAGGGGTAGAGATATTATTATTATTATTATTATTATTATTATTATTATTATTATTATTATTATTATTATTTATTTACTCTTCTTTCTACGAATATAATACTAAGCCTTTCTGGCCACTTATTTATAATAATTTTCTTTTAGATTCATTTAAACCTACTTAAATAACATCTTGTAATAAAGACAACCGTCCATTAAATAAAATTTATCTTCTGGCGTCTTCGGCAAAAATCTCGAAGCCAGGCAATAAAACGCTTCGCAAAAATCCTTGCACGGCTCTCCTACTAATATCTCGACGAGAACCGGCTAATTGTAAATATCACCGTTTGACATTTTACAGCTCACCTGTTACAGAACCGAACGAATTCGTTGCTATTCCAACATAGGCCGGATAAATCCCGCTGGGTCTGTTTCCAAACTCGCCTTTGTGCGGCTGTCAACGCAGATCCTCCCCGAGAGCAGGGCCAGAAAAGAGAAAGTGCTTTACTGCCTACAATAAATCCATAATGGAATACCCGCGGCGCTCTACTGGCTGGAGCGTGGACGAAAACAGGTAACGATTTCACAGGGACGCAAAATAGTATATAACGTTTTTCGCACAATCGCATTTATCTCATAAAAAAAATTATTTTGATTGCTGAAATGGCGTGGCCTATCTAGCGTGTTTTGAATTTATTTTGTTGGAAACCAAAAGAACAATTTGAAGTTTGAACAATTTTGTGTTTCGTTGTCAAAACTGTGTTTATAATGGCAGATAAAGACTATTCAGAGGTAGATTCGGACATTGAAGAATCGTATTAAATAGGTTGTGGGTCATTAATTCCCACAAAATCAAAGGTGAGGTCTATGATGCCTTCAGGAAATGGTTGAATGAGAAGAAAGCGGAGATATCTGAAAAAACTTTGCTGGCTTATTTTGTTCAGAGAAATTTTTAAGATTGAAGTCTCCGGGAAGCTTATGGGCAGAGTACTTTATGCTTAAAAGTACGATCATCTTAAATAATGGTGTCGATATATTGCAATTTAAGAAGTTAGTAGCATTTCTAAAGAAAAAAAATATTGGACATCATGCGAAAAAATCAAAGGTATTTACCAGAGAAGAGATGAACAAATTCCTGCTGGAAGCCCTCGATGAAACCTATATGCTGAAAGCAGTGATGATAATGGGAGTCGCTGGGGCTCTTAGGCGTGATGAACCTATGAGGATGACAGTTGATGACATTACGGATGAAGGTTCAGTTGTCATTGTTAAAGTGCCTGATACCAAAATACATATTAGTCGAATTTTCACAATCACTGACAAGGCCAATGAAAAAGTCCCTTTTTTGACGATTTTGCGAAAATATACAGGCTTAAGACCTAAGGAGACTAACTCTCGTCGATTTTTCTACTCAGTTCGTCAGGGAAAATGTGTAAATCAACTTGTGGGTATAAATACATTGGGACAAATACCACAAAAAATTGCCGAATATTTAAAACTGCAAGATCCAAAATCCTATACTGGACATGCTTTTAGAAGGACGTCGGCGACTTTGTTAGCAAATACTGGAGTTGATGTTATGACACTCAAACGTCATAGGGGCTGGAGGTTTTAGTGATAACATTAATGTATTATTTGACTAACAGAAAATGTAATTTTAGGTCTTCTGGTGTCGCTGAAGGATATATTGCAGAGTCTTTAGCAAAGAAAATAGAGTTTGCTGATAAGATTTTACATACCAACAGCAGCAGTGACAATGAATTTGACTCCATTCCAGTGTTTGAAGACAGAACTACTGAAGTTTATTCTAATCCTAACATATCTAACTCAATAAGTAATACAGAAAATTCAACTACTGTAAAAACAATAGATAAAAACGAGGGAAAAACTATTACGTTTAAGAATTGTACAAATTGTACCTTTAATTTTTACAATAAATGAGCCCAGCATTTGTTGGTGAAAAGAATTTTTCATAATTCCCTTTGGACCATTTTTTGAAACTATTATATCGTCGCTGTTATTACCAAGAGTCCTATCTCATTTATTACAATTTTTCAGGAGAGCGATTTAAAGAAAACTGTGGTGATCATTTTGGCTGTATCACTAACACTTATGTCTTATTTCAATTTATTTTTTCGCAATAACGTAGATAAATCAATGTAGAATGATGAGGCATATAACATTTTTTAAAAATTATAGGTGTTTTGTTTTAATAAAATATTAGTTAAGATAGGCCCTTTCGTAAAAATAATAACAAGTTCTGGTTTGTACATGAAACCAAATAGGCCCCTCTATTATTAATAAAAAAAATGTGTTTTTCAATGAAAAGGTAGGAATTTTTTTTAACTTTTAGTATTTTAATTTTTATTTAAGGAAAACATACAAAACATATTATATACTAAAAAAATAAAGCGTATCTTAAAATCTACGTATTAGGTAATGCTTAAAAACTAAAGAATATCAGTCTGAGTACCATTTTAACTAAAAAAAAATTAACAAAAGAGAAAAAAGAAAATTGTGAATGTTTAACAGTTTTAAACCTAAACTAAAACGGTACTCTTGACAGTGAGTTAACATGAATGCTAACGTAAAAGTCATTACTATGATTTTTTGAAAAACAACTTATTTGGACTATCTTGTTTTACTGAAAACTCAAAGATGTCGGTCCATTTAAAATCCTTGCGATTGTCATCAGTTCTTATAGACTATAATCTTCGCTCAATTTTTTAAAATTCAAAAAGTCATCGAAATTTAAAGAATAAACTTGATAAGGCTTTGTCTGTCTGGCTAGACGAAATACGGGCACTAGTTGACTCGGAATAAATAAGTTACCAGCCTTCTTGACTGCGTAATTAATGGCACTATGCGCGGAGCCCCCTTCATTCTGGCCACGATTAGGAGAAAAGAAACGCAGGCTTATTTCTTTTAAATTCTCGCAGTTTAACACAGCGTAAAAAAGAAATAGGTGAGCAGACTGAATCTTGTTTTCTTCGTCGTATTTTTTTAATGTTTCGAATACAGCAGTGGCAATTTCCGAAGCACAGCGACCACTCACACCTTCATGCCACGTAAAACGTTGTCTTGCACCCTATTAGTGCAGGGTTGCAAGATTTAATTTATAGTTCTTTTGGTTACGTTATCAAAATTTCCAAATGCCTAAATTTTAAGAAAACAGCTACAGGAATATCTAATCATTTATCTTTTGGCATAACAAATTTCATTTTTGTTTTGTTTTTAATTTAGTTATTAATCATTCGATTGCCTTTGTCAAATAAAATCATAATAATTAATAGGTAATGTACTGGGCCTATGTGAAAATTACTTTCCATCTCTTGCAAAAATGTTATAACATAAAGGCATATATTGAGATTCGCCCAGCCAGACGCGCTTTAAACATATGGCATAGGGGCCAATGTCAACTTTGGCCTTTACGTAAAAATATTTTTAAGGCTAATCTAAGATAGGCCTGATTCTTATAATTCCATAAAATATAAACAGTGTAATATTAAGATATGCCAGTTTGTCATAACATAAATAAGGTCTACCCATGCCTAAATATGGGCATAACTCATTTTCGCCAAATATCGAGTTAGGCCCCTTCGTAATAACAGCGACGAATGTCTATTCGTAACGTTCTTTATATTTTTCAGGACTCACTGAAGAACATCCTAGACCCCAGGCCTTTTCAATATCTGAATTATTATCGTTTTCTGATTCATTCATGCTCATACTCACTCGTTTGACAAATATATTGTTACAACATAAACTTACATAGTTCTTCACTTTTGTTTCTAAAAATGTGAAGTTATTATATTATTTGAGGAGAATTTACATAGTAAAAGTGAATAAACAAAACATCAATAATTATATTTTTGATATTACTTTTGTTCTACGTGTTTTATGTGTCGAGATTTCTGTACCTAAAAAACAGCACAAATTTGATCATTTGATCATCATTAGCTTCAATATAAAGGCACATATGTCGTGAAAATGTCTCAAATAATTTCGACATCATGTGTCCTAGCGCTGTATAATGTTATGAAAGAAAAATAAAGAAAAAGAGGATCAAAATATAAACGTATTAATTACGAAAATAAGAGTATAGATAGGAAATGTTACGCCCTATTATTATTTAAGCATTTCCGGAAATCTTTAAACGGGAATTTTACCTGCACCCAATAAAGTTTACGAGATCATAAATCTGGTCCAGGAGAGACCCGTGCCTCGCTCTAAATGGGCGCTTTTCGAGTTCGTGTGCCTGGTCGCTTTGTGTCGCCGTAAAGCGGCAAGTAAAGGTAAGTTAATTGCAACAAACAGCCACACGCTGGGTCTGTTGGCACACATTTAGATTTATGTCGACTGTCGAGGCGTGGTGTGTCCTTTCCGACGTTGACAGCACGTCTTTCGGCACCGCACACGAAGGAGCACTTTTTAATTCGCCACGACAGACAGACAAACAGGCCGGGAAAAATCCTTTCAACTGCCCTGTAAGTGCGTTGCTTTGATTTAGTACAGGCGTGTAGTAATTTTTTTCCAAAGTGGTGCTTGTGAATTAAAAAAAAAATATGTCTAAAATTGACAAAATTGGAACATTAATAATTTGTTAGAATCCATGCATTGAAATTCAAGCTTAACAAAGACAAGACTATAATATGGGTATTGTAGGTGACAGGTTTCTAGGTCTTGTTGTTTTTACCAAACCGATTAACAGACGCTGCCTACCTCAATTTTCTGCAGAACACACTGTATGAGTTTTTGGAAGGCATTCTTTTGAATCAGAGGCAACAAATGTGGTCCCAGCATGATGGTGCTCCAGCTCATTTTTCCATGGCCGTTAGAGAGCATTTACACCAAACTACACATAGATGGGTAGGAAGGGCCGGACCTATCTTATGGCCTCCAAGATCGCCTGATCTGAACCCTCTAGTTTTCTTTGTTTGGGGATATTTGAAGACATTAGTGTATGGTACTCCTGTAAATAGCCTGGAAGAGCTGCAGCTACGGATTAATCAAAAGTGTCAAGAAATCCAAACCAAGGAGGGTGTTATCGAAAGAGTTCGAATATCGTTGAGACGAAGATGTCGTGCCTGCTTGGAAATGGACGGAGGGCACTTTGAACATCTTCTGTAACTTTGTTTTTTGTTTGTTAAAAGCTTCCTTTGTCGGTTTATTCCTAATAAAATGAAATGTTTGAAAAACGAACAGTGGTCCATATCTCCGCAACCGTTACTTTGCGGAGCCATGTTTATCGAGACTTTTCTGCGTATTTTAATAATAATAATAATAATAATTTATTTTCCACAACTGACATATATATATATACATGTATAGGAATAGTCAGAGAAACTTACTAAGACATATTACATAAAATAATCAGTCATACAATAATAACATTTATCCAATAAAAAATTTTTTAAAACATTTTTAAACAAATGTTCTTTATCAACTAACTTTACTTCCTGCGGTAATCGATTAAATATTTTAAGTCCTAAACATTTAGGAGAATTAGCTGTAATTTTTTTCCGGGCAAATGGAACATAGAAATCATTTCCTTGTCGTGTGTTATGTTCATGGCAGGAACTATTTACAATAAATTCTTTTTCATTTTGAAAGATATACAAGCTCATTTCAAAAATAAATAGACAAGGTAATGGTAGGATTTTTAGATTCTTAAAAATATCTCTACATGAGTGAGTACTGGAAACGCCTACAATGCATCTCAAGGCTCTCTTCTGAGCAACAAAAACTTGTGAAGAAAACGTAGAATTACCCCAGAAACAGATACCATACCTAAGCCTAGAATGTACCTGAGCATAGTACAAATAAAGGAGCTGATGCATATTAAGAACCGCTCTCAAATTACGAAATAAATAGGTGACATAGGAAAGTTTACTTACTAATGTTTCACAATGAATTTTCCAATTCAAGTGTTTGTCTATGTGAAGACCCAAAAATTTTACTGAATCACTGCTAGATGTTAAAGTGGTATTATTTGCAACCAAATTCAATAAATTACATCGTTTTTGAGAACTGTGAAATCTTACAATTTGAGTTTTTCGGTGTTAAAATATAATGTGTTCTGAGAAAACCAGTCTGTTAGGTTATTAAACAGTATTTCACACTTCAGTTCTAAATTTTTATCATTACTATCGGACATTATTATGGAGGTGTCATCAGCATATACTGTAAAATTGTCATGATAATGTTGCGAGTCCAGATCGTTCACATATAACAAGAATAATACAGGGCCCAAAACTGAACCCTGTGGAACGCCCAGCGATACGCAACGCTGATCTGAAGACCGATGTCCCAGTGAAACGTATTGTGTTCTTTGCTCAAGAAAAGTCGATATCCATTCAAGAGCCAGACCCCTAATTCCATAAGTTTTCAACTTGGATAGCAAAATATCATGAGTAACACAATCGAATGCCCTGCTCAGATCGCAAAATATTCCGACAGGGCACTCGTCAGCCTCAAGAAAACGGTAAACTTTACTCAAAAACGCATGCATAGCAGTGCCTGTTGACATTCCTTGCGGAAGCCATGTTGATTAGTGGTCAAGATACGAAATTTACTCAAGAAATTTAGCAATCGGTCCAAAAAACAGTATTCAAATATCTTTGAAAAAGCAATAGGTACAGTTACCGGTCGATAGTTGTCTATACAACTGGGGTCGCCTCTCTTGAAAATAGGCACAACCCTTCCACATTTCAAAATTTCAGGAAATGTGCCACACTCAAAAGATAAATTAATGAGGTAAGTAATTGGTTCTATTATACTGTCAACAACACGTTTCACCAAAAACATAGGTACATCATCTGGGCCAAATGATTTTTTATTTTTTAGTTTTCTTTTCAATAAGTTGCGAATTTCTTCAACAGAATATGGGTTTAAGTACATAGAATTGTTATGTTTAACAGATTTTTGGTAACAGACATTTTGGTTCATACTACTACCTCCTGAAATATTTTACGCTCTTTTTTCAACACCCTGTATATAAGAGACCTTTACTTTTTTCATTTTTTGATGAACGATTTATTCTAATATTTTTATTGTAAAAATTAAATAAAAAAGTAATAAGTTAAAACAAATATAGCTATTAACGTAAAAAAAATCTTTTATAAAATGTGGCATTCCACCATACAAGAAACCATCATTGGACACATTACAATTTCAACACCCCATATGTTTACGACACTAAAGAAATACACAAACTCAAATACTATAAGCATATTGATATATTTTTTATAAAAACAACAATCAAGCATCGCGCTGTGGAAATATACTTTTCCCCTGTATATTATTGCGTTTTTGAATTCTCCATATTTTTTCCTATTTGTTTGTTAGAAATCCGTCATACTTGGATTGATTTTTGTGATATGGATCCTCGTCGTGGCACACCCTGTATGCGTGTAGCCAATAGATACCTGGTTTTGTGTCCAGTCTTTTACGTTATTAAATTTATTCATTATTCTAGTTCTATTACGAAGGGAAACTACCCATTTACTAGTTATCAACACGCCTACGAAACACTCCCATCAATACAGACCGAGTAAACACCATGGTCAACGAATTAAAAAATACATAAAACAAAACTTTAGCGCTATTAAAACGAGCTGGCGATGTTGCCATTTAACTGCATTTTCCTTACAATTACATACAAAAAATAAAATACACAAAATCGTCTTTTGTGTACCTACCAAGAATTAAAATTTCAACTTGTCCTAATTCATAACCTAATTCAAATTTCAACTTGTTGATTTTATGTTCTGAGTCACATTTGTATGTCTTTAGACTGTCACGGTACGTGCATTTTGCTATTTCTCTACCGTAGGGATATTGCAGAGTACGGAGATAGATGTAAAAAAAGAAAACAGATCCAACGCACAATAAAAAGAGAATGCATCGCCATCGCCCACACAAATCTGAAAAAGGAGAGCAGCGACGGATATCGGATTGCATAACTATGGCGACGACTTACCCAAAAGAACAGAGTACGAGGCGCCATTCAGCATATACCTAGTGATTCAACAATAAGTGAACATTCAAATTAATGTTCTATTTTCTACGTTCATGCAAAAAACAAAACTTTATTGAACTATATTTAGTGGAAAAAGTGGTTCTTTATTGCACTAGTTCTACTACAGCATTTTGTCATCATGACAAACATAAACGTTCAAATCGACGTCACATTTTCCTAGACTTATAGTCTAAGATCCGGCTGCAAAATTACTACATTCATAATGTAGTTAACCGAGATTTAATTTTTATGTAATTTTATAAATGGAGGGACCCATTTCTCATGAGGTGCCAATTAAAAAGTGCCCGCGATTATTATTAATTAAAATATTATTAATTGGCTTTTCGTGAAACATATCGTTCACGTCCTATGAAAATAAAGCATATTCTACTTCACGGCAATGTATTTAAGGACTTTGAAAAGGCACAGTTGCCATTGATCACTTAGCCGTAATCTCTCCGCAGCCAGGTGAAAACAGGTATAATTTTGTTAAATTTTTACGTTCATGGCGTATATTCATTTCAATTGTGCCACATTAAAGCTAATTTTTTTCTGTACGTGATGTAACATGTCTGCCAATAAAAAATAAGCCGCAAATAGGAATTGCCTGCCGTTAAAGATGCTAGGTACCTAATTAAAATAGAGTGACAGAGAGTAAGCGTGCAACGTTACTTGTTAGACGATGATGCTAAAGGCCAACTATGCACATTTTTTAAGCTACTGCGCAGAAGCATTTATTGTTATTCTAACCACACTAACTAAATTATTCATGGTATTACGAAATAGGCATAAAATACAAAGAGCACACACCAATTAACAGTTCTACACAAAAGCACAACATTCTACTTATTATCATATGTCAAGTTTCAAGTTGTTTGTCCTACAGCCGCCATTTTTAAACCGATTTGACAGCAAAGTGACAGCACGTTGGATTGCTCTATACGCATCAGTGTTTATTATTGTTGTTTTATTAATATTGACATACTACTATTTCAGTTAATGCAAACTCTGACTTTGAATAAGCGAGAAAAAACGTAATATAAGCTTTTATAATTTTTTAATTAATTTTTTTATGTTTTTTGTATGAATAGTTGATTATTTTGTAACTCATAATTACTATTATCAATTTACTGTAATTAATTTGTAACTCATGACTATACTCGCGACAAGATTTCAGACGACTTACGCCATACGAATAAATGAATAATTCATTATATTTTCATCAAAATATTTAAGAAACTGCAACTGATAGTAATAAAACTATATACATACTACACTAAAAGTTTGCATTATATATTGCACTAAATTGCAAAAAATGATTGTTTTTAATGCGACCAAATATCGAAAATTACGGTGACAATAAAAACAAATGTGTAACGTCAGCCGTGACGTAAGACGTCTGAATTCTTGTATACGAGTATACACTGAAAACATCAATAAAATCAAACATTTGCTTAAACACGGCCTACATAATAAATTTTCTTTGACGTAAGTAACCAAAATATTATTTTTCATAATAATTTTTGATATTATTTTATCTATTTAATATTTTTTGGAGTATTTAAATTGAGTAGCTCTTAATACTACTTAGATCGTTGGTTGAGGACCCTATCTATTGAGGCATGCGCAGTAGCTTAAAAAACTCGTACAGTTGGCACGCTCACTCTCTGTCACTTTATTTTAATTAGGTACCGCATCTTTCACGGCAGGCAACTCCTATTTGCGGCTTATTTTTTATAGGCAGACATGTTACATCACGTACAGAAAAAAATTAGCTTTAATGTGGCACAATTGAAATGAATATACGCCATGAACGTAAAAATTTAACAAAATTATACCTGTTTACACCTGGCTGCGGAGAGATTACGGCTAAGTGATCAATGGCAACTGTGCCTTTTCAAAGTCCTTAAATACATTGCCGTGAAGTAGAATATGCTTTATTTTCATAGGACGTGAACGATATGTTTCACGAAAAGCCAATTAATAATATTTTAATTAATAATAATCGCGGGCATTTTTTAATTGGCACCTCATAAGAAATGGGTTCCTCCATTTATAAAATTACATAAAAATTAAATCTCGGTTAACTACATTATGAATGTAGTAATTTTGCAGCCGGATCCCGTACTATTAGTGTCATCTGAATAACATTTTTCGGTTTTTGCATGAACGTAGAAAAAATATTGTATGTAACTCGTACAACTCGACATGTCCTACTCGGCCTGACGGCCTCGTTGGACAATTTCACGTCGCGTGCAATAAACACTTACTTTTTGTACTTGTTGCATAAATAACTATTGTATTTAATATATTTAATAAGTAAGTGATAGGTACTATTTCCAAATTTTACCCACATGTAGTGATAAATCAAGAAATCTAACAATATTGTGCTGAGAATGCCTATCGATTATACAAAGTGTTACATAATGATGTTAAGAAAATTTAGGGGCAGGTTATGTTTTAAAAAAAGAAAAAAGTTTATATAGACATGGGATTTAAATAGTGTAGTCTGCATTTCTTGAAAACCGATCGATATATTGAGATGAGATTTGGTTCACAACAGTGAAGAGTTACTTTTACTCGTATAAATTTCTACTAGCATCAGTGGCGTTCGTGGCGATAAATATTCATTTTTAGCAAAAAGAAATGTTCGCCATTGATTTTTGGACAAATTAGGATCGTTCTCTTATAGAAAATGCGACATAATTTTACTAGTAACAGTCATGCATAAAGTAATATGCAAATATTTCCATTGGTTTTTATACAAATATTTGGCCGAAAGTTTACAAATATGTTCATGTTATCAAAATCTCTAGATACAGTGAAAAATCGGGAGATAATAATATATAGATACTTTTCAGGCATGTTTACCAACATTACAAAATCCCGTATGTGTGATAATCATTTCAGTACTGACAATTATGTAATATTTTATATTTTCATTGACTTCACTACAGAAAGATTGAAATATGAGACGAAAACTCTGCAAAACTGTCCAAGTTATTGAAATCCCTAAATATAGTGTACAATCAGGAGATCTGGCAATATTACGAGAAGATGGGCTACATTGTATCAGTTTTATAGAAATCACTTCAGTTCTAACAATCATAAATAAAGTAATATCTTATATTTTCATAGATCTCAGTTCACAAAGATTGAATCAAGAATTCTGTAAAACTATCTAAGTTATTGAAATTCTTAGATATAGTGAAAGATCAGGAGATTTGGCTATGCTATGCAAAAGTGGACTAAGCTTTATCGGTTATATTAGAAAATGTGACTACATGTAATACTGACTAAAGTAATATAATATTTCCATTAATTTCAATATAAAACAAATTGAAACATTTGGCGAGAACACTACAAATCTAATCAAGTTATTAAAATCCCTAGATACAAGAAAAATCAGGAGATTTGGCAATATTGCGTAGACATGAACCAATCCTTATTTGATTATACACAAAACGTTTTAGTTCTAACAATACGGTATACATATACTTCAGTACGAACTAAAGGCTAAAGCGAAAGAAATATTTAGGAAAAGTTGGGAACCTGTCTTGAAATCCCTAAATATAGGGAAACATCAAGTGATCTGGCAATGCTGTGCAATGATGGACTAAACTTTATCGATTATAGAGAATATATGGCATTATTTCAGTATTTACAATGATGATTAAAGTATTACATATTTCATAAAATGATAAATGCAGTCTGAAATTAAGGGAATAAATAAATATTTAAATAATATTGTATTGTTTGGACCATCCGGTACTTGTAAGTCCGACGCACACATGAATTATTTATGGTCGACGTTGATCGCTTGAGCAAGGCTGGTGCAATTAAAGTTACACATCTGGAAGTCGTAGAAATGCGATTAGCGTATTAACTAATTGGCATGGGTTTACGTTCGAATGCAGAGATTTGTTATGGCCGAAGGCGGACAGCCTGTTCCATTGATCAAAGGGTTTTTTCCTACTATTCAGTAGAAAATGGCAACCTGAATGACAAAGGAACATTTGTACAAACACTGGCACCAATAAACACAATTTACTAACTTTACTTGTGTAAATGATACTGCAGGAAACAGCTACTCCGCGGACTAATGCCCCGACCGGCATTGAATTACTCCTGCAGCATCTGTGTGAACAGCCAAGAACCCTTGTCGGACACACCACCAGACAGGTGAGATGACCGACAATTGAACTGCCTGTTCCTTCATATGTATGTTCACATATAAACTGAGTGCAGGTGAGATATAAGTGGTCTGCTTACTTCCTGCTCGGCCTAAGCGGCTCGAATTACAGGAAGCGACCTACATTGCAGTAGGGCGAGAGGTCTGCGTTAAGTACCTGCCAGTCACTGTCTGGCCGGCAGGAATATATTCACGATGAATGATGTCGTGGATATCGAAAAAAACGATCAACATTGCCAACTCGTGAGTTAGACATCCTCGCTTTCGTTGGTCGATCTCCACCCTCTTCCACCCACTGCTGACCTTGTTTACGGGTCTCGGGGTCATACTCAAATATCCAGGTCTCATCTCCAGTGACTACCCGACTCATCCAGTCTCTACCGTCGCTCCGAATGCGGGACAACAAATCCTCGCAGATCGATTTTCGCATGTCTTTCTGTTCACAGGTGGGAACTTTTGGCATCATCTTTGCGCAAATCTTTCGCATATTCAAGTTTTCGTGTAACATCTTGCGAACGGTTTCTTTGTTGACGTTTAACTCGTCAGACAACGCACGAATGCTTAGGCGCCGGTCAGACGTGATCAGTGCACGCAAACGGTCAACATTCGCGTCAGTACGAGAGGTGACGGGAGTTTCTTCAAGTGAATCGTCTTCTACTGATTCACGCCCCTCCTTGGACAGTTTTGCCTATTCAAACACGCGTGTTTTCGACATGCACTCGTCTCCATACACCACCTGCAATTTTAGAAGGATTTCCGAGGGTTCTTCGCCAGATTTCACTAAAAATTGAATCTCAATACGTTGCTTGTAATTTGAGTCACTTATTTTCACGACGTCACTAAAAAAGTTACTTCCAAAAAATACACATAAAACACAAACGAAAGTGCTATCGACTTCAACCTTGGACTGAAACCAAAAGGAAGATCCCCCCTCACTAGAAAAACGTTGCAGTGTTGCCAGTTTCCGAGTTATAACTAAATTCCCGGAACTTAATTGCCACACCTCGTACCACGAAGATTTCTCTGAGTGTACATATATAAAAGATACTCAAATCTAGACATTCCCATTCTCTTCATACCTTTACTAACATCCACCTAGATAGTTAACCAGTCGAGCGATTGTTTTGTTTTTATTTATATTTCCATGGCTACTCCGACAACGCTCCGATTCGTTTTTTGGGCCCAAATCCGCGCCACGACCTGTCACCTTATCTCAATTCGATCTTATCTAAACTGATCTCGATCTGACACGTTCTATTTGATTCGATGGGCAGTCCGGCTGGTGCCGCATGCCGCATTACATAAAACGCCGAACGGAACGTTGCGATTGTGCCATTGCCCCTATCAATTAGGCACCATTACAGCCGCATTTTTGCCCAGCGCTTACGCAACTTTTGAAACACTGAAACACAAGCGTTTTTATCAAGATTGTACTCCGCGCGGAATCCTTTTCCTGGTTGGGGCCGTCGTTTCGGGATTTCGACACTGAATGTGCAACAAAACAGAATGGGAGTGTTTGAGAATGACAATAATTGGAACTGCTGTCGTCCGTTCACCAAGTCGATCGACGAAAATGAGGCGATTTCTTTAAATGCGTGTTCCATCTTCCATACGGATCTTCGAAGTTGATTGTAAAGCCGGGTACTCACATGCGAAATGCAACTGTAACTGCAACCGTTACTGCAACCAAATTTGCTTAGTGTAGACGCGTTGCGAACCAAGTTCTCGAGCATCCTTCGAGCCGCCAGTTGTCGGTTTTCAGGACGAACACAAAGAGATTTGCAGTTGGTTCGTGGACGTCGATCAGGAGGTTCGTATGTGTGTACGCTCGTTAGTCGCGCAACCAAACAAAAACATGAGTTCGTGGGATGAGGAAAAGGTTTTCTCATTGATTGAAAATTACAAAAACATGCCTGTAATATGGGACTCAAAAAATAAATCCAGATCCACTTCTCTGTTCGTAGATTGCATGGCGCCACAATCTTTGAGGACGTTTCTCCTCAATTAAGGCATCTATTAAAATAAATGCAGCACTGCTAATCGTTTCTCTCGGTATCGACATTGCGACACGAGCTCTCTGCGAACACTACGAATCGAGAGGTTCGCGAGAAGTGGCAAGCATACAATCAGGGCGATCTTAATACAGCAACAGTTGCAGTTACAGTTGCAGTTTGCATGTGAGTACCCGGCTTAAGAAGCAGAAAATGGTGTGGCTATTTTTTACCATATACAAGGTATAACCACAGTATAGGAGGACCAGTAGAAACACTCGGGCCGAAATAAGTCGCGCATAGCAGCCCGCGCATCCATTTCAAGCTGCAGAGAGTGCAGAGCAGTGTTGCCGTTTTAGTACATTTGTACTATTTCTAGTACATTTTCGACAGCAAAGTACAAAAGTACATTTCATCATAAATAGGCCTAATTCTAGTACATTTTTAAATATGACCAAGGTCATACAAATCGGTCGATGATTCTTCGAAGTGGCCGAGTAGAATATAAATATTAGGTTTGTTTTAGCAGCAGTTGGAAACGGTTTGAAACTATCAGAAAGGTCCGTCCAACTATTTATTGCGTCAAATTCGATGGTAACGCGTTCTCAACTTAACTGGTCGAATATTTCTGACAGTTTTCAAACTGTTTTCAACTGCTGCAAAAACAAGCGTAGTATTTGTTTTTTTCGTATATATTTTTGCTATATAATAAGAATATTAGAAAATAATAGTTTTCTGTTTGATTTTTGGCATATAAGTAGGTATTATGAAATATAACATATATCATTTATATTTTAAAAAATAATAGTTTATGTTTATTTATATTTTTGTTTCATGTATATTTTATCATAAAAAAATAAAAATACTTTGCAAAACATAATAGTTTAATATCATCAGCGCAAAAAAATAGGTCTACTCTATGAGAAACGGCAATATTTCACTTTATCGTAAATTTTAGTACAATCTAGTACATTTTATTGCTTCTGCTCAGTACATTTCAGAAACTGAACGCGGCAACACTGCTGCAGAGACCTCAGTCTACGTCCAACTCTCGGAGTGCGAACATCGGTTATACAGAGCCGTATTAAAGCAATATTTTGAGTCTGATCGAGGAACAATTCGCTGCGCAGCAGTTAAATGTTTAAACATATTATCTATAAATAGTAATTTAAGTTTCTTTAAATTTCCTAAAGACATAAATAAGTAATAAGTAATCTATAATATACTGTACAAACCATGAATGATATTTTACTGTTATTGCCTTACCTATTAACTTATTTCTTAAGTATAACATTGGAATACGAATACTTCTCAGGAAAGTGAAGTTTAAAATATACATATTTATATTTTTCACAAATACAATTTTTTATTTCAGAGCAACGTTCTGTGCAGTGGCTTCTAATAAAGAAGATTTGTTAGAAAAGCTGCTCAGGATTAGTAATAGTTTATACAAACTATGTCAAATACATTTTGAAAATAATATGTTTTCTAACGATTCGCGCAATAGATTACACAAAGAGGCCGTTTCAACGTTTCCTGCACAAGACGGCTCATCTTCAAATTATGTAGATGATCATATTTCTTGTAGTCACTATAATGAGAGTAAGTCTCAAAACAAAATAATAAAAAATAATTTTTTTCCAAATTTACATTTTACTGCACTTTTATCTCCAATTTAACAATTTTTAAAGTTAAGTAAACATATTTTTTCTGTTCTGAAAAATACTTGTCTTCTGGTTTACGTAGATCATTTAAGACAAAAAAAATCATAATAAATTATTTGCTCACTAAACTTCAAACGTCAAATTTTAAAATAAAAAATCCCAAAAAAATTTAATTATCACTAATAATGAAAAGTAAGTAAATAAATAAAAATGTTTTGTATAATATATATTTTACACTCTATTTTAAAGAGTCCAAAGAAGTAAATCGAATTTTCACACTGTATGTTAGTAGCAGTAAATGATAGTATACAGGGTGTTTCATAATATATGCGCAGGACTTCAGGATATGATAGCTCGTCCAAAAATTTGAAAAAAAGTTTGTATTAACTTACCATCTAAAATGCACAATTTTCGAGATACAGGGTGTTGAAATTGTAAAAAAAATTTCGTTTTTTGCTAATATCTCCGGAACCGTTTATCGTACAGAAAACAGCTTTTGTAAGCATTTACCACTCATAATGAGCTATGCTCTGTGCGATAAATTATCGATAATTCGATAATTTTGTATCTGTTATTATCGATATTAACGATAATTATCGATATATCTATAAACATTCCCAACTCTAATCACTACACATCATAGAGTTCAAACTCACAGGCTCGTTGCCGGGGTTTGTAAACTATAGGGAACATTACCAGTAGATGGCGCAATTTGGGTGTGAAAGACAATGTTTTGAAGTCTACTTGACGTCTCCTTTCCTTTACAATTATCACGTTTGACACATCTGATAGTAGTGTTTTTTTGGTGTTTTAAGTGCAGTTATTTGTCAGTTCTTATGGAAAAGTGTTATAGAACTATGTAAAGTGTTAAAATAATTAAAATATTGAAGGAATAACTTCAAATTATGAATAATTTTTATATCACAGCGTGTTCTACCAACAAGTTGTCGCTTATCTTTAAAGATCTGTGTTATTCATCCCCGAAAGGATGTATTTCAACAGATGTCTCCCACTTCGTGATGGTTCCCTAAATTTTAGGTTACTAACCGACTTTCGAGAAAATCCCCTGGCACGTCGATTTTGTTTTTAAAAAAGGCACATTTTGACAGACGCCCCATATTTGTGACGTCATCGTTGTTCGAGATATGACGTCATCGAATTTTTTTTTTAAATAGCAACCCCCCAACTTTGATCATGCCATTTGAAAGAGCGTGCCATTCTACATACATACCTCATGAAAAATTATGGTGCTACATAACAAAAATTTGAAGAAAATAATGTTTGAAGATTTTAAAATTTAATTTTTACAATACTGTGCACCTCCCCATTATGCAACACCTGTCCGTGCTTATTTAGATGAGCTGTTCCCGAATCGTTAGATAGAGAAGGGGGCCGATTGAGTGGCCAGTCAGATCGCCTGATTTGACACCCCTAAATTATTTCTTGTGGGGATACTTAAAAAGCAAAGTATACGTTACTGGACCGGTTAATTTAGAAGATTTAAAAGAAAGAATTCGTCACGAGATACATCATATACCTCCTGAAGTTATTGATAATGTCCAAAAAGAATATATTAATCGTTTTGGCTACTGTCAGGCAGTCAACGGTGCACAATTTGAACATTTAATTTTGTCGATTTTTACATAATCATTATCATTTTCAGTATTGTGACATTATTTTCTTGAATTTTTTTTTACGTAACACCATAATTTTTCATGATGTATGCTCATGCTCTTTCAAAGGGCATGGTCAAATTTGGGGGTTGCTATTTAAAAAAATTGTCGTTGACGTCATATCTCGAACAACGATGACGTCACAAATATGGCTCGTATGTCAAAATATGCCTTTTTTAAAAACAAAATCGACGTGCCAGGGGATTTTTTCAAAAACTTCTCAATTTCAAAAATAATGAATTTATTCGTTACTTTTCGAAAGCACTGCATATTATTCCATATATTTTAATTAGCATTAGATAAACATGGGTGTAAAAATATAAAGTTTATTCAAGTAATGGTTGCAAACAGGTTTCAACTGATAGAAATAAATATTCGACCAGATAAATTATGAATCTGTTTTCACCAAAAGTAACGCAAGAAGTAATTGGAACGCACACTTCTGACAGTTTCAAATTAGTCCCCGGCTGCTGCTTGAACAAATCTGACGGTTTTCAATAAAATATCAATAAAATTACGGACACATTTAGACGAAACTTCGCTTCAAAAGACGATTCAGAACGTTTTTTAAGTCATGCTGCAGCTTCGCCTCCTTCTGTGACTAACGCGAAGGCCACGCTCGAAATCTGGCGGTGACCGAAATCCCAAAAGAAGGCACGGCAGCTAGCTGGAGGCCGCGGCGTCCCACTTACCCACTGCACTAGACCCGCTTGGACGACGTCGACGGCGCTCAGGGACGCCCGCCCAGCGCGCTCTGATTTCGCGACAGTGGCGGGGACGATTATTTTGAAAAATCGACGAGCTTGTCATAATAATAACAATAATCTTGGTAATGGTAATACAACTTTCACTCAATTGGAATTTTACGTGATTCATTATGCAGGTACAGTCAAAATTAAAACTAAAATTTATAAAATTATGACGGTGACATTTACATTCACAGTTCGACTATCCTATCAATTTGCTGCGAAAAGCTATACGTTTGGTAACTTTACTCATACAAATCAAGAAAGAGTACCGTCTCATCCGAGGGGTAAACCACTGCTTGAAATTTGTACAATGAAATACCATTTTTTAAAAATATTACACAAAAAAATACCTCATCAAATAAGCAAATACCTCAAAAATACCCAAAAACCACGAATTGCCCTCAAGTGCCCAAAGAAGACCTATGACTATTGCCCAATAATATCCTTAAGTACCTAAAAATCCCGTTAAGTACCCAGGAATACCAAATAGTATCCAAAAATACCCTTAAATACCCAGATATCTAAGAAATGAAAAATACATTAAATGACCCATGATTTTAATTAATATACCTTTAATTTTCCAAAACTGTCTTTCATTTCCTTAGAAATTATTCGATTTACAGATCTACGTAAATAATATAGATTTTTTTAAGAGCTCCTTTGACTCGATCTGAATACATCATCTGGAAAGAACATTTTGGATTACATAAAATGTATCATAAACCCATTGGAGCACCCAAGAAGGGTGCCAATACCTACACCATGCCCCCTTCAAACTAACTAAAAACAAACTTCTTCCTCGTCTATGAAATCATAATATTCGGTCTATACGGGGTGTCCCTTAAATTATTGTCCGGATCCCAAATACTCATCGCGTACCATCGGCGTCTCCAGTACAAAGTACAACCAAAACCTTTCTTTAGCAAGTGTAAATGCATGGGTATCGAAGGAGAATTCAATTTTAGCCAAAACTTGCTTTCCGTCATGTATAATTAGAATTGGCAATTGTTTACATAAAAAGGCTCCTTTTCTATTAAATAGAATATGAATATGATAAGAAAACCTAATTTAGCAATATTTTAATTTTTAGTATACACTTTCATTGTCTTTTTATTACATATTTTTGATCAATAGAATATGTCGGAGAAGTTTGACCAAACTTATCGTTAACACGTCGTATCGAATAATATGTAATATATTGATTTAAAGATAAAGTTTAAGAAATTATACCATACTAAAATTTGTTAACAGAAGAGGGGAATGTGCTACTATGTGAGTGGATATATTCTGCGTAAACGCCTTATAAAACATTCATATGATACTTGTTTATATGGTCCTGTACTGTACAATCTATTGCAATAATAAAGGCACTGTTTAGTTGAATTTGGCTCTTTATTTCGAACTGCTGACATATTCGTAATGAAATCTACTTTCAATTTTAAACATTAGTTCTTAGTTGTTCCACTCATCCACAGAGTAGTCAAAAAACCGATTTGAGGAAGTGTCATTATTTGTGCAATTGAATGTATCTAATTGGAATCACCCTATATTATTTTCTAAACTAAAGACTTACGAAGACAATAAAAGGCCACAGTGGTTTAACAGTGCCTCCGAAAAAATTTACAGAAAATATTTTTGTATCTATTTTTAATAGTTTTTATATTTGCCATTGCGTCGGTCAGTTGTTTACTTATATTTAAACTGTGCCATCGGCATAACGCATGCGCGTTCGCCATTGTATTTAAAAGTTGGCGGCAAAATACTAGTTTTCTCTTAAAATACCCATTAATTATCTTCGTAATACCTATTAAATACCCAGTAAACACCCATTATTACCTTGATAGTACCCAAAATGCCGAAAAAATACCTATAAATACACATAAATATCCAAAAAATTCAAAAAATACCTTTAATTACCTACAGCTTGTACAGTAAAATACCTGAGTGGTTTACCCCTCGGTCTCATCCTAACGATGATTTCATCCCATCAGTAACGTCCGACCGCTTTCCCACACCAGATTTGTTGGCTGCACATCAAAAACTCGAGGTTCAATATTATTTATCGTCCACAACATTGAACCATCTCTAACGATTGTAAAACTATCATCATCTTTAAAAATATCTTCCTTAATATTCTCTACACGCGCTATTATCATACTTGGAACTACACATTTTGGCCACTCACAGAAACAAATATTAAAAAATCGCTAAATGATAAAAAATACTTCCGAAATAATGGATCGATGAATCGCCAATTCCAAAATCCACCCACCCATTTTCCCGTTCAAAAATCTAATTCGTCTGGCGTTTGGCTGTTGTCTTTTATGACGTGTGAGGTTTTTACGCTCGTATCACAAGCGCCAAAGTGTGCCGTGGACAGTTTATTTTTAAAATTTAAACGCATCTAAAAGCGCCATGTGCCCCCTCACGAGCTGGACACGATTTCTCGTGACTTTATTAACACAGAAATAGTTTTCAACACAACTTCAATCATATGGCACCTACACGATAATAATATTTTGTTAGTTTTTTGACATTTTTATTGTTGTTTCATTAGAAAGGGCGTGTTTTGAATAATATTTTTGCAATGCTTTGAAAAACCGTGGGATAGAAACAATCAAATAATAAATTACAAATAATTTAACAAAGAAATATTTAAAACTAATAAAGCAATTCGTTAATTTTCTTCTAGTACGGAGTCTTACTAGCAAAGCCTTTGTTCGCAGATATCAGGTTCGGACTTGGCGACAACATTAATATTTAAATATACATACATATACAGAGTGTAAAATATTTCAGGAGGTAATAGTATGAACCAAAATAAGCAGAAAAGTCTTAATAAACATGGGTCTGCAAAGTAATGGTTGAACTCTTTCGAAAACTGTACACTAATGTCTTCAAATATCCCCAAAGAAAGAAATCTAGAGGGTTCAGATCAGGCGATCTTGGAGGCCATAAAACAGGTCCGGCCCTTCCTACCCATCTATGTGGAAAAGTTTGGTGTAAATGCTCTCTAACGGCCATGGAAAAATGAGCTGGAGCACCATCATGCTGGAACCACATTTGTTGCCTCTGATTCAAAGGAATGTCTTCCAAAAACTCATACAGTGTGTTCTGCAGAAAATTAAGGTAAGCAGCGCCTGTTAATCGGTTTGGTAAAACAACAGAACCTAGACATGAGAAACGTGCCTGATGTTCAGATTCTATTAAAGCATGAGGATTTTCGTCGGCCTAAATTTGCGTATTGTGAAAATTAAACACTTCATTTCTTGTGAACCCGGCCTCATCAGTAAAAAGAAAGTTTGCAAGAAAACGAGGGTCTTCAGCATTATGACGTAGAAACCAGCGGCAAAAAACCAAACGTGCTTGATGATCATTTATTGGATATAAGACCTGTACTCGTTGCACATGGTATGGATAAAGCAGTTGCTCGTGAAGGATTCTCCAAACAAGAGGACCACTAATTCCTACCTCGGCTGATATTCTCCGCACGCTCGTACCTGGATTCTGCTCTACCAGTGCTAGAATTTCTTCTTCTGCTCTAGGAGTGTATACCGACCTTGGTCTTCCGGATAAATGGCACTATTTGCTCAAGGAACCGGTATCACGCAATCTTTAGTGAATTCTTCCAAACACGCGTTGTGAAGGAATCTGGTGATTTGGATAAGCGTCAACACAAAGACGTAGCGCATGACAATGAAATGCATGTCTGTTAATTCTGCGTTAGAGTAACCAGCCATAGCGAAAGAAAACTTGTGCACTGAAAACAACTGCCAAATACGTACTGTTTATTTCACTAAACATCAACCAACTATTATAAAAAAATACACAACGTTTTTGCAAAATAAAAAAAGGAGCTACAAACCCATGTTTATTGAGACTTTTCTGCTTATTTTGGTTCATACTATTACTTCCTTAAATATTTTACACTCTTTTTTTAACACCCTGTATAAACATTGGGGAATTATTTCACATAGATTTTGCTAAACGAAAGTATGTAAAGCCTCAAGAATTGTAAATATACACATAGATAGTAACATATTGCATTCGATAATCGAGGTCCAGGAGTGTTGTTTTTATTTAGACATAAAACATAAAAAGTATTTTATGTGCTCAACGGATATTTAACGATCCTAGAACTTTAGCATTAATTTAACAATATAATTTGTAAAACCATCTTTAACAGAATAGTACTGTTAAATTTATTAAAATATTTACTCCATTAAAAATATATACTTAAAATATCTATGACTTTAGCCGCATTACAGGTAAAAATGCAACGAAATATTCTGTAATCTAAAATAATAATTTTGTTACATTTAATATGTTAATATGTACTCTAAAAAATATTGATTTCGCTTAAATGTAAAAATTGTGAAAGTGACATTTTTTTCGCATAAATAAAACTTTGCTAAATTTTTAAAAAGTCTTTTGCTGTGTGTATATATTTTTATTATCGTTCATTTGAAAAAAGAAATTTGAAAAAAAAAATTTAAAAAAAAGATTGGAAAAAAAAACAAAAAAATTAATGTAATATATAAATTAAAAGAAAAGCTGAATGTGAGTTAAATTAATAAAGCAAATAATGTAGAGGAAAAAAATTATATAGAAAAAATAGAAATTAAAAAAATAAATATCAAAAAGTTAGCTCTAAGATTGTTAAAAAAAATTAATTGTGATGTTCTTTTTCTCTTGCCTTTAATTTTGATATTTGTTTACTTTTTTAGAAAAGCTATTCATTCTTCTTAAAAAAAACGGAGGGAGAAATTAATACTGATGTTAATGTGTCACTGAGCAAATAGCCTTGTCGCCTTAGACATTTCTAGAGTTAGTTAGTTATAATCATTAATTTATCGAAAAACAACAAATCTTAGTTCAAGCCTGCCTGCAACTGAGTCAAAAGCATCAGTGAAAGTACCATGACAAAATATTTTATTAATATTTTATTCTTCGCAATAGTTCATTAAAATCTACCACATCCGCATATGGAATTTTAGGATTTCCAGGAAACAAGACGAATTCATCCTGACGACAGCGTTTTCGGAGGACAGCAATTTGTAATTATTATTATCCTCGTAAGTGGGTCAAGATTTTTACAATTACAATCATAATTAGTATGCATTGCGCTGTCGGTACAATTGGAAAAGTTTCGGCAACAAAAACAGTCTGAGTCAGCAATTCCAATATCATACATGTTATTAATTTTGGTTATTGAAGCAGAAATACTCCGGTTTATTTCTTCGAGGCAGAGAAACTGTTAGAAAAACAGATTTTATATGAATTTATGTTCTATTTCATTCCATTTGCTACAGTTTTGTTTTCATATCGGCGGATTTTTCTTTCAAACCATGGATACGATTACTGCTACTATTCGGAACATAAAAAGTAACATAAGACTGTAAGATAAAGTGGCTTTTATAAAAACTAATATCTTCTAAACTGCATTCCCACAACGAAGCATGTAATAGTGTCTCAGAAAGGCAGAAATATCGCTTCGTCTTTATTTTACGATGAATTTAACATTTTCAAATGAAGTAGCAGTAACACTGGAAATGCTACAACGTTTCTATTCAGAATCCATCAGAAAATTTACCGTATTAATAATATCTATATAGTTGAAGAATATGTTACGCTACTGCGCTTTTAGAAATACGAAATAGTATCCAAAAATACCCTTAAAGACCCAGATATCTAAGAAACGAAAAATACATTAAATGACCCATGATTTTACTTAATATACCTTTAATTTTCCAAAACTGTCTTTTATTTCTTTAGAAATTATTCCATTTACAGATCTACGTAAATAATATAGATTTTTTAAGGGCCTTTGACTCGATCTGAATACATCATCTGGAAAGAACATTTTGGTTTACATAAAATGTATCATAAACCCATTGGAGCACCCAAGAAGGGTGCCAATACCTACGCCATGTCCCCTTCAAACTAACTAAAAATTCCTTCCTCGTCTATGAAATCATAATATTCGGTCTATACGGGGAGGCCCTAAAATTATTGTCCGGATCCCAAATACTCATCGGGTACCATCGGCGTCTCCAGTACAAAGTACAACCAAAATCTTTCATTAGCAAGTGTAAATGCATGGGTATCGAGGGAGAATTCAATTTTAGCCCCAGCTTGCTTTCTGTCATGTATGATTAGAATTAGATAGTAGGCAGTTGTTTACATAAAAAGGCTCCTTTTTTATTAAATAGAATATGAATATGATAGGAAAACCTAATTTAGCAATATTTTAATTTTTAGTATAGACTTTCATTCTCTTTTTATTACATATTTTTGATCAATAGAATATGTCGGAGAAGTTTGACCAAACTTATCGTTAACACGTCGTATCGAATAATATGTAATATATTGATTTAAAGATAAAGTTTAAGAAATTATACCATACTAAAAGTTGTTAACAGAAGAGGGGAATGTGCTACTATGTGAGTGGATATATTCTGCGTAAACGCCTTATAAAACATTCATATCATACTTGTTTATATGGTCCTGTACTGTACAATCTATTGCAATAATAAAGGCACTGTGTAGTTGAATTTGGCTATTTATTTGGAACTGCTGACATATTCGTAATGAAATCTACTTTCAATTTTAAACATTAGTTCTTAGCTGTTCCACTAACCCACAGAGTAGTCAAAAAACTGATTTGAGGAAGTATCATTATTTTTGCAATTGAATGTATCTAATTCAAATCACCCTATATTAAGACAATAAAAGGCCACATAGCGGTTTAACAGTACCTCCGAAAAATTTTACAGAAAATATTTTTGTATCTATTTTTAATAATTTTTATATTTGCCATTGCGTCGGTCAGTTGTTTACTGATATTTAAACTGTGTCATCGTAATCGGGCATGCGCGATCGCCATTGTATTTAAAAATTGGCGGAAAAATGCTAGTTTTCTCTTAAAATTCCCATTAATTATCTTCGTAACACCCATTAAATACCCATTATTACCTTGATAGTACCCAAAAGTACACAAAGTACCTAAAAATACCGAAAAAATACCTATAAATACACATAAATACCCAAAAAATGCCAAAAATGCCTTTAATTACCTACAGCTTGTACAGTAAAATACCTCAGTGGTTTACCCCTCGGAGCTGCTATATGTAAGCCATTTTCTATATTTAAAAAACTAATGTAAATACTTGCATCGCAAAAAAGTTAATATGATAAGTAACTGGACATTCAATAATTTTTTCATTTGTTCTTTGACACTTAAGAATGTTACAGATTTTTTTACGATACTAACCCCATTTTGATGACGCATCTATTCCCAAATTTGTTTAGATAACTTCTGTATCACCCTGTATACGTACTGCTTTACTAATGAGAATATCTTTACGGTTACTATAAACGTAAAGGATCAATAAACGGTCGTATGAGCCTGGTCCGCGTGGCATATTAAAAATATGCCATCGGACGCTTACAGTGTGCAAAAATAAGTCGGTTTGCGCGTGCGAAAACAACGAACTTTAAAAATACTCAAGCACTCAAGCAAACACGTAAGCGCTCAAGGGGATTCGGAACGGCATGAAAAATGGGTCAATGCGACCCACTGACATATTACACTAGACCTGGTTCGGTTTATTATCGATCGTTTATGTGAATCGTCATGATTAATTGACGATATTAACTTGATTGCCCGCATTATCCAGTGCAACGTCTGTGCGTACCAAAGTTCAGGTCGCTCGGCACGCACTGTTCTGGTTTTAAATGGGACGCACGATTGATTGCCGGCGCTTCTACGGGGTGTATTTAAATGAAGGGAGGCAAATTGTGGGAATCCACTTAGTTAAATATTTTGTCATATCTGTACTGCTGAATGAATAACACCCTGTATAGAATATTATATACGCATTAGCTAGAGGGGAAACTGTAGACGAAGAAATAATAAACACGGGAAAGCTGAGCGAAATTCGGCGGGTAGTTAGTTGGGTTTTAAGATTTCGGCAGGTTGGCTGGAAGACAGTGAATGGTGATAGGTGGTGCATCTGTTCTAATTTTACAGGTCAGTAACTTGTTTCTGTATGTTGTATTTAAAGATTTAATGTCATTGTGTTCCTTTTATTATTTTATTGTCTGTTCAATATCTTATTACAGTTTCATTATATTTTATTATAATTTGGAGGTAAAACAGTACTTGTTGATTTATTGTTGAAATTATTGTATAACTTTAGTTTGAGTCGAAGTTATGCTGTTACAAATGGTATTGTATGTTATTATTAATCATCTACGACTACTACTTTATTACTTGAATTAACGGTTTGATTGTCAGATGTTTGTAAGAGCCTTGGTGATTCTATTAATATTTTCTCCCGTGACTGGACAAACATCCATTAAGAACATATGAGGCATGAGATATGATTTGAGATGTTTATTCAACCCCTCAACTACTAGCTGGGTAGCCTCCCGTATGGGACCTCAGTACCTTCTGACGCAAGTCGGCTAACTAACCAAAATACTCTTCAGTTTTATATGTAGAATTATGATTATATTACCGTGTATTCAAGTACTGAAGTAGAGATACATTTTTATTATTGTCATCATTATTATTACCATTGCAATAGCGACAGCGATTGTTTGAATGGTGATCGGGGTTTTCTCTGTCGTGCTCTTTTCCCCCGTGAATTCAAGGCTGAGTACGGCACTGATAGGTGGTTAGGTAGGCTATTACACCATGGACAGAAAACTAATAAACGAGATGTATTTAGTAATTTGTTTTGTTTTATTTAAAACTACTCAAATCTCCCTAAATTCGTAAATATGTAGCACATTCGAGGTAAGTTAATAAAAAATATTAATAAACACAACGTAGGTAAATCTTCGATTATTGGCCAAATACTTCCTCTTTCAACAATGTTGAACGAACCCGGGTATGTTACACTACAAAATGCTACCGGATCAGTGGCGGCTGGTGTATAGGTGCTGCAGAGCTGCAGAACTGCCAAAAAAATTAGATATTTATATATTTTCGCCGCGTAATAATTACTAAAATTTATTAATAAAATAATTTGGTTAATTGGTGCAGCTAAACAGCATCCTACGCCTGCCGACGCTGTCAGCTGTGTCGAGGCGTCGTGTTTTCGTTAAAATCGCATTCTGCCCGCCCTTCTCTATTGAGTAGTAGACCAGATGAATTATCGGGATCTCTACGCGAGCGCGTCGCGGTACATTGAACTGGGCCACACGAGGTAGTTCTGTGCACGGTTCAGGACACCCGTCTTCCCCTTCAACTCGTGCTGCGATCCACATTAATCTACAATTGACGCTCGCAATGCACCAACTTACACGGTCAGTGAGCTGCATTCTTCGCAGCAAAGGCAACATCAGTGATGATGATGTACTACTCGTAGAATTGCGGGCGTAAATCGTACCTATTTCGTATTTCATGCTAATTTGAGATTTTAAATACTGTTTTAGTGTTTTGTGAATTTGTACAATGGATCATTGTACTAATTATTAATATTTATATTAGTGACCATGGATTTAGTTTATAATTTAGTTCATGTGAAGCGATACTCTTATGAAGAAAATTTGATTTAAAAAACATTGCCCGATATTGTTATTGAGACTGCAGGGAAAAGCATATAAACGTCAATTTAATAGAGACATTATTTTATTCGAAGAACAATTGGATTTGTGGGTGCAACAAAATAAAATGCGTTATTTTGTTTTCCTTGTTTACTTTTTGGCGGTAATAAAGCATGGACGGAGGTAGGGGTGACAGATTTGGTGCACTTAACTGAAAAAATGAAGCACGACAACTTCAAAAGCCATCTACATAATACAATGGAATTAGCTTTATTAGGGACAATTAATATTAAACACAAAATAATTTAGACGAAACATTTCGGGAAACAAAAAAAAATATTAGAAATTGTTGCAACAACACCCATGTCAACATCAGAAGCTGAAAGACGCTTTTCAACTTTAAAAATAATCAAGACTTCGAAATTCAATGTCCCAGGATCGTTTGAAAGCTCCATCGGTGCTTTCCATTGGAAAAATATTTATTTCACAAATTGATGGCTTCAACGAGAAGGTTATAGACAAGTTTGCTTCTATGAAGGATCGCAGGATTGAATTGACTCAAAAAATAGGTGGTGATTAAATATTTGCAGAACATCCGTTTCATTTCATCACGAGCCGCCACTGTACCGGATAATCGTGGGACTAAAAATATGACAAAAGACCAACACACACTTAGTCCAAAGTTGCATCGTTCCAATGCTACAAACGTTCAATTGCAAATTTAAAAAAACGATTTTCAACTTGACACACCTACAGAAATATTAGCCCAATCAATCTAGTTTATTTTTAACTTGTGGAATTTAAGGAGAATCGTCGCCGGTGGCGCCCTCTACAAGATATACAATAAAATTGAATTTGCCATCCCAAGAAACCCCTGGATACAAAATTTCGTGAAATTAACGTGAAACAGTCGAAAGTTATTAAAGAAAACCCGATTTATTTTTTAACCTTTGACACTCTGTAGCTCCGTGATTATCAACTTTTGGACTAAGGCAAGTTTAGTTAAATCGACTTATTTTCAGCTATACATTATGTGGCGAAACGCTGTCCCAACCATTTAGGGACACCCTGTATAATGAATTATTTGTTCGTGTGACAGTCTCTGAATTCTTGAAGCATCATGTAGGTTTGAAACACTCTGTATACGCAGGGGCGTATCCATGGGGGGGGGTAATGGGGGTAATTACCCCCCCCCAAGAAACTTACTGAAATGAAATCCATTACTTTATAATTTTCGAATAAAACAGAGGTGAAGTATTTGTAATTTGAATTACTTGATAATCGCATGCAAACAATATTAAATTGTGTAATAAGTAATATTTCTATAAGTAATATTTAGCGTTTACTAATGTGACTTTCAAATCTAAATTCTGTAATTTTGCTCGATGTTGCTGCATATATGAATGCTGAAAATACCTCTGACCTAGAAAAATACAATATTTTTAAATATGCTTTCGTCCCCAGCAAAAACTTTCTCTTTCCCTATTCTGTTCATAAAAAATCCTTGCTCTTCTACATATACATAGATAGATATGCAAGTAAAAAAAACCATTATCTTTTATTTTTATAATACTGCTGCAATGTATAAATTTTTAATTTATATTTTATTATTGATATTGGATATTAACTTCTTTTATTTGACAAAAGTCTTTATTTATGTTTAGTTCTTTAGTCTGTTGATTATAAGTCTTTACAACTTTACCCCCTCCAAGATAAAATCATAGATACGCCCATGTGTATACGACAACGTTGAAAAGATTTACGAATGTTAACTTTATTATTATATTACATTTGTTAAAATATATGTTGTTTGCAGACGAATTCAAGTATTAAGTTTCTAAGCTATTGTGTGTGTCACGCAAAACACTTGTTTATTGTCGAAAATGGATGTACGACGCTGTCAGTTCCATGTGTACAATTTGTACAAAGAGAAATTACAATGAAACTAAACAGTTCAGCGTTAAATAATGGAATTATACCCGTTCGCCAGACATTTTACCCGCCCATAGCAATTTACATCATTGCGACAAACATGTTCTATCCCACAAACAACTTACCATTTCTTAAAACCGATTAAAGTACAATAATTTCGCAGCCACGTAAATAATGTACTGGTAAATGTTGGTGTGTAAAGTCCGCCAGCACGCAAATATGTATAAAATCGTCACATCGAATGAAAAATACATACAGTAACTGGAGACGGTGAGACAATGGTATTTTTCGTACCGCTGGTTTTCCCGAATATTTGACGTGAAAGAGCGCAATTAAAACCTTAAAAATAAGTAAAAAATGACTCAATATCGAAGCAGAAAATCAACAATGACGTAACAGTTTGATGATGACTTCTATTATTTTGATCGGTCAGTGGTCGCGCGGTTTAAGGCGTTGGTACTTGAATCGAGGTGACCGGACGGAGTTGGTTCGAGCCCAGCTGCCGGTAGACCGTATATAAACTATATTCGTGGAGAGGATTGACACCCTCTCTGTGGGTATGGTAGGGTGGAATAATGTTAGCTTGGGTCAATGTGAGAGATTGATGCCGGTTGATATTTGACTACCCCCCTAATTAATGAGGTTTTCCAGGTTTTCCTCATTCCTACACTGAATAGTGGTTAGGGCCTACCAACGTAAGTCGTTCCTGGGCGCAAATGCGGCCTGCTTAATGCCGCCCCCTCTCCCGCACAAGTCTGCGACTTCTGGGCTAATCCCTGTGATTAGAATGAGGGGTAGAGATATTATTATTATTATTATTATTATTATTATTATTATTATTATTAAGGCTTGTGAGAAGGAGTGTTAATGCCCAAAAATGCCTTCCAAATTTGTATGGGGCTTATTTCTGGACTTTACAATTATTCTTTGTGAATTTCGTCGGTATCTCGCTAAGTAAAAGAGATGCAGACAAATTAAGGTCATTTTCGAATTCAAAATTAATTACAAATAGACGAAAACGTGAAAAATTCGTAATAACTAGAAATTATACGCAATTCAATAATCTCACTAACCTGTTGTCAAAATATAAGGTTAAAAGATCATAAAAGTACTAGTATTTTCCACCTTATCCTCAGGTGCAACTGCTTCAAAAACTTTAATCCCAACAGATGCATAATAAGTATTCATTAATTACCTGAAACAAAAAAAGCAATTATTATTATGAGAAAAAAAATATCTATATTAAAGGTAAAGGTTGCACTATAACTTAATGTACATTACGAGTATTTTGGAAATAATATCATCAGAAAGGCAAAGGTCCATTCAGTCAGTTTGGTTTGCAAAATTATCGCTCATGTGAACGAGGATTAAGACCAGAAGTTTTTATGTATTACAATTTTGGCATTACTTACACAAAACTCGAAATTAAAGAAAACTATTACTCGTGTCTGTACTTTTATCTTTACAAATTATCATCCGTATCGCCGTACATGCAATGTTTATGACACAATACAGTCTGCATTAAAATGTTTTAAAATAAACTTATGCTTTGCTTTTCATTAGCGAGTTTGTAATTTTTATTAGGAACACATCATATATCACGTCTTAACAAGAAATATGTTTTATTATCTCTTGACACAAATAATATATCCAGACATCTTTAGCATAGGTACACCGAATGTTAACTATATAACTGTAGTGCAAAGATAATTTTTTTATAATACCTTTATTTTGCAAACTCCTTCCCGAATTTCAACATATGGATTTGTATGTAGTCAGACATTATTCTGAAGCTAGACAGATTATCGATGTGTCGCATTTGACAGGTTGTCAAGTGACAAAGACAGTGACATCGTCTGCTAAATCGCTGCCAGTAATTCGACGTTTCTTACAAATTATGGTATACAGGGTGTTCCATTTTAAATGGCTCACCATTGGCATCTCGGAGACCGTAAAATACAAGGTGTCCGGTAAGTATATGGCATATTTCGTGAGTGTATAGGGGAGGTCAAAATAACACTAGTTTGTCACTGGCTCATCTGAATCAAAGCACCTCATGGCAAAGTTTACAGAATATTTGTTCATGGTAACACCGCAAAATGAGAGTATTAGGGTGTTTTTCCTCCACCATCGAGTGTCAATCGTCGTTGACGACGTACTACTCGTAAAAAGTGAGAGTGATCAGTGTGTATGTCACTGTCAGTAGGTCAGTGTGTCAACGAGAGTGAATCCGACTTAAGTCGAGTGGTGACAATGGTGCCAAGGTCGGCAGCCGCCAACCGCGTGTAATAAGCTTCAATATTATCATCAGACGGGTGACCCATTTACTATAAAAATCGAAGTGCGCTCGGTAAACAAGTAACGATCTCGCCGGCTTGATCGGCATCGCGGCTTACTGTCATCCCCTGACACGGTTGGCTAAATAGCGATCGAGTGGGCTTAGGCGATGGGCTAGGCCGCGCTGCTTTCTGTTACATATCCATAAAACAAATAAATATGTCACTTGGCACCTACGTCCGAACCGAAATAGTTATTCACGGCGATTTATTCTTACCTCGATACATAATTCAGGTTTTTTAATAGACTAACCACGCGGTGTAGTCCATTTGATTGAAAAGTAAGAGTAAAATTCGCGGAGTGGCCAAAATACACTCTTGTATTTAACTAGGACAGGTTTAGCGTTTTTATTGCGTTACAAGGTCCGTGAAATGTGGAAAATTGTAAAAAAGGTTTATGACGGTAAAATACTTTTATCCACGCCCACTATACATATTAAGAAAGTTTTAATGCGTCTGTTTTCCGTGGCTTAAAGACCTTAGAATTCATAATACCACGCATCGATTTTATAGCATTTTATTTAGAATTATTATTATTATTTATCTCAAGAACCATCTTGTCATTTTGACGGTAATTATTTAAATTCACTTGATAAGGAGGTTATGAGAGACTGGAGAGGCCCATAACTTCGCCAGGTAGGACCTGGATTTCTTCAGCAATTGCCATCTTGCTGGACAGTGAATCTTTAATATCACTTTCCGCTACTGTAGTCCATTTTCAACCACCATGACACTCACATTGGTAAATCACCCCCAGCATTGACCCGGTAATGTTGCCGAAGAACCCCTCATCCCATGCCCGGTAAAAGTTTTTGGATCAAGGCGCCGAAGAAATTCAGCCACTTTTGAAAACGTTTTCGAAATTGTGTTGATGCCTACTTGATGTGAAGTATATTTTCCAGAAAGCTTCTTCCATGATCGTGAAACTTCTTGAAATATTTGTTTTCATTGCATGGACAAGCACCTGCGAGTGCCATGATCGCTGCAGCCTGTAAAGAGTTCAAAATAAAACGCTCAATGTATAAATTGAAATATTAAAATCGTGTATTTTCTTATTCTTCATCCGCTGTTTTTTTTAATTCTTCGATTTGTTTCTTTCCAATATCTTTGCCTTCTTTGGTTTATAATTTCTGGATTCTACTTTCAAATATGAAGTAAGTTTATCATACAGGTACAATAGTGAACAATCTTATATGCAGAACTATGTAAATATATGTTATAACAATGTTTACATCTATAGCTGAATTTAAAAAATACGTATTTTGAAAGATTTCAGTACCTAAAAGTTTGTTGGATAGATCGCTTTCTGACGTTATACATTGATCTTACTTCGGTACCTTTGAATATTCGCAGGTGGCATGAGATAACATTCTTATTATTTGCTAAACTCTATATTATTATTATTCTGTTCTTAAAGCGTCCTTAAGCATAAACTGGTAGAATATGTTAACTTTCCACAATAATAATTTGTAGGTAGAATTGTATTTGTGCTCTATTATATTTTTGGTGATTTTAGTTTTCTTTTTGTTTGTAGAAAGTCATGCAGCCAACATTGTTGAGCTATAACTTTGTATATTAGGATTTCCTATTTTCAATAATAAACTACACTTAAAAACCAAGACAAGACCAACACTACTAAAAAAAGGATTCGGGCAACCTTGTATCTCTCCGCTGTTTTCTAGTTTATGGCAAAATCTCATTAGAAGTAAAGAGAACCGTACCGCCCGCCCGAAATTTCAACAGGGACGATTTTTTTCGCCGAATCGCCGTCCCCGAAATCGCAAACCAGATAGCGTAGCGCGTCGAAAGCAAAAGTGGTCAGGGTTAGTGGGTCAGTGGGCCGACCGCGGAGGGGGTGAGCGGGGCCGCTCCAAATCAGGTAAACGCGCGGCTCACTCTCGATTTTATTTATTAATAATGACTCTCGCTGACGCGGTGCCCTACTTTTTCGCTCGACCGCGCGACGATATGAAAACAATTATACGGGGTGGTCCGCAAATAATGGCCCATGGAAACTTATTAGATTTTTCGCTTCAAAATATTACGCCAATATGCCTTCAAATGTTGATAATAAAAAAGGTACAGGATGTCAAAGTTGGAATATAAAAAGTGATATTTTGGAATGATTAACACTGTTAATAATTTTGTTTATCTTATACTGAGTGTTTTTAAATGAATTAGCAAACATGAGATAGATTCCTTAGGTGGAAATAAATCGACTTGACCTAACATACCTATATCCCAAGTCGCATGATAAAAAAGATACAGGGTGTCAAAGTTAAAATTTTATTTTCGATATTTGTAAATAACTTCTTAAGAAATCCAAATATTTGCATAACATTTGTAAATTTTTGCGGGCGAGAAATTCAAATTTGTTTCTAATTTTGACGTCACTAGTGCCTTATGGCACATCATGTTTCTTTTAAATGGCAGAACATCTGTATTTTGCATAAAAAAGTACATTCTGTTTATTATTTTTTTTGCAATTGGCGTCTTCAAAACAGGTTCTACATTATCTTGAGCAACACGAAAATATTTAGGTACATTTTTTTTAACTGAAAAAAATTTAATAAATACGAAAGATAAAGGCAACATGTAGTATATTGCATGAAATACGAACAAACAGGCAATTTTTTGTGGTCATAGCCTGCTTCAATAAAAAAAATATATTATATCAGGTGAAAGATATCAATTTTGCAATCAAAATTTATTACCAATAAGTTTTCTCTCTCTTAAAATAAAAAAGTTAGACGGCCTTAAAGTTTGGGTACTTTACAGGTTTTTTGTTTTTACTCATAAAGTTGGCCATGGATCTCAAATTTGTTTTTACGAGCATAAAGGCCTCCAAAAATGCAACAAAAAACAATTAAAGATTTTTGACGTGTCTCGCATATTAAGCAAGATACATGGGAGTGCCCCTTATGTGATACAGCCTGTATAGAAAACATCCATCTGGAAGTACCTAATTAGTTACATAAAATATATTAAACTGAATAATTTTAAATTTGACAACATTGCTTCGTCTTATACCCTGACGTCATACTATTTCATTTGTTAAACTGTCGTACCTACGGAATGGCCTACTTACAAACTAATTTTTATGGAGGAAAAACGAGTGTAAGAAACCAAACAGCATCTGACGTTAAAACACACAAAAATCGCCTATAAAGAACGATTCTCGCAGCTGCGACCTTTGAGAAATTTTGCAATTGCACAAATATTTGCCCCGCTAATTGCCATGCATGAATTTTTGCGAAATCCGCGTTGCGGATTTGTAAACAGCGCCTCGGAGAGAGAGAGAGTGCCGGGAAGGATTATTAGCGCCTATCGTCGGATTCGAAATGTCATCGATAAGAAATTCCTCGGAATATTAGTTGAACCATTGCGAAATGCATAAATCCAATGACTTTTAGGTGGTGTTTACATCTTTATGAGAGACAGCGCAGAGGTGCATTTGGGAAAACAATAATTCCGCATAGAAAATAGAAATATTTATATATCAAGGGAGTTATGAGGAAGACAATTATCGAGGACACCAGATTGTTAATTTGCCCGAGATTATTAACTTCCAATAACCCGTGATAGATAAAGATTTTTATTTCATGCTAATGAAATATGAAAACCAAATTTTGTTGATTGTCAAAATCAAGCGAACGTTGTTTAAAATACACACAACGTCAAAATTCCTGGACTCCCCCTCACTATTGTTAAAGAAATCTTTTTGTCAGAAAAACCAAATACATTTACAAAAGTATATCGTTTTCTGAATCTTTTTTTGTGAAAAGAATATGTTCGATAACTTAGTACTTAAAAACCAGCAAATGTGTGACATTTTTGACAAAATTTATTAAATCAAAAAAAGTAACAAAACAAGTTCTCTACTTGACTAATAGTTGGTATGATTTCCACCACGTTCCAATAGCATATTGACACGTCTATGCATTGAGATAATCAAGCGGTTAACGATCCCTTGCGGAATATTGTTCCATTCCTCTTCTGCCACCACGACTAACTCATCTGCAGTCTGAGGTGGAGGAATATGATTATCAATGGCTCTAGCAACGAAATCCCACATGTTTTCAATAAGATTCATGTCAGGAGAGTTGGCTGGCCCATCTAATCTATTGATATGTCCTGCTTCGAGTGTCTCTTGACCCTTCTTGCGCGATGTGGTCGAGCGTTGTCGTCCATAAACACAAAATTTTCACCTAATTCATTACGTAGGGGGTAGATAATGGGCGTAATAACTTGTTCTGTGTAAATTTTAGTGGTCATATTCTGTGATATGCGAATTAATGGGGTGCGGCTATTGAACATTATTCCACCTCAAAACATTGCGGTACCCCCTTCCCACGGAGCAACTTCACGGGGAAAATGAAGTCGTTGTTAACGACCTGGTTCTCTCCACACTGTCGATTGTCATCAGTAACCAGCCCAATTCTGGTTTCGTCTGTAAATAAGACCCACCGCCACTGGCGTAAAAGCCAACCCCTATGCTCTAGCGCCCACTGGAGACGGGCAGCACGATGCCTTGGAAGTAGAGTAGGGACCCGTAATGGTCTTCTAGCACGTAAATTTGCGTTGTGGAGTCGTCTTCGAATAGTAGGTGTCGACATAACACGGTGAAACGTACCTTGAAAGTGGGTCCTGAGAGGTGAAGCTGAAGATGTGCTGTGTCTACCACTACGTGGTCTGTTTTCCACTGTATCAAATTCTTCATACAGATCTTCTGTTTACTATTCGTACAACAGATGATCTAGGAATGCGCAACATGTTCGATATCTGATAATTAGAATGTCCTGCATCATGTAAAGCAGTCATTCTTGCTCGGATAAAGGCAGAAATTCCGTCCTGGCATTATAATGTGCAAAAATTCAAAGAAACACTTGGCTGAATTCACTGCCAAACTGACCAGATTTATAAAAACATTGGTAATAAAGTCAAGGTTCATGATCTGCAATTTTTATTTTCTTTTTGGTTTCCTACGTGCATGTACTTTTTTACCCCATTAAGAAAAACCACTACGTTGTGTGTAATTAAGTAACCGACCGAACCCGTTTTATAGCCTCCAAGATCGCCTGACCTGAACCCTCTAGATTTCTTTGTTTGGGGATATTTGAAGACATTAGTGTATGGTACTCCTGTAAATATCCTGGAAGAGCTGCAGCTACGGATTAATCAAAAGTGTCAAGAAATCCAAACCAAGGAGGGTGTTTTCGAAAGAGTTCGTTGAGACGAAGATGTCGTGCCTGCTTGGAAATGGACGGAGGGCACTTTGAACATCTTCTGTAACTTTGTTTTTTGTTTGTTAAAAGCTTCCTTCGTCAGTTTATTCCTAATAAAATAAAACGTTTGAAAAACGAGTAGTGGTCCATCTCCGCAACCGTTACTTTGCGGACCCATGTTTATTAAGACTTTTCTGCTTATTTTGTTTCATACTATTACCTCCTGAAATATGTTACACTCTTTTTTAACACCCTGTATTTATTTCCAGGATTGATATTTAGAGAGATTTTAAGAATGTTGTATCATTTTCTGTTTTCTTACTTGTTTAAATTAAAACCTGCAAAGATTTTTATACTTGCTGTGGACCATCTCTCGCGACCGTTCTTTTTGTTTAAAGCGAGGTACCTACTTGGTCCGGCAGTCATGACCAGGTCGATTACTTACGTCGGGAAAAACCACAAAGGATAACAAAAAAATACACGCAAATGTACACAAATACATAAAAACACGTTTACCGCCAAGGCATTATAACAGTTGTTCAATGTGGTTCAAAAAGTATTCAGCATAATATTTTGTGTACTCGGAAAACGTCTTTAGTATTACGCTGCTACACAATAATATGCACTTGTCACACTCTCATAAATCAGCACCTTATCCGTCATATAGGCATTTGAATACGACATGTTTGTAAATACACTAAAAAATACGCGAACAATTAAATTTGCGAAAAGTAAGACCTGAAAAATTATTTCAAACTAATCAGAGTACCGTAGTCGTGTGCAATATTTTTTGAAATCTGCAGACGCCATATGCCATCTGTAGGCCATTCATGCAAGGTGCACTTCACGGCAACAAAATTTTAAACTTCTTTTGTTGTTGGGGAATTAAATTCTGTTAATACTAATAATAGCGACAATATTAACAGTGATCGACAATGCTTGTATAAAATGATTAGTAATATTTTAAACTATAACTTCTCAAGATGTTTACAGAGTTCTGTAAAAATGTTTCTTAGACCCTTAGAATAAAACTAAGCTTCGCATGTTCTTTGAGGTTTGAAGAGTATGCAACTAGCAATGCAGTATTCTAGATTATGTTATTTTAGAACATTTAGTGACTAATTTTAAACGTTTTACAGTAATTAAATAAAGTATTTGCATCTGCAAGGAGCAAAAATGTAGTTTTGGCAGTATGCAGAGAAAGAACGAATACAAAATAGTGTAGCTAACCGGATTAACTGTTATCTATCAGCTACTTAGGTATTATTATTAATAATAAAAATGTTTATTTTGGTCGTTTCTACACTTACTTATTACTTATACATATACTTATTTGGTATGGTTGGATTCGGTATTCTATAAGGTTTTCAACGAGCCCCCTCATGCCTTGTTTCCATTTGAAGAAAAGTAGGGGTAGCTGGGGGTTACGAGGTAGAAGAAAAATTAATTATTATATAACCGAAAGATGGGAAAAAATCAAGATCAGTTAACGTGTTTCGGCGTTTAAAAAAATCACTCATTCAAAAGATATGAATTTTATTTGCTTTCCATCTAAATGCGCCGCAGCCGTATACTGGCAGACTGGCCCATTTATATTAATTTATATAACTAGACCGTACCATATTTTGTAACAGCTTAAATTTATCTAATTGCTCGCTTTTGTACGGTTAATGGGTATTAGTTTCAATAACGCGGATATGTCCCACACGAAAAAATTGGCCCGTTTTAATGGAACAGTCCTTTCGCAACAATTTCAAATGTCACGAGGAAATAAATCGCTGCAAATGAGGCGGACGTAATGACATTTCCTCTATAAATAACATAAAAATATAATTAACCATTGTTGCATTGTTGCGCCATAGGCGCAACTAAGGGAAGGATTGAGAGAGTGCTACCGCCAAAATTGAAATTGTATGGTTTCAAAACGTAACCTCATCAAATATTTGTGTCTCTTTGATATCACCCTCACACTTTTTAATTATTCTTTACACTATTGTCTACACTAGATTTGGATTAAAATAGAACGATTATTAGTGGTAGAAATTATTAACAATACCTATTTCCGCATGTTTTTGTACATATATTTTGAAAATGTATGAATTTTGCAACAAAAATATAGAAATTGACTTTAGCAACTGCAAACCAAAAACAAATATCTAACATGTTTATATGAGTGACAGGTTTATGAAATTTAGATAGAAAAGTAATTGGATTATGCTTTTGGATCATGTAATTCAGAATGTCTTAAAATACACACAACCAACCCCTTTTTAAATAAACAAGAATAAGAAGTATCAAAATAACAACCATTTTAAATATTAATCTAAAGATTTAAATCACACCGATTTTCAAATCTCTACTTTTTAGGCAACTGCTGCATAGACTAACATCAAAGAATCCAAAGAGTTCAAACCGGACTCAGTGGACGTTTTAAACACGGTTTAAACTGCGACGTGTGTGATGTCACTGGTTCAACGTAAACACACAGATTTGGAAAGTGAGGATCTTGATGATGAATTGTGTTTTGCCGCTTGCGTGTATTTGTGTCATGCTACACGCATACTTCCACCACAGCGTGCTTCCACTGTTCGCATAAGGCAGTGTTGCCAGGTGGGAAAAATTCAGTGCATGAGAATAATTTCAAAGAAGCATGAGGTTTGGAGAAAAAAGCATGAGATGGCTTAATTTATCAAAAAACACCTCTTGACACAGCTTAATTTTTAATTACTTTTGTAATGCCATTTTTATTTTATTAAAAAGCATTATGTTATGCTATTTTATCATAATATTACATTGTAAGTAGGTACAATGGTCGTCAGCTTAAAGTCGCCAGTTCCATGGTCCATTCTTTTCTAGTGCCATTTATTATACACGGTGCTAGAAAGGGACAAAACATGGAAGTGGTGACTTTAAGCTGACGACCATTGTACTTACAGGTACTTACTTAAAAGTTATTAACCACGTAACCTTTCTAATTTATTTTATTGTTAGGCCGGGCGAACGTTGAGGCGCAGTTGACGTGACGCAGGGTGACTCACGGGTCGTAAAATCTGTTGTTTCCAGAAAATGTAGGTACCCTTACGGAATAGAGTTAAGAATCACTGCAATACAGCGTGAAGACAGCACACACACCGCATATCCGTCGACTGTCATACCCGTTTATGTATTCATTGCTAATTATTAAGAAAGCAGTCTACAATAAAGGACATTTCAAGTACCCAAATATTGTAGATACCTACCTCTATCTATTCAATTTTGCCCTCGATTTTGCCTTTATTTCTCGTTAGGTCTTTGTTTTGGTAGATTTCAAAGAGTAATTTTAATAATTTTATTATTTCTTTTTGTGTCTATTAAAAAGCATGAGATTTCCTCGGAATGCATGAGATCTCATGCAAAAGCATGAGACCTGGCAACACTGGCATCAGTTGACCGGACAGTTAGATTTGCAATGGCGAATTGGCGTTGGCGATACGGAACCGATTACCGTAGTAGTGGGGAATGCTAGACCAATGCACGTCGCCGCGCCTCTTATACTTCGTACCTTCCCTGGGATGAAGCGGCAATTTCTACTTTCTCTGTAAAGATCCGCAATTTCCGAATCTGTATAATGTTTTGAACCGGGTTGAACACATTTCGTCGCAAAAAACCGTTCTAAAGTTGCCCACAACGTTTTTGAATACTTTATGAAGACCTAACAGTAAAACAAAATTTAATGGGTTAACTGTGGAAGCCAAGCAACAAGCCAAAGGGTGGCAATTTAATTATTTGGAAAGCAAGTATTGGGACACCATTTCAGAATTATGAGGTTCGATGCCATTTTGTTAAAACATTTCTAATATTTATCATATGAAGGGATTAAAGGGTTATGAAATGGTGTGGTTGAAATATGTAGTTCCTTATTAAGAATGTCTGTGAGTAGTGTATATAATGCAATGAAGAGTGGCAAAAAAGAACATATAACTGCGAAACGAAAAATAGTGGCAACTCACGGACAGACACGAATTATTCTTGGAAAAGACCTTCACACTATTAAATAATCGCACGAATATTTGCAAATTTCGCGTCCATGAGGACAAGGCTTAAGGGTGAGCATACAGTTTTTAAAGTGAACGTCAACTTATTTTTGGTAATTTTGTGGTTTTTAAATCTTTCTCAAATGGCACGTCTATGGATTTATGCTCCTTGCAACCCTCACCTTCCGTACTCATCTAAGTACTGTGTAATCACTCTTTATTATTTCGGGTCTCGACTATAGATGCCAATGTTGAGCCATGAAAAACAGACCACCCTGTACAATGAGTAGACACATGTTTTTCAATATAAAACATCTTGGAGAAATACCGCAGCCTAATTTCGGGACAACCTGTATAAAGCTAGTATAAAAAGAAAAAAAACGGGGGCACGCCACTGGCGCCGCACATTGTTGCGAGCAGGCGACGCGCAACAACGGCTGATAAGGCGACGATTAAAAATAAAGAAATTGTAAATAAACGGCGTGCCATTTAAATAAAGGCTAGATAAAGCTCAATTACAATCCTATCTATCCGCGGCATTATCATAATTACGAAATAATGAAAACAAAAGTGGTGCCAATGCCAGTGGGTAAGTGGGTCAGTGGGTCGCGCGATCGGAGAACACGCGCTACGGCGATTTATTTTTATTGTGCTGTTATCATCGGTGGTCAGCCGTAATCGGATTAATTGTGCGCTTTTTTCCCACTATTTTCAAATTCGCGGATATGTGTCAAGGGCGGTTCTGAAAATACCGCGAGAGGCGCGCGCCGCTCCGAATTTTTCCGTAGCTGAATCTAATTGAGCGGATCGGATGAATGTCGCGCTCGGATCGGCGCGATTTGGGTCAAAGATAAGTTGTACAGGGTGTTGCAAATGACATATTCAAAAAAAACGTCTCCGAAATTTGTATTTGGTGCCTCTGTGTGCCTCAAATTGTCTAAAATTAAATAAATTTCTTTATTATCTAGTTATTTTTATATAAAGTGCGCAAAATCAGTGTTTTATTTTATTTTATTTTTGGATTACACCAACCTATAGTACACTGTACCAATTACAGGCGAGACAACAGATAAAAAGACACATTTTTATACTATAAACATACACTAAAACAATAAAAACAATATTAGCACAAGAAATGAAAAGTAAATTAATTCAAGTTAGCAACAGAAGCTGCGTACATATGAATCTAATATTAGCCACTGAAGAGTTAAACAGGTCAACTTTGTTTTTAAATAAAGTAAAGTGTTACATCATGACATACATTGGGAAATGTGAGAGTAAAGCTTCATTCACATAAGATTAGTGCGGTTGCATTGGTACTGCAGAAAAGTTATTAAAAAGGGCGCCGTATTCTTGAAATAGTGTTTTCTACAAATACAAATAATTTTAGACATTTAATAACTGAATAATCTAGGGTTTAGCAAATAATAGGAATGTTAACTCATCCCACCTGCAAATATTCAAAGACGCTGAAGTAAAACAGCGAGAAATACGGATGACTTTTGTAACGTTCAGATAAACTTAGTTACGCCTTTGTACTGCAGTTGTATGACAGAAGTTAAAAGCATTTTAGCTTTTGCCATTCCTTTTCCAACAATCATACAAGGACCAATCAGAAAACAGCTTTTTTGACAGTAAACAGAAGATTCACATTTTTGCAGGTTAAGTTTCTAAATTAGATTCTAATTTAGATATTTAGTTTAGAATTGATTTGTTTTTAAAAAATGGATGAAGAAGACTGTTTGGTTAAGAAACAGTTACTTTTGCTGCTCTTATTCGCAGCGACGTCAATATGTATAAAAACTATACATGCAAAAAAAATGAAAAGAAGAACTTGGAGATAGTGGGTGCGACCTATTAACCGCAGAAAGCACATGCAAGGTGATTTCTATAATTTATATAAAGAAATGCGAAATGAGAATGCCGATTATTTTTTCATTACACCCGAATGACAGTGGCAATGTTTGATGACTTGCTGAAATTAGTGGGGCCTCATTTAACCAAACATTCAAAAAGACCATCTATTCCTGCAGATTGTAGGCTTTTAATTACTTTTCGGCAAATGATAAAAACCAACAATTTCCGTAGATAGGGACGTAGTTGACAAAACACCATAAACATAATCTTTTCATCTGAAAGTCAAGAATCTTGAGTTTATGCATGTCGCCAACTTACAGCGGAAAAGTTCCCCAACTTATTAAGTCTACAGTAATTTTATGTAAACAGAATAAATAATATTTAACACCATATAATTACAAAACAACAGTACAACTGCAGTGCCATTGCACTAACGTTTATCTGAACGTTACTTAAGTTGGTCCTTGGTGTCTTAAGGTAAAACAGTGCATCGTTCCTCGTATCCACTCTAGGAACACCAATAAAGTAGGACAATCAATTAAATTGTTAATCAACTTAAAAAGGAAGATTTGGGAGTGCATAACAGACCTATTTTCAAGACTATGTATGTACGCCATGCCGTCTTAGCAACATATTGTGATCAGTGCCAATTTCCGGGTAAAAGTCATCGAGTTTAAAAGACATGTACTTCAGAAAATTTCTCTGGATATTCTCCAGCTTATTAATAGTATTTAAATGTGGACTCCAAACTGTTCTAGCGTATTCTAGCTTAGGAAGAACAGAAGCGCGATATAAGTTAAGTAACACACGACACTCGGTAAAAGAACGTGAATTTCTAATAACAAATCCCAAGCTTTTGGCTTTTCAGCTGTTAATTTGTTAATATGTTCTGAAAGCTCAGACTCGAAGTAAAAAGCACACCTAGGTCTCTGATCTCAGTAACTCTAGATAAAGGGGAACCAGCGATAGAATAACTGCTAATCAGATAATTAAGTTTCCGAGTAAAGGCATACATGGCATTTACTAATATTAAGAGGAAGATTGTTATAATAATAATAATAATAATTTATTTTCCCTTTTTTGACAATAATAAATTGTATAGGAACAGTCTGAAAAAAAGAACACACACTAAATATTGTAAACAACAAATGAGTGAACAAAATAATCAAATAAAATAAACAAACCAAATAGAACAGATACACAGAGCAAAACAAAGCAAAAACAGCAAAATTTACAAATACTCCGAGAGAGAGTAGAAGGACCGCTCTATTAAAAAGGTCTTTATTCTAGGTATACACTAAGTATTTATATTATCTAGCGAAGTTTGCAATTTCTGGGCATCGCGATATGAATCGTGTTTTCTGAATTGCGCGTGAGAATGCGACACTGATTTGGCGCACAAAATATAAACATTTTTTTATGTCCAACTGTCCAAAGTAGGTTTATTATTTTGCAACACGTTTTTATCTGAAGTTAGTGTCAATGCCAAAAGTGACATCATTGTGAAAAAAAGTACTCGAACTGTGAAAACAAAACTTTTATTTACAACCTTGTATCTAATGATATTTCAAACTTACATTAAGTTTGAAAGAAACATATTTCTGATTTTGACATATCCAGATGGAAAGTGACAAATAGCACTCTCAACCCAGGTATAAATGTCAACATTCATTGAATAATCAAAATGTTTCTTACAAAATATATCTCATTGTACATTAAAATGCTCTCAACACGGTTTATTCATATTAAGTATTACAAATTATTTTAGAACAGAAACTGTTAATCCATGCTCAACATCCTGCGTAGAAATGGTAACGTTTTTAGTACTGGAATTTGGCCATTCGCCAGATACATTTGTGGCAATTTTAACCTGAGAATCTGTGAACTTGTTGACGTACCCTTCCGCTACGGTGGAAGATTTCCATCCCCCTGATCTCCTCAACTAGAGAATGTCACCACCGCTATTTACTAATAGCGTGGCCGTTCTTCAGAAGCAGATCCCGTGTATGTTTCACAATGCAAAAGTTTAAGAAACACTGCAATTGCGAGTGATTTTACCGAATCCTAATTGCAAAAAGAAGTTTTCATTTAGAACGTCTAAACGCAATATACAGAGTATCCCAACGAAAATTTGACGCCCCCTATAATTGGAAAACCGAGTAATATTTCAAAATTCGCCGAGACCCGTCGATTTTTGTTCTTGGGGGGAGCTTTTTTGACAGTCAAGCCAACTCGATATGTTCATCCCCCTAATGCCTAGCAACCCCAACTTAAAAATTTCAAATGCAACTACCCCACTTGTGGCACATCATTTTAAAGCCCTTTTCATTGCGAAGACAGTGACGTACCGTCTTTAGACATCGGTTGAGATTTGACAGAATTATTGGTTACAAACGAAAAGATGACAAACCAACTTACGCGTAGTAATTTCTACACAAATGCCCAGCACTAATAAGTTTTTCAGCTACTACACATGACCGCATTACCTAATTGTTATTGATGTGTCTATCAGTTTACAAAAAAGTCAGAAATGAAATTAAAAAGCTGAAGCAAATAATAAATCGGATTTATTTGATGAATTGCTTAAAATGACCCCCGTTAACTTCCAAACAATAATACAATCTATTTTCAAATTCTGTTCGAACATTATTAAAGACATCCGCAGTTATTAATCGGCATTCTTCTACAATTCTCTGACGTAGCACTTGCAATGTTTCCGGCTGAGTGGCGTACCCTCGTGAATTTAAATGACCCCACAGAAAAAAGTCCAAAGGGGACAGATCCGGAGATCTTGGTGGCCATTCGACGGGACCTCTTCTGCCAATCCAATGCCCCGGGAAATGGTCATCCAAAAATTGTCGCACAGCAGCAGCATAGTGCGGGGGCTCACCATCTTGTTGGAATGTCATTTCATTTTCTAGTCTAGTCATTTCAACATATCGACTTGGCTTGACTGTCAAAAAAACTCTCCCCAAGAACAAAAATCGACGGGTCTCGGCGAATTTTGAAATATTATTCGGTTTTCCAATTATAGGGGGGGGGTCAAATTTTCGTTGGGATACCCTGTATTTTAACGGTACCCAATACCCATTCTTCATTACTCACTATAAATATTCTTGACTGGTAGGTTTTTGATGTTGCATTTTCGATGTGAATATTATTTTCCCCGAATATTAACTAATAAATGGGTGGGAAATCAAAATTTCTCTGCTTCTTTTACATGTAAATCTGACTATTGAAACCACCGATTCTCCTATTTTTTTATGCGAAAATGGTATACCTTGTAAAGTCGTTAGGAGTAACCGTTTTCGAATTTCCTATTTGAAACATTCAATGCACCTAGTAGAAATTGTTTTGGTTTCAGATAAAGTTCTTTTTTCGCTGAAAATGCAGCAAGATGTTACTTGAATAAATTATTCAGAATGTCAAATTATGACGATGCACAAAATTTCAAAAATCCAAAAATCTTCATTCTCCAAAATGTATGCTAATATTTACAAAGTCAATGCTTGTATTCAATAACCATAACAGTTCTTTTAAAATATTGTGGAAACCATTAAGATTCGTTCAAACATCAAACTGGTATTTGTTTAATCATCATGACGATACACCAGTCATTCGTGTTTCGAAGTACATGTATAGTATGACGCAAAAGTATACAATAAATTATTTAATAATGTAATTTAATAAAAATATATGTCAAGTTTATGACGCCGTATGTGTCACTTATTGCAATTGCATAGCTAATATTTTCGTAACTACACAGAAAAAAAATAAAGATTAATTAATCAAGAATAATATTTATTTAATATGCTTGTTTGAGCATACGCTCATAAGGTATCGCAGACACATGTTTCAGTGTATTGCAAATAAAAGCAAATTTTATTCGTAGATACCGGGAAGCCACGGTTCTTAACAGAACCGGACTTACTGCATTAGTAGTAAATATTAAGTTCACAGAAAATATATCGCAATATGATAATATTAGGTCTGTTCAAACAAAGTTTACGGACTGTTAGAAATATTCAGTTATGTGTTTTCAGTAAACGAAACACAAGAAATAGTTGGTCGAGCTGCTCAAATCTATCAATAATATATTCACAGCAACATCAAAAACAGTAAAAGTAAAAACAGTTACAGTTACGCAATTTTCTGAGTGTGCAATTGATGTGTAAAATACTGGAAAATTTTTGATGAAACACAACAGGTGAAAATATGCTTTTTTGAAAACTGTCATCAGAAGTAGACATTTTCGTTAAATTTTCAGTTGACAAAGTGAGTCCCTTTTGTCATCTAGGTGCCAAATACTTCTAGAATGCCAAAGTCTTTTTCGTTGTAGAACATGAAACGAATGTCAAAATAATTTGTCATTTTATTAATTAAATAATATACATTTTAAGTAATATACCATTACAATACAAAACAGTAACAGTAATTTATTTGCAGTACATGTAAATGCTCGTCTTGACTTTCCGCGCTAATTTTAAATTAAACACAGAATATGAATTACAATATACAGGGTGTCCCAAAATTAGCCTGCCAAAAATTAACTGGGAATTCTACAATCAAATATAAGAAAAAGAAGTTATATAATCATAAGGCCGTAGACGCCCCCTAACGGAGATATGGCTCCTTAAGTGGGGACCTCAAAATTTGATTTTTCCCAAATATTTCCAAAAGGGATCAAGATAAAGTAATCAAATTTAAAATTGAGAATCACAATTAGATTACGAATCTAATCTTTCGAAAATAATTCCTCATAATTGATCATATGCGTGCCAAACAGGGGGGTCGGTGGGTAAATATTGCTCTAATTTTCTTGTACATCCAGATTTTCGTCGTCAGATCAAAAAAAAATTAAAATCTTGGTCTTTTACATGAAAAAGGTACTATGTATTTCAATCCGTTAAACTGCTCTGTTTTCGAGTAATCTTAATTTAAAAATTTTGTGACATCCCACGAAAGTTCGATATGGAAGCTAAAAATGGGCCAAATGTGCCTAGTAGGCTTTGAGAAAATGCTGTCATATTAACATATTAAATGTTAATATGCTTTGATAAAATCTTTGTGCTTTGTTGAAAAATGGTTTTCTAAAATCAAACCTCGCCGAACTTCTTGAAATTTTGCACGTCTCCATAATTTACCGTTCTGAACAACTTTTTCAAGTAAAATTTTGCTGTATTTTCAGTAGAAAAGGCATTTTGCCTGAAACAATAACAGTTTTCAATAGGTGCACTGAATATTTCAAATAGAATTATTTCGAAAACTGTTACTCCTAACGACTTCAACAAGGTATATTTTTCTTAGATACAACAGGTAGGAGAATCGATTGTTTCAATAGACAGATGGATACACTAAACAGCAAAAAAGTTCTGCCATTTAAAAGAAACATGCTGTGCCATAAGTGGCGCCCTCTACTAGTGACGTCAAAATTAGTTCAAAATTCTTATTTGCCCTGCCCTAAAACATAATTGTGCCAATTTTTTTTATACTCCGACAGGTTTTAAAGCTTTTTTACTGTTTTAGAAAGGTATTTTAAGCTAATATAAATCAAATCTCCCACAATTCCTATCAATGAAGTCATATGTATGTTCTCTGATACCAAACATCTAGGTATGCTAATGAACAATTCCACAGACAAAGCTCTATTCAATAATTATCTAAAGAAATTAATCTATCTAAATTTACTAACCTGCTTTAATGGAAACACTATAAATATCTAACTTTACTTTTGGCAGTGGGAACACGATAATTCAACCACAATAGATGAGATCTGACCTATTTCTGCATTTTTAGGATTGCTTCTTCAGGTGGCCTCCTTTAAGTTGAGTCAAATATCTAACTATAAAAATTATTATAAAAATTAAAATTATTTGAAGTTAAATATCGACAATGAGAAAGGTACTTTAAGCTAATATAAATCTCCTACAATTCTAATACAGTAAAAAATGTTACAAATGCTAATAATAAGGAATATATGGGTAGATATATTGTGGGTGTAATTCAGGTTGGGGCTTTTGTCCACTGAGTAGTTAGTTTCACACAATATTGTTAATACCTAAAAATATATAAAACTTTTACAAAAAGGTGAACATTATTCAAGTAAGTATTGTCATATGTAATTCTTTGACAGGCTGTCCCTTTTTGTCATTGTCGATATTTAACTTCAAATAATTTTAATTTTTATAATAATTTGTATAATTAGATATTTGATTCAACTTAAAAGGGACCACCTGAAGAAGCTATCCTAAAAATTGAGAAATAAGTCAGATCTCATCTATTGTGGTTGAATTGTCGTGTTCCCACTGCCAAAAGTGAAGTTAGATATTTATAGAGTGTTTCATTAAAGCAGGTTAGTAAATTTAAATAGATTAATTTCTTCAGATAATTATTGAATACAGCTTTGTCTGTGGAATTGTTTATTAGCATACCTAGATGTTTGGTATCAGAGAGCATACATATGACTTCATTGATAGGAATTGTAGGAGATTTGATTTATATTAGCTTAAAATACCTTTCTAATACAGTTAAAAATAATAAGGAATATATGAACTATTATTTCTTATTCTAAATGAATATTTTTTTTCTATCTTGCCTGGACCTTTCCTAGACTGGCTCTAAAAACAGCTACGAATTCGTTGAAAATTGCGTTTGAAAACGACCCACTTAATCTAATCTGACGAAAACTTATCGAAATCGATTCATCCGCGAAAACAGCCCACTGGATTGACCTATGACAAACAAACCAAAACAATATCGTAAAGTGTCAGGATGGCCTCCGCTGCACCTAAAACATGTTTACTTTTTCATCCTTGACACGCTTGTCATCTGGCGCAAAGTAGTATCATTGCCACTGGGTCAGTGTGCCATGCAAATCACCATTATGCCGATTACTTATGCCGCTCTTATAATATCAGGCAGACGGGGTGGGACGTGATCGAAATGTGCAACGCGATCGCGACGGGGGAATTCTGAGAAGACCTGAAGGCCGTATTGCACCGATCTTAATCAGAGATCCTAGTAGGAAGCCCATTTTTCCAATAAATTGATTTCCAAGGAATTTCGTTCAAAATATGGTGGCCTAAATCAAATTACTTATATTTTTTAATTTCGAGATACAAAGTGTTTAATTTTTTAGTTTTTTCTCAATAACTTTATTAGAAATTGTAGTAAATATATAAAACTTTGTAGTGGCGAGTTTTCTGACACAAGAAATTGAAATATGGCCTCGCATTTGCTGTTAATCGCAGAGGGCGCCACCTACAGTATTTCACATGTATTTAAATCGTTATAAATGTTGAGTGCACTGGTGTATTGATTGTTTAATCAATAATTCTTAAAGAGACGTCCTGAACAATCGATTTTTGGATAGGATTTTAAGGTTTAATTTCATAAACGTAAACCCATTGTCTCCATACTTTATTCAATTAAGTACTATCAAACTTTGGACTAAGGTAAATTGGACTAGATAATCATATCTTGGCTCTAGCAACATGTGGGAACATTTTGATCAGATCTTCAGAGAGTCTGTGCTGGATGTACAGGCACCAAAAAGAGTAATGACGATTTAAATGCATGAGAAGTTCTACAGTTGACAGCAACTCCGCGGACATCAATTTCTCGTAACAGAAAATTCTTCTGTACCAAGTTTTATGTATGTATTACAATTCATATGAAGTTGTTGAGGAAAAAGTAAAATAAAATTGCATTTTCAACACCCTCTATCTCAGAAACTGTAAAATTTTGGACTTAAAGTAACTTAATTTAGATCAACACATTTTGACCCTCGGAGTATGTGGTAGTATGTTTTCCCAATCTTACATACCCTGTATACGGGAGATATATAAGCAATGTCAAAAACATCCTGATGTATTAACTCGAAAAATAAGAATCTATCTAAGGTTGCTCAGAATTGTGACATTTTTGGTCAAAGAACTGATTTTGATCCTAGTCACACTCTGTATAACAAGAAGGAAGCCGTAAAAAAATTATTCGATCCCAGTGGCGAAGATGGCGCTTTACGACATTGGCTGAAACTCTCAAATTGACAAAAATTGTGAAATTTACAGTTTCTTAGAAATAGCGATCTGTTGTTCCAAGTTTTGCACAATAGTTAAATTGTTTCACAAGTTGTGAAGCGCAGAAGTTTACTCTTTAGTTAACCCTCGACTTGCTCTGCCCTCCAGGTACGGGGTGTCCGGTTTTAATGTTTTCAAACTTGTAGAAAAACTAGTAGATAGAGCCATTAATTAAAAAATTAACGTGTAAAATCAATAAAAAGAAACAAAAAACATTAAACTTTGGAATTTCGAACGATTTCACAGGATTTTGCAAGGATTTGGATCGGTCAGTGGTAGCGCGGTTTAAGGCGTCAGTGCTTGAATCGAGGTGACTAGATCGCTGTGGGTTCGACCCCCGCAGCCTGTAGACCGTATATAAGCTATATTCGTTGAGAGATTGGCACCCTCTGCGGGTATGGTAAGGTAGAATAATGTTGGCGTGGGTCAATGTGAGAGATTGATACCGGTTGACTTTTGACTACCCCCCTAATTATTGAGGTTTTCCGAGTTTCCCGCATTCCTGCACTGAATGGTGGTTAGGGCCTCCCAACGTAAGTCGTTCCTGGGCGCAAATGCGGCCTGCTTAATAATAATATGCCGCCCCCTCTCCCGCACAAGTCTTCGACTTCTGGGCAAATCCTCGTGGTTAGAATGAGGGGTAAAGATATTATTATTATTTCGCAAGATTTGTGACAAGATTATGGTTACCCCCTCGGAAAAATCACTTGTATACAGAGTGTCCCGAAACTACTGGACACAAAAAATAAGGTATACAGGGGAAGTGAAAATATCAGAACCTACTTTATATACATGTTTGTCGTATCTGGACCTTTCCAAGTAAGAAGTTATATTGAATTTCAGTCATAATTTCTAAACCGTTACATTGGCAAATTTAGGTGTACAAGTTGCATTTTTAGTTTAAATGATAATTTCGGGGACAATTGGATCGCTACGTACGGACAGGTGGCCGCCTAGGTCACCAGACCTAACCCCTATAGACTTTTATTTTTAGGGGGAACTTAAATACAAAATTTATAGGTATAGAGCTAATAATGTCGAGGGGCTAAGGAAACATTTTGAAAATTATATTCAACGGGTGAAGTATCCAAATTTCCAATCCGATCCGCTCCTTTGCCAATCGTTGTAAATTTATGTATTAACGAAAACGGCCGACAATTCAAGCACTTGCTGTGATTTATGTTATTTTCGTTCTATTGTTTTTTCTATTTTCTTATTGTAGTGATAGTTGTGGTAGTTGTTATTTTTGTTTAGTTTATGTTTAATAGTTATAAGTGTACGTATAATTAAACCTATGAAGTAAATATAAATGGATAATCTAACTTATTATTTAATAATATAAAAATAATAATAGCATACGAAGTACTTAAGAGACGAATAAACAAAAGAGAAACTGAGTACGCGGTGTAGAACTAACTACATCTATCGGCCATTCGCTACTCCATGAGTCCATGCCGGACTGAAAATGTCACAGACACGAAGCGTTCTACATGCAGTAGACACCATTGAAAGCTGTCGACCTTTATCGCGATCGGCGAGAAACGATATTTTGCAAACACGGAATTCCAGGAAACAACTACTCTGCAGGCTAATGCCCCGACCAGCATTGAATTACACCTGGAAAACCTATAGCAACAGCTAGAGTCATTCGTCAGAAGCCCACCAGACATATACCGGTTTCGAGCTTATTAGCTCTCATCAGTATGCCATAGGTAAGGTATCCGACGAATAATCCTAGCTGTTTAGTCTGTCTAACCTGACAGGGACCATGAGTACGCGGTGTAGAGCTAACTACATCTATCGGCCATTCGCTACTCCATGCCGGACTGAAAATGTCACAGACACGAAGCGGTGTAATTCAATGCTGGTTGGGGTATTAGCCCGCAGAGTAGTTGTTTCCTGGAATTTCGTGTTTGCAAAATATCGTTTCTCGCCGAACGCGATAAAGGTCGACAGCTTTCAATGGTGTCTACTGCATGTAGAACGCTTCGTGCCTGTGACATTTTCAGTCCGGCATGGATTAGCGACCGGTCGATAGATGTAGTTAGTTCTACACCGCGTACTCATGGTCCCTTCTGCCGGGTTAGACAGACTAAACATCTAGGATTATTCGTCGGATATATATTACCTATGGCATACTGATGAGAGCTAATAAGCTCGAAACCGGTATATGTCTGGTGGGCTTCTGACGAATGACTCTAGCTGTTGCTATAGGTTTTCCAGGTGTAATTCAATGCTGGTCGGGGCATTAGCCCGCAGAGTAGTTGTTTCCTGGAATTCCGTGTTTGCAAAAGAGAAAACTATGTGGAAAAATAAGATGGATTATAATGCATGTAAATTTTATTTTATTGTGAATTCGGTTTTATATTTGATCCATCCTCATATTTAAGTTGAAATTTTATAATAGTACGACGCCGTAACACAATTCTTCTTGAGTACCATACAATATCAAACACTATTGAAGTTTCACAATCTCGAAGTTTGAAAGTTGCGCAATTTTGTGAATAAAACTAATTACCAACTAAGAAGATACTGGGTAACCCCGAACTAGACAATTCCGCGAAGACGTGGTCGTCGTCATATCAGATAAGTGAATTTTTATGTACGCCTTTTAATCATTTTCATCACCGCGAAAGCTCGGATGCCACTTTTCGTAACACCAACTCGCGATCGTTATCTAACACAATATTTTACGTTGTCGACGTCGTCATCGAAAGTGAAATCCTTCGGGTCACTGATGAAACAAAAACCAATTCCATGTTCCGCGGCCTCATGTTGACGGATATTCATAGTTTACAAATTTCCACATCGAACTAACAAAGAAACTGTTAGTTCGTACCTGCGAAATATGTCGCAATGTGTGTATATACAAACCGCAGAAATATGGCAAATTATTCATTTCAGCGGTTTGTCAGTACATTATTTCCTCCGCTACCGTAATGAAGGTTATCGAAATCAGTTGACAGCTGTCAAAGAGGGAAAACAACGGGGAAGTTGCATGGATTTTATTGAAATGTATTACAGAGAAATCTTTCATATTGAAAAGTCAGAACATGCGTCTGGCAATAATCACATAGTAATTAAATATCATTGGCGTAACGTTCAGCGCGTTTTATTTCCGGGGATACAGGTACAGGTTATGGTGTTGGTGATGTAAACAGGCGTTTGTTTTTTATATTTTTGTGGCATTTGTGGGTCATAGATACAAAATGTAAATACTGTGTAGCTAATGCCATCATTATTAGTAGTGATGTGGTGAACTTACGGTATTGTTAAACGTAACTTATTTCTTTCTTTACTATACAGGGTGATTCATTAATAATGGGACAGAGCTTAAAGGCATGTTGCTGACCTTAAAATAGAGCGATTAAGCCAAATATGCCTTATCCGAATGTTGCTCCTTTTCGATCTACAGGGTGTCAAAGTTGAAAAAATAAATCACATTTTCTTTATTATTTTTCGATCGCATCGACCGTATTTTATGAAATTTGATATAGGGGGTTGCTTGGGACTAGAAATTCGAATATGTCGACGATTTTGGTGTATCTGCAAGAGGGCGTCACCAACGATGGTTTGGACCCCTTTAAATCGCTACGACTTTTTTGTGCTACACTGTATCTCATTTTAGACTGGACAAATTTTCTTCCCTATCTTTTCTAGTTAAAAAGGTACATCTTGTTGATGTCGCTAGAAGCAATCGTTTCTGAGAAAAACGCATCTAAATCTCATGATGCATGCACTTTATCTAAAAGTAAAGTCAAATTGTTGCGTAAGTAATGGACCATACGTAACCGGAGCACCTCACGCGTTCGAATTCCTGCGTGTTCGAAATCCTACGTGACCGAAAGCCTACCAGCCCGAATACCTGCCTGTTCGAATAGAGATGTGCGCGCTCCCGGCTGACTGGCGGAGAGAGAAGACCACGATGCAATTCGCCTGGATGATTCGTTCCCGCGGTAAGAAGATAACACAACGGTTTTCACAGTGATGTATCACTTTCCACAGTTTTAGAAACATTATTAATTGATTACCATAATGCAGCCTTTTGTTAAAATGTTTCCACACGTTTAATGATTATTATATGTACTAACTTGTGACTTTATTTCATGTGTTAAATAGGTACTATCTACGTATTTATTGGGTATGCATGTATGTGCCTTTGTTATTATTGATTACGGTGAATTTTTTGATTTTTTTAAGATAAGTTAAAGTAAATCAACTTATTTTGGTCGCAGTATTATGCTGTTACAGTATGGCCCATTACTTACGCAACAATTTACTTTTAGGTAAATTGCGTGCATCATGAGATTTAGATGCGTTTTTCTCAGAAACCATTGCTTCTAGCGACATCAACAAGGTGTACCTTTTTTAACTAGAAAAGATAGGGAAGAAAATTTTTCCAGTCCAAAATGAGATACAGTGTAGCACAAAAAAGTCGTAGCGATTTAAAGGGGTCCAAACCATCGTTGGTGGCGCCCTCTAGCAGATACACCAAAATCGTCGACATATTCGAATTTCTAGTCCCAAGCAACCCCCCTATACCAAATTTCATAAAATACGGTCGATGCGATCGAAAAATAATAAAGAAAATGTGATTTATTTTTTCAACTTTTGAAATAAAAGTTCTGAATAATGATATTATTATTTTTTTAATTAATTTAATAAATTTGCCATTTACTGATTTCATTACTCCTTAAACATTTTTACAATATCCTTATTTATTGCTTTCGTTTATTATGTTTTCAGAATAAAACATGAAACTTAATTTAGTGAAGTCAGATAGCAAAATTTTATAAATGCCTCAAATAACATTCTACATCACGTAATTGAGCAAATATAGGACATGTTATTTGGAATATTGGAATCAGAATGAAATGCTGAATACAATAAATGAGAAAAAAATGTAAGTTTACTTTACCACTGATTTTCTAATCGCCCTGTATACATTCCGATAGCTTAAAGTTTTAATATTTTCTATAAACTTAAATTAAACTTGCATTAAAACGGTCTTCACAAACAAAAAATGTTGCAATGATTCCTTTCGCCGCGCTTCATCGCCCACACCACATTTTTTTCATTTATTTGGCACGGTGAAATATTTTTTATTAGACGCTGTATGCTGTATTCGTACATAATGGTATAATGCAATACTACTTCTTTATTCAGTACTGTCACGGATTTCAAAATCCGAATTTTTCTTACTGCCAGAAAAACAATCTGTTAATTAATCACTTATCGTTATTAACTACTCTGTACACTATTGAATACTAATTACAGCTCAACTAAACATTATTTCACTTTTAATCGCTATCCAAATCGCTCTAAACACTCCAATTCAAGACTAACTAACTCGACCATTTATTCTTCTTTTATAGACCAAACGAATATTCCAGGTATTTTCTAGTATCTCTAGATCCATTTTCTCGAACGACTCGAACGCTTCTCGTCGATTCCCCATTTTTCCAGTTCCGCTTCGTTACACGACATTTTGTTTGTTTACCAGAATCGCGTAGGGGCAATCGGGGCAATCTTAGCATTTCGCGGTACCACAGTCGTCGAATTGGGTGTGAGTGGGGCAAATTCTGTGACAATACCAATGTCTATTTAACACAAATAACAGCTAATAATACTACAAATGACGAATTCACTCTTCTAAACGTATGTATTGCGTTGTCCGAAAATGAAAATCGTATACAGATATAAATTAAAGCACACTCTTGTTTTATGTATATACGTGCGAACGTTGTTTGACGTCACAGATCTTAACTGTGGCGGCGACCGTATTGTGGGGGAGTGGTCGAACTAAATTTTTAAATTCTATTTTTAGGCTTATTTTTCCAAAAACATTCAGTTCTTAAATGTATTTGTAATGGTAGAAAACACAAAATTACAACGTCCTTAACGAGAAAAACTATTCTTTCAAGAGGAACTTACTATAAGAGACCGTACTTCGCAGGTGAACTTCATTCTTTCGGTGATGAAATCGACCCTAAACTCTGATACGATACGCAATAATGTGGGTCACACATCAATTCATTCTTCGATTCTTGCCTCTGTAAAATATGGTACTGATATAATGCACGTACCCGTTCGATCGACCAAATTTACAGTCGCGAAGAATTGGGTCGCCAAAAAAAAAATTACAAGCGCCAACGAAACATTTAGGCGGGCGCAAGGTCAGTGAGTTTTGCACAATCTTCAGGTGTGTGATGCTAATTGTCTAAGAGGGTCTCTCACATAACGCCAAGAGAACCACGTTTAATTCTTGTTAATGTACCTTATTCATTATCAACTGAATGACTGGCTAAATTTTGTTTGCACCGCGAATAAAAAGTATATACCCGGTTGTAAAAGACACGAGAAATTAAATGTGAAATATTTTAAGTTAGCTGAAAGTTTAAGCAACGAAGTTCCAGCAACCTTACCGTTTTTTATTATGTGCGTGAACTTAGCCCCCCATTTTATGATAAAATAAAAAAAATAACAGTTGAGCTAAATTGTGCCGGATGTGTGCTAGATTGTGCCGTAAAAATTTAAAGAAAAATAATAGCCATTTTCCTAGAAAATGAAAGAATCGTGTTTTCCACGTAGCCCCCCACTTCGCGAAAATCGTATTTTTCTTTAATGTGCTATATTGTGCTAGTAGCTACGAACATTGTGCCGTTTAAAGAAATTTGATATCTGCCTCCGTTCTCCGGAAAACCCAAAAAACCGTGTCCTTACTGTGCCCCTACTTTGCGAAAATCGTATTTTTCTTTAATGTGCTGAATTGTGCTGTGCAGTTCCGAATATTGTGACGTTTAAAGAAATTTTATATCTGCCTCGGTTGTTGGGAAAAACCAAAAAACCGTGTCCTTACTGTGGCCCCCTACTTTGCGAAAATCGTATTTTTCTTTAATGTGCTGAATTGTGCTGTGTTGTTCCGAATATTGTGCCGTTTAAAGAAATTTTATATCTGCCTCGGTTGTCGGGAAAAACCAAAAAACCGTGTCCTTACTGTGCCCCCTACTTTGCGAAAATCGTATTTTTCTTTAATGTGCTGAATTGTGCTGTGTTGTTCCGAATATTGTGCCGTTTAAAGAAATTTTATATCTGCCTCGGTTGTCGGGAAAAACCAAAAAACCGTGTCCTTACTGTGGCCCCCTACTTTGCGAAAATCGTATTTTTCTTTAATGTGCTGAATTGTGCCGTTTAAAGAAATCTGCCTCCGTTCTCTGGAAAACCCAAAAAACCGTGTCCTTACTGTGCCCCCTACTTTGCGAAAATCGTATTTTTCTTTAATGTGCTGAATTGTGCTGGTTGTTCCGAATATTGTGCCGTTTAAAGAAATTTTATATCTGCCTCGGTTGTCGGGAAAAACCAAAAAACCGTGTCCTTACTGTGCCCCCTACTTTGCGAAAATCGTATTTTTCTTTAATGTGCTGAATTGTGCTGTGTTGTTCCGAATATTGTGCCGTTTAAAGAAATTTTATATCTGCCTCCGTTGTCGGGAAAAACCAAAAAACCGTGTCCTTACTGTGCCCCCTACTTTGCGAAAATCGTATTTTTCTGTAATGTGCTGAATTGTTCCGAATATTGTGCCGTTTAAAGAAATTTTATATCTGCCTCCGTTGTCGGGAAAAACCAAAAAACCGTGTTCTTACTATGGTCCCCTACTTTCCGAAAATCGTATTTTTCTTTAATGTGCTGAATTGTGCTGTGTTGTTCCGAATATTGTACCGTTTAAAGAAATTTTATATCCGCCTCGGTTGTCTGGAAAAACCGGAAATTTGGGTGTGAACGTTTTTACCGAAAATTAAAAAACGGGGTTGTGCCGAATCTATAAATGATACTGCAGGAAACAACTACTCCGCGGGCTAATGCCCCGACCGGCATTGAATTATACCTGCAGTATCTGTGTGAAACAGCCAAGAACCCTTGTCGGCCACTCCACCAGACATAGACCGGTTTCGGGCTTGTTAGCCCTCATCAGTATGACATAGGTGAGATGACCGACAATTGAACTGGCTGTTCCTTCATATGTAGTTTCACATATAAATCGAGTGCAGGTGAGATGTAACTGGTCTGCTACTTCCTGCTCGGCCTAAGCGGCTCGACTTGCAGAAAGCGATCTACAATATCGTAGGTACTTAACCGCAGACCTCTCGCCCCGGGCGATGTGCCATTAAATCTATAAATGATACTGCAGGAAACAACTACTCCGCGGGCTAATGCCCCGACCGGCATTGAATTATACCTGCAGTATCTGTGTGAAACAGCCAAGAACCCTTGTCGGTTGTGCTGAGTTGTGCTATTTGTTCTGAACACTGTGCCGTTAAAAAAAAATTGATATCTGCTACTGGTCTCCGGAAAATCCGGAAAACCGAAATTTAGACGTGAACTTAACCCCCATTTTATGATAAAATAAAAAATAACAGTTGAGCTAAATTGTGCCGCATTTGTGCTATATTGTGTCGTTTAAAGAAATCGCGAATCGCGAATTTGTGGTAAAATGGGGGGGTTAGAAAATTCAGGTTTTTCCGGAGCACGGAGGCAGATGTCAAATTTCTTTAAACGGCATGGGGCTAAGTTCACGCACATTCTTCTGTATTATACAGGGTGTTTCTAAATGATATGCGAATATTTAATGGGATGATTCTACATCGAAAATTAATGATAGTTTGCTTTATAAACTATGGTTCAAAAATGTTAAGTTACAAGAATACAGGATGTTAGTTTTAGAAAAAAAAAGTAAATAATTAATATTTTCGAAACTGCTTTAGATATTTCCATGAAATTTGGTATGTGGTGACTATTAATAAAGGTGCATATTTTGCAATATAAACATAATTTCTATCTTTAACAGTGGCGTGCGCACGAGCACTGACTTTAACATTTTTAAAGAAAAAAATGGTACGCCAATGGTTTTCTCCCAGGTAAAAATCATTAAATTTGAAAAATAAGAGCTCTCTTGAGTTTTAGGACTGCAATGCGCCGTTTTTGATTTAAAAAAAAATAAAAACCGTTGGATTATCCGAGAATTCATAGATATAGTGGAAGAGGTTCACCTGACTGGTAAGTTAAGGAATAGACTTAAAATTAATTACTCCAGATATAGCAATCACATAGGCAAGAAAATACAAAACTCCTTATTTCTATTCAAGCTTTCGAAGACTTTATTGTTTCTTCATCAGGAAACTGCAAAAACTTGCAATAATTATCAAAATATAAAAGGAAAAATTAAAGGGACTTACGAAAAATTGAGATTAATAAAAATGCAATGAAACCATCCATCAAAAACAGAAAAATTCAAAAAACCACCTTCTCACATCACTTGTAATATTAACATAATTATTAAAAAACTAAAAAACAATTATTTAAAAAAAATCTGTATTTATCCTGGCCATGTTTTTAATAATTATTCTTTTAATATTACAAGTGTTGTGAGAAGTTGTGCTAGCTATCATTCGCCAACGTTTCCCATAGAGCTTGTAGAACAGTCTTTATGCTTTAAAACATATTGTCACGGAATTTGCCCCACTCACTCCCAAACCGACGACTGTGGCACCGCGAATTGCCTAAGATTGCCCCGATCGCCCCTACGCCATTCTGGTAAACAAACAACATGCCGTGATCGAGATCGGCCTGGAAAAATCGAGAATCGACGAGAAGCGTTCCAGTCGTACGATAAAAGGGATCTAGAGATACTGGAATATTCGTTGGGTCTATAAAAGAAGAATAAACGGCCGAGTTAGTTAGTCTTGTATAAGTCTTGTGTTACAGTCTGAATTAAAGTGTTTAGTTGGAGATATCAAAGTGATTTAGATAGCGAATAATTAAATAAGTGTTTAGTTGACCTGTAATTAGTAGTGTTCAGTAGTTAATAAAGAAGTAATTAATTAACGGATTGTTTTTCTGGAAGTAAGAAAAAGACGGATTGGGAAATCCGTGACAATTTGGTGTCGGAAGTGGATTTAGTTGGAAGTTTTAAAGAGCTTTCTGGAACCCTGTCCGCAAAGTGGGATTTAAGTGGAAGTTTGAAGAACTTTCTGGAACCCTGTGCGCGGGTGGAATAAAAACCCAAGTGTGATATATCACCGCACTCGTCGTGACTCAAGGAAGTGAACGGTGGTATTCGCGAAGGACAATCTCGAACATTCTAGAACTTTGTACAGAAGTGAGACAAATACCCAAGTGTGATATATCACCGCACTCGTCGTGACTCAAGGAAGTGAACGGTGGTATTCCCGAAGGACAATCTCGAACATTCTAGAACTTTGTACAGGAGTGAGACAAATACCCAAGTGTGACATATCACTGCACTCGTCGTGACTCAAGGAAGTGAACGGTGGTATTTGCGAAAGACATTCTCGAACATTCTAGAACTTTGTACGGGAGTAAGACAAAGACCCAAGTGTGACATATCGCCGCACTCGTCGTGACTTAAGGAAGTGAACGGTGCTATTTGCAAAGGACATTCTCGAACATTCTAGAACTTTATACCGAAGTGAGACAAAGACCCAAGTGTGATATATCACCGCACTCGTCGTGACTCAAGGAAGTGAACGGTGGTATTCGCGAAGGACAATCTCGAACATTCTAGAACTTTGTACAGAAGTGAGACAAATACCCAAGTGTGATATATCACCGCACTCGTCGTGACTCAAGGAAGTGAACGGTGGTATTCGCGAAGGACAATCTCGAACATTCTAGAACTTTGTACGGGAGTGCGACAAAGACCCAAGTGTGGCATATCACTGCACTAGTTTCATTGTAAGGAAGGCAACGGTGATATCCAGAAATACATTCGTGGACATTCTAGAATAGAGTGAATGCCTGTAACTAGAAGCCAAGTCAATATGGATGCACAACTGGCGAAACTGTTAGAAATGATGCAGACAATGCAACAGGAAATGAAAGACCAGACGAAGACGATGCAAGAGAAATTAGAAGAACAGGGACAAACAATGCAAAATAAATTAGAAGAGCAGGGACATAAAATGGAAGACCAGGCGAAGACGACACAAGAAAATTAGAAGAACAAGGGCATACAATGAAAGATCAGATACAGACAATACAACAGGAAATGAGAAACCAGACGAAAGAAATGCAGGAGAAATTAGAAAATAAACTAGAAGAACAAGGGTATATAATGAAAGAACAGATACAGACAATACAACAGGAAATGGAAAACCAGACGAAGGAAATGCAGACAAAGTTAGAAAAATTGGAAAATACACTAGAAGAAAAACTAGAGGAGCAGTCACATAAGGTAGAAACACAAGTAGAAGAGAAACTATTGGCACAAAAAAAGGAAATAGACGAAGAAATAAACCAGGTTAGAGAAGAGCTTCGACTTAAATTAGACAAGATAGCGAAGGAGGGCGTAATCAAACAAGAAGGACCTGTTTTCCGAACTCAAAAAACGAAGCCTCCTGAATTCGACGGCAAGGTCTCATGGAATGTCTATCTACGTCAGTTTGAAGCAGCAGCTGCCGCAAACGAATGGTCTAATTGTGAGAAAGCTACTGCTCTGATAGTTGCTCTACGGGGGGAAGCTCTTGACGTCTTACAAGGAGTTCCTGCTGGGCAGCAGAGTAACTATGACCTTCTGAAACAGCATATGGAAATGAGATATGGGGATAAGCACCTGCAGCAAGTGTACCAGGCGCAATTGAAAAATCGTCACCAGCAGAGTGGAGAGAATTTACAACATTTTGAGACAGACGTTGCTCGACTGGTTCGATTGGCATATCCAACAGCCCCGTCCGAATTTGTAGACCAGCTCTCCATCCAAGTGTTTATCGACGGCCTAAGAGATTGCGAAACACAGCAGGCACTACGGCTTGGTAGACCTAAAACGTTGAATGACGCTCTTTCGCATGCACTGGAATTTGAAGCAGCAAAGATGGCATCCGGTAGACATGTTAAACTTCGTGCCATCAGTGATAACAGCGATATGGGAAATGGAGACATAATCAAAACATTGAAGGAAGTCATTGATAAACTCAGCCCAACTACCGGATCAAAGAAAGAACAATCTGATAGTCGAAAGGATCGCCTTCTTAAATGCTGGAACTGTGGACAGACAGGACATCTAAAGAGACAGTGTAGGGCCCCAGTCGCGGATCTGCCAAAGCGCGACTCCCAAACGGCACCTGCACAGGAAAACTAGGGTCAGCCGGCTTGACGGGGCAAAAGCCGGCTGCGTCCTCGTACCATGCCCCACGAGAAGAAGTTACGTTATCACGTCTCCAGGACTCTGACTCCTTGCTAGTAGAAGGCATTATTTTTGGTCGTATGTTCCATTTGGTAAGCGACAATGGAGCTGAAAGAACTATTGTACGACCGGATATTATTGGTGATTGGCGTATTAAGACCCCTGCCGAACGTTATGTCCTTACAACAGCCAATGGACAACAACTGCCAGTCAAGGGGAATGCGAGCTTGAAGTAGAATTAGGAGACGTCAAGTTCAAACACAGAGCCCTGGTAGCAGATATATCGGACAATGTCATACTCGGACTAGACTTACTACGAGCAAAGGGGGTGAACTTAGATTTGAATGCTGGTACGCTACGGATAATGGGTGAGGAAGTAGTGCTAACGACCATCACTGAGAATAACGCTGTAAGGAGACTCGTTGTTAAAGAAGATGTGGTACTACCTGGTCAGACCGAAACATTGGTTGCCACTGTAATGGATGGAAATGTCTTGCAGTGTAGGAGTGGTGGAACCCAGTAATCCGGATTTGTTCAATAAATCTATAGTCACCGGCCGCACACTGATTAAACCAGAGAAAACGACAATAGTACGGGTAGTTAACCTGAAAACCTTTCCACAGAAAATTACAAAGGGAACTGAAGTAGGAGTCTGTGAACCTGTTACCATGGTCAGAACACTCAAAGAAAACAACGAAATGGAGAAGAAACCAAATAAGACCAGCCTACCGGAATGTCTAAGGGACATCGTGGATAGGGCCAAGCAGAGATTAAAAGAGTCGGAGGTGGAACAACTGGAAGAGCTGCTACGTGAAAATGAAGATGTGTTTGCACTTAAACCAGGCGACTTTGGGAGAACCAATGTTGTGAAGCATCGAATCGATACTGGTTCATCATCTCCTATAAAGCAGCCACCACGAGGACTTCCACTAGCCAAGCGAGAAGAAGTTAACAAGATGTTAATCGAGATGCAAAATCAAGGCACCATAGAGCCATCTCAGAGTCCTTGGGCTTCTCCTGTAGTTCTGGTCAAGAAGAAAGACGGCTCCACCCGATTTTGTGTGGACTACAGAAAATTAAATGACGTCACCAAGAAAGACAGTTACCCATTACCGAGGATTGACGATACCCTGGACACCTTGGCTGGTGCGCAATGGTTTTCCACTTTGGATTTAAGAGTGGATATTGGCAAGTCGAGGTCAGCCCAGAAGACAAGGAAAAGACAGCATTCACTACCGGAAATGGATTGTGGCAGTTCAATGTAATGCCATTTGGTCTATGTAATGCCCCTGCCACTTTTGAACGACTGATGGAAACTGTACTTCATGGCCTGCATTGGGAGACCTGCTTGATTTACTTGGACGTCGTGGTGGTGCTGGGACGCTCTTTCCAGGAGCACCTGAAGAACGTGTCCGAAGTGTTAAATAAGTTTAAAGCAGAAAACCTGAATTTGAACCCGAAGAAGTGCAGTCTGTTCCAAGGAGGTCAGATACTTAGGCCACATTATTACTCCACACGGTGTGAAAACAGACCCGGAGAAGACAGAGTGCATAAAGAACTGGCCGGTTCCTAAAGACAAACATCAAGTTCGAAGTTTTCTTGGCCTATGCACATACTATCGACGATTCGTCCAAGGATTCTCGGACATTGCCAAGCCTCTTCATAAACTCACAGAAGACAACATCCCGTTCGAATGGACGACGAAATGCCAGCAAGCCTTTGAGACGCTGAAAGAGGCCCTCTGCACTACCCCGATTTTGACATACCCAATACCTGGACAACCATTTATAGTGGACACGGACGCAAGCAACATTGGAATTGGCGGAGTTCTTTCCCAAATACAAGATGGCCAAGAGCGAGTAGTGGGCTACTTCAGTAAAGTCCTGTCAAAAGCCGAAAAGAACTATTGTGTGACTCGGAAAGAATTACTTGCCATCGTCAAGAGCCTAGAACACTTTCATAAATACCTGTATGGCCAAGAATTCCTTCTAAGAACGGATCACGCTTCCCTTAAATGGCTGTTGCAGTTTAAGAACCCGGAAGGACAGATGGCCAGGTGGCTGGAACGGCTGCAAGAATATCACTTTGTTGTTGAACATAGAGCCGGCAGGAAACATGGAAATGCAGATGCCCTTTCTAGGAGACCCTGTCCTGTCAACTGCAAACACTGTAGTAGTCTTGAAAAGAAAGAGGACATCTCATCAGTTCCTTGTAAGGTGGTAGCAGCCCAACCTGAAGACAGATGGAGTTCAGCGGCGATTCAGGAAGACCAGCAAGCTGACTGTGACATCAAGCCCTTACTAGACTGGAAAGAAGCCAACAACCGACCCTCATGGGCTGAAGTCAGCAGTAAAAGCCCAACATTAAAGAGCTATTGGGCTCAATGGAATTCCTTGGTGTTGGAAGACGGTGTCCTAAAAAGAGCATGGGAGAACAATGACGGAACGGAGTTCAAGAAACAGGTACTACTCCCGAGGACACGGGTCAAGGAAGTGCTGCAGGAAGTACATGGAGGTACTGGGGGTGGACATTTCGGTATCAATAGGACTCTACAGAAGATTAGGGAGCGTTTCTACTGGTTGAGCTGTATGACGGATGTAGAAGATTGGTGCCGAAAATGTGACGTATGTGCAGCCAGCAAGGGACCGAAGACCCGTTCCAGAGGCAAAATGCGCCAGTACATCGTAGGAGCACCGTTTGAGAGGATTGCGATTGATATCGCTGGCCCCTTTCCGAAAACCCAAAGTGGGAACCGATATCTACTAGTGGCCATGGACTACTTCAGCAAATGGCCGGAAGTATACCCCCTTCCCAATCAAGAGACCACAACCGTAGCAGAAGCGCTAGTCAACAACCTGTTCTGCAGATTTGGTGTGCCCATGGAACTACATTCAGATCAGGGCAGAAATTTCGAATCAGGTGTGTTCCGAAAGGTCTGCGAGCTTATGGGAATCCGAAAAACCAGGACCACCCCACTGCATCCCCAGTCAGATGGTATGGTGGAACGCTTCAACGCCACACTAGAAACCAATCTGAGGATGTTTGTGAACGAGAACCAGACAGACTGGGACAAGCTCATTCCACTCTTCCTGTTAGCTTACCGCTCAGCTGTCCATGAAACGACTGGGAAGACTCCCGCAAGGATCATCTTTGGAAGAGAGCTTCGCCTTCCAGCAGATTTGGTATTTGGTCGTCCTGCGGAACAGCCCACAGAGCCAGACACTTATACCCATGACCTAGAACGAAGACTAGCAGCCGTACACGATCAAGTCAGATCTCGAATGCGATTAGAGAGCGATCGCATGAAGACTCGATACGACGTCCGGGCCAATACAGTCGGATTCCAACAAGGCGACCTGGTGTGGCTGTACAACCCCACGCGGAAGAAAGGAAAATCGCCTAAACTACAGAACCGTTGAGAGGGCCCTATACCGTCATTAAAAGAATCATTGTCGTCGTCTAACGGATACAATGGTCTCGCATGAGTAAAATGAAGGTCGTCCATCTGGAGCGTCTGTCCCCGTATAGAGGTGTATCCGATCGGGACGATCGGTCCTAAGGAGGGGGCTGTGTCACGGAATTTGCCCCACACACTCCCAAACCGACGACTGTGGCACCGCGAATTGCCTAAGATTGCCCCGATCGCCCCTACGCCATTCTGGTAAACACTCACCTTGCCGTGATCGAGATCGGCCTGGAATAATCGGGAATCGACGAGAAGCGTTCCAGTCGTACGAGAAAAGGGATCTAGAGATACTGGAATATTCGTTGGGTCTATAAAAGAAGAATAAACGGCCGAGTTAGTTAGTCTTGTATAAGTCTTGTGTTACAGTCTGAATTAAAGTGTTTAGTTGGAGATATCAAAGTGATTTAGATAGCGATTAATTAAATAAGTGTTTAGTTGACCTGTAATTAGTAGTGTTCAGTAGTTAATAAAGAAGTAATTAATTAACGGATTGTTTTTCTGAGAATAAGAAAGAAGGGATTGGGAAATCCGTGACAATATTTAAAAGTACCTACAACTTTCATTCTTAAGCTTCATTCCCATAAAATTAGTGCGGTTGCATTGGTACTGCAGAGAAGTTATTAAAAAAGGCACCGTATTCTTGAAATTGTGTTTTCTACAAACACAAATAATAATTTTAGTCATTTAATAACTGAATAATCTAGGGTTTAGCAAATAATAGGAGTGTTAACTCATCCCACCTGCAAATATTCAAAGATACTGAAGTAAAACGGCGAGAAATACGGATGACTTTTGTAACGTTCAGATAAACTTAACAGTTACGCCTTTGTACTGCAGTTGTATGGCAGAAGCTAAAAGCATTTCAGCTTTTACCATTCCTTTTCCAATAATCATACAAGGATCAATCAGAAAACAGCATTTTTGACAGTAAACAGAAGATTCACATTTTTGCATGTTAAGTTTTTAAATTAGATTCTAATATAAATATTTAGCTTAGAACTGATTTGTTTTGACTGTTTGGTTAGAAACAGTTACTTTTGCTGCTCTTATTCGCAGCGACGTCAATACGTAGAAAAACTGTACATGCAAAAGAAAATGAAAAGATGAAGTCGGAGATGGTGGGTACGACCTATTAACCGCAGAAAGCACAAGCAAAGTGATTTCTATAATTTATATAAAGAAATGCGAAATGAGATTGTCGATTTTCCATTACACCCGAATGACAATGGCAATGTTTGATGACTTGCTGAAATTAGTGGGGCCTCATTTAACCAAACATTCAAATAGACCATCTATTCCTGCAAATTGTAGGCTTTTAATTACTATTCGGCAAATGATAAAAACCAACAATTTCCGTAGATAGGGACGTAGTTGACAAAAACATAAACATAACCTCTTCATCTGAAGGTCAAGAAATTTGAGTTTTTGCATGTCACCAACATACAGCGGAGAAAATTCCCAACTTCTTAAGTCTACAGTAATTTTATGTAAACATATTTAAACAAATAATATTTAACACCATACAATTACAATACAACTGCAGTGCCATTGCACTAACGTTTATCTGAACGTTACTTTACACATTTTTTCGTATTTGGAATAATAACGGGTGATAGAGAGAGACAATTTTCTCATGACTACCCTATACCTATCTTTCACTTCGATTTTTCTCGTATCCTGTTTCAACCGAATTTTAAAAACACCCTGTAGCATAATTTGTACGGGATTCGTTTCCGAAAATGACCCCATCACACAGACGAAGCGCGATCGAAAGTACATCGAATCTCGCCTATTCTTTATTTTGGCAGCGAGTATGTGCACGACCTTGAGTTAATACACTTATCCGCGGTAGTGAATGATAAATAATAACTTTTGGCAACTCGTAAAATCAATTAGCTGGCCGCCAAGGTCGCCTGTAAAATAACATTTTTATTTTCACGTGGCTCCGATTGCGATACAGGTAACGGTGTCTAACATTTCCAACTAAAACCAATTAGTGGAGTCGAGAATTTATTTTGAAGAATGTATCTGGTACGCGATATATCATTAGTGTTTTGTTGTACAGGGTGAAACCAACAAATTAATTTATACAGTATGTATGTATGTATATTTATATAGCAACCCTGATATTTAAAAAAATTGTCGATGATGTCATATCTCGAACAACGATGACGTCACAAATGTGGGTCGTATGTCAAAAAATGCCTTTTTAAAAAACAAAATCGACGTGCCAAGGATTTTTCGAAAACTTCTCAATTTCAAAATAATGAATTTATTCGTTACTTTTCGAAAAGCACTGTAATAATAATTTTAGACATTTAATAACTGAATAATCTAGGGTTTAGCAAATAATTAGGAATGTTAACTCATCCCACCTGCAAATATTCAAAGATACTGAAGTAAAACGGCGAGAAATACGGATGATTTTGTAACGTTCAGATAAACTTAACAGTTGGGGCCTTTGTACTGCAGTTGTATGGCAGAAGCTAAAAGCTGTGTTTTTACCATTCCTTTTCAACAATCATACAAGGACCCTCAAAAACAGCTTTTTGACAGTAAATAGATTTAGCATTCACATTTTTGCAGGATTAAGTTTTTAAATTGATTCTATTTAGATATTTTTTATAGTTGATTTGTTTTAAAAAATGGATGTAAGGGACTGTTTGGTCAAGAAAGAACTCGGAGATGTTCTATCTAACTGAGAAAACTGGTGGTTCTTAAAAACATGATGGTAAATAGAAACTATGGAATATGAATGACTGGTTAATCCCAAATATGAATATCCTCAACATGGAAAAATGTGACTCTTCGCCTTGAGATGATTTAACCTGTTTCGCTTAGGATTATACGCGGCACGGCTCATGCAGCTGATCTGCACTGCAACTTTTCTTAGGATTATCCGAGGGATTATCTAACTGGCTTAAAGACAATGGGAAAATTGCATGACTTTTTCAAATACGTGCAGAAAAAGAAACATAACTCTTCATTTGAAGGTCAAGAAATTTGAGTTTTTGCATGTAAATGATACTGCAAATTCAACTAGTCTCCGCGGACTAATGCCCCGACCGGTAATTTTATGTAAACATATTTAAACAAATAATATTTAACACCATACAATTACAATACAACTGCAGTGCCATTGCACTAACGTTTATCTGAACGTTACTTTACACATTTTTTCGTATTTGGAATAATAACGGGTGATAGAGAGAGACAATTTTCTCATGACTACCCTATACCTATCTTGTACTGTGTTAGTTTTCCGTCATTCTCTGCAAAAATAAAAATAAATTATTTCAATCGAAATGGCGTTTGTAAATGATACTGCAGGAAGCGCGATCGAAAGTACATCGAATCTCGCCTATTCTTTATTTTGGCAGAGCGAGTATGTGCACGACCTTGAGTTAATACACTTATCCGCGGTAGTGAATGATAAATAATAACTTTTGGCAACTCGTAAAATCAATTAGCTGGCCGCCAAGGTCGCCTGTAAAATAACATTTTTATTTTCACGTGGCTCCGATTGCGATACAGGTAACGGTGTCTAACATTTCCAACGAAAACCAATTAGTGGAGTCGAGAATTAATTTTGAAGAATGTATCTGGTACGCGATATATCATTAGTGTTTTGTTGTACAGGGTGAAACCAACAAATTAATTTATACAGTAAGTATGTATGTATATTTATATAGCAACCCTGCTATTTAAAAAAATTGTCGATGATGTCATATCTCGAACAACGATGACGTCACAAATGTGGGTCGTATGTCAAAAAGTGCCTTTTTAAAAAACAAAATCGACGTGCCAAGGGATTTTTTCGAAAACTTCTCAATTTCAAATATAATGAATTTATTCGTTACTTTTCGAAAGCACTGTATATTCTAATACAGTGCTTTCGAATTGTTATTTTACGTTACATTACGCTGATACTGATTAAAATCATATTTATCACCTTGTATATCTTTAAAGAAAATAATGAAAAAAACTCTTAAATATTTTTATCTTATTCCTCTATTAATATAACGTTCCAGACGATATTTCTATTATATGGTATCCTATATCATTCCTTAGCACATCCCAACCTGGCAAATGGATCCGATAAACAAAACAAGCGATCGCCGAATTCTATCTATTCCGGCATGCAAGAATAAGACACTACGTTCAGCAAGAGGAATAGGGTGTTTCAAGGTTAGGAGTGATCACTTCTTCAAATATTACCTGTTAATTGAACTATTTTTATACTTGAGATTGCTATCTTGATTTTTATATTCCACATGCGGCCTGATCTACTGCTCTACAGGGTGTCCAAAAAAAAAAACCAGAAGTACTATCGGGTTTGGAAATAAACTGAGAAAACTGCTGTTCTTAAAAACATGAAGGTATAGTAAAAACATATGGAATATGAATGACTGGTTAATCCTTGATCCTCAAATATGAATATTTAACCTAAAATACATGGAAAAAGCTCCTTTGTTTGATGGATTATTACATAATATTTTATATATATATATAAACTGGCTTAAAGACAATGGGAAAATTGCATGACTTTTTCAAATACGTGCAGAAAAAGAATATATTATTTCAATCGAAATGGCGTTTCTGAATCATGCCAGTAAAAATGTCACTTCTTGTTATTTCCTATCAGCGCCACTAAGGGAAACAATATTCAACCCAACCCCATAAATACCTTCCGAACAGTTGCTTGCATCATATAGATGACCGACGATTGAACTGGCTGTTTCTTCATATGTATGTTCACATATAAACTGAGTGCAGGTGAGATATAATGGCGTTTGTCCTAGACAATTGGCAATTTACATATTTTTTTATTACCAAAATATTCAGTTCATTTTGTGTACTGTTAGTTTTCTGTCATTCTCTGCAAAAATAAAGCGGTAATAAATTAATAGATTTATTACGTCTTTCCTAACCACAAAAACGCGAGAAATACAAATGGCGATCATGTGACGTCACAGTATATGAACATGGCATGTTGTTTTATATGCCGTGACATGAATGTCAAAATGGAACTGTCAAAATCAAAGTCTATATGTATAAATGTAGTCTTTCAGTACTTCAAATATGCAAATTATGAATGTCAGTGACGCTACGCTACGCTATCCTGGACTTGCAGTCCTTTGTATATAATAGAGATAAAATTGGATTTCTCTGAAAGTACGCCATACGACATACATATGGAAAACATTTTATTGGTTTACTACAGAACGATTTTCTGCTATGGTGGGCTAGTCTATGATCTCGATTTGGTTGTAATTATTTTTTTGTGCTCCGGAGTCTTGTACCACATCAATGAAGTATTTTCGCAAATTTTTGTTTTAAGAAAGAATGTAATAAGAAAAATGACAACTTTTTATAGCTCCGATTGAAGTTAGACGTACCATGATTAAAATCATATTTATCAACTTGTATATCTTTAAGGAACACCTAGCTACAAACTCGAAGATTTTAATAAATTCCTTGGCGATTACTCTATTAATATAACGTTCCAGACGATATTTCTATTATATGCCTTGAGCTGCATTACATTCCTCCACCTGACTGTGTTGTAGAATCAAAGCAAATCAATAACTCCATCTTCCCTTTCTCTCTACATCTACGTTCAGCAAGAGGAATAGGGTGTTTCAAGGTTAGGAGTGATCACTTCTTCAAATATTACCTGTTAATTGAACTATTTTTATACTTGAGATTGCTATCTTGTTTTTTTTATAATATTCCACATGTAGGAAGCAATATATTTAATGACGATGTTAAAACAAGGACATTTTGTCTATATAAAATAGTTTGAAATCGGCTGGAAATAAGCGATTAAAGTAGGTACGTCTAAACATAGGAGCAAAGAAAGCTCTTTGTTTGATGGATTATTACATAATATTTTATATATATATAAATTTAAATAATGAAAAATATTATTTTTTTAATATCTAACAAAATAATCTTCCTTTTTTTGCTTTCATTATTCTCCCATTAATTTCTTCTTGTTATTTCCTATCGCCTCTTCTTGAACTTCTCTTTTCAAACTCCATCTTCCGAACAGTTGCTTGCATCATATAGAAGCAGATGACTTCTTTCCATAATTGCATTTTATTTAAATTCGCAGGTGGACCGACACACCTGGCATAATATGTTAGATATTTTGCTAGTCTCTAATAGAAATTCACCTGCGACTTTAAATGTATACTATCTAGCTATAATAGCGTCTAGATATAATCACTGATTTATAAACCTCAAATTATAACGGATACCTTTTCTCTAAATTAAAAAGAAGCATTGAGCCTGCCTCCTTGTCTCAGTCCTGTGTCAACAGTAAAACTTTGTGAACATTCATCTTTTATTTAATAAAAAATGTTCGAATGTCTTAACTTCAAAGTTTCTAAGTAAACAGAAAGGTCAGAAATGATCAAATTTGTTCCATTTAAGAAGCATAGATAACGTGATCATCGAAACACTGATGATATATCACATATGATGAACATATAATAGTTATTTATGCAACAAGTACACAAAGTAAGTGTTTATTGCACGCGACGTGAAATTGTCCAACGAGGTCGTCAGGCCGAGTAGGACAACACGTTGAGTGCAATAAGCGCACTTTTTGTACGAGTTGCATACAATATTTTTTCTACGTTCATGCAAAAACCAAGAAATGATATTTAGATGACACTAAGTCTAAAAAAATGTGACGTCGATTTGAACGTTTATGTTTGTCATGATGACAAAACGCTGTAGTAGAATGACAGATGAATGCAATAAACATTTTATTGCACTAGTGCAATAAAGAACCACTTTTTCTACTAAATATAGTTCAATAAAGTTTTGTTTTTTACATGAACGTAGAAAAATTTATTTAGGCCTTGAGCTGCATTACATTCCTCCACTCCGTTGTGTTCTCGCCTTTCTTTTCCAATCCGTTACATTTTTCTCTCTTATATCTATTTTCACTGCCTCTCTCCATGGCTTCATTGGTATACCTGTTTTCTTCTTATTAGGTTTACTTCCCACTATTTTTTAATTGTCCTTTCATCTCCCATTTGTTTTAGATGTCTTAGCCACTGCACTCTTCTGTATTTTACAACTTCATCTATTTTTGGTGCCTGGTAAATTCCATTATTTCTACTTACATAGCCCTCCTCTATCTGCTTCTTCCCTAGGATTCTTATTCAGATCTTCCTGTCCCACCTTAACAAGTTTTTTCTTGACTTCTTACTAAGCATCCAGGTTTCGTCATATAGCGTCTTTGGTCTTAAAATTGTTTTGTACTCTTCTAGACAATTTTTTTGGTTTCATTAAGTGGTTGACTGCTGCGAAATTTCTTTTTGCTTTCATTATTCTTGCATTAATTTCTTGCTCCTCGTTACACTTGGCTGTTATCGGCGTTCCCAAATACACATATTCTTGAACTTCTTCAAACTCCATCTTTTTTTGTTCTCCTATTCTCAAATTCTTATTTTTCTCTTGATTTATCTGCAATCCCACTTTACCTCCACAAGTTTTCTTGTTACCTCTTCTAATTCCCAACTATCTCTTGCAATTATGGCCACATCATCTGTATAACTTACTATTTGCTGATTTTTAGACAATATATATCCTTCTATGTTCAACTGTCTACCTCTTATGGCCTTTTCTAATACTAAATTAAAAAGAAGCATTGAGCCTGCCTCCTTGTCTCAGTCCTGTGTCAACAGTAAAACTTTGTGAACATTCATCTTTTATTCGTACTTTGTTTTTGGTATTTTCATTTTCAATAGTCTAATCAGTTTAGTTGGTATCCCAAATGGTTTCATTATTCTACCTAATTCATTCCTTTTGATAAAATCATATACTTTCGTAAAGTCCATGAAGAAGACCATTGTTTTAATCACATATTCATACCAAGTGGTAAGGATTCCCTTCATCACGAAGATTTGGTCCGCTGTTGATCTTCTCTTTCTAGAACCTGCTTGATAACTGTATTTCTACTATAGGCTTTATTCTCTGTTTTTTACGTTAATACGTTACCATAATTTTATACCCTATATCCAGCAATGAAATACATCTATAGCTTCTGCAGTCTGTTGCAGCTCCCCTTTTCAAAAGTATAGCACCTCTCCAATGTATCAGGCATACATTATCTTCTCCAAACCTTTAGTTTCATCTCATATATGCTTTGCTTTAAATCTTCTCCTACATACTTAATGTTCTCTTTCGTTATTCCATTGCTTCCTGGACTTATCTGCAATAACTGCCGATAGAATAGACATAAGTCTATTACCTTTTTTGAACACTCTTCTACTTCCACTCCCTCTCCCCTTTCTAGGGGTTCATCATCTCCTCTTGATGATGTGATGAACTTCATTATATGATTTCTTAGTTATGTTTACTGACTTCCCACCAAAATATGACTTTCTGATGATTATTCCCATCCGGCAAGAGCCCCTTTTTTGAAACTACCCGTTACAATCGAACCCCAACTTCCGCGTGATGTATACGGTGACCTTTAAGGAAAGGGAGGGTGCCGGGGCCGTCAGCGGGAGCACTTCTCGGGGCTTGGGGCATATCCGATTCCATCGCAGCCCGGGCCGGTCGATCCTAGGGGGCGCAACTGACCCACTGACCCAATTGTGACCGGCGAGGTGACGTCAAAGCCGACCTGACCCTCATCCACGCAATCGCTCATCTTTTCCGGGTTGGACCCGGAACGGGAGCAGATTAGCTCGTTTGTAACGGGCAACGGGCTAAATGAGGGTGGAGATAACGTCCAAGGAACACTGGATGATGCATAGCGGTAGTTGGGTAGATTGTTTTTAAGGTGTACTACGTCTCATCGATGTAAGGATATAAAAAAAATGTCAAAAGACGATAAGCTAAGTCGTGGGATAGAATGGTGCAATACAATTTCAAGCAAGTGACGTAAAAATCATTAGAATATGTGGATATGTTCATAGTTCATTCTCATAGTTCTATAGATGATGCCTATTTTAGTCATCTAACTAGATATTATTCAAAGCGTGATGGTTGTTAAGGAAATACTTTAAATCTTGCCGTCAAATCAGTATTATTTTATCACAATTGAACCCACTGCTCGAATATCGAAATTTATATCGGAACGGCGGCTACAAGCCGCTATTTGAATGCAACGTTGTAACGTCTCACACAATAAGGTAGCCGCTTTCTGTACGTCACGGTCCCTGTTTTTATAAAATTTAGTCTTTTAAAATATATAACAGATAATACTATGTTTTTTATCCCACTGAATTAATATGGAGCCAATTAAAAAGATACTGTCTTTCGAAAACAGTTATAGATGTTATAAGCAACGAGGTAAATAAAATTACATGCATCGGACATGTCATAAAAATTGAGGCAGACTAATATAAACCTGCACCAATTGATGGACTAAATAAATGTGGTTTTATCATAACTGTTGATGAAGAATCGGATACAAGTGACGTTAGTAGTGATTCTGACGAATGTTAGTGCTAGTTTTTCCTTGCTTTTAAAATAATATATACCAACTTTCAGTAAACTTGAAAAATGAATGTAGTGTATTAATTAGTGTACTAAAAAGAAAGCCATGTTCGTTCTGGTGACAAACAAAAACGAGTGTAAAGTACAAATATAGCTTTAAATCTTACTTAAAATTAAATACAAAGGAAATAATTAATATTTCCAGGACAAGTACAAAAGTTGCCAAACACTGGGACACTCAAAGAAAGCGGAGATGTCGCGGAAACTTTTAGAAAAGGTGGTTACCTCAAAAATTGAACCTACAAGATAACAACGCTTTCAAGATACAGGATGTTAAAGCTGTCTATTTATTTATTTAGTATACAATTGCCCAACAACGAAAACTAATTACAAGGCAGGCTGGTTACATAATGATAAAGAAACAAATATTTCAACATAAGAAAACATACCTACAAATATACAAATAATACAAACACAAGAAAAAAGCAAATAAAAAATAAAAAGCCTAAATTATGCTAAAGGAACAGATTTTCCCGAGTCCACGCCTTGATAACACCGTACTATGTATACGTAAGGATATGTTAGTCCTTCTAGAAATTTCTCTCACCGACAAACCTGCTTCGCGCAACCCAACATTCCGTTCCCTCTCAAAGTTACCAAGCTGGGATATCTGCGCAAATTTACTTACTCCAGGCATAAAAAATGTCGTTTGCAACAAGTTCTACAACACTTGTAACACAAATGAGAGCAGACATTTTTAAAACAATGCTACATTATCAGTTTTGTTAAGATTGTCAGAAGGAAACCGGATAATATTGTTCTTCTGATGATGAAATATTAGTTAAAAATTTACACAATTTAACGCAATCAATATTACTTTCTATACAGTGCTTTCGAAAAGTAACGAAAAAATTCATTATTTTTTTAAATTGAGCAGTTTTCGAACAAATCCTCTGGCATGTCGATTTTGTTTTTGAAAAAGGTAATTTTGACCATGCCATTTGAAAGAGCGTGTAATTCTACATACATACATCATGAAAAATTATGGTGTTACATAACAAAAATTTCAGGAAAGTAATGTTTGAAGATTTTGAAATTTATTTATTTCTACTGAAAAATGATAATTATGTATTAAAAATCGACTAAAATTAATGTGTTTCCGTCCGTTGGCTGCTGATCGAGTCTGAGGACAGAAGAATTATGTCTGTTCTCTCTGCTCAACAATATTCCTAGACGGAGCAGTTCCAATTTTTTTATAAGTCAGGAAGAGGAAAACAAGTGGCTGGAAGCCAAAAAGGATCGTTGTTCGTTAATATGCCAAAATATTGTAAATATTTCAAATCAGACAAAATGTTATATAGGGTGTTAAAAAAAGAGTGTAAAAAATTTAAGGAGGTAATAGTATGAACCACAATAAGCAGAAAAGTCAATAAACATGGGTCTGCAAAGTAACGGTTGCGGAGATATGGAATGTCTTATGTTTTTTAGCCCTTTTTTTATTTTGCAAAAACGTGTATTTTCTTATAATAGTTGGTTGGTGTTTAGTGAAATAAACAGTACGTATTTGACAGTTGTTCTCAGTGCTCAAGTTTTCTTTCGCTGTGACTGGTTATTCTAACGCAGAATTAACAGACATGCATTTCATGTATGGTCGTGCTAATGGGAACGCCACCAAAGCGCGACGTCTTTATGTTGACGTTTATCCAAATCGCCAGTTTCGAGAGAAAAATGGAAGAGGAAAAAAATGTTTCTTTTTTCGAGGGGAATTTACAGTTTTCCGTTGCGACACTTATTTAGAAACACCCTGTATAATGTTTTGAACCGATTTCAACACATTTCATAGCAAATAAAATAATAATAATGCATAGGTATAGAAGGAATATATATTTACATAGTTTTCGCAAATATTTTTCGCGAGCCTGTTTTAAAACCCCCTAGCTACGGCACTGGCCGGTGAATTGCAGCAAGTAAAAACAAATTGATTTTAAATATTAAGTGGTCAGTGTGTCAAGGACGTCCCCGTCCGGAGACATTCCGCGACCGGGAAAAACGCGATTTTCCTACAGGGCGAGCTCGTGGCGAATTTCGGGCCCGCCAAAAATAACCGCCCGGTTCACTGGCAGAGCTCGTTATTTTCTTATTGAAATTTCCAAAGTTTACTAGCCTAAGCAAGGTAACGAATACTACCAGAGTTGAACGACATGATTATATCGGCGTAGTACGCCACAGGGCCGCATAGCAGCGCTCGCTGCTTCGCCTTGGGTTTAAAAATAGCCGGCGCGTACTCGACGAGCGAACAAAGAGCCCGCCGCCGATCCGCCGCGAACGAGGAAGTTTTTCTGTTTGGTAAACACAGTGCGGCGCCGGGGGGCGGCGAAGGGGCCGAATTTAAAAAAATTGTAATCTACAAGGTGTTGTTTAAGTACAAGTTAAAAATACAGGGACGTATTCCGTGGCCGAAAATAAGGGGTTTTTGTTATACAGGGTGATTTATGAATAATGGGACAGAGCTTAAGGGCATGTTGCTGACCTCAAAATAGAGCGATTAAGCCAAATATGCCTCATCCGAATGTTGCTCCTTTTCGATCTACAGGGTGTCAAAGTTGAAAAAATAAATCACATTTTCTTTATTTTTCGATCGCATCGACCGTATTTTATGAAATTTGGTATAGGGGGTTGCTTGGGACTAGAAATTCGAATATGTCGACGATTTTGGTGTATCTGCTAGAGGGCGCCACCAACGATGGTTTGGATCCTTTTAAATCGCTACGACTTTTTTGTGCTACACTGTATCTCATTTTGGACTGGACAAATTTTCTTCCCTATCTTTTCTAGTTAAAAAAGGTACACCTTGTTGATGTCGCTAGAAGCAATGGTTTCTGAGAAAAACGCATCTAAATCTCATGATGCACGCAATTTATCTAAAAGTAAAGTCAAATTGTTGCGTAAGTAATCGGCCATACTGTAACAGCATAATGCTGTGATCAAAATAAGCAAAATTTCGTGAAATTTGCTTCAAGCGATCTAGAGATAAGAAAGAAAGTGTGATTTAGTTCTTAAATTTTGACACCCTATCTGTTTGTTATTGATTTTGGTGAATTTTTGGATTTTTTTAGGATAAGCTAAAGTAAATCGAACAAATTTAACGAGATTTAACAACAGATAGGATTTTAACTTTTTTTTATTAATTTAGCGAGTAAAATTTACAAAACCTGTTAAAAGTGACGTTCGCGGACTTCAATGCACGCATTACATCTTCGAATCATATTTCTTTCTGTCGCTGCGGCTTCACCCCTATCCGTCAACTCTTCGATATTATTGGCATGGATTTCATAAACGATGCATTTCAGATGTCCCCATCTGCCGGTTCGATTCGTCGTTCTCCGGATGTTCTCTTGAGGTCTTGCACTTGCAAAATGTGAGGGTGTCTCATCATATTGTTAATTATTACTACCTATTTTTTGAATTACAAAAATTTTTCTAACCGTTAGCAAAATGTTTGTTTTTGTTCATAGCAAGTCATTTTTATTGAAAACGGTTGACTGTAGAGCAATGAACCAAGAGAACTATTTTTTTGTAAAATTCATTGACGCTACAGAATTTGCTGTCAAATGTCAATTTTTCCAGTGACGTAAAAGTTATGGGGGAAAAACCCTTCCAATACCTTAAAATCTCCACCACTGGCACGTCCAATAAATTCGAGAAGGATGCGAAAAAATAGCTATCAATAGTGGTAATGTGTTTACAAAAGCTCAGTCCTGTACTTCAAACGGTTCCTAAGATATTGGAAAAAAACTAAAAAAAAAAAATTAAAGTTTGACACCCTGTATCTCGAAAACGAAAGCCCGGAAAGAAAAATGGAAGAGGAAAAAATGTTTCTTTTTTCAAGAGGAATTTACAGTTTTCCGCTGCGACACTTATTTTGGAACACCCTGTATAAATGCGTTTTATCTCTCAGTTTTCGATATACCCTGCAATTACAATAAAATTAGGACCACTGTACATAACATAAGAGTGCTTATTTGTCATTGCAATTTGTATACAAACTGCAGATCAACACAGACGCATGGTCAGCAATTTAGGATATTGGAGGAATGAATACATGAAATAAAAACAAGGGTTACGTAAGGAATATGCTAAGTTGCAGATTTCTCCACCAAATAATAACACGTTTCAATTTTTATATTCATTCACGTTGTCATCGATATAAAGGAATATAAAAAATTTCAACAGACGCCGAAATTAAGTCGTGGGATAAAGCGGGTGCAATATAATTTCAAGCAAGTGATATAAAAATCATTAGAATATGTGAATATATGCATAATATATTATCATAATTATGTAGCTGATGTCTATTTTAGTCAATCAACTAGATAGTATTCAAAGCGAGGTGGCTATTAAAGAAATTGTATAATTCGTCGCAGTGGCGGCTGGTGCTAAGGGGCACAAGGGCACGTGCCCACCCTTCACTGTACATGTCACGAAGAAATATATGATGCTATTATAGATTTATATATTTTTTTGTAATTCTATTATCGGTTGCGAAAAACTACTCAAAACTTATTTCCCGTCAACCATCCACGCGCCGAACTATATCAAACTTTATTTCCTGGGAACCCAAACGTGGCTCATTTTCCGACGTTCGGGACTCCTCGGAGTAAATGAAATTCGCCGATTTAAAGCCGACAAAGGGCACTGAAATACGTGTCTCTGTCCCTTCTCCACTAGTCTCCACTGTCAACAATCTCCATCACTCCGTCTCCGTCCGGCATTCAGTTTTCAGTTATCAGTAGTCGCTTGCTTTGTTTAGTACGTACTTGTATATACAAATATATTTCGCTTGCAGAATAGTTGTGTAAACAAATTTGTGTTTTAACTTTGCTGGTTTTAAAGGCGATTTCTCATTATAGATATAATTTTAAAGTGATTCTGTGTATTTGTACATAGTTATTAAAAGAAATGGATCCGGAACCAGAAATAAATTCTGTTCAGTATCTGTTAAAAACAATCCAGTGCCATTTGATCAAAAATAATTAATTAAAAGAAAGGTAGGCCTACTGATTTATATATTAATTACGAATCTACAAGTAAAGCTAGAACATATAATAGAGTTTTTAATAGAAACATATACGAGAAATATGGTTGTTCTGTGACAAATAAATTGTTATGTTTTGTTTGTTTCATATGTTACAGCGTGGACCAAATACGGACTTGACGATTTAAAGCACATAGCGGATAGGGCCAAAAAACATGAAAATTCTGTGGCTCATTTAAAAGTGTTTTAGGAAAAACTGACATACGTGAACAATTAAATATACTCGAGTCAAGAATTCAGACGTCTACGTCACGGCTGACGTTACACATTTGTTTTTATTGTCAACTAATTTTCGATATTTGGTCGCGTTAAAAACAGTCATTTTTGCAATTTAGTGCAGTATATAACGCAAAGTTTTACTCGAGTATGTAGTTTTATAATTATCAGTTGCAGGTTCTTAAATATTTTGATGAAAACATAATGAATTATTCATTTGTTCGTATGACGTAAGTCGTCTGAATTCTTGTCGCGAGTATAGTGCGTATTTGCGCTATAAGTTAGGACCTCGGTTAGAACATAATAAACAGGTAGAATAAATCGTCACATTTTGCGTCGTTTAATAATGTGTATAAAGTTTTTTGTGGAGCCTTCGAATTAGCCTTGCGAGGTCATGATGAGAAGACTTTGTCCAAAAATCCAGGCATTTATATAGGTTTAATTAACTTTTCTGCAGAATTACATTCTGTTCTTGCAATACATTTAAATGATTCTAAATTTATTTTTTGTGCCCACCCTTTGAAAAACCCACGGGCCGCCACTGATTCGTCGTCAAATCAGTATTATTTAACCCCTCTCTGCTGGAATAAAAAAAATTATATCGGAACGGCGGCTACAAGCCGTTATTTGAATGTAACGCTTTCTGTACGCCACGGAGATGGGACCTTATCTTTAAAAAAATTAGTCTTAACTAATTTTAAATATGTATACAGGGTGTCCGGAAAGTAATGGGACCCAGCTGAAACATAGCTTCCTGTGATCAAATAGAACCGATTTAGACAAATTCTGATACGGTTGACTGGAAATTATGATGAAAAAATTAATTTTGCGTAGAAAAGCTATTTTCCATGTTGATAAAATGCACCGTTTTCGGTAAAAAAGCGTTTTAAAATTTCCGCATATTAAAATAGAAAGAAATTTTGACCTTGATACGCTTAAATTAGATCAAATTTGACCAAAAGCTTGTCCGATTAATATGAATTGTTGTACTGAGTTACTAATTATCGTTGTGTAAAGTGTAAATATAATGTGTAAATAATTTCAAATTATTAGAATTATTTTGGTAAATTTTGAAAACACACCTCGACATAATCAGTTTTCCAACTCAGAAACGGCAGATATAATCGCTGTTTAATGCCAAAATCAATTTAATGGAGGAGCTGCAGAAAGAAGGAATTTCTTCATCATAATTTTCCGTCAAGCGTATAAGAATAGAACCAACAAAAAAACGGCCAAGAGCGTCTTCTACGATATGCAGCACTACTTCTTCGCAATGCATGTACGTATCTAAAACATAATTGTACCAAATTTCCACATGATTGGACGATTCGTTTCTTAATTATGCCCATAACAAGAAAACCATTTTTTTTGAAGCCCTGTAACTTCTAAATGAGGCACTTTTAGACTAAGCTAAGTTTGTCTAAATCGGTTCTATTTGATCACAGGAAGCTATGTTTAAGCTGGATCCTATTACTTTCCGGACACCCTGTATATGACATTTCGAATAATAACACTTTGCGAATTTGTAATAACGATTTTAAGAAGTCGTTTAATTTTATGAATCGTAGGCAACAAATTTGGCAACTATGCAATCTCTCGTCTACCAACTCGCCGACATACGTCGTTCTTGAACACCGTAAGGAAGACAAAGAGGGCAGTTAAAGATGCAACTTAGATTATTACTTGCTTACTTTTCTGGCAGTGCAGGGCAGTACTTTTCCTGAGATATTAGGTATTTTTTTAATTACTGTTATCGTTGGCTCATTATAAATTAGTGATGTGAGTACTCACTGTTGTGTTGTGTGTGTTTATTTTAATTTATCTAATACTTGGTGCCTCTATAGTATCAGTATCTATTTGTTTTATCGGCTTAAAAATATCGTGGTATTAAACACTGCATATCTAATAGGATACGGAGAGAATATTCAGACCTTGGGAGGATTTCTCGGAAGAACCTCAACCTGGTACAAGTAGAGATCAAACAAAGAAGCGGAGCTTAGGACGGACGACGAACAAGCTCAGTTAATTAGATATAATGTATATAAAAATATAAAACACAATGAGGGAGAACAGAGGGCATTAGAAAAAAAGGCGTATTTAACAAAAGTATTAGATAACGCGCCATAGCATCCAAAACTTTCAGAAAGGATTGCAGATACTGGCAAGAAAAGGATATTAAAGAATTTCTCATAATTCATAAAATTGCGTATGATGTTTGTTTGAAGAAATGTGAGCTGCTGCATATACCTAGTCAAGCGCAATAATTTTGCAAAGAAATACGTTATTGATGAGATGGCTACGGCTCAAGGACATACCATTCTACGATTGCATTCATATCACTTTTTCATTCCATTCAATTAATATGGAGCCAATTAAAGAGAGACTTTCAAAGAAATAATACCTTCCCAAAATTTGACAAAACAGCTATAGATGTCATAAGAAGTAAGGTGAATAAAATTATCAGCTAATTGGAAAAAATGCATGAGATAAAAGTTGAGGGAGACTATACTAAAGCTGCACCAATTGGTTGGGCTAAATAAAAGTGGTTTTGTAACTGTTGATGAAGAATCTGATACAATTCACCTTAGTAGTGACTTTGACAAGTATTAGTGCTGTTCTTATTATAATGTATAAGTAAATTTTTTGTTGTGTTTTTTTTTTATGGTGTAGTTATTATGTAGTATCATTGAGTGAGAAATTATAGATAGAGGCGCAACCTTAATGGCGAAATGCGTATGCGATCTACAAGTTTAACACCCTGTATCTTGAAAACAAAGGCCCTAATAGAAAATATCTATAGGGCAAAATGTTTTTAAAGTCGGACAAGAAATAAAGGCCTTCATGTTTGACGTTCCGTTATGTTACACCGTGTTTTACAGTACGGGTTTTCTGGGCTCGAGATTTGTCCGTCTGTCGGGAACTGTTGTTAACGACAGTCGATTTTGAGTGTTCTGTGTGATTCAATGGTTTAACAATCAAAGAAAACCTCCGTGAACAATAAGTTGTCGATAAATTGACGAATCTTAGAACCAAAGAGCTGCTATTACCTACTACTATCTTGGGCCCAAAAGTGTATACGCATTTCGCTATAAGGTTGCGCCTCTATCTATAATTTCTCACTCAACGGTAGTAGGTATATGAAATATATTATTTTTGTTATATATTTTATCTCTGTATATCGTTAGGATATAAGTACTTAGGTACATCCAAAAAAATATTTTTGTAAAACTGTTTTGTGTTATTATTTTTTCAATTTGTTTTCGCTTTAAAAGAGGTATATTTTAACTTATTAGTTATTTTTTTCTCTATGTTATGTATCTACCCTTATCCTACCAAATCCTAATCCCACACTCTTGGCAGAGAACGCGCGCTCCTACCTCCTAGTGGTCTTTGCTGGGAAATAATAATTTAAAATTACATAATAACATCTAACATTAATCAAAATATCTGTCTATTGTTTTTTTATTACTGGCGAAATTGAGCGATTACTGATATCTCACATAAATACGGTCCGGCTCACCGGCTACACCCGGAAGCCTTTGATGTTTTTATGGTAGTTCCTTATGCCGTTTTTTTGTTCCCTTATATCGTCGAGATAAACTATACCTGCCATATACTTGTCTGTACGTCGACAGAATAATAGCACATAAGTACGAGGTGTGGCAATTAAGTTCCGGGAATTTGTCAGTGAATAAACAAGCAAATTAAATTTCGCCAAAATTTTATTATCGACCTCCACAATAGTCTCTAACTCTACACAACGATTCCAACGTTGCTCCCACGATGGGAAGCACCCTTGGTAATCCTCCGCAGTTAACCCGTTCAGCTCCACGGTTACAGCTTGACCTCCTGTACGCCGCCATGATGAGTTCCCTTGAGCAGCGACTTCATCTTGGGGAATAAAAAAAAACGCTGGGGGCAATATCGGGGCTATAGGGTGGGTGCGGCAACGTTGGAATGCGTTTATTGCCAAAAACTCTTGCACGATGAACGAGGAATGGGCTGGCGCGTTGTCGTGGTGCAAGATCCAGCCGTTCTCGGTATCCAGTCACTGTCTGGCCGGCAGGAACATATTCACGATGAATGATGCCGTGGATATCGAAAAAAACGATCAACATTGCCTTCAGTCGTGACTTGGACATCCTCGCTTTCGTTGGCCGCTCTCCACCCTTTTCCACCCACTGCTGACTTTGTTTACGGGTCTCGGGGTCATCAAATATCCAGGTCTCATCTCCAGTGACTACCCGACTCATCCAGTCTCTACCGTCGCTCCGAATGCGGGACAACGAATCCTCGTAGATCGATTTTCGCATGTCTTTCTGTTCACGGGTGAGAACTTTTGGCACCATCTTTGCGCAAATCTTTCGCATATTCAAATTTTCGTGTGAGATCTTGCGGAAGAACAGTTTCTTTGTTGACGTCTAACTCGTCAGACAACGCACGAATGCTTAGGCGCCGGTCAGACGAGATCAGTGCACGCAAACGGTCAACATTCGCGTCAGTACGAGAGGTGACGGGAGCTTCTTCACGTGGATCGTCTTCTACCGATTTACGCCCCTCTTTGAACCGTTTTGCCCATTCAAACACGCGTGTTTTCGACATGCACTTGTCTTCATACACCACCTGCAATTTTCGAGGGTTTCTCGCCAGATTTCACTAAATATTGAATCACAACACGTTGCTTGTAATTTGAGTCACTCATTTTCACGACGACACTGAAAAAGTTACTTCCAAAAAATGCACATAAAACACAAACCAAACGTGCTATGGACTTCAACCTTGGACTGAAACTAAAAGGAAGGTCCTCTCTAGAAAAACGTTGACAAACGATGCAGTGTTGCCAGTTTTCGAGTTATAACTAAATTCCTGGAACTTAATTGCCACACCTCGTATGTCATAACTAAAACGTTTATACTGGGTGTTTCAAGTTTTCATTTAATGTTCACTTAAATTTTACTCCTTGCATTCGCAAGACTTTACTGTAGCAATATTTCATGTCTTGTATCGCAATACTTTTTTTAAATCTTGTCTTGCCATTCAGGCTGTCAAGTTTTGTCTTCTGAGACCAAGACGAGATCAAGAAAAAGCAAGACAAGCTGGCTAACACTATTCCTGGATCAATCGATCTATTTTGACCTAAGAAATATTACATTAACACCCTGTATAATCCCAAAACACTGGGCGGTATTGATGGGTATGTCCTCAAAAATATTTACACACACTTAGTATTTAGACTCATCATCATTCTGGACGAGTACTATGTAGATAGTCGAAAATAATCTCGGTATCGATAAAATATAAATAATCTGGTAAATAATTATCACCTTGAAATTATTAGTCACATAAATACAGCATAAACATCGTAAACAGAAATATTTAGGTCAAACTCGTACATGGTGTCTGAAATAAGTGATAACAAAATACCGCAAAAACCGACACTTTCAAAGTCCACTTCGATGTGGAACAATGCGAATAAACCGTTCATATCGCGACTACAGAATGCATACTATAAAAATGAAGACTTAAATAATAAAGGGGTGATCATTGTTTACAGTGTGCCCTGTGCTGTAGACTTTCCACAAGCCATTGTTTGTGGACAAACGCCTACTATGGTTTTTTAAAAGGGTCGTTTTTCCAGAAAGTGGTATTAGGCATGTTTTTATCAAAAAGATAATATTATACTCGCATCAAGAATTCAGACGTCTTACGTCACGGCTGATGTTACATTTGTTTTTATTGTCACCGTAATTTTTGATATCTGGTCGCGTTAAAACAATCATTTTTGCAATTTAGTGCAATATATAATGCAAACTTTTAGTGTAGTATATAGTTTTATTACTATCAGTTGCAGTTTCTTAAATATTTTGATGAAAATAGGACGAATTATTCATTTGTTCGATGACGTAAGTCGTCTGAATTCTTGTCGCGAGTTTACCAGGCTATTGAACACCCATCAAAATATCCATATTCCAAATTTAATCGACAAATGTCTATTGACTTTTTCTATGGAATGCCAAATTTCGAAAAATCAGAACTAAAAATTACAGTAAACAGATGATCAAAGATTGCTATGAAAGTGAAAACAAGTACCAATCGGACAAAGAAAATACAGACACTAAGTTTAACATTTTTAATTGCGGACACAGTAAAACTAATGAAAGTACAAAATACATAACGAATTATGGATACTAAGCTGTTAAACAACGTAAGTTATGTAAAATATTTTTAAACTTAAGAAGACAATTGAAAACATGTATTCGACTGGAATGAGGTTTGCTGGTGAAGACTAAAATTTAATTTAGATTTGTTCAGTCATATATTTCACATTCATAATATTCATTACATTTTTGTAGTTCTGGAATAGCCTGATGATAGTTTCCTTTTTCATAAAAAAGAATCCACTTCTTGGAAAATCAATCCTTTTAAAAATCGTAGTAGCCAGCCATTTGTTACGTCAATAAAATGGTTAGTAGAATATAATCTCCCATAAAGGTACTAGTTGCAAGAAAAATTATCTTGAGAAAATTCCACAGCCTTCTCAGTGATGGTAAGGCTTAAATAAAAAATCTTTTTTTTTATTAATTACTGAAAAGTCTATTTCAATAAAATTCAGTGTGTTAGCAGTAACTAGATGCTTCTTTTGATGTAACTGAATTTAAAATAACAATTCCAGTGGCGTCGCAGGGGGTTACCTGATGATAATTATGATAAAAATTATTGTATGTCACTGATTTTTTCTAAATTTGATATTTTTATCAAATTAAACAATTACTTAAATATACAACATTCGTTACCCTTGGCTATTTTTGTATATTGCTTAGTTTTCGAAAAATAAATGTAAAACTTAATTACTTAGGTGAGTTTTTTTTCATATTCCATATTTCTCTAAAAGTCTCATTTAATTTATTGCAAATAATTTTCGAGCAATATTGACTAATAAAATAAGGTATAAAAACTGTTAATTTTTAATTTCATTGCTAGTCAAATCTGTCAAGGCTAATATTAAATAAAAATTGACATCACAGAAACGCGAAATTAATTTAGAAAGTGAGCATAAAATTTATTTAACTACGGCACTGAGTATAAGAAATTATTATTCTCTTATAGTACCTGCATAGCCTCCCTTTTATAGAATTAAAAAAATACCAGCAATAAAAATCATAAAAAATTGATCTTTTTTGCTTTTTCTTTCTCCAAAATTGAAGGATATACAGTGCTTTAGAAAAGTAACGAATAAATTCATTATTTTTCGAAAAATTTCCTGGCACGTCGATTTTGTTTTTAAAAAAGGCACTTTTTGACATAAGACCCATATTTGTGACGTCATCGTTGTTCGAGATATGAACAATTTTTTTAAATAGCAACCCCCAATTTTGACCATGCCATTTGAAAGAGCGTGTCATTCTACATACATACATCATGAAAAATGATGGTGTTACATAACAAAAATTTCAAGAAAATAATGTTTGAAGATTTTAAAATTTAATTTTCACAATACTGTGCACCTCCCCATTATGCAACACCTGTCTGTGCTTATTTAGATGAGCTGTTCCCGAATCGTTGGATAGGGAGAAGGGAGCCGATTGAGTGGCCAGCCAGATCGCCTGATTTGACACCCCTAGATTATTTCTTGTGGGGATACTTAAAAAGCAAAGTATACGTTACTAGACCGGTTAATTTAGAAGATTTAAAAACAAGAATTCGTCACGAGATACATCGTATATCTCCTGAAGTTATTGATAATGTCCAAAAGAATTTATTAATCGTCTTGGCTACTGTCAGGCAGCCAACGGTACACAATTTGAACATTTAATTTAGTCGATTTTTTACATATTCATTATCATTTTCAGTATTGTGAAAATTAAATTTTAAAATCTTCAAACATTATTTTCTTGAAATTTTTGTTATGTAACACCATAGTTTTTAAAACGTATATGTAGAATGACACGCTCTTTCAAATGGCGTGGTCAAAATTGAGGGCTGCTATTTAAAAAAATTGTCGATGACGTCATATCTCGAACAACGATGACGTCACAAATGTGGGTCGTATGTCAAAAAGTGCCTTTTAAAAAAACAAAATCGACGTGCCAGGGGATTTTTTCGAAAACTTCTCAATTTCAAAAATAATGAATTTATTCGTTACTTTTCGAAAGCACTGTATAAAAAGCCAAAGGACAGGAAAGTTGTATTTTTAATTGTTGATCTGAAAATTTTTGACTTGCATGGAGTTTGAACTAAGAAATATTTTAAAAGATTTTTTATTTATTATATAAAAAATGACCAACAGGTTTCAAAATCACTTGAAAATTAATTCTTGTAAGTGTGGGATATATTTAATTAACATCCTGTACGTTTTTTCAAAATATATGCAACCCGCATTACCGATTCGCGAGGCGGTAAATTTAAATAAAAAGATGGAAACGTTGTTTATACTGTAAAGCATGAAAATTCCTTAACATTTCCCTGTTTTCTGTAACCATTAAAATATCTTTCACGGTTTTCTATATCTGTAGCAACCCTACTGTCGTATTGACTAAAAAACAGCAATCTCTGAATCACTAAAGCCTGCCACACAGTTATTATTTGGCAAGCAGGACACGCTCAATCCAATTAAAATTAAAAAAATGTCTACCTGGCTGGAATTAAACTAAACGAGATGAAACATGACTCAGGACATACCAGTCATTTTGTTTGCCAACATATCTACAGGGTGAATTTAAAGTTAAATCCGTAAATAAGGCATTTTATTTAAAGTTGTATTCCATTTCAATTACCTAGGAGGACCTGAGGATTTGGTTAATAACAAGGAACATATCTACAAAATTTCAGTGATACGAGAAAACCTAACAAAATTATAACGAAAACAACAATTTTAACACTCTGTATCTTTTAAGGGAGTCTAAGGAAGACAGTTTTGTGTACATTCATAGATATAAGGCATGATATCAAAAATAAGTAGATATTATAGCAAAGTAGTAAATTGTACCCTAAACCGTGTAATAACAATAAATCAGTTACCTACATAAACGTTTCTGATATGTCCAAGTATTATGTAATTAACTGTAAAATAAATTTCCCTAAATATTTATAGAGGTTACTCGGGGTCCAAAAGTGGCTCATGAAATTTAAATTCGGATATTGTTTAAAGCCACGCACAGTTATTAAATTATACATTCGTATCTGCTCATTTCGCATGACCTATTTTCCAGAGCAAGTAAAATATACGTTCACACTGATAACAACATAATGTGTTGATAAGAGCGAAACGTGCTTTTCAAAACAATTCGATTGCTGCTTATTCGAAGAGGTTTATTCTCGCGTTACTTCCACTTTTTTTCGCGGGCTAAAACTAAACGCGAATTATATCCCCTTGTTCGGCCTCGGTTGTCAAAAAGTCTCGAGGCGTGCTGCTGTCAGGAGTAGAGACAATTGAATAACGCGACAGTTACGCGATAAATCCACTTTCGATAGCCACACGTCTGGACTTTCTAATACAGCGGATCGGAAACGGGAAAATAACGAAAGAGGCGGAATATAGAATAATATAATATAGTAAAGAACGATTACGATTACATTTGACCAGTCCAAAGCACGTTGGCGCTTGCGCATGTCGGTCGATAAATAAAGGCTTACTTACACCTGTACTTGAACCTGACCCAATATGGGACACGCTTTCTAGGGGTAGCCTAGATAAACTAGAATTAGACATGGACTAGGTCAAGGGAGGAGGACTGCTGCTTGCGGCAATGCGACAAGTGGAGCGCAGGGAACGTGCAGCATTTAAAGGAACAACGTAACGCAGCATTGAGATAGGGTTCCGAGTCCCGGGCGTAACCTAGGACAAGAGTGCGAGCCCGTGCATAGTTGCCGAGTCCCACTAACATGCATCTGGTAGATTGAACCGCCGGACGTCATCCAGACGGCACAGAGACCAACGATTTCACTCGGTTTCGTTTTCATGATACCACTTTCGCACAGTCGGCTGCGAATAAGCGAAACAAAAGTGAATTCGTCGTCTCGGCTGTCTTAATCTACTTCGGAAACAGGTTTGGGGAACGGGCGAACGTACAACAACAACACTTTAACCATCGGTTAACCTGCAAATCTGAAATGACATGCTGCGACAATTACCTCCTGAATTTGTTGAGAAAGGCACTTGCAATTCAACGTTGTCATTGTCCGTGGTCGCTTCCAGGTCCACCTCGGCATTTACCACTGAAACCGTAGATGTGCCGTTTTCGCTCTGGACAGTAGATGCGGCAACAGAGCCAGGAACGCTCATACTTGTCGCTTCTTCGTGCATTGTTTATTCGATTACGCACTTATCCCGCAACGATAACCGAATTTACCACGCCTCGAAGCCTTAAGAAATTATGACCTTCAAATTCGCGCCAAGGTTTCACAAATATCTATTTCTTAAAGCGGTGTAAAAATCGAACGTTGTATAAATGTAGGTCTGTAGGCCACTTCGCTTACACTTTGCATTCAGACAGACATGACTGCCGAGTCAAGCGCGCGACTGCTTTCATGCGCTCGCTCCTGTCATTTCTCGATCGTCTTTTTTCATCCGGCCCTTCGGAAGCGGCCAAAACGCCTCGAAAATAACTAAAAATGATTTTCAGGACGGATTTCGGAGCGCCCCTTCACGTTTGTTTCGTTTCAGCGCTCAGCCGACTTTCTCGATTTAAGTAGGTCAAAGTTGTTTATTCATTGCGTTGCGTCTATCGGTGTTACATAACTCGGATTCGAATTCAGGCTGTATTATAATACTAGATATTTATGTATTATTCATTTACAATTTGAAATAATGTTCCATTTTTTAAAACTCTGCATGCCCTGAACTGATTCCAGCGGAGGCAGCACGCCTGCGCCGTAAACTTTCAAATTTCGGCGGCATGTTGCCCAACACCGAAACTGAAAGTAAAAGTGACACCGATTTTGTTATCGATTACATTCATAATTGGGTCTATCACAATTATGTCTGCAACAGTTCGACGGAAAGGATCTTCGCAATAACCGTTGATTTTATTTCGTTACCTGGGCCTTTCAAAATTAAATTTTAAACTTACGTCTTATAGGTATTGTGTATTGTTAAGCTAGCTGCAGATATGGTTCGTAGTAGGACGTCCACAAAGATTAATAAACAGCCGTATAATCTACAAATACCTACCCGTTTTATTACCCAATTGGACTAATAATTGTACCTTCCAAAAGTACTCACCTAATGTATTCATTAATTTCAATAAATAAAAGATTTCTCTGTGTCTAATAGATACGTACATTTTTAGAATATCATTTTGAATATCACAAACAATTTTTATACAAAGTAAAAAAAATACTCAATTCTTACCTACTTAGTAGTAAAAGACGTGTTTCCACCAGTAAAAATGTATCAATGAATTTTGCATTTTTAAACCCATAACACATAAAATATTAATTTAAATTCCTATCCATTCTGTCTATCCAACAATAGTTGTAAAAATGAATAGAAAACGAAATTTATAAAATAGAATTTTAAGAATTATCGTTAAAGTATATGCAACCTGGTTTCAAACTTGTGTTGCTGGTTGCCTGCCCTCGTACCTCGATTTCTGCAGCCATGTACAGTATGCTCCACTTTTCACTTCCACACGCTTTCCTATAAAATTTTACTGTACCGTGCGATTTAGATTTTTATTTTTTTTACAACCAGGTACCCCACAAATGTGAGACCTATTTAAAGCCTACCGTTTCTATTTTATAGTGATTGTTTGACGTTTCACATTAAGAATTTTGTATTGGAAATCTGACAACGTAGTGTTAATCACAGCCCACCACAACTCATATATTTAAAATATCATTAAATTCTGTGAATATTCAAAAAAGTTATTAACGATTAAAAAAATACGCATTTACCCTCGTGTCTTAAAAAATGTATTTTTAGGTAAACTTAAAATTTGCGTAAGTTGTACAATCAATAACTTCTCTCTCAACGTAATCAATAAAGTATTATTTTTGCTAAGAGAAGGTGCATTCATCCATTACGTGATACTGTGACCATGATAATTTCAAAAAACATAGTGGGCTATGTGTTTTTTAAAATTATCAATAACTGCTTTAGATATTACAAGATTTTAATGAAATTTTGGTTATATGGGTTTTAGAGGTCGTTGATTAATACTACGTTATCAGATTTCCAATAAAAATCCCTTTAAAAAGAAATCATAGCAGGCCCTAGCGAGGGAATTTGTACCTAATCCTTGTTGCTTTCGAGATATTTTAAATATTATGGAAAATCATTATTCATCCAGGTTTCCCTCATTCCTGCACTGAATGGTGGTTAGGGCCTACCAACGTAAGTCATTCCTGGGCGCAAATGCGGCCTGCTTAATAATAATATGCCGCCCCCTCTCCCGCACAAGTTTTTGACTTCTGGGCTAATCCTCGTGATTAGAATGAGGGGTAGAGATATTATTATTATTATTATATTATCACTTTATTTTATCTAAATTGAATGAAATGGAAGTTAAGGAAGAAATGTTTATACGAGGAATAGTTGAATCTTTAACCTTTCTAGTAATGTCTTACAAGTGGCTTAATTTCATACAAGGTGTTGAAAAATTTGTTAATTTCAGACCGTCAGTAATCGAAAAAGTATGCAAACAAATATTTTCAAATTTATCTAAATTTGGAGACCTAAAGCAGACATGAAGTTCCAAAATCAGTTGTAGATAACGAAAATAATCAAATTCATGTAACTGGTTATTTTAATGTATACTCACAGGGTTGTACAGGATCAGGTTCAACAGATTTTGCATTATCTTATTCATCTAACGAATTTTTTAAAAAAACATAAAATGTATTTTTCATTTAATAAATTGCAAGCAGTTCGCTGTGGAGATGAAATTTTAATAATAAACTTCTATATCTGCTTTTATTTTTCCAAATTTAGAAAAATTTATAATATATCTTTCATTTACAGATCGTAATTATTATGAACATCGTTATTTTGATTTGAGACAGACGGGTAATAATAATTATAATTACTGTTAATTTCACAGCTGTCTCAGCAAAAATATAACGCATTTACTTAATTTTAATAAAAATCCCCATTTACACAAAAATTAAGAGAGTAAGAGAACAGAGAATAAAATTTAGGACTAGAAAATATGCAGGACATTCCATGAAAAAAAAAATATAGTTTTAATGATATGAAGCTAAAATTCGGCACTTGATTTTTCAACACTTTGTATGGAATCAAGCCATTTGTAAGGCATTACAACAAAGGTTAAAAATTCTACTAACTATTCTTTGTACTTTTTTTTAATTCTATAGCATTTAATTTAGATAATTTCAAACAAGGTGATAAAAAATGATTATTTTCAGAAATATTGCAAATATAGGGTGTCCAGAAATGATGTGTCAATATTCCAGGGGGTAATTTTACCTACACAAAAAATTAATGAATTATAATGCCACAAAGCCCTATAAAATTTTTTGTTTCAAAATACTCAAAATCAGTGTTTTCTTAATGACGCGTGTAAATGTGAATTTTTTATGCAGACCGTACGTCGAGAAAAAAAACGGCGTATTTTGCATACCTATAGCGGACAAAACTTTTTTAAATTTCTTCTAATATTTTTTTTGTAAATCCGATTTTTTTCTAATTTTGTATACATAGTTCCTTTGTTTATTATGCACGAGAATGTTTGTCGTTTTTGTGGAAAACGACTATTTTAGTGATATAACATTTTTACAGATTTTTTGACAATTTTTAATTGCGTTCTATAATTTATAAAAATGTTCAAACAAAAAAGTTCTAAGTCATTTTTTGAAGGCCAAAGGCAGTTAAGGCCCTTTGGCGTTGGAGGATATGCATGAAATTAAGATGGGTGCATTCAGAGATTAGAAGAAATCCATGCAAAAAATTTTTTTGACATCCTATAATCCCACTAATTTTGAGTTTTTGACAGAACGTTATAGGTCTTTGTGGCATTAATTTTTCAGGTAGAATCACCTCCTGGAACATTGACGGATCATTTCTGAATACTCTATATAAAGTAGTCTAGTTTAGTTCTACGTGAGTGGGCCAAAAGCTGGCCCTCCACTGCGACCCTGTGGTCTATTGTGGCTCACATACTTGCTATACTTCACCCAACAGGTTTAGCCTCTTTATGAAGCCGATAACCTCGTTGGGTGAGATTTTATCCAGATCTTCTGGCAAGAGATGCACTTTGCCAAATATAGAAAATCTGGTCCGTTCCCCAGCCGGACAGTGACATAAAATATGTTCTGCCGATTCGTCACTTTCTAAACACAATCGGCACTCGGCCTTCTCAGCCAGCCCCAATTTGTGCATGTGACTTCTTAACCGGCAGTGTCCTGTATATAGGCCAACCAGAGTTTTTAGGTCAAGCCTATTTAACTCTAGCAAACATTTAGCTCTCTTTGTCGAAGTGCGCCCTATGAACGCCTTGAATGAGATAATCTTGGCAGATCTCGCCAGTACTCCCTTATCTTTTCCTCCGCCCAGGTCGCGATGACTGCTTAGGCAGTAGCCGGCTAAGCCCAGAGCCGGTTCCGGATCTATAAAGCTGGAAGAGGCACCCCGCCTTGCTAACTAGTCCGCTGCCTGCGTTTCCCGGGATACCTGCATGACCAGGTATCCAAACCAGGGTTACTCTGTTGCTTGTACCTAACCGCTCCAGAGCCTTTTGACAGTTCCATACCGTTCTTGAGTTGCAGCATAGGATCCAAGTGCTTTTAAAGCTGTTTGGCTATCAGAAAGATTTTTATCGACCTGCGTTTGAGTCTAAGCTGTTCCAGCTTCCCCACACACAGTTCGATGGCATGAATTTCAGCCTGAAATATAGTCGCATATTTACCCAGGCTTACGGATAGCCTGGTGTTTGGGTTGCAACTATACACTCCAGCTCCAACCCCCTCTGGGGTCTTAGAGCCATCAGTGCACCAGCAACTATCTGCCTTCAGGAGGTCGGTTTCACCTCGCTCCCACTCCTCCCTCCGAGGAAAAAGGATCTCGAAAGGCAGTTTATAGTTGATTTTTGTAGACATAACATCCGAGACCATCGATAGAGTGCTGTGTCCTTCTATGTCCTCCAGCACTCCACTACGCTCTATTATGTTAGCCTTCGGCATGCAAATAGCCACTTGCTTTAGTCTGTATACTGGCCACCTGGCTTCTCTCTCCAACAGTATATGGAGAGGTGGTAGGTCCAGGAGGACTTCCAGAGCCGCTGACGGTGTGGTACTAATTGCACCAGACTAGCTTGTCTCTGCAAAGGAGAGTTTTATTTTGGCTATCCTTTGAAGACCTTTGGACCACCAAACTATTGAGCCGTATGTGATCATGGGTCTGATAACCATCACATACAGCCAGTATAGTTGTTTAGGACCTACGCCCCAGAACTTTCCACAAACTCGTCGACACGTCCATAAGGACATTCTGGCCTTGTGGATTACCTTATCCATATGAGAGTTCGAGTTGAGCGTTTTATCTAGAACAACTCCCAGATATTTTGCTTCCTCTACAAATGGTATTGTCTCTCCTCAGTAAAATGAGGGTCTTAAGTCGACCAGTTTATGCGTTTCTTTGTGAAGGGAACAATCACTGTTTTGTGGGGATCCACAGACATCTGTTCCCTCTCACACCAGTCAAGTACCCCACTTCCCATGCAGAGAGTATGGCGAGCAGGTCGTCCACAAGGAGTGACCATATATAAAGTATGTCGAGAACAACAAGGATTAGGTATAGGAAAGTCTGACTGATATCCTAAATATTTAAAATAACAAAGTTGGTGACGAATGCCAGTATAACCGGAAACGGCAGCTTCTTCAAATATTTTCATTGAAACAGTTATTTATACTCGATTATACAGTCAAATTTTCAGAAAAAAAAATCACTACAACAGTGAAAACTTCTAACGGCTCATTACCGTGAATCACCGTATTTTGCATACCTTATACAGCCAATCATACAGGATACATAAACTTATTCTTTCCGTGTTTATTGCGGAAAAAAAAATTAAATAAGAAAAATATGTTTTATTAAAATACCAAATTTCCATCTAAAACAATTATTTGTAATCAAAACAAAATGTATATAATACAATACTTTGTATAATTTGTAAAAAAAATACTAAATATTAAGAAAAAAATAGAGAAAAACTGACACACAAATCTATTCATGAATACGCTAAAAATTACGACAAAAAAAACATACTGTATATTGTACTCTCGAAAATACCAAATTTATGCATTCGTTGGTTTTACTAAATAAAACAGATACATATTTCAATTACTGCTCCTTGTTTACAGGCATCATAGTTAGGCAACCGGTTATACTTAAGAGAATAATCATAGATGGCGCCACTACGACCAAATCCCTACCATCCCAGTACAAAATAAGAATGGCCAGTATTCCACAGAAGAGTCGCCATCTAGTATCTTCATTTCCTAACTTTAACTGGTTACCTATCTATTACATAAATAAACGTGGCTTATATTCATCGTTGTCAATTTTCCTCGGCGCATACTTATAACCAGACCGTAACTTCGTACTCTCCACCTTAAACCTGCTGCTTGGCGTTATCGATAATCACCCTAGATATGATCAGCCTCTGAATCTGCGACGTACCCTCATAAATCTGATAAATCTTGGCGTCCCTCATCAATTTCTCCACGGGATACTCGCTGTTGAACCCGTTTCCCCCGAATATCTGCACGGCGTCCGTCGCACACTTATTGGCGACGTCAGCCGCATGGCACTTGGCCACAGATGCCAATAAGGTGTTTCTTATTCCGTTGTCCACTTGCCAGGCGGATTTCATCCACGCAAGGCGAGACGTTTCCACGCCGATACTCATATCTGCAAGGATGAAGGCTACCGCTTGGTGGTGAGCGATGGGGACGCCAAACGTCTTTCTTTCGATGGCGTATTTCGAGGCTTCGTCCAAACACCGTCGGGCTAATCCGGTGGCTCCGGCGGCGACCTAAACGATTACAGATCTTAAATATGGAAGATTTAAAAAAAACACTCAAAACCTTAAATCTCCTGCGTTAACTACATGGATAAAATTAGTATTAGTTTAAAATTATAGAGAATAAAAAAAATGCTTACTGGAGGTCTGGTTGTGTCAAACGTTGACATAGCGATTTTAAACCCGTCGCCTTCGCCGAGAAGGACGTTTTCCTTCGGAATACGAACGTCTTCAAACGTAATGCCCCTGGTGTCGGACGCTCTTTGCCCCATATTTAATTCTTTCCTGCCTGGATTCACTCCTTCCCAGTCCCTCTCGACGATGAAACCCGTGAATGCCTTACTGGCGGGTGCTTTTGGATCTGGATTGGTACGAGCCAATACGAAGTACCTACAAGTAAAAGTGAGGTTATTCTTCAAGATCGACTTCAATATTAAAAAAAAAATCTTCGTACCAGTTGGCTACGCCACCGTTGGTGATCCACATTTTCTGTCCGTTGAGAATCCACTCGTCGCCTTTCTTCTCGGCCTTTGTTTTTACACCGTTTACGTCGGAACCCGCTCCTGGTTCCGTTACACAATATGCTGCTACTAGAGGCTCTTCAATTAGCCTTCCCAGGTACTTTTTCTTCTGTGCGTCGTTGCCTGCCACCAACACAGGAGTTTGCTAAAATAAAGAGCAACAGCTAACATAAGTAGTTCTAACAAATAGAATAAGTAGTTCCAATGAGTAGCATAAATAGTTCTAATGTGTGGCATAAGTAGTTCTAATGAGTCGTATAAGTAATTCTAATGAGTAGCATAAGTAGTTCTAACAAACTCTCACCATTAAATGAAAACGAATACTCACCCCTAGTCCACTGCCTTCTATGGCTGTCATCATTCCAGAGCAGCCGTAGGCTAGTTCCTCCGCTATAAGACATCCGTCAAATACTCCAAAGCCTATACCGCCTATACCATATAGAAAAAAATGTTTAACTTGTCTCACGTTTACTAATTCTTTATTTAACAAGTCTTTCAAGAAGTTGGTCAAGGAAATTGACACAATTCATATTTGTGATATCTACAGGATGTCTACGGATTCTCTGAACTAAAATATGATAATTTAACTAAACTCATATCTATCCTGTTTCTTCGTTTGACCAACACAGTGGTAACAATAGTGTGTTAACTTTTTAATTGGTTCCACCATTTTGTAGCAAATGTCAGAATTGAAGTGCGTTCAGAATAATTACTTGAATGTCAAATTTAAAGCAATACATCTGTCACATTACGGTTTCCTGACAAGCGCACTGCCATTTTGCATAAAAAAATCTCTATTGTCACTACTGTCCTTATAAAGCCACTGTACAATCCCTAGATTAACAAAGTAGCGCAATCAGCCACCATTTTGGAGCAAAATGGTACCAATATTGAAATATAAATTTGATTTAACATTATAAACACATGAAAAACTCCTGAGATAGTCTTCCAGCATTTATTATTTTATGAAAATATGCGAGAATTAAAAATGACAGCTGTCAAACCACCATTTTGGGTAATTTGACAGCTGTCAAACAAATTAAAAACGATAGTTGTGATATTTAGTTAATCTAGGGACAAAAAACTTTAGATTTTCGGATATCAGTAAGTTTCCTAGTAAAATACATTCCTGCATATAAAAAATTGTTTCTAAATAACGTTTAAACAGCTTTTTTAAAAGTATGCAGAAACTAATACGTAAACACTTGTTTTTCATGGCAACGTTGATTAATAACATGGCTATTCAAATACGACTGCACATTTCTGTATAATATTTACCATCGTACCTTCTTAAGGAGCAGAGATAGAAAAAAATTCTATATGAAAAACTTTTGTAAAAGAAAGATAAAATTACGATAAAATAAGTATAGGAAAAAAATTGATGTAGGTCTGGGCCTAAAAGGCCTGTAAACAGCTTTATATATATTTTATTTAGTTTTTGAATTTTGACATAAAATGTTTATCAAATGAACCTTTATGAGTTATGAGTCTTGATTCATCTGAACAGATTTTTATTGTCGTTTCTCGTTTGTCTGTTATGGTACAGTATTATCTCAACAATAAATTAATTAAATTATATTTTTTTCATAGAAATTATATAAAAAAATAATTTATTCTAGTAACATATTGCAAAATAAAATTATTATTTATTTAAATAAAAAAATGCTATAATATGATAACAGAATGATGATGCTATATTGATAAAAAAATTGAATTACTTGATAATTACTATAGTTTCAAAGTACAATAATTTTGAAAAGATTATTGCATATTGATATCGAGGGATTTATCACAATTTAGCAAAATATCTATAAAAGTACCTACGTTTATAAAATGTTTTAAAAGTAGGTATCAGAGAGGCTCAATTCTTCAGATCAAACAACAAAATATTTGAAGACAGTAAATTTATACTCTAAATTTAAAATTTCAACAAAAAATTAGTAATACAATAATCACTCTGTTGGTAAATAAAACATTAAAAAATAATCTTACCTTAAAATTATTAATCTGCAGATAATAATTTTTACCATTAGAACGATTATTTTCACAATAACAAAACAACTGAAAAAAAAATGTGGTGGACTTTTGCACTTACCATATTCTTCTGGAATGTGGCCGTTCATTAAACCCAAAGAATGGGCCTTCTTAATAATTTCCCAGGGATATTTTCCAGTCCGATCATATTCGGCCGCCAAAGGAATAATTTCTTCTCTTGCAAATTTTCTCGCTAGTTCTTGAAACTCCCTCTGAGTGTCATTTAATTCTATAGTCAACGTAAAACATATATTTTCTTTAGTTTTCCGTGTAATTTACATAAAGTAGGATACAAAATTATTATAATAGCTTCAAAATTATATTAAAAAGAGGAGAGCAATGATAGAAACATATTTAAAGGTCCTATTAATGTCGACATATGTTAATTGTATAGGTATTTATACTACCAGTGTAGATAATAAGTGGTATTAGAAAGAAAAAATAGCAATAACATTTGTTAGGTATACGTACATAATTAACTATACCAACTCATTAGATAGCTATTTGACATAAATATGGTAGATATAAAATAATCGATAGATAGGTACCTATTTTATAATTATTCACGATTTATTAATATACCTACATATAACATAAATCATCATACGATTTGAAATATTTACTTCAAATTAAATAGTACAGCTTCATTATTCATACAATATGAATAATTTATTGTTGAAGAAACTATTAACAGATATACAATCTGTTGAATGTTTAAAAAATTGGTAACTTTAGCAAATAGATTCTTACTAAAATTGTACCCAAAAAATTAGTACTATAACTTAATTATACATAAATCCTTACCAAAATTGTACCCATTTGGCGAAGAACTTGCCAGGCATTTTTGCGCTGAACTAGTTGACCTTATAGTTCCCACTCTCAATGCAGCCCTTTGAATCTAAAAAGTATATTATATATTTTTAATATAAAGTCATGCCTAATAAATAGGAAAAATACCTGTTGCAGAAGAGACATTTTGGTGGATCTTAGTGCAAAAATTAGGAACTTTGGACTTTGAAATACTCACTATTACAAAAAAATGCGAAGCTCTATTAAGAAGTAAACAACATGCAACAAAAATAATTTTAAATCCTGCGTTTATATACACAGATAAAATAATAACCTTTGAACCCCTCGTTGCGTACGACTGAGGTATTTTGAGACTGGGATGAAACGTTTGTTATTTGTTGGAATGTTAGTTCATTTTTGCAGTAGTTCGTTTGAGACCTGTCAAATAACAAAACGAACGAACAAGTAGGTGTCGTAATAGACTTGTGTAAGTAATAGAATAAATAAAAAAGTATCAATAAAAAAAGAGAACTTATAAAATTTAAAAAGAGGCAAATGCTGCTGCTTGTTTTTTATATAATTTGAATTAATTAATTGCTCTTAAATCTGTTTGCAATAATTATTAGGAAACTAGGTAGGTCTTTTTAAAATTCCCGCTTATAAATTAGGCGGCAGGTAATATCCTTTTACTGGGGTATTTTAAATATTTTTGTTTGCAGCACTGTAGCTTGTGCCTTGATTCTTCAACGCAGACAGGCGGTTGTTTGTGTTGCTTGTTCAACATAATATAATAATTATTGTACCCCCTTTTTTTCATTTATTTTGTTACGAAATACAGGTATTTACTTTATTTTACCTATTATTGAGAATGCATTATAAAATTAAATAGTTTTTTCTTATTTATATAGTGTATGTAGTGTAGATGGCGTACTTTCGGTAACTGCATTTTTATAACTTTGCCACTTAACATTCATGTTTTTCTAGATACATTTTATTATAATGAGCAAAGTAAGCAACTTTTCCGAAAACGAAGATGATCCTGAGGTTTACGAAAGCTCGGGTGACGAATGGAACAGTAGTTCAGAGGTAAGATTAGAAAACTATTTGCTTCTCATTTACTTAGGTCCATTTATGTTTGTTCACAGAAGAAGTCTAACAACAGGCGATCATCTCAAAGACTAAGCAAAAAACCGAGGATATCAATAGTGGAAGATGAGAGCACTTCCGATTCTTCGGACGACGAACCGAGGAGGAGGAAACCCAAGAACGGAATGAACAAGAAACAGAAAGTAACAAATACCAGTGCTAATTCCACGTCCAACTCCAATCCCAACAACACCACGTCTAATACAAACTCTAATACAACCTCACCATCTTCAGATTCCGCTAAACCCGTGGCCGCGGTAGCAGTTCACGTATCTCGAGGTATCCATAGGAAATTTATACCCAAAACTATCTTTTCAGAGGATTACGCGGTAAGTTGTGAAATAAGCTTGTAAGTCGCAAATAATTGTTACATTTTGTTTTAGACGGGTTCATTTGTGATTCTCAAGAAGGACGCCCAAGTGGGAGATCCCGCTAAACATCCTTGTATTTGGAGAATAGACGGAAAGGCGCTTCTACAGAAGTATGAAGCGTTCGATGAAGATGGCAAAGTTAGACATAAAAATACTTCAATCGTAAGTACTCTTTTAATGTTCTATGTACAGGGTGAATTTTTATTGTGTAATTAAGTTTTTTTTAACCAAAAAAAACCTCAAAATTTTGAACAAATGCATGATATTTTTTATACAAAACTTGTTGAGAAGCGCTGATTAACTACGCAGTATTGCCAGTGTTACACATAATTCTTAAGTGCTACCTTTATATGGAATATTTTATTCTTCGCTTGATGAGGTGAGACTCGTACAATAATTTAGTTAAAAAAGTTAAGATACTCTTTTATTGTTAACCATAGAAAATAGCTTCCACAGGTATATGTACAGTAGAACCTCGATTATCCGTGCCGGCAGGGACCGAATCGTTGCTGGATAATCGAAAACACGGTTAATCGAAATAACGCTCAAACTCATCAATTTTGCACAAAATATGAACTTTACTACACATACCTATAAAATGCATACATAATGTAAAACAAAAATTAACATATTTACGTTTGCGCTTTTCATTGACTCTTTGCCGATTCATTTTGTCTGCATGTAAACGGACCAAATGCTAGACTGCGTAAGTAAATAATGCGCATTGCGTATGCCATAAACAAGCGGACTCGTTTTTGTTTTTGTTTCCGAGCGCTTTTTTCGGCCCGCCACGGATAATCCGCGCATGGATAGCGGTCAGTCATAAACATCGCATGGCACGAAGAATCCGCCACACGGATAATCGAGGTTCTACTGTACACATTTTCAGTTCATCCTATTATACAGGTTTAAGTAGAAGTGAAAAATCCAAGTGATTATTCTATGACCAAAAATAAGGGTTTTTTTTTGTTACATAAATGTGGGGTCTTGACAGCCATTGACCAGCTGCAGTGTGTCAAAAATTAATTTAAAAAATCAGATTTTAATTTCTAAAGCCCGCTTTACATTAACAATTTCTTTGTCAACTAATTGATCAAGTGACTTCGTCAAATCAATTGACAAATGTAATACTAAAATTTGGACGTCAAATAAATTGATGAAGAACTTCGTCAAGTTATTGCCGACTTAAAACTTGTTCTAATTTTTCGTCAATTTTTACTTCAATTCGGGAATGCCAACCTAAAATAAATGTAAATATTTAACCAGTAACCGAGCAGCAGCAACAAATAAATGCAATGGAAGCTTTTTTTGCCCTAAAATATAATTATTAAAATTCCTTTTTATTTTTAACAGTTTTTGTTTCGTATACAAATGGGAATGATATAATGCCAAAAGTTAAAATTACTTTTAGGTTGGTACGGGTGACATCTGACAGCAAAATTGTTAAGAAACTTGCCAAGCCCTGAACGTAATGTAAAACCAAAGTGTGACCTTGAAGAAATTGATGAATTAATTCATCAATTTCTTCGTCAATAAATTGTTAGTGTAAAGCCCGCTTAAAGCACTGGACATAATTTAACCAATGATCCATGATACCTTTGCAAAAAAATATATCACCCTGTATAATTTTACAATGCATATGATATGCGCCATTGTATTTTCTTCACTTGCTGTTAGAAGGATGGGGCTTTATTAAAACAACTTTTCTATTTTAGAACATTTATTTGTCTTGAATGTTTCAATGACAGAATTCAACTAAACTATTCTTTTAACTCAATATGGGACAAATTGGTTGACACTGACACATCATAAACTTGTATATATTTATAACTTCACAGAACTGTGGTGTTTATACTAATAGAAATATCATGTTACAGTTAAATAATTATTTTGATACTCCCACTCAAAATGAAAATAATTAAATTAACAACAAACAATTTATCTTAATCCTAATTCTGAAGGCAACAATTTTAATTTCTGAAGAGGTAATCCTTTTGTGAATATGTCTGCAAGTTGATTAGCTGTGGAAATATAAGTTAAAGTTATTAATCCTGATTTTATTTCCCTAATAAAATGATATTTTATATCAACATGCTTGGTTCGTTTGTGATCAGAAGGATTCTTTGCAATTGAAATACAAGCCATATTGTCTGCATTTATTAGTATAGGAGTCTGAATATGTATGTTGATACTGTCACTGAGCGATTTGAGCTAAAGTGCCTCTTTTGTTCCTTCGAAAACTGCTATATATTCTGCTTCAGTAGATGATATTGCAACTGTACTTTGCCGCCGACTATTCCATGAAATGGAACATGAATCATTTGCTCAATCGGCATCGGAATCTAATACAAAAACAATAGAGTCCTTTTCTTCATGTTTGTGTTTCTTTTCGGTCACCATCATAAATGCGAAGCTTTTATCTTCTTGCACAGCTTTTAATGTTACAGGACGTGAATTGTGTTGTCTCGTTTTATTTCCCTGTTGTTTTTCTATCATTTTTTGGTAGTGATAGCAGTTTCTTTGAATATGATTTAATCTACCACAATAATTACATTTATATGGGGATTTATAATGAAAAGATCCCTTATTTCTCTGCAAATATCTAGGACTATCTGGTCATAACAAAGCTAAATTTATCTAATTTGTATCATATTTGTGCCAAATTTAGATGCCCTTCTTTTGCTTCAATTCCAAGAAGGTCGGGTATTGCCCAGGTTCTCAAATTTATAATAGGGTGTAGCAGGTATCAGGGCCTATATTATAAAAATAGGGATTTTCGGTGTTCAAGTAACCATGTAATAAAATTAAAAAATGTACTTATTTTTCTACCTTCATGCAAAAAGCAAAACTTCATTGAACTATATTTAGTGGAAAAAGTGGCTCTTTATTGCACTAGTGCAATAAAATGTTTATTGCAATCATCTGTCATTCTACTACAGCCTTTTGTCATCATGACAAACATAAACCTTCAAATCCACATCATATTTTCCTACACTTAGTGTCATCTAAATTAAACATTTTTTGGTTTTTGTGTGAACGTAGAAAAAAAATTGTATGCAATTCGTATAAAAAGTGTTTATTGCACTCGACGTGTTGTCCTACTCGGCCTGACAGCCTCGTTGGCCAATTTCACCTCGCGTGCAATAAACACTTACTTTTTGTACTTGTTGCATAAATAACTATAAGCATTTGTCCATAGAAGGGAATTATTATCTCAAAAATATATACTGTCGGTGTCCCTTGTTTAGAATGTCCGCTGAAAGGAGATTTAAATGTAAAGGAAGGCCCATAATATCGGATTGTGCTTTAAAAACTGTCCTTCCACCAGAGAGAGTTCACTGTACATAATATTAAATAAGATGACGGCTTCTTATTATTATTTTGCATGGTCTTCCTAAGATATGTTTAAGAATGTGTAAAAATGCACTTGGTCAAATAAATCAATTTTGTTGTTAGTTGCACTAGTAAAAGTGCGGGCGGATTCAGCCTGGCAATTCGCCACATGTAGGCCCTTTTGTCTACCCTAGCATCCCATCACCTCTCCACTATCCGCCCTCGAACCTACCCGACGCCCTAATGAACGCCAGGATCTTGGTCCATGATAGGCCTCTCATCTCTTCCCTTTGCAGCTCCTCGGTGCCAAAGATCCTATATCTTAGTCTTCCAAGGGCCGCACAATATCCTAGAAAATGGATAGGGGTCTCCTCCCTCTCGCCGCATTCCGAACATAAGGGACTCTCCTCTATGCCTATCAAATTCAAATGCCTTCTGAGTCTGCAGTGGCCTGTCAGGACCCCCACCATTTGGTTCAGGGACCTTCGACTAAGGCTCAGCAGCCACATCGTCCTAGATTTATTAGGTTCATTGAAGAAGTCGTGGGCCTGTCTACATCCTCCATTCCTTCTCCAATTCCCTCCTAGTGTTTGATAGGCCCATTTATTACCTCGCGTAATTCCCAAAAAGGGTTCGGGTCCCAGATCCGAGACAGGCTAGCAAGTCAGCCGTCTCATTACCGGGATTCCCTTATGGCCGGCAGCCCAGACCAACTCCACCTCCCTTTGTCTGGCCAGGGACTCCAGGGCATCTCCACACTCTTGAACAAGACTAGATCTCGTCCTCGGAGAGCTAAGGGCCCTGAGTGCAGCCTGACTATCAGAGCAGATGAAGATTTTCTCCTCCACACAATTCCTTACTTCTTCCTTGCCTGCTACCATCAAAATAGCAAAAACCTCCGCCTGGAAAACCGTGGAGTATGTGCCCAGCGAAAAACTCTACCGGATGTCCAAGTTTTCCAGATATATTCCTGCCCCAGAAAACTCATCCCCTACCCGGGATCCATCTGTATAGCATATCAGAGATCCCGGGGGAAACATGTTCTCTGCCCTCTCCCACCGCTCTCTCGAAGGGAAAACAGTGGTATACCTCTTTCCCAACCTTAATTTATCCTTTGCTTCAATAACCCTCAAAGCGAATACTGGAATCTCATTCTCTGCGGCTATAGCAGCGTGACCCTCTACTCGACCTTCTGCCTTCCGACAGCCTGCATCCCTTATTCTCAGGTAGGTCGCCATCGCCTCCTTCACAATCTATGTTGGGAAGGGTGGCAACCCCAACAAAACTCCCAGAGCAGCAGTTGGAGTTGTCCTCATCGTCTCCGTGATACCTAAGCAGGCCAGCCCTTGGATCCTCGACAACACCTTGGCCACAGTCACCCGACCCACACTCGGCCACCAGACCAAGGCCCCATATTGTAGCCTCGGCCTGATCACCGCCGTGTACACCCAGTGAAGTACCCTTGGGTTGAGTCCCCAGTTTTTACCTACTACTTTCCTTAATTGCCAAAAGGTTGCCATTGATTTCCGGGTAACTCTTTCAATCTGTGGCCCCCAAGACAACTTACTATCCAAGGTTACACCCAAGTATTTTACCTCCCTGCCTAGAGTAAGGGTCTTCCCATACATAGTTGGAGCCCTGAAATTCTCTCTCATCCCCCTTTTTGTGAAGATAATCAACTCAGTCTTCCTTGCGTTGACTGAGAGACCCGTCTCATCGCACCATCTCTCTACAATCCTAAATTTTGTTGTTAATCGATTTAAAATACAAAAGGTGTAAAGAAACAAAAAGTGAAGATAATACAATGGCGCATGTGATGACCTATTTTATTTGTAATATTATACAGGGTGATATATATATATATTTTTTGGCAAATAATGATCCTTGATACCCACACCTTTGTCACTAGTAAGTTTCTATTGCTGGTAATTTTTTGTTTTATACTTAGTGTTATACTAAATATGCACACCAAATTTGGTTAAATTATGTCGAGGGGGTTAGAAATAAAAATTAACGACACGCTGCACCTGGACAATGGCTGTCCTAAAACTCCACGTTTATACAGGGTGTTTCTAAATAAGTGTCGCAACGGAAAATTGTAAATTCTTCTTGAAAAATGAAACATGTCAAAACTTTACTTCATTTTTAGTTTTTTTCCAGTACCTTAGGAACCGTTTGAACTACAGGACTGAGCTTTTGTAAACACATTACCACTATTAATAACTACTTTTTCCCACCCTTCTTGAATTCATTGAACGTGCCAGTGGTGGAGATTTTAAGGTATTGGAAGGGGTTTTTCCCCATAACTTTTACGCCACTGTAAAATTGACATTTGACAGCAAATTTTGAAGCGCCAAAAAAAAATGTTTCTTTTTTTCAAGAGGAATTTACAGTTTTCCGTTGCGACACGTATTTAGGAACACCCTATATAACAAAAAAGCCCATATTTTTGGCCACAGAAAATGTCCCTGAATTTATCTACTTAGGAAACACCCTGTATTGAGAAAGTGAATATCATCAAAAATTATTAAAACTAAATATATATGTCAATAAGAAATACGTATTTGGGAAGTTTTTTAAGCTTTTAATTGTAGCAGGGCCATGCCCGCATTTAAAGAAAATGAGGTTAAGGCACATTTCACTAAGAAATAAATTTTTAGTACACGGGATGGTCCCCGATGGACAAGGACCTGTACGCTCCCGTCACGGTGGACGTGATCCACCACAACAACCAGAACCTTACCGTAGAGCTCCACTGGGACAAGTTAAAGGATATCAACATGGATAGTGATTAACTCGATGTATTAACCTTTTATATTTGTTTAGTTTTGTAAAACATTTATGGCTTAGAATTTTTTAAGGATTAATGTAATATAAAAAGTTGTGTTATGAAATTAGTTAAAGTACTTTGTTTTTTAACTTTGTTTCTCCACCGGTCGTTTCAAACTGTATAATCTCACTGTAACGATAAGGAAATTGAAATAAATCTTAATTTAGTACCACCTTTCATTTGTGCAAGCGGGACACCTTCTAGAGATAATGTTACATGTAAAATGTTTCAAATAAATTTAATTATAAGTATTTTTTATTTCTTTTGAGTTTTATTTTACATTGTTGCGTACACGGTGTGGCCCATGTCAAATGGAAACAGGTTTGTAAAAATGGTATTATTTGGTGTCTATTATTTTATTATCGGATTTAGTTCGAGTTTTTTTTTAAAGATGGAGCAGTAAAAAACATGTTCAAGGCCTACTTAATTTTTTCCACTGTCAATTTTTACAAACACTACCGTTTTTTCAAATCTAACTACGGCACTAGATTCGGCATACCCTAAAATGATTTTATACTTAAATTTGGTAAATAAGAGGCTGAAAGACTTCGTCGCTGGCCTTTTGGATTATCTCCAATAAATATTATTCTCTCTCTGGTAAATAAATATTAATGATTGTTCATTTAAATACCTACCTAATTAATATTAATTTGATTAATTACAAGCGTAAATAAATTAATTCTTCACTTTTTAATTCATTTTTCATAGCCAACATTTTTTTAGAAAATTATAAATGTATCTCATAAAATTAAGGCCTACTTACAATTATTGTTATACAGGGCTTTCGAAAAGTAACGAATAATTTTTTTTTTTGAAATTGAGAAGTTTTCGAAAAAAGCCCCTGGCAAGTCGATTTTGTTTTTAAAAAAGGTACTTTTTGACATACGACCCATATTTGTGACGTCATCGTTGTTCGAGATATGACATCAACTACAATTTTTTTAAATAGCAAAACCCACAATTTTGACCATGCCATTTGAAAGAGCGTGTCATTCTACATACATACATCATGAAAAATTATGGTGTTACATAACAAAAATTTCAAGAAAATAATGTTTGAAGATTTTGAAATTTAATTTTCACAACACTGTGCACCTCCCCATTATGCCACACCTGTCCGTGCTTATTTAGATGAGCTGTTCCCGAATCGTTGGATAGAGAGAAGGGGCCCGATTGAGTGGCCAGCCAGATAGCCTGATTTGACACCCCAAGATTATTTCTTGTAGGGATACTTAAAAAGACCGGTTAATTTAGAAGATTTAAAAGCAAGAATTCGTCACGAGATACATCGTATACCTCCTGAAGTTATTTAGTCGAGGCAATGAAGCATTATGATAGGAAATCTTTTAGGGTAGGACGCGGTTTTTTGCATTCGCTTGCAAAAATTATTTATATCATTTGTACCTACTGTGTACCTATTACAAACCGGAAGTTGCATTGCTGCAGCCAAAAATGCATGCAAAAAATGCATTCTTTGAGAGGCCTTTTGGCAAATTTAATAACTTCGTAAATAAGAGTCAGAATTGGCTCAAGTCGGGTACCCGGGGGTTTTCGAGGTCGCTGATCACGATTATGATGTTCAAATTGACCCCCCGAACACCTGGAGCTCAGGAACGCCTATCCCGAACTTTATGCGAGAGAGGAGAGAAACTGAGCACTCGGGGGTTTTTTGGGTCGCTGAATTCGAATATACCATCGGCGCACACCGCACGGACACCTGGTGGGCCCCAACCTGGACGTCATCTTCGAGAATTTTTCTGGAAATATCGACAATAACGAACCGAAAATCGTTATGGGGGCTTTTTGTGTGCGCTGAATCCGAATTTTATTTGGAAAACAACCACCCGAACACCTGGTGCGCCCTAACCTAGCCCTGAACATCATCCCCGAGGGTTTTCCAGACATAATTGAAAAAAACCTGAAAGTCGTTACTGGGGTTTTTGGGTCGCTGAATTCAAATATAGTACCGGCGAACACCCCACGGATCCTGGTGCGCCCTACCCTGGCTCTGAACGTCATCCCCGAGGGTTTTCGAGCCCCAATTGCAAAAGACCAACCAAAAATTGTTACTGGGGGTTTTTTGAGTCGCTTCATTCAAATATAGCACTGACGAACACCACGGACACCTGGTGGGTCCCAAATTGGACGCGGACGTCATCTTCCAGGAAACAACTACTCTGCGGGCTAATGCCCCGACCAGCATTGAATTACACCTGGAAAACCTATAGCAACAGCTAGAGTCATTCGTGAGAAGCCCACCAGACATATACCAGCTAATAACCTCGAAACCGGTACATGTCTGGTGGGGTAGAGATATTATTATTATTATTCGCAAACTTTGCATTTACTACAAGAAGACTTCTTTCAGTTTTTTTGAAAACTTTGAAGGGCAGCATCTCCTAAGGGATGAACATTTAACTAAGGTCATTTTTATGCAAAACGTATTCTTTTTAGTTGGAGATTCACCAGTACCATTTGTGCTTCTTCTTTTGAAAACACTGTTTTTTAATGACTTCATTGAAAAAAATAATAATATATGGCTTATTGCATTTATTTTACAAAAACATCAAGGGCAAGTATAATCCATTCACTATTCAGTATCCAACTATAGAACATAATGGTTGAAATTTACTTTTGTTAGCCAGTTTTCATAAAGAAATGCAAAATTATGTATAAATTCAGGATATAGATATAAATACGGTTTTTCCATTTGTACTTAAAATACATCTGTCGTAATTTACAAAAACTAGTCTAGTCCTTATTAAATCTAATTAAATTAGTAGGTACTCGAAGAAGAGAAACTTAAGGTTCTTCTGTTGTCGACGCTACGGAATAGCTTCCGGTCAAAGGCGGTTCAATGATGAGCTTCCTCATGACAATGTACATAATCCCACCAAGTATTATTTCACCCATCGCCACCATAACGACGATAGCCCAAGCTGGTAGGGCACTTTGACCTGCAACAATTTTTCCAGCGTTAAAATTGAAAACCAAATTTATCAAACGATGTGGAATCCATAAATATCTGTTGTATTTAAAATCATAATATAAAAAAGTAAAATAAAAAAATTCAAGAATTTTTTCATATTTTTCTATAAAAAGAATGCATAAAACAAGATTTCCGACAGGTAGATGAAATAAATATACCGTGCATCCATATAAAGTAACGCATACTAAACAATATTATTAAATATTCCCGAAACAGGTCGATTTTTAATTTTAATTTACTGGTTATTCAAATAATAATTTAATATACAGGGCGATCTACCTTCGAGTAATGACGTCATCACCGGTTTTTTTAAACGGATAACACACCATTTTTTCCCCATTTCCGGATCTCCCTTGCTCATCTGATTCCAAAAATGTATCATAAGTTGCTTCAAATTGGTACAGGGTGGACAACAATACCAAAATTACAAGTTATTTACAAATAATAATAATAATAATAATAATATCTCTACCCCTCATTCTAATCACGAGGATTATCCCAGAAGTCATAGACTTGTGCGGTAGAGGGGGCTTCATATTATTATTAAGCAGGCCGCTTTTGCGCCCAGGAACGACTTACGTTGGTAGTCCCTAACCACCATTCAGTGCATGAATGAGGGAAACCTGGAAAACCCCATTAATTAGGGGGTAGTTAAATGTCAACCGGTATCAATCTCTCACATTGACCCAAGTCAACATTCTTCCACCCTACCATACCCGCAGAGAGGTTGTCAATCTCTCCACGAACATAGCTAATATACGGTCTACCGGCTGCAGGGGTCGAACCCACAGCGATCCAGTCACCTCGATTCAAGTACTGACGCCTTAAACCGCGCAACCACTGACCGATCCAAAATGAATAGATATACTAAAAATTAAATGAAATTATGTATTGTTATTACAAACTCTGATAAACTATTAAAAAACACCCCAAACACGTTTATTTGTGATCTTAGTCTCAGCCGTGAGTTGGCTGAAGACGATGTTGACCGAAGAACTGAATTTTGCGCGCATATGATGCACCAAAATAATCGAAATACTTTCATTTCTAACGTCTTGAGGCAACGTTTTATTTGAACGGGCCTGTTAATCGGCAAAACACCCGTTTTTGGTCTCAGGAAAATCCTCGTTGGATGCAATCATACCATAGTACCATACGCAACAGCCACAAAACACCGATCAATGCATGGACTGGTATTGTGAGAAATACAATTGTTGGTTCATATTTTTTTTTATGAAAATTTGACAGAAGCATTGCATCTGTATTTAGTAACGTAGCTTTCTATTAAATTTTTATAACCCTCGGTATTGTTGCCCACCCTGTACCAATTTGAAGCAACTTGTGATTCAAGTACTTACAAATAATATTATAAAAACGTAGGGACTAATAAATAAATAGATTGGTCAGTAAGTAAAAAATTGAATAAGCCTATACAGTGTGGAAGAAAAGTATGGAATAAATTCATTATTTCTAAAACAACGAAGTTTCATGAAATTTCCTCGGACACGTCGATTTTGCTTTTTAAAAAGACTCTTTTGCTATACCAACGCATTTCCGACGTTCATTTGTTTTCGCGTGATGACGTCATCGGATATTATTTTAAATAGAACCCCTACTTATATTTTTTCATAAGATTCTTGTAGAGCTTAACTTGCTGAGTTCAAAAATATATAATTTCAACACTTTATTTCTTCAACTTTCCGAAAGAAAAAATAATAATCGATCCAATAAACGCTGCAATTGACAGATGTCAATTCTGATTAGATTTTGTTTAGCTGCCAGAAACAGTTTCTGAGGTGACTTGATTTAATATGTTGTTTTTGCTATCAAAAGATGTAATATTCTAACATGCAATCTAATAAAACAAAATAATAAATTAGGGGGTCAAATACGATTGAGGCAACCAGAATTTAATTATTAATTAGTTACTTATTGTTAAATTGTTTTAAAAATGAAGAGTCCTAATTTTGTGATACTGCCGATGAATTCACTATATCCATTTTACTCTCAACCAGCCCATCACAGACACAAATGGAAATATTCACATTTCTCTCAAGCCGATTTTATTGGATCGGTTATTATTTTTTTCTCGGAAAGTTGAAGGAATAAAGTGTTGAAATTATATATTTTTGAATGTAGCAAGTTACGCTCTACAAGAATCCGATGAAAAAATGTAGGGGTTCTATTTAAAAAAATATCCGACGACGTCATCACGCGAAAACAAATGAACGTCGGAAATGCGTTGGTATAAAAAAAAGAGTCTTTTTAAAAAGCAAAATCGACGTGTCCGAGGAAATTTCATGAGACTTCGTTGTTTTAGAAATAATGAATTTATTCCATACTTTTCTTCCACACTGTATATCCGAAATTGTTAACATATTAATCCGTTTTTTATAGCCATGACTAATTTAGGAAAATGGAGTTGCATGACGTCATAATTTTACCTTTGTTGTTTTTCCAATTAATTTCTAAGTATCAGCACTCAAAAAATATATAGAAAAGCATAAAAGAACTAACTAAAAAAATACAAAACAGCACTTACGGTAATATGTCCTTGTGATTGTCCTCCTACCACGCAATATTTTTCTTCTACCTTCCACTTCCTCCGTAAACAAGGTGATTAACACTAAAATAATTACAAAATAGTTACTATATCAAAAAATTTTCAGCCACCGCTTTGCCTTACCTGCCAGGATCGCAAGATAGAAAAATCCCCTTTTAAATAACTTCATTTTTGGGCTGGTACTAGCACAGAACAGAGACTATGTGATCCGCGATTTCATACAAAGTGATAGATTTTCAATAATTTCTTTATCTTATCTATTGATAACCTGAATAATGGATTAATAGAAAGCATAATGTGTCACCTATATTTGTGTTTCACATTACTTGGTGTTTATTTTTATTTCGTATTTGGTACTAATTGTTTTATCTATTCTTATATTTAGCTCTTGTGATGAAAGATCTGTTCGTATACACAATTCACCACAATTTGTATCTAAGGCAAACGCATTTAGTAAAAACCAAGTACGGCAATTGCCTAAACCAACAAATTTTGAGGCGGTAAAATTAAGAGAGCGAAAAAATTTACTTGCTAATTTACTATAGGTACTACTATACAGGGTGTTCTGCATAAGAACGGACACAGAGCAGGTATATGCAGGCGATCATAATCGCGATCATGTTGCTGACCTCAAAATAGATATGCCAAATATGCCTTATCCGAATGTTGCTCCTTTTCGATCTACAGGGTGTCAAAGTTGAAAAAATAAATCACATTTTCTTTATTATTTTTCGATCGCATCGACCGTATTTTATGAAATTTGGTATAGGGGGGTTTCTTGGTACTAGAAATTCAAATATGTCGACGATTTTGGTGTATCTGCTGGAGGGCGCCACCAACGATGGTTTGAACCCCTTTAAATCGCTACGACTTTTTTGTACTACACTGTATCTCATTTTGGACTGAAAAAATTTTCTTGCCTATCTTTTCTAGTTAAAAAAGGTACACCTTGTTGATGTCGCTAGAAGCAATGGCTTCCGAGAAAAACGCATCTAAATCACATGAAGCATGCAATTTATCTAACAGTAAAGTCAAATTGTTGCGTAAGTAATGGGCCATACTGTAACAGCATAATACTGTGACCAAAATAAGTCGATTTACTTTAGCTTATCCTAAAAAAATCCAAAAATCCACCAATATCAATAATATCAAAGATACAGGGTGTCAAAATGGATGAAATAAATCACATTTTCTTTCTTATAGACATAGCAATTTTTTTTTTCGAAATATTTGGCCAAACTTTGAAGACCTGTAACTCCGCCTGTGTCGGTTCTTATGCGGATCACCCTGTATACATTTCGTCTAGAGCCATTTTGTCTAATTACTAAATCCTGGTTCTGTTTACAAAACGTATTATATTTGAAACGAAAATATTCTATTTATTAGATCTATATTTGTACACAGTCAAAAATATGAAGATTCAATACATTTTGAAAAAAATATATACAGGTTGTCCCGAAATTAATGCAACATAGAGCAAGCCGCATTATTTTGTCGTCAGGCAGCTACTCTTGCTCTATGTTGCATTAATTTCAGGACACGCTGTATATTCATTATAATGCTAAGGTAAAATATTGTTAGTATTGGAGGAATGATTCTTCCTTTCGTGTCGAGGATATATTTATGCTTCCGCGCGTTCCACCTGTTGATATCTGGCTTGGAGAGGTTTGTCTAGAATGCAGATCTTCAAGAGAACGTACAGCACTCCTCCGAAGGCGATCTGAGCTATGCCTACGAGGAGCGCCACAACCCAACCGGGAATGGCTGATGCTCCTGTAAAAAAAAACAGTTATTTTTGTATCTACACTCACCGGTAAAAAAAAAACCGGTCGGGAAAAAAACTTCGACTTTTTGTTGCGCCCCGTATATGCTCAAATTAAATTTCGAATAAAAATTTCCGACATAGCATCAGTTCCTGAGAAATCAATGTTCGGTTCGCGAGGAAGCCAACTTTAAAATTGTGGCTAGTTTTTAGTGGCCGGTTTTTTTGCCGGTGAGTGTAGTTCGGTAGTGGATTCTATTCTGGATGATTCTATACAAAATAAAATTTCAATCTCAAATGAAATGTTACTATCTTCAGCAGAACATACGAAACTTTCTAATAATACCACGCACGCAGTAAACTTAAACAATTACAACAGCAGTCTCATCGAACACCCAGAACTAAAAGCTACGATAACTGACAGCACTGGATCTGGCATAAATGTAACTGACTGCACTTTCAATTTACATTCGTAAATCTAAGGAGAGAGAAGAGTTTCTGGCAACAACATATCTTCTCTGCGTGAAGGGTTGAACCGACAAGATAGGTCGCCTCTTGAAGAAGAGGAAAATCAACACTATCTTCAGCACAACAGGGAAGATAATGCCAGCCTTCCCCAAGACACCTAGAAGTTGTGAAGATCTCCAAGGTCCCGGTGTATACAGTATATCTTGTACATGTGGCAAGGTGTACAAAGAGCAAACGAGTAACACATCAGCACTAGACTGAAGGAGCACAAGAGCCATCTTAAGAATAACCACGTGGAGAAGTCAGCCGTTGTGGAACATAGAGCTGACACAGGACACAGGATTGCACTTGAAGAAACAAAAGTCCTGGTGAGTGACCGGCGATTCTGGCTCAGACTTTACAAGGAAGCCATCGAGATACACAAAAACCCCGGGGGATAGAATTACCAGGAGTATGGAAACGACCACCAAGCCAACCGTGAAAACTACCCACCGCAGCAGAACGGTCCAGTGAACACGACCTATATAAATACCGACTAGACATCACTTTCTCCAGTTTCAGATCTTCTGAAGAAGAGAGCGACATGTCTCTCGAAACGTCAAGAGTCTTTAACAACCAAGCCTACAAACCAAACTGTTTTGTACTGAAATGTTATATTTTTTAAAATGTATATTGTTTAATTAATAAAATCATAAATAAAAATAACCCTCTATGGCCTACATTAGAGAGATCCCCCTGAGCAACGTCACTACCTTTTTCTTCTTATTAGGCTGGCTGGCGGCTCAGGTGGACTGATCTCCTAATGGGAGGAGGTACAAGGGGCCCAATGGGGCTAAGTGCTGTAGCCTTTTTGCTACCCTCCTCTTAATTCCAGATTCCAGACTCACTTTCACTGTCAACTGAAAATTTAACGAAAATATCAACTTTTGATGACAGTTTTCTGAAAACAAAATTTGTGACGTTTTTCCCATTTTTTTTGTACCGTTCACAGTGACGTTTACAATATGATGTTCCCTGAATCGAGAGCGGTACTACTACACCTCTTCTTTTAATAGTTACATTAGTAAACGTCGCCATTCCCATGATTGTACTATTTGTCGCTGTATATATCATATCTAGCCATATCCTAGCTTTATGGCAGTGATAACTGATAACCTTAATAAACGAAGATATCTACGTTGAATTTCAGGTTAGTATCTTTTTATATCTCGTTAGGTAATATTATAATCAGGTATGCTAAAACAAGTCCCAACGAAACAAGCGCGCTATAGTATCTTGAATAACTCGTTCTCAGTCAAATTCCTGAGGTAGTATTACAAAAATGAGAAAACCGAAAATCAGTGGTTAGTGCAAGAGCGATTAGCGATTTTTTATAGAGAAAAATTTTAAAACTTTCATAGTAGTTTAAGTACTTAAATAAATAGATTAGCTATAAAGAGATGAGATATACAGGGTGTCCCGGAATTAATGGGACACGGATTAAGAGTAGATTCCTTACATCAAAATAATGCGATTAAGGCAAACTTACCTTGGTCCATTTGTGGCTAATAAAAAAGTTACAGGACGTTAACGTTCAAATTTTGAATTCAAAATTCTTAGATAGTTTTCAAAGGATTCTTTTGAAAATTTGGATTTGGGGGTTTTCTGGGACGAGAAAAACGAATCCGTACTTAATTTTGCTGTAGACGCTAGAGGGCGCTACGAAATGTACTCTTGATTGATAAAAACTGATTATAACTTTTTGATCAGTATGTGTACGAAAGTTTTAACAGAAAAATATTGTTCTCCTATCTATTTTTCACAAATAATCTATTTTATGTCGAAATAATATTTTTACAGTCGCTAGTTTTCGATTATGCAACATTCATTTTTTTTGTAGGCACCATATTGAATCTTGGCAGTACAGTAACAGATGTAGAATAAAAGTACGAACACGTTAAAATATGTAACACTACTTTTCTATTTGAAGAATTATGCCTAATCCTCATGGAGATTTTTATTTAAATTATTAATGGCGGGAAAGTGTCAACATTCCGCGAATTTCACAAAACAAGAATATTCTCGCTAACTTTATCAGTTTGTGGGGTCAGTAAGTTTAACTTGAGTTTCTGTCGATCTACCATGACAGTCAATGGCAGTTTTATGATGAAAATGATAGAAAATGTTGCAGTTGGCAAAATTTCCTAGAAGTTGAGACTTTTTCCCGCCATTAAATAATTGATTTTGTTTACGCCAAGAACAACTGGATCTTTTATTTAAATTATTGTATTATTTAATTCTATGAGTTATTTTACTATCAAGATCCAATATGACGCTCATAAGAAAAAATAATAATTGAATGTTGCATAACCGAAATTAGTGACCGTAGAAATTTTCATTCGACGGATATCGATTGCTTGTATATTTGTATCCCTCTATACCAAATTTCAGCTCTTCTGTTGAGAAATAATGACGATAGATGGCTTTTTGTAAAATCGCTATTTCAGTTTTTCACAATATTTTAGTAATAGCAGCAGATATCTTAGATTTGATTGGTTGATCTTAATGGCCGTCAAAATGCGAAACATTTTTCTAATTTGAAGCACCCCTGTATATTTTACAGTTTCCGTGACACCAATGGTTATAGCCACGAGAAACGAACTACCCTGTATACACAATTTTCTTACTAGTGCAGTTCTTCATCTAAAATGCCTTAAAATAGAATTACCCAGTTACGATTGTGAACTTTGTTGGTACTTTGCAGTTTGTATCTAAATTTTTCCGCTCTCCCTGGTATATAATTTACGAGCCGTCACTGGAGAGACCAAGTTATTTAATAAGATGTCACTCGCTTCCTTTTCAAAAAAAAATATTTTAAATCAAACTTACTCATGTAGGTTCTTGTAAGTGTTTTGCGACCTCTTAAAATTTTCCTCCTTGCTTCCACCTCTTGAGAGAAAGTTAGTAAAATCACTAAAAACATAATTTTTTTATTAAAAAAGGCCCCCATATAATAATTGCATATAATAATAATAAATAATAATAATAATAATATCTCTACCCCTCATTTTAATCACAAGTCGGTATGTATATACATATATTAATTATACTAACCTAACAGGATAAAAGATATTCTGAAAAACTTTCGAAAACTCTTCATCTTCGTTTTACACTTGTTTTAACACTTTAAAATATGCGACTGTTAAGCTGCAAACAACTCATTTATCTCCTTATCAGTATATTTGCCTAGTGAATCTTACAACCTGGATGAAACTATTCAGGTAAAGCAAATATTATTCTTTATAGTCGTTTCTAATTAATATGTATCATTTGTAATTCTTAATAAACTGTACGTATATTGCAGGTATTTCTAAAATGATTAAATTTCTATAATTTCATTTGATAAACAATTCTTTATAAAAATATATAAAAAAAATTAAGACTTTTATTTGTAAGACACTAATAAACAACATGTTTTCCTTTATTGTGTACTATTATATTTTCAGTGTATAAAATAATATATTATTTTTATTATTTATTTTTAAAATAGTTCATAAATGTAATTTTAAAAGTTAGGCAACACATCATACAGTCAGAAAGTATAATATGTTGATAATATTAAAATTATTGAATTATTGCATCTCTTATGTGATACATTTTTTTAATTACATATACCTACACAAATGAAGCAATACATGTTTTTTTATTTGATTATAGTTATTTGTAGTTATTTACAGTTTGCTACAGTGTCGGCGTTAGTGACTATTTATTATAGTAGTTGGCACAACTGAATAATTTGACATTTGACACATTTCATCTGAAATAAAAGTTAAGCACGTTTTTTTGATTATTTTACCGGCTACATTCCTTTCCAGAAAATTTAAACAAAAATGAACAACGTATTCAAAGTCGCGATCAGATTAAGTGGCCTCAGATCGTTGCTAAATCCTGCAAAAAACGTGGTGTCTGTCACTAACGCTAACCAACACAGGCAATTTGCAAGAAATTTGTGGTACATGTGCCATTCGCACAATGAAGGCAAATTACGAGAGGTGAAACACAATTACTTGTGCAGCTGCGGATGTGGTGGCAGAGGAATTCACACCAAAGGTAGATAATTTATTTTCGGTATTCTGTCTACTTGGAATCTTGTATAAACTATTATTTCAAGACAATTGGTTTATTGAAATTAATAATTATTGTGTTTTAGGTGAGAAGGAACTGGTAGAGTTTTTAACTGAAGAAATTTTGGCAGAAAGAAAAGCCCAGAAAGTTAAAACGATCCCAACCGAAATAGAGGGATTTAAAGCTAGTTTGAACGGAGCTGAGGTAACACTTACGAAAAAGACTGATAATGAAACGTAAGTGCTTTTCCTTTTCCTGAAAGAACAGTTGCTGTTATTCGTTTTTGTAGGATTAAAATAAGTTTCAATGTGAATCACAGCGTTGATACTGACGCTGAACCAGAACTACATGAAAACCTAGATAAACCGGAAATTGGAGAGTTGAAATCAAAGCCATCGTTTAAGGTTGATCTTGTTAGAGGAAATACAACTCTTACTCTTTCGTGTTCGTTCATCAATCCTAACGATCAGGAAGAAGGATACAGTAAGTATAACAGTTGTGTGCAAATGTAGTATTAGCAATGTCTTCTTTTTGTAGATGATGTGTTTGGTATCGATGAGCTCAGTATTTACGAAGGGGAATGGAACGAAAACATCTACGCTGTTTCAGGGGAAGTTATAGATTCGGTAAGGACACAAACAAGTTTTACTAACAAGATTCTTAATAAATTTTTTTCAGTATTTATATGACCTCGTCTTAAACTATTTGGAGGAGAAAGGAATCTCCAATGATTTCGTAGAAAAATTATCGAATTACAGCACCTCATATGAACACAGCGCCTATATAAGTCTCCTAGAAGGACTGTCGAAGTTCGTGTCAGGCAAATGAATCTAGTTTTAGAAGCGTAATGTAAGATTAAAATGTATCGTTTAAGATTTGTTATATGTGTTAACTCGAAAGTTTTCAATAAATAGGCCAGTTAGACATGTCTGTTTTTATTTGTTGGGATCAAAAGAATGTATTTCTTAAACAGAAATGCTAATTTCTAACAGCATAGGAGGCTAACGCTGCTAAAACTTATTGATTTTCAGTCAAGTTTTTAAACAGTTCAAAAGAATTTTTTAATGTGTATGAAACACTGAAAAAAATTGAAAATGATTGTCCCAAACAAAATTTACGTTCTTAAATTAACGTTATCGGGCGATTTAGGACATACCCAAAAAATGTTTAAATGTACAGGAGATTTACAAATACAATTTTGAAAAAAAAAATCAAAAAGGGCAGTTTTAGAATGATCCATTCCATAGCTTCATCTATAACTAATGCCTCTGTAAATCTGTGAGTTTGAGCATTTTGTTACAGCAACCATTCACAAAGTCAAATTCATAAGAGATGATGATGATCCCTTGGACACGCTGTACATGATACGGATATAATTGAGCCTTGTATGACATTCCCAGTACTTTCGGTTCCAAATTTCTCATGTCACGTCCACGTTGCACTACCGCGCTAAAAGTAGCCGCATTTCTCATGTTTACACAGAAATTATTCACGATATCCGTCAACACTGATTGCTATACACTGAAGCCATTTTTACAAAAACTAAGGTAAATGCACTATCGTAAAAACGTTAATACTATAATCGGAATTCAGTATTCAAATTGAATGCGTTCCGATAATGCTACAGACTACAGTAGGTAGCCCAGCGATGTAAAGGTTGAAAATACTACAAACTTCAATAATTTTTTTCTCGTAAACTATAAGAGTTTTACTTACAAATTTTGTATGGTATATTGACTTCATTTTTCATGATGCATCTATTCCCAATTTTTTTAGATAAGTTGTGAATCACCCTGTATAATTTTAGGTATTAACAATATTGTGTGAAACTAACTACTCAGTGGACAAAAGCCCCAACCTGCGTTGAATTACACACAATATCTACCCATATATTCCTTATTATTAGCTTTTGTAACATTTTTACTGTTTAAGAAATTTAATTTAACGTGACATAAAAATGTTACAAAGCTAATAATAAGGAATATATGGGTAGATATTGTGAGTGTAATTCAACGCAGGTTGGGGCTTTTGTCCACTGAGTAGTTAGTTTCACACAATATTGTTAATACCTGAAAATATATGAAAAAAAAAAAAATAAACTATATAAGGTGACTGTAACTTGTTGTGTTTCTTTGCCCCAAATGGTGGTTTGACATGTCATTTTCTATGTCGAATGATATTTCAATAAAATATTAAAAGTTGGAATAGTACTTTTGAACTATTTTTCATATTGTCATAATATAGTTGCGGCAGGAATTCAGACAACTTACGTGGCTCACGTTACGCAATTGTTTTTATTGTCAAAGTAATTTTCTATGGTTGCGTTAAAAACAATATTTTGTAATTTAATGCAATTTATAGTACATTTAGTGTAGTATATACAGGTTAAAAAAAAAGTAATATATTTCAGAAGGTAATAGTATGAACCAAAATAAGCGGAAAAGTCTTAATAAACATGGGTTCGCAAAGTAACGGTTGCGGAGATATGGACCACTATTCGTTTTTCAAACATTTTATTTTATTAGGAATAAACCGACAAAGGAAGCTTGAAAAAAACAAAGTTACAGAAGATGTTCAAAGTGCCCTCCGTTCATTTCCAAGCAGGCACGACATCTTCGTCTCAGCAATATTCGAACTCTTTTGAAAACACCCTCATTGGTTTGGATTTCTTGACACTTTTGATTAATCCATAGCTGCAGCTCTTCCAGGCTATTTACAGGAGTATCATACACTAATGTCTTCAAATATCCCCAAAGAAAGAAATCTAGAGGATTCAGATCAGGCGATCTAGGAGGCTATAAAACAGGTCTGGCCCTTCCTACCCATCTATGTGGAAAAGTTTGGTGTAAATGCTCTCTAACAGCCATGGAAAAATGAGCTGGAGCACATTTGTTGCCTCTGATTAAAGGAATGTCTTCCAAAAACTCATACAGTGTGTTCTGCAGAAAGTTGAGGTAAGCAGCGCCTGTTAATCGGTTTGGTAAAACAACAGAACCTAGAAACCTGTCACCTACAATACCCATCCAAATGTTTAATGAAAAACGTGCCTGATGTCTATTAGAGCATGAAGAGTAAAAGCAGTAAAAGAATGTTTGCAAGAAAACGAGGGTCTTCAGCATCATGACGTAGAAACCAGCGGCAAAAAGTGGTATGGATAAAGCAGTTAGCAGTTGCTCGTGAAGCGATTCTCCAAACAAGAGGACCACTAATTCCTCTCCGCACACTCGTACCTGGACTCTGCTCTACCAGTGCTAGAATTTCTTTCTGCTCTAGGAATGGATACTGACCTTGGTCTTCCGGATAAATGGCACTGTTTGCTCAAGGAACCGGTATCACGCAATCTTTGATGAATTCTTCCAAACATGCGTTGTGAAGGAATCTGGCGATTTGGATAAGCGTCAACATAAAGACGTCGCGCTTCGGTGGCGTTCCCATTAGCACGACCATACATGAAATGCATGTCTGTTAATTCTGCGTTAGAGTAACCAGCGAAAGAAAACTTGTGCACTGAGAACAACTGTCAAATGCGTACTGTTTATTTCACTAAATATCGACCAACTATTATAAGAAAATACACAACATTTTTGCAAAATAAAAAAAGAGGCACAAAAACATAAAACATTCCACATCTCCGCAATCGTTACTTTGCGAACCCATGTTTATTGAAACTTTTCTGCTTATTTTGGTTCATACTATTACCTCCTTAAATATTTTACTTTTATTTATTTTTAGTTGCAGATTTTAAATATTCTGATGAAAATATAAAGAATTATTCATTTGTTCATATGACGTAAGTCATCTGAATTCTTGCCGCAACTATATTTCACATTCTAGGCAAAATATATTCAAACTTGTTTATCGATATTAGCAATACACTGTGCAAAAGTGGTATTTGATTGTGGTCGGAGATACTCACATTGATTTTATAAGCTAATGGTACTTATACAGAGTGTTCTACAAACTCGATGATAAAACTTTGACACATGGTAGCTGGGTTAACGTCAAACATTTTTTCTTATATGGACATAGACCTGAATCGTTTTTGTTTAGAAATTGCAAGCTTTTAAAAGAATATAATCATTTTCTAAATAGGGTATGTCAGCAAGTTTTAATAGCATGGCCACCAAGTTCCCCAGATCTAAATTGTTTGGATTTTGATTTTTGTGGATATCAGCTTGTCTACCATGTTGAAATCACTACTCGTCATCAGTTACTTGAAAGAATTCAGAAGGCAGCTAAGCATATAAGAAATTATCCGAATCTCATCCATCGAGTGAGGGAATCTTTAGTTCACCGATGTGAGACTTGCATTCGAGCCGAGAGTTGACATTGAACAATATTTATCTTAAAATTTGTTAATAAACGTTAACTAATCTTTAAACTGTAGACACAAATAATATTTATTGTTATAGCAACCATATCGGTCAGTGGTCGCGCGGTTTAAGGCGTCAGTACTTGAATCGAGGTGACTGGATCGCTGTGGGTTTGACCCCCGCAGCCGGTAGACTGTATATAAGCTATATTCGTGGACAGCTTAGCACCCTCTCTCTGGGTATGGTAGGGTGGAAGAATGTTGGCTTGGGTCAATGTGAGATATTGATACCGGTTGACGTTTGACTACCCTTCTAATTAATGAGGTTTTCCAGGTTTCCCTCATTCCTGCACTGAATGGTGGTTAGGGCCTACCAACGTAAGTCGTTCCTGGGCGCAAATGCGGCCTGCTTAATAATAATATGCCGTCCCCTCTCCCGCACAAGTCTTCGACTCTTGGGCTAATCCTCGTGATTAGAATGAGGGGTAGAGATATTATTATTATTATTATATAGGCTTCTCCAACAGTACTCATATATGGATCAGTCTCAAACCGTCAGAAATCGTCCATTTATTCTTTACATTATTATACGGTACTTTTAAGTACGATGATAACTTATTAAATTTATTTTTTAACTGCAAAATAAGGGATGGAATTGTAATGGCTGCGATTTAAATGAAACAAATTTCCAAGGTATGCTCACTTTATTGTAATATACGAATATTTTACACTCATCGTACCACCACGTGGCACTTACATCGATTGTCTTTATTATATTAGATAGCAAAATAAGTTTTCCAACAGCTTATAAAAAATACTGCAATAGCTAATATACGACTTTCCATTGAACGTAAAACACTTGGAAACTTAACCCTACAACACATTAGTATATAATCTGCACTTGATAACTTATTTATACCAATTTTTATGCGTCGTTCAACGATATAACTTCCACTATATTTTTACATATCACAGTAACATACACGAACATTGTACAATATTTAAACATTTTTTCTCTATATATACAAGGTGTTGCTGAATTAAACAGGGTGTCCGGGATAATGTGGGAAATCTCTCGGGTGCCGCTAGAACATGAAAAATAAGACAAGTTCAAGAAAAACCGATTTCCTGTAGGAAAAAAAATTATAGGAACTTATCATTTTATTTTTTCATATTATCTGCACCCGAGGGGTTTCCTACATTTCCCGGACATCCTGTATTACTTTAGGGTGAATAAAATATTGGTTCGATTTTGTTTTGAAAAACCCTGTATCCCGAAAAGTTTAAGTTTCCCAATATAGAATATTTTAGTGTCTTTTAGTAAATAACTCTTAACACCCTGTACATACATTTTGCCACAACAATAATACGTTTTACATATTGGTCCACTATTAAGTACCATAAGAGATAAATTTTATACCATTACAACTTGTCTTTATTCTTTTCATTTTAATTGTCTAATATATATTTTTTTTTATTCTAGTGCCAGTGAATCTTAATACGATTTTATTATTATTTTTTAATATATGTACATATCTCAAAAAAATACAAACACAAATTTTAGTAAACTGAACTGAATTAATGAACGAAGACCTCACAGTTCTATCACATAATATGTTCCAGAAATTCCAAATGGCACTAGTCATTTTCCATTTTTAAGATATATGTATTTTTTTATATGTACAGTGTGGAAGAAAAGTATGGAATAAATTCATTCTCTAAAACAACGAAGTTTCATGAAATTTCCTCGGACCCGTCGATTTTGCTTTTTAAAGACTCTTTTTTTCTATACCAACGCATTTCCGACGTTCATTTGTTTTCGCGTGATGACGTCATGGGATATTTTTTTAAATAGAACCCCTATATTTCTTCACCGGATTCTTGTAGAGCTTAACTTGCTGAATTCAAAAATATATAATTTCAACACTTTATTCCTTCAACTTTCCGAGAAAAAAAATAATAACCGATCCAATAAACACTGCAGTTGACAGATGTCAATTCTGATTAGATTTTGTTTAGCTGCCAGAAACAGTTTCTGAGGTGGCTTGATTTAATTTGTTGTTTTTGCTATCAAAAGATGTAATATTCTAACATGCAATCTAATAAAACAAAATAGTAAATTTTGAGGCAACCAGAATTTAATTATTAATTAATTAATTACTTATTGTTAAATTGTTTTAAAAATGAAGAGTCCTTATTTTGTGATACTGCCGATGAATTCACTATATCCATTTTACTCTCAACCAGCCCATCACAGACACAAATGGGAATATTCACATTTTTTCAAGCCGATTTTATTGGATCGGTTTTTTTTTTCGGAAAGTTGAAGGAATAAAGTGTTGAAATTATACATTTTTGAATTCAGCAAGTTAAGCTCTACAAGAATCCGGTGAAAAAATATAGGGGTTATATTTAAAAAAATATCCGATGACGTCACCATGCGAAAACAAATGAACGTCGGAAATGCGTTGGTATGGAAAAATAGTCTTTTTAAAAAGCAAAATCGACGGGTCCGAGGAAATTTCATGAAACTTTATTGTTTTAGAAATAATGAATTTATTCCATACTTTTCTTCCACACTGTATAACGATAATAAAAATTCGGAATTATTCGGAAAACACCTGAGCCTAAGCCCCTTGTGCATTCTTAAAGAGAGACAAATTAGTTTATTAAATTAAGTAGTAGTAAAAAACAAGACTTTTTTAAGTGTTTTAAAAACCTGAAATGATCCCAAAACCTGAAAAGTTCGGCTCAGGTGTAAATAAATATATTATTTAGAGTTACGCCTTTGCTATAAAAACTAGGTAACTTTATACTTTTTAACATAACTAACAATTTCCTATCAATAAAATATACACTATACATTCATAGCATTAAAAGAAATAAATACTTAATCGGTGTGAATCAGTGTCAACAATTTTTTCCTTAGAATGGATTCAATGTAGACGTATCCTCACTTGGACTGCACTAGATTTAGGAACTCCTCCCGGGTCTTGGGATCGTCGCGGAAGACTCCCAACATGGTGGAAGTCACCGTCTTGCTGTTGATTTTTTGGACCCCACGCATCACCATACACATATGCCTGAGAAAAGTCCAAGCTATTAATTTGTGGCAAAAAAGTCAAGGCAGACCAATCTGTTTTTGGTTATTAATCATTGGCGTGCATAAGGCGTGGCCGCGATTTGCAATCGATGCAAAGCTTACAGCTGTATAATAATTTTCTTCTCTTAATTACTCGTAATATAAATACCCAGTCAGGCTAGAAACAGTGTCCTCAGTTAGAGGCTAGCCGTGTGACGTCACATGCTCGCTGCAGTGGCTGTGGCCGTCACCTTTTAGTTTCTAAAATTGTAGTGAACGCGTTAACTTTGTAGTATATTACGTCGACTTACAGGCTGATTATATTAGTGGCGAAGTTTATGATAGGCATTAACAAAAATGTATTGCAATAGTGATAGTGCCAAAAAAATGGTGTTTGTTCTAGGAAGCACAAACACAAGAACAAAGACTTCAACTAAGCTATTTGAAAACGTCCCAAAGCAAATAATAAATATGAGAAAATGATTTGCAGCCGCATGTCAAGATATTCTGCTTTATCTATCTACTTATTTTATACAGGGTGTTACAGAATGATGTTAAGAAAGTCTAGGAGCAGGTTCTATGTTTAGAAACAAGAAAAAATTAAGTTTTATCTTAATCCAAAATCTATACCAACGTCTAACTGTCGCAGTTGTGTCGTTTGTCATTTAGTTGGTAGTGACCACTGTATACTCCACTGAAATATACTCCAAAATACTCGAAAACGCTCTTTATCCAGTACTGCAAATCTCCACAAATACTTGTAGCTGTGCATAGCACGGAAAGTTATTATTTGCCACGCCGTATCCACGCCAATAGATTGACCCTCAAAGATCCAAAGCTTATAATTAATAGAGATTAAAAAATTGTTACTTACGTTCCCTCCACCACGACAGCCACACCAGCCGGTTGCACGGCCTTCGTCACAGCCACTGCTATCTGCTTGGTGAGCCTCTCCTGGACCTGCAGCCTCCTGGAGTAGATCTCCACGATCCTGGCCAGCTTGCTGAGGCCGAGGATCTTGCCACAAGGCAAGTACCCGATGGAGACCTTTCCGTAGAAGGGCACCAGGTGGTGTTCGCACATGGAGAACATCTCGATGTCCTTCACCACCACCATTTCGTCGTGGTCCTCGTCGAAGATGGCGTTGTTCAGCACCTCTGAAACGAGAGAAATTGTGAATATTGGCAACATAGAGTCATCTTTTCTAATAACAAACAACAAATGTGTTGTAAATCTGATTTCTATTTTTGGGCAAATAAGTTTCAACTCTTTTTAGACAAGAAAATGTTAATATTGTAACCAACATATTTGTGGCACCCGCACATGGTCGGCTATACGCCTCTCCGTTGTCATAGCAATTGCCGTAAAACAGCCTAAAGTGTTTATATTCATAACTTGTGTTATGGCTTTAAATAAACTGTATTTCTGACAACAGACTAGAGTATAACCAATACCTGCATGTTTCAAGAAATAAATTGATTCAGTGACCTTTAGCGGTAATGATTTTCATGTTTTATAAATATAAAATACATAGTTTATACAGTAATAAAAATAAATTTACTGCGCCTTGCTCATATCTTACAAATACAGCTCTTCAAAAGAAATCTTGCAGTGTGTTCACTTTATAACTTTTTTCTTATAATTTTTGATTTTGAAGAATACAGAGTGTTTACAAAGCCAAATATTTAATACATTTTTTAATGACTCTTTCACAACAAATTTTGCATTGGACGACAAAAATAATTTTTTTAATTCAATTAATTCATTTGTGCAAAATTTATTTTATATAAAAGTTATTCTGTAGATTATTTAAATATTCATAATTCTAAATATTGTCACGGAATTTGATCCACTCACTCCCAAACCGACGACTGTGGCACCGCGAATTGCCTACGATTGGCCCGATCGCCCCTACACGATTCTGTTAAACAAACAAAATGCCGCAAATCGAGATGGGACTGGAAAAATCGGGAATCGACGAGAAGCATTCGAGTCGTACGAGAAAATGGATCTAGAGATACTGGAATATACCTGGAATATTCGTTGGGTCTATAAAAGAAGAATAAACGGCCGAGTTAGTTAGTCTTGTATGGGTCTTGTATTAGTGTCGAAGTGAAGTGTTTAGTTAGAGATCAAAGCGATTTAGACAGCGATTAATTAAATAAGTGTTTAGTTGTCCTGTAATTAGTAGTCAGTAGTGTACTGAGCAGTTAATAAATATTAGTAATTCATTAACGGATTGTGTTTTTCTGGAAGTAAGAAAAGACGGATTGGGAAATCCGTGACAATATAGTATTGCAGATGTAGTTCTGACATTTTTATAGACTAAATTTGAATCAGATGTTCATACGACTGGACCAGATTATTAAATAAGAATGAGGTGATCGGGATCTGCATAAAACAGCAATAAATAAACGATAAATAAAGGTTTTATCTTAATAGTAACGTCAACAGGCATCTTTAATCTTTATGTGTCTCAACACAGGGACGTAGTTAGGAAACAAATTGAGTGACAAAGTTTTATAAAATGTTTCTTTTTTCATAATTTAAATTCTGAAAAAGATTATTTGACAAAACAAATTAACATATATTACATGAAACATTATGAAAAAAATAATAATCTTGGGACAATTGGATTGGATTGGACAATATAAATAAATAGCTGGCGAAAACAATTACTAGATTATATTTTTTGACGTAATCTTGTGTGCCTTGTAGAAATACAGTAGGTACCTTTTAAAAATATATTTATTAACTATATCGTAGGCATCAGAAGATATAAAGTAACGAGCAATCACAATGTCTACAACTAAACTGTTATGTGGTGTATTACTCAATATTATTTTACGCGTTTTACAGCACTTTGTGAAAGCAATTTTTATTGCGTAGAAATTTTATTGTGATTTGTATGGCAATGCTAGTGCATTTTACATGCGCCGCATATTATGTGATTATTTACAATATTATCATAATTAAAATAAAAAAGGTTTTTTTGAAATTTCATGGTTATTTCATAACTTTTCGTAATTGCCTTTATTTTGACTATTCAATATTGGAAAACATATACAGGGTGAACCTTAAATAAGTACAAATATTTTAACTGCTGGTGTAGTTCGTCATATAGATCAGTCTAGTGAAAGCCATTTTTAAAAATTTCTAATATTTACGGAGATATTAATTTTTTTTTAAAATACCCACATTTTGAGGACCGCTGCTTAACCAAACTAATGAACCATATGATTTGTTGCGAGGTTGCCATATCTCCTCTAATATAAATATTAAGTTACATTTAACGTAATAGTAAAGTAATACGGTTAATTCTATTTTAAAAATACTTGTTTGAGGCATAAGGACAGTAAAGTTGGCTATGTAGTATGATACACAGCAATAATTAGCATACATTTTAACTGCTCAACTGACCTTACTATAAACGATTAAAAATGAATTTCCGCAAGTTAAATACTACCGTAAAGTATTTAGGAAGATATTACGTGATATTACTATGTCCAATGTTCAAAAATTATACATAAACGTGCACACAAGCTTACCTGTTTGTTAAAAAATTAACTATTTAATTTATATTCAAGCAAAGACATTTGTGTAACACTGGCAACACTGTGAACTACATGTTCAATCTGAAGCGCTATAACTCATAAATGTATGAAAGTCAACGGTGCTCAACAAGTTTTCTACAGAAAAATTACAAAATTTATTTAAAATTTCACTTTTTTATTTCTGATTTTTTTGTAAAACAGCTATTAATTATGTGTTCTACACAGTGAACTATACTGCTGGTTAAAATATTTGTACTTATTTAAGGTTCACCCTGTATATTTCTGATATTTTTCTAGTTATATGCAGTGGCGGCTGGTGCTAAGGGGCACAAGGGCACGTGCCCACCCTTCACTGTACATGTCACGAAGAAATATATGATGCTATTATAGATTTATATATTTTTTTGTAATTCTATTATCGGTTGCGAAAAACTACTCAAAACTTATTTCCCGTCAACCATCCACGCGCCGAACTATATCAAACTTTATTTCCTGGGAACCCAAGAATTGTCTCCAAACGTGGCTCATTTTCCGACGTTCGGGACTCCTCGGAGTAAATGAAATTCGCCGATTTAAAGCCGACAAAGGGCACTGAAATACGTGTCTCTGTCCCTTCTCCACCAGTCTCCACTGTCTCCAATCTCCATCACTCCGTCTCCCTCCGGCATTCAGTTTTCAGTTCTCAGTAGTCGCTTGCTTTGTTTAGTACGTACTTGTATATACAAATATATTTCGCTTGCAGAATAGTTGTGTAAACAAATTTGTGTTTTAACTTTGCTGGTTTTAAAGGCGATTTCTCTTATAGATATAATTTTAAAGTGATTCTGTGTATTTGTACATACTTATTAAAAGAAATGGATCCGGAACCAGAAATAAATTAAATATCTGTTAAAAAACAATCCAGTGCCATTTGATCAAAAATATTTAATTAAAAAGAAAGGTAGGCCTACTGATTTATATATTAATTACGAATCTACAAGTAAAGCTAGAACATATAATAGAGTTTTTAATAGAAACATATACGAGAAATATGGTTGTTCTGTGACAAATAAATTGTTATGTTTTGTTTGTTTCATATGTTACAGCGTGGACCAAATACGGACTTGACGATTTAAAGCACATAGCGGATAGGGCCAAAAAACATGAAAATTCTGTGGCTCATTTAAAAGTGTTTTAGGAAAAACTGACATACGTGAACAATTAGATATACTCGCGTCAAGAATTCAGACGTCTACGTCACGGCTGACGTTACACATTTATTTTTATTGTCAACAGTCATTTTTTGCAATTTAGTGCAATATATAATGCAAACTTTTAGTCGAGTATGTAGTTTTATAACTATCAGTTGCAGTTTCTTAAATATTTTGATGAAAATATAATGAATTATTCATTTGTTCATATGACGTAAGTCGTCTGAATTCTTGTCGCGAGTATAGTGCGTATTTGCGCTATAAGTTAGGACCTCGGTTAGAACATAATAAACAGGTGGAAAAAATCGTCACATTTTGCGTCGTTTAATAATGTGTATAAAGTTTTTTGTGGAGCCTTCGAATTAGCCTTGCGAGGTCATGATGAGAAGACTTCGTTCAAAAATCCAGGCATTTATATAGGTTTAATTAACTTTTCTGCAGAATTACATTCTGTTCTTGCAATACATTTAAATGAATCTAAATTTATTTTTTGTGCCCACCCTTTGAAAAACCCACGGGCCGCCACTGGTTATATGCCACAAGGATTTTCAGCGTTGGGTCACAATATGGCAAATACAAATATCAAAAATAAAATTTTAACTTTGACACAGGGTGTCTTTTTTATTATGCGACTTAGGATATAGGTTATGTTAGGTTAAATCTATTTATTTTCACCTAAGAAATCTGTGGTATCATTTTTGCTACTTCATTTAAAACACCCCGTATATGTTTTGTTAGTTGGGAAATTAAGCCAGCAGGAGTACAATCTATTAAAAATTTTATGATATTGCAGTCTTTATATTTCCACCAAGTGAATTTGCAAAATTGGGTTTTGATTTTTTTGATTTGGTATAAACTACATCAATGTCCTACTTTTCTCGTCCCTTGACGTGATAAAAACGTTCTGTTAGGTGTTTTGACACTTGTATTTTCACATTTTGGTGCTATACAATACATGATTTTATAAAATACACCGCGCACGCGTTCTGGACTTAGGATCTTATGATGTAGCACTTAGCCACGCCCCGTTTCCAAGAAAGCCAATTTTAGCGACGATTTAAAATCGGAAATTAAAAGCAGAAGATACAAATTTTTTGCACATAATGTTTTTAAAAAAGAACTTTCGATTAGTGAAGTAAAAAAAGAAAACGAACCCGTTTATGACTGCGTTAGTCTGAGTTACTTTCAAATCGCCACCACCAGTTATAATCAGTTGCAGCATCCAGAAAATCGGGACAACGCGCGCGTGTCGTGGCCATAGCAACTACCAGAGCAGCTAAATCTGTTCAGGCATCGTCATTAGAAGACAATCGCAGCCGTCGCCCCGTTCCTCTTTTGTTCCCGATCAGTCGCAGCGTCATGGGAAATCACCGATGCGGCAAAGACGAAGCTGTAGGTAAATCCTTTGCTTCTGGAAGCGATTAAATCGTCTCGGCAAATTACACGAATGATTCGAGTGTCTTCGTAAAAGGGTTATTAATTATATAAGAGAATTAACAAGCCTTTATCTTTTAATTAAGGATTAATGGCTGGTTAATTTCCGAAATTGATCATTCTCTTCTTTTGAGCAGAGTCACTGCCTACGGATTTTCACCGCAGCTTTACAATTTAATGAAGTCCTATTTATTGCGAAGAAATGTTCAGTATGAAGGCTTTGAATCGCCACAATTTGTTCCTACATCGGGTGTCCCTCAGGGATCCAATTTAGGTCCTTTGCTTTTTCTATTGTTTATTAATAGCTTACTGGATGAAGTCAAAACTCATAAACTTGTATATGCAGATGATTTGAAACTGTTTCAAACTATCAGCACTGTCAATGATTGTTCACTGTTACAACATGATTTAATCGCTATTAATTAATAACTGGAGTCTTAGGAATAAGTTAAATTTAAATGTATCCAAATGTTTTGTCTTATCTTTCAACAGGACAGTGTCAATTTATTTTAATTACCAAATAAATAACACTGTCATAAATAGATGCACTGAATTTAGAGACTTAGGAATACTCTTTGATGAGAAGCCGTCTTTTAACCTTCATTTCCAACAAATAATTGCATCTGCAAGTAAAATGTGGAACTTTATTTTACGGAATGGCAGCAACTTTCACAAAACAACCGTTTTTCAGATTCTTTATTTTTCCTAGGTCAGATCAAAATTAGAGTACGGGGCTGTAATCTGGAATCCTCTAGCTCGGGGCCATGCATTCAGTCTTGGGGGCGTTCAAAGGAAATTTTTAAAGTACTTGGCTTTTCGCACTGACGGAGTGTATCCTGAGAGAGGAACGGATCAGCAATTACTACTTCACCGATTTGGATGTATTTCGTTAGCCGACAGAAGGAAAATTGTATCGGTTTCCTTTTTGTATAAGTTGTTGCATGACGGTATTGATTGTGAAACTATGTTATACAAAATAAAGTTTTTAGTTCCAAGATTTCATTCGAGACGCAAGCCTACGTTTTACTGCGGAAGGCCTAGGACGAATACTCTTATTAGATCTCCAGGTCATTCAATGTGCAGTATATTTAACTGTATTGCTGATATCTGTGATATTAATCATGACCTTTAAATTGTATAATCTCTAAACTATTTGTTGCTACATTGTCAGTCTATTTTTGTTTTCTCTTCTTTTTATGTGTTTACTTTTATAAGTGTGTTTATGAAAATTTATGTATATTTAATCTAAGTATTTCTTGTAATTGGGCGTAAACCTGTTAGAAATTAAATCTATCTATCTATCGATGTATTTCAACATTTTATCCACGACCACGGCCAAAACCGGTGAATTAGGAGAGTGAAAACCGTGTGAGAGCAGGTGAAAAAATATGGTTTGAAAAACGTCATATTTGACAAATTTATTTTAATCAAGAATATTGATTGTCAGCTGAACACTAGAAAGTCTTGGAATCGTTTCTATGGCATGCGTTTGTTTATTTGTCAACAAGAGTGAAGAAATTTGAAAATCGACACAAACAATAAGTGAGAATGCTGAGAATTTCATCATTCCGGCTGAAATCCAGCAGAAGCCCAAGAAGCAACATTTCGTGTGTTACCAGAGAAAAGCAAAAGTGTGACCGAGAAAGAATTGATGAAATTCGATAACTGGTGAAAAAAGGGGCATAGGAGAAGGAGCAATTACAGAACTAGTGCTACTATCCTACTTTTTCAATGTGCAGAAACGGGTTGCTGCCTCTTCAATGTGGACAAAATATTCCTTGCTAAAATCAATGTTGAAAGTGCACAAAGGTATTGATATTTTCAAGTATGGTAAACTTACTTCATATTTGAAAGTAGAATCAAGAAATTATAAACCAAAGAAGGCAAAGATACTGGACAGAAACCAAATCGAAGAATTTTGGAAAAAACACCGCATGCAGAATATTTACAAGTTAAGGTAGAAAATACAGGATTTTAATTTTTAAATTCATACATTGAGCGTTTTATTTTGAACTGTTTACGGGTTGCAACGATCATGGGAGTCGCAGGTGCTTGTCGATGCAATGAATGTATGTGGATATCACCCATGTCCAAGACAAAGGCAATTACCTATATGTACTCATTTTGGATACAAAAACAAATATTTCAAGAAGTTTCACGATCATGGAAGAAGCTTTTTCAGTCAATGTTGTAGAAATGTGTCGAAAATACATCAATCTGCGACCTAAAAATGCCGGTGGGAGATTTTTCTTGTGGTTCCTGATCCAGAAAGTTTAATCGAACATGGAATGAGGCGTTCTTCGGCAACATTACTGGCCAATGCTGAGGGTGGCATTACCACTGTGAAGCGTCATGGTGGTTGGAAATCGACTACTGTAGCGGAAAGTTATATTGAAGATTCACTTTCCAGCAAGATGGCAATTGCTGAAAATATCCAGGTCCTACCTTACTCTTACCCTTATAAAATTGTTTAGTTGATATTATATAACTATTTTTAAGATTTATCATCTACATTTTAAATTTTCAAAAACGGATACTCTACGAAAAATTGGTCCCTTTGCAGTCTTATATCCTTTATTTCTTTCATTTAATTATTTATCGCCTCTTAGACGACGTGAATATATTTTCCTTTAGTTTACAAAATAAAACATTATCCAAACTACAACTTATTTATATTGTAGTGTTTAATATCACACAGTATCATTCATTAGGCAAAATATTTATTCATTTGGTGGGAATAACTGCATAAAAATATTTGAAAGGTTAAATGTTATATTTCACATATAAATAAGTGGAAAACTTGCGCAATTTTTATTATGATTCCCTTCAATAACGAGAACAATGAGCGTCTTTTTTCGATGTTTGTCACGACGACATAAATAAAAACAAGAAGCGACAGATGGTGGAAAATAACAGTTCTCTGTTGCTACTGTTTACAGAGCAGCCTAAGTCTGAATCGTCGCTGTTAAAACCTGAAGAAAAGATTTATTGGAATTTTTTATAGAGGGTGTTTTTAAATGAGGTAGCAAAAATGAGACCACAGATTCGTTTAAATCGATTTATTTTCACCTAAGGAATCTGCGGTCTTATTTTTACTACTTCATTTAAAAACACCGTTATTTGCTTACTCAATTTTTTATGAAAAATTAAATACAAGACTATATTTTTCATTTCACTATCTTATTACACGCAAAAATGACACAAACCGGAAACAGCTGTCATTTTCCAAACTTTTAAGAGCGAAACTAATTTATAACTTCGAAAGATACCAAATTAAGCCGTCTAGCGTTTTCAGATTTAAACAAAAACTTAAGTATTGTTACAGATAATGATTCGGCTATCAAACAGCATTAAAATAAAATCAAGTTTGCTACAATCGGTTACCGTAGTCGTATGTTTTACAATTTTTTCTGCAATACAATTCTGCCCTCCCCCTACCTCTTACATTAAAAAACAGAGTAAAATGTCAAATAAACAATGTTTAAAGAGTCAATAGGAGAGTCGAAAACCGTTCAACATAACATGCCTTCACTATTCATGTTATGAAATCTCACTTCGATTTAGATTTAAAAATTCGCCATCTAGCGGTAAAATTTGAAGCAGAAAATTATTTTAATAGACCTCTCGAGGTTACTTTTGTTATTAATATTTTTTCCGGAAGCTGTAGGACAACTATACTTGCGACAAGAATTCAAACGACTTACGTCATACGAACAAATGAATAATTCATTATATTTTCATCAAAATATTTAAGAAACTGTAACTGATAGTAATAAAACTATATACTACACTAAAAGTTTGCATTATATATTGCACTAAATTGCAAAAAATTATTGTTTTTAACGCGACCAAATATCGAAAATTACGTTGACAATAAAAACAAATGTGTAACGTCAGTCGTGACGTAAGACGTCTGAATTCTTGATGCGAGTATAGCTTCTGAAATATAGCTGTTGGCCGACCTTAACGAGACACTCGGTACATGATCACAGCCAGTTATTCTGATTGGGAGTGCGTTGACATCGTTCGTTGAATCATTTCAAATAGTATAAAGCTCTCAATCAACCCTCTTGGCCTGTGCTTGACACCACAATGAAATTATTGGGAAATTTTGCTGGGTCGAGACGTGACGAACAACATTTTTACTCATACAAAGTCTGGTGTTATTTGTACAGGTGCAATCAACGAATTCTAACCCCTGGAAGGAGCTTTGAGAATGTAATATATTACTTTCAGCTGTAGCCAACAACTTGATAAAGAACTACCAATTTGATAAGAACATAGTATAGGTACTCACGTATACCCAAAGAGACACAACGATGGTGACGGTAACGGGATATATTTTGACATGCATAAAAATGACCCAAATTTTACTCTGTACCTAAAAGCGATATCTTAATTATAGTTTACTCAGTATTTAATGTTGAAATCCTCACATTTTGCAATATTTATGTAATCGCAAATATTGTAGAATATCACCCAATGCATTTATTTTTTTCAATGCCACTATTATATTGTTAGAAAACGAGCGTGTTAATGACCACTGCATCCAACAACGTACTATCTCCGAGCTCTCGCCGATTGTACTGACAATTTGTGTCCGTTGTGGTCAGTTGTTTCGTTTATGTAGATTCGCAACCAAAGCCTCCTGCATTCTCCCACCGCCAATTACCTCTTGCAAACACTTTTTCGAATGTTCATAGACGTTTGAGAATTTTATTAGAAATATTGGCTGTGGCTGATTTTGAGCGTTCGAATAAGTTCAAAAGTGAATTTAAGTTTTGAAAATCAGTGAGTGATTGCATTATGCCCTTGTATCTTTATTTTTGTTTGTTTGTAATTTAGTTAGATTGTTTTTTTTTAGATATTTATTGTGTATGAATTTGTTTTTTAGTAATTTCATTTATAATTTATATTTTCTTTCTTGAATAACTCCTATGTTTACACTTTCATTGGTACAAAGAGTAAACTCGATTTAATACTCAATTTGGTATAATGACGCGCTAGTCGAAAGGTCTATAACACAGTTCTAACAGAAACTCCCCGATTGAGGCTTTAAACGTTGCTAGAAGACTTCAGCATGACTGAAAATCTAATTGGGTCTTCGATCTGCCCCCGAGAAAATTACAGACGTGTGTCCTGCTTGCGCCTCCCTTCTTGCCCAAGTCTGCTCGATTCTGGAGCCATTCAACAGGTAACGAAGTTAACGCGATACAAGGGTGACTAGATTTCTCAGTATAGAGCAATAAATGCCATTACAGTAGGCGTGGGTGGCACAGGAGGCTAGATATTGAAATTGGTGGTTTAAAAAACAAAGTAAACAAGTAAACTTCATGCAAACAAGGAATTTATGTAGGCGAAAAATGTTTTTAGTACCTAGCACTTTCTAAAATTCGTTAAGGCAAATTAAAAAAAAACATTTTTATGTACAAAATAGCTTTTAAAAAATATACAGTGCGTTCAAATTGGATCTGAAACGCATCTTGTAAAATTTATTGCTCTGATATCCAAGCGGCATATGTCTGGCGTGTCGCTAATCAATGACTTTGGCAATTTGCAGTCTTTCAGGTATTTACACATTTATTTTATAGACATCTGTTTTCTGTGACCCACCTTATACAGTGTGGAAGAAAAGTATGGAATAAATTCATTGTTTTTAAAACAACGAAGTTTCATGAAATTTCCTCGGACACGTCGATTTTGCTTTTTAAAAAGAGTCTTTTTTCTATACCAACGCATTTCCGACGTTCATTTGTTTTCGCATGATGACGTCATCGGACATTTTTTTTTAAATAGAACCCCTATATTTTTTCATCGGATTCTTGTAGAGCTTAATTTGCTGAATTCAAAAACGTATAATTTCAATACTTTATTCCTTCAACTTTCCGAGAAAAAAAATAATAACCGATCCAATAAAATCGGCTTGAAAAAAATGTAGATATTCCCATTAGTGTCTGTGATGGGCTGGTTGAGAGTAAAATGGATATAGTGAATTCATCGGCAGTATCACAAAATAAGGGCTCTTCATTTTTAAAACAGTTTAACAATAAGCAACTAATTAATTAAATTCTGGTTGCCTCAATCGTATTTGACCCCGTAATTTATTATTTTGTTTTATTAGATTGCATGTTAGAATATTACATATTTTGATAGCAAAAACAACAAATTAAATCAAGTCACCTCAGAAACTGTTTCTGGCAGCTAAACAAAATCTAATCAGAATTGACATCTGTCAACTACAGTGTTTATTGGATCGGTTATGTATTATTTTTTTTCTCGGAAAGTTGAAGGTATAAAGTGTTGAAATTATATATTTTTGAATTCAGCAAGTTAAGCTCTACGAGAATCTGATGAAAAAATGTAGAGGTTCTATTTAATAAAATATCCCATGACATCATCACGCGAAAACAAATGAATGTCGGAAATGAGTTGGTATAGAAAAAAGAGTCTTTTTAAAAAGCAAAATCTATGGGTCCGAGGAAATTTCATGAAACTTCGTTGTTTTAGAAATAATGAATTTATTCCATACTTTTCCTCCACACTGTATAAACAGTTAAATATTACTTTATAAAGGAATAAGTACGAGTATAATATATATTTAAAGCAAAAATACGAATTACGTACTCCAGTATTATTTTTTTTAATGCAATGTTATTATTTACTGTATTTAAAATTATTTCAAATATCAATCAATCAAAGAAAACACAACAACAAAATTTTACTTTCCGAATAACAATTGTTAATTGATTCCACAAGTAATTGTGATTGTATAAATAAAACAAAACAATTATTTATACAAACAGAATTTCATCCTTGATTTCAAGTAATTTTTATTCTTAAAAGATGAATATAATGTTCTTATTATACAAGAATAAGTCAATCTTAGGCAATATTTCTGTACTTGAGATGTATACTTAAATCCATTAAATATAGTTCTTTGTATTGAAGTGACATGTGCAGAAAAATATGTTAGTGGTTTTTGTATAAAAAATCTGGCAGCACAACATTGTTCTACGTCCCTGAAATGTACAAAATTTTATGATTTAATAAAGGGTACTATTATTCGACAATTAGTCTTCATAAATTGATGGTCAAGAATGTTTTATGATGACAAAATTCGGTTTTTAAAATTGTATCGTGTAAACCACTAAATATTTTCAATTCAGTGCTGTACATATAAAAAAAATAATAAAAAAGTGAATTTTCCTAGACCAGATTCGAACCCGGGACCGGCGGTTGGAAGGGAAGGAGCATCTACACTGAGCCATCAGCGACTTCTTTCATGCGTGTCGTATATCTGTTTCTTAACCAGGTTTTTCGAAACATTTCATAAATCTAAGTAGCTTTTAAAACAAAACAAAGACTCAAACCTGTCAACATTATTGTTTGTGTGCATAGATTTCTCAGTGTTTTGATATTTTGTGTTAAATTGTGATAAAAAACGAACTAAAAATGTAATGTAATATTTAGTAGTCGTGGATAAAGTATAGTATTCTACTCGCGTATAATGGCTATTATCCACTCGGTGATTTAGGCCACTCGCCTATGGCTCGTGGCCGTAAACTTCACCTCGTGAATAATACCCATCATTATCCGCTCGTTGAATAATATACTATTAAACATTCATTTGATATACTTACATCACGTGACTGGCGCCTCCGCCATTTTATATTATTTTAATTATTTTTGATTTTATCAAAATTATTCCTCCTTTTGAGTCAAGTCTCTACATAAAAAGATTTAAGCTATATCTAATTAATCTTACAATTATATTGCACGCTATGCCATATAAACAAACTAAATATTTTATATAGAAGTTTTGTATCTACAAACTTAAGGAAAACAGTAATTCAACATATACTTTTTTGCATTATCCTTTGGATTTTTCTATGCAATGACATAGATGCAATTTTTCGATGCAATGCAAAGACATAGTTGATATTTATTTATCTACAAATTTTGATATCTTTATCTTCAACCGTTTTAAAGAAATATTCACTTCAGAGTAAAAGCTTTAGCATCTTTTACGTCGGAAAGCAACCTTAATGAGCATAATGTTACATGAACTACTTCACTATATTTTCTCTCAATGTTTTTGAAGTACTTACAAACTGGACACTCTATGCGATCAACTTAAAAACATCCTGTACATAGAACAAAAAAGCAACCGCCTTCACACTGCTTCAAATTCATCTTATCACCCCACTTCCCAAGTCTTCAAGTAATAACTTCTGACGAAAAAAAAATAAAGCAAAGAACAGGCAACTCCCGGTCTCTTAAATTTGATTTGCTCCTAAAAGCGGGCGCGCTTCAAAAGGCCTCTGGTCAAAGCGGAGTCGTGAAGAGGCAGACTCGACTCGAAAAGCTCAGTTTCCGCAGCTTAAAAGCATAAAGCACCTTGCGAAGCGAGTGAAATGAGTCGCGCTCCTGATATCGTGCGAATAGAGCGGCACATGCTAGATTTATACCATGAGATGGGGACGGTATACGGTATAGTATTATTATTTGGAGAGTGTAAGCTCCCGAAACGATTTCGAATTCAAAATCTAATGCTTGAAATTCTATAGCAGCCAATTTTGAGAATTAAAATTAAACTGAATCTCAAAGTGACATGATGATACGGATGAAAAAATCGAAACTAACCAACTTGTTTAGAAATATAAATTTACTATGTTCAAAGTTCCCAGATAGCCCAGAAATTGTTCAACCAAATGCAAATCCCATTTCAAATGGAAACAATCCTGAAAAAATGGTATAATTAATGGATTTATTTCGGTTTTTTTTCTAAAAGACAGAGCAGAGAAATTCTACTATATTAGCAAAATATTAAAATTTGTTTTTTATATTCAAGACTTACTTTTTTCACTGTCAAAAGCGATTTTTTTCTTCAAATCTAACTACGCCACTGGATTCAGCATCCCCTAAAATGGTTTTATGCCACACTGTCCTACAAAATGTTCATTATCCATGTGTCTCCCCCATAATAATAAATCAACAAAACAAAATTCTCCAGTGTCAGCAGTTGAACCTGATTCACCTGTTTGAAAGCCAAATACTCTACCCACTATACCAGTTACGGTAATATTAATATCTTTTTGAATGGTAGAAGTTTACTAATTAAAGATGTATTACTTTATACTAAGTAAGATGTTTTGACAGTTTTGAATTGTATGTTATGCGTCATGTTCACGTTATGAGTGTCAAAATATTGTGTAATGTTTTCAGTAACAAGTTTGCTAAAATATTGTAATATTTTTTACTGTATTAGAAAAGTATTTTAAGCTAATACTAGAAAGGTGGCCTTGACTTTTCTTCAGGCGTATGAATGTAAACGTGACTTTGGCTGAACTCTCTATGGTGGGGAAAATCCAGCGCTCTATAATTTACAAGAGTGGTTGGCATATTTTTGTAATTTTTAGTGTTTTCTCGAGTGTGGTTAATTTTTTTTTCAACATCCTGTATTTTAAATATCGGATCGGGTCGTTTTTATGTGATGATAAAAATGTCATCAAAAATGTTTTTTTTAATACCACGAATTTAAAGGGTTTTTAGAGAATGGTTCGTTATTTTTAAACACTCTGTATTTGCTTTGTTAGTTAGTGCCATAATAAATTCCCTTAATTTTCAGTTTTTTTTTGCGGTAACATTTTTTTCAACCCTTTGTATACGGAACAGTATTTCGCACGTTCGACAACCGTTCCGAAGCGAAAAAACCGAAAATTTCCTCGAATTTGGAATTTTACTTTTTTTCGTCAATTTTTATTCTGTCAAGTTTTTTGAATCACACTATAAATTGAAGCGATACGGCAATGAAATGACCGTCATATTGTCTAGCTCATTTTTACCTCATTTTCCCTTGTAATTATGCAAAGTTCAATGTAGAAACGACCTCAAACCCCAGCGTTCGGGTACGGGAAACTTTCTAGAGACTTCAAATTTACAGTTTTTGGTCTTTGCCGGCCTCCAGTCGGCCCATTTTTCCAAATTTTCTACGTTTTATACCGAGATTTCATCGCCGAAGCATACGTTTGACGTCTTGGTGATTTGGTCGGCGGTGCGCCTCGTAATTGACTGAAACTTTAAAGATACCAATTCAGATTTTGGGCTATAAAATCATCACCAAAAGACTCGGATATATATCAGACAACACAATAACAACTTCTCGTAGCTGGAAGGGCCCGAGAATTGTTCCAAAACACATAATCTGTTTTAATTAATTTTGACGTTTCGTTTGACGTTCAAATTAGTTTGACATTTTTGACGTTTATGCCGTGCAAAACGCATTTCGTCTGCCATTCGTCGAATGTATAGAAAGGGGCGTTACCTACTCGCTCCATCCTCGTTCCACTCGAAAAAATCGCTTTCTTCTATAAAGGGGCGTAACCGACTCAACTATCTTCATTCCACATCAAAAAATCCACAGATTTAGGCCGAGGAGCCTCGGGAAAATGGAAAATTAGCTAGGAAAACGCGAAAAAATCGGCATCAAAATACGCCGAGGCAAGAAAGGCGGCGAAAGGCGTAGCGTTTAGCCGTTCGGCGCTGCACGACTCGCAAAAAAAGCCTTTGTGACAGTAAAATTGTCAATTTTCGAGTGAAGCGTGTGAGCGAGAGTAACCTACAGCTTGTAATATATAATAATAAATCAAATCTCCTACAATTCCTCGATATATTTTTGAGAAGAGTGAGAAGACTGTCCGCTCTGTACAGCATGTGGTCAAGCTTCGAATCCACCCACAATTCTTTCAACTCTTGAATTATATCGTGAAGCGGACTGCTGGATTGCATTAGCAATTCCAAATCTCCGCTATATTTATCTCTCCGCAGGAGCCTCTTATCCTTCAAGTTAACTTCTTCGTGAATTATTCCAGGACTTAACTTAGAGCTCGCCGCCAACCTGTTGAATTAATAGCGGATCGTTCGGCGGTTTCAAGTGGACACGAACACGGCTTTGGTTTTAGAGGGGGCGATTTTTAAAACGCTTTTTTATGTCTCTAATATGGATTAGTCGGGAGTAGGACGATAAAACGGGACAGAGTTATGTTGGTGCTGATGTAATTTCGCCTAGAATGAGCTGGGCATAAAAAACAGCAAATGTCCATTCCAGAAAAAATATGGAACGACAGTTTTAATGATGTCTGCGCTTTACCTTTTATGTAGATAGTGAGGTTGTGATTTCAGTCGATTTAACTTTAAAGATCATCGTGGCGTCACTCATAGGTAGTGGCGACAATAGAAGCAATTGAAATAGAAAAAAATACATAAAATTAGAAGCATTTAATTTTAAACGTAGTTATCACAGCATAGGTAGACCAGAAGTTTCACTCTGTTGTCGGCACTTTGATCTGCCTTCAGTTTTCTGCGGTGACCTCGAAATGTGAGTGCGATAGCGCATGGAACTTACAGAATCGGTGATCAGGACGGGATTAAGATTTTTTTATTTGCACGTAAAAGCGTAGTCATTTATTCCACATGAAAGTTTACGTTATATCTATCCACATTATACGTATAATAATTCATTATACAGTTATGATTGGGTAATTCAACATGTATTATGTACTATCATTTACTGCTACTAACACACAGTGTGAAAATTCGATTTACTTCTTTGGACTCTTTAAAAAAAAAGAAATAGATATTATATTATTGCACTACAAAACATTTTTATGTCGTAATTTTAATCGTAGTGACAAAACTTGGCCCACTCTTGTATACATTGCGTTTTAACCAAATAAAACCTCTAAATGTTTGAATTCGTCCGTTGTTGTAATGTCAAATGGAGATACATCGTGGTTGGTTATTTTCGCGAATTCCAGCGATATTTCTCATTCTTACCTTCGAGACTCTGATCATAGCCTTTGGTGAAGAACAGCATGGCTTTGGCGGCGCGTTCAGGGGTCTTGAGCAGCCCCTGTCTGTCGGGGTTTTCCCCCAGCGACCCCAAGAGCAGCCTGTAAGACCTGGACATCTCCGGAATCATATCCTCTCTGGTTGGCGGGCGATGGTCCAGCTCTAAGTCGTGATGGAAGGTGCATTTTTCGTGACCTGCAAGAAAAAATATTACAGGTTATTATTATATTATCAAATATTAATGGACACATATGGAAAAGTTATCATAAATGTAATCATGCAAGAATCATATACTGCTGACTAGAATTACATTACAAAGCTGGTTGTAATGAGAAAGAAATGGATAATTCTATCGTCTTTACTCCAAAATCTTGAATCCTAAATTCCTGAACTTCTCTTTTAAATAATTTTTGCTGAGACAAGAGTAATATCAAGATATTGTCTGAAGCTATTTATTTGTGGCATAATTTTAGTTTTTCTTTAGTTTTGTTGGGTTTTTGCCACACTTCTGAAAAAATAATAAAGATTAATTAAATAAGCCCTTGCGCCAAACGGAACAGTCAAGGGCTATTTTCGAAACTAAGTTTGCCTAACCAAAAAATCACACTGAAAAAGCAGATAAGTAAAAATAACAAAAATCACATCACTATCGCGCACCCGTGTTATTGACGTTTCGAAAAACTCTGTTTTCGTTCTCAAAATCGTAGTAAAAAATTTTTTAAACGTATGTCAAGTTTGACAGTTTAAAATTTGTTTACCTGCTTCCATAGAGATGTTAAATGATTTTTATTTTATTGTTACTTACTTCTTCTTGATACAACTGTAGCCAACAATGATCGATGTTAACTGAACAGTTAGACACACACTTATCTCCGTTCAACAAAATAATCGCGGTCTTTAATTTTCTTTTTGTTGCGTTATCTTCCTTTTCTAAAATTTTTGCCGAACCCCATTGAATCAAATGACCGTTTTCCCAAGCGTGTTCGCAAATTTTGGATTTTTCAAATTCCCGTCTTTTTATGTAATTTTTATGTTCCTCAACTCTAACGTTCATAGGCAGAGACGTTTCCAATCGATATTTAAATTTTAGATCTAACCATCACATCGATATTAAGAAAGGTGTTGTTAAATGTTTATATGATAGGGCAAAATTAATTTCATCAAACAATGATATTTTCAATAACGAACTAAAATTTATTAAAAATGTCTTAATAAATAATGAATACCCTCCAAATTTTGTTGATAGAACATTCAAAAATATTACAGATAAAACGAACACTGTAAGACAAATAAAGGAAATTAATCATACAATTAAAATTCCATACATTCCTATATTATCAGAAAAGTTAAGAAGAATCGGTAATAAATTTAATATTCGAACAGTTTTTCAGACAACTAATACTTTACGATCATTTTTGTCTAAAACACGTCCAAAAAATGATATACAAAATTCAAAAATTGCATCTACAGTATACCTTGTGAATGCAATAAACATTATGTTGGAGAAACGTCTCGGCCTATGAAAGGTAGAGTTGAGGAGCATAAAATTACATAAAAAACGGGAATTTGAAAAATCCAAAATTTGCGAACACGCTTGGGAAAACGGTCATTTGATTCAATGGTTCGGCAAAAATTTTAGAAAAGAAGATAACGCAACAAAAAAGAAAATTAAAAGAGACCGCGATTATTTTGTTGAACGGAGATAAGTGTGTGTCTAACTGTTCAGTTAACATCGATCATTGTTGGCTACAGTTGTATCAAGAAGAAGTAAGTAACAATAAAATAAAAATCATTTAACATCTCTATGGAAGCAGGTAAACAAATTTTAAACTGTCAAACTTGACATACGTTTAAAAAATTTTTTACTACGATTTTGAGAACGTAAACAGAGAGTTTTTCGAAACGTCAATAACACGGAAGTGCGCGATAGTGATGTGATTTTTGTTATTTTTACTTATCTGCTTTCTTCAGTGTGAGATTTTTGGTTAGGCAAACTTAGTTTCGAAAATAACCCTTGACTGTTCCGTTTGGCGCAAGGGCTTATTTAATTAATCTTTATTATTTTTCAGAAGTGTGGCAAAACCCAACAAAACTAAAGAAAGAGTAATATTATCTATGACTATGTGAAAATAGTTGAGTACATGATATAAGTGTTAAAAATTACAAAGGCTCATGCGTTTGAACAAAATAAAATCACTTTTAGCACATATATTATCATATTTTTTTCTACAAGTATTTTTACAAATACAAATCAACGCATTTCTTACGTTATTAAATTTATAAAATATCATTTTGAAATCCAATTGTCCAAGTTTATTGTTTGCTATGGCAATAAAAGTTCGATCGTTCGTTGACAAATAACTTCAAATCTCATAACACGGAAAATGATGAAAAAAATGAATTTCTCCCGACGGAAATCGAAGAAAGGGCTGCCCAAGTAACAGCAATAAAGGCTGTTTAGTTTTGCTCTTGTTTTATAAAGGTTTTTTGAGGTTCTTTTTGTAGATTAATTAGTTTTAAAGAAGGTTGATCTGCTACCAAATATATTTTTAGAGTGAAAGAATGTAAAACTGAGTACAAAATTAAAAACCAGCAAATGTGTGACATTTTTGACAACATTTATTAAATCAAAAATAAGTAACAAAGCAAGTTAGTCTACTTGACTAATAGTCGGTATGACCTCCACCACGTTCCAATAGCATATTGACACCTCTGTGGATTGAGATAATCAAGCGGTTAACGATCTCTTGTGGAATATTGTTCCATTCCTCTTCTGCTGCCAAGACTAACTCATCTGCAGTCTGAGGTGGACGCATATGATTATGAATGGCTCTAGCAAAAAAATCCCACATGTTTTCAATAAGATTAATGTCAGGAGTGTTGGCTGGCCAATCTAACCTATTGATATGTCATGCTTCGAGTGTCTCTTGAATCCTTCTTGCGCGATGTGATCGAGCGTTGTCGTCCATAAACACACAATTTTCACCTAATTTATTAAGTACGGGGTAGATAACGGGCGTAATAACTTGTTCGATATAAATTTGACTGGTCATATTCTGTGGTGTGCGAATTAATGGGGTGCGGCGGTTGAACATTATTCCACCTCAAACCATTACGGTACCCCCTTCATACGAAGCAACTTCACGGGGAAAATGTCGCTGTTGACGACCTGGTTCTCTCCATACTCTTGTCGATTGTGGTCAGTAACCAACCCAAGTTTGGTTTTGTCTGTAAATAAGACCCACCGCCACTGGCGCAAAAGCCAAGCCCTATGCTCTCGTGCCCACTGGAGACGGGCAGCACGATGCCTTGGAAGTAGAGTGGGGACCCGTAATGATCTTCTAGCACGTACATTTGCGTTGTGGAGTCGTCTTCGAATATTAGCTGTCGATACAACACGCAAAAGGTACCTTGAAAGTGGGCCCTGAGAGCTGCAGCTGAAGATGTGCAGTGTCTACGGGCATATTGCACCAAATATCGATCCTCAATTTCATTAGATACTCGAGGACGTCCACTACGTGGTCTGTTTTCCACTGTATCAAATTCTTCATATCTGTGTACTATTCGTACAACAGATGATCTAGGAATGCCCAACATGGTCGATATCTGATGATTAGAATATCCTGCATCATGCAAAGCAGTCATTCTTGCTCGGGTAAACGCAGAAATTTCACGTCCGGGCATTATAATGTACAAAAATTCAAAAGAACACTTGGCCAGTGTTAAATGTAAATCACATCATTTTTTTTATCATAACTCGCAACAAAAACTGGCTAATACTGATTGTTATCCCTTTAAAATTGACACTATTCCTTACTAAAACATCACCATCTCGTGATCACTTGTTTTCATGAATCGTAAAATCAAAAGCGTATTATTTGGCTCTCGCGGTACAGTAACACATGACATTATTAATACAAATTTCAACATCCTATATCGAAACCAATTATTTGCGTTCTGTTATCTCGAAGAGATAACTCCAGTGCCTTATTATTGAGTGTTAAGTTGTTAGAATGTTGTATAAACAATTTATTACGTTATTTAGTCCTACATCAGTATTTATTAGTCAGTCTGAGCTAAAATAATTAGCATTTTCGAAGGGAAATTCCAATCTAGTTCACTAAATTCCATGACGGAAACACCAACTATTCAATTAAATTCAACAAATAGTAGGAAATTCTGTAGAAAATGGACGCAATCTATGATAAACAGGATCTGCAGACACTCGTTGTCACCTATGGCGACAACTCTGTTAAACACGTTCCAATCCAAATAATAATCTCGAAGGGGAAGTGACATTATAATTTAAATAAATTTATAATGGTTAACTTAACTAGATGATCCTGAGGTTATACACGAAAATTCATGGGTAGATTCCATTAGTCTAATGTGTAAAATTTCCGAGTTAATAGTTTTACACACCATGACTTTTTAATCCTTTTTACACAAAATGTGTTAAAATTGCTAGTATTATAATACAATACACTGAATACAGTGATGTGTTAAAAGTACACCATTTTGTGTAAACTTAACACACCTTTGTGTTGTATACTCCTACTCCTGACTGGTTGAGCACAACTGCACAGCTACAGTATATCAGCGGTTCTATACACGTCAATACGCCATGTTGGTCGTGTAGCGTTGTTGTGTTCAGTTATCTCTCGTTCGCTGTGTTCAAATGGAGAACATTTAAACTTAAATTGAGGTTTGATCAAAGAAAATGGTAAGTACTTGCCTAAATATAACAAATATTGCTGATAATTATTGTGATAAAGCTAAAGCTGAAACTATAACTTAAAAATATTAGAAATTCACTTCACGTTTTAGATTACTCTGTATTCTGATTTTTTTTATAAATTTAGAGAATGTAAATGATGTTCAGATCATTACTAGTTAATTTTCGTAAACTCCTATTATGTAGTGCCTAAATATACAGGTAGATCACATCAATTCGCCACAACCAATAGAAATCTAACGTTTCCATCTGGCGCAAGCGTATCTGCTACAGCACAAGCTGTGTAATAGGCTCGCAGAGATATGCGGCACACGATTTTATAGGAAAAATATACGGGCTGCATGTACTATCGTTTGCAATAATAATGACACTCGCTTAAAACAGTTTTTGAACTTCTGGAAGTTCTAAATAGAAATTTTATTAAATCTCTCTTGGTGAGTGAAACAACTAATAACTAATGTTAAAAATTTAATGTAGATTTCAATATGAATACGTCAGAAGTTCAAAAGAAAACGCAAAATTTATTTTATTGAGTGTCATTATTATTGCAAATGATAGTATGTTTCTTTGTGACTGCGACTGTCCATTACCTTTGGACCACCCTGTATGTAAGCGTACGGTAGGTATGATATTACAAATCAATTGAGACGCGGTAGGTTACGCAACTAGCCTTCTCCGTCCTAGAGTAAAGTAAGTTGTTGGATTGCAAGAGTGCCTTGGATATTTTTCATAACAAATGTTACTCGATACGTGCGAGGGAAGGATGAAATGGGTGGCTCGTTGCGCAGGCTATGGCTGTTTCGGAATTCATTTGTTTTGCTTTACATAAATGTAAGGTTACGTGAGCGTTTTCCACATATCGGGCGTTTCTGAAATTAAACTGACATGACTGGAATAACATGAGATTTAGGAGGGTATTACAGCTAATTTATCGTTGTTATTCGTTTTTATCTATCTGTTGTAATAACTGAATGGATAATTTTACATTGCAAAGTCACAACTCAACAAATCATCAACACAGAAAAACGTCAATGGACCACATTAGTGTGACGTCACAAATTATGCAACCCACGATGCTTTGTGTCATAGGAAATTACATTTCAATTAAGTATTGAGTTTATTATAACGATGTTATAGAAACTTAAAGGTTACATTATAAGATTGAAAAAGAAACATTGGAATGTTGTTTATTTCTTTATTAATATAGACGTACTTAAGAGATTTATTAGCTTAAATTCGGCAAATGAATATTGTTTGTTAGTTCTCGATCAACCATCCTAAAACATTTTTCTGTTTGAATATTTTAAATAATCTTATTAAAATGTTCTCTTACTCCGTCAATAGCAAAACAGAATTCAGTTGAGCAACTACTTTTATTTGGTGTATCTGTCATTTGTAAGAAAACTTTGACTTACAAAATTTAACCACAATAGATGAGATCTGACCTATTTCTGCATTTTTAGGATTGCTTCTTCAGGTGGCCTCAAAGGTTGGGTCAAACATCTAACAATAAATTTTTTAGAAATTCAAAAAAAAATTAATAATAGGTATGTTCTTCTTGATCCGACTCGTTTCATTAGCAGAATTTGTATTGTAAAACACATCTTTCAGTTCCCTACGTCAGCGGTTTACCAAAAAAACGTAAAACCTCAACGACAATTTTCAAGGTCGCCATATCTGAAGGTTCCAAATACGTTAGAAATCAGCTGATTAACATAACACACATATTTGATTCTATTTCATAGCTCCGGGCTTGTATCGACTTGAACAAATGAAGAAAAATTTGAGCCTGCCCTGCAACTACAAATTGAAGTCGAGTCGACGTTGGAGGAAAAAATTCGCCCTCAATAAATGCACCCGGCAGAAGGATTTACTAATGTTGTGACGTCTGAAAAATAGCGGGAAGGTATTCACTGATAATAATTAGAAGTTGAAAATTCGTTATAAAAATAGGTACTATCTCATAATATGAGATACATTATTACAAAACAGCAAAATAAATTCTGTTTATGTAGAGAGGGCATCATAAAGCGTAAACAATATCAGGTTTATAAGTCTATGTGATGCAAATGAATAATGCTGGGAAGAAGTGAAAGGGAATGTGGTGCCGACATAAAATTATTTTTAAGAATGCAAACCTTATGATAAAAAATCTAAAAAAAATTGGTAACTGATCTGAATTGATGGGACAAAAAAAATACTTGATAAATTAAATAAGATACAGGGTGTTTTTTATCTTTTATTCTCAGGATACAGAGGTTATAATTCAATTTTTATAAATACAGGGTTATTCAGAACTTATCTAAAAGAATGTGGGAATAGATGCGTCATGAAAACAGGAGTCGATATCGTACATTTTTTTTTAATATAAAATTCTTATAGTTTCGGAGCAAAACATTATTGAAGTAGCATTTTCAATGATGTCCTGGTAAACATGTGCCAAATGCAACTACTTTTACTGCGGTGTGCAGTGAGTGCAAGCGTAGCCAACGCGAGAGAAATTTGGAACCGAATCATGGAAGAGATTCAGGTCCAGAACTTCCACGGCCTATTGCAGTAGTGTGTATCTGTTGAGTGAGAAATTATAGATAGAGGCGCAACCTTAATGGCGAAATGCGTATACAATCTACAAGTTTAGCACCCTGTATCTTGAAAACAAAGGCTCCAATAGAAAATATCTATAAGGCCAAATTCTTTTCAAAGTCGGACAAGAAATAAAGGTCTTCATGTTTGACGTTCCGTTATGATACACAGTGGTTTACAGTAGGGGTTTTTTGGGCCCGAGATTTGTCCGTTTGTCGAGTCGAGAGAACTGTTGTTAACGACAGTCAATTTTGAGTGTTCTGTGTGATTCAATGGTTTAACAAGCAAAGAAAACCTTCGTGAACAATAAGTTGCCGATAAATTGACAAATCTTAGAACCAAAGAGCTGCTATTACCTAATACTATCTCAGACCCAAAACCTGACTTTAAATCATTTGTAATTCTTTTTGTGGCCATATTAAAAAATTAAGTGTATCGCACCGAAGTGGACACTTACTATTGATGATATATTTGTGTTACTTTGTACAAACTGGGTAAGACCGACCCAAAATTTTATTGTAACTTCATGTATGTTAAACTATTTTATTATTTTTTTATTATAATACTAGTAATATAATAATATCTCTAGAGGGAGCGGCATATTATTATTAAACAGGCCGCATTTGCGCCCAGGAACGACTTACGTTGGTAGGCTCTAACCACCATTCATCGCAGGAATGAGGGAAACGTGGAAAACCTCACTAATTATGGGGGTAGTCAAATGTCAACCGGTATCAATCTCTCACATTGACCCAAGCCAACATTCTTCCACCCTACCATACCCGCAGAGAGGGTGCCAATCTCTCCACGAATACAGCTTATATACGGTCTACCGGCTGCGGGGGTCTAACCCACAACGATCTAGTCACCTCGATTCAAGTACTGACGCCTTAAACCGCGCGACCATTGACCGATGCATTAAAACGATTGAGACCAAAATAAAAATTTAATAAAATATATATTAAATTTAACAAAATCTTTTAAATAGAAAAATGTAAAATGTAAAGACATTTTACAGCATGTAACTTATTTTCTCTTCACCCGATACCCACACAAATTCAAGAATTACGAGTATATTTGCTTTTTTGCAACGTATTACTTTGTGTTATGGGCTTGCCCTTGTGTTTGTTCAATAAAGTCAATACTATGTACCCGGATATTCTAATTAAACAAAAATTAACACTACTTTCACGCAGGACAAAAATGAAGGTATGACATTGTAGCGTTTATCTGTAACATACGTTTGTAATAATATACGAGTGCCGCCATACAACAGTCTTTCTTCAAGGTAACCTAGGCAAATAAGGGAATGTTTTCTTTTCCTATGCGTAACGAACGTAAATTTTCAAATGGCAAACGCTTAAATCTCATTACTTCAGCTGATACTGCTTCGACTATCGCAATACTTGGACGTTCATCCAATTCGTTATTCTGATTTATTTTCAGTTTATCTGCAGCAATAAAAGTATAACTAGCAAATATGCTGATATGTTTGAGAATGTGGGCTTCATTCTAAGAAAGGTACACTCAGAAAAAATTTTAGGTGATATGTTTAAACAATTGTAAATTATTAAATATATTTTATGCAAATTACTTATAGAGTATAATAATATAATTTGTACATTTAATTTTACTAGTTTTGTCATAAATTATTTTTCATAATTTTGCAAACATTTGTATTAAATTATACAGGGTGTTCAATAAAGAATAGGCTTTAAGGCTTCCTTGGCCAAAAAATAACGTGCATTAAATCTACTTACTGTACCTTAGTGCAATTTTGCTTCAGAAGTTATAGGCTTGAGAATATACTTTTTTATTAGTTGGGTAATTGTAGTCAAATTTTGAAAATAAAGGTTTTTTGTGAAAAAAAACACGAATATTTAACTGACTTTTGAGCTAAATGTACAGGGCGTTCTGAGAGCCTGTCTCTCTATATTACTCTTTTCAGATTTTTTAAGATCGTTAAAAATAAAATAAAAAAGTACTTTTTTAGGTCTATCTTCTTAAGCAAACAAAATAAAATGTGGATAAACGAGTGTTTGTTTGAATTTATCTAGTACTTAATGCCTTTATAATATCTATTTGTTTTTTTAATATAATAGTAGGTGCATATCTAATAAGATACGGAGATAATAGACCTTAGGAGGACTTCTCGGAAGAACCTCAACCTGGTGCAAGTAGAGATCAAAGAATAGTGATAGAAGAAAATGCGAAAATTAGGACTGACGATATAGAAAATAGAAATTCTCGGAAAAATCGGATCGGATTGGAAGCACCCTTGGTAATCCTAAGCAGTTAACACGTTCAGAGAGTTCAAGCTCTGTCTAAGCTGATTTTCCAGTGATACTGCACAATTGTCAATGGGTAAGCCAAAAAATGCAACAACAAATAACACAACAAACATACAAACAACAACAAAAAAAAACAACAAGTTATAGAAATGGTTTTAGTAGATCTTGAATACCATTCCACAAATTATGCATATTTTTGTGCAACAGATAATAACACAATTTTGTTTATAATTCAATTAGGTAATTACATTTGTAAGAAATAATCACACAATATTAAATTGCAAAATGTACAATGACATTGCTCTAAATATGTAATTATTTACACAAATGTTCCTGTCACGATTTTAGGAAGAGCTGTTATGCACAATTTTAGTAAAATTCTACATGTATTTCTCCCTGTATAAAGAAATAAGCAGAAAACAATAGTATTAACATGATTACCAGAGAGGAGAAGAGTAAACAAATCAACAAACTTATAACAATTATAAAATCAATTAAATCTAACTTCTGTAATTGTTTTTTTGTCATGGATTTCCCACAATTGAAATTGATATAGTTTCTCATTTATTTAAGCGCAATACAATTAAGTTAATTAAGTTCATTAATTAAATTAATAAAAGACTCTTGCAGTTCTCTCAAGGAAATTTAAGTTTTTATCGTGTCAATACAAATAGAATAAACGACACCACAACTAGGTTGTTGATATTTAATTTTATTACATAGAGACTAGAGAGTATATCTAAGTGTTGTTGAAGTATGTGACTCGTTTTCATTTTATTCTATTAGCAGTTTCGTTGACTTTGAAATCATAACAGTTTTCAATGATTAGCGATCTTTCTGATATCCCCATAAAAAAATAAAAAATAATATGACAAAATTTGACTGATGTTTCTATTTGGTATAATCATTATACAGAGTGAACCTTAAATAAGTACACATATTGTAACTGCAGGTGTAGTTCGTCATATAGATGAGTCTAGTGGAAGTCATTTTTAAAAATTTCTAATATTTACGGAGATATTAATTTTTTTTTAAATATCCACATTTTGAGGGTCGCTGATCAGATAGAACAGAGCACTGACGTAACATAGACCAGATGATCCATTCAAGGCGAGGTTGCTATACCGTCATTAACATAAATATATTTTTTTAAACGTAAATCTGTATAGATTGAATTAAAAAATACTTGTTTTAAGTGATAAGAAAAGTACAATTGGGTACGTAGTACACTACTCAGTAATATTTAAACAATTTCCAACGTATCTAGCGCTTGCCTTTCTTATAAAACCAACAACAGTCTGATTCTGTTCATTTTTTACACATATCAATATGGTTTAAGGACAAACGCCAGTACGTCAGTCATTTGTTTTGACCTTAAGCCATAATTACAAGTGCTTAGAACAGGTAACCTTCAACATTCCTGCCTTTCCATAAAAGGTAATTTTACTGCTAACGAGAATATAAGATCAAAACGCAAAATAAAAAAACTTAACAGCCGAACATTTGAACCAGAAGTGTTAGCTTGGACAGAACTGAAAGAAGAACACGAAAATCGAGTTCTCCATGCTAGTGTGTGGTCAGCCTTACAATAATAATGCTACTTTATATAGCAACCCGTTAGCGACTTGTTAAAAATTTATTTTTATTTTAAAATGACCTGTGTTTCGAAGAAATATTCAAGTCATTTTGAAGGTCTTTCAAGAGTCAGGGAACTTTGCTAGTTATAATAAGAGTTACAAAACGAAATAATATCCCAATCTCGTTATTTTAGGTTCATACAAGTACAGGGTGTCCTGAGTAACGCTCTCACTCGATTTGTAGTTTTAATGTCATATTTACAAAAAAATATCAAATACAAAAATTGTGTCATTTTTATAGATGATTCGACGTGCCTTAGAAAAAAAAACAATAGAACATCGAATTAAAAAAATTATTTACCGAAGTTACAATTTTTTAAATGCAACATCTTATGTATTTTTTAAAATTCCGAAAAAGCATACAATTCTGATTACATCCATATGATATACTTATATATTTGTTCCAGTGGTTACTGAGATATAAAAGAAAATGTATTGATATATCAGATATATTCGACATTTTCCATTATATCTCAGTAACTACTGGGACAAATATATCAGTATATGATACGGATGTAATCAGAATTGTATGCATTTTCAGAATTTAAAAAAATACATAGAGTGTTGCATTTAAAAAAATTGGACTTCGGTAAATAATTGTTTCAATTCGATGTTCTATTGTTTTTTTATCAGGTACCTCGAATCATCTATAAAAATGACACAATTTTTGTATTTGACATTTTTTTGTAACTATGACACTAAAGCCACAAATCGAGTGAGAGCGTTACGCTGGACACCCTATACATATAGCAATGTAAAGGTGAATAAAACTTAAATTACTGTCATTTTTAACAATTGGAAATACAGGATGCACCATTCATAATGGGCCACAGAGCAAGAGGGACATATTTAGGACAAAATACGACAATATGCCTAAGTGTTGATGTGGAAAAGATACAGGATGTCAAAGTTGAAATTTGGTAAGAAAGCATTTTTTTTAAAGGAATCATAATTTATGTATTAAGTAAGACTCTACCATAGAAGACGTCACATTCACAATGCCTGATGATGAATGTCTCTCTTATTTTGTGTTGATGAAACGTTCTGATCCGGTTGATTACAAAATCTTATCAGGCGTCAGTTATACGTAAAAATGGTGCACTTGGTAGAACTTGATAATTCCTACCGTTTTTGAAAAAACTGTCCCAAAAGATCTTTGTTTACAGGTGATTTCAAAAATGCTGTTGAAATTATTTTCTTAGCGTTCAAGTGCTTAATAAAAAATGCATTTATTTACAACTGAAAAGTATGCAGATATTGTGTTTGCATATGGATAATCCAATGGGAACGTCAGACAAGCAGCCCGAGAATACCGACGAAGCTACCCAAATAGACATCAACCTGCCCACGCAGTCTTTAATGAATCGTTAAACTTCGAAAAGAAGGCAACGCTCCAAAACGGGCCATTCATACTGCTGAAGAGAAAAGTGAAGTATGTACAAATACAACCTTTTTGCTTTCATTGATGACATAGGACTTAATATTGTTCAAAATATGTGGTATCAGCACGATCGCCACCAGATAGAGGTAACTGCTTGGTTAAATAATCATTTCCCGAATAAATAGGGGAACAAGGTCCGATAGCTTAGCCACCACGCTTCCCAGATCTAAATCCTTTGGTCTTTGATTTTTGAGGGCATATGAAGGAGCTTGTCTGCTATGTTGAAATAGCTATTCGGCAGCAGTTACTTGAAAGAATTCAGGAGCAACTAACCAGAATAGAAATAATCCAAATTTGGAGGAAAAAGAGTGTATGTTTTAGTTGTATAGTTGCTGTATATACATTCTTATAATGTTTTTGTGACTTATGCTGTTTGTTTGTTTCGAAAATGTTTCTGTAGCTGTTATAAAAAAACATATTGCCAGTAGTTTTTTTATAAATCATTAATGCAACAAGAAATTCTACGTATTTTTTCTCGAAAACACCTATACTTTACGGCAAGAAAACAAGAGCACCAATTGTGATCAACATTAATCAATGAATGGAAATTATAAAAATGTTAAGAACGCAAAAGTTATCAACAGATTACTAGCAGTATGAATAGGCCAAGGTCTCCTCTGACGTTAAGTCAAAACAAATGTCACATGGCTTTAACGACCTTGAACAGTATATGCCTCAGCTAAAAATCGATTTAATATTTTGAAGGATTTCAAAACAGTTATTATGTTTTTAAATTTAACACACTGTATTTCAGTAGACGTAAGCCATAGAAAAATATACGTTAAAGACGCAATAGTATTTGGAGTGGAGAGATCTGAACACCCTGTATAGTACGTACAATTTTACTAATTTTTTGTAAATCAGCTAATTAGTAAACGTTAAATAAATTTAAGAATTAACTTTGATTTTATTTTAAAAAATATCCGATGACGTCATCACGCGAAAACAAATGAAGGTCGGAAATGCGTTGGTATAGAAAAAGAGTCTTTTAAAAGTAAAATCAATGGGTCCGAGAAAATATCATGAAACCTCGTTGTTTTAGAAATAATGAATTTATTCCATACTTTCCTTCCACACTGTATGTAATTGTACTTAAATTTTGGAAAAGGAGGTATTTTTGAGGGGTAAACATGAATATCTAATTGATTTTTGAGTTAAATGTACAGGGCGTTCTGAATGCCTGTATTATTTCTTTCAGATATTTTCAAAATGATTAACCATTTTCCAAAAGCTTTTATATTTTAGAATTGAAAGAATTTTATAGTGGCGTGTTTATTCTACAAATACACCTTAACTTCGAAAATTGACTACAATTACCCAATAGATAAGAAAATTATCGCAAACATTCAATAAAAACTTGTAGGTACTAAGGTAACATTTAAAGTCACATTATTTTTGTCCAGGGAAGCTAGCCTTAAAGCACGGTCCATACTTTCCTGCACACCCTTGTGTGTCTCACACCCGAGAAGACCAAAAGGCGGTACGGTACCTGGCGTGGTGGAAGTCCTGGGGGTCCTGGGGCTGCCGGGCACCTCGACGTCGTTGATCTCGTAGTTCTCCGACCACGTCTTGGTCAGCACCGGCCTGGCCTTCTTGGCGACGACGCCGTTATTGGCGCAGTGATCCCCGTTCGTGGTAGCCATCCTACACGCGTTTTCTGGACACGTCACGTGCGTCGAAGGTTTGGATTTGAATTCGCTACGCTCCGTCACGATACCGAAAACGGACTGACTCTGCCCCGTCTGGCGGAGTGTATATATCGCGGCAGTTCAGCAGGAGATCGCGCCGAAGGAGGAGATTTCGACGACCGGGATTCCCTCTCGTTGGCTCCTGATTTTCCATATACAAGATGTTCCGGTTTTACTTATCAGGCTTTAGCATGAATTTAGCATCTAATTTTTGAGGGGTTAATAAAAGGATGTAGAAGTCAATAATAGATCATGCGTTATACAGGGTGAGTCAGTTTTTTGTAGACAAACTTTAACAGAAGATAGAACTCGTGTTTTAAGAAGAAAAGTTCCTATAATCATATGTCGTAGATGGCTTCGTTTTCGATATACGGGGGTTGAATATAATTTGTTGTTATCGAATTTTCATTATAACTTATAAAGAAATACTTAGATTTTTTTCATATTTGGGGGATAATGCAAGCGATAAGAATGTTCCAATGCCAACGAGGCCGTCAGGCCGAGTAAGACAACACGTCGAGTGCAATAAACACTTTTTGTACGAGTTGCATACAATATTTTTTCTACGTTCATGCAAAAACCAAAAAATGTTTTATTTAGATGACACTAAGTCTAGGAAAATATGACGTCAATTTGAACGTTTGTGTTTGTCATGATGGCAAAACGTTGTAGCAGAATAACAGATGAATGCAATAAACATTTTATTGCACTATATTTAGTGGGAAAAGTGGTTCTTTATTGCACTAGTGCAATAAAATGTATATTGCATTCATCTGTCATTCTACTACAGTGTTTTGTCATCATGACAAACTTAGACGTTCAAATCGACGTCAGATTTTCCTAGACTTAGTGTCATCTAAATAACATTTTTTGGTTTTTGCATGAATGTAGAAAAAATATTGTATGCAACTCGCACAAAAAGTGCCTATTGCACTCGACGTGTTGTCCTACTCGGCCTGACGGCCTCGTTGAACAATTTCACGTCGCGTTAAACAATTGAGATTAAGAAGAGGAGAGAATGACCGATAACAAGATGGAAAGTGGAAAGAGACCTAGCAAATACAAGTTGACAGATGAAAAGAGCTTGCAAGGTATAAAACGAAATAAAGGATATTCAACCAAGCAAGCCATGGATATTCTAGATTCGCAAAGCTAGATTATTATTATTAAAGCTTTCGAGAAGTAACGAATAAATTCATTATTTTTTAAATTGAGAAGTTTTCGAAAAAATCCCCTGGCACGTCGATTATGTTTTTAAAAAAGGCACTTTGTGATATATGGCCTACATTTGTGACGTCATCGTTGTTTGAGATATGCCGTCATCGACATTTTTTTTTTAATAACAACCCCAATTTTGACCATGCCATTTGAAAGAGCGTGTCATTCTACATACATACATCATAAAAAATTATGGTGTTACATAACAAAAATTTCAAGAAAATAATGTTTTAAGATTTTAAAATTTAATTTTCGCAATACTGAAAATGATAATGATTATGTAAAAAATCGACTAAATTAAATGTTCAAATTGTGCACCGTTGGCTGCCTGACAGTAGCCAAGATGATTAATAAATTCTTTTTGGACATTATCAATAACTTCAGGAGGTATACGATGTATCTCGTGACGAATTCTTGCTTTTAAATCTTCTAAATTAACCGGTCTAGTAACGTATACTTTGCTTTTTAAGTATCCCCACAAGAAATAATCTAGGGGTGTCAAATCAGGCGATCTGGCTGGCCACTCAATCGGCCCCCTTCTCCCTATCCAACGATTCGGGAACAGCTCATCTAAATAAGCACGAACAGGTATTGCATAATGGGGAAAATCTTCAAACATTAGTTTCTTGAAATTTTTGTTATGTAACACCACAATTTTTCATGATGTATGTATGTAGAGGTATACGATGTATCTCGTGACGAATTCTTGCTTTTAAATCTTCTACATTAACCGGTCTAGTAACGTATACTTTGCTTTTTAAGTATCCCCACAAGAAATAATCTAGGGGTGTCAAATCAGGCGATCTGGCTGGCCACTCAATCGGCCCCCTTCTCCCTATCCAACGATTCGGGAACAGCTCATCTAAATAAGCACGAACAGGTATTGCATAATGGGGAAAATCTTCAAACATTAGTTTCTTGAAATTTTTGTTATGTAACACCACAATTTTTCATGATGTATGTATGTAGAATGACACGCTCTTTCAAATGGCATGGTCAAAATTGGGGGTTGCTGTGTAAAAAAATTGTCGATGACGTCATATCTCGAACAACGATGACGTCACAAGTATGGGTCGTATGTTAAAAAGTGTCTTTTTTAATAACAAAACCGACGTGCCAGGGGATTTTTTAGAAAACCTCTCGATTTCAAAAATAATGAATTTATTCGTTACGACGTTATTTTCTTCCTATATATTTTGATAATAAAAATGTCAAATTCAAAATATTCTTTCCTTATCTGCTTCTTTTTGGATAAAATGTTTGTATGCTAACGCCGATTTGATGTAGGATCCGAAATGACTGTCCAATGCTATTTTTATACCTACCATACTAAATCACAAACAGGCAAAGTATAAAATATGAATGTATTAACTACTTTACGAACTTGTAATTAAAAAATCTGCCAACTCATTCGAAAAAGAAATAAGAGTACTTCTGCTAGAACGTCTTAGTTGGTATTACGCAAGTCTTTTAAAATTAACGTGATATTGCCTCAGTCTTTTATCTGTTGGTAAATATGACCTTTGATAGTATATAATTAATAAAAGTATTTGGTAGAGCGGTAAATATACTCGACGAGGAGAACTGTTGCAAAAACCTGTGCCGGACTAGTTCATTTTATTAGTAATGTCACAACATTGCGAAATGCCAGTAGACATTTCTGCCCAACCCCATTTTTGCATTTTTGTCTAATCGGGAACCTTCACATACATGTTCGTACATTCGTCTACCATTCCAATATCGAATGTTATCTACTAATGTTTATGGAATTAGTTAAACAAATATTTATATTTTTAATATATTCAAAAATTTTAACAGAGAAATATGTTTCCACATGTAAAAAAAGTAATGATATGGATAGTTGTGACGTATCCTAAAATTATAAAATACCTCGACAATGGTATTTTTAGATAACATTTCTATTGTTAACATTTTGTTAACATAATTTTGCTTATAGTGAAAAGTATTGTATACATGGTCTTCAGACTAAACGTATACAGTGTTAACTATGGCTTAAGTATAGACGCGGCAAGAATTCCTACGTCTTACATCATAGCTGACATACGCAATTGTTTTAATAATTAATTGTCAACGTAATTTTCGATATTGGTCACGTTAAAAACAAACAATAATTTTTTATTTAAAATCTGCTAAGGGGATGCTACTCAGGGTCCCTCAACACCCCTATGTCTAAAATTTTAATAAAAGCTATACAGAGTGGTTTGGCTGCTTCCGGGCTGTTGGCCACGTCGTCGGTTTAAGACTCTTGACGTTTCGAGAGACATGCCGCTCTCTGATGGCCAACATGCAAAACATGTGGCCCGATTAAAATATCGCCAATAATACCACACCAGATATTTAGCGAGAACTGCTGTTGATGCGTACCAGTGACAGTCCAATTAAGGTTCTCGTCAGCCCAGTAATGCATGTTGTGTGAGTTCATTATGCTATCTCTTGCAAAACTGGCTTCATCTGTAAATAATTGTGTTACAAAGTTAGGCTCTTCTGCACAACGGTTCAGCAGCCAGCGACAACATTGTTGTTGAGGTGGATAATCTGCTGGAGTCGACGCTTGCACCTTTTGAAAGTCAAATGGATACAGCTGTTTATTACGAATTGTGCGCCAGACCGTTGTATGACTTACGCCCAGTTCAGAGCTAATTGGTGCTTGTCGTTGGTTTCCTTTCCACCATTTGAAGAATCTGATCTTCAAAATTTGGTTGTCGGGGTCGCGGTCTCTCAATAGCTTCTATACGAATTCTTCGGTCAGGAATTCTTCTCCCAGGAAAGTTTTCTTCTTATAATCGTCTAGCTTCAACAGCATTACCCCAGGCTGCACCATACATCAAATGCATATTCTTCATTTGTGAATGCAACCTGCGCCATTATTGAAAAACCACAGTAATCCGTATAATTGAAACTTAAAATATTGCTAACTATTAACTTAAAATATTACTGTTATAACAATTAAAGCACACGCTATTTATCATAAACATTAACTGTCACATTCAAATCTACGTAATAAATTGGATTTTGTTTTCACGGCATACTGAATTCAGAAGCATTGTCGCATGTTAACACAGTCGTCGAAAAACAGACTTCTATGAATATCCAATTTGTGACTAAACTATGAGAGACACGAAGAAAATGAAAGAGACCATTTTTATTGGAAATGAATTGTAAAATTATGAAATGATCACTTTTTTTAATTTAACCAGTGGCGTCACATATTTATTTTGCCCAAAGTGACAGACTCACCCTGTATCTACGCCACTGCTTAATTTTAAAGAGCCATATTTTGGCAGCAAATGCAATATCCTCGGCTTACACAGTACCCCAAATTTGATAACAATATCTTAATCCGTTTAAAAGTTATGAAAGAAAATTTTAATTTATAGAAAAAATTCAACCCCCTGTATCTTCATGACGAAGGAAGTTAGAACAAAAGTTTACCAGACTTTTATTCTTATTTTTATTCCCAAAATATGCTCACGTGTTTGTAACATATCAAACTGAAACACCCTGTATATAGTTTTTGTTCAATTTCACACAAAGGGGTTCTGAGATGACCTGAGTAACACCACCTTATCAGATTTTAAATAAAATATCGCTAAACGTTTTTACTGAATTCGGGGGTATAAAAATAATCGTAGCAGGCCTTGGATCGCCATCTTGAACGCAGTGATAGGATTAGAAGGAGCGGTTTTCGATGCCATTTAAAACATAAAAGTATTTGTTGCGTTATTTTGGAAAATAAAGTTTTTATAAAAATAAAACTTTGAGAACGTGTAGAAGAAAACACTATGTATAGTTTTTGCTTAAACTTCACACATAGGGGTTCTGAGATGACCTGAGTAACACCACCTTATCAGATTTTAAATAAAATATCTCTAAACGTTTTTATTAAATTCGGGGTTTATAAAAATAAGCATAGCAGGCCTTGGATCGCCATCTTAAACGCCGTGATAGAATTAGAAGTAGCGGTTTCCGATGACATTGAAATCAAAAAAATATTTGTTGCGTCATTTTGAAAATAAAGTTTTTATACGCAGTATAATTGAAATTATAGTTAAATTTCGTATGTACACAGTTCCACACTTCTCTGCTGTAACAATTTATTTATGCTTTAGGCGATAAAAATCTAGGTTGTAACACTGCTTGGTCACTAGCTGAACTCGAAAGCGACAGTGAATTAGACTTGCAGAAATCTTAACCTTGACTCGAATGATCATTCTACATTGCTCGTCCAGCTGTAACAGATACATTTTTTGAGTTATGCGTATTTTGAAAATGATGCAGAGACGAATTTTTACAATCTCATTTGAAGAAAATTGCCTCAGGTGGGTAGCTACTTTGTATATGAAGACAAAATTAAAAGATGCAGGGAAAAGTGATGAACATGATAAAAGAACAAAGAAATATGAAACACTCGAACTTTGGTATTCCTAAATAGCTTTAATTATGTTTCGAACTTTCTAAAAACTGAATATTTACTTGTGCCGCAAGTACTACTTCTCTGAACGAGAAAGACGTAAGTGGTAGTAATAGCCGTTGGTAGTTCTTGGCGTTGGGTTTAACCACTCCAGTTGACGTCATCTCAGTTAGACCAGGGAATTCACATGCTTTGCAGTCTACTTTGTCTCCGATCCCAGGAAAATCGCTTTCAGCTTTGCTTCTCTTTATGATTAATGATAAAATTAATATGATATCTTTTTCCTATTAATTATATATAATTATACCCTACTATTACATAATATGATTAATATGCGAATACATAAAACCTATTAACAGGAAATGTTCTTGAAAATGATTATAAATCGTTAATTCACAGATAAAGCAACGTTTAGTTTTTGAAACAAAAATGCATTCTCTTACTGAAATTGTTTCTCCTATCACATCCGCCTTGGAAACAATTGAATACCCCCTTAAAGCGCTGCCACTACAAGAAACCCATGAAATAACACTCTAGAGCTTCTAGTTCTAAGTAAATTTATTTATGCTGTAGATTACGACAGTCGAAACTCATTCAATCGATGTCAATAATCGTAAAATTCTATTCCGATAACCATTAAATCCAGTTTACGGTGGATCCATTAATTGATATTATCGTAGGATTACTAGTAGTTGCGGTTTAGCTTTTGCAGCCTACTTTGTCACAACAGAAGCAAGGTAGGTAGTCTGATTAATAGTTTTTCCAGTTTATGTTTCCGTTAATTAAAATAGTTCTCGGAATTGTACAATTCGGTAGGGGATTGAATATGTTTTATTTTCAAGGTATTTCCTTATACTGGCTTTGAGGTGGTTTATAAGGCAATTATGAATGACTCTCTAGTCCAGTTTTTCATATACAGGTTGTTTCAATTTTTGAAATTGATATAGAAAAACGATGTGTGATGGATATCAATAAAAATTAGGTTTGTCTGTAGAGATAAGTACTATCGTTTGCAATAATAGTGACACTATACAGGGATGGCCAGAATGAGTGATTTTTTTTTAAATGTCGAAACACGATAATTTGAATTTTTCTCATTTTCCGGTTATATAATAATTAATTTTTCTTCAACGCCCTAACCCCCAGCAATTAATGTGGTCAGTTAATGAATTAATGCTAATGAAACTTCATTAAAAAATGTTCTTTCATCAAATTTCTAATATTCACGGAGATATTAATTTTTTTTAAAATATCCACATTTTGAGGACCGCTGTCTGAACCAGCCTAATGAACCATATGATTTGTTGCGAGGTTGCCATATCTTCTCTAATATAAATATTACGTTTCCCTTAACGTAATAGTAAAGTAATACGGTTAATTCTATTTTAAAAATACTTATTTGAAGCGTAAGTACAGTAAAGTTGAGTATGTAGTGTGATACGCAGCAATATTAACATACATTTTAACTGCTTAACTGACGTTACTATAAACGATTAAAAATGAATTTCCGCAAGTTAAATACTACCGTAAAGTATTTAGGAAGATATTACGTGATATTACTATGTCCAATGTTCAAAAATTATACACAAACGTGCACACAAGCTTACCTGTTTGTTAAAAAATTTACTATTTAATCAGTAATCCACATTTCACAAGTTAAATGCCATGTACACTGTTAGAAAGAGACACAAGACACAATTTCCTTAAGTTATTTTATGAATAATAACGAAAAACTATGATTTTCACACAACATATTAAATTTAAAAGTTTCTTGAAGCAAAGACATTTGTGTAACACTGGCAACACTGTGAACCACAAATTCAATTTGAAGCGCTATTATGACTTATAAATATATGAAAGTCAGCGGTCCTCAACAAGTTTTCTGCAGGAAAATTACAACATTTATTTAAAATTTCACTTTTTTATTTCTGATTATTTTGTAAAAAAAAACTATTAATTATGTGTTCTACACAGTGAACTATACTGCTGGTTAAAATATTTGTACTTATTTAAGGTTCACCCTGTATAATTCATATATTTTGAACCATAAGACACGAAGGGGCTTGTTGAATAGCTTATAGGCAATCGAAATAAACAAGTTTTATGTTTTCAATAACAAGTTTTTTTTTTTAATTAGAAATTGAAACAACTAGATAATTTACAAAATTCAACTCAATGCCGCAAATGCTGAAAATGTTCTCCAAACACTATTTGGTATTCCCCAAGACGATAGTAAAAGCTGTCCACAGGATTCCGAATTACTTCAGCTGGTCAATTATGCATCTCCGCTCTAATCTTGTTCTTTAAATTCTCAATATTATCCGGTCTGTCCTGGTAGACTCTCTCTTTCAAATATCCCCAAAGAAAATAATCCTCATCATCAATCATCTATAAATATTAAAGGATTGACTGACTTCCGAAAAATCGGATTCTTCCTTAGTCAAAAGCGTGAGTGATATTTTTTGAAAATAATTAGATGAGGAATAGACGAAACTTTTTAATGAAGTTTCATTAACATTAATTCATTAACTGACCACATTAATTAATAAACATTCAATAAATAACCACCAAACACTTACTTTATAAAAATTAAACCACCACCCATAAGTAACGTTCAACGACGCCAGTGTACTGAAATGTAATGTCACAAGCCTACTTAGAAAATCACCACAGAATCCATTTATATGCAAATAACTCGGCGTAGAAGTTCTGTTTAAGAAAGAGGTTGAGCACCCCCTTCACTCCGCCACTGTGCAAGTTTTTGAACATTCTTATATCTAGTTTTATGCACCTTAATTAATAGGCATTATCCCTCAAATATAAAAAAAATCTAAGCATTCCTTTATAAGTTATAATGAAAATTAGAGAACACAAAATTTTATTCAACACCCTGTATCTTGGAAACGAAGCCTTCTACCACATATATTTACAGACACTTTTCTTCTTAAAAACATGTGTTCTATTTTGTGTTAAAGTTTGTCTACAAAAAACTGACTCACCCTGTAGTGTAACAAAATTCAGTCTCTTTTTGTTACTAAAACATAATAATTACATTCTTGACAAAATTACCACTCTTTGATGCATGGCTCTAGTTTCACAAACATGTTTGCAGTTTAACCTAGAAAAAAAACAGCATAATACTTTCTCCTGCGCTTTGTTGTGTGATCCTGGGACGCTCAAAACCAATCCTGCCAATTCGATTAAACAAATTCCCGTTTTTTTTATCACGACAGAAGAAACCTTGGCTTTGTTGTTGTCTTGCGATCAATAAATAAACACGATATTACTATCACAATGAACAAAAACAATTATTTTACGGTTTTAGACACCTATTGGTAGTTATTTCCCAATTTTTAACCGGTAAACTTTGCCGTGTGATCACGTACACCTTACCGTCCTTGGTGGGTAGCGAATGAAAGAGGAACAATAACCCAAATATGATCCCGACAAGGTCTAGTTTAAGGTCAATAGCATTCAGAGCCGGAACTGACCGGTAATAGGAAGTTTATAATTGAGAAAAGTATATCCTTTATGATATTATCGTAAAGGATAGCGTAGGAAAGGAACGATTGCTATCTATGGAACGTCAAGCAGACGACAATAACCCTGATTTTTTTAGGTCAGTGTTACGCTACCCCTTTTTTCCATTATCGCCTTTGAAAAATTTTAATTAAGTTGCAATTTAGAACGTGATTAGGTATAAAGTCTTCTACTTCGATGTAAAATGTACATAACGCTTAAATTTGAAAATTATAAGATCTACGAAAACTCTTACATTATGGAAAATTACCGCAAATGCTGTTTAAAAATTAAGAAATTCTGAATATTGGCAAAGATATCCGGAAAAAAACAAATTTTGATTCTTTGGATCATCAACCTCATATTTTTAACCTGGATCTGGATGATTTATTTCAGATTTTCAAATATCTCATTTTTCTAAAGACATACAGTGTGTCCACGGATGGAGTTGACAAGAGGAGAAAGTCTTTTGTTTTTGACTTTATCGAAAAATGTCACTCTTTATAAAAGTTTAAGTTTAAAACATGTTTTTGAAATGCAGCAGCTACTTTCCGTTTACTATGCGTTGGCAGAATCACACATGCGTTATGGTATTTGTTTTTGGGGTAGCTCCACCCTTTATTTCCCAGAAGCGTATTTTGCGTAATCTAGCTAATGTATGTACTACACATTCATGTCGTGATATTTTTAGACGATTACAAATTTTAACTGCGACTTCCCTGTATACAGATTTGGAAAGTGAGGATCTTGATGGTGAATTGTATTTTGCCGCTAGCGTGTATTTGTGTCATGCTACACGCATACTTCGATCACAGCGTGTTTGCATCAAGCAGTGTTGCCGGGTGAGAAAAATTCAGTGCATGAGAATAATGTCAAAGAAGCATGAGGTTTGGAGAAAAAAGCATGAGATCAATTTATCAAAAAACATCTCTTGACACAGCTTAATTTTTAATTACTTTTGTAATGGCATTTTTATGTTCTGCTATTTTATCATAATATTACATTGTAAGTAGGTAGTTACAGGTACTTACTTAAAAGTTATTAACCACGTAACCTTTCTAATTTATTTTATTGTTAGGCCGGGCGAACGTTGAGGCGCAGTTGACGTGACGCAGGGTGCCTCACGGGTCGTAAAATCTGTTGTTTCCAGAAAATGTAGGTACCCTTACGGAATAGAGTTAAGAATCACTGCAATACAGCGTGAATACAGCACACACACCGCATATCGGTAGACTGTCATACCCGTTTATGTATTCATTGCTAATTATTAAGAGAGCAGTCTACAATAAAGGACATTTCAAGTACCCAAATATTGTAGATACCTACCTCTATCTATTCAATTTTGCCCTCGATTTTGCCTTTATTTCTCGTTAGGTCTTTGTTTTGGTAGATTTCAAAGAGTAATTTTAATAATTTTATTTTCTTTTTGTGTCTATTAAAAAGCATGAGATTTTGTAATCAAAATATGAGAGCATGAGATTTCTTCGGAATGCATGAGATCTGACAACACTGGCATCAGTTGACCGGACAGTTAGATTTGTAATGGCGAATTGGCGTTGGCGATACGGAACCGATTACCGTAGTAGTGGGGAATGCTAGACCAATGCACGTCGCCGCCCCTCTTAAAGTTCGTACCTTCCCTGGAATGAAGCGGCAATTTCTACTTTCTCTGTAAAGATCCGCAATTTCCGAATCTGTATGTAAATGATGTAGGCCGCTCCCTGTAAGTCGAGCCGCTTAGGCCAAGCAGAAAGTAAGCAGACCACTTATATCTCACCTGCACTCAATTTATATGTGAACATACATATGAAAGAACAGCCAGTTCAATTGTCGGTCATCTCACCTATGGCATACTGATGAGGGCTAACAAGCCCGAAACCGGTCTATGTCTGGTGGAGTGGCCGACAAGGGTTCTTGGCTGTTCACACAGATACTGCAGGAGTAATTCAATGCCGGTCGGGGCATTAGTCCGCGGAGTAGTTGTTTCCTGCAGTATCATTTACAGATTTAATGTAAGTCGAGCCGCTTAGGCCGAGCAGTAAGTAAGTAAGGAAGTAAGCAGACCACTTATATCTCACCTTCCCTGTATATATTTGAGATATGTGTTTATATTTTTAGAAACAAGCATAAGTTTATGTCGAATAAGGCGAATTATACATGACTAATACTAAACATAAAAATGATATTTATATACCTTTTGTTAAGTACTCACTTTCGTTAAAGTCTCCAGATTCATTAGGTGTTAAAATTTATAATAATTTGCCCAATAAAATCAAAATAAGCGATAAGTTTTTAATTGAAAAATGTTTTTATAATTTATCTGATTTTTTTACATAGTAAATAATTTTATTGTGTATCGCATATTTGTATTTGTTAATTTATTTGTTTTTAGCGTTAGTTTTAGTTTGTAGGTTTATTTGTGACAATTGCCATATATTATTTGTAATATCTTTTGGTAAAATAAATGATTCTTATTCTGATTTTGATTATTTGTACATACATTGTTTGTTTATGAAGAAAGGGTCAGAAATTTCAGAATAAAATATTTCTTAAACCAGCGACATTCATATAAGACATGATGAGCTCAAACATTATATTTTGGTGTCTATAGTATCTTCAGCTTAGTGTTGATCCATTCTTTCTGACCCTGTTTATTCGTGTCACTTGGGTACCTTTGAAAATTCGCAGGCGTGAGATAACATTCCTGTTATTTGCTAAGCTCTATATTATTCAGTTTTTAAATATCTAAAATTATTTGTATTTGTAGTTGTTGTAAACACCTTAAAGGCTCTGTATCTCAAAGACAAAAGAAATTTAGACATAACTTTTTATATGTTTTGAGGTCGTCAATCCTGTGGTGCTATGCATTGTACTATTTTTAATGACAACCTGTATTTTTTGCAAATTTTATCACTGTAACTTTCTCACAGAACTCCAAATGTATAGAGTCTCTGCTCTGCTATAAAGCAGAGTAGCATTGTTTTTTAAAAATCTATCATGTTTTCTTTTTCGAGATTTCGCTACCTAAGAATACCACAAATTTGATCATTAATTGATGGAATTAATTCATAATTGGCACATAGTTGACAACCAATGGCGGAGTTAGAGGGTTCACTATGCAAAGTAACAAACACAAATCTAAACAATAAATTTCTTTAGCAAGATAGCGAATTTAGATAAATTATTGGAATGTCAGTTTGACAGTTGCCATAGACGTTATTTCATAATATTAATCTTTTAATAGCCAAATCATGCTTTCTACCACGGTGTGTAAGTGACAGTAACTAAGAAAATTTTAATTTATTCTTGAGATTTATCAGAGCATACGTCGAACTTTAACCAAAACCACTTAGAAAAAACCTTTATATCATCTCGTTCTCATTGAATCACTTCGTTACATCTTTTCTAGATTACTTGGAGAATACTCTATACAGGGTGTTTCTTTAGTAGAGGTCAAACATCTAGGAACGTATTGGATGTGGTGTGGTGTGGGTATAATCGATCATTATTTGCTAAAAAATGTATATCACCCTGTATAATATTACAAATAAAATCGGTCATCATATGCGCCTTTGTATTATTTTCACTTTTTGTAGCTTTACACTTTTAACCCATTAACAACAAAATTTATTTATTTGATCAAGTGGCATTTTTAAGATAATCATTACATTACTTAAAATAATTAATTAACCATGGAATCACTTGGCCATTTCAGCATTTGAATATGCATAACCCATTACTAAAACTTGATATTTTTTTGCTTGCAAGCTTAATTTGACAATCCACAATATTAAATAAGATGACGGCTTATTATTGCTTTGCATGGTCTCCCTACCCAGCTAGCAAAGTAGTTCTATAAATTTAGAGTAATAGGAGTTTTATATTCTGTTAATATTTTATAGTTGTATTTAGAATACTAAATTGTTGCATTAATGTGGCACATGAGACTATTTTGCCTTCAGAAACTGAATTGTTTTTTAAATTTGTTGCAAGAACGGTCTTAGAGCATAATTTATAGACTGCTAATGTAGCCCTATAAGTGTATACAATAACACAATTTTACAGCAACGGTGCTTATAGAGTCAAATTACTGTAAAACCGATGCAAAATACCGCTTTATAGAATTATACCATCTCCTGTGACACTCTTATAAAATTATTCCGTAATGTCGCTTATAGTTTAATTATAGAACTATTGTATAAGGCGTTGCTAAGTTACAATTCTGCTGCGGAAAACAAATTACAAATATGGAAGCTGCTATCGAACTTAAGAGAAAAAGCTCTTTAAAGCAGTTGTAGAAAATAATAATACAGTTGTTATAAAATCATTATAGAGTAAATAAGTAACAAAAGCCTTTTTGTTCCATAAAGAAACGCTATAGAACTATCATTTTTATATATGTAGGTTTCCCATAGCCCCATCTGACGAGACCTGCCTGTAATAGTACGAAATATTTTGATCAAAGTATAATGGGAAAATTTGTATAACATAGTCGTGACTTGTAAAAATTATTATCTGCTTGCAGAAAGAAAATTTCATTACGATAGATAAGATTTATTTGATTGCTAAGAGAAATTGATTTTCTTATAGACATTTAGTAACATATTTAATTTATACCATTCCAAACCTTGAACATTTTCACTTTTAGATGATGAAGTTAAAAAATTTGTATAGATTTATTAAATAAGATTGAAATAAGTGAAATTACCACAATAAAATATGACAACACTATGAATATTAAGTAGTTGCTTACGAAGCATATTTGCTCTATAATCATTGCAATCGACACCAAAAAGGTCATATTAGTGAGAATCCATTGGAAGTACAAGATGGAGCCTTTCTTTCAGTCGCCATATTGTGAAGAAGGAAAAAAAAACTTAATTAAAAATATGTACAATATAAATAGGTGAAATGATATCAATAATATGGATATACTTACTTTCTGACTATTTTATGTACAGTTGGTTGTTAAATTCATCAATTTAGAAAAAAAAAATTGTTATTAAATTTCCAGCATCACAGGAAATATAAGGTTAACTGAGGCCGCGTCAAAAAATTACCATTATGTACCACGTATTTCACGATAAAACTTTTTCCGCATTAAAATGTCCCTGAAGGACAAACAAACTAAGCAATTCGTAATAATGTAAGTAAGTACTCCTATGCAGGCTGATTAGGCCCATCTTATTGGTTCTTATAGACCCGTCCATATTATTTCTAACATGTGCGATACAGAAACATTTTGTTTTTAAAAGATACAATTAAACGATTTTAAAGTTCTTTAAATATAATACCATGCAATACAAAAATTGTATAGCGAAATGCTACAGAATTTTTATGAGATTGCTTTGTAACTGTGTTATAAAAATTATTTAAGACTTCTATAATTATTTCCTGCAAGCTTTACAGAACCGCTAAAAGAACTAAAAGGTTCTATAGAACAGTGCCCATTTTTATGCCATAAGTGTTGTAAGAACGTTTGGAAAATGTTCTTAGAACAAACATTGCTCTATAAAATTTGCTCTGGAAACGTTCTTACAATTTTTACGGAACAAGAAATTGTTAGCTGGGTAAGATATGTTAAGGGCGTTATACATATTCATGAAATAGTATTTTTTACAAATACACATAATTTTAGACACTTAAGAACTGAATAATATAGAGTTTAACAAATATCAGGAATATTACCTACCTTATGCCATCTGAGACTATTCAGTACTGAGTAACAAATAACGACACAAAGTGGTCCAACAAATTTGTTGGTATAGAAATCTTTGAACATACGTATTTATTTAAATATAACTGTAGGTGTAATAGTATATTACATATCTAGCGGGGAAGTAGATCATTATAGGCATTACATCCCAGGCTTTGTTGCTAAAATTCGTGGCCGCGTGGTATGTATGCTATTTTATTCACAATCGCTCTTAAAATTTATCGTAATTTAATATTTCTTTCGACAAAGAACTCCATGAAACTGTTGCTAGGCAATACTACTAGTTTATTGGTATTGACAATTAAGTCAACCCATATTCTTTCCGTTACGAAATTTTAATTATTTTGCTTAAACAAGTACATAATGTCAGATTTTGAATTAACCTGTACTCCTCCGAAAGTCCGAGAAGCTGCGGACACTGCGCTTGACGGGATAATTCCGGAGAAAAGCAAAGAAAGGTACGAGAAAAATTATGACACATGCTTCTAGCCGGAAAAGTACTTTTCCGGCTAGCGTGGAAGTGAAGGTAATGAGTTATTTCCCTACCGTTTTCAAGGTAAGAAATGTCTATATTACTAACCGATTGTGAATAAATATTGCTGTAACATAAACTTGCATAGTTCTGTGTATAAGATTGTTCACTTGTTTATAAGTATGTGAAAATAATTGTTAAAATGTGGGGTTAGAACAGTAAAATATTGTGTGTCACACAAAAGCATTTTAAAAGTTTGATCATTTGCGGCTACAAATACAGCGACCTTAAGGAATACTCTATATATCGAAGGAAAACCCTATTTCCACGCCTCTGGGGCGCCCGCTGGGCACTCACCTTTCTTGCAAACGGCGTTCTGGTCCTCGTCGCCGATGATAACTCCGTTGGTTTCCTTCATGTTTCCTTCACTAGCCGAGCGAGCACAGGACACAAGAAATGAGCCGAATTGATAACCGCAAACAAAGATTAATAGAAATAAAAGTATCCCAAGGTCCGCGGCGTTACCCTCTCGAGCGTGACCAATTAGCGCGGCCGCCTTTTTTTCAAATCAAGTGGACAATAACGATCCCAACCACTGGCAGTAGCATTGTAGATCCAAGTGTTTTATTACGCGGCGCTGCTGACGTCACGGCATTGGTCGGCTCCTCCCGTTTCTAATTTCTCGTTATTATCCTTGCTTTTTACGTGTCTCCCCCCCGCCGCAATTTTGACGCAGATTTTCGGCCCGAGCTGTCAAACGGCCGTTTTTTTCGCAGGTCCTGTGAAATCTTCGTTTAATTTGAATTGGCGATGGGCAAAGTCACCGACCATCAATGACTGGCAATTGACAAATTATAGTCTGTTTAGAAATGAAAGAGAGTAATAAAAGCTTATTATGTATGCAAATCGTAAATAAATGTAGTGCTGGTGCTTATATTCAATATTTTTATATTATGTATTATCGGTATAGATGAGGTGTACTTTTAAAAAAACTTTGTGTGATCGAACCGTACTAAATTGTAGCAGGTAGCTAAAATTTAATCCCCGACAATCCGTCTTTGTCTATGCCGCTTCAATTTCTCGGTCCATTTCTCTTATAAGTAAACAATATAAAAACAGCATTTCAAAACTAGAGGCTACTTTAAGCATCATAACCGGGTTAAGAGGGTTTTTAGTAATTCAAATAAAATTATTCAATATTATTATCAAAATATTTATTTAAATTTAATAAATAGACTTTTATTCCACACAAAAGAAATGTATTTTGAAAATTCAAATTATGGTGAGTAAATGTAGTGTTGTATAAATGTACAATAAAGAAAATAAAAAAGTAGGTAAATTAAAATTCATCCTCTGAATATTCTGAGGAATTATCTTCATCTCCTAGATTGATAACGATACCACACTAACGTCAATGAAATTATCGAGTTCCCACATTTTCTCCTCTTCTTTTTGTGCATGATGTATACATCTCTGCCAGTTATCTGCAGTTACTTGTTCCAAGGAATTTTTTAATAAAATTTTCACGTCACTTAATTTAAACGTCGTATTATTTCGCGCTACATCTCCTTTTACCTGCGCCCAGACTAATTCGATTGGGTTAAGTTCACAGTGATAAGGAGGTAACCGTAGTACCGTTATTTGGCGATTTGTTGCCATTTCATCGATAACATATTTTTTCTGATCTTTATTAAGATTGACAAGTGTCAAACGTTCCTTTTTCACCATATTTGTTTCAAAAGAAATGTTTTTTTCCGGATAACCATTGAATTATATAGGCTTTCCTCCAAGCAGTCGTAGGCGTCTGCCGTGAATGGTAACTGGCATTATCCATGACAACTACAGACCCCGGAGGAATAAGATCCAACATCTGTGTAACATACTCTTCGGAAACATGCGTTCATGTCTTCGTGATAGACCTGTATTTTTAGATTCAAATAAAAGTAAACCGCTATCTACAAAACCACTGGCCCTACCTATATGTGTCGCTATTAATCTTCACCCTTTACCTGAAGGTGCGTTGAACCCTGTTGAAAGTCCATCCAAAAATTCTTGTCGAAAACTATTTACATTTTTATCTTGCCATACTTTTGTTACAGTATATCCCTCGTTGACCCAAGTTTCGTCTAGATAATAAATATTCCTCCCTTCGTCACGGAATTTTCTAATTGATCTTAAGTAGGATCTTCGCCAACAAATAATTTCATCTTTATCGAACTGACTTCCTGTTCTGCTTTTCCCAGCAAAAATTCAACTCTCGTAAGCCGGCCCATAATTTGCTTCTACTGATTTTTGGCAAATCGTTGTCTGAAAGTTCACTTAAAGTTTTGTTTAGGGTTGATAATTTTTTTTTAAAATAAAATGAGTGTACTTTTCTGCGAATGACATTTTTGAAGAAATCATCTATAGCGACTTTTGACCTCCCTGTAGATGATTTTGGGGGATTTACAGTATCTTGTTCATTTTTTGTTTCCTCTAAAAGTCTGTAGATAGTCGATTAACCAATCCCTGTCATTTTGGAACACTTTTCCACGATGTCGTCACCACTGTTGGTAGGATTTTGGTGCACATCTTTTCACGCGTTTAGCATGTACGTAATCTGATAAGATCGACATTTTACCCAAACAATATTATATCCACTGGCGCAATAGTCACTAAACACAAATCGAATTTTACTCTACTGCACTAGCACGTCTTGGTATATTCAGCTCTAAGACTGGATTGATCTGTCACAATACACTGGCTCCTGCCCTATGATATATCCAGTAAAATGTACTAATGTAGGTACACCCATTACCTGTTAGCATTAGTGTTACACGATAATTACCTGAAACGAAATATTACCACACCCATGGCCGGTTCTTATCTCGGGGTTTTATTACTCTCTTTCATTTCGAAACAGACTATAATGATCAATTTTTCCCAACATTTCAATGATTCCTTGAACTTGGCTTCAATATTTGTAGCTTACTTTTACGTTGGCGTGTTTTCCTTTTAAATAGCAGGGCTTTCGAGTCTTTAGAGTACCTAAAGAGGACTAAAAGTTGCTATAAATTTGGGTACTAAAACGCTTCGTTTCTGAGGTACAGGATGTTAAATTTTATTTTTTTTTACTTATTTATTTTTTAACGAAAAAACCAGTAACAAAATAAAATAGTCATGTGGCTAAAGGATTATTATTTAAGAGCAAATAATTCGACACTGAAAATCTTCGCATATTATTTCCAGTAGTGGATATAGAGGGGTATGAATCTGTTAGTAAAAAAAAGTATAGCCGAAATGAAATTTTGCAAATGTTTTGGAAACATATCAAAGAGCATTCAATTTTACCCAGGAAGAGATCCGTAATCCGAAGTGGACCATAAATGACCGGTCAATTGACAAATTAATGATTAGTTTTGCCATCATTTCAGTGATTTCTTGAAGTTAGTTACACTTACAGTATAACTAGCGCCCCCTAGTTGTGATCTCAGCACTATTTGTAATTGCCACCTCAAAACACATAAAACTACAAATTTTCAAAACAATCGGTCCATACGTTCTTAAAATATAGCAATAAATCGAACATTTTGCAACTTTAACACCCTGTAAAACGAAAAGGAGCATCAATTGAATAGGGAATGTTGGAATCAATCGCTTTATTTAACAATCTATTCTTAAGCTACCATTATTAATGACTCACCCTGTATAAAGACACACTTATGGTATGTCTTATCGTTGAGTGAGAAATTATAGATAGAGGCGCAACCTTAATGGCGAAATGTATATCCACTTTTGGGCCCGAGATAGTATTAGGTAATAGCAGCTCTTTGGTTCTAAGATTCGTCAATTTATCGACAACTTATGTTCACAGGGGTTTTCTTTGCTTGTTAAACCATTGAATCACACAGAACACTCAAAATTGACTGTCGTTAACAACAGTTCTCGACAGACGGACAAATCTCGGGCCCAAAAAACCCCTACTGTAAAACACGGTGTAACATAACGGAACGTCAAACATGAAGGCCTTTATTTCTTGCCCGACTTTAAAAACATTTTGCCCTATCCTTATATATTAAAATCCGTTGTTTTTTCTCGCTCGCACCGGGGGGGTCGAAAAGTGGCGTTTTGCATTACCTAAGGCTTTCGAGGGGAGCCGCGCAGCGGCGAGCACGAGGGCGCGAAGCCGAGTTCGGTTGTCCGGTAGGCCTATTTTGGTGACTTCTTTTTACCTTTTTCGGGGCGAATTTTGCGTTTTTCCCGAGGTCCGCGGCCGCCAATTTTCGATTTTCGCGAGGAAACGAGATAGATATAGCGCGGGCGGGGCTTATAGGCCGGGAATTCGAGAAACGTCAGTCAGATATGGGTAGACGTCAAACTATTTCGGATTCGATATTTTCGTATTTTCCCGCATTCATTTCCATAAAGCCCTATCGAAACGTAAACTTTGAACCTTCTACAATGTGTCGTGTGCCTCAGATCTAGGTTTAAAATTCGATTTTATAGTGAAAATAGCGAAAATTTGTGTCAACTACACGTTCGGCGGCGCTCGGCCGTCCGAAGCTTCAAACGGAGAGTATATATAGGGCGATTCAAAAAAGCTCCGATCAAAATTGACAAGAAAAAAATAAAAATTACAGATTCGAGGAAATTTTCGGTTTTTTCGTTTCGGAGGGATTGTCTGACGTGCGAACGACCGTTTTATATACAAAGTGTTGGAAAAATGTTAAACGTTAAAAAAATGTCTAAATTAAGGGAACTGAAAATTTTTTTTTACGAAACTTCCGTCGGGGGTCTCTTACCGCACTAATTATCGAAAAAAATACAGGGTGTTTAAAAAAACCGAACCGTTCTCTAAAAATCCTCAAAATTCATGGAATTAAAAAAATTTTTTTGATGAAACTTTTTACAATGCTCTGTAGGAAAAATATACTAATGACAAAATACTGGGTGTTCAAAAAAACCGAACCATTCTCTAGAAACCTTCATGAAAGTATAATATTCCTTTGATGAAACTTTTAACAATGGTCTATATGGAAACTATTTTAATGAGAACAATACAGGGTGTTTAAAAAAACCGAACCATTCTCAAATAATCCTCAAAATTCATGGATTAAAAAATTTCTTTTTCTGAAACTCTTCGCAATAGTCTGCAGAAAAACTATAGTAATGAGAATATCCAGTGTCCACCATCCCTTTCTAGTTGATATTTATTTAGCGTTATTTTATTCTCCACCTCGTCTTTTAGAAGTCAATTACTAAACTTAAGCATCGAAAAATGTATACAGCGCGCTGTTAGTTGAACTTTATTGTATATTTTATATATTTTAATGTTATTTTAGAATATTTTGTTATATTTATCATTTATTTAAAACATAATGTACGGTATGCTTTAATTGTGTTTATGATAAGAATATGTGATGCTCCGGTATATGTCTGATGGGCTGGTGACGAGTGACTTTAGCCGTTTGCTATAGGTTTTCCAGATGTAATTCAATGCTGGTCGGGGCATTGAAAGCCCGCAAAGTAGTTGTTTTCTGGATTTCCGTGTTTGTATGCCTACCAAATTTCAAAACGACATGTAATTTAATTATTTTTGGAAAATCATCGAAACATATTCTTAAAAATTTAATTATAACCTCTGCATCTTGAAAACAAAAGACAAAAGACCCTGTATCTTATTTAACTTATCAAGTATTTTTTTAATCCAATTAAATCAGAACAGTTACAATTTTTTTTAGATTTTTTATCATAAGGTTTGCATTCTTAAAAATAATTTTATGTCGGCACCACATTCCCTTTCACTTCTTCCCAGCATTATTCATTTGCATCACATTGACTTATAAACCTGATATTGTTTACGCTTTATGAGGCCCTCTACATAAACAAAATTTATTCTTCTGTTTTGCAACAATGTATCTCATATTATGACTATGAGATAGTACCTATTTTATAACGAATTTTCAACTTATAAGTATTATCAGTGAAGACCTTATTACCGTTTTTTTTTTAGACGTCACGTAAATCCTTCTGCCGGTTGCATTTATTGAGGGCGAATTTTTTCCTTCGACGTCGACTCGACTTCAATTTGTAGTTGTAGGGCAGGGTCGATTTTTTTCTTCATTTGTTCAAGTCGAGACAAGCCCGGAGCTATGAAATAGAATCAAGTATGTCTGTTATGTTAATCAGCTGATTTCTAACGTATTTGGAACCTTCAGATATGGCGGCCTTGAAAATTGTCGTTGAGGTTTTACGTTTTTTTGGTAAACCGCCGATGTAGGGAACTGAGAGATGTGTTTTACAGACCAAATTCTACTAATGAAGTGAGTCAGATCAAGAAGAAAGTACCTATTACTAAATTTTTTGGACTTTCCAAGTTTATGGAAAATAAATGTAACGAAATGATTCACAGATTTGATTTACAGGACGTTCAAAAGTTGATGGAGGATGTAAAAGTTAAAATTTTATTTTCTATATTTGTAAATAGCTCATTTCGAAAACGACATCAAAATTCGACCTTTTCGTTAAACTTTCAGTTGACAAAGTGTCTTTTTTGTTACCTAGCTACGTAGCTACGAAATACTTTTATGTTCTGGAACGCCAAAGTCTTTTCCGTAGTAATGTTGTTAAAATTTCGAGTTCCCACTGTTTCAAAAGTGAAGTTAGATATTTATAGAGTGTTTTTATTAAACCAGGTTAGTAAATTTAGATACTTTAATTTCTAATTATTGAATATAGCTTTGTCTGTGGAATTGTTCATTAGCATACCTAGATGTTTGGTATCAGAGAGCATACATATGACTTCATTGATAGGAATTGTAGGAGATTTGATTTATATTAGCTTAAAATACCTTTCTAATACAGTAATAAATTGACTTATTGTATTGCAGCTTTCAAAAAAATATTGTTTCTCGTCCCCGAAAACTCCAGCTCTTCAAAACGTAGGCAAATATTTGGTTTTTTTAAATAGTTATTTACAAATATCTAAAATAAATTTTATCTTGACACCCTGTATCTTTTTGACCATCAACTTTTGGACGAAAATGAGTTTGGTTACAGCGCATTATTTTGTCCTCAGGAATATGCTCTAGCTCTGTGTTCCATTAATTTCAGAACACTCTGTAGTTTAATACCAAAAAAATATGACTACAATTGCATATTTTGAAGTGTAGTGCTTATAGAGGACAATATAACAGGAAAAAATGTAAATTTTCCGTTCCATAAAGATTGAACTTGCCATGTAATTGCCAAATTATAAAGTGGGACATATTTTGTATTATGTTTCAAAATACTAATAAAACAATTGCCATATTTTGTAAGATACTGTACGACATTAGGCAACGGTGAGCCGTAATTGACCAAAAATTATTAAAATATTCCGTTTTAAATTTCATATAGGTACAAATAAAAGAAATAATTTCTTTATCGTCAATATACACAGCCAGTTACTTAAAACTATCAAGGCCTGTATTTCCGTAATTCATTAAGATATTTTAGGCTTTCTAATCCAACGTAAAAAAATGTTTTTACAAAATGACAGCTTTTGAAAATTTATTTCCCAGTTTTTTCTTTAAGGTGCTGTGTAAAAAATATATGCCGTTGAACATACAGCAGGACAAACCCAATTTTTTAGCTGCACATCCTGTTCTTATTAGGTGGGAAAAACTCTCACTTATTCATCTGTTTACAGTTACATTAATTGAGTCAAGTTCCCTAGTTTAGTTACATTGTTTTATTTAATAATGCCTTATTCAAATCAAGATTTAGCAGATATAGTTGCGACAAGAATACAAACGTTAGCAATTGCTTTTATTGTCATATTGTCAACTTAATTTTATTTTTTCTTAATGTATTGCAATTACAGTGCAAACATTTAGTGCAGTATATACTATATAGTTTTATTATTCTCTCCTCCAATTTTTAGCTGCTCATCCTGTTCTTATTAGGTGGGGAAAACTCTCACTTATTCAACTGTTTACAGTTACATTAATTGAGTCAAGTTCCTAGTTTAGTTAAATTGTTTTATTTAATAATGCCTTATTCAAATCAAGATTTAGCAGATATAGTTGCGACAAGAATACAAACGTTAGCAATTGCTTTTATTGTCATATTGTCAACTTAATTTTAATTTTTCTTAATGTATTGCAATTACAGTGCAAACATTTAGTGCAGTATATAGTTTTATTATTCTCAGTTGCAGTTTCTTAAATATTTTCATGAAAATATAATGAATTATTTATTTGTTCGTATGACGTAAGTCGTCTGAATTCTTGCTGCAACTATACAGAGTGAGTAATTAATAATGGTAAATAGCTTAAGGGCACGCGGTGTAGAACTAACTACATCTATCGGCCGTTCGCTACTCCATGCCGGACTGAAAATGTCACAGACACGAAGCGTTCTACATGCAGTAGACACCATTGAAAGCTGTCGACCTTTATCGCGATCGGCGAGAAACGATATTTTGCAAACACGGAATTCCAGGAAACAACTACTCTGCGGGCTAATGCCCCGACCAGCATTGAATTACACCTGGAAAACCTATAGCAACAGCTAGAGTCATTCGTCAGACGCCCACCAGACATATACCGGTTTCGAGCTTATTAGCTCTCATCAGTATGAAAGCAGCTAGGATTATTCGTCGGATGCCTCACCTATGGCATACTGACGACGACAGTACAGTATAACTAGCGCCCCCTAGTCGTGACCTCGACACTGTTTGCATACTCGTAATTGCCACCTCAAAAAACATAAGACAAATTTTCAAAATAATCGGTCCATACGTTCTTAAAATATAGCAAAAAATCGAAAACATTTTTTTAACTTTAACACCCTGTAGAATAAAAAGAAGCAACAACTGAATAAGGCATGTTGGGCTCAATTCCATTATTTTGACGTTAACAATCTGCCCTTAAGTTATGTAATATTTTTAATGCCTCATCCTGTATGCGGAAATAATTCAGAAATTGTTTTGTAGAATTATGTACTATCAACCTGTGTAGCAGTTCATTCTTAATACATAATTCTTTACAAAAGCTCCTGAAATATTTCGCAAAGACCCTGTATATCATAATTTACAAAAACAACCTTCACTTTGTGCATGACTGAGAATCAATTAAAGTGGTAAAAAAAAATTATAATCAGGTCCCGCTCCTACAGCAAGTTAAATTATTAAACATGAGGTATACGTCATTATTAGCGTAATTTTCTATCAATTTTCCGAAATTCGATTATCTCACTGGGATTTCTTTATACCTAAACGGTCGTTGGGTAATATTCTGAAGAAAAGTCTTTTAAATAAACATATTCGTAATTACATATTCTAATTTAATGGTTTTATATTCATAAATCATGAATCGCTTCGGTAATGAACGTAAAGAGCACCAAAATCAATATCACGGCCGTGGTAAAATATGCAGAGGCTCATCGCGGTTTGGGGCAAATTTTAATAGGTATAAATCACAATCGTTACATGCACCTCTACTGATATAAACAAATATATTTGCGTGTACAATAATTGTTCAGTGATTTGGAAATGGTTTGTTTGAAATCACTAGATAATAATTTAACACTTAGAACGAGCAGTTAATTTATTTTTTCCACGGTCGGGAGTAGAAATCAGTTTCTATGACATCAAAATTAAAACAGAAGTAGTCTATTATTCCCAAGGGAGTTTACATTATGGAGAACATTTTTCATGCAAAAAAAAGATAACATTGAAATTATTTATTGACATTAAAATTAAATGTTACATTTGTACAATTTTCAAAATTAATATTAGAAGGAATATTACTTTCGCTTACATTTACAGTTTTTGTGATTGCGCTAGTAGTGGTACCTACTAAAACCTGATTAGCAATTTTGGTCTTATTTTCAATGGAGTTCTCGACATAACCCTCAGCGACTGTCGTTGATTTCCAACGAGCATGACGCTTTATTGTCGTGATATCCACACCAGCATCTGCCAGTAATGTCGCTGAAGATCTTCGTAAGCAGTGACCAGTATAACATGCAGCATCAGGTAATTTTAAATACGAAGCTACTACACTCGGAATTTTTCCCATGGTATTCTTGCCAACTGGCTGCGAACTACATTTTCCTGCTTTGTAGTACAAAAAGGCGCTTATGCTTTATATGGGGAGGACGAAGGACAGGTATTTTCGAAACAATTCAAGCATATTTCCCACATCGGTAACCAGAAAGGTTCGTGGAATATTTGTCTTAGTGTTTGGAATTTTTACAATCAAGGAAGAGCCTACATCCTCAATATCATCTACAGTTAAATTGACTAGTTCATCAGTTCGACAAGCTCCGACAATCCCCAGAATTAATCCAACCCATAAAATATCAAAATACTCAATAATTGAAATATCTAACAACAAAAGTAATCTTACCTTAATCATTAAGAATTCTTTGTCATCTGCATTTGACAGAAAACGGTCGATTTCACCCTTTGTCAATATTTTCGATTTTTTCGCTTGATATCCGTCACCGGTTCTTTTCAAAAATGCGATCAGCTTGGGGAATTTGCTTATATCTATGTTGTCGTAAATTATCAAGCATGACTTAACCATAGAATATTGCGCCCATAATGTGGAAGACTTGTAATTCTTTGCATTTTCACTGAAGTATGCCAACAAAACATTCTCGCTGTATACTTGAACATTTTTCTCGGCGCACCACTTTTGAACCGATTGTAGGCTATATCGTATAAAGATCTTGACTTCGTAGGCAGCAAATTGCTTATTGCAATATTTGCAGCCTCCACAATCTCTTACGACTCACAATTATTCATTGTGCACTAAACAAACTTTAAACTAAACCAAACTAGCACCTTAATTTGACAATTCTTTTTGTTTGTTTATTTTTTAGTTATGACAATAACTCAACGACTACTAAATAAATGCTCAAATCCGAATACAATATTCTGGTGCTACTTACTTCATAATGGCAAAATATGTGTTTTTAAGTCAATGAGACCGTGGAAAAAATAGTATATACCATTCGGGAGAGATGCTATTTTGTCCTTGGTGCATTGTAGCCCTCGGGCTTCAAATTGCACCTCTGCCAAAATAACGCATTTCTCTCCCTTATAGTATAATGTACTATTTTCTCCAACCATCAAAAAACTATGACGTTTCTTGAAATGTTCTTGACTGTCAGGAGTGTCGAGGGTTAACTTTTCCTTACTAAGAAAAAAAAATGGTATCTTAGCAAGAAAAATATTGACTTTTAATCCTAGTAGCTAAAGTTGACATTTCTAATCCTAAGATTAAAGGTGTTAATCAAGTTTTAATTTAGAAAAGTTAGTTCAACAATATTTACAATAATTGTTGTTTATCCACATTGACCTTAAATACACAGTTTGAACAAGTATTCAATAAACCACTGAAACTGCCACCACCCTCATTCTTGGAGCAACTCCCAAAGCAGTCCAACCCGTTTTGATTAATAGGTATATTATTTTCAAAGGTTCTGAAATCATAAATGACAACGGCGCTTGGTTTATCATTACCACTATCAACTGTCAGTATTCTTTTCGCAATATTTTCTTTATTCAAAAGTGAGTGTTCAATGTAAGCCTTCCGCCGCAGTGCTGGATCTCCATCCTCCCAGTCTTTTAACACAAGTGGAGTCACCACCGCCGTCAACTAAAAGGGTAGCAGGCGTTTGTCGTAAAGCGTTTCCACTGTACTTTTTCTAGTTGTCCAGCTTCGAAAATGTTGGCACTTTTTGCGAAGCGACACTGATTTTATGAATACCGGCCACCATTCAATGACACTTTCCACTAACATATCTGAGAAATAATCGACGTTCTACCAATTCTGGTGGACTAAAGCAACATAGTTTCGATAAAAACATAAATAATTGTCTCTCAGCACATTAAAAGAACATGATCTTTTGGTTTTGGTATCGGTAATTTTTATAATTGATTCAACATTATCAATTGTTAAATCGAATAATTGATCAGAAGGGCATGAACGTGCAACCGCTAACATTAAGACGACTTATAAACGAACTTTTTAAAAACTGTATTCTTTTATTTTTAAAGCGTTCATAATAAAATAGGTATAAATTATCAGGTGCACTATTCAAAAAGCAATCAATTACAAACTTCAAAGCACAAATTAATAATTAAATGGGGGATTTTGGTTGGAGAAAAAATAGCATGTTTTATTCGGATTAAAAGTGAGAAAATAGAAAACAATTAAGAAATTTTAAAGAAATATTCATTTAATTAATTAAATATACAATTATAGAAACTACAATTAGAATAAGTAATTTCATGGCCAATATCATTAGTAGCCGGAGTAGTAATTATTTCAGTGGAACTTGTACCAGGGTAAGGAGCAATGTTATCCGTCGAAGTTTTGAACAAAATTTGGCAAACCATGCTTTTCTTGTTTTGTAAGGAATATTTTATATAACCTTCCGCTATTGTACTGGACTTTCATCCACTGTGTCTCTTAACTGGAGTAAGATTAGCACCAGAATCCAAGCCAACAAACTAGTCGAAGGTCGTCAGAAGCAATGTCCAGTATACTTAAAATTTATAGGAATTTTTCATCTTATTTTTTCATGTTCTATCTGCACCCGAGAGATTTCCCACATTTTCCCAGACACCCTGTATGTGCTAAAAGTGATTTTATTTTATTCGAAGGAACGGGACCAAATTTCCTTTCCCACAAAATAAAATATCACTTTTAGCACTTATAAATAAATATTTTATTACTGTATATATTATTTTTATGGTGTGTGGCAATTAAATTCCGAGAATTTGTCAATGAAAAAACTAGCAAATTAAATTTCGCCAAAATTTTATTATCGACCTTCACAATAGTCTCCCTCTAACTCTACACAACGATTTCAACGTTGCTCCTACAATTGGAAGCACCATTGGTAATCCTCCGCAGTTAACCCGTTCATCACTACGGTTACAGCTTCTTTGACCTCTTGTACGCCGCCATGATGTGTTCCCCTGAGGTGCGACTTCATCTTGGGGAATAAATAAAACGCAGGGGGCAATATCGGAGCTATAGTGGGTGCGGCAACGTTGCAATGCCTTTTTTGTCAAACACTCTTGTACAATGAACGAGGAATGGGCTGGCGCGTTGTCGTGGTGCAAGATCCAGCCGTTCTCGGCGAGTTCAGGTCGCACACGGAAAACGCGGGCCCGCAGCCGTTCCAGGACGCCAACAGAACTGTCCAGTCACTGTCTGGCCCACAAGAACATATTCACAATGAATGATGCCGTGGATATCGAAAAAAAAAACGATCAACATTGCCTTCAGTCGTGACTTCCTCGCTTTCGTAGGCCGCTCTCCACCCTTTTCCACCACCTGCTGACTTTGTTTGCTGGTCTCGGGATCATACTCAAATATCCAGATCTCATCTCCAGTGATTACCCGACTCATTCAGTCTCTACCGTCGCTCTGAATGCGGGACAGCAGATCCTCGCAGATCGATTTTCGCATGTCTTTCTGTTCACGGGTGAGAACTTTTTGGCACCATTTTTGCGCAAATCTTTCGCATATTCAAATTTTCGTGTAACATCTTACGAACGGTTTCTTTGTTGACGTTTAACTCGTCAGACAACGCACGAATGCTTAGGCGCCGGTCAGACGTGATCAGTGCACGCAAACGTCAACATTCGCGTCAGTACGAGAGGTGACGGGAGCTCCTTCACGTGTATCGTCTTCTACCGATTCACGCCCCTCCTTGAACCGTTTTGTGCATTCAAACACGAGTGTTTTCGACATGCACTCGTCTCCATGCACCACCTGCAATTTTCGAAGGATTTCCGAGAGATCTTCGCCAGATTTCACTAAAAATTGAATCACACGTTGCTCATTTTCACGACGCCAATAAAAATATCCATAAAACACAAACCAAACGTGCTATCAACTTCAACTTTGGACTGAAACTAAAAGAAAGGTCCCCCCTCTCTATAAAAACGTTGACAAACGATGCAGTGTTGCCAATTTCCGAGTTATAACTAAATTCCCGGAACTTAAATGCCACACCTCGTATGTTCGTGGTCTTAAAACATTGTTTCAACAAATATATTAATTATCTGTACACAATCATCTGCATCTGTAAAAAGAAAAATTGGCATATTGGCGTTTTTTCGGTATATTATCTTACTTTATGTATGTAAAGGTAGGTAGTTTGTGGTAAAATAAATCATATATCTAGGCTATAACTATTACTTTATTACTATTACTCACCACATTCTCTTATTGAAGATATTGGAACCTTGATATGAGCACATAAAATTGTGGTTAACCACAGGAAAAAGGCAATAATGCTAGTCCCACCCTACGAAATATTAATAAAAATTACCCACCAATGTACCTTTGAATAATTGGTTCACTTTTATGACGGTCAGCTTTGTAATAAAAACTATATTTTTGTAAAAACTGCTTCTATTAAAACTGAAATTGAGTAACTGCAAATTCAATGGCAAAATTATTTAAATTTAACAAATTTGAATGCATCGTTTTTATTATCAACTATTTGAGTGAATAGAATTGTTTTTAGCATCGATTTAGCTAACAATGTAGACAGAACTGGCTTGAGATAATTTTTAGACTGGGCTTGGGTAAACGACAGTGGCGGCTCACTAGGTGAGGCACGTGACGCGCCGTTCTATAATATAAAAGTACTGATTGTACGAAGGTACCATTTAATAGTTATTTTTATATTAAATAAGCAAAATAAGTATTTTTTTATAGCGCGTGATAATGCGAATTTTTGGTTGAGACCGTAGGTCGAGACAAAAACCAAGAGACCACGTTCTTTTACTGTGCTGGGAGACAATTATTTAAGTTTTTATCGAAAATATGTTGCTTTACGTCCACCCGGATTGGTAGAACGTCGATTATTTCTCAGATATGTTAGTGGAAAGTGTCATCGAATGGTGGTCGGTATTCATAAAATCAGTGCCGTCTCGCAAGAAGTGGCAACATTTTTGAAGCTGGACAACTGGAAAGAGTACAGTGGACACGCATTACGATGTCTTAAAATACGCGGAAGATGGAGATCGACCACTGCGGTGGAAGACTACATTGAAGACTTACTTTTGAATAAAGAAAATATTGCGAAAAGAATAGTGAAAGTTGATAGTGGTAATGATCAATCAAGCACCGTTGTCATTTCTGATTTCACAACATCTGAAAATAATATAACTGTTAATGAACTGTTGGACTACTTTGAAAAGGCAAAAGGCCATTGACCGAGGTCCTTCAGCCTGTTTAAATACATTTTCAGTTTTACATTATTGTTATATGTATAAGATTTATTTTGTTTTTATGTTTTTGGTGCAAAAAAAAAGAACAAAAGTTATTGTGTTCTGAGATTGATGAGTTCCTCCCATATTGTTTTTTTCTGGAAATCTGTTGCGTCTTGTGACATGTGGGTTTCTTGTTTTGCAGAACGGTCTGAAAATTTCCATGTTTTGTTTATTTTTTGCGAATCTCATGGAGAGGTTATTAATCCGTTCAGCGATTTTTGTTGTACAACCATTCATTGGCGGGGTTGTGCAACGGGTTTCTTGGCTGTCGGCATTTTGTGATTGCTCTTAGAGTTGATGTCTCAGCAGTTTGTAGATTTCGTAGCGCTGGCTTTCTCATGCTCAGGAATAGTGGGTGGCTATATTCTAATAATGGTCTCTGCAAATGGATTTATAGATGTGTGCTGCTGTTTTTTTCCTGATGCCTCTGTTTTTATACGTCATTCCCCGGAAGTGTTTTCCTCTGGTTATGCATTTCTTTTTTAGCGTTTTCGTATGACTGTTCAAGTTGAGTTTATTGTCTAGAATTATACCCAAGTACTCTACCTTCGTGCGTGGCTTTAGTGTGTTGTTATTGATCATGATTGTTGGAGAATTGTTTCTTACTGTATGGTTGAAAGTGATAAATTGCGATTTTGTTGGATTTGGTTGTAATCGCCATAAGTTGAACCATTCTGCTGTTTGGTCCAACAGCCCCTGTAGTCTTTGTTAGATTTTTGTTGTGGCTTATTAGAGTTGTATCGTCTGCATATTTTTAATTTTAATACTTGTTCAAACTGGGTATTTAATATCAATGTGGATAAACAAAAAATTACTGTAAATATTGTTGAATATACTTTTATAAATTAAAACTTGATTAATCCGATTATTAAAAGTGTCAACTTGAACTCTTAGGATTAAAAGCGAATAGTGTTGTTGCTAAGATACCTTTTTTTTTCTCAGTAAGGAAAATGTCAACCTCAGAGACTTCTGACAGTCGAGAAATTTCATAGTTTCGTGACGGTTGGGAAAAAATTATTTTTAATCTATTATAAATTTTGTAATTGATATTTCGATATTAAAAATGTCTTATATCTGCTTTTCAGATAAAAAACATGAATTATGTTTATCGCATAATTTAAAAAAATCAGTAATCACTTAAAATTCACTGCAGTTCAGCAGTCTTACTACGGCGGTTGCTATGACAATGGGGACGCGTATAGTTGACCAGAATTAACAAGTACCACGAAGCTGCTTCGCCTGTTTTTTTTTTGTGTTTTCTTCACCTTTTAGTAATTACATTTTCATTTTCAAACGTTTCATAGTATTAACAAATCTAAAAGGGTGTTCTTCAATTAAAATTTGGGATGAGAGTTTTAGTCGTTACACAGATTCGATTTACCACTAGCGTACAAATATTTTAGGAAGTATTTTGGTAAGCTTTCTCACTAATAAAATAGAAAAATATGTTTTATAATTTATTATTTTGTTTGGGCCAATTTATGCTGCTGCTTTGTGAAAATGAATAATAATATAATAATAATAATATCTACCCCCTCATTCTAATCACGAGGATTAGCCCATAAGTCGAAGACTTGTGCAGGAGAGGGGGCGGCATATTATTATTAAGCAGGCCGCATTTGCGCCCAGGAACGACTTGCGTTGGTAGGCCCTAACCACCATTCAGTGCAGGAATGAGGGAAACCTGGAAAACCTCATTAATTAGGGGGGTAGTTAAATGTCATCCGGTATCAATCTCTCACATTGACCCAAGCCAACATTCTTCCACCCTACCATACCCGCAGAGAGGGTGCCAATCTCTCCACGAATATAGCTTATATACGGTCTACCGGCTGCGGGGGTCGAACCCACAGCGATCCAGTCACCTCGATTCAAGCAGAGATTTCTCTGATTCAAGTACTGATGCTTTAAACCGCGCGACCACTGACCGATTGCAATTGCAAGTATTATTCTCCCGCTTCGCTTAAGTTCACGAGTCATCGCTGGTAAACAAATTAAACTGGTTGATATCGTTTGCCCTCATCACCCCCAATGATGACCACAAATGGACATTGCTGCAGTTACCCAAATAAAAATGAAACACTTTATTTTACAATCTTACGACTTTACATCCTTTCCTGTTTTGTTGCAATTTTAATTACTTTATAAAACAATTAAAACCAAATACTATTAATTACTGAATAAAGCAATCACAAAATAATTGTTACAGTACAGTAAATCATTTAGAACAAGAATATATTTAACTGTATGTCTAACACTTGTGTTGGTCTATTTTTTGTCCATGCTGATTCCAGACGCCTTCAGCTCCCAGCCCTTATTTTTCAGCTGAAATCAGACAATCAAATGAAGTCGCAAAAAATATAGTCGAGAAACCCGCTAAACTTGAGATTGCCCTTAATTGAAATGGCCTAAGGGCAAACAATAAGAACACAGCAAAGCAATTCAGTAAATAGAACCTTAACTTGGTGATAATGCAGTATCCGATACTAATTCATTATTCTGCACGTTCATTAAGAACAGAAAAAAAACCAAACAGGAAAGCAATTTATAATTTTGCTTTCGGAATACATAGATGATTGTTTTATTATAAGGCAAATGCCATTATTTTGTTGTCAGCAACTGAAATATTTTATAAATTTATCAGAAGAACGTTTTGGTAGTTAAATAATCAAACAGCTTATACGGCAAATTATAGCTAATTTATAACCATTTTTATAACAAGCTTATAAACCAGAGATACTTGAGACAATTTTGTTTCTCAGAGCAAATTGTATTATACGCTGTAATATAGTTGTAAAAGCCGAATGACACTATAAAAATTCTCTACAGAATTTTTGGAATAATTCTGTTCTATACTAGTTTTGTAGCTGCATGCAGAAAACCAATCAAATAATTTTGGGAAGAACTACGTCCATAAAAATTTAGAACATGTTTTTGGACTGTGAAATTTCAGGATAAAGTGCTACCACCTATCACGAGCTGAATGTGACTTATCTTCAGTGTTAATTATTGTTAAACATTTAGAAATAATAATGATTGCTTGGATATTTGCTTGATTGAGGGCCACAAAGGTTAAAATACAAAAATCTAATAGGTACTTTACAGGAAAATTTTTCATAAAATACGGTCGATGCGATCGAAAAATAATAAAGAAAATGTGATTTATTTTTTCAAATTTGACACCCTCTAGATCGAAAAGGAGGAACATTCGGATATGGCATATTTGGCTTAATAGCTCTATTTTGAGGTCAGCAACATGCCCTTAAGCTCTGTCCCATTATTAATTAATCACCCTGTATAATCATAATTACCAGTGTTTCATAGAAATTAGCTTATTGTATTGTCATCCAGCAGCCATTTTGACACAACGCTGAAAATCATTGTGGCATATAACTACAAAAATATCACAAAGTTAGCCGGTTTCCTAATACTGAATAGTCACAACCACAGTATACATTAGTATACTGTGGTCAAAACAAAGACAATTATGAACACAAAACATATTATGAAAGGTTATGTTGATTTTAATGCGTTTGACGCTAGTTGTAACGTCAAAAACTATGAAATTTCAATAAACCTTTTTTATTTTAATAATTATAATACTGTAAATAATCACATGCTCGTTATTTTATACAAGGGCGCACATTTAGTATTTTCCTTGCGGGGTTAGAATAGCAAAATAATAAGTTATTATATTATTTGAGGAGAAATTAAATCGCAAAAATGGCATGGATAAACAAAACATCAGTAATTTTATTTTGGATAATACTTTCGCTCTACATATTTAACTTTTCGAAATTTCTGTATCCAAAAAACGCCAAAAATTTGATCAGTTTACGGCGAGAAATACGGCGACCTTAGCGATGGTGTATTATTATTTATTTATTATTTTTTTAAAGGTCATCAGATATCCGCAATCCTAGTAGAATCGCCGCCTATGGAATAGACGCAGGCGTAATATTTGACAGGGGCAAAAATGTACCGGAAATTAATTAAATCTCAGTGTCAAATTTTGTAAAAGAATACAGCCCGTCATGAAATCGGTTTGAAACAAATGGGGCAATGTAGGTAAATACCGTGACTCATTGCATTTGTTATATTTCACGCCGAGGTTATTCTTTTGCAATGTAGAAAAAATTAACCTTGATAGGTACCTGCTAGATATTTAAGATATGCAATTTTAATTAAAAGTGTGGCTGATTTTGTATGCGACACGTAAACGTGAGCTGAATCGATCAGTACCGGATGTAAATTGAACAAAAGTTCAATAAAGTGACAGTACTTGAGTCTCCAGGCAGTTTTTTCCACAACCAACGCAAAAATGCTTTTTCTCGTTTGGGAATAAACGTTTCCAAATTTCTTTATATCACTTATACTTATACCAAATCGCCAAAAATCTAGATTGTGACTCCTGTTATAAACCCGCTCACAATTTATTGCAGTCGACACAAACAAATATACATGTAGCCCGTATATTTTTTCTATAAAATCGTGTGCCGCATATCTCTGAGAGTATACCCGCTTCTGCTACGCATGCGCTGCTGCTTTCCATTTGCTGCGACGAATTGCCGGTTCCAACTGTTTCATTTCCAGCGCTATCATGGGCGGGTATATAGTTCGGACGGGCAAAATTTCGGGTATATCTTTCCCCTAATTTAATTATGAATGTAATTTTGTATTCTTAAGAATAGAGAATAATTCAATATCTACAGCGTATTCCCAAAATCATAAACATCCTAATCTAACAAGTGAAGAATATTGGATGATGATATAAATGAAGGGATTAGGGCGCGAGATCAAAATATGAGTGTAAGTGATGTGGTTAAAATATGCAGTTCATTAACAAAAATGTACGTGAGTATTGTGTATGTATGGTGCAGTGAAAAGTGACAAAGCAGAGTACTACTGTGAAACGGAAAATGGTATAAACTCACGGAAGGAGTAGCTCAAAACAAATTTATAACACCATATAATAATGAAACTAGCAATAATATTGGGTACCAACTGTTTTACTGTTTTATAAAATTTGTCCCGCCACAGATAATGAAAACAGAAGTTGCTATATTCGTGCTGCTAATATTTGTGAATTTCGCGTCCATGAGGACAAGGCTTAAGTGTTAAAGTGTGATAATCGAGGAGTGCGCATCATGTAGGTGTAAGTGGGTGGTGGTGATTCATAGCCGTCCAAAAGGACGGTATTCTAATTTGTCAACTTATTTTTGATAATTTTGTGTGCTTTGAACCCCTCTCAAGTGGCACGCCTAGGTGATCATATCCCCTGCAACCCTCACCTACCGTACTCATCTATGTGCTGTCCATTAGTCACTCTCTATTATTTTGGAGTTTGGACATTGTCTAATTGACAATAATACAAGATAAAAACTTAAATTTGAAATAACTTAATTATTTTTATTATGTTAATGCCTCGAATTTGGCAAAAACTGTTATATCACTGTTTCTACTAAAAATAATGGATGTTATGTACGATTATTTTTATCATTTTTGTATATTTTTTACATCTGATCACCTTCAAATTTGTACGTCTATGAACTGTTGCTCCTCGCACGATTCGCCTGTCGTCAGCAAGCTAGCGATGAGTCACTAGATTTTTGGAGATTGCAATATGTTATTTTAATCTCTATTTTTTATGTATCTATACCTATATTTGTTCAGATACTTTTTTCTGGTCCTGTGAATTACTTGTTTCTACTGCCGCCATCTAGTGGCATACTTTTATACCTCCAAAATAAGATATGTTGGTAAAGCAGGTTTTTAATTAAATTCAGTAAATAAATTTTAAACTTGTAACCAATTTACTTTATTTATATACATATCTTTTTTTATTTAATCGTTGCTTATATTTATCTATACGAATCCCAAACATATAATTAAAAATACAGAATGAAATTACAATTTTGATTAAAGATTATCCATTATTAAAAACTGCATATTTAACGTTTCAGAACAGTCAAGACGTACCTAAAATGTAAATACAAAATCGAAAATAGATTTGAGACATTTATTAATTTCAATTTTTTAGAAATGCTTTAAAATTTAAATGATTATTAAATATTTGGTAAATTTCAGTTTTGTACGTTGCCTACACTTTTTATTTGTCAATTCTTGCATGTGTCATGTTTATTTATCGTAGTGTCCATCTCACTTCAATTCATGTGCACCAGCTATATTCATCCTTTTCTACGCAAGAATTTTCAGTACAGGGAAGAAAGAAGCAAATACAAATAACAGAAAAACGGATTATAATTATAATTGCCTTTAAAATGTTTATCGAGACCGGTGACCTGCTTTAAGCTTTAGACATGAGATTTAAGAGCCTTTCCAATTAATTATCCCCGCTTAAAGGTGAACAGCATATCATTTAAAAGAATGTCTAACACAAAAGTGCCTGAAAGAGAATCTCTACCCAAAACTGGCAGGGTGAACGAGGTATGCCAGGAATGGATGGTCAGGGAAGACAGTGCCCTAGCATATCGCCTCCAACATGAAGAATTCGACGATCATTTGTCGGGAAATAAATTTAGGAATGCCATGGTGAGAGAGGATTTCCCTCGAGCCAAAGATGAGCAGCTGCGAGAACAACGTATGGCAGAACAGGCGGCTGCCATTTATCAAAAAATGTTGGCCGAGCAAGAAGAAGTTGATAAAAAGGTAGCTAAAGAACTAGCAGACAAAATGGAACGAGAAGAAAGAAGCAAACGTCGACTAATAGAATTACGCGACCAAGAAATAGCCAAGCAGCTCCTAGAAAAGGAGCGGATAAAAGTGGAAAGGCTTCACCAACTACCTGTCATCGGTCCAGGCTCACCGCAGAAACCAACGCAGCTACCTCTCAGGATGGAGAACCAGCAGTCACCACACAGGCCCAGTTCTCTCAATTACCGCGCTAACCTTCCCAGAAGGCAAGCTCTAGCTATGCCGTTACCTCAAAACGTAGCTCCCGAGGTAATCGATTTGTACACCGAACCACTCAGACAGAATCATTTTGACGAAATTACCAGCGCGGAGTTGTACAATGAACCATACACTGCCACACAGAACTTATCGGACCAGTTGAATCGGATCGATATAGCGGAAGTGGGGCTGCCCCTTGAGAAATTAACCGAACGTCAGATCCAAGAAGAAAAGGATGCAGAACTGGCTAGGCAGCTTCAAGAACAAGAGGGATCGCTGGAAGACACTCTTCTGAATCGTGACAGATTGCTCGCCATAGAAGCTCAAGACAAAGAACTGGCCAAGTTATTACAAGAACGGGAGAGGGCAAAGGCAAAACGAGCCAGGGAACGAGCTAAGCAAAAGGCTCTAGCCAAACGGCAACAGATGGAGATGCAGCAAGAGCGTGCCGTCAATCAACTCCTGCCGGATGATTCTTACGCTTTTCCTGCTGACGTTCTCCCACAGCACGCCTCCCACGTGCCTAGGAGTGTAGCGGCGTATCCTGATGTTTATGCAGTGCCTAATCCCGATGAGGATGTCAGCTACAGCCTTCCCGCAGACATACTGCCAACTTCCAGCGTCAGCGACAATAATTTCAAATCAAACTACAGTCCAAGTAAATTCGATTCATATGGGGGAGAGACGAAAGAGATTAATGGTGCTTCTAGTAACAATCCGTCTTTGGAGAGAGTCCCAGCAAATAGACCTACGCATTTAGATTTAAGGTTAGTACTTAGATACAAGGTGTTTCAAAAAGACATGGCTGTATTGATAGAACTTTTGGATGTAATTTTTTTAAAGCGCAATACGTTTTTATTTAAAAGTTGCGCAGGTACGTTTTTGCTGGCGCTGAACACACTGCTTTTTCCATTCTGAGATATTATTCTGTAACTTTTTTAAGTTAGGTTTTCTCATTCAAAATTTCTTAATATTATGTGAAACTTCTACACCAAAAGATGCTCTTGATAAATTTGTTAATATATCGTTTTTGAGGAAAATTATGTAAACAATTATTAATCAGTTTTGGGTGTTGGTTTATGCAATCTATAGCTTCTTGTATTCTATCTTGAACTTCTAAAACAGTGGTTGGCCTTTATTTATAAACACTATTCTTTAAATAGCCCCACAAAAATGTATCAGTTGATGTCAAGTCTGGACTGTTCGCCGGTCATCGTATGGTGCCGCCAGGAAAATTTAAATGTTATTCAGATCTTTTGGGTCATTATTACCCAATTTGATAGGTCGATGGGATGATGTGGCAGCAAGATGAAGCTCCACCACACAATTTAAGATAAGTTATGGAATATTTGAATAATAGTTATACAGAATGGTTAGGAAAATTTGGCACTGTACGATAGCCGGTGAATAGTCCAGACTTGACATCCCCTGATACATATTTCTATAAAATGAATTCAAAATACATATAGTTTTTCATTTGTTTTAATAAAAAAAATAAAATTTTAGATATGGAATTAATCAATATCTCGCGAAAAGTAAAAGATAACCCGTTACATGTTTATATCAATACAATCAGGAAAAAGTCAAGAATCCAAAATTATAATATACAGGGTGTTTTAAAGCCAAGTTCATATAAATATCTCTGTAGTAGAAATTCCAGTATGTTGTTTATTCACTAGTTTGAATAGTAATTTGATCTGTTAATAAATATTGTAAACTTAAATTTTATTCTGGTCCTTGTTTGTTATAATATGCTTATTTTTCAATGTTTTATTATTTCTAGCAATTTAGCCATGTCTTTTTGAAACCGTTCTTTACATATAATTAATTATCCAATACATTTTGATCTTACGATTGAATCTTTCGATGACAAAGCCACAAATCGCAACAGCTAACGAATCTAGAAAGGAAACCATTGAATATATAAATATTTACGACCCTGTTTATCTACTTATACTTGCTGTTGCTTTGTAAACATACAATTATAAGATATCTAAATATTCAGTAACGTGCATAAATTGCATTTTCTTTACCTTGGATCAGATTCTTGCAGCTTTAGAAACCTTCAGGTATTAGTCACTTGGAATTTATTTTTTTTAACATTCGCCGGCACCGCATACATATGAGTTCTGAATTAATTCTTTTATCTCCGCGAAGATAAAATTAGTTTTATTGCTATTTGCCTAATGCTATGAGGTGTAATGAACAGATAACGCATTATTAAGCAATTAAATGGTCACATGCTAAATTTTTTTTATCACTTTATCAGGATATTTTACAAGCCCTTGAAATAATACATGAAAGACTTATTTACAACTAAATTGTATTTCACTATTGTCATATTCATTTTACTGATCTTCAATAAAGAATGTGACATAAGAACTACTTGATTTAGATCAAAGTAAATTGATTTGAATCAAATTTTTTTAATATAATTTAGTTTTAATGCAATACTAGCTATTAAGACACGAGTATGAGAATTACGACGGGCCATAGTCGATTATCGTAATGATTAATAGCTCTTGAATGTTAGTTACTACATACACAGCTTTTCTACGATTAGTCAATGAAGTAGCATGTTCAAAATTGATTTTTCTACGTTCATGCAAAAAACAAAACTTTATTGAACTATATTTATGCAATAAAATATTTATTGCATTGATCTGTCATTCTACTACAGAGTTTTGTCATCATGACAAACATAAACGTTCAACGATGTCATATTTTCCTAGACTTAGTGTCATCTAAATAAAACATTTTTTGGTTTTTGCATGAACGTAGAAAAAATATTGTATGCAGCTCGTACAAAAAGTGTTATTGCACCCGACGTGAAATTGTCCAACGAGGCCTTCAGGATAAACACTTACTTTTTGTACTTGTTGCATAAATAACTATACCCAAACTGTCAAAACTGTCTCAATGCAATAATTGATATTGACTGAATATGATGTTGCACTTCTATTGCTTATAAATTTGTATCTTAATGAATTTCATGTAATAAATGTCTAATTAGAGAAATATAAATATTTCAATAAAACTTGGTATGGGGACAGTTTTTGGATAGCCAAACACGAATATAAATTTATTTTTTGCCCAAAAAATAGTATTGTTTTTTTTTTGCAGGATTTTATTTTTTTGTACAAATTTTAAGGAAACGCTGATTTTGTGAAAACTCCACATTTTTTGTTGTAAAATGTCAAATAATGACAGAAAATAGTGTATGGTTAAAAAAATAAAATTCATTGCCGTAGCAACGAAATTACTGTTTCCGAAACAAATTCAGGTTAAGGTGCAAAAAACTTCACTAAAAAAGTTTTATTAGGTACTCTCAAACCTCCCGTATACCAAATTTTATGACGTTTCCCAAAGTTATCATAGAGAATAAAAGAATGTTTTCCTTGGTCTGTAACTTTTCAAGAAAAATTATACCGAGGCAACTCGTTATCACCCAAGAAAGCTGCCCCCGAACATATTTTTTGCTATTCCAGGTCCCCCTTGACCCGACTGAACAAGCCCCGTTTCCCCGACCCAGAAGCCTGTGATAGCGCGAGCAGCGGCCAGTCTAGCGCCTCGCCCGCCCAGCATACCAACATAGCCATGGCGATAGACCCCACGTACTCCCGAAGGGGGTACCGTCTCTCTTCCAGCTACGATACTGCCTCCAGTACGGTCACCACTAGCACGTCTAGCAGCAGCCCGGGCATGGTTCTTCCGCCACCGGACATAGCCGAGCAGGACGACGATAATCCGGTGCCCCCCTACATGCCGATTCAGGGACAGAGGAGGACGTCTTCCCTGGAGAAGAAGCAGAAGAAGAAGAGCAAAGACGGGGGTTGTAAGCAACAGTAAGGATTTAGGTTTGATTTACTTGTAATTTATTTTGTGTGTGGGTTCCGAGAGTTGGTTAGGTTCGTCTGTTTCCTGGTGCTAACGTATTACGTTTTCATTGTTTTAATAGATGTTTTCAATTTTTTTTACAGTATCATATTATTGTACTAGATATTCCAGTGATGCAGGGTGTCTGGAAACTATGAGTAGAAAAAAACAGTTTGTCTAATAAAAATTGTAGGATTAGTTTCTATGGTGTCTTCGGAAAACATAACCTCAAAGCTCTGCTTTGTTTGAACTACTTTTTTAGTTGTGGTTTTTAACAGATGCAAAATATTGTCGCATTTTTTTCCCCAAATGGCAAATGTAATCAAATTGAAGCAAAAAGGGCCTACCATTTAATATCATAGTTGAGTTATAGAGTTTAGTTCTTTTGAACTTTAGATATTTGATGTTTTTTCTTAGGTGCAGCTTTTTACCAGTAATAAGAAACAAATCCACTTAATTGAAGAAAATGTTGAACTTTGAGGTTACTTGACTTACATAACCTCAAAGTCATTTTATGGTTATGTAACTCTAAGAAGGCTTTAAATTTTTGCTCATACTTCTGTACGCCCTGTAAGATAGTTGATAGTCCCGATATTGCATTTGTATGAAATATATTTTATCTCAAATATTCTTTCTTGGAAAAGGTACCGCTACATTTTTGGGTGAGAACGAAAGTGTTTACATGAATCTGTATATTTCTGGTACTTTAACGATAAATAGCATCTGTTATCCGTACGCTTTGAACAAAAAAACTATCACTATAGGTACAAAAAAGAACATCGCAGATAATCAAAGTATATATAAGTAAATGTTACTAAATTTTAGAAAATTCTAAAGAAAGCCAACTGAAAATTTATTAATTTATTACCGAATGAATGAAAGAGAGCAAGCAGTATGGTTTAATATAATTATATTGGGGCGCACATATCTTGTTTTACGAAATACACGTTTCTTACTTTTCAAGGTATATTTTCTAATAATTCTTGTTAAATGTTAAACACTAGTCTTTGAATCATCTACCAAATGGACATTATTAGATGCCCGATCCAAAAGAAATAATTTCAGTGATAATACGAGAATCTACAAATATAATTTATGAAATTGATAAAAATCTTAGGTCCGTTTATATTGAAGAGCGGTATTGAAAGAATTGCATGTAACAATTTTTCATCATTAAATAAGAGGGTCAATCAATAAGTAACAGTGTTTGAAGACAGGTGGCGTTGCTGAGAGAAGTTGACAGTACTGTCAACTGCCATCTGTCAAACACCATACTAAATTCCAGACCGGTTCATAGGTTAGTTTTTGTTTGGCAGCAAATTGTAATGATGGGACCATCTTTGTCTTCTTCGGAGCACATTCACCCAGAAAAATCCATTGTTTTGACTGTCGCTGGTCTCTGATGTATAATGTATCCAGGTTTCATCAACGATAACGACTCAATGCAAAAAAAAACTCCAAATTTTGCCGATACCTGTCCCATACTTAACGTGTCAATTGCCATTCTGTACAACACACTTACAACCTCTACTACTTTGCTCACTTTAGTTTGATGATGTCCCTTTCAACAATTTCTTTGGTAACTACGTCTGCCTAGTAGGTTGACCGCTCCTCAGCAAAAACAGATGTACCGCTATGTTTAAAATCCTCACGGTTGTCAATGATAGTGAAGATATCGTTCTACTTATAAAAAGTGAATTAAGGATCGATATTGCTCTTTTCCCAGTTTATGGACAAACATAAAACCAGTGATACAGCTGGCTGTCAAATAAAAAGGAACTTATGAATCATTCTGAAATTTAGTATAATGTTGTTTGACAGATGACATTACATGGTGGTAATGTCAAATTGTTTGAGCAGCGCCACCTGTCTTCAAACACGGGTACTAACAAACGCAACAATATAAACATGATCTGATTGTACTTCTTAATAATCATAATGAAAGGTTAGATATTTTAATTATATATAGTTAGGAAATTAATGAGAAAATGTTTCTTACAAAATATTTTCAGTAATTCCTAGATATTTATTTAAAGAGAAGATTTATAATTAGTAGTTGACGATTCGGTTCCCTTGGCATTAAAATTACGTCAATATATTAATAATCTTATTATCTTTATTTTTTTAATTTACTAACATTTTATATGGGTCCATCATCTGTTACAGATTAGTAACATTATACAGCAATAATTATTTAGATTTTAACGGTTTCGAAAATGTAAAAATACTCAAACAGTGGTAATACCTAATATGGTACTATTATAAAAAATACCAAGTTTATAATGTTCTGTTGGTGCTTTCGTAATTTTGCGGCTAAACCGAACTTGTTCTGTATTTTTTCTTTTCTGAAATAGTATTTAAACATATCATTTTAACATTATCAAATAGTGATAGTATGAGATAAAGTTAATAATAGTGTAGTTCATATGTTTTAATAATAACACCAAAAAAAAGTACTGCTCAATATAATTATAAGTTTATGATGTATTTATACTATTTTTAGAGTTTTAGTGATATGTCTTTTGCGTATTTGGTGGAAGGTCTTATACTCTTTATATTATCCGTTACTTTTGATACTGTAAACGTTTTTATACAATAAATGATTATTTACTTTCAACCTGTGTGTTTTCTGTTCAACGTTTAAGATACCGTTATACCTAAAAATTGTTGAAATATATAAAATAGAAATTGGTACTCTTTTTCTTCCTTTATTTCATATTTAAGTCATATATACAAATTTTATACATCGAGTATTGTAACTAGAAAATATCACTCCTCAAAAGATTATTTGACTGGAATTCCATTGAATCGTTTCCTGTTTAAATATCTCGCCATTTATAAAATTTTCCCCATAATTCAAAACCGATTTCTCTAATGCTTATTACATCAATTACTGTCTCTTATTAAATCTACTTTACTTTTAATAACATGCACAGGAGGGAGGACATGACTCGAACAACTGCATTTTAGTCCAGAAACGAAATCAAAACCTCCTATCCTACAATCGCAGTTTGGACAATTCAGTCTACCCTTTGACCACTTTTCAGCTTCTATCCTAAGAATTATCCAATGAGGCAACATTTCTTCGCTCAGAAATATGTTGCTTTCTTCTTGTATTGAAGCACATTCTTCTGGAGACGAGCCCATTGGGGAGCTGTGGGCATTCAGAAGTAAATCTTTTACTTGGCCTTCATCAAATACGGATTTTCTACATTTTTTGCACTTAATTTCGCGATACATAATGGTAGTGTAGCTTTTAATTTTTAAAAACTAAACGTCAATTGTCAACATACGCACGTGACAGCTGACAATTGCTGTTATCAGTGTCACCACCACGGAACATCTAGGAGAACTACTCGAGACAAAAAAATAATATATTGGCAAAACTGAAATGAAATTTTACATTATGAATCATAAAACTAGAAAAAATATAGACTGTGCCAGTGTCATATTGCCGGCGACCGCAAATTCATAGCTGCCCTAAAAGGTCCAGAATCGCTAAAACTTGGTTTTTATGCCAATTTACGTTGGTTGTATTGTAGCGTGAAGTCATTTGATTACTTGTGATTGGTCACATTCTGTAATGACAGCAAGTTAGTTAATTTCAGATTGCAATGCAGCCATCATATTTGCATAACCGCCAACATAAAGCAAATAAAACATCCATTTTCTGGACCTTAGGTCCCTAGAAAACGCGGCACCTGTCACGTATGCTATATCATGAACCGTGGAAGTCTATATTTTTTCTAGGTTTGTGTTATGAATGCTCGTCAAGCTGCGCGAATCACTGAAATATACGATATGGAATGCGTTAAGTCCCATTGCGTATCCAAATAAAGGTACCAACCCTAGGAGCAGACAAAAGGAGGCACATGAAACTCAGCAAAGACATACTTCATTGGTTATGTATGTGGGTGCGAGAGAGACAACCCTCTGCACGTCCGATATGAATTGTGTTCTTAATTTCCCATTATTTTGTTTGTAAACACGTCATTGGCGTACAGTGTGGCTTCTTCTTTTATCTTGTATCTCAGTATTATTCTTTGTGCATTTTTGTGGGTGTTATTGTTGGAACATTTCATGTTTTATAAGGGACTGTAAAATTAACCAGCATATAGCACGAAATAATTCTTCATATTCAGAATTCAATTCCATTTCAATTCACAATCAGCTAAGCCCCTACTGCTCCGCCATTGCTAGAGGCACAAAACAAAATATGGCGCTGATCATAAATAATCCATTCGCGCAGCTTTTAGCGCATTCCAGTCATCATAATATAAAATTACATTTAAGTGCGCGATTGGATTACTCATGATCAGCGCCATATGTGTTTTGTGCCTCCTAGCAATGGCGGAGCAATAAAGATTTAGCTGATTGTGAATTGAAATGAGATAAAGAATTATTTGGTGCTATATGCTGGACATTTTACTGTCCCTTTTAAACATGACATGTTTCAACAATAACACCCACAAAAATACACAAAGAATAACATATGAATAACACTAACGAGATAGAAGGCAAAAGAATGTACAAGTTAACCACAATGTAGGCCAATGACGTGTTTACAAACAAAGTAATGGGAAATTAAGAACACAATTATTCATAACGTACGTGCAGATGATTGTCTTTCTCACACCCACATACATAACCAATGAAGTATAGCTTTGGAGAGCTTTGGAGTGCCCCCTTTTGTCTGCTCTTAGATTTGTCACTTCATATGGATGGGCAGTGGAACTAAGAGCATTCCACATCGTACATTTCAGTGATTGGCAAAAAACCATGAACCAATAGATGGCGCTGCAAAAATCTTGAAAAGGTAAACAAATAAACCAAATTTTCTTTTGATTTTTTTCAATAAAATAATTTGACCTCCAAATAGGTATGACACATATCCATTCCATAAGACACATATCACTTGAAACGTATTGTTTTTACACAAATTGCATACTTTGTGATGTCACAGAGTAATGTGGTTAATTACAAAAATTTGTATTTAATTGTTTTAAGTGTTTTTAGCCATATTAAGAAAAACTTTCATGCCTCAATAAAACTGTCCTTTAATGTTTATGTTTGCAAGTGCAAACGTGAAATAACACAAAACTAAACATCAATTCAATGTTTATTTGCCTTTTTAAAGTACATATACACCAAACTAGTAATACTAAATTATAGTGACCGTTATATAAATGCAAACCAATCACTGTGTAATTATAACTAAAAAAAATTGAAACAACGAATCTCTAAAAATGAAACAAAAAATTGTACAAAAAAAAATACAATCGAGACTACCTATTTATATTTCGAGTAAGGCTGCATGAAATGAACGTATTATTTATACTTTTCCAACTTTATTTTTTATTATAAAAATGTAATTAGAATATGCTGAGAAGGATTGTATATAAATCTAATGGATAAACAAAATAAAAACATTTATATAAACATTTTGCAATAAAAATGCGTTCATTTTATGTACCGCTTTTTCAATAATGAAAAAAATGCCAATGCAATTAAAATCTTATAGAAATTGAAACTGCAAGTTCTGGAAACTAGTATAAATGCTAAAAGAATTTAAAATTATATTTATCGGCAAGAGCAGCACAGGTTTATACGTATAGGTACTGTTACCGTTTCAAATTCTATTCCCAAATAGTAATTCCTGAGATTTCATACATATAGATTCGAGACATTTATACTGCATTTATTACAAATTTTGTAAATACTGGAATGAAATAGTTGAACTGGGTTGAAGGTCAATGCAACATACCTTTATTGAAGACTGTATGTTAAAAAATATACAAAAATACTGCCATCAAACCAACGAGTTTAAAAAGTGTGTGCCTGCAACGGCAACTTATTCAAAATTTGAGGTTCATATTTGTCGTACTCTTCTTCTATAATCGACCTGTCGAGATTGGCGTTGAGAACGATTACCGGTGCCGGAACCTTATGCAACGTCTTGTGATAAAGCCAATCCTCGTGTATATCATGCAGAGATTTAAAATAATCGAAACTAGCTGCTCGTTCTTCAGATCTATTACGCTTCAAGATTCGTTCATATACAACTTCCGGAGACGTTCTCAAGTACACAATCAAATCAACGTCTATTTTCTCTTGATTAATGATAAACTTGAACCATTCATCGATTACCGCCACGGCTGGAGCTGACATCAAGGAATCCCTCGCCATTTTTTCCACAAAGCAGTATCTGGCGCTATATATCGAACGTTCCATCAGTTTAACAGGTTGAGGGGTCTTTCTAGTATGTTGTCTCAGCATTGTTAACTGAACGTAAGACTGGAAAGTGAAACTCCATTTCTTAGGATCCTTGTACATGAGTTCCTGTATAAAATATATTGTGTTTGTATTAGGATGCTGTAATCTCTATTGTACTTACAAATAAATTGTATCCGTCGCAGTTTCTCCACATGTCGATGGGCTCAGAATACACCGCTACATTTTCGTACTTGTTAAAATGATTTAAAAAAGTTGTCTTACCACTGCCGACATTGCCTTCAACGATTACCGTGAAGGGTCGGTGTAAATCCGATTTTGCAGCAACCATTGAATTTGCCATTTTCGAGATGAGTTTTTTTACAGAATTCATTGTAATACTACATTATCCTTCAAAACTAACCACTTTTTGCAACAATTTGCGTTAAAACATGTTATAACCAATCTTATTTTCAAATGTATCTGACTGCCAATGCTGCCAATCTAAAATCTTGTAAAATTAAAATTAAAACGCAGATTTGCTCAATCACTTTAAAGCCGGCTACACACGAACGTACATGATGTAGTTGCTTGTACGTTCACAAACGCGCAAGTATTAACTTGGGTCGTGAACTAGATTTATTTAGGGCGTGTACCGTAATTTAACAAATGTTAACCGTGGTTATTTACGGTAACTGAAATTTGGTGTTGAAAAGAGGGACGGTAAATCTACAAAACGATTTACGGGACGCTGAACCGGGGTTCTGGTTAAAATATTTGAATTACGGTACATGCCCTTACAAGCAAAAGAGTTTTCAAGCATTAACACTATTAAAGTAATCGAATCATAATACATTCTGTATAATGAGTTTTTACAAATGTCAAATATCATAGTGGATATCTCAAATAAAAGGTTGTATTTCAGCTTTGCTTACAATATTAATAAGCTAAAGTAAATCGTGTTTCGATGTTTTCGTTTGCACTTGCACTAAATGCCGTTATATGTCAATAAAATAAGAAAGTCGGGAATAGTTCAGTAGTTCTCTATTTTTTTATTATTTTCAATCACATACATATTATTTCTTTTCATTGTGTAAAAAATATATTAGGTTTGTTGCAGCAGTTGTCAGGGATTAGTCGAAACTGTAAAAAATGTCCATCTTATTGCATTAAATTCACTGGTAACTCATTCTCAATAATTTTTAACAGTTTCAAACCATTTTGAACTTCAACTTTGTTCACTGCAGGAACAAAACTATTATAAATTTAAAGGCAATACAAATTTTACCCAAAAATTTATTTTAAACACTTTATACGACGTAATCTACCGGTTATGAACGCATCAAAACTTAATTGACGCAGGATCGTATGTAGTCGGCTTAAATCAGTTCTACTTTTGTGTTCTATGCTCATCCCTTCTCCAGTATTGCCAACACTTTTAGCATATAGTGTTTAGAATAATGTTGGCAACCTTGAGTAAACTGACAACTTGAAAAATGTCAGTACTAAAAGGCGGGAAAAACTTTTATTATTTATTATGGACTAAAATGGCCATTTGCATTGTTGATTTAGTGTCTAATTTATCTATTTACAATCTTTTGTGAGTGTTTATTAAAATGGATCTTTTGGAACAACCAGATATTAAGAAAACGTATGATAAATGTAAATATATAGTTAAAATATGGGAACATAAATTCCAGAAACAGCATAAAAGATTGCCTTCAAAAGTAAGAAACCTTTCTTAAAAAAATTTAGTATTACAATTATTTGATTTACTCATTATTCAGGTTTATTTCATTATCATCATTGCCATTATAAAATGAATCATGATTTATGTCTATTTATTTTTTTTAGTTGGATATTAGAGAAGCAAGCACCGAAGTGAGACATGCCTACCGTAAATACTTTCAGCTTAAAACCGCAGCCTTGGAACAGAGTTTTATGGATGTTGATGGATTCGAAGACGAAACAAATGCTGACAAAGAGGAAAATTGCACATCACAAGAGGTACTGAATGAAATACACCAAAACAAAAGCCAAGATCTACTTCCAGAGAAAGAGGTTTTGGAACAAGATGTATCTATACCAAAAGAAGTTTGGGGGTCACATCTCAATAATAAACAAGAACTGAGTAATGTTATCCCAAAGTCTGATGAAACTAGTAAATCCTCCTTAAATTTAAGCATTAGCAAAAAATTATTTTGCGGTTCAAAGTTCACAAAACGTAATCCTAGAAAATCCCTGTCTTTTTCACAGAAAACAAAAAGCGACGTAAGTGTAGACGTCCAGATTTCTTCTTCACAGCCAGTACCTACAACTCAGTCTTTTACGTTTAAATCCGAAGAAATAATATCACAGGAAGGAAACATATTTTCAAATGACAAATTTAAAATTATAACTCCATGTATTAAAACGTTATCACAACCTGTAAATATTATAAAAAGCGTCCTACAGAATAACTATCAACCCACTTTGAAGACCGTCGATAGTGGCTGGCTAGAACGTGTGGTTAAGAAAACTGGAAATTCAATCGAAAATCCTGACTTACCTTTACCACCAACTCCACAAATTGTGTCTATGCCCGTGTTACACCCAACTGGTCATACAGGAGTTAAATGTTTCGAATCTACTAAAGTGGACTACGATAGTGATGATATTATAGATGATTCCGACGATGATGAGGTTTCTACAGAAATAAGTTCATATCATATTGGTAAAAAGAGGAGAATTGAAGATACGATCAGTGGCTCAAACGTCAACGAAATTCAGCAATCGATTTCTATAGAAAACAAAGATGTTGCCGAAGAAAAAGTTTCAAAAGACGATTCAGCAGAAAAAGATGAAATAAATCGATGTGAAAGTGTTGAAAAATGTAATACAGAGAAAAACGTTGAGCAGGATATTCGAGAAACTGAAAAAGAAGCTGAATCACCGGGAAACAAATTTGTCAACGCCAAATCAAATAAATCAACTAAAAAATCACAAGCAAGGAAGAGAGAAAGAAAAAAATCACCCGTGACAGAAGGCAGTCAAGAGGAAATTTCCCCAAGAAGATCTTCAAGAAAAACAAAGGTCAAAGTTAGTATGGAAGAATTTTCTTCCGAGATTGAGGAAGAAGAACAAGATCCTTATCACACCGATACCGACGAAAAAGACCCTGAGTTTACATTAGAATCAGAAAACTCGAAATCTAAATCTATTTTCAGTCGATTCGATTTCTCCGAAGACAATACTCCTGTTAAAACTACCAAAAAGAAAACAAAGTTAGCGGGAAGTCCAAAAAGCAATCAGTCTAGTCAGAAGATCAAAAAATCTAACAAAGTGGAAAGTGACGATGAAGAAAACAATGAGAGTAAGCCATACGAGTTAGAATTCTCAATTAAGCCACGAACAGTGGCCCCGAGGTACAACAACATAAAAAAGGTTTTAGCAGAGAAGAAAATTGTTACTAAAGGCAACAAAACCTCTCACACCGAAAAGAAAACCGAATCAGACAAAGGTTCATATACAATAAAAGACAAAAGGGAGCAAGCTAAAGAAAATTTAGAAAAGAAAATAGCTTCCGGCAACTTAAACGACAATTATGTCCGCGTCAACTTGAAAAAGAAAATTTTTGTCCGTGGGAAGAGTGGTAGATCGTTCAGCAAGTACAAGAAAGCACTGTGGAAGAGTAAAAAAGCAAAAGCTCTATCGGGGCCTGATATGGACATGGGCGGATGTGACGGAGGGATGCTTACTTGCTTCAATTGCGGACAAATTGGTCATTTCGCTAGACACTGCAAAGCTACAAAGGGCGATGGTTTATTGCCTTTAGCTCCCAACGAAGAAGAAGATTGTCCCTATCCAACGTTAGAAGAGGCCTCCGAAATGGCTGTGAATAACGTTTTGCGTGTTAGAATACCTAAAATGGTTATGCCGGGCAAGGAAAACTTGAATAATGATGACGAAGGGCAGTCTGATGAAGGAGACGGAGAAGTGGTTAAAGAAACGGGTGAAATTCAAGAGGCGGTAGAGGAATTTGACTTTGAGGAGTTTGAGGACGGTCTGTCTGATCAGCTACTAGCCGAAACTTTAAAATTAGAAGAACACATAAAAAAATTGGATGTGAAGGTATATATGGACACTGTCAAAGTCGTAAAACCCTACTACGATTTAGAGAACGATGGCAACGTCATAGGTAATTAAAAATTGTATTAATTAAAATTTCCAAACAACAATTTAATATTTTTAGCAACACCGATTGAGGTCTATCAAACTCTAAAAAAATTCGGACATGATTCCTTTCGTCCTGGTCAAGAACAAGCTATTATGAGGATTCTCTCCGGAAAATCCACCCTAGTCACTCTCAGTACGGGCTCGGGCAAGAGTTTGTGCTACCAGCTCCCCGCCTACATGTATTCGCAAAGGGAACCATGCATATCGTTGATCGTATCCCCTTTAGTGTCGTTGATGGACGATCAAGTCGTGGGTATCCCCAAATTCATGAAAGCCGCCTGCCTCCATTCTAACCAGACGAAGGTTCAGAGGCAGAAGATTTTGGAAGCGATTACTCTAGGAGAGTTGAGCGTGCTTCTGATTTCTCCAGAAGCTGTCGTGGCAGGCGAGAAACAAGCAGGTAAGCAGAAAAATTCTTAATCTGTCATAACTGGTATATTTAAAATAATTTAATATCTGAACATAATCTCGATTGTTCTGGATGATGTAATTTATAATAAATATGTTACTTCATTATCCTTAAAATTCTGATTAAATTTTAATTAAATCATTTTTAAGTCATTAGTAATTGTCACTATTAAGTTAAAGTTGTAAGTGACAAGGGTAAGTCACTAGTAATAGCCATAAATCATTTGTGTCGGTCACAAATGACAGTCACAAATCACTAATAGTAGTCATGAGTCGCTTGTGATAGTCATCAATGTTTTTATGTTGGTCATAAGTTACCACTGATAAACTACAAATGATAAGTTACTGCAACACAATAGTCAGTCATGATTACATCACTAGTGATTAGTCATAAATCACTTTACGGTGATTAAGTCACTATATATGACCATAAGTCATCATTGGTAATAACAAATAGTTTGTGATAGTTACTGTAACTTCTAAATTATGGTCATAAACAAGTACTAGCAGTAAAAAGTCACTAATGTCAGTGACAAATAATTTTGTAGTAGGTAGTTAACAAATCACTACTGACGTAAATCAACTGCGATATTTACAAATATTAACAATTACAAGTCATTACAATTACAGTCATGCATCACTAATGATATCTATAAGTCATTATAGTTGTGAATTCCTTTGTCATATGGTCACGCATCACTAATAATTATTTCTGCAAGTTGTTAGTGATAGTCATAAATCATTTTGTGATGATTATGATTATTGTAGATGACTAAGTCAGTTGTGACAATAATATGTCACTTGTAATCTTTACTGCAAGTCATTAGTACAGTAACTCATAAATTGTGGTCAAAAGTGTAAGTCATAAATCACCACTGTAATCGTAAATCAACTGTGATATTTACAAAATATTATATGTCACTATTAACAATTACATGACATGCCATTACAATTACAGTCATGCATCAGTAATGATGTCTACAAGTCACTATAGTCATAAATTACTTTGTGATGGTTATAAATTAGTGTAGAAGACCGTACGTTGCTATTGGTAATAATAAATCACTTTTTAGTACAAGTGATTATTATAGATATAGTACAATTACAGTCATTACAAATACGGTCATGCAGCACTAATAATTTCTGTAAGTTGCTAGTGATAGCCATAAATCATTTTGTGATGGTTATAATTAGTGTAGATGAGTGTAAGTCAGTGTTGGTGACGATCAAGACTGATTTACAAACATCAAATCACTTGCAACCTTTACTACAGGTCACTAGTACAGTCACACGTTAAGTAGTGGCCAAAAGTCACTAGTTTTAGTCATAATCGTTTTATATTGGTTATAAAAACTATTGACGGTGATTTTATAGTCGTTTTATAATGACTACAGACAATTAAAAGCATTCAATAGCAAGTAGAAATTATTAGTGACTTCCATAATTTGCATTAGTGATGGTCATAGGTCACTAGTAAGTCATAATTTCCTAGTTTGTGAAAAAATGTTGTATTTGTAAATAATTTCTCAAGTGTTAAATTGAAAACACTCCTTATACTCCTCTACTCACATTCTTGCAACTTGAAACTACGAATAGCTGCATGTCTAGAGGTTTTCTTACAGGTTTTGGATCTCTTCTGCGTAAACTTCCCCCGATAGCTTTCGCTTGCATCGACGAGGCCCATTGCGTGTCCCAGTGGTCCCACAACTTCCGCCCCAGCTACCTGATGATCTGCCGAGTTCTCAGAGAAAGCTTGGGGGTTAAAACCATCCTAGGTCTGACTGCAACAGCGACCAGAGCCACTAGAGACAGCATCATTAACCACTTACAGATACCAGACGGACACGACGGTGTTATAAGCGATATTCCCTTACCCGACAATCTTGTCCTGACCGTTTCAAGGGATGCGATGCGAGATCGTGCCCTGTTGGGATTGCTGATGTCTGAACGTTTCGCCGATTGCAAAAGCATTATCGTTTATTGTACCAGGAGAGACGAGTGCGAGAGAATAGCGGCTTTCCTTAGAACTAGCCTTAAAAGTGATCGAGTTGAAGAAGAAGACGTCTCCAAGAAGAGGAAGAGGGTTAATATTCAAGCGGAACCGTATCATGCCGGTTTGCCGGCTAGTCGTAGACGTACGATTCAGAACAAGTTTATGTCTGGCGAGTTGAGGATAGTCGTGGCTACGGTAGCTTTCGGAATGGGTATTAATAAGTCTGATATTAGAGCTGTGATACATTTTAATATGCCTAACAGTTTCGAGAGTTACGTGCAAGAAGTAGGGAGAGCTGGGAGGGACGGTTTGCCGGCACACTGTCACGTTTTCTTGGACTCGCAGGTAACAATCATAAAAACTTATTTTGAAACATTTGTAATGATTGTTGATTATTTTCTAGGGTCGAGACGAAAACGAGCTGCGCAGGCACATCCACGCCAATTCCATCGACCGTCACGCCATTCGCAAACTCCTCCAGAAAATTTTTATTCCTTGTTCCTGCTCGGGGCAGTGCCCCAAGCACGAAGTCGCGTTTTCCATCGAGGAAACCGTCAGAGCGTTGGACATCCCCGAAGAGAACATCGCCACCCTCTTGTGTTACTTGGAACTGCACGAAAACAAATACATCGAGCTGTTGAGCCCCGCTTACACGACTTGTAAGGTGATATCGTATGGCGGCCCCCTACAAATAAGGAAAGCCGCCAAAGACTGTCCTCCCCTGGCCATGGCATTAGCTTTGCACAAGAGCAAGGCGGGCGAGGATCCGAACGTCTTGGAGTTCTTCGTGGTGGACGTGGCCGCCGCTATGGGCTGGGAGAGCGGGATTTGCAAACACAAGCTTAAAAACTTAGAGTGGATGACGGGTAAGTCCAAGAAAATGCACTAATAATAGTAATAATAATTAAAAAAAAAAAAATTGAAAGAATAAATAATAAAAAAATATTAGAAAAAAAATTATAATAATCATCTTTATTGCTCAATAGATAAAATCCATTTATAGGTCAAACTGTTTGTAAAACAAAAATTAATCGCTTAAAACAAATACATCTGAAAAACAATCATGCAACACACAATAAAATTTAAAATACAATCAAAATAGATCATAACCTATAATTTGATATTTGATTATCCTATGCTGACAAATTGTACAGAATTTCGGAATTAATTATAAACTACACTGGCGAGACAACTACAAAATGCACCAACCTCTACCACGCAAAATTGTGAAACTGTAACTGATGAATGTGGAATGTGTGTGTATAAGACCCAAACTATATTCGACTTATTACACCGGTAACATATTAAATAAAGGTTTTTTTTATTACCATCTGTCAAATCCAAAACGGAAATTTGTTATTAGCCTTAAAAGAATGTGTTGGAACATGTAGATCTAAGATCAAATAATAAAGAATATGTAGCATGAAAAGCGGAGCATACATACTAATACAAATTTTTTTAACTTCTGGAACGTTTGTTGCAGTTAACAACCAGCCGAAACGATCTACGATAAGCGTGCAGTTCTCAAACTTGGGTTTTCGACTCGTCGCGCCCGGGAATCTATCGGACGACCAACTAGACGAGGCTCTCGACAGCCTCTACAACAAAGTCACCGATCAAGAACGGAAAGCTTTGACGCAACTCCACGCAGTCCACAAAACTTTAATAGAGGTTGCGCAGCCCTCCTATCGTTCGTTTGTGTCCGAAAGTGGGGATAGTCTGATAAAAAGTAAAGTCAGGGAATATTTCAACTCGCCTGATCCGTTAAAAGATGTTTGTGATACAGAAGCTAAAGAATTTAACGAGGAACAATTAGTTAGCGATATACGAGCTTTGATATGCATGTACAGGGATAATACCTTCACGGGACGGGCTGTGGCGAGGATATTTCAAGGAATTCAGAGTCCTAATTACCCTGCAGTTATGTGGGGGAGGTGCAAGTTCTGGCGGAGCCATCTCGACGTGGATTTTCACACGCTCGTGAAAATCGCCACCAGAGAGATCATCAGAATGAGGTAACGTTTCATATTTTATATTCATACTTTAACTGTGGTATTAATTGTTTTATATTTTTTTAAAATTGATTTATTTTTATGCGTAGGCTAAGTTTTAATAAATATTATTTTAATGAAATCGCTAATATATCTTTTTACCTTTTTCACTGAATACGTTCCAATAAGTTGTATTTTCAAATCCTTATCACTAAATGCCTATAAAAATTTTGTGGAATTTTAAAGTGGTAGGTACAATTTGCAAGTAGGTGTAAACGAATTTCGATCAGAAGGTACAATGCCTAAAGAATTATGTAGGGTTTGTTCCAACAACAGCAAGAACTGATTCCGAACCGTCCAGAACTAGTCAGTCAGTTCTTGGCGTCATTCTCGGCAAATGCGACGTTGGTCAAACATTTCTGACAGTTCTCGACGGCTGTTGGAACATACCTATAAGATACTGGTAGTAGGTGTAATGTACAGTAGGTTTCAAATGAGATCATAACCGAAAATATATCAATACACTCAAATTTGAATTAATTTTATTAAATTTTCCGTTTAAGTCTCATAAATGTATGAGTTTTAGACAAAATTTAAGGTTTTAGATTGCATTTTTAATTGAATTAATTACAGATTTGAACAAAAATGCAAAAGCAAAACTTTTTTTTTCTGATAAAAGGTAACACTGGTAACAATTATACAGATTCGGAAATTGCGGATCTTTACAGAGAAAGTAGAAATTGCCGCTTCATCCCAGGGAAGGTACGAAGTATAAGAGGCGCGGCGACGTGCATTGGTTTAGCATTCCCCACTACTACGGTAATCGGTTCCGTATCGCCAACGCCAATTCGCCATTGCAAATCTAACTGTCCGGTCAACTGATGCCAGTGTTGCCAGGTCTCATGCTTTTGCATGAGATCTCATGCATTCCGAGGAAATTCATGCTCTCATAATTTGATTACAAAATCTCATGATGTTTAATACACAAAAAGAAATAATAAAATTATTAAAATTACTCTTTGAAATTTACCAAAATAAAGACCTAACGAGAAATAAAGGCAAAATTGAGGGCAAAATTGAATAGATAGAGGTAGGTATCTACAATATTTGGGTACTTGAAATGTCCTTTATTGTAGACTGCTCTCTTAATAATTAGCAATGAATACATAAACGGGTATGACAGTCGACCGATATGCGGTGTGTGTGCTGTATTCACGCTGTATTGCAGTGATTCTTAACTCTATTCCGTAAGGGTACCTACATATTCTGGAAACAACAGATTTTGCGACCTGTGAGTCACTCTGCGTCAAGTCAACCGCGCCTCAACGTTCGCCCGGCCTAACAATAAAATAAATTAGAAAGGTTATGTGGTTAATAACTTTTAAGTAAGTATCTACTTACAATGTAATATTATAATAAAATAGCAGAACATAATGCTTTTTAATGAAATAAAAATGGCATTACAAAAGTAATTAAAAATTAAGCTGTGTCAAGAGGTGTTTTTTGATAAATTAAGCCATCTCATGCTTTTTTCTCCAAACCTCATGCCTCTCTGAAATTATTCTCATGCACTGAATTTTTCCCAACTGACAACACTGCCTGATGGATCACGCTGTGGTGGAAGTATGCGTGTAGCATGACACAAATACACGCAAGCGGCAAAACACAATTCACCATCAAGATCCTCACTTTCCAAATCTGTATATAATTTGGGAAAATATATAGTGCATTATATTCTCTAATTTAATCACAATCCTTCTTCAAACTCGTTAGTGTAAAAGAATTGATACCAAATCACATTAAATAAATAATTTTTCAATAAAATCACTAATATGTATATATTCACCTTTTTCACTGAATACTTTTCAATGAGTAGTATTCTCAAAAATTTATTAAAAAATTCAATGAAATAAGTGGTAGGTACAATTTGCAAGTAGATGTAAAACATAGTAGGTATAATGCCTAAAGAATTATAAAGATACATCTGGTAGTAGGTGTAATGTACTGTAGGCTTCAAATAATTTCATAACCATGATTACAGAAACATTTTCAAATTTAAATTATTTCGAGGATTCAGTTATATCAACATACTTTTATTAACCATTTAAATCTCATAAATGTATGAATTAGTAACAGTATTTAAGGTTTTAGGATGCATTTTTTAATTTTTCATTTGAAATCTGAATACACGTAAATGCGAAACAAAGTTTTTTCTTCGATGAAAAGATAACGCAATATTTTTAACATTTATATATATTTCGTTAAAATATATAGTACAATGTGTTCTTTAATCTAACCACAACCCTTCTTGAGACAAACGTGATGACAGTATAAAAATATTAATGCTAAATTACATCGACCTTATCTTCATCGACAAGGTAGAGAATCTAGACATTTAAAAAACCTATATTTTCGAATAAATATAAATATGTACAGTTCCTAAAAGCTTCAAATGGGCTTGTATTAGGTGACGACCCTCCTTATAGATTCCAAACCGTACTTCTTCATCTTCTCGTTACGCATGTCTTGAAGTTTGCTTATTTTTTCTTTGGTGTTCAAGTCCCTGCACCTGCCGCAGAATTCTTTTACGATCCCGTGCAGGGGGCTCTTGTAATAGAAGGTGTCACTCTGAAGGGTTTTGTTCTTTTTATGCACCCAGTTGTGTATAATCATCTCCAACAACAGAGTAAGTATTAACACGGTCGGATAGGACAATATTGCTGTCGGCAATAAAAATAATGCGGCTGTTACTAGTTCTAGTACTTGGCAGTTCGTCCTGGATGCCTTACGTGGCTCCTTGTCAGGTTTCCGTTCGGGCGGTATTCGAAACGTTGTTCTTGGCGGCAGGGCAAGGAGACCTTCGTATTCCCCTGTTTCTGCGTTATATTGTGACGGGTATAAAATTTCTCCAGTTTCGGTGTCGACAGAGAGAGTTTCGCCCTTTTTCGTGTCCATTTTCAGAGATGGATCTGTAAAAGAAATGATAATTTAATTAATGTTTCTGACACTATATCTTTCAGTCTTTGAAGATTTTAATGTGAAGGGATGTAGAATAATGGATGTACAGGGTGTTTCAGGAGGAGATGTACATACAGTATGTTATTCTACGTTCAATTTGAAGCAAAAAAATTCCTATGAACTTAGGCCTGAAAACGTTGCGTTTAGGATATACAGGATGTCAAATTTAAAAAAAATTATTACATTTTCTTTAATAACTCGACTACTTTGAGTTAAATCCATGAAATTTTGTTTGCGGCGGTTTCTTGGGACGGGAAATTCAAATTTAATGCACAATTGGCTGTATCACCAAGAGGGCGCCAAAAGCGACCATTAGTGTCCTTTTAAATCGCTTCAACTTGTTTGTGCCACGGTGTATGTCATTTTGGAATAGCAAAACATTGCAAGAATTTTTGAAATTTTATTTGATAATTTTTTTTATTTTGAAAGACCACAAGTTGCATCATTTTTATGATCTCTATTACTTCTTTCAAGGACAGTCCTTATTTTAAAAACACGCTGTATAAGAAAAAAGTTAATCTTCATGTTCAAATCAGTGCTTGAATTTATGATTCATCTTTTCAAAACACCCTGTATATCATTTAATTTTTTGTTCTCTTAATAAACACACAGTGTGACCCATTTGTTTTGGGGTCAGTCTGTAGTTTATTAATTGTGGGATTCAGATTCAGATTTTTTTTTTAATTATATAGAGCTTGATAAACCGTACATTTTCAGCAAAAACGTCAACAAGAAGAACAATTTCTAATTTTTCTTTTACGCTTAAATTTCCCATAATTATAATGATTAATAGTTTAATTTGTATTAAGTACATAAACAAGTTCTAAATATCGATTTAGACTTTGTTTGACAGTTAACATAAACACTTCAATTGTTTTCCATAGCCAAGTATATGAATGTTGCAAAATAAATAAGTACATATAGTGTGCATTTTTAATTCCTCAACAAAATCGTTATTACTTAAAATTTTTCGAAAAAATTTTGTACAGGCCCTTTTCGAGGGGCGCTCAATCCAGTGGCAGCACAAATTCTTTCTAAAAAAATCGCTATGATTTATTAAAAATTTGTTTCTAGAAACTGCCACAGTAGGCCTTGGATTTTATATCAACCAGGCCATTTTTGCTGAAAATGTGCAGTTTATCAAGCTCTATAATTAAAAAGAAATCAGGGCTAAATCGCACAATTAATAATTTTTTTAAGGCTGACCCCAAAACAAATGGGTTACACTGGTATACTTAACATTATTTAACCATTTCATTAATATTAAAATATGGAAATTGAAAATGTTATGTGGAAGCAGTGTTTTTTCAATATTTTTATAATATAAAGAAGCCCTCTGTAACGCCACTGCTTAGAATTAAACTTATTTCAAGACATAATGCAGGTATCCTAACTAGTTCAAACCACATTGGCATATGCATTACGTATGTATGTATACAGGGTGTTCCCGGTTCTTAGTCTTTCATATAAAATATAAAGCACAAAAAATTAATAAGGATTTATCTTATATTACATTTATTATTATTTCGTTACAAGCCAATATTTTTTCTTCAATTTTGGTACACAGTGATCGTAACAACAGGCAGGCAAGCATCATAATTTTCAGAAATTACATTAAAAGTTTTATATTTATATTAAAATAGCTATTTCCGAGGTGTGGCAATTAAGTTCCGGGAATTTAGTTATAACGCGGAAACTTGCGGCAACACAACTACGTTTTTCTAGAGAAGGGGGACCTTCCTTTTAGTTTCAGTCCAAGGTTGAAGTCGATAGCGCGTTTGGTTTGTGTTTTATATGGATTTTTTGGAAGTAACTTTTTTAGTGGCGTTGTGAAAATGAGTGACTCAAATTACAAACAACGTGTTGTGATTCAATTTTTAGTGAAAGCTAGCGAAAAATCCTCGGAAATTCTTCGAAAATTGCAGGTGGTGTATGGAGACGAGTGCATGTCAAAAACACGCGTGTTTGAATGGACAAAACGGTTCAAAGAGGAGCGTGAATCGGAAGAAAACAATCCACGTGTAGGAGCTCCCGTCACCTATCGTACTGACGCGAATGTTGACCGTTTGCGTGCTCTGATCACGTCTGACCGGCGCCTAAGCATTCGTGCGTTGTCTGATGAGTTAAACGTCAACAAAGAAACCGTTCGCAAGATCTTACACGAATTTTTTTTACATAATGTAAATTGTAATTATTGGAATAAATATTTTCATTGTTTTTAATGTTTTATTTTTATTTTTAGGTACTAGTGCCTAAAAGAGTGTCATTTTGAAAATGTAATCAATATCAAAATTTGTCAATTTCACAAAAAAAACACGTTTTTTTACTACCAGCGTTGAATTTAGAAGTTTGAAATGCGACTGATTTTGTAAAGGGCATGATCAGCCCGGCACAGATCGGTCTGCGATGCGCTTAGACCGCGACCGCATAGTGTGTTTCCTAAACGGAGTGTCGGAGAAAAAAATATAGAAATAAATCTCAATTTTTCCTGCTCTATCTTTGCCAAAAGTTAAGAACGACAAATCGCGGACACCCTATAAAGTATATTTACAGTACAGGAGTGTGTATCTCTTAATTCCAAAATGCAATACCATATATTGGTCGTATTAGTGGCATGGATTTGATTAAAAACGTAATTTATAACATTTTATACCCAGCTAACAATTTCTTGTTCTGTAAAAATTGTAAGAACGTTTCCAGAGCAAATTTTATAGAGCAATGTTTGTTCTAAGAACATTTTCAAAACGTTCTTACACCACTTATACCATAAAAATGGGCACCGTTCTATAGAACCTTTTAGTTCTCTAAGCGGTTCTGTAAAGCTTGCAGGAAATAATTATAGAAGTCTTAAAAAAATTTTATAACACAGTTACAAAGCAATCTCATAAAAATTCTATAGCACTTCGCTATACAATTTTTGTGCTGCATGGTGTTATATTTAAAGAACTTTAAAATGGTTTAATTTTATCTTTTAGAAACAAAATGTTTCTGTATCGCACATGTTAGAAATAATATGGACGGGCTAATAAGAACCAATAAGATGGGCCTAATCAGCCTGCATAGGAGTACTTACTTACATTATTACGAATTGCTTAGTTTCTTTGTCCATCAGGGAGCAGTACATTTTAATGCGGAAAAAGTTTTATCGTGAAATATGTGGTACATAATGGTAATTTTTTGACGCGCCCTCAGTTAACTTTATATTTCCTATGATGCTAGAAATTTAATAAATTTTTTTTTTTTCTAAATTGATGAATTTAACAACCAACTGTTCATAAAATAGTCAGAAAGTAAGTATATCCATATTATTGATATCATTTCACCTATTTATATTGTACATATTTTTAATTCAGATTTTTTTTTCCTTCTTCACAATATGGCGACAGAAAGAAAGTCCTCATCTTGTACTTCCAATGGCTTCTCACTAATATGACATTTTTGTGTCGATTGCAATGATTATAGAGCAAATATGCTTCGTAAGCAACTACTTAATATTCACAGTGCTGTCATATTTTATTGTGGTAATTTCACTTATTTCAATCTTATTTAATAAATCTATTAAAATTCTTTAACTTCAACATCTAAAAGTGAAAATGTTTAAGGTTTGGATTGGTCTAAATTAAATATCTAAATTTCTATAAGAAAATCAATTTCTCTTAGCAATCAAATAAATCTTATCTATCGTAATGAAATTTTCTTTCTGCAAGCAGATAATAATTTTTACAAGTCACGACTATGTTATACAAATTTCCCCATTATACTTTGATCAAAATATTTCGGTACTATTACAGGCAGGTCTCGTCATAAGGGGCTATGGGAAACCTACATATATAAAAATTATAGTTCTATAGCGTTTCTTTATGGAACAAAAAGGCTTTTGTTACTTATTTACTCTATAATGATTTTATAACAACTGTATTATTATTCTCTACAACTGCTTTAAAGAGCTTTTTCTCTTAAGTTCGACATCAGCTTACATATTTGTAATTTGTTTTCCGCAGCAGAATTGTAACTTAACAACGCCTTATACAATAGTTCTATAATTAAACTATAAGCGACATTACGGAATAATTTTATAAGAGTGTCACAGAAGATGGTATAATTCTATAAAGCAGTATTTTGCATCGGTTTTACAGTAATTTGATTCTATAAGCACCGTTGCTGTAAAATTGTGTTATTGTACACACTTATAGGGCTACATTAGCAGTTATCTTATAAGTGCTCTATAAATTGTGCTCTAAGAACGTTCTTGCAACAAATTTAAAAAACAATTCAGTTTCTGAAGGAAAAAATAGTCTCATGTGCCACATTAATGCAACAATTTAGTATTCTAAACACAACTATAAAATATTAACAGAATATAAAACTTCTATTACTCTAACTTTATAGAACTACTATGCTGGGTAGATAATAAATCAGTTTATTTGAAAAATATTTTACCTATAAAGGAATCCTATTTTTCGTACCAGGTATGGTACTTCAAGCGATATAAGAGTATTTGCGCACGGACGCATTTATGTTAAATATTCACACAAGGCATAACAATAACCGGCTACATCTTTTTCAATAGCATTTTTATTGGGTTAGAGGTCAGGACAGAGGTAATCACATTGTTATTTTAATCAGGAAATCACGTTTAATTATTGACGCGTCAAACGTTTGCAGTAGCGCCACTATAATTTTTTTCGACCAGCGATAAATGTCCAAAAACATTCCTTCCTATTAGTCAGACATTTATGTGAATATTTTTCAAAGAAGGCGACTATAATATTGAAACTGATTTTATGAGTATGCGAAAATGTTATAAATATACTAATCAAAAGGCAAAAAATGTAGGTATATCTGCACTAGCCCCAACAATAATGTTTATGTTATCAAGTTTTCAAAACACTCACCCTTTTCATCGATACCGCAGTCACAACTAATATTGCGAAAGCGCATTAATTTCTATGGTGGTATGATTCGGGTCGGGATTCAGATTAGATAACTTCCCAACAAGATAACAAACTTAAACAAGACCAATAAGATTGGAATCAAACGGCTCTATAGTCATTTTACTTCGAAAATTACTAGTTCTACTTCAAGCGATCGAAAGATAAGAAAGAAAATGTGATTTATTTCTCCAATTTTGACACCCTGTATCGACTTATTATTGATTTTGGTGGATTTTTGGATTTTTTTAGGATAAGCAGTAAATCGACTTATTTTGGTAGCAGTATTATGTTTTTTCTTTAGTTTTATTGGGTTTTTGCCACACTTCTGAAAAATAATAAAGATTAATTAAATAAGCCCTTGCGCCAAACGGAACAGTCAAGGGTTATTTTTTAAAAAACTAAGTTTGCCTAACCAACTATCTGGTGGAGATATGTAGATGACATTTTTGCAATTTGGCCGTTTACTGTTACAGAATTACATGAATTTTTAAATGATATTAACAATAAAGAACCAACAATAAAATTCACTTTGGAAATAGAAAATAATAATATGCTACCATTTTTAGATGTTTTAATTAAAAACACGATAATTCTGTAGAAACAAGTGTTTATAGAAAACAAACTCACACCAATAGATATTTAAATTTTAGATCTAACCATCACATCGATATTAAGAAAGGTGTTGTTAAATGTTTATATGATAGAGCAAAATTAATTTCATCAAACAATGATATTTTCAATAACGAACTAAAATTTATTAAAAATGTTTTAATAAATAATGAATACCCTCCAAATTTTGTTGATAGAACATTCAAATATATTACAGATAGAACGAACACTGTAAGACAAATAAAAGAAATTAATCATACAATAAAAATTCCATACATCCCTATATTATCAGAAAAGTTAAGAAGAATCGGTAATAAATTTAATATTCGAACAGTTTTTCAGACAACTAATACTTTACGATCATTTTTGTCTAAAACGCGTCCAAAAAATGATATACAAAATTCAAAAATTGCATCTACAGTATACCTTGTGAATGCAATAAACATTATGTTGGAGAAACGTCTCGGCCTATGAATGTTAGAGTTGAGGAACATAAAAATTATATAAAAAGATGGAAGACGGAATTTGAAAAATCCAAAATTTGCGAACACGCTTGGGAAAACGGTCATTTAATTCAATGGGGTTCGGCAAAAATTTTAGGGAAGTTAGATAACGCAACAAAATGAAAACTAAAAGAGACCGCGATTATTTTGTTGAACGGAGATAAGTGTGTGTCTAACTGTTCAGTTAACATCGATCATTGTTGGCTACAGTTGTATCAAGAAGAAGTAAGTAACAATAAAATAAAAATCATTTAACATCTCTATGGAAGCAGATAAACAAATTTTAAACTGTCAAACTTGACAAACGTTTAATATTTTACTACGATTTTGATAACAAAAACAGAGAGTTTTTCGAAACGTCATAATACGAAAGTGCGCGATAGTGATGTGATTTTTGTTATTTTTACTTATCTGCTTTTTCAGTGTGAGATTTTTGGTTAGGCAAACTTAGTTTTTTAAAAAATAACCCTTGACTGTTCCGTTTGGCGCAAGGGCTTATTTAATTAATCTTTATTATTTTTCAGAAGTGTGGCAAAAACCCAATAAAACTAAAGAAAAACTAAAATTATGCCACAAATAAATAGCTTCAGACAGTATTATGCTGTTACAGTATGGCCCATTACTTACGCAACAATTTGATTTTACTTTTAGATAAACTGCATGCATCATGAGATTTAGATGCGTTTTTCTCAGAAACCATTGCTTCTAGCGACATCAACAAAGTGTACATTTTTTAACTAGAAAAGATGGGTAAGAAAATTTTTCTAGTCCAAAATGAGATACAGTGTAGCACAAAAAAGTCGTAGCGATTTAAAGGGGTCCAAACCATCGTTTTTGGCGCCTTCTAGCAGATACACCAAAATCGTCGACATATTCGAATTTGTAGTCCCTCTATACCAAATTTCATAAAATACGGTCGATGCGATCGAAAAATAATAAAGAAAATGTGATTTATTTTTTCAACTTTAACACCCTGTATATCGAAAAGGAGCAACGTTCGGAAAAGGCATATTTTGCTTAATCGCTTTATTTTGAGGTCAGCAACATGCCCTTAAGCTCTGTCCCATTATTAATGAATAACCCTGTATAAATTAAACTATCACATGAAAAACCAAAATGAGTATTTTACTTTCATAATAATAGGAACTTGGTAAAGATAAGAGTTACAAATGTCTGCATACGTATTTGTTTTTGGATTGACAAAATTGTCTTAAATTCCTGAGGTTTGGTTGATAACGGGACTTATGAAATTTGCAGGTACTTAAAGATAACAACAAATTGTATATCTTTAACGACAGAGGATGTCGCAATAATATTTTATTATACGACTTACGATAAAGGATGTAAAACCTGGATGTATGCACTAATATTGTTAGAAAACTTACTACCCACGCATTGCCTGGCATGTTTAAAAAATTATAACGCCAATGACAGACGTAAGAAGATAAAAGAAAAGAATCGCATGATAGTTTCCACATCCAGCTGAAGTTTCTATTTTGATATTTTTAAGACCTTCACAAATATTATTATTAATAAGATAACGTAAACATAATCCCACACTACATATCATATCATAGACTGTATCAACATTTGGTATTTAACGAAACATAAGGCATATAATTATGGATTATAAACACGCTTGTCTAAATTTGGCCAATTTTTTTCTCGTTATCACTATCGTAAATTTCAATAGATAAAATGTAAACATTTCCATTTCAAGGCTACTGATGTGGACTTATCTGAGTAATCTTTAGTACCAAGACCAAGGAGATAGTTGATATTTATCTAATTTAGCGAATTATGTTTTCAGAAAAAATATTTAATAGTTATTGAAAAAGGGCGAGCAGATTGACCAAAATTATTTTAAAAAAGGGGTTAGAAAAGCCAATAGTTTTACGACATTAATAACAAACTGTTTTACACACGACAATTTATTGACAAATGAAACGAACAAGTTGACTATCAAATTGGCTATAATTTATTGCTTTCAATAAATTGATCAGTAAATTGTGTATTTAAGTTTTTGAGAATCGGTGGCAATTAAATTAGAAAATTGGGGAGTCTTAAGATATCAAAACTGAATTGACAATAAGACGAACACTGCAACAACTTAAAATTTTATTATGTATATCTTAACAAATTACACAGCCCCACAAAAAAAAAAATAAAAGTTCATACACAAGAGAGTGAGATATGTATTCCCATGTATTTTTCGACGCTGAATCCGATCCCGAGCTCAGAATTGGGCCTACACGTCTGGAATTGGCCCCAGGGGCCGAAAATGGCCTGAAATGCGGTTCCCGGGATAAGGCGAAGTCGACGCTGAATTTTGGAGCTAAAGCCGGATTTGTGCTCGAAAAGTTTATGGCCAACTGAAATTCCGGGTTTGGGTCCGGGAAAATGACCCCTTGGGGCGGGAAAATCCTGTTTTGGACGTCCCGGTCGCGACTGTGGTATTATCGTGTGTTTTCAATTCTGGTCCTAAGACTGGGTGTGAAAAGTTTTTGGTCAGCTGAAATTCCCAGTTTGGGTCCGGGAAAAGGGCCCATTGGGACCGGAAAATCATATTTCGGACGTACCAGTCGCAAAAGTGGGATTTTCATGTATTTTTCAATCCTGGTCTTTAGAGTATGCTCAAAAAGTTTTTGGACAGCTGAAATTCCCAGTTTGGGTCCGGGAAAATGGCCCATTGGGGCCGGAAAATCATATTTCGGACGTACCAATCGCAACAGTGGGATTTTTATGTACTAATTCCTGTAGCTTAGACTGTGCTTGACAGGTTTATGGCTATGTGATGTCCCTGTGCGGGACCGGGAAAATAACCCTTAGGGGCGGGAAAATCGTGTTTTGTACGTCTCAGTTGAGACATTGGTATTTTCATGTACTTTTAAATTCCGGAACTGATACCGTGTTTGGAATGCCTTTGGTCGATTGGAATATCTCAAAACACGATTTTCCGGCCCCTAAGGGTCATTTTCCCGGTCCCGAACAGGGAATTTCACATGGCCATAAACCTGTCAAGCACAGTCTAAGCTATAGGAATTAGTACATAAAAATCCCACAGTTGCGATTGGTACGTCCGAAACATGATTTTCCGGCCCCAGTGGGCCATTTTCCCGGACCCAAACTGGGAATTTCAGCTGACCAAATGCTTTTCACACCCAGTCTCAGGTCCAGAATTGAAAAACACACAAAAATACCACAGTCGCGACCGGGACGTCCAAAACAGGATTTTCCCGCCCCAAGGAGTCATTTTCCCGGACCCAAACCCGGAATTTCAGTTGGCCATAAACTTTTCGAGCACAAATCCGGATTTAGCTCCAAAATTCAGAGTCGACTTCGCCTTATCCCGGGAACCGCATTTCAGGCCGTTTTCGGCCCCTGGGGCCAATTCCAGACGTGTAGGCCCAATTCTGAGCTCGGGATCGGATTCAGCGTCGAAAAATACATGGGAATACATATGTCACTCTCTTGTGTATGAACTTTTTTTTTGTGGGGCTGTGTTATTAATCATAACAGATTCTCGAAGTGACTTATTCAATGCACTTTCTTAGCCTCTTGTTTAAATTTTGTCTGACGTTGATTCTTGAATCCGTTCTTGATTATTAATAATATCTTTGTAAACTAAAGATTTAATATAGCCCCAAAGGTAAAAATGCAGCGGATTTAAATCAGGGCTACGTGTTGGCCAAGGAACTTCGCTACCGCGTCCAATCCAACGCTGGGGAAAAGATATTCTCTTACTTGTCGGGGGTAATGTGCAGGTGCACCATCATGCAAAAAACCATAAGTTCTGCTGTAAATTTAAGGGAATATCTTCAAGAAGAAGTGGCAAGTCATTAATTAGAAAATTTAAACAATTTTCTCCGTTAAGTGGACGTGGTAGTACGAACGGCCGCGCAATATCAGAGAATTCCACACCAAATATTGTTAGAGAACTCTGGAAGATGAGGATTTTCTAGCATTCGCACAAGAAGTCGTGATTTTAACCCTTGAGGAAACATAGCTGTTAAACTGTTATCATTTCTTACAGAGGTTTTTTGCTTAGTGGGTTGTCAACGACAAATATTGTTGCAAACACGGAATTCCAGGAAACAACTACTCTGCGGGCTAATGCCCCGACCAGCATTGAATTATACCTGGAAAACCTATAGCAAATATCGTTTCTCGCCGAACGCGATAAAGGTCGACAGCTTTCAATGGTGTCTACTGCATGTAGAACGCTTCGTGTCTGTGACATTTTCAGTCCGGCATGGAGTAGCGAATGGCCGATTGATGTAGTTAGTTCTACACCGCGCAGACAAATGTTGTTAATATTGATACACTGGCTAGTGAAAACAAATTTCCTCAAACTTCTCACTATTTTTTTATTTTGTATATATTTATTTTTTCGTGAATAAATACAGATTATGTTTTCTTTCCAAACACTGTATTAAGTTTAAGAAAATATCGAGTATGTCTTTCAGTTGTTCCTCGAATATCGAACTAATTGATTTCAAAACACAGGTGATGTTAAAGTAAATACACCTCTATCTAACCTTTGAACCCCGCCTCGGTTACATCAACGTGTGTTGAATACTCTTTACCACGTTTTCCGTCAAGGTGAAACTAATCTAATAAACAGGATTTCGGGCTAGTATTTCATTGGATAACATCGCGAACAGGAAAATAATTCTATGTTTGTGATCCGACGGCGGTCATTTGGATAGGTAAACATACAAGGTGGTCCAAATTAACCCAAAAGCTTCACCAGGTGGTTGAATTAAGTAAAAAGTTTCAATTTAAATGGGGTCGTTCTTTCACAAAGCCAAATATATATTTTTTGTAATTTGTTTAGATATAATACCGCGTGTTATATAAGTTATTCGACAATGGGGAAATTGCATGAATTTTAAATTGGTTTTTAAATTTATTGCTATAGGCAGTTTCTGAAAAAACAATTTTTTATGTTAAAATTTTTCTGCACTGTGTTACACGGCACTGCGTATTTAAATGAATAGTTTTAGTGTAATTTTTTTTAATTATTCAACTGAAGCAAATTTGTTATTTAATGAAAAAAATTTTCTTTAACCATATTCAGTGCCGTAGGAATCTGCTCAGGCTCCCAGGGTTAAAACTCCCCTCCCCCGTACCCTGTCACTGGTTGACGTATTTGTCACCTCAACGCATATTTACGTCAAAGTAAATAAATCGATGGCAAAAATTTCGTCAGTTTACGGCAAACATCTTCAAAGTTATTTTAGAAAACACGATATTTTATCACCCTGTATCACGAAGACGAACGGCCTATATTCATTTAAAACAATCTCTTAACATGGACCATCTTGTATATGGGCTCATCATCATCATTTCTCGATTATATTGAACAAACCGTTTAATAATACAAACATGAATATAAAAAACGTAATATTATGTATTTGTATTATGTAATCCTTTGCTTATGAGAGGAGCACGTTACTGTTTCCATGCTTGTTGTTATAAACGTCGGCTATCGCGTGTCGCGTTACTGACTGCATCGTGATTGTGCGCCATCATTAATACTGCAAAACAACCTAAATTTAAATGGTCTCGAACATTTTTTAATTATGTGGATCATAAATAGAACCCAGTAAACACAGATATACGTTCTAAGGACGTTTTTAGGATGTTAGGACGTCTTGGGGACGTTAGACGTTTCTAGAAGGTACTTGGTACGCTATTGGACGTCCTGTGGACGTCCATACTAGGTCCTGGAACGTACCGACATAAAAAGGACGTCCGAAGGATGCCGCCGGGAACTATACTGTTGGGGATCCCACGGACGTCTATTACTGGTTCTCGACGTACTGACATAACAAAAGACTTAAAATCGACGTCCCGTGGATACCAGGTTTTGTGGGAATAGTCCTACCTAAAGAAATTCTCGCATTTGACTGTTTTATTATAAATAGGCATGTCTATAGTTAGTAACGATATTTTTAAACATACTGTACATATAAAATGATGATAGCGCCCTATAGACATTATAATCTAAACTATACTATAAAAATTTCGATCTTACACTGAAATTTGAAATTCTATCTAAATATAAAATTTATATAAATGTATTTTGAGCAACAACTTACCTGTTCTAGAAGTATAAGAAATCTACAGATTATGACGCAATATTTTCACATTATTTTTGTCCAATTTCAAATCCAAACACCTACATTGAACTTTCCCTCACACTTGATTAATTCAAACCAACGCAAATGAGATAAGGTACGTGATTGATTATACTTTTCACATTTCTTTACAAGCACAGGTTACCTCAACCGTGCTGTAGACTAACAATGAGATATCTATATGTATAGTAGACTCTTATAATGAATAATTACAATTTAATTGGGATTATTTCCATACTTTGCCTGTTTCTTATGCAACCCACTATACACGGTTGTATTAATTTCCATCGTCATTAATAACTTATACAACCCACTTTACACTGTTGCATATAGAAACAACTGAGTTTCATACAACCCTCAATACACAGTTGTATTGATTTAGGTATCATAATGTTTCATGTTTATTGCTTGGAAAAGAGAAACATTTGCGTGTTTTACTTCTTTTAGGTAAAAATAAAAATAATAACCGATTTTTAAGTAAAATCAAAGTTTAATCTTAATAATAACTACACTTATTATTCAATATCGTTTATTCTGCCCCATTTCAGCCTGGATTTGGTCTTTTCCAGTTTCAACCAGCTGGGGTTGTATCCTTCAAAGTACTGTGCATTCGGATACGGTAAAGGTGGAGGGCTCGGTTTGAATGGATGAACGTTTTTCAATTTTCTCGTCAGAAACTCCTTGTTGATTTGTTTCGGGTCACGGTATTTGTCCATGTAGAGGTTGAAAGGCTTTCGGAGGGGGAACCATTCTTGTTTTCTGATAAACGGAGGAGGGAAGTCGTACTCGAATATCGGTTCTTTGATATCTAGAAATTTTTGCTGTAGAATATAAATTCATTTAATTTTTCTACACATTCGCTTACTTAAAACGTTGTGATAGAAATCCTTTAAAGACGAGTCCCAGATGGACTGATAGAACGCTAAACCAGCTGGCGTTAAATCGTCCTGAAGGTTTTTGTAGAAATTGTACGTGGAGAATGTCCTCTCTGATAAAGTTAAACTAAAAATATATATATTGGTTTGATATTACGTATTATATTAATTGTCGTTTACCATGGACCGTCCTTTTTAAAACTAGAATAATCGACTCGTTTTTCTTGTTTGTAGAGGACGAACACAAGTCGCTGATAACCGATTCCTTTTGGCGGAAACGGTTGCAGGTATTCGATTATTGTTTCGCCTTTATCGATTTTATTGCCGGGAATATTTCCTCTAAAAGAAAAAATATACGTTCAACTTCTGCCTTACTTACATCATATTTTACTTACATGAACCAATGAACATATTCACTTTCTGGGTCCGTAAAGTGTCCATCTGGGTTGGTAAGAAGTAGCGTCCACAATGTACCATCATCGCTTTCGAAAGCGACTTCTGGTTTTGATTTTGCTTCCGATGGTTTTACTGTATTTCCAAAATAAACGGGTAGTTTACCATCACCTACGTCATACGTAATATTCAGAGGAACACGGGGGTAAAAATAAGCGTCTCCGAATAAATGTTCGAAAATTCCATAATGATCGCCTATCCTTTTAATATGGTACGGTCCAGCTGTTTTGCTCCATTCTTCCTTTACTTCATCTAGGTCTATTGATACTAAAAACAAGGCATTTTATTTATATCGTGATTCAACAACTTACCTACATTCTTTGTTTCTTGCCAATTTTTCCAATTCGGGATTTTTCCGTTGAGTTTTCATAAATTTCAACCTCTCCTGTAATTGTTTAGATCTAGAATAATGAGGAGGTGGCAAGCTTATATCAACACGGAAATGAATGGTAGGATCTTTGTACCGTTGTTCTGCAAAGTGAATAGGGATGAATATTTGTATATATGCGGCCAATACATACCTTCTAGTTTTTGATCCAGTGATTTTGCTATTCCAGGAGGCAAACCTCTTAAGTGGTGTCCTTTTCTGACTGCCCCACATAGTGAGGAAGTTACTGTTGTATTTAAATGGAAATTACATAATTTCCATAAAGAACATGCCATAATTACGCTTGAAATTATTAGTAATAAATATTATGCAAATTATTATCTAGTGTGAGGTGTATTCATTTATATTTCTACAATAAAAAACTAATTTCTTGCATGTTTATAATAAAAAGTCAGGTTAGGTTTTGACATTTTGCATATATTTCTTCTTCTACTTCTTTAGAACAAACAAGATGGTTAGTTACCTGAGGATCGGAAGTTCCCTTAGCAAGTTGTAAACAACACAATAGATGGCGTTGTCTATAGAATTTTGCTGAAGTCACTAGATATATTTGATTTTGCTTATATGAATATATAGAAAAGTGACTGCATGGTATTGAAATTTAATTTAATGTAAAATACAAACGAGTTTCACTGTAAATAGGTTTATTATATAAGTGTATATCTTAACATAATACATTAACAAAAAATCATACACCTACCACCATCACAAAACTTAATCTAATGATCAAATAATATTACATTAATAAATAGTGACTAAAAAAGTAGGTATAAGCTCCATATAAAACATATAAGAATTATAAAATAGGATAGATAACATTTGTACTTATCTAATTCAAACACATACATTTAAAGCAGTGCAACTTATTCGATTAACTTTTCCACAAAAAATATTCATGTATAATATATGAGTGGTATAAAAAACGTAGAAAAAAAAATATTTATTTGGAATTTAATATTAGGTCGTAGTCGGGCATTCCAGCTCTGTGGGACTGCAAATATTTGACATGGAAGTCGGAATCTAGGAGGCTTCTCTTAACTGTGGGGTCATCTGACATACGTCCTTTCCATTCCATCTGCAATAAAAATAAATTGTTATGGAAATACTTCATAAAAATAAAATGTGTTACCAGTTTCTTATATTTTTCTCGTCTCAGTAGATGTTGGTTTCCGAATAGCTTCAAAATGTCTGCCCTTTCACACCAGGGCCATATCATGTAGTCCAACATGCCGGGTTTGTTACCTGCGAAGAAAGCTGTACCTCTATCGGCAAGTTCTCTTTCAAAAGTGCCGAGTCCGCTAGAGATAGCTTCATCGTCATCTAAACTGATTCTTCCTATGTTCATCATTACCCTGTACATGGTGTTTATAATCTGTAAGAACATATTTGTATACACTACACTGTATATTGTAGAATGTGTTTTGTTTGTATCTTTATAGGACGACATACCCTATTGAATTGCTCTATAAGTAACTTGTCTTTGGCCTTCTGTAAAGGGTCCTTGGGGTGCAATAGATGCTGGTGATATCTCTCGTCCAGGTAATCGGCTATTATTAAGCTTTCATACAGCACGTCTCCAGTATCTAGTTCCAAAGCGGGGATTTTCCCGTAGGGACTTTTATCATAGATCCAGTCTGGTTTATTGGATAAATTTATATTTACTACATCATACCTGCAAACGATATATTCATAATTAAGTTTTATTTATTACAATACACTATTTTAATTATAGTTTGCATTGAAGATTGAACCAGGAAAGCAAATTTCGTGCTGTATATTGGGTTGCATAATTCGATGACATCACTTATTAGTATTGTGAATGTCAGTACTGCTACTAGCTTTAAAATTTAAAGTCAAAGGGCGTAATAAAGAAGATGGCCATTGACGGCAAAAATTCAAACTACGTCTAGACAATTTTTGGTTTGAGAAATTTGTAATATAAATAATCTTGTGTGTTGTTTGTTTAGTTATTTTTTTATTAAATATCAGTTTTTAGTTTCCGATTGGTTATTGAAATCATCATGTTTCAAATTATTAGTTTGATTGTTTTTAAACGTTAACGTAATGCTAAGTTAGGTTAGGAAATTCAATTACAGGCATTTTAAGTACTAATGCTACTTGTCCACTATAATATTATGGTGCTTTAAATTACTCATCATAAATATGGCCACTATTAAAAGATCTTTAGAGGCAGATCTTACAAATCTTTGTAATAAACAAAACGTTACCTTCCACGGGTTTTACATAGTTACGGCAAGAATTCAGACGACTTACGTCACGATATTACAACATTTTTTGTAATTTAGTGTAATATATAGTTCAAACATTCAATGTAATATTATAGTTTTGCTATTCTCAGTTGCAGTTTGTGAAATATTTTGATAAAAACTTATATAAGCGTTCGCGGCCGCCGCCATTTTGGTTCTCTTTTATCGGAAATTAGGTGTCGGAAATAAATGAGTGTCGCGATCAATTAAATACTTTGATCTTAAAAACCTCTGAAACAAATGAAACGTTACTTTCCACGGGCAACAATATTTTACCTAAATTCTGAGTTTTATCATTAACTTTATATTTATTTATATGCGCGATTCGCGACTGCCACCATGTTGGTTCTTAATTGTCGGGAATTAGGAGTCGAGAATAAATGGGGTTGCGCTCAAATAAACATTTTGTAGAAAAACGGTTGGCTCTTTTTAATATTCTGTAACCATAAACACTCTAATTCTGCATGTATTAATTGTGCATTTGTACAAAATTTAATTTGCGGCAAGTATACGGAGCTAAATTGGCTACTATTGCGATAGAGCCTAAAAACCAATACTAATAAGTAATAAGTGACGTCATCGCCAATAAAAGTGTTTCCGTGTGGAAATTATTATGAATTTCAGACTGTTTTGAGAGAAATAATTCAGTAAAACAATACAGACGTTAGTTATTTATACGTTTCATATGGTGCTTATTATAAAGGATATATCTTTCGATAGGCGAAACGAATACTGTAAAAAACAAAAATTTGAATGTTGAAATACGGCCTTCTGGGACTCAGCACATTTTGATCTATAAACAAGCAGAGCTGAATTCTAGAAGACTATATTTAAGCATAAAAAATAATCGATTAGTTTTCTAGTTATAACTTTAGTGTTATAGGTATTACTGCATTAAAAAGGGATTATATTGATTACCCTGTATATTATATGTATGTAACAAATTTGGTATAAAAATTAAACATTTCCTTATTGTAAAATGCATTAAGATCAACATATTTCAAAAGCGTAAACATTGATTTCTTACATTTTTTTTTTCAAAGTGACCAAAACGAAATAAGTATTCCACGATCTCGATCGATAATTTTGATTATTTTGGTAAATATATTACGTAAAACTTATTGCATTAGTTTAAATAATTGATAAACGTACGTTTGCTTTGTAAATATGTACTACTTTTTCAACCCAAACCAAGGTCAATTTAAATAAGGTGGTGGCATCATCGCTACAAATGGTCAACCATACAATTACGTAATTTTATTGCTTATGTGTTAAAGAAATAGGTGCCTCACATCAATTTCCTTTATTTTGTAATATGTAAATGCAATCGTTTAGATTTTAAGGTTATGAAATATGTTAATGTTTTGAGAATGGTCGATTCCTCATAGTCTTAACATAATCTTTACCTTCAAAATTATAATCATGAATCATGCACTGTTAAGCATGACGATCGTCTAGGTGCTAGCATTCCAGCTTATTGGTCTTCACGTTTATATAATTTAACCGCAACATTTAGACATTACTTGGCATGGTACATATTTGGGCAAAAAGCTGGTTCCTAGTCAGTGACACAGTATAAAACAGTTTAATAATAATAAATAACTGTTATTCTCAATTGTTATATTTACAGCAGATCCTTTATTATTAGCAAAACCAAAGATTTTTGTTTTAGATGCTACTGAATAAAAATCAGTAGAACTTATTTCACTCATGATCTATTAAATTAATGAGTTTACGACTAAAAAGAACACGTTTGCATAAAAATGACCTTAGTAAAATGTCCACCTGATACAGCCCTTCATAATTAAAAAAAAAAAATGGAATAGCGCAAGGTTATTTGGGAATAGCTGCTATAATTTGAAAACCAAAAAGGTATAACAGTCAAATTTTTCACAAATTTTCTACCAATGCAAGTACAACTTAACAATTTGTCAAAAATGTCTGTCTTCTTTTTAGCTGTAGATTCACTGGTACCATTTGGGCCATTTCTTTTGAAAACACCCTGTTTATAAATGTAAACACCTGCCATAAATTTTTAATAAGTATTCCTCGTTGTGTTGTTTAACATTTCAAGTGCTATAAGACAAATATTTGATGAAATAAAATACAATTTTATGCATCTTGGCATGAAAGGTAAATAAACATTGGCAAATTTAAATTTAGTTTAATCGAAATTAACTTTCAGTAGTGGGTAAACATCCTAAAAAAATATTTATACTTCGAGTATCGCAAAAGATATCGGTCTAGGTTCTAAATATAAACTGTTACATTACTTAATGATAAACATGTTGACACAGATTTGAAAAAAAATAAAAAAAAAAGTTGTGCCGAAACCCGGGATCGAACCAGGGACCTTTAGATCTTCAGTCTAACGCTCTCCCAACTGAGCTATTTCGGCTGTGCTAAATTGTATATGTTATGTGATAGAGTTACTTACGGAATTCGTTTGGCATCTAAAACTAAGTGTACACGCTGAGCATATGGGCAAAATCTGTTGCTGTAAAGACGAAGTTTTCCTCCCTTCACCGCTGGGGGTTGTCTTGCACCTTAAAAAAATGATAATAATATAATAAGTTGAACCATCACCTGCTAAATCGCTAAAGTGACTTTTGTCAAGCTTCCTTAAATCTATCTCCAATGGTCTTCGGTCTTCGAAATTTTCAATTATATCAAGAAAAGTTGTTTTTTGATAGCCTAATTCAAAATTGCCTATTTTTTACGTCGAGCACGTTGAAGTTTTGATATTTAAATGAGAGAGAGGAGGATGCCTGCTATCATTTGTTACATTTTAAAAACTGTTTAATTTTATACAGGATGGTGAAAATTTAACTTGGTGTTTATAAATAGAATACCCTGTATATCTCAACAAAAACTGTTGTAGCATTTTAACCTCTATCTACATCCATGTTACACTTCCCCATACCTCTTTTAATTTTTCTGTTATTGGCGGCTTTTGTGATAAATAATTAAAATGACCCAATTTCTTACAAGGAAAATAAAACAATCAAACAAATGATGACACAAAAACCTCCAGTAACAGAAAAATTAACAGAGGTAGGCATAGGAAAGTGTAATATGGATAGATAGAGGGTGAAATTCTGCAACAGATTTTGATGAAATATACAGGGTGTCCTATTTACAACAACCAAGTTTAAGCGGTTCGAAGTTAGCAAATTCGACAATAAATTTTTATCACTGAGTAAAATGAAACAGTTTTTAAAAAATTTGCCACAAATGAGGCAACCCGCTATCTCTCTTCTAAATATTTATACTTCAGCTTGTAGGATGAAAAAAATATGTAATTTTGAATTAGGTTATGGAAAAGCAATTGAATTGCTATAGAATTGAAATATCTCGAAGACCGTTAGAGATAGATATAAAAAGCTTGATAAAAGAACTCCTAAAATTATGCGTAGAATTCAAATATTATACAGGATGTTTCATTTGAAATTAGTAAGAATAGAATTTTGAAGAGAGCACCCGAAAATCCCAAAGAATAAATTTTCAAAATTGGAATCAAAGTCTGAAATATTCTATTGGGCTGTCACTGTACGACAGCCTGTATAAAATTTAGATACCGCTCAAAACAAAATACGGGAACGAGCGTTTTTTTAATTTTTGCATCAAAACGCAGCAAACATGAATGACAGATTTCCGGTGTTCCACACTGTATCATTTCGTTTCCAGCGCTCACAAAAGTTAAAAGAGGGCTATGACAATTAAATTTATTATAATTTCCTCTGTCCTAGAACTCTTTTACGTTTCGGGCCGTATTAGATTACCCACGACATATAAATAGCACAGAAATAAGGTCATAGGCATAGAATTAATATTTATGAGATTTTCTCCTGCTATAATAAACTTGAAATGTGAGGTAATCCCACAGAAATAAATATGACACGATTAACTCACAGGGAGAATATTCGTTGTTTGTACAGCTTGCTAACAGTATATTTGCGTAAAATAATTAAACAACCTTGCATGTACCCAATAAAAATTTCAATTTTTCTTCAGATTTTGGAGAAAACATGTCTTTAAAATGTTACATATTCAGACGTCTAGAAAAATATTCAAAAAACATTAGCCTCTAGTTAAATTTGACCCCTTTTTATATGAATGAGTAATCACATACATATTTATGAAAAAAATCGATAAACTAACCCCTCAAAAAGTGAGTAAATGTGTCGCTAGATTCGGCCTCATTTATTACAGTTATTAACATATTTTTTTGTAAATTGGATACTGATATTGTTAAAATGACTTTTAACGAGGGTGTCGATCGGTTAAAGATTTACCCCCTTCATGTACACGTACAGCAGACATTGAACGAATTACGGTGCGATGCATTTTTATTGCAGCAATAGCTGAATGTAATGTTTGCAATATTGCAATGACGTCATGTTTATTGACACTGCTATTTTAAGAACGTAAAATGTGCACACCGAAAAAAAATCGTAGTTGTGGGTGTATTGCACTACATTTTTTTTTAATTGACTTACCTTTGGACAAATGGGGGCCGTTCATCTTATTAGAGGGCACTTATCACCAATGACCTAATAAAGAGGCAGTTTATTGATCATACGCGTGTTATCGATTATTTTTCCGGCTTTAATACCGCCGACCACTTGCACCTTACAGACCTGAATTCGAATTACAAATGCACAGCTGATTCCAGTCATCTGGAAGTGTTTTTATTTACGTCTTTAGGCGCCATCTGTCGCTTTGCGCACCAACTAGTGATATTTATAGCGGGCTTTTACAAATCTGGAACTGATGCCATTGACTGAAATATTGTAATACCTCAATCCACGCTGATGCGTATCGGAATTGAATTGTATAATTTTATTCATGATCTCCAAATATTCATTTAAATTGTTATGTCTAAAATTTAACGCATTAAACTGTTATAATGCACATTTAAACTATACAGTGTTTTTAAATGAAGTAGCAAAAATGACACCACATATCCTTAGGTGAAAATAAATCCTAACTAACATACTTACCTATATCCCAAGTCGCATAATAAAAAAGATACAGGATGTCAAAGTTAAAATTTTATTTTCGATATTTGTAAATAACTTCTTAAGAAATTCAAATATTTACATAAAATTTGTAAATCGGGGGCTTTTGCGGGCGAGAAATTCAGATTTGTTTCTAATTTTGACGTTACTAGTAGAGGGCGCCACTTATGGCACATCATGTTGCTTTTAAATGGCAGAACTTTTTTGCTGCTTAGTGTATCCATCTGGCTATTGAAACAATCGATTCTCCTACCTGTTATATCTGAAAAAGGTATACCTTGTTGAAGTCGTTAGGAGTAACAGTTTTCGAAATAATTCTATTTGAATTATTATTCAGTGCACCGACTGAAAACTGTTATCGTTTCAGGTAAAGTGCCTTTTCTACTGAAAATACATACAATTGTTCAGAACGGTAAATTATGGACACCTGCAAAATTTCAAAAAGATCGGCCTGCTTTGATAAAATCTTTGTGCTTTGTTGAAAAATGGTTTCATCAAACCTCGCAAATCTTGAAATTTTGCAAGTCTCCATAATTTATCATTCTGAACAACTCTTTCAAGTAACATTTTGCTGTATTTTCAGCAGAAAAGGCACTTTATCTGAAACCAAAACAGTTTTTACTTGGTGCACTGAGCATTTCAAATAGGATTATTTCAAAAATGGTTACTCCTACCGACTTCAGCAAGGTATACCTTTTTCAAATAAAACAGGTAGGAGAATTGATTGTTTCGATAGTCAGATGGATACACTAAGCTGCAAAAAAGTGCTGCCATTTAAAAGAAACATGGTGTGCCACAAGTGGCGCCTCTACTAGTGACGTCAAAATTAGAAACAAATTTGAATTTCTCGCCCGCAAAAACCCCTGATTTACAAATTTTATCTAAATATTTGAATTTCTTAAGAAGTTATTTACAAATATCGAAAATAAAATTTTAACTGACACTGTATCTTTTTATTATGCTACTTGGGCTATAGATATGTTAGGTTAAATCGATTTATTTTTACTTTGTGGTCTCATTTTTGCTAATTCATTTGAAAACACCGTATAATAAAAAAAAAACGAATAATAGCGTTTTATGAGACATTAGAAACGTTCATTTTCACGGCCCTGTGGCGCAACGGATAACGCGTCTGACTACGGATCAGAAGATTCCAGGTTCGAATCCTGGCAGGGTCGATTTTTTTTTCACACTTTTTTTATATTATGTTATTAAAGTTTTGCATAGGAGTAAGGATTATATAATCCAAAATGTAACACTGAAAAATAAATATTTGTTTTGAAACAAACTGCGGAAGTAATTTAAAAATCTAACAGTGAATTTCCTTGAATCAACAACTATTAACTCATAAAAGGTGACTGCCCACACACAATACACACATTATGTATATTTAAATAATATGTACCTTTAGCAACATATGCCTACCTTTGTTTAGACGGACAATACCATACCATATACGATGTCACATAAGCTATTCTATTATTAAATGTCCTCAAAGGCAAAGTGAAAGTCTATGTGAGACCTTCCAAAATGATCTGAAAGCTTTTTAAATAACAACAAATATGGCAGTATGTTAATTTATTATCTCAATTATCGAAGGCGAGCAGCTTGCAACTTGCAGTGGGTTTTGATATATGTATTCGATATGTTATGTAAACAATTTTTGAAGTAGTTTGTTTTCACTTCGAATATATTTAAATATGTACTAAAACATAGCATATACGTTGTATATAAATAAACACTGTATAAATATATTTTCTACTAAAAATATGCATTATTAAAATCTTGTTTTAATTATGCATTTTTTCTTGAAAAAGTGTTTTAAATTAAATTATGCGCGGAATATTATCATTCTGCTTAAATTCGATCAATGGAAAAAGCTGTGATATAATTTTAGGAGTGACTATCACATTCAATGAAGTACCTTGTAGTGTAATTTACTTGAACTTATAGTCAAGTCAAAGAAGACCAATAATAAACTTAAATCATGTACCAAATTAGATTATTACAAGTTAAAGTAATTTCAGAGATATTATTTTTTTTTCAAAATATTTGGCCTCACTTTGAATATATTTTGGACACCCTTTACATGCACCTGCTCTATATCGGTCCTCATACGAGCCACCCTGTATAAATTAGCTAATACACCTGGAGGACAAATATGATGAAAATGTATGCTAATGATTTATTTAAACGTCACTATTGAGCAAAGATTTCAGCAATATTTGTCAGGTTTCACAGTGGCTTAAGCTGATGATGACATCACTCGGTATTTTCAGCAGTGATGTTAGGGAATGTGGAGTGCCGTGCATAACACAATTTTAAAATAGTAGTACCGGGTACTACGAAATATTTGTTGACCTACTCTCTAGGTTTGGTTTTAAGTATGCCAACATGAGATTTGTTTGAGGTTTTTGTTTATTTTTGACTATGAACGCATTCCGAAAAAATGCAAGGGAGTGTCTCACTTTTTAATAGCAGAACTTCTTAGAGGATCTCAATTTGAGATTAAAAGTTTCTATCGATCTGGATTCTAAGGGAAAGTTTTGTTTCTGAGATACAGAGCGTTGAATTTTATTATTTATTTATTTATTTTTAACGTAACAATCATAGAGCTTTTTTCATATATTTTCAGGTATTAACAATATTGTGTGAAACTAACTACTCAGTGGACAAAAGCCCCAACCTGCGTTGAATTACACCCACAATATCTACCCATATATTTCTTATTATTAGCTTTTGTAACATTTTTTTACTGTTTAAGAAATGTATTTTAAGCTAATATGTATCAAATCTCCTACAATTCCTATCAATGAAGTCATATGCATGCTCTCTGATACCAAACATCTAGGTATGCTAATGAACACCCACAGATAAAACTCTATTCAATAATTATCTAAAAAATGTATTCTATTTACTAACCTGATATACTCTATATATGAGGTGGGAACTCGAAATTCAACCACAATAGATGAGATCTGATCTATTTCTGCATTTTTTTTTGGATTGCTTCATCAGGTGGCCTCCTTTAACTTGAGTCAAATATCTAACTATAAAAATTATTATACCAATAAATTAAAATTATTTGAAATTAAATGTCAAAATGAAATTAAATAATGTCGACAGCGTCAAACCGATTAACTGTCAAGTATCATAACGACCTACTAAAATAAATAAAAATGTACCTTTTTTGTATAGTTTTTTCAGTTAGTAAATAGAATACATTTTTTAGATAATTATTGAATAGAGTTTTATCTGTGAGTGTTCATTAGCATACCTAGATGTTTGGTATCAGAGAGCATGCATATGACTTCATTGATAGGAATTGTAGGAGATTTGATACATATTAGCTTAAAATACCTTTCTTAAACAGTAAAAAATGTTATAAAAGCTAATAATAAGGAATATATGGGTAGATATTGTGGGTGTAATTCAACGCAGGTTGGGGCTTTTGTCCACTGAGTAGTTAGTTTCACACAATATTGTTAATACCTGAAAATATATGAATTAATGAAATGGAAATAAATATAAAAAATAACGAAAATCATATTAAATCAAAGTAAATGGACAAGAAGGCCTTTTCTGGGTAAAATTGAATGCTTTTTGATATTTTCCAAAAACATTTGCGAAATTTAAATTCGGCTATACTTTTCATTTACAAAAATATTCATATAGATACCCCTCTATCTCCACCACTGGGAAAAATATGCGAAGGATTTTGGTATCCAATTATTTGTTCCGAAATACTAAATCTTTTGCTGCATAATGTTGATTTTTTTTGTTAGCGGTCTTTTTGTAATCAAAAATAAAACTGAACGTCCTGTATCTCAGAAATAAAGTATTTTAGGGTCTTTTAGTCTCAGATTGAGGACCTCTAAAGACTTTTAAATTTGAAAGTCTTGCTATTTAAAAGTGAAACACCCTGCATATAATCTTTTAATAACAATTAGGAAATAAACTAACTTTTATAGATGGTTCACTCTGTGTAATGCATGGATTGAAAAACTATTTATCAATCTTTTTAGAATAAACTTATTTCAGTAAATTTAGATTATAAAATTGAAATAGACAAGGTTACTGCATTTTTGCCATAAAAAGCAAAGTATTCGCTACGATCATTGCTTCATTTAAGAACCATGGCTGCAAGTCATATTTCTAGGAATCATTTCTATTAAAGGAGATATATTCTACATAGGATACTTGTAATATCTTTTGTTATCCATCCAAACGTAGATCCATGTAGATTGTTTCACTGTTGAGTAAAATATTATTTCAGTTTATTAAAAAAAAACATATATATAGCGGAAAGAATATTTCTCCTTGCTGTTTTATATCAACTAATAGTGAAATTATAATGATAATGGGAAGTGTAGCTTTGCAAAAAAATATAGATACTGTGTTAAAAATTATTCCACTAATTTATTTCTGGAAGAATTTAAATAATACTCATGCTGCCATCTATCAATAGTAAATATTATTTGAATTGATTCAAGAACAATTCTATTGTATAAGAATAGAATTCTGTACAGCAAATGTAGAAAACTGTAATGGTAATAAGTTATTTAGTTATGCTTTATACCGTTAGATGGCACCAGTGTAATTAGAATAACATTCGTTCAGGATATGCAAAAAAATTAATATAAAAATTCTTTACTGTACAGTTACATCTTACCGATATGAAAGAGTATAAAAAATTTCAAAAGGTGCCAAAATTAAGACATGTGTTAGTATGGTCCAATATAATTTCAAGCAAATCGCAAAAAATTATTACAATATGTGGATATAAGCATAATATATTATCATAATTCTATAGATGATGTCTATTTTAATCATCTAATTCGATATTATTCAAAGCGGGGTAGTTATTATTTATTAAGGATACATCTTGTCGTCAAATCAGTATTATTTTACAGCAATCGAACCCACTGCTTGAATACATATAGAAACCTATATCGGAACGGCGGCTACAAGCTGTTATTTGAATGCAACGTTGTAACATCCCACACAACCAGGCAACCGCTTTCTGTACTTCACGGAAGTGGGTCCTTGTCTTTATAAAATTTAGTCTTTTAAAAGGTATTAAATATGTGTATATGACATTTAGAATTATTAGCACTTCGCAAATTCACAGTAACGTTTTTAAGGCGTCGTTTGATTTTATGAATCGTAATCGTAGGCAATAAACTTGGCAACTATGCTCTCGTCTACCAACTCTGCGACATACGTCGTTCTTGAACACCGTAAAGAAGACAAAGAGGGCAGATAACGATGCAACTTACATTATTACTTGTTTACTTTGCTGGCAGTGCAGGACAGTACTTGTCAGGCTAGGTGATTTCGCAGGCTCAAGCGTGTTATAATTTATGTTTTTCTGGTATTCTTTAATTAATTACTGTTATCAATGGCTCATTATAAATTAATGTTGTGAGTACACAATTCTTTAAACGTCAAGAGCAATAATTTTGCAAAGAAATACGTTGTTGATGAGATGGCTACGGCATTAAGGGACATACCGTTCTACGATTGCATCCATACTATTGTTTTTAATATGGAGCCAATTAAATAGAGACATTAAAAGAAATACGTTTCCAAAATTTGACAAAACAGTTGTAGTTGTTATGAGAAGCGAGGCAAATAAAATTACGTCAGCTAATTGTAAAAAATACATCGAACATGTCATAAAAAAAGAGTATTTGAGTATTTTATCTCAGTGTGATTTAAATAAAATTATAGATTTTTCTGTTACATCATACATTGCATAAGTCCACATGTCTTGAAAACAAGTAGGGAAAAACGTTATTTTACAAAAAATACTCAAAATTTAACGATTTTTGAGATGAACACATTCCAGGAATCAAATCAATCATTTATTTAGTACCGCCACGCCATCTATGCAAAAAGATTTGAACTAACAATTGTAACTGCAATTTGAAACTATTTGAGGGACCTGACATCCCCCGTTTCCGGAACTAAAATAAGTTATTAAACAATTATACAAAAAATATTTTCGTATAATTGTTTTCTTCTATTATTATTTTATTTTGTTAAACCATACTTTCCGAATATTTCAAAATATGACAATATTTTTAGTCAATGCAAATTACTGATATGCCTCAGTAGAGATTAAATTTGTATGTGCATGACAAATTAATTTTTGGCTAACTTTGTATCGCTTTTCATTTCTCTAGGGGATTACCAGTGGGATTTCAAGTCAATATTTCTTTATTCTTTTATTTTTTCCGCGTAGAAACCATAAAAAGGTGACGAGCGTCAATAATCGGCTCGATGAAAGCCCCTATTAAACTGCAGACTGAAATGGTTGGGTCAAGCCTGGCAGAGCAAACAAATATAAAGTAAGCTGACAATATTTCCAATCAGTCAATATTTACTTTCGACATAGAGTTGGTCTAGCTGACACAGTGGCTAGTTGTTGGGGTGCCCTGATTTTATTTTTAATCTCGTACGATTTCACGGCCAACTGTTTTTGTAAATCAAATAAATTCGAAGGAAAGTATAACGAGATTAGAAGGCTCAGCACACACAAGTTTTAGAAATATTACGCTGCTGCGACTCAGATCGACTATAATTCATTTCTAACCAGTTAAAACAATAGAATTAGATTCTCTTTATTATAAAAAAATAAATACCAAGCTTAGACTTACATAACAAATAACAGTATCACTTCTAGCGAGAAAATTTTGCAATATTGCGAGACAGAAAACACACTTTTAATCCGAATAAGGCAACTAAGACAAGACATTTTCTACCAAAAAAAATCGTGAGTATTTACAAAAGAGCAAGTTAATTGCTTTTTGAATAGTGCACCCGACAATATATTTGATGAAGGAGGTAAAGGCTTTAAATATAAAAGAACAACATTTTTAAAAAGCTTCTTCATAGGTCGCCCTAATATTGGGGGGGGGGGGGGTACTACCAAAACCAAGAGAACACGTTTTTTTACTGTGCTGGGAGACAGTTATTTAAGTTTGTATCCAAAATATCTTGCTTTACGTGCACCCGGGTTTGTAGAACGTCGATTATTTCTTATATACAGGGTGTTAAAAAAAGAGTGTAAATTATTTCAGGAGGTAATAGTATGAACCAAAATAAGCAGAAAAGTCTTAATAAACATGGGTCCGCAAAGTAACGGTTGCGGAGATATGGACCACTATTCGTTTCTCAAACATTTTATTTTAGTAGGAATAAACCGACAAAGGAAGCTTTTAACAAACAGAAATGTGGTTCCAGCATGATGGTGCTCGAGTTCATTTTTCCATGGCCGTTAGAGACCAAACTTTTCCACATAGATGGGTAGGAAGGGCCGGACCTGTTTTATGGCCTCCAAGATCGCCTAATCTGAACCCTCTAGATTGACAAAATGACAATTTTGTATCTTTTGTTTAGCGACAGTTTATTGACACTAAAACTTACCTTCGAGAAAGAGATCCCTTTATTCCTTTAAACAAGCACCGACATAAAATGGACGTCTCGTGGATGTCGTGTTCTATGTGGATTTACGGAAAAAACTAAGAATTTACTTGATTTGAAGACATCTTGTTTAACAAATAAGCAGAGCTGAGTCCTAGAAGGCCATATTTCAAAATTTTTTTGTTTCTTCCATGAGTCGTTCCACCTATCTGGAGACACCCCTGTACATTATGTGGGAGTGAGATCGATTCTTCTATCATTTTTCGACGTATTCGCGTATTTTAATAAGGTTCTCCGACCGTGTACCTCGAAATTAGCTGAAAAAGTGGGTAATCGGCAACGAGTTTCGTCTTATCGAAAGTAGGCCCATTTAAACGCAAGAAAATGAACGCAAGTAGTTCGGCCTATCGCCGCGTTTTTTACTGTCGCATTAGCACTCAAGAATCGCTTAGACGTCGAGGGTTGCAAATAACTAAGTCGATGTGATATGAAATCACGGTAAATTGTATAGAGTGGCTTACGTATGGGCTGCGTTTGGGAAAAGTTTCTCATATTAACGTACTAATGATGTGTAGTAGGTGTTCTTTGCTATTAGAAATGAAGCTGAGACTAATGAAAGAGGTTCATTATGCCAATTATTTCAAAGTTCATCGCATAAAATCGCTAAATAATCTTGTTTTTGATAACTTACCATAGAGGCCGAGAATCGTGGCTTCTAACAGAGCCGTACTTGGCCATCCTCTCGATTTTAATTTCGGCGTCGGTATTTCAAAAAATTTGATTTGAATTTATCCGTATTATTAGAGATCTAATCAATTTAAGCGTATGTTGAAAAAATTAATTGACCCAAAAACAAAGGAGATATTAGTGCTCAAAGTTTACTCCCTGAACAATGAAGCGGGTGATGTGACGTCACATATTTCTGTCGTTCGCGCAATCTCGCTAGCGACCGCTACACCACCGTCGTTGACGCTTTGTGTGGCGTCATTTTGTTTATTGTACGACCACTAAATCCTCTTGTAATAAAACAAATTAAACAGTCAGGTACAATCTATTAAAAATATTATGATACTGCAGCCTGTTGAGGGTAGAAAAATCTAGTTTTCTGTACATAGGTTCTTCTGATAAAGACTTTCGATTATTGAAATAAAAGAAAAATCTAAAATTACTACAGTTACAGGGTTACAGTTACAGTTACAAATGTGTAACGTCAGCCGTGACGTAAGACGTCTTGATGCGAGTATAGCTCCATGCACTATTTTGCATTAGTCTTTCATTATTTCGTTACACACTGACAAAACTACAACATTTTCATTCATTATAACCACCCACTACCGATAAAACACACTTCCCGTAGGTACAGTTAGATAAAATGCCTATTTATTATAACAAAATCGAACGAAAGGAATAGATACTAGAAAACTTTTAATGTACTCGCGGCATTCTTGTTCCATAATCTCGAAAACCAAACCGGCATTCCTTTGAATCAGAGGCAACAAATGTGGTTCCAGCATGATGGTGCTCCAGCTCATTCATGGCCGTTACAGAGCATTTACACCAAACTTTTCCTCATAGGAAGGGCCGGACCTGTTTTATGGCCTCCAAGATCGCCTGATCTGAACCCTCTAGATTTCTTTGTTTGGGGATATTTGAAGACATTAGTGTATGACACTCCAGTAAATAGTCTGGAAGAGCTGCAGCTACGGATTAATCAGAAGTGTCAAGAAATCCAATTCAAGGAGAGTGTTTTCGAAAGAGTTCGAATATCGTTGAGACGAAGATGTCGTTTCTGTAACTTTGTTTTTGTTTGTTAAAAGCTTCCTTTGTCGGTTTATTCCTAATAAAATAAAATGTTTGAAAAACGAATAGTGGTCCATATCTCCGCAACCGTTACTTTGCGGACTCATGTTTATTAAGATTTCTGCTTATTTTGGTTCATACTATTACCTCTTGAAATATTTTACACTCTTTTTTAACACCCTGTATACTATGTGGTAATTTGAATAAAATCTCATTATTATGTGATATAAATTGAGCAAAGTTAGATCAAGTTCGAGATGTTCTAATTGAGCACAGTCACCTTTTGAGCTGCTATGAATTTTGTTATTTATCTGAAGTTTTTATGTTGTTATTTCTGTATTTATCATTGATTTATTTTGTTATTTCTTTTTTTCTTAAATATGTTAATTTATTTTCTTTTTCGGCATTATTATTATTGTTTTACTACTCTTTTTGTTTATTTTTTAGTACTTACTTAAAGTTATTTAGTTAAAGTTATTTAAATGTATATTGTTTCTCTTAATTTACTATATTTGTCCTGTAATTGGATTAAGTACTCTGTTGGGCCATAAATTGATTATTTTATTTATTATTATTATTATTATTATTATTATTATTATTATTATTATTTTCAGTAAACACGTTCCGAGGCTCCGACACATTCGGAGATGTTCTGGAGAGTCAAGCAATGACCACTCTCCACTCCGTGGAGTCAGTAATCATTGCGCCCGTAAATCGTGTGTTCTGAGCAGACGTAGCGAACCAATGACGATTGCCTTCTGCATTTTGTCGGCTAAGATCTCTGCCGAATTTCGACAAGCCGGTATGATCTTTAAGTCAGAAAGCAACGTATGTCTCATTCCACCCAGGACGCCTATAATTAGCACCACAATCTTAACAGAGTGGTCTGGATACAGCCTGCGGAGCTCGGAGAGAAGATCTCGATACTTCCTCCGTTTTTCCTCCTCTTTTAGGACGATGTTGTTATCTGCGGCAGCCGAGAACTCAATCACAAACATCGTCCTAAGCTGGTGGTCGAGGAGGACTACATCAGGCTTATTGGCTTGAATTTGCCTGAGGGTGGGGAATGAATAGTTCCAATAAATTCGGCACTTCTCATTCCCCACAACGGATTCTATATCCCCCGGAGCATAAGGCAGCACTGGCGTCTCGTCTATCTCATACGAGTGTCGTAAATGATAGTACAACACCCGCAAGGCTGAATCGTGTCTTTGGATACACGCTGTGGCCGCATATACCGAACAGGCAGCGTCTCCGGCGCTTGGCGGCAGGCCCTGCAGCTGGTATCAGGAACCTCGATACCCAATACACGACTACGATACACGAGTGTGTTAATTACACCATCTTGGCAAGCCATTATGAATCCCTCGGTCTCAGAGTTCAGCCCCGCTGACCTCAAAAAAGCAAAGGTCAGCCTTTCAGATAAGCCAAGCCCCTCTAGATGACGGTAGAAGAGACCATGCATTGGCTTTACCTTATGTAGCTGCAGAAGATGACGCGTTTCTGCAGCTTTAATTAGGGCTGTTAACTGAGCAGGATCCGACTCGGTAACAGAGTCTGGATTTTCCCGCTCAGTATCGAACACGAGACCAAGTTCATCGGCTGCTCTTCTTGCTGCCTTATATACAAATGCTCCTATCCCTGCTGCTTCATGGTCTTGGACCATGCAGAGAAGGGGATCCGAGCTCCTGATGACTTTACAGGCCTCCTCCAAAACCACTCTGTCCTGCAGACACTCCAAACTCAAGAGTCCACGGCCTCCCCGATTTCTTGGAAAGTACAACCGCGGAACGGACGATCTTGGATGCAAACTCCTATTATTATTATTATTCCAAGTTAAAGTAGGTAATTCAGAGATATAAATTATTTTTGAAATATTTGAAGGCCTGTAACTCCGCTTGTGTGGAGCTTTCAATATAAGTGTGTTTGGTTAAATTTCAATATTTTGGGACACCCTGTATAATGTTTCGAATATCTCAGTGACGTTACTGACTTCGCAAACAAACTCTAGTGATCAGTAAGGGAATTTTTCACGTCCGCTTAATTAAAATCAACCGGATCGCAACACTTCCGCCCCTTACCGCCCCCCTTTCACCTGGCTCGCCGTCGATGACCGGGATCGAAGGGATCGTATGGCAAGAAGGATCCACCGCACGCCGGTTGCATTTCCGGCCATTGGGGCCCCGCCGCCCGCTCCATTGGATGAGCCGCCAATCGATCCCGCGGGGCCGCCGATGAGGCCGCACCCGCCGCCGAAGGTAACCAGGCAACACTCGCGCCTCGCGGCCGCTATCTTATCTGCATCGCGCTCGGATGTGGGCTTCCGGGGGTTGGAGGGGCGCCCGCCGACGGGGGCGGCCACCAAACCGTCCTTCCTGCCGCCGCCGTGATCAATTTTGGCGGTTCTACCTGGGAGCCAAGGCAATCGTCTATATTTTACATACACTTATACAGGGTGTCGCGAAATTAATGCAACATAGAGCAAGAGTGGATTCCTGATGACAACATAATTCGATGTTGCCAAAGTTACCTTAATCCAAAAGTTTATGGTTAAAAGGACACAGGATGTCAAAGTTAAAATTTTATTTTCAATATTTGTAAATAACTTTTTAAAAATCCAAATATTTGCATACGTTTTGGATATGGGTTTTTGGGGGATGAGAAAATCAAAATTTATTTCTGATTTTGACGTCACTAGGAGAGGGCATCACTTATGGCACATTGAGGGCAAAAAGGCAGTATCTCGTATGTTGTAAAGTGTAAATCTTACAGGGTGCATTAATAGTTATTTATGCAACAAGTACAAAAAGTAAGTGTTTATTGCACGCGACGTGAAATTGTCCAACGAGGCCGTCAGGCACACTGTAAAATTATGACAACAAATTTTAGTTTTATAGTAGAATGTGCTTTCTTGACGTGACATTGGCCCAGTTAAGAATTTTGCTTACCAGCATCCTTCTATTCTCTTGCCAATATTTTTATTAATGTAATTATTATACTCTTCCTTACTTAAATTGTTATTTTTTAATTTAAATTTGATCCCAGTTCATAGTATGCCAAAATGCTTAAAAATCTTTTTTATACAACTACCTTGCAAAAGGGGGTTTTGCACACGGAAAACACGCTCTGAAAACGGTATGACATCTTTCCAACACGCTGTGATTGTTGTTTGATGTTGTCACCCAAATTATGCAATGTTTCAAGTTGGCTAAGTTTAAATTAAAATTAGATTTTTGTGGTCTCTGTTTGCAGTTGTATAAAAAGTATCGTAAAAAACTTATTTGAAAACCTCTTTGCACACTCGCTAGACTTGTGGAGTTTTCAAACCTCGTTGCTTAATATACTATTTCCTAATTGCTTCACTTATCATTAACATATTAATATTTTAGGTTTACTTTTACAATTGCAAGGAAGTTCCAGCCTTCTTACATCTCGTTCTTTATTATGAAAAGTATTACTTTTACCCATCCTAGATATTTATCGCCTGGCATTCTTAGGCGGGCATTAATTATACGTTTATTGACTCCTTTAACTTTACTAGTTTTATTTTGGGTCGCTATTGCACCGCAGTTTTCTTTGCTTTCTTCTTCTTTTGCTGTAAATCAGGACAGGGTGCAAAATGTATTTTCCTTTATTTAAAACACGTTGCGGTCTTTCTTGTCCACGACACACATATATTGTGTTCAGGTGTACAGGCGTCCCGAAGCCTTTGAACAACGTTATGTACTGTTCTGGGATTCAGTTGTCTTTCTTACTATTTAAGATACGTTGTGGTCTTTCTGGGCTACAGTATTCATGGAATTAAATTCACTCTACCCCATTCTGTCACAAAAGGTTTGTATTGTTCTGGGGGGAGTATTCACAAGGAAGTTAAGTTTAAATCAAATTCCCATTTATTGTACATTGATACTAAATCTGCTCATCCTTGATTTCAATAATGTATTTTGCTTTATATTACATAAGCTAGTTACCGCATGTAAACAGTTTAATAAATGTGTTAAAATTACTAGTATTATAATAAATTATACTGAATTTGTGTAATATTTACCGGTAATGTGTTAAAGGTACACCATTTTGTGTAAACTTAACACACCTCTGTGTTGTATATACCTACTCCTGACTGGTTGAGCACAACGCGCAGCTGCAGTAGGTAGCTATATCAGCTGGTCCAACATCCAAGGAAACGGTCAGTACTTACCTAACTATAACAGATATTGCTGACCTTTTAAACACTGCTGACACATAATATTTGTTATATTAACACAGTGGATTGTGTTAAACCGTTAACACCCAGAGAAATGTGTAAAAATATACAGGGTTAACTATGATTAAGTGCAAACATTTTAACCACGTGCTCAGAGAGGCCTAAAAGACAATAAAAAAATTATTTTAGAATTATAACTCGATATTTGAAAAATGGGGCAATACCCTTTTATTCTACGGAAAGTCGTCACCTACGATAAGCATCGAGGATGGCGTAGATCCATAGATAAAGCTTACATCTGTCAACAATGTCAACTACCATGCGGTCGTCTTTTTGCAGCGTTTCTAAATACAGAAACGACAAAAATTAACATTCTTATTAGTAACAATACCTGATAGATAGGTAACAGTTAATCCAGTTAGCTCCAGTATTTTGCATTCGTTTTTCATTATTTCGTTACAAACTAGCAAAACTACATTTTCACTCATTACAACCACTCACTACCGATAAAACACACTTCCCGTAGGTACAGTTAGATAAAATGCCTATTTATTATAAGAAAATCGAACGAAAAGAATGGGTACGTACTAATAGATAATAGAAAACTTTTAATGCACTCGTCTTGTCTCATAACCTAGAAAAACAAACCGGTGTACTATATTATGGGAAAATATCTGTGCCCGACACATATTTAATAACTATAAAACGTTTAAAATTAAAATAAGGCACTAAAAACTGAAGAAGAACACAAAACTGCAACGTAAACACAGGAATTGAATTATGACATGACAGTGAATTTTACCGTTGCTTGCTGGTTGTCTACTCTGAATCTGTAAACGTGCGGCTGACGGTCGCATAGGCGGCGTTAAATAAGGATATCATATAAAAAAAATCCGCTTTACGATTAAGTTTGGATTTTTTTTCAAGGGCGATTTTGTTAATTCTTAATTTTCCCTATCCCCTCTTAAAATATTTGTACTTAGTCATAGTTAACTCTAACATATAATCCCGTGTGCACCTCGATTAACATAGTATTGTGTTCTTTTGTGTTAAATTGTGTAATGATTTTTGTTCAGTGTATAGTCTAAGTTTCGCTTAATCATTTTTAATTACTTTTGTGCTGCATCATGAAAATTATTCATTTTCACGTCCTCTATTACCTTTTTGAAGGAAGCGCTTATTTCGGAAACACCCTGTATCAGGGACAGGAAAAAATCATCCTAAGCAATGAAATAGGTTTAAAACAAACGAAAATGGAGACATCTGAAAAGCGCAGGGCAAGGTCCGTTTCCAAAAAATGCGTGGTCCCCGTTCCTACCCGATTTTTGGGGTCTAATCTAGTGTTAAAAAGAAGTTTGCGTCCGTATAATCTCGCACTTAAAATTAAGGAGGGTCGGAACGCATCCGAACGACGGCAAACCCGTATGAATGAAAATGTGAGACGGGCGACCCCCCGCGGTGGCTGGAAATCCAGTCGGCTGGGGTGGCGGCCGTGTATCAATACATTATTACGTCATTATGCGGCGCGTGTCGCTTGACAGGCATATGTTTCACGCACGATTTCACCAGGACGCGAACACGGGCATTACGACGGCGGTCCTCGTCCCCAGACGGGGTCCGATCTGGAGAATGGCTTTTGTGTCCTCCCATATTAGCTGTAAGTGCAGTCGAAGCAGGTTTTTTGTTGCGAAAAGGAAAGATCTGTGTTGGTTCACCAAATTCTACACTGAGACAAAATTCTAAAGATGCCAATATTTTATAATTTAGTCTGTATGTAACATAGCTCCTTAAAGGCGTCATATTCTTGATTTAGTGCGTTTTTTACTATTACAAGTAATTTTAGACATTTAAGAACTGAAGACTATAGAGTTTAACAATTAAGAGGAATGTTATCTTGTGCCACCTGTGAATATTCAAAGATACCGAAGTAAAACGAATATACATACAGTGCTTTCGAAAAGTAACGAATAAATTCAATATTTTTGAAATTGAGAAGTTTTCGAAAAAATCCCCCAATTTTGCCATGCCATTTGAAAGAGCGTGTCATTCTACATACATACATCATGATATGGTGTTACATAACAAACATTTCAAGAAAATAATGTTTGAAGATTTTTTAAAATTTACTTTTCACAATACTGTGCACCTCCTCATTATGCAACACCTGTCGGAGCTCATTTAGATGAGCTGTTCCCGAATCGTTGGATAGGGAGAAGGGGGCCGATTGAGTGGCCAGCCAGATCGCCTGATTTGACACCCCTAGATTATTTCTTGTGGGGATACTTACAAAGCAAAGTATACATTACTAGACCGGTTAATTTAGAAGATTTAAAAGCAAGAATTCGTCACGAGATACATCGTATACCTCCTGAAGTTATTGATAATGTCCAAAAAGAATTTATTAATCGTCTTGGCTACTGTCAGGCAGCCAACGGTGCACAATTTGAACATTTAATTTAGGCGATTTTTTACATAATCATTATCATTTTCAGTAGGTATTGGGGAAATTAAATTTTAAAATCTTCAAACATTATTTTCTTGAAATTTTTGTTATGTAACACCATAATTTTTCATGATGTATGTATGTAAAATGACACGCTCTTTCAAATTGCATGGTCAAAATTGGGGGTTGTTTCTTAAAAAAAATGTCGATGACGTCATATCTCGAACAACGATGACGTCACAAATGTGGGTCGTATGTCAAAACGTGTCTTTTTTAAAAACAAAATCGACGTGCCAGGGGATTTTTTCGAAAATTTCTCAATTTCAAAAATAACGAATTTATTCGTTATATTTCGAAAGCACTGTATACAGTCTTTAATAAATCTGTATGTAGCATAACTCATAAGTTTCATAAATAATTTACAGATTGCAGTACACAACCCTAAAAAGTTAATGAATGAGCGACTTCAAAGCAAATCAAATTGTAACAATAATTAATTTTCGATATGATTACCAGTTTATTGACAGATTTTAATGACTTAATGTTGTTTTAATTCTTAGCGTACTTATTCAAATAAGATAACGTACTTAACTCATTCCTTTGGCAATTTCATTGATAAAAATTTGTATAGTAACACGAACATAAAAAGTTATTAGTAGTTTTTGTAAAAAGGTTTTCAATAATTTCGTTAAGGTACCTCCTGGGATACCACTGCGTTTTTTTAAATTCTGTATTTTTTCGAATTAAACATCTTAAGATGAAACCTTGCTTTTTGAATAACTATCGCATCGCACTTTACTGTCGAGAAATAAAATGAAAATCCCGACTCTTATTAAAAATAAAATATGAACTCATTTATTCTTTTTCTGCTGCACACATATTTTAAAAAAATGGCGAAGGTGCCAGTGTGACAATAAACACGCGAATGCTCCAAACCTCTAATTTGTTAGGATAAATCCCAGAACGACAAATTCTTTTAACAGACATTTAATCACTTTCAGCGCATCATATACAACAGTGTGTCATCATAAACGGTAATAGTTCAATATCACTTCATAAGTTTAGCAGCAAGTCCTGTAAAACTCTGTAAATTTAATAAATATTACCAATATTACACATTTTTAAAGATCTAGTCCTCCCCATATCATAATTCGATATGTTAACATTGATTGAAGTAGTAAAAAATAAAATGATATTAACTGAGGTGTGTCCAACAAATCTCTCAGAATTCTAGTTTGATAGCATTTTGAATTTAATGTATTGTCTGAAGCTATTTATTTGTGGCACAATTTTAGTTTTTCTTTAGTTTTATCGGGTTTTGCCATACTTCTGAAAAAATAAAGATTAATTAAATAAGCCCTTGTGCCAAACAGATCAGTCAAGGGTTATTTTTGAAACTAAGTTTGCCTAACCAAGAATTCTCACACTGAAAAAGCATGATGCCTAAAAACGAAACACTTTTTTCAATATTGATTTTATATTATATTTAGGAAAAAAGAGTGCGACTTTGCAATGTACGAAACATTACATAGCTTGTTTTTGTTTCTTTGTTTAAGAGTATTCATTAAATTATTTACATAAATCAGAAAAACCTGCGTTTATTTTATTTTGAAGGGGAACCTCACGCCTACCCGAAAAGAGGAGCGAGGTATCATCAGCATATTGTGAAACAGATGCAACAGGAATTAATTTTGGCAGTTCGTTAATATAGATAATGAAGGTCAATATAGGTCCCAGAACACATCCTTGTGGCACACCAATATCACTACCTAAAGTAGTAGAAGTACCTATATATAACTAGATTTTTTTATTACTTTTATAGTTATGTATTTTAACCATTTGCTTTCTTTTCTTTATATAGTGCTTTCGAAAAGTAACGAATAAATTCATTATTTTTGAAATTGAGAAGTTTTCGAAAAGATCCCTTGGCTAGTCGATTTTGTTTTTTAAAAAGGCACTTTTTGACATACGACCCACATTTGTGACGTCATCGTTGTTCGAGATATGACGTCATCGATATTTAGACCATGCCAATTGAAAGAGTGTGTCATTCCACATGCATACATCATGAAAAATTATGGTGTTACATAACAAAAATTTCAAGAAAATAATGTTTGAAGATTTTTTAAAATTTAATTTTTACAATACTGTGCACCTCCCCATTATGCAACACCTGTCCGTGCTTATTTAGATGAGCTGTTCCCGAATCGTTGGATAGGGAGAAGGGGCCGATTGAGTGGCCAGCCAGATCGCCTGATTTGACACCCCTAGATTATTTCTTGTGGGGATACTTAAAAGCAAAGTATACGTTACTAGACCGGTTAATTTAGAAGATTTAAAAGCAAGAATTCGTCACGAGATACATCGTATACCTGCTGAAGTTATTGATAATGTCCAAAAGGAATTTATTAATCGTCTTGGCTACTGTCAGGCAGCCAACGGTGCACAATTTGATTTTTTACATAATCATTATCATTTTCAGTATTGTGAAAATTAAATTTTAAAATCTTCAACCATTATTTTCTTGAAATTTTTGTTATGTAACACCATAATTTTTCATAATGTATGTATGTAGAATGACACGCTCTTTCAAATGGCATGGTCAAAATTGGGGGTTTCTATTTAAAAAAGTTTCCGATGACGTCATATCTCGAACAAAGATGACGTCACAAATGTGGGTCGTATGTCAAAACGTGTCTTTTTTAGAAACAAAATCGACGTGCCAGGGGATTTTTTCGTAAACTTCTCAATTTCAAAAATAATGAATTTATTCGTTACCTTTCGAAAGCACTATACATATATGAAGAAAACCAAGCCAATGCAATAGTGGTAATGATAATCATGGTAAATTTACATACGTATGACTTCATTTGAATTAGTTTAAATCCGTTTATAATAAAGTAAATAATTTGTCTATATCTATCTATGCAGTTAGGGACATTAATACTAAATAGTTAATCACAACTCTGCTGGTAGGCAATAAAACAAAGCACTATCCACCACCGTCACGTCGCAGCCCTCTCTGTTTTTTACCAGAAAAGTATTAATGACTACATGGCGACGCGTGGCGTGCAATAAAAATCACGCGGTGCCAACAGAAACACCGCTTAGGGCAAATCGTGATACAAAGAGTGGTTAATGATGCAAAATAGACTTTAAAGCATTAGTCACGCCCTGTTCTCTGACGTCCATAAGTTATCTTTCGCGGGAATAGGGGGAAAATCGCTTCGTTCCCCCCTGTCTCCGACAGTTAATCACATGTGAAGGGTGTATACGAGCTAACGTGTCTTTTTTATTTCACTGTCCGATCACGACCGAGAAAAAAATGTTATTTATTGTATAAGTGTTTTAAGTAGCATTTTATCCACGCATTGTCTTAGGCACTTACGAATGCAATACAATGATATTTAAACAAATTTGATCAAAGTCATGTACTTATTTAAATAAATTAAGATAATTAAATGTAGAAGATTTTTTTAAAGCTTTGTGCTGGTTTCAAAATCAAACCTCGCTGATCTCTTTGAAATTTTGCATGTCCCCATAATTTACCGTTCTGAACAACTTTTTCAAGTAAAATTTTGCTGCATTTTTAGTAGAAAAGGCACTTTACCTGAAACGATAACAGTTTTCAATCGGTGCACTGAATATTTCAAATAGGATTATTTCGAAAACTATTACTCCTAACGACTTCAACAAGGTATACTTTTTTTAAATACAACATATAGGAGAATCGATTGTTTCAATAGACAGATGGATACACTAAACAGCAAAATAGTTCTGCCATTTAAAAGAAACATGCTGTGCCATAAGTGGCGCTCTCTACTAGTGACGTCAAAATTAGTTAACAATTCTTATTGCCGAAAAACATAATTGTGCCAATTTTTTTTTAATACTCCGACAGGTTTCAAAGTTATGGAGACATTTCAAAACAAAATTCTAGCATTGAACACCCTGTATTTTTTAAACCAGCAATATTCGTGTGTAGTATCTCCAGTTCAGAGATTGCCTATTCTTAATGAATCACCCTGTATAAAATATGGTCGATGGAAGAACTTGGCAAGAAATGACTAATCTAGTATAGATGAGCCGATCATAACTGGGACGCTGTAGGCGAATGTGTTTACCATAACTATATAAAAATACATAATATTGACAACTTTTATTAAATCTACACGATTTGTCGCTAAAATTACAAAGTGAAATAGAACTACATCTTACAACACTCGTATATTCTGAGTAACAAAACTATTACAAACTTTAGGTGTTATTTCAATTAATATTACAAATTTCCTTAATATTTATAAAATTACTGTAACTAATATGGTAAATATAAATATCTAACATTTAACATTTTTTAAAATGCGTAAATATCACAATTTGAAATTGACACTGTAATAGCTTACCTTGTAATAGTACCTACAGATCGTTTATTACTTTGTGATAGTACCTGACTATCTAATTTGGTTTGTAAAAAAGGTAGATATTTTTTTTTACTTTTTAAAACTTTAGAATAAGCGACACTGATATTATCCCTATACCCCACACAAAGTGCCTGTGCACAGACGGAAAGATTTTTACTAAGTTCTAGGAAAATAATTAACCTTATTACTCATATCTCTTGGATGCCCTATTGCACATAACACAGGCACACAAAAAAAAGTTCTGTGTTTGAGCTCCGACCTATGGTTCCCTATGTATTTTTGGCTCCCGAAACCGATCCCAGGGTCGGTATAGCCCAGACGTTCCATATTTGCGCGCTACGGTCAAAAAATGACCAAAATTTGGCCATTACCTGGAAATAAGCGCAAAGCTTTATCTCCGTGCCAAACATGAATCAGTTGTTGGATAGGACCTCGCACATCCCAATTGTCACTTGAGGGCCACGAATTGACAGAAAATTGGTCCTAAAAAATTTCAAATTGCCAGAAAAATCATATGATTTCACCGTATTCAGGATCGAATTGATTTAAGAGGATTGTCTTCATGTAGCATTGCACAGTGAATAGATAAAAAATATAAAAAATAAAGAAAAATAAAAAAAATAAAAAAAGTAAAAAAAATAAAAAAATTAAAAAAGAAAGAAAGGAGCTACAATACTTCCTACGTCAACAACTAACTCATGTTTGGACCCTTCAATGGCACGAAGATAAAGCTTTGCGCTTATTATTTCCAGGTAATGGCCAAAAATACATGGGGAACCATCGGGCACAGAACTTTTTTTTTGTGGCTGTGAATTCGAGATGATCTGTTAAACTTTATACAAAAATACTTCTATTTCTTCTGGTTAATATGCATAAACTTAAAGAAATTATAAATATTAATTTCAGGATTCATATACACCGATCATTTTCGCAGCATTTTACCTTTGTTCCAGTTCTGTGTACATCAAGGATCCATTTTGGGCCCCTTGTAATTCCTTATTTCTATCAACGATTTTCAAAAGCTTAATTTAATGTAATCGTATTAATTCTAAGATAAGGAGATGAGGTAAATAAAACCTGTTAGCTTGGTTTTAGACTATATTTTTTGTATAATAAATACATAACATTTATACAACTTATCATTACGGCAGCCATTCTGTGGCCCCTTAACAAAATGGCTCTCTGACATATAGTTACATGACTAGTTCTAGTATATCTATGATATTTTTTTGAACGTACTCGTTCCTACTCTATCATTTTTTTTTTGGTATTCTTTACACTCTATTAAGCCGTATTACAACAAATATCCTCTGTATATTAGTATATTAACTATGTACAAACGGAATTCTATCGGCAAATAAATTTTAAATAAAAATAAATATATATTTGTTTACACTTAAAATAAGGAACATAAATTCGAAACGACCGGTTACAAAAAATTTGGGTGACGGTCACTCGTGGTGAAACAATCATAAAAACATTTGTAGCAGTTTTAAAACATTGTTAAGAATTGTGTTTTTTTGTAACCGGAGTTTGGGTAACATGTAGAATGTTATCACAGACGCCGCTGGTGCGGTTTTGTGCCTTTTTACAAATTTAAAATTTTCCTATCTTATATACAATCAAACATTGCACTGGTTATACCACTACGAATAATAAACCTATAACAATAACACTTCCTTTGGGTTCTGACTAGATTGGGATAATCTCACAAATAGCAAGGGTAGGGAAACTGTAAGAAAAGTCAAGAGTATGACTGACATCATCTCCATTGTCAATTTAAAGCAATCTATAGCATTGAGAGAATGATGGAACAGGAAAAAAATAACTCTAACATTTTTCTCTATGACACTACTAAACAAATAAATATTTTTCCATCAAACTTGGTATGCAGTAATCAAAATAAAAGGGAAATATCTTGACGTGAATAACTTTTTCAAACTAAAGCCAGTGACGTAGGTATAGATCTTGAACCCCCTAAACTTCTACGCCAATGATGAAATAAATAGTATATTAAAGTATAAGTGGATATTCAGGTCTTTAAAACACGCGCGATTTTGAAATAGAGACCACTTACCCACAAATGCTTTACGTTATTTTTTTATTCGTAAACTTTGAAGTAGAAAAAAATTAAAATAATTTTTTTTTTAAGTTGAACTCCCTTTCTCAGAGAAAAATGTTAGAGGTAAGAAAACTATTATTGTATGCATGTTTTTCCAAAGTTAAGAATGGAAAACCGGGGACACCCTGTATAATACTCAATAAACACACATATGAATTTTAAGTTCGTTTCTGATATAAAAAACACCCTTATGTTGTAAAATTATAAACACGTACTTTTTTCATGTATCTAAATGTTTTTAACAAATAACAGTTTGATTGGCAGAAAAAGTCTGTCACTGTGTTCTAGAACATACTTCAGCGGTCAGTTTGTACAGCAGGAGCAAGACGAAACTTCTTTCTATTTTTGTGTCATGTCTGTAGAAAGTATACAAATGTAAGGCATGTATTTTACATTTTTATGTAAATGTAATGAATTTATTTAACACGCAAAAAGTTGGAGATCTATTAATGTGGTCAGTGTCAGTAACCACGTGCAAGATCATCACATCAACTAAGGTCCTTTATCAAAATATGGTACATTAAAACTGTATTAAAAAATGTTGCCAGAATTTGATTTTTATTTAAACATTAAGAAAAGTGTGACAAAATATCAAGTGCACGTTTTTTCACTTTCAGTATGTTACATCAAGCATCTGAAAAAATATACAAAGTATATTTTCCAGACTGCCACAAAATATAAATTCCAATACTGTAATTTTGGAATTATGATCAGGAGCCTGATGTTTTAAATTTCCACAATTGTTTAGAAACATAGACCCAAAATAAAAAAATAACTTCACCTATACCCTCAAAATTTCAAGAAGAGCTTAAAAATTTAAATACAGTTATACAGGCAGGTTTATATATCTCAAATAGACTTCCAAGCTTCTAATGTGTATAGAACTCAATAAAAATAGCCAAAAAGATCCAATTAACATGTGGCTCAAAACGCGCTCTTAGGAATTAAATGCCCTGTTATTGACAAAGCAGTCGAAAATAAAGAGACAAAATTTACAGAACGTATATAATTTTTTACGTCTAATCATAAGACCTAGTCCATTTTTTGTTATTCAAATCATAGACGTTCCGTTTTGAGGTGAAAAGGGTCTTAAATCTAAAAAATTCGTATTTTACGAATTTTCTGGTCATAGTTTTTGAATATTTTTCGTAAAAAAGTAATCTGTTTAAATCGATATTGGCAACGGCATTCGAATAAAATGAGTTTGGGGTAATAATGGTGATTTTTTCAACTCAATTTACTCCAAATTCTTTGCTCTAATATCGTCTTAAACAGGGCTTGTTTACGTAAAAGCGATAAAGAATTATGAATTTATCGAAAAAATTATATAAATATTATGAAAAAAATTATGGGTCTAACACCCTTTTTGCTTCCCTAAACGGGACGGCTATCATTTAAATAACGAAAAATGTTACCTTATGTTATTCGACGTAAAAAAATTTGAATGTAAATTTTGTTTATATATTTTCGACTGTTTCACTAGTAACAAAAAAAATAAGAACAAGATATATTTATTTTGGTTGATGTGTATTTTGCTTTCAGTAGTGATAGAGCTAAACTGAAAAATGTTTTAGGACAGTGATTTTTGAAATTTTGTTTTACGTGCATGTGTAGTAGTAGTGAGGCTTTTAACTTGCTGAAAACTTCAAGAAAGTATATTGATCGTAATATTTATTGGAGAATGATTTCATCATATTCTTGCCTATAGGGTTTCGCTGTAGCTTGTAGAAAAGTACAAACTTTACATTTCTCAGTGAGTGATACGATATTAACACAAGGTCTATTAGAACTCAGATAACCTATTCAGATACAGTAAATTTAAAAAAAAATCTCCACTCGACGCTACTACAGTAACTCGTAAAAAATTATAATTGAGAAGAAAATTTTCACCACCCTGTATATTTTAGTGTATTGACCTTTTCCACCGCAGTTAATTTGAAAGTTCTGTAAAAGTTGAATGTTCTGTTCATTACAAAAGGATGTGACAGTCTTCTACTGTTAGTATCTACAAGTTATTTAGATATACAGGGTGTTTCAAAACAAAGGCGAAAAATTTCAGGGGGTGATTCCTTGTTGAAAATAAAAGGTAGTTTGTTATATAAACGTTGGGTCACAAGTCAACCATTAGGGAGATATCGCGTTGCAAAGATGGCGGAATGGTGTTTTTATTGTTTGTTTGTTAGGAAATGAAAAGCGTGGGAATGGTAAAATTTTGTGGAAGTGTTACCATCATCGAAAGACACTTGTGACATATTTTTTCACTCTTTGAAAATAATTGGAAAGGGTTGAAATAAACTACCCCTTTCAGTTTTTAACTATACTTTAAAAAAAATTCCTTAACGACGTAGAAAAAAATAAATTAGGTTAAGCTGATTCATTTAGAAACTTTTTCCCCTTATATTTTTGTGATAAAATAACTGTTTCGACGTTAAAAAATAAAATTTAAAGTATTGCACGTCGGTAAGAGGCAGTTTTACTACACCCATTATTAGGTAAAACTAGTTGGCTGCTGTCAATTTCCGGATGTTTCCATTTCTGCATTTGTGAAAATAACCATTTTTGTTGTATTAACTTAGTATTGAATCCCAACGTACTCCATCACACAACGAAAGGCAAATTATCCCGTAAACCACTCTCAAAATGTTAAAATAGTACAAACCATATGCTATCTGTCAAAGCAACAATGGAAACATCCGGAAATTGACAGCAGCCAACTAGTTTTTCCTAATAAAGGGTGTAGTAAAACTGCCTCTTCCCAACGTGCAATACTTTACATTTTATTTTTTAACGTCGAAACAGTTTATTTTATCAAAAAAATATAAGAGAGAAAAAAGTTTCTAAATGAATTGGCTTAACCTATATTTATTTTTCTACGTCGGTAAGGAAGTTTTTTGAAAGTATAGTTAAAAAAACTGAAAGGGGTAGTTTATTTCAACCCTTTCCAATTATTTTCAAAAAGTGAAAATATATGTCACAAGTGTCTTTTGATCATGGTAACACTTCCACAAAATTTTATCATTCCCACGCTTTTCGTTTCCGAGAAAAACAATAAAAACACTCTTTTTTCCGCCATCTTTGCAACGCGATATCTCCCTAATGGTTGACTTGTGACCCAACGTTTATATTACAAACTACCTTTTATTTTCAACAAGGAATCACCCCCTGAAATTTTTCGCCTTTGTTTTGAAACATCCTGTATGTATAAGGTAAGAAGTAATTTGAACCTCCAAAATCTTGCAGGGTAATATAACAGTCAATATATGTATTTTTTAACTGGAAATGAAATACAGATACGTCTCTTAGATATATACAGGGTGTTTCTTCAAAGGAGTGATAAAGAACGTGAAAATAACCTTTACACAATAGATCATCCATTACAAAAACCTTTTTAGAGGTTCAAAAATACTTCTGACCCCCTGTAAAAAATATGAATGCTGTTCACACTCGCCTCGTCTATTACATGGTCAGCTTCCTCGTCCAGTCTGACCCTGGCGACGAGTTGGAAGAGGGTCATGCGTAGTGCGGATATGATCCTAAAGGGGGCGCACCAAGGTGGGGCCCCGCGTGGTGGCTGATCGAGTGCGTGCTGGCCGCGATGTTGGAGTAGAGGTTGGCGCTGGGGTTGCTCCAGTACGAACCTGGGGAGGGGAATATCGAGGCTGAAACAAAGGATAAGCGTTATATTAGGCTACTTTTGTTGTGACACCGAAAATAGACGTCATCTTGACGTTACAACGTCTTGGCGTCAAGGAAACGATCTACTTCGACCAAACTAGACGTAATTTCGACGTTTAAAATGCTCAAATTTATTTACAGACGGCAAAATGCAAACTATATGTTCCATCTGTATGAATTATTTTAAAATAATGATAAATTAAGTCTTAAAAAGTATCTAGTTCGACCAAGTTAACAATTATTTTTGTAAATATTGCCACATGCTGTGAAATATAATAATAATGAGGCACAAAGGAAATATTTACTCTAGTGTCTGTAGTATCTGAATTACGATTGTTTTAGGTCTCAGAATTGTCCGAATTCGACCAATTTGACGTTATGGGTTTACGTCTTGCCGTCTAAGGTATGACGTATCAGTTAAAATGATTTTTTGGTCTAAAAATCGGCCAAGTGCGACGTTATATCGACGTATCTTGCCATGCGAGCTACACAACACAGAAACTGATATAGAAAGGGAATTTTGGATCACCGCGTACGTTCGAATTTGCCTGCGCTAATAAATATGCAGCGGCGTCCCACTTGTAACAGTTCTGAAGAGCAAGGTAAACACGGATCCGGATCCACCCGTCACTTGTCGCCGGCAGAGACTTAGCATAAGCGCGAGTGGACCATTTTCGCTCCGCAAACACCAGGGGGGCCCTCATTTTCCTAATTCCCTTCCGAAAACCGACGCTTTTTGTGTCTGAGAAGACGCAGCGTTGGCGAAGCGAATGGAACACTCCATAAATTACACTAAATTGCCGTTCGCGATGACAGCTCAAATGAATCGCATCGGGCACTCGTAAATCCAGCGTGCCGTGATGTGGTGGCGTTCGTCACTGGCCGCGAACAAAGCCGGAACGGCTATTTAAAGACGCGGCCCTTCGAGTCATGGGTGGCTTGATTAGCGTTGGAACAATAGCGGCCCCTTTAATTGCTGTTTTTTTGTTTCTGAGGGTTAATGTGACGGCGGTCTAGATTTTATTACCTCCTCCCCCTTCCTAGCAATACACCCGCTATATTTACATTTTTTAGAGATATTTTACACAATTAAGTTTTCTTTAATTGGCGGTCTTGCTTAGTTATTCAAGTGGTTTTTTCTTAGCGGGATAAAGACCAAAAATAGAAGGACTTTACATTTAATTCATTGCCGACGTTTCGGTGTTGATTTTACACCATCTTCAGGGCTCGAAATTTAAAATGTCCTTTGTCTAAAAATGTAGTGTCAAACATGAAAAAGATAACATCTAGATACTTATAGATACAATTATGATTCATAGAACAAACTAGTGCGATTTCCCTTTTCACACACAGTAAGGTTGTTGTTAATAAAATTCGCTGTTATTTAGCAAAAGAAAAAACCACTTGAATTTTACACAATCTTCGAGAATCACTAGTTTGCAAAATATTACTTTTTCATATAAACAATTTTTGAGTATGACATATATCATATATCGAGTGAGTACTGATGTAAAGATGTACAAAACATGAAATTATTAATTTAGTCCAGTTTAGTCTGGTACTAATTTAAGAACAAACTAGTACGGCCCTTCACAACAGTCATGCATATATTTTTTAAATTTCTTAGAAATACATAATCTCACAGAATTTGCCCCGCTCGCAGCCAATTCTCCGACTGTGGTATCGCAAAACGCTAGATTGCCCTGATCGCACCTACGCTATACTGGTAAACAAACAAATGCCGTGTATCGAGGCGCGACTGGAATATTGAGAAACGACTGTGTGTTCACTTTTATTGCATATACTAATGATTTACACCATCTCCAAAGGCAGTAATCAAGGGGCTTCAAATCTGGTAACCTTAGTGGCCAATTTTGGAAACCACCTCGGCCAATCCAGCGTTGTGGAAAGCGACTGTTAAGATGATTGATTATAACACAATTAAAATGAGCAGGGGCTACATCATGCTGAAAGTGCATGTTCTGTCTTATATCCAATCAAACATCGCCTAGTAGATCTGTTAAATTATTTTCTAAAAATCCTACATAGCTCCAGTACAATCTAGCACAACTGGGCCAAGTAATTGATTATTATTAATCATACCACACCACACCACACGTTAATTGAACCCATGCTGAGAGTTACTTTCCATTATGGCATGCGAATTCTTATCTGACCAACGATGTGGGTGAATTGAGCCTCATCATTGAACAAAATGTATTTGTAAAGTCTATGATAGTTTGCATATATCCATTGCAAAAAAAGCAACAGCAAATCATTATCACCGTTCAGAAAATTCTGCTTGCCTCTCAGATGTAATTCTCACACTGAGAAACATTCCAGTTTCACATGCACTGTTGAAGACTGTGTGGAATACATTTCTATCTGGCACTCTTCTGTTCGGAAAGCGATGTCGATATTCAGCAGCTGCACGATTAACGCTACCGTTGCAATAACCACAAATAAAAATAATATCAGCATATTCTCGACGACTAAATGTGGTAGGTATTACGAAATTATGTGTGTACCAGTGGCGGTTCGTCGTATGAAGCACCTGAGGCCGGGCCTCACTGTAAAATTTGGCTTTCACTGTATATTTTAATACCCCATAATTTCCAATCCGATTGCCTACTACATTTATCAAAAATCAATGTAACAAAATAAAGTAATTGCTTCAATCTTAGCCCTCGTATGTTATAACATACCTCTGGTTTACATTTCAATATCCCGCCGTTTCTCGGAGGTCTGATGTTATTTAGTTTTTTAATTTATGGTTATAGTAGGGCTATTGGCGAAGACCTCCATAATAAAAAATGGTCAACGCGTCAAGGAATATTACCTCAGGGGAGGCGTGTAAATTTATTCCTATTTAGGTATTATTTGGGCCTCACCTCTTGCAGCTACCACGAGCCGCCACTGGTGTGTACAATACCGACTGAATGAACGCACATGTAAAAATAAATGTGACAGTTATAAAATAATTTCAAATCAAAATTAAGTCACAAATTTCAAAATAAAAATATTTTCATTGATATCTCAGTAACCGTTGATATTCAACCATATGTTTATTAGGCTATATTGTTCACTTTTGCCCCCTGAACACCCCTTTCGGGTTCTCCCACAATCACCCTGTAAATTTTTAGTGTTTGTCCGTAAAATTTGAATTTTGTGTGAAATGCAGAAGCTAAAGCCCTTACTTTGTGATATATTTGGATGCTGCTACAGAAATATGTGCAATGCTCGGCACACTGCGACCGTGGTCTTTCGAGATCTCCTCCAGCCGCCGTCGTCACGTTCCTCGACATGGAAATAACACTTGCTCCCCCTCGCCCGTGATTGTGCATTGTTTCGCCCCTCTGGAGAGCACCCATTACCCGTCATTTAAGCGGCCCCTCCCAAATAAGGATATTGTTAACAAACTGCCCCGACGGCGCGCTCTAATGAATATTTTGTACACTCGGGGGCATTAGTTCTGGCCCACTTTGTCCCTCTGGGAGTGTTTATGGTCCGGTCGAGCGGATTTATTACTATTTCGGTATTATTTCGGCTAATTTATCGAGGAAATCGCGGGATCGTTGGGCGATTTTGCGGGCTTCGGCGGATTTGGACAAGGAGCGCGGGAATGGAGAGTTTGCGCCCCATTTGGCGCGTCTGATTGCAATTAATTCTTTTGTTTTACGCGCTCTTGAAGGACTATTGTGACGTAAATGGGAGAAAGAGCCTAGGGTCGCGGTCTCGGATTGTGTTCGAGGCAAATTGCTCACACTTTCTAACTTTCCAATAATATTCCGCGCAGAATTTAATGTAAAACAATGTTTTACTCGTCAAGAACAAATGCATTAATAGAGCATTTACATGTAGGCAGCGCTGCGATCTAGGTTAGGTATTAAATCTAACGTCACAAATATTTGTTATTTAATGTTTGTTGTGTTTCAATCTGTGTAAATAAAATAGCCATATAACTGTTGTGTACCGCAGTGTTTATCTGTTGCTAATAAAAATAAAGATTTCATGTTTCGTAAGTTCCCCAATAATGCTGAAAAAAATGGTTTATAGCAATTGCATCTAGCAAGAAACCGACCCAGTACACAAAGATCTGCTCAAAACATTTTACAGAAGATTGTTATACTATCACTAGCATGGGTAAGTACAAGCATACATGATCTATTTTCGGTGTATATTTTTCATTATTTGATAAGGTTTCATTCTTATTTTTAGGACAATGGAAAATTCTCAAAAAACAGCTATTTCAACATTATATTTACCCGTACACGAAAATACGATACTAATATTGTAAAAAATAATGAACGCATGAAAAGGTACTTGAAAAGGCGAAAACAGGATGAAAATGTAGACAAACTTGCAGATGGAAAAATAGTAGAAATGTGACACGAGTTCATAGACTTCTAAACTAACATGAGTTAAATGTGATAATACGATTCCTCAAATTTAAAATTTCTTGAATAATAATAACGCCGGTAATCCTGAGAGTATAGCAAGTGCATCTAGTTGTAACAAGTTATTTAACGATATGGCGATTCAAAATGTTATTCGTTACAAAGGACACAACTAATATCACTCAAATTTTTAAATAAAAACCATTTAAAACACCTATCAGGGTTTTTAGTTTTTGTATTGTACTTGTACTGTAATAAAAATACCAAATAAAAACTGTATATGTTTATTATTTATTTATGTCACATGTACATTATTTAAAACACTTTTTATATATTCGTATTTTTTCAGAAACTGGGTATTTCATGTACTTTTTTATTTACTAGGCATATTACATGCAACATTTTCGCAATCTGCGCGACAACTAACCATTTTTTTATCGATTCGTAATATATAAAATTTCAATTCTTTAAAAATAAAAAGGTTTAAATTAAGAATTACCAGGAAATAATTCAGGCACTCCAATGTTAACAATTTCTGTGTTAAATAACGTTTTATTACTTCTCTTTCCAAATTGCTAACGTAAAATGTAAATAGACAAGGTTGTGTGAGGTTAATATAAATAAAATTTAATATATCTTTTCAAGTGATTTTTTTCCGGTTGTCTTTGTGTGTTTACAAGCATTTTATTGATTTATTATAAGTTTTATTTTGATAATACGTATGCAAATTAATGTATATATAATAATAATAAATAAATAGAGTTAGATATAAAAATATGGAGAAAAAAAAGACAAATAAAAATACCTAAACAGAATATATTCGCTTAATATGCTCAATAGAACAGACAAATATATCAAGCGAATTCTCTATGTTTGTATAATGCGTGATCATTTGATATAATGGGGATGCAATCATAGAATTTGTCCGTGCTTGAGGCAACTTAAAAACAGCACTGTTTCGTGAATTAAAAGATGGTATTTTAAAAGCGATCTGCGACAAAAGCTCTTCTGACTTAATGGAACTATGCAGAATTTTGTGTAAATGAATAATTGAAGAGGTTATCCTTCTTGAAGAGAGACTGCAAAGTTTAGTACGCTGCAACAAAATATCATTTGCTATTCCCCTAGGAACATATTCACCATCAATTAAGTAAAGCGCAGATTTCATGAACCTTCGCTGAACCTTTTCAATCGCAGTCTGATAGTTATTATAAATAGGTGACCAAACAATAGCTGCATACTCGAGCTTGGAGCGTACAAATGAGCAATACAGCAATTTAAGGGTTTCCATGTTTTTAAAATTCTTAGAATTGCGAAGAACAAATCCCAGGCTTCTATAAGCAGATTTAATAGTACAACACATATGCTCATTGAACGATAATTTTTCATCAAACAGCACACCAAGATCCTTGACAAACTCAGGCCTATTAAGCGTAATGTTGCCCAGCGTGTAATCGAAAAGTATCTTACCTGTTTTTTTCGTGTAGGACATAATATTACACTTCTGAGCGTTAAGGGGTAAGTTGTTTTGAAGACACCACTCGTTAATTCGATTAAAATTACTCTGAAGCATTACACAATCTTGCAGTGTGTTTATCTCAAGGAAAATCTTCAAATCATCTGCGTAAATTAAACATTTAACATTTAACTGTTCTATAATATCATTTATAAATAAAATAAAAAACAATGGACCGAGTATAGAACCCTGAGGTACCCCAGATGACTGAAGAAATTCACGAGACTTGTACCCTCGAAGCTGCACATAAAGTTGTCGGTTAGAAAAATAAGAACAAAACAGGTCCATCAGTGAGTCAGAGAAGCCATAGGATCTTAGTTTTAGAAGGAGAATCTTGTGATCAATTTTATCAAAGGCTTTAGAAAAATCAGTGTAGATCACATCTACCTGACTTCGCTTATCAATGATCTCACTAATGAACTGTGTCTTACATATAAGGTTTGAGACAGCTGAGCGACCAGCCAAGAAACCGTGTTGAGCTTCAGAAATCATATTTTTTGTATGATAGGAGATCCGGTTGTGCAATGCTGCTTCAAAAACTTTACAAAAGTTATTGAGTATAGTTATTGGACGGTAATTTCTGAGATCATTTTGGTTACCCTTTTTGAAAACTGGACAGACTCTAGCTTTTTTCCACACATTTGGAAATGTTGACTCTTTTAAAATGATATTAAATATCAAGCACAAAGGTTTGCACAGTACAATGGCACAATCTCTTAGAAAAATCCCGGAATAAGATCCGGTCCAGCAGTCAAATTGGGCTTAAGTCTTTTCAACGCCAACAATATCTTATCCTCGGTAAATTCATTTACGAGCAGTGATGGAACATTAACTGAATCTAGGTGGTGAAATATATCACTTTTATCATCGCCAGGTGAAAATGACTGTGAAAAATAATCTGCAAACGAATTTACAATGTCCGTAGGATTCGTGAGCTGCTCGTTATTGTAAGACAATGCAGAGGGCATAGAATACGAACCAGATTTACTATTTATGAATGACCAAAACTTATTAGGGTTGGTTCTTATGTCACTCTCAACTGACAAGATATACGCATTATATGCTTCAGATTTTTGTATTTTTAATAACGTACGAATATTTTTAAAATATTCATAATCTTCCACACTACGGGTTCTCTTATATATTTTCCACGCCTTATTTTTCTGTTTTAAATTTACAATAATTTCCTTATTGAACCAAACTGGGTACGACGCAGTGGTAGGAGATTTTCGAGGTACATAAGTCTGAATGGCAAAATTTATTTTATTATAGAACTGCTGGACCGCATCATCCACAGAATTGGTACTCTAATAATTTCCCAATCAACCTCTAATATATGCTGATAAAGGTCAATAAGATTAGCCTTCTTAAAATTGGGTACAGTATTATGTAAGGCATTTGGAAAATTGTTCACTTGAGAGACAGCAAGTAACAAATCAATATCCAGTGGAGGGTGATGAGAGTCAATAGGTAATATTCCATCAGAATCACAAACATTACAACAAAAGTTAGAAAGAACTAAGTCTAAGGTTCGATTATTTACGTTGCGGACACTGTTGAATTGCGTAAGACTATAGAACTCTGAAAAATTTCCAACAGCTTTAACAAATTTATTTGACGCATTTTCATTAATTTCTGGAATATTAAAATCTCCTAAGATAACCAAATATGAGTCATATAGTGCATAATACGATTCGAGAGCTTCAAAGAGAATGTCATATTCAAGAACGCTTGTATTTGGAGGAATGTATAGGACAAACAGAAATAACAAGTTATTTTTGCATTTCATTTTAACAGCAACAATATCAATGAAGTATAAGTCAACTAAACTTCCACACGACGAATATATATCAACCTCAGAGGCATTAAGATCCTTATCAGTAGCAATTAATACACCTCCCCCCCGCTTAGTATTAGTTTTTCAAAATTGCGATCTTTACGGAAAACGTCATATTTATTCATGTCAAAAGTTCAAAATTGTGAATACCACTATGCAGCCAAGTTTCGGAAAATGCATAAACATTATACCTTTCACTCCCCATACACGATGTATACAGTAACTGCGTTTTCGAGCAGAGGCCTCGAACATTTTGATAATAACATGAGAGATGTTTGTGTAAATCACAGGATGAATCATCAATATTTTTTATTAACTGCTATTGAGGATCTAATATATTTGACCTGAGTTTGTCAAGTTCCTGCTTATAAACAAAACAGTTTTTGTCCCAGGCTTTATGATTAAGGTCTAAGTTTAAATCAGGATGCTTTTTACTTAGGTTTATACAATTTATACACCTTAAAATATCAGACTGACAATTTGATAACTGATGGTTTTCTGCGCAACGGGGACAGCTATAAGTTTTGGAGGAACACTTGCTGTAATATAGTGAAACCCACTACATTTAGAATATTGTCTCAGATCGATCGCGTCAAAAACAGTACAGTAATCATAGCCCAAAAATAATTTCCCCCGGGCCATATTATTATATGAAACTCTGTCAACCTGTAGGGTGGCCTGATAGATCTGTCTATTCTTTTTAAGAGGAGATAAGCTTAACAGTTTACAAACATGATTATCAACGAACACGTCTTTGTTTTGAGTTAATATAAATTTTAATATTGTGTCTTCGGAGGCACATTCAGAAATTCCCACAACCTTGATCCTTGGATTAAGAGGCATCACTTCTTTAATTTCATAATTGTTGCTCAATTTTTCGACCGCTAGGGATTTGAATTTTACGCATTCATCAACATCTTTACAGGAAATTACGAGACCACCATTGCTGATATTCTTGACAGTAGAAAGGGATATATTAGAATCAACTGGGTCAATCGTCTTCAGCATATCTGATTTAGTAGTGTGTACTTTTTGCGTTTTATCTTTCGGTTGCACTACAAAAGAAGGTTTGTTTTGGACTACTGATGCATAGGAAACAGATTTTGGTTGTGAAAGATCATTGCATTCCTTAATTAACGGGATAACCTCTCTCTTAAGATAGAGCTCAGATTGCGACATAATACTTGTTCGTAGTTCCTCTAGTTTTGACTGAAATAATGTCTCCATTTTAACACAAATGTCATTAAGTTTATCATCAATAAGTCCCAGCTTCTCAGTGTATAAATTAATTTTAAACTTTTTGGCAACTTCACATTTTAAACGACAGGCATCACAGATGAAGAGCAAATTCCTGCATTTCTCAAGTGTAGAAAAATCAGATAGGTTCAAGCCAACGCATGAATGATGGAACCATTTTCCACAGGAACCCTCACAGCCAACGAGACCATCGCTTTTCTTTAATTTACATTTACCACAGCTATTCATATTTGTCGGTCACAGCTGTTTATAAATTGCCGACATAGATTTGGAGGACCCCGTTTATCTGTATTTCTTTATCCCGCGTTTTTGTTATAGCGAGGAAAAAAGAAACAAACAAAACAGCTAATTACTGTACCTTATTAAAAAGAAAGTTGCACTACTTTCACAAATTAACTATGTACATATGACACTGAAAAGTCGAAATTTGTATTTGTATATACCGGTTTCGAGCTTATTAGCTCTCATCAGTATGCCATAGGTCCCTTCTGTCGGGTTAGACAGACGAAAGCAGCTAGGATTATTCGTCGGATACCTCACCTATGGCATACTGATGAGAGCTAATAAGCTCGAAACCGATATATGTCTGGTGGGCGTCTGACGAATGACTCTAGCTGTTGCTATAGGTTTTCCAGGTGTAATTCAATGCTGGTCGGGGCATTAGCCCGCAGAGTAGTTGTTTCCGTGTTTGCAATGACACTCTCTTAAAAAGTTCTTGAACTTCTGGAAGTTCTGAGTAGAAATTTCATTAAATTTCAATCGGTGAGTGAAACAACTAATAACTAATATTAAAAATGTGAAGTAGATTTCATTACAAATACATCAGAAGTTCTAAAGAAATCGCAAAATTAATTTTAATGAGTGTCATTATTATTGCAAACGATAGTACGTATGTGTGTTTTATTTTTTTTAAAAGAAAACGCGTGTCTGCATAAAAATACTAAGAGGGGAAAAATTTAGTAAATTGATTGTTCTATTTACTGTAATTTTGTCATATCGAGAAACGTTTAGAAAAATAAGTTCTAATTAAAAAGACACCAAAGGTTGGTTGTTGCCACCCTTGTAGACATTTAGTAAAAATAAAAATCATACTCAACAATGTCACTTAATTAACTAAATGTAGTCACCGATTTTCAGATTTATAATGTTCATTTTTTTAGAAGCCCTTATCTCATCAGGAGGGCTCAAATCGGGGAAGCAAGAAACACACCCTCCAAAGGAGCGCACATCATTATGGGACACCCTGTATAGCACCGAAATTGCTGCATTTGATTCAAAAAGATGTAACATGTTGTTTAACTTTACTATATAGCAGTGGACCATGCACAACGAATAATTTATTTTGGCTCTTGACAAGAACTCGTATTATGAGATCGATATCTAAACATTACTGGGACTGGGAATATTATCCAACGATTGAGAAAATGCAGTAATTACCTGCTGAGCTGGGTATGGTGGCGTGGGGACTCATGAAACCACCGAGCTTGGCGCTGTGGTGGTAGGAGCTCATGAAGAGCTCGCTCTGGTACTTGTAGCTGCTGGGGTCGCTGGTTGCGGGCTGCGTGGCAGCAGCCAATCCCTGGAAGTCGAATTTGTACGCGTATCGCTTCCCATGGACTTTCGTCATGATATTCTTGTCATAGTAATATCTGAAATTAAATAAAGGGTCAGCTAAAACATTCTATATTATAGAAAGGGTCATTAAAAAATTCTACCACATCAATTTTTAAATTGGTTTTTAATATACGAATTGGACATGGTTTTGTTTAAATTGTTTAATGGGGAGAAACTGCAAATTTCGCAAAACAGTTGACATATATTTAAATATTATACGAATTTACTAATTATTATCACTGTGTGAGTTTATGTAAGATTGATTTGAATGTTATCGATATAATAGATAAATATTAGTTCTGTTTACTTATACCATTTAACAAATTCGAGACCGCCGAAAACTTCTAGAACCCTAAAAACCTATATAAGCGGATCGGTTTCGCTGACACAGTATATTGAGCAGCCGAATACGAGTCATACCGGAGTCACGTAGACAAACAAACTTTATTGTCACTCTTGATTATATAAGAAATAAGCCAGTTTCAGAGAATGACGTAGTGTTGTCAGCAACACTACGTCACGTGACTTTCAGCTAATGAAATTAAGTAATTGTATGTTGAAGTCGAGTGAAGTTCAAAATTTCCAACTTCAACTATCCAGAGGAACAACATTTGTACATAACATAACCGACAAACACAACTTTAGAAAATCTTTATTTCACTGAAATTAAACTGGTGGTGGGGATGTTGCCAGCAGCACTATATTGTTCTCTGAAGCAGGCTTTATTCGTCAAACAAATTTCACAATTGTCAACGCTTTACTTTGACGTTTATGTCATTCCCGTATGATTCGTATTCGGCTGCTTAATATAAAACTGAACTGTGTCAGCGAAACCGATCCGCTTATATAGGTTTTTAGGGTTCTAGAAGGTTTCGGCGGTCTCGACAATAAAATAGAATGTGGCCGGGAATGTTACAGAAAACGTCAAAATAAAGGTATTACAAAAATTATAAATTCTAACGTAAACAGGAAAATAATTAACAAACTAAAAAGATAGGTGAGCTTCCGTAACAATAATTTAATTATTATTATGTGGTTATTGCCGCCAGGCACATGTTCTGACCTTTCAATATGTTTGACAAATTACCCTGTAATTGTAACATTTCAAACCAATATAAAATTTGTGTAACTTTCCCATTATGCTTGTTTTAGATCCATTATGCGTGTTATTTTAGATGAAACCACGTCCTATCAAGAACTAAACACGCGTTTATCGGAAACATCAGGGTTGATCTCTCAGTTTCGATTTTTCCAATTGTTTTCCCTCCGGGCGGGGCCCGTTTCCCTTTGTCCGCGCTAACGCGATTATGCTCGGCCCCGTAAAAATCCTATCAATTAACCGGCCGCCGTCCGAGCACAATCCAAAAAATAATTTCCCATTATCGGAACAATCACGTCCCGGCTGCGAAAAAAGCGCCCCGTAAACGCATTAGCCTCCATCGGCCGCTAATTGCTACAAATGAACACTGCAACGAGATTAGGCCGCCCCAGTCGCCCGCCCCCGGTCGTGGAGCTGCCGACGGGCCGGGAGGCCGGCCGCCTCGCTGGGCGACTGTGATATGACGAATGCCATTTGCTCCCGTCGATACAGAGCGGGAGGTTTTTTTTGTTTTGGGCCGATCGTCGAAGATTGGTGAGTAATTCGCGGAGGATTGGGTCCGTATCGGCATTGTGCGATAGAAATTGGTAATGGGATAGCGTTTGGATCCCTGCTGTGCTGGCAAAGGTTTGTTTCCGCGAATAAAAAATGATGGCATCTGTGCCGCTGTCCTGACAAAATATACAGGGCGGACCAGAAGTATTGGTACACAGAGCAAGACTGAACTTTTCGTATAAAAATATATATTTATAAAGCTATTTACAGGTCTTTTAGGTCCAGCCAGAGCTATGTTATTTTTCGTTCTATTATTTGCCTTTCTTTTCCAATCCGTTACATTTTTCTTCTTTAGACATATTGCGATTGGCTCTCTCCATCGCTTCCTCGGTCTCCTCTGTTTTTCTTGTAGTTAGATTTACTCCCTACAATTTTTTTTAATTTACCTTTCATCTTCCATCCATTCTAGATGCCCTAACCTCTGCACTCTTCTGGCTTTTACAACTTCACCTATTTTTGGTGCCTGGTACATTGCATATATTTCCTCATTGTTTCTCCTTACACAGCCTTCTTCCGTCTTCTTTTCCCCTAGAATTCTTCTTAAGTTCTTCCTTTCCCACTTTAACAGGTTTTCTCTTGACTTCTTATTGAGAATCCAGGTTTCACTCCCACTTGTTTTGTACATTCTAAATTTTACTCTTCTGAACAAATTTTTTGGTTTCATTAAGTGGTTGACTGCTGTCGAATTTCTGTTTGCTTTTTTTAGTCTCCTATTAATTTCTTGCTCCGCATCACAGTTAACTGTTATTAGCGCCCCCAAATACACATATTCTTGAACTTCTTCAAACTCCATTTCTCCGTGTTGCATTCTCAATTTGAAATCTTTTTTTTCTCCTATTCTCAAAAGCTTACTTTTCTCTTGATTTATCTGCAATCCCACTTTACGTGCCTCCTCCACAAGTTTCTTTGTTACTATTTCTAATTCTCTTCTATATCTTGCAATAATGGCCACGTCATCTGCATAACTTACTATTTGGTGACTTTTAAACAATATGTGTTCTTGTCTGTGCAACTGACCGATCTCTTATGACCGTTTCTAATACTAAATTAAAAAAAGTGTTGAGAGTGGATCTCCTTGTTTCAATCCTGTGTCAATTGTGAAACCTTCCGAACATTCACCTTTTATTCGTACTTTGCTTTTGGTATTTTTTTATGTCATTTTCAATAGCCTAATCAGTTTAGTTGGTATCACAAATTGTTTCAATATTTTACTTGGTTTATTCCTTTTTACAGAAACATATGGTTTTTTGAAGTCCAGGAATAAGACCGTTGTTTTAATTCTATATTCATAGTATGTAGTAAAGATTACCTTCACCAAGAAGATTCGGTCCGTTGTTGACCTCCCTTTTCTAAAACTGATACTCCCTTATCTATAGGTTTTATTAACGCCATGAGTATATACCTTAAATTTAGCAATGATAGATCCCTATAGTTTCTGGAGTCTATTGCATCTTCCTTTTTTAAAATTGTTATAATCATAGCATCTCTGCAATCTTCAGGCATACACTCTTCTCCAAATCTTTATGATCATTTTGTATATTCTTTGTCTCAATCCAAATGTGAGGTGTGATGTCTCATTTTGCGGGAACGAATGAAATATTTGAATGACACCCGATGTTTCGCTTCAACTCCACGTTATATTAATTACTTAATTTACGCTATCTTTATTCATTTTTTATTGTAGTGAAGCTCATCTGATGTAGACACATGTAGTGAGAGAAATATTACACAACACAGTAAAGATATACAAAAAGTGGTCTCTGTTGAACAATTATTATACAGGGTGTTAAAAAAGGAGTATTTAAGGGGGTAATAGTATGAACCAAAATAAGCAGAAAAGTATCAATAAATATGGGATCGCAAGGTAACGGTTGCGGAGATATGGAATGTTTTATGTTTTTAGCCCCTTTTTTTATTTTGCAAAAACGTTGTGTATTTTCTTATAATAGTTGGTTGATGTTTAGTGAAATAAAGAGTATGTATTTGACAGTTGTTCTCAGTGCACAAGTTTTCATTCGTTATGGCTGGTTACTCTAACGCAGAATTAACAGACATGCATTTCATGTTATGGTCGTGCTAATGGCCACCGAAGCGCGACGTCTTTATGTTGACGCTTATCCAAATCGTCAGATTCCTTCACAACGCATGTTTGGAAGAATTCACCAAAGATAGCGTGATACCGGTTCCTTGAGCAAACAGTGCCATTTATCCGGAAGACCAAGGTCGGTATCCACTCCTAAAGCAGAAGAAATTCTAGCACTGGTAGAGCAGAATCCAGGTACGAGTGTGCGGAGAATATCAGCCGAGGTAGGAATTAGTGGTCCTCTTGTTTGGAGAATCTTTCACGAGCAACTGCTTTATCCATACCATGTGCAACGAGTACAGGCCTTAAATCCAATAAATGATCATCAAGCACGTTTGGTTTTTTGCCGCTGGTTTCTACGTCATGATGCTGAAGACCCTCGTTTTCTTGCAAACATTCTTTTTACTGATAAGGCCGGGTTCACAAGAAATGGAGTGTTTAATTTTCACAATACGCATATTTGGGCCGACGAAAATCCTAATGTTCGAATAGAATCTGGACATCAGGCACGTTTTTCATTAAACATTTGGATGAGTATTGTAGGTGACAGGTTTCTAGGTCCTGTTGTTTTACCAAACCGATTAACAGGCGCTGCTTACCTCAACTTTCTGCAGAACACACTGTATGAGTTTTTGGAAGACATTCCTTTGAATTAGAGGCAACAAATGTGGTTCCAGCATGATGGTGCTCCAGCTCATTTTTCCATGGCCGTTAGAGAGCATTTACACCAAACTTTTCCACATAGATGGGTAGGAAGGGCCGGACCTGTTTTATGGCCTCCAAGATCGCCTGATCTAAACTCTCTAGATTTCTTTGTTTGGGGATATTTGAAGACATTAGTGTATGGTACTCCTGTAAATAGCCTGGAAGAGCTGCAGCTACGGATTAATCAAAAGTGTCAAGAAATCCAAACCAAGGAGGGTGTTTTCAAAAGAGTTCGAATATCGTTGAGACGAAGACTTTGAACATCTCCTGTAACTTTATTTTTTGCTTGTTAAAGCTTCCTTGGTCGGTCTATTCCTAATAAAATAAAATGTTTGAAAAACGAATAGCGGTCCATATCTCCGCAACCGTTACTTTGCGGACCCACGTTTATTAAGACTTTTCTGCTTATTTTGGTTCATACTATTACGTCCTGAAATATTTTACACTCTTTTTTTAACACCCTGTATATGCAATGAGACCTGCTTTTTTATTACACCCTATGACAAAAATACCACGCAACTACTACAGCATTTTTTTTATAATAAATTTTTTAGAAACAAGGAACTAACCTTTTCGGTTTTGATTCGCTTTGTTTTATTTCATTGTTCATATCAAAAACAATCGACGGTCGGCTGTCTGTCATGTAAACATTACCCAGTTTGACATTTTGCGAGGAATCATACCTAATTTTATGAAATAAATACGTGTATTGACTCACCTGAGTGCCCTGGAGAGTTTGTCATAGTTCATGTTGGGCTTTGACTTCCTCTCTCCCCACCTCCTGGCGACTTCATCTGGATCCGTTAGCTTGAACTCCCCGTTGGTACCCTCCCAGGTTATACACGCCGCGTTGGAGGAGTCGCTGAGGAGTTCCAGCAGGAACTGCCACAACTGGATTTGACCTGAACCTGGAACAGAAGGCTTGCTTAACATTCTATGTGACTGATATTTAAAAAACTAAGCAACCTTAATGACAAAGCGAGAAAAGTACTTGTGTACGCTACTTAAATAGGCATTGAATTTGATGGATTATTCTTCTAAAATTATCAATTCTTGTTTTTTTTTAAATGCAGGATAAATATAGCATCTGAAGAGATATTAGTGTTGTTATGCTAATACCGCTGGTTTGTCAAGTTTCTGACAAGGCAATTAACGTAGGTCGGTCACACAAACTCCTTTTGAAACCCATTAAACTCGCCTATATCGAGAAAAAGTGGTTGTTTCAAGCAAGATTAAAAGTTGAAAATCTTCACGAAGTGCAAAAATAGCATAGCATATACTCGCGAGATTAAATGACGCATTTTAGCTCCTTGATATACAGTGTGGAAGAAAAGTATGGAATAAACTCATTACATATTTCTAAAACAACGAAGTTTTATGAAATTTTCTCGGACACGTTGATTTTGCTTTTTAAAAAGACTCTTTTTTCTAGACCAACGCATTTCCGACGATCATTTGTTTTCGCGTGATGACGTCGTCGGATATTTTTTTAAATAGAACTCCTATATTTTTTCATCGGATTCTTGTAGAACTTAACTTGTTGATTTCAAAAATGTATAATTTCAATACTTTATTCCTTCAAGTTTCCGAGAAAAAAAATATAATAACCGATCCAATAAAATCGGCTTGAAAACAATGTGAATATTCCCATTTGTGTCTGTGATGGGCTGGTTGAGAGTAAAATAGATATAATAAATTAGGGGGTCAAATACGATTGAGACAACCAGCATTTAATTATTAATTGATTAATTAGTTGCTTATTGTTAAATTGTTTTAAAAATAAAAAGTTCTTATTTTGTGATACTGCCGATGAATTCACTATACCCACTTTACTCTCAACCAGCCCATCACAGACACAAATGGGAATATTCACATTTTTTTCAAGCCGATTTTATTGGATCGGTTATTATTTTTTTTCTGGGAAAGTTGAAGGAATAAAGTGTTGAAATTATACATTTTTGAATTCAGCAAGTTAAGCTCTACAAGAATCCGTTGAAAAAATATAGGGGTTCTATTTGAAAAAATATCCGATGACGTCATCACGCGAAAACAAATGAACGTCGGAAATGCGTTGGTATAGAAAAAAGAGTCTTTTTAAAAAGCAAAATCGACGTGTCCGAGGAAATTTCATGAAACTTCGTTGTTTTAGAAATAATGAATTTATTCCATACTTTTCTTCCACACTGTATAATATACTATTTTTATGCTTTAAATAAAGTACATGACAATAGCAATGCAACATTTGTTCTTTTAGCTAATGTTACTTAAATATTACTCCTTCTCATATTTGCAAGACTTCTTGCTGTACCAATATTAGTTGTATCGTCTCGCACGACTTTTTTAAATCTTGTCTTGGAATTGCGGTTGTCAAATCTTGTCGTGTTTTGACCAAAACAGGATAAACAATGTAAGTCAAGATGCTAACACTAATTATAGAGTTCCTAATAAGAATTGCAGCAAAATTGGTTTATATTAGCCTAAATATCTTTACAATACAGTAAAGAATAAAACATCCGTTAACACAAAAATCTTGTCTTTAAGTTTATTAGTAACAAAATGTTGGATGTATGCTGTTTATTTATTTATTTATTTATTTATTTAATTTAAATACATATCCAACAGGCTAGTGCCCATTTACAGGATACAACCAAAAAATTTAAACATATATTACTTTTTGTATACAATAAAAAATAAAACACAAGTCATCAAAATAATAAAACTACATATAAAACATCAAATACACAACCAATACACTACAAAATAAGAAAAACTACTATCTACGATTATACACTGTTTAAAATTTATCATAAAATACACACACATCTGAATTATAAAACAAAAGCAAATCATTTTAAAAATCGGCCTTTTATTTTATTAATCGAACAGAAGAATATATCAATACTGTCCTCCACGTCACGATAATTAGAAATCATTTGATACAGAGGAGAAGCCTTCATGAGATTAGTCCTTATGGGGGAATACTAAAAATGTTATGGGTTCTAGTCGAAAATCGTGGTACTTTAATTGAAATTTTATTTAAAAGCCATGCACAGTCAATTAGACTGTTTATTATTTTATATAAAAATATAACCTGATGAGCTGATCTACGTTTCTCTAGCGCTGGAATATTAAAGCGTGCAAGCAACACATCTTGTGGAAAACCTCTTTCTTTATCATTTATTAATGACATATTTACCAATCACCTTTGCCATATAACCTCTTGAACTGTCAAAATTATCAACATTTTGTATACTATTTGGCAGCGCATGCATAACACATGACGTTGCAGAAAAAGACCAACATTTTGGTGAAGACTGTGGAGGACCTAAGGATTTTGGTTTTGCCACTGAAGAATAACAGAAAATTCATCTACAATACCAGTTAGATCATGTATCATGCAAGTAGCAAGCACAGCTTAAAATTGTTATTTAAGCTGTGGTATAAGGTTTCTCTCAGTGTAACATCGATCGGCCTCGCGATATCCGTAATTACGCCTCGTAATAAAAATTAGCTTTACAATTCAAATTCGTAGGAATATAATTTAATTGTGTGCCGTTAACGGCGGCCGGACGTGTGTCCCCCCGCCCAGGTGGCGCTCGCCGTCGAACCACCGACGCCGGAACGACATGCGTCCGTTTCCTTCCGCCGCCGCGCCATTTACAAGTTAAATATCGCGAATTTGAATTTCTAATGCGGCCGACACGTTTGACACAAACATGATTACCGAATTATAGGTGGCCGGGGAGGCGGGTAACGACCGACGATCGAGACAGCGGTGAAACATTTGCCTCGATTTGCTTTCTTTCGTGCATTTCACAGAAACAATTGACTACAGTTACTAGTACGTCGTGTAAAAGTCATTTAATTTGACAGATCCTAAGATAACATTGGTGGCGTTGCTTTAGTTTGTTTGTGGCTTGCTGGATGAGTATCAGAAGGTACAAGAAGGATATCAATATAAAAAATATTTAAATTTGATATGTATCAAATCTCCTACAATTCCTATCAATGAAGTCATATGTATGTTCTCTGATACCAAACATCTAGGTATGCTAATGGACATCCACAGACAAAACTCTATTCAATAATTATCTAAAGAATTTAATATATTTACTAACCTCTGGAGTGGGAACTCGAAATTCAACCACAATAGATGAGATCTGACCTATTTCTGCATTTTTTAGGATTGCTTCATCAGGTGGCCTCCTTTAACTTGAGTCAAATATCTAATTATAAAGATGATTATACCGATAAATTAAAATTATTTGAAATTGAATGTCAAAATGAAATATCGACAACGTCAAACTGATTAACTGTCAATGAATATCATAACAACCTACTAAAATAAATAAAAATTAATAAAAATTTTTACCTTTTATGTATAGTTTTTTCATATATTTTCAGGTATTAACAATATTGTGTGAAACTAACTACTCAGTGGACAAAAGCCCCAACCTGCGTTGAATTACACCCACAATATCTACCCATATATTCCTTATTATTAGCTTATGGGTAGATATTGTGGGTGTAATTCAACGCAGGTTGGGGCTTTTGTCCACTGAGTAGTTAGTTTCACACAATATTGTTAATACCTGAAAATATATCAAGAATGACTGCTTTACGAATAGTATACAGATATGAAGAATTTGATATAGTGGAAAACAGACCACGTAGTGGACGTCCTCGAGTGTCTAATGAAAGGGAGAATCGGTATTTGGTGCAATATTCCCGTAGACACTGCACATCTTCAGCTTCGGCTCTCAGGGCCCACTTTCAAGGTACGTTTCGCCGTGTTATATCGATACCTACTATTTGAACACGACTCTACAACGCAAATTTACGTGCTAGAAGACCATTACGGGTTCCCACTCTACTCCCAAGGCATCGTGCTGCTCGTCTCCAGTTGGAGCGAGAGCATAGGGATGCGGTGGGTCTTAGTTACAGACGAAACCAGATTTGGGCTGGTTACTGATGACAATCGACAGAGTCTGGAGAGAACCAGGTTGTCAACAGCGACTTCATTTTCCCTGTGAAGTTGCTCCGTATGAAGGGGGTACCGTAATGTTTTGGGGTGGAATAATGTTCAACCGCCATACTCCATTAATTCGCATACCACAGAATATGACCAGTCAAATTTACATCGAACAAGTTATTACGCCGATTATCTACCCCCAACATAATGAATTAAGTGTAAACTTTGTGTTTATGGACGACAACGCTCAACCACATCGCGCAAGAGACACTCGAAGCAGGACATATCAATAGATTAGATTGGCTAGCCAACTCTCCTGACATGCATCCTATTGAAAACATGTGGGATTTTGTTGCAAGAGCCATTTATAATCATATTCCTTCACCTCAGACTGCAGATGAGTTAGTCGCGGCAAAAGGGGAATGAAACAATATTCCGCAAGAGATCGTTAACCGCTTGATTATCTCAATGCACAGACGTGTCAATATGCTATTGGAACGTGGTGGAGGTCATACCGAGTACCGACTATTAGTCAAGTAGAGAACTTGCTTTGTTACTTCTTTTTGATTTAATAAATTTTGTCAAAAATGTCGCACATTTGCTGGTTTTTCATTTTCTGATTACTCAGTTTATCGAACATATTCTTTTTAGAGGTACCTGTATATAATCAGATTGAGGAGTATTTTTCTAAAAATAATTTATTAATGGAATATCAGTCGGGGTTCAGACCCAAGCACTCTTGTGAAACAGCATTGCAATTAACATTGTCTAAGTGGAAGCTTTCTCTAGATGCTAACAAATATATTATTGCGGTGTTTCTGGATTTCAAACGAGCTTTTGAAACTGTAGATATTAAAGTACTTCTCAAGAAATTGCAATATTATGGTTTTGATGGTATAGTGTATGATTGGTTTTGTAATTATCTAAGTGGCAGAATGCAAAATACTAAAATTAATGGAGTGCCATCTTCTAATAAAAATATAAACACTGGAGTTCCGCAGGGCAGTGTATTGGGGCCTCTTTTATTCATCATTTACTTAAATGACATCAATTTTGTTCAAGACTGTGAGTTCCTTAATCTTTTTGCGAATGATACTCTTATCACAGCCAGTGATGAATCGCTAGAGTCAGCCGTGTTGAAAATTAATAAAACTCTCGAAAATATTAATTCCTTTCTTAATTGTAATAAGCTCAAACTTAATGCACTTAAAACTAAATGTATGATTGTCACATCCCAATTTAAATATAAGCAAATAAATTTAAATGATATTAATGTTAAGATAGACAATGAAAGAATTGAAATAGTTGATGAAATAAAATATCTTGGCTTTATGATTGATAACGTATTGGGGTTGAAATGTCACTTTAAATATATATATAAGAAAATAAGTAAAAAGTTATTTTTCTTTTCTAGAGTTAGCTCTTACTTAACTGTTCAATCATCTGTATTAGTCTATAAAACGATTATACAGCCTCATTTTGATTATTGTGCTAGTTTGATTGCATTATTTGATGGTAACGGTATTTCATCTTTAAACTTCAAAACAGAGGAATGCGTATTATTTTAAAGTGTAATAGATATACTCCAATTAATATTGTCACGGAATTTGCCCCACACTCCCAAGCCGACGACTGTGGCACCGCGAATTGCCTAAGATTACCCCGATCGCCCCTACACGATTCTGTTAAACAAACAGAATGCCGCTGATCGAGACGGGCCTGGAAAAATCGAGAATCGCCGAGAAGCATTCCAGTCGTACGAGAAAAGGGATCTAGAGATACTGGAATATACCTGGAATATTCGTTGGGTCTATAAAAGAAGAATAAACGGCCGAGTTAGTTAGTCTTGTATAAGTCTTGTGTTACAGTCTGAAGTGAAGTGTTTAGTTGGAGATATCAAAGTGATTTAGATAGCGATTAATTAAATAAGTGTTTAGTTGACCTGTAATTAGTAGTGTTCAGTAGATAATAAAGAAGTAATTAATTAACGGATTGTTTTTCTGGAAGTAAGAGAAAAGACGGATTGGGAAATCCGTGACAATTTGGTGTCAGAAGTGGGATTTAACTGGAAGTTTGAGAACCTTTCTGGAACCCTGTGCGTGAGTGGGTTTAAGTGGAAGTTTGAAGAACTTTCTGGAACCCTGTGCGTGGGTGGAATAAAGACCCAAGTGTGATATATCACCGCACTCGTCTTGTCGAAAGGAAGTGAACGGTGGTATTTGCGAAGGACATTCTCGAACATTCTAGAACTTTGTACGGGAGTGAGACAAAGACCCAAGTGTGGCATATCACCGCACTCGTCGTGACTCAAGGAAGTGAACGGTGGTATTTGCGAAGGACATTCTCGAACATTTTAGAACTTTGTACGGGAGTGAGACAAAGACCCAAGTGTGGCATATCACCGCACTCGTCGTGACTCAAGGAAGTGAACGGTGGTATTTGCGAAGGACATTCTCGAACATTCTAGAACTTTGTACGGGAGTGAGACAAAGACCCAAGTGTGGCATATCACTGCACTCGTCGTGACTCAAGGAAGTGAACGGTGATATTTGCGAAGGACATTCTCGAACATTCTAGAACTTTGTACGGGAGTGAGACAAAGACCCAAGTGTGACATATCGCCGCACTCGTCGTGACTCAAGGAAGTGAACGGTGGTATTTGCGAAGGACATTCTCGAACATTCTAGAACTTTGTACGGGAGTGAGACAAAGACCCAAGTGTGACATATCACCGCACTCGTCGTGACTTAAGGAAGTGAACGGTGTTATTTGCGAAGGACATTATCGAACATTCTAGAACTTTATACCGGAGTGAGACAAATACCCAAGTGTGGCATATCACTGCACTCGTTTCATTGTAAGGAAGTCAACGGTGACATTTACAAACATATTCCTGGACATTCTAGAACATTTCAAATAGAGTGGATGCCTGTAACTAGAAGCCAAGTCAACATGGATGCACAACTGGCGAAACTGTTAGAAATGATGCAAACAATGCAAAACAAAATGGAAGACCAGGCGAAAACGATGCAGGAACAAGGAAGGATGATGCAAGAGAAATTAGAAGAACAGGGACAAACAATGCAAAAGAAATTTGAAGAACAAGGACATAAAATTGAAGACCAGTCCCAGACAATGCAAGATAAATTTGAAGAACAAGGGCATAAAATTGAAGATCAGACTCAAATGATGCAAGAGAAATTAGAAAAGAAATTAGAAGATCAGATGCAGATACTACAACAGGAAATGAAAGCTCAGATAAATGAAATGCAGACGAAGTTAGAAAAATTAGAAAATACAGTAGAGGAGAAACTGTTAGAACAAAGAAAAGAGATTGACGGAGAACTGTTAGCACAAAAACAAGAAATAGACGAAGAAATAAACTTGGTTAGAGAAACCTGCCAAGAGCTTCGACATAAATTAGACAAGATAGCAAAGGAAGGCGTAATCAAATCAGAAGGACCTGTTATCCGAACTCAGAAGACGAGACCCCCTGAATTCGACGGCAAGGTTTCCTGGAATGTATATCTGCGTCAGTTCGAAGCAGCAGCTGCAGCAAACGAATGGTCTGACTATGAGAAAGCTACTGCTCTGATAGTTGCTCTACGAGGGGAAGCTCTTGACGTCTTACAAGGAGTTCCTGCTGGGCAACAGAATAACTACGACATTCTAAAACAACATATGGAAATGAGATATGGGGATAAGCACCTGCAGCAAGTGTACCAGGCACAATTGAAAAATCGTCACCAGCAGAGTGGAGAGAATTTACAACATTTTGAGACAGACGTTGCTCGACTGGTTCGATTGGCATATCCAACAGCCCCGTCCGAATTTGTAGACCAGCTCTCCATCCAAGTGTTTATCGACGGCCTAAGAGATTGCGAAACACAGCAGGCACTACGGCTCGCTAGACCTAAAACGTTGAATGACGCTCTTTCGCATGCATTGGAATTTGAGGCAGCAAAGATGGCATCCGGTAGACATGTTAAAGTTCGAGCCATCAGTGATAACAGCGATAATATGGGAAATGGAGACATAATCAAAACGTTGAAGGAGGTCATTGAGAAACTCAGCCCAACTACCAATCCGAAGAGAGAACAACCTGGCAGCCGAAGAGATCGCCCTCTCCAATGTTGGAACTGTGGGCAGACGGGACATCTGAAGAGACAGTGTAGGGCCCCGGTCGCGGATCAGCAAAAGCGCGACTCCCAGGCGGCAGCCGCACAGGAAAACTAGGCTCAGCCGGCTTAACGGGGCAAAAGCCGGCTGCGTTCTCCTACCATGCCCCACGAGAAGAAATTACGTTGTCACGTCTCCAGGACTCTGACTCCTTGCTAGTAGAAGGCATTATTTTTGGTCGTATGTTCCCTATGGTAATCGACACTGGAGCAGCAAGAACTATTGTACGACCGGATATTATTGGTGATTGGCGTATTAAGAACCCTGCCAAACGTTATGTCCTTACAACAGCCAATGGACAACAACTGCCAGTCAAGGGGGAATGCGAGCTTGAAGTAGAATTAGGAGACGTCAAGTTCAAACACAGAGCCCTGGTAGCAGATATATCGGACAATGTCATACTCGGACTAGACTTACTACGAGCAAAGGGGGTGAACTTAGATTTGAATGCTGGTACGCTACGGATAATGGGTGAGGAAGTAGTGCTAACGACCACCACTGAGAATAACGCTGTACGAAGACTCGTTGTTAAAGAAGATGTGGTACTACCTGGTCAGACCGAAACATTGGTTGCCACTGTAATGGATGGGGAAATGTCTTGCAGTGTTGGAGTGGTGGAACCCAGTAATCCGGATCTGTTCAATAAATCTATAGTCACCGGCCGCACCCTGATTAAACCAGAGAAAACGACAATAGTACGGGTAGTTAATCTGAAAACCTTTCCACAGAAAATTACAAAGGGAACTGAAGTAGGAGTCTGTGAACCTGTTACCATGGTCAGAACACTCAAAGAAAACAACGAAATGAAGAAGAAACCAAACAAGACCAGTCTACCTGAATGTCTAAGGGACATCGTGGATAGGGCCCAGGAAAGATTAACAGAGATGGAGGTGAAACAACTGGAAGAGCTGCTAAGTGAAAATGAAGATGTGTTTGCACTTAAACCAGGCGACTTTGGGAAAAACAAATGTAGTGAAGCATCGAATCGATACTGGTTCATCATCTCCTATAAAGCAGCCACCACGAGGACTTCCACTAGCCAAGCGAGAGGAAGTTAACAAGATGTTAATCGAGATGCAAAATCAAGGCACCATAGAGCCATCTCAGAGTCCTTGGGCTTCTCCTGTAGTTCTGGTCAAGAAGAAAGACGGCTCCACCCGATTTTGTGTGGACTACAGAAAATTAAATGACGTCACCAAGAAAGACAGTTACCCACTACCAAGAATTGACGATACTCTGGACACCTTGGCTGGTGCGCAATGGTTTTCCACTTTGGATTTAAAGAGTGGATATTGGCAAGTAGAGGTCAGCCCAGAAGACAAGGAAAAGACCGCGTTCACTACCGGAAATGGATTGTGGCAGTTCAATGTAATGCCATTTGGTCTATGTAATGCCCTGCCACTTTTGAACGACTGATGGAAACTGTACTTCATGGCCTGCATTGGGAGACCTGCTTGATTTACCTGGACGACGTGGTGGTGCTGGGGCGCTCTTCCAGGAGCACCTGAAGAACGTATCCGAAGTGTTCAAGAAGTTAAAAGCAGCGAACCTGAAGTTGAACCCAAAGAAGTGCAGTCTGTTCCAAAAGGAGGTTAGATACCTAGGCCACATTATTACTCCAAACGGTGTGAAAACAGACCCGGAAGACAGAGTGCATAAAGAACTGGCCGGTTCCTAACGACAAACATCAAGTTCGAAGTTTTGTCGGCCTATGCACATACTACCGACGGTTTGTCCAAGGATTCTCTGACATTGCCAAGCCTCTTCATAAACTGACAGAAGACAACATCCCGTTCGAATGGACTCCGAGATGTCAGCAAGCCTTTGAGACGCTGAAAGAGGCTCTCTGCACTACCCCGATTTTGACATATCCAATACCTGGGCAACCATTTATAGTGGACACGGACGCAAGCAACATTGGAATTGGTGGAGTTCTTTCCCAAGTACAAGATGGCCAAGAGCGAGTAGTGGGCTACTTCAGCAAAGTTCTATCAATAGCCGAAAAGAACTACTGTGTGACTCGGAAAGAATTGCTTGCCATCGTCAAGAGTCTAGAACACTTTCATAAATACTTGTATGGCCAAGAATTCCTCCTAAGAACGGATCACGCTTCCCTTAAATGGTTGCTCCAATTTAAAACCCTGAAGGACAGATGGCCAGGTGGCTGGAACGGCTCCAAGAATATCACTTTGTTGTTGAACATCGAGCCGGCAGGAAACATGGAAATGCAGATGCCCTTTCTAGGAGACCCTGTCCTGTCAACTGCAAGCACTGTAGTAGTCTTGAAAGGAAAGAGGACATCTCATCAGTTCCTTGCAAGGTGATAGCAGCCCAACCTGAAGACAGATGGAGTTCAGCGGCGATTCGGGAAGACCAGCAAGCTGACTGTGACATCAAGCCGTTATTAGACTGGGAAGCCAACAACCGACCCTCATGGGCTGAAGTCAGTAGTAAAAGCCCAACATTAAAGAGCTATTGGGCTCAATGGAATTCCTTGGTGTTGGAAGACGGTGTCCTAAAGAGCATGGGAGAACAATGACGGAACGGAGGTCAAGAAACAAGTACTACTCCTGAGGTCCCGGGTCAAGGAAGTACATGGAGGTACTGGGGTGGACATTTCGGTATCAATAGGACTCTACAGAAGATTAGGGAGCGTTTCTACTGGTTGAGTTGTAGGACGGATGTAGAAGGTTGGTGCCGAAAATGTGACATATGTGCAGCCAGCAAGGGACCGAAGACCCGTTCCAGAGGCAAATGCGCCAGTACATCGTAGGAGCACCGTTCGAGAGGATTGCCATTGATATCGCTGGCCCATTTCCGAAAACCCAAAGTGGGAACCGATATCTACTAGTGGCCATGTACTACTTCAGCAAATGGCCGGAAGTATACTCCTTCCCAATCAAGAGACCACAACCGTAGCAGAAGCGCTAGTCAACAACCTGTTCTGCAGATTTGGTGTGCCCATGGAACTACATTCAGATCAGGGCAGAAATTTCGAATCAGGTGTGTTCCGAAAGGTCTGCGAGCTTATGGGAATCCGAAAACCAGGACCACCCCACTTCATCCCCAGTCAGATGGTATGGTGGAACGCTTCAACGCCACACTAGAAACCAATCTGAGGATGTTTGTGAACGAGAACCAGACAGACTGGGACAAGCTCATTCCACTCTTCCTGTTAGCTTACCGCTCAGCTGTCCATGAAACGACTGGGAAGACTCCCGCAAGGATCATCTTTGGAAGAGAGCTTCGCCTTCCAGCAGATTTGGTATTTGGTCGTCCTGCGGAACAGCCCACAGAGCCAGACACTTATACCCATGACCTAGAACGAAGACTAGCAGCCGTACACGATCAAGTCAGATCTCGAATGCGATTAGAGAGCGATCGCATGAAGACTCGATACGACGTCCGGGCCAATACAGTCGGATTCCAACAAGGCGACCTGGTGTGGCTGTACAACCCCACGCGGAAGAAAGGAAAATCGCCTAAACTACAGAACCGTTGGGAGGGCCCCTATACCGTCATTAAAAGAATCAATGACGTCGTCTACCGGATACAAAGGACTCCCAGGAGTAAAATGAAGGTCGTCCATCTGGAGCGCCTGTCCCCGTATAGAGGTGTATCCGATCGGGACGATCGGTCCTAAGGAGGGCAGTGTCACGGAATTTGCCCCACTCACTCCCAAGCCGACGACTGTGGCACCGCGAATTGCCTAAGATTGCCCCGATCGCCCCTACACGATTCTGTTAAACAAACAGAATGCCGCTGATCGAGATGGGCCTGGAAAAATCGAGAATCGCCGAGAAGCGTTCCAGTCGTACGAGAAAAGGGATCTAGAGATACTGGAATATACCTGGAATATTCGTTGGGTCTATAAAAGAAGAATAAACGGCCGAGTTAGTTAGTCTTGTATAAGTCTTGTGTTACAGTCTGAAGTGAAGTGTTTAGTTGGAGATATCAAAGTGATTTAGATAGCGATTAATTAAATAAGTGTTTAGTTGACCTGTAATTAGTAGTGTTCAGTAGATAATAAAGAAGTAATTAATTAACGGATTGTTTTTCTGGAAGTAAGAGAAAAGACGGATTGGGAAATCCGTGACAATATTATGTTGAGTGTGTTGAACTGGCAGTCAGTCAAAATTAGATTATACTATTTCTCAATGTTATTTATCTTTAAGGTGGTAAATGGATTATTGCCTACATATTTTAATCAGTTCTTAGTGTTCAATTATGATATACATCAACATAATACTAGGGGTAGAGCTGATCTGCATGTTGTACGCACTAAGTATAAAAAACGATGAACTCCACATTTCATAAAGGATTGATACAGTTTAATCAACTGCCAGATGAGCTTAAAGAATGTTGTACAGTTGGTAATTTTAAATCAAGTCTGCTCAAATTCATTAAAATCAGAGATGCTTAACTTGTATTTGCATATCTTTCATGTCTGCTCCTATGGGTGTTATTATATTATTCTATGTTTTGAACATGATCTTGCTGAATTTTCTAGTTATGAGTTAATTAGTAATCATAGTATATTATATATTTTGTATGTTTTTTTTGGTATACATATATGTAAAGTATTTTTTTTTGTGTGTTTTTCCCAATTTGGTAAATTTTTGCAATAATGCAGTTTGTTATTTAGTTTAATACTAATAGTATTCAATATTGTATATTAGGATGTTCTATTTAATAAAGGTTTTCTTTCTTTCTTTCTTTTCACAAAAAAAAGTTCAGAAAACAATATACTTTTATAAATGTATTTGGTTTTTTGACAAAAAGATTTCTTTAACAAGAATGAGGGGGGGGGTCCAAGACTCTTCACGTTTAGTCTATTGTGTTACAAATACATTTCCTAGTAAAAAAGTTTTATACCTACTTATACAGGGTGTTTTTAAATGAAGAAGATTGCTTAGGTGAAAATAAATAGGTTTAATCTAATATACCTTTATCTCACGTCGCATAATAAAAAAGATACAGGGCGTCAAAGTTAACATTTTATTTTCGATAATTGTAATAAATAACTTCTTAAGAAATCCAAATATTTACATAAAATTTGTAAATCGGGGTTTTTTGCGGGCGAGAAATTCAAATTTGTTTCTAATTTAATACACTTAAATTAGTCACAAAATTGCACGTTTCTATTTTCCGATATCTCCTAAAATAACAAAGTTACAATCGAATCCATTGTTTACGCATGACCACCCTGTACCTTTTGATTGGATTGTGCAATTTGACTCATTCTTGGCACTTTCCTAAATGTACTTAGCGAACATACTAGGCTCACTGTATTCCAAGTCAATAGTGCTATGATTTTTTCCCCAAATAATTCTTGTAAAAATTTCGAGTATAATAACATTTTTTTATGAATTGTATTATTAGTTCGGTATTGCTTTTACGTAGTTTTTTCGTTCACACGCATCCCCTAGTTCCACCTGCACGCTGAACGGGGACCAGACCAAGCAACCAACGGTCCTCCGGCAATTATCGTACCTGAGGCGGTCACGTGCCGCATTTTTAGGTTAAGTCGCGGGGGTTACGCGTCGCAGTCACCCTCGCTGAAACAAAAGCCGAGCGGCCGCCCGAGGCTATCATTAAACGTGCATTAGCTGGCGTTTAACTCGTTTTTCATCTGCAAATCTGGCGGGCGCGCCCACTTTTGACCCGCGCTGACAGTAATTTTGTTTGCGGGCCTAATGAGTTCGGGATCGGGTGCGATAATTGTTTGTATGTACGGGGAGGGGCGGGCCGAGGGGTTGCTGGGGGTGAAATATCATGGGAACGGCGCCTGATTTCACCGATTCGACTATATTTCATTTTTAGTTGGAAAATAAGTCCTTAGGCGACGTCCCAAAACAGTTTTGGTACCTTTTTTTTATCTCATCTTTGCCTCGCAACACAAGACTTGACAGCTCAAATTGCAAGACAAGATTTAAAAAAAAATCTTACGAGATAAAACTAGAAATTGCTACGGCAAGAAGTTTTGCAAATATAATGCCGCCTCCACACTCTTACCGAGATATCTTGGCGAGACATCACTGTGAGAACTATTAAAGAATACTAGACGAGTGCTGTATCCACATTTTTATTGAAAAAAAAAGAAAATTGAAAAATGTAGAAAAAGAAGAGGTGAATAACAGCAACAAATCGCAATAAATCGAAGTTATAATGTTTTTTTTTATTATATAAATTATTAATCATCATTGTACATAGGGTTAACTATGACTAAGTACAAAAATTTTAACCACGTGCTCTGGAAGGCCTAAAATACAATAAAAAAAATATTCCAGAATTTCTATATTTACAAAATGGGGCAAAACCCTCTTTTCCTACGGAAAGTCGGCGCCTATGATAGATAAAACTTATCTGTCAACAATATCTACTAGCATGCGGTCGTTTCTTTGCAGCATTGCAGAAACGACAAAAATTAGCATTCTAATTAGTAATAGCTCCACTATTTTGCATTCGTTTTTGATTATTCCGTTACTAACTGGCAAAATACAACATTATCATTCATTATAACCGCGCACTACCGATAAAACACACTTCTTGTAGGTACAGCTAGATAAAATACCTATTTATTGTAACAAAATCGAAAGAAATAGATAATAGAAAATTTTTAATGTACCCGCGGCAGTCTTGTCCCATAACCTAGAAAACCAAACCGGCGAACTATATTGTGGAAAAGTATAGTGGCGGATCGTCGTATGAAGCAACTGAGGCCGGGCCTCACTGTAAAATTTAGCTTTCAATGTCTATTTTAATACCCCATAATTTCCAATCCGATTGCCTACTACATTTATCAAAAATCAATGTAACGAAATAAAATAATTGCTTCAATATTAGCCCTCGTATGTTATAACGTACCTCTGGTTTACATATCCCGCCGTTTCTGTTTCCATCTGCGTGGGGAGGCCGGGTCACCTACCAATCCCACCACAGTGAGGCCGAATTTTGCGAGCCTCAAATTGCGTCGCGCATGTATATACGTTATGGTTTCCCCCACCACGCGAGACGGTTAAAATCGATGTTTTTCGCTCCATGTCCGCTCGAGACTGAGGCCCGATTTCTGACGCCTCAAGTTTTTAGTTCAACGGCAAATGAACGATGTGATAGTGGCTAGTGACCGTAGGTAAGTTGTGAACTGTACATTATTTACGTGTGTCACGCGATTAATCGATTGTTCAAGTGTTAATACTTTTATTTATGTGTTTTGAATTTCCAGTGGTTAGTGTTAGTGGTTGGTTAGTTGAATGTGATTTCTTAAATATTCTGAAGATTAGTTGGTAAGCGCGGTGGTAAATTTTTTAGGGCAAGGCAGGTATGATTAATTTAAAAAAATAAAAAGCAACTTCCTTACAAGGTAAGATTAAATTTAACATAGAATAGGAACCCAATTTAAATATATATATATTCCCGATAGGCTCGTCGATAGTTATTTATAATAATGAATCCCTCTCACGATATTGTTTTATCTCTATTTGAAACGTCTTTTTCAATACGTAATGAAGTCAGAAACGACAAATTTTGAATAGTCGGCCAACGTTTTAATATATCCCGAATATGCAAACAAATTTCCGGAAATATCGTTTGATTGTCAGAGCCCGTATCGCAAAGGCACTTACACAAAGTTCGCGCAACTAGAAAATGTCTTGTTAGGTAGGCATCTCCAATATTCCGTAACAGCGGCATTCGCATTTCGTAAACCTTCTCCGTATAACACTACCATTTCCGCATATTCGGAATTTGTAAAATTATGCATTGTGAATTTACGACGAATACGCGAGACCGAAATAAACAAACTACTGCTTACTGCTTGCATTCTCTCCATCCCCCCTCCAAATGTGTGGCGTGATCTACAAATTTGGGGGGAAAGAAATGCAGAAAGTGCTAAATAGGGGTAAATTTGAACAGTTAAACGATATTATGTATGTAAACATGATGTGGCAACGATGTTTAATCCGGCATTCGATTGTCGTATGGGTGCGTCATGAGAAAGTTCGTAGCGCACCAGGAGCGTCGTGTTACCGATTTTTATAGGGTGATTTGTTTATTTTTTTAAAGGTCGAGTAAAATTTTTTTTTTCAATTTTCTGCCTTTATTAGGGCACATTATGACTGACTCACCCTGTATAGTTGACAAAACTAGCAAACGACAATTCAAACTAGTTAGTAGAAGAGGGAACTTTAGGTGCAAAATGGAAAGTGAGCTGACTTGTTTTATATTTGGACTATGTTTGGAGTGTCACTGTAATGAATTTTTGTTTCAGTTCAGCCCCAACACGGCTGTCTGCACGCACCCTTAGCGCTTTTTCGACCTCGTAAATATTTCAAGATATTCCGAAACTATGTTGTTTCTGTATCAAGTCCGATTGTCGAAAAGTATGCAAATTTTTACGACTCCCAACTCGACCCCGGCTTATCGTCAGCCGCATTAAAATTATTATCCTCCGTTTTATTACCTCTCTGTTTCCGATTGCTCTATTACCCGGCACAGCCAAAGAAAATTGCTAAATAATGCCAAGCTAGATTCTCGTAATTTATAGTGGATTAGGGCCTTACCTGAACTCGCTAAACGACTACTTGTGGGTCCAAACATTTGATATGGATCTGAAACAAAAAAAAAATCAAGTTTAATATGGGAATTGCGTTTCGCGGGATTTTTATTACGCCGAAACCGACGCTAATGGTCGATCTGGAGAAAAATATATTTAATGGTGTGATATTAAATGGATTGCGGTAGATATCGGGGTACCACACGAAGAATATTAAAAGTTGAAAAAACGTAACTAATGATCATGCCACTCAAAATACGGTTGGCCACGTAGGTATCTAGCAATCCATCTTGCCAAAGTAAATTACAGGCATCTAGACACCTGGTATTTTGTGCTGGCGCAGGAAACGAATTTTTCGACTCGAAATGAGATTGATTTTTCTGTGACGCAAGGGAATGTAATGACAGTGAAATTATTAGTACGGCTTTAAGCTTATGGACTCGAAATTGGCAGAGTTTTATATGAAATTCGTAGTTCCTAGTTTAAAATAGTTAAAATAGTAAATTTTCAAATGGCACCATACCTTATGTGGCACATCGTTGCAAAGGTTATTTTATAGGAAATGGATTCTACTATTCATTTTGTATATTCGCGTTACCTGAGAACAAGGGATGCAGGTTGTTGGAAGGCAGAAGGTCGTGTGGAGGGTCACACTGCTATAGCCTTAAGGGTAGAGAATGACATTCCAGTATCCGCTTTTAGGGTTATTGAAGCAAAGGATAAATTAAGGTTGGGAAGGAGGTATACCACTATTTTCCCTTCGAGAGAGCGGTGGGAGCGGGCAGAGAACATGTTTCCCCCAGGATCTCTGATATGCTATACAGATGGATCCTGGGTAGGGGATGAGTTTTCTGGGGCAGGAATACATCTGGACATCCGGCAGAGCTTTTCGCTGGGCACACACTCCACGGTTTTCCAGGCGGAGGTTTTTGCTATTTTGATGGTAGCAGGCAAGGAATAAGTAAGGAATTGGGTGGAGGAGAAAATCTTCATCTACTCTGATAGTCAGGCTGCACTCAGGGCCCTTAGCTCTCCAATGACGAGATCTAGTCTTGTCAAGAGTGTGGAGATGCCCTGGAGTCCCTGGCCAGACAAAGGGAGGTGGAGTTGGTCTGGGTTCCTGGCCATAAGGGAATCCCCGGTAATGAGACGGCTGACTTGCTAGCTCGTCTCGGACCTGGGGCGCCTTGCCAGGGACCCAAACCCTTTTTGGGAATTACGCGAGGTAGTATGAATAGTGCTTAATAAATGGGCCTATCAAACACTTGGAGGGAATTGGAGAAGGAACGGGGGATGTAGACAGGCCCACGACTTCTTCAATGCACCTAATAAATCTAGAACGATGTGGCTGTTGAGCCTTAGTCGAAGGTCCCTGAACCAAATGGTGGGGGTCCTGACTGGCCACTGCAGACTCAGAAGGCATTTGAATTTGATAAGCATAGAGGAGAGTCCCTTATGTCCGGAATGCGGATAGGGGGAGGAGACCCCTATCCATTTTCTAGGATATTGTGCGGCTCTTGGAAGACTAAAATATAGGATCTTTGGCACCGAGGATCTGCAAAGGGAAGAGATGAGGGGCCTACCATGGACCAAGGTCCTGACGTTCATTAGGGCGTCGAGTAGGAAGGCCGAGGACGAATAGTGGAGGGGTGATGGGATGCCAGGGTAGGCAAAAAGGGCCCATGTGTGGCCTAATTGCCAGGCTAAGGCCGCCCGTACTTTACTACTACTACAACTACTTGTATTGAGATAAAAAAATTTAAAAACAGTAATAAATTGTACACCACTGAGGGCACAGTGGCGTGCGGGTATTTCGTCGAATTTTGTCGATTTATTTCCCTTCGCTGCCACTTATTCAGCGCTGACAGAAAAATTGGGAAATTTGTCTTCGTAATTTCCTCGGGCGCAATTACCAGAGTGAAACCCACATCCGTCCTTTTCTAGGAAAAATAAAGCTCATATATCCACGCTGGAAAAGTTCCGATTAGAGGAATTTACATAAAAATGTAAAAGGAAATTGGGATAATTAACTATATTTGTACCGGGTCCCCTTTTATTACATCGGGGGCAGACGTATAAATATGCATATATTCGCGTGTAAAGATGTAGAGATTTACGATTAGAATGCCAGGTATAAAAAGCGTATTATAACTGAAATAAAATAACAGGCGTAATATCCCCTTTGTGGGACACGAATTTTGAGTAATAAAGCAACTTATATCGCTCCCGCTTATGTTCGGGGGGTTCTCGGAAAGCAATTTTCTCATTGGTACACATGCAACGTCAGGTAATAAACTGGTCGGATCGCCGGATTTCACTACAATCTGGAACGCCGTCTGAGTTCGGCGGAAGGGCAATTCTGCTTTCTGTCAGACCACATTTTATCAGTCACAGCCGATTTTAGACACTGAATATTTTAACGGCGGAAACAATTCGTGAGGTAAATAAGTGTCCAGCGAAAGCCATTTGTCAAAACTACTAGTTATCTTCTATATATATATATATATAAAACTGTTTGTCTGTATGTCCTGTATAGAATAGTAGACTATGCATTAGATCATGTGATGATCTTTAGCAAAGTTGTTGTGCATCATCCCACGAAGGTTTCTAAGTTGGTACGACCAATTTTCGACATATGGCGCCACTGTCATTCCAATGAGTGCGAGCAACGCGCGCAGGGTACAGCTAGTTATTTATATAAGGGAATTAACAAGCCTTCAATCCGCGAGAAAAATGGACACTCGAGGCGTGGTCGAGAGTTACGTTTTTCGTGAGTATTAAAGGTTGGTTCATTTTCCGGATGTAATTCGACGTTTTATCCACGACAAAGGTCAAACTCGGTCAATTAGGAGAGTGAAAGCTGTGTGATAGCAGGTGAAATATTATGGTTTTGGAAAACGTCATATTTGACAAACTTATTTTAATCAAGAATATTATATATTATTGTCAGCTGAATACTAGAGAGTCTTGAAATGGTTTTTATGACATTCGTTTGTTTATTTGTCAACATTTGCACGTCTACATAAAAATTAGTAAGAATGCCGAGAATGTCTTCTTTCCGGCTGTAATCGAGCAAGAAGCCCAAGAAGCAACATTGTGCCTGTTACCAGCGAAAAGCAAAAGTGTTTATGAGAAGGAATTGGTGGAATTCGATAACTGACGAAAAAAAGAGCATAGGAGAAGAAGCAATTACAGAAAAGCTGCTATTATCCTAAGGTGTGGCAATTAAGTTACGGGAATTTAGATATAACTCGGAAACTGGCAACACTGCATGGTTCGTCAACGTTTTTCTAGAAAGCGGAACCTTCCTTTTAGTGCAAGTCCAAGGTTGAAGTCGATAGCACGTTTGGTTTGTGTTTTATGTGTATTTTTGAAAGTAACTTTTAGTGGCATCGTGAAAATGAATGACTCAAATTACAAGTAACGTGTTGTAATTCAATTTGTAGTGAAATCTAGCGAGAAATCCTTCGAAAATTGCAGGTGGTGTATGGAGACGAGTGCATGTCGAAAACACGCGTGTTTGAATGGGCAAAACGGTTCAAGGAGGGGCGTGAATCGGTAGAAGACGATCCACGTGAAGGAGCTCCCGTCACCTCTCGTACTGACGCGAATGTCGACCGTTTGCTTGCACTGATCACGTCTGACCGACGCCTAAGCATTCGTGCGTTGTTTGACGAGTTAAACGTTAACAAAGAAACCGTTCGCAAGATGTTACACGTAAATTTGAATATGCGAAAGATTGGCGCAAAGATGATGCCAAAAGTTCTCTCCCGTGGACAGAAAGACATGCGAAAATCGATCTGCGAGGATTTGTTGTCCCGCATTCGGAGCGACGGTAGAGACTGGATGAGTCGGGTAGTCACTGGAAATGAGACCTGGATATTTGAGTATGACCCCGAGACCCGTAAACAAAGTCAGCAGTGGGTGGAAAAGGGTAGAGAGCGGCCAACGCAAGCGAGGACGTCCAAGTCACGACTGAAGGCAATGTTGATCGTTTTTTTTCGATATCCACGGCATCATTCATCGTGAATAAGTTCCTGCCGACCAGACAGTGACTGGACAGTTCTATGTTGGTGTCCTGGAACGGCTGCGGGCCCGCGTTTTCCGTGTGCGATCCGAACTCGCCGATAACGGCTGGATCTTGCACCACGATCGCGTTCAAGAGTTTTTGGCAAAAAAAGGCATTCCAACGTTGCCGCACCCACCCTATAGTCCCGTATAGTAAACTTACTTAGAAAATAAAATTTTAATATTTGTCCTTAAAAACTACTTTTCACCATTGGCGTAGAAGTTTAAGGGGTTCTAAGATGAAGAAGACCCATACCTACGCCACTGGTTTTAGTTATTCACGTCAAAATATTAACATTTTATTATGATTGCTGAATATACCAAGTTGGAAGGAAAAATATTTACTTGTTTAGTAGATAAAAAATAAAATTAAATAATTTTTTAAAAGTTGAACGGAAAGTTATATCAGGAAAACTGAGTGCCGTAGAGAAAAATGTTATAGTAATATCTGTGTTATTTATTCGTGTTCTATTTTTTCCCAAAGTTAAGAACGAAAAAACGGGAATTATATTAATCTACGGTGAAAGCTAACAATATGCTGCAGAGCCATCGTACTGCTTGCAGAAATGGATATGCCCTGCTAGAAGCATTCCTATTTGTGAAGATCGAGGAAAGACCTTAGGTAGAAAAAGTTGTTTCTCCCTCATTAACCTAAATCAATTTTAAAACAGACGAAGGAAGAGGGTACCTAGGTATACACACTATTTTCATCATCTAGCAAGAAGTCGAAATGAAAACGAAATCCCATTACTGCAAAACATGCGACGCTCGATGTCGGACCCCATCCGAAAGAAAAATTTAATTGTACCTCCGTTTCTCCGTCGGAACAGAAGGGACGCACACAAGGGAGCAATGTTTGGGTAATGCGACAATCATCGAATCAGTACAGGGCCATAATCAGGTAATTATTGAATCTGGCTTTGATCGACGACTTATTAGGCGCTGGGGGCCTCACCCCTCGGCCTGGAGCGCCCCGGACGGCAATCTGCTGGTTACTTCGCAGAACAGAACGATGTTACAGTCTATTTATTATCGTATATTGGTCTGTTCATTTGTCGGGATGGACCCGACCTTTTTCTGACGATATCGGCTTTAATAGGGACGTGCGTTCATACGGGGTGTGTCCAAAATAACGTTCAGCGCTGCACCAGAAACTTTCTTAATGTTACAATTATTATTACTATAGTCTGTTTTGAAATTTCGTTTCAGATAATTATCGGGTAACACTAATACTAACAGGTGTACATTAGTATATTTTACTGGATAGATCATAGGCCAGGAGCCAGTGTATTGTGATAGATCAATCCAGTCTTAGAGCTGAATATACGAAAACGTGCTAGTGCAGTAGAGTAAAATTCGACTTGTGTTTAGTGACTATTATGCCAGTGGATATAATATTGTTTGGGTAAAATGTCTAGCTTATCAGATTACGTACCTGCTAAACGCGTGGAAATGTGCGCTATCTCAGAATGAGAAGATTATTATATTAAATGTATTTAATGCAATGAAACACCAAAATCCTACCAACAGTATTGACGACATCGTGGAAAAGTGTGAAAACAAAATGACAGGGATTGGAAAATCGACTATCTACAGACTTTTAAAGGAAACAAAAATGGACAAGATACTGTAAATCCTCCAAAATCATCTACAGGAGATTAAAAGTCGTTATAGATGATTTCTTCAAAATGTCATTCGCAGAAAAGTACACTCATTTTATTTTTAAAAGAAATACCACCGCTAAACAAACATTTAAGTGAACTTTCAGAGCACAATTTGCCAAAAATCAGTAGAAGCAAGAGTTGAATTTTTGCTGGAAAAAGCAGAACAGGAAGTCAGTTCTTATCGATAAAGATAAAATTATTTGTTGGCGAAGATCCTACTTAAGATCAATTAGAAAATTCCGTGACGAAGGAAGGAATATTTATTATCTAGACAAAATTTGGATCAACGAGGGATATACTGTAACAAAAGTATGGCAAGATATAAATGTAAAAAGTTTTCGACAAGCATTTTTGGATGGACTTTCAATAGGGTTCAAGGCATCCTCAGGTAAAGGGCGAAGAATAATACTGACACATATAGGTAATGCCAGTGGTTTTGTAGATGGCATTTTATCTTTATTTAAATCTAAAAATACAGGTGACTATCACGAAGACATGAACGCGTTTTCGAAGAGTATTTTACACAGATGTTGGATCTTATTCCTTCGGGGTCTGTAATTGTCATGGATAATGCCAGTTCCATTAACGGAAGACCGAGCGGACGCCTACGACTGATTGGAGGAAAACCGATATAATTCAATGGTTAATGGAAAAACATTTCTTTTGAAATATGGTGAAAAGGAACTTTGACTCTTGTCAATCTTAATAAAGATCAGAAAACATATGTTATCGATGAAATGGCAACAAATCGCCAAATAACGATACTACTACGTTTACCACCTTATCCACTGTGAACTTAACCCAATCGAATTAGTCTGGGCGCAGGTAAAAGGAGATGTAGCGCTAAATAATACGACGTTTAAAAGTGACGTGAAAATTATGTTAAAAAATTCCTTGGAACGAGTAACTGCAGATAACTGGCAAAGATCTATACATCATGTACAAAAAGAAGAGGAGAAAATGTGGGAACTCGATAATTTAATTGACGTTACTGTGGAACCTATCGTTATCAATCTAGGAGACGAAGATAATTCATCAGAATATTCAGAAGATGAATTTTAATATACCTACTTTTTTATTTTCTTTATTGTACATTTATAAAACACTACAGTCACTCATCATAATTTGAATTTTTAAAATACATATATTTTTGTGTGGAATAAAAGTCTATTCATTAAATTTAAATAAATATTTTGATAATAATATTGAATAATTTTATTTGAATTACTAAAAACCCTCTTAACCCGGTTATGATGCTTAAAGTACCCCTCACGTTTTGAAATACTGCTTATGTATTGTTTACTTATAAGAGAAATGGACTGAGAAATTCAGGCGGATTGCCGGGGATTAAATTTTAGCTACCTGCTACAATTTAGTACGGTTCGGTCACATAAAGTTTTTTAAAAGTAAAAATATTGAATATAAGCATCAGTACTACATTTATTTACGATTTGCATACATAATAAGCTTTTATTACTATCTTTCATTTCTAAACAGACTATAGTCTACCGTAACAACGACATAACCATGTACAACTATTTGGAACGGATCGAAGCGAATACCCCTTGAAGCGTCATTCGATCCTCCCTTCCTCGCCGATTTCAGGTCGAGATAGTTTTGATGGAACGGGAATGATTCGCACGAGTAGCTGCGAGGCGCCACCGCATGACGGCGCCGTCGGCGGTATGGGGACGGCGCACAAAGCCAAGACGTCAAACATATTGCGTTACACGGCACCTATCGAGCCCGTATATCATTTAGTCAAAAGGAGGAGGCCTTTTATGGAGATTAATGCCTTTTTACGCGAGTAGGATGGGGCCGATGGGAAAAAAACGATGTGGAGTGGTTGTAGGTGAAAGTATTGCGTAATGTTTCTTCGAAAATTACAGTGTAATTGTTGTAATTTTACTTTTATGTTACCCGTACATATAATGGCATTTTAAATGAATCATGAATAAATCAATTATTGTACATTTTTCATAGATATTTCAATGAAAGAGAAATGCAATATCATAATGTAATTTCAAAACTGTGTGTTTCATGTAATTTCTTTAAAGTCTATGATTCTAGAATTCGCTTATATGTTAAATTATGAGAAATTATGTCCTTGTGTTTTATTATTGTAAAATACATTTCAGAATATGAAAGTATCCAATACTGATACAATTTCACTAATACTGTTGTAGTATTTATATTGTAATTTTATCTAAAACTATAATGTTACAGTAAAATTATGTTTTCGAATACAAATATCATCTTATAAATGTAATTCTCATTCTGTGAAATTCATGTAATTTTTCTGGTGCCTTTCTGCGATTCTAGAAATCGCTCGTTGTGGTAAATTACATTATAGTGTGAAATTATGAAATATAGGCTAGAACTTAAAAAATTTAATAAGTAGTTTAATATCATTGTTACCGCTAGTATTGTTATTGTAATTTTATCTCGAACTGTAATGTTGCAATAAAATTATGTATTTGTATACAAATGTAATTTGACACATGTAATTCGTATTCTGTTAGTTTCATGTAATTTCTCTGATGTCTACTGTGACTCTGAAATTATGAAATATAGTCTGGACCTTATAAATGTAAATAACTGGTTTAAATTTTCACTTTGCCGTTGTAGTATTTTTATTGTAATATATCGAATTGTAATATTATTACAATAAAGTTTTGTATTTGAATACAAATGGGATTTTACAAATATAATTTACATCTTGTAAGTTTCATGAAATTTTTCTGATGTCAAGTGCGATTCTAGGATTCGCCTTTTGTATTAAATTGCATTACAGTGTGAACTTTTGAAATAAAGTTTAAAACTTAAAAATATCAATAACTGGTTTAGTCTCACTACTACCTAAATAGTATTTTAGTTGTAATTGACCTCTAATTGGAATTCTACAGTAAAATTATGCATATGAATAGAAATGTAATTTCCATTATGCGAGTTTCATGTAATTTATTTATTATCTACTGTGATTCTAGAATTCGCTTCTTGTGTTAAATTTAAAGAGCTTATCTTCTCAATACAGATTTGGAAAGTGAGGATTTTGATGGTGAATTGTGTTTTGCCGCTTGCGTGTATTTGTGTCATGCTACACGCATACTTCCACCACAGCGTGCTTCCACTGTTCGCATAAGGCAGTGTTGCCAGGTGGGAAAAATTCAGTGCATGAGAATAATTTCAAAGAAGCATGAGGTTTGGAGAAATAAGCATGAGATGGTTTAATTTATCAAAAAACACCTCTTGACACAGCTTAATTTTTAATTACTTTTGTAACGCCATTTTTATTTCATTATGTTCTGCTATTTTATCATAATATTACACTGTACTATCGTTTGCAATATTAATGACACTCACTAAAATGAATTTTGCGATTTATTTTGAACATCTGACGTATTCATATTGAAATCTGCTTTAAATTTTTAACATTAGTTATTAGTTGTTTCACTTACCAAGAGAGATTTAATGAAATTTCTATTCAGAACTTCCAGAAGTTCAAAAACTGTTTTAAGAGAGTGTCATTATTATTGCAAACGATTGTACTTACTTAAAAGTTATTAACCACGTAACCTTTCTAATTTATTTTATTGTTAGGCCGGGCGAACGTTGAGGCGCAGTTGATGTGACGCAGGGTGACTCACGGGTCGTAAAATCTGTTGTTTCCAGAAAATGTAGGTACCCTTACGGAATAGAGTTAAGAATCACTGCAATACAGCGTGAATACAGCACACACACCGCATATCCGTAGACTGTCATACCCGTTTATGTATTCATTGCTAATTATTAAGAGCAGTCTACAATAAAGGACATTTCAAGTACCCAAATATTGTAGATACCTACCTCTATCTATTCAATTTTGCCTTCGATTTTGCCTTTATTTCTCGTTAGGTCGATTTTGGTAGATTTCAAAGAGTAATTTTAATAATTTTGTTATTTCTTTTGTGTCTATTAAAAAGCATGAGATTTTGTAATCAAAATATGAGAGCATGAGATTTCCTCGGAATGCATGAGATCTCATGCAAAAGCATGAGACCTGACAAAACTGCCATCAGTTGACCGGACAGTTAGATTTGCAATGGCGAATTGGCGTTGGCGATACGGAACCGATTACCGTAGTAGTGGGGAATGCCAGACCAATGCACGTCGTCGCGCCTCTTAAACTTCGTACCTTCCCTGGGATGAAGCGGCAATTTCTACTTTCTCTGTAAAGATCCGCAATTTCCGAATCTGTATGTAATCATTGTGAAATACACTGTTGAATGTGAAAGTATCAATAACTGGTATAATCTCACTATTATCGGGGTAGTATTTTTATTGTAATTTTATCTAAAATTGTAATGATGCAATAAAATTATGAATGTATTTGAATAAAAATGTGATTTCATAAATGTAATTACTATTATTTGAGTTTCATTGTGACTTATGATTGGTTCCTTGTGTTAAATATGAGATACAGTCTAGAACGTAAAAATCTTAACTGCTCCAAAATAGTATCTCTTAACTGTAAATTTACCTACAAATGTAATTTTGCAGTAAAATCGCAGCTAACTATTTACTACCTTTGCCAAAGCTCTTACTATCCCTTAAATGGGCACAGCTATTAAAAACTAATCAGGTCCGAGAGACCCGTGGCCCTCGGCATTAAAAGATAGAGATAACGGAATTACATCATGCAACCCACCGGTCGCGGGATAGCGGAACCTCAACGTACAATTACCGTTTGTATTATTTTAATAAACGCACACGCCGCACGTCGCTGGGAAATTGCCCGGGGGAGGCGAATTTGACTTTTTAATGGCGGCTGAATCACGGCAGATCCCGGCAGCCAGATAGAGGCCGCCACGGCTCGCCGCCTCCGTCAGACACTCCGACATGCGAGATCTGACCTCGATACGCCCCGGTCACACGCGTCGCTACAAATATCGCTTCTCCAGAGGACGGGACACGCCACGTGAATCACAGCGAGGGAGAAAACTGGGCTACTTCGACGAGGTTACGACGAGTGACCGCGAAGGGGCGAAACCGAAAGGTCGAAACGTTTTCCAAATCCCAAGCCTGCTTGTTTATTTACTTATCACTTGACAATCAATACAGGGTGTTAAAAAAGAGTGCAAAATATTTAAGGACATAATAGTATGAACCAAAATAAGCAGAAAAGTTTCAATAAACATGGGTCCGCAAAGTAACGGTTGCGGAGATATGGAATGTTTTAAGTTTTTTAGCCCCTTTTTTTATTTTGCAAAAACGTTGTGTATTTTCTTATAATAGTTGGTTGATGTTTAGTGAAATAAACAGTACGTACTTGACAGTTGTTCTCAGTGCACAAGTTTTCTTTCGCTATGGCTGGTTACTCTAACGCAGAATTAACAGACATGCATTTCATGTATGGTCGTGCTAATGGGAACGCCACCGAAGCGCGACGTCTTTATGTTGACAAATCGCCAGATTCCTTCACAACGCATGTTTGGAAGAATTCACCAAAGATTGCGTGATACCGGTTCCTTGAGCAAACAGTGCCATTTATCCGGAAGACCAAGGTCGGTATCCACTCCTAGAGCAGAAGAAGAAATTCTAGCACTGGTAGAGCAGAATCCAGGTACGAGTGTGCGGAGAATATCAGCCGAGGTAGGAATTAGTGGTCCTCTTGTTTGGAGAATCCTTCACAAGCAACTGCTTTATCCATACCATGTGCAACGAGTACCGGCTTTAAATCCAATAAATGATCATCAAGCATGTGTGGTTTTTTGCCGCTGGTTTCTACTTCATGATGCTGAAGACCCTCGTTTTCTTGCAAACATTCTTTTTACTGATGAGGCCGGGTTCACAAGAAATGGAGTGTTTAATTTTCACAATACGCATATTTGGGCCGACGAAAATCCTCATGCTCAAATAGAATCTGGATATCAGGCACGTTTTTCATTAAACATTTGGATGGATATTGTAGCTGACGGGTTTCTAGGTCCTGTTGTTTTACCAAACCGATTAACAGGCGCTGCTTACCTCAACTTTCTGCAGAACACACTGTATGAGTTTTTGGAAGACATTCCTTTGAATCAGAGGCAACAAATATGGTTCCAGCATGATGATGCTCCAGCTCATTTTTCCATGGCCGTTAGAGAGCATTTACACCAAACTTTTCCACATAGATGGGTAGGAAGGGCCGGACCTGTTTTATGGCCTCCAAGATCGCCTGATCTGAACCCTCTAGATTTCTTTGTTTGGGGATATTTGAAGACATTAGTGTATGGTACTCCTGTAAATAGCCTGGAAGAGCTGCAGCTACGGATTAATCAAAAGTGTCATGAAATCCAAACCAAGGAGGGTGTTTTCGAAAGAGTTCGAATATCGTTGAGACGAAGATGTCGTGCCTGCTTGGAAATGGACGGAGGGCACTTTGAACATTTTCTGTAACTTTGTTTTTTGTTTGTTAAAAGCTTCCTTTGTCGGTTTATTCCTAATAAAATAAAATGTTTGAAAAACGAATAGTGGTCCATATCTCCGCAACCGTTACTTTGCAGACCCATGTTTATTAAGACTTTTCTGGTTATCTTGGTTCATACTATTACCTCCTGAAATATTTAACACTCTTTTTTTAACACCCTGTATACAGGGCTAGTTAGCACTAAGTACAAAGATTTTTATCATGTGCTTAGAGAGGCCTAAAAGATTAAAGAAAAATTATTTCTGAATTATAGCTCAATATTTAAAAAATGTAGGAAAATCGGCGTGATGTTAAGGTAAAATTTACTATGAACGTCCGACGGATGCGTCTGACGCATAGACTGTGATATTAAAGCAAATAAATGTTTTAGTTTTTCTATATACGTTTCTTAACGCATCAATTTCTGACGGCAACGGACGCATTAGAGAACTTTCAAAGAAAAACAAAAATGCTTATTTGTTTCACTATCAGAGTCCATATGCCGCCCCCACTCCTGCGTCTTCAACTTCTGGGCTAATCCTGGTGATTAGAATGAGGGGTAGAGATATTATATTCTACAAAATATTGTTTTGTGCCATATTACTCATTGAGTTCATTTGTGATTGTTTGTGGTTTAATTTGCAGAAAAGTGTAAAAATTGAATCTAATGAAGATTTAGGTGTACCTGAGGAGATACTGATGTGCGAAAGAAGTTTCTCTCAAAGAAATCTCGAGAAATTTATGAATTTAAACCAACGTTTTATGAATTGGTGCAAAGGAAAAAACATTAAGTTGTATCCAAAAGATGTATTGGTGGTGTATATCTCAAACTTAGCACTAAAACCATCAACGCTTTGGTCACAATATTCAATGTTGCGGTCAACATTGAATATAATATATACAGCGCTTTAGAAAAGTAACGAATAAATTCATTATTTTTGAAATTGAGAAGTTTTCAAAAAAATCCCCTGGCATGTCGATTTTGTTTTAAAAAAGGCACTTTTTGACATACGACCCATACTTGTGACGTCATCGTTGTTCGAGATATGGCGTCATCGACAATTTTTTAAATAGCAACCTCCAATTTTGACCATGCCATTTGAAAGAGCATGTCATTCTACATACATACATACATATTGAAAAATTATGGTGTTACATAACAAAAATTTCAAGAAAGTAATAAGATTTTAAAATGTAATTTTCACAATACTGTGCACCTCCTCATTATGCAACACCTGTCCGTGCTTATTTAGATGAGCTGTTCCCGAATCGTTGGATAGAGAGAAGGGGGCCGATTGAGTGGCCAGCCAGATCGCCTGATTTGGCACCCCTAGATTATTTTTTGTGGGAATACTTAAAAAGCAAAGTATGCGTTACTACACCGATTAATTTAGAAGATTTAAAAGCAAGAACTCGTCACGAGATAGTGACTGAAGTTATTGATAATGTTCAAAAAGAATTTATTTATCGTCGTGGCTACTGTCAGGCAGCCAACGATGCATAACTTGAACATTTATTTTTTCGATTTTTTACATAATCATTATCATTTTCAGTATTGTGAAATTTAGACTTTTAAAGTGGTTACATCTTAATTCTAAATTTACTTTATTTTGAGGTAATAATTCTTCAAGTTCTTAATGAGAAGAATCTCAAGTTTAAAAAACGTAGAGCGCATAAACTTTTGAGTAATACTTAAATAAGAATCTAAGTAGATAGTAGATTCTTATTAAATTTTCTTGAATATTTCAGTATGTGAAACGAATGAACGTTACAAAAAATAAAAGCTGTTCTTGTTAATTTCACCTTGAATATTTGGTTGTACATGTACACAAGGGAAAACTAGATGCAGGTAGAAGATAACAAAAAACTACGTTGTGCACTCGTCGGCGATTTTCTTTTATAGCTACCCTATGCAATAATTCCCTTTATCTCCGAAAGCGCCGTCTAATGATTCGAGGGTCCTTTTTCTTAATAAACATCCTGGCCAGTGTTCACATATGACTAAACTAAATTGCCTTCTGTATTTACCCAACGTTCCCGCTCTGTTTGTCGAGGGCTACTTGCAGTAATGCACGACTTTGCCGAGCAAACACCGTCAAGTTTAACATTGATTTGCGAAAAACCTTTTCTGCGCTGACCTGACCTCCAAGAAGGAGGGGAGGCAGGCAAATATGTATTTTCAAGTGAATTAGGCGGTGCAAAAACCTCTTCTAAAAAAATCGTGTAACGGTGCTACAAGACGTATGCACAGGGAATTATTATAACAGAAACTATGAGCAAATTTAACTTTAATAGTATACAGTATGCGCCAAAAGTATGGAATAAATTCAATAAAAACGAAACAATTATTTTTTGGGAAAAAACCTAGAACAGGTCGATTTTTAATTTAAAAAATTCATATTTTAGCGTAAAATGCGATTTTCAAATGTCATTTGTTTTTGAGTAATGAACCATCGATTTTTTTTTTAAATGGCAACACCATATTTTTTTCCTTGATTCTGAAAGATCGTTTAATTCTCAGACAGTACTAAAATTTTGCCCTCTTACATAGGAAAGTTTTCGAGTAAATGACGATTGAATGTTAGAAAACGTAAATTTTATCCATAAAAAAGTAACAATTCTGAGGTATGTAAAATAAAATACAATTGATTAAATTTTATACTTAAATTAAATGTTTGAATTGCCATCCACCAACTTCTTGACAATGCGCAAGTCTGTGAAGAAATTCTTCTTGCACATTATGAATGATTTCTGGGGTAACTCTGCGTATTTTGTCCCGAATGCGATTTTGAAGTTCTTCTAAATTACGTGGTTTATTAATGTACACTTTTGACAATTCGAACATTTAATTTAAGTATAAAATTTAATCAATTGTATTTTATTTTACATACCTCAGAATTGTTACTTTTTTATGGATAAAATTTACGTTTTCTAACATTCAATCGTCATTTACTCGAAAACTTTCCTATGTAAGAGGGCAAAATTTTAGTACTGTCTGATAGAGAATTAAACGATCTTTCAAAATCAAGGAAAAAAAATATGGTGTTGCCATTTAAAAAAATCGATGACGTCATTACTAGAAAACAAATGACATTTGAAAATCGCATTTTACGCTAAAATATGTATTTTTTAAATTAAAAATCAACCAGTTCGAGGATTTTTCCCAAAAAATAATTGTTTCGTTTTTATTGAATTTATTCCATACTTTTGGCGCATACTGTATTAAGAAATTAGTTTACGATACAACAGATTATACATAATCGTGCATTATAAACGAATTTCATATGCTATTTTATAGTCGAACTGTGGTTTTAACAGGCAATCTAAGTTTTCATGTGGTTGCTATAGGATAAATTAATTACATTGATATTAAGAGAAATAAGTCCACTATTTTCTAAGGAACAGTTAATGGATTGTCTACTTCATGCTCCAAATGACAAATATCTGCTTATGAAGGTCTGTTATACTTTTATTTGCTTTTTTTATTAGAAATTGACAAAATTAAAATTTTAGGTAGATATAGAGTTATATTAGGTTTATTTGGTACTTGTCGACGTATCGATAATGTGTATGTGCCTATTCGAAGTGTAATTCTTCTTCAAGGCAATGCTCAACCACACACAGCTTCTTTCCAAGAAAAACTGGAAAAATCCATTGGCAAACACTTGAACATCCACCTTACAACCCAGATTTATCACCCAGTGACTATGACATGTTTGGACCGCTGAAGGAAGAACTGGGAAGATGCCATTTTGATGACGATCAAGTTGAACAATTGGTTACAGACACGATTAAATTAATTTTTTGATGACGAAATTTTTCTCTAGTCTGTTTGGAAATGAAAGAGAGTAATAAAACCCCGAGATAAGAACCGGCCATGGGCGTGGTAATATTTCGTTTCAGGTAATTATCGGGTAACACTAATGCTAACAGGTAATAGGTGTACATTAGTATATTTACTGGATGCACCATAGGGCAGGAGCCAGTGTATTGTGACAGATCAATCCAGTCTTAGAGCTGAATATACGAAGACGTACTAGTGCAGTAGAGTAAAATTCGACTTGTGTTTAGTGACTATTGTGCTAGTATTATATTAAATGTATTTAAAGCATTGAAACACCAAAATCCTACCAACAGTGTTGACGACATCGTGGAAAAGTGTTCCAAAATGACAGGGTTTGGAAAATCGACTATCTACAGACTTTGAAAGGAAACAAAAAATGAACAAGATACTGTAAATCCCCCAAAATCATCTACAGGGAGGTCAAAAGTCGTTATAGATGATTTCTTCAAAAATGTCATTCCCAGAAAAGTACACTCATTTTATTTTAAAAAAGAAATACCAACGCTAAACAAAATTTTAAGCGAACTTTCAGACGACACCATAATTTGAATTTTCAAAATACATATAATTTTGTGTGGAATAAAAGTCCATTCATTAAATTTAAATTAATATTTTGATAATAATATTGAATAATTTTATTTGAATTACTAAAAACCCTCTTAACTCGGTTATGATGCTTAAAGTTGCCTCATGTTTTGAAATGCTGTTTTTATATTGTTTACTTATAAGAGAAATGAACCGCGAAATTGAGGCGGCATAGACAAAGACGGATTGTCGGGGATTAAATTTTAGCTACCTGCTACAATTTAGTACAACCCGGTCACACAAAATTTTTTTAAAAGTACACCTCATCTATACCGATAATACATAATATAAAAATATTGAATATAAGCACCAGTACATACATTTATTTATGATTTGCATACATAATACGTTTTTATTACTCTCTTTCATTTCTAAACAGACTATAAGGTGGTCATGATTTATTGATTAGTAAATTACATTATGTGGGTGTATCTGATGCTCTCTTAATCTTGTTCCACTCATACTTCAATAGAGTAAATTTCCGCAATTGCCAAGTGTTCCTCAGGGGTCTATTTCAGGGCCTTTAATTTTTTTATTAATTTATCAATGATTTAACTGAGCTGTTAAATTTTAATTATTTAATGTTAGTATGCGAATCACCTTAAATATTTGTTGATTGTTGAATATTTGTTCTTACCCTTTTGTTTATTTACAATAAGAATCTATTCGAATGTAAGATAAAGTGTTATTTACGATTAATTTATTCAGAGTCTGAAGTTTGTCGCAATAGCACCTACGACCAAAGTTTAGAATTTTTCAGAAGTGGGATAACAACTTTTCGACCGAGAGCGATAAAATTTGCATGACCTACTCGATCGGATCGTTCGAAATGTACTGCGAACGTCCCCAGAAACTATGAATAATGCAGGAAGGCAAATGATTCGGAACTGCCGACTTACCTGGCTGTCTGAGGTGGCCGTGGGGATCCAGGGAGGCCTTCGTCATCCCGGATAGCGTGTTGGTGCCGTACCCTGGAACAGAAACGGAGGGAGCAGTTATCAAGTGAAATGACGTGTGTATCGCGAACACAATGGCGGAATCTCGTATTCGCTCCACTAGCTTTTGTTTCCACGGCTCACTTCGACCGTGTTTGGCGGCCGCTGGCGTGGAAACCGACAAGAGAATCCTTTCCGCAGCAGCCAGCCGGGATGTGCTCTCTTTCACCTCGGCTGCCTACGATCGGAATATAAATAGCGGGTGTTTGGTGTGCGGCGGTAATGTATACCGACGAGATGGGGAACGGACCTGTTAGGAATTGGGGGATGCGGAGGTGGCAGAGAAATCAGAGGATCGTGTCTGACAGTCGATAAAGCCGGTTGGATTTCGATACCCGCACGAATATTAAGAATCGTTTAAAATAATACGCCAAGAGAAAAACTTGACAATTAGTTCTGACAGCTTATTATTCTGGCGGGAAATTTAAAATAAGACAGAAGAACAATTGGTACCTATAGTCAGCGGTCGAAATTGTAGAGAGTGACTAATGTTATAAACCTGCTCACAATTTATAGCAGTCAACACAAAGAAATATACATGCAGGCCGTATATTTTTCCTACAAAATCGTGCCGCATGTCTCTGAGAGCATACCCGATTACGCAGCTTCTGCTACGCATGCGCTGCTGCTTTTCATTGGCTGCGACGAATTGTCGGATCCAACTGTTTCATTTCCAACGCTGTTATGGACGGGTATATCGTTCGGGCGGGCAAAATTACGGGTATATCTTTTCGTGAATTTAATTATAAATGTAATTAATTTTATTAGTGAGGAATATCGGATGATGACATATGTATGAAGAGTTTAGAGCGCGAAGTCAAAATATGAGTGTAAGTGATGTTGAAATATGTATTTCATTAACAAAATTGTACGCGAATAGCATATGTGTGCAAATAAAAAAGTGGTAAAGAAGTACAACTGTAAAACGGAAAGTGATGGAAACTCGCGGAAGGAAGATTGTATTTTTAAAATGAGTTTTCCAAAAAAAATTCTATTGCTATATCTTACAAGATGAAACTTAGTCCGTATAAAGGAAATCGAAAAGAGTATACTGATAAAAAGGACGAAATGGTGATATGGCGAAGAAACTATTTAAAATAAATATTAAAAAATAAGAATCTGGATCGAAGAATATAATAAATTTTGGCGAAATATGGACGCATGAAGGTCATACGGAAAGCGGTACGATATGATACGAAAAATCAGTGAATTTCGCGTCTATGAGGACAAGGCTTAAGTGTGATATCCATGGAGTGCGCATCCGATAGGTGTAAATGGGTGGTGGTGGGTGGTGGTTCATAAAATTGCATCTACAGTATACCTTGTGAATGCAATAAACATTATGTTGGGGAAACGTCTGGGCCTATGAACATTAGAGTTGAGGAACATAAAAATTACATAAAAAGACGGGAATTTGAAAAATCTAAAATTTGCGAACACGCTTGGGAAAACGGTTATTTGATTCAATGGGGTTCGGCAAAAATTTTAGAAAAGGAAGATAACGCAACAAAAAGAAAATTAAAAGAGACCGCGATTATTTTGTTGAACGGAGATAAGTGTGTGTCTAACTGTTCAGTTAACATCGATCATTGTTGGCTACAGTTGTATCAAGAAGAAGTAAGTAACAATAAAATAAAAATCATTTAACATCTCTATGGAAGCAGATAAACAAATTTTAAACTGTCAAACTTGACATACGTTTGATATTATTACTACGATTTTGAGAACGAAAACAGAGAGTTTTTCGAAACGTCAATAATACGGAAGTGCGCGAGAGTGATGTGATTTTTGTTATTTTTACTTATCTGCTTTTTTCAGTGTGAGATTTTTTGGTTAGGCAAACTTAGTTTCGAAAATAACCCTTGACTGTTCCGTTTGGCGCAAGGGCTTATTTAATTAATCTTTATTATTTTTTCAGAAGTATGGCAAAAACCCAACAAAACTAAAGAAAAAATAAGTAACTAATTAATTAATTAAATTCTGGTTGCCTCAACCGTATTTGACCCCATAATTTATTATTTTGTTTTATTAGATTGCATGTTAGAATATTACATCTTTTGATAGCAAAAACAACAAATTAAATAAAGTCACCTCAGAAACTGTTTCTGGCAGCTAAACAAAATCTAATCAGAATTGACATCTGTCAACTGCAGTGATTTTATTGGATCGGTTATTATTTTTTTTCTCGGAAAGTTAAAGGAATAAAATGTTGAAATTATATATTTTTGAATTCAGCAAGTTAAGCTCTACAATAATCCGATGGAAAAATATAGGGGTTCTGTTTAAAAAAATATCCGATGATGTCATCACGCGAAAACAAATAAACGTCGGAAATGCGTTGGTATAGAAAAAAGAGTCTTTTTAAAAAGCAAGGTCCAAGGAAATTTCATGAAACTTCGTTGTTTTGGAAATAATGAATTTATTCCATACTTTTCTTCCACACTGTATAGTTCATAAAACTAGCAATCGACATTTCAAACTCGACGACACTTTAAAATTGGTGCAAAAAGTCGAAGTTGATGGAAACGAGGAAACGCACGTCAACGCCATAAAATTCAAACTACTCGGGACGATACCGGCGTGTACTTGTTATCAATTATTCTTCAGAAGTCTGATTGGGTTCCCGGAACAGGAAGGAGTCCTTCCTTCCCGGACTCCCGGAGCGAATGTCCTTTTCCGACTCTCCGTCCTATCTCCGCCACGCTTCGATGGATCGCCTATTTTCCTTTTAAATCCATTTGTATTACCTTTTGTTACTTCGTGAGATGGATTTGCCCGTTTGCTCCGCACGGATGGACTCTCGTGAGAAGTTTTCTATTACCCGCCTCTTCTTGTAGCTTACATTTTTTTAAACTACTCATTTTTCATTTATGATGAATACAAACATGACTTGGCTAAAAGCAGCTGAGTTTGTTGTGGAGTTATAGGTGTTATAAAATGTTATTTATTTCTCTCCTTGGGACTTTCTTTCCATTATTATCCTGTCGCCGATTGTCCGAGAATTTGTTATAACAGGAAATGTGACAGGTATGAGCTGTTTATATATTTTTCGAAATATGCTGAACTTCGTCCTTCTAATATAACTCACATGGGATTTTTTGTATTCTACAGACATGGAAAATGTACCTCCCAACCTGTCGGAGGTAATACTTTTGGAAGCATTTCAAAAATGATTGCAACAAAACCTGGATTGAAAAATCCAGAAGAATACACTGGATATTATTTTAGAAGGTCCTCAGACACTATTCTGGTGCAGATATAAATAATGAGTGATTCAGAAACAGAAAACTTGCCCCTTGAAATTGAAAAAAACTGCTGCAACTGCAGTAGCCTCACTTTTACCAGATGAATCGAGAACCAAGTATGAACAATTTTATAAACGATTCACTGACTGGTGTGCATCTAACAATATAAAATATGAAGCAAAAGAAAAGGTATTATTAGCAGTTTTTAAAGAATTATTCAAAAAGTTCAAAAAGTACAAACCATCTAGTGTTTGGGCGTTCTATTCTATACTGCGGTCTACAATCTCTTGGACATTTATCTAAGAGAAGTGGTTGCGACAACTATGCTTTGCCTCAAAAATACTGGTATTACACCTGATGTAAGATGTGGAGAAACTAGGAGTCTGTGCCTGTGGAGTGGGGTCGTCAGAAAGATGCCCCTTTTGCAGGCAGCCACTGATAGTATTTCTCCCAAGTTTGTGTTTGACAGACCCTACACGGTACACATCAGGAATGAAAATACCGCCAGTGAAGATGTTATCAACATCTGCACAGACGGGTCAATGAAGAAGGAAGGTGCAGGATGTGGCATTTATTCCAGGTCCTTACATATTCGTTATCAGTGGGCAATGGATAGGCATGCTACCGTAGTACAAACGGAATTAGCAGGTATAACCATAGCCGCCAAAGAAATTGCCCGTAGACATACAACGGGCAAAATCATTAGAATCTACACAGATAGTAGACAATCACTACTGATCTTACGTAATCATAAGATAACTAGATCAGCATGGGAATGCCATCAGGCACTAGTAGTGGCCTCAGCGTATCTGTATGCTGGGTAAAGGGACACGACCGGTGCAATGGCAATAAAGTAGTTGACAAGTTGGCTAGGAGTGCATCGGGTCTGAATATTTTTGGACTTGGTCCCTCCAGTATGCTTCCGTTGTCAGCATTTGTTGAAATTATCAAAGAGGACACCCACAAAGAGTTTAGGAAACGTTGGGTTGAAACAAATGGCTGTCAATTTGCTAAGGAGTTCCTAGAGTACCCCTGCAAGGATACAGCCAAAAAGTACAAGGACAAATCTTCACCTGGTGACAGGTAGTCAAACTGGACATTGCTGGCTAAGAAAGCACCTCTATTACATGAGGAAGTGTGATACACCTCTTTGTAGGGGTTGCGAACAGGAAGACGAGACAATATTCCATGCACTCTGAGTGCACTGCCATCTCGTCAATAAGAGTCCGTGTTGGGAGAGCGATGGCCTTCTATGGCCTACATTAGAGAGATCCCCCTGAACAACATCACCACCTTTTTCTCCTTATTAGGCTGGCTGACCGTTCAGGTCGACTGATCTCCTCGTATTATACTCATTATTCCCTATCTCTTCTTAAAATTAATGACATTATGACTGACTCATTCTGTATTTATAACAAGTAATTCCCTGTACTTTCGTACATCACTCGAACCGCTAATAAACCTATATAATAACATTACTATTACTCAGGAAATAACTTTGGAAAATTACACATCATCCCCGACTGACGTGGATGTATAATAATGCACGTTTTCCACGCCACCGCCCTCCATCTCGTCGGCGTAGTCGCGTTCTCCGGGTCGTTTCACGACGCCGCGGGGCCGCCGCCCGCACGCAATCCGATTGTTATTCTCCACACAAATTTAGTAAGCTGTGATTGTTAACACGGATTGATCAAAGGCAGCGCGGCCCCCGGCATACTTGATTTCCCTTTGATGTTTTATTGTCATTTGGCGGCGCGCTCTTTCGGTGTTCGGTGCGAAATGAAATTTGTCCTCGGCTTTGTTTGCAGTCGCGACCCGTAGCTGCTGTTTTATTATGGAGATGCCAGCGTGTTCGGGCACGTTTACGGCGGAATTCGGTTTGCATTTTCTCGGGAACACTCCCCGAGGGCTGTTTTTGGCAACAAAACTACCGACAAGGCAAAAAAGAGCAATGAACCAAATCGAAATCAATGCGTAATAGTTATTTTATGTATCTATAGTCAGCGGTAGAAATTGTAGAGAGTGACTAATCGCTAGCTTGTAGACTAGCGCGGCTGGCAAAGCGTGCGGGGAGCAACATTTGCGATCAGATATAAAAAATTTACAAAAATGACTAAAATAATTGCATTACATAACATCCATTATTTTTAGAGCAGAAACAGTGATATAGCAGTTTCTACCAATTTCGAGGCGCTAGGTAATAAAAATAATAAGAATATTTCAAAATTTAAAGTTTTTATCTTGTGTTATCAATTACCCAAGGTCGAAAATAATAGAGAATGACTAATTCACAACACAGAGATGAGTACGGTAGATACGGGTGGTATGATTACCTAAGGGTGCCACTTGAGAAGAGTTAAAGCACACAGAATTATCAAAAATAAGTTGACGTCAGCTGAACCTAGCACGTTAACAAATTAGAATACCGTACTTTTGGACGGCTATTACTCACCACCACCCACTTACACCTACCTGATGCGCAGTCCACGGATATCACACTTAAGCCTTGTCCTCATGGACGCGAAATTCACGGATTCTTGCACGAATTTTGCGACTTCTGCTTTAATTATTTATGGCGGGAAAATCTCAACTTTTGACAATTGCAATTTGCGAAACTGTCAAACACTACAAATATTATTGCCCCTTTCATTATTATGTGGTGTTAATAAATTTGTTTTGAACTTCTGATAATCTATCATGGCAGTTTCATGATGAAAATTATAGAAAATGTTATAGGTAGTTGATAAAATTTGTTACAAATAGAGATTTTTCCACCGTTAAATAAATCGCGCAAATATTTGCGAATTCCACATTCAAAAGGACAAAAGGCTTTAGAATACATACACACTATTTACTATTGGTTACTAGCACTGTCACTATCAGATTTCAGATACTAATTCAATGTCGTTGTCTAACTTACACGTCTTTATAAATGCTATATCTGAGAATGATATCTTTCAAGCCTCTAAAAAACTTAAGAATAAAATGACTGCTGGCGTGGATAAGATTCCAAGCTTCATTATCAGAGACTGTATTTATGCATTCATGGCACCTCTTGGCCATCTGTTCAACTTAATTCTATCAACCGAAACATATCCAGATGTATGGAAAACGGCTAAGATTTGTCCTATACATAAGTGTGGAGATCGATCGTCTATTGACAACTACAGACCAATAGCTATTCTGTGTAATTTCGGGAAACTATTTGAAATTATTATATATGATACCGTTTACAATGCAGTGAAGTCTTCAATCTCACCATATCAGCACGGATTTATGTCAAACAGATCAACCGTAACTAACTTGACGTGCATAACTCAGTACATTTCTGAAATTCTCGATAATGCGGGCCAAGTAGATGTTATTTATACTGACATTAGAAAAGCGTTTGATAGAATTGATCATTTTATATTATTGTCAAAACTTAAATCGCTTGGATTTTCATATCCTTTATTAAATTTAATGAAGTCATATTTATTAAATCGTTGTCAATTCGTAGAATATGGAGGTATAAGATCTGAAACGTATATATCAACTTCAGGAGTTCCCAAGGATCCAACTTGGGCCCTCTACTGTTTCTTATTTTCATCAACGATATTTCAAACATACTTTCAGTGCAACATTTACTTTTGCTGATGACTTAAAAATCTATTTACAGATCAATTCTTTTATCGACTCACAACTTTTACAAGATTCACTTGATGCAGTGCTCAACTGGTGTCTAAGCAATAATCTTGAACTTAATTTGACTAAGTGTAAGGTTGTCTCGTTCCACAGAAAATATAATCCTGTATTGTTTAATTACTCCTTGAATGGAACTATACTAGAGAGATGTGATACATTTAAAGATTTGGGAGTAATTTTTGACAGAGGTCTTACTTTTAATGATCATATCTCTGAAACAGTGTCATCTGCCTGTCGGTTATTAGGATACTTTATTAGAAACTGGGGCGAATTTTCAGATGTAAATACTCTTAAGATTTTGTATGTAACATTTATTAGAAGTAAGTTCGACTACGCGTCAATTGTATGGTCTCCGCTGTATCAAAATTCTATTCAACGTGTAGAATCTGTACAGCGTAAGTGCCTAAAGTTTATGTATTTTAAATGTAATGGTTATTATCCTCCTAGAGGGTTTGATCATGAAACTCTACTTAAATCATTTGATCTTTCGTTATTGTCTCTTAGAAGAGACTGTTCTTCATTAACCTTTTATGCAAACTATTTAATAATACAATTGACTGTAGTTATCTATTGCAACAATTTCCAATTCATTTACTAAGAGTTCAATCTAGATGTTTGCATTTATTTTATTGCAAGACACCTAGAACTAATATATTAATTAAGTCACCTGTTTATAACATGTCACAATTATTTAATTCGATAGCTGATAGAAGCGATATTAATTTTGATAGTGCAAGTTCCATCATTAGTAAATTTAAGTCTATTTCGCAGTGATATAAGGACTTTACTTTAAGATTTTAAATGTAACGGTTTGAGAGCATGTGTTACTATTTTCATATATTATTGTACTTTTTCTTATTCTTATCTTTATGTATTTTTGTATTTCTCTGTAATTGGGTTGTTTAATCCGTTGAGAATAAATCTATTATTATTATTATTATTATTATTATTATAACGGTCACACATTAACACTTATTATATCATATCGTACCGCTTTCCATACGCCCATGTTTCGTCAAAATTTAATATATTCTTCGATCCAGATTCTTATTTTTTATTACTTATTTTAAATAGTTTCTTCGCCATATATCTATTTTGTTCTTTCTATCAGTATACTCTTTTTTTGGATTTCATCTATACGGACTAAGTTTCATCTTGTAAGATATAGCAATAAAAATTTTTTTTGGAAAACTCATTTTAAAAATACAATCTTCCTTCCGCGAGTTTTCATCGCTTTCCGTTTCACAATTGTACTTCTTTACCACTTTTTTATTTGCACACATATGCTATTCACGTACAATTTTGATAATGAAATATACAAGGTGTAACAGTAGTAAGTATTCAAAACTTGTGAGCTTGTAAAACAAGTCGAAAAATTACGAAAACCTTAGTACAACTTGTGTCAGTGGCTCCTAAGGGAGATACGCTCACTTAAAGGGGTAACCTCAGAAACAGTTTTTAATGCGTAACATCTAAACGGTTCAACATTAAGTCACGAAATTTTGGTGAGATATTAACCTTGACGTGCTTAATAAGTCTCATTAACTACATTTCAAAGTTTTCTACAGGGGCGTAAGAAAATGCAAGGCTCTGATACAAATCTAATCATATCTTTTTTGTAGTTCAGTTTTTCTAGTTTCTGACTCCAAAATATTAAAATATTAAGTATTTAACATAAAAACTGTACTCTTGTTAAATTTCAATAGGATGTACCGTTTTTCAGTAAATTCGATTTCAATCATTCCTAACGTGACACACATTTAACATCCAATACATAGCCAAAAAATTAATTGCAGTGTGCCATGAACAACCAATCTGACAGTTAACAAAAATGTCAAGTATTTTTAACACTCTTAACAGTAACAATTAAAAACAATAGTACAAATAAAAATACCGTAATATAAATAACAGAAAAACAACGCCTTTCGGTGCAAAGAAATATTTTATAATTGGGTACATTTCTATTGGGGAACTTTATACCATATCGGTGTGCGGCTGCTCTTGCGCTCTCATGACACTCCACCTAGCGTCAAAAGCATATCTACATACTCAGAATATGTATACGGTTGCATTTTAAATAATTTTTATCTATTTTTGTTCACTATAAAATGTCACAAAACATGGAATAACAAAATAACTAGCACTAGCAAGAGAAGGCAAAGTAAAATATTTAAAAGCAGTGTCAATCGCATGCAAAAAAGAAACTAGTGCCGTAGGCACAGGTAACAGGTGGATGTCACGAGCAGTAGGTGAAATGTCCCTTAGTAGCTCCACTGTCTAGAATTGATAGTCGAGGTCGACAAAGAGGTTATGTTGCACCGGTGCACAAGTATGGTCCAGCGCAAAGAAATAAGCTGTGTGCAAGTTACAAGTGGAAACAAAATATATAATATTTGTGGAAAGGGATTTGATAATTTCAATACACATACATTGAAAGTTTATAAAGTTTTATAAATATTATATACTTTTGCATCTTCTGAGACCGAATTAAACTAATCGTTTCTTTAAGTAATAGACTGCTTGACGCATCTGTTTTAAGAGTTGCGGCACTAACGTATAAAACGTATTTAAATCGTCTTATTATTTTCACGGGCAGTGTTTTTCTCTTGCGTATTTAATTAATATTTTTGATGAAGTACAGTGTGATTTAGTAAAATGTGGCGCATTATTCAAAGAGTGAAAAGGTTGACATGTTAAAAGCATATTTGTCAAGTAGTGATAATCAGTGATAGTGATAACGATAACATATTGTGATAACTCAGTTGGAGTGTAGTAAACATGGATAATGAGCAAATTCTGAACAACTATGATTGTGAGTAGAGAATCTGGTATATATTTTCAACTTATTGGTGAGGTATGGGAATGGCAAAGGGGCCATTAATATTTTCATAAATAAACATATTTGTTGGAGCCTATTCGTAGACATTAGTGTAACACTGGCAACGTTATGGAATTCACATCCACCATGACTCCCGGATCAACGGTCCTCAACAAGTTTTCTATTGCAAAATTTATTTTAAATTTGACTTTTTTGTTCCTGATTTTTTGTAAAAAGACTAATTATGTGTTTTACACAGTGAACTGTACTGCTAGTTAAAATATTTGTACTTATTTAAAATTCATCCTGTACAAGAGTTATATCTATGGGAATATTTCATCATGTGTTTCACTTTTTCGACTAAAACCAGGACATCCCGTATAAAATCACCGACTTGTAATATTCGAAGGGAGAACTGCGAAAAAAGGCAACTCGAGCTGGGGTAGCCGCCGCACACAGTGCGAAATTATCTTAACGGCATGATTGACACTTTCATTCAGCGCCGCCTGCGGATCGATGCTCGATTTAATGGAATTCAAGTGTTATCAGGGTCTTCTAGATTATATTAATACATTTGGTTATTACAATGGGCCGCCAACGCCCGATTTCAAATGCCAGAGGTGGGTCGGTGGGGCGGTTAAGAGTAAAAAAAATCGATGACGTCATCGATGTCGGTTGGTCTGAACTAGGGTTAGTACCAAAGCGTGAAAATCGAATGTCGACCTACGAAGACCTACTTTATAATGATTTAAAATCGTGTGTGACGTATTAAAAAAAATATATAATAATGAATTAATTTAATAGATACCATTGCAAGCGCTCAAGTTTTTTCTACAATTCTGTAAAAAAAATCGAACTAAACGATACTCACCTGAGATAATACACAACTTAGCGAGTAGGAGATAAGAAACTCGTACCCGGCGTGGAGCTTTATATCAAAAGAAGCCCTAACAAAAAAATTATTATCTCGGGAATAGTTACGATAGAGTTCTTTTTTTTTATTTTCTAATCTGTTATCTACATTTCATTCGATATATGTATATAATAATAATATCTCTACTCCTCATTCTAATCACGAGGATTAGCTCAGAAGTCGAAGACTTGTGCGGGAGAGGGGGCGGCATATCATTATTAATCAGGCCGCATTTGCGCCCAGGAACGACTTACGTTGGTAGGCCCTAACCACCATTCAGTGCAGGAATGAGGGAAACCTAAAAAACCTCATTAATTAGGGGGGTAGTCAAATGTCAACCGGTATCAATCTCTCACATTGACCCAAGCCAACATTCTTCCACCCTACCATACCCGCAGAGAGGGTGCCAATCTCTCCACGAATAAAGCTTATATACGGTCTACCGGCTGCGGGGGTCGAACCCACAGCGATCTAGTCACCTCGATTCAAGTACTGACGCCTTAAACCGCGCGACCACTGACCGATCCATATCCATATACAGAAAAATAATATTTCATATAGTTCTCCGCAAATCGAAATTTTCAATACATATTTTATGAGGTTTCAGAATTCCGTGTTTACAAAATATCGTTTCTCGCCGAACGCGATAAAGGTCGACATCTTTCAATGGTGTCTACTGCATGTAGAACGCTTCGTGTCTGTGACATTTTCAGTCCGGCATGGAGTAGCGAACGGCCGATAGATGTAGTTAGTTCTACACCGCGTACTCATGGTCCCTTCTGTCGGGTTAGATAGACTAAAGCAGCTAGGATTATTCGTCGGATACCTCACCTATGGCATACTGATGAGAGCTAATAAGCTCGAAACCGGTATATGTCTGGTGGGCTCTAGCTGTTGCTATAGGTTTTCCAGGTGTAATTCAATGCTGGTCGGGGCATTAGCCCGCAGAGTAGTTGTTTCCTGGAATTCCGTGTTTACAAAATATAGTTATAAAATGTTAATATAAAAATTAACATTTTATTGGGCTATTTTTTGCATATCCCTTGTTCTTCAAATAAGTAGGCGTATACTAAAATTACTACCACATTTTCAAATTTTGGTTTGATTTGGTCTGTATAATGTTATTTGAAGCATTCATAAAATTTCGCTATCTTACTACACTAAATTAAATTTCTTTTTTTATTCCGAACACATAATAAACAAAAGTAATAAACAAGGATTTCTTTAATATGTATAAGAAGAAATGAAATCAATAGTAAATAGCAAAAAAAAATTAAATTTATGTTTTTTATGTTAAATATTGTAACCTCTAAATTGGGATAGCGTGGAAACACGTCACGTAGACAAACACACTTTATTGATTATACAAGAAATATCCATCAAACAAATTTCACAACTGTCTTTACTTTGACGTTTCAGTCATTTGCGTCTGACTGCTCAATATAAACTCCAGCGGCGAAACCGATCCGCTTATATAGCTTTTTAGGGTTCTAGAAGTTTTCGGCGGTCTCGACAATCAAATAGAATGTGACCGAGAATGTTCCAGAAATCAAAACACAAAAATTTAAACGTAATTAACTACTAAAGAGGTAGGTGACCTTGATTTATAAATTCCAACGTAAACAGGAACATGATTAACAAATTAAAAAGGTAGGTGAGCTTCCGTAACAATATCATTATTCATTACTTTACTTATTGTTTTTCAAATCAAAACAAGTAGTTTAATGTATAAATGATACTGCAGGAAACAACTACTCCGCGGGCTAATGCCCCGACCGGCATTGAATTATACCTGCAGTATCTGTGTAAAACAGCCAAGAACCCTTGTCGGCCACTCCACCAGACATAGACCGGTTTCGGGCTTGTTAGCCCTCATCAGTATGCCATAGGTGAGATGACCGATAATTGAACTGGCTGTTCCTTCATATGTAGTTTCACATATAAATCGAGTGCAGGTGAGATGTAACTGGTCTGCTACTTCCTGCTCGGCCTAAGCGGCTCGACTTGCAGGAAGCGACCTACAATATCGTAGGTACTTTATAGATTTATAGATTTATAGATTTAATGGCGCATCGCCCGGGGCGAAGGTCTGCGGTTAAGTACCTACGATAATGTAGGTCGCTTCCTGCAAGTCGAGCCACTTAGGCCGAGCAGGAAGTAGCAGACCAGTTACATCTCAAGTAGTTTAATGTGTTAAGTAACGTTCAGATAAACGTTAGTGCAATGGCACTGCAGTTGTACTGTTGTATTGTAATTGTATGGTGCTAAATAGTATTTACACTGTTTACATAAAATTATTGTAGACTTAAAAAGTTGAGTAATTTGTCCGCTGTAAGTTGGCACATACAAAAACTCAAGATTCTTGACCTTCAGATGAAGAGGTTATGTTTATGTTTTTGTCAACTACGTCCCTATCTACGGAAATTGTTGGTTTTTATCATTTGCCGAATAGTAATTAAAAGCCTACCCTAGATAAAATATAAGCCTATAATCTGCAGGAATATGGTTTATTTGAATGTTTGGTTATATGAGGCCCCACTAATTTCAGCAAGTCTTCAAACACTGCCACTGTCATTCGGGTGAAATGAAAAAATAATCGGCATTCTCATTTCGCATTTCTTTATATAAATTATAGAAATCACCTTGCATGTGCTTTCTGCGGTTAATAGGTCGCACCCACCATCTCCGAGTTCTTTTCATTTTTTTTTTGCATGTATAGTTTTTATACATATTGACGTCGCTGCGAATAAGAGCAGCAAAAGTAACTGTTTCTTAACCAAACAGTCCTCTTCATTCATTTTTAAAAAACAAATCAATTCTAAAGTAAATATCTAAATTAGAATCTAATTTAAAAACAACCTGCAAATATGTGAATCTTCTGTTTACTGTCAAAAAAGCTGTTTTCTGATTGGTCCTTGTATGATTGTTGGAAGAGGAATGGTAAAAGTTAAAATGCTTTTAGCTTCTGCCATACAACTACAGTACAAATGCGTAACTGTTGAGTTTATCTGAACGTTACAAGAGTCATCAGTATTGCTCGCCGTTTTACTTCAGTATCTTTGAGTATTTGCAGGTGGGATGAGTTAACACTCCTATTATTTGCTAAACCCTAGATTATTCAGTTATTAAATGACTAAAATTATTATTTGTGTTTGTAGAAAACACAATTTCAAGAATACGGTGCCCTTTTAATAACTTTTCTGCAGTATCAATGCAACCGCACTAATCTTATGTGAATGAAGCTTTAGTCAGATGGCATAATATTAAAAATACCTCAATTAAAGCCCTCGTTTTGTTTACATTCCATGGCAATTTATTAATGTTAATATTTTAATTAGCATGTGATTATTGCCGCCAGACACTTGTTCTCACCTTTCAATATGTTTGAAAAATTACCTTCTAATATATTTCAAACCAATGTAAAATTGAGTACGCGGTGTAGAACTAACTACATCTATCGGCCGTTCGCTACTCCATGCCGGACTGAAAATGTCACAGGCGCGAAGCGTTCTACATGCAGTAGACACCATTGAAAGCTGTCGACCTTTATCGCGATCGGCGAGAAACGATATTTTGCAAACACGGAATTCCAGGAAACAACTACTCTGCGGGCTAATGCCCCGACCAGCATTGAATTACACCTGGAAAACCTATACCAACAATGTAAAATTCATACAACTTCTCCATTTCAACTATGACAATTTCTCTAAACGAATCTATTCGTCTATTGGGACTTAGAATTGGTAGTATTTTACACATTTAAACCATTTCTGGTTGTTCTTTTGCCCGGGGCGCTGGCTTTGGCCTTCTATTCAAAACTAATTACGAAAATTTTCACGTTTGCCCGCGTCTGTCATTGACACTTGCCGCAAACTGGGGACGGGGCCGCGGGCGTCGCGACGCCATCAGGAGCGGTTTCGCCGACGGCGTTCAGCGGCTCGCGAGAGGCCTGTGAAGCGGGGCATCCGCGCGTTATGACGCTTTGACTGCCGTTATTAAGTTTAGATAGAGGAGCGGACGCCCGCGGCGGTGGCGTCCGGCGTCGCGATGCGTATGACAGCGCCGTCGGATTGTGTGCTAACTGGTGTTATCATAATCTCGCGTCGGGAGATGAGTTTAATATCGAAGGGATCGCGTATAGGCTGGGAAAGTTTTTATTAATCTTAATACTGGGTGCTCGGAAAAATTCCCCAAAAATTATTGTTCGCTATATTGTATAAGGTATTACATTTTAACAAAAAATTGTTAAATTACCGAAACTGAATATTTTGAAACCGGTTGTTGTGTAGAGCTGTTATGGTTATACCTACAGAGTGTTTTAGAAATATCTTCCATAAATAGAGGGGGTGGTAAATCGACAAAAAATAATATTTTTTTGTCTTATGAACTATAAGCCTGTCTCCTCTTGTTTTCAAGATACAGTGACAAATTAAAATGTTTAATATAGAATTTTTACGAAAATTTCTAAACGGAGATAAATAATCTTATGAAATTTAGTATTCGGGAAGGACGCTGGTCTATTTTTCTTGGTAATTTCATAGAGGGCACTAGTCATGCTACTATTACATTTTAAGTTTTAATTTTTTTAAGGTTCAGTTTTTTATCGTTCGGGCTCCATTTTCTAATGTACAATTTTATTTTCTAAAAATAATGTAGGTACTCTTGTTAGAATTTATTAATGTGGACGGGGTTTTCGATAAAAAAAGCTTTTTTGATTTTTTTGCAATATTACGGTCTATAAAATAAGTGACTTTTCTCGAAATCTTCAATTTCTATCTTTTGGACTTTTCTTCAAAGTATTTCAAAATCACTTTTTCAACAAATACTGGACGATCAAAGATTGGGGAAAACAATGGAGGTAGATGATATATATACAATTTTAATGATTGCACTGTATTTTATTATATTTTTTAACAAAAAAATACTAGTTTTACCATTACCTCAGACTAAACAAGATAATATTTTAAAAATAATAAATAGTTCTCGGAATAAAAGGCAAGAAAATTGTTTTCCTGGAAAATAGTTAGGAGTGAGTATCAAGTAGATATTTGTATTAACATTTTTTAATCTATTTTATCACACGCACTTATGATCAACTGTAGAAATCCAGTTGCCACTGGCCCATTAGCTCAGTTGGTTAGAGCGTCGTGCTAATAACGCGAAGGTCGTGGGTTCGATCCCCCCATGGGCCAATTTTTTTTTCTTACTTAATAAGTATATTTGTAAATTCTCAATATGTATTGAACTCTATATTAGAGATTTATTCAAATCAAAGAAAGTGAAAGTGATATACAGCGAAAAGTAAATAACAAAAAAAAAACAGTAGGTGACGTGTTGCAAATGCAATATTGGTTACCTACCAACAGGTTTATATATTGAGTCTTAATAAACAAGAAAATATCAAACGTGACCTACAATTTAAACGAATGCAAAATGTGTTAAAAATGTCTGCTCACATTTGTGGTGCAAGTGTTGCAAAGCTTACAAACGACATTTTTTTTACAGCTGATTATGCCTACAGTACGTAGATTTCGACACATTTACTAGCTGTAGGCATAATCAGCTGTAAAAAATGTCGTTTGTAAGCTTCACAACACTTGCAACCCAAATGTGAGCAAACATTTTTAAAACATGTCCCGCTAACAATCATTTATGCTTGTTGTTAAAAACATCATGGTATCCCGATTTTTGGAAGTTATCTAGAGTTTGTCCAATATTCAAGAAGAGCTGCAAGAATGAACTGTGTCTATCGGTCAATTACTATAATCTGTAATTTTTCTAAAATATTTGAAATTTTATTACACAATGTTCTGTACAGTTCTCTCTCTTGTTTGATATCTGGTGAGCAGCATGGCTTCATAAAAGGTAAATCCACTTCTACTAACTTAGTCCAAGAAACGCAATTTATTAGTGAGTCTTGATAGAATGAGTCAGGTGGATGTTATCTACACTGATTTCACTAAAGCTTTTGACAGACTAGATCATGATATTTTATTAACTAAACTAGATGCTTTTGGATTAATTGTCACCCTTTTAAAACTTTTTCAATCATATTTAAGTAACAGATATCAGTTTGTTCAGTATCGTGGTTTTAAATCTCACATGTTTATCAAATATCTGGCGTGCCGCAGGGTTCCATACTCGGACCTTTACTTTTTGTATTATTTATTAATGGCCTTGTTGAGGATTTGCAGGTGCACTATCTAATGTACGCTGAAATCAATTAAATTTAATTACACACTGAATAATACAATACTTCTTAGACCAAATTGCATTAAAGACCTTGGAATAACATTCGAGTCAACTTTAACTTTCTCTAAACATATTGACTTTATGACGTCATCCGCATTTAAGATTTTAGGTTATATTATAAGAAATTCCAAAGTGTTTGCCAATATCTCTACTTTACGTTTGTACAGTTTTTAAGGGTAATAAACGGTTTATCTTGATTTCCGGCAAAACTACAAGTCCTATGGAAAACACACTGTAATTTTTTTGATTTAAAATATTTATTTTTTCACCTTATTTTGACTTAATATCGAAAAAGCACCCTAATTTTCAATCGACAAGATATTGAGTCAAAATAAGGTGAAAAAATAAATATTTTAAATAAAAAAATTACAGTGTGTTTGGGACATAGAAAGGTAAGTTTTCACCAAATTTTGTAAGAAAAAATTTGTTTTGGTAAAAGATAAAAATAAAAAAGCAAAAACTTGAATTTTTCACATAAATTTTGAGGTTATGCGAAAAAAGTGTAAATACAAAAGTTGTAGATCTTTTTATTACCTACAACTTTTTTCCATATGACTTGTAGTTTTGCCAGAAATCGAGATAAACCGTTTTTTACCCTTAAAAACTCACCCTTCCTCCACTTCCCGATCTCAGATCGACCGTAAATTATTTTTCCTTTAATGTTTGTTGTATTCTCTTCCTTTTCCAATGGGTCTCATTCTACTATTATTTTTTTTGGTTTAAATAATTATCGACCCTGGTCTATGTTGGGTATAGCAATACATATTTCTTGTCTTGTTTAACAAGACTATTTCTAAATCTTGCCTTGTATTCCAATTGGAGCTGTCAAGTTTTGCCTTGGTCTTGTCTTGCGAGAACAAGAAAAAGCAAGACAAGTTTGCCAACAGGAGAACAGAATAAACCGTTTGTGTTAATATCCGATTTTAATCTCAGGATTAAAATCAGATGCCGGTACGGAGCAGCATTCTTCCGCAGAGCAAGCAGCAGCGGGGCGGGAGCGGCGGCCGGAACCCAGGAAATCCCGCGCCCGTCGTTTTCCCGGCCCCGGTTTCGAATTTCCTGCGACTGCAGGAGAGCGGCGCGGCCGCCCAGACGGCGAGATCCGCAAATTTCGCCGTTAGGAAATTTGTATTAGCCGATTTGTCGAGCCCGGTTATCTCTCTGGCGGGTCCGCCGTCATTTATTTTTACATTTTCTTCCGTCGCGGGATTCCCATTTCCCCCAGAAACGGCTTTTTCATCATTACCGGCCGTTGATGGGATTTTCAATTATTGTTCAATTTTTGCGACGCCCGAACTCGGTCCGGACGCGCCGGTCATTTTTTATCCGGGTTTCAATTCGCGCCTCGCAGTGACAGATGCGTTATTTTGCCGCCACCGTCGCCACCCCATTACCAAAAAATTGATTCGTAATTTAATTGTTTTACATATTGCAGTCGAGTTCTGGAGCATTAGAAAAATAATAAGGAGCGCGTAAAAGTACACACTTAATTTTTAATTACACGCTACATGCACATTTATTTAATTATACGCTTGTACTTCACACGACAATAACATTTGTTCTTAAGCAACTAAAATCCTTAATAGCTTTTACAGTTTTATCAGAAAAAATACTGGATTTTTTTGAAAACATTAAATGTACGTACTCTTAGGATCACACGTTCTCAAGAGTACGCATATGTGGCTTTAAGAGTACGCATATGCAATTTTTAATAACACGTATATGAGGCTTTAAGAGTACGCATGTAGACACTTAATTTTTAATTACATACTACATGCACATTTATTTAATTATACGCTTGTACTTCACACGACAATAACATTTGTTCTTAAGCAACTAAAATCCTGAATAGCTTTTATAGTTTTATCAGAAAAAAATTCAGTTTTTTATTTTGAAAACGTTAAATGTACGTACTCTTAGGATCACACGTTCCCAAGAGTACGCATATGTGGCTTTAATAACACTCGTATGCAGTTTTAATAACACGTATATGAGGCATTAAGAGGACGCATGTGTGGCTTTAAGAGTACGCATGTGTGACTTTAAGAGTACGCCTGTGTGGCTTTAAGAGTGCGCATATGTGGCTTTAAGTGTACGCATGTGTGGCTTTAAGAGTACGCATATGTGGCTTTATGACTGCGCGTATGTGGTTTTAAAAGTACGCATGTGTGGCTTTAAGAGTACGCATATGTAGCTTTAAGAGTGCGCTTATGTGGCTTTAAGAGTACGCATGTGTGACTTTAAGAGTACGCATATGTGGCTTTAAGTGTACGCATGTGTGTCTTTAAGAGTACGCATATGTGGCTTTAAGACTGCGCATATGTAGCTTTAAGAGTACGCACGTGTGGCTTTAAGAGTACGCATATGTAACTTTAAGAGTGCGCTTTTGTGGCTTTAAGAGTACGCATGTGTGACTTTAAAAGTACGCATATGTGGCTTTAAGAGTACGCATGTGACGTGTAAACACATTTGAGCCCAAAGGATTTAAGTCAGGAGATTGAGGCGACCATACTCCCGAATATTCCCGTCAATGCGTAGCGTTCTGTGCTTTTCTATTACAAACGATATTTGACAACATTTAAGAACAACAAAACACTATTACGGGGAAAACGAATTTGTTATATTATGTTTTTTGTGATTTAGATAAAAAAAAGAAAAATATTAGAAAATGTATAAAAGAATTACCTTGTGACTGAGACGTTGCATGTGAGCTCCATGATCCTTTGTACGATGTATCTAGAACAAAAAATCTATACTAAATACATATCAAATATTATTGCAAGTTATAACTGATAACAGAGCAGAGAATAAAACCTATAGCAGAACGACAAATAGGGGAGTATCAAGCAGGTTTTAGAAAGGGAAGGTCAACAACGGACCAAATCTTCATGGTGAAGGAAATGCTGACTACATGCTATGAGTATGGGATCAAAGCAATGGTTTTATTTGTGGACTTCAGGAAAGCATATGATTCGATCAAAAGGAATAAACTAAGTAAAATTCTGGAACAATTTGGGATACCAACTAAACTGATTAGGCTATTGAAAATGACCTTAGAAAATACTAAAGCCAAAGTACGAATAAAAGGTGAATGTTCGGAAGGCTTTACTATTGATACAGGACTGAGAGACAAGGAGACCCACTCTCAACGCTTCTTTTTTAATTTAGTACTAGAAAAGGTCATAAGAGATAGTGAGTTGAACAGAACAGAAGGACACATATTGTTTAAAAGTCACCAAATAGTAAGTTATGCAGATGACGTGGCCATTATTGCTAGAGATAGTAGGGAATTAGAAGAAGTAACGAAAAAACTTGTGGAGGAAGCAAGTAAAGTGGGATTGCAGATAAATCAAGAGAAAAGTAAGCTGCTGAGAATAGGAGAACAAAAAAAGGATACAAATTTTAAATTGAGAACAGAGTATGGAGAGATGGAGTTTGAAGAAGTTCAAGAATATGTGTATTTGGGGGCGCTAATAACAGCTAACTGTGATGAGGAACAAGAAATAAATAGGAGAATAATAAAAGCAAACAGAAGTTCGGCAGCAGTCAACCACTTATGGAAATTAAAAAATTTGTCCAGACGAGTAAAATTTAGAATGTATAAAACAATTTTGAGACCGACAGCGCTGTATGGTAGTGAAACCTTTTAAGGTGGGAAAGGAAGATCTTAAGAAGAATTCTAGGTGGTAAGAGGACAGAGGAAGGCTATGTAAGGAGAAATAATGAGGAAATATATGGAATGTACCAGGCACCAACAATAGACGAATTTGTAAAAGCCAGGAGAGTGCAGTGGCTAGGGCATCTAGAACGTATGGAGGATGAAAGGGCAGTTAAGAAAATAGTAGGCAGTAAACCTAACTACAAGAAGAAAAGAGAGAGACCGAGGAAGCGATGGAGAGGCAGTAGCAATATATCTAAGGGAGAAAAGTTTAACGGATTGGAAAAGAAAGGCGAGGAACAGAATGGGTAGAGGAGAATAACACAGCTCTGGGCCTAAAAGTCATGTAAATACATACTTTATATATAACTGATAACGCATAAAATAGTAAATTTTTTTAGTAAATTATATTTTAACAACAAAGAAATAGACAACTGTGAACTAAGTGAAAATTAAAAGATTGCGGTTGTATTTCTTTGATTTTACAGTTTTTTATATTAAAAAAAACAGCTAGCCTATAGCTTGTTGAATGAAAATTATTTATTCATTGGTTTCAGAAACATCATGTATCTTACTGAACTAATTTGAGGTTTTGTTTATATAAAATCATACTGTACAGCTGTTGTATGCATTAGAAATAAATTAAGCAATTAAAATAGTTTCTATTATTAATGAAGACATTTTTATTACCTATTCTTAGTTTAAATGTAGGATCTCACATCTCACAATGCCTATAAATAATTTGCTGTCATTCAAAAAAATTAAATCACTTTTGTATGATGAGCAGCTGGTTAGTGAAACACCTAAATTTATTTCTTCACTAATTTGCAAATTAAAGTGCTACTTAAGAAAATAATAATAATAATCATAATTTCCAAACCAACATATGTTTAATGCAAAATATGCATGATATACAAAATATCACAATTTAAAATAAACTCTATAGAAACACTTTTTCTATTACTATTTCTGCTTTTTTCTAGAAAAATCAATAACCGACAATAAAATTCAAATTCAGTTAGTTGCTCGATTTTAATTTGCTAGTTCTACAATTTTCCTGAAGTAAATGTTTCAGTTATTTAATACAATATCAGAAAATATAAAAGTATATTGTATTATATCGAACATAATCTATACAGGGTGTTTCTGAAACAAAATTCCAAACTTCCACTGCTCCACTCTTAAAATAAGCCAAAAAGTTCCCATTAACATGTGGTCTCAAATGAACCCTTAGGAGATTACATGTCCTTAAAAGGGTTCAAACGAACGGTTTCTTTTTCTGTTACTGACAAAACGATAGAAAATAAATAGACAAAAATTTACGGAACATATATAATTTTTACGTCGAATAACATGAGCTAATCCATTTCGTCGAAGAGATAAAGTCAGCATAAGGATTTAGCTTAGAACTTCCACCAGTCATAATGTGAAATATTTGATAATTGGTGTTCTCAGTAAAAGTTTCGTAACCTGATGTTTAAGAAAAGTGCTAGTTAAAGTCGAAATTGACAAACATTTTTATCAAAAGGAGTTAAATAAATTTTTGTTAATACTGTAGGTAGATGAAAAACTTGTATTAACAAAAATAGTATGATTTTGGGCACAATAGCTATTTGTGCAATAAATTAAGAAAAGAAAATAATTTCTGCCAGTCGCGGCCTTTTAGTTTTATTTTAATTTTTAATTAAAAAAATTACTTACATCCAGAAAATGTGTCAGAAAATTAGTCCTACCATACGTAAAATGATCAGCTGATTCCCAAAATGTCAAAAAATACAGGGTGTGTGAAAAATATAAATTTAAGGTAATTTCCGGTAAAAACGGAAATGTCATGAAATCCGAAATGACCTCAAATAATTCATGGCACCATCTAGTATAAACCCACCCAATTCCAAATTTTTATCAGCAGTCATACAAAAGTTACAGCGTGTGCCCACTTTCCGTTGTCACCCGGTATATTTTTTGCATGGTGTGCAAAATTTGTTCAAAAATTGCCTACTTTTGACATTTACAACTTATCAAAAATGACACATTTTTTTGTTTAAGTGTTGAGAAAAGTGAGTTTTTTAAGGTTAACTATCAGGAATTTGGACTCTAAAATTTGGTTGAGGTGTAGTGTGTTTTAAAATATATTCAAGAAAGTCCAGAGATTATTGTATCATCTGCAATAGAGATCATTTAGCGACAATGGTAATAGATCATTTACATATATTATAAATAACATGGGGCTCAAAACAATATCCTGTGGAACCCCACAGTGAATTGTATTGTTTATTTTAACACATTACTTCCGTTCTTTAAGTAACTTTTAATTAAATTATAACAATTCTCTACATCCATGTTTTCTTGTTTAAGTGTTGGGAAAAAATGAGTTTTTTAAGGTTAACTGTCAGGAGTTTTGATGAAAAGAACTATAAAATAATAGATTACTGTGTCACATGCAAAAGAGATGACTTCATCATTTAGTGGCAACGAGAACCTGTCATTTACATACATTGTAAACAATATGGGTCCCAAAACAGTATCATGTGGAATCCCACACTGAATTGTATTGTTTATTTTAATTACTTTCATTTCTTTAAGGGCGTCGTATTCTCGAAATAGTGTTTTCTACAAATACAAATAATTTTATACATTTAAGAACTGAAAAATATAGAGCTTGGCAAATAACAAGAATGTTATCTCATGCCACCTGCGAATATTCAAAGGTACCGAAGTAAAATTAATATATAACGACAGAAAGCGCTCTAACCAACATATTTTTAGGTAGAGAAATCTTTCATTATTGTAACATAAACTTACATAGTTCTTCATATAAGATTGTTCACTTTTGTTTATAAGTATGTGAAAATAATTGTTAAAATGTGGGGTTAGAATAACAAAATAAAATGTGTCTTACAAGCGCTTTTAACGCTTACTTTATTTGAGAATAATTTAAATTAATAAATTTTATTATTGATATTACCTTTACTCTACGTGTTTTATTTTTTGAGATCTCTGTACCTAAAAAATACCACAAATTTGATGATTTTATGGCGAGAAATACGGCGACTTTAAGTAACTTTTCATTATATTATAACACAACTCTCTACATCTATGTTCTGCAACGTGTCCAATAAATTTTCATGATCTACCAGGTCAAAGGTTTTGACTAGGTCAGCAAAAATGCCTAGATCAGATAAAATATAAATAACATATTCTATATTAAACATTGCTTGGCATTCTACGTTGAGAACAGTATTAGTTGTTTGACATAACTATATTTCTCAATAAAGTTTGTTCTTTTCGCAAAATAGCAAGTAAATATATTTTACAAAATTATAGTAACATTTTGTGCAACTTTTTGGTGATGCATATGGTAAATTATAGCAGCATTTCCTACAAAAATTATATTTTCCATGATAGTAATTACCAAACAGCATCGAGAACTGTCCGAAGGTGGAGTTCCTGCTGAGGTAGTCTGCCGTGGGCTTGATATCCAGCATGGTTCCTTGTCTGGGCGCACAGTCCACCAAAACCAATCAACCACCTGCGACCATGCCACGCACAACCACTCGCGACGCGACAAAAAAACCGCGGCTGCTGCTGCTGTCACTCTGCCACCGGACTCGGAACAAAAAAGCGACGACGACGATATCTGCAGGTCTGTCACTGTGTCAGGGGCAAGTGGCTCTGTCCTCGGAGGCAATCTGTCTCGCGTATGATCGACTGTGGGGTGCTCGACGGGTCGAGGGTGGAGTCAGGGGTTGAATGGCGGCCAATCGCAGGGGCCGGCTGGAATGGCTTGTTGCGTCATAAATAACGCCCCCGACGACCCCCGGCGGGAGGGTGCGCCCCCGGACCGGCAGAAGTGTGCGCTCGCATGTTTTACCGTGGGTGCTTTTGTGCCTCTGTTCAATTAGTTTACTCGGCGGTCGGACCGATCTGGATATGCTTTGTATGCGATTGAGGAGACGTGCCCGATCCACTAGCGATCGGGGATGCCGGCGAGGACGAAGTTTCTAGTTCCGGTGCTCGATCACCACGAAGCGGCAAGTCGCAGTAGGCGACTGCCCAAGTAACAATTTCAGTTTTTATATCTACCGCCACTATACAGTGCTTTCGAATAGTAACGAATAAATTCATTATTTTTGAAATTGAGAAGTTTTCGAAAAAACCCCTGGCACGTCGATTTTGTTTTTAAAAAGGCACTTTTTGACATACGACCCATATTTGTGAGGTCGTCGTTGTTCGAGTTATGACGTCATCGACAATTTTTTTAAATAGCAACCCCCAATTTTGACCATGCCATTTGAAAGAGCGTGTCATTCTACATACATACATCATGAAAAATTATAGTGTTACATAACAACAATTTCAAGGAAATAATGTTTGAAGATTTTAAAATTTAATATTCACAATACTGAAAATGATAATGATGCTGCCTGACAGTAGCCAAGACGATTAATAAATTCTTTTTGGACATTATTATATCTCCAGGAGGTATACGATGTATCTCGTGACGAATTCTTGCTTTTAAATCTTCTAAATTAATCGGTCTAGTAAAGTATACTTTGCTTTTTAAGTAACCCCACAAGAAATAATCTAGGGTGTCAAATCAGGCGATCTGCTTGGCCACTCAATCGGCCCACTTCTCCCTATCTAACGATTCGAGAACAGCTCATCTAAATAAGCACGGACAGGTGTTGCATAATGGGGAGGTGCACAGTATTGTGAAAATTAAATTTTAAAATCTTCAAACCTTATTTTCTTGAAATTTTTGTTATGTAACACCATAATTTTTCATGATGTATGTATGTAGAATGATACGCTCTTTCAAATGGCATGGTCAAAATTGGGGGTTGCTATTTAAAAAAATTGATTTCTGGAGGCGTGGTCAGACCAAAACTTTAAAAGCCGTTTTTGAGTTTATTTTTTCATCAAATTGTCTAGGACAAACGGCATTTCGATTAAAATAATACATTCTTTCATTTCCACGTAATTGAAAAAATCATACAATTTCCCCATTGTAAAATTTTCCACTGAAATTATTTCCCAAATTTCAAAACATTTCCATTGAACTGTTGTCCCTTCCTATAACTGTAGTCAAACATGAAATTAATGTTCCGCTTCTTTCATGTGACATATCAGCCAACATTCTTGCAGTTTTATTTTTCAATTCCATGCTGCTCAAATACCCTTCTGCTGTCGTTGATCCTCGCCATCCACCATGTCTTTTCAAAGTCGTCCCTAACGGGCTAAAGTGTGCAACGCTTTTCGCGTTAGAAAAAATCGTTCTGAACTCGACGAACGCAGACATATACTTGCTCACTAGACCCAATGCAGAGAACTCGTTGTCTACCACAATTGTAAATTTCTTACGGATATTCTGTTTTACCTTCCTGAATGTCATCCACCATAATCGAGCCTCTATCTTCAATATGATTAATCTTCATATTCAAATAACCCATAATTAGAACCACTTGTCCAATAGAGCAATAAATGTTGTAATTCTTGTAGTTGAACACATTGGTAAATGTTCTTCATCGGAAGCATCTTTCAAAAATTTGACAATGTCATACTGACTAAACACTTTATACTTTTTTGGCTCATAGCCTTTACTCTTTCGTTTGAGAAACGCTTACAGTTCTGAAACTGTATTACTATAAATTGTCATCTTTAATTTTAACATTGACCACTTAGTCCACAGAGAATTAGGACTGTACAACATTATAGTTTCATATTTTTGTTTACAATACAGTTAACTTTTAGTCACTGCACCAAAACCATCCCTAAACAACATTCTGGGAGTAAAGAATATGCAGTTGGATGTTTCAACTTGTAACGACATTAGCAAAACATCAAATGAATTGTCATCCTCTGGGATAATTTTTTCAAAATGCAAACATGTTAATGTTTACAAATTGTATTTGTGTTGGAAGGACGGGAAAACAGTTGAAGAAACCTTGCACACGTAACAGAGTGGCTATCATTAGCACCCCCCGGCTGGTAAAAACGTCCCCCACCCACCTAGACCACTCGACTAAACGCCAACTAGTCGACAATAATCCCATAAGTGAGCACTCAATTAAGCGCCTGCAGATCCCACCTCTGAAATCAAAACAATCCACTCCGTGGAAGCGCTCCGACCGTTCCCACAGGACCAAAACAAAGGTGGCCGGGAGCCGCGGCCGCGCGCGATCCGCATTGTCGCCAAATTGTCAGCGTATGTCAATTGTCATCCGTAAATAAACCCCGTTGTCGCGAACAAAAGAAGTGAGCATCGACCGTGCGACCGGCGCGTGTGATGAGCGGGAGGGGTGCGGGGAGAGATCATCATCGCCGGCTTTTATTCCCGGATCATGCAGGGTACATACTTGACTTCACCGTGTCGGGGATGAATTACGGTATCGAGCTGACACGTCGACGTTTGACTACGTGCGTTATGGATGCCACTTAAAGTGAAAATGAAATTATTAGGTTGGATATGGAAAACCCTTGAAGGAAACAAGTGTCAAAAGATTGTCTCTTATCTGTTTCAAAGATAATTTACCCCTTTTGAAATACAGGGTAATTCAGTCATAGTCATTAATTTTAAAAATGAGATAGAGAAGGAAAAACTATAATATAGAATGTCCCTAAAAGGTTGGGACAGCGTTGCTCCACATAAAGTATAGCTGAAAATAAGTCGATTTAACTAAACTTGCCTTAGTCCAGAAGTTGATAATCACGCAGCTACAGGGTGTCAAAGGTTAAAAATAAATCGCATTTTCTTTAATAACTTTCGACTGTTTCACGTTAATTGCACGAAATTTTGTATCCAGGGGTTTCTTGGGATGGCAAATTCAATGTTATTGTCCTTTTTGGTATATCTTCTAGAGGGCGCCACCGGCGATGATTTCGAACCATTTAAACCGTTACAATTCTTTTGTTCCACCCTGTATATTATTTTGGACTAGAGAAATCTCTTCCCCAGTCTTTTATAGTTAGTAAAGGTTACCTTATTGAAGTCGCTTGGAGCAACGGTTTCCGAGAAAATCACATCTCAGCTATGTGGCGAAACGCTGTCCCAACCTTTTAGGGACACCCTGTATAATATAATACTAAAAGTGTATAATACAATAACGCTACGATTAAAAAAAAATTAAAAACATATTTGCGCTGACAATTTAATTTATATACAGGGTGTCCCAAAATTAGCGTGCCAAAAATGAACTGTGGATTTTACGATCAAAAATAAGAAAAAATAGTTATATAATAGTAGACACTCTCTAACAGATAATATATGGCCCCTTAAATGGGGACCTCAAAATTAGATTTTTTCCAAATATTGCCAAAAAGGATCAAGATAAAGTAATCAAATTTGAAATTGGGAATCACAATTAGATGGCGAATCTAATAATCTGAAAATAATTCTTCATAATTGGTCATAGGCTTGCCAAACTGGGGGGTCAGTGGGTAAATATTGCTGTAACTTTCTTGTATCTCAAAATTGCGTCGTCAGATTAAAAAATTTAAAATTTTGGTCTATTTTACATGAAAAAGGTACTCCTATTTCAACCCGATAAACTGCTCTGTTTTCGAGTAATCTTAATTTAAAAATTTTGTGACATATCACAAAAGTTTAAGATCGAAATTATAAATAGGTAAAATATCCCTAGTGGGCCCTGAGAAAATACTGTCGACACAAAGGTGTTATTCAAGCATTTTAACATATTAAAATACTTTTAAAATGCGTATCAGTAACGTAATTATTTGTAAATTTTTGAATTTTAATATAGCCTATTAATACTTTAAAAACATATGCAATATGTGGCAAATAAACTGACAAATAACTTTTCAAAGCCTACTAGAAACAATTTGACCGCTTGCATATCATATCTAATATTTTTGTGGTGTCACAAAATCTTTAAATTAATATTCAACGAAAAATTCTTGCATTGTGAGAAATAATTTTAGTGGAAAATTCGACAAATGTCGGTTTATTTTTGTGAATACATTAGAGGGAGTTAAAGATTTATAACTACTTAGTATAACTCGCAAAGAAGCTATGAACATGTTTATATTAACGGTAACTAAGAATTTATAATGTATTAGTATAAAATAAAATGAATTTATTCATTACAAGAAATTAGCTAAACTTTCTATTTAATAAATATTGGCACATAGCAAAAAATGGCGAAATTTAAATGGTTTTTAGAAGTGTCAAAATAATTTCTTAATAAGAATATTTTGTTGTTTTTGGTAAGATATAGAAATCTTTTCAGTATTGGCACTCATATTCCAGATATCGTCTGTACAGTGCGTTTCAATAACTTTGATAACATTTTGATCAGCTGTAACTTTTCTGTTTTTAAAGATATCGGAATGAAACAAAAACCATATTACATAGTGAACTACCAAGTTTTTTCTTATTAGAAAAAAAAAACAAAAGACCAATGATTTTGAGAGATCTTAACCTAACTTATATTTTTTTAAATGGAACGCCCTGTATGTTATTGGATATTTGGATTCTACTCAAAATTCCAAGCATATTTTACAAAGCATATTCTATACCTATCTTCAACTGTTTCTGAGAAATAGTTTTACAAACATGTCAAATTATCATAAAAATTGCTCTACTTGTACATGACACACTTTGCACTGAGCTAAAGCTGAAGTTCGGCATTGCTTGAGCCGTGCTGGTAACAATCGAGCCTTAGTATTTTGTTCTGTTGAGGAAAATTTTTATGATAATTTGACATGTTTGTAAAACTATTTCAGAAACAGTTGAAGATAGGTATGTATGCTAGTATAAAGATGCTTGAATTTATTCATTAAAAGAAATTAGCTAAAGGGCGTTCCATTTAATAAATATTGGCACATAGCAAAATCATGGCGAAATTTTGATTTTCAAAGTGTCAAAAAATTTCTTAATAAGAATATGGTTTTTGTTTCATTCCGATATATAACAGAAATCTTTTCAAAATATTATCATATTCCAGATATCGCACTGTACATTTTAGTAATCTAGAGGCAGTATTAAATAATATTAAAATGATTTGTTAAAATTTGAACTTCTTATATCACGAAAAAGTTGTTTTGAGAAGAAATGTAAGAAAGATAACTATTATTTTTTCAAGGTATCAGAAATGGAGACACCTTGTATACAATAAAGGTAATAGTAAATAGTTCTCATAGGAAAACAAGTTTTATTAAAAAAATTAAAAAAGAATCAACAAGTAACAACAAAGAATAAAGTAACAAAATAAAAAAACAACAACAATTATTAACAAATAATGACTATCGGTAACAAAAATCAGTCTTGCTTTGGTAACTCAATGTTTGCCGTGGTGGTACACGGTCTTGTAGACGGGCACCTTCACAGGTACAGGCTTGGGGATCTTGACTGGCACGTGCTTTTCGACGGGGACGGGTACGGGTTTCTCCACGTGGTAGTGCACCACCTTCTCCACCTTGAAGGGCACCGGTTTCTCCACGGGAACGGTGATTGTCTTGATGACTGGAACCGCCACAGGATGAGGCACTTTTATATGCACCGGATAAGGCTTAGCAACGGGCACCGCTACAGGTTTAGCCACAGGCACGGGCACGGTATGGGGTATTTTAACCACTTCGTGTTGGTACACCGGCACCGGGACATGCTTCGTGACCTCCACGGTATGAGACACCTCGTGGCCGCCGCCGTGACCGCCCTCGTACCCCGCCAGCGCCGCGGAGAAGACTCCCAGGAGCACCACGTATACGAAACTGTTCACCATATTGTAGGATTCGTCGCAAATCACTTGGAATTGTTGCAGAGCCGAGTGAACTGATGGATGATTTTTAGGAAAGCGCCGTTTTTATACTCTTGGAGGATCTTTCACTACTTTCACGGAGATTGTACGGTGTCATTAAAATGAATCTGGTCGATTGTTAGGAATTAATGCGTTTCGGAAGAAAGTAATTAGTAGCCGCTCGTTAAGTTACATTTCACGGACAGATGGGCGTTGGAATCTCTACGATTACGTAATTAACATAATTAAAAATATGTTCGTCGTGATTTTCACCTGTGAACGGAGAATGGCACATAATCAAAATCATAGAAGTATAAAAAAGTAGTTTTGGTAAAGTGGACTGTGTAATTGAGAATGACGCTTTGGGAAGTGTTGAATTATTAGGAATTTATTTTGAAGAATCCCTCAATGTGACCGTTTAGTAATAATAACAATGTTTATTTAATAATTAACGAATAAATACAATAAGAAATAATTACTGAAGCGTAAACATTGGAGAAACCCACAAAAAAAAATCTGTACGTGGGTTTATTGCCAAAGGCAATACCATGCAGCATCAGGAAATCGACAAATAATTACAAAAATTTCATAAAGAAGATATAATTAAAATACAGGGTGTTAAAAAAAGAGTGTAAAACATTTCAGGAGGTAATAGTATGAACCAAAATAAGGAGAAAAGTCTTAATAAACATGGGTCCGCAAAGTAACGGTTGCGGAGATATGGACCACTATTCGTTTTTCAAACATTTTATTTTATTAGGAATAAACCGACAAAGGAAGCTTTTAACAAACAAAAAAAAAGTTACAGAAGGTGTTCAAAGGGCTTCGTCTCAACGATATTCGAACTCTTTCGAAAACACCCTCCTTGGTTTGGATTTCTTGACACTTTTGATCAATCCGTAGCTGCAGCTCTTCCAGGATATTTACAGGAGTACCATACACTAATGTCTTCAAATATCCCCAAACAAAGAAATCTAGAGGGCACAGATCAGGCGATCTTGGAGGCCATAAAACAGGTCCGGTCCTTCCTACCTATGTGGAAAAGTTTGGTGTAAATGCTCTCTAACGGCCATGGAAAAATGAGCTGAAGCACCATCATGCTGGAACCACATTTGTTGCTCTGATTCAAAGGAATGTCTTCCAAAACTCATACAGTGTGTTCTGCAGAAAGTTGAGGTAAGCAGCGCCTGTTAATCGGTTTGGTAAAACAAGAGGACCTAGAAACCTGTCACCTACAATACCCATCCAAATGTATAATGAAAAACGTGCCTGATGTCCAGATTCTATTAGAGCATGAGGATTTTCGTCGGCCCAAATATGCGTATTGTGAAAATTAAACACTCCATTTCTTGTGAACCCGGCCTCATCAGTAAAAAGAATGTTTGCAAGAAATCGAGGGTCTTCAGCATCATGACGTAGAAACCGGCGGCAAAAGACCAAACGTGCTTGATTATCATTTATTGGATTTAAGGCCTGTACTCGTTGCACATGGTATGGATAAAGCAGTTGCTCGTGAAGGATTCTCCAAACAAGAGGACCACTAATTCCTACCTCGGCTGATATTCTCCGCACACTCGTACCTGGATTCTGCTCTACCAGTGTTAGAATTTCTTCTTCTGCTCTAGGAGTGGATACCGACCTTGGTCTTCCGGATAAATGGCACTGTTTGCTCAAGGAACCGGTATCACGCAATCTTTGGTGAATTATTCCAAACATGCGTTGTGAAGGAATCTGGCGATTTGGATAAGCGTCAACATAAAGACGTCGCGCTTCGGTGGCGTTCCCATTAGCACGACCATACATGAAATGCATATCTGTTAAATCTACGTTAAAATAACCAGCCATAGCGAAAGAAAACTTGTGCACTGAGAACAACTGTCAAATACGTACTGTTTATTTCACTAAACATCAACCAACTATTATAAGAAAATTCACAACGTTTTTTCAAAATAAAAACATAAAACATTCCATATCTCCGCAACCGTTACTTTGCAGACCCATGTTTATTAAGACTTTTCTGCTTATTTTGGTTCATACCTGAAATATTTTACACTCTTTTTTAACACCCTCTATAACAAAAAATAAAACAAAATTTAAAATCTCTATTAAAGAAAAAATCAAACCTATACCGTTTTCCTTTAGCATTCAAAAATTACATCAAAATTCATTCCTTGATGCTATCTCAAACCTCTTAATTTGTCTCCCACCTTCTATCCCCTTGTACGAATTTCTCAACCTCAATTAAGTAATTCTTTTTCTCATAAAAACAATGACGCGTCTATTATCCTCTCTCGTCCTTCGAAAGGACCGCTTGATTGGAAGAGCCTCTTCGCTTGGCGATAAGTCGCGCGACTAGTCGCAGTAACCGCCGCTTGGTGGCGCTGCCTGCCGGAAGTGTAGCCATAGCAACTCGGCAGCCACATCGATTGCCGCCGACGGCTGGCTCAGGGGCGGCGGTGGAATCCGAAATTCACAATAGAACTTGCTATGAAGTAATTACAAAATAATTCTTGGAAATTTGCCTCTCCAAAAAATATGTACAGTGTTTTTAAATGATGTAGTAACAATGAGCCCACATATTCCTTAGATGAAAATAAATTTAACCTAACATACCTATATCCCAAGTCGGATAATAAAAAAGATACAGGGTGTCAAAATTAAAATTTTATTTTCGATATTTGTAAATAACTTCTTAAGAAATCGAAATATTTACATGAAACTTCTAAATCGGGGGTTTTTGCGGGTGAGAAATTCAAATGTTTCTAATTTTGAGGTCACTAGTAGAGGGCGCCACTTGTGACACACCATGTTTCTTTTAAATGACAGAACTTTTTTATAGTTTAGTGTATCCATCTGACTATTGAAATAATCGATTCTCCTACCTGTTTTATTTGAAAAAGGTATAATTTGCAGGAATTTGTGGTCTCATTTTTGCTACTTCATTGAAACCCCCAACACAATTTTAAGTATATTAATAGACTTAAATACAGATTACGTTTTTTCCATGTAGTTTGATATAAATAAATTTAAAAAATATTCACTTGTGCAATTGATTCGTTCCCTAAATACTACACTGACAAAAAAAGTAAAATTGCATTATATTACGTTGGGTTGTTGTTGATAAAATTAGATAAAGTGCTGGAAAAATTTTCCCTATAACAGTACGAAATATTTGACGTTTTCAACATTTTTAAATTCTGAAGTCTCTGAAACCTTAAGAAATAAGTATATACAAATGACATACCATTCGGTTTAAAATTTGATTCTTTTTTATGCAATTGTAAAATAATATACTGGGTGTTCTATTAAAAAACTGAGTTTGGAAACTTTTTAAATCAGCAAATTGGCTCCTAATTTTTAACAGCCCTGTATGTTTCCGACATTATGCGACCATTTTCAGATGTAGCAATTCTTGGATTATTATTGTTGTTGAAATTAAAATTAAAATGACTATTTAGGTGTACCAAGAGACGATTTACACAAAATTGACTTAAAATTTAACGTATAATTCTAAAATGCAATAATACACAAGGTGTTCCATTTAAAATGAACAAGTTGGTATCGACTTCCCGTATAACCAGAAGTGGCAGAAACGTGAAAATATTTTTAAAAAGTAGACTATTGCTGGTACGTATATTTTTCAGAATCCCCCTATATACTTTTCCATATATCGATCGCAGCAGTTCGTGGTGCAACACACCGTATATATTTTTTTCTAAAAATTATTGTTTTAATATTACCTTTGACAGTTTATCGAATTTTGATAGTGTTTAGTGTTATTTAATTTTTTGATCTTTACACATACGTAGGTTATTCTGAAAACAAAAAAAACTTAATTATTATAAAATATAATTACTTTTGGCAGTGGGGAATATAATATGGATACTACAATGTACATAATACATTGTATACAAATTATTTTTGGATAAGATTTTAAAAATATTCACTTGTGCAATCAATACATTCCCGAAATACTATTGATTTACATTTCAAAATTATATTCAATTTATTTTTTTATTTTTTTTTAATTTTTTAACAATTTAAGGGCGCTATTTTCTTGAAATAGTGTTTTCTACAAATACAAATAATTTGAGACATTTAAGAACTGAATAATATAGAACTTAGCAAATAATAGGAATGTTATCCCATGCCACCTGCAGAGATCCAAGTAAAATGAATATAAACACAGAAAGCGGTCTAACTAACAAATTTTTAGGTACAGAAATCTTTCAAAATACGAATTTTTTTAAATGTAACTGTAGATGTAAATATTGTTATAACATAAACTTACATAGTTCTGCATATAAGATCGTTCACTTTTATTTATGCATATGTGAAAATAATTGTTAAAATGTGGGGTTAGAATAGCAAAATTTTGTGTGTCTTACAAACGCTTTTTAAGAGCTTTTATTTTATTTGAGGAGAATTTAAATAGTAAAAGTGGATAAATAAAACATAATTTTATATTTGATATTACTTTTGCTATACGTGTTTTATTTTTCGAGATTTCTGTACCTAAAAACATCACAAATTTGATCATTTTACGGCGAGAAATACGGCGATCTTAATACACGAGTGTACATGATTTAAAAGGTAACCTTGTGTGCAGTTGGTACCCGCCCAAGGCTTCTAATAAAAAAAACAATATAATAGATTTATCGATTACTCTTATTATTGCTTATTTGTTGCTTTATAGCCTTCTCAGTGTTGGAAAGTAAAAGTAACGAAAGTAAAAATACAAAAAAATGTGTTGTATTTATAACATCCGGTCTGCGAGAACTGGCATTAATTTAAAAATGTAAAAAGATGAAGAATGAAAGCTGTTTGGCATTAAAAAATTGCATCGTTTAATTTCAATATAATAATGCATGCTAATTCTGTGATAATAAAACAACATTGAAAAGTATAATAGGTATACACAACCTAAAATATGTTGATTTAAAATAAACATGCGTTCCCACATTTTATTATAAATGCAAAAGTAATTTTAGAGCTTTATTTGTGAGGGATCCCAAAACGGTTTATCAAACGCCACTGCTGGCTAACATTCTCGTGCTAACTAGAATTATGTGTTGGGAGTCTCAAATTCTCGCTTGGTCACGATTTAATCTAAATCAAAAATAACATCGATTATTGGCACACCCGATTGTATGATTTTTCCAAATACCTGCAGAAGAATGCATGTACTAACGGTATTTAAAAATTTAGTCTGGCCTTATCATGTATTACATTTTAAACAATATAAATTTTATGAAACTTCCCCATTGCGTGTGACGGAACAAATTAAAGGTACTACATTTTTGCTCATCTATGGCAATATCGTTTTTTTATAAACCAATTAGAAGTAGAAAAGTCAGAAAATTAGATTTTTTTATATAGAAAACTTGTTGAGAACTGCTGACCTAGAAAGGAATACTAATTATGTACCTCAGTTTTATTTTTTCTTAATGCAATGTTATGTTTACTTTATTCAGAGTAATTGAATAGTATTTCAGATATTTGCAATAATTCTTTCAAGTTACTTAAGACTTCAAATAAAGAAAACACAATTTTATTTTGAGAATCAAGTTGAATCAAGTAATTCATATTATCTAAATAAAACACAACAATTATTTAAACAAATATAACTTTATCTACTAAGTATAGCAGTTTTCTTGATTTCAAATAATTTTTATTCTTAAATAAAGAATATATCGTCACAGAATTTGTCCCGCTCACACCCAATTCGACGACTGTGGTATCGCAGAACGTAATATTGCTCCGATCACCCCTATACGATACTGGTAATCAAACAAAATAATGCCGTGTATCGAGGCGCAACTGGAATATTGAGAATCGACGAGAATCGTTCGAGAAATGGAACTAGAGATGCTAGAAAATACCTGGAATATTCGGTTGGTCTATAAAAGAAGAATAAACGGCCGAGTCAGTCAGTCTTGAATTAGAGAGTTGTTATTTGGATATTTCGGAGGGATCATTTAGAATTTGTTTTTCTGATAAAAGAAAAAGACGGGTTAGGAAGCCCGTGACAATATAATCTTTTCAATAAAATATTACTATATTTGAGGAATAGCGGAACTAAGCTAGCGTTGGAATAAGTGTATTAATATTGAAATTACTACCATCTCACTGTGTCTAAACCACCATATTTCACTTGAATGCATACAAGTCCCTTAAAAATGTAAATTAGAACACCTGCAATTTAAAGAAAAGAACCGTGCCCGAAGATACTATCAAGTTAAATATTTTTAGTGTTGTGTATAGTTAATTATACGAAGTTTAGTTAATACCTATACAGGGTGTTTCAAAACAAAGGCGAAAAATTTCAGGGGGTGATTCGTTGTTGAAAATAAAAGGTAGTTTGTTATATAAACGTTGGGTCACAAGTCAACCATTAGGGAGATATCGCGTTGCAAAGATGGCGGAAAAAAGAGTGTTTTTAATGTTTTTCTCGGAAATGAAAAGCGTGAGAATGGTAAAATTTTGTGGAAGTGTTACCATCATCGAAAGACACTTGTGACATATTTTTTCATTTTTTGAAAATAATTGGAAAGGGTTGAAATAAACTACCCCTTTCAGTTTTTTTTAAATATACAAAAAACTTCCTTAACGACGTAGAAAAAATAAATTAGGTTAAGCCGATTCATTTAGAAACTTTTTTCTCTCTTATATTTTTTTGATAAAATTAACTGTTTCGACGTTAAAAAATAAAATGTAAAGTATTGCACGTCGGGAAGAGGCAGTTTTACTACACCCATTATTAGGAAAAACTAGTTGGCTTCTGTCAATTTCCAGATGTTTCCATTGTTGCTTTGACAGATAGCAAATGGTTTGTACCTCCCAGTGTCGGCCTGTATCAAAACTTCTTTTTTTGAATTTTCCGAATTCACATAACCTTCGATCAAGCTTAGCAAATATACTGTGATGAGGAATTCTACGATTAGGATACGCTTCTCCATAAAGGCGACAAGCATGTAAGGAATTTCCATTTGCCCGGCCGTACATAAAGTGCATGTTTGTCATTTCTGCATTTGTGAAAATAACCATTTTTGTTGTATTAACTTAGTATTGAATCCCAACGTACTCCGCAATCAAACACATCACACAACGAAAGGCAAATTATCCCGTAAACTACTCTCAAAATGTTAAAATAGTACAAACCATTTGCTATCTGTCAAGGCAACAATGGAAACATCCGGAAATTGACAGCAGCCAACTAGTTTTTCCTAATAATGGGTGTAGTAAAACTGCCTCTTTCCGACGTGCAATACTTTACATTTTATTTTTTAACGCCGAAACAGTTAATTTTATCAAAAAAATATAAGAGAGAAAAAAGTTTCTAAATGAATAGGCTTAACCTAATTTATTTTTTTCTACGTCGTTAAGGAAGTTTTTCGAAAGTATAGTTAAAAAAACTGAAAGGGGTAGTTTGTTTCAACCCTCTCCAATTATTTTCAAAAAGTGAAAAAATATGTCACAAGTGTCTTTTGATGATGGTAACACTTCCACAAAATTTTACCATTTCCACGCTTTTTGTTTCCGAGAAAAACAATAAAAACACTCTTTTTTCCGCCATCTTTGCAACGCGATATCTCCCTAATGGTTGACTTGTGACCCAACGTTTATGTAACAAACTACCTTTTATTTTCAACAAGGAATCACCCCCTGAAGTTTTTCGCCTTTGTTTTGAAACACCCTGTATATCGCATAAAATTCAAAAGGCTCACAATATCAAAAAGGCTCCGTAAATAACGTACACATATGATAGTGTATCCAAAGGTCAAATTTATCTAACAACAACAGAGAAACTTGCAAGAAAGATAGATTTATACACGTTTTTGTAAAATAAGGATAAACGATGCATTTTTGAATTTCTGTTTACAGTGGTGCCACTTTTCTTTCAATAAAACAACAAAATTAAATAAAAAACAAACTAAAAATGGAACTTTTATAGTCTGTTCCTTTGTTTGTTTGTAAAAGCACTGGTATAGATTCTTGGAGGCGGTAGAATGATCACCCTGTATCTTAAAATATAATTTCAAATACATTTGTGAAATTATTCGTAAACAGTAGTATTTTATATCTGTGCATATGCATTCAATTTGAATATCATTATAATATTTGTATAAATTAAGTTTTTATCCAGCTATTAACATTCCATGACGCCACAAATAAAACATAGCAGCATCTAATCCGTGACTGACCTCTGAAAACAAAAAAATCAGTTAGGTGAAAGCAAAGCACTCTTACTTTCCTCCAGATATTGGCAGATAACGCTTGAGATTTTAATACGACGGTTATGAAGTGTAACATATTACCGAAGAAAGTGTAAGTTGAAAAACTCATGTTTACGTTTGCCCAAGCACGAGAAAGCGAAATTCCCAACACCGAAAAAACTCAAGGGGACTCGAGAATATAGAATGTTGCTGAAGGCAGCTTTTGTAAATTTAATATAGATATGTATAGTGTGAACCAAAACTATTGTTTCATTACTGCTTTTTAAATGCTTTAAAAGGTAAAAAAGCGAAAAAATTAATACTAATAACAAATGAACGTCAACCTAAAATTAATATCTAATAATTGAAAAATGAATATTGCATATGCTTCTAATTTTTATTAAAATTAAATAAAATTAAGTATTTTTTATTTATAGTGGTTTTTAGGCTTTCACGGCCAGTGTTGTAATTTGATACATGGTGATTTTCCGGGTTGTTATGCCGTGACCTCGGTAACTGGTAGCTGCCAGAAACAGAGTTAAAATGCACATCCCTAGCATTAGCTGGGATACTTTTACCTGCCCTGGTTGTTCTCGAGCTAGGCTCTGTGGGGACAGACCCGCTATCGGTGTCTCTGGGCCTGTCCATATATTGATTTCGGTTCCTACTGTTGGTATTACGACTGCTACGGTCGGAACCGCTTCTCGGATACTGGTGGTCCTCCGAGGCGTTCCGTAGCCGCCGCTGTAACTGGTCGCATCCCATGCTTCCAAACGTTTCGCCGCTCTTCACTGTCGGCATCTTCAGTGGTGACTCTGCAAAAGCTTCGCCGCGACTGAGCTAGCGGGTCTGTCCCCACAGAGCCTAGCCCGAGAACAACCAGGGCAGGTAAAAGTATCCCAGCTAATGCTAGGGATGTGCATTTTAACTCTGTTTCTGGCAGCTACCAGTTACCGAGGTCACGGCATAACAACCCGGAAAATCACCATGTATCAAATATTTTTTATTTGTTTATATGCCGTCCTATAATACATCCCTATGCTAATATACAGGGTGTCTGTAAAAGGTCTTCTTGTAATTTTGCACGTCGTCATAATGTACCATTCTGAATAATTTTTAAGTAACATTTTGCTGTATTTTCAGCGGAAAAATGATGTGCCATAAGTGGCGCCCTCTACTAGTGACGTCAAAATTAGAAATAAATATGAATTTCTCTCCCCCAAAAACCCCCGATCTTCAGAATGTACGCAAATATTTGAATTTTTTGTATAGAGTTATTTAGAAATATCGAAATAAAATGTTAATTTTGGCACCATGAGGATTTAAGACAAAGAATACACAAAATGATCCGAATGATCTGGAGAAGAGAATGTATGCCTGAAGAGTGGAGGGATGCTATGATTATACCAATCTTAAAAAAGGGAGATGCAACAGACTGCAGAAACTATAAGGGTATATCATTGTTAGATATAGGGTATAAAATTATGGCAACGTTAATAAAACAGAGAATAGAACCTATAGCAGAACTGTAGATAGGGGAGTATCAAGCAGGTTTTAGAAAAGCGAGGTCAACAACGGACCAAATCTTCATGGTGAAGGAAATTCTGACTACATGCTATGAGAATGGGATTAAAGCAATGGTTTTATTTGTGGACTTCAGGAAAGCATATGATTCAATCAAAAGGAATAAACTAAGTAAAATTTTGAAACAATTTGGGATACCAACATAACTGATTAGGCTATTGAAAATGACCTTAGAAAATACTAAACCCAAAGTAAGAATAAAAGATGAATGTTCGGAAGGCTTTACTATTGACACAGGACTGAGACAAGGAGACCCACTCTCAAGGCTTCTTTTTAACTTAGTATTAGAAAGGGTCATAAGATATAGTCAGTTGGACACATTTTGTTTAAAAGCCACCAAATAGTAAGTTATGCAGATGACGTGGCCCTTATTGCTAGAGATAGTAGGGAATTAGAAGAGGTCATGAGAAAACTTGTGGAGGAAGCACGTAAAGTGAGATTGCAGATAAATAAAGATAAAAGTAAGCTTTTGAGAATAGGAGAACAAAAAAAGGATACCAATCTTAAATTGAGAACAGAACATGGAGAGATGGAGTTTGAAAAAGTTCAAGAATATGTGTATTTGGGGGCGTTAATAACAGCTAAATATGATGAGGAACAATAAATTAATAGGAGAAGAATAAAAGGAAACAGAAGTTGGACAGCAGTCAACCACTTATTGACATCAAAAAAATTTGTCCAGAGGAGTAAAATTTGGAATGTATAAAACAGTTTTGAGACCGACAGCGCTGTATGGTAGTGAAACCTGGATTGTCAATAAGAAGTCAAGAGAAAACATTTTAAGGTGGGAAAGGAAGATCTTAAGAAGAATTCTAGGGGGTAAGAAGACGGAGGAAGGCTATGTAAGGAGAAATAATAAAGAAATATACGCAATGTACCAGGCACCAATAATAGACGAATTTGTAAAAGTCAGAAGAGTGCAGTGGCTAGGGCATCTAGAACGTATGGAAGATGAAGGGCAGTTAAGAAAATAGTAGGGAGTAAACCTAACTACAAGAAAAAAAGAGGCAGGCCGAGGAAGCGCTGGAGAGAGGCAGTGGCAATAGATCTAAGGGAGAAAAATGTAACGGATTGGAAAAGATAGGCGAAGGACAGAATGGAGGGGAGGAGAATAACACAGCTCTGGGTCTAAAAGTGTATTTTGTCGTCAGATCTACTAGGCACCCTGTATATTAAGCTAGAGAAACGAAACTTATTGAACATTATCTACACTTTTTGGAAAATTTTCAACTCTAGAGTGGTTTTATAATAGACTGAAATAATGAACCTCTAAGTCATTTCTTTTCAAAAAAATTTTATGGATTTAATTTTGCTCGTTTAAAAAATGCCTAAAACTCACGATTCATTTACTAACTTTTAGGTCTCTGTTCCTTTTTAATTTTGTTTTATCATTGCATAATATTTCGGGAGATACCAGAAACGACCGCCCCCATCAAAAAAGTCAGAAGTGATCGATCTCTTTCCGGAATCTCGACGTCGATCTGGGTTCTCACGTTTCTTCCCAGCAACGGCCGGCGACGAAACTAACAACAAACCATTAAAATTTATCACAGCGATCATAACAAATGGTCCCGTGTTGTGCGCCGGCATTGTGGAGGTCTCCGGCCATCATTCGGGTTCGGCCGAGCGCAATAACTGCCGTGAATTAATGCGAAAAGCGTACCGGCCGTCTCGCTGGAGTGCCCCCGGCCACGTGGCCGCTTGCGCCCCGTCGCCGAGGGGTGCACAGGTCGCGACTTCAGATTGCGACCCCAAGCGTTGACCTCCGATCGGAGCACTCAGCAATCGTTATTGTAATTTATACAGCGCGATTTATTGGGATGCTTAAGGAAGACACATGACAATTTTGTTAAACAAACATCGAAAAATAAGTGGGGTTTGCTTAAGGTCGCCGTATTTCTCGCCGTAAAATGATCGAATCTGTACTGTTTTTGGGTACAGAAATCTCTAAAAATAAAACATGTAGAATAAAAGTATCAAAAATGAAATTCTTGATGTTTACTATTTAAATTCTACTCAACAAAAATAATAACTTTTATCTACAACTGCTTTATAAGACCCTTTATTTGGTACTGTTTCAGTTGAATAATGAAGGTTATTACACCACTAGAGTGGAGTAATGTGACATATTATCCCTGAGATCACTGCTTAATGGTTATTTTTATTAAGAACCAACAGGTTTATCCATTTGACAATGAGTAGATAATATAGCTTAAACTAAATTGAATTATATATATAAAGCTGTTTGCAGGCCCAGAGCTGTGTTATTCTCCTCCATTCCATTCTGTCCTTCGCCTTTCTTTTCCAATCCGTTACATTTTTCTCCCTTAGATCTATTGCCACTGCCTCTCTCCATCGCTTCCTCGGTCTACCTCTTTTTTTCTTGTAGTTAGGTTTACTTCCTACTATTTTCTTAACTGCCCTTTCATCTTCCATACGTTCTAGATGCCCTAGCCACTGCACTCTTCTAGCTTTTACAACTTCGTCTATTGTTGGTGCCTGGTACATTGCATATATTTCCTCATTATTTCTCCTTACATAGCCTTCCTCCGTCTTCTTGCCTCCTAGAATTCTCCTTAAGATTTTCCTTTCCCACCTTAAAAGTTTTCTCTTGACTTCTTATTGAGAACCCAGGTTTCACTACCACACAGCGCTGTAGGTCTCAAAATTGTTTTATACATTCTAAATTTTATTCCTCTGGACAAATTTTTTGATTTCAATAAGTGGTTGACTGCTGCCGAACTTCTGTCTGCTTTTATTATTCTCCTATTTATTTCTTGTTCCTCATCACAGTTAGTTGTTATTAGCGCCTCCAAATATACATATTCTTAAACTTCCTCAAACTCCATCTCTCCATGCTCTGTTCTCAATTTAAAATTGGTATCTTTTTTTTGTTCTCCTATTCTCAAAAGCTTACTTTTCTCTTGATTTATCTGCAATCCCACTTTACGTGCTTCCTCCACAAGTTTTCTCATTACCTCTTCTAATTCCCTACTATCTCTAGCAATAAGGACCACGTCATCTGCATAACTTACAATTTGATGACTTTTAAACAATATGTGTCCTTCTCTGTTCAACTGACTATCTCTTATGGCCTTTTCTAGTACTAAATTAAAAAGAAGCGGTGAGAGTGGGTCTCCTTGCCTCAGTCCTGTATCAATAGTAAAGCCTTCCGAACATTCACCTTTTATTCATACTTTGGATTTGGTATTTTCTAAGGTCATTTTCAATAGCCTAATCAGTTTGGTTGGTATCCCAATTGAATTACTTGTTATAAATATTAACAACACAACTTTGGCAATTCGTAAGATTGTTGGACTTACAAGCACCATGCCGTTTTATAATTAGAAGATCTGCTCTTGTGTTGGCTAGAAGTGAAGTAGATAATCGTCGAGTGCTACCACATCTAATGATCATAAACATTTCTGTTCACAAAACTAATACTAAACATCAACATTTGAATACTAGTGACATTATAAGTAAGAATTTGTTTCTTCTTTTGACAGTTTTGTAGATAGCAACCAACAATACACCGCTGCATTTAGTACATTTAAGATGCTCTACACTGTACATTCTCCACGCTTTTAATTTATCGTTTCTTCGAACTAGGTTTGCCGCTATCGAACGCAATACGTTGGCGCTGATTTATAGTCTAGATGTCTTGTAAGAAATATGCTGACAGGTTTGTTTGTAGGGCTATTTGTTACAAGCAGTCCATTTCCTCGGTTACACGTAATTTGTAAATAATACCTAGCCGAAATTTTTAAGGTACCAAAAAGGAACAAATATCTATGTACAGGGTGATCACACGCAAACCTTAGATTTGACTGTAACTTTGTTATTTTAAGAGATATCGGAAAATTGCATTCAGTAGCTAATTTTTCACAATGATTTCAATTTTCTTATTAAAAGAATCATCGGGTATCGCACTACAGAGATATTGATATCAACTTGTTTTTTTCTTATGAAAATTTAGGCATTATTTTGTAAAGCTTAGCCTGCCCCTGGTAAACTAAAAAGCTTAATACAGGGTTAACTATGACTTAGTACAAATATTTTGAGAGGGGATGGCGAAAAAAAAGAATTAACGGAATCACCCTTCAAAAAAATTCCAAACTTATTTATAAAGCGAAAAAATTTTTTTGATTTATTGACACGTATATCAGTTTAAGCCGCAAAAAAATTTTTTACAAAATGTAGATTTTTATTTAGTAATTTAATGAGAAATACGGTATTTTAGCACAGAGAGGCAGCACCTACCTTACTAATATTTATTTCCAAGATTGATAATTGGAGATATTTTAAGAATGTTGAATCATATTCTGGTTTTTTACTTGTTTAAATTAAAACCTGCAAAGAGGTCTGTACCTGCTGTAGACTTCTCCTTCCCTCGATCGTTCTTTTTGTATAAATCGAGGTACCTACTTGGTTTGGCGGTCTTGCTCAGGTCGATTACTTACGTCGGGAAAAGCACAAAGGATAACAACAAAATACACGTAAATGTACACAAATCATAAAAACACTGCCACACGTTTACCGCCACGGCATAAAACAGCTGTTCGATGTGGTTCAAAAAGTATTCAGCATAATATTTTGTATACTCGGGAAACGTCTTTGACGCTGCCGCACGATAATATGATATGCACTTGTCACACTCCCATAAATCAGCACCTTATCCGTCATCTAGGCATTTGAATACGATATGTCTGTAAATACACAAAAAATACGCGAAAAATTAAATTTGCGAAAAGCAAGTACTGAAAAATTATTTCAAACTAATCAGAGTACCGTAACCGTATACTTATGTTATTGACATCTACAGACGACATCTGACGAGTGACGACATCTGTAGACCACTAATGCAAGGTGCACTCACGACCCTAAATTTTTAAACTTCTTGCGTTGTTGTGTAATTAAATTCTGTTAATACTAATAATAGCAACAATATTAACAGTAATTGACGATGTTTGCATAAAATAATTAATATTTTAAACTATAACATCCCAAGATGTTTACAGTGTTCTGTAAAAATGACCCTTAGATTAAAACTAACTTAGTTTCTGCATGGTTTGGAGCATGGAAAGTAGGCAACTAGCAATGCAAATTCATAACCTAGAACTTACTGTTACTTTAAATCAGCTAAATGACTAATTTTAAACGTGTTATAGTAATTAAATAAAGTATTTTATGTCGGATATGTTAGTGGATAATTAGGATGAATCTGCAAAGAGTGAAAATGTAATTTTGGCAGTGTGCAACGAAAGAACGAATACAAAATACTGTAGCTAACCGGATTAGCTGTTATCTATGAGGTACTTAGACATTATTATTAATAATATTTATTTTCGTCGTTTCTACACTTGACAATGTTGAAAAAACGACCGCATGGTAGTTGACATAACTAGCCATCTCAGAGGATAATTGATTGCTAGCTAGAATTCCGAAACAATTTTTGTATTGTCTCTTAGGCCTCCCTGAGCACGTGGTTAAATTTTTTGTACTTAGTCATAGTTAACCCTGTATATTTCAAGGACACTATTTTAAGAGATCCTTATTTATCTCCGTAGGGAGGGCCTGTAGCAAAAAAAAATTATAGAAACTTTTTATCTTATTTTTTCATGATCAATATACACCCGAGAGATTTCCCACATTTTCCCGGACACCCTGTATACGTTGTCTTATTCGCTTTTTGTTTAATTTTGAGGAGAAGCGTCTCCCGTACCGCCGCCGCTGGAAGGCGCAGGGCGACGAGAGAGAGCCAGCAAACTGGCGGGCGGGCCGCAGTCCGGAGGATCCGACGCGAGTGCGGAAAGCGGCCGCTCCGGGTGAAATTGGCCGCCCCGGGGAGGAAGTGTCCCGGAGACAGCGGTATCCGCCGGCGGCCCGCTTCCGACTACACCGGCTCCGGCCACTTCACAGGGGATTTATTTTATTTTACGTTACGCGGCTTTCGCCGACCATGCCGCCATCCCAAGCGTTAGCTACGGGGATGTTTATCGAGATGAAACCGCTTGCGAAAATGCGTCAATGCCATTGATATAATTGAATGCCTAAATCTTCAGAAAACTGCACACTTATGTCTTCATATACAAATTTTGATACTTAGTATAAAGACAATAGCAAAAAAATTACCGTAATGATCTAAACATACTTTCTGTAAACTGACAGGAACAGTAGGGATAGAAATAATAATCTTAGCACCCAGAATAAATTAATATAAAAGAACTAAAGTGCATCGTTTAGCATCGAGGGTGAAATTTGCTATCTAACAATCACACAAAGCACTTGAAGACACTTTAGACTAAGATACACGTTATCCTTTGCACTTCCTGGCTTAAAATGACAATTATTATTTCATACCAAGCAACTAAAGTGCATCTTTCATTATTCAATTGAAAGTAATAGCAATAGACTATACATTTCGTTCTGTACAACTAATGTCACCATATTCAAATTTCAATATTTCCTAATTGCTATCATCAAAGACAATGAACTAAAGTGCATATTTAGCATCGATCAATAATCACTCGATCACTGCACTTTAGTCCTACCATATACATGTTATTTTTTGCACTCCTTGGCTTAACACGGACTAAAACTGGTTGTTGCATATCAAGAAACTAAAATGCATGTTGCAATATTAACTTCGAACTAATAAATTGTATTGACAGGCTATTTATATTGTTAAAAAAACTGTGTAATTAATATTACCACGTTCAAATGCCAATATTCCCTAATTCATATCATCAAACACAATATGTCGAAGAACTAAAGTGGAATCGATAATGATGTTTGCTGTTGAACAATCCCTGAATCACTAAATGGGACTTTAGACTTGTGATACACATGTTGTTCTTTGTACTTCCTGACTTAATATGACAAAATTATTGCATACCAAGACACTAAAGTGCATCCTTCAATATTTAATTGGAAGTAATAGACTATACATTTCTTTCTATTCAACACACATTTGAATTTCAAATTTTCCTAATTCCTATCGTCAAACACAAAACAATGAACTAAAGTGCATTTCTAGCTTCGATCAATAACCACTCGATCACTGAAATGCTCTTTAGTCCTACAATATATATGTTATCATTTGCGCTCCCTGGCTTAAAATGACTAAAACTAGTTGTTGCATGCAATGAAACTAAAGTTCATGTTTCAATATTGACTTCAAACTAATAAATTGTGCTGATAGGCTACTTCAATATTGTTTCGAATTAATAAATTGTATTGATATGCTACTTATTCCGTTAAAAACTATATAATTAATATCAGCACGTTCAAAAGTCAAAATTCCTTGATTTTTATCATTAAACACAATGAGTCAAAGAACTAAAATGTATTTTTGGGATCGAGGATTATGTTCGCTATCGAAGTCACTAAAAGATACTTTAGTCCTACGATACACATGGCATTCTTTGTACTTCCTGCCTTAAACGAATTAAAATGAGTTATTGCTTACAAAAAAAACTAAAGTGTGTCAAAATATTGAATTCGAAGGAACAGATGCTATTGATAGGCTATTGGTTTAATTAGACAATTATAGAACTAATGTCACTTCGTTCAAATGTCAATATTCCTTAATTCATACCACCAATCATAATGTGTCAAAGGACCAAAGTGCGTTTTTAGCTATCTATTATCTATTAATATCACTAGGTTACTGAAATGCGCTTTAATCCTACGATATACATATTATTCTTTGAACTCCCTACCTTAAAATGACTAAAACTAGTTGTTGCATACCAAGAAACTAAAGTGCATGTTACCCTATTGAGTTCAAACTAATAAATTGTACTGATATATTATTTATTATCTTAAAAACTATATAATTAATGTTACCATGTCCATATATCACTATTATCTAATTCTTATCATCCAACACAATATGTGGAAGAACTAAAGTGTATTTTTGGGATCGAGGATGATGTTCACTGACGAACAATCACTCAATGACTTAATGACGCTTTAGTTCTGTAATACACATGTTATCCTTTGTACTTCCTGGCTTAAAATATCTAAAATTAGTTATTGCATACCAAGAAACTAAAGTGTGTCCTTCAATATTGAAGTAATAGTTGCCATTGATAGGCTATTGGTTTCGTTAAAAAGATATACAACTAATGTCACGACGTGCAAATGTCAATATTTCTTAATTATCGTCAAATATGCCTAATATGTCAAAGAACTAAAGTGCATTTTTAGCATCGATCTATTACACTCGATTTTTGAATGCACTTTAGTCCTACGCTATATATATATAACTGTTGTACTCTCTGGCATAAAATGACTAAAACTAGTTGTGCATATAAAGAAACTAAAGTGCACGTTTCAACCTTAAGTTCGAACTAATAAATTGTATTATAGGCTATTTTTTCTGTTAGAAAACTATGCAATTAATGTCAGCACGTCCAAATGCCAGTATTCCTTAATTTTTATAATCAAGCACAATGTGTCAAAGAACTAAAGTGCATTTTTAGGATGGAGAAGATGTTTGTTGTCGAACAATTACTACTAAACTGAACTAGGGTGCAGTTTTAGCAGCGAGGGTTAGATGTCAAACAATGATTCGATTACTAGAATGCTCCTTAGTTCTACAATATACATGTTATCCTTTGCACTTTCTGGCTTTAAAAGACTAAAACTGGTTATTGCGTGGCACGAAACTAAAGTGCATTTCAATATTGAGTTCGAAGCAATAGATGCTATTTTAAAAGAACTAAAATATATATTTTAGTATCCACACTTTAGTTTTGCCTTAGCTATGTCTTACAGATGAATGTCTTTGAAAATACCTAATGAGAAAATTATAAAATGAGGCAAAACATCAGAATATTTGGGCCTAGGACATTGAAATTTTACACACTTATACATACTTTGACAAAAATTTTATCGTATCTCATAGAGAAGAGGCACAGGTACTAGTGACAAAGTGAAAATATTTCAGAATGTTCAAGGATTACGTGATTTTAGTGATTTGAAATTCGTTCCTCTTTCACAAAAGCATTTGCATCTATCTGGGGACACAGTGTATGTTTCTAACACGTTCTTAATTATTGTTTCTCTTAACGCGATATAAAAAATCACTTAGTTGTGAAATCGGAGATCGAAACAAGATCATTTAAGCATTAAGTCATTAATAACGGATAAAATGAGCGGCGGTTAATCGGTTTTGTAAAAGTGGACGGCTAGTTCGAGGTGTGGCATCTGGTGTTCGAGGCACGTCGAAATCTTCTATTCTACGGTTCAATCGCGGATACTTTTACTTTTTAATTATGTTTTTATAAACTGTTTGTATCGACAAATCTAGGTGGCCGATACAAGCATTTACAGTGTTTTTTATGATTTAAATAACTGATTGAGTGGTCACTGATCATTGAAATATAATAAATACGACTCTAAAGTCAGTTTGGGAGGAGAAAATGTTGTTTTGTATAATATACACTTTGCTTTTAAGGTAACTGTACAAATAAAATATAGCGGGGTCAAATCAGGAGAGCGTGGTGGCCATTCAAGAGACTTTCTTCTGGCTAGCCATTGATTAGGGATCCATTAAATATGCAAAATTATAGTCCAATATCCATTGCTTCGACATTTTCTAAAATCTTTGAATATTGTTATCTGGAACGTTTTTTAAAATTTGTTGCAAAATATAAATTGTTTACAAAAAATCAACATTACTTTAGGACAAACATGTCCACGCAAATTGCAGTGCATGGATTTTGAAGTTTTTGGAAGCAGGCGAATGCCCCCTGTTGGGATCCTTTGTGACCTCAGCAGGGCATTCGACTGTGTGAATCATAATAAACTTGTATCGAAACTTATTGGTATACGCGGAGTAGCATTGGACTGGATAAAATTTGTTCTAATCTATCGTAAACAATATACTACTCTAAAGCACGTAGGAGAATTTAGAATGCAAATGGTCCGGTCTGAGTACGAATATGTTGACATGGGAGTCCCACAGGGCCCAGTGCTTGGCCCAGTGTTGTTCTTATTCTATACAAACGAACTAGATTGTCTCACTGCCGAATGTAAATTTTACTATGTATGTAGATGACCAATCATTATTAATTTCAGACACTACAGATGGCCAATTAGAACGTAAATATAATCAAGTTTTAAAGTTGCTAAATAATTGGTATATATCTAACGATCTTTGTTTTAATGCACAAAAAACGAAGATTGTGAGATTTTATAACAGGCAGAAATATTGTGGATGTGGACACATTGTTGTTTAACACACATTTAAAATTTTTGGGTATTACGATCGACGAATATCTTAGCTGGAAAGAACATTTGGCATCAAAATTTAATTATTTATGTTTTCTGATCAGAAATTTACGTACTATTCTACCACAAGAGCATTTCATCATGGTTTGCCATGCACAGGTGTCATCAAGATTAAGATACGACATATGCTTTTGGGGGCCGACTCTTCATGCAGTGGATGTGTGTATAGCGCAGAAACGAATTATGCGTTGTATTGCTATTATGTCTAAAAACTATTCGTGTCGTGAATTGTTTAAAACATATAGGATTCTTACCTTGTTCAATGTATACCTACTTATTTGAATTGTCTTTTTATTTTTAACAACAAAAGTAATTTTGTTCTGAATGGTAGTATCCATCACAAAAATACGGATAAGGATTAAGGATAATTTTCATGTACCCTATTGTAAATATGTTGTCACATATAACTCTACTAGTCATTAAGTCATTAAGGGCAAGCTACCAATATATATTTCTTTAAGAAAATGTTGAAGGACTTTCTTGTGACAAATGTATTTTATAGTTTACAAGAGTTTTACGATATTAGATGTCATTAGATAATTAGGATTATTTTAAAATTGTGACCATTCAACAGTCAACAGGAAAATAAATTCTATTCTATTCTATAAAATGTTGATAATAAAAAAGATAGAGGGTGTCAAAGTTGGAAGTTAGAAAGTATTGTTTTGTAATAATTACAGTGTTCTGACTGTATCAACTTGAAAATTTGAGAGTAAATGTTTTTGATACGAGAAATTATAATCCAATACGCCTTAACTAGTATTGGATAAAACTCCAAAAAAAACGAGGGAAAAGTTTCCTCTCACACCAAACAAAGCTCTTTTACCGGTTGCAAGCTCGCGCGCCGTTGCAATATCCCATTATGCACCGTCACATAATAGTCGGTGTGTCGGAGTTTTCATTTGTTCCTGAAACTGAAATCCCTGAAATCCAGCCGGGCGAACGCCGCAATTGTCAGTCGCTTCACACTGGGGCCGCTAGAGGCGCCACTTAGCGCAAGTGACTAATGAATAGGGACTGATTGGATGTTCTCGCGTCTCTCTCTGGCGTCTGGGGTTGTCTATTGTTGTTTCTCTCGTCTCCCTGCTGCTCTTTTTCCATTTACAGTAACCCGTTCGTGGGACTGTTAGCGTCAAATCGTTGGGAGGCCGTTTTATATGTAGCTGGGTTAACAGAAAGTGAATATGTGGTTCAGTATGGCACTGCCATATGTTCTTCAGGTGAAAGGAAGAAGACTTTTCAAAACTTAATAACTCATGACACCAATTTTTATGAAAAAGCGAGGTTTATATCTAAAACTAATGATGTAAAATTGGGATATTTTTAATTTATACAGGGTGAGTCAGGCTTTTGTAGACAAACTTTAATAGAACATAGAGCACATGTTTTTAAGAAGAAAGGTTCCGATAAACATATGTCGCAGAAGGCTTCCTTTCCGAGATGCAGGGTGTTGAATATAATTTTTTGTTCTAAAAGTTTCATTATAACATAAAGGAATGCTGTTTTTTTTTCATATTTGAGGGATAAAACTAGCGATAAGAATATTCAAAAACTTGCACAGTGGCGAAGTGAAGGGGGTGCTCAACCCCTTTCTTAAACAGAACTTCTACGCCAATGACTATTTTTAAAAAAAAACTGTTATTTTCATTATCTACATACAGTTTACCAAAAATAATGTCCCTTCTTTTGTTTCGAAATTCCTGTGTGTTTACGAGTTATTTTGATTTTTAGTGTTTGATGTGGTACTAATACCTTTATTTTGACGTTTTCTAAAGTAGTCCAGGCTATATTCTATTTGATTCTCGACACGTTCTCGATGTCACTGAAACTTCGAGAATCCTAAAAACATATATAAGCGGTTGGGTTTCACCGCTGAAGTCAGTTTGTATAGAGCAGCTAAACGCGAGCGATATACAAGTGACAGAAACGTCAAAGTAAAGCGTTGACAGATGTGAAATTTGTTCGAAGGATATTTCTTGTATAATCAAGAGTGACAATAAAGTTTGTCCGCTAACCCAACATAAAGGTTACAATATGATATCAAAGAACAATGAACTGTCATTAAATGCAAAATGATGGAAACCTACTAGATATTGATGTATAAATCAGATGTTGGAAAGAAAATTATTCACGTGTAGGGTCATGAACTTTATTTTTTTCCTCAAAAACTGTACTACATACTTATCAAGAAATTGCAACAGACAAAAACACTCTAAATTCAGAGATAATTCTAGTAAAGTAGTATCGAAATAGCAATACGCCTCCCGGCTCGGGCCCTCGAACTGCTCCATAGAACCCATCCCTGTGTATCGCGGGGGCCTGGCGCTGAAAATTGGCGCTTTAAACTGCGAGATGTGCCTCGTAATAATAGCAATTTTCCTCGGCACTCTCCCTCTTCTACCCCGTAAAAATAGCCGCTGCCTGTGACAGACGAAGAGCTTCTAGTGCGGGAATTATTATGCATCGCGTCGGAGGAGGCCATTATAGCTATCTGTCTGTGGCGCGAGATTGCCTTTTGTTTCCGCGTTCCATTGTTCCTCGTTGATTGCACGTGTCGATGTTGGCAGGTAGTGCTGCTCAGTATTTTTTCATTACTGAACGTCAAAAAGTGGTCAATTGCTTTTTCCCAGTGGCGTGTCGTGCTTTCGGGTTTTGGAGAGTTCTTTTATTAAAAGTAATAGGAAATTGCTACATTTTATAAAACTTTTAATAGTTGATTTCTAAGATGGCGGAAGGCAAATTTGTGTAAACATTGCATTAACAAAATTATTAATATTGGAGTACGAGGGATATGAAATGTTATATCATTAGTCATCATCAAGATTATACAGAATCGGAAATTGCGAATCTTTACAGAGAAGGTAGAAATTGCCGCTTCATCCCAGGGATGGTACGAAGTATAAGCGGCGCGGTAGTATAATAGAAAACTAAATTTTATTTGAATATCTGCCTTATTCTTCTCAAAGTTCTTTTATTGCATTTAAAAAGCTGACGTGTATTAATTTATTTGGAAAGAGTAACAAATAAAACACGTCGTGAATAAGATCTTTTGAATGCCCATTAAGCGCGTCTACAATTTCCGATAACGGCCGATGGCAGGCGAGATCTAACGAGAGGCGCACAGCAACAACGGTATCCTCACAGATTACAGACCTCAATCCGGTCACCAGATGCCAGTGTTGCCAGGTCTCATGCTTTTGCATGAGATCTCATGCATTCCGAGGAAATCTCATGCTCTCATATTTTGATTACAAAATCTCATGCTTTTTAATGGACACAAAAGGAAATAATAAAATTATTAAAATTACTCTTTGAAATCTACCAAAACAAATACCTAACGAGAAATAAAAGCAAAATCGAGGGCAAAATTGAATAGATAGAGGTAGGTATCTACAATATTTGGGTACTTGAAATGTCCTTTATTGTAGACTGCTCTCTTAATAATTAGCAATGAATACATAAATGGGTATGACAGTCGACTGATATGCGGTGTGTGTGCTGTATTCACGCTGTATTGCAGTGATTCTTAACTCTATTCCGTAAGGGTACCTACATTTTCTGGAAACAACAGATTTTACGACCCGTGAGTCACCCTGCGTCACGTCAACTGCGCCTTAACGTTCGCCCGGCCTAACAATAAAATAAATTAGAAAGGTTACGTGGTTAATAACTTTTAAGTAAGTACCTACTTACAATGTAATATGATAAAATAGCATAACATAATGCTTTTTAATGAAATAAAATTGGCATTACAAAAGTAATTAAAAATTAAGCTGTGTCAAGAGGTGTTTGTTTGATAAATTAAGCCATCTCATGTTTTTTTTCTCCAAACCTCATGCTATTTTGAATTTATTGCACTGCACTGAATTGAAATGTGTATAAATCGGAATAGTTCTAATTATATGAACTCTATAATAGTGTTATTATATTATTTTTGCTTATTTTAATTATTCATTATGTAATATATGTTATATATACTTTTATAATCTTATCTTAGAAAATTGCAACGGAAGCACACAAATAGTATAAAACTAAGTGCGTGCTCCACGTTCTTCAGTCTTGTTCTACAAAGCATTTAATACACACAATAAAGTTTGTTAGCAGTATCTCGCCTACTTATTTAGTGTCGAAAGGGCCAAACCTAAAATTGGCGCAGTCAGTAGGATATCAGTTAACTCCTTCAATTGTTAATCAAAGTGAAGGTAGGAGACCTTCTGGTCAGAGATACTGAATCCTCGAACTTTACGTGGCTAATTTCGACCTAATAAGGAAGGCAAAACTGCAGACGACTATAACCGCATCGGGAAAGTAGTGAAGAGCTGAATTTAGTAAGCTCGTCCGTGTGCAAATCGCATAGTTAAGGGCTGAATTGAGTAGGTCCGTCCCGTCGCCTGTGTTTGGATTATTGTGTATTGGATTACCACCAAATCTATCTCCGCTGCATCCTTAGGGAATTTCCTGGAACCGGAATTACCTGGTGAGTACCAAAGTGCTAGTACTTGACTCCTATCCTTTCAAACGAATATTGACAGTGGTAGGTTAGAATTAGTATCAATTTATCAATAAGAAAGTGTATTAAAGAAGATAATTAATTCACCTTGAAAATTTGTTGATCTCGACATACGCATAAGTCGTGTATCTGTTGTGCCATATCAAGTTCTCGCTGGACTTGCAAGGACGCGTAGTCTACCAGAAACTGATAGTGAGCCGTGTTTAGCTGAGTCGTATTCGACCTAATTAACTTATCTTAACTTATCTGCATAAAGAAACTTTAGAATAATACAATGTCAAACCCGCAAGCAAACGTAAGCACCAACCCAGCTGCTTCACAGCGTAAAGATTTAGACGCACAAAAACTAAACTTTTTATGTTCGACAATACAACCATTTGATGGTTCGGAAATTGAATTGACCCAATTTTTAGAATCAGTGGAAACATTCATAATATCGTTAGACTTGCCACATCCAACTGATATACAATCACGTTTATTCATAAACATAATCAAGAGTAAATTGAGAGGACAAGCAAAAACGCTTATTTTAGGCAGACCTGAAATAACTACCTGGCAAGAAATCAGAAACCTTTTAATTCAAAATTATAGTGATCATAAATCACTTCAAACTTGGCAGAACGAAATTTGCCTATTACAACGCGATATCCGCGAACCTTTACGTACCTTCTGTAATAAAATTCTGGGTATGCGCTCAAAAATTGTGCAGAAAATACAATTAATATATACAGATCCACAAGAAAGGACTTCTCTTCAAGCAGTATATACTTCCCTGCTTTTGAATAAATTAAAGAGTAATCTCCCACAAAATTTCGAAACTATCATACTATCTAGACCTGATTTGAACGACATTGAATCAGTAGTTCAGGCTATACTTGAACTTGAAACCTATTTTGAGTACAAAAGCATGAGTCGTCGTTTACCCCAAACTCAACCACCACAAAGACCACCTATGTTACCTATTAGACAAAATCTACCGCCTAAACCAAGTTATAATTATAAACCCCAATATAATACAAATCAACAACCTAATTTTCTACCAAGACAATTCCCATCATCTTATCCTGCTCCAAGACAAACTCAACCACCAATAAGACCTCCGTATAACCAACCTAAACCCTTCTTACCCCCCAGACAGAATACAAATCAAAAACCCCTTTCTACAAATACTTATTCAAATAATAGAAAACAGTTTGAACCCGAACCGATGGATACTTCCAGTACTACACTAACTAAATTTCAGAACGTCCCTCGTAATTTTTCACATCACTGTCATGAGTACGAATTACAAACCGAAGACTATGATTCCCAAGAATATGAATATCCAAATTACTCAGTAGATCCTGATTACCTCGAACAACCCGAATATTTTCAGCAAACTATTTCAGATACGGAACTCGAAAATTTTCAGAAAATAGCCTCGAACCAGAACCTAGGGAAATGATATTTGAAAATAATTCCATTTTAGCTGCACCCCTATCTTATATCAAAATTGAAAATCCACCTTTGAAATTGCTTATAGATTCCGGTTCTTCTAAAACCATGATTCACCCAGATATCATTGAAAAATATTACCCTGAATGTATCTACCAATCTTCAAATGTTTTAAAAACATGCATGGGCCAAAAGAAAACAAAATTTTGTGCAACCATTCCCGCTTTTAATGAATTTTACAGTAATGATAACATTGATATTTTATTATATGACTTTCACGATTTTTATGACGGACTAATAGGCTTAGATTTAATAACCCAATTTGGATTACTTTTTGATTACAAAACGCAACAGTTTTTAATGAAAATATTTCAATTCCTTTATATGTTCGAAACCCATTAGAAATTTCCAAGAGAGTTACTGTCAATGCTTCTGAAATTTTAGAACACAAATTCCAGTTTCAGTTGAGAATGGTGAAATTTTAATTCCTAAAATCGAGAATGATCATATGATCATACCCGAATCAATATCTTTCGCAGAAAACGGATTAGCCTACGTAGAAATCCATAACTACACAAACGAACCATCTACTGAATATTTCGATTATCCTATCCGAGTTACATCCTTAGATAACTACGATCCTATTAAACCTATTATCCAACCATCCAAAATTAAAACCTTGAAGACAGACGTAAGACAACTTATACGAACTGAACATATGAATGACGAAGAAAGAAACGAAATTTTCCAGTTAATTTCAAATTTCAAACATATTTTCTATTCAGAAGAACAGCCTTTATCCTTTACAAATGAGGTAAAGCATGAAATTAAAACTAAAACTGAAGACCCGATCTATACTAAACAATACCGACTACCTTATACCCAACGACAAGAAGTACAAAATCAGATACAAGATCTTTTAGATAATCAAATAATCAGGCCATCGCAAAGTCCTTGGTCGAGCCCTGTTCTCATTGTTGAAAAAAAGGCAGACGCATCTGGAAAACGTAAATATCGCATGTGTGTTGACTACAGAAATTTAAATAATCTCACTATAGACGATCGGTACCCAATTCCGAATATCTCAGATATATTAGATAAGCTCGGGAGATGTAATTATTTCTCGACTATTGACCTTACATCTGGATTTCACCAGATAGAAATGGAACCTGGCAGTATAGCAAAAACTGCTTTCTCAACTGAAAACGGCCATTTTGAGTATCTCAGGATGCCATTTGGGCTTAAGAATGCTCCTGCTACGTTCCAGCGTGTAATGGACAATGTTTTGAAAGATCTTCAAAATCGAGTTTGCTTAGTTTATATGGATGACATAATTGTTTTTTCAAGTTCTTTAGACGAACACATTCAAAATTTAAAACTAGTTTTCAAAGCTCTCGAGAAGGCAAATTTAAAAATACAACTGGACAAATCGGAATTTTTAAGAAAAGAAACAAAATTTCTCGGACATGTTATAACACCTAACGGACTTAGACCAAATCCTGACAAAATACGAGCCATACAGAAGTTCCCTATACCCAAGACGGCTCGAGAAATCAAATCATTTTAGGCCTTGTCGGTTACTATCGACGTTTTATAGATAACTTTGCAAAAATTACAAAACCCCTGACTTTATGTTTGAAAAAGGCAAAAAGATTATTCACGATCAAGAATTCTTAGAAGCATTTGAAAAATGTAAAACCCTAATCACTAATAGTCCTATTTTAGCATTCCCAAATTTCGAAATTCCATTCGAGGTCACTACAGACGCCTCTAATTTCGCACTAGGCGCCGTCCTATCACAAAACGGTAGACCCATTTCTTACGCTTCTCGAACTCTAAACGCTTCGGAAATACAGTATTCTACCATTGAAAAGAACTACTTGCCATAGTATGGGCCACAAAAACATTTAGACCATACCTGTTCGGTCGAAAGTTTAAAATATTTACGGACCATCGCCCACTCCAATGGCTCTTTAATCTAACAGACCCTTCTTCTAAATTAATGAGATGGCGTATTAAATTAGAAGAGTATGATTACACAGTACAATATAAAAAGGGAACGGAAAACAAAGTTGCAGATGCACTATCCCGAATAAAAATAGACGAAATTAACGCCAACGAAATTGACGACCTAGACTCTATCCTTAACAACCCTCCTGACGAAAATATAAACCAACTTATTGATTCTCTTAATGAAGAACTAGCTAGTACCTTACATATACCTGAAGGTACTGAAATTCCCGAAGAACACAGAAGACTTTTAAATCGTTTAGATAACCTATCCGATACTCAGACACAACATACCGCCCAAGAAAATCCTATCTGTTCTCCACCAATTACAGAAAAAATTATTAATGGATACAAAAGGCAATTATTTATACACGAAACTCAAAATATGCCTAGTCGTTTTGGAATTCATACATCGAAACCATTTCCCGATAAGATAAGAACCACCCTAGTTTGTCATACTTCTATATCTGACGATGAACTTACTAACATACTAAAAAGTATCTAAATATAAATGAAACAACTTGTCTTTATTTTCATTCAGATAAAATTAAAGAAAAAGTATTGAGAGTATTGGCTAATAATTTTGTCCCTGAAACTAAAATAATTATTTCTAACATATTGTTGAAAGATCTAATTTCAAAAGATGAACAAATGGACCAAATTAAATTCTTTCATGAAACAAAACCACACACAGAGGAATTAATGAAACTATCAAACGACTTTCTAAAAATTTTATTGGCCGAATTTATCAACTCATGTTCATGATTATATAACTAAATGTGAACCGTGTAACTTAGCCAAATACGATAGAAATCCACAAAAGTCAAAATTCAAAATACACCAACTCCATCTAAACCACTCGAGACTCTTCACATAGATCTTTTCTTTATCGATAAAAATATTTTTCTAACCTTATTTGACCCATTTTCAAAATTCGGACAAGCGATTAAAATTGAATCTAAAAATGCTCTTGATACTATTCAAGGACTAACTACCTTTACGTCTTTCTTTGGAACCCCCAGGTATATAATTCATGATCCTGGCAAGGAATTTGTCAATACCCTTTTGAAACAATTCTGTCAATTACATAATATCAAAATTCATGTAACCTCAATACAAAATTCCCAAAGTAATAGCCCTGTAGAAAGGTTCCACTCGACATTGCTAGAATCTATCCGTATATTAAAAACAGAAGATCCCCATAAGCCTCTAGACTACTTAATGAGGTTAGCAATAACTTCTTATAATAATTCTATCCATTCTGCTACTCAGCAAACCCCTTTCTCGATACTGTTCCCATCCATCTATAACGATACTTCACCTATTCTTAATGAAGTTGAAACTACCCAAGACTTTGTGGAAAATACTCGGAAATTATCAGAAAAACTTAATGAACAAATAAAACTAAACTAAATCAAAGTAAGCAGACGCGCAATGAAAAATTAAATCAAAATCGTAATGAACCTGAAGTCCTACACCCTAATGATGAAATTTATTTAAAAACAAAAACCCCCTGGTCTCGTAAAATTCAAAATCCTTTTGAAAAGGTTAAAGTCCTACAAGATTTAAACATAACGGTAAAAACTAAGAAAGGAAAATACCATAAACGCAAATTTTATTAGAAAAGACAGACTAAAGGTTCTCCTTTGTTACAGAATAATGAAGACCCTGCTTCCCTTTCTGACAATGATAACGGTGATGACGATATTGACGAAGAACATGACTATGACAATAAAAATAGAGAGACTGACTAACCCTATCCTCCCTGTAAATTTGGGCCCCCTCAAAACTATATCCTTTTACCATTCTTTTGTACACGTACTTAATTTAACGGAAATAGGAGAACATGTAAATAGACTTCTTGTATCCTCAGAAAATACAACTAAAGAAAAACAGTTCTGGCATACTCAGTTACATTATCTCACAGAGCGTATTAAACAAAAATTCGAAATCATTTGTTCCGCCACTGTAAAACGCGAGAAACGCGGTATATTTAATTTTATCGGAAATATCTATTCAGAATTATTTGGTTTAATGAGTGCCGATGATAAGGAGCTTTTGGAACAAAAACTAGAAATTGTATTTAGTAATCAGAAAAATATAAATGATCAGCTAAACACGAAGCTTTCCGTTCTGGAATCATTTACAAGTGAAATACAAAATGCTATGAAACAGATTAACAACTTTTGGAAAACCGCAAACGATTTTTTTGAAACTCAAACCTTAATTAACGATTGTTTAATCACTTTAGAAATTCTAGACCAAATTGAGGATGGCTTATTATTTAGTCATATGAGTATAATACATTCCGATGTAATTTCAACTACAACTATTGCCGAAATTTTTAAAATTCTATACACTTTATATGAACCTGCGGAATTACCTTCTTTAGATCAAAATTCATTATTTTCTTTATTTCATATGAAACATTACGTATCAAGCTCAGTAATATATATGGAAATTTTAATTCCGATCTACCATGTCAATGAATATAACCTATTCCAAATATTTATGTCCTCCTCAAACATATCCATCATTCCCCCTGAAAGTTACTTGGCACTTGGTACTTCTGCTAGCGTTTATTCCTGGTTAGAAGAAAAACCCCCAAAAGTTGGCAAATATTACCAACTTAAAGAAATGATATATGAAAAACCACCATCATGTATTCCAAAAATGATGATTGATCATGATGAACCAAATTGTACATTTTATTATTTGAAAAATCCTAAGGACAGCATTACCATGTTACCTTCCGGACAATTGCTTATCCTACCAAGCAAAACGGTGCATATAGAAGAACAATGTTCTAGCGTTATCCACCATTTTCTCACAGAAGATTCTTTAATATCTAACCAAGAAGGATGCACTTTGCGAATTAATGAAGAAGACTTTTCCTTCCTACAACGAACTTACAAGCCTCTACATTTCTTTTACCAGAAATAAGAAAACCCCGAATATCAAATTTTACATTGGACAATACCATAAATGAATTAGAGTTCCTTAAGAACAAAGTAAAAGAAACAAAAGATATTCAGTTGATTGACCCTGCATCAATTGAACCTACATCAATCTCGTGGACGACCTGGTTAACATGGTCTCTCATTGGACTTACAATCTTATTTATTCTCTTCACTTTCCGGAAAAGTATAAACTCATGGCTGGTATGCCCAAAAAGGACAACAACGCCAACTACTACACCTCAAACTTTCCAGGAGCCAACTCCCGTAAACTCTGATTTTCCGTCTAAGAGGAGGAATTATATGAACTCTATAATAGTGTTATTATATTATTTTTGCTTATTTTAATTATTCATTATGTAATATATGTTATATATACTTTTATAATCTTATCTTAGAAAATTGCAACGGAAGCACACAAATAGTATAAAACTAAGTGCGTGCTCCACGTTCTTCAGTCTTGTTCTACAAAGCATTTAATACACACAATAAAGTTTGTTAGCAGTATCTCGCCTACTTATTTAGTGTCGAAAGGGCCAAACCTAAAATTTTCTCGAAGTAAATTTTGATGGATACCCCTTAAACCACGTTTTTCAATCCATGGTGTTGCCCATAAGCGTTTGCTTTTTTTCTTCCTTTTCAGTATTAAACTCATTACTATAATTGCATTAACGTCGCGTCACATGCTACTTGCCGGTCATCAATTTTTATTGATACTAGTGGTAAAATATTTGAAACAATGTAATGTATATGTCAACTTCTTTAAAATAAATGTTATAAAATAAATTTTGAAAACAATATGATAAATGGTACTTGACAAACATCTTTTACAGTCTAATGCCGGCCTTAGACTCTTTTTTAGCATAGATTTAGGAAGAGCAAGATAAGCCAAAGATTATTGCACATCCTGCCAATGTCCCACTGTTTCACCTTGACCCACCAATCACAGACATCAATATGAATAATGCTATATTACTGCTTGTTTGATCGTTTACTAACATTGTTTGTTGGTGTAGTTTGAGATTATATAACATACCTAAGTGTTCATACTCGAGCCGTATTTAATGTAGTGTTGTTTACTACTACTTTGGTACAAATAAAAATGTACCTAATAATTATTAACTTCTGGCTAACAAAATGATGTAATTGGGAATAAAATAAAATGTGATATTATACAGTGCTTTCGAAGAGTAACGAATAAATTCATTATTTTTGAAATTGAGAAGTTTTCGAAAAAATCACCTGGCACGTCGATTTTGTTTTTAATAAAGGCACTTTTTGACATACGACCCATATTTGTGACGTCATCGTTGTTCGAGATATAATGTCATCGACAATTTTTTTAAATAGCGACACCCAATTTTGACCATACCATTTGAAAGAGCGTGTCATTCTACATACATACATCATGAAAAATTATGGTGTTACATTACAAAAATTTGAAGAAAATAATGTTTGAAGTTTGTCACTACGTTTGACACCTTTGACTTTGGCGGAATATAGCTAACCTCGCGGCTGACAGAAAGTCAGTGACGGCGATAAATAAGGATTTAATATAGTTTTGAAAAAAAAAATGTTTTGCTTAATAAGTTTGGAATTTTTTTGAAGGGTGATTCCGTTAGTTTTTATTTTTCCCTATCCCCTCTTAAATTATTTGTAAGTCATAGTTTTAACCCTGTATATAATATTTTAATATTTTATTCAAATTAAAATAATGTCTTTTTATATATTTTCAGTTATTAACAATATTGTGTGAAACTAACTACTCTGTGGGTTAAAGCCCCAACCAGCGTTGAATTACACCCACAATATCTACCCATATATTCTTTATTATTAGCTTTTTTAACATTTTTTACTGTTCAAGAAAGGTATTTTAAGCTAATATATATCAAATCTCCTACAATTCCTATCAATGAAGTCATATGTATGTTCTCTGATACCAAACATCTAGGTTGCTAACGAACAATTCCACAGACAAATAATTATCTGAAGAAATTAATCTATCTAAATTTACTAATCTGGTTTAATGACAACACTCTATAGAAATAAATTATAGATATCTAACTTCTGACAGTGGGAACTCGAAATTCAACCACAATAGATGAGATCTGACCTATTTCTGTATTTTTAGGATTGCTTCATCAGGTGGCCTCCTTTAAGTTGAGTCAAATATCTAACTATAAAAATTATTATACCAATAAATTAAAATTATTTGAAATTAAATGTCGACAATGTCAAACTGATTAATCTGTCAATGAATTTAAACATCATAACGACCTACTAAAATAAAAAAATATATCCTTTATGCATAGTTTTTTATATATTTTCAGGTATTAACAATATTGTGTGAAACTAACCACTCTGTGGGCTATATTTATTTATGCCGTCGCATTCGCCAATTCATAGATGCAATATTATTTCCGTTATTTGATGTATCAGTTATAGTGTAGAATATTTGCAAACCACAGCAAGATGGACACATTTGAGAGAATGAAAACTACTTCTCCTTTCCTAGAAATTATGTACTTCATCTTTATTTTTTCTTAATACAATGTTATTATTTATATTCAAAATTAACGAACGTGTTTGTCAACCGGTACGATTGAAGATTTATTATTGATACAATTATCCGCACGGATACACAATCTATCATTGATGGGTGAGAAATAATATATGATTAAGTTTTTACATCATTATTTATAATCATGTGCAATTCTGAATAACACGGAAAGTTATTACCGCGCCCACGCCTTGCCCACGCCAATGGCTTGCCTTGCAAAGGTCCAGTCCAAATGTTGATTTTTTGATGGCATCCATTGAGAACTGAACATTGACAGACTTAATTTTAAGCGATTTCCGACAGTCTCAGCGTCAGTCCGCGCTTGGTAAACGACAGTTATGTTTTAAGACACGTTTCTTGTAACAACTCCCCTCCCGCCACGCAGGTGACCGCTAACCGAACGCAAAGAAAAACGCAAAATGGATTTCCAACCGTAATGGCAATATTAATGGCAATCTACCTCAAGACCGAGTTATTTCCTGCGTAGCTGCAGCCTGGCATCAGCTTCGAGTCTTGGAGAGATAGTACATTAGATAATCCGGTGGCGCGGGAGCTGCGGGCGGGGGGGCGCTCTATCCGGGTTTAATTTAAAATTAATATAGCACAGGCGGCGAACGCCGGAAATGAGCTTTAGAAAGCGCGGGGGCGGGGGTGGCGCGGAGGCGGTGCCGGCGCACCAGCTCCCGGCAGACAAGCTGATTAGGGATCCTCGGGGATAACCACTTAGCCGCCCCGGGGGCGGGGGAGAGGATTCCTTGATGTTGTCGTATTGTTAATACAGGGTGTTTACAAGTGACAAGTAGACTTCTAGAACATCTAATATATACAATTCTCGTGCCACAGTTTTAGACGCCATACTCCTCGGAAACGGCTTGACCGATTTTTATGAAATTTTATATGTATATTCGGTAGGTCTGAGAATCGGTCGTAATCTATTTTCATAGCCCTAAGTGATAAGGGTGGTCCACCCCAAAAACATTTTTTTTTATTTAGAAGAGAAAAGTTTTTATTTTTATTTTTTTATGATGTAGCATTAAAAAATACATACAACCCTTAATTTTCACCCCTATTTTTTAATAGCCATTTTAGTAATTTAATCATTTTTAACCCTGGTCGATAACTGATCGATTATCACTAGATCAGTTATCCCCGCCAGGCGTCTACCGGTGTCACTTCTCACCACAAACCTAGAAAAAATATAGACAGCGTCGGTTCATGATATAGGTCACGTGACAGGTGCCGCGTTTTCTAGGGACCTAAGGTCCAGAAAATTGATATTTTATTTGCTTTATGTTGGCGGTTGTGCAAATATGATGGCTGCATTGCAATATAAAATTAATTTGCTGTCATTTTAAATGTCATTAAAGAATGTGACATGAATGTGACCAATCACAGTAAACAAATGAGATTCACGCTACAATACAACCAACGTAAATTGGCATAAAACCAAGTTTTAGTGCTTCTGGATCTTTTAGGGCAGCCATGAATTTGCGGTCGCCGGCAATTATGACACTGGCACAGTCTATTTTTTCTAGGTTTGTGCTTCTCACCCAATAAACAGCACGGAGTAGGGATGAGAACGAAGCCGGCTACCAAAATATTCACTAGAAATAATTCATATGGCAAAACAACGTTTGCCGGGTCACCTAGTGTTTTTATAAAATTAGTGATTGTGGAATGCTCAAAGGCACAAAATAAGTAGAAGAAAGGGAGCGATTGGCCCCCCTTAATTTTTGTCAACCGTTTAAAATGTAATATGTAGAGATTCTTAGAAATTATTTGGCGTTTCTGCATATACAGGGCGAGTCAAGTTTAAATAGTCAAACTATAGGAATATGTATATTCCTTACGAAATTTAAATAAAACATACCTTTTACCTGTTTTTTCAACAGAGATACAGGATGATCAGATTCAGAGAAAAAGCAAATTTACCCGGTTATTCGAAAATTGAAAAGAAAATTGAAGTTACTTGAAATTTTGTAGTCCATTTGAGTATTTGGATCGGTCAGTGGTCGCGCGGTTTAAGGCGTTAGTACTTGAATCGAGGTGACTAGATGGAGTTGGTTCGAGCCCAGCTGCCGGTAGACCGTATATAAGCTATATTCGTGGAGAGGATTGACATCCTCTTTGTGGGTATGGTAGGGTGGAATAATGTTAGCTTGGGTCAATGTGAGGGATTGATGCCGGTTGATATTTGACTACCCCCCTAATTAATGAGGTTTTCCTCATTCCTGCACTGAATAGTGGTTAGGGCCTACCAACGTAAGTCGTTCCTCGGCGCAAATGCGGCCTGCTTAATAATAATATGCCGCCCCCTCTCCCGCACAAGTCTCCGACTTCTGGGCTAATCCCTGTGATTAGAATGAGGGGTAGAGATATTATTATTATATATTATTTGTTTGATTCACCCTGTATTATACAGGATTAACTATGACTATGTACAAATATTTTAAGAGGAGATAGAGAAAATTCAGAATTAACGGAATCACCCTTCAAAAAATTCCAAACTTATTTATAAAGCAAGAAAATTTTTTGTCAAAATTATATTAAATCCTTATTTAACGCCGCCTATGCGACTTATGCGCTACACGTTTACAGAATCAGAGTAGAAAATGTAGGCAACTAGCAACACGACTGTAAAATTTTCAGACAAGTCATAATTTAATTCCTATGTTTACTATGTGTTTACGTTGTACTTTTGTGTTCTTCTACAGTTTTTAGTGCCTTTTTTATTTTTTAAAAGTTTTATAGTTATTAAAAGAAATTTGTGTTGTTTGCAGATACTTTCCCACAATATAGATCCCTGATCTGGTTGTCTAGGTTATGGGACAAGCCTGTCGCGGATACATTAAAAGTTTTCTATTATCTATTCCTTTCGTTCGATTTTATTATAATAAATAGGTATTTTATCTAGCTGTACCTACGGGAAATGTGTTTTATCGGTAGTGAGTTGTTATAATGAATGAAAATGTTGTAGTTTTGCCAGTTTGTAACGAAATAATGCAAAGTCAATGCAAAATAGTGGAGCTAACTGAATGAACTGTTAACTGTTACCTATCTATCAGGTACTATTACTAATATCAATGTTAATTTTTGTCGTTTCTGCATTTACAAATACAGGATACAATATTTTGGAAAACATATGTAAAATTTTAACTGGTACATATCAGGAGTTACCAGAAAATATATAGTTCATAGCTCAACAATTTCTTATACTCTCTGTTGTCAACAGTAAACGTTGAACAGCCATTTTCGCTACACAAGTTAATATTAAGTGATAAACGTCACTGTTTCACTACAGAAAACTTAGAAAAGCACGTAATAATATGTTTTAACCACTTCTAATATGCCACGGAAACCTTGTCTCAACACTTAGATTTGTCGGGTAACTGTTGTCATTTTTACGTGTTATCTTCAAAATGCGTTTGTCGTCATTTGCGTTTGCAACATTTGACCAATGTAGAGCTAGCAAATATTCACTGTATCTATTTGCAATGAAAACGTATGTAAATGTAAGTGGATACAACAATGTCGTAGACTTTTTCTTGAGCGTGGAGTACCCTCGAGACACATTGCCCTCTGATTTTGGAACACCCTGTATTGATACTACACTTTTTTAATTTTCGCACCCTGTAAATTGAAAATTAAATAAATACAAAGTAGAAATATTCTGTAGCTTGTGTTACATCGACCGCCTGCAAGCAAACGCTTTCTGTCGGATAAACCAGAAACCACCCCTTTTACTACCACCTCCCAACCTACTAACTCCTGCGAACGCCCTCTCTGAGAACAGAGTCACATTAAGGGTGGACGTTAGCAGAACGCTTTGCGTTGTTATTCCTGCTGAAAAGGCTGTTTCAGCAGGAGAGAAGGAAGCTATCTCGCTACAAGAAAAATCGCTGTGGCGCTAGGATTCTATTTAACTCTAGCAGTATTCTCGAAGCGAGAAAATAAAGCAGGTGCCCTGTTTTTATTGACATTTGCTTTTTTATATCCGAAAAAAGTGAAAAGACTGTGCAATTCGAAAAGGTATTAAAATTTTATAAAAAATATCCATAAATATATCCCAAATATTGCAATTTAAACATACCTATATACAGGGTGTCCGGAAAGTAATGGGACCCAGCTTAAACATAGCTTCCTGTGATAAAATAGAACTGATTTAGATAAACCTAGCTTTGTCCAAAAGTGCCTCGTTTAGAAGTCACCGGGCTTCAAAGATTTTTTTTCTTGTTATGGGCATAATTAAGAAAATAAACGTCCAATCATGTTCAAATTTGGTACAATTATGTTTTAGATAAGTACAAGCATTGTGACGCAGTAAGTAGTGCCGCATATAGTAGAGGGCGCTCTTGGCAGTTTCTTTGCAATTAATTTTTGTACCCTTTTTGTTAATCTTATTCTGATACGCTTGACGAAAAACCATGATGAAGAAATTAAGTAGATCATTACAGCCCAGGCTTTGTTAGAGCTAAAAGCCGTGGCTGTAATGATTCTTCCCGCGTGGTATGTATACTACTTTATTCACAATCTCTTAGTTACGAGGTTTTTTAAAGAAAATTTGTTATCATAATTTAATATTTTTTTCGACAAAGATCTCCATGAAACTGTTGCTAGGCAAATTACCAGTTTATTGGTTTTGACAATTAAGTCAAAAAATATTCTTTCCGTTACGAAATTTGAATTTTTTGCTTAAACAAGTACATAATGTCTGATTTTGAAATAACCTGTACTCCTCCGGATGTCCGAGAAGCTGCAGACAATGCGCTTCACGAAATAATTCCAGAGAAAAACCAAGAAAGGTACGAGAAAAATTTTTCGTCTTACATTAAATGGTGCGCAATTAAGGATGTGCAACATACTTCATAAACGATACTGCTTGCATATTTTGTTGAAATGGGTAAAGAAAGTAAAGCTTCAACATTATGATCTCGATATTCGATGTTGCAAGCTATACTTAACATCAAGCAAAATAACAACATTAGCCAGTATGCCAAATTGCGAGCATTTTTGAAAAGGCAGAATGCTGGATATAAACCTGAAAAATCCATGTTTTCTCTGAAGAAAACATCAGTATCTTCTTAAATAAGGTTCCAGAGGAATATCTTGTTCAAAAGGTAATAATTATACCTACTATTGAATAATGTCAATTATGTGTTTAATTGTATATTTTACTTTAAGGTTGCTTTAATTATTGGCATATCTGGCGCCTGCAGATGCGATGAACTCCTAAATATGAAAATGGGTGATCTGGAATATTCAGAAAAGAGCATATTGATAGTTATTCCTGTAATAAAAACGTACACTTCCCGAACATTTGCAATTACGAAATCGGAATGGATAAAAATAATAAAGCAGTACTATGATCTTAGAGAAGACTGTAAAATATTCCAGGAGGTAATAGTATGAACCAAAATAAGCAGAAAAGTCTTAATAAACATGGGTCCGCAAAGTAATGGTTGCGGAGATATGGACCACTATTCGTTTTTCAAACATTTTATTTTATTAGGAATAAACCGGCAAAGGAAGCTTTTAGCAAACAAAAACAAAGTTATAGAAGATGTTCAAAGTGCCCTCCGTCCATTTCCAAGCAGGCACGACATCTTCGTCTCAACGATATTCGAATTCTTTCGAAAACACCCTCCTTGGTTTGGATTTCTTGACACTTTTGATTAATCCGTAGCTGCAGCTCTTCCAGGCTATTTACATGAATACCATACACGAATGTCTTCAAATATCCCCAAACAGAGAAATCTAGAGGGTTCAAATCGGGTGATCGTAGAGGCCATAAAACCATCTATGTGGAAAAGTTTGGTGTAAATACTCTCTAACGGCCATGGAAAAATGAGCTGGAACACCATCATGCTGGAACCACATTTGTTGCCTCTGATTCAAAGGAATGTCTTCCAAAAACTCATACAGTGTGTTCTGCAGAAAGTTAAGGTAAGCAGCGCCTGTTAATCGGTTTGGTAAAACAACAGGACCTAGAAACCTGTCACCTACAATACCCATCCAAATGTTTAATGAAAAACGTGCGTGATGTCCAGATTCTATTAGAGCATGAGGATTTTCGTCGGCCCAAATATGCGTATTGTGAAAATTAAACACTCAATTTCTTGTGAACCCGGCCTCATCAGTAAAAAGAATGTTTGCAAGAAAACGAGGGTCTTCAGCATCATGACGTAGAAACCAGCGGCAAAAAACCAAACGTGCTTGATGATCTTTTATTGGATTTTAGACCTGTACTCGTTGCACATGGTATGGATAAAGCAGTTGCTCGTGAAGGATTCTCCAAACAAGAGGACCACTAATTCCTACCTCGGCTGATATTCTCCGCACACTCGTACCTGGATTCTGCTCTACCAGTGCTAGAATTTCTTCTTCTGCTCTAGGAGTGGATACCGACCTTGGTCTTCCGGATAAATGGCACTGTTTGCTCAAGGAACCGATATCACGCAATCTTTGGTGAATTCTTCCAAACATGCGTTGTGAAGGAATCTGGCGATTTGGATAAGCGTCAACATAAAGACGTCGCGCTTCGGTGGCGTTGCCATGTCTGTTAATTCTGAGTAACCAGCCATAGCAAAAGAAAACTTGTGCACTGAGAACAACTGTCAAATACGTACTTTTTTTGTCACTAAACATCAACCAACTATTATAAGAAAATATACAACGTTTTTGAAAAATAAAAAAGGGGCTAAAAACATAAAACATTCCATATCTCCGCAACCGTTACTTTGCGGGCTCATGTTTATTGAGACTTTTCTGCTTATTTTGGTTCATACTATTACCTCCTTAAATATTTTACACTCTTTTTTAACACCCTGTATATTGCTAACCGATTGTGAATAAAAATATTTTCATTGTAACCGTTGATATTCGAAGGATGCCAGTAATACTTGAGACACCCTGTATAACCAGTCCGCGTCCATTGAAAATTTAGTCCCGCGGGGTCCGACGGCGACCCGTCGGCCGCCTAAGCCCCCTCGTCGGGCGTCCCGCCATACATCAAAATGGAAAACATGCTAATGTAGTTCCTTTCCAGTTTCCGTATCAGTCATGCACTGTATAATTGAATACATCAGCGCCGGTGTCCGTTGTCAGTCCGTAATAAAACACGATTTACATTCGGCGTATCGCAATCGCCATCGCCCCGTATTTATGGCAGCGAAATGTAGATATTCGGCGGCGGCGGCGGCGGCGGTGCTACCCACCCCAGGCCCGCTTGATTAATAGACTGCGATCCGCCCGTTTAGTAGTTCGTAAGTTTCGTACTAGGGGTCGGATGATCTGATAACGGCTCCACGCTCTGACGAAACTCCTAGCTGATTTAATGGGGATGCGGGGAGGATGGCGATTGTTTTTATGCTCGTCTCAGGAACGTTGTGTTATTTTGTACGGCGATAACAGATAAGGGGACTGGTATATGATTCAATATAACTAACAATATGTAGTGACGTATAAAATTAGGGAAACAGAATATACAGGGTGAACCTTAAATAAGGACAAATATTTTAACCAGCAATACAGTTCACTGTGTAGAACACATAATTAATAGTTAAAAAAAAAATCAGGAATAAAAAATTCAAATTTTAAATAAATTTCGTAATTTTTCAATAGAAAACTTGTTGAGAACCGCTGATCCGGGAGTCATGGTGGATGTGAATTCCACGACGTTGCCAGTGTTATACTAATGTCTTCGAATAGGCTCCAATAAAGTTGTATGTTTATTTATGAAAATGTTAATGGCCATTCCTATGCCTCACCAATAAATTTAAATATAAACCAGATTCTTTACTCATATAGTTATCCAGAATTTATTCATTATCCATTTTTACTACACTCCAAAACTGATTTATCAGAATACGTTATCGTTATCACTATCACTGATTATCACTACTTGACAAAAATGCTTTTAACATATCAACCTTTTCACTCTTTGAATAAAGCGCCATATTTCATTTAATCACACTGTATTTCACGAAAAATATTAATTGAATACGCAAGAGAAACTGCCCACGAAAATAATAAGATGATTTAAATACGTTTTATACGTTAGTGCCGCAACTGTTTAAACAGATGCGTCAAGCAGTCTATTACTTAAAGAAACCATTAGTTTAGTTCGGTTTTAGGAGATGCAAAAGTATCTCATATTAACTTTCAATTTACGTGTATTGAAATTATCAAATCCCTTTCCACAAATTTTACAGGTTTTGTTTCCACTTGTAACTTGCACACAGCTTATTTCTTTGCACTGGACCATATTTGTGCACCAGTATCAACATAACCTCTTTGTCGACCTCGACTATCAATCCTAGAGAGTGGGGCTGGTACGGGGCAGGGTTGGGATTGCTATTACAATCGTAACAGATCTATTACAATTCATAGACTGTCATTACGCTATTACCACCACTGTGATTACGACAAACCAGAAATTATGCTGGATCTATTACAAACTAAAGAAAACAGGTAAATTCTATTACACTTTTCGGTTTCTTAATTTTATTAATAAAGAGTACGTGATTGACAAATAATCCTTTTCTATGAGCCCTCTGCAAATAACTGATAACAAAAAATAACTGATTATTCGGTTATTGCAATAACCGAAATCACTCGGTTATCAGTTATATGAGTAACGAATTATGTATTAGATTTTTTTTTTCACTGTTCACTAGGGTTGCCACCTTTTCATATGCTCAAGTAGGATATTCTTATCTTTTATATTCTTCTTTTTACGTTCAATCGTTATTTGCAATTTAATGCAATATATAGTGCAAACATTTACTGTAGTATATAGTTATTTCTTATTCTCAGTTGCAGTTTTTTAAATATTTTCATGAAAATATAATGAATTATTCATTTGTTTATATGACGTAAGTCGTCTGACTTCTTGCCGCCACTATAACAAACAACGAAAAACTGTAGTAGCCATAGATCAAAATAAAATTTTGTGTTGACGGAACAGTCGTAAAATAATTTTTGACAAATTGAAAACATTTTTTTATGTAAATGCAACATATCGAAGATTTGTATTGTTTATTTTAAATATATAAATTTACCCATACGAAAAGAATTGTCACGGAATTTGCCCCACTCACTCCCAAACTTACGACTGTGGCACCGCGAATTGCCTAAGATTGCCCCGATCGCCCCTACGCCATTCTGGTAAACAAACAACATGCGTGAATCGAGGCGTTACTAGAAAATCGTAGAAACGACGAGAAGCGTTCCAGTCGTACGAGAAAAGGGATCTAGAGATACTGGAATATACCTGGAATATTCCTTAGGTCTATAAAAGAAGAATAAACGGCCGAGTTAGTTAGTCTTGTATTAGTCTTGTGTTACAGTCTGAAGTGAAGTGTTTATTTAGAGAGATCAAAGCGATTTAGATAGCGATTAATTAAATAAGTGTTTAGTTGACCTGTAATTAGTAGTGTTCAGTAGTTAATAAAGAAGTAATTAATTAACGGATTGTTTTTCTGGAAGTGAAAGAAAAGACGGATTGGGAAATCCGTGACAATTTGGTGTCGGAAGTGGATTTAGTTGGAAGTTTTAAAGAGCTTTCTGGAACCCTGTCCACAAAGTGGGATTTGAGTGGAAGTTTGAAGAACTTTCTGGAACCCTGTGCGTGAGTGGGTTTAAGTGGAAGTTGGAGGAACTTTCTAGAACTTTGTACAGGAGTGAGACAAATACCCAAGTGTGATATATCACCGCACTCGTCGTGACTCAAGGAAGTGAACGGTGGTATTCGCGAAGGACAATCTCGAACATTCTAGAACTTTGTACGGGAGTGAGACAAATACCCAAGTGTGATATATCACCGCACTCGTCTTGACTTAAGGAAGCGAACGGTGTTATTCGCGAAGGACAATCTCGAACATTCTAGAACTTTGTACGGGAGTGCGACAAAGACCCAAGTGTGACATATCACTGCACTCGTCGTGACTTAAGGAAGTGAACGGTGGTATTTGCGAAGGACAATCTCGAACATTCTAGAACTTTCTACCGAAGTGAGACAAAGACCCAAGTGTGACATATCACTGCACTCGTCGTGACTCAAGGAAGTGAACGGTGGTATTCGCGAAGGACAATCTCGAACATTCTAGAACTTTGTACGGGAGTGAGACAAATACCCAAGTGTGATATATCACCGCACTCGTCTTGACTTAAGGAAGCGAACGGTGTTATTCGCGAAGGACAATCTCGAACATTCTAGAACTTTGTACGGGAGTGCGACAAAGACCCAAGTGTGACATATCACTGCACTCGTCGTGACTCAAGGAAGTGAACGGTGGTATTCGCGAAGGACAATCTCGAACATTCTAGAACTTTGTACAGGAGTGAGACAAATACCCAAGTGTGATATATCACCGCACTCGTCGTGACTCAAGGAAGTGAACGGTGGTATTCGCGAAGGAAAATCTCGAACATTCTAGAACTTTGTACGGGAGTGCGACAAAGACCCAAGTGTGACATATCACTGCACTCGTCGTGACTCAAGGAAGTGAAAGGTGGTATTTGCGAAAGACATTCTCGAACATTCTAGAACTTTGTACGGGAGTAAGACAAAGACCCAAGTGTGACATATCGCCGCACTCGTCGTGACTTAAGGAAGTGAACGGTACTATTTGCGAAGGACATTCTCGAACATTCTAGAACTTTATACCGAAGTGAGACAAAGACCCAAGTGCGACATATCACTGCACTCGTCGTGACTTAAGGAAGTGAACGGTGTTATTCGCGAAGGACAATCTCGAACATTCTAGAACTTTATACCAAAGTGAGACAAAGACCCAAGTGTGGCATATCACTGCACTCGTTTCATTGTAAGGAAGGCAACGGTGATATCTAGAAATACATTCGTGGACATTCTAGAACTTTCCAAATAGAGTGCATGCCTGTAACTAGAAGCCAAGTCAATATGGATGCACAACTGGCAAAACTGTTAGAAATGATGCAAACAATGCAAAGTAAAATGGAAGACCAGGCGAAAACGATGCAGGAGAAGTTAGAGGAACAAGGACGGACGATGCAAGAAAAATTTGAAGAACAAGGGCACCAGACAAAGACGACACAAGAAAAATTAGAAGAACAGGGACAAACAATAGAAAAGAAATTAGAAGAACAAGGGTGTAAAATGAAAGATCAAATACAGACGATACAACAGGAAATGAGAGATCAGACGAAAGAAATGCAGACAAAGTTAGAAAAATTGGAGAACACACTAGAAGAAAAACTAGAGGAGCAGTCACATAAAGTGGAAAAACAAGTAGAAGAGAAACTGGTAGAACAAAGAAAAGAAATCAACGAAGAACTGTTAGCACAAAAACAGGAAATACACGAAGAAATAAACCAGGTCAGAGAAGAGCTTCAACATAAATTAGACAAGATAGCAAAGGAGGGCGTAATCAAATCAGAAGGACCTGTTATCCGAACTCAGAAGACGAGACCCCCTGAATTCGACGGCAAGGTTTCCTGGAATGTATATCTGCGTCAGTTTGAAGCAGCAGCTGCAGCAAACGAATGGTCTGACTATGAAAAGGCTACAGCTCTGATAGTTGCTCTACGAGGGGAAGCCCTTGACGTCTTACAAGGAGTTCCTGCTGGGCAGCAGAATAACTACGACATTCTAAAACAGCATATGGAAATGAGATATGGGGATAAGCACCTGCAGCAAGTGTACCAGGCACAATTGAAAATCGTCACCAGCAGAGTGGAGAGAATTTACAACATTTTGAGACAGACGTTGCTCGACTGGTTCGATTGGCATATCCAACAGCCCCGTCCGAATTTGTAGACCAGCTCTCCATCCAAGTGTTTATCGACGGCCTAAGAGATTGCGAAACACAGCAGGCACTACGGCTTGCTAGACCTAAAACGTTGAATGACGCCCTTTCGCATGCACTGGAATTCGAGGCAGCAAAGATGGCATCCGGTAGACATGTTAAAGTTCGACCATCAGTGATACCAGCGATAGTATGGCAAATGGAGACATAATCAAAACGTTGAAGGAGGTCATTGAGAAATTCAGCCCAACTACCAATCCGAAGAGAGAACAACCTGATAGTCGAAAGGATCGCCTTCTTAAATGCTGGAACTGTGGACAGACAGGACATCTAAAGAGACAGTGTAGGGCCCCAGTCGCGGATCAGCCAAAGCGCGACTCCCAAACGGCACCTGCACAGGAAAACTAGGGTCAGCCGGCTTGACGGGGCAAAAGCCGGCTGCGTCCTCCTACCATGCCCCACGAGAAGAAATTACGTTGTCACGTCTCCAGGACTCTGACTCCTTGCTAGTAGAGGGCATTATTTTTGGTCGTATGTTCCTATGGTAATCGACACTGGAGCAGCAAGAACTATTGTACGACCGGATATTATTGGCGATTGGCGTATTAAGAACCCTGCCAAACGTTATGTCCTTACAACAGCCAATGGACAACAACTGCCAGTCAAGGGGGAATGTGAGCTTGAAGTAGAATTAGGAGACGTCAAGTTCAAACACAGAGCCCTGGTAGCAGACATATCGGACAATGTCATACTCGGACTAGACTTACTACGAGCAAAGGGGGTAAACTTAGATTTGAATGCTGGTACGCTACGGATAATGGGTGAGGAAGTAGTGCTAACGACCACCACTGAGAATAACGCTGTACGGAGACTCGTTGTTAAAGAAGATGTGGTACTACCTGGTCAGACCGAAACATTGGTTGCCACTGTAATGGATGGGGAAATGTCTTGTAGTGTTGGAGTGGTGGAACCCAGTAATCCGGATCTGTTCAATAAATCTATAGTCACCGGCCGCACCCTGATTAAACCAGAGAAAACGACAATAGTACGGGTAGTTAACCTGAAAACCTTTCCACAGAAAATTACAAAGGGAACTGAAGTAGGAGTCTGTGAACCTGTTACCATGGTCAGAACACTCAAAGAAAACAACGAAATGGAGAAGAAACCAAACAAGACCAGTCTACCGGAATGTCTAAGGGACATCCTGGATAGGGCCAAAGAAAGATTAACAGAGATGGAGGTGGAACAACTGGAAGAGCTGCTAAGTGAAAATGAAGATGTGTTTGCACTTAAACCAGGCGACTTTGGGAGAACAAATGTAGTGAAGCATCGAATCGATACTGGTTCATCATCTCCTATAAAGCAGCCACCACGAGGACTTCCACTAGCCAAGCGAGAAGAAGTTAACAAGATGTTAATCGAGATGCAAAATCAAGGCACCATAGAGCCATCTCAGAGTCCTTGGGCTTCTCCTGTAGTCCTGGTCAAGAAGAAAGACGGCTCCACCCGATTTTGTGTGGACTACAGAAAATTAAATGACGTCACCAAGAAAGACAGTTACCCACTACCAAGAATTGACGATACTCACACCTTGGCTGGTGCGCAATGGTTTTCCACTTTGGATTTAAAGAGTGGATATTGGCAAGTCGAGGTCAGCCCAGAAGACAAGGAAAAGACAGCATTCACTACCGGAAATGGATTGTGGCAGTTCAATGTAATGCCATTTGGTCTATGTAATGCCCTGCCACTTTTGAACGACTGATGGAAACTGTACTTCATGGCCTGCATTGGGAGACCTGCTTGATTTACTTGGACGACGTGGTGGTGCTGGGACGCTCTTTCCAGGAGCACCTAAAGAACGTGTCCGAAGTGTTCAAGAAGTTGAAAGCAGCAAACCTGAAGTTGAACCCGAAGAAGTGCAGTCTGTTCCAAAAGGAGGTTAGATACTTAGGCCACATTATTACTCCAAACGGTGTGAAAACAGACCCGGAGAAGACAGAGTGCATAAAGAACTGGCCGGTTCCTAAAGACAAACATCAAGTTCGAAGTTTTCTTGGCCTATGCACATACTATCGACGATTCGTCCAAGGATTCTCGGACATTGCCAAGCCTCTTCATAAACTCACAGAAGACAACATCCCGTTCGAATGGACGCCGAAATGCCAGCAAGCCTTTGAGACGCTGAAAGAGGCCCTCTGCACTACCCCGATTTTGACATACCCAATACCTGAACCATTTATAGTGGACACGGACGCAAGCAACATTGGAATTGGCGGAGTTCTTTCCCAAATACAGATGGCCAAGAGCGAGTAGTGGGCTACTTCAGCAAAGTCCTATCAAAAGCCGAAAAGAACTATTGTGTGACTCGGAAAGAATTGCTTGCCATCGTCAAGAGTCTAGAACACTTTCACAAATACTTGTATGGCCAAGAATTCCTCCTCAGAACGGATCACGCTTCCTTAAATGGCTGCTCCAGTTTAAGAACCCTGAAGGACAGATGGCCAGGTGGCTGGAACGGCTGCAAGAATATCACTTTGTTGTTGAACATCGAGCCGGCAGGAAACATGGAAATGCAGATGCCCTTTCTAGGAGACCCTGTCCTGTCAACTGCAAGCACTGTAGTAGTCTTGAAAGGAAAGAGGACATCTCATCAGTTCCTTGCAAGGTGGTAGCAGCCCAACCTGAAGACAGATGGAGTTCAGCGGCGATTCGGGAAGACCAGCAAGCTGACTGTGACATCAAGCCGTTATTAGACTGGAAAGAAGCCAACAACCGACCCTCATGGGCTGAAGTCAGCAGTAAAAGCCCAACATTAAAGAGCTATTGGGCTCAATGGAATTCCTTGGTGTTGGAAGACGGTGTCCTAAAAAGAGCATGGGAGAACAATGACGGAACGGAGGTCAAGAAACAAGTACTACTCCCGAGGGCCCGGGTCAAGGAAGTGCTGCAGGAAGTACATGGAGGTACTGGTGGTGGACATTTCGGTATCAATAGGACTCTACAGAAGATTAGGGAGCGTTTCTACTGGTTGAGTTGTAGGACGGATGTAGAAGATTGGTGCCGAAAATGTGACATATGTGCAGCCAGCAAGGGACCGAAGACCCGTTCCAGAGGCAAAATGCGCCAGTACATCGTAGGAGCACCGTTCGAGAGAATTGCCATTGATATCGCTGGCCCATTTCCGAAAACTCAAAATGGAAACCGATATCTGTTAGTCGCCATGGACTACTTCAGCAAATGGCCGGAAGTATACCCCTTCCCAATCAAGAGACCACAACCGTAGCAGAAGCGCTAGTCAACAACCTGTTCTGCAGATTTGGTGTGCCCATGGAACTGCATTCAGATCAGGGCAGAAATTTCGAATCAGGTGTGTTCCGAAAGGTCTGCGAGCTTATGGGAATCCGGAAAACCAGGACCACCCCACTGCATCCCCAGTCAGATGGTATGGTGGAACGCTTCAACGCCACACTAGAAACCAATCTGAGGATGTTTGTGAACGAAAACCAGACAGACTGGGACAAGCTCATTCCACTCTTCCTGTTAGCTTACCGCTCAGCTGTCCATGAAACTACTGGGAAGACTCCCGCAAGGATCATCTTTGGAAGAGAGCTTCGCCTTCCCGCAGATTTGGTATTTGGTCGTCCTGCGGAACAGCCCACAGAGCCAGACACTTATACCCATGAGCTAGAACGAAGACTAGCAGCCGTACACGACCAAGTCAGAACTCGAATGCGACTAGAGAGCGATCGCATGAAGACTCGATACGACGTCCGGGCCAATACAGTCGGATTCCAACAAGGTGACCTGGTGTGGCTGTACAACCCCACGCGGAAGAAAGGAAGATCGCCTAAACTACAGAACCGTTGGGAGGGCCCCACAGTCATTAAAAGAATCAATGATGTCGTCTACCGGATACAGAGGACTCCCAGGAGTAAGATGAAGGTCGTCCATCTGGAGCGTCTGTCCCCGTATAGAGGTGTATCCGATCGGGACGATCGGTCCTAAGGAGGGGGCAGTGTCACGGAATTTGCCCCACTCACTCCCAAACTTACGACTGTGGCACCGCGAATTGCCTAAGATTGCCCCGATCGCCCCTACGCCATTCTGGTAAACAAACAACATGCGTGAATCGAGGCGTTACTAGAAAATCGTAGAAACGACGAGAAGCGTTCCAGTCGTACGAGAAAAGGGATCTAGAGATACTGGAATATACCTGGAATATTCCTTAGGTCTATAAAAGAAGAATAAACGGCCGAGTTAGTTAGTCTTGTATTAGTCTTGTGTTACAGTCTGAAGTGAAGTGTTTATTTAGAGAGATCAAAGCGATTTAGATAGCGATTAATTAAATAAGTGTTTAGTTGACCTGTAATTAGTAGTGTTCAGTAGTTAATAAAGAAGTAATTAATTAACGGATTGTTTTTCTGGAAGTGAAAGAAAAGACGGATTGGGAAATCCGTGACAGTATATATTTATGTATTTAAAATAAAACATTTACATATAAACTACAAAAATATAGTTATATGTCTGGCTGCTGAGAATTTATGTAACCATCACTCGAGTTATCAATCGGTTTTTGATATCACTTAAATACTCAGTATTCGGTTATGGAAATAACTCGGTTTTTCCCAACACTAGACCATAGACAAAATATAAACCATAGAAAACCACTAAAATTAAATTTATTTGCAGAAATCTGCAGTAAAAAAAATCTATTACATTTTGCATGCAGATGTCATTACAAATCTATTGTAGTTCTGTCCCAACCCTGGTACGGGGCATTTCACCTACAGCTCGTGTCATCTACCTGTTACCTGTGCCTGCGGCACTAGTTTCCTTTTTGTATGCGATTGACATTGATATTGAGCGCATACATTAAGCTAGTTATTTTGTTATTCCACTACGAAGTACTAAATGGTTAGCACTGACACGTTGTTTGAGGTTATGTGACGAAAATTAACTCTAAGGTGTTATTTGAAAATCATATTATTTTTGTTATTCTTCATACAATAATTTAACACTTCTGAAATGTGGATAACTGTTTCAATAGTTGGCTTTTCAGTAAGTAGGTGAGCTTTTATGCACGTTTATGGATAATTTTTGGAATCATTGAACAAAGTAACTTCCTAAACACTTTAATTGATAGTATCGAACTTGGGGAAATTCATATTTTAATAGTTTATGATAATTTTACTTTACTTATGTTAAAAACAAGTGTTTTTAAATTAGAAACAACAGCAAAATTTGAATTTACGTTAAAAAAGTATTTATCTTACAGACGATATGGCAACCTCGCCTTCAGTAAATCATATGGTTTATTTTATTAGGTTACATCAGTGGTCTATTTGGTCAGCGGTCCTCAAAATGTGGGTATTTTTTAAAAATATATCTGTAAATATTTGAAATTATTAGAAACGACTTTTACTAGACTTATCTATATGACGAACTACATCTGACGAATGACTCTAGCTGTTGCTATAGGTTTTCCAGGTGTAATTCAATGCTTAGCCCGCAGAGTAGTTGTTTCTTGGAATTCCGTGTTTGCAAAATATCGTTTCTCGCCGAACGCGATAAAAGTCGACAGCTTTCAATGGTGTCTACTGTATGTAGAACGCTTCGTGCCTGTGACATTTTCAGTCCGGCATGGAGTAGCGAACGGCCGATAGATGTAGTTAGTTCTACACCGCGTACTCATGGTCCCTTCTGTCGGGTTAGACAGACGAAAGCAGCTAGGATTATTCGTCGGATACCTCACCTATGGCATACTGATGAGAGCTAATAAGCTCGAAACCGGTATATGTCTGGTGGTCGTCTGACGAATGACTCTAGCTGTTGCTATAGGTTTTCCAGGTGTAATTCAATGCTGGTCGGGGCATTAGCCCGCAGAGTAGTTGTTTCCTGGAATTCCGTGTTTGCAAAATATCGTTTCTCGCCGAACGCGATAAAGGTCGACAGCTTTCAATGGTGTCTACTGCATGTAGAACGCTTCGTGCCTGTGACATTTTCAGTCCGGCATGGAGTAGCGAACGGCCGATAGATGTAGTTAGTTCTACACCGCGTACCATAAAAATATTACTTAAAATTGGTGATAATGATGAGCCCATTGCCATTCTGAAATTTTGTTGATAAATATGTTGTTTTTATACATAGACTTAGTACCTAATTCCATTATACATCCTACATTTAATTTTGTCCTGTTTGCCAAATTGATATCATTTTCCAGTTTATTTTTATTTATTTTTTTTATGTATAATTATACAGGGTTAACTATGACTAAGTACAAAAATTTTAACCACGTGCTCAGGAGGCCTAAAAGACAATAAAAATTTATTTCGGAATTCTAGGTCCATGTTAAAAATTGGGCAAAACCCTCTTTCCTACGGAAAGTCGGCGCCTATGTCATCAGTCATCGCCCAAGATGGCTACATATGTCAACTAGGCATATGTTCTGTGCAACTAGGTACCATGCGGTCGTTTCTCACAACGTTCCAACGTTGCCGAATGTAGAAACAACGAAAGTAAACATTTTTATTAATAATAATACCTAAGTACCTGATAGATAACAGTTAATCCGGTTAGCTACAGTATTTTGCATTCGTTTTTCGTTCCTTCGTTCCAAACTGCCAAAACTTCATTTTCACTCTTTACAGGTCCGTCAGAATTACTCGCCACAAAATACACACGCGTAGATGCAGTTAATAAAATTGCCCATTTATTTTAAGAAAATTGATTGAAAGAAATACTAACAGAAAACTTTGAATACACCCGTGGCAGTTTTTAATTTATAAAATTTTGTCCGATAACGGTCACTCAACTGCATTGCTCTCAACTATAGGAAATATCTTCACGTACGTTTAAATAAAATTGTGGAAAACTACACTGTCCCAATATATCGCAACCATCCATTATTTAATGAATAAAACGTTTAAAACTGAAACTGTCACTAAAAACGGAAGACTAAAATTACATTGTCAACGCCACCGTTCAGTCTTCAGTCCGCCTACACCGAGAACTTAATATTCTTCAGATAAATATTCTTATGGCAATCAATATAATCAATATTATCTTCTTTTATGTACGATCGTGGGTTTCTTCATTCTAGTATTGTTTTGACACTTCCTCCGTGACATGGGGTTACACGCACATAGCACTTGTCAATCGATATAAACCTATACTGTGTTGTTGGTTGCATTATTTCTAATACTCTACAAATGTCAAACAGCCGTAGTGGGGTAGTGGACAAAAAAGTAATATTACAGAGCACTGTGAACGCCTCGGAAATTTAAAATAACAATACTACAATATTATTATATGCAAACATGGTCGATTATTGTATGGACAATTATTTTGTTAATAAAAATTTCTTAGTAAGTAGGCATAAATATGTTTTGTAAAATGTAGATCAGAAAGAATGTAAGAAGAAGAAGAAGAGGTGTGTCAGAGTTGAGTTGTTGTTGTAAAGATAGATAGGAAGTGCGAAATATAGAAAGTAGTAAAACGTTGTTGGGTATTTATTTAATTAACAAAGAAAATATTAACCTAACAATTGTTAATATCGTTAATCGTTACTATTATTAGTTTTCAGTATTTGCTTTTCGCACATTCAAATTCGTGTAATCGCGGAAATTACGGATATGGTACTAATTTATTGGAAGTGCGACGAAAGTGAATATCGTGCAGCAGCAGAATATCAAAGACGTTTTCCAAATAGACGGAATATGCCAAATCCTCGTACATTTGTACGAATTGTACAACGTCCACGAATGTTGTTTTACACGTGCTGATGTTTTAAATACGTATGTACATAACTTGAAAATAAAAAAGAACAAATTTCATACTTTTTAAAATTCCTTGAAACTTCTTTACTTAGTGACATAAAAATAAAGCATTTTTAAACAACAATAGATATACCTACAGAAAAAAAGTAGTCCTGGAAGTATCAGTAAGGTAGGTTTTACTCTCAGTGCTACCATATCGTGTTTCTCATTAAATAATCTAGTATTTTGTAAATTAAACTTTCTTTAAAAGCGCCGTAAATCGTTACACGTGGCAACGCGGTACTCTGTCACTACCTTTGACAACTTTCACTTTGGCAGAACGTACCTAACCTCGAAGCTGACAGGCGGCATAGTCGCCGAGAAATTAGGGGTTAATAAGGTTTTGAAAAAATTTTTTTCGCTTTATAAATAAGTTTAGAATTTTTTGAAGGGTGATACCGTTAATTCTGATTTTTCCTATCCCTCTTAAAATATTTGTACTAAATCATAGTTAACCCTGTATATAAACAATTGGGTTGCACTTACACTGTTACACATTTGTTTACATTTAACATCAAATAATTATTCTTACACCAGTTTTCCAATTCATACACTCATTTTGTCACTCATTCCTCCGAAATAACCAAACAAATACCTACACTGACATCCTGCTCGTTTCAGCGGATCAATTCCAATCCCTACATCGCCCCTCGTCATTATTACAAGACTTTTCCTAGCAACAATTCGCTTAGTCAACCAGTCCCGCTCCCCGAGATGCACTTCCTCCAGTTAACTACTGTCCGCACCATTAGCGTAATCCCATGCATCACAATTAAAACGCATCGCAAATAAAAATAAATACACGCGTGTCCCCGAGAGGGCATATGTTTCCAGCCATTTACCGAATTAGGGCATGATCCGAACATCATTACAGTGCGTCTAGCTGGGGTGGCCGGCCTTCCCACGGCCGACTTGATGCGTGCCGGCGACCGCTAACCAAACAAAAACCTCCCCCGACCCTGCAATTAACGGCGATTGTGAGCAAAGTGAGCAATGTCACAATTTATTTGCGAGGTATGACTGGAAAAAAACGCGTGAAACGCGTGGTTTCTTAATTGGATGGGAACGTCAACAGGGGGGTGGGATCATGGGTTCATCAGTGTGTAAAGGTACCAGAAGATATAAGTGAAACAATGACTGTTAGCCCATACATTTTATATTGGATGCATGAATCTATATTATTAAAATCTGAGCAGAATAAATACACAATCGTTGATTGTTTCTTCATCAATTGTCTCCGAAATTGGTTCAAATGAAAGGGGTTAGTACGTGGTGTTAAATGAGACGAGGAAAGCTCCATCTTCAATCGAAAGTATGTATTATCTATAAGATTTGACAGAACTAATGACGTCATGAATTATACACACAACGTGTCTTGGAAAAGAAAAGTCTTGGACTCTCCTCATTCTTATTAAAGAAATCTTTTTGTCACAAAAATTAAATACATTTATAAAAGTACATTGTTTTCTGAATCTTTTTTTATGAAAATTACTTAGAAAATTAAAAACCAGCAAATGTGTGTCATTCTTGACAAAAGTTATTAAATCAAAATGAAGTAAGAAAGCAAGTTCTCTACTTAGTTTGGTTGTCGCTCTCTTCTTCAGAAGATCTGAACTTCAGTTTCAGAACACTTTCAGATCTTCTGAAGAAGAGAGCTACATGTCTCTCGAAACGGCAAGAGTCCTAAACCGATGACGTGGCCAACAGCCCGGAACAGCCAAATAAAGTTCTCTACTTGACTAATAGTCGGTATGGCCTCCACCATGTTCCAATAGCATATTGACACGTTTGTGCATTGAGATAATCAAGCGATCACTTGCGGAATATTGTTCCATTCTGCTTCTGCCGTCGCGACTAACTCATCTGCAGTCTCAGGTGGAAGAATTTAATTGTGAATGGCTCTAGCAACAAAATCCCACATATTTTTAATAGGATTCATGTCAGGTGAGTCGGCGGGCCTAATCTATTGATATGTCCTGCTTCGAGTGTCTCTTGAACCATTCCTGCGCGATGTGGTCGAGGGCTGTCGTTCATAAACACAAAGTTTTCAGCTAATTCATTACGTAGGGGGTAGATAATGGGCGTAATAACTTGTTCGATATAAATTTGACTGGTCATATTCTGTAGTATGCGAATTAATGCATTGCATAATGCACCCCAAAACATTACGGTAGTCGCTTCATTCGGAGCAACTTCACGGGAAAAATGAAGTCGCTGTTGACAACCTTGTTCTCTCCAAACTCTTTGTCGATTGTCTTCAGTAATCAGTCCAATAATTCTGGTTTCGTCTGTAAATAAGACCCACAGCCGCTGGCGTAAAAACTAACCCCTATGTTCTCGCGCCCACTGGAGACGGGCAGTACGATGTCTTGGAAGCATAGTAGGGACCCGTAATGGTCTTCTAGCTCGTATATTTGTGTTGTGAAGTCGTCTTCGAATAGTAGGTGTCGATATAACATGACGAAACGTACCTTGAAAGTGAGCCCTGAGAGCTGAAGCTGAAGATGTGCGGTGTCAACGGGCATATTGCACCAAATACCGATCCTCCCTTTCATTAGATACTCGAGGACGTCCACTACGTGGTCTGTTTTCCACTGTATCAAATTCTTCATATCTGTGTACAATTCGTACAACAGATGATCTAGGAATGCCCAACATGTTCGATATCTGATGATTAGAATGTCCTGTATCATGTAAAGCAGTCATTCTTGCTCGGGTAAACGCAGAAATTTCACGTCCTGGCATTATAATGTACAAAAATTCAAAGAAACACTTGGCTCAGTACACTGCCAAACTGACCAGATTTATAAAAATATTGGTAATAAATTAAAGGTTCACGGTCTGCAATTTTTGTTTTTTTTTTTGTTCCCTAAGTACATGTACTTTTTACCACTTTAAGAAAAACCACTAAGTTTAATCGAATTATTTTATATACCCGGGTCCAAGACTTTTGACGTTGTGTGTATTTTTAGATACCCAAATTATTGGGTATCGAGTTTAATCATGTTATTTATTCTTAATGACATATATGCATTTTAAACAACGAGCATTCAATTGTTTTCCAATTACTACTTGATTCTTCCACCGCTAATGTGATTTTTAGGTGGTATTTCTTTTGAGCCTCTTTAGGACGATATTGCTTACAAGTTTTAAACGAGAAGTAATACAGAAAAATGTCTCTAATAAATGTTTATTAGAAAGAAGGGAGCTTTTTAAGAGGAAAACAAATAGGGTATGTTTCTAGAAAAAATATAATTGAATATACCTCATCCCATTTAACACCACAGTGTTCCAAATTTAATTAAAATTTTTTGATTTTGTTTAATTTCATTTACATTCAAACATTTATTTTGGATAAGTTCTCAATCACCCTGTGTATTTGTTTTACTTCAGTACCTTTGAATATTAGCAGGTGACATGATATAATATTTCTGTTATTTGTTACACTCTATATTATTCAGTTCTTAAATGTCTAAAATTATTTGTGTTCGTAGAAAACACTATTTCAAGAATATGGCACCCTTAAAGCGAATTACCAAGTCAAAAATTTATTCTCGTTAGTATTACGTGGTAGCCTGACGATTATTCAAACAGTACCTACGCGTTGTATCTTGAAACGTTATCCAAATACAAAGCCGCGAATATGCCGGCTTATTAAGGTTTCCTGTAACATGTATTAATTAAAGGGAAAATATTGAATTTTAATTGCAAATTAGCGTCTGATTCCAGATACGTCGGCACGTATTTCGAGGGTGTTAATTCTAATCTGGTTTTTGAGTCTATACATCGTGATAATGTCCAAGGAAATTTACAATTTTTACAGTACTCTGGGCAGGTGAAAAGTGTTGACAGTGTTACACTAAAAGAAAATATTACACGGCTAAATGTTTCTCCTTGATAAAATTAGAACTAGAAAGGTGGCAAGTCGGCTATCGCCGACTTGACGTTTCTTCGGGCTAAATCCCTCTGGCCGCGCTGCGCGCGTCATGACCACCGCTGCGTAGTGCTTTTTACTTAATTTCCATTACTGCGCGCGGCTCTACTCCTGTGAATAATAAAATGTAAACGTGACTTTATGCGGCGCTCTATAATTTAGAAGAGTGGTTGGCATATTTTGGTACTTTTTAGTGTTTTCTCGAGTTTGGTTAATTTTTTTTCAACATCCTGTATCTTAAATATCGGATCGGGTCGTTTTTATGTGATGCTAAAAGTTTAATCAAAAATGATTTTTTCAATTCCATGAATTTAAAGGGTTCGTTATTTTTAAACACTTTGTATTTGCTTCATTAGTTAGTGTCATAATAAATCCTAGTGGAAGTTTCATCAAAAAAAAAAAAATAATAATTCCCTTAATTTTGAGTTTTTTTGCGGCAACATTTTTTTCAACCCCTTGTATACGGAACAGTCTTTCGCACGTTCTACAACCGTTCCAAAGCGAAAAAACCGAAAATTTGTAATTTTGTAACATAGTTTTGCATATTTTACAGTTGTAGTTTTATTTTTGAAATGTATTTGTAGACAAACTATTCCTTAGACATTTTTTTCACAAGTGTTTTTTATTGCTTTTAGTCAGATATATATACAGCCTTAAAATTATGGCAATCATATTCCAAACACCCTGTATAGACACAGACTGACTGGAAAAACACATTCTGCACACATTTTTGAACTAAGACGTTCAATTACTATCAAACTTCTTTCCGACAAAACAAAATCAGGTTAGTTTGGCCACTGTTTGTAAGAACAGGAAAGGAAGTCTTATTGTATGGAAAGAATTAATTTCCCATTTATCGCCCTAATTACACAATTTGGAAAAAAAGCATTGTCGACCAAAGAAACAACAATTAAAAAACTGCAATTAGTCACGGGAAGAATGGCCCTACTCGCGTTTTTTTGCGACTCGAGACCCCACGAGAAATTACTCGTTTTTATCTCGACAAAATGCGATAGAAAAAAAAGCGAGGAGATCGCGTCTCGGCAGGCGGCGCTGACTTCCTGTGAGATAATGATAATTACAACTGACAAGTACTCTTAATTTTTAAACGGACGCCTGTTTTCCTCATTGTTGTTTTACAACGCTTTAACTTCTGGCCGGGAATGGATGGGGAGGCCTCGCTGAAGGCAGGACAGGACTCGCAAAATCGGTACAAAATAGATTTCACAAAAAAAAAATTGTATAGAAAATTTCACACCTCTACTTTGACAGTTGAGAACGTAAACGTATAAGATCTATACATTGGCATCTCACCTATATACGAAATATGGTGGCGTCGTGTTACTTGTAAAAATTATATTTCTACTATCTGCAGTGACCTTAAATTGCCAAAGCACGATAGATTGAACTACTGAGTTTTAGCATTTGATGTAACTAAAGTTGGTAATTTTTTTATTAAACGAAATATGGTATATACCAGCAAAATTCAACAAATTATTTCCATATACTTGCTTCTGATTTTCTAGAGTTATCTGGTATTAGGTTTTGAATTTCTTGTCTAATAACTTGTTGATTTTCTTGATTAAATCGCTATACACTTACTAAACTCAACGTACTAGTAACTGACATCTACTGTGACAGAATCGTTTAAATAGAAATCACAATTCAACATATGTCAACAACAACAATACCTTGGCTCTTGGGACCCTATGCTTATTTAACAAAATTACCTTAATTTTAACCATAAAATACGCCCCTAAATGTTCTGCACACAATGGGAAAGTCGTACGAAATATTCTTCAACAAATTCACAACTGTCAAATGCTTTACGTTGACGTTTGTCATTCGCGTTTGACTCGTATTCGGTTGCTCAATCTAAACTGACTCCAGCGGCGAAAACGATCCGCTTATATAGGTTTTTAGGGTTCTAGAAGTTTTCGGCGGTCTGGAGAATCAAATAGAATGTGGCCGAGAATGTTCCAGAAAACGTCAAAATAAAGGCATCACAAAAATTATAAATTCTAACATAAACAGGAACGTAATTTACAAACTAACGAGGTAGGTGAGCTTCAATTATAAGTTCTAACGTAAACAGGAACATAATTAACAAACTGAAAAGGTAGCTGAGCTTACGTAACATTATTATTATTATTCCGTGAAGGTTTTATTTTCAGTTACGTAAATATGTAGATAATACACATAATATAAATAACGACTTGTTTCCACTGGGCCAACGTTCCCAGTCCGGCTCTGGCCGAGGGCCAGAATCTCGCCAGTCATCCTTTCGGCGGTAGGTGGTGCGATAAGGGACGGCCGGGGTGTCGATAAAGGACTCTAAAAGGATACCCCGGGGAGTTGTAAGTGATGATGCCACATAGAGAATTATTTATTACAGTCATCGCTTTCACGGCTTCGAGCCTTTTTAGCGTATCACTCCCCATGCAGTGGCGCGGGTTGCCAGAGAGGTCCATTGTCGGGGATATAAATGTACTACCTCGGTCCAAATAACGGCGGAGGGTTGGGAAGTATATTATTATGAAAATTACAGGACGACGTTAGTCCTTGTTTTGTTAGTTTTTTTTTTATTTCGTGCAATGACCTATATGCAGTGCGTCCAACGATTGGGAGTCGAAGATGAGACATTTCTTTAATTCAGGGTTCACTATAACCAAGTATAAATATTTAATGAGGGTATAGAGAAAAATAAGAATCGATCAAAAAAATTCAAAAGTTTTTTATAAAGCGAAAAAATTTTTTTTTCAAAGCTGTATTAAACACTCTGACCTTCTGTTAGAAATATTCTGCCAGGGCAAAGGTGTCAAAAGTAGTGACAGGACTCCGCGTTGTCGCTTTGAAAGAAACAAATTTATTTGCAAAATGTAGATAATTGTTTAATGATTTAATGAGAAACACGATATGGTAGCACAAACAGGTAGCACGTACCTTACTGATATTTATGTCCAGGATTGATATTTGGAGAGATTTCAAGAATATTGAATCGTTTTCTTATTTGTTTACATTAAAATTTGTTGCAAATAATCGAATGCTCATTATTTAAAGCGCATAAATGTCACAAAATACTTGTCATTACTCTATACGAACATCAAACTTATAACTTTTGAGCTTTCAAAATGAGCTTTCATTTAGAAAAAGTTGATATGTTGCTAATTTACAGTGCGACAAAAATCATCATCATCATCATTCCTGAATAGAGTTGGGAATATTTATAGATGTATCGATAATATCGATAATATATACAGATAAAAATTTATCGAATTATCGATAATATCGATAATCTATCGATATTATCGATAATTTTCAATATTATCGTTATTGTAACGTTATAGTACCGATAATATCGGTAGCTACCGATACTTTTGATAATATTGATAATATTTTGACTCACGAATAATCACGTAGCAATAGCGACAGCGATTCTTTGAATTGTGATGGGGGTTTTCTCTGTCGTGCTCTTTTCCCCCGTGAATTCAAGGCTGAGTACGGCACTGATAGGTGGTTAGGTAGGCTATTACACCATTGACAAAAAACTAATAAACGAGGTGTATTTAGTAACTTGTTTCGTTTTATTTACAACTACTCAAATCTCCCTGATTTCGTAAATATGTAGCACATTCGAGGTAAGTTAATAAATAATATAAATAAACACGACGTAGGTAAATCTCCTCGATTATTGGCCAAATACTTCCTCTTTCAACAATGTTGAACGAACCGGGGTATACTACACTACAGCAACTTCCCCATTGTCAGTATCAAAACATAAAATCAACAAAACAACATCTCGCGTGTACGTTTCGATCACTCCATGTCTCCCTCCTCGGCCAAATCTGCCCCGAGATTAAGTTTCTCACGAAGAGAGAACAAAGTCCATCACGCTGAGCGATACTGCACGCATCGCAGCGGCCAATATATCAATTAGCGGCACCCGCTAACCACCAGGGCGTGGCGGACACAATATCATCGCCGTAGGGGCTCGACTTACCCCCTCGCCTCGTTTCGATGTTTCTGCGACGGGCACTATCGCCGATCGGTCACAGTCAATTAAGGGACGATCGCAGTTTGTTTTATGTCGTGTTTCGTGGGAGAGGCGGCGTGGGGTGGTTTGGATGGCCGTCTTCGATTTCTGCCGGCGTCTTCCCTGATATACTCGCGTCAAGAATTCAAACGTCTTACGTCACGGCTGCCGTTAGACATTTGTTTTCATTGTCAACGTAATTTTGGATATTTGGTCGCGTTAAAAACAATGATTGTTTGCAATTTAGTGCAATATGTCATGCAAACTTTTAGTGTAGTATATAGTTTTGTTACTATCAGTTGCAGTCTCTTAAATATTTTGATGAAAATATAATGAATTATTCATTTGTTCGTATGACGTAAGTCGTCTGAATTCTTGTCGCGAGTATATACGCATTTTTTCCAATTCTAACCTAGTTTTAGATGATGATATTTGTTTTTGTACATAATTTCCGTACATATTAACGTGCAATACATAGTACAGTAAGATTTACTGTTAATTTTGAAAAAATTAATTACAAACATGGATGACAAATTTGTGAGGATTCGAAAGTTGTTACCTACTATTTTATCCAGATGTTTATCAGGTTATGGGACAGTAGAGATGGAAAATAACACTGTAGTAAAATAATGGCTGTGTTCAAAATTAAAAACTAAGTGGTTTTCTTAGTCTCTTGCAAAAAATAATGCCTGAAAACATTTGTACGAATGCAAAGCTATTATTTTTGTTGGTAATAGAAATAGTAGGCTTATTATAATAATAATATCTCTACCCCTCATTCTAATCACAGGGATTAGCCCAGAAGTCGGAAACTTGTGCGGGAGAGGGGGCGGCATATTATTATTAAGCAGGCCGCATTTGCGCCCAGGAACGACTTACGTTGGTAGGCCCTAACCACTATTCAGTGCAGGAATGAGGGAAACCTGGAAAACCTCATTAATTAGGGGGGTGGTCAAATATCAACCGGCATCAATCTCTCACATAGACCCAAGCTAACATTATTCCACCCTACCATACCCACAGAGAGGGTGCCAATCCTCTCCACGAATATAGCTTATATACGGTCTACCGGCAGCTGGGCTCGAACCAACTCCGTCTAGTCACTTCGATTCAAGTACTAACGCCTTAAACCGCGCGACCACTGACCGATCCATTATTATTGATATTAATTGGAAGGAACGTACAATCGTTTGCAATAATAATGTCACTCTGTAAAATGAATTTGCGATTTCTTTTGACGTATTCGTGATGAAATCTACTTTCAAAATTTAACATTAGTTCTAAGTTGCTTCACTCACCCAGTGGCGTAGCCAGAAATTTGACATGGGGGGGGATTCAGTGAACAAAGTTTATTATTTCAAACTAGATTTTTTTATTAAAAACAATAAATAATTTTTAATAAATTAAAACAATAAAAAGTAAATAAAAAACGATCTCATCATAAACATGTAAATAATAAACTAGTACGAACAATATTTTTTGTACAAAAAACTTAGTTGCAGGTGAACCCTAATGTAGGGTTGCCGTAGTAGGTCTAGTTCACTGACCTCGTTGCCAAATCTTGGCGAATAGAGTGATTGCAGGTTTGTAGTGGGACATTACCTATATGACCCAATCAACCGAACCCATGGGGGGGCTTTGACCCCCAAAACCCCCCCGTGTCTACGCCACTGCACTCACCAATAAAGATTTAATGAAATTTCTACTCAGAACTTCCAGAAATTCGATAACTGTTTTGAGGGAGTGTCATTTTTCTTGCAAAAGCATGTATCTATTTCAGAAAAAATACAAAAATCGACAGCTGAGCAACTTACGGGTCCTGTTTCTATCAGTCAGTTGAAAAGCCGTACGACGCAAAACGCGGCCGACCAGAACAACAAATCACCGCCGGTCGGGAAAAAAGTGCACCGAATCAATATAGGTTATGTGATCCGAGCGGGCGTTGCTCAAATTGATAGTGACGCGCTTCCGGGGGCTAATTGACGTGTGCGAGGTGATTGATGCCGGCCTTCCTGTCGCCATGTTGGATCGGAGGGCTTAATTGTGCGCTCCGTTATCGCGGCGTGCCGTGCTGATGCGATTGTTTCGGCGTCAGGCTCTCTCGATGACGATACGGATCGTGCGGCTTTGTAATGCACCCAGTTAAGTTATGTAACGCTCATTGTTGCCGGCGGGGCTCATCGGACGCCAGGGCAGGCTCCAAGTTTCTTTAAACACGCGCGCAGGACCTGCAAGATGTGGAGGGTGCGATATTTGGAACTATAAATGAGAAAGAAATGGACAAGACGTACGAAAAATTCTTAAATCAGCCAATTTAAATGATCAAAATCACGGTAAAAACCAAGATCGCTAAACAGAGCAGGTTGCCTACAAACTGCTGATTCCCTTGTCTCCGCCCGCCCACAAACTCACGATTGACTGGTATTTGAATCGAAAATGTCAAATACTGCTTGCTAAAAATTGATTTCTTTTATTACCTAATATACCTATATCACGCATTATTATTTTTTTCTAATTTTGACATATAAAGCAACGTCTACATTAAATAATGAAAACCATTATGTCACTAATTGCAAAATAGTATATTACACTATTAGGTTGGTAAGTGGGGTATAACAGAATCGAGGAAAAATTTGAAAAATCGAGACGAAGTCGAGATTTTTCATACCTATAGTGTATAACATTTTTCGCACAATCGCATTTATCAAATAAAATAATAAAAATAGCTATTTATGCGATCAGTTTCAAAATTTCATTTCGTAACGTATTGCATACAAGATTTTTTCTAATTTTGAAGAAAGTAATAAAAAAAATAAAATTTAATATAATTGACAAAAATTTGGAAAACATAAATTTAGTTTGTTGCTGTTACTTCATGTTAGTTGTCAGTTTGACATTTTGTAAAAAAGTCTAGACGGAAGGTTTTTAGCGAGATTGATATATTTTTAGTTTTATTTTTAAAAAATGGGTGATTCAAGTTCTGAAGAGCTACTAAGCGATATTGAAGAGGCAGCAGGTAATGCTCTATTATCAGTAATTCCCAAAAAGTCAAAGGCAGTTTATGATTTGGCATACGAAAAATTTGTTACGTGGTGTGATGAGAAGAAAATTAAACATGTTAATGAGAAAGTTTTACTTGCATATTTTGAGGGTAAGAAAGATCTAAAAGTTTCCACATTATGGACACTTTACTCAATGTTAAGGTCTGAACTAAATCTGAAAAGGAATATTGATATTAAAAAATATACAAATTTGGTAGCATATATTAAAAGGCAAGCGGACGGGTACAGTGCTAAAAAGTCAAAAGTTTTTATTAAAGAAGATTTTGCCAAATTTTTAGTGGAAGCTGATGACAAAGAATACTTAATGGCTAAGGTTGCAATGATAATTGGAATGGCAGGAGCATGCAGAAAAGCAGAAAACATTTCTTCCAGTTGAAAATGTTATAGACGAAGGAAGCCATTTTCGTGTTGATATCCCACCTTCAAAAACAAAAGTTATACGGCAGTTTGCAATTACCACTGGAGACATTGAAAATACGAATCATGTTGAAATATTAAGAATATTAAGTTGCGTCCCCAGGTTCTTAAACACAACAGATTTTTTGTAAAATATGCGAATGGAAAATGTACCAGAAATCCTGTGGGAATTAACACATCTTTCAAATCCTGTTCTATATACTGGCCACTGCTTCAGAAGAAGCTCTGCCACTTTCCTAGCAGACAGTGGCGCTGATATTTTAAAATTAAAGAGGCACGGAGGTTGGAAATCTAGCTCTGTTGCGGAGAGATATGTTGAAAATTCCATGAATAATAAAAAACTTATAGCGCAAGAAATATTTGGTGAAACATCTTATGCAATGTGCGCCGCTTCCCAAATAACAGCAAGTTCGAGCAATGAAAAAAATAATTGCAATAATTGTGTTATCAATATTTATAATAATTAATTAATTTATAATTTATGTTTTTAACTTGTATTATAACAGTTTAATAAATAGAATAATTCTTTTTGTCACTAATTTTGAAATACATTTTTCGTCACCAATTGCATAAAATTTTACTTTATGCAACTAGTTACAAAAAGTAAGACGTTTCATAATGTCAATCAGTTTTAAAAAGTGTCACTTTATATGTCAAAATTAGAAAAAAATTATTTTGATTGCTGAAATGGAGTGGCCTATCTAGCGTGTTTTGAATTTATTTTGTTGGAAACCAAAAAAACAATTTGAAGTTTGAATATAATTTCTGAGAACATTTGCCATAGTAATGTATATTTTTATACACCATCAGAAAGTAGAGATTTCAACGAACTAAAAGCCCACCGACGTTTTTTAAAAAAGCAGATATTTTGACCTGAGAATTTTCGATTGAAAATTGGGTGCTTTTTCGATATTAAGTCAAAATAAGGTGAAAAAATAAATATTTTGAATAAAAAAAATTACAGTGTGTTCGGGACATAAAAAGGTAAGTTTTCACCAAATTTCGTGAAAAAATATTTTTTTTTTGTAAAAGATAAAAATAAAAAACCAAAAACTTGGTTATTTGAATTTTTCACATAATTTTTAAGGTTATGTGAAAAAAGTATAAATACAAAAGTTCTATTACCTACAACTTTGCTATTTAACTTTTTTCCATAGGACTTGTAGTTTTGCCGGAAATCAAGATAAACTGTTTTTTTACCCTCAAAAACTCACCCCCTTCCACTCCCCGACCTCAGATCGCCCGTAAATTATGTTTCCTTTCATTTTTCTTGTATTCTCTTCCTTTTCCAGTGGGTTTCATCCTACTATTATTTTTTTTCAGCTTTTACCATTTTCAAAGGCTTCACCACTGGTCTCCTTTTCATAACTGATAACATAAAGAGCTATTTCATGTAATAATGAACCTCAGTTAGTCCCATTTGTTTCCCTGTAACGAAACGTAGCGTCAAACTTGAATCCTCCTCTTATTTGATTTCCAGGCCGATTCAAGGCCTAAAAACAATTTTTTACGACCCCTTCCTCGTGTTTTACCTCCAAATAACTTCCCCCCGAACGTAATTGACTTTGTGGAAGGCGCCGATCCATCAAGACCCAGTTATACGGCGACACCAGTCGAAAAAACTAAGTACCATGCCTACCGTTTTCAATTAGCGGCATGTAAATCCGAGATTAACGTCCGCTCTTCCGGGGCGCTCCGCGGCCGCCGTTTCCGGGGCCCCGGCCCGCTCCGGGCGGATCCGGCACGCCATCTTGGCCTCCCGCCGAAATAAATCATTAATTTTGAAAAAGCGAAACACTTTTATTGCTCTTTCGCATTGTGCCCGGAGGAGTTCGCGCTCCTTGGTATTTCTTCCTCTGAATTAATAATTCGGAGGGGACCAGCAACCGCCCCCGCCGCCCTTCTTTGTTCTATCCCGCCCGTGGCGGCCCGATTTTATTATTTAATTGCGTTTTCTGCTGAGATTTATTGGGTAAGTTTTGGTTCGTGAATAAATAAGGGGATTCAAGACTACGCCGAGGAAAATCGGCTAATAAAATAACCATAACATACAATAACTTTTGTGCATTTATAGTTAGATATTCAGATTACTCAACTTAAAGGAGGCCACCTGAAGAAGCAGTCCTAAAAATGCAGAAATACGTCAGATCTCATCTATTGCGGTTGAATTATCGTGTTCCCACTGCCAAAAATGAAGTTAGATATTTATAGAGTGTTTGCATTAAAGCAGGTTAGTAAATTTAGATAGATTAATTTCTTTAGATAATTATTGAATAGAGCTTTGTCTGTGGAATTGTTCATTAGCATACCTAGATATTTGGTATCAGAGAACATACATATGACTTTATTGATAGGAATTGTAGGAGATTTGATTTATATTAGCTTAAAATACCTTTCTAATTCAGTAAAATATACATTAAAGCTGTGCCAAACATTTTTATCTCTTTTTAGTAATTCATTGTATGATATAAATCTTTCAAAAATTACATCACTCCAACAATCAAACCAAAATTTTTTGTCATAGCAACCGACTTCAACTGATTCAGCCATCATACGTTTGACAAGTGGCTCTCATACGTTTTACGAATGTACAGTGTGATTACAAAAAGGTGATTTATGTGCTAAAGAAGAAGAAAAATAAAGAATATTATAATGAATTCTTCTGATGAAGAATGCCAGAGACAACATTAGAAGCTGCTGGTAAGACGCAATTGGATTTGTTACCCGATCAAACAAAAGAACTATATAAAAACAGCAAGCACATTTCTGAAGCAGGTGTAACGAAAAAGTTTCAAAGAAGTATGTTTCCTCAAATAATTTTAATAATAATCATTTAATGGTGAGTTTTGACGTAGTTAGTTTATTCACTAACGTACCAGTAGACAAAACACTGAATATCATTAAAAAAAAAGTGGAAAATGATACAAATTTGGCACCGGTCCTAAAGTATTTCGAATTTATTTACAAAATCAAAAATTCGATTATATATAACTCTTTCCATTGTTTTGGAGACCGCACTGAGAATGGATATAGGTCTGTAATTTGTGGACAGGGATAACTTTGGCAATTTTTAAGGTTGACGGAAATTTACCGGTGGTTACAGATACATTAATTATATGAGCATTGTGCTGCGCAACTGCAGGACAAGCAGATTTTAAAATTTTCGAATAACGTCGACACCCTGTATAGGTTTTTTTGCGTTTATCGCAAGACTGTCAATTGTCAAGACAACCCGATTTATGAAATCAGTTTGTTCGATTCGAGCAACGCTAAAGAATAACTTACATTCTACCTCGAATGCTGGCCGCCAGGATCTAGTCATCCTCGGTGGAAAACAAAATATGTCGCGATGGCAACGCGAGCAAGACGCAGCCATGGTCCGCGATGCAGGACCAACAAGGAGGATGCCTGTCCAATAAGAATCGGGCGGGGGTTGCCATGGATACTCGGGGCTTCGTCCCGGATTGCCATCTTACATTCGGGAATATCTGGCGTTACACAAATTTTCTCTACCGGTCCTTTGCTGCTGCCGTTTACTCCGGGGGTGCTTTTTATTACTCCCGACAACTGATATTTTATGCAGTGCTAGGGGTGGGGGCGGATCTCTCGCCGCACTTGAGGTTCGTCTTGGCAGTCGATAATCTGCTTCAATTTTTTCTTTTACACAAGAGCGACTTACTTGATTTGCCCCTCGATTTGCCCGTTATCGTTAAAATTGCGAGGTTTTTTAGAACCTTCTGGTCACCATTTTTAATTAGGTATAATAGTATATTTTTCAAAATAGTAAGCAAGTACAATTTTTATTAGTTCACTTCATATTACAAACATACCTTTACCTGTCAATAAATAGCAAAAGTAGAATGTTCAGGAAAAAATAAAAAACGAGCATACAATGATGACTGTAATGTTCCGTATGTAATGCTTTTTGTGTTCTAAAATACACATTACTTCGGCAGTTAGTTTGTGAAATAGAAGCGAGACGAAGTCTTGTGTTACGTCTGTGGTAAGTATACAAATTTTATTACTGTATCTCACTTTTTTATGTAAGCATAATTGACCTATCTGTCACCGAAACTATTAATTATCTAAGAATAACTATGGAAGTGGTGAGTGTAAGTAACTATGTGCATGATCATCACATCAACTATACAGGAATTACCGTTTAGAAGTCGTCTCTTTCAATAGTATAATATTTATGTAGAATATTTTCTATACAGGGTAAACCTTAAATAAGTACAAATATTTTAACCAGCAGTACGGTTCATTGTGCAAAATAATTATGTATTCTACACAGAGAACCATATATAAAAGGTTTTTCATAAAAAAAAAAAACTGGAATAGAAAGTCAAATTTTAAATAAATTTCGTAATTTGCAATAGAAAACTTGTTGGGGACCGCTGACCCACTCCAATATTAAGGCTTTTATGAGTCATAGTATTGTGTAGATTGGATGTGTATCCTACAGCATTGACAGTATTGCAGCATGTCAAAAAATGATTGAAATATGCTTAAAAAAATATTTCTGGTCACCTCCTTCCCTTTGCCATTCCTATACCTCACCAAAAAATATGTCTATGTGGTACATGAAATTGATCTGCAAACATAAAACGATTTAAATACATTTTATATTGTATTAGTGCCGCATCTCTGAAAACAGGTACGTTAGGCATTGCCTTATCACAAAAATATTAAATGTTCTATTTTCACCTGTACCTTGCAGTCTCTGCATCGGTATTCCTACAGGACATTGTGCCTACTGCCCACTGCCTGGTCCATGACACCTGTACCTTTAAATAACCTGTGGCCGGATCGTGACGTAAGACCTAGCCGTATTTGTTTACGACTGCCGACGACTGCGTTGTATTGAGGAGAGCATTACAGAAAAACTATTAGTTAAAAATATAAATATACGCGATAAACTTTTTACACTGTAATAAATTTAATAAGAGAAGAATAAAAACATGTGCAACTTGCGATAGTTTATTTTTTAATCGTTTATGGTAGCAAAGGTCAGTTAAGAAGTTAAAATTTGGACTAATATTACTGCGTAGCATACTACGTAATTTTACTTTACTTATCGCTTAATACAAGTATTTTTTAATTAGAAACAATCTGTATATATTTTTGTTTCCAAGAAGCCAATGTTGAGCCATAACAAACAGACCACCTTGTACGCTAATTCTTGATTTCAGTAAGGTATTTTTAAATAAAAAAAGATTTGTCAATCAGTCGACTAGACACGTCTCCGCCCGCGCCGTTAACCACATAGAACGATTTGACCTAATCTCGGCATGGCATGAGTATTGTAAACAGTCTATTAAGTGGAACGTTTAGAAATACTATGAAAATCTATTCACTAATAAGTTATTAGTTTTGACGAGTTTGAAATAATCTCAGGAATGACACAAGGATATATTCTGAGCCCTTTGTTATTAGAGCATTGTAAATAAAGAAGTCCTAGTATAGTTTCTTTAGAGTATCATTGCTAACATTATGTCTTTATTTCCCAAAATCTGTACGAAATGCATTTCTGAATAGGATTTATTAAAAAACTAACCTGTTCTTTTAATATCGATGTCGCTGTTATCCCTTAGCCTACTAGAACTATCTTGTAAATTGTCTTGAGATCTACCGGTTGTCGTAACATTGTACAAGTCACTAAAAGCACTACCGTTGCCAAAAAAACCAGTCCTGTCCTGTAAAAAATAGAAAAAAACATGCCAGACTAAATTTTAGAGCTGAAAACAAAAAGAAAATAAAAAACGGAACAAAATATTTATTTTTAAACTATTTTAAACATTTCAAAGGGGCAAATATTATTAGTACTATGTAATGTTTTTGCATGTGTGGTCGGCACAATTGACAAATTATAATTTATCATTCTAATTTACTATTTATTATTATTTTTTTTAATCATCAAATAGGTATTAATTGTTAACAGATTGTATCAAAACCCCGTGGCATTTGTGAACGAAAAAATTATAGTGTATAACTCTACAAACCAAAATCTATCTGAATTATCTAATTTTAACAATTCTATGCCTAATTCAAATATCCTGAAAAGAAATGAAATACCGGTAGAATGCTGAAAATATATTAAAAAACCTCACAGCTGTAGGATAATCGGAAAAAAGCATCTACTCACCTGCAGGGCAGCCTTGGCCTTTTCCACGCTCTGCTTGAGCTGCTCGAAGGTGCTGGGGTTGCAGAACCTGTAGGCAGGCCAATCGGCGGCGGTGCCGAACTCCTCCGTCTTTATCCCCAGGGGGCACGTCGTCGAGGCGCTTCGCTTCAGCTCCAGCGCCCCCTGGTACGAGCACGAGCTCTCGTACATCTTGCGACGCAGGTGGCACTTTTTCCTGCAAACAGCAGAATATTTATATCTGAAAAACTTTATTAGGAGCGATGTTTTCTTTATGAAAATGTTTGCCATTCAAACTAATGGATTTGCCGTTTGGATTTTGTAAGTAAATAGTGATAGAAATAAAAGCAGACTGTCCGCACGCGCGTCCCTGACTTTTGTAATAAAACAGTTTTTGCGTTTTTCTTAACGCACGGTTGATATTTACTCGTGCACAAATTTTGAAAATTTTTTCTTTAGCCAATTGAGTCGAACTAAGAAAAACCCTCTTCAATATAACAACTTCAACACCCAGTATCTCGGAATCGCGACTTTAAAACGAAAAATGTTATATGAACTACCCCCACTATTTTTCAAGGCCAAATCACATCTTCGTTTTTTTGAAGTTGACTAACAAAATACTTATAAACGTTATACATTTACCTATAATCAATCGTTTTATAATATTTATGACATTATAAATATTTTATTTATAGCAGCCTTACATCACACTTTTGGAATATCCCTCGTATATAAATATTTCCCAATTAGAACGAAACTACATTTTTAAGTCCCTCGTACTTGGCCATTTTTGCGACACTATTTACGTACGGCGGTACGGCTTTGATCTCAAAACATCAAAGTGCCGACAGAGAGTGGTATAACTTATATCTATTCCGTAAACTTTGCTTATATTTCAATTCTGTAAATGTAGTTCCTTCTCGACTGCACTCACCTCATTTCAATTATTATTATCACTGGCACGGCCGCAAAACGGTGGAAACGGTGGATTCGCGACGGCCCGCACTCCCGTCGGCGGTCCAGAGGGCCGCGACGAAGCCCGTTTTCTTTTGTTTTTCGAACAATCGACGGCACACCGCGATCGGCAGCTTCTTGACGCGTTATCAGCGGCTCTATCAGCGAATTCGAGTCTAGCAGCCACGCGAGTTTGTCGCGGCCAACGCGATTGTTCGCTTCCGTTTCAATTAGCCCACAGGAAGAGCTCCCTCATCTCATTATGCACTGTTTTACAAATTTTATTTTTAGACGGCCATTTTCATGTTCCCACATACTAGAGCGGTTGTTGGTTATTACAATTTTTTTCAATAAAATACCGGCGCAAGACAGGCTTGTCCGGATATTCCGCAAGCAACAGCATTCAAGCTACATTATCTTTAAATAAAGCATGTAATTTGGGAATAGATGCATCATGAAAAATGTAGTAAATATCGTACAAAAAAATGTTGTAAATTGTTTCCAAGTAAAATATTATTGATGTTGTAGTTACAGAGCGTCATCGAAATGCAGGTGACTCCGAATACTGCATTTTGCGATATTGTTTACATTTGTTTCTCAACTGTCAAGAATGGCTTACGTGTATAGTAACTCGGAGTTGATGAATATCGTTCTACGGTAATTTCTCGGTAGACATTGGCCAAGTGCAGCTACTTTTACTGCAGTAGTACAACGCAGGCGTGACATGGGAAATTTGCAACCGAATCGTGGAAGAGATAGAGGCCCAGGGAGTCCACGGCGTATTGCAGAAGCTGAGGAACACATTTTACAGATTGTTGAAGAGAATCTTCGAATAAGCTTAGTGCAGTGCCGATTCAAGCCGAAGAAGAGTTACGAAATCGTATAATAGTATGCTGCCAAACCATAAGAGACACCCCAGGAATTTTTGAAAATGTACGTCAGTTTATGCGAAGAAGAGTAGATGCTTGCATACGTGTGGGTGGAGGACACTTTCAGCAACTACTGTAAATACATAATTTGGGTTCTTTATTTTGTTTGTATTTTCTTGTCTTGTCGTTTCGTTTTAGGTTTAAGATTTTGAAATTTATAGTTTTACTAAATAAATCGCGATTTTTAAAATAAAATTTAAAAAAATCAGAGGCGTACCGTTTTTTTCTTCAAAAATGTTTAGTTCAAACCTCGTACGGACGTCATTGGCAAAGATTTTAAAACATTTTTTACACCAAACAATGCTCCTTAATGATTAATAAGTGTGTACAAAATTTAATAAAAATATCTGGAATGATAAGAAAATTATAACAAAAAAGTAAATTTTTTCTTAAAACTGTAACACCCTGTAGCTCAAAAATTAAGAGGTTTAGGACATATGTTGATTTTAAGTTTTCTTCTTAAAATGACACAAGGATTCACACCCTTAAGTATCGGCATTCAATTAATAAACACCCTGTATATCTGAAATTAGGCGCTTTGGAATATGTGCTTACAGAATCCATTTTACTTGACTTATTTTTTAACAGTAGCTGCCATTGAAATTATGTAATAACTTTCGCGAATTAATGAAATAAAACAATTGTTTTATTCAATTAAATTTTAATTTTCACTCGGTGTCGCGGTCGTGGACTTATCAGCTGTTTGGGCTGTCACATGGTTAGTATATTTCAGCTTTATCGGTTCCGTTTAGGGGGTTATAGTGCCGTTGTGGTAGCAAGCCACCCCCGGGACCCTTTTCGTTGTTAACGACTTCAATCTGCAGGTCTTATCTACCGCATAGTATGTTTCAAGTAGTTTGTATTTTCGGAGGGAAATAAAAATTTCGTTTAGCTTCAATACTACAGTCTTATCTCGATCTGATGTGTAGGTATACACTGTGAGCGAACGAAGTGCCATAAGAAACAGATGTAAAAAGTAATTTTTTGTTTGCTTTGAGGTTGAACAATTAGGTTTCGCCTCGATGCTATTGTTTCTACAGATAGAAGTGAGAAAAAGTTTGAGATATCAAACCTATCCTAAATTACAACATACATGGTGTTAAAAAAGAGTGTAAAATATTTCAGGAGGTAATAGTATGAACCAAAATAAGCAGAAAAGTCTTAATAAACATGGGTCCGCAAAGTAACGGTTGCGGAGATATGGACCATTATTCGTTTTTCAAACATTTTATTTTATTAGGAATAAACCGACAAAGGAAGCTTTTAACAAACAAAAAACAAAGTTACAGAAGATGTTCAAAGTGCCCTCCGTCCATTTACAAGCAGGCACGACATCTTCGTGTCAACGATATTCGAACTCTTTCGAAAACACCCTCCTTGGTTTGGATTTCTTGACACTTTTAATTAATCCGTAGCTGCAGCTCTTCCAGGATATTTACAGGAGTACCATACACTAATGTCTTCAAATATCCCCAAACAAATAAATCTAGAGGGTTCAGATCAGGCGATCTTGGAGGCCATAAAACAGGTGCGGCCCTTCCTACCCATTTATGTGGAAAAATTTGGTGTAAATGCTCTCCAACGGCCATGGAAAAATGAGCTGGAGTACCATCAAGCTGGAACCACATTTGTTGCCTCTGATTCAAAGGAATGTCTTACAAAAACTCATACAGTGTGTTTTGCATAAAGTTGAGGTAAGCAACGCCTGTTAATCGGTTTGGTAAAACAACAGGACCTAGAAACCTGTCACCTACATTACCCATCCAAATGTTTAGTAGAAAACGTGCCTGATGTCTAGATTCTATTAGAGCATGATTTTCGTCGGCCCAAATATGCGTATTGTGAAAATTAAACACTCCATTTCATGTGAACTTGGCCTCATCGGTAAAAAGAATGTTTCCAAGAAAACGAGGGTCTTCAGTATCATGACGTAGAAACCAGCGGCAAAAAAACAAACGTGCTTGATGATCATTTATTGGATTTAAGGCCTGTACTAGTTGCACATGGTATGGATAAAGCAGTTGCTCGTGAAGGATTCTACAAACAAGAGGACCACTAATTCCTACCTCGGCTGATATTCTCCGCACACTCGTACCTGGATTCTGCTCTACCAGTGCTAGAATTTCTTCTTCTGCTCTAGGAGTGGATACCGACCTTGGTCTTCCGCATAAATGGCACTGTTCAAGTGCTCAAGAAACCGGTATCACGCAATCTTTGGATAATTCTTCCAAACATGCGTTGTGAAGGAATCTGGCAATTTGGATAAGCGTCAACATTAAGACGTCGCGCTTCGGTGGCGTTCCCATTAGCACGGCCATACATGAAATGCATGTCTGTTAATTCTGCGTTAGAGTAACCAGCCATAGCGAAAGAACTTGTGTACTGAGAACAACTCTCAAATACGTACTGTTTATTTCACTAAACATCAACCAACTATTATAAGAAAATACACAACGTTTTTTGAAAAATAAAAAAAGGGGCTAAAACCATAAAACATTCCATATCTCCCCAACCGTTACTTTGCGGACCCATGTTTATTGAGACTTTTCTACTTATTTTGGTTCATACTATTACCTCCCTAAATATTTGACACTCATTTTTTAACACCCTATATACGAAATCGAAATAAAATTATACATGCATTCTAGTTTCATGAATATAATTAATATCCAATAAATTAATAAAAACAGAAACAAAATATAAATGTGTTAAGTTCAAAACTTTATAAAATTATGTACCTTTTGTGAAAATAAACATTAGATTCAACTGTAACTTATGTAAAAGATATCGAAAAATTTAAAAACCTGCGATTAATTTTTAACAAAAATTTCAATTTCCTTATGAAAAAAAAAACAATCGAGCATCGCACGACAGATATCTACTTGGGTTTTGCTTATGAAACCATATACAGTATGCGCCAAAAGTATGGAATAAATTCAATAAAAACGAAACAATTATTTTTTGGGAAAAATCCTCGAACAGGTCGATTTTTAATTTAAAAAATACATATTTTAGCGTAAAATGCGATTTTCAAATGTCATTTGTTTTCGAGTAATGACGTCATCGATTTTTTATTAAATGGCAACACCACATTTTTTTCATTGATTCTGAAAGATCGTTTAATTCTCTATCAGACAGTACTAAAATTTTGCCCTCTTACATAGGAAAGTTTTCGAGTAAATGACGATTGAATGTGCGTAAATCAATTAAAATAAAGCAAAAACGTTATCAAGTTTAGTTCTTCGAATTCCATAGTTCTTTTATGGATCAAATATGGTCAAACTTGCAGATATTGGAGTCGGGAAAATCCTCATTGGATGGCAGAGGCACATACCCAACACCCTCAGAAATTAAATGTGTGGGCTGGAATAGTTGACGACAGAATAGTAGGGCCTTTCTTCTTTGAAGGAACCCTTAGAGGACAAAAATATTTAGAGTTTCTAGAAAATGACCTGATTTTTTGTGATAACGATCTGTGAAGTCAAAAATATGGTGTACATCTTACACCTGTTTTCCTGGGAGGTGGATCGGCATTTAGAAGCATTCAAAATCTTGACTATTTCGGGACGAAATACGCAGAGTTAAATCATTCATAATGTGCAAAAAATATATGTTTCGTTTTTATTGAATTTATTCCATACTTTTGGCGCATACTGTATATCATTATATTTTTGGAATCTCCACTTTTTCTCGATTGCATTGATATAAAAACATATAATGTGTTTACTGTTTGCAAGATTTTAATAATTAAGTAATTCCATAATTAAACTTTTATTTTTTGATTATAAAGAATACAAAACTATATTCGAATCCAGTGTATATGTATAGATATTTAAAGATTAGTTTATAGAAATTGTTAAAACTCATTTCCTTGCTTTTCTATGCAAAATCTATATAATTTTTCCAAATTATTTAAACAATTATGACTCTTTGCTGGGTGTTGGTTTATGTAATTTATAACTTCTTATATTATATCTTGAAAATCTAATATAGTGATTCGTCTGTTTTTATAAACACTATTCTTTAAATAGCCCTACAAAAATGTGTCAGCTGGTGTCAAGTCCGGACTATTCGCCGGCCATCGTATGGTGCCATATTTGCCTAACCATCCCATATAAATATTTATAAAGGCGACAGAATAGAATGTATAAAATGTCAGAGAGCAATCTGTATGGAACAGATTAATATGATGTACGAAAGTATGACCTTTAGCAATCTGTAGTTTTTTTATTTTTCAACACACTATTATATATATTTTATGGCGTTTTTTTTAATATTTTAAACAAGTTAAATGCATTACTTATTAGTACTTTGATTTTTGTTCAATCCGAAAAGTTATATTTTTTATGAGTTTATATAATATGTGCAATAAAATGAGTAAAAACTTAAGGTCGCCGTATTTCTCGCCGTAAAATGATCAAATTTATAGTGTTTTTAGGTACAGAAATCTCGAAAAATAAAACGTGGAACAAAAGTAATATCAAAAATAAAATTCTTGAGGTTTTGTATATGTATACATTTTTACTATTTAAATTCTCCCCAAATAAAATAAAATAACTTTTAAAAAGCGTTTGTAAAACACACATTATTTTGCTATTTTAATCCCACATTTAAACAATTATTATATTCACATGCTTATACACAAAAGTGAACAATCTTATATGCGTTAGTTTATATTATAACAATATCTACCAGTTAAATTTTAAAAAAACGTATTTTGAAAGATTTCCATACCTAAATTTGTTGGTCAGACCACTTTATGTCGTGATTATGTTCGTTTTACTTCTATACCTTTGAATATTCGCAGGTGGCATGAGATAACATTCCAGTTATTTGTTAAACTCTATATTATTTAGTTCTTAAATGTCTAAATTTATTTGTATTTGTAGAAAACACTATTTCCAGAATACGGCGCCCTTAACAGGAATTCGTTTGGTTTTTACTTTTTTTCCAGCCAAATAAGCCTTCTAATAATTTTTCAAAATCGGTGCTCTAAAACTTACCTTCGGATTCACCAAACTATCTATCACAAAAAAAGAAAACAGTGGAACACAGTATTTAAGTACAAAATAGCAGAAAAGGGGTGGTCATTTTATCGTTCCTCATCGGCAAAGTCCACTAAACACGAAAAATTACGGAAACCAGTCACTAATCAGGTAAACAAAAGCGGTGCGCGACGTCCCTACTCGTCTCGCAGGATCTACTCGTCTCGCAGGAAGCGCGTCCTGCTGCACAACTGACCGTAGCGGCGTCGTCTAATTGCGGCGTCCTGCGGCCGGGCGTCTGCAGGAATCCTCGGTGACAGATCAGCAGGAAAGGCAGCAGGAAGTGTAGTGCAGCTCCTGCGGAACACCGAGCAGCGGCAGCAGCAATGGCAGGAAGCAATATCGCAAGTGGCGGTTCCTCCGGGGGCGGGGCGGTCCCTACCCCCTCCACGGACCCACCTCCAGGGGGTTGCTCATCATCGGCCGCCGACGACGCCGCGCGCGGGTGGCTGCACCTCGCTCCTTGTCCTGCGAGGGTGACTCGGGGTTGGGTGCATGTTTATAGTTGTCTGTAGTGCTAATTTCCACCCTCTATAAATGACTAACTATGCCGCGATCGCGACGTTTTGGGCTTTAGACTGGATACAACGTGTTTTTGATGTTAAATTTGATATTAAAAAGACCCAGTATTCCTACTTAAAGTCGATACTACATTGTAAATGTACTGTTGAAAGTAATAAATAAAATAATTAATTATAGCGACTCTTAGTCAATTTTGAATTTTGTATTGCTTAAAATTGAAGGGTTTAAAGAGAAGTTATGATTAAAATCTAGAAAGGTTCTGTTTTATGCAGTTTATGTTCATTTTTTAAATAAAACTGTTAGTTTTATACAGGGTGAGTCAGTCAAAATATTTTCAAATCATTATTTAAACCCCCTTTTCAGACTGTCACTGACCGCTCACAGCCTTGGTCGTTTACAGCCCACAGTTCAACTCGATGTCGACCTGATGCAATGTTGCCAAGTTGAAATATTTTTCTAGTACCTACATACCTAGGCTTTAGAGATCACAAATAAATGGATGTACTGACTATTTTCGAATATCATTTTTTTTTTTGCTCAGTTCAAATTCAGCCAATAATAATTTAAAATGTTAATATTCAATGAAATCAAATAATAATAATCAAATAATTCTATTAAAAATTGCAAGTAACGCGGTCCACTCAGGTTTTCCGGTAGAAAATACGGTCCAATCAAACGATACCCGTACACTCCTGCCCATACGTTGACAATAAATCGCCTCTGAAAGCTAAACCGACAAGTAGCGTGTGGATTTTCATATGAGCAAATGTAGCTGTTATGACTGCAAAGAAATTAGCTTAGTTACATTGAAATCACAAAACTCCAACGTATCTAATAATAAACCGAGTAATAAACCATTTACGTACATTACATAAAAAACCTATACCCAAAGGGTAAATTATTAAGAAAAGCTGAAAAGTGTTTCGTTACTCGTAAGTACAATTAATTATTCGGTTTGTAGTTACGTACATCTAGCCTAGAAATTTACTGTTTTTTTAAGTAGTATGATACTAACCTGTTTAAAATGCCAGTTCGAGTAAAACTGCACTCATCCGTCCATAGCACTTTATTAATAAAATTAGGGTCACCCGACGCAGTTTCACAGAACCCGTATCGCGAAGGCACTTACACAAAGTTCGCGCACATTCTCCGTATAACACTACCATTTCCGCATATTCGGAATTTGTAAAATTATGCATTGTGAATTTACGACAAATACGCGAGACCGAAATAAACAAACTACTGCTTACTGCTTGTATTCTCTCCATCCCCCCTCCAAATGTGTGGCGTGATCTACAAATTTGGGGGAAAAGAAATGTGGGAAATGCAGTGCTAAATGGGGGTAAATTTGATTATCACGCTGAAGTGTTAAACGATATTATGTATGTAAACAAGAAGTGGCAACGATATTTAATCCGGCATTCGATTGTCGTATGGGTGCGTCATCAGAAAGTTCGTAGCGCACCAGGAGCGTTGTGTTACCGATTTTAATAGGGTGATTTGGTAATTTTTTTAAAGGTCGAGTAAAAAAAATTTTTTTTTCGATTTTCTGCCTTTATTAGGCCTCCCGAATACGTGATTAAAATTAATGACATTCTGACTGACACCCTGTTAGATATAACAATGTATTTTTTAAATTGAACACTCTATTTTGTAAATATTATTTAAATTAAATGAATGAACTAGAAGGCCTTGAATAGTTTCAAAATTGTTGAGAGTGATTGACGATATAAATTCCCTTACAATGTATGGCAGTCAATGTAAAGAGAAATACAGGTTGTCCGCATATTTTTCTATAAAATTGTATTGAATTCTTGATTTCTATTGGTTATGCGAAATTGACAGATCCACCAGTTCAATCTGCAGCGCTACCATGGGTGTGCGCGTGGAAAAATGTCGGGCAAATTTTGTTTGTGACGGCCATTTTAATGTAAGAATAAACTCTATACTATACTCGCGTCAGAATTCAGACGTCTCGTTACGGCTGACGTTAGACATTGTTTTTATTGTCAACGTAATTTTCGATATTTGGTCGCGTTAAAAACAAAAATTTTTTGCAATTTAGTGCAATATATAATGCAAACTTTTAGTGTAGTATATAGTTTTATTACTATCAGTTGCAGTTTCTTAAGTATTTTGATGAAAATATAATTATTCATTTGTTCGTATGACGTAACTCGTCTGAATTCTTGTCGCGAGTATATTTTGGAACTCGGGTATACAAAATGATACCTTACTGCTAACATATTTTAAAAGATAACAGAGATATAGACATGAGCCCTGTACAATGAAATGTCAGAACCTATAGCAAATACTCGATTAATTTCGTTTAAATGCAAACTCAATTACCTCTCTTTCTTTCTATAGTTAACTAGATAGTTCCGATTGTGAAACGGAGTCTTGCGTTGGCCATTTGGCTGTTTTAACGTGGCGAGAACATCCATCTCAATAAATAACTATGCAACCCAAAGCCAAAACGGCAGACGCTTAATATCAAGGCATCGCGTGCGCCTGGATCCGGCCAACGGTCCGACGTCACTTCCGTTGCTTGACTTTTTGTTGCCTCGCAGTATCCTTCGGGGGTCAGCTAGATAAATCGAAGGACCGAGAACGCGCGAGGAAGGCAATCGAAATATTTGTCCGATTTAGGAGTGAAAGTATCAGTTAAATTGTTGAACAAAAAATATACATTGGCGTACTTGTCATTTCTCTACAGGATGTTTCTTGTTAAATGTAAAACATTTCCAGACTCATGGAAAACTGCAACAGTTTGTCCAATTTTTAAAAACGGAGACAAAACGATTATTAGTACGCGGTGTAGAACTAACTACATCTATCGGCCGTTCGCTACTCCATGCCGGACTGAAAATGTTACAGACACGAAGCGTTCTACATGCAGTAGACACCATTGAAAGCTGTCGACCTTTATCGCGATCGGCGAGAAACGATATTTTGCAAACACGGAATTCCAGGAAACAACTACTCTGCGGACTAATGCCCCGACCAGCATTGAATTACACCTGGAAAACCTATAGCAACAGCTAGAGTCATTCGTCAGACGCCCACCAGACATATACCGGTTTCGAGCTTATTAGCTCTCATCAGTATGCCATAGGTGAGGTATCCGACGAATAATCCTAGCTGCTTTCGTCTGTCTAACCCGACAGAAGGGACCATGAGTACGCGGTGTAGAACTAACTACATCTATCGGCCGTTCGCTACTCCATGCCGGACTGAAAATGTCACAGACACGAAGCGTTCTACATGCAGTAGACACCATTGAAAGCTGTCGATCTTTATCGCGATCGGCGAGAAACGATATTTTGCAAACACGGAATTCCAGGAAACAACTACTCTGCGGGCTAATGCCCCGACCAGCATTGAATTACACCTGGAAAACCTATAGCAACAGCTAGAGTCATTCGTCGATAGCCGCCGATAGATGTAGTTAGTTCTACACCGCGTACTCATGGCCCCTTCTGTCGGGTTAGACAGACGAAAGCAGCTAGGATTATTCGTCGGATACCTCACCTATGGCATACTGATGAGAGCTAATAAGCTCGAAACCGGTATATGTCTGGTGGGCGTCTGACGAATGACTCTAGCTGTTGCTATAGGTTTTCCAGGTGTAATTCAATGCTGCTCGGGGCATTAGCCCGCAGAGTAGTTGTTTCCTGGAATTCCGTGTTTGCAAAACGATTATTGATAATTATAGATCTGTTTCTGTTTTATCTAATTTTGCTTAAATATTTGAAATTGTGTTATATAATCGCATTTACCTTACGAAATCTGATTTTCCACTTCCAACATGGATTTTTAAATAATAGATCAGCTATAACTAATTTGTCAATATTTTCCCAATTTATAAATGAGGTCTTAGACAAGCAGGGTCAGGTTGATGTAATTTATACCGACTTTGCTAAAGCTTCACATTGCGTTTGGCTTTACTAAGTAAATTAGGTAATTTCGGTTTTGGTATTTTATCTCAAATATTCCTATCCTTTTATTTATCTAAAAGACAACAAATTGTGGCATATAACGACTTTATTTCTCCTTTATACCTGTCAATTTTGGAAGTACCGCAGGGATCGAACCTTGGTCCGTTACTTTTTCTCCTATTTATGAATGATTTATGTGAAGTTCTTAAATATCGCAAACTGCTTTTTGCCGATGACTTGAGATTATTGATTGTTATCAAAATTGCAGGAATCTACAGTCTGATTTGAACCAGTTAGAAGCTTGGTGTAAATTGTGTGAATTGTTTCTAAATACTGCAAAATTCAAAGTTATTTCTTTCAATAGAAACCACACAGAATATTTATATGATCATTCGTTAACGTTATAAGAAGCGATCATCATTTATTAGACAGAATAAATTTATGTTTCAGAGAAAATGGTGCCCACTTTGAATAGTTTCTTTCAATTTTATTTTTATTTCATAGTTTTATTACTATAAAATTTTAAAGACAAAACCTGCTACTGACATTTAAAGTTCTTCTAATAAACACTATTTAAATAATCTTGAGTACGCGGTGTAGAACTAACTACATCTATCGGCCGCTCGCTACTCCTGGCCGGACTGAAAATGTCACAGGCACGAAGCGTTCTACATGCAGTAGACACCATTGAAAGCTGTCGACCTTTATCGCGATCGGCGAGAAACGATATTTTGCAAACACGGAATTCCAGGAAACAACTACTCTGCGGGCTAATACCCCGACCAGCATTGAATTACACCTGGAAAACCTATAGCAACAGCTAGAGTCATTCGTCAGACGCCCACCAGACATATACCGGTTTCGAGCTCATCAGTATGCGATAGGTGAGGTATCCGACGAATAATCCTAGCTGCTTTCGTCTGTCTAACCCGACAGAAGGGACCATGAGTAAGCGGTGTAGAACTAACTACACCTATCGGCCACTCGCTACTCCCGCCCGCAGAGTAGTTGTTTCCTGGAATTCCGTGTTTGCAAAATATCGTTTCTCGCCGATCGCGATAAAGGTCGACAGCTTTCAATGGTGTCTACTGCATGTAGAACGCTTCGTGTCTGTGACATTTTCAGTCCGGCATGGAGTAGCGAGCGGCCGATAGATGTAGTTAGTTCTACACCGCGTACTCATGGTCCCTTCTGTCGGGTTAGACAGACGAAAGCAGCTAGGATTATTCGTCGGATACCTCACCTATGGCATACTGATGAGAGCTAATAAGCTCGAAACCGGTATATGTCTGGTGGGCGTCTGACGAATGACTCTAGCTGTTGCTATAGGTTTTCCAGGTGTAATTCAATGCTGGTCGGGGCATTAGCCCGCAGAGTAGTTGTTTCCTGGAATTCCGTGTTTGTAAAATAATCTTGTTTTAATTGATGCATTTTTTCTTGAACACCGTAAAGTTTTTTAAAATTTAACAGGAGTAAAAAAGTAATTTAAATTAAATTGTTTTTGAAGGTCTATAACTCCGCCTGTGGACAACGTTCTGTTCAAATACGTAAACATATACAGAGTGTTCTATTTAAATCAACAAAGTTTACATCGGCGGCCATTTTGTTTGTCTTCACTTGTTTTTCTGCTACCAATTTCTAAAATTTTATAAATAATCGTGCAACTTTTGTATTTCACACTTGTTTATACTCTAAAACCAAAGAAGGACAGAGGAGGAGCAAAATATAGTGAATCACCTTGTACTTCCTTTTCCTTCTCAAATTCTAGCATCTGCACTGACTGACTACGTATATAAAACAAAAGTAAATCGCTCAAATTTTAAGTTTAGTCCCGCTTATTAAATAGTTTAATTGTCCCTAAGCAAGGAGGCTTCCGCCATTCTTAAAACGGAGTTGTCGATCTGTGTACGCTATCCGATCAAAGCTGATGATCGTCATTAGGACGTCGAATGCCTTCCTGAACGACAAGAACTCTTCAACTCTCATAGGTTTGGTGGAGCGCGCAATAAGCTTTGTCGTTGAGCTACATGCTTAGGGGAGGAAGGTTATTGTTAGGGTTTAATTCGGCAGGTTGGAAAGAGGATTACTTTGTTCTGAGATTTTTATTCTAAAAAGTCGAGTTTCAGTACGTCATGAGTAAGGTCCGTACATTAATCGTACATTCCAGGGCCGTACTTTGGTTTTTCTTCATGCAATATTAATGCCAATTTAATGTATGTATAAAAAAGCCCACATGCCACAGTGTAATTGTCACTTTGACAGCGGCAACAGTTACCTGCAACTTTTACAACTACAAATGTACAGGTGGTTTTTTCACTAATTTATTTTTAATAAATTATCGCGGTATCCGTTGCCAAAATAAATAATAATAATATCTCTACCCCTCAGGATTAGCCCTGAAGTCGAAGACTTGTGCGGGGGAGGGGGCTGCATATTATTATTAAGCAGGCCGCATTTGCGCCCAGAAACGACTTACGTTGGTAGGTTACATCAGTGCAGGAATGAGGGGAACTTGAGGGGTAGTGAAAAGTCAACAGGCATCAATCTCTTACATTGACCCAAGCCAACATTCTTCCACCCTACCATACCCGCAGAGAGGGTGCCAATCCTCTCCACGAATATAGCTTATATACGGTCTACCGGCTGTGGGAGTCGAACCCGCAGCGATCTAGCCACCTCGATTCAAGTACTGACGTCTTAAACCGGTGACCACATAAATTTAGTAACATCTACTTATTACAAGATTTACAATAAACTCAACTACTAAAAAAATTACAATAATTGTTCAAAGTGCATTCCTCCAGCCTCAATACAATTTTGGCATCGACGAACTAGTGTATTATCCGCAGCTGCTATTTACAGGATTGTTTTTTATGTCATCACAAGGATGTCTTATCCTTTGGATCAATTCCTCACGAGTATGTACTGGCGTATCATACATTGCTTTTAGATGGCCCCAAACGAAATAATCCAGAGGATCCAGATTTGGCGAACGCGGCGGCCAAGAAACTGGTCCTTCGCAAGAAATCCACATATTTGGCTGGTTGTTAGGTTGCCGTCCAATCCATCGAGAAGGATAATTCTCATCCAACCACTGCCGTACTTGTCCCGCACCATCCAACTGCATCCAGTTCCCTTGGCGTAAATTTAAGGGGACATCGTCAAGCACGTCAGAGAGAGAGTTTTGCAGAAACTCATGAAATAAATCCCCATTTAAACGAGGAGGCAAAATATGCGGCCTACAGAGGTTATTACTTGATTGTGTGTTGAAGATTGTCTTACACTTCGAGGGTTAACTTTACTCCAAACGTGAATGTTATGGTAATTCACAATTCCAGCTTTTGTGAAATTAGATTGCTCGATCCATAAAACCTCATGCAGAAATTGTGGATTAATTTCTGTTGAATCTAAAACCCATCTACAAAAATTTAAACGTTTTTCAGCATCTCCTGGCACAAACCTTGAACTGGTTGGAGATGGAAAGCCCTTCGATGATCTTGTTTGAGTGCTCTCAGTACTTTTGATTGAGATAAATGGAGTTGCCGAGGTGCTCGGCTTAAAGTTCTATCGATATCAAAAAGATAAAGAATTCGCTGATTATTTCTTGGCGGTACATTACGATTATGATCATTGTAGTGGCGCAAACCATATTCCGAAAATCGACGATGTACATCTTCAAAATCTTGTGCATTTGAAATTCTTCTATTAGGGAAGCGTGTTCGGCACTCTCTAACTGAAGCGTTGGAATTTCCATCACAGAAACCATAAACATAATGTATATCGGCATATTCAGCATTTGTAAACGTTCTTGGCATTTTTTCTTAACACTAAAAATGCTCTTTAAATAATACTTTTGACAGTGATTTTCACAAACGTCAATTTTCATAAATCACTGAGTTTTGTTTTTATGGGTTGTTATAACGTTAAATGAAATTTACGCGGCTGGTGCGCTCCACTGTCACCAATTTCTTTGAATATCTCAGAAACAAGACTAAAAATCGAAAAAAAAAACAAGATGCGAAAAAGTTGCGAAATTAATCAGGTCAAAGTGGTGTGTAGATGTTTTATTGAAATTATTTTTGTAGTTTTGAAATAAAGTAAGAGGGGGGTAGCATACAAAAGACACTTCTAAGAGGGGTAGGTAGTTCAAATTTAAGAAGCTTATGTAAGATCATAAAGAGTGTTTGTGTTCCGAATTTCACTTAAATCAGATAAGTGGTTCAAAAGTTATGAGGGAAAAACGAGAAAAAATTTCCTACTTCAACGCCCTCTATCGCGGAAACGATGCGTTTTAGGAAATAAGTTTATATCACAAATTAACATTATTTTAACCTGTTCTATCGATTCCTGAAGTTATCGAGATTAAACCTGAATCACCCTGTATAATAAAAAATATAACTTTTGTTTTTTAATTATCGAAGAAATCCTGGAATGACGCAAAACGGTACGCTCTACAAATTGACCCTTGAAACATACGAAAGTATTGTTGGAACATGATTTGGCACAATGATCAAAGAAAGGCTCCGTTGAAATTGAATATTTTAAATTTACTTGAAGTGGGAAATTCAACAGGTCACAGTAATTTACAAACTTATTGAGCATTCGTGAGATTGCAATCTAAATTACACAAACACCAAAATCTACAATGTGGTTTCCCTTTGATTAATGAAATTACGGTTTAATGATTTACTTCACCAAAGTGGAAGTGTAATTTTCTCCTCGTACCCGAAGATTAATGAAAAACTTTGAAAACCATTATAAATTATTGTTATTTTTTATTATATGTGTGAAAGACCCTGTTGTTTGAGTGAATAGCTAGCAAAATCCAAGGATACGAAAGAACTAAAAGAATGAGGCACCTACATAATATGTCCAGAATTTAATACTTTATTTATTATTTCCCAGCATGTACTTTTTCAAAAATCGTCGTGATTTTAATTCTGTTTCTGTTTAAATGACGTTTTTATCCAACTATAAAAAAGACGACTTGTTTAAATCTCTATAGATTCGCAAAATTAGCTATTTTGGGAAAAATGGGAACAAAAGCACATCAAAACTATGACATATTTTGACTCAGGAGTTGACATTTTCCTTACTGAGAAAAAAATAGTATGTTAGCAATAAAAGTATTCACTTTTAATCCTGGGAACTAAAGTTGACACTTTTAATCCATAGATTAAAAGTGTCATAAAAGTAATAATTAAATGGGGGATTTCGGTTGGAGAGAACGTAGCATGTAAAGAATCAATTAAACTTTAAATCAGTAGTAAATAGCAATACAAAATTATTCTTTACTTTTACTTTTATTGTTTAAATTAAAAGAATTAATGTGAAATCAGATGGCATAATTTTATAAATACCTCAAGTAAAACCATTTATCAGGTACTTATCCAACAGCATTGTCGTTCTACTTGTCACGATTGGATCTATATTGTAAACAAAGGAATAAGTTACGCTTATCATTACCGTAATTTCACCACATCACCACTAATAATTATCGCATTACCTACACAGTATGCCAAAAAAACGCAAAACTACAGAATACAAACGCCTGTTTACATCTGAACCTGAACGGTGGCGTGTAACGCCACAGCGATGATATCGCGTTTTCAGCTACGTGGTTTTGTTTACATTCTATGGCAAGATATTAATATTTTAATTATTATGTGATTATTGCTGCCAGACACATGTTCTGACCTTTCAATATGTTTGACAGATTGCCCTGTAATACATTTCAAACTAATATAAAATTCATGCACTTCCCCATTAAATTTAAATGTTTGATTGCGTACTTAAACTTAGTGTAGTCTCCCCCCTCCTTCATATTTTGGCCAGGTTTAAGACGTGTTTAGGGGCCAACATGCCAAGAATTAAAAAAATTACATAGCAACGAGCAACGTATTTTGAAAGATTTCCGTACCAAAAAATGTGTTGGTTATACTGCTTTCTGTCGTTATACAGGGTGTCCGGAAATAATAAGCAAAAACTGTATGTCTTTGTGGAAAGAAATGAGGCCCAATTAAGTAGTCCCCTACAATACCGGCCCACACGTTGACGCAAAACTTATTTTGACAACCACGCTCCATTGACAAATTAGGATTCTCATCAAACCAAAAATGCTCCTTTTGGAGGTTTATTAAGCCATCATGGCCAAATCCAGCTTCGTCCGTGAAAAGGATATTACGAACAAAATTTTGGTCACCATTATGAACTTTTCTAATTGTATTGCGGAAATTCACACGAGCAGCAGGATCTACGGCAGATAAGGCTTGCACCTTTTGGTAGTGGTACGGATGAAGGTTTTGTTCGCGTATTGTTTCATGTACGGAGCTGTTTGGAATGCCCTCCTGAATAGCAATTTTTCTTATACTTACATTGGCATTATTCTCTATCGTATTTATACGAGCTTCAGCTTCTGCTGTTTTAGTATTCCGTTGTCGACCTACATCAATAATTCTAGTTTTGAACCAGTCTTATCGATGAATAGTACTGAACATTCGCGATTGGGATAGGTTTCTATTTGGAAATGCTTCGCGATACAAACGTCGTGCTGCAAGAGCATTGCCAGCAGCTAAACCGTAATAATAATGCATGTCCCGCAACTCCACGTTAGAGTAATTGTTGTTCATTTTTATTATTATTTTTAAGATAATAATTAATACAAAAGAACTTGTACAATTATGTTTAATGTAGAAAATAAAATGATAACGTATTCATCACATGCAGGCAATGTTATTTTAGCGTTTTTCTCGAAAACGGTTAGATTTATCGAAACAAATAAAGTATACCTTTTTTATGTCAAAAGGTTAGGAGAACAAAAATATTCAGTCAAAAGTCGCATAAAGTGTAGCACAAAAAAGTTGGAACCATTCAAACCAAAATAAAGGCTCGTATGTGGCGCCCTCTACAAAATGCGAAAAAACGGTGGGCAAATTTATAATCCTCATCCCGAAAAACCCCCATATACGAAATTTCGTCAAAATATTATGAGTGTGGCAAAAGGTATTGCAAGAAAACTGCAAATAAAATTTAACTTTAACACCCTGTAACTCCGTTAATAATCAGTTTTGGAAAAAATGTTATAGAAAGAAGTAGCATATTTTCGGTCTAGAATTATCCCCTGAATTTGCTCATCATTTCCGTACACCCTGTATATTCGTTTTACCTCGGTACCTTTGAATATTCGGCATGACAACATTCTCGTTATTTGCTAAACTCTATATTATTTAGTTCTTAAAAGACTAAAATTACTTGTATTTGTAAAAAACACTATTTCTGGAATACGGTGCCCTTAATAAAGGCAAAGGAGCGATTCCATTATCGCGGGTGCAACATTTAGACTCATTTAAGGTTTCCTACTAATAAAATAATTAAAAAAAAATATGAATTTATTGTTTGAAAAGCTACATTTGAACCTGTTCTTTTTTTATTCCTTTATAACTATTCAAATGAAATGGATAAATAGTCACGAAAAAGGTTTAATGTGCTATCGCGGGTGCAACCTTCACAGATCATAGAACAAAAACACAAAAGTCTGTGAATTGTGAAACATTTATTTTATTATGCATTCATATTTTAAAAGAGAACAAATTAATAAACATTTCAATAATAAAAAAATTATAGAAAACAAAAATAAACTGAATTATTCACTGTTTAAGCAATCGCAGGTGCAACACGTCTAAATTACGTGGACATAAACGCCATTATAATCACATGAATAAAAGAAACAAGAGATCAAATAATGTGTGTTACTAATTGGTACACTTCTTTGTTACTTAAGTTAATTATTTATTTTCAAATACGTCAATTTTCGCCGATAATCCTATAACATATTGCCATCAATTTTCCTCCTTGGTGCTTTCAATTTTGCAATATCTTCAAAATAATCGTCTGCTATGTCATTCACGATTTGAATGAAGTGTTTACCATCAATTGTCGTCAGAACCAGTATCCTTTCTATTAATCTGATTTTGGCCACCATTTTTAAATTTTCATCGGCATTAACTTTCCTTTTCATTAAATCTCTCCATTTCGAATCACGAGGCCGTTATCGACAGGTATGAGAGTTCAGCATTTTCAGTCAGTTTTTTCATATATTTCTGTGATGCAGTCTCTTTCCGTTCTTCTTCTGTCATTTTAACCAACTTATCTATAGAAAAAGTGCGAAATATTAACATAAACACTTACTAAATATAAACTACTAAAAACACAGCATAATATTATTATTCAAGGCTTGATAAATCAATAAAATATGATAAATGACACCTTAATGTTAAGAATCAAACTTATTGCACTCTCAACCCGAATAATGCGATCGCGGGTGCAACCACTTTGAGTCAACGTTTATTTTAACTGAAATTACAATATGCTCTTAATTGTGGTTGATTTACGTTTTCCTTTTGTTTCTTCTTACTTTTATAAAGTTTCAAAACATTAGCACTTTATTTCTGTGAAAAAAAAAACGAACTTTCATCTTTTATATCGCGGGTGCAACAAACTAATCATTATTTCTTGTAGTCAATATTGCTTGAAAATTAATAATAAGTACTTATATGTTTTTGCATATATATGTAAACAATGCTATCACTTTAAGGTTAACCAGCACAATGTAAGCTGAAACTATCCATAACAGCGGTTTTGCACAAGTGCTGTAAAGAAACCGATGTTCAGTTTGCACCGAACATTCAAATGTTATCGTTTCTAAGCGCACTAAAAATTCAAATATGAATTTAGGTCCGAAAAAGTAGTTTTATTACTAAATTCATATATTTTTCTTTATATTGACACCAAAAAAAGTAACAAACACTATAATTCAGAAATTGATATAGACAATCGTCTCCAGCGGAATCGCCCAAAGGTTGTTTTGATTTATGCTTAAATTGTATCAGTCCGACTTTTGGCACCCTCGTTTGATCCCAACGGGCGTTCAAAACAGACCGGCCTAATTATACTTTTAAAACCAGGTGTAAAGTACAAAATAACACATCCTGCCGCCTCCACCGCCGCCATAAAACACCCCGTACAGATGTTCTCGGCCGTCCGCTTGACCCCCATTCATCCAGAGGATACCGTTTTACACTCGCGGCTCTCGTTAGCTGTCGGTAGCTGCCGCCGGCTCTCGGTACTGTGGTCTCTAGTTGTTGGCGGTCTTTTTAATTTTTAGCAGATCGCGTGGCTCTCGTTACCTCTCGCCTACCATCGTCCGTTATCGGAGATTGTAGACGCGCTAAATGGACATTAAAAATATTCACGCCGTGTTTTATTCGTTACTCTTTCCAAATAAATTAATACACGTCACCATTTTAAACGCAATAAAAGGGCTTTGAGAATAATAGGACAGATATACAAATAACATTTTAGAAATCCCAAGAAAATAACCAATAAAAATATAGGATAGACCAATAAATTATTTTATTTGTCATCAATAACTATGTAAAAGCACAAAAAGAAAGCAATTACTAAAATCATGACCTCTTTACATATATATATATATATATATATATATATATCATATATCTATGCCATTTTATTAATAAACATGAATAAAAACAGTTACAAATATGGAGATTATTGTAGTGTAACATACCCGGGTTAGAAAACAATTTGACTAAAATTGAGAGTGAAATTATAATAATAATAATAATATAAACAATGATGATAATAATAATAATAAATTCTCCAAAATAGAGAAAAAATCACGTGGAGTTGTGTAGATAGCAAAGAGAGGTTAGCGCGCCAAACAGCAACGTAAAGAGATTACAGCTAAAGGATGAAGGATGGCTACTAAAGCCTAAAGCTGTCTGCGATCTGCTAAAAATTAAAAAGACCGCCAACAACTAGAGACCACATAACCGAGAGCCGGCGGCAGCTACCGACAGCTAACGAGAGCCGCGAGAGTAAAACGGTATCCTTTCATCCAGTGGCCAGTTGACGCCCAACGGTTCCCGGCTCGGCGATCGCTGATCCTTGATTGAACTTTGGCACGCACTCTCGCCCCGTCGTTTCTATCTGTAATGATGACAGCCGAGAACTTTTCGTTTGGGTTTTGGAATTGAACATACAGTGTGTACAAGGTACCAATTTCATCGTAATTGCAGGATCTATTTGAGACTTTTTCGATAAACTTAAAATGCAGAATGTTCATAGACCTCTTCGTTTATGAGATACAGGACCAAGTTTAAAAAACTTTTTTAAAAGGGATTCTTCGTATTTCAGCAAATAGTTGAGATATTGGAATAGATGACACTAAGTCTAGAAAAATGTAACGTCGATTTGAAGGTTTATGTTTGTTATGATGACAAAATGCTGCAGTAAAATGACAGATGAATGCAATAAACATTTTATTGCACTAGTGCAATAAAGAACCACTTTTTCCACTAAATATAGTTCAATAAAGTATTGTTTTTTGCATGAACGTAGAAAAAAGCATTTTCACATGCAAGAATTCTTGCCATAGCAATATTTCTTCTCTTATCACGCCACACTCTTATTTTTTAATCTTGTCTTGTCTTGAATTCGAGCTGTCAAGTCTTGTGTTGGTCTTGGCCTTGTCTTATCTTTTGAGACCAAGAACAAGTAAGACAAGATTGTCAACACTAAGAATAATACACTATTTAACGTAAAGTTCAGTGGCATCCTTGTAATCTTTCTAAGAGAATGTATATTTTAAACAAGACCCAATCATACAATTAGAAAATACTACAAACTTGAAAATTTGTATTTTATGCCTAGCAACATACTAAAAATTATGCCAAATTTTTAACCATAGAATGTGGTTTATTCTATGCTTTCCTATACACAAATAGGAACAACCCTGTACAGAGTGTCCCTAATTAGGTGCCAAAGTTAAAATGTTATTTTCGATATTTGTAAATAACTTTTTAATAAATCCAGATATTTGCATACATTTTAAAAATCGGGCGTTTTATCGGGCGAGAAATTCATTGGTCTCTAATTTTGACGTCACTAGCAGAGGGCGCCACTTATGGCACATTATATTTATTTTAAATGGTACAACTTTTTTCCGCCTTAATGTATCCATCTGGCTATTGAAACAGTCGATTCTCCTACCTTTTTTATTTGAAAAAGATATACCTTCTTGAAGTTGTGTTAGGCATTATCATTTTTGAAATAATTCTATTTGAAATATTCAGTGCACCGAGTAGAAACTGTTCTGGTTTCAGGTGAAGCGCCTTTTCCGCTGCAAATACACCAAAATATTACTGGAAAAAGGTACTCAAAGTGGTAAATTATATCAATATGCATAATTATTATCTTTATATTTAGAACAGTATTTTAGTAAGGATGGCCACGTGACCACCCTGTACGTTCGTACGAATGTTATTTATTAAAAAAACACTCTTAAACTCTACTAATTATCGAGTTTTTCTTACATTTCTTGATCCACTGCCTTCTGCTTGTACGTTATTAAGAGGAAGTCAATGGGGGGCAAAGCTGGGGTCGGTAATGAACCAAAAATAAAAACTGGTCCCTGGGCAATAAAAATTCTAATTACGAAACTAACCCGGGAGAAGTACAAGACAGCCAACTATTTAAAAACCCGAAAATATGCTATCTCTGGACATTAAAAGCTCGTTTGCGACCAGATTCATTATTTTAGAAGGAATTAGCGTGATACTGGAAAAATTTACGCTGCTACAGGGACGGCGTTTCATAATAAATTATTCTTTTGGTGAAAATATATTAGTATTTTGTTTATGTTGTTTAGGCTGTTTACCCAATTTTATTTATAAATTGCTGATATGTAAAAAGTCTGCTTTCCAAAAGTTATGTGGTTGTTAAAGCTTCCTATGATCTGATTATAGAGTTGGGGAGTTATAGAATTTTGATGTGCTTCAAAAACCCGCAACATTCAACTTTCTGCCTTGCATAGCTATTATGTAGACCTTCTGCTTTCCAAAAGTTATGTGTTAATAAAGGCCTTCACACCTAGGTTCAGGAGTTATTGAATTATACAGTTTTACGATTTAAAAAGTTTTAGAAACCAGTACACTATGTGAACCCTCTACTTTCCAAAAACAATAGAGTTTTCCACACCCAGGTTCTAGAGTTATGGAATTTTGAGGTTTTAGGTTTATAGAGCTTCAAAAACCAGCAACCTCCGATTTTGTGCCTTGGATCGCGATTATGTGAACCTTGCGCTTTTCAAAAGTTGTATGGTTACAAAGATTCCACTCCTAGGTTATGGAGTTATGGAATTAAGGAGTTTTGACGTTTTAGATTTCAGAAACCAGTACACCTCCGGTTTTATGGTTTCGGATCACTACTATTTTCTTTCTGACTTTTACGGTTTTGGATCACTACTATGTGAACCTTCTCCTTTCCAAAAGTTATATGGTTATAGAGATTTCCACACTCAGGATTCAAAGTTATGGAATTTTGAGGTTTTAGGTTACAGAGCTTCAGAAATCAGCAACGGGTATTGTGTCTTGAATCGCTATTATGTGAGCCTTATATGCTTTCCAAAAGTTTTAGAGATTTCACTCCCAGGTTATGAAGTTATGGAATTATGGAGTTTTGACGTTTTAGGTTTATATAGTTTCAGAAACTAGTGCACCTCAAATTTTAAAGTTTGGATCTTTACTATGTAAACAAAAGTTAAGTGGTTATAGAGGCTCCCACACCCAAGTTCTAGGTTATGGAGTTTTGAGGCTTTAGGTTTATAGAGCTTTAGAGATTGGCACTTCCGGTTTTCTGTCTTGAATCGCTATTATGTACACCTTATTCTTTCCAAAAGCTATAGAGGCTACTCATTAGTTATGGAGATTTGAGATTTTAGGTTTATGGAATTTGAGGAAATTCTGAGTTTTACAGGGTTTCGGAAGCATGCACACCTCTAGGTCATCTCTGTTAAAGTAAGTTTTGAGGCTATACCTAACTTCTCCCAGGATACCCGAATGGAAGAATGATTTTAATAGGTATTTCTGAATTTTCTCGAAAATTTAATGTGCAATCTGTCTATAGTCGAACTCCCAGCTCACACGACTTTTTACTTTTGTACGATTTACGTCCTTTCACAGCGTTTTCTACTCGACACGTGATGCATACACTTGAACTGAACAAGGCCTGTATATTAAATATCGTTAAAAATACAAGAAGTGTTTGTACGAACGTTGGACCGCCTAAGGATGTAAAATTCGCAACGTACCGACGCTGTTTTCGACTACTCACCCTCTTCTCCACTCCAAGCGAAAATGAAACAGTTTTTCCGCACTTAAGCGCCCGCTTTAGAAAAGAAAAAAGAAAAAGACCGTTAATTAGCCGCGTGGCCGAGAGCGATAAAGGGATTTTTAATTAAGAGAGTTGGTGTCGACACGCGGACAGGATAATTACGATTCCGTTTTTGTGTTTAGGCTCAGCTTGCTAAATTTTAACTTTTTTCCGCTTGTACGGAGTGTTTACGGATGATTATATGGTCTTCGATGATTGTTATGCTATCTTTGTTTTCGCCGTCAATAATACCATTTCCGCTTACCACCATCTGGGCAAAGTTCGCTTTATATGTATGCTATTTATTTATTTATATTAATATGAAACGAACAATTATTAATATTAATAGGAAAAGCAGACTTATTGTCAGCATCGTTTGTATTAAGCGTATTGACACAAAATGCAGATTGCGAAACAGCAGAACCCGAAGCAATGTTGGCCGATGGTCATCTAATTTATTTTGAATAGAATCCTCGACGTAGCTTTCAGCAAAACTGCAACTGCGCGTCGGTCGGTACCTGCTCGTATCCAACTTTGTTTTCCCTTCCACTTACTAAACAATGTAATATCTTGTAATATCTACATCCTTTCAAGTGAGACAACCCCTCTGCTTATGGCTCGACTGCTTATATATCACAGTTTCCCTCTAGAAACAACACAAACACGTGGCTGAATATACAATCAGACGTGCATCATAACACATACATTAAGGATACACACTGGTTATACCTTTACTGCATGTGTATTGCACAGTACAAGCACAGCGCTATAGGACACGATCCCAGGCGTTGGGTTTCCTTCTAGAAAGGCTTGCACTGCTAAGAAGTAACAACTTAGCGTTTGAAACATCTGCGTTTGTAAGACCGTTGATGTTAGTATAGGCAGTAACACTCTCCACACGCTCCATGTTACTATGAAGTACTTTCAAGTGAGACAACCACTCTGTTTATGGCTCGACTGCTTATATATCACAGTTTCCCTCTAGAAGCAACACAAACACGTGGCTGCTGATACAATCAGACGTGCATTATGATACATACAGTAAGGATCCACACTGGTTATACCTTTACTGCATGTTTATTACAGCCATTTGGTGACATCATTTCCAAACCGTTGTATAAATTATTAAGTATTGTTAACGAAATGTGAATCAAAATTTGACATGTTTTTTCCCAAATGGTAAAGGAAATTATTCTATTTAATTAGACCAATAAGAATCCTGGGTGGATTTTCTTTTTTTTTATTAAACGCAATTCCAAGCGATGAGATAATTCCATGAAAGGGTATGTAGACAACCAGAATCACTTGAAGAACTTAGTACGTAATATTCGTGCATCTAGACAATAATCCAGGTGGTAATAATACCGATTTTTTCAGCAATCAAATCTCTAAAAAATAATACCGAAATATACCCACGATAGCTACGATAAAAAGCAATAGGGCACCTATGAAACAATAATCGTTTCCACATTAACTCCTATTTGTTTGACAAAACAATAAAGGCGGTTTTCCCCTCGCCCGAACAGGGGCAGGTGTGGCCCTACCTTTCGCCCCTTTACAGCGATAAATATTGTGTTCCTTTAATCCAACTAGACTTTGATATGTTGCCGTCTGTCCGCAGCGATTTCAACTAAAGTGGCCCTAATGAATATCGTGCTGAATCATCTATTAATATTCATTCGTTTTTTCGTAGATGTAGATCAACGATAGCGGCGAAGGGCAACAATCTGATAAAAAAATGGTTTTACATCTGTAGCTCCTTTATTCGAAATTAATAGCTAAAAATTAATTCAGTTATGCTGAGCCACACAAGGTGGTATGCTAGTTTTAGTGCATACTTTCGTCAAACACGATCTCAACGAGTTTAGAAAAGCTTTATTCTTTATTCTTAAGATAATCAAAAAAATTTTTTTTTTAAATGACATCGAAAACCGCTTTCTCTGACCACACCACGGCATTTAAGATGGCTATCCAAGACCTGCTATGATCTTTTTATAATCCCGAAATTCAATAAAAACGTTTAGCGATTTTTTTATTTAAAATCTGATAAGGTGGTGTTAATCAGGACCCCTCAAAACCCTTATGTGTGAAATTTGAACAAAAACTATAAAGAGAGTTTTCTTCTATACGTTTAAAGTTTTATTTTTATAAAACTTTATTTTTCAAAAAAACGCAACAAATATTTTTGTTTTAAATGACATAATGCCATGGCTCAACACTTGATTCGTCTAGTACCTTCAAATTCACTATTTTGTTTTGGGGGGGTTGTGATTAACCCCCCAGCTTATCAGATTATAAATCAAAAATTCTCTAAACATTTATATTAAATTTCAGGGGTATAAGAAATTATACCGTCGGATCGCCATCGTAGGATCAGAACAAGCGGTTTTCGATGCCATTTAAAACAAAAAAATGTTGGATTATCTTGAAGAATAAAGTTTTACGAATTTGTACACACATAAAACTTTGAAAACGTGTAGAGCAAAACACTCTGTATAGCTTTTATTCAAATTTCACACATAGGAGTATTGAGGGACCCTGAGTAATAACATGTTTTTGTAATTCCGCTGGTATAACAATAATTAAAAGTCGTGATAGGATTAGAAGGAGCGGTTTTCGTTGTCATTTAAAACCTAAAAATAGGTTTTTACAAAGTTGTACATAAATAAAACTTTGGGAACGTGTAGAAGAAAACAAAATAAAATATCGCTAAACGTTTTTATTGAATTTGGAGGGTATAAAAAAAATAATCATGGCAGGTCTTGGATCGCCATCTTAAACGCCGTGATAGGATTAGAAGTAAAGGTTTTCGATGACATTTAAATAAAAAAAAATATTTGTTGCGTTATTTTGAAAAATAAAATTTTTACGAATTTTTACAAAAATGAAACTTTAAGAACGTGTAGAAGAAAATACTATGTATAGTTTTTGTTCAAATTTCACACATAGGGGTTTTGAGGGGTCCTGATTAACACCATCTTATCAGCTTTTAAATAAAAAAATCGCTAAATGTTTCTATTGAAATCGGGAGGTATAAAAAAAATCATAGCAAGTCTTGGATCGCCATCTTAAATGTCATAGTATGGTCAGAGGAAGCGGTTTCAAAGTCATTGACAACCCCACAGAGGGACCCCCGAGCGCCCCCGGAGAAATCTAATACTAGAATTGAATTTGGCATCCTCAAAAACCTCCGAGTAACGAGTTTGGAGCGCTTCCCATGGACTATGCAATTCCCCCTCCCCCAGAATGAATCCCCGGATACCCCCGCAGAGCCGCCCCCGGGTAATTCCAATGCCAAAATCGAATTCGGCATCCCCGAAAACCCCCGAGTAACGAGTTTGGAGCGGTTTTCATGCACGCTGCCATTTCTCCCCAAATTCGCCCAGCGCGCCCCCACAGAGCCACCCCCGTGCATCCCCGGGTAATTTTAATACCAGAATCGAGTTCGGCAGCCCCGAAAACCCACAAGTAACGATTTCCGAGCGATTTTTCCGAGTTTCCAGTCGTTCCTATAATGGTGTAATGCATTTTCTGGCCCAGAAGGCATTTTTCAAAAAATGGCTAAACCAGACGATATAGACTTTTTTCCTGGGACCTTCCTGAACACAGTGCAGAAAACCGCATCTCGATATCTGCTGTGCCTAAAAATGTCCACTATTTTTACTAACTTCCCTGGACTATTGTAGGAGATTTGATTTCTATTAGCTTAAAATACCTTTCTAACGCAGCATAAAATAGATTCGTATACTGTAAAGAAAGATTTGCGTTTTTAAAACTATTACAAAATATTTTTTCGTTCGCTAAAAAAAGGAATTGTTTTTATCGAGAATAATATGCTGATTATTTTTGCGGAACGAAAACGTCGGTCGCCTGGGAATCATAACGGGCTGAAAACTCGCGAAAAGGCCATCGCAGCTCCGCACGCGTCAAGATTCGTCTCGGAGCTATCAAAAAGCAGCGTCGCTAATGGGGCACCACCCCGACCATCAGCGCCCATTGTGGCCGGTAAGAGCGACGACGGCGCCGCCCGGGGCCCTTTTATACCGGGTGTTACGCCTTAATTCGATGACTAGTCGTTACCAGCGATTTGGAGTAGCGAAGATAAAGGTGGACGGCGGTGCTTGATGGTCGCTTGTGGGAAATTTGTTCTTAGAGGGGTGGAACATGTTACGATTACCACTCAATTCAATATGCAGGGTGTCCCTAAAAGGTTGGGACAACGTCTCGCCACATAAAGTACAGCTGAAAATAAGCGATTTACCTAAACTTCGCGTGTTCTTTAATATTTATTTGTAAAACGTAGTGAAAACGTAATATCAAAATTATTAAACTGTAATAACCTAACATTCGAAAACATTTATTTATTATCTACATTTGTTTTTTGTTAACAAATAAATCAATATTTAAGGAAAATTCATTCATGTATCTGGATTTAAAAAAATAGTTTTACTCCTTGTCGTTAAATAACAGTACAAAAACTAGGTAACTAGATTATTGACCTAATAATACGGTAGGTCAAGGTCAAGATTAACTCTCGATAACTTAGATTAGCGGCGTGCCATTTCGGTCTTGGACAGTTTTCTGTCGACAACACGATGGTTTTTTTATTACTTAGTATTTAAACACGAAACACTTTTCAGCTTCTCTTATTACCCATTGGATATAGGTTTTTTATGTAATGTACGTAAATAATAATAATAATAACAATAATAATAATAATATAATAATAATAATAATAATCTTTATTTCTATAGATTTACATTAGTAAATATGAGAAATTGTCAATATAAATATAAATTAAAATAAAATGTAGATAGTACATAAAAAAGCAAAGCAAATTAGATACCTACAATTAACAGTAAAGCTAAATCAGTTAACATTACACACATGAGAATGGACAATACATATAAAATAAATGTATAACAACTTTAAAATGGTCCTTAATGCCAGTCCAAAAAATTACTAGTCAAGTATTCATCTACATTATAAAAAGAATAATATTTTAATAATTTCCTTGTTTTACACTCAAAAGATATAATATTTGGACTGTTACGGATATCGTGAGACAGATGATTATATAACTTAAGTGACAATTTTGCAGAAGATTTGGAGACCTGGGTAGTTCTAGAGTGGGATATGTGTAGATCATTTGAATTTCTTAATGCGTATGGATTCAGAACACCTCTCTTCGGAAATTTCTCTAAATTTGTTTTTATATAAATTACGCAATTTAAGATCAACAGAGAACAAACAGTTAAAATGACAGTTTGCTTGAAATGAGACCTACAGGAACTATTACGTTTTAAATTGAGCATATTTCTGATTATTCTTTTTTGCATTATAAAAACTTTATATAAACTACTACTACATCCCCAACAGATAATTCCATAATTTAATACAGTTTCTATGCAACCATGATAGTAAAGTTTTAAAATTTCTAAACTGAGGCTCTTTTTAATATTCCATATAACATAATTTTGTGTAGCCAATTTTTTCAAAATTCCATTACATGAAATTCCCAAGAAAGGTGATTGTCTAAGTGTACTCCCAAAAACTTAACAGCATCACTCTGCAATAGACTTCCCGTTGATGCCTTAATCAATAAGCTATAGTCCCGTGTACCTATAGATGAAAATTTTATGAAACTTGTTTTTGTTAAGTTCAGAACTAGCCCGTTTTGACAACACCAGTCTTCCATACGAGCAACGCATGCCTCGGATAGTCTACATAATTCACGTTGATCCTTTGAACTAATCAAACAAGATGTGTCGTCTGCGAATAACGTACTAGAACAAATACCATTCAATCTCAGGGACAGGTCATTTATAAATAATAAATGGTTTGATACATGGTGATTTTCCGGGTTGTTATGCCGTGACCTCGGTAACTGGTAGCTGCCAGAAACAGAGTTAAAATGCACATCCCTAGCATTAGCTGGGATACTTTTACCTGCCCTGGTTGTTCTCGGGCTAGGCTCTGTGGGGACAGACCCGCTATCGGTGTCTCTGGGCCTGTCCATATATTGATTTCGGTTCCTACTGTTGGTATTACGACTGCCACGGTCGGAACCGCTTCTCGGATACTGGTGGTCCTCCGAGGCGTTCCGTAGCCGCCGCTGTAACTGGTCGCATCCCATGCTTCCAAACGTTTCGCCGCTCTTCACTGTCGGCATCTTCAGTGGTGACTCTGCAAAAGCTTCGCCGCGACTCAGATAGCGGGTCTGTCCCCACAGAGCCTAGCCCGAGAACAACCAGGGCAGGTAAAAGTATCCCAGCTAATGCTAGGGATGTGCATTTTAACTCTGTTTCTGGCAGCTACCAGTTACCGAGGTCACGGCATAACAACCCGGAAAATCACCATGTATCAAATTACAGCACTGGCCGTGAAAGCCTAAAAACCACAATAAATGGTTTATTACTCGGTTTATTATTAGATACGTTGGAGTTTTGTGATTTCAATGTAACTAAGCTAATTTCTTTGCAGTCATAATAGCTACATTTGCTCATAGGAAAATCCACACGCTACTTGTCGGTTTAGCTTTCAGAGATGATTTGTTGTCAACGTATGGACAGGAGTGTACGGGTATCGTTTGATGGGACCGTATTTTCTACCGGAAAACCTGAGTGTACCGCGTTACTTGCAATTTTTACTCGAATTATTTGGTTATTATTATTTGATTTCATTCGATATTAACATTTTAAATTATTATTAGAAAAAATGATATTCTAAAATTAGAAAAAAATTAGTGTGACTATATAGCAGGTCCACGTCTACTTCCACCACCAAATGTGTGTGTGTAACTATCCTGCACACTACCAATAATACAAATAATACCCTTAATGTATTCTTGGGGGGTGCCTCGCTTCTACGAGAGGTAAAGAAACTCAACCTTTTAATAAAACTACAGATTTATTCAATAAACATAACAGTTATACTTACAATAAGACCTTTGTGCTGGGGAGAATCTCTTCTAAAGATCAGAGCCAGCCAACGGCTATAAACTGGCTTTGGCTCTGGCTTTGGCTCTGACTCTGCCTGCTATAGCCCAGTTTCAATAGTATTTATACACATTCGAGAAATGCTGAGTACATCAGAATTATATTACCTATTGAAATAATGGGAAGAGCCAGCAAGTCTATCGCTTGGTTCTTAGAGAGAACAAGAAGGATAGACATAGTTTGGTTTGATAGTAACCTTTGCAACTTGACACATTTTATTGTTTTGAAATTCACTTGTGTAAGATTAACACACTGTCGATTGTAAATATGTTTATAAATTTGGTTTTTGCGGCGTAAATATGCATTTAGATTTTTTTTAATCGCGTATTCGCATTATTCTCGTTATTCCCCATCTCCTCTTAAAATTAATGACATTAGGACTGACTCACCCTGTATACATCACCAATACCGTAACCTGCACCGGTTACCACGAAACAAACCACGCTGAACGGCACACCCATCATATTGCGTTTTCGGCCACCTGGATTTGTTTACATTCTAAGGCAATTTATTAATGTTTTAATTATTATGCGATTATTATCGCCAGACACATGTGACCTTTGCTTGTAAATTAATGACCTTAAACCTTATACTGCTTTTATTTATTCTGATTTACAGGTTCTGAAAAAGTAACCCGAAGGAACCGCGATCATCCCCGCTATCTGGTGGAGGGGGAGCGCGATACATCACGTTAATTAAATCGGCGATATTTGAATTCTGATCATTAATAATTCATACGCTATCAGGGCGATATATCTTTATGTTCGCCGTCGTTTCGTATGCACATATTTAGTGCCGGCGGCGGCTATTTAGCGTTATGAACGGCCGCCTTTCGAATATTAATGCACGGAGCTCCCCGACTGATCACCGTAATTGTTTTGTTAACGGCCTTAATTACACGGAGAGACGTGATTAGTTGTCGTTGTAAGTACGTGCGGATGACCGACAGTTGTTGGCTACCGCTTTTTTTAATGACAAAGTACGAGTTAAAATTTTGCAGAAAACACACTTATTTTAAAACTTATAATCAACCAAGCAATAAGCCATTGCTTGGTATTTTTGAACGTACAGGGAGATCATGCGTAAACGTTAGATTTGACTTATAACTTTGTTATTTTGAGAGATGTAGAAAAATTGAGACTGACTGATTTTTCACAAGAATTTCAATTTTCGTATAAAAGAAACAATCGAGCATCTCACTACAGATATATTGATATCGACTTGGTTTTTTCTTGCAAAACACCCTATATATTTTTGGATTCTCCACTTTTCCCTGATATACAGGGTGATTCATTAAGAATGGGCAATCTCTGAACTGGAGATACTACACACCGAATATTGCTGCATTAAAATATACAGGGTGTTGAATGCTAGAATTTTATTTTGAAATATCTCAATAACTTTGAAACCTGTTGGAGTATTAAAAAAAAATGAGCACAATTATGTTTTTTGGCACGGCAAATAATAATTTTGAACTAATTTTGACGTCACTAGTAAAGGGTGCCACTTATGGCACAGCATGTTTCTTTTAAATGGCAGAACTTTTTTGCTGTTTAGTGTATCCATCTGTCTATTAAAACAATCGATTCTCCTACCTGTTGTATCTAAAAAAGGTATACCTTGTTGAAGTCGTTAGTAGTAAGTTTTCGAAATAATCCTATTTGAAATATTCAGTGCACCGATTGAAAACTGTTATCGTTTCAGGTAAAGTGCCTTTCCTACTGAAAATACAGCAAAATTTACTTGAAAAAGTTGTTCAGAATCATAAGCTATGGAGAGGTGCAAAATTTCAAGAAGATCGGCGAGGTTTGATGAAACCATTTTTCAACAAAGCACAAAGATTTTATCAAAGCAGGCCGATTTCTTAAAAATTTTGCACATCTCCATAATTTGCCTTTATGAACAACTTTTTCAAGTAACATTTTGCTGTATTTTCAGTAGAAAAAGCACTTTAACTGAAACCAAAACAGTTTTTACTCGGTGCACTGAATATTTCAAATAAGATTATTTCGAAAACTGTCACTCCTAACGACTTCAATGGTGTACCTTTTTCAAGTAAAACAGGTAGGAGAACCGATTGTTTCAATAGTCAGATGGATACATTAAGATGCAAAAAAGTTCTGTCATTTAAAAGAAACATGATGTGCCACAAGTGGCGCCCTCTACTAGTGACGTCAAAATTAGAAACATATTTGAATTTCTCGCCCGCAAAAACCCCCGATTTACAAATTTTATGTAAATATTTGGATTTCTTAAGAAGTTATTTACAAATATCGAAAATAAAATTTTAACTTTAACACCCTGTATCTCCGTTAATATTGAGTTTTCGAAAGATTGTTTATAGAACTTCATGACCCTAATTTCTTGTGGGGATCACCTCCTGAAGTCTTGACGCATAATTTCCGGACGCCCTGTATATTTAAAATGTTATTTTTTTATTATATTCGAATCCAATTTATGGAGCAAAGAATAGCTTAGAAAAATTGTTCAAACTCATTTCCTTGATTTTCTATGTAAAACCTATATCGTTTTCTAAATTATTTAAACAATCATTTTGTGTACTGGTTTGTATAATCTATATCTTCTTGTATTCCGTCATGCACTTCTAAAATAGTGGTTGGTTTATTGTATTCTTAAATGAAGAATATACAGTGCCTTCGAAAAGTAACAAATAAATTCATTATTTTCGAAATTGAGATTTTCCAAAACATCCCTTGGCACGTCGATTTTGTTTTTAAAAAAGGCACTTTTTGACATACGATCCATATTTGTGACGTCATCGTTGTTCGAGATATGACGCATCAACCATTTTTTTAAATAGCAACCCCTAATTTTGACGATGCCATTTCAAATAGCGTGTCGTTCTACATACACATCATGAAAAATTATGGTGTTACGTAAGAACAGTTTCAAGAAAATAATGTTTGAATATTTTAAAATTTAAATTTCACAATACTGTGCACCTCCCCATTATGCAACACCTGTCCGTGCTTATTTAGATGAGCTGTTCCCGAATCGTTCGATAGGGAGAAAGGGGCCGATTGAGTGGCCAGCCAGATCGCCTGATTTGACACCCCTAGATTATTTCTAGCGTGGGTACTTAAAAAGCAAAGTATACGTTATTAGACCGGTTAACTTAGAAGATTCATAAGTAAGAATTTGTCACAAGATACCTCGTATACCTCCTGAAGTTATTGATAATTTCCAAATATTTTTTTATTAATTGTCTTGGCTACTGTTAGGCAACCAACAGTACACAATTTGAACATTTAATTTAGTCGATTTTTTACATAATCGTTATCATTTTCAGTATTGTGAAAATTAAATTTTAAAATCTTCAAACATTATTTTCTTAAAATTTTGTTATGTAACACCATAATTTTTCATGATGTATGTATGTAGAATGACACGCTCTTTCAAATGGCATGGTCAAAACTATTTAAAAAAATTGTCGATGACGTCATATTCGAGCAACGATGACGTCACAAATGTGGGTCCTATGTCATAAAGTGCCTTTTTAAAAACAAAATTGACGTGCCAGGGTATTTTTTCGAAAACTTCTCAATTTCAAAAATAATGAATTTATTCGTTACTTTTTGAAAGAACTGTATAATCTTATTATAGAAGAATAAGTTAATCTTTCAATAAAGTATTACTATTTTTGAGGAATAATGAAACTAAGCTAGCATTGGAATAACTGTATTTTCTGTGCATGTGCTAAAAGTGGTTTTAGTTTGTTTTCCTCTCACAAAATAAAATGCCACTTTTAGCACTTAATCACAAATAACTATTTTGTTCAAGCCCAAGAAACTTGGTACAATTCTTTCGCTATATGAACTGCGACAAACATTCTACCAATTTTAGTTTTCTTTTATAGTTGCAGCGATTGTTTTAACTCCCTGGATATCGTCGATTTCAAGGTTTGGTAGCTCTCCACTACAAGCACCACTACAAAACCCATAAAATATTACCAAACAACATTCGATAACAAATAATTCATATCTGGAGCTTTCTGTAGAAATTTTCTATATTATTTATACTTAAAATTTTAGACACTTTTGCTGTATCTCAAAAATTAAGCCATCAACAAAAGGAATAAATGCATAGGATTATAACCATTTTCTTGTAAAATATCTTGAGAAGAAAACACCCTGTATGTTAACGAATATGATAATGCTGCTAAAAATTTACGGTAAATTTAATCATTCTTGAGGAATATCATTTAAAACTTTCCCCAAAGTTTACATGCATTAAATAATAATTTAATTAGTAAAATAAAACATATTTACAATGCAAATACTCAAATAATTACTTATATTGCCTTTGGAGCAATGTTTATTAAAATTAATCATTTATTACGTCTAAAATAAAGTATGAGATATACAGGGTGAACCTTAAATAAGTACAAATATTTTAACCGGCAGTATAGTTCACTGTGTAGAGCACATAATTAATAGTTGTTTTACAAAAAAATCAGAATAAATTTTGTAATTTTTCTATAGAAAACTTGTTGAGGACCGCTGACTTTCATACATTTATAAATCATAGCGCTTCAGATTGAATGTGTAGTTCACAGTGTTGCCAGTGTTACACAAATGTCTTTACTTGAACATACTTTTAAATTTAATATGTTGTGTGAAAATCATAGTTTTTCGTTATTATTCATAAAATAATTTAAGGAAATTGTGTCTTGTGTCTCTTTCTAACAGTGTACAATGCCATTTAACATGTGAAATGTGGATTACTGATTAAATAGTTAATTTTTTAACAAACAGGTAAGCTTGTGTGCACGTTTATGTATAATTTTTGAAGATTGGACATAGTAATATCACGTAATATCTTCCTAAATACTTTACGGTAGTATTTAACTTGCGGAAATTCATTTTTAATCGTTTATAGTAAGATCAGTTAAGTAGTTAAAATGTATGTTAATATTGCTGCGTATCATACTACATACCCCAAAATTACTGTACTTATGCTTCAAACAAGTATTTTTAAAATAGAATTAACCCTATTACTTTACTATTACGTTAAGGGAAACGTAATATTTATATTAGAGAAGATATGGCAACCTCGCAACAAATCATATGGTTCATTAGCTTGGTTAAGCAGCGGTCCTCAAAATATGGGTATTTTTAAACAAAATTAATATCTCCGTAACTATTAGAAATTTTTTAAAATGGCTTTCACTAGACTGATCTATATGACGAACTACACTATTAGTTAAAATATTTGTACTTATTTAAGGTTCACCCTGTATATCATGTATGAGTTTGAATATTTATAATTCAGAACCCACTATACAAGATTAGATTGAATTGAAACTTTTTCCTTTTTGGATAAAAAAGATAATTTGCCATTGTCAGCTACGTATCGCGAGTACAAAAATCAGTTTCGTGACATTCTGTGATTTGATTTTGTTAGATTTGGCACCAGGATATTAGACCTCCGATTGTATATAGGTATATTGTTTGACACGCCACTGTGGCAGATATGGAGCCGGACATGTTGATATGTACGATAACACACTGCGCCCTACAGATCTGTATACTTTTTATATTAAATTTTTCGATTTCCATTTACAAAAAAATGAAACGGAGCACTACATGATTTAATTGTTTAGTTTGTTATTTAAAGTGTACCACAAAATCCTTTTGTTGATCGCTTAGTTTTTGAGATATAGCAAGGCTGTCTAAGATCTTAAGTATAAATGATATGAAAAAAATTCTACTGGAAGCTTCAGATATGAAATATATAAATTTAAATTTCAAGCAGCGTAAAAACAGTTTATTCTTGAACTATTTTTATATTTACCGATTTTTTGATCACCCTGTACATGCAACATGAAATGACTCCATGCCAATTGCATTTTAAAGGCAAACAAAAATGTTAATCAAGAATGCCTTTTTTCGTAAAATGAAAAATAAAAATATTTTCCCTCTTTGCCACTCTAACCGTGGACATACTGTATAGAAAAAATTATAAAAAAATATTAAACAATACACAAAACTTCGCACTCGTATTATGCAAGTAATTTGTCGTTGACCCTTTCAGCAGTTCTGAAATCTATCAACAGATGTCAGCCACTTCGTTATTTTCGCCAATATTCTTATCGTAATGATTTGGAAACTATTCACATCAAAGCGAAACTTGAAACTTCCACAACCCCGTATATGCCCGGCCAATCTCCCGACAATCACACATAGCATCGAGGGTGGCTGCGACGGCGGCATTGTGTCACTTGATGAACGGCGGACCGTTCCAGGGCCAGTCGCGATGCAGTATACGCTCGCAGCTACCAGTGCGTGGAGCGTCAGTCAATTGTCATCGGCCCACCGGAAGCTGCATTGTGCATTCTCTGCCGGAAACGGGCTCCATGCAGCAGGATTCAAATGCTAACTCTCCTGCTTACGGGTGGGACCCGTGCTGCCTGGGTCCTTTGCCCGACGCGTCCTTCTTTTGTCACCAGGCTGTTTCGTCTAGGGCTACGCGATGTTTGCGCTACAGCATGTGTTAGTGTTACTTCACTGACAAATATAGATAAAATATCTAAAAATGTTGCACTCCCTCACAACAAATTTATACTTCTACATCATTCAACTGTAAACGAACTTCATAGTTAGATATTTGACTCAACTTAAAGGACGCCACCTGAAAAAGCAGTCCTAAAAATGCAGAAATAGGCCAGATCTCATTTATTGTGGTTGAATTTTCGAGTTCCCACTGTCAAAAGTGAAATTAGATATTTATATAATTTCTTTAGATAATTATTGAATAGAGTTTTGTCTGTGGAATTGTTCTATAGCATACCTAGATGTTTGGTATCAAAGAGCATACATATGACTTCATTGATAGGAATTGTAGGATATTTGATTTATATTAGCTTAAAATACCTTTCTAATGCAGTAAAAAATCTTACAAAAGCTAATAATAAAGAATATATGGGTAGATCAGGGTTCTCAGCAATTTTTCAAAATCAAATTCCCTGACATTTCCAGGTTTTCCCTGACAAAGAGCATACAAAATTCATATTTTTAAAAACAAACTAAAATAAAAACAAGTCAAATGATAATGCATAAATGAGCCCATTCGCTGACAAATACGTAAATATTTAATTTTATAAAAAAATATGTATTTCAGTCATTGAACATATTGTATTATGTTAAATATTAACAAATATAAATATTTAATAAGAGGTCTAATAGAAATATGTATAAACAGACACAACAAAAACCGATAAAAACAGATTTCACTACTGAGCAGACAGTTGTAAGCTGTTTTTTTACGATGAAATGTATTCAAATCGGTTCAAAACACTACATTTTCGCATTGAAACAGTGACGTACGTCACACAGGTTGATTTTTAAACCGTGTTTACACGTCCACTGAACCTGGTTTGAACTCTTTGGATGCTTTGCTATTTGTCTATGTAGCAGTTGCCTAAAAAGTAGAGATTCCAAAATCGGTGATTTAAATTTTCAGATTTTATGTTTAAAATGGTTGATATTTTTATACTTCTTATCTTGTTCATTTAAAAAGGAATTGGTTGTGGATTATTGTATGTACCTCTGCAAATTTTAACGTATTCTTAGACATCTTAAATTACATTACAAAAGCATCTTGTCACTTATAAGAACATGTACGTAACTATTTGTTTTTGTTCAAAATCAAAAAGTGTGAGTGTGATGTTAAAGAGAAACAAATATTTGATGACATTACGTTTTGAAACTATACATTTTCTTGGTGCATTACACAAGTAATGTCACCATTGAATACGTTTTGAAATAGTCGATGAATATGGTTCCTCACAAAAACAGCTATACACTCCAGATATATCAGTTTCTTTCTATCAATCTGCGGGTGCGTGTGATTGAAGCAAACAGAAATAGGCAACTGGGTGCGTTCATTAAATAAATAATTTTGACACGGCATGGCAGCGTTCACAAATTTTCCCTGACGACAATAAAAATTCCCTGATTTTTGACGATTATTGGCACTTTCCCTGACGTTTCCCTGACAAAGTTCAAATTCCCTGACATTCCCAGGTTTTTCAGGTTTTCCCTGGCGCTGAGAACCCTGTAGATATTGTAATTCAACGCTGGTTGGTGCTTTAGTCCACAGAGTAGTTAGTTTCACACAATATTATTAATACCTAAAAATATATTAAAAATAGTAACGGACCTAAATTAGAACCTTGCGGAATGCCAGTATCTACAGGATAAGTAAAAGATCTAACACCGTTATATTCGACATAATGGTATCTACCCGACAAATAGGATTAAAACAATTTTACCAAATTCCAAGAAAAGTCATTACGATCAAGTTTAAATAACAAAACATAATAATCGATCTGGTCAAATGCTTTTTGAAATCAAAATAAATAACATCAACCTTTATCTTCTGATTATCCAAAGCCTCACTCAAATACTGGGCAACACAGGCTAAGTTTGTTTCTTGTAGTACATAATCTTTTTTCCATAAATCCGTGTTGATCGGGGGACACATGAGCTTTAAATATCGATTACATTTGATTGTATAAGATTACCTCAAATAGTTTTGCAAAGTTAGAAAGTATTGATATAGCTCTGTAATTATTAACAATGAAGAACCCCTTCTTAAGAATCGGACATACACGAGCAGTTTTCCAGATATCTGGAAATTTGTGGGAAGAAAGTGACAGATTAAATATATGAATCAAAGGCTTAAGGGCGCCGTATTCCTGAAAAAGTGTTTTCTACAAATATAAATAATTTTAGACATTTAAGAACTGAATAATATAGAGTTTAGCAAATAACAAGGATGTTATTTCATGCCACCTGCAAATATTCAAAGGTACCGAAGTAAAATCAATATTTAACATCAGAAAGCGATCTATCCAATGAATTTTTAGGTACTGAAATCTTTCAAAATACGTATTTTTTTAAATTCAACTATAGATGTAAACATTGTTATAACATAAACTTACATAGTTCTGCATATAAGATTATTCACTTTTGTTTATAAGTATGTGAAAATAATTGTTAAAATGTGGGGTTAGAATAGCGAAATTATGTGTGTCATATAAATGCATTTTAAAAGTTATTACATTATTTGAGGAAAGTTTAAATAGTAAAAGTGGATAAACAAAACATCAATAATTCTATTTTTGATATTACTTTTGCTCTACGAGTTTTATTTTTCGAGATTTCAGTACCTAAAAAACACCACAAATTTGATCATTTTACGGCGAGAGATACGGGCACCTTAATGAGAACTCGCGTACAGTCTTTAACTACAAAGCTTGGAATTCCATCCACAGCCGCTGTCAATTTATCTTTTAGTTTTTTGGAAGCCCGAATGATATCTTGTTCTATGATCATATTAACTGAAATAACAGAATTGTTCCATATAGTATCGGAAACATCAGTGAAGTCTAGATTGGACGTAAGTAATTTGCAAATGTATGAATTTTTTTATAAATATGCGTAATAATTTAATTACTGAATCTATTCCACATGGTTGTTTCCCTCTGTAGATAGTGATTAATTAGATAACGATTAATTTAGTTGTATTAGTATTCAGTGCAAATGTAAAAATAACAATGCTACCATAACAATGCCTTTGCTTCTTGATTCTGAATCAAAACTTACAAACTGGATCTGATTTTGGACTTTTCTCAATTTAAGATAGTGGTAGATAAAAAAATTTGCAGTTCTAGTTAAAATTTTATATAGTACACGTGGGATAACGGCATTTTTTATTACATTTGTGAAATTACACGTCTCGGAAATGTCTCACTCATATACAGTGTGGAAGAAAAGTATGGAATAAATTCATTATTTCTAAAACAACGAAGTTTCATGAAATTTCCTCGGACCGGTCGATTTTTCTTTTTAAAAAGACTCTTTTACCAACGCATTTCCGACGTTCATTTGTTTTTGCGTGATGACGTCATCAGATATTTTTTAAAATAGAACCCCTATATTTTTTCATCGGATTCTTGTAGAACTTGACTTGCTGAATTCAAAAATATATAATTTCAACACTTTATTTCTTCAACTTTCCGAGAAAAAAAATAATAACCGATCCAATAAACGCAGTTGACAGATGTCAATTCTGATTAGATTTTGTTTAGCTGCCAGAAACAGTTTCTGAGGTGACTTGATTTAATTTGTTGTTTTTGCTATCAATGTAATACTCTAACATGCAATCTAATAAAACAAAATAATAAATTAGGGGATCAAATACGATTGAGGCAACCAAAATTTAATTATTAATTAATTAATTAATTAATTAATTACTTATTGTTAAATTGTTTTAAAAATGAAGAGTATTTATTTTGTGATACTGTCGATGAATTATCCATTTTACTCTCAACCAGCCCATCACAGACACAAATGGGAATATTCACATTGTTTTCAAGCCAATTTTATTGGATCGGTTATTATTTTTTTTTCGGGAAGTTGAAGGAATAAAGTGTTGAGATTAAACATTTTTGAATTCAGCAAGTTAAGCACACAAGAATCCGATGAAAAAATATAGGGGTTCTATTTAAAAAAATATCCGATGACGTCATCACGCGAAAACAAACGAACGTCGGAAATTCGTTGGTATAGAAAAACGAATCTTTTTAAAAAGCAAAATCGACGGGTCCGAGAAAGTTTCATGAAACTTTGTTGTTTTAGGAATAATGAATTTATTTCATACTTTTCTTCCACGCTGTATAATAACGCCTATACCCCACTTGTACTAACTAATTCGTAAGTCGTAAAGTCAAAATCTTTTTTAAGCGTATAAGTAAGCAATAATAAAGCAACCAATAATCAAATTTTAATTTTTTTATTAACAAATAACAATCAACAAACAAAACATATAACAAAAAATAACAAACGAGCAAAAACATCAAATGTATGCCCTACTATCTAATCTATCAGTGCTTGCTATGATGGTACACAACCTTGTAGACTGGAACTTTAACAGGTACAGGCTTTGGAATCCTGATGGGCACGTGTTTCTCTACAGTAACAACGTAAGGCTTCTCGACGTGGTATGGAACCTCTTTTTCGACCTTGTAAGGCACTGGTTTCTCCACTGGGACGTTGATGGTCTTGTAAACTGGCACCGGAACAAGCTTGGGCACCTTTACCTGGACTGGGAAAGGTTGAGGCACCGCTACGGCTTGAATATGGTGTACCGGAACGTCAACCTTATGCGGTATCTTCACAACCTCGTGCTTGTAGACTGGCACTTCCACTTGTTTGATGACTTCTACGGTGTGGGAGAGGCCGTGTCCGTGGCCTTCGTCGTACCCAGCCGAAACGGCGGCAAAGAACAAAGTTGCGAGTGCTAGACAAATCATTTTGTTACGTCAGTGAACTAGTTTAGGTAACTCGTGGAACTGATGATTAGAATTTCGGGTGGATTGGTATATATAGCAGCAGTTTATCATCTTTCACTCTCCTTTCACTTCGACCCTAGGAGATTGTTGCTCTGGCTGCATTTTTGCCCAGTGGTGTATATAGGTGCATTGTTCTTTTGCCTAATTGCTTACGGAAGGGGATACGATGTTAATGATATTACATGGATGTTTGGTCGCTGTTAGTTTAGTATACAGCGTGTTCTAGAAGTGCCTGAAAATATTTTAGAGGGAGATATACTCTAACTACTTTTATGCATAAAAGTCTTAAAATTGCGAGCTAATTTCAAATATTATGCGTTTAAAAATATTTATCGAATTGTGTAGATAAGTAATTACATAATTTTCCGTGGTTTAGTAAGTCAGGTATAAAATTGTAGGTACATATTATTTTTCGCACATTCGTTCTGAAATATGCACTTACTGTCATTGTTGACACATTCTGTAAGTTGAATATACAGTATACACTGTGACTTGTTTCCATAGAAATCAAAAAAATAATAGTGTTGTTTGAGTTCATAACAGCATTAATGCGGTAATTAAAAATCAGTAATTCTTTGCACCAACAAATGCTGAGCTCATTTATTGTAAAAATTAAAGGTACAATTTGTACAATTCTTAAACGTAATAGTTTTTCCCTCGTTTTTATCTATTGCTTTTACAGTAATTGAATTTTCTGTATTACTTATTGAGTTAGATATGTTAGGATTAGAATAAACTTCAGTAGTTCTGTCTTCAAACACTGGAATGGAGTCAAATTCATTGTCACTGCCGCTGTTGGTATGTAAAATCTTATCAGCAAACTCTATTTTTTTATGTTAAAGACTCTGCAACATATTCTTCAGCGACACCAGAAGACCTAAAGTTACATTTTCTGTTAGTCAAATAATACATTAATGTTATCACTAAAACCTCCAGCCCCCATGACGTTTGAGTGCCATAACATCAACTCCAGTATTTGCTAACAAAGTCGCCGACGTCCTTCTAAAATCATGTCCAGTATAGGATTTTGGATCTTGCAGTTTTAAATATTCGGCAATTTTTGGTGGTATTTGGCTCAATGTATTTATACCCACAAGTTGATTTACACATTTTCCCTGCCGAACTGAGTAGAAAAATCGACGAGAGTTAGTCTCCTTAGGTCGTAAGCCTGTATATTATCGCAAAATCGTCAATAAAGGGACTTTTTCATTGGCCTTGTCAGTGATTGTGAAAATTCTACTAATATGTATTTTGGTATCAGGCAATTTAACAATGACAACTGAACCTTCATCCGTAATGTCATCAACTGTCATCTTCGTAAGTTCATCACGCCTAAGAGCCCCAGCGACTCCCATTATCATCACTGCTTTCATCATAATATAGATTTCATCGGGAGCTTCCAGCAGGAATTTGTTCATGTCTTCTCTGGTAAATACCTTTGATTTTTTCGCATGATGATCAATATTTTTCTTCTTTAGAAATATTACTAACTTCTTAAATTGCGATATATCGACACCATTATTTAAGTTGATCGTAGTTTTAAGCATAGAGTACTCTGCCCATAAACTTCCCGGAGACTTCAATCTTAAATTTCTCTGAACAAAATAAGCCAGCAAAGTTTTTTCAGATATCTCCGCTTTCTTCTCATTCAACCATTTCCTGAAGGCATCATAGACTTTTTCATACCTCACTTTTGATTTTGTGGGAATTAATGACCCACAACCTATTTGATACGATTCTTCAATGTCTGAATCTACCTCTGAATCGTCTTTATCAGCCATTATAAGCACAGTTTTGACAACAAAACACAAAATTGTTCAAACTTCAAATTGTTTATTTGGTTTCCAACAAAATAAATTCAAAACACGCCAGATAGGCCACGCCATTTCAGCAATCAAAATATTTTTTTTATTATTTTATTTGATAAATGCGATTGTGCGGAAAACGTTATGCACTATACGGTTGTTAACTGGCTAACAGAATCTCGGAAACCTAATAGTGGAATATACTATATTCAGATTATCTAATACCGGTGTATTATTTTTCTGCACAATATAAATGACTGGTACTTTTTATATACTAAATTTTCACTTTGAAATATTACGATTTAAATCAATATGTCTGAATAAAATGTTGATAATGAAAAAGATACAGGGTGTCAAAGTTGAAATTTAGAAAGTGATTTTTTGTAATAAATAAATAAAATAAATGTTTTTGGATATGATAAATCATAATCTGTTGCCTATTTCGACCTATGTTTGTGACGTAAATGTGAGCGTAACTTTTTTGGCCCTTATGTTATCACATTTTTTATTAAATAATCTTAAGCCGACATTGTTTTTGTGAGAAAAAGGTATACTTATTGTCTTTAAGCTAGTAGGCACTGATAGTAGGTTAAATTTTAACAATTATTAGACAAAATTTATGTTAAAGTTAATAAGTATTTCTCAATGTAAGGTATTTATCCAGTCTTGGTTAAAATCAATTATTTTACAAAACCGAAAAATTCTGATACGCAATAATTTTTCATACTCAGATATGAGAGATGACAATTAAATTTCTATTGACATGCTGGGCAACGAGAATATTTGGGAGGATTTCGAAATAGATCACCACCTGACAATAAACAATTTAAAATAATTGTATAGGAATTTAGAGAAAAAAACCCGTCGCGTCAAATTAGCATTTCACTTGCAACTTCTTGCGGAGAGGTTCGATTGAGATGTGGTTTTCTGCAAAATGTTCAGGAAATTATTTATAACAAAAGGTATATCTAACCTGTGTACGCTCGCAAATTTTTAATTGTTTATTTAACAAATGACCCATTTTTTGTTAAACATATGGCAAATGTCACACACGTTTCAACGAAATTGTCTGGAAAATGTTCTCTCGGGGGTTTTCGAGGTCCCTCTCTATCACTTTGGTGTAAGCTTTATTATTTATTGCTAAATTGTTATAAGTGGGCTAATTAACAAATTAAAAACTCCACCCCCGAAATCACTAGAGAACCGGATTTTTTCCAGGATTTCTGGCTTATTAAGGCAAACCATCGGCACAAGATTTTTGCAAATATAATTGTTTATTGTTCGATTGTTGCAACCTCGCTAATTAACAAATAACTCTTCTCCCGGAATTGTTAGAAAATCGGATTTTTTTTTGCAATAATTCTGGGATAATGGGAGAACATTAGCACAAGGTTTTCTATTTTGCAACCTGGCTAATTAACAAATTAATAACTCTACTCCCGGAATCACTAGAGAACCGGAATTTTTTCCAGGATTTCTGTCTTATTAAGGCAAACCATCGGCACAAGATTTTTGCAAATATAATTGTTTATTGTTCAATTGATCCCAGAATTATTGCAAAAAAATACGATTTTCTAACGATTCCGGGAGAAGAGTTATTAATTTGTTAATTAGCGAGGTTGCAACAATCCAACAATAAACAATTATATTTGCAATTACTTTGTGGCAATGCTTCTCCTCGTCATCCTAGAGTTATTGCATAAAAATCTGTTTTTCTAGTGATTTCGGGCGTTAACTTATTAATTTGTTAATTAGCCAGGTCGCAACAATTGGAAAATAAACAATTACGTGCAACAACCTTGTGCCGATGGTTCTCCCCATGATCCCTGAGTTATTGCAAAAAAAAACTGGGTTTCCAACGATTGCGGGAGTAGAGTTATTAATTTGTTAATTAGCGAGGTTGCAACAATCGAACAATAAACAATTATATTTGCAAAAATCTTCTGCCGATAGTTTTCCTTAATAAGCCAGAAATTCTGGAAAAAATTCCGGTTCTCTAGTGATTTTGGGGGTGGAGTTTTTAATTTGTTAATTAGCCCAGTTACAACAATTTAGCAATAAATAATAAAGCTAACACCAAAGTGATAAAGAGGGACCTCGAAAACCCTCGAGAGAACATTTTCCAGACATTTTCGTTGAATCGTGTGACATTTGCCATATGTTCAACAAAAATGGGTCATTTGTTAAATAAACAATTAAAAATTTGCGAGCGTACAGAGGTTAGATGTACCTTTTGTTATAAACAATTCCCTGAACATTTTGCAGAAAACCGCATCTCAATCGGACTTCTCCGCAAAAAGTTGTCCATTTTCACTTTTCTCATGCTAATTTGACGCGACTAAAACTAATTCAGGACGAAAATCTGGAGCTACAAGAATCAGTAATTCCATTTTAAAAACGTTGCATGTTAAAAAATACTATCCGTAGCATATGAAATCCAAGTTATTTGATATTTTGTATACAAGGTGATTCATTAATAATGGCCGGTTGCTGACTTCGAAATAGATCCATTAAGCCAAATATATCTTATCACAATGTTGCTCCTTTTTTATCTACAGGGTGTAAAAGCTAAAATTTTATTTTTGATATTTGTAAATGCCAAATTTTTTAAAAAATAGAAGTATTTGCATATATTTTGGATATCGAGGTTTTTTGAGGACGAGAAATTCAAATTTGTATTTAATTTTCACACTGCACTAATAGAGGGCGCCACTTATGACTCATTATTCTATTTTTAAATGGCAGAACTCTTTGCGGCTTAGTGTATCGATTTGACTATTGAAATAATTCTCGATTATCCTACTCGTTTTATCTGAAAAAGGCATACCTTGTTGAAGTCGTTAAGTGTAACAGTTTTCGAAATAATTCTATTTGAAATATTCAATGCCCCGAGTAAAACTTTTTTGGTTTCACGTAAAGTGCCATTTCCAATGAAAATACAGCAAAATGTTACTTTAAAAAGTTATTCAGAATGCTAAAAATAATAGCGATGTGCATAATTTCAAGAAAATCCGGTCAAAACCAAATGTCAATGAAATATCTTAAATCGTTTTTAAAATATATAGGAAAATAGAATATTTCATTTTCTTTTGACTTTTGCTATCAAGAAAGCGATATTTCCGGACATACAATGTCATGAACTTATTTAATTATTTTGACCTCCAGAAATACCCTTTGTAGTAACATTGGCGCATCCGGCAAAATATCGAAAATGGACTGAAAAACTGGAGAAAATAACACTTTGGGTTTTTTCTTTGTCTAGCTTCAACTTATTAGCTGAAAACCATGATTCAGCTTTAAGAACACTATTGTTAGCATGCTCAAGAGTACGCTCTCTACTTTTATCTGAGCATAATAATGTTGTGTGGTCAGCAAATAAGATGCATCCCTCAGGAGCCATATGATAATAAAGGTCATTAATATAAATAACAAACAGAAGAGGCCTCAAGACAGACCCCTGAGGCACTCCATATGATACATATTTAAAATGTGATAAAATGGAATACGCCCATGGATTTCCTGCATGTTTGTGCGAGATCTTTCCCTGAATGTAATATCCTTTGTGCCCATAAGAACGTTTGTTATTGGTAGTGTGCGCTTTGCTAAAATAACATACGCTATTGCCATAACCGTCTACTGTTCTAACAGCGCCAACTACAATCATATTTCAGCTATCCCAAACCGCATAAATCGGCATCGCCCGAGAATATGCATCACCCTGATTTGCGGCGGTATATCGCCACCGTCTTGTCCCCGGTCAAAGAAGGCCCTGACGCATGGCTTCCCGTCCGACGGCACTTGCGGCCGCGTAACGCTGACCGGACGCGTCCAGCAACTGTTTCAGTCAGAGCCGCCCGTCGCATATATTTGCTATAGGAAATTGCATTAGGGGTTTCTTACGTCTTGAATTATGACGGGTCAAGTGTCCGGTTGCGATGCTCGATTGTTTCGGTTCCCGATCGGTTTTTGTCCTGGGATGGGCGGAAGGGCCGCGGAAATTGATAGTTTTTGAAAAATTGCAGCCGATATATCAAATCGAATTGGAAAACTTTTACTGGAACTTCCACTTTAGTACATAACAAATGATCATGGATGGAATTTTGTATTTTTACTTTTAAAATTGTTTATAACAGATGCTCAAATTGTGCACTCAGTTGTTCTTGGCCAATATGGAGCCTGTCTACGAAACATCAAAAACCTCTGGAGTTAAATTCCAACATTCGTTTACAATACGTTGTTTTAAATCGTCAAGATTTTCGGGTTGACTTGCAAAAGCCTTTGAGATGTTTCCAGAGAAAAAGTCATTTGGACTTAAATCGGGAGAACGGGCTGGTCATTCTCTAGCCACGCGTCTACCTATCCATCGTCCTGGAAAATTCTGATCCAAATAAGCCCGAACTTGCAGTTCAAAATGGAGTTGAGCTCCGTTTTGTTGAATGTCACAAGATTTTCATCTAGCTGATCATCATTCTCCAGAATTTCTGTGACCATGGGATCAAGATGATCTTCCAACAAATGCAGTCCATTTTATGTGAAATTGTAACTGATGTCGACTTTTAGGCACTAATTCCTAAAAGTAAAAATGAAACATTAAAAACAATGAAAATATTTAGAATACTTAAATACTTAAACGTTATAAAGGTATAATTATGTAAATGAGGCAACCAGCTTCTCTTCTCTAAAAGCAATGCAAGTAGGAATGAATAAATTTCTAGTAGTGGCAATACTGGTAGCTTTTGCGTGAACTCCTCTTACTTTCTTATTCGGTGTATCTTTCTGACTTATTCCTTTTGCTATTTGAGTTTTCTGTTCAATGAAATTTTCGATATAACCCTTGGCAACTGAACTTGGTCCCCAACCTCCATGTCGCACATGGCAGAGCTGCGTTGAAAGCAATGGCCAGTGTATTCGTTGGCGTTGGAGAGTCCAATTAATTCCTCTATCTTTTTGGCACCCTCCAATTGTAATGATTCCAAGTAGTAGGATATACAACATGTATTACTTCGATATGTCAAGAAAAATCGCCGAATTGTATTGACTTAACGAAGTTTTGCGTACTACGAAAAAATTGACACCATCTATTGATCCCTCAGTAATCGTAAAAATTATTGGATTATGAGTTTTTCTGTTCGAAATTTTGACACTAAAAATCTAACACTGTCAAAAATTTGATTTCTTCCCTCCTACATACTCCGAACGATTAAAACAACTTTGACTAATAGGAATTCTTTATCAGCGGCTTGTTAGGTTGACGTCAAAGAAATAGGGACCCAGAATTCTTCCGTCGACTACTCTGCACCACACATTTACTTTCTGGGGACTTTGAGTGTGATACTCCATCATCCATCGGGGATTCTCGGTAGCCCAATAACGGCAGTTTTGCCTATTGGCATGGCCGTTCAAAACAAACGTAGCCTCGTCAGAAAAATATACGTTTTTTACGAAATTATTTTCATTATTGCATACCTAGCTCTTGCATTTGCTCGCAGAATTGATTTTGCCGATCAAAGTCGTCTTCAGATAGCTCATGAACAAGGCATACCTTATAAGGATGATACTTTGCTTTTTTCATAATTTTGTGAACTGCGGACGCTGCCCTATTGAAATCAGAAGCCAATTGGTTATGTGTTGAGTGATGATTTTCTTGTATTGCCAACAAAACATTAAGCTCATCATCTACTGATTTTGACGGTCGACCAGATTTAGGAAGATCACGAACATGTCCAAAGTTTCGGTATTTAGACTCAATATTGCTTACCATGCTTTGGCTAATGGGATGTCAATCAGGATGAGTTTCATTGAACAATTCAACTACTTCTTTTTGGGTGCACATCCTGTCTCCAAATCCGATCATGCAAAGAATTTCAATTCGGTCTCGTTCAGTTAATTTCACCATTTTTTCTATAAAATGACAAAGGTGCTACTCAATAAACACTTCAAACGCACTGCTTTTGCCAAACAAAAGATAAGAACTAAAGAAATAACTCAAAAAATTTAATAAATTACGATTTCAAGTTTTTATCTGACAGCAATAAAAAACATTTTCGGTAGCTAAGGCTACTGTTAGGCAACCATGATTTTTGACGATGCGTATGTAGAATGATACGCTCTTTCAAATGGCATGGTCAAAATTAGGGGTTGCTATTTAAAAAAATTGTCGATGACGTCATATCTCGAACAACGATGACGTCACAAATGTGGGTCGTATGTCAAAAAGTGTCTTTTTTAAAAACAAAATCGACGTGTCAGGGGATTTTTTCGAAAACTCAATTTCAAAAATAATGAATTTATTCGTTACTTCTCGAAAGCACTGTACTTCAAATACCTATAGTACCTTATTTTATTTTCTTTTGTTCCACAATAAATCTCTAACTTCGCCTCTAAATTGAAGGTGCTGCCCCCTACACATTCCATGGTGGCATCTAATCTCATTTGAGTCACCAACCACAACAGTTTGACTTCAAAGCTGACTAAAGCGTGGAAGTATTGATTGTTCGGATTTCGCACACCAGTATAGCTAGCACTCATAGGTTCTTCTCCTTGCTTTGGTTCATTATCGAAGTCATAGATGGCGCTCCTACGTTCAAACACGATGATCTTGAAAAGATACAAATTTGAGGGTATTACAACATATTTATAATGAAATATAAGTATTAAAACATTTTGATAGAAAACAGATTACCTATAGGCATAAAGATCAAGAAAATTTAAATGTCTATGAAATACTTATGATTTTGTTGTATGGTTTCTGATCTTACAATGATATTTCTAATTACATTTTTGCTTAAACTTTGCGAATAGCCTCAAACTTATGTATTATTTGCAAATCTTAGATTATAATCTTATCTTTTCCTATATATATTTAATATTTTCTTTATTGTAAAGCGAATACCTACCAATTTTATTTATGGGTAAATAACAAGCTCTTACTTAGAGAAGAAAAATAGCAGTTGTGAGTAATATGAGTATCTACACAGAAAATATAAAAAATAAACAAAAACAATTATTAAATAACAAAATCCATTTTTCCGTACTTGTTTAAATTTAATAATAATCACTGTCCAGATGTTATTTAAAAAAAAAGTAAAAGTTTCGACTGCTAAAACACAGATCTATTAATCCCAAGTCTTTGATTTGACAATTTACCTATATAGGAAATAGGACAGTTAATATTACATGTTGCTTAAGGGTGCCATTTTCTTGAAATAGTGTTTTCTACAATTACAAGTAAATGTCGTTAAAAAGCGAGATCTAATAAAAAAGCTTTTAGGTATAGACGTCTTTAAAAAATGAGTATTTTTTTAATTTAACTGTATATGCAAATATTGTTATAGCATAAACTTACTTAGTTTGTATACAGGGTAATTAAGAACTTGTCTAAAAAAAATAATGCATAGGATTTTACAAAAAAATTGTTTACGATATTGATTCTAGTTTTCATGACGCATTAATTTCCAATTTTTTTTTTAGAATTTCTGTACCTACTTAAAAACCTCACAAATCTGATCATTTAACGCCGAGAAATACGGCGATCTTAATAAAAATAACACAGGTCCACAAAAAAAAAGTGGTGTGTGCTGAGGGTCCCACTATATTTTTTCCATGTATTTTTTCCCGTTCAACACGAATCTGAAGTCAAAATGGGGGTCGCACAGCAAATTTTAGAGAACCCATAAAAACGATAAAAATCACATCAAAACTTTACACAAGTTCAAAATAAAAGGCATGTGTGTCGGGAGTTGGACTATATTTTTCTTTTGTATTCTTAACCCGCTGAACACGAATCTGATGTTAAAATTAGGGGTTACACAGCAAATATTTGAGAAAACCTAAAAAAAATCGATAAAAATCACTCTCGTAATTTATTCTGTATGATACTCTCTCTCTCAAACTGAAACATCGAGAAATGCTGTGAATTAGTGAATATTTACTATTTTATAGCTATTTGGTATACTTATAGCTGTAAAATAGTAATTATTCACTAATTCACAGCATTTTTCATTGTTTCAGTTTTAGAGAGTATCATACAGAATAAATTTGCGAGAAAGTGATTTTTATCGATTTTTTTAGGTTTTCTCTAAAATTTGTTGTGCGATCCCACATTTTGACTTCAGATTCGTGTTCAGCGGGAAAAACACATAGAAGAAATATAATGGGACCCTCAGCACACACCACTTTTTGTTTTTTTTTTGTGGACCTGTGTAATTTTTTATTGTTGCGTCCTCTATAACCCCATTGAACAAACGAGCGTAATTCCAAAAACACCCTGTATAGTTAATGCATTTTTTGCGATGTTTTGTATTATTTAGTGGAGAAACTGCAAATATTTATTAGCGGATTCTTGTCGAGTGAAAGTTTTTAATATTTTTACAAAATTATTCGTTCCGCCTCCGCGTTTGACATTTGCAACCATTAATAAATTATGAACTATTGTCATAAAACAACATTCAAATTACTTCGAAGGCGTTCATTCCAAAAAACAAGCAAATTTCCCCGCCGCAATTCTACTATGCACATTTTTTCCACCTCCTACACGCGCCTCACGCGCCGGGAAATTCAAGCCGCCCGCCCACAGCGCGACCCCGCGATCCTGACGCCCCCGACGGCGGCGCCGCGCTTCCTAGGAGCGCCGCCGCGGCGCTGGCGTCGTCATGATGTCTGCTGTTCGATTTTCCGACGTCGGCAGCCGCTCGCACCCACCGGACTCCGCACCACGCAAGATGAGGCTCTGAAACCGCGAAAAGATGGTCGGTATGGCGAATATGGAGGATCATGAGAGGAAAATCGTGATGGAGTTCGTGCACCTGCTGGAGAAGTCAAAGCAACTGTTCAACGGGCTGCGGTGAGTACCCTGGCTGGTCATTACATCATTTTACGTCCCGCTCCTCGTAGGGACCTGCCCCAATACGGGCACAAGCAGTGGCAGGCGTACTTCGGGAGGACCTTCGACATCTACACCAAGCTGTGGAAGTTCCAGCAGCAGCACCGCCAGATCCTGGACAGCAAGTACGGCCTGAAGCGGTGGCAGATTGGGGAAATAGCCTCCAAGATCGGACAGCTGTACTACCACTATTAGTGAGTACCTTTTCATGATATTAGACGAGGGTAGGAAAGGGATGGGGTGCCCCTGTTGCCTGGATTATTTATTTAAGGCTTGTAGTCGTGTGTCGTGTCGGAGGGCAAATAAAACATTAAAGGGTTGATTGATTCTATGCTTAGTTGAGTGGAAGTGTATCCTAGGGGCAGGTATTTTTCATTAAGAAAAAAAGAGAGACCGTACAACACCTGATAAATGTAAAGGGATGTGTGCTTTGAACCTAACCTTCGTTTCCTTAAGTTTCGATTAAACAGTGGGTATAACCAGTGATAAGTTTACCTTTTTGAAAGTTACATTCCAACTAATTTTCTGTTTCTATTATATCTGCTTCATTTAGCTAGGGAACATTTATTATCAATTTTTCTATTATATGCACTATTAGACCAGTGATGAAGCCTTTGAAAATGGTAAAAAGTGAAAAAAAAAATAATAGTAAGATGAAACCCATTGGAAAAAGAAGAGAATACAGCAAAAATGGAAGGAAAATTAATTTGCAGACGATCTGATGTCGGGAAGTGGAAGGGGGTGAGTTTTTAAGGGTAAAAAACGGTTTATCTTGATTTCTGGCAAAACTACAAGTCCTATGGAAAAAAGTTGTAGGTAATAAAAAGATCTACAACTTTTGTATTTACACTTTTTTCGCATAACCTCAAAATGTATGTGAAAAATTCAAATAACCAAGTTTTTGGTTTTTTATTTTTATCTTTTACAAAATTATTTTTTTTACGAAATTTGGTGAACAGTCACCTTTTTATGTCCCAAAGACACTGTAATTTTTTTTATTTAAAATATTTATTTTCTCAACTTATTTTGACTTAATATCGAAAAAGCACCCTAATTTTCAATCGAAAATTCTCACGTCAAAATATCTGCTTTTTTAAACAAGTCGGTGGGCTTTTTGTTTGTTGAAGTCTCTACTTTCTGATGGTGTATAAAAATATACATTACTATGGTAAATGTTCTCAGAAAATGCAAAGAAACGATGCGACAAACTCGAATCCGAAATTTTTTTTAATCATTATGTACAATTTTGAGCTGTTTATTAAAATTTATACTTTAATTACTCGAAAAACGTAAGATTCCATGTTACATAGATAAATAAAAAAATTGCAAGTCGAAATATAATGCTATAATTAACAACCAAATAATAAAGTTAATATTTAATAAGACATCTATAATATTTTTTCGTTTCTTTGCATTTTCTGAGAACATTTACCATAGTAATGTATATTTTTTTACACCATCAGAAAGTAGAGATTTCAAGAGAAAAAAAAGCCCACCGAATTTTTAAAAAAAGCAGATATTTTGACGTAAGAATTTTCGATTGAAAATTAGGATGCTTTTTCGATATTAAGTCAAAATAAGGTGAAAAAATAAATATTTTTAATCAAAAAAATTACAGTGTATTTGGGACATACAAATTTTGTGAAAAAATTTTTTTTTTATAAAAGAAAAACAGAAAACCAAAAACATTTGAATTTTTCACATAAATTTTGAGGTTATGTGAAAAAAGTGTAAATACAAAAGTTGTAGACCTTTTTATTACCTACCACTTTGCCATTTAACTTTTTTCCATAGGACTTGTAGTTTGACCAGAAATCGAGATAAACCGTTTTTTACCCTTAAAAACTCACCCCCTTTTACTTCCCGACCTCAGATCGCACGTAAATTTTTTTCCTTTCATTTTTGTTGTATTCTCTTCCTATATGGGTTTCATCCTACTATTATTTTTGATTTCAAAAATTATCGACCCTGGTCTATATTTAGTAGATTTGTTTTCTTAATTTATAACCGTTGTTCCTTTCTTATTTCAAATTCATTTTATTATAATATTTCGCAATATTTGAAGTAGGGTGAAACGGGGTAAAAGTGAAACATATTATTTGGGTAAAATACTTATAAATTAAATAATACTTATACAAAGAATAATAAACGATTTTTTTTCTCGACAACAAAGTGCGATACTAGTCATTCAAACAACAAAAAAGCTTAATTTTAAGATGTTTAATTCGAAAAATACAAAATTTAAAAAAAACGCAGTGGTGTACCAGGAGACACCGTAAAGAAATTATTGAAAAACTTTGTAAGAGGGTTCAACATGCGAACATCGATCGAACTTTTTCTCGTAAGAGGAAAAAAAATTATAGAAACTTGTCAACATATTTTTTAGGGGGTTGTTCGCCAGTACCCTTAGTTGTCATATAGAAACAAAAAATCAACATTTAAATAACAAAAATTAAAATAAACATCTCCAAAATCAACAAATAACAAAATATAAAAAATTAAACATGTATTAATGAATATATTAACAAAGTTACTTACTCAAGCAAAAATACAACATAATTAAATAGATAAATAAATAAATAAAAAATGTTTAACATGTAAATAACATACCTTAAAGTATAACAGTCATTAGCAGTCACTATCATCACTATGACTATTTAAAATATAGATTATAACTGGATCGATATGATTTGAGATTTAAACGCCGCATTTTTTGTTCTTCTTTTTGGACGTAACATACATTTTTGTCAATGTTCCACATTTACTTTTGCAATTATTACTTTTTTAAGCATTACTTCTACATCGGCCAATTTCAATGTCCTATTCTCCTTGGACAGGTCTCCTTTAATTCATGATAATGACGGGGTAGCCTTAATACTGTTATTCCACAAATCATTGTCATTTCATCTAAGCAAAATTATTATATTGCCTACATTTCTCTGCACAATTTTTCATAAGTTGAGTTTTAGCTCGTTTTCATCAAATAGGATCCTTTTTTTCTCGTAACCATTCTTGGATTTCCACTTTCCTTCATGATTGTCCTGGCATTCATTTACATCTTTATCTCTGGTGTGGAGTATTGTTCATAATGACGACAGACTGGGGTTCTAAATTTTCAAGAATACGTTCAAACTATTTCTCAAAAACTTCTGCATTCAACTCTTCGTTGGTAATCTCCCATTTTTTTTAAATGAAATATTAGTTCTCCATTCTCCAGAAATACGCTATCACTTCCTATGTGTGTCATTATCAAACGACAATCCTTTCCAGATGGCATTTTTAAAACAGTAAACCAACTTTCTATAACTTGTCGAGCATTTGTCATATTACCATCTTGTCACATTTTTTTAAATGTGCGTCCTTCGTTGCCTCATGTTTTATCCATTAAATACATTTTTCTTCCTTATTCTCGATTTTCTTTAATTTTCTGTAAATAACATGTCCTCCATATAACTATATGATATTTGTCAATCAGAAAACTCTTTCTATGATCCTTCCCGTACTGAAAGTGCATGTTATGTGAAACCTTTCTCAATGTATCTTTGTCCATTTTAGGAATTATTTTGTTTTTCCAAATAGTTTGCAATAGTTTTTCTAACGTTGGCAATTCATTTAAAAAAAAATGTGTGAACTGTTCGTCGTATGGCATATTTGGCATCTTCATTTATTTCTATTTTCCTTCGACCGCAAAAATATATTATTGCTTCTTAGTACCCCTCAACTCTGTACGCCACTGTGCTTGCATTAATTTATTGAATGGGTTCAATTACAGCCCTACAACTTATAGTCGAAGCTTTATTTTGTATCTCTAATAATAACGATAATTAATGAATAACCTTGTACATAACAAACATAAAGTTTTGCCAAAATAACTACATCTAACTTAGTTTTCCTCTTCAAATAATTATAATAATAATAATATAATAATAATAATAATAATAATAATAATAATAATAATAATAATAATAATAATAATAATAATAATAATAATAATAATAATAATAATAATAATAATAATAATAATAATATAATAATAATAATATCTCTACCCCTCATTCTAATCACGAGGATTAGCCCAGAAGTCGAAGACTTGTGCGGGAGAGGGGGCGGCATATTATTATTAAGCCACATTTGCGCCCAGGAACGACTTACGTTGGTAGGCCCTAACCACCATTCAGTGCAGGAATGAGGGAAACCTGGAAAACCTCTTTAATTAGGGGGGTAGTCAAATGCCAACCGGTATCAATCTCTCACATTGACCCAAGCCAACATTCTTCCACCCTACCATACCCGCAGAGAGGTTGCCAATCTTTCCACGAATATAGCTTATATACGGTCTAACGGCTGCGGGGGTCGAACCCACAGCGATCCAGTCACCTCGATTCAAGTACTGACGCCTTAAACCGCGCGACCACTGACCGAACTTTCTTGTGTTGAGAATATTGTAATTTTATTTGAAAACTTGCTATAATCGTTCATGCATTCACTGCTTCTGAGTCAATTTTAGACCAATATGACCAACTGATGCACTTTTATCAGTTTCCCTTGTGCTGTCAATGCTGGGTACCCGTCAATGAAATAAGCTTATTCAAGACGTTCCGCTATATCAATCTAAACCTTTTCTCCAGGTTCCTCAATATATTTTCGGCCGCCTGATTGTCTGTCAGTGTATCGATTCATCTACTTTATAATTCCTCATACTATCATACTTTTCTTATCCCCTTTCACATTGTAATGCACGTCGTCTTTGGTTGAAACTTTTACCCAGTCCTCCGGTCCATAGAGGTTACTTTTGAAGCGGTAGGCTATAAGCAATACGTCAAATTGCGTGTATAATTGGACGAACTGAACCAAAACAAAGCGATCAGAAATAGACAAGATTGGCAAACTAGAATAGAAAGTATATCTACCAAATGAAGCAAATTAAAGAAACTTCAGAATCTGTGAAATTTTAAAACACTAAAATTGTGGATTGCCTAAAAAAAGATCAGCAACCAATACAATCTAAATTAAAGGTGAATGAAAGAAAATAATTCGCTGTAAAGTGTTATGCCTTGCTTTTTTTAGATAAAAGTAAGGTAGCACTCTAATGCATAATTTGCATGCATCATCATCTTTAGATGAGTTTTTAACTGAAACGGCTGCTCCTAGAGCTCCTAGAGACTGCAATAAGATGTACATTTCCTAAGTAGAAAAGGAAAAACGTTTTGCCATTCCAAAATGGCATACACCGTGGTACAAAAAAATTGAAGCGATTTAAAGGTAGGAGATACAGACAGTTGTGCATAAAATTTGAATTTTCCGTCCAAAGAAACCACCGCATATAAAATTTCATGAATTTAAGTCGAGTAGTCGAGAGTCAGACCTAAGTTCATAGGAAATTTTTTGCTTAAAATTGAACGTAGAATAACATTACTGAAGTATGTACATTTCCTCCTGAAACACCTTGTATATACTAACTACATAGATTATACAGATTTGGAAAGTGAGTATCTTGATGGTGAATTGTGTTTTGTCGCTTGCGTGTATTTGTGTCATGCTACACGCATACTTCCACCACAGCGTGTTCGCATCAGGCAGTGTTGCCAGGTGGGAAAAATTCAGTGCATGAGAATAATTTCAAAGAAGCATGAGGTTTGGAGAAAAAAGCATGAGATGGCTTAATTTATCAAAAACACCTTTTGACACAGCTTAATTTGTAATTACTTTTGTAATGCCATTTTTATTTCATTAAAGCATTACGTTCTGCTATTTTATCATAATATAACATTGTAAGTAGGTACTTCCTTAAAAGTTATTAACGATGTAACCTTTCTAATTTATTTTATTGTTAGGCCGGGCGAACGTTGAGGCGCAGTTGACGTGACGCAGGGTGACTCACGGGTCGTAAAATCTGTTGTTTCCAGAAAATGTTGGTACCCTTACGGAATAGAGTTAAGAATCACTGCAATACAGCGTGAATACAGCACACACACCGCATATCCGTAGACTGTCATACCCGTTTATGTATTCATTGCTAATTATTAAGAGAGCAGTCCACAATAAAGGACATTTCAAGTACCCAAATATTGTAGATACCTACCTCTATCTATTCAATTTTGCCCTCGATTTTGCCTTTATTTCTCGTTAGCTCTTTGTTTTGGTAGATTTCAAAGAGTAATTTTAATAATTTTATTATTTCTTTTTGTGTCTATTAAAAAGCATGAGATTTTGTAATCAAAATATGAGAGCATGAGATTTCCTCGGAATGCATGAGATCTGACAACACTGGCATCAGTTGACCGGACAGTTAGATTTGCAATGGCGAATTGGCGTTGGCGATACGGAACCGATTACCGTAGTAGTGGGGAATGCTAGACCAATGCACGTCGCCGCGCCTCTTAAACTTCGTACCTTCCCTGGGATGACGCGGCAATTTCTACTTTCTCTGTAAAGATCCGCAATTTCCGAATCTGTATGTTGAGGTTATTTTGGGCTTGTAACAAGCTTCTTTGGACCGCCTCGTACGCGCGGAGGAATGTTTGCCTCGCGCTCGAGTTTCATCTCGACGAGCGAGCCTCCCCATTCGCAACGCGAGTCTTTCAGCCGCCCAGATTCCTCATCCGCCCCCATCCATTGTGCCTGCTCGAAAGCAAAAAATTTTCGAATCTGTATACTTGCGACAAGAATTCAGACGACTTACGTCATACGAACAAATAAACAATTCATTTTATTTTTATCAAAATATTTAAGAAACTGCAACTAATAGTAATAAAACTATATACTACACAAATATCGATAATTACGTTGACAATAAAACAACACGTACGCGAGTATAAAACCAATGATTCATTGTTTTTACCGGCTGAAAGTATTAGTCAGATTAATATTTTTTACAATAGAGAGCAATTTTGAGCAGAACCTATATTCTATAACCTTTATGTATGCATTCACCTTCAATCATTCTGTGCCTCTGTACTTCTTAAATATGTAAGATTGATTTTCCGTTTTTAGCTTGAGAACGAGTGAAACGAACTACTTGAACGAGGCGTATTCGTTTTATGCTGCCATCAGAGGAAGAGCGTATTATTCGAGGGCAGCCAAAGAGGATAGGTGAGTGGAACTGTTGACACCTGTAATATAATAGGTCTGTTCTTGGTTTCAAACTGTTGGAAATATTCGACCAGTTAAGCTGTGAATGTAACTTAAGAAGTAGTTGGTCGGATATTTCTGACAGTTTTAAACTAGTCCCTGACTGCTCCGTGAACAAACCTAAATCCTCACGCATGATATATCATCACTTGATGACGTCATTATCACTGATTCAGTCGTAAAGAACAAAAATCAGGAACCATTTCTGGATTATGTTGCAAAACTTGATTTTTAAATCATTTTATATACAGGGTGATAGAGGTTCATCCGCCATAAATTTAACAGACGATAGTATACATCAAAATAAACAAAAAAAAACCTTAGCTGATGGGCCTGCGTCGTGAGTCTTAGAAGTTCTTATTACTTATTTTCCAAATTACCAAAATTTAAGCAATATAAAAAAAATCATTAATTCTACCATTCTCTGTTCAAATATAAAATTGTAAAACAGTTGTGATCAATTTCACAATAGTTGTTTGTTTTTTGATTTTTTTTCATCACTAAAAAAACTAGCTTAACGTGGCAGGCAACCCACAAACCGCTCGCCTGGCCCGCACTGTTGCCACATTGTGACAAAATTCCTTGATATAAAAACTCGACTTATTTTAAGAACGGCTTGAGTTATGCCTTTGCACTATTTAACTTTTTTGTTCATTTTTACTTTATCTGTCTTATATTGAATGTATGGCAGTCAAGCCTGTAACACCCTGTGTAATCGTTGTGTGTACATTTTTATCGTGTATTTAGTAATGAAGAAAGATGTAATTGTTTACATTTTGATTTTTGGCTGTTTGCTATAGTTTTCTCAGGTGTAATTCAATGCTGGTCGGGGCATTAGACCGCAGAGTACCTAATAATAGTAGTACTATAGGAAACTGTTAAAAAAAATGTTACTGTTCTGAGCCATACATTATTTGAAAAATCATTATTTCTGACTAAACTACGTAGAATTCGAAACGTTTTTTGGCTCTTGTTTCACCGCCCTTTCCAAACACTGTATTTATGAAGTCACATTCTATAATCTCGACACCAGGGTACAAATCAGTTACAGTTGCATTCAACCTCTACATCTACTTGAAACATTTAATTTTTTCTTCATCCAGATCGGAGCTGATGGTGAAGAAGCTGCGTTACTATGCCAGATTCATCGTGGTGTGTCTGTTGCTGCGACGCATGAAGCTAGTGAGGGAGCTGATCATAGAGCTGGACAGACATATCTCGGACTACACCAGCACCTACGAGCCCGACGACCAGATCGAATGGAGCCTCGTCCTGGAGGAGATCAAGGGCTTCATCCAGTCGGACTCGCTGGTGCAGGTGCTGCACGCTGACACGAACCCCATCGTCCTGTCGCATAGGTGAGTCGTTTCGTCTTTCCAGCAAACGGTCGTCTTCAGATTTATCCGTGCAGGTTGAGTCCGCTCACCACGCCACCCGTGGAGAAGTCTCAATACATGAACCTGACCCTGCAGGAGATACTAATAGTGGGCAGCGCGTCGGAGCAAGTGAAATTCTCGGAGTTAACGATGGATATGTTCAGGATGATCCAGACGTTGGAGAGGGAACCCCAGGAGGATTTCAATCACATATACGACGCTTCGCCGGCTCCCGGAAGGGTTCCTTATGGAGTTCCCGGTCAGAAAGGGTAAGATTTATGACTGTCGATCATGTCGTCTTGTTCCTGTTCTTCTTTTCTTATATTTCACTGATAACATTGTATAGATTATCTGATTAAAAGTACGAAAACAATTTTTTCTCCAACCGTCCCAAAACTATGACATTTTGAAGTTATACTTCTTTGCGCCCGTTAGACACATTGGGATGGGATGTTGGTCGAGAAACCGCGTCACGCTCAAAAAGAAGAACAAATTTGGAAGAACAAATTTTTAAGAACAAATTTTTAAGAACTAATATAATAATATATATATATATATTTTTTTTAAGAATTTTTTTTTACGTACGTGTTTTTTTTAAGAATTTTTTTTTACGTACGTGTTTTTTTTAAGAATTTTTTTTTCTACGTACGAGTTTTTTTTAAGAATTTTTTTTTTTTTTTTTTTTTTGTACGTACGAGTGGGTGTATGAGAATGGCCAAAGAATTGAAGTATAACTTCCACCGTCTGGTCCGACGTAGACAATTTTTTTTTACTGTCGGGAGTCTCTAAGGTTGACTTTTTTCCTTACTGAGAAAAAAAAATATCTTAACAACAAAAGTACTCACTTTTCATCCTAGTAGCTAGGTTTTAATTTATAAAAGGGCGATTCCATTATCGCGGGTGCAACATTTAGACTCATTTAAGGTTTCCTACTAATAAAATAATTTAAAAAAATATGAATTTATTGTTTGAAAAGATACATTTGAACCTGTTCCCATTTGATTCGTTTATAACTATTCAAATGAAATGGATAAATAGTCACTAAAAAGGTTTAATGTGCTATCGCGGGTGCAACATAATCGGCCCACCTTCACAGATCATAGAACAAAAATACAAAAGTGTGTGAATTGTGAAACATTTGTTTTATTATGCATTCATATTTTAAAAGAGAATAAATTAACCAACCTTTCAGTAATAAAAAATATATAGAAAACAAAAATAAACTGTGAATTATTCACTGCTTAAGCAATCGCGGGTGCAACGGCAAATTATCGCGGGTGCAGCACGTGTAAATTACGTGGACATAAACGCCATTATAATCGCATAAATAAAAGAAATAAGAGATCAAATAATGTGTGTTACTAATTGGTACACTTCTTTGTTACTTAACATAATTATTTCTTTTCAAATACGTCAATTTTTGCCGAAAATTCTATTAACATATTGCCATCAATTTTCTTCCTTGGAGCTTTCAATTTTGCAATAATATCTTCATAATGAACATGTCATTCACGATTTGAATGAAGTGTTTACCATCAATAATTGTCGTCAGAAATTGTTTGAATTTGTACTTCTTTACGATGATTTCTAGTCACCTGTGTTCTTTCTCTTAATCTGATTTTGACCACCATTTTCAAATTTTCATCGGCATTAATTTTCCTTTTCATTAATCCTCTCCGTTTCGAATCATGTGCCCATTATCGACAGGTATGATAATAATAATAATAATAATAATAATATCTCTACCCGTCATTCCTTATTAAGCAGGCCACATTTGCCCCCAGGAACGATTTACGTTGTTAGGCCCTAACCACCATTCCGTGCAGGAATGAGGGAAACCTCATTTCTTAGGGGGGTAGTCAAACGTCGACCGGTATCAATCTCTCACATTGACCTAAGCCAACATTCTTCCACCATACCATACCCGCAGAGGAGATGCCAATCCTCTCTACGAATATAGCTTATATACGGTCTACCGACCGCGGGGGTCAAACCTACAGCGATCTAGTCATCTCGATTCAAGTACTGACGCCTTAAACCGCGCGACCTCTGACCGATCTGCATAGAGTTCTGCATTTTCTTTCAGTTTTTTCTTATATTTCTGTGACGCAGTCTCTTTCCGTTGTTCTTCTGTCATTTTAACCAACCTATCTATAAAAAAGTGTGAAATATTAACACAAACACTTACTAAATATAAACCACTAATAACACATATCATAATATTACTATTCAAGGCTTGATAAATCAATAAAATATGATAAATGACACCATAATGTTAAGAATCAAATTTATTTCACCTCGACCCGAATATTGCGATCGCGGTGCAACTTGTTTTAACTGAAATTACAATATGCCCTTAATTGTGGTTGATTTAAGTTCTCCCTTTGTTTCTTCTTACCTTTATAAAGTTTCAAAACATTAGCACTTTATTTCTGTGAAAAAACCGAACTTTTATATCGCGGGTGCAACAAACTAATCATTCTTTCTTGTAGTCAATATTGCTTGAAAAGTAATAATAAGTACTTATATGTTTTTGCATGAACAAATAAACAATGCTATCACTTTAAGGTTAACCAGCAGAATGTAAGGTCAAATTCTCCGTAACAGAGGTTTTGCACAAGTGCTGTCGGAAACCGATGTTCAGTTTGCACCAAACATTTCAAATGTTATCGTTTCTAAGCGCACTAAAAATTCAAATATGAATTTAGGTCCGAAAGAGTAGTTTTATTACTAAATTCATATATTTTTCTTTATATTGGCACCAAAAAAAGTAACAAACACTAAAATTCAGAAATTGATGTAGACAATCGTCTCCAGCGGAATCGCCCAAAGGTGTTTTCTGTGGCACTTTTCAAAATATCACCACTGATTGCTTTAACTATATACAAAATCAGTGAATTTTTACCTTCATCATTATCAAAAATTGATCACATGTTACTTTTCAAAAACTTGCACGTCGAAAATTAATCAGTGTACCTGGTTCATACAAACTATTTCTTCTTCTTCGTCTTTTAGTCTGTGAATCGCTGTATAATTTTGCCGGTAGAATATCACAATACCTTATTTAAGATAGTAACTAACAATCCTAAAAATTTTTTAGGTACCTTGAGAACGGAGACAGGCCATCCAGAAGGGAGAATCCTCACAAGTACCTATTGTATAAACCTACTCTAAGTCAAGTGCTTGTGTTTCTGGCAAGCGGTTTCAAGGAGCTGCCTACCAACGGAGCTCTGCTGCTGTATTTGTCTGCGGATGGTTGTTTTTCAACCACGAAACATCCCGAAGACAGTAAGTCACTATAAATATATTATTTGCATCACAAAACTATCCATGATTTACAACTTCAAAAAAATTAGTAGAAACATGTAAACATGTATGTATATTTTTATGCAATTCAATCTCATTGTTTTTTTTTCTTCAAAAATAACAACATGCATTTATAAATAACAATAGCTACTTTATAATTTGTTGGCAATTAAATTTCAATGGACGGGCAACGAGAATATTTGGAAAGAATTCTAAATAAATTACAACCTGATAACCAACAATTTAAAAAATCTGTTTCGGAATTTAGAGAGAAAACGACAAAATAATTCTTCACATTGCGGATTATCCGCAAACTAATTCAAGACGACTAACTGGAGCTGCAAGAATCATTCCATTTTAAAAATGTTGCATGTTGAAAAACACTATACAGGGTATCCCAACGAAAATTTGACCCCCCCTAGAATTGGAAAACCGAAGCCAACTCGATATGTTCATCCCCCTAATGCCTAGCAACCCCAACTTAAAAATTTCAAATGCAACTACCCCACTTGTGGCACATCATTTTAAAGCCTTTTTCATTGCGAATATAGTGACGTACCGTTTTTAGAAATCGGTTGAGATTTGACAGAATTATTGGTTACAAACGAAAAGATGACAAACCAACTTACGCGTAGTAATTTCTACACAAATGCCCACCACTAATAAGTTTTTCATCTACTACACATGACCGCATTACCTAATTGTTATTGATGTGTCTATCAGTTTACAAAAAAGTCAGAAATAAAAAAGCTGAAGCAAATAATAAACCAGATTTATTTGATGAATTGCTCAAAATGACCCCCGTTAACTTCCAAACAATAATACAGTCTGTTTTCAAATTCTGTTCGAACATTATTAAAGACATCCGCAGTTATTAATCGGCATTCTTCTACAATTCTCTGACGTGGCACTTGCAATGTTTCCGACTGAGTGGCGTACACTCGTGATTTTAAATGACCCCACAGAAAAAAGTCCAAAGGGGACAGATCCGGAGATCTTGGTGGCCATTCGACGGGACCTCTTCTGCCAATCCAATGCCCCGAGAAATGGTCATCCAAAAATTGTCGCACAGCAGAAGCATAGTGCGGGGGCGCACCATCTTGTTGGAAGGTTATTTCATTTTCTAGTAAATTGTCGTCACTTTCTAAAATCTCTGTTACCCTAGGATCCATTGTACTTTCCAATAATTCTAGATAGGTGTTTCCATCGAGATTACCTTGGATGAAAAATGGTCCAACAAGATGGTCGCCCAAAATGCCTGCCCAAACATTCAATTTTTGAGGTGCCTGAGTATGAAATTCCCTGATTAAATGCGAATTAGTATCACTCCAATAACGACAATTGTGTCTATTCACTTCGCCATTCAACATACATGTGCATTCGTCGGAGAAACATGTATTGTAGAGAAGATTTGGATTCAGTAGAAGTTGTTCACTAAAGTATTCGCAAAATTGGTTACGGCGATCAAAGTCATCTTCATGTAACTCTTGAACCAGCGTCATTTTAAATGGATAAAACTTGTGTTTTTTCAAAATTCGATGAACATTGGAACGGGATACGCCAGAAGCTTTAGACACAGTTGTAATCGATTGCTTATTATCCATCTGTACATGACCCAAAACTGCCACGTCAACTGCTTCATTTCGAACTGGCCCAATTACTTCACGTTTCTTGTTTAAAAACGAACCTGTTGCAACAAATTTGTCAATCAGGTGTTTAACGTACTGGTGGTTTACATTTTTTTCAGGATGATTGGCATTAAAAATTCGTGCTGTAGCTTTAGGGCAATCGTGATTTCGATAATAAATTGCAACAATTTCTACTCTTTCCGCGATAGAATAAACCATTTCGAACACACGTTAATACTTTCAACAACGGCTGAAACTAACGATTTCTTAGTCACAAGCAAAAAACACCGACTTTTTTTGTAGTACTGATTTTTTGTTATTTTGAAAAGGTCTGAATTCCTATAAACTTAAGTATCTTCTACTAATAACTATTTTAGTATCTAGTTTTATTTGCTTCAGCTTTTTATTTCATTTCTGACTTTTTTGTAAACTGATAGACACATCAATAACAATTAGGTAATGCGGTCATGTGTAGTAGATGAAAAACTTATTAGTGGTGGGCATTTGTGTAGAAATTACTACGCGTAAGTTGGTTTGTCATCTTTTCGTTTGTAACCAATAATTCTGTCAAATCTCAACCGATTTCTAAAAACGGTACGTCACTGTATTCGCAATGAAAAGGGCTTTAAAATGATGTGCCACAAGTGGGGTAGTTGCATTTGAAATTTTTAAGTTAGGGTTGCTAGGCATTAGGGGGATGAACATATCGAGTTGGCTTGACTGTCAAAAAAGCTCCCCCCAAGAACAAAAATCGACGGGTCTCGGCGAATTTTGAAATATTATTCGGTTTTCCATTTATAGGGGGGGTCAAATTTTCGTTGGGATACCCTGTATGTAACATTTTACACGAGTGCAAATTTTAATGCATGTCGATCTATCATCACATCAATTTGCAAGGGAATTTTGGCGACTACTATATTAAAATATTGTACAATGAACTATGCAGTTGATTGTTGAACAGCTACCTATTATATCGAAAATGACCAATTTCTAAGACTATGAAGGTTTACGCTCACATTTATGTCACAAATGTAATGGATGTGGCGCCCTCTAGGAAAAAAACTTCATAAAATGGATTAGCATAAGATTAGCTACTTTTATCTTTTTTTTTATTTCACTTGATTTTTTACTCTTTTTCATTCGATCAACTCTATTAAAAGTTCTTCGGTGCGGTAAACGTCGATTTGGAAATGTATCAGAATACATTCTTCTTGCTTCAAACACAATTGCCGAGTGCTTGTCTACGAGGTGCGGCAATTAAGTTCCGGGAATTTAGTTATAACTCGGAAACTGGTAACACTGCATTGTTATCGTGTTTCTAGAGAGGGGGACCTTCCTTTTAGTTTCAGTCCAAGGTTGAAGTCAATAACACGTTTGGTTTGTGTTTTATGTGTATTTTCTGGTAAGTACCTTTGTTGACCGTTTGCGTGCACTGATCACGTCTAAGCGCCGCCTAAACATTCGTGCGTTGTCTGACGAGTTAAACGTCAACAAAGAAACCGTTCGGTTTGCAAGATGTTACACGAAAATTTGGATATGCGAAAGATTTGCGCAAAGATTGTGCCAAAAGTTCTCACCCATGAACAGAAAGACATGCGAAAATCGATCTGCTAGGATTTGTTGTCCCTCATTCGGAGCGACGATAGAGACTGGACGAGTCGGGTAGTCACTGGAGATGAGACCTGGATATTTGAGTATGACCCCGAGACCCGTAAACAAAGTCAGCAGTGGGTGGAAAAGGGTGGAGAGCGGCCAACGAAAGCGAGGATGTCCAAGTCACGACTGAAGGCAATGTTGATCGTATTTTTCGATATCCACGGCATCATTCATCGTGAATATGTTCCTGTTATTCAGACAGTGACTGGACTGTTTTATGTTGGCGTCCTGGAGCGGCTGCGGGCCTGCGTTTTCCGTGAGCGACCCGAACTCGTCGAGAACGGCTGGATCTTGCACCACGACAATGCGCCAGCCTATTGCTTGTTCATTGTGCAAGAGTTTTTGGCAAAAAAGGCATTTCAACGTTGCGATTTTTTTTATTCCCCAAGTCGCACTTCAAGGGAACTCATCATGGCGGCGTACAGGAGGTCAAAGAAGCTGTAACCGTGGTTCTGAACGGGTTAACTGCGGAGGATTACCAAGGGTGCTTCCAATCGTGGGAACAGCGTTGGAATCGTTGTGTAGAGTTAGAGGGAGACTATTGTGAAAGTCGATATTTTTATTCCAAATCAGGGTTTTTTTGACCTCCCCTGTACACTCCCGAGATTATGCCAAACACATATCGTACACCCTGTATAGTTAAATTGCAACCAAGGAATATAAAAAAGAAAATAGTTTTACTATCGTATGAGAATATGAGTACTATCGAAAGATTTAGAAAAGAGATACCTTCCAGCCAAAGCGGCCGCGTTTCACCCGTTAAAATCGTTTTCAGTTAGTGGTCAGTCAACCCAAAAAATCACTCACCGTCGTTAATTAAATTTGTGAAAAGGACGCTCACCTATCTACGTAGTAACAACTGGGGCATTCTCTTTCATGATACTCCCTAGAAACTCCCCAACAAATCCAATATTTTAAGGATTTTGATACGTGAATTATTCCAAAATATGCCACACAAGATATTCTACATAATACTTTTAATGTTTAGGGATTTGTAATTGTAATAATTAGTGTATGGAAATTTATGAAAATCTACAGTGTTCTCGCAAAGAGAACTCTAGAGTGATGAACGTCGCGGTTTTATTAATTGGTTCCTTTTTTGTTTGCTATTATGGAAAAAATTTCAAATTTGAATATTTTTGTAATTTTTTTTTGTTATTACCACTAAAAATTTCGATTTATTGTATTTCCCTAAAAACACATTTTTTCAAATGTAAATAGGGAGAGCCCTATTGATTTTTTAATAGAGGATTTTTTTCTGAATTTTGTGGTACAATTTTTAAAATCCGTCAAAAAAGAAAACAATTTTTGCCAGTCGCGGCCTTCTAGTTTTATTTTTAAAAATTAAAGAAAATTACTTACATCCAGAAAATTAATCCTACCATACGTAAAATAATCCGCTGATTCCAAAAATGTCAAAAAAATACAGGGTGTCCCGTTTAAAAATATAAATATACGGTCAAACCGGAAATGTCATGAAATCCGAAATAACCTCAAAGAATTCATGGCACCATCTAGTTTAAACCCACCCAATTTCAAATTTTTATCAACAGTCATAAAAAAGTTACAGCGTGTTCCTACTTGCCGTTGTCACCCGGTATAAGTACCAAACCACGAAAATATATTTTTTGTTTCTTTTTTTGTAGATAAAATGTGTCCACATTGTCTTTAACATGCAACATTTTCTTAAGCTGTGAATAATAAGACGATAATAAAATTTCACACTTTTTGTTTATTTATAACAAAATAATCATGGCTTATTGTATTACAGCCATCGCAGAAAGTAATGTGTATTTAACTCACTTGGTGTATCCAGGGTGTTAAAAAAAGAGTGTAAAATATTTCAGGAGGTAATAGTATGAACCAAAGTAAGCATAAAAGTCTTAATAAACATGGGTCCTCAAAGTAACGGTTGCGGAGATATGGACCACTATTCGTTTTTCAAACATCTTATTTTATTTGGAATAAACCGGCAAAGGAACTTTTTAACAAACAAAAAACAAAGTTACAGAAGATGGCCAAGGTGCCCTCCGTCCATTTCCAAGCAGGCACGACATCTTTGTCTCAACAATATTCGAACTCTTTAGAAAACACCCTCCTTGTTCAGATTTCTTGACACTTTTGATTAATCCGTAGCTGCAGCTCTTCCAGGCTATTTACAGGAGTACCATACACTAATGTCTTTAAATATCCCAAACGAAGATATCTAGAGGGTTCAGATCAGGCGATCTTGGAGGCCATGAAACAGGTCCAGTCCTTCCTACCTATGTGGAAAAGTTTGGTGTAAATGCTCTCTAACGGCCATGGAAAAATGAGCTGGAGCACCATCATGGTGGAACCACATTTGTTGCCTCTGATTCAAAGGAATGTCTTCCAAAAACTCATACGGTGTGTTCTGCAGACCGTTGAGGTAAGCAACGCCTGTTAATCGGTTTGGTAAAACAACTGGACCTAGAAACCTGTCACCTACAATACCCATCCAAATGTTTAATGAAATACGTGCCTGATGTCCAGATTATATTAGAGCATGAGGATTTTTGTCGGCCCAAACATGCATATTGTGAAAATTAAACACTCCATTTCTTGTAAATCCAGCCTCATCAGTAAAAAGAATGTTTGCAAGAAAACGAGGGTCTTCAGCATCATGACGTAGAAACCAGCGGCAAAAAACAAACGTGCTTGATGATCATTTATTGGATTTAAGGCCTGTACTCGTTGCACATGGTATGGATAAAGCAGTTGCTCGTGAAGGATTCTCCAAACAGGAGGACCACTAATTCCTACCTCGGCTGATATTCTCCGCACACTCGTACCTGGATTCTGCTCTTCCAGTGCTAGCATTTCTTCTTCTGCTCTAGGAGTGGATACCGACCTTGGTTTTCCGGATAAATGGCACTATTTGCTCAAGGAACCGGTATCACGCAATCTTTGGTGAATTCTTCCAAACATGCGTTGTGAAGGAATCTGGCGATTTGGATAAGCGTCAACATAAAGACGTCGCGCTTCGGTGGCGTTCCCATTATCACGACCATACATGAAATGCATGTCTGTTAATTATGCGTTAGAGTAACCAGCCATAGCGAAAGAAAACTTGTGCACTGAGAACAACTGTCAAATACGTACTGTTTATTTCACTTCTTCATCAACCAACTATTATAAGAAAATACACGTTTTTTGCAAAATAAAAAAGGGGATAAAAAACGTAAAACATTCCATATCTCCGCAACCGTTACTTTGCGGACCCATGTTTATTGAGACTTTTCTGCTTATTTTGGTTCATACTATTACCTCCTTAAATATTTTACACTATTTTTTTAACACCCTGTAAATACGAGTATCTATTATGCAAACACGAACAATTCTCGTGTATTACAACAAATAAATTAATTTGAAACTCCATCCTCAGTGGGCTACGACCTCGGCGGCGTCTTGACCAGCAGCAGGCGAGACGGCGATCACAAGAAACAAAAAGAAGCTCACTGCCTTTACCCTGGTGACTTATACCCGTTCACGCGAAGACCGTTGTTCGTCATCGTCGACTCGGATAACAGTTTCGTCTTTCAGCACATCCCCAGGTACTTCGGACAGCCCCTGGTCACGCTGATGTCGCCGCAAGACACCCCGCCCGCTTTCCAAGGTAAGAGTACCCAGTACATACCCAACTTGATACCCTGTGCCATGATGGACGTCCATCTATCAAGCTCGATTAAAAGCTAATAAGAATTATTTTTTTCTTCGATCGCGGTAAATTTGTAAGAAAATGAACATTAAAAACGCAGCAAAAAGTAGATTAGGGACTTAATAATACAGTAGGTCAAGATTCGCTGTCGACACTTTTCGACAGGCAGACATTCTATGGCGTGCCGGCTTGTTTATCATTGAATGTATCCCGGACTGTTTTTTGGTGACAACACAATGTTTTTTTGTGTTATAATACAAAAATTTGTAAGAAAATGAACATTAAAAACGCAGCAAAAAGTAGATTAGGGACTTAATAATACAGTAGGTCAAGATTCGCTGTCGACACTTTTCGACAGGCAGACATTCTATGGCGTGCCGGCTTGTTTATCATTGAATGTATCCCGGACTGTTTTTTGTTGACAACACAATGTTTTTTTGTGTTATAATACAAAAATTTGTAAGAAAATGAACATTAAAAACGCAGCAAAAAGTAGATTAGGGACTTCATAATACAGTAGGTCAAGATTCGCTGTCGACACTTTTCGACAGGCAGACATTCTATGGCGTGCCGGCTTGTTTATCATTGAATGTATCCCGGACTGTTTTGTTGACAACACAATGTTTTTGTGTTATAATACAAAAATTTGTAAGAAAATGAACATTAAAAATGCAGCAAAGTAGATTAGGGACTTAATAATACAGTAGGTCAAGATTCGCTGTCGACACTTTTCGACAGGCAGACATTCTATGGCGTGTCGGCTTGTTTATCATTGAATGTATCCCGGACTGTTTTTGTGGACAACACAATGTTTTTTGTGTGTTATAATACACACCTTTGTACGAAAATGAACATTACATACGCCGCCAAATTGAGATTAGGGACTTAATAATACAGTAGGTCAAGATTCGCTGTCGACACTTTTCGACAGGCAGACATTCTATGGCGTGCCGGCTTGTTTATCATTGAATGTATCCCGGACTGTTTTTTGTTAACAACACAATGTTTTTTTTGTGTAAAAATCAAAAAATTTGTAAGAAAATGAACATTAAAAATGCAGCAAAAAGTAGATTAGGGACTTAATAATACAGTAGGTCAAGATTCGCTGTCGACACTTTTCGACAGGCAGACATTCTATGGCGTGCCGGCTTGTTTATCATTGAATGTATCCCGGACTGTTTTTTGTTGACAACACAATGTTAAAATTTGTAAGAAAATGAACATTAAAAACGCAGCAAAAAGTAGATTAGGGACTTAATAATACAGTAGGTCAAGATTAGCTGTCGACACTTTTCGACAGGCAGACATTCTATGGCGTGCCGGCTTGTCTATCATTGAATGTATCCCGGACTGTTTTTTGTTGACAACACAATGTTTTTTTTGTGTTATAATACAAAAATTTGTAAGAAAATGAACATTAAAAATGCAGCAAAAAGTAGATTAGGGACTTAATAATACAGTAGGTCAAGATTCGCTGTCGACACTTTTCGACAGGCAGACATTCTATGGCGTGCCGGCTTGTTTATCATTGAATGTATCCCGGACTGTTTTTTGTTAACAACACAATGTTTTTTTTGTGTTATAATACAAAAATTTGTAAGAAAATGAACATTAAAAATGCAGCAAAAAGTAGATTAGGGACTTAATAATACAGTAGGTCAAGATTCGCTGTCGACACTTTTCGACAGGCAGACATTCTATGGCGTTCCGGCTTGTTTATCATTGAATGTATCCCGGACTGTTTTTTGTTGACAACACAATGTTTTTTTGTGTTATAATACAAAAATTTGTAACAAAATGAACATTAAAAATGCAGCAAAAAGTAGATTAGGGACTTTATAATACAGTAGGTCAAGATTCGCTGTCGACACTTTTCGACAGGCAGGCATTCTATGGCGCGCCGGCTTGTTTATCATTGAATGTATCCCGGACTGTTTTTTGTTGACAACACAATGTTTTTTTTTTGTGTTATAATACAAAATGTAAATAATTATTTACAGTCAGTATCATTACTTTTTATAAGCAATCTGCAACAACTTTATTTTTCTAGATCAACAGCACAATGGCTCCTTGTTCACCCTGTTCCTGCACTCCCCCTTGACAGCCTTCTGCTACTGTTGCAACCTCACCAGCATCCCCATCCACCACTGGGAGCGCTGCCAGAGCTTCGTCGATCGTTTCGTCACGGAGGCCTCGAGACTTTTCACCAGATCAAGAGTCGGTGAGTATGATGAAGGTATGTTGGTTTTGGTATTGTCACTGTTAAATTCTTGGACACACTTTACTCACGTTACAATATAAATCTAGTGTAAATGCTGTTGACAAAGAACTATTTATATTTTCTTAGCAGAGTATTTTTAGCCTTACATGAGGAACACATTCAACAAAATTAATGTTTACTCAATTTTTTTGTGGTACAAACCATAGATAATCGTAACGTAGTATTTATTTTGAGCAACTATATGCTGTCAGCCATTTTAAAATATATTTCATGTATTTGTTCAAATTTTGTTATTTTTCATGTTTACTGCAATGGGGAAGTTGCATGAATTTTATATTGGTTAGAACATGTGTGTGGCGGCATTAATCACATAATAATTAAAATATTAACATTTATTAAGTTGCCATAGAATGTAAACAAAACCACGTGGTTGGTTCAGCGCGGTTTGTGTTCATGGATACAGGTGCAGGTTACGGTATTGGTTATACAGGGTGTCCCAAAATAGAAGGCCATACCATTAACCACATATTCTTTGGACAAAAATAATGCGACTTTCCTTATGCCATTTTTTATTTGGACGTCCCTGTTTCAATATACAGGGTGTTAAATTTGCATTTTAAAAAACTATTTTTGTTAATAATCCCATTGTTTTCTAAGATACACACTTGAAATTCTGCACGTACTTTAATCTTATTGCGGCATACTTATTACAAAAATTACAAAAGAGATAAAATGATCAGAAGAAAATTCTACGTTTGATATTTCAAGAAAAAGCTGCATAGGCGTACTTAGAAATAATTGCAGGGGATAAAGGGTACTGCATCCCTCAGTTACCTCCATTCGCTGTTCGATTTTTTCACCAAAATTACACGATAAGTATGCCGGAATACGATAAAAGTACGTACCAAATTTCAAGTGTATATCCACAAAACAATGGAATTATTAACAAAAAAAGTCTTTTAAAATGCAACTTTAACACCCTGCAGGTATATTGAAACAGGGATGTCCAAATAAAAAATGACATAAGGAAAGTCGCATTATTTTTGTCCAAAGAATATGTGGTTAATGATATGGCCTTCTATTTTGGGACACCCTGTATAAATAGGCGCTTGTTTCTTGTATATTTTTTAATAAGCGCTGTATGCTGTGTTCGTAATAATGGCATAATACAATACTTCTTCCATTTGACCGGTGAGATGCACTTTCTGTGCCCATTTTGCAAGTCTGTTGTGCAACTTTATTCGAACACCTAATAATATCACAAATAATGACAAATTAATTCTTCTAAACGTATGCACTACGTTGTCCGAAAGCATGAAAATCATATACAGATGTGAACTAAACACAGCGCTGTATTTAGGTATACAGTGTGCGCAAAAAGTATGGAATAAATTCATTAAAAACGAAACAATAATTTTTTTGGAAAAATCCTCGAACAGGTCTATTTTTAATTTAAAAAATACATATTTTAGCGTAAAATACAATTTTCAAATGTCATTTGTTTTCGAGTAATGACGTCATCGATTTTTTATTAAATGGCAACACAATATTTTTTTCCTTGATTCTGAAAGATCATTTAATTCTCTATCAGACAGTACTAAAATTTTGCCCTCTTACATAGGAAAGTTTTCGAGTAAATGACGATTGAATGTTAGAAAACGTAAATCAATTAAAATAAAGCAAAAACGTTATCAAGTTTAGTTTTTCAAATTCCATAGTTCTTTTATGGATCACGTAGGTGAAAATCTTTGCAAAGTCTCATTGTCACACCGACTTTCTAATAAGTATTGTAAGCGACATAGAAATTATTATTCAATTTAAAGTATTATGGCACATTTAACTGTTACCTGTTACTCAAAGAATTGAAATTTTAATTCTTATCGGATGCGGGAATATGACTAGAACTCAGCAGGAAGTTTGCGATTTATTTAATGAAAAATATCCAGATCGCCCTATCAGCCAATCAACAGTCAGTAAGGTAGAGTCTAAATTTAGAGAAACTGGCAATATTGTAAATATTCCAAAACTTGGACGTCCAAGCATTAATAAAAATCAGAAACAGAAAATTTTGATAAGTATGGTGGATAATCCTCATAATTCTTCACGATTGGTTGCATTAAACAATGACACTAGTCAGAGCACAGTATCTTGAGGAAGGAAAAATATCATCTCTACAAAATTCAACTTGTGCAGGAACTCAATGAAGATGATCCCGATCGCCGCTTACACTTTTGCGAAATTCTAATGGATTTATGTCTAGGAAATAGAAATTTACACCGGCAAATACATTTTTCAGATGAGGCCACGTTTTGTCTGAATGGTACAGTAAACCGTCAAAATTGCAGGTATTGGAGTCGGGAAAATCCTCATTGGATGGCAGAGGCACATACCCAACACCCTCAGAAATTAAATGTGTGGGCTGGAATAGTTGACGACAGAATAGTAGGGCCTTTCTTCTTTGAAGGAACCCTTACAGGACAAAGATATTTAGAGTTTCTAAAAAATGACCTTGTTCCAGCCCTTGCAGTAACTTTTCCTAACGATAATGACCCTGACATTCCTGACGATACCATATGGTTTCAGCAAGACGGTGCACCTCCGCACTATGCGCGCCCTGTACGAGCTTTTTGGACAACTGTTTTCCTGGGAGGTGGATCGGCAGACGCGGACCGATAGAATAGCCTGCAAGATCGCCAGATCTTACACCTCTTGACTATTTTTATGGGGATACTTGAAGTCAAAAGTGTACATTAATAAACCACGTAATTTAGAAGAACTTCAAAATCGCATTCGGGACGAAATACGCAGAGTTACCCCAGAAATCATTCATAATGTGCAAGAAGAATTTCTTCACAGACTTGCGCATTGTCAAGAAGTTGGTGGATGGCAATTCGAACATTTAATTTAAGTATAAAATTTAATCAATTGTATTTTATTTTACATACCTCAGAATTGTTACTTTTTTATGGATAAAATTTACGTTTTCTAACATTCAATCGTCATTTACTCGAAAACTTTCCTATGTAAGAGAGAGAAAACGATCTTTCAGAATCAAGGAAAAAAATATGGTGCTGCCATTTAAAAAAAAATCGATGACGTCATTACTCGAAAACAAATGACATTGGAAAATCGCATTTTACGCTAAAATATGTATTTTTAAAATTAAAAATCGACATGTTCCAGGATTTTTCCCAAAAAATAATTGTTTCGTTTTTATTGAATTTATTCCATACTTTTGGCGCATACTGTATACTTGCGAACGGCGTCTGACTTCACAAGTCTACGCTTTGATGGTAACCGTTTTGAGGGGGCGTGGCCAGACTAAATATCGTTTTTATTCTTATTTTTGCACGAAATTTCCTAGGACAAACGCCATTTCGATTAAAATAATATATTCTTTATTCTGTAGGTATTTGTAAAAATCATGCAATTTCCCCATTTTAAATCTCTACTTGTTGATTTTTATTATTTTTTTTTTAATATTTTATCAAAAAATTGTTCCATTGTTGAAGGCACGCTTCTGTGTATGCTCGTAATAACCACAAGGGTCCTCCGTGAATTATTTGTGATGCATGTTTGATTGATTGAGCTATTATTTTTTGACGCGTATTAACTTTTACCGTTTCATCCACTCCTACAAGAATCCAAAGAGTTTAAATCCGGCGATGTTGGACACTCAACAGGCAGCAAAAATCAGCTAGGTATATCTTCAATAACTAACGAAATGTCAATGCAAGCTGACGTAATGGTTTAACGTATATGTTTTGTTTCATGGGCACTTTTAGCTTACCTAAATTTTGTTTGATTGCAATTTTACTTCGCAACGCAATTACATGTCTAGTTTTTAGAGAGACAGGTTCTCTCGTCATCTGTATTTGATTGAGCAAACAGTTTCCAATCGTCAGTCGTCGCCATTGCATTTATAATGTTCGTATAAAGCACTGTTTCGGATACAATTCTCATGTATATGACGCTGACGGTTGGAAATTGATTCTGGTGTACTGTGAACAAAGCTAATATGTATAACCAATGTATTACCCAACTTGACCTAGCTTGTATAAATTGTATTTTCTAACCGAATTCTGAAACTTCGTCCAACAGAAGTAGAATTTGACAATGTGTAATTTTGGTACACTTTAATTTTTTCGTAGCTAAACATTTTTTACGTACAGAGTGATTCAAACAGGTGGCATAAAATCACTTCATATAATTGTTTTTCATTACGTCCTTTTCTGCTCTGCCCTTCCCAAAAAGAGTGGTAGTAAAATCTGTGGTAATTATTTACAACAGCGGAAAAGTCTCAAAAATGTTTGAAATTTTGACTACGTGGTTTCTGAAAACTAATCTGAAGTAAAATTTCCTCGGACTTTGAGATTTTTTTTCAAAATTATGTATACATTACATTAAGTTGAAAGTGCAATATAACGCCTCTACTGGCTTCATTGTCAAAATAAATAGGCATTATACAGGGTGTCTGTGAAAGGTTGGGAAAACTCGGAGCTGGAGATACTGGTGACCAAAAAATGTCGATTGAGCCAAATATGCCTTATCCGAATGTTGCTGCTTTCAAAAATACAGGGCGTTCAATGCTAGAATTTTATTTTGAAATATCTCAATAACTTCGAAACCTGTCGGAGTATTAAAAAAAATTGGCACAATTATGTTTTTTGGCACGGCAGAGCCAAATGGCTCAATCGACTTTTTCTGGTTGCCAGTATCTCCAGCTCCGAGATTTCCCAATCTTTCACAGACACCCTGTATAGCAGAGAAGGGCCTGATATAATATCCCCCTTAAAATTGGACGTCGAAATATGGATGTCATTTTATGCCACTAATTATCCCGCATTTACTTTTATATACAAGGTGAGTATTCAAAATGTCAGTGCATATTGCACTAGTGCGGAAAAGTGCCACTTTTGCCACGAGAAATCATGCGGAAAACAACACTTTTCCGCATGATCGTAGGAAAAGCATTTTCGGAGCCATCTATTTGGAAGTATTAGAGAAAAAATCTAACGTTTTGATCATTTTTTGACTTGTCCTACATGCACTGATATTTTGAAACCAAATAAAGGAATAACAATAAGGGGAATTTAACTTTGTAGACTCGTCGTACCTGCAGTTCTTCGGAGACGACTTCCTCCGACTGCTGCTCCTCCGCTACGTGTTCTGCGACGTGGTCCTCCACCTGCACCGAGCGTTCAGAGGCCGCCAATACCGTCCCCGCTGCCAGCCGCCCCTCCCCGAGGCCGAGCTGCTGGAGCACCCGTCGCTGCAGCACCTGGTGCTAGACCTGGCGGCCCACCTGGAGGTGCGGACGCACTTCATGGAAAACCACGAGATCGAATGATCCAGGGCTTCCTCCTCATGGCCATGTGTGGGGTTTAGTGACACTTGGGGATCGTCTTCGCGGCAGACCCATGAGGATGGACTCGCAGCCGGGGGGAGACCTCTCGGACAAACAGTAATACTGGTCGCCTTCGCTATAGTGCTTCTGCTTACCAACGCGCGTTTTCTGTGGGTTATCGTGAGAGCTTTACAATTTTTTTGGACTCTTTACGTATTTCCGGTCGGATTGAGTCGTTGTCTGCCGCCGTCCGGAGGTGGCGCGCGCTCTGAAGTCTCTTATTTTTGGACACATTTTATGGACTCGAGTAATTTAGGTACGGTGATATTAACATAGCTCGTCAGAGCATCGTCTTTCAAAAATTCCGTTCACTTGTCGAATTACCGTTGCGGACCTACAAATTAAGTACGTTTTTAACATTGCCATGACCCTCCTGTCGCCATCCTCTGTATTATAAAATCTTTCCTCTCTCTCTCTCTCTCTGAATCCGTGACCAACAGTGATCAAGAAGCCTTCTCGTGCCGACTACGATGATACGTATTACTTACCATTGATATTAAAACTATTGAATGCATGGAATCCCTAGGACATAGCCGATTTTATTCACTCATCCACTTATGGGCACTTCAAGAATTTTATTTGTAATCATAGGATACTCTACAAGTAAATGCACAAGACCTCAGTATCGCTTCCTCTGGTATATATGTATGGTGGAGTAAAATTGTTTCGTTGCCTCGCTTATTTCTGGTAGATTTTTTTGTTAAGGTATAACCAAATGAAACGTTTTCCATCTTGCGGAGGGACAAATGGACTTTTACAGCTTCTTTCTGTAGGATGAAGTCTTTTAAATCGAATTTTCATTTATGTTTTTCGTAACACATATCGCGTTTGTAAATCAACGATTTCATCGATGTTCATAATTTTTTCACAACTTATGTAAGAAACTGTAGCGTTTCTAATGATACACACCAATGCTTGATAACTTAAAGCCTTTTAGAGTAAGTTCTAAAGTCGGCACCAGCCAATTTGTGCATTAAAACTTCACTATGCTTAGAGCTATATTTATTATTGAAAATTGATCTATAATTAAATGGAGGTAAATGTAACCAAAAGTATCAAAAAGTTTACTTTGCTAGATGTTACTGTTTGAAGAAATTGAATTTTGTATGTGCGCTCTGTGCATAGTTAAGGTTATACTTGTGGTGCAGAATATGTTTTCGGAAATAGAACAAGGCACTCATTCGACGAGTTAGAAAAATCTATATTTTCCATAAAGACAAAAATATATTTTTTTATATTATCATTGTGTTAGATATACAGGGTGTCCAGAATTGCACTAACCAAACTTTAACAAATTTTTTAACTTTTTGAATTAAGAAAATAAGTGATATGTTCAGGAGGTAATAGCAAAGTAACGGTTGCGGAGATATGGACCACTATTCGTTTTTCAAACATTTTATTTATTAGGAATAAACCGACAAAGGAAGCTTTTAACAAACAAATAACAAAGTTATAGAAGATGTTCAAAGTGCCCTCCGTCCATTTCCAAGCAGGCACGACATCTTCGTCTCAACGATATTCGAACTCTTTCGAAAACACCCTCCTTGGTTTAGATTTCTTGACACTTTTGATTAATCCGTAGCTATCCAGGCTATTTACAGGAGTACCATACACTAATGTCTTTAAATATCCCCAAACAAAGAAATCTACGTGTTTTATGGTCCAAACAAAGAAATCTACGTGTTTTATGGCCTCCAAGATCGCCTGATCTGAACCCTCTAGATTTCTTTGTTTGGGGATATTTGAAGACATTAGTGTATGGTACTCCTGTAAATGGCCTGGAAGAGCTGCAGCTACGGATTAATCAAAAGTGTCAAGAAATCCAAACCAAGGAGGGTGTTTTCGAAAAGTTCGAATATCGTTGAGACGAAGATATCGTGCCTGCTTGGAAATGGACGGAGGGCACTTTGAACACCTTCTGTAACTTTGTTTTTTGTTTGTTAAAAGCTTCCTTTGTCGGTTTATCCCTATAATAAAATAAAATGTTTGGAAAACGAATAGTGGTCCATATCTCCGCAACCGTTACTTTGCGGGCCCATGTTTATTAAGACTCTTCTGCTTATTTTGATTCATACTATTACCCCTGAAATGTTTTACACTCTTTTTTTAACACTCTAATTAATGTAGCTCTCCGCATAGTGATGTTTTAAACTCACAAATTTGCTGGTGTCGACTTTGGATTAAATTTTCTCGAAATGGCTCTGAATTTGTGTGTGCCATTAGAAGCTCTATAGTTTCATATATAAGTTGTAAACAAAATATGACCGTAGGTAAAATCATAATTGTCAAATAATGAAATTCCATTTCAAAAAGTTCGTACCTACTGAAAAAAGTTGTAGAAATCCATTGCGGATGCCTAAATCGCCCCTTTACAAAATGGTAAAGGTTTAATTCAATTACACTTTCTTGAAAAAAAAAAACAACGACATAATTGAGAGCTGATTTTACTTCACTAATAATGCGTCACTTTTGTGTGAGAACTCGGTTCTCTCGCGATACCAAACACCTTCTTGATTTATCGAGAAAATTTATGATTTTTTATTTCAACTAAAATATACAAGGTGTTTCTGAACTAAGTGCATAAGGAGTTATACAGAACAATTTTCATTAAGCAACTTATGATCTAAACTGTTAAATACTGAAAAAAAAAAGAATAGTACTTCAGCCAATAATAATTTTAAGTGTTAAAATATTTAATGAATGCTATAAATTATTATTTTTAAAAGTATGGAATTAACATACTAAATTCCTATTGTTGCCCAATAAGGAGGTATGAACATGCCTTGCCACAAACAGTTTTTATTAACATACTAATTGTTAATTTTTCAAGCAGTGGCGGTTGGTGGAATTTCAGGTATGCCATATATATCTAAATTCGAAATAAACTTACCCCATATTTGTGATGTAACCAAACAAAAATGCGTGGGATGCGATTGACGATGATAATGAATTGAATAAACACCCTAACAAACAAATTAAATTAAATTACTATATATGTGGGCCTGATGTGGCAGCGCTGTTCCGCTGCAACGCTCGAACGTTAATGTCATCAGAAAATTTGTTGCATACCACGAGCGTCACGTTACCTGGAGTTATGGGTTGATTTCTTCTCTTATAAAAGGTCGAGAAAAAATTTTTTCTCGATTTTCTATTTTTATTAGACTCTCTGAATACGTCGTTAAAAAACTGTGTTTTACCTTAGAGCAAAGAAGTGTTAGTGTAATTACATTTATACTAAATAAATTTGTAAATTGCTGTAGAAACAATAATATGACAACTGTTGGCACTTAATTTCTGTAAGAAATATTTCAGTGGCCCAAATTACTAAACAGAAAGAAGTACAAACAATTACATCTCCCTTTATTGATAAATTTATGATGTTCAATGCACTCAGCATTCAGATCATATTTGCTAATTCTTGATCGAAATAAGGCATGTTTAAATAAAACAACGTAAATCAATCTACATTTGGATAAACATGTCCATGCCCATGCCATGAATGCACTGTAAACAGTTGAATAAGTGAGCTGATGCTGGATGGGATTGCAGTTTCGTGTTTTCTAGAAAACAAGGCGCCTAAATCGTGCAAAATGAAAATTGTTTATTTTTACGTCCTTTACTGCCCCTTTTACTCAACGCACTTACTTTAGAAACACTTTGTATTATAATTATTCGACTCAACAAGAATTTATCGAAAAGTCTTAAAATCATGTATTCGTTTTGACTTTTCAAACGTTTGAAAATACTGATTAGTACAAAATATATTGGTTGTCACTTCATTTTAAATGCGTCAAATGCTAAGTACATTTTATGGAAATTTTAACCAAGATTTAAAAACTTTAAAGTTGCTCATAATACTTTTTTACAGCGAAATAATCTTGACAAATACTGTAAACACATCGCTAAATGAAATTTCAACATATATACAGAGTGTTTTCAAAAAAGGTATCATATTAAGGACTGATAAACGTCGGAAAGTTATATGGATCAAGAGTTCATTATATTTTGATTTGAGATAATGAAATTCATTGCATTTTATAAGAAAAAATATGATAAAAATCGATTTTAAAAAAATCCATGATGATTTTTTTGATATGTCAGTCTTTATTTTTCAAAACACCTTGTGTATATATACCATATGATAGTTAAATTGCTAGTCACTAAGTTCTGTTTTAAGAAATATAAAATTGTTGACACTTGAACACATTATATTACAAGAAATGGTTGTGAATATTTTTTCTTTTCGTAGATTCAACTCATTTAAAAATATACATGCATTTATTTTATATATAAGCAGTTTTGCTGCTATTTTCATGAATAGTCAATGTACAGGGTGACTTATACTTTGCTGTTATAGAATAAAGCATCAGTTCTTCAAATAATTATGTACAATACACGGACAGCTAAGTACTTAAATATTAGAATTAAATACAATTTCTTTAAGAAAAATATTTGCATTATTGGCTAGTAAATTTTTTTTGATACTTTACATGAATCACTCTGTAACACTTTGTGCAAAAAAATATCAAAGTTTATTGCAATTTTCAATCTGTCTTTTACTTGGATCTGCATACAAAAAGCGCAGCGAACATTTTCACACAAAATGGCCCTGTGGCTGATCTTTTCCGTTTCAAACGCCATTTCGCGATGACTAACATTTTTGAAGTCTGCCTATCATAAATTTAAGGTTACTCACGTTTATACTGTACCAGAACGTATTATCACTTTCCAAAGATATTTTCACAAGTCTGTGCACTCTCCACTTCGCGGATAAAATTTCTCTACTACCAACGCAATTCTCCCTGCGTACCAACTATCGCTGGCTGATGTCGATTCGTTATGTTAATTTGTTAACGCAGTTGAGCTCATAACTGTTGTACTAATTTGAAATTAATTAATGACAATTATGAAATGTTATAATGATTTTAATGTTTTTCGCACTAGTTTTAACATCAAAAAACCATGAAATTTCAAAAAACCTTTTCTATTTTAATTATGAAAATATTGTAATACGTAAACAGTTAATACGCGGCTAAAATTCACTAGATATGAGCCATACAAATCAGAATAAAATGTTCTGGGTACTTACTTAATAAAAATTGTTCTGACAAAATGCACTAAAACGTAGCAAAAATGAGACCACAAACTCCATAGATGAAAGTAAATCAATTTAACCTAACATACCTACTTATATCCCAAATCGCATAATAAAACAGATACAGGGTGTCAAAGTTAAAATTTTATTTTCGATATTCGTAGGTAACTTCTTAAAAAATCCAAATATTTACATAAAATTTATAAATCAGAGGTTTTTGCGAGCGAGAAATTCAAATTTGTTTCTAATTTTGACGTCACTAGTAGAGGGCGCCACTTGTGGCACATCATGTTTCTTTTAAATGGCAAAACTTTTTTGCTGCTTTGTGTATCCATCTGACTATTGAAACAATCGATTCTGCCATTTAAAAGAAACATGGTGTGCCACAAGTGGCGCCCTGTACTAGTTACGTCAAAATTATAAACAAATTTGAATTTCTCGCCCACAAGAACCCCTGATTTACAAATTTTATGCAAATATTTGGATTTCTTAAGAAGTTATTTACAAATATCGAAAATAAAATTGTATCTTTAACACCCTGTATCTGTGTTATTATGCGACTGTGGTCTCATATTCGCTACTTCATTTAAAAACACCCTGTCTCAGTATCCTTTGTTTCCAACAGACTTTACAAAATTTCAACGGCAACTAAAGTGCTTTATAACACGGTGCCAATTTTGGTTGTATAGTTGCTGTATAGTCTTACAATGTTTTTGTGAGAAGTACCAAATTGCTAGTTCTGTCTCGTTCAGAATATACACCATTCATTTTAAACAAAACAAACTTTAGGAACTTCCGCTGCACCGATTCAATTTGATGAATAGAATTTTGGTACATGGGGTACAGATAATTGATGCGTGTTCTAATTTATTTCTAATGAGAGAAACATACAACAATTTCCTGGAAGCAACATCTGAGAAATCAGTGTTAAAATTTTAAGTAATATAAAATTTAAACACCTAGCACAGCAATTTTATAAACCTTCGTGTAGGTACGTTTTGCGTACTACAACTGGTAGAAGATATTCGTTTCATAAGTCTCAATAATTTTCGGCCAGCTGCAAAAAGGCGCCATTTTCAACTGCGTCAAAGAAGTGGACAGACTTGTGTAAAATATGTTTAGACTATCTATTATCATGGGCGCCGGTAAGATTACTTTCAGGGAGGTGCATCTGCATCCTCACATTATACTATTAAGTTATTATCTAATAAGATATGATTTATAACAGTGCATCCCTATACAGTGTGGAAGAAAAGTATGGACTAAATTCATTATTTCTAAAACAACGAAGTTTCATGAAATTTCCTCGGACCCGTCGATTTTGCTTTTTAAAAAGACTCTTTTTTCTATACCAACGCATTTCCGACGTTCATTTGTTTTCGCGTGATGACGCCATCGGATATTTTTTTAAATAGAACCCCTATATTTTTTCATCGGATTCTTGTAGAACTTAACTTGCTGAATTCAAAAATGTATAATTTCAACACTTTATTCCTTCAACTTTCCGAAAAAAAAAATAATAACCGATCCAATAAAATCGGCTTGAAAATAATGTGAATATTCCTAATGTGAACATTTGTGTTTGTGATGGGCTGGTTGAGAGTAAAATGGATATAGTGAATTCATCGGCAGTATCACAATTAAAACAATTTAACAATAAGTAACTAATTAATTAATTAATAATTAAATTCTGGTTGCCTCAATCGCATTTGACCCCCTAATTAATTAGATTGCATGTTAGAATATTACATCTTTTGATAGCAAAAACAACAAATTAAATCAAGTCACCTCAGAAACTGTTTCTGGCAGCTAAACAAAATCTAATCAGAATTGACATCTGTCAACTGCAGCGTTTATTAGATCGGTTATTATCGTTTTCCTCGGAAAGTTAAAGGAATAAAGTGTTGAAATTATATATTTTTGAATTCAGAAAGTTAAGTTCTACAAGAATCCGATGAAAAAATATAGGGGTTCTATCTAAAAAAAATATCCGATGACGTCATCACGCGAAAACAAATAAACGTCGGAAATGCGGAAAAGAGTATTTTTAAAAAGCAAAATCGACGGGTCAGAGGAAATTTCATGAAACTTCGTTGTTTTAGAAATAATGAATTTATTCCACACTGTATAGAAATAGTAGGTCAAACCATTAACCACCATATTCTTCAGACTAAAATATTGAGTCTTTTCTTATGCCACTTTGGGAGCTACATTTTCAAAATACAGAGCGTCAAAATAAAAATTTTAAAAACGATATCTATGAATGTGATTTTAGAGATATTTGTTTGAAATTCGGCACCATATTGCACCCCCCTCCCGGCGCTCACGCCTATGATGTTATACTTTTACACGTCTGACGTTATTACTGATTCCTGTTATGGATTTCGTTCAGAAGACTGTACATATACTATCACGGTTGATTGATAAAACCAATACATCATATGCAACTGCTTACCCTAAACAATTTTAGCGAATTTCTCACTTTGCTCGGCATGCGGAGCACGTTTGTGATCTCGATAAAAGTCCACATGCCGCGCAACATTAAATGATAAGTTACCTACCGTTATATTACAGCACAAATCTGTGCAAATGTTCAAAGGGTTTATTGAATTAATGTTAATTTTACAAATTTAGATAGTTTTGCTAAGCCATATCATACTTGTTTTATTAGGAATCGTTACATTGACATGTAGCTGATGACGGCGCGGGTTTGGTTGCTTCCCAAAACACAGGGTGATTCCTAGGTCATTGGCTTAAATCCTGCCAAAGCCTTAATCAAGCAACTAGTGGTTTTCAAAATTTAGGGTGTTTAACTGTTCTTGAAAATCATTTTTTCGTTGAATTGGTTATAAATATGTCGATCAGTGACAAAGAGTTCATAAGGGCATTCAGTTGATAAATCTACAGTTTCTACAAAATAAGCCACTTTACCAGCGGCATGAACTTTTTTATTTTTATTTAATTAAACGATAAAATAGTTAAGTAATTGAAACCATTAACTTCGAATCAATTTTAGCCATTTAATTTAAGCTGAACTAAATGACATTTTTCAATTTACCATTATTATTAAAGTGAAAGGTACACATTTTTAGAATCAAATGCATATATCGAATTATCATAGCAGTCTGTGGTATCGAACTTGTTTGGGTTATTTGTGACTGTCACCCAGTACCTCACCACTGACTCATAATAACACAGAATAAGCACATGTGCGATCTGAAAAAAATTATATTATTCTGACACCTTTAAAGTCTTAAAGTTTAAAATAATTTGAGAACATGGACCAGCGTAAACCGATGTATGACGTCACTGTATCCTACAGTTTATTACCGTTTACTTGGTTTCAGAATATGAAACGTAGGGAGGCTGTCAGTGTCGTTCGGATTGCTGTTTTTGTTTTAATTATGGAAAATTCAGATACTAAATGTATTATTAGAGACACTAAACGAAAAAAATCAAAATTTAAATACTGTATTGCTTTTAAACTTGTGGCAAAAAGCAATGAAGCGCGATATATTTCTTGGATCCAAAATATATCTGTCGTATGATTTATATAAAATAATTTTAATAATAATTTATAATACTGGTATAGTATACAAGGTGTAACAAGAAACAGATACTACTTAACTATATACAAAAATGCCTCCCTTAAAAGATACAGGGTGTTAAGTCGAACTATTAAAATTGTTTTTTCGCTATAATTTCTTCAGAATTTCGCGTATCACAAAAACAAACGTAGAAACGAGGGGAAGGGGTTATTTTATCCCCCTACTTTTTCTGACGTACAATGGTCGTCAGCTTAAAGTCACCAGTTCCATGGTCCATTCTTTTCTAGTGCCATTTATTATACACGGTGCTAGAAAGGGACAAAACATGGAAGTGGTGACTATAAGCTGACGACTATTGTACGCCTATGGACGATTTTTTATAACGTCATAATGTAGAATTTTATTTAGAACATTTTATTACTTTACCTATATAGATGTATCATTTTTACACAAACAAATGTTTATAGCAATGTAAATTTGTTTATTAAGAACAAACAGGGATTTAAGAAACATATTAGTTATTAAACACAAGATTTATACTAAAATTTAATTGAAAACTGTAATTTTAACATTTTATTTCACTAATTCAACATTTTAGTTGCTCGACAAGGTCCACCTGCCTCCGAAATTTATAAACGAGCAGTAAAGAATATCTAATATTTTGAAAAGCCTTTCAGTTGATCAATATTCTTAATTGATTCCTAATAAACGTAGTCCTTCATAAATCCCTAAACACTGAAGTCTGATGGACTAAAATCGGGGGTGCGTGATGGCCACTGAATAGTTGCCCCTCTTCTACTATCGATTTGGAAAAATTCTGTTTAGTAACTAATATGTTTTTTAAATCCCTATTTTTCCTTAACAAATTAATTTACATTCATAAAAAAACATTTATTTTTGAAAAATGGCACTTTTGGCTATAGCCCTATCTGTATAAAATAAGTTGCAACACTCTAGAGCAAGTTAGAATATTACAAATTGACGTTGCATGCTCAAATATAGAAAATGAAGCGTTTTACGAAAAATTATCAAAAGTAATGAAATATTCTAAACAATATTTACATTATAACGTTATAAAACATCGTCCATAGGTTTATGTCAGAACAAAGTGGGGGATAAAATGACCCTTTTAGATTTTTTTAACACATTTTATAATTTCATATAAAATTTGAAATATTTGAAGTCAGAAAAAAACAATATGAAGGTTTCTTTAAGCTGTGCTTTAAGTGACCAAGCTTTAAATTGACTAAACTTCTGTTGTAGGTACCTACTAAAAAACTCTTTTTTAGACACCAAAACCAAAACATTCCATTTTATTGCTAATTTTCTAATAACCGAAAAAAATACATAAATATTTTTTAGTTTTTTAAGTACCTATCTACATTATTTGAAAAACCTAACTGTTATTAACGATCTGACAAATTGGTTATGTTTATTAAAATAGCCCATCACCATAATTAAATCTACCATTGATAGATTCGATGAATATGCTTTTAAATAGCGTGATGAATTTTAAAAGTAGTTAGCTTTTGCTAATGTGTTTTAATTTACCACACTGACTGACTTACTAGTTATCATGAGCGCAAGTTAGTTTTCGGGTCCTAACCATAACCCCTTCGAAAAAGAGAAGTTTATTTTAAAAACACCCTATATATTTGAAAAACCATACTGGATTTTCAAGGCTTTATGGACAAAAAATACGTAAGAAACCACCAGAATAGGTTATTATAAAGTATTATAAAATCTTGTATATTATAACAATTTTTGTTATCTTAAATACTTTGATGAATTGTCATTTTAGATTTTTATACGAAAAATAATAATTGTTACCATTGTTTACATGAAAATACAGTTTTGTGAGGCAGCTAAACTCGTCGTTTCACATAGGAACTCACTTACCTGTTTGATATTCAAAGAGCTATCAGATGTTTAATTTGTAAGGATAAGATTGAATTAAGACTAACAAAATGTTTGATAGCACTGATTTTTTTACGTCTTTGTCTTTCAATTGATTATAATTATAGGATTGCATGAAACGACTGCCATCTATTTCATCACTTGTGTTCTAGGAGATATTTAATTTCAGTATGTTCCTCTTAAAAATCTCCATCAAAGCTAACATTCTAGGCAGTTTTATTGAAAAGATAGGCATTAATATATATTGTAAATGATTTTTTTAACAATATGGTGTACTAATTTTTCTATAGAGCTCTAAAACTGTTGTGTTTAAGAAAATGTGAGAAATAGATGGCGTATATCCTTTATTTATATTTTATTGATATTCCTATAGGTTGATGTATTCGAATGAATATTTTACATAAATTGATAAATTAACCTAAAATTATACAGAGTGTCCCAGGTTTTTCGTTCTTAACTTTGAGAAAAAATGAAACATGAAAAATAATAGTTATCTTTACTATAATATGTTTCTCTATGATACATGGCTTTCAACTTATTAAAATTATGGTTTTTATTTTTTATCTATTAAACAAATAAATATTTTTCCTTGAAACTTGGTATGCAGAAATCATAATAAAAGGTTAATATTTTGGATTGAATAATTTTTCGGACTAGTCAGTGGCGTAGATATGGGCCTTCTTCGCCTTTAAACCCTTTAAACTTCTACGCCAATGGTGAAAATCATTTTTCAAAAAAGTGATCTTGAGGAAATTCACTTTTATTTTAAACACTACAAAAATCTTACAAATTACTACCTATTTTTTTAATTACAAAAGATTTTCGGAACGTTAGCAAAATGTTTGTTTTTGTTCATAGAAAGTAATTTTTATTGAAAACGGTTGACGTTAGAGCAATGAACCAAGAAAACCATTTTTGTGTAAAATTCATTGGCGCTTCAGAATTTGCTGTCAAATGACAATTTTTCCAGTGGCGTAAAAGTTATGGGGGAAAAACCCTTCCGATACCTTAAAATCTCCACCACTGGCACGTCCAATGAATTCGAGAAGGGTGCGAAAAAGTAGAAATAGTGGTAATGGGTTTACAAAAGCTCAGTCGTGTAGTTCAAACGGTTCCTAAGATACTGGAAAAAAAACTAAAAATAAATTAAAGTTTTGACGCCGTGTATCTCGACCGTGTATTTCGCAAAACAAAAGTCCGGAGAGAAAAATGAAAGAGGAAAAAAATGTTTCTTTTTTCAAGAAGAATTTACAGTTTTCCGTTGCGACACTTATTTAGAAACACGCTGTATATCATAATTCTTTTGAAATTGAAAGTCCTGTATACTCGAATCAAGACTTCAGACGTCTTACGTCACGGCTGACGTTACACATTTGTTTTTATTGTCAACGTAATTTTCTATATTTGGTCGCGTTAAAAACAATGTTTTATTGCAATTTACTTAGTGCAATATATAATGCAAACTTTTAGTGTAGTATATAGTTTTATTACTATCAGTTGCAGTTTCTTAAATATTTTGATGAATTGTTCATTTGTTCGTATGACGTAAGTCGTCTGAGTTCTTGTCGCGAGTATATCAAGAAAAAAGAGTGGCATAGGGAAAAATGTTATAGGTAAGATATACGTATATTATTTGTTCATGTTTCATCTTTTTCCAAAGTTAAGAACGAAAGACCGGTGACATCCTGAATATTCCAATTTTAATATGCGAATAAAAAGTGAAAATAAACTTTTCAAAATCAAAAATGTTCAACCTTTCGAATTTTGTGAAAGACCGGATTCAAATTTATGTACGATATTCACTATTATATTTAAACATGTTGAATTTATAAGATTTCTATGGTTTTAATATGATGTAAATTTGTTTTCTATGTTGTAAATATAATTATATATTTTCGTGTAACAAGTTAAGTATTATAACTTGTAATAAATTATAAATACACATTATCGATTCAATTCAAATATTACAAGTTTCACAATTTCAGCAAGTGTTTTATTTATTTATTTGTTCAGTTTTTTTCAAAGTAATTGGTGCGTTTCGTATGGAAATAGAAATTAGCGGTAAGTATTTCTTACTTGTTACTATCCAGAGCCGCAAAATATCTGAGGACTACCCTGACCTCTCTCTCTTCTCCAAAAATGTATTAAGAAAGCCAGTGGCAATACAGCTTTAAGAATTCTTTCTAGAAAATTATGCCTAAAGTAAAATTAGAACGTATACTTATTGTGCAAAATGAAACGATACTTCAAATACGCTGAAAAAAATGAAAAGAAAATAGAAAAAAAACTTTCGAAAAAACAAAATAGCATAGCAACCGTAATTCTTCATTTTATATTATACCGTTTGTGTTTTTTTGGACATACCATTACTATGCCATGTTCTTCTTGCAAAAAAAAAGTTTGAACTTATCCGCTTAACGACAGAAATCAGGTATGTCATAGTCACACTGCAGCCTCATATTTTGTGAACATTTTGTTTTTTTAATTACGACATTATCTCTGTTTTTGTTGGAGATACACTGTTTAAAAGAAACGTTTCGAAAAAACAAATCAAATAAACATCAAAACGTAGATTAATGTGAGAACAATTGAAATTTAAAAAAAAAGATAAACAAATTTTAAGGAACTAATATCTAGTGTGGTCTCCTCGCTTCAAAATTGCGTGGCATCGAATCAATCTGGTTTGTAACAAATCCTTGTGAAAGTGCATGAAATTCTTCCTGAAGTGCAATTTGCAGACAACCGTTGACAAACTCTTAATTGTCATATTTCAAGCAATCAATCCGTTTCCGCCTATGCCGCCTTGATTATTTACATGTAGAAATTTCTGCCTGCGAAGCCTTTTTCCGAGACGTTCGTTTTAAAACAGTGTATCTCCCATAAAGACAGAGATAATGTCGTGATTAAAAAAACAAAATGTTCACAAAAGATGAGGCTACAGTGTGACTACTTAGCAACAGCGACTGTAGCTGCTGCATCCCACAGGGTGTTACAAACTTCCGGAAAAATCCTTCGACTTTTTATTGCGCCCCGTATATGCTCAAATTAAATTTCGACATAGCATCCGTTCCTGAGAAATCAATGTACAATTTAAAAAAAAGATCATCAAGATCAAGTGAGCGGTTCGCGAGGAAGCCAACTTTAAAATTGGGGCTAGTTTTTAGTGGCCGGTTTTTTTTGCCGGTCAGTTTATAATATTAGGTTTTACCGTGGACCAATCTCCAATGTATTTTTAAATCATTTTTGAACTGCTCTTTTTGATTTTATTTTTACAAAATTGTATTTGTAAGTCCTCTGTAAATTCAAAAAATTTTTTTAGTAAGTACTAAATCACCCTGTATTTAAAAAGATGGGCGAATTAGATAGGTACTTTTTACTATAAAATAACAAATCTGCCTCGAAGTATTATTTATCCTTCCGCTTCACCTATTAAATACACGCGCCGCCAATGGCTTGAAACGCAATTTCGGCATCAAAGCTTTTTGTTTAAGTAAAAACGATGTACGCCCCATGCTTCATCATAGAAAAATACTGTTATCATTTTTTACAACCGTCACTAGAAGTTGCGCCGCGCTAGAATGGAGAAAATTGTACGTGTGACTAGCCGAATCGAGGCCGGCGGCGGTTCTGAGAACCCGGATCCGTAGTTACCGCCAAAACGGTCTTTTTGTATTATTTTCCAGTCCGAGGTATCCGACTCACGCAGTTGAAATCGCCGACGGCACGCAAAGGCCAAAGTAAACACAACGCAGAAGTTTCCACCGCTCGAACCAGGCTTTATCAATACGCGCCCGGCTTTATTTTAAACCTTTTATTTATTTTTAAAATGTCGAATCTCGAAGACAACGGAGGCTCCTTCCTGGGAACCAGCGGGCTGTGCCCGAGATTTTAACCACCCCTACAGGCCCATCACTGCAAATTTGCCGCATCGAAAAGACGTGAGTATTTGAATTCGTGTAACTTTCCCAATAACGTTTCTTCTAGCGAATATGACCGTACAATGGACGTATCAAATCTCCTGGGTCATCTCCTAATCAACCCCGGTTCGTTGTGCCTGCGGCAGAATCTGCAGGTCCCGCAGCTCTACCTTTCCTCCTTGGTCAGTTTCTCCAACGACAGCAGTCCGTCGCTGACGTTGTTTGTACCGAACCAGCAGAAGGAGGAAGAGACGAAAAGCGAGGGGGATGACAACTCGGATGACTGCGAGGATGACGAGTCGTCCAACGACGCGGATTACGCATCTGGGACTGAGAACGAAGAGGGGACATCACAGGAAGGGGACGGGAAGAGAAAGCGGAAGAACAGACCTAAGTGTATTCATAGGACCAGGTACGATGTTTGAGACATTTTCAGATTAGATTTTTTTTATAGATTTCCTATTCTTATTTCCTGGTCAGAATAGAGTACTTGCTCACTAATAGTGTAATCTCACTTATAACATACCTGGAAGATAAAATCTATCTTGCCTTGCCTTGCCTTGCCTTGCCTTGCCTTGCCTTGCCTTGCCTTGCCTTGCCTTGCCTTGCCTTGCCTTGCCTTGCCTTGCCTTGCCTTGCCTTGCCTTGCCTTGCCTTGACTTGACTTGCCTTGCCTTGCCTTGCCTTGCCTTGCCTTGCCTTGCCTTGCCTTGCCTTGCCTTGCCTTGCCTTGCCTTGCCTTGCCTTGCCTTGCCTTGCCTTGCCTTGCCGTGCCTTGCCTTGCCTTGCCTTGCCTTGCCTTGCCTTGCCTTGCCTTGCCTTGCCTTGCCTTGCCTTGCCTTGCCTTGCCTTGCCTTGCCTTGCCTTGCCTTGCCTTGCCTTGCCTTGCCTTGCCTTGCCTTGCCTTGCCTTGCCTTGCCTTGCCTTGCCTTGCCTTGCCTTGCCTTGCCTTGCCTTGCCTTGCCTTGCGTTGCCTTGCCTTGCCTTGCCTTGCCTTGCCTTGCCTTGCCTTGCCTTGCCTTGCCTTGCCTTGCCTTGCCTTGCCTTGCCTTGCCTTGCCTTGCCTTGCCTTGCCTTGCCTTGCCTTGCCTTGCCAGACCCAGACAAGATCAAGAAAAAGCAAGACAATATGCCAACACTCAAAAACTTATTGGTCGATTATATCCTGTGCCGTTTTTTTATCTATATTTTATATAATATATATAGTAAATACTCGTAGATAGACTCAGACCAACTTATTTATATCAAAAATATATATTATATATTTATAATTATTAGGCAGTTTGTACAACTATTAAGATTAAGCATTGGCTGAAAAGACATTATTTCTGTTCTCTTTGTCTCTAACACCAACCCCACTTTACCTCCCCCCCCTACTTAACTATTTTATCTGATATGCCTATTTTATTTGTAAAAGATTCTTCTATACAACTTTCGGAAATGTTTTGGTAAGATTTCCTTCGGTCCTCATGTATCTTTAATGCAATTAAATCCGTCCCAGCATTAACAAAAAATGGTCACAGAGGATCTACGGAAACAAATGTCTTGTTTATTTATTTTTATATGTGCATTTGTAAATTTAAAAATTTTGCGACAATTTTAGGCATTTTGCCAAACTGATGTTTTCCCACTACTTGCACCCTTTCCCATTTTCCATGTATAAGTTGTCCCTTCAACGATGTAGATAAATCCAAAAAGTATGCAATCCAGCCAATAAGTCTTGAAACGTTTATGAACGAATTCGTACTCTTTACATTTATTTGGTAAAGGAACATTGATGTTACTAGTAGGTTCACAATACACTATTTTTATCATTATAGATACTCCAGAGAAGAATACCGTTGCGAATCTTGCCCTTATTCCTGCACCACGGAAAAGGCTTTTTTAAAGCACGTACGCCACTGCACTGGAAAAGACGCGGACTTGCAGAACTCGCCATTGTCCTGTCCGGTTTGTGGCAAGGATCGCAAAAACGAAACGTCACTTTCTGTCCACATGGTCAAGCACAAGTCCGGTAAACATTTCTCTTGCGACCTGTGCAAGTTCAAGAGCATACAACTGAAAAAGGTCAGTATTCATTCATAGAAAACAAGGTGGAATCAAATTCCTATCATTCTAGAAGGTCGCCATACTAGGATTCAATGCTATTGGTTAGGTCTTATCCAATGATAAGTACATTTTATTGCGGCAATTTTAAAATAATGTTTTTCTCGTAAGGGACAAAAATATTTTTAAATATGAGTAGACAATAAACTTATATGCAACAAGTGAATTACATTATTTTTCTAGATTATTCAACACAGAAGGATGCATACGGGGGAGAAGCCACATCTGTGTCCCCATTGCAGCTATAGATCGTCTCGAAGGGACAATCTTCGGTCTCACGTAAGAAGAATGCACAACGAAGACGATTTGCATTGTGATACCTTCACTCCTAGGAAAATTTTATTCATACCGAAAAAGCACAACTAGTTAGAAAATAACATACCCTGTAGAGGAAACATAGATGCATGTTTCACTTTCGATTTGTCGCAAGAAACATTTTTGCCGCTGTTGAATATTGCTGTTAGATAAACGAATTATGTCATTTTTATATAAATAATAGTGTCAATAAATAGCTAACTATGCGTCCTAGGAAATTGTTGTCTTAATGAATTAAAATAAATTAATATTTACCGACGAGTCGACTATGCCTTTTGCTAAGAAGAAGAAGAAGACTCTTGGGGTTTTAATTATTTTGATATTGGCACCTCCAGTGCCAACTGTGCCATGACAGAAGATGACGTTAACTCGTTTCTCGTTCGGAAACTGTCAATCGTCGTTTTTCGCAATTGTAGTGTAACATGTGTTGTTGGTTAAAATAAATTTATTAGAAGAAATGACTTATTTAAAATCATGGGAAGAATTCGAAAAGGCAGCTGAAAAATTATATCTACAAGCCCCGTCGAAAGTACGATATACAATGAAATATGTACATTCAAAAAATGTACTAGTATTAAAAATGACAGACAATGTTGTGGTAAGGAATACGTTTAAATAAATATCTTTTTATACGTGTCTCACAATCCTCATTTTAGTGTCTACAGTTCAAAACCGAAATAGCCCAAGATGTAAGAAAAATAGATAAATTTATAAACAACTTGTTACGCCATATGGTGTCTAAAGAACACTGACTTGCTACTCCAAGATTTACCATAATTTCCATGGTATTTTAATTTATGAATAACTTCTATTTAAGTATTAAATATAGTGAAGTGGGTTTCCTGCTTTGCCTCGGGAAATGTATATAGAAATTTTGTTACGGTAAATTTAATTTTTTTAATAAACATTTGTAATAGACCTCAATTTTATTTCGTACTAAATTTGCCCACACTTCCAACATATTAAAACTGGAACTGATTTACATGAATTATTTTATTGCCGGTAACGATGAATAACAAATGTTTACCTCGTTTCGTTTCTTGAAAAAAAATGGAGGGGTAAAATAAATGGATGGTATTTTAATTTACAAACAACTTTTATTTCAGTATTAAATGTTAAATGAAGTGGGTTTCCTGCTTGGTCTCGAGAAATGTAAATATAAATTTGGTTACGGTAAATTTTTAATATACAACTGTTATAGACCTCAATTTTATTTCATACTAAACTTGCCCACGCTTCTAACTTATATGAAAACTGTAAATGATTTACTTAAATTATTTTATTGCTAAAAACGATGAATGACCCGTTTTCCTACTTTCAATTATTTAAAAAAAAGGAAGGGCTAAAATAAATCGACGGTTCTATTCAATTTTAAATATTAGGTAAAGTGGGTTTCCTGCTCTGTCTGGTAATGTAAATAGAAATTTTGTTATGGTAAATTTAACTTTGTTTCTAAACAATCGTATAGACCTCAATTTTATTTGGTACTTTTACCCACACTTCTAATTTATACAGATTCGGAAATTGCGGATCTTTACAGAGAAAGTAGAAATAGCAGCTTCATCCCAGGGAAGGTACGAAGTATAAGAGGCACTGCGACGTGAATTGGTGTAGCATTCCCCACTACTATGGTAATCGGTTCCGTATCACCAATTCGCCATTGCAAATCTAACAGTCCGGTCAACTGATGCCAGTGTTGCCAGGCCTCATGCTTTTTAATAGACACAAAAATAAATAATAAAATTATTAAAGTTACTCTTTGAAATCTACCAAAACAAAGACCTAACGAGAAATAAAGGCAAAATTGAATAGATAGAGGTAGGTATCTACAATATTTGGGTACTTGAAATGTCCTTTATTGTAGACTGCTCTCTTAATAATTAGCAATGAATACATAAACGGGTATGAAAGTATACGGATATGCGGTGTGTGTGCTGTATCCACGCTGTATTGCGGTGATTCTTAACTTTACCGTAAGGGTACCTACATTTTCTGGAAAAAACAGATTTTACGACCCGTGAGTCACCCTGCGTCACGTCAACTGCGCCTCAACGTTCGCCCGGCCTAACAATAAAATAAATTAGAAAGGTTACGTGGTTAATAACTTTTAAGTAAGTACCTGTAAGTACCTACTTACAATGTAATATTATGATAAAATAGCAGAACATAATGCTTTTCAATGAAATAAAAATGGCATTACAAAAGTAATTAAAAATTAAGCTGTGTCAAGAGGTGTTTTTTGATAAATTAAGCCATCTCATGCTTTTTTCTCCAAACCTCATGCTTCTTTGAAATTATTCTCATGCACTGAATTTTTCCCACCTGGCAACACTGCCTGATGCGAACACGCTGTGGTGGAAGTTGTATGAAAACTGCAACTGATTTACTTAAATTATTTCATCGTCGATTATTTTTGAAGAAAAGGAAAGGTACAAAAAATAAATCGAGTAACGTTTATGTATTTATTTAGTAAACAAACAAATAAGCACAATACATACAGGTCAATAAAAATTAGCTAAGCATTTGCCTAAAATGTACAAATAAATATCATAAATAAAATGGATTTACAGAATATTATACATCGTCAACAAAAAAAAATTACACTATACATAATAATGCTCCTTGTATATAAATAATGATATAGTAAAATAGGTTTACTATATAGTACGGTAGATTGTTTAAATTGTCACTTTTATAATCTGAATTTTTCTCTAGTATAAAGCTAATTTTAGAGTTCTACACCAGTATTTTGTATATATTATGTAATTCTTTATCAGCGGAACAGCGTACGTCACTGTGCAAATTTCAACAAGCCAATTTTTTTCAATAAAATTCTAAATAAATCGTCAAACATCTCGTACAGTGACATGAATCCAATATATAATAGAATATTAAGTATCTAGATGGCGTCACATTATCACAGTTGGTAACACTGAACAAATTTGACAACAACCCTTCACTTGTCAAATACTGAAATGCATACAATCTTTCCTAAATGGTTCAAATTTTAGTGTCAATTTATACCGTTCAGCATCGCCAACTGTTTTAGGCAACGCGGTACTTATGCGGTCTAGGATTGTTAGTCAAATCGTCAAAATATCACTACGAATTTGCACAATCTAGTTGCTGTCCCCGCTATAAAACAATTTAAAAGGGTAAAAATTTGCAACGTTAACCAGTGGACACTTGCCACACTATCAAATGGCTCAACTCGCCCACTTGGCTGTGACCTCCCTGAGCTGGCTCCAGGAAACCCGTCCCGCCAGTGCTAATAACGCTGTCCTCCATTTCATCACCTAAAGGGAAAAATTACTCCTAGGATCAAATCGGTAAAGCTTAAGACGAAAGGTTATCGAGTAAAATTGACTTGTAAATGACGACACATTGTAATATTAATGTTAAATGGGACAAATATATATATTTTGAAATATTGATTGTTGGGGCTGTTCTACGTTTACCTATTTTTGACCCAATAAATTCTTATATCCACATGTGTAATATACAGGGTGTCAGGAAATTCCACGTAGAAAAACTAATGTGACATTTTCTTGAGAAGTCACTATTAACGGAACTACATAACCTCAAAATATATTTCTTTTTATTTGTTTTTGGCTATAACTTTTTTAATACTGGAACAATTTTTTTCAAGTTTGACACACTTGTCACTATAGAAATGCAGTTTTAAAACACTCATATACAAATTATGGCAAAATTTCAACATTTTTTAATCTAAAAAATTTTAATTTAATCGATTTAAGCTTTTGATCATTAAAAATGCCATTAATGAACTTTTTGCACTATTTAATCAGTTACGTAGATTACTATGGAACCACCATTGTCTGAAGAGCGCTTCTTTCCGTAGCATCCTTAGAACCAACGATGGGAACCACAATCAACGGTTTTCCATGTCCGTTTGTATTTTATTGGGTCAACAGATGGTAAATGTAGAAAAATATGAGTTACTGGTACGTTTTAATGGTTTTTATAAAGCGTACAGCAGATTCTTATTTATTAGTCCTTTAAGCTAGCTACATTTCTGGTGTAATCCAATGAAAAGCAAAGCGATGGCAAGTATGAAGCGTCTGATAATTCTACTAATCAACTAATAAATAAGCATGGTGCTTCAATAACAGAATTTTGGAACCACTTAAATGACAGTCCGTCAACGTTGTAAAAATAAGCACACAGGGTCTCCATAAAGGATGTCTCAATATTCTGAAGGGTCATTCTACATGAAAAATATATGATTCGGTTTATAATATTTTTTTAAAATTCAAAATACATCAAGTTACAGGGCGTCGAAGGATTTATTTTATTGATTTTTTCAATTTTCTTTTTGATTACCGATTTCTTTTATATACACATTCTTAACTAATTAGTGAAACAATAAAAGAACTAAATATTTACATACATTAAATAACCACTAACTCGAACTCATATTCAAAATAAACGAAGCAAGCTTTGAAAATAAATGTTTTAATTTTGACAGATTTTATGCAAGCTGTTTTGTGAAATCGTCAAGAAAAAATCAATCTGCTTATTTTAAATTTTCCAAAAAATGTTCCAGGCCGTTGTAGTATTTATTTTATCATGTAGTTCTAAAGAAAATCGACACAAAATTTTGACACCCTGTATGTTATTTGTATGACACGTATGTGTTTACGTAAGTCAGAAAACGTTAATCAAACAGTCATATAAGAAACTAAATCTGAATTATTTTTGTGTTTGTATAAATTTTAAGGGATTTCTATTATTCTAAAAATTATTTCATCTTTTCATTTTTCATCAATAAAATTATATTAGTTTTAGCAATTTTTTTTATTACAATACGAAAATTTAAGCAATAATCAAACAAATATTAATAAAACATGTCTCTCATAAAACTTTTGTGATTTCTTTTTTTAATTAAAATATGGGCGGCATTTTCTAAATGCACTAAAAAAAATTATATTTACATGAAAAACTAAGTAATGTTATAATTTTATATAAAGTTAACTATGACTTAAGTACAAATATTTTAAGAGAAAATAGAAAAACATAAGAATTAACCTTTTAAAAAACTTATTTATAACGCGAAAAAAAATCTTTTTCAAACTATATTAGACCTCTATTTATCTGTCGCAAGATTATTTATTTCGCACATTTGACATTTAGAGAGTACAACAACTAGCAATACAACTTAACGGAATACTGAATGTAAAAGATGCTGCAGGAAACAACTACTCCGCGGACTAATGCCCCGACCGGCATTGAATTACTCCTGCAGTATCTGTGTGAACAGCCAAGAACCCTTGTCGGACACACCACCAGACATAGACCGGTTTCGGGCTTGTTAGCCCTCATCAGTATGCCATAGATGAGATGACCGACAATTGAACTGGCTGTTCCTTCATATGTATGTTCACATATTAACTGAGTGCAGGTGAGATATAAGTGGTCTGCTTACTTCCTGCTCGGCCTAAGCGGCTCGACTTACAGGAAGCGACCTACATTGCAGCAGGTACTTAACGCAGACCTCTCGTCCTGGGCGACAAGCCATTAAATCTGTAAATGATACTGCAGGAAACAACTACTCTGCAGACTAATGCCCCGACCGGCATTGAATTACTCCTGCAATATCTGTGGGAATACTGAATGGTAAAATTCATTGTTATCGTACAAGATTTTATAATTAAAGGCTGCGACGAATGCATTCGAAATTTTATTAATATTTCTTTCATCAATTCCCTTAAAATAAATGGGCATTTTATTTAACTGTGTACGGAACGCGTTTTATTGTTAGTGGGTAATTCTGACAGATCTGTAATGAGTGAAAATGTGGTTTTGACAGTTTAGAACGAAAAACAAATGCAAAATATTTCAGCTAACTGGACTAACTGTTACCTATCAAGTATTATTATTAATACAAATGTTCACATTCGTCGTTTCTACATTTGGAAATACTGTAAAAAACGACCATATGTCAGATTAAATCAAATCTAAACTATCTTGGACGATGATTATCATAGACGCCGATTTTCCGGAGAAAAGAGGATTTTACCCCATTTTTTAATCGTCGAGCTAGAATTCCGAAACAACTTTTAGGCTTCCCTGAGCCCGTGGTTAAAATTTTTGTACTTAATGAGTAGTTAACCCTGTATATTAGAAATGAATAAATAAAATGAAAATCTCAAACGATAAACTGTTAATCGCTTTTAAATTAATATTTAACAAGTCAAGCTCATGTATTACGGAAGACTTTGCAATTTTTTCGTTTCACATTGCGGCACGCAAGTATGAGCGTATCCAACCGTCTTCCGTACTACAGTCACAAACACTGAAAAGTTGACAAGAAATGAATTGGGTAACTTCCCTTGTTGCGCCTGATGGGGAGGACACCATGGACACTCGTTAGCATCGGTCCTGCCCCCTGTTTATAAAATATTGTCATTTCAGCATTATTGGTCATCAGAAATCGATGCAAAAACACTGCTAAAACCGCCTCAAAAGCTTTCCCAAACAACGCTTTACGGGTCAAAAAAACGACGCAAACGGAAACTTTTGAGGCCGGGGTCCCTACGGGTGTGCAAACAACTCGTAATCTCTACAGCAAAGAAAAATATGAATTCAGGAAACCTACCCCACGGGATTCCCAGGAATATCAGTTAATAGTTGCCAAACTAGAAGGTGCGAAGCTCCATCTCTGGGTTCATTATCGTCTTCTGCAAATAGTTACGGTCAAGGTAAAAGTACGTCATCTTCTCTTCAATGTGCTTATATACAGTATTAGTAATGGAAGAACTGCCACCAGGAAATTTTAATATGGCGTACTTGTCATATCTCTTTCCGAGATTGAAAATCATTATTACAATAATCAGTAAAGAAAAAAATACGTTTAAATATGGGTATAATATTCAAACAGTCGAATAAAACATCGTTTTTGTAATTTATCTGTGGTGATATAACCTCACTTCACATTGGTTAGGTTAGACATCATGCACGTTCACTTGTTTCTGTGACATGACAGTCGACTGGCAAATCAGGTTAGTTACGACCAGTTCAATGTGAATTTTAACAATCAAAGAATTTATCATACAGTTAGCAATTAGTTAAATAATATTAGAAATTTTTACTGATAAAACCCTTATATTTTTATTAATAAGTTAAAAATTGAGAAATTTTATAATCAACCTCTCAAAATCAAGCAAATATTTATGATTGCATTAATTACAAGGCCAACTAGATCTAGTTTCAATTACATTATTTTTATGACATTTCTGTGTTGATATAACCTCACTTTCCAGTGCTTTGGCTTTGAACATGACAGTTGACAGTCGACGTTGGCAAATCAAGTTAGCTATGACTTTTAATTACGTTTAAAAAAGTCTCGTACGATTCACATTCAGTTAAATACATATTATTACTGATAGAACTTATATTTCCAATGTCTTTACTAATAAGTGAAAAATGAAGTGTATCAATAGAAAATTTGACAAAATCTAGCAAATATAAACGATTGCGGTACTTACAAAGCCGACTGAAATCAAGCTTAAATTGTTGGCCTAACTTTCAAGCACTTTGTCAATGTAAAATCATTTTTATGATTTATGTGTTGATATAACCTCACTTTCCATTGCTTTGCTTACACATGGCAAGGTATATTCATTTGTTTCTGTGACATTGCAGTCGACAATCAACTTTAGTACGTTTACAAAAGAATTTCAACACTATTATAAGGATTCATCAGATAATCTGATAAAACTTTTATATTTTTAATATATTTATGAACAAGTGAAAATTTGAATAATAGAATAATGAAACTAAGAAAATCAAGCAAATAGTTTTGACTGAGCTACTTACAAAGGGAACTAACTTCAATTATTTATATTTTTTAAATATGTGTTGATATAACCTCACTTTCCATTGCTTTGGTTTGACATTATGCACATTCACTTGTTTATGTGACATGACAGTCGACTTTAGCAAATCAGGTTAGCAATGACTAATTCAAATCAACTTTTGCAGTGAATTTTACCAATGTTAAAAGAATTTATTATACAGCACGTTCAATGTTTTCATTAATTAATCATTAATTAAATCGACAAAATCAAGCAATTATTTTTTCACTGCGCTACTCACAAGGCCGACTATGATACAGGATGAGCATTACTTATGTTTCAACAGCACTGTAATATAACAATTACGCCATACGAAAATATGTACAAAACCAACGTCGAGCTTCTGAAAATATACCTTATATTCCCAGGAATCCATAAATTTATTCTGGACATTCACAACCTCAAGTAGGAAGACTAAACTACGAACAAAATCGACTGTGCCTCGCATGCGCATGCTTACGTAAAATTATCAGAAGCGGGATAGTCATGCTCGTGGGAATAATCGGTTATGACTTACCTATTCTAAAGTCCACGTAACCCTCTCCGCCTGAAATGACCAGCATTGCCGAGGGCTGCTTCAGTTGGCCACCAACGGAAGAGACGGAAGCCGACATCGCTTCCGAAGGGGTAGAGGCCGCACTCATTCCTAAAAATATCGCAAGTGAAATATAAATGCCGTAAAGCTGACATTTTGATTAAAACCGAAGCTTACCTCCATTACCCGGAACAGCCACGAAGAACTTCACGTTATCCCTATGCCCGTGAAAACTCAACTGGGCGTGTGCCATGGTGCAATAAGGAACGTAACTTCCCGGAATCGGCATCACCCTCATCCCGGCACCGGGCAAACTGCCTCTGGGCATCACGACGCCCGAGCTGCTCTCTGTAAGCGGTACCGAAATAATCACTCCGTTGCTCGTGCCGATCCACAGGCGGTTCGAGGAGATAAGGAGGCTCGTTATACGTACTAACGAAAAACCTAGTTTGCCAGTACCTGGAAATGTAATTACATCTGAATTTATTAGAAAATATGTTTGGGACGCTAACGTGTTCACGGAAACGGTCAAGACTGAAACATTTACGAAATGGCTTACCTAACATTTTGCTGACGTACGGTTCGATATCCACGTCTTGCAAGTGTTGGTAAGTATGGGCGTGATATAACCTCAAAGTAGAGTCGAGTCGTATGGAAACCCAGACTCCTTCGCCTAGCCAAGCCATTTGCCTAACCTAAATAATAACAAAAACAATGAGGGGGTCGTACTAGTTGTCATAGCACAAAATGACAAATGACAGCTCAGTCGCTGTTTTACCGCTTCCACAATACCGGTTATTTTCTATAATGTTCGGTTAACGGTGACATCCGTTAGATTAATTTAAAATTACTCATAGAGTAACATCTAACGACAACATGCACATGTTTGCAAGTATGAGCAAAATATAACCTCAAAGTAGAACCCGGTCGTATGGAAACCCACATTCCCTCACTTAACCAAGACATTTGCCTAACCTAAGCAATAATTAGACAATTCGGAAGGTTACAATAGTTTAAAATTGATTTATAATATTGTAAAATGTAACTTCTTGCCTCGAAATACGTCACATAGAAAAGCAAACTTTATTGTCACTACTTGATTCCACGACAAATATCCATCAAACAAATTTACAATTGCGAACATAGACTAACTTAAACTAAACTGTGAAAACAAGGCTAATCCGCTCATATATATATTTATGATTCTTAAAGTTTCCTAGGTCTTCGAGAACGCGTCTAAACCAAATCGAGTATATTCTGGAAAGTACCAGAAAATGTCAAAATAAAGGTATTATAAAAATTATAAATTTTAAAGCAGCTTTAAAAACACCCCAACTAGCACCTGCTGTACCCGCTATTTCTGCAGGTACTATGAAAGCAAAACCTGTGTCACATTAAGCAAATTGAAGTTCATAAATATTGGTGATATTGTGGGAAACATATCCGTAAACTATTAGGATCATTCTGCTAGAAGTGTGGAATTTTAAACATGAAAATTTGTGAGGTTAGGCGAATATTTCAATGACATCTGTTGAGTAAATTTAAAATCACTTTCATAGAGAAGCGTCTATCAATAACTTACCGGACTCTCCCTTCTTGGATGCGCCTCCAGTGTGTGTATGACTTGCAGGTCGTGCGGTTGGAGGACGTGGATCTTGTTCCTGTAGCCGCACCACACTTTATCGCCTACCACAGCCAACTGACGCACGGACTGATAGGGTAAACCCAGCTGCACTAAATGGTACTGGGACAGATCCCACTCTCCTTCCGAGTTCCTCTTGAATATGGCTACTTGACCGCACGCCAGAGCCACCACCACCCTCCCGTTTATGTGGCTGAAACAAACAAAAAATTCAACGTTTCGTTTCGGCGCCATGTTTTTGTACTTACACGATCGCTATAACGGCGTCCTTCATTTTCACCGTGTGCAGACACTGCGCCCAGTTAGCCACGGACGAATGTACGTAAATGTTGCCGTATTCGTCTCCCATCCACATCGTCGCCAACACGCTAGACATAATCTCCTGGCTCTGGGTTTCCTGGGGCTCGCTTTCTTGTTTCTTCTGTGTCGGACTCTGTTTTTCTTTAGTTTCGGTGGAATCTCCGGTCTCGGGCTGGGCCTCTTCGGATTTTATGGAATCTAAAGTAGTATCACAAGTCTCACAGGTTTCGTTTAAAGCTTCTTTGCTACTATCACAATTTTCCTGCTCCGCTTTGGCGTACTTGTCCTTCTTGTTCACCGCCGACTCATCCTTCTCCATGAACGTTACTTTACCAAGCTGAAACGTGAAACAATATACTAAAAATACACGCTTTTATTACTCGTTACCTACCACCTCTGCTTCTTTCTGCTCCTCGTGGTTTCTAACGCTCTGCTTGCTGCTAGCTATAATACTAAGAGGATCCGCTCCACCCGTTTCGCTGCATTGAGTAACACCTTCTTCGTTTAACTTAAGGGAACTAGGTGGTGTGTTTGTGGCCGCTACATTCTCACTAGGACAGTCTTTACTTACATTAACCTCGTTATTACATTCGACTTTGGTTACTGTTTCGAAATAGTCGCTGGGACTAGCACCGGGCACGCTGGCGATGCAGAGGATGTGGTTGGAACACACCCCAAAACTATTAAGAAGCTCCGCTGGGTTATTGGCATCGATCACGGTAACGATACTGGCCGAGTGGGTCGTGGTGCATATCCACACCAGAGACGATAGGCGGGTTTCAAGCAGAGCACCCTCTTTGCCGTTGTTCAGCTCCTTATCCAGGCTTTCTACTTCTGACTGAGCGTGTTTGGGAGAGGGTATCTTCGGCTCCTCGGAATAGAATACGCTACCACCAACCTGTAAATATTTACAGATTGCAAGAAATTATTTGCACAGTATTTATTGCATAGTATTTGTATTCGCGGCACAGTGTTAGTGGCACAGTATCTGTTGCATAGTATTTATATTCATTATACAATATTTGTACTACAATGATTTGTATTTGACAGTATTTGTGTTTGTATTAGTTATATTTGTGGCACAGCATTAGTTGCACGGTTATTTGACACAGTTTTGTATTTATTGTATAACATTTTGTATTTATGGCACAATATTTGTTTTTGTGTCACTATATTACGGTATTTGTTGCATGGGATTCATGTCTGTGTGTGTTATAGTATTTGTCTTTCTGTCATAGTATTTGTTGCATAGTATTTGTGGCATAGCGTTAGTTGCACAGTATTTGATTTTGTGTCACAATATTTGTATTTGACACAGTATTTGTTGTACAGTATTTATATATATTGCACAGCGTTTTGTATTGATGGCACAGTATTTGGTTTTTGTGTCACGATATTTTGTATTTATAATACCACAGTATTTGTTTTTGTATCACAGTATTTGTATTTGTTGCACGATATGTTGTATTTATGGCACAGCATTTGTATTTGTTGCATAGTATTCATGACTGTGGCATAGTTTTTGTATTTGTGGCAGTAATTATATTTGTGGTGCAGCATTAGTTGCACCGTATTTGTATTTGCTGTACAGTATTTGTATTTATGGCACAGTATTTGTTTTTGTTTCACGATATTTTGTATTTATGGTACCACAGTATTTGCATTTGTTGCATGGTATTCATGTCGGTGATTTGTATTTACTGCACATTTTGTATTTATGACACAGTATTTGTTTTTCTGTCACATTTGTTTTGGTTGCATAATATTTGTTTTTGTTGCACAATATTTTGTATTTATGGCACAGTATTTGTATGTGTTGCATAGTATTCATGACTGGCATAGTTTTTGTATTTGTAGCACTATATTTTGTGCTTGACACAGTATTAGCTTTTGTGTCATAGTATTTGTTACAGTAGTTATATTTGTGGTACGGTATTTGTATTTGTTACATGGTATTCATGTCTGTGGCATAGTATTTGTAGCACAGTATTTGTATTTTTGGCACAAAATTTGTATTTGCTGCTGAATATTTGTATTTTCTGTACAATATACCTGTATGTCAGTCTTGCTAATTACAAAATAGTATCTAAACTATTTTATAATTATTTCCGATACAAAAGCATTTATAGAAGTACAAGAAAAAATAAAAAATATTTACCATTAATCCGCCATCTTTAGTATATCCTCCCATCAAGTTGACACCAGCAGCACACCAAATCCTCATAGCGGGTGTCGTTTCAGCCAGAGGCCTGCAATAAACCGGCACCGGAACGGGAACGCCTCCGCTGCTCTGCTTTCCCGTGGGACCAGTGTTAACCTTACCGGGCAGGCTCCAACCGTAGGCCTGCAACCTGCCGTCCTCCTTCTTCACGTGGGCCCGCACTTGGCGGTACTGCTCCCGTCTCTCCAGGGCCTTCCTCATGGCCAGCTTGTCGGAACCTAAAAACGACACGCTATATGATTTTTAATACTACTTGCATTGTTACTTACAATTTTGTAACTACTGTCAATCTTGTACCACCTAATAATATCGACTAAATATGTGCTATCGGTCCTACACGAAGAAAGAAAACCTGTACCTAACCTTGGAAAATAAAACACTAATCGAAATTAATAAAATATATTTCAAACTCAACAATCACAAACAGAAATTAAAGTAACATTTGGTAACAAGTATTTGACGTTTTAAGACTAGATTAGTTCAATGTGGAACTTTGGGCGAACAATTACAAACAATCCGTAAATCTACACATTAGTTATTAGTGAAACAAGTAAGTGCAAAGCAAATCATAAACATGTGAAAGATTTTATACGATTTTCGACTTATTTGTATTAAGATTTCGTTTCTCGGTCTTTAAAATTTGTTTATACCATTATAAAAATATTTCTAATCATTACCTATTTGAAAATTATAAAATAATTTATTTATGAACAGAACTTCTAAAGGTTTGATAGTGGAAAAACAAATTTAAAAAAAATAAAACAAATAAATCGAAAACAATGACGAACATAAAAATTATGGCAACTTAGATTATAAAGAATACAAAACTCAAAAATCTTTGTCCCGATTCAAAATTACTTATTTTCTTATACTAGAAATATGATGTGCAATGAACTTATGCAATGATGAAATGAATGACATCTAAGGCAATAGAATTTGTCACAGCCTCGATTTTATCGAAAAAGTTACGCACCCTGTTCATTAAGTCAGATTCCGTCGTATGCCATTTTTGACAGTTTTAAAAACGTTACTTTTCAATTATTTATTATCGTAGAGATTCTCCACGAAACATTTCATGTAGACAGAAAAAGGTATAAAAATAGTAAATATATCTATTTTTATAGAAACAGCTAAATGCTTAATTTATGTCAAATTTCCGCACGTCTTGCTAATAAAAATAAGCAATCGAAATTAAAACTTAGAGGAACAGTATAGAAAAAACTAAGGCTGCAAAGTGAAAAAAACATATAATAACAGGCACACACAAAAAAAAAGTTCTGTGCCTGAGCTCCGACCTATGGTTCCCCATGTATTTTTGGCTCCCGAAACCGATCCCAGGGTCAGTATAGCCCAGACGTTCCATATTTGCGCGCTATGGTAAAAAAATGACCAAAATTTGGCCATTACCTGGAGATAAGCGCAAAGCTTTATCTCCGTGCCAAACATGAATCATTTGTTGGATAGGACCTCGCACATCCCAATTGTCACTTGAGGGCCACAAATTGGCAGAAAGTTGGTCCTAAAAAATTTCAAATTGCCAGAAAAATCATATGATTTCACCGTATTCAGCATGGCATTGATTTAAGAGGATTGTCTTCATGTAGCATTGCACAGTGAATAGACAAAAAAAATAAAGAAAAATAAAAAAATAGAGTAAAAAAAAATAAATAAATAAAACAATTAAAAAAAAAACGAGAAAAGCTACAATACTTCCTACGTCAACAACTAATTCATGTTTGGACCGTTCAATGACACGAAGATAAAGCTTTGCGCTTATTTCCAGGTAATGGCCAAATTTTAGTCATTTTTTTGACCGTAGCGCGCAAATATGGAACGTCTGGGCTATACCGACCCCGGGATCGGTTTCGGGAGCCAAAAATACATGGGGAACCATAGGTCAGAGCTCGGGCACAGAACTTTTTTTTTGAGTGGCTGTGATAATCATACAACAAATACGGCTATTTTCTACATAGGAAAATAGAAATTTTATAGAAAAAATTTAACAAGAATAAAATCTTTAAGATTATAACAAAAATTCAACGTTAAATGAATGAACGCAAAAATGCTAACGTTCTGTATCTACAATGATTTAAACGTCCTTAAAAAAGCAACAAGTTTTCTTAACCCTTAATCAAATTAATTACAACCGAGAGATTCAACATAAAATCTCACGTAAACTAAATTTAATTTTCGAAACATTCGTTGTGCGACACCTTACGAACCTAAAACAACAAAAAGGGAACAGTTCGCCTGCGCAGATCCTTACGAACTGTTCCACTTCACTCACAACTTTACGTTTATCACAGACAAAATTGACAGCAGATACAGATCTACGTAAAAAATTCACAGTTCCGTACCCATTTCCGTCTCGATGAGATCGTGGCCCAGCCTCGGCAGGGCCTTGATCCCGGGGGCCACCTGGTTGGTGGCCGACTGGTACCGCAGGTGGGGCACCACCAACGGTCGCTGCACTCTATCGTTGCTGCTAAAGAGGTTGCTGAAGAACCGCCAGATGCTCTTGTTGCTGTGCTTCTCGAAGGGGGTGTCCCCGCGGGAAGCTCGGAGCATCTCCGTCCAGCGCACCGCCTCCTGCAGTTCCATGAAGCGCTCCTGGAAGGAGATTATGCAAGGTGCACGGTATAAAGTGAACGAATCTGCTCAAGTTAACGAGAAAATAATAACGACAATGACGGATGGAGAACTACAGTAATAGAAAATTTACAAACTGTGACGAAATAGCTATATACTGGGTTAGCTATGACTAAGCACAAATATTTTAAGAGGAAATAAAAATAAAAATTCAAGGAATCACCCTTCAAAAAATTTCCAAACATTTATAGATCAACAGAATTTTTTTTTAAACTATATAAAACGATTACAGAGGCCGATCCGCCGTGAGGTTATTTATTTGGCACGTTTGGAGAGTACAGCAACCAGCAACACAACCACAACAGAAGAAAGTTTAAATGGCAAAAACCGTTGTTATTAGACAAGATTTTATAATTAAAGGCTGCCGCAAATGCATTCAAAGTGTTCTATTGTTAGATCCTCTTAGAATAAATGGGTATTTTATTTAACTGTATGCTGCATACGTGTTTTGTTACGAAGGAACGAAAAACAAATGCAAAATAGCAAACCATATTAACTCTTACATATCAGGTATTATTAGTGACAAAAATGTAAATTTTTGTCATTTCTACATTTGGAAATGCTGTAAAAAACAAATGCATGGTAGTTGACAGATCTAAGCCATCTTGAACGATGGTTATTGTAGGTGCCGGAGGAGCAAAGAGGGTTTTGCCCCATTTATTAAACATCAAACTAGAATTCCTAGATAATAATTTTATTGTCTTTTAGACCTCTCTGAGCACATGGTTAAAATTTGTGTACTTAGTTGTACAGAAAATGGATTGTGTTATTGTTACTATTTTGATATTTTGTAGTGTCCGTATAACGGTGTACATGTGAAAACAGGCGAGTTATTTATGATTTTTTATAATAAATTTGTATTGGACTTCTTTTGCATATAAAAAAATATTTTTGCATTCTGCTCAGAAATAGTGTACTTTTGACATTTACAACTCATCAAAAATTACACATATTTTTTGGAAGTGTTGGAAAAATTATTATTTACATGTTTGTTGTAGGATTAATAAAACGCACAAAAAAAAATGTATAGAGATTATAAAGACAAACCCCGATCCTAGTAAAACTCAAGTCTCAATGCTCAACCTTTGATGCTTTAATAAATACTGATTTAGGCTAACAAAATGCCAAACTAGGTGATGTTTGCATAAGTTTCTTATGGTAATGTAAACTTGACTGACGTAAATAAGATTGCACAAAAAAAGATCGGTTTCGTTTATTAAGTCAAAGGCTAATCCTTGACTGCACTCCACATGTTGCCTATGACGAGTTCCAGAGTGATTTATGATTGTTTTAAGGAATACTGAATACAGTTCGACATACACCGATCGTTCCCTGCATGTATAATTTAACTCATGATCGGTATTCATATTTTGACCCTTTTCTTGAAATATGGTTAATATGCATGAAGATAAAACATTTTTATATAAAACTCTTTGAATCCAAATACTGACAAGTGTCATAAATTCCATACATTATAAACTCCTCTCCATGTATATTGTAAGACTTCCGTCGATGACCATTTGTTTTATCCAATAATTTAATACACGTATTAGTGAACCAACTGCTTACCTTGTACTGATTGCGCTCCATGAGCACCCTGGCCATCTCCACTCTGGTGAATCTCTTCCGTTGAGCCATCGGCACGTCGGATTCGTCGTCGGCCTCTTGCTTGGCCTCGTTCGCCTCCTTCAGCTTTCTTAACTCTTCCTCCAGCTCACTTACCCTTTCCTTGAGTTTCGTTCTGGACACGTTCAGAGATAATATCTCGTCACGCAACATGTCAATCTCCCCCGTCAGTTCGTCCACCTTCACTATCAAGTCGTCTTTGACTACATTGAGAGCATTCCTAGAAATAAAAACAGCTGCACTATAGTTCCTCCAAGTGATAGGAACAAGCACTTACTTTGTAGCTAAGAGCTCGTTGTTTTCCATGATAAGATTCTCCACTTCTTTGCCCATGCCTAAAATTTGAATGTCAAATGTCAGATGTCAAAAAAACATGGCTGTCAAAAAATTATCAAATGTCAAAAAAAAACATCACCGTTTGTAATTATGATTATGTAGCGATAATGAAAACTGATTTAATTTGTATTTCCAAGAAGCTAAGTATTTTATATGCCGCCACGTGCAATGATTTATGTTAAGCAGTAGTATTTACACGATTAGAATGTAACTATGAACTTACCATAAAAGTTATCGTTGACTGCCAAAGCGAAGTTAGATGAAAAAAAAATTGTTAGTGTTAAGTACAGCATTAGCTCGATGACACAGAAATCATAGAACGAAAGTGTCACATTTCAGCAATTTTCATAGACGATAATTTTTTAACCATAATTTAAAACTTGTCTGTATTCAAAACCTTTTAAAAATAAGTTTTAACAGTTATACAGGGTGAGTCAGTCATAATGTCATTAATTTTAACCACGTATTCGGGAGGCCTAATAAAGGCAGAAAATCGAAAAAATTTTCTTACTCAACCTTTAAAAAATAAACAAATCACCCTATAAAAATCAGTGACACAACGCTCCTGGTACGCTACGAACTTTCTGATGACGCACCCAACAAAAATCTATTGCCACAGACTTGCCGTATTAACCATGGATGCCACATTTACATACATAATATCGTCTACCACATCAGCGTATTATTCAAATTTACCTCCATTTAGCACTCTGCATTTCCGCATTTCTTCCCCCTCAAATTTGTACATCATGCCACACATTTGGAGGGGATGGAGAGAATACAAGCAGTAAGCAGTAGTTTGTTTATTTCGGTCTAACCTCACGTATTTGGCGTAAATTCACAACGCATAATTTTACAAATTCGAATATGTGGAAATGGTAGTGTTATGGAGAATGTTTACTGCGACTGAATTTTATTAATAAAGTGCTATGGACGGATAAATGCAGTTTTACTTGAAATGTGGGCTGTAAACAGGTTAGTATCATACTACTTAAAAACAATAACTGTAATAACCTAACATTCGAAAACATTTATTTATTATCTACATTTGTTTTTATTAACAAATAAATCAATATTTAAGGAAAATTCATTCATGTATCTAGATTTAAAAATAGTTTTACTCCTTATCGTTAAATAACAGTACAAGAACTAGGTAACTAGATTATTCACCTAATAATACGATAGGTCAAGGTCAAGATTAACTCTCGATAACTTAGATTAGCGGCGTGCCATTTTGGTCTTGGACAGTTTTCTGTCGACAACACGATGGTTTTTTATTAAGTACTTAGTATTTAAACACGAAACACTTTTCAGCTTCTCAATAATTTACCCATTGGGTATAGGTTTTTTATGTAATGTACGTAAATGGTTTATTACTCGGTTTATTATTAGACACGTTGGAGTTTTGTTGCAGTCATAACAGCTACATTTGCTCAGAGAAAAATCGACACGAAGTCTACGGGTATCGTTTGATTGGGCCGTATTTTCTACGGGAAAACCTGAGTGGACCGCGTTACTTGCAATTTTTAATAGAATTATTTGATTATTATTTGATTTTATTGGGTATTAACATTTTAAATTATTATTGGCTGAAGTTGAACTGAGCAAGAAAAAATGATATTCTAAAATAGTCAGTACAACCGTTTATTTGTGATGTCTAAAACCTAGGTGGGTAGGTACTATATAGAAAAATATTACAACTTGACAACATTGCATCAGGTCGATATCGAGTTGAACTGTGAGCTGTAACCGACCAAGGCTGTGACCGGTCAGTGACAGTCTGAAAAGGGGGTTTAAATAATGATTTGAAAATATTTTTTTCGGTGTAAATATGCATTTAGATTTTTTTAAATCACCTATTCGCATTATACTCATTATTCCCTATCTCCTCTTAAAATTAATGACATTATGACTGACTAACCTGTATTGTTAATAAGCAGAATGTTTCCATTTATGAAAATTTCATTATCTGAAAGTATTATTGATTAAAACAACATTCCTTCTTCGTTAATTTGAAATTCTAGTTAATATTCATTTATTATTCTTGCACAACAATAGAGAAATTTAAGAAAGTTCGAATTACCACCTTCACCTCCAAATCTATCATTACAAGCGTTAGTAAGAATAATTACATATAAAATTATTTACAGATAATCCGCCTCGTTCTATGATTATTGCTCGGTATTAAAAATAAGGCATTTAAAGCAGATTACTGAGAAAAATAAATCCCTTGACTTACCGGAAGAGGCGTATTCTCCGGGATGTACCCATCCACCTGAAAATTCGGTCGCAATAAAGTATAACGTAATTTTTTTAAAATTATTTTACAAAATGTATGGAGAACGGAAATAAAATTTGAATAGTATTCTTTACATTTGCCAAAAATAATTACTTCACGCAAAATGGCAAGTAAAACGAAAATATAGGTTAGGTATTGCATACACATTTTTCTGTATGGTGCTGCCACCTACAAATTGAAGACACTGTTTCTTCTTCTTCTTCTAAACAATCAATCGACAAAATATTTAAAGTAAAAATACATAATTTGAGCTTTTTACTCCAGAAATATACTTTTTAAAAATTGAAAATGTAATTACTTTATTAATTAATGATTTCATATCAAATTTTTTAATAAAGAAAGAGCCGATTATATGTAAAAAATTAGTTACCTGTAATGTCACTGGCATCTTCGTCCCCATCATCCTGTAAGTAATAATAATATTTATATTATACACAAAATCGATTATCGAAATCGTGGCTTACATGATAGCTAAGCTCTTGGTACAACGTATTGCCACTCCTTTCCTCCTTTTTGGTGTTCAACCTACTGTTATTGTTAGTCGTGGGGGCTTGAGGGCTAACGGGTGACGTAACCATACTCTTATTCTCCAGATTGAGCGAGTCGGTAGCTTGGCCTCTCTCGACTTTGATCACGCCCTCTTTGGGACTGTTGTCCAATTCACTATGGAAACTGATATGAACATTCAAGAAATCGAATAATCGAGGAAATTATTTGATAAATCTTTGAAATCAATGGGGGTAAGATCAAGAAACCCAGAAGGTTAACCAAAACGACTTATTTTTTTAGATTTTGTAGGCAAATCGTGCTATTTACCTTGGGGAAGAGTGAGTGCTACTTATAGGCGATGATGGCACACTGTCGACAGTCTCGGCGTTTTCCAATGAGGCAAATCCGAACGAGATGGGCCCCGAACTGCGTCCCATATTTATCCTGTTGGAATTCAACCTTCCCGCCTCGGCTCTGTCGTTGGCCAGTTGCTGGCCAGAATGCAACAGTTTCGTCCTCTCCATGTAATCTACGTGGGTTTTGAACAGTTCGGTGTAGCGCTCGTGGAGTTTGGCATATTCCTTTTTAAGTTCCGCCTCGCGTTCCTCCAATCGTCCAGCGTGGTCCATCGAGTTCTTGTGTTTGAGTTCCAGCATGCGGACGATGCTTTCGAGCGCCTCCAGTCGGGCGGCCAGCTCCTTTCTCTCGCCTTTGAAAATGTACGGGCGGATTTAAATGGTTGTTGAGAATATTTAAATAAGTTTCGTTTTGGCATATCTTTTATTTGCATTGCATTGCATTAAATTGAGATGGAATGACTAGCAGTTTGTGAAAATTTCTTGTAATAATCTACCAAATGTAATGATTATTTGCAATATACGTATCGTAAGATTCATATTACAACACCAGTGTGGTAATATGAGTTTACAACAAGAATATTGTACAAAATTTTATATACTTTCTTTTAATAACTCAAAAAAATATATATTTCGCAAAAAGTGTCAAATGACGCGATAAGAAGCTGGTGTATTTTCTATGAACAGAAAAAAATACTTGTTATTATGTTTACGAATCAAGTTTTCTTGTTACCTTTCGCATGGTTACTGTCAAAATTTTGTCCAACAAATCCATAAATGTAAAAAGCATTTTTCATGGAAATTTACTCTTTGATGTAGAAGCAGCAGCAAACGAAGCAATCTCAAGTCTGGTTCCGACAAAATCCAAGGCGCAGTATGAGTAAGAGTTAAGAAAAATCAAGATACAAGTAGATTTTCTCAACTAATCGTATTTTTGAAAAGAAGTTCAGAGTTACAAGGCCAAAAAGTCCAGAATATTTAATAAAGTAGCATATAAGTTTCTAAGTACTGCGGATGATGAAACATATTTACTCATGAACGTTGCTGTGATAATCGGCATTTTTGGGGACTGACGTTGCGAAGAACTAAGCTAATATTGAATCATATCCAATAAAATGACTTCTATATAAAAATTGTGATTCCATGCACAGAAACTGTCTGAGAATTTGATATAACAGAAGAGAAATGTGGCAGGTATCAAGTGTTTAAATACTTTTTGAAAATATGCTGAACTTCCTCCTCCTAATGCAACTCACAGGCAATTTTCTGTATTCTACCGACAAGGAAAATGTACCTCCCAGCCTATCACGGTTAATACTTTTGAAAGCATTCCAAAAATGATTGCAATAGAGCTTAAATCCGAGAATCCTGAAGAATTCACCGGACATTGTTAATGAAGGTTCTCAACCACAATTTTGATTGATGGTGGTGGAGATATACAGACGTTAAAGCAAGATGGGGGCTGGAAATCTTCTTCTATAGCACAAAGCTATGTTGAGAATTATTTAGAGAATAAGAAATAGATAGCAAAGGAGAGATCATGGGTTCCAACATAGATTTAACGATTGGATATCAAACTTAAACAGCTCCATCACATCACATACTTCTGGTATACAAATTTCTAATTGTACAAAGTGTATTATTAATATTTATAATAAACCTTACGTTTTATAATATATTTTTTTTTATAATAAATCAATATTCTAAAATGTAGGGTTTTAACAGAAAAATGTTAATAAAAATGTTTTTTTTTTCTTTCCATCACAGCACTAGTGCTGTAATAGTGGTCTTTACGAAACTATTTATAGAACTGAAAAATTCCTATTACTAAATAAAAGCAGATAAACATATTTATGCCAATTATTAAAAGTGACAAATGGTTTACATTAGAAGTTAGCTAAATACTCTAGTTAATTGTAGCTGTTTCAGTTAAAATACGAGTTTTCATTTTTAATTCTGACATCACATTCTGACATTTACGATACTAATAAGTGATGTCATCAAAGTATGCAACCCAACATACAACATGGCGGCAAATTATTAAATTCAAATTTTGAATATCAAATTACGATCCCATATTAATACAATTAAACGCTTAACTCGATTTTTGTTTAGGCACTCATACAATTAAATACAGCTGACTTTAAGCTGTCTGAAATATATGAAACTGTTGATTGATACCTAATTTGTTAATGCATATAATTTTGATTTCGACACTTTTATAGTGACCAAAATGTTATATAAACATAGCAAAAATCATATCAATGTGTTAAATTTTATGAGTTTGATTTAATATTATTTATTATTCAATGTTGACTAATCGAAATAATTATACTTTCCTGCTACACTAAAGAAATATGTATTTCCTGTTTCAGTAAAGCAATTAATTGTTTTGAAATATCTTTTGATATTATAAAAATAAAAATCATTATAATATTCAATAAAATACAGCAAAAATTACAGTCAACATCTAATTTTTCTGCAGAGTACCTCTCGATCTATATAAAAAATTATTATTGATGATAAATAATCAAACTGTAAAGAAATAAAAAATACTCTCAAAAAGAAAAATAACAAGGATTGGATAGGTACACATCTATTTTCAGCAACTAATAGAGTGGAACTCTGTCAACTAATAATTCATCCTACAAATGTTCCTTGAGAAAACAGGAAATTTCATTCTAAACCATTCAACTTTGGTTTCGCAGAACGAGCGTGACCATTCAAGGGTTAAATTCTAGTCAAACAGTGGGAATGTATGAAGATTTTCTCGATCCAACTTTTTTCTAAAGTATTTTTAAATCTTTTAGGCAAACAGAATGTTGGACCTAGTGACCTAACTCAAAAAAAAAATTCTACAATTAAAAATTGACTAGAAGAAATTCGAATTTCCTTGAAAACCATTTTTTACGTTAATAATAATTAAAACATTTAATTGGAATCACTTAAACTGATTGATGTCTGATGATAAAATTTACAGCTATTATCAATACATATCAGTTATTTTTTATCCATAGATCTACTTCTTCTTACGACATTGAAAATGAATCATTTTGGAAATTATTAAAACTGAAGCCAAAAACGTTGTACAAATTGTAACTTTTATGTATGCAACATGTGCAAAACCTATGAAAGCCTCGCAAACTTATAAATATGTAAACCATAATTTCACTTTTACAAAACAATTAAAGCAACAATAATTAGCAATCACATCTCAAGAGTAACAAGTTGTTCTAATTAAATCAGGATTTGATTACCACCAACATTTTACTTTTCCCCGATACAAAAAATACTGTTGTAATAACACTATAAATATTTACATATTTTTTTAACAGCAGAAACTAAGTTGTATCCTATATGTTATGAAAATAAACTTATACATATGTAAATATATCGTTTGCATATAATTTACCACATGTTAAGCTGTTGTTTAAATAGATAACAGTGTCAAGTGATACAATTTTAAAGAAAATCATTTTTAAGTAGGTTGAATCCTTTTCTAGGGAGCAATAATTTAAAAATACATATTGAATAATATGATAACTCAAAATTAATAAACGTTGTTGGTTCAAATAATCTTATCTCTAATTAAGAACGTACATAATTAAACAAACATCTAAGGACATTCCTGCATGTTTATACTGAATGAAACTAGCATTTATCTGAAGATATAAATAACACAATAAAACTAATGTGACGGTATAATGAACTCAAATAGAAAAGTCACATACCTTCTGCTGCGTCTTCATATTCCAACAATTTCTGTTCGGCTGTCTTTCGAGCACCTTTTTCTCTTTCATACTGAGTTACTAATTGCTCGTTATCTTCCCTTAGCAATTCTAACTCTACGTCTTGCTCCTGCAACGCCATATGTTCAAATTTGTGGAAACTAAGATTAAGAGCCAACATATTACCTGATTCTGTTGATAGGCAGCGTCCAGGCATTCCAACACGTTGACGAGTAAAGGCATTAGGGTTTTCACAACATCCTCATCGTACCTTGCTATCATTCGTTCGAATTCTTGGTAAATACTGCCTGCCAAGGACTGCACTTTTTCCGACATGACGACATGCGAATCTTCGTGTGTTCCATAGACCGTTTCGCCCCCCAGGCCGAGGCTACCCCCGGAATCTTCCAAATTCATACTTGTATTTTCACTTTATGACCCTACTTTTAGTATCGAATCTAAATTGCACATATTAACGCTTTGACGTTAGATCGATCAATTAATGATTAATGCACAACCGAAAATAGCATCGAAATACATGGCTTAACACTGTTTTTCCTCAATGAATTTTTGTTACACCCACCGTTTTTGACAAATCCGTCACATCTCATCTGGGCGAAAAACCTTTTCTACCATGTTTGCTTTGTTGCCAAAAAGGATTTGCGCAGTAACGATAACAAAGTCCCTAGACAGCAAATTTTTTTATTAGTAATGTGAATTTGGCCAATTTCAACTTCAACAGATCACTTCATTTTTTGCTGCAAATTTTTGTGTAAGAGTCTGAGCTGAGAAAGAAAAATATTTTGACTTATTAGCTTAGCTCACTTTTTTGTGAAGAGAATAAATGTAACTTACACTCATAAACACTTAATACCCAATCTATCTTTATTAACACTGAATATTTACTTTATATACAGTATTTTGGTATTGAAGTTAGAGAAGAAAATTTAATGTTAATAAATTTTTAAATTTTCGCGCAATTTCAAGCACTTGTTGGCAACAATACCGGAAATAAGAATTCAATTTTTGGAGACTAGTTCATTACGTCATTGTTTATTTAATTCTGTTTTTCTCTCTTTTTAATGTAACGTGGTTGACAAAGATAGAAATATCAAACTAGGGCCGCAACAACGCTTTTGCACTGTTGCGAGTAATCAATTATTCTGTATCAACTTCCGGCAGGCTTCGTTTGGATAACGGCCATATTTAATTTTAATTCTGATTGTGACAGGTTACAGGATTGTGACGTTAAAAGTGGTGTTTTTCCGGTTCTTTGCCGGTGTTTCTTTCTGATATAATTTAACAGTAATATATGGTTTGTGGTTGAACACTTGGTATTTTGTCGATATTGCGAACAATTTCACAATGTCGGATATAAAGTCATTCCTACATCAATTTTGTCAGAAGAATAAAGTAGACCCTGCCTTTGAAGTACGACCTACAGGCAAGTATTCCATATTGCTATAAATGCAGTTTATAATTTTTATCTTAATTAATTTTAGGTCCAAAGCACCGCCAGAGGTTTTTATGTGAAGTTCGCGTTGACGGCTATAATTATGTCGGCGCTGGAAATTCCACCAACAAAAAGGACGCTCAAAGCAACGCAGCGAAAGATTTTGTCTCTTTCTTAGTACGACAAGGATTCGTGAACAAGACCGATGTTCCTGTAGATATTGATGCTGCTCCTTCGCCTGCCATTCACAGTAAGTAATTCATATTGAAATCGTTTATTATATTCATCATGTAAAATCAAATTTCAGATGGACCACAAGAAGATGTACAAAGCGGCCCCCAGCATTCGGTTTTCGGTCAGGGCATGGGTCCTTCGAGTTTCGGAGAGGCATATCGTCCCAGAGGTAGAGACGATAGCAATTGGCATTACATGGACAGAGCTCAGGAACAGAAAAAGATCGAAGAGGCCGAAGATCTGGATGTCAATGCGCAAATCCACGGCAATTGGACAGTGGAGAATGCCAAGTCAAAATTGCATCAGTTTATGCAATCTAACAAAATCCATGCAGATTACAAGTACACGCAAGTCGGTCCTGATCACACCAGGTTTGTAATAATAAGAGATTTTGATTAATTATGTTAGAATTTTTTTTATTTTCGTTTAAGCTTGATGCAGAATGAGCCCGAGGGCCATTCTGTACAAGCTGCATGAATTCATTTATTGATACAATTTGCAAAGAAGATATGGCTCCATTGGACAAATTCAGTGGACCCGTGAATTTTTTGCAATTTGTGGAAAATATTTGAAGCTTGTTATGAGAACTGAATCGAGAGCAGGAGGTTTTGATTTTATGGCAATAACAGAATTTTAGGGTTAGAATTCTGTTGTTGGATCAATTTTTTTTTTTATATACATATTTAAAAAACCTGAATTGAGGTTTTTTGAATAACAAGTAGCCGACACATTGGAAGATCTAATACTTTTTATAAACATACGTAAGAAATTTCTGCGGATGTGCAATATATAGGGTGATTTTCAAGTTACCATTTACTGTAAGAATCATGAAGCAAAATTTTTATATATTAATAACTGTCAAAGACTTTCGACATGAATCAAGGAGCGTTTCGTGCTTTTTGGTACTTTCCACTTGCCTGGAAAGAATTTTAATGTCCACTTTTTGCCATTTTATATGTTTACTAACAAGAACAAGGTATTTTGCAAACACGGAATTCCAGGAAACAACTACTCTGCGGGATAATGCCCCGACCAGCATTGAATTACACCTGGAAAACCTATAGCAACAGCTAGTCATTTGTCAGACGCCCACCAGACATATACCGGTTTCGAGCTTATTAGCTCTCATCAGTATGCCATAGGTGAGGTATCCGACGAATAATCCTAGCTGCTTTCGTCTGTCTAACCCGACAGAAGGGACCATGAGTACGCGGTGTAGAACTAACTACATCTATCGGGCGTTTGCTACTCCATGCCGGACTGAAAATGTCACAGGCACGAAGCGTTCTACATGCAGTAGACACCATTGAAAGCTGTCGACCTTTATCGCGTTCGGCGAGAAACGATATTTTGCAAACACGGAATTCCAGGAAACAACTACTCTGCGGGCTAATGCCCCGGTTTTCCAGGTGTAATTCAATGCTGGTCGGGGCATTAGCCACCAGAGAAAGATCAGTCACAATCCTACAAAATATTAATGATTGCAGTACACTAAAAATCTTAATAAAATAACCCTGAAGAGACACATATTGTTCAAAGGATCTTAAAAAAACCTGTAAATTCTTTGGAAAAACTTATAATTCCCAACATTCACTTGAAAACGAAATTTGTTACCATGTGTTTTTTATTCAGTAAAAGACGGGATATAACCGAAAATTATTTTACACTTCAAAGGGCCATTTCTCTTTTTTTTTAATCAAAAATATCAACTTGGAAGTCGCCCTTATTATTAAAAAAATTTAAGAATATGCTTACCATGGGTCAATAGAAAAGGACAGAATTTATAATTATTAAAACAAAGAAAATCATAATTTAATTTTTAAATGAGTTTATTTCAAAGTAATATATAGCGTTTCTGAAATTTTCAGGATAAACAAATGCATATCGTTATTTTTCCACTGGAAACATGTACTTTCAGCCTTTGTCAAAGGTTTTTTGTTGGAAAGTGTTGTAACATTACTGATATTGCAATTTATTTTATTTTTTTATTAAATAATAGGAAAAAAACTGCTTACCATATATCAGCACTAAGTAATTTTACAAATATTGCTCTAAATTATTTCTATAAATTAATAATCATGCTTCTAAGCGAGGGTGTAAGTCATCACACATGTGCCATTACTTCCTATATGTAATTTGTCGGCTGTACGAAAAATCCACTATTGAAGATTGATAGCACGCAATATTTGCTAATTCTTGATTTTGATAAGGCATTTTTAAATAAATTGACAAATCATTCTACAGTCAAGGAGAGAAATTTACACCTGAACTGGTTTCTTAATGAAAATTGTTACACATTACCAGTTTGTTACTTTCTTATAACTTTTTACGTCTATGTATATTTGAAATGAACTCATGCTTTGTAGAACTGATGAAAATACTAATTAGAACACATATTAATTATTTGCTCTCGATTTATGTTTTCATACAGGTTTCTGTGGCAAACGAGTAGATGTTGTTAATAACTTAGACTCGAATGTGAGTATATTACCGGTTCTTACAAAGTATTTGCATTGATACGTTTCTTTGACTCGTAGGACATTCGTCGCAGAAATTACGTTCTTTGTCAAACAATTAGGCCGTACCATTTACGGCCGTGACACCGGATCAAACAAACAATCGGCCAGTAAAAGCTGCGCTCTATCCGTCGTGAGGCAGCTGTTCCATCTGGGTGTCATCGAGGCTTTCTCTGGTAAGTAAAGCTTGAATCTGTGCGTATTTATTACTAATTTTAAATATACAGGTACGCTGAAAAAGGAAAAAACTGCCCCGGAGATGCCCCCGTTCGAAGTGAGGATCTCCCCGCAGCTGAACAAGCTAGTCGGAGAGTGTCTGGAAGAATTGAATATCGAGCCCACCCCGTTGACGTCGGACCAGCCCGACCAGCCGGTGTCGCTGCTGAGCAGCCACGTCCTCGACGATTTCCACCCCGCCAAGCCGACGGCGGCCGGGGTGGTGCCTTGGTCTCCACCACAGCCCAACTGGAATTGTTGGACGGGTTGCAACATCGACGAGGGGTATCTCGCCACTGCGACGCTGGAGAATCTTAGTGAGCAGATGCTCACCGAGGCCAAGGAGAGAGCGAATAGGAACCCGGACATACAGACGAGCAATGCGAACAGGGAGAAGTTGCCCGTTTATAGCATGAAGGGCACCATTATGGAGGCTATTAACGAACATCCGGTCATTATTATAAGGGGAAACACCGGTTGCGGTAAGTTTTTTTTAACAACAATCCTGCTTTTTTCAAACGATTCCATTTTTTCACGTTTTTTTTAAATTTATGTTTTTTTTAACTTTTAAAAAGTAAAAAAATAATATAAAAATAACAAATGTAAAAAAATATATGGGGACAAATGCACTACTAACGTTGTAATGGAAAGAAAAATATGTAAGTGATTAAAGAGCTTAACGAACATCCATTATTATAAGGGGAAACACCGGTTGCAGTAGGTTTTTTTTAACAAGAATCCTGCTTTTTCAAATGATTACATTTTTCTCCCGTTTTTTTAAATTTATATATATATATATTTTTTTAACCTTTAAAAAGTTAAAAAATAAGCAAAATAATATTATAAAAATAACAAACGTAAAAAAATACACGGGGACAAATGAACTACTAAAGTAGTAATAGAAAGAAAAATATGTAAGTGATTAAAGAGCTTAACGAACATCCATTATTATAAGGGGAAACACCGGTTGCGGTAAGTTTTTTAGCAAGAATCCTGCTTTTTTCAAACGAATCAATTTTTTCTTTTTCTTTAATTTATTTGTTTTTTTTTTAACCTTTAAAAAGTTAAAAAATAAGCAATAATAGGTTTGTTCCAACAACAGCAAGAAGCGATTCTGAACCGTCCAGAACTAGTCAGTCAGTTCAGTTGTTAATGTACTCTCGGCAAATGCGACGTAAGACGGTGTTGGTCAAACATTTCTGACAGTTCTGAACCAGTTATCAGCGGCTGTTGGAACAGCCTAATATTATTATAAAAATAACAAACGTAAAAAATACACAGGGACAAATGAACTACTAAAGTAGTAATGGAAAAAAATATGTGACTAAAGAGCTCTTTTAGTGACCCATGCATATTTTAAAAACATACAAAGGTTATGGACGACGCTACCAGGATTCACATCTATATGTTTTCCAAAAACTGGACTCTATTACTATGTTAGACATCTATCCAAATATACAGATATACTCTTCAGTTGTTGTATTTAGGATTTTCAATGTATACCATCCCTGTATTTCCAATAATCGGAACTGGTAGTTTTACTTAATCGCAGCTGCTGTCTTATTGAATTTAGGATTTCCGATGCATTAACTGTATGTACTTGCATTTCCAATAACCATAACCGGTAGAGTTACTTAGTCGCAGTTTCTATCTTCTATGATGTATCAGCCAAGATTCCATTCTGATTTCGTGACTGTTATCAAATGTGACAGATTTATAATTGACTACAGAGACATACTTTCCACGTTCGTTGTATTTAGTACTTCATATACATTAACCATGCTTGCCTTCTCGGTAATCGTAACCGGTACTTATTTGCAGTTCCTATCTTCTATGATGTATTCAATATATATTTGTTGCATTCCCGATGAACTTTAGTGGTAGTGATACTTAGTTGCAGCTTCCAACTAAGATGTTTCTATAAAAAATTTGAATGTTGTTTGATGAAATAGCGAATTTACTTGTTTATCTGATGATTAATTCACATATTCAAATATACCCTACATTTTCTGTTGTGTTTAGGACTGCCAATGCATTAACTATGCTTGCATTCCCAATAATCGTGATCGGTAGTGTTACTTAGTCGCAGCTCCTATCTTCTATGATGTAACATTCTAGATCTACTCTCTGCATTTGTTGTATTTAGGACTTCCGAAGCAATTTGTCGTGCTTGCCTATGCGATTGCCATGGTTTTAATAACTGATAGTGATCCCTATAAGCAGCTCCTATCTTCTATGATGTATTGATTGAGATTTAAATACAGATTGATCAGTTGACATTATGAATGCCTTTTGGAGTCTGTTTTTTTAGCTTCCAAATGAAGCAACAAAGTTGTATTCCGGCAAACACATTTTTTTAAAAGTATCTAGGGACCTTAATGAATATTAGTCTATACTTTTCTAGCAATTTTGTTTAAACAAAATAAGTATATGATTGATTTTTCCACCTCCCAATAAATCTTATTTGTCGATTAAATCAGCTTCGGTCTCATAAAAAAATATATGACATAAATTTAATTCACAACTTTACGCTTTAAAGGTAAGACCACCCAAGTCTGCCAGTTCATCTTGGAGGATTACGTCATGTCCGGCCAGGGTGCCTGGTGCAACATCGCCGTTACCCAACCGAGACGTATCTCCGCCGTATCAGTCTCCGAACGTGTAGCCAACGAAAGGTGCGAGGAACTAGGCCAGAGCGTGGGTTATTCCGTTCGTTTCGAGTCGATGCTACCCAAACCCTACGGTTCCATCATGTTCTGCACCGTAGGCGTCCTCCTGAAAAAGCTAGAGAACGGCTTGAGGGGCGTAAGCCACGTGATCGTGGACGAGATCCACGAGCGCGACGTCAACAGCGATTTCATCATGGTCGTTCTGAGAGACATGATCCATACTTATCCGGATCTGAGGGTCATACTTATGTCGGCCACCATCGACACTACCCTCTTCTCCAAATACTTCAACAATTGTCCGGTTATCGAGATTCCCGGTAGGGCGTTCCCGGTTAAACAGTATTTCCTAGAGGACGCCGTTGAGCTGACGAAGTTCGTACCGCCGACTGACACCAGAAAGCGTAAGAACAAGGGTAAGGACGATGACGACGATGAAGGCATTGGTGGAGATGAAGGCGACGAGAATCTTAATAAGGTAAGTCGATGGTGATAAGGAATAAGAAAGTTATTTGATTATCTTCTACTGTTCTTTATTTATGAAGTGGTTTGAAAAAAATCAAAAGGGCACCTAATTTCTTGAGGTTCCAGTTCCTGAATTTATGGTACATTTTTTCACAACCACCTCGTATACGGAAAATGGTAAAGATAATATCTTTTCGCAGAATGTGACCGGAAACTATTCCGAAATGACGAAGAACGTGATGGCTCGAATGACCGAGAAAGAAGTTAGCTTCGAACTTTTGGAAGCTCTGTTGCAGTACATCAAAACTCAGGGTATACCCGGCGCGGTACTGGTATTCCTCCCGGGTTGGAATCTCATCTTTGCCATGATGAAGCACTTGCAACAGCATCCGGTGTTTGGCAGCACTTCATACTGCATTTTACCGCTGCATTCGCAGATTCCCAGGGAGGACCAGCGGAGGGTGTTCCAGCCCGTTCCGGACCACGTTACTAAAGTAAGTAGTCATGGTAGTAATTTTTGGATTCTCGACTTTTCCACGGTTTTCAAGAACGCATCTGGCACCAAATCAAACAAACTAAAGATGTCAATATTTTATTTTTTGTAATTTTCAGGTTATTTTAGCAACAAACATCGCGGAAACGTCCATCACGATCGACGACGTCGTGTTCGTCATCGACAGCTGCAAGGCCAAGATGAAGATGTTCACGTCGCACAACAACATGACCAGCTACGCCACCGTCTGGGCCTCCAAGACCAACCTGGAGCAGAGAAAGGGCCGGGCGGGTCGCGTGCGTCCCGGCATCTGCTTCCATTTGTGCTCCAAGGCGAGATTCGAGAAGCTAGAGGAGCACATGACCCCGGAAATGTTCCGAACTCCCTTGCACGAGCTCGCCCTCAGCATCAAACTGCTGCGTTTGGGCTCGATTGGGCACTTTCTCAGCAAAGCAATCGAACCGCCGCCGTTGGACGCCGTTATCGAGGCCGAGGTGCTGTTGAGGGAGATGAAGTGTTTAGATCAAAACGACGAGTTGACGCCCCTGGGCAGGATTATAGCCAAGTTGCCGATCGAACCCAGACTGGGCAAGATGATGGTGTTGGGGTGTATATTTATGTGTGGCGGTCCACTCGCTACTATGGCCGCCAATTCTTCGACGTTCCCCGAGATTTTCACCTTGGATATGGGGCAGAGGAGGCTCAGTTATCACCAGAAGGCTTTGTCCGGGGACAGGCATTCCGATCACGTGGCCATGTTGACGGCTTTTGAGGTAAGGATTTGGAAATTATTAACATTTATTTACAGGCCAGGATCTAATTTTGAAGTACTATAATGTGTGAAAAATTGTTGCCAATACTATAAGAAAACTGAAAAAATTAAATGATAAAAATACAAGTAAAAAAAATAAAAATTGGAAAAGAACGACTAAATACAAAAATAATAATACAAAAAAAAAACTAAAGTATTAAAGAAATTGTTCAACTTGAAGTCTGTATAAGTAAATAAAATATGTTTGATTTTTGAGAAAATTTAATTTAGATTGATCTACAGGGTGATTTTAAAAGTGGAGTAGTAACAGTTATTGCCTTCTTTTTCGGATTCATTGTGTTAAATAAACAAATCGTCGTGCAGAGGGATGAAATCTACAAAGAAATTTCTGTACACATTGCCTAATTTTGATTACACAAACACTAAAGTAACACACAAGTTTGTTATTATCAAACACACGGGCCATTGTTGTATCACTCTGTCAGCAGTTTATGCTTAACACAAAATAATAATACGCGTACACTACAAAATACCAAAATGATAACAATAACACGATTTGTTAACATACACAAGCTTATTATTATCAACACACATTGTTATGTCACTCAGGAAATTACGTTTAACACAAAATGATACTATGCACACACTACAAAACACCAAAATGATAACGATAACACGATTCGTTTATTACATGAACGGTGGTTATCTAATGGAACTTTAAAGTTATAAATTTGACTAAAGGAAGCGTGACATTCAACAAAGACTGCGCTCAACTTATCACATTGCTTATCGATGACATATTAATAGAGATTCGACAAGTATAAACATTTTCTCCAATCTGCAATGAGATCTTGTGTTAAAGCAGTCGGACAGAGAAATAGATGCTTGTAACTGTGGAATATCTGTTTATTTCGTTTTATTTTCTTCACTTGTCCGTTAATTACATAAACGGAAATCAAACAAAATAAAATGGGAGTGTACATGTCCTCAATTCAGTGATATTTCATTAAGTCAGTCCACTTTTCACTTCCTCTTAAAGTATCCCTTCTACCAACGCTCTTCTTCCTGCCTACTCACTCGAATATCGATGGCTGGTTTGCCATGAATCTTTGCATCAGCTTTTATGTATCTCAATTGAATTTATTACTCTGGTGGTATTTATAAATTACAATGCAAAACTACCTATCTATTGAATTATTAGACGTCAGTGACACGTAATAATACAAATATTATTTAATTTGGGTAAGCTGTCACATCTCGTTCTGCTTTTATAGTTGTGGGACCAGGCGAGGCAGGGAGGCGAAGAGGCGGAGCTCCGCTTCTGCGACTTCAAGGGCATCAGCATGCCCACGATGCGAGTAACGTGGGAGGCCAAGCACCAGCTGCAGCAGATCCTGAACAACGTCGGTTTCCCAGAGGAGACTCTGGCGCCCATTCCCATGGAAACCGTCGGTCCCGATCCCAGATTAGACGTGGTCATGTCTCTCATGTGCTACGGCCTGTACCCCAACGTGTGCTACCACAAGGAGAAGAGGAAGGTCTTAACGACCGAAAGCAAAGCCGCCCTCATCCACAAGACCTCGGTGAATTGCAGCAACATGGACCAGGGATTCGCCTATCCCTTCTTCGTGTTCGGCGAGAAGATCCGCACCCGCGCAGTCTCTTGCAAGCAGATGACCATGGTCACCCCTTTGCACCTGCTGCTGTTCGGTTCCAGGAAGGTGGACTGGGTGGATGGCGTCGTCAGATTGGACAACTGGATAAATTTGAAGATGGATCCTGAAGTGGCCTCCAAGATTGTCGCTTTGAGGCCGGCGCTAGAGAGTCTCGTCATCAGGGCTTCCAAGGAACCCGAGCAGATCTTGGAGATGGGACCGACAGACTTAAAGGTAAGTGCTTTAATATGCAGGGCCCTCGGATGTTTTGAGCAGAAAATTTAGTATGTGATTTTATTAATGAAAGTGTCGGTTGAAAATTTTATAATGTTTTTTCGTACAAAATCAAAATTATTTTATTCATTAGTATTTTCGCATAGTTTATTTCTTAGTGAGCATTTTTACTTCAGATTTGGTGTATTTATTGTACCTCATCGACCAGGAAACAGAACGTTTTTATTTGATACAGTCAATGATAAACAATCCGGCAACAGTGAATCGTGACCTATATTATTATGTATATTATTTAGTTTTTAATTTTTTTTACTGCATGTTCAAGCCCCCTCAAGATTCTTGCCAGGCAACAATAGCAATAATATGTTAATTGTAAAATTTTAAATAATTTGTACTCAATAAGGGCCTACCACATAAATATGACGATTTTTCTCCTCCAGTTCCTAGTTTCCAAGCACATATTTCAAACCTTCCTACGATATTTCTTAAAACCGTAGATTTTCCAGGCGAAAACCAATGAATCGTTCTCTTTCAGGTGGTGTCAACGATAAAGGAGCTCTGCAAACTCCACGCAGGCAGTTTCGAGATAGAAAGAGCAAAGGCCAGTTTGCTGGCATCCAAGAGGCCGCCGAGAGGCCATACGATCGGTGGCTACAGTGGTCCTCCGCCTAAATTTGGCAGGGGCCGCGGAGGCGGCTTCAGAGGTGGATACGGCGGAGGTGGTTACGGTGGAGGTGGCAACGGAGGCGGTTACGGTGGAGGTGGCAACGGAGGCGGTTACGGTGGAGGTGGCAATGGAGGCGGTTATAATGGAGGATTTGGGGGAGGAAGAGGTGGACGCGGAGGTTTCGGAGGAGGAGGAGGCGGCTTCCGAGGAGGTTACGGCGGGGGTCGAGGAGGAAGGGGTGGTTTTAGGGGAGGATATTAGAATCTAGGTACTTCGCTAAGAATAGCCGTGAAATGATTTGTATATTTTTTAGTGTTAGAGTATTTTTATATTTTGAGTTATAGGTAGGATCAATTTATGAAATTGGTACTGTATAAAGATCGTTTGACGTTTTATTTATGACCTTAGTAATAAATTCGATTTAAATCTTTTTTGTTATTATTATTTATAAAATCATGGTTTATTTATTAAAATCGTCGAAAAATGTGCACAGAAGAGAAACAGGAAATTATCAAAGGAAAAATAAAAAAATAACAAATACAAAAAAAGTTTTTTTATGTTCAGTGTGCATAATAAATTCGATTCATGATCATTCGATGATGAACGATTAAAATTATTTTGACAAATATTTATTTATAAAAATTATTTGTCCAAGTGTGAAATTCAGTAATACACAATTGCAGAACAAGGCAATATAACGTAAAAAAAAATACAAAAAAAATGTATAAATAAATAAAATTAAATACAATTTATGTACAGGATGACCGGAAATAAATGCAAGAGTAGTTTCCTAATGACAAAATAATACGATGTTGCAAACTTGCCTTAATCAAAAGTTGATGGTTAAAAAGATACAGGGTGTCAAATGTTAAAATTTTATTCTCGATATCTGTAAATAACTTTAAAATCCAAATATTTGCATACAATTTGGAGATTGGGCGTTTTTGTGGGCGAGAAATTCAAATTTGTTTCTAATTTTGACGTTAGTAGTAGAGGACGCCACTTATAGCACATCATGCTTCTTTTAAAAGACAACTTTTTTACGGCTTAGTGTATCCGTCTGACTATCGAAACAATCGATTCTCCTACCTTTTTTGTCTGAAAAAGGTATACCTTGTTGAAGTCAGGAGCAACAATTTCACGTCGCGTGCAATAAACACTTTTTGTATGACTTGCATACAATATTTTTCTACGTTCATGCAAAAGCCAAAAAATGTTTCAGTTAGATGACACTAAGTCTAGGAAATTATGAAGTCGATTTGAACATTTATGTTTGTCACGACAAAACGCTGTAGTAGATTCACTTTCTCCACTAAATATACAAGGTGTAACAGTAGTAAGTATTCAAAACTTGTGAGCTTGTAAAACAAGTCGAAAGATTACGAAAACCTTAGTACAACTTTTGTCAGTGGCGGCTCCTAAGGGTGATACGCTCACTTAAAGGGGTCACCTCAGAAACAGTTTTTTTAAGAAAATTTTAAAATCTATTTTATGAGACTTATTAAACACGTCAAGGTTAATATCTTACCAAAATTTCGAGACTTAATGTTGAACCGTTTTGATGTTACGCATTAAAAACTGTTGCTGAGGTTACCACTTTAAGTGAGCGTAACTCCCTTAGGAGCCGCCACTGACAAAAGTTGTACTAAGGTTTTCGTAATTTTTCGACTTGTTTTACAAGCTCACAAGTTTTGAATACTTACTACTGGTACACCTTGTAGTTCAAGTTCAAAAGGAATAAACTAAGTAAAATTTTGAAACAATTTGGGATACCAACCAAACTGATTAGGCTATTGAAAATGACCTTAGAAAATACCAAATCCAAAGTACGAATAAAAGGTGAATGTTCGGAAGGCTTTACTATTGATACAGGACTGAGACAAGGAGACCCACTCTCACCGCTTCTTTTTAATTTAGTACTAGAAAAGTTCGTAAGATATCGTTATAGAACAGAGAAGGACACATATTGTCTAAAAGTCATCAAATTGTAAGTTATGCAGATGACGTGGCTATTATTGCTAGAAATAGTAGGTAGTAGGGAATTGGAAGAAGTAACGAAAACTTGTGGAGGAAGCACGTAAAGTGGGATTGCAGATAAATCAAGAGAAAAGTAAGCTTTTGAGAACAGGAGAACAAAGGATACCAATTTTAAATTGAGATCAGAGCATGGAGTTTGAGGAAGTACCAGAATATGTGTATTTGGGGTCGCTAATAACAGCTAACTGTGATGAGAAACAAGAAATAAATACGAGAATAATAAAAGCAAACAGAAGTTCGGCAGCAGTCAACCACTTATTGAAATCAAAAAATTTGTCCAGAGGAGTAAAATTTAGAATGTATAAAACAATTTTGAGACCTACAGCACTGTATGGTAGTGAAACCTGGGTTCTCAAGAAGTCAAGAGAAAAACTTTTAAGGTGGGAAAGGAAAATCTTGAGGAGAATTCTAGGAGGTAAGAAGACGGAGGAAGGCTATGTAAGGAGAAATAATGAGGAAATATATGCAATGTACCAGGCACCAACAATAGACGAAATTGTAAAAGCCAGAAGAGTGCAGTGGCTAGGGCATCTAGAACGTATGGAAGATGAAAGGGCAGTTTAAAAACCTGTAAGAAGTAAACCTAACTACAAGAAAAAAGGAGGGAAACCGAGGAAGCGATGGAGAGAGGCAGTGGCAAGAGATCCAAGGGAGAAAAATGTAACGGATTGGAAAAGAAAGGCGAAGGACAGAATGGAAAAGTGAATTAAACTAATGTCACTATTTTTAAACTACGATATAATATAGTTGTATGTACATACAAATTAATCCATGATAATGATACTTTTTAGAAGAAAAAAAACAATTAACTGCAGGAAAATATCAATGGTTCAAAACGAAAAATAGGAAATAAAACAAGGAATAAAAAAAATACTGCAAATACAAAAAATCACATTTATTTAAACAGTTAACAATAACACTCATTATTTTTTTAAGTGTACGAGATAGAGGCGCAAAATACAAATTTATAAATAGTTTGCGAATGAAAAAAATATAATTTTTACATTATAACACTTCTAATCTGCAGCATCCGCTTCCATTTCTTCATCTCCTTCCTCGTCATCCTGCTCCTCTTTGCTAGAAAGCTTCTCAAAATTCCCTGGCTTGGTCCACATCGCTCTTAACTCTAACTTAAACGTTGCCAATTTGTGTTCCAATAATTCTAATAACTTGGCTTGTTCTGGAGTTAGAACGTCACCTTCCTTACACACTACATAGTCTTTTATCAACGTCACAACCCCTGAAATACAAGTATGTTGGTAAATATTTATTCAGAGCATTTTATTCGTAATTCTTCTGTGAGCCTAAATTTAAAAAGTTATAAACTATGTTTCTCTTACCTCTATCTAATTTTGTAGGTAATCCCAACTGTCTTACATAGGGCTCTAATGAATGAGGAAACTGTTTCAGGGGCCCTTCATTTAGCTTTATCGTGGTGTTCACTTTGTATCCTGATCGCGCAAAATCTTCAACACGAAAATTTTCAAACCAATCCACCACCTCATCTTTTTTACAATTTGTGAATAGAAGGCCACAAGTTCCCTTAATGAAACTAGACATCTAAAACAAATCAACATGAAGTAAGATTAGATGCATAGAAACATTTCATTTATTTTTTTCACCTTATGTATATTATCTTCAATTTCGTCTTCTTTGGATCGACCCAATCCCACAGCTATGACTTTATTTTTTCCAAAGAATAACCTGCTCTCTTTCCATTCCTCGCGGACATTTTTTATATGATTGTTCCTAATATCACGATATTTAAATACATATACACTTTCAAATTTGTTTACACAGTTCCTTACATCCTCGACTATTTTCTGCTTCAGACCTAGTCCCTTTTTAATAGTTTTCGTCAAGTATACTAAAATAAATTTGATTTATTTATTTTGAAGTTAGAATAGTCGAAACTTACCTTTCTTGTCTCGCTTAGATTTAGGCATTATTCATTTAATTTCTAGTTATTAGTATATTCAGTAAATACCATATACTTATATGATAAATACACAAGAAAAATATTACCACCACACGAACGCTTCCAACGATTCTTGGATTCTAACCTCTACTTATGACTTAAACATGCGACAACGTGACAGCGACATGCGTTTATGGTTTATGCCACAGAATATGTTTATGCCATAGATCATAGATTAAATACAGAAGTTTATGCGTCAAACTTTTATCTGTGGCGTCAAAGAAATAAAAAAGGCGTATACGTTTAGAAATACAGACAGCATGTTCATACGCCTATTCATATATCGTTTTATTCGATCGATTTCAAACTGATCAGCAAATGTGACCACTACCTTTGCTTGCTTTATCTGCTTCTGCCAAAGAATACGTATACGTTAATGATGTTTTGCGATTAGAACACACCATAAACACCGTGCTTGTAACGCAAACGCACCCATCAGAATACTAAATTCAAATAAAATTTGGGTGTTGGAGATTACGAAACATCTTTAAAATTGTTATCTACTATTATAGTACATAAAAATCATATAAAAATGGATAAAAAAGTGTATTGTATGTACTCATATGGAGTCGTCAATCATCACTTATAATCACTGTCCGTAATTCACTAATCCAGGATGTTTTTCTTTGAACCATCGTCGGCTAAATGCTAAATCGTTATCATGAGGAATACAGGCCAATCAAATGCACGCATTTAGCTAATTCTTACTCAGCGGCTGACCTCGTCTGAATACGCCCAATGGTAATGGTAGAGCTTCATATTCGGTAGATTAGTGGTAGAGTGCATTTCAGTGCAAGTCTTTTCTAGGTTTGTGCTCCGTGATCGAAATTGTCATTTGTCATTTGATCTGCTTGTCTGTTGTTCTGTGGTGTTCCCAAGTAAGAGGTTATACCGCATTCGATGAAATATTGTATTAAATTATTTGAAAATGGTGGTATTTACTTGCAATAACTGCGGAGATAGTTTACAAAAGCCTAAAGTTGAAAAACATTATACTTTTGCCTGTAGGGCTAATAAATCTCTAACATGTGTCGACTGCCTCAAAGATTTTAGGTTAGTTCTTGAGTCAGTTTTGTTTATAACGCAGATCTCTTACATTACTGGGTTTCAGAGGTGAAGAATATCAAAGCCATACAAAATGCTTAACAGAAGATGAGCGTTATGCTGCAAAAGGAACTTACGTTAATGGCATCGTAAAGAAAGGTGAAGTTAAACAAGAAACATGGGTAGAAATGATAAAATCTATTTTGGATACAGAAAACAACTTGAAACCATCATCTCGCAATCTGCTGAATACAATTTCTCATCACAGTAATATCCCAAGGAAAAAACCCAAGTTTATCGTATGTGGTAGTTCTTTTAAAAGATATTAATAATTAGCTAATTTTGTTTCAGAATTTTATTAAAAGTTCTTATGGAGGGAGAGTAAATATGAAAGATGTGGAGGACGTCTGGAATATTATAGAAAAATATAAAAACGAAAAAGCGAAAAGTGGTCAAAACATTAATGGCAATAACGAAAAAGCTGATGAAAGTCAGAACGGTGATAATAGTATTAGCGAAGAAAAGAATTCTAAGAATAAAGAAAATGAATCGAAGAAAAGGAAAACTGTTGAAGCTGAAGATACTCCCAAGAAAAAGAAGCATAAGAAGAACCAGGAAATTGAAGATATTATCGTAGAAAATGAAAATGTCAATATTGAAACTGTGAAGGATGATCAAAAAAAGAAAAAGAAACACAAAAAAGATGCAGAAAACACCGTAGATATAAAAGGCGAGGCATTAGACAAAAATGCAAAGTTTAACTTCCAGGAAAAAATTGTAGAGATTGTCACCGCAAAAGGAAGTGTATCTTTAACGAAACTTGAGAAAAAAGTACTGAAAGCTTACATAAAGCAAACTAATATATCGGAAATTACGCCGAAAGCTGTACAAAAATTTCACAAAAACTTGAGAAAAATTCCTAACTTAGAAGTCATCGAAAATAAAGTTACAATTTTGGAAAAAAATACTGAATAATCTGTAAAAACTTACAATACCAATACATTAATATTTAATTGTATCTCTACAATTTCCTATTCATTTTGGAAACGAAGAATTGTTTTATTTCTTTACCCATTTTGCACATTCAGTGGCTGTTCCTAATTTTTACAAATCAAATAATTTATCACCTACCTCTAGAATCTACAGATTTATTTTCTTAAAATTCTGCTGGACAATAATTCATTATATAATCAAGTTATTTAGAGAAATTCTGTAGATTAACAAACGAGGGAGTGAAGAAAAACTTTTTACAAATGATTATCTTTAATATTAAAAAAAATCCTAACTTGTTTACACCATATTTGTTCTTAAATAATCATCATCGTTGATCTTAAATAAATGTGTTTTCAAAAATTCTTCAACAGAATCAGTGTTCCATTTTTCTATGGCTACGGTTTCTTGCAAGTGTCCATCCTTATCATATAATTTAATAATTGGATCTAAACCTCTGACGTACTTTATTTGCAAATTGGGGAACTGAGCTGGACGATGACTTTTGATAAAAGCCTGGATTTGAGGATATGCGCCGAATTTGCACGTGCATACCTCGAGAACGGCTCTATGATACACCTTTTCCGTAGTCCCATTTTCGTCTGGATGACAGCATTCCTTGCAGTGCTCCCTATAATAAAAAAAGTCACCTAATCAAATCAATAGGGCTATAAAGGATAAAACGTACTTGAGTATCTCTAAATTAAACTTAGGTAATTGATCACAAGACGAACAAAGCAAATTTGCTTTATTGAATCCTAATGCCCAACAGTCATCCGAACTAAATTCAGCGTTGACTGCATCCTGCAAAAATTAAGTCATTGAACACACTCATTTATATGCATTGAGGAGGCAACTTACTCTTACAGCGATACAAATACATATAAATATTAAATATTTCATTTTTCTTATATGTATAAATATGTAGAAAAAGAAACTAATCACTTAAGGACATAACCTTACAATTGTTTGTACCTCGTCCATAAATGTCATCTAGCAGCTTTACTATTGGTTATTGATGGATATCAGTTGTTTATTATTTTTTGGCATCTTAGGCGTGCATTCCAATTGGTTGTTTAGTAATTAACCAATGAGAACAATATCCGTGTCTGTGAATAGTGTGAATCACCCAATAAAATCATGACTTACTCAATTTACCACATTTAAATTTCTGAACGCACTTTAACCTTCAACCTTTTTGGATTAGCCGATTTCAGTGATTTTTTTATTTATTATAGAGATAAAATAGTTTCGTGATAAGATAATCCTAAAATTTATAGTTCGATTAGATTTAGTTGAACTCTAAATATCGTATATAAATTTACAAATTACCGAAATTTGGAAAAGTGGAACTGCGATTCCGAAAAAATAACAACGTATTCATGTTGGCAGCACTTATGCCCTAATGATTTGATTGATTTGACATTTCAGTGTAGTGAAATTCTAACCAAAATTAACAGTGAGAGAATACGTTCACTTCATGTTGTAAAGGGCAACTATCGCAGGCTTTAATTCATGCATTTCTTCAATGGATTAGAAGAACATATCCTAATGCAGCAAAACACGTGGTGCGTCCACCAAACTAGTGCCAATTATAACATGCTGATGTCCAAGATCACTCCAACATAAACAAGCAACCACTTCTTCAAAATCAGTTTTAGTATGTAGTATGTACCAGCAGCTCTGCTGTAGTAAAAACTTGCTAATAATACTTACGTGATGGGTAGCTGCTGGTGTAAACAGAAAGATGAAGATCATGACACTTATGTTCCTCAAGCTCCAACTAATCACAATATCATCAGTAGCGTTATTCAACAGCCTGTATCACCCGACAGTACTCAATACTCCTTTAGGGTTTCCAAGGCACCAGATCCGTCATATGTCGATAGACTCGTGCTTGACACGTTAGATGTAATAGCTACCTTGGTAGACAAGTAAGTGACAATGAAATCTGTCATTTTAATTTCATACTTTTCGTTTTAATAAAGTAATGCTATATTGGACGGCTTTCTAGTGAACAAGATCCTCCGAGCTCCATGGTTCTTCTCCACAATATTGCCGACTACGAAGAAGGTTGGATACAGGTAGTGAATTCATTAATCAGCGTTATTCCGCTACAGGACCCGTTAAGTCCTTCTGTTATTACGCTCCTATTGGACGACTGCCCCTTACCATCGAAGGAATCCGTGATTAAGGTAAAGAGAAACAGTTTTATACTATAAATTTTGTTTTGGTGTTGTTTGATGGTAATAAAACGTTTCAGGTAGTTGATATGTTGAATTTGTCTAAAGAAACAGCAGTCTTAGGCAAATTGAATCCTCCTAGGCAAAGGAATATCTGCGTAGTGCTAGGATGTATAGCGGAAAAGCTGGCGGGGCCTAGGAATATGGAGATTCTAAATGATGGCACTATAGACTATTTACTAACGAATTTAGTAAGTAGTTTGATGAAATATTGTCTGTTCTGTGCTTAGTAAATATGTAGTTTGTTTGTTGTTGAGCTCGGAGGAGACCGTTGAAAATATTTATGTGTGTTCTTTTTTAGAGGCAAGACACTGATCCAAACGTTATCTTATTTTCGCTGATAGCTCTGGAGAAGTTTGCGCAAACTAGTCAAAACAAGATTACTATTTTAAAAAAACTTACAGATTTGGCCTCTTGCCCCATTTCGGCTTTAGAAGCCTGGAAGGAGGAAAATCATTACGTCAAACGCCAAGTAGGGTTCTGTGCTCAATGGATACTCGATAATCTCTGTAAGCACCATTAATTTTCCTTCCGTCGGGCTAAACGTTTGTTTACGTGTTGATTTTTTCCAGTTGTGTTGGACAATCGTAGCTACACTTACCAGATGGTGAACATGGACAATATAAACGCAATGTTGAACACTAGCGACGTCAGCGAATACTTGAAGATTTCGCCCGACGGTTTGGAGGCCCGCAGCGATGCCTACTCGTTTGAGAGCGTGCGTTGCACGGCTCAAGCGGACGCGGGGGTGTGGTACTATGAAGTGTGCATCATCACCCCGGGGGTAATGCAGATCGGTTGGGCGACGAAAAACAGCAATTTTCTCAATCACGTAAGTAAAACGTCGATTCGCTCCTAATTTTTTCTCATTGCAATTAAAACGTCTAGGAGGGGTACGGAATAGGGGACGACAGGTATTCCCTGGCGTATGACGGGTGCAGAAAGCTGATATGGTACAACGCAAAGTCAGATCCACAGAATTTACCCCGGTGGAGGGCGGGCGATATCCTGGGCTGTCTCCTAGATCTGGACACCCAACAAATTGTGTTCTCCGTGAACGGAACGAGCTTACCACCATGTATGCATGTGTTCACGATGGCAAAGTAAGTTTCCCCAGCGCAGATTAAAATTCGGTAGAATAACTACGATTTTCTTCATTCCAGGTCTGGTTTCTTCGCCGCAGCGAGCTTTATGTCATTCCAGCAGTGCCGGTTTAACTTTGGCGCCGAGCCTTTCAAGTATCCTCCCAAGGTGGCCTATTCCACGTTTAACGAACACGGCACTCTGAGGCCCGAGGAGAAGGTCGTTCTTCCCAGGCACATCCTCCTCAGTCAGTTACGGCAGCAGAAAATAGGAGAGGACAGCTGTACGCTCTGCTACGATCAAAAGGCATCCGTGCGGCTCATTCCTTGCGACCATTCGTAAGTCATTCATTTAAATATATTTGTTTTTCATATTTGTATACATTCATTTCCATTCTTTTATCTTTATAATTTTTCATTTTTCGTTTATTTTAAATTTTTATGATTTATTAATTTTTACATTTTTTTTATTTGTATTAAATTTTTTTAGTTTATTTTTTATAATTTATTTCATTTACAGTTGCTGACATTTATAAATACATAAATATAACAGTCAAAATACATTAATTTACATATTAATTTGTTTACATTTAAATACATTTATAATTCGTCATTCATTTAAATACATTTGTTTACATTAATTTCTATTCGTTCACATTTATAGTTTTCCATTCATTATTTTTATAGTTTTTTCATTTTTAATTTTTATTATTTGCATTTAATTTTTTTAGTTTATTTTTTATAATTTATTTTGTTTACATTTATAAATATATAATAAAATAAATTCATAAATAGAATAATAAACATACATTCATTTAAATTCAATTTTCCCCTCATGACTTGATCGAGTTGTAAATTTTCACTGGTGCCGGTAACTATTTACGGCAACAGGCCTAACCTCACTTAATTGACAGTTGACAATTGTAAACTTTCAATTGTTTCTGTCAAATTCACACTTGCTGCATTGTTGACAATTGACAGCTGTCAACCGTAAATTTACATGAATTTTATACCTTTCTGGTTTTTTCTTCGACATTTTTTTTTTATTCTTAGGGGATTCTGTTTGTCGTGCGCCAATCAGCTAGTGGAATGTCCGATGTGCAGGTCACCGTTTCAACTGATAGTGGAGGATAATCCGTCGTCATGACGAATAAGGTGTCGTGTGATGTGAAACTCTACGAGATATATTTTCTAATTATTATTACAGTAATTTTTGTACAAATTTGTTGCATCATATGCGTGAGGCGGGTGTAATTTGAATATTTTATTTATTTTAAAAACCAAGTTATATTATACAATAACTACTTTATTCGTGTGAATATCGAGAGTAATTTTTATCTGTAAATTTATGAGGTATATATGTATATAGTGGTCCGAGGCTTGTATTTTACGGGATGTAAATGTGGAGGAAATTTGTTTGCAGATGTATATTTTTTGCATAGAAAAAATATATAAATTGTTGTTTTCTCTTCACCGAGCATAAATATTTGAAAATATATTTTAATGTTATGATTATCTGACGTTTTATTGCGTTCTCCTTTACCAAAGCGTAATACTTGTCTATTTATCAAGTGCACGTTAATTAATACCACGATTTACAAAACAAGACAGAAAATATTGTCAAACAAGAAAAAGATGTTTTCATGGGCACTGGCAATGTTTCGTACTTACTGAAATCGTTATTTACTAATTTCGAACAAGAAATGTCCATTTTATAATGCTTGCCGTAATAGGCTTTTTCAAATATACATTTCACACAAAATATTCCATTTTCTGTAATAAATATACTATCAATATTAACATTTTGTTTCAAATAAAAGATATTGTTTAAAACCAACAGTTTTATAGCATACTAAATGGAACCAGAAGGAGATACACCACTGAAATACACTTTAGGGTAACTTTTTAAAAATCGTACAGTATGTTATTGCCAAATACTTTAAGAATAGAAGCATATTCATTGCCAAGTCGCAGAAGCTGATGAAATGAGCTGTTCTCATGAATTAAATGTGGCGCCTCGATCAGTTTTTTTATTTTTATGGGTTGGTACGAGAATTAAATTAAGCTTTTCACCAAACTTGGGCCATGAAAAACTTTTCCACGCCAAAATAATCACTATAAGTGTCACGATTAAAAAAAATTCTGAAAATAAGAAGGTATTTATCAAAGTATAGTAATTGTAAGTGTTTCACGATCAAAAGTGCTGCCCTATATTGTCGATATATTGTAGTATTTGGAATCACGTGTCTTCGCAAATGCTATGTTTTGATGCTGGAACAAAATGGCGGGTGAGTAAACTGTTGGATTTTATTTCTCGAATCGACCCGAGTGACATTTAAATTATTTTTTTAGATATTTCTCTAATTCATGATGACTGTTTGGATGATTCAGATGAAGGTATGATTTGCTAATATTTACGATGTTTGAGTATTATACCTGTCACTTTCACGTTGTTTCGTTTCTAAATTGGTTTAGGTTAAAAATATTTCCTTTTTTTATAAATTAATCCCTAGTGCTCTTCGGCCTGTCCTTTTTTCCGAATGAAATGTTATTTGCATGCAGTGTATATTTTTTATTGTTTGTGCCAGTTTATTCGATAGTAGCAGTCGAGGCGAAGAAATGCGACTTACTTATCGAGAAACTTTGACATTTATCGTCAATGTTTATTTCTGTTTTTTTATTTAAGGATTTACGGCCAAATAAAGGCCTCGCTGACGCCAGCAGATAAAAGGCGCCCATGCAGATTAGCGAACGGATAAATTTGTTGTGCAGAATAACAACAGCAATTGCGGAATACCAACTAATGATGTGGGTGGCCTTTTATCATCGCGAACTCGTAGACATCTTATTTAATCAATGAACCGTTTCATTAATGAACAAATGTGCGCTTTATGCCAGCATTTCGGTGTAGTACGATACCAGTGGACGTTTTTCATGTCGTTTTCTGGTACGTCCCTTGCCTCCCGACTGTTCAACGATGGAAAGGGTGTCGACCGACACTTCCGGTACACACATACGTCCTCGCCGCGTGTTTCCCATTCCCATCTTGAGCAGTCCGGCGATATTTTTTATTTACTCGTCGCATAAATATTACACCATTACGATTATCGGCCTGCTTGTACGTTGATTGTTCATTGACCTGTCGAGGGTAATAACCCCGTCTTAGGCCGAAAATGACTTATCTGGCGAAATTTCACTGGCTCAAGCTAGTGCCGTAGCCATTTTTATGTAGTTGTGTGCTGCGAATCTAATCTGCCTTGCAAAATGTACGATTTGATTTTGTTTCTCAAAATAAGAAGAGTAAGCCTTGCGGCAAATGAGTAGTTAATGATATCTAGTAATCTAGTAGGCTCTGTTTATAGCAAAGTGGACAACTTTATTACAAAATACCTATCCTCCCAAATATTTTCGTTACTCAGCACTAGGGTTGCCAATTTTTTTAAGGGAAAATAACATATTTATCTATGGAAGAGGAAAAAAAAGTATTTGCCAAATAAAATTATTTATTGTTATTTAAATACATATTTTTTCGTACTTTTTGCACTGGCTAACAATTTTTGTTTTGTTTTGAAATGTTGATAAGTGGTCAGGGGCGTATCCATGGGGGGGTAATGGTTGTAATTACCCCCCCCCCAAGAAGCTTACTGAAATGAAATCCTACAGATTTGTAATTTGAATTACTTGATAATCGCATGCAAACAATATTAAATTGTGTAATAAGTAATATTTAGCGTTTACTAATGTGATGACTTTCAAACCTAAATTCTGTAATTTTGCTCGATGTTGCTGCATATATGAATGCTGAAAATACCTCTGATCTAGAAAAATACAATATTTTAAATATGCTTTCGTCCCCGGCGAAAACTTTCTTTCCGTATTCTGTTCATAAAAAATCCTTGCTCTTCTACATATATAGACATATTAAGTAGACATTTCAATTATTGATATGCAAGTAAAAAAAATAGAAAAATTAGTTTAATTTCCATTATCTTTTATTTCTATAATACTGCTGCAATGCATAAATTTTTAATTTTTATTTTATTATTGATATTCGATGTTAACTTGTTTTATTTAACAAGTCTTTATTTTATGTTTAGTTCTTTAGTCTGTTGATGTTATAAGTCTTTACAACTTTACCCCCTCCGAGATAAAATCATAGATACGCCCATGGTATCAAACTAAAGGAATCCTTTGAGAAACTCAATTTTTTTATATCGAGTTCATATCTCAGCGAGTTTTTCACTCTAAATAAAATGTACCTACTATTTCTGGTCATAAAGTAACAATGGATTATTAATTAATTAAAATCGATTAATTTCACATAATTGTGCAACTGTTATAGGTTTTAGCGCTGTTTATTATTATATTTTTTACAAGAACCTATATAACGAAGGTTTTCTTAATTGTTTTCAGTTTTTCTGTACAAATGACCAAAGATTTGAAAGAAAAGCAGGTTAATTTTGTAAATAATGCAATAGTTTGTTGCGTATACAAAATTTTAATGTTTTGCTCCACCAGGCAACAGATAGAATAGTAAAGTTTTTCCATTGAACTGATTCTGGATCGTTTAATGAGGAACATAATACAAAACAATTTTAAAGATTAATAATTATTCATAATTATGGATTGTATAATGGTGAGGAAAATATTAAAAAGAAAATAGTATTAGCCATGAATTCACACACTTCCGAACGTTCTGAGGCCATTTGGTCTTGGTTGGCTTGGGTTTGGTCACCCCTCTCTCCTCGGGTGGCGTACAGTTACAGAAACGTCGCAGTAGCCCCGACTAAAGCGATTGTTTTTGTAAACTGTCATTTTCATGGCTGCGTGGATATTGCACAAAAATCCGTCCTCGCATTTCAAAAGATTAGTAGTTGTCCCATTTAATCGCATCATTATCATATTTGTTTTTTTATTCTATTTTTTCCAGTGTCTTGTTTTGATTTCGAGGAAAGTAAATTACGTCTTGGGATAATTGTGTCCCAATTTCATGTTTTATTACGTCTCAAGCAGTAAACAATTGTTTTGCATACATATTAAGGGCAAGCTTTCACAAAAACATCCGCATTGCACAGGTGATGTATTGGTAAACTGTAAATAATGGAAAGTTGCTGGATCTAATCGGCACTGAGAAAATGATTTTATCCTAAGTTTAGTACAGAACAACACAAATTGGAATGCTCATGTGCTTCATCTTTCCCTTATTGTTCTTGTTCGGTGCTTCGATTGTTTTACTTTGTTGAAAATGTCAGAATCTAGTAACAAATCAAAATGCTTATTGGGTGACAATTGCTATATACAGGCTGTATCACATAAGAGGGCCACTCTCATGTATCTCGCTTAATATGCGAGACACGTCAAAAATCTTTAATTGTTTTTTGTTGCATTTTTGGAGGCCTTTATGCTAGTAAAAACAAATTTGAGATCCATGGCCAACTTTATGAGTAATAACAAAAAAACCTGTAAAGTGCCCAAACTTTAAGGCTGTCTAACTTTTTTATTTTAAGAGATAGAGAAAACTTACTGGTAATAAATTTTGATTGCAAAATTGATACCTTCCACCTGATATAAACAGATTTTTGAAATATCGTATGTGGTTCGCTGCGCCCTCTAGGCGGATAAAAAAAAATTATTGAAGCAGGCTATGGCCACAAAAAATTGCCTGTTTTTTCGTCTTTCATGCAATATACTACATGTTGCCCTATTATTCATAAAGTTGGCCATGGATCTCAAATTTGTTTTTACGAGCATAAAGGCCTCCAAAAATGCAACAAAAAAGAATTAAAGATTTTTGACGTGTCTCGCATATTAAGCGAGATACATGAGAGTGGCCCTCTTATGTGATACAGCCTGTATATAAATCGTTTGGTGGTCATACGTTACTAGAAGGGTACAGCATATCCAGAAATTTTACTTATTTCGCTTGGTTTCGGTGATTCCATTGATTTCGTTGATATTATTGATTCCACCCACTTCCTTAGATTTCATTTGAATTTGATGATTTTAAAATGTCGAGCTTTGCTTTAATTCATTGTTTTCTTTTAATTACATTTTCTAGTATTTAAAGTTAAAAATAATGTTAATGTTTCAAGTATGGCTTTTTTAACCAACGGTAGAATTTGAGATGGAAGTTTAAATTTGCACTAGCTGTAAACAACCAACGTTACAAGTGTTATAATAAAATTGAGGCTAAAATTAACTTGTAATATTCGACTCTATGCAAAGATGACTTGGTCAAAAATAAAATCAATAAGATCCCAGCTAGCAAAGTAGTTCTATAAATTTAGAGTAATAGGAGTTTTATATTCTGTTAATATTTTATAGTTGTATTTAGAATACTAAATTGTTGCATTAATGTGGCACATGAGACTATTTTGCCTTCAGAAACTGAATTGTTTTTTAAATTTGTTGCAAGAACGTTCTTAGAGCATAATTTTTAGAGCACTTTTAAGATAACTGCTAATATAAGTGTGTACAATAACACAATTTTACAGCAACGGTGCTTATATAATCAAATTACTGTAAAACCGATGCAAAATACTGCTTTATAGAATTATACCATCTCCTGTGACACTCTTTTAAAATTATTCCGTAATGTCGCTTATAGTTTAATTATAGAACTATTGTATAAGGCATTGTTATGTTACAATTCTGCTGCGGTAAACAAATTACAAATATGGAAGCTGCTATCGAACTTAAGAGAAAAAGCTCTTTAAAGCAGTTGTAGAGAATAATAATACAGTTGTTATAAGATCATTATAGAGTAAATAAGTAACAAAAACCTTTTTGTTCCATAAAGAAACGCTATAGAACTATCATTTTTTTTATATGTAGGTTTCCCATAGCCCCATCTGACGAGACCTGCCTGTAATAGCACGAAATATTTTGATCAAAGTATAATGGGGAAATTTGTATAACATAGTCGTGACTTGTAAAAATTATTATCTGCTTGCAGAAAGAAAATTTCATTACGATAGATAAGATTTATTTGATTGCTAAGAGAAATTGATTTTCTTATAGAAATTTAGTAACATATTTAATTTAGACAATTCCAAACCTTAAACATTTTCACTTTTAGATGTTGAAGTTAAAGAATTTTTATAGATTTATTAAATAAGATTGAAATAAGTGAAATTACCACAATAAAATATGACAACACTGTGAATATTAAGTAGTTGCTTACGAAGCATATTTGCTCTATAATCATTGCAATCGACACAAAAATGTCATATTAGTGAGAATCCATTGGAAGTACAAGATGAAGCCTTTCTTTCTGTCGCCATATTGTGAAGAAGGAAAAAAATAATGATATCAATAATATGGATATACTTACTTTCTGACTATTTTATGTACAGTTGGTTAAATTCATCAATTTAGAAAAAATATTTTTTTATTAAATTTCCAGCATCATAGGAAATATAAGGTTAACTGAGGGCGCGTCAAAAAATTACCATTATGTACCACATATTTCACGATAAAACTTTTTCCGCATTAAAATGTACTGATCCCTGATGGACAAACAAACCAAGCAATTCGTAATAATGTAAGTGAGTACTCCTATGCAGGCTGATTAGGCCCATCTTATTGGTTCTTATAGACCCGTCCATATTATTTCTAACATGTGCGATACAGAAACATTTTGTTTTTAAAAGATACAATTAAACGATTTTAAAGTTCTTTAAATATAACACCATGCAACACAAAAATTGCATAGCGAAGTGCTATAGAATTTTTTTGAGATTGTTTTGTAACTGTGTTATAAAAATTCTTTAAGACTTCTATAATTATTTCCTGCAAGCTTTACAGAACCGCTTATTAAAGAACTAAAAGGTTCTATAGAACGGTGCCCATTTTTATGGTATAAAGTATAGGCCGAGGCCTTTTTATGTAAACAACTGCCAATTATCTAATTCTAATCATACATGACGGAAAGCAAGCTAAGGCTAAAATTGAATTCTCCCTCGATACCCATGCATTTACACTTGCTAATGAAAGATTTTGGTTGTACTTTGTACTGGAGACGCCGATGGTACCCGATGAGTATTTGGGATCCGGACAATAATTTTAGGGACACCCCGTATAGACCGAATATTGTGATTTCATAGACGAGGAAGAAGTTTGTTTTTAGTTAGTTGGAAGGGGGCATGGTGTAGGTATTGGCACCCTTCTTGGGTGCTCCAATGGGTTTATGATTAGGGTTACCATCCGTCCGGATAAAGCCGGACATGTCCTCCTTTTTAAGGCAAATTTAATTGTCCGGCCGGATTTGTTCTCTGTCCGGCTTTTTACAAATAAATATAAAAAAAATCAATCTGAAATCATGGATCATCTGAAAAATATTGTTCTCAAGCATCACCTTCTGACCCCGAAAGAGAACGCGGAAGAGAATAAAATTCTACTTATATTTTGGCTTTAATATTTTATAATATTATGTTTTATTTTTATTATTTCACATTCTTTATTTTTGATATTATATATAAGTTCCAAGTTAATACTCATTAACTCATTTATATAACTTTTGTTTTCTTAACGCAATATATGCATAGTGCAATATTTTTTAAGGTTACTTGTGTTTACAAGGATTTTATGTTACTAAATAAAGTAAAATAAAATGTTCAAAAAATGTCCTCCTTTTCCATTGAAAATCATCCTTTTTTGTCACAATTGTCATACTTTACATGTTTCACACATGGTAACCCTATTTATGATACATTTTATGTAATCCAAAATGTTCTGTCCAGATGATGTATTCAGATCGAGTCAAAGGAGTCCTTAAAAAAATCTATATTATTTACGTAGATCTGTATATGGAAATGAAAGACAGTATTGGAAAATTAAAGGTATATTAAGTAAAATCATGGGTCATTTAATGTATTTTTCGTTTCTTAGATATCTGGGTATTTAAGGGTATTTTTGGATACTATTTGGTATTTCCGGGTACTTAACGGAATTTTTAGGTACTTAAGGATATTATTGGGCAATAGTCATAGGTCTTCTTTGGTCACTTGAGGGCAATTCGCGGTTTTTGGGTATTTTTGAGGTATTTGCTTATTTGATGAGGTATTTTTTTGGGTAATATTTAAAAAAAATGGTATTTCATTGTACTTTCAAGCAGTGGTTTACCCCTCGGCATTTTTTCTTAAAAAATTTAGTTTTTTAAAATTGAACAAGAGTAAAAAAGTGTTATGAATACCATATATTTCAATATCGACAATTGTTTTTTGGTTTGGCGTCAGTAGTTTGTCTCGGTAAGTGCGTAACGAGTAAACAAAACATCACCTTGCCCCCATGCAATGAAGCCGGCCTTCCAGGAAGGCGGTCAGCGTGCGCCTTGACCCGGATTATTTTCCCCATAGAGCCCGCTTTTTGAAATTTTCCCCCTATTCCCCATCAGATGTGTACATTCGCGGTATGCCCTCCGTCGAGAGTAAACATTGAATAATTCATCCACTTTTCCTGATACTTCTTTAATATTTACCGAGGTATTTACCATAAATTTCTGGGTCCGTTCATCCTCTGCCCCACAGAAATTATTCCATAATTACGATCCGTCGATGGAATTATGTGTTTGTTATGATACTAGAAACTCTTTTTGCACTACAAAATTGGCCTCATTTCGAAAAATTTGTTGAATATCGCCTTAATTTTGTTTCTAGAAATTTTCGCTGTATAACAAACAAATTTTGAAATTTTAGACGATTTTATACGATGACGTAGAAGTAGAAGGCTCATAGAATATATAATAATAATAATAATATCTCTACCCCTCATTCTAATCACGAGGATTAGCCCAGAAGTCGAAGACTTGTGCGGGAGAGGGGGCGCCATATTATTATTAAGCAGGCCGCATTTGCGCCCAGGAATGACTTACGTTGGTAGGCCCTAACCACCATTCAGTGCAGGAATGAGGGAAACCTGGAAAACCTCATTAATTAGGGGGGTAGTTAAATGCCAACTGGTATCAATCTCTCACATTGACCCAAGTCAACATTCTTCCACCCTACCATACCCGCAGAGAGGGTGCCAATCTCTCCACGAATATAGCTTATATGCGGTCTACCGGCTGCAGGGGTCGAACCCACAGCGATCCAGTCACCTCGATTCAAGTACTGACGCCTTAAACCGCGCGACCACTGACCGATTCAAGTATATACATATATACTTTTAAACTTTAAACTCGGAATTCTGACTTCAAAGCAAAATTCTTCAGAATTTATAACGTAAGTTATTTTTTCAAAGTTTGTATTATTATATATTAAAAGCTGTAGGTTACTCTCGCTCGCACACTTTACTCGAAAATTGACCATTTTACCGCCACAAAGGCGAGCCGAGCGGCTGAATGCTACGCCTTTCACCGTCTTTCTAGATTGCCTACGGTGTATTTTGATGCCGATTTTTTCGCGTTTTCCTAGCTAAATTTCCATTTTCCCGAGGCTCCTCGGCCAAAAACGGTGTATTTTTGATGTGGAACGAGGATGGTTGAGTCGGTTACGCCCCTTTATAGAAGATAGCGATTTTTTCGAGTGGAACGAAGATAGAGCGAGTAGGTAACGCCCCTTTCTATACATTCGACAAATGGCAGACGAAATGCGTTTTGCACGGCATACACGTCAGAAATGTCAAACTAATTTGTTGTTGTTTAGGCTTTTTTGTAGAAATTCAACAAACGTCAAACGAAACGTCAAAATGAATTAAAACAGATTTATGTGTTCTGTTCGGGCCCTTCCAGCTACGAGAAGTAGTTATTGTGTTGTCTGATATATATCCGAGTTCTTTGGTGATGATTTTATAGCCCAAAATCTGAATTGGTATCTTTAAAGTTTCAGTCAACTACGAGGCGCACCGCCGACCAAAATCACCGAAACGTAAAACGTATGCTCCGGCGATGATATCTCGGTATAAAATGTAGTAAATTTGGGAGAATGGGCCGACTGGAGGCCGGCAAAGACCAGAAACTGTAAATTTGAAGTCTCTAGAAAGTTTCCCGTACCCGAGCGCTGGGGTTTGAGATCGTTTTTACATTGAACTCTGCATAAATACAAGGGAAAGTGAGGTAAAAATGAGCTAGACAATATGGCGGTAGTCATTTCATTGCCGTATCGCTTCAATTTGTAGCGTGATTCAAAAAACCTTGATAGAATAAAAATTGACAAAATAAAATAAAACTCCAAATTCGAGGAAATTTTCGGTTTTTTCGCTTCGGAGCGAAGTGTTGGAAAAAAATATTACCGCAAAAAAACTCAAAATTAAGGGAATTAAAAAATTTTTTTGGTGACACTTCCATCAAGGATTTATTATGACACTAACTAACGGAGCAAATACAGAGTGTTTAAAAATAACGAACCACTCTCTAAAAACCCTTTAAATTCATGGAATTAAAAAAAAAATTTGATGATTCTTTTAGCATCACATAAAAACGACCCGATTCAATATTTAAAATATAGGATGTTGAAAAAAAAATTAACCAAAATCGAGAAAACACTAAAAATTACCAAAATATGCCAACCACTCTTCTAAATTATAGAGCGCCGGATTTTTCCCACCATAGAGAGTTCAGCCAAAGTCACGTTTACATTTTATTATTCACAGGCGTAGAGCCGCGCGCTGTAATGGAAATTAAGTAAAAGGCACTACGCAGCGGTGGTCATGACGCGCGCAGCGCGGCCAGAGGGCTTTAGCCCGAAGAAAGGTCAAGTCGACGATAGCCGACTTGCCACCTTTCTAGTTTGTTCTTAAAAGCTGTTTCCATGAACCTTAACTTTAGGTATTCTAATGCATCTTCTCTGAAGTGGCGTCGGTTTCTTGTGTTTTTGCGTATTTGTGGCAATTTTGGGTCATATAGTGTAAATACCGTGTAGGTAATGCCATAATTATTAGTGGTGATGTGGTGAACTTATGACATTGTTAAACGTAAGTTATTCCTATGTTTACAATATAAATCCGTTCGTGAAAATTACTGCTACAGTGCTGTTGGTTACGTCCATACATAAGGATTTACTTGAGGTATTTAAAGAATTATGCCATATGATTTCACACTTAACTAGTTTTAATTTGAGTAGAGTCTCTGGTTTATATGTTCAATTTATTGATGAGGTATAGGAATGGCAAAGGAGAGGAGGTGGCGATTAATATTTTCATAAATAAACATATTGCAATCATTTTTTGGCATGTCTAAATATTCTAGTTATTAACATTGTTGACGCCTATTCAGACATTAGTGTCAGACACTAGCCAAGCTGTGGAATACACATTCACCATGACTCTTAAAAATATTAGTATAAGCGGTCCTCAATAAGTTCTCTCTTGAAAAATCACGAAATTTATTTAAAATTTCACTTTTATTCCTGATTTGTTTGTAAAGAAACTTTTAATGACGAGGTGTGGCAATTAAGTTCCGGGAATTTGTCAATGAAAAAGTAAGCGAATTAAATTTCTTTAAAGTTTTATTATCGTCCTTCACAATAGTCTCCCTGTAACTCTACACAACGATTCCAACGTTGCTCCCACGATTGGAGGCACCCTTGGTAATCCTCCGCAGTTAACCTGTTTAGCACCACGGTTACAGCTTCTTTGACCTCCTGTACGCCACCATGATGAGTTCCCTTGAGGTGCGACTTCATCTTGGGGAATAAAAAAAATCGCAGGGGGCAATATCGTGGCTATAGGGTGGGTGCGGCAATGTTGGAATGCCTTTTTTGCCAAAAACTCTTACACAATGAACGAGGAATGGGCTGGCGCGTTGTCGTGGTGCAAAACGCGGGCCCGCAGCCGTTCCAGGACGCCAACATATAACTGTCTAGTCACTGTCTGGCCAGCAGGAACATATTCACGATGAATGATGCCGTGGATATCGAAAAAAACGATCAACATTGCCATCAGTCGTGACTTGGACATTCTCGCTTTCGTTGACCGCTTTCCACCCTTTTCCAACCACTGCTGACTTTGTTTACGGATCTCGGGATCATACTCAAATATCCAGGACTCATCTCCAGTGACTACACGACTCATCCAGTCTCTACTGTCGGCGTCGCTTCGAATGCGGGACAACAAATTCTCGCAGATGATGTGTTTCTGTTCACGGGTGAGAACTTTTGGCACCATATTTGCGCTAATCTTTCGCATATACAAATTTACGTGTAACATCTTGCGAACGGTTTCTTTGTTGACGGGTAACTCGTCAGACAACGCACGAATGCTTAGGCGCCAGTCAGACGTGATCAGTGCACGCAAACGGTCAGCATTCGCGTCAGTACGAGAGGTGACGGGAGCTCCTTCACGTGGATCGTTTTCTACCGATTCACGCCCCTCCTTGAACCGTTTTGCCCATTCAAACACGCGTGTTTTCGACATGCACTTTTCTCCATACACCACCTGCAATTTACGAAGGATGTCCGAGGGTTTTTCTCCAGATTTCTCTAAAAATTGAATCACAAGTCACTCATTTTTACGACGCCACTAAAAAAGTTACTTTCAAAAAATACACATAAAACACAAACCAAACGTGCCATCGACTTCAACCTTGGACTGAAACTAAAAGAAAGGTCCCTCCTCTCTAGAAAAACGTTGACGATTGTCAGTTTCCGAGTTATAACTAAATTCCCGGAACTTAATTGCCACACCTCGTTTGTGTTCTACACAGTGAGTTGTACTGTTTGTTACAACATTTGTACTTATTTAAGGTTCACCCTGTATGTATTTACTAGGCACAGCATCAAAGTTCTGACATCAGGGAATTTTATGTTAATACGAAAAACCAGTGGCACGCAGTCTTCATTCCCGGGGTCATTTTATAAAAAATAAACGTTACATCCAGGTAAAGTCGCCTCCTGCCCCGATTACTTCCCGTTTTTCCCACGCCAGGGGTCCTCCTCCAAAACGCGCGACCGCGAGAAGAGATCACGCTCTCCCGCCGGCGTTGCTAAGCGCCGTATCGACCTTCTTCGGTGTCGCCGTATCCCATTTCTTAATTTCGCGATGCGTTTAGCGTCTTCAAAGCGTCGCCGGTAGAGTAAATTATTATTTATCGTTTATTGTAACTCGCTCGCTTTTGCACTGAAGCGGGGGCGCTGGCGGCTTGTGGAGATTTCGCTCTGCCCACCTGGCTTCCTGAATATGACTCCGAATAAATTCTGAAGTGTTGGAGGCCTAATTTCTGAGCTGAGAGGCTCGTAGAATGATAGTAATGGAAAAATGGAAAGGGTAGCACTTCTTAAGGTTACAATTTCTAGTTTATGCGGAATACAGGGTGTTAAAAAAAGAGTGTAAAATATTTCAGGAGGTAATAGTATGAACCAAAATAAGCAGAAAAGTCTCAATAAACATGGGTCCGCAAAGTAACGGTTGCGGAGATATGGACCACTATTCGTTTTCCAAACATTTTATTTTATTAGGAATAAACCGACAAAGGAAGCTTTTAACGAACAAAAAACAAAGTTACAGAAGATGTTCAAAGTGCCCTCCGTCCATTTCCAAGCAGGCACGACATCTTCGAGTCAACGATATTCGAACTCTTCCGAAAACACCCTCCTTGGTTTGGATTTCTTGACACTTTTGATTAATCCGTAGCTGCAGCTCTTCCAGGCTATTTACAGGAGTACCATACACTAATGTCTTCAAATATCCCCAAACAAAGATATCTAGAGGGTTCAGATCAGGCGATCTTGGAGGTCATAAAACAGGTCCGGTCCTTTCTACCCATCTATATGGAAAAGTTTGGTGTAAATGCTCTCTAACGGCCATGGAAAAATGGGTTGGAGCACCATCATGCTGGAACCACATTTGTTGCCTCTGATTCAAAGGAATGTCTTCCAAAAACTTATACAAGAAAGTTGAGGTAAGCAGCGCCTGTTATTCGGTTTGGTAAAACAACAGGATCTAGAAACCTGTCACCTACAATACCCGTCCAAATGTTTAATGAAAAAGGTGTCCGATGTCCAGATTCTATTAGAGCATGAGGATTTTCGTCAGCCCAAATATGCGTATTGTGAAAATTAAACACTCCATTTCTTGTGAACCCGGTCTCATCAGTAAAAAGAATGTTTGCAAGAAAACGAGGGTCTTCAGCATCATGACGTAGAAACCAGCGGCAAAAAACCAAACAAGAGAACCACTAATTCCTACCTCGGCTGATATTCTCCGCACACTCGTACCTGGATTCTGCTCTACCAGTGCTAGAATTTCTTCTGCTCTAGGAGTGGATACCGACCTTGGTCTTCCGGATAAATGGCACTGTTTGCTCAAGGAACCGGTATCACGCAATCTTTGGTGAATTCTTCCAAACATGCGTTGTGAAGGAATCTGGCGATTTGGAAAAGCGTCAACATGACGTCGCGCTTCGGTGGCGTTCCTATTAGCACGACCATACATGAAATGCATGTCTGTTAATTCTGCGTTAGAGTAACCAGCGATAGCGATAGAAAACTGGTGCACTGAGAACAACTGTCAAATACGTACTGTTTATTTCACTAAACATCAACCAACTATTATAAGAAAATACACAACGTTTTTGCAAAATAAAAAAGGGGCTAAAAGACATAAAACATTCCATATCTCCGCAACCGTTACTTTGCGGACCCATGTTTATTGAGACTTTTCTGCTTATTTTGGTTCATACTATTACCTCCTTACATATTTTACACTCTTTTTTTAATACCCTGTATACAGGGTTAACTATGACTGAGTTTAAATATTTAAAGACGGGATAGAGAAAAAATTAGTATAACTTATTTATAGAGCGAATATATTTTTTCGAGACTATATTAAACCCCAATTTATCAACAACTATGGCTATTAATCAGTAGACTACTATTATTTTAAACTATTTTGAGTCAAACAATGCTGTCAGTGGAAACTTTTATGATTTGATAAAGGCATGTGGGTCGCACGGGATCCTCTTAAATAAGCTAAAATTTTACCATTTTGACGACAATAGTGTGTCCCTTATTGAGTCTTACTTGGGTGTGGAAACCCTTCGTTTAGTATAAACAGGATGTCGAATTTAAAAAAATATATTACATTTTCTTTAATAACTCTCGACTGCTTTAAGTTAAATTCATGACATTTTGTATGCGCAGGTTTCTTGGGAGGGGAAATTCTGATTTTATGCATAATTGGCTGTATTTCCAAAAGGGCGCCATAAGCGGTCATTACGATCCTTTTAAATCGCTTCAACTTTTTTTGTGCCACGGTGTATGTCATTTTACAATAGAAAAACATTTTCCCCTACCTTTTCTGCTTAAGAAATGTACACCTTATTGAAGTCTGTAGGAGCAGCCGTTTCCGTTAAAAACTCATCTGAAGATGGTGGTGCATGCAAATTATGAACCTCCTGAAACACCTTGTATACAGGGTGTCCGGAAAGTAATGTGACCCAGCTTAAGCATAGCTTCCTGTGATCGAATAGAATTAATTTAAACAAACTTAGCTTAGTCCAAAAGTGCCTCGTTTAAAAGTTACCGGGCTTCAAAGAAAAAAAAATTGTTTTCTTGTTATGAGCATAATTAAGAAACGAAACGTCCAATCTTGTTCAAATTTGGTACAGTTATGTTTTAGATAAGTACAAACATTGTAACAAGTAGTTAGTAGTGCCGCATATTGTAGAGGACGCTCTTGGCAGTTTTTTTGCAATTAATTTTTATTGTATCTTTTTTGTTGGTCCTATTCTGATACGCTTGACTGAAAATTATGACCGAAAAATTAATTTTTTGTAGAAAAGCTATACTTGTTCCATATTGATAAAATGCACCGTTTTCGGTAAAAACGCGTTTGAAAATTTCCGCACATTGAAATATACTCGCGACAAGAATTGAGACGCCATACGTCATGCTAACAAATGAATAATTCATTACATTTTCATCAAAATATTTAAGAAACTGGAACTGATAGTAATAAAACTATATACTACACTAAAAGTTTGCATTATATATTGCACTTAATTGTAAAAAAGGATTGTTTTTAACGCGACCAAATGTCTAACGTCAGCCGTGACGTAAGACGTCTGAATTCTTGACGCGAGTATAGAAATAAATTTTCTAATTCGAGCACGTTACAACTTGTCAAACTGACGTTGAAATTTGATCAAATGCCTGTCAGATTAATATTAATTGTTGTACCGAGTTAGTAATTATCTTCGTATAGTTGTGTAAATGTAATGTGTAAATAATTTCAAATTATTAGTATTATTTTGTCAAATTTTGAAAACATACCTCGACATAATCAATTTTCCAACTCAGAAACGGCAGATATGATCGCTGCTTATTGTCAAAATCAATTTAATGGAGGAGCTGCAGAAAGTACAGTTGCATGGAACAGGTATAGCTTTTCTACGAAAAATTAAATTCTCCGTCATGATTTTCCGTCAAGCGTATCAGAAAAGGACCAACAAAAAAGATACGATAAAAATGAGTTACAAATAAACTGCCAAGAGCGCCCCCTAGGATATGCAGCACTACTGTCTCCTTCGCAATGCTTGTACTTATCTAAAGCATAATTGTTAGTCCATTGAAATGTTACATTATTTTGGCCTTAGCGTGCATTTTTCAAAAAAAGCTTAACTTGAAGTTTGTGGGGTCACAACCCTCCAACTTCGACCGCCATCTTGGAAAAGGGGGTTAAATAGTTTTTAGCATTTATCAGGTAAACTATTGGTCATACAAAAATTTTTTAAAAATATTTTTTAATGCAAATTGAATCCTCCAATTTTAGTCCAGTAACTTTTTGTTGTAAAATCAAAAATAACAAAGGTATTAAAGAGAAACAATCAACATTTTTGAACAAATTTTCTTTTGGGCACCATAACTTATTTATTTTATATTTAAAAAAAATGACATCAGAGCATTTTTGTAGAGTGGTTTTCAACGAAGAATTTTTATTATATACTTTTTTTTATATTCATTAATTTGGGTTTTACAGCGATGTGAAGTGAGCACGAATTTTCCCTATAGTCCATTGAAAAGTTACATTCGGGGTTGCATTTTTTAGAGGACGCAATTTTATTGTTTATATGTGAGGAGGGGGGGGTCAAAAAAAGTTTAACTTGAAGTTTGTGGGGTCGCAGCCCTACAACTTCGGCCGCCATCTTGGAAAATTGTTTTTAGCATTTATCAGGTACTATTTGGTTATACAAAATTTTTTATTGCAAATTGAGTCCTCTACAATTTTAGTCTAGTGACTTTTTGTTGTAAAATTAAAAATAACAAAGATATTAAAGAAAAACGATCAAAATTTATTTATTTTTTTATTAAAAAAAAATGTCATCAGAGCATAACAATATTGAAATGTCTATAATAAAAAACATTATTATAAAAATAATTAAAAACTATGCCATATCATTGATATAAATTTATACTTATCAGTAGGGAAAATTAGTGTTCACTTCACAGCGCTGTAAAACCCAAACCAATGAATATAATATAAAATGTATATAATAAAAATTCTTCGTTGAAAACCACTCTACAAAAATGCTCTGATGTCATTTTTTTATAAATAAAAAATAAACAAATTATTGACAGTTAATCAGTTTGACGTTGTCGATATTTCATTTTGACATTCAATTTCAAATAATTTTAATTTATTGGTAATCATCTTTATAGTTAGATATTTGACTCAAGTTAAAGGAGGCCACCTGATGAAGCAATCCTAATAAAATGCAGAAATAAGTGAGATCTCATCTATTGTGGTTGAATTTCGAGTTCCCACTCCAGAGGTTAGTAAATATATTAAATTCTTTAGATAATTATTGAATAGAGTTTTGTCTGTGGATGTTCATTAGCATACCTAGATGTTTGGTATCAGAGAACATACATATGACTTCATTGATAGGAATTGTAGGAGATTTGATACATATTAGCTTAAAATACCTTTCTTAAACAGTAAAAAAAATAAGCTAAGTTTGTCTAAATCGGTTCTATTTGATCACAGGAAGCTGTCTAAACTGGGTCCCATTACTTTCCGGACACCCTGTATACATTTTGTATTTGGTATTTTTTAAAGGACAATAAAGATTACCGTTATGGAAAAAGTTATAATCTGGAAAATATTTAGGAGCCACGCGAAAAATTCAGCGGTCGGTCCTTCATCCTTCCTTCGGCCGGCGCTGGACGTTAGCAGGGGCGCGGGGCGGGGCGGGGCGCCACGCCCGCGTACGCAGGCCCGTATTGATCGGGCCGCGCGCCGGCTCAACCGACAGGTGGCGCCCCCGGGACGTGCGGCGGCGCACCGAACTCGCCGCACGTCGCGCTGTTGCCGGTTCTCGCCGCCGTTCGCGTGTTGTAACAATTTTAAATAAAAACTACACTTTGCGCACTTTGTACGTAACTGGGCCACCGAGTTCGTACAGAAATTTTATGTAGTTGCGTTTACGATTTGAGGAAAAAAAACAGCTGAAAGTTGAACATAGATATAAGTATACTAAAAGTTTAAAATATGAATTTTTAAAATCGATTAGTGTACTAAAAGTTTAAAATATGCATTTTTCAGAGTAAAACTTGAAGAATGTACATACTTTGTGGTCTTGAGTTCTTCGGTGTTTCGATTCTCAAAAATTTTAGAAACGTTTCGGTTATATTTTTTAGTTGAATCCATCATCAGAATGGTTAAATGTGAAAAAACCGCAAGTGCGTTAAGAAAACAGTTAGAAATTGTATATCCTTTTTTGAATGTTAAGTTATTTTTTGGTTACAGGAGTATAAACAAAATTTCGCATGAAATAATATTAGTTTTTTTCATATTCAGGCATTACAATATTTTATCGCGTGTATCTACATTAATTTTACACCATACAATAAGCAACTACCTAAATTTGCATAAGCTGTTTTATCAATTGATTTCATTTGATTGGTGCAAGAAGCTATTTAAGTAACTCATATGCCTCTCTATTGTACTGCCCTCGTTAGTTAAAACGTCCTAACTACATTTTTTTCTAATTTTGCGTGTGATATATTTTCTAGTAGTTCGATACTATATTTATCTATTTTCGTACATCAGAAGGTCCTAACAGCCGGATTCATGAAACCGTTGTAGCGTTAGTCGGACTAACCAGCTTTGCGCCCGTGTAAAGCGCGTTAGTCGGACTAACCAGCTTTGCGTCTATTCACGAAACATGCGTTGCTAGGTAGCGAAACATGCGTTGCTAGGTAGGCTGTTTATTTACGTCCATATTTGCGCCAAAAGTTAGACCCAGTATTTTACCTGTCTAAAAATCGCGTAACTTCGGGCTCTAGTTCCATGCCTTTCCCATTGTATATTTAGTTTTTATATTCAAAAACAGTATTTTTCAGTGCTACGGATTAGTTAAGATATCATAAAGTAAGTATTATACATAGTAGTGAATAGGAGTATGCCTTTTATTTAAATTGGTGCAACAGAGGCGTACATTTTTCGCGTAACCTCCGCTAGTCTGACTAACGTCACGCCTTGTTGATGAATCCGTATGTAAGTGTTTGTATTGCCTGTTTAAATTGCTTAAAGTTATTGTCCCATGTCGTAAAAATACGAATTTGCTTAATCAAAACGTCCTATTTAGCATTTACTAAAATAAATAGTCCTAACTCATTTATATTTTAAAGATAGACGAAATAAGGAAGACTTAATTTCTACTTTTTAGGCATTTTATTTTTAATAATAGGGACGTAAAAAATATTACGATATGGCTTGACAATTGTGCAGCCCAAAACAAAAATTGGGCCCTATTTTCCTATCTGACGTTTTTTTCAAATTTTTTAAAAAATTAAAGAAAAATTTGTGCATTTATTATTATTAAATAAATAATTTATATACTTATATTGCAGAAAAAAAAATATTAGTGTATTATAAAAAACAAGGACTGCGCAACACATTTTATAAAAACTCAATTATTTCAGATTTAAGAATTTGGCAGTTAGGACGTTTTAACTAACGAGGGCAGAGTAGTTGTATGACATTAGTTGCTCTTTTTAATAATAATAATAATAATAAATGGTCTTTATTTTCAATATATTTACAAAAATAGTTAATATACATTAAACAATAATGAAAAAAGCCGAAGATCATATGGTTACGCCTGGCTTAACCTCTGTTTTTCATCTTAAGCTGTAAGTCAAGACTTGAGATGTACAAGAGAGAGAGAAGATTTGTTAATGGAGTGGTGAAGATACCCGAAATTCATTTTATTTCATTTTTTTTACTTAAATTGTCAATTAATAGCCAAACATAAAAGCATAGCAGTCACATTTTGTAATATTGTTTTAATTTATGGGAAATACGTCCATAAATTAAACAGAAAAGATATACAGTGTGTTCACAGATGCTTGGAGAGAAAAAACAGTTTTTTTTTCTTGAAATTTTTGAAGAGTAAAGTAGCATGATTTTTAACTTAACGGAAAAATGCCATAATAGAATTGTTTGTAATTCAAGAACAGAAGAAAAAATTTGACATACTTTAATAATTTTATTTTTTATTAAATATTGCAAACCTAAGCATATCCAAGCGTCATATTTAAAAATAAAGTTAATATTAAGCTGGTTCACAGGTCGTATCACAACTGATACTGACATTTTGAAAATAAATTTCGGGGGCATTTTTGATGTCGCACGTTGAAATTTTTTAGAGCAGTTTCCACGAAAACGGTAGGAATTATCCTTTTCTACGTTTCGTCAACAAAAAATAAAAGAGAAATTCATCATCAGGCAAATTTGATGACAAATCGGTTAAGCGGTACTCGAGTTATTACAAAAAAACGAAAAAAGTAATTTCAACTTTGACACCCTGTGTCTTATGCCCCAGCCATTTTACTTATACATATTTAGCTGTATCTTTGTTCTAAACATGCCGCTCCTGCCCTATGGCCCATTGTTAATGGTCCACCCTGTATACGTCCCCTTCAAGTTGAAACAAAAAATCAGAAGTACAAATTTCTCTCAAACATATGAATACATATTTTTTTAATTTGGCACACGACCAGTGCTAGTAAATAATGTTTGAAGTGAATATAAAAAAATCTTGGCGGCATGTTTCTCTCTGTATTTTTCTCATGCTCCGTATTTCGATGACATTTGTAATTTTAAAGGTATTTGTTTTTTTTTTGATACGACTAATATTTAAGAGAATAAAAAATTGAAGATTTCATCACTGCATTTAATATTGTTCATTAATATTATTAAATGTAAGTATACGTTTGGCTATATACCTTCACTCACTGGCAAAAAAACCGGCCACTAAAAACTAGCCCCAATTTTAAAGTTGTCTTCCTCGCGAACCGCTCATTTGATTTTGATCTTTTTTTAAATTGTACATTGATTTCTCAGGAACGGATGCCGTCGGAAATATTTATTCGAAATTTAATTTGAGCATATACGGGGCGCAATAAAAAGTCGAAGTTTTTTTCCCGAAGTTTGTAACACCCTGTGGGGTGCATCAGCTACAGTCGCTGTTGCTAACTGGAGTCACACTGTAGCCTCATCTTTTGTGAACATTTTGTTTTTTTATTCACGACATTGTCTCTGTTTTTATGGGAGATACACTGTTTCAAATCGAACGCTTCGGAAAAAAGCTTCGCAGGCAGAAATCAAGGCGGCATAGGCGGAAACGGATTGATTGTTTGAAATATGACAATTAAGAGTTTGTCAACGGTTGTCTGCAAATTGCACTTCAGGAAGAATTTGATGCAATTTCACAAGGACTTGTTACATTTTGAAGCGAGGAGGCCACACTAGATATTAGTTCCTTAAAATTCGTTTATCTTTATTTTTAAATTTCAATTGTTTTCACATTAATCTACGTTTTCATGTTTATTTATTTCCTGAGTTTTTTCCGAGGCGTTTGTTTTAAAACAGTGTATCTCCAATAAAAATAGAAATAATGTCGTCATTAAAAAAACAAAATGTTCGCAAAAGATGAGGCTACAGTGTGACTACAGTTAGCAACAGCGACTGTAGTCACACTCGAGAAATCAATGTACAATTTAAAAAAAGGATCATCAAAATCAAATGAGCGGTTCGCGAGGAAGCCAACTTTAAAAATAGGGGTTAGTTTTTAGTGGCCGGTTTTTTTTGCAGGTGAGTGTATTTTAGAATCGCCCTATATGTATCCTCTTATGAAGTCTCAGGCATTCATTTTTTGTTTTAGAAAATGTATTTTTATATTTCTCATTTTTTATTTTGGGTGGTATTGGTTTAAGGGAATACATTTTTTTTATGAAAATGATATTTCACCGAGCCACCCCTGTGCCCGGCGATCTGCGACGCCCCGAAAACCGGCAACGCCGCATCTCCACCCGAGTGTGGCGTTGGCGAGCGACGTCTTGGACCGGTGGTGGCGGAAGGTCGTCGTTCGCGGAGTCCTGCCGCTCCCGGCGCTTTTCCACCGGCCCCAAACGCGCCCCCGTTGCCGCTGCACCGGTGCAGCGGGCATAGCCCGTCGCCGGCGACGTCGGGATGCGTGTGCAGTGCGTCGCGACGCCCAACTGCGTAGTTCACGTGGGAACCACGAGCAGCAAGGTCCGCACCTCATTTTTACCACCCTACCGCTTTTTCCGCATAGGTTTGGCTAAGCGCCTCTGGCTGCGACTCTTTGCTTTGCTATTTTTTCTTGCTAGTCGTAAGGTAAGCAGAAAGGACGGTCCCACGGAACCATGTGGCGCAATGTTTATTGTTAATTTGTGTGCGTATTGCGTGTTGCGGCGTGATGGGTCCCGTCATAAATATTGATCCTCCCAAGATCGTCCTCCCGTTCTGGTGGCGGTTTTCGGTATTCCGTGCGGCCGTCTTCGTTCTGTCGACGGCAAGTGGGTGTGGGTTTTCCTCTCGCATACCGGGTGTTCGTCTCGGTTCGTTTGGGAAACGGCACTTGTTGTGGCGAAACGGCATGATTTTCGCGTGGCGTTCATGGGAATGCCTTTCGGCTTGAAAAATGCACCGGGAAATTAAAATTTTATCTAAAGAGTGGACGTAACTGGCTTTATTTCACGATATAGTATGGTTGGTAATCCTGTAATATACAGAGTGTGTCAAAGGATGATAGAAGTTGAAAAGATGTTTTGCAAGTTTGCACTGTAAATAATTATTAACTGCTTGAATGTTATAGGGTGTCGAAATTTAAAATAATGCAATTAAATAAACTCATTTTTAATTTTCTTTCCCAATAACCATCTATAACAGTTAGAAGCTTCAAATTTTTAGGTATTACATAGAAATTAACATCTTGCAGCGACTTTTGTCTTTTAAGATATTTCTCCTTGCTAGATTTTGGTAGACAGTCGGCAACTTTTGTTTTTTATTATCAATGAATTAATCAGTTTTCACATTTTCCCGTAAAATATTTTTTCTCTTTGCGAAAACATATGAATTCATAGATAAATTTCAAAGTTTGCTGTATCACACAAAACAATAATTTTCGTGCTGGAGGTTATTTTACATAATACAGAAAATTTGAGGTTAAAACGTAACATAAAATTTCTTAATTTTTATCCTCTGATTTATATTTCGAATAATAATTTACCTTTAAAATATTAATAGCAGAATATTTTATTTTGACTCAATTTTAATCATACAGGGTGAAATAGAGGAGTATATTTTACGTAGGGATTTTTATTTGAACTGTGCCAAACAGCGACCGTTATCTGACTGATATTTACAGCTAAACTGACTGCATATAAATTTACGTACATGCTAGTTTTTTAAATATTTTTCTCTTATCTTTAATAAATTCGGGATTGTTTTTTTTTCCGAGTTGTAATAATAATAATTAGCAGTACAGATTTTGAACTAAACATACAATATTTTTATTGATGCTGGCTTAAAAATTAAAAACAAATATTTAGTTACCCAACATTCAAATAAAAATGGTTAGCAAGGATGACATCCATGGACTCGAAGCACATCAAGCCAACTCTTCTAAGCATACTGGAAATTAAGTTTTCCAAAAGACGAAAAATTCGTTCCCATTGCGGATTATCTATAAACTAATTTAGGACGATTTTCTGCAGCTGCGCGAATCTATGATTTCCTTTTTAAAAAACGTTGCATGTTGAAGAATACTATCCGTAGCCTTTTATGCCAGTGTTGTCGATCTACGAGTACTTTCAACATATCCAATATGCAAGGGAATATTGGCGCTTACTGCTTTAAAATATTGTACAATGAACTATGCAGCAGATTATTGAGAAGATATTTTCTCAAAAATGGTCAATTTCTGAGACTAGTGACAAGTTTCCTCAAAAGCAATGTAGGTTTAAGATCCTTTAATAAAAAACGTAATGACGTTAGGTCCGAAAACAGTTATGCTTACATTTACTTCACAAATATGGCGCCCTCTAGGAAATAGGTCGAAATAGACAACACATTATCATATCCAAAAACATCTATTCCCAAATTTTTAGTTGATATCTGTATTTTTTTTATTATCTGCATTTTATTAAGGCAGTTGGCCTAAATCGTCTCGTACTTTGAAGTGAAAAAAATCTAGTATGTCTCCAATAGCCATTATGGAGCACCCTGTATATTTTCTTTATTTGAGGGATTACTATTTGATACTGAAACAACCAAAATTTATGTAATTAGCAAAATAAATCGTATTGTTTTCAGGCAGATAAAATGCAATCGAATACGAATGTTTTGAAGGCTTCCCATATTTTTTTATTAGGGAATCGTGTCGTAGCAGGAACCGTTGTTCATTTGTCTCGTACACTTCCGGATTCCTTTTCCGTTGGTTATATAGCTGAATCGGATGGGTTAGCGTGGGTGAGATGACGCGCGAACGAATCAACACGATTATTAGCCCGTCCATCGGGTCAGGATGAGAGCAAACCCGTAAGGAGGGTTCGGGAGGAGGGTGGGAGGTCTCGGGGCCGGCAGGAGATGAAAAGTCGGCTCTGGAACGCGGGGATGGGCTCTTACGTGGGGACACTTCCAGTCCGGGTGCGAGAGGTCTCGAAGAGAATCGATATTTATGGGTCGGAGGAGTTTTTCCGCTAGGTTTCTTTCATTTTGAGGAGCTGTGTGAGGAGGTATGCGCTTCGGAAATTAATTTTGGAATCCGTAATAATTCCTGAACGAAATTGAGTAACCAAATGAAATACTCTGATCTCAAATAGGTTTTCCTGTAACGGTTTGAAACTGTCAGAAATGTCCATCCAACCAACTACAATAGTTTTTAGAGGCTTTTACAAAAAATGAGGATATTCGGCTTTGGTTCCAATTTACGTATCTCTCTGAATCGTATTTTTTTAATGAAAACAATACGTTACATCTCTTGGGCACAATTCTAAAATTTTCGCAGCAACTTCCGGAGTTCCTCAATGATCTAATTTGGGACTCTTGCTTCTTTTATATTTTATTAACGATCTAACATCTGAGTTGGAGTGTAAGAAACTATTGTTTGCTGATGACTTAAAACTTTTTAGTAAGACGCCAGATTGTCAAGGATTACAAAACCAATTATACGTATCGAACAACTGAAGCGCTGTATCCAATAGAATATAGTTACAGATTAGATCTGAAGATACTTGACAGGGTGGCCCCCAAAAAAGACTTGGGTGTCTTATTTGACTCGAAACTCACAACATATGAGTGACATAATATATGGACTCCATAAGAGATCTGGAATATTGTTCATTAGTGTAATATCCATGTTATGATTATCTGAAGATTTGTTTAGATAGTATCCATAGAAAATTTTTAAAATTTATTTCACTTAAAACAGAGAGAGGTTATGACCATGCTGCTTTACTAAATATATTTGAGTTTCGCAGGGTGTAAAAATTGTATACAATTTATTCCATAATAATTTAGAATCTCCGTCTTATTATGCCAAAATTGTACAAATTTCATATGTATGTGACTTTACTTTTAGCACCCTTAATCAGTTAGTTGAAACTGTTGGTCTGAGATTTAATAGCAATAATATTTAAAACTTGGGTTTATTTATATTGGGGTTGCCATATCTTTTTTGTACCATATTATTAAGAGATATCTGTGCACTACGTACTGCATCAGATACTATATTTGATTTAAGCAATTCACTTTTGTTTTGTAAATAATTTGTCATGTAACCTGTTGGGCAATAAATATTATTATTCTTAATTCTTGAACTAAATTCGGCAGTAACTCGTTCTCCACCTAACTGATCAAATATTTGTAGCAGTTTCAAATCCAAATGCTGCAGGAACAAACCTATTGTCCAAATGTCAGTATTTTTTTGTCGTCGTATTAAATATACCATCACCAAGTTTGAGACAAATAGAGTTTTGGTAGACGCTTCAAAATGTTTCCTTATACATTCTTTTCATTAAAAATGTTTTTCCTCTTTTTGGCTAAACATTTTTTTGGCCATAGCTCGTCTCCTCAAATCCGTTTCAGAAATATGGTTTGAGCCTACAAATGATGAAAAATTATTTGTATTGTATTTTATCAAACCGGTCATTTTACTCTTTCACTCAAAACGTGAGGTCTAATATCAGGTTTTGTTGAAGAAAATACCGATGGGAACAACTGAGTAAATATTTTTCTGTTGCATACAAAAAGTGTTGCTTATTGCTTTTCTGTTGGTTTTGCTGTCCATCTAGTGATTCAGAGATGAGTGTGCTATTTTTTCGAAAATGTTACAAATTACAAGGTTTTGTGTTACATTGTATATCATTTCAGAAAACCGGGTCTGGTAAAATGTAGAGACCAAATTAATATTATAATGTTGGTGTAAGGAAACATTCTGGGGTTCATTTCATCTACAAAGTCGATTTTTATAGATTTTTACTAATGAAATTAAGATACCGAATCTCTGTGGTTAATATAAAACTATTCTAAATAACCTACACTGATGCTAATGAACGCAAACGCCAAAAGTACCTTGCCAGAACAGAACAACGTGCTGTAAAGATAAGTCTTATGCATGTGGATTTATGAGAAGTTCTTATGAAATGTTTCAACTGTTTTGGGGCTATCTAACTATGTTGTACCTATATCTTCTAGTTTAGGAGATCTAGTATATTTTAACTAAATAGTTATTTCCGTTATTACTTCTTTGGTATGAAATATATAGTTATATTTCTGTATTGTTTAAGATTTTAGAAACAAAAATAAAGAGCAGAATAATAGTAACTTGGAATAAGAGGAACTAGTACATTTCAAATATTGAAAGATAGATGTTTTTTGTAAAGCATCGTCAAAACTTTAGAGAAACGTCTAGATCTCTCGTATCCGTCATTTTTTTAAACAAGTAATAGCCAAGGGAGAACTACAGCTTTGTTGCCAAATGGTAAAATTATCTCCACATTGAAGAATTTTGGCCTAAAATTTAACCCATGCGAAGAAAATCAAACGATTTCGTTTCAATCAATAGAATGTGAAGAATATTTTGATATTTGCTTAGTTTCTAAGTAGTCTGTATATTCGTTTATCCAAATGTAAGGTAGACGTTAAATTTTCCGCCCTTTTTAAAATTTCTGTGTACGTTTTATGATTATTTTATATATCTGTAACTTAATAAACATTCGATTGATTTATTTCTTACTATACAGGGTGATACAGAACTCGTCTAAAAAAAAACATTTTTGTATGTACAGAGGCCTCCAACACCATTTTTCCTGACCCATCTATTCCCATTTTTTTTTTAGATAAGAATCACCCTGTATAACTACATTTTATTACATGAATAAAAGTGAAGAATTTTTTGAAACTGCGAAAAGAAATTCAATTTACATCTGGCAACACTGCCCCAAAGTCAAAATACAATACATAGACCGTTCTGCATACCTTAAGACCGTCCGTATATTCGTCCGCTGATGGATTCGCCAAAAAGTGACTCCATGGTGACCTCATTACCGGCAAAACCGCATTAGTCAATTGCACTGCCCAATAATACGAGTGAAAGGAGCCCCAGGGTTTCTCTAAGGCTAGCTGCGGTTAGATTCAGAGGGGGCCGCCTCGGTAGAGTTCTACTAGTTGCTTGCAAAATGCCCCCTCCCACTTCGGTCTCGTCTACGATTCTCGCTTGCACAAGATGGCAACCGCGAATTTTGGATTTGGCCACCGGATTCTCGAGAACGATCTTATATACCTACCTACAGTGTTCAATAAAGAATGTGTCATACTTTAAGGCTAACTTCCATAAATATCTGATTGATTTTTGAGTTAAATGTACAGGGTGTTCTGAGCGCTTGTGACATTAAATTAATCCTATCTCGAAATCAATGCATAAATGCATGAAACACAACCTTGAATCTAAACGTTATAGTATACAAAAAATCTTTATTTTAGATTTATTTTTGAATAATAGGTACTGTTTATTAACATCCAGCAGACAGATAGGATCCATACAGGTTAATAAATAATATAGACAATGGATTAAAGAGTACATATATTATTATAAACAAATTAACATGATTAAAATATTGAACTATATTCTTCACATCTCTCAAAAATGTTGAATATTTATCATAAAGAATGTCGGTAAAGATCTGTATCTCATTCTCGTAAGTTTGTACAGAAAATTTACATTGGCAATTTTTCTACAAAAACAGAGCCTCTATATCAAATTTTCTCAATAACTATCGTTTTAATCAGGATATCTTTTACATTTTATAACAAATAGATATTTACAGAACGTTTATTGGAGTTGTTTTATACAGTATGCGCCAAAAGTATGGAATAAATTCAATAAAAACGAAACAATCCTTTTTTGGGAAAAATCCTCGAACAGGTCGATTTTTAATTTAAAGAATACATATTTTAGCGTAAAATGCGATTTTCAAATGTCATTTGTTTGCGAGTAATGAGGTCATCAATTTTTTTTTAAATGGCAACACCATATTTTTTTCCTTGATTCTGAAAAATCGTTTAATTCTCTATCAGACAGTACTAAATTTTGCCCTCTTACATCGGAAAGTTTTCGAGTAAATGCCGATTGAATGTTAAAAACGTAAATTTTATCCATAAAAAGTAACAATTCTGAGGTATGTAAAATAAAATACAATTGATTAAATTTTATACTTAAATTAAATGTCTGAATTGCCATCCACCAACTTCTTGACAATGCGCAAGTCTGTGAAGAAATTCTTCTTGCACATTATGAATGATTTCTGGGGTAACACTGCGTATTTCGTCCCGAATGCGATTTTGAAGTTCTTCTAAATTACGTGGTTTATTAATGTACACAATGTTTTGGTGGATGGCAATTCGAACATTTAATTTAAGTATAAAATTTAATCAATTGTATTTTATTTTACATACCTCAGAATTGTTACTTTTTAATGGATAAAATTTACGTTTTCTAACATTCAATCGTCATTTACTCGAAAACTTTCCTATGTAAGAGGGCAAAATTTTAGTACTGTCTGATAGAGAATTAAACAATCTTTCAGAATCAAGAAGAAAAATATGGTGTTGCCATTTTAAAAAAAATCGATGACGTCATTACTCGAAACCAAATGACACTTGAAAATCGCATTTTACGCTAAAATATGTATTTTTTAAATTAAAAATCGACCTGTTCGAGGATTTTTCCCAAAAAATAATTGTTTCGTTTTTATTGAATTTATTCCATACTTTTGGCGCATACTGTATGAACATAATGATGAGAAAAAAATAATTGTGGGTCCAAGTATTATACCGAGAAGACTAGAAGCAACATTTATATTATAATCTTACAATAAGATTATTTTTCTTCGACAAAGTCGTTGCTTCACATTTACTAATATTAAATTTTAAATTATTTTCCAATCAACGATAATCTTCATTAATTATAATTTTCACAATTCGTAAAACATCTGCATATGAAAATACTTGAGACCTCATGGTGTTTACAATGTCATCAACAAACATGAAGAACATAATGGGGCTCATGTTAGAACCCTGAGTAACGCCCTGGATCTTTTATATTCAACATAATTGATTTTATTCAGTAATAGAGGTACAAATAATTTAGTCAAATTGTCGTTGGTAGGCAAAAGGAAGTGCGTTGGTAGAAGGGGAAATTTCACACACGAAATAGAGAGGCCGATTTAAATATATTTGGATTAAAATAGTGTGTTAAACCTATTTTATTTAAATAGCATTTTCTATAGATTACTTCTTCAGATATAGGAAAGTTTAAAAAGAATCCAGTCCGCTAACTTAACTTTGAAATATTGGAAACATTTATTTCGTGCAATTGTTAAAATACACCATCACTTGCTATGTAAGGCAATATAAATTCAGATTCTACTTACCGAATAAAGGTACAATTACCCCACTTTGAAGGCCTGTAACTCCGCCTCTGTGCATAGATATGTTTGGTTAAATTGCAATATTCTGGAACCCCCCTATATGCATCTGCTTTGTGTCAGTTTTTATGAGGAACACCCTGTATAGAATCCTAGCGTCGTAAAGATAAATTCTATATCTCTACTCTACCTTCTAATAAAACTCAAGAATACATTTTAAAATAATTTTCGCACAATCTTTCTGAAATATGCACTTACTGTCATTGTTGACACATTCTGTAAAGTTGAATATACAACACTGTGGCTGTGGCTTGTTTCCATAGAAATAAAAAAATAACAGTGTTGTTTGAGTTCATAACAGTATTAATGCGGTAAGTAAAAATCAGTAAGTCTTTTCAGCAACATATGCTGGGCTCATTTATTGTAAAAATTAAAGGTACAATTTGTACAATTCTTAAACGTAATAGTTTTCCCCTCGTTTGTATCGATTGCTTTTACAGTAATTGAATTTTCTGTATTACTTATTGAGTTAGATATGTTAGGATTAGAATAAATTTCAATAGTTCTGTCTTCAAACACTGGAATGGAGTCAAATTCATTGTCACTGCCGCTGTTGGTATGTAAAATCTTATCAGCAAACTCTATTTTCTTTGTTAAAGACTCTGCAACATATCCTTCAGCGACACCAGAATACCTAAAATTACATTTTCTGTTAGTCAAATAATACATTAATGTTATCACTAAAAGCTTCAGCCCCCATGACATTTGAGTGCCATAACATCAACTCCAGTATTTGCTAACAAAGTCATCGACGTCCTTCTAAAAGCATGTCCAGTATAGGATTTTGGATCTTGCAGTTTTAAATATTCGGCAATTTCTTCTGGTATTTGTCCCAATGTATTTATACCCACAAGTAGATTTACACATTTTCCCTGACGAACCGAGTAGAAAAATCGACGAGAGTTATTCTCCTTAGGTCTTAAGCCTGTATATTTTCGCAAAATCGTCAAAAAAGGGACTTTCATTGGCCTTGTCAGTGATTGTGAAAATTCGAGTAATATGTGTTTTGACATCAGGCACTTTACAATGACAACTGAACCTTCATCCGTAATGTCATCAACTGTCATCCTCATAGGTTCATCACGCCTAAGAGCCCCAGCGACTCCCATTATCATCACTGCTTTCAGCATAATATAGGTTTCATCGGGGGCTTCCAGCAGGGATTTGTTCATCTCTTCTCTGGTATATACCTTTGATTTTTTCGCATGATGTCCAATATTTTTTTTCTTTAGAAATGCTACTAACTTCTTAAATTGCGATATATCGACACCATTATTTAAGTTGATCGTACTTTTAAGCATAGAGTACTCTGCCCATAAGCTTCCCGGAGACTTCAATCTTAAATTTCTGTGAACAAAATAAGTCAGCAAAGTTTTTTCAGATATCTCCGCTTTCTTCTCATTCAACCGTTTCCTGAAGGCATCATAGACTTTTTCATACCTCACCTTTGATTTTGTGAGAATTAATGACCCACAACCTATTATCTGGTCTTTATCAGTCATTATAAGCACAGTTTTGACAACAAAACACAAAATTGTTCAAACTTTAAATTGTTTTTTTGGTTTCCAACAAAATAAATTCAAAACACGTTAGATAGGCCACGCCATTTCAGCAATCAAAATAATTTTTTAAGAATGCATTTTAAAATAATTTATTTCTCTAGTTACATCAATGACTTTGCATACACTGTAGCTAACTTGGTGTAGCAAAAAAATCGTTTTGGCCCAATATATCTCGACAATTGATGTTTTTCCCTTAGTTCTCGAAAATTTACGTCCTTGTGCAACGCGATTGCCGACCAGGCGGAGATCAAGAGAATGCTCGCCGAAGCTAACAGGTTGCTAATAGAACTCCCGCAAATATGCCACCGTTTGCTCCAATTCATAAAATATGTCCCGGCAATTCTTCGTCTCCGACATATTTCCTCCGTTTCCTCTCTCTCCGTATGCTTTATCTATAAAGCCGTCCGCCTACATACCGAGACGTCCGTTTTGGAAGCCTATCGCTTGCATTTTTATGGTTATTTGGTAAATAGACAACATGCGCGACTTAGATATACTCGCGTCAAGAATTCAGACGTCTTACGTCACGGCTGACGTTACACAATTGTTTTTATTGTCAACGTAATTTTCGGTATTTGGTCGCGTTAAAAACAATCATTTTTTGCAATTTAGTGCAAAATATAATGCGAACTTTTAGTGTAGATAGATGTTTTAGTAGTAGATACGAATAAGTCAACAGGGTGAGTTAAGTTTAAATAGTGAAGCTTCATAATTTCCTTAACAAATTTCAAGCAGATAGTGTATATACAACATATCTTTTATTTCGCTCCTCGACTCTGTTCTTGAACTTGACTCTGCAGGGTGGTTACCCGAAAATGACAAAAGCCAATTGCCTAATTTGTAGGCACTTATTTCTTAGGGTAGATCATCTCATAAACTGAAACATCGGAATCATTATAACCACTGTGTGGGGTCTAGAATACCTTTTGAGAAAAATATTTGGTACGCCACTGACCACGGTAAAAAGGCACGCAACTTTTAGAATGTCCAATTTCTACTACATAAAAGGACTGATAAAATATTCGTCGGACGCGTTTTCCCGTAGAAATACTTTTATGACAACTGTATATAAAATGATAAAAAAAATAAACAAAATATCCGGGCAGGCTGGCTTTAAAATAACCACTGTTTAATGTCAGTGTAGAAAACCTAAAAATATACATAATTGTAAAATGCCACAAGTACTGTTTGTGGTAGTTGTAATTTTTTTCCCTGGATTTGATCACCACGTGTCACTGTTGGAGAGCAAGATAAAATGTATGTTGTATTTACATATTTTGCTTGACATTTCGTAAGGAATCTATTTCTGCAGTTTAACTATTAAAACTTGACTCACTCTGTATAGAAGATATCATATTTCAAAATTATCGGGTCATTTTATGAAGAAAAGGCCATATGAACGAGCATATAATCGCAATGGCTTAAATTTTTTTGCTATAGAATGTTCAATTTGGTTTTAGTGTTAAGTAAAAAGGTCGCGTCCAAAGTCCAAAAAAGTTGATGACAAATTCTGTTAAACCAGATAGCTTACGTATAGCGAGAAAAAAGAGAGAGTTTAATATTTCAGCACAAGTTATTAAACAAAAAAAATATTTTTCTCTATAGAATATGTAGGTAAACCGAGAGATAAAATATTACCCATTATTTATGAATAATATATCTACCCCTCGTTCTAATTACAAAGATTAGCTCAAAAGTCGGAGACTTATGTGGGATGGGGTGCGGCATATTATTATTAAGCAGGCCGCATTTGCGTCCAGGAACAACTTACGTTGGTAGGCACTAGCCTCCATTCAGTGCAGGAATGAGGGAAACCTGGAAAAGATCATTAATTAGGGGGATGGTCAAACGCCGACCGGTGACAATCTCACAGAATAACCCGAGCCCGTTCTCTTCCACCCTATTATACCCACGGAGAGGATGCCAATCCTCTCCGCAAATCTAGCTGATATACGGTCTACTGGCCGCGGGACTCGATTCAATTTGAACCAGGATGGGTGGTAAACATGATTCAAGTACTGACGTCTTAAATCACTGGACTGCCGACCGATCCAATCACTATATATTATGTTCAATTAAATTAAGTTTTTTCTGGAGTTTCTGTGTACATAGGTATACATTTCGATATATTGCCAATTTAACAGCAGAAGGGTATTTCATCTCGTGGTTTGAATGCATTTGGTCAGTTCAGTATACATCGTACAGGGTTCTTCCTTCAACAAGAAGACTACAGTGCAGCGGTAAGTCATTTCCAAGCACTCGTTGCATTTTCTCTCATTTATATTATGGAACCGTATTCCATTTGTAACCCAAAAAGGGAACAAAATAAGGTCTTAAAAGTACGTAAATCGTAAAATTGCACAACCAAAAGTTCAGAATGCACTTGATACTACGTTATTAATAATGTTCAATAAAGCCAGGTTTATTATTTATCAAAATTTCTTGACATTGGGAGCTGTGATGATATGAAACAACATCCAGATCATTAATAAAAAGCGAAAACAAGAGCGGTCCCAAACTAGAGACTTGTGGAATACCGTTTGTATATTACTACATTTAAATTTTGCGGTGAAGTGTAAAGTACCAAAGTGGCTACTATTGGGAATAGCGCTTCTTTGTAAAGTTTTACTTTCGTTATTTTATGCGGCCAATGTTTTTGGATGATCTACTTGGGTTTTTAGAAAACAAAAGTTTTGTTGTCGTTGTAAACATGTTGTGAATTTTAATATCTTCGAAATGTACGATCCACGACTAAGGTTATGTTCCAATTTCAGGGTTCGAGCAAGGAGATTGTACCACCGGACCCGGCGATGATCCCAACCTGCCGCCACTGGTACGCGTGCAGAAATACGCTCAGTCCAACAACATCTTCGACCGGTAAGTGATATTTTGGCTTTTTATTTGGTTAACTAATGTTCGAATGCGCAAGTCTGTGAAGAAATTCTTCTTGCACATTATGAATGATTTCTGGGGTAACTCTGCGTATTTCGTCCCGAATGCGATTTTGAAGTTCTTCTAAATTACGTGGTTTATTAATGTACACTTTTGACTTCAAGTATCCCCATAAAAAATAGTCAAGAGGTGTAAGATCTGACGATCTTGCAGGCCATTCTATCGGTCCGCGTCTGCCGATCCACCTCCCAGGAAAACAGTTGTCCAAAGAATCTCGTACAGGGCGCGCATAGTGCGTAGGTGCACCGTCTTGCTGAAACCATATGGTATCGTCAGGAATGTCAGGGTCATTATCGTTAGGAAAAATTACTGCAAGGGCTGGAACAAGGTCATTTTCTAGAAACTCTAAATATCTTTGTCGTGTAAGAGTTCCTTCAAAGAAGAAAGGCCCTACTATTCTGTCGTCAACTATTCCAGCCCACACATTTAATTTCTGAGGGTGTTGGGTATGTGCCTCTGCCATTCAATGAGGATTTTCCCGACCCCAATATCTGCAAGTTTGACGGTTTACTGTACCATTCAGACAAAATGTGGCCTCATCTGAAAAAAGTATTTGCCGGTGTAAATTTCTATTTCCTTGACATAAATCCATTAGAATTTCGCAAAAGTGTAAGCGGCGATCGGGATCATCTTCATTGAGTTCCTGCACAAGTTGAATTTTGTAGGGACGATATTTTTCCTTCCTCAAGATACGTAGCACTGTGCTCTGACTAGTGTCATTGTTTAATGCAACCAATCGTGAAGAATTATGAGGATTATCCACCATATTTATCAAAATGTTCTGTTTCTGATTTTCATTAATGCTTGGACGTCCAGGTTTTGGAATATTTACAACATTGCCAGTTTCTCTAAATTTAGACTCTACCTTACTGACTGTTGATTGGCTGATAGGGCGATCTGGATATTTTTCATTAAATAAATCGCAAACTTCCTGCTCTCTGAGTTCTAGTCATATTCCCGCATCCGATAAGAATTAAAATTTCAATTCTTTGAGTAACAGTTAAATGTGCCATAATACTTTAAATTGAATAATAATTTCTATGTCGCTTACAATACTTATTAGAAAGTCGGTGTGACAATGACACTTTGCAAAGATTTTCACCTACGTGATCCATAAAAGAACTATAGAATTCGAAAAACTAAACTTGATAACGTTTTTGCTTTATTTTAATTGATTTACGTTTTCTAACATTCAAAAAAATATGGTGTTGCCATTTAAAAAAAAATCGATGACGTCATTACTCGAAAACAAATGACATTTGAAAATCGCATTTTACGATAAAATATGTATTTTTTAAATTAAAAATCGACCTGTTCGAGGATTTTTCCCAAAAAATAATTGTTTCGTTTTTATTGAATTTATTCCATACTTTTGGCGCATACTGTAGATTCATATAGCAACTCTAAAATTTCACCGGGAACATCCTTGTAAAATTTGAACACATTGTAGCAAGATGCCATTGCATTTACTTCCTCTAACGATTCCTGAATTTTCATTGTAGAAATACCCTGTTTTCTGCTCAATATTGCACAACTGGTATGCATATGACCGATTTAGAAGCGATCTGTTTCTCCCTACCATCTCACGACAGACAGTCGATTTTTTTTTAATTTTTCATTCCGCAAAGTCTATCACTGACGGATAGATAACATAGCGGACCGGTCGAAGGCACATAACGGGGGGTTATGCAACTTAGACGCCGTCCGCGACGTCGACGTCGTCGTCGGAGCAGACAGTCTGGACCGTTTTAGAGACTTGGTATCCTTCGGAAATCGAGGTCGCCTATATACTTACTCGGCCGTCTGGGTTTTATTTTGCGAGCGTGTTACTAACTAGACGGGTCGCAGGAATTTCAGGAACCTTGGTGGGTCGCGGTGTGCGTTGCGTTGCACCGATTGTCATTTTTTTTTCACCGGCGTTCGCGAAAAACGTACGGACCTTAAGGGACCTTATGGCCTAAGTGTATCGGTCATTGTAAAGGTTAGAAGTTAAAGGTCTAATTTTCGGAGTATTTTAATTGTGCATGTGATTAAATAAGACAAGTGTGGGTGCTCTGGAAGGCCGGAGGCTTTTTGTATTTGCCAATATGACATTCGTTTCTCTTATTTTTAAATTGGATCAGGGTGGCAGTTCCTCGTTTGTTTAAGCGCAAGGTAAGCGTATATTTTTGGGCAAATAATGATAAATTGTCTTTATTTCCAATAATAATACAAGTGCAAGTATAAAAATAATAATAGACCAGGGCGAAGTGTCAGGAAAACTGCTTTTCAACTTAACCCTGTTAAAATATACATATCTTGAAATTTTGCACGTCCGCATAATTCCCCGTTCTGAACAACTTTTTCAAGTAAAATTTTGCTGTATTTTCAGTAGAAAAGGCACTTTACCTGAAACGATAACAGTTTTCAATCGGTGCACTGAATATTTCAAATAGGATTATTTCGAAAACTGTTACTCCTAACGCCTTCAACAAGGTATACCTTTTTTAGATACAACTGGTAGGAGAATCGATTGTTTCAATAGACAGATGGATACACTAAACAGAAAAGTTCTGCCATTTAAAAGAAACATGCTGTGCTAAGTGGCGCCCTCTACTAGTGACGTCAAAATTAGTTCAAAATTCTTATTTGCCGTGCCAGAAAACATAATTGTGACAATTTTTTTTTTAATACTCCGACAGATTTCAAAGTTTTTCTTTAGTTTTATTGGGTTTTTGCCACACTTCTGAAAAATAATAAAGATTAATTAAATAAGCCCTTGCGCCAAACGGAATAGTCAAGGGTTATTTTTTAAAAAACTAAGTTTGCCTAACCAAAAAATCTCACACTGAAAAAAGCAGATAAGTAAAAAATAACAAAAATCACATCACTATCGCGCACTTTCGTATTATGACGTTTCGAAAAACTCTCTGTGTTCGTTATCAAAATCGTAGTAAAATATTAAACGTTTGTCAAGTTTGACAGTTTAAAATTTGTTTACCTGCTTCCATAGAGATGTTAAATGATTTTTATTTTATTGTTACATTTTATTTAACATCTCTATGGAAACAGGTAAACAAATTTTAAACTGTCAAACTTGACAAACGTTTAATATTTTACTACGATTTTGATAACGAAAACAGAGAGTTTTTCGAAACGTCATAATACGAAAGTGCGCGATAGTGATGTGATTTTTGTTATTTTTTACTTATCTGCTTTTTTCAATGTGAGATTTTTTGGTTAGGCAAACTTAGTTTTTTAAAAAATAACCCTTGACTGTTCCGTTTGGCGCAAGGGCTTATTTAATTAATATTTATTATTTTTCAGAAGTGTGGCAAAAACCCAATAAAACTAAAGAAAAACTAAAATTATGCCACAAATAAATAGCTTCAGACAATAGGTTTCAAAGTTATTGAGATATTTCAAAATAAAATTCTAGCATTGAACACCCTGTATTTTTTAAACCAGCAACATTCGGATAAGGTATATTTGGCTCAATCGCCATATTTTGGTGTGTAGTATCTTCAGTTCAGAGATTTCCCATTCTTAATTAATCACCCTGTATATCATCTGTATGCCTGTTTCATGCGCCGCCACATAAAAATATCTCCAGTAGTTAATTCTAATGCTGTTTAATACAACAACAAAACATAAACAATACAAAGTGAACTAAACATGAAACTTTCATTTGGCAATTTTAAACTTCTTAGGTACACATGAAATAGACCATAAAATTTAACATTTTCCAAATATTGAGAAATTTCTGAACTAGATGTGACAACTCTGTTTACCTAGAGTACAGATACCTAGTTTAAATGTAAATTTAAGTGTAAATTATTTACTGTCATTTTTATCAGTGTAACATCGCGGTATATTGTATTGTGTCTTGGTCGGTGGCCGAGCAGTTTAAGGCGTCAGTTTTTGAATCGAGATGGTCACTCTGCCGAAGTCGTCCTTGGGCGCAAATGCGACCTGCACAATAATAATATGCCGTCCCCTCTCCCAGACGTTGTGCGGGAGAAGGTGGTATATTATTATTACTAAGTATAAGCAGGCCGCATTTGCGGCTTATTATTATGATTAAAAATATACTGTTAAGCAACAGTCTTATTTTTTCCAGAACTGTATATTTTTTACGCATAATTTGCACGATGTTAAAGCTGAAAGGAGCGCGCGAGTTTCGAGCACCTAAATTCGTATGAAAGCCTCCGTTATTGTGATGTAGGTCGCAAAAAAAATAAGTCGCGGCAGGGAAGATCAAAGACGCGCGCGACTCAAGGTTTGTTTGTTTGCAACATGTGGCATATTTACTATTGGGCACGGTTTCCATTGGGGTCGTATTCGATTATATGAAAAAAAAAAAATCGACGGCCAGACGCAATTATCGAGGATTATACTTGTCCGGGTTCTGTTTTGGACGCTGAATGCGTTTGTGAGTCGTTCCAGAAAAGGAGAAGCTTTACGGTGGCATGTTTCACGAAATTAAAAATCCAAACCCATCTACAGGATGTAACAAAGAAGCAGGTCGTCCCGCTAACTGCGTATTTTTGGCGAAAAATGTGACGATTTAACCCTACTTACCTGTATACATACATGTCTCTCTTAAGAGATACAGGGTGTTAAAGTCGAACTTTTGAAATTGTTTTTCGATATAATTTCTTCAGCTTTTCAAGTATCACTTTGAAATTTTGTAGATATGTATTTTGTTATTAACCAAATCCGTATGGATATTATTTGTAAACGAAGGCTAAAAAACAAAACTGGAAACGTGGGAGTGGATTATTTTATCTCCACATTTTTTTCTGACGTATCCTTGCGGACGATTTTTTTTTACAATGTTATAATGTAAAATTTTATTTAGAATATTTTATTATTCTTGATAATTTTTCGTAGAACTCTTCATTTTCGAGATAAATCCGATTTTTGAGCATACAACGTTATAATAACATCAAATTCACTTGCACTTAACATTCTTAAATGTCAATTTTGTTTTTGACTTTATCGAAAAATGTCACTCTTTATAAAAAGGTCTGCTTCTTGAGGAAATGAGACTGTCGCAGAAACGTCTTAGATCAGATATACAGGGTGATCATAAATTAAATAAATACAAAAATACTCAAGAGAAAAGTACCATTATTTATTATTTACACATTTTTATAAAACAAATCTGTTTATAACTTCAAATAGGGTCCTAATACAAATTTTAAAATAAAAATTTCAATTTTGACTTTTATTCTACATTGCCACCTCAAAACATTTTTCCGCTAACTTAATAAATTTTTCGTACATTTTACGAACAATTTGCGGCTCATTTAGCTCATGTATTCCTTCGCGTATATGCTCTTTTGATACTTCCCTGTCATGTGGTAAATCATTTGAACAAAACTTTTGTTTTAGGGCACCCCAAAGAAAAAATTCAAGGGGTGTAAAGTTTGGGCCAAATCTTCCTCTCCACCTTTCCCCAAAGCGATCTGCTAATCATTGTCTGAGCAAGGCTGTAGAATGAGCAGGACAGTCGGTTTGTTGCCAAAACAGGTTATTGCGTACTTGTGACTCAAAGTATTTCAAAATAGTAAAACAAAAATTTCCAAAATGTGCAAATACACTTGCTGATTTAAATTCTCTTTCTTCTTTAGCTAACATTTTTTAAATTGTCAACTACCACAAAATCAAAATACTGTCATACCCTAGACGTTACTGTAACGTTATTAACGTTTAGTAAATCAGCTATCTTGAAAATAAAAAAAAAACTTTAAATGCTACAGTAAAAAGTGAACGCTACAAAAAAGTTTTTGTATGGTGTGGAATTTTTTTGATCGTATAGCTGTTCTGCTCAGACAATGGTTAACAGATCATTTTGGTAAAAGGTGGATAGGAGGATTTGGCCCAATCCATTATCCTGCTAGATCACCTGACCTTACGCCCCTTGACTTTTTTTCTTCGGAGTGTCCTAATACAAAAGGTTGATTCAAATGATCTGCCACATGACAGGGTAGTATTAAAAGAGGGCACAAGAGAAGAAATAAATGAATTGAATGAGATCGTAGTCTACAAGAAAAGTTTTAAGTTAGCGGAAAAATGTGTTGAGGTGGAAAATATAGAGTAAAAGTCAAAAATGGAAATTTTGATTTTAAAATTTGTGTTAGGACTCTATTTGAGTTTATAAACAGATTTGTTTTGTAAAAATTTTGTGACAAATAATAAATAATGGATTTTTATGAGCACCCTGTATACCTGATCTAAGACGTTTCTATGAAACGAGCAGAACTTTTTATAGAGATTGAAATTTTTCGAGAAAGTCAAAAACAAAAGACTTTCTCCGCTTGTCAACTCCATCCGTGGACACGCTGTATATTATATTATTATTTCAAATGTGGTGATGCCTTCAACCACGTTTCCACTATTGCCAGTAACGCGTTGTTCTGCGAACGCACCCTAGGGATGAGGGGTGACCTAGTCGGGCGCGGTCATCGGGTAAAGGTCGTCGCTCCCGTATTTTTGAGCCCCTGGCCAACTGCCCGGTCTGGACTTTAATGTAAAATCGAAATTCCCGTTACGGCGAGTACACTGCGCGACGCATTAAATGGCCCTCTACTCGTTTGATTCAACTGCAACGGATACCGATGTATTGACGTCAATGGTCTGAATTTCCACACTTAAGTATGCATTGTGATACAGCAGTCTTGTTGGCCAATGATTCCTCAATGTATGTCTCTGCTACGGCTACGACTGTCAACCACCACAGACCACCCAACCGCTATACTGTTGCCAAATCTGCGGCAGAATTTGCAAATATCGGACATGCAGAACTGCAGAAGGAGTGTCCAGTGGGCATTTCTGGATTTGGCAGCTTTAAAAACTCGGCTGTCCTCTGTGGAATTTTAAAAATTGTGTTTGTTCGCATAGGCTGCACATTGCATTTCTTCTGTCGATAGTTGATGAAGAATTTGTTATGGGGTACGTTCTCAGGGCGTAGGGCGATTATTTTCGTATAATCTTTGACGCTGTCTCCAGATTTCTTCAGAACATGAAGTTGATGTTCCGCTTCTTTTTGTGACATGCCAGCCAACATTCTTGCAGTTTTATTTTTCAATTCCATGCTGTCGGCCAAATACCCTTCTGCTATCGTTGAACTTCTCCACCCACCACGTCTCTTAAATGTCGTCATATTTGTTCCTACATTGACCAAGGCAGTCCCGGATGTCCTCCACAAACAATGTCCCGTGGAAGCTTCTGGATCTGGCAAACCCAAAAAAACCTACCAATTTTGCTTGGCATTTCTCCAAATGCATTTTTCCCAACGGGCTGAACTGTGCAACGCCTTTCGCGATACGTTACAAAAAATCTTTCTACTTCCTCTCTAGACCCAATGCAGAGAACTTGTTTTCTTCTACAATTGTAAATTTCTTGCGGATATCTGTTTTACTTTTCAGAATGTCAACCACCATAATCTAGCGCCTATCTTCAGTATGATTAATCTTCATACTCAAAAGTTCTTGACCAGTACAACCCTCGAAATAACCCATAATCAGAACCACCTGTACAATAGAACAATATTTGTGTTATGCTTATAGTTCAATGTATTACCACAGAAAATATATTCTGTAGTATTGCCTTATATGTAGTAAATGGTCTTCATCGGAAGCATTCTTCAAAAATTTGACACTGTCAACCCGACTAAATACTTGAGATTCTTTTGGCCCATAGCCTTTACTTTTTCGTTTGAGAAACGCTTCCAGTTCATGTAACTCTCCCATCTGTATTATTATAAATTGTCATCATTGATTGTAACATTGACCACTTAGTCCACAGGAAATTAGGACTGTACGATTCAGACTGTAAGAAAAATAAATCAATATCACTTATAACTAGCACGTGGAAGAATAAATACTGTTACGGATTTCCCAATCCGAATTTTTTCTTTTACCAGAAAAACAATCCGTTAATAATCACTTTGCTTTAATAACTACCCTGTGCACTACTGAATACTAATTACAGCTCAACTAAACACTATTTCAGTTTTAATCGCTATCTAAATCGCTCTAAACACTCCAATTCAAGACTGTAATACAAGACTCTCCGACTCGGCCGTTTATTCTTCTTTTATAGATCAAACGAATATTTCAGGTGTTTTCTAGTATCTCTAGATCCATTTTCTCGAACGACTCGAACGCTTCCCGTCGATTCCCCATTTTTCCAGTCCCGCCTCGATACGCGGCATTTTGTTTGTTTACCAAAATCGCGTAGGGGCGATCGGGGCAATCTTAGCATTTCGCGATACCAGTCGTCGAATTGGGTGCGAGTGGGGCAAATTCCGTGACAATACATACCATGTCTTGCAAAGACCACTGCAAAAATTTGTTATGCCTACTTATTACACATATTTCATTAGTATGAAGTAAAAATCTTGTGGGTTATTGGATGTTAATAATCTTGAGCAAATTACATCCTCATAACTAAAAAATGATATAACGTTTATTGAAAATGTGTATAGCGATTTTTTTGCCATACAGGCCATTTAATACGGTCGATATTGTACTATCGTCCGGCGCGCCATTACCAGATTTTCGGCAGGTTTTATTATGACCCATCGGTGTAATTGTGTTCGGTGTATTCTCCGGCGAGCGGGGTGAAGCGGTAGAGGGGGGCTGGAATTGACGTACCGCCACGGAGGGGTATTAAATCAGGGGCCAGAACGGGCCTCGTTATGTAGGGTTCGGGCGGTATTGATGGCTTCCAGATAGTAGCGATTTTTCATAATTATCGCGCATTGAAGTCCCACACGAAAAGGGGTTGCAGGGTTACAATCTGTAAAAATAAAAAATGAAAAATATCTTGTTGCCAATTAATTATCGCCGAAAGTTCATCTGTTTTCATTACCGCGTATTTTTCCACCAGGTTTTGGTTGTGATGTTTCAACAACAACTTCATTGTTCTTATATCATTTAGGGCGAACATACAGTGTGTAGTTTCTTGGAAATGACAAATCCTGACTCCGAAGAACGTTTTATCCAACTATTAAACCCAAGTAGCATTGTAGTAACAAAAACTAGTACCGCGACTTAAATTAAGTGGATATTACATAGTAATGACTAAATCTACCACCATATAGCAAAAGTAACTCGGATTTATGTTAGCATAGTTGTAAGAACATAATCCTCGCCATTGAAAAGCACTTCATAGTTCTATTATTTTTTGGTGGGGCCGTTTGATGTCTGGAACGTTAGGAAAGCAACCACCTTAAAGTTGCCCAAACTTTAAAGTAGATATTAAGAGTAACGGCAATCAAGTCATATCACTTACATATTACTTAGAAGTGATAGGTAAGTATATGTAATAGTTTTGGCAACGTATTTGAAACTTTGAACAAACTTTTAATGTTGTGGAACTTGTTTATACAATTGTGGCAGTTGTCGCCACATTGTTACTTCATCCATAAGTGATTTCCACATTTCACATGGGATCAAAGTTACTATAAAGTTGTTACTACCTTCAAAATTCACTATAAAGTGACCTTTACCCAATAGTGGTTTGTTTCCTACATGAGCTTCTAATTTTAGACAAAATACATTAGTTTATTACTAGCTTTACCCTGCGTCTGTGTGTAACATGGGTAGCAAAAAAAAATCTTGCAGAGAGAAGACTTTTCGGCATACGACTACGTTTTATAGAAAACTAAAATAACGAACAGAAAGTGCTACAACTCTTAAACGTTATTGTTTTTCGAGTTCAAGTGCATCTTTATCTCATTGGGACTAGTTTAAATGTTCTGGCTAGAATAATGTTCCATCATTTTCCCACTGGTATGGAACGATACAGAAACAAATATACGCGGTGTAGAACTAACTACATCTATCGGCCGTGTTTGCAGAAAGAAATATATTTTTTCTCTTTTGTATACACTGTTTTAAACTCCTTGTACATATACAGTAGATGTAAAAATGTGCGAGATGTGAGATGTTGACATGAACCACATGTATTGCAATTTTGAGGTTATGGCGAATTAAGGTAAAGTGGTGAAACTACGTTATTGTAGCATTGCTACTACCTTTAAGTGGCTGGAAAGTTGATGGGTTAGTTCCATTGGCCACTTGATTGATGAATGTAACTAAAGAGTTAGATATTTTTAGTTTTTGCCACTTTAAGTATACATTTTAGGTGTGCGTCACTTCAAAGCTCTATTTTCAACAGCAGACGTGTTTACAGATACATGTTTAAGATAAAAGCATTTTATTATAGAAATTTAAAAATATTATTACTCATCTAGTACTAACTAGCTTCAGGTGTTCACCTGAAACAGATCAATGTTAAGATCAGTGACCCAAACTTTAAAATATTATATAAATCAAATTATTTTTATAATATTATTTTCCGATGCAATTACTCTGTCTGCTATTCTGCTAGTTTGATACAGTTGGTTACAAAAGGTAATAACAGGCAACACTTATTAACTGAACTCTGTAAAAGTAATTTGTTAAACATAAGTAAACTCTTTTCTCAATGTAGAACGCACTTTAGAGTGGAGATTTGTAGTGTACTCTCTCAGGGGGGGACTTTCTCCCTACCGAGAAGGTGTGAGAACTCCAGGGTAGTCTCTTTGTCCGTCAGTCTGTCTTTTATTAGATCGGGGGTTTGGGAAATTACGATACGGGTAGCCGAAACTCGATTAGTGCGACCTTATTCTCATACGGGACCTCTGACGCAGCCGGGTGCATTGGCTTCTAAGCCCCGGCATGAAAACAACACGGGCACAGGGCCGGACTTGCCAGCGTTTGTAAATTTTAGCCTCATGTTGTAGGAAGTGTGTCTAGAAATTTAACGATACTGCTATGTTGCCTTACTCTGCAGTGTAGAGGGCAGTGCCAATGACGAACCAATAGTACCGACTAGTTACTTTAAGTGTAAATGAGGTGTATGTTAAATTTATTCTTTGGGTGTTTCTGTATACTAAACCGCTTCGCTTGCGGTAAATACCAAATTCGGTATGCATATTTATTATGACAGTAGATATGAAACAAACAATTATTACCAATTATCATGTCATTATTTGTTAAAACAAAAAATCACTGTATAAATATTATATATTAAAAGCAGTAGGTTACTCTCGCTCGCACACTTCACACAATTGACCATTTTACCGCCACAAAGGCTTTTTTGCGAGCCAAACGGCTGAACGCTACGCCTTTCGCCGTCTTTATAGATTGCCTACGGCGTATTTTGATGCCGATATTTTCGCGTTTTTCTAGCTACATTGCCATTTTTCCGAGGCTCCTCGGTCAAAAACAGTGGATTTTTTAATGTGGAACGAGGATAGTTGTGTCGATTACGCCCCTTTATAGAAGATAGCGATTTCTTCGAGTGGAACGAGGATAGAACGAGTAGGTAACGCCCCTTTCTAAACATTCGACAAATGGCAGACGAAATTCGTTTTGCACGGCATAAACGTCAGAAATGTCAAACTAATTTGTTGTTGTTTAGGCCTTAGGCTCTTTTGGAGAAATTCAACAAACGTCAAACGAAACGTCAAAATGAATTAAAACAGTGTGTTCTGGAACAATTTTCGGGCCCTTCCAGCTACGAGAAGTTGTTATTGTGTTGTCTGAGATATATCCGAGTCCTTTGGTGATGATTTTATAGCCCAAAATCTGAATTGGTATCTTTAAAGTTTCAGTCAACTACGAGACGCACCGCCGACCAAAATCATCGAAACGTCAAACGTATGCTCCGGCGATAACATCTCGGTATAAAACGCAGGAAATTTGGAAAAATTGGCCGACTGGAGGCCGGCAAAGACCAAAAACTGTAAATTTGAAGTCTCTAGAAAGTTTCCCGTACCCGAGCGCTGGGGTTTGAGGTCGTTTTTACATTGAACTTTGCATAAATACAAGGGAAAATGAGGTAAAAATGAGCTAGACAATATGGCGGTAGTCATTTCATTGCCGTATTGCTTCAATTTATAGTGTGATCAAAAAGCTTGATAGACAGAATAAAAATTGACAAAAAAGTAAAATTCCAAATTCGATGAAATTTTCGGTTTTTTCGCTTGGGAACGGTTGTCGAACGTACGAAAGACTGTTCCGTATACAAAGGGTTGAAAAAAATGTTACCGCAAAAAAAAACTGAAAATTAAGGGGATTTATTATGGCACTAACTAACGAAGCAAATACAGAGTGTTTAAAAATAACGAACCATTCTCTAAAAACCCTTTAAATTCGTGGTATTAAAAAAACATTTTTGATGAAATTTTTAGCATCACATAAAAACGACCCGATCCGATATATAAAATACAGGATGTTGAAAAATAAATTAACCACACTCGAGAAAACACTAAAAATTACCAAAATATGCCAACCACTCTTGTAAATTATAGAGCGATTTTCCCCACCATAGAGAGTTCAGTCAAAGTCACGTTTACATTTTATTATTCACAGGCGTAGAGCCGCGCGCTGTAATGGAAATTAAGTAAAAGGCACTACGCAGCGGTGGTCATGACGCGCGCAGCGCGGCCAGAGGGCTTTAGCCCGAAGAAAGGTCAAGTCGACGATAGCCGACTTGCCACCTTTCTAGTATTACAAATAAAATAGGTCATCATATGCGCTATTGTATTTTCTTCACTTTTTGTTTCTTTGCACTTTTTTTATATTCCAGTTTGGGTCGGTGCGGTCCTGCCGCGACCCGCCGATTTGCCCGAACAGTCAAACTTTCCAGACCGGCGTGACGCAAATCGTTCTCTCGTCTACCTGCTCTCGACGGTAGCCGCGGCGTCGGCTTGGGAGGACATTTTTACGGCGTTGAATTGAATGGGTGCTCCTGTGAACGGGGTTTTATTGTCGGAAGGATAATCCGATTAGGGTTTTTAATATTTTAGCCGGGGGAAGACGGAGAAACAGGGCCGTATTACGGCGAAATCGACTAAAAACTATGCGTGATCTATGTGCGTAGGAAATATATTTAATTTGCGGGCAGGTAAACGTGAACGATGGAGTTTGAGGATTTTGTACGGTTTTTTACTCGCCCAAGAAATATTTAATTGAATTTGATGCGCTTTTGTTCTTGTTTCTTTTTGAAGTTATACTTCTTTGCGCCCGTTAGACACATTGGGATGGGATGTTGGTCGAGAAACCGCGTCACGCTCAAAAGGAAGAACAAATTTTTAAGAACTAATATAATAATAATAATATATATATATATATTGTTTTTCAGCGGCCGCCTAAACAAATTTGGATATTTTATTTATGAACCGCTTTTTTGAGTTATTTGGATAGAGGCACGTTTAGTTTGGTTAATGAATGGATCAGTCTACAGGTTTGAAAATGCACCACTAGATTCAAAGTCAAATATAGTTCTATCTACTTTTTAAACATCAATAACAGGCAAATCTGTATTCGTGACCAGTTCTGAAATGTATACGTCTGTACGGGCAAGAAAACACACGCATTTATCATTCATCATTCTATACTTTATTTAGTAACATAAAATATATGCACTGCATATATTGTGCAAAACAAAAAAATGCATGTATAATACTATAATATCATCATAATTTTTCAGCGGCCGCCTAAACAAATTTGGATATTTTATTTATGAACCGCTTTTTTGAGTTATTTGGATAGAGGCAAGTTTAGTTTGGTTAATGAGTTTATGGATCAGTCTACAGGGTGTGTTTTGAAAATGCACCACCCTAGATTCTTAAAGTCAAATATGCACGTTAGGGGGCACAAAAGGGGGCCCCAGTTTTTAAAAACATCAATAACATAGGCACACAGAATGGTTCCCCATGTATTTTTGGCTCCTGAAACCGATCCCGGGGTCCGTATAGCCCAGACGTTCCATATTTGCGCGCTACGGTAAAAAAAATGACCAAAATATAGCCGTTACCTGGAAATAACACTGTTAACAAATTTTTATGGAACTGCAACCCTACTAATGACGTTGACGTAGGAACATTGTGGCTCCTTTCTTTCTTTTTTAAATTTTTTTGAATTTTTTTTCATTTTATTTATTTTTTTGAATTTTTTTTCATTTTATTTATTTTTTTATTTTTCTTTATTTTTTTATGTCTATTCACTGTGCAATGCTACATGAAGACAATCCTCTTAAATCAATTCGATCCTGAATACGGTGAAATCATATGATTTTTTCTGACAATTTGAAATTTCTTAGGACCAATTTTCTGCCAATTCGTGGCCCTCAAGTGACAATTGGGATGTGCGAGGTCCTATCCAACAACTGATTCATGTTTGAACCCTTCAATGGCACGAGATAAAGCTTTGCGCTTATTTCCAGGTAATGGCCAAATTTTGGTCATTTTTTTACCGTAGGGCGCAAATATGGAACGTCTGGGCTATACCGACCCCGGGATCGGTTTCAGGAGCCAAAAATACATGGGGAACCATAGGTCGGAGCTCGGACACAACTTTTTTTATTTTTGTGTGCCTGTGTAATTATATTGGTTGAGACATGAAATCTTGCAAAAGAAAAATCTTGTTTTGTTTTGCAAAATAAGACAGGAATGTCTTTAAGTCTTGTTCTTGCTCGATTTTGCAAGATAATGTATTGTTTTGTCTTGTGCGAGAGACTTGTATGAAACCATAGGTCGGAGCTCGGACACAACATTTTTTATTTTTGTGTGCCTGTGTAATTATATTGGTTGAGACATTTAGTTTTAAATAATTAGGTATTTATCTAAGTGTTCTTTGTTGTCATTATTTATTAAATTTGTTTTATATAGTAAGTTTGTGGAAAATTAAGTCTCATTCATAATCCTTGAGTATTAAAAACTATCAATTTTTAACGGAGTCATATACGGTGTGTACAGTCTGTAGGATCCCACACCTTGATATGTGCAGGAGTCTGCATAAAATATAATTTTGGAAAAGTCCTGGTATGTTTCTGGCGCCCAATCAATCTAACTATTATCAAAAAAATTTAAAATCCAACACAACAATCCAAATATACAGAATTAACTATGACTCAGAGCAAATATTTAGGAGGCAGGTTTCAAAAAATTCCAAAGTTATTTAAAGCCGCCGCACGTTTGACGTTTACAGAGTAGACAACCAGCAACACAACGGTAAAATTCACTGTCATAATTTAATTCTTGTGTTTACGTTTTAGTTTATGAATAAAGGATCCCACAATATAGTTCGCCGGTTTGTTTTTTCAGGTTATGGGACAAGACTGCAAGGGTGTATTTACAGTTTTCTATTATCTGTTAGTACATACCTATTCCTTTCGTTCCATTTTCTTATAATAAATAAACATTTTATCTAACTGTAACTACGAGAAGTATGTTTTGTCGGTAGTGAGTAGATAGTTTTGCCAGTTTGTAACGAAATAATGAAAAACGAATGCAAAATAGTGGAGCTAACTGGATTAACTGTTACCTACCTATCTATCAGGTATTATTACTAATAAGAATGTTAATTTTTGTCGTTTCTGCATTTAGAAAAGCTGCAAAAGAAACGACCGCATAGTAGCTGGCATTGTTGATAGATGTAAGCTTTATCTTTGGATCTAAGTCATCGCAGTTGATGCGATCATGGGCGCTGACTTTCAGCAGGAAAAGAGGGTGTTGCCCTATTTTTTAAATATCGCGCTATAATTCTGGAATAATTTTTTTATTGTATTTTAGGCCTCCCTAAGCACGTGGTTAGTTTTGTACTTAGTCGTAGTTAACCCTGTATACATACATACAATAAAGCAGTAAATGAGAGATCAATCAAAATAATGTTTGACCAGTCGAAACAATTATGAGAGTATTATAACGGAAGAGAATTTTTTTATATTTTTTTCTTAAACCAACTGATAGACAGTAATTTGAAAGGCAACGGAAGGGAATTGCAAATTTACGGTATGTGGTAACTAAATGCTGTTTCAAATGTCGTAGTTTTATGTAAAGGAGGAGTTAAATTACCTTTAAATCGGGTGTTCAAATCGTGAACATCCGAAATCTGGTTTTATTATAGAGGTACTGAGGTGATTTGGAATGATTTTCATAAAAAGAGTAGCACTGCGATGTAGATGAGTGTTTTTCATATTTAGCCTTTGTATCCTTAAATTTATGTCTTACCGATTTTCATTTTTTAATACCTTAAATAAATCTAAGGCAGTTATTTAGAATTCGTTGAAATTCCGTTTTAAACAGTGATAAAATTAATGATTGAGATAGCAAAACTTTTGATTTTTCACTTAAGGTGTGTCTAGATTTAGAAAACATTTTTAAATTAATAATGGACGTTTTTAAACAGTTTGATATATATTTTTTACACCTAAGGTTTACTTAACTGTACATTATCAATACTTATTTAGAACCGAGCATTGTGTGCGGGAAAATGGGCGTTATTTGGAATTTATGTAGGATTTGTAGAATATTTATGCATTTCCTTTAGCCAAGTATTGAATTTTTTTCTACGTCAAGAACTAGGTGTTTTATTTAAATTATTGTATCTTTTAATTGTATGGGTTATTCTTCAAATAAAAAGGTAGTGTTACAAATTGACGTAGTCGTGATTTTATTAAATACTGCCAAGATTCGATATGGATAAGAAAAGAAAAACAGTTGAATGTTGCACCCAAACTGGTTGCCCTAATTAGGTATATTTTCTTATCCCTTTGTACCAAATTTCAGCTCATTCTGTTGTGAAACAACGACGCTAGGTGACATTTTTTAAAATCGTTATTTTTACTTTTTTCTCAATATCTTGGATCTGCATGGTTTATCTTAATGAGCCACGCTGTATGTTTTACGGCTTCCGAAATGTCAATTGTGAGCCACGAAACAGACCACCCAGTATAAGTGTGGCTATATTTAAGGGGCACCTTGTAGGAAGAGGTGGTGCTTGCCGATCGATACTCGGTACGCCACTGGCTCCCCCTATTAAGATATCAAAACTACATTCCTTTGGGCAACGCCGACGGTGCCGTTCACACTTTCCCAGAATAAGGCAAAATGGCCCCAACCCGCTCGATACTCTACGTGGACCGGCTTTTCGCCATCGAAAGGAAAAACCGCCGAAGACGACGACGACGCGCGTCCAATATGCGTTCGACGGGCACCTCCGAAGCCTCTCCAACGGCCCACCGGCGCTCATGGGGTCGACACGTATCGGATGCCGACCGCATACCAGCAGGTGGGTGTTCCTGCCCTGGGGCCCTCGAACCCGCCGTCCAATCCACGGCCGGGCCTCCCGTCTTGTTGATCTTGCACACCGCCGCATTACCGCTTTGTTTACGTGCATTTTTGTGCCCCAGAGCACGGGCGCGTATTCGCGTTGTTGTTGTCATACATGGGCCGTACGTCACGAGCACGGCTTCCATCTACATGGTGGTGATTCGTTTACCAACTTTAACAATAAAAGATTAATTTGGTTTCATGAAAAAATGTTCATATAAACGTAGGCCCTATCTTTTCTTATTTAGAAATTATACCTAGTTCTTTTAAGATAGCTGTTGCTTTGAACAGTAATAAGCAATACCCAACTAGTACCAAAGTAACAATAACTGAGACTACACTGTAAAAAATAATTACAGTTAAAATAGGTGAATATTATTTACCACTCATTATTGCTGTAATTTTCTTATCGATTGTGACTTTACAAATAAAATGAAAAATTACGTTGTAAATTTATTTTGCGGTGTAATTTTAGGTTTTGCAATTATAATATTACTTTTTATATATTTTTTGGTACCTATTAATAATATTGTGTGAAACTAACTACTCAGTGGGCAAAAGCCCCAACCTGCGTTGAATTACACCCACAATATCCACCCATATATTCCTTATTATTAGCTTTTGTAACATTTTTTACTATTTAAGAAAGGTATTTTAAGCTAATATGTATCAAATCTCCTACAATTCCTATCAATGAAGTCATATGTATGTTCTCTGATACCAAACATATAGGTATGCTATTGAACAATTCCACAGACAAAGCTCTATTCAATAATTATCTAAAGAAATTAATCTGTATAAATTTACTAACCTGCTTTAATGAAACACTCTATAAATATCTAACTTCACTTTTTGGCAGTGGGAACACGACAATTCCACCACACTGCCAAAAAGTGAAGTTAGATATTTATAGAGTGTTGTAAATATTGTAAGCCAAATTCTACACTATGACGTTATAAAAAATCGTCCATAGACGTATGTCAGAAAAGAAGTAATAAAAAAGAAATAAAATAACCCCTACCCCCTATTTCTACATTTGTTTTTTAGGTATCGCTTACAATAATACTCTCGAGGGTGTGGTTAATAACAAGAAGTATATTTTTTTGTTACTGTATTTTAAGCTAATATATGATCAAATCTCGTACAATTCCTATCAATGAAGTCATATGTATGCTCTCTGATACCAAACACATAGGTATGCTAATGAACAATTCCACAGACAAAGCACTATTCAATAATTATCTAAAAAAATTAATCTAGCTAAATTTACTAACCTGGTTTAATGAAAACACTATAAATATCTAAGTTCACTCTTGAAAATGTGGGAACTCAAAAATTCAACCACAATAGATGAGATCTGACCTATTTCTGCATTTTTAGGATTGCTTCTTCAGGTGGCCTCCTTTAAGTTGAGTCAAATATCTAACTATAAAAATTATTATACCAATAAATTAAAATTATTTGAAATTAAATATCGACAATGTCAAAAGTGAACCTGTCAATGAATTTAGACGTCATAACGACCTACTTAATTAATAACAAAATTTTACCTTTTATTTAATCGTTTTTTATATATTTTTAGGTGTTAACAATATTACTAACTAACTAACTACTCTGTGGGCTAAAGCTTTAGTCCACAGAGTAGTTAGTTTCACACAATATTGTTAATACCTAAATATATATATAAAAAGAAGTATATAAAATATCAAACTATTACGTGAAAATCTGAAGAAATTATAGCGAAAAAGACAAATTTAAAAGTGGAATTTTAACACTGTATCTTTTAAGGGAGGCATTTTTGTATATAGATATGTAGGGTCATATTTTACCGCCAAAAATACGCAGTTAAGGGGATGGGGCTTTTCTGTTACACCATGTATATTATGTAAAAGACTATAACAAAACATTGAAATTTCCACCCATTTCTATCAGAGTTCCATTTCTGATGTAATGTTTGCACTATAAGATTACGAAAACGAAAGACAGCATGAGTTGAGCAAGTGCCATGATTTTATATTTTTTTATGATTTCCTTTATTTTTGTGATTATATAGTAGTGATAGTAAGAGAGGCGATTGGCGATAGCGGCAAATTAAGTTCGTTCTTATACGTAGCGGTAGACATTAGACACCCTGTAGACGTGGCGTGGATCGGGTGCAAGCTGTCGATCTGGGGTTAGAGAGTCCAAACGGCGGCAGCAGAGGTTGGCTCGCACCTGCCAGGGGCAGATGTGCGCTAATGCGCCGTCCACATTGTTATTTCGGCGGAGACGAGGAGGACGCGACCCCGCCACGTCGGAGGGTGAAATTTGTAAACGTATCTCTGGTGCATAAGGAATTCGTTTAGGTGGAGGGTAGGAAAACGGACCTATTTTTATCTTGGAAGGCCTCTCTGCTTTCTCTTAGGTACCTGAAGTCATCGAAAGGGGTGCGTTGCAGCGAAATTATTTTGACTATTTTTACTCATGTTAAAATGTTCACATAATCTGACCAATCACAAACCAAAGACGGCTTGTATTAGCGCGAAAACACCAGCTGTCTTTCAATTCTGATCGGTTTATCAGCTCTGTGTTTTCAACGACGTATCAGATATACAGGGTGTCCCAACATAGAATCCTATCCTCCAATTATTTATAAGTACGCCTATGCAGCTTTTTTTTGAAATATCAAACGTAGACTTTTCTTCTGATCATGTTACCTTTTTTGTAATTTTTTGTTTAAATGCCTCGTTTTGGAGAAAAACGGCAATTTGTAGTGCCCATTAATCAATCATTCACTACCATTTTTAAGTGAAACTGAAATTTTGTGGATATACCTGTTATTAAAATAATACCTGTTATTAAAATACCTTGGCAACTTAGCAAATCGTAATACTGAATGAATATTTGCTAATTAAAATAAAAAGAGAATATCTTTTAAAATATAAGGTTTTCGCTACTTAAAAGGGCACGTACATGTGTGAAGGGTAGGCAAGTAGTAATTAATAAATTATTTTATTTAATGTTATTTAGGTAAAAAGTTATTATGTTGATCGTTCATTATTAGCAATTATTCATTCAGTAAGTATTACGATTTGCTAAGTTGCCAAGGTATTGTAATAATAGGTACATCCACAAAATTTGAGTTTCACTTGAAAATGATAATGAATGATAGATTTATGGGCACTACAATTTTTTTCTTCAAAACGGAGCATTTAAACAAAAAATTACAAAAGAGATTTAAATGATCAGAAGAAAATTCTACGTTTGATATTTCAAGAAGAAGCTACATAGGCGTACTTAGAAATAATTGGAGGGGATAAAGGGTACTGCATCCCTCAGTTACCTCCATTCACCCTTCGATTTTTTTCACCAAAATTACATGATAAGTATGCCGGGTAAAGATAAAAGTACGTGTGTATCTTACAAAGCAATGGGATTATTAACAAAAATAGTTTTTTAAAATGTAACTTTAACATCCTGTATATTGAAACAGGGACGCCCAAATAAAAAAATGGCATGAGGAAAGGCATTATTTTTGTCCAACGAATATGTGGTTAATGGTATGGCCTTCTATTTTGGGACACCCTGTAGATCGCAAAGCAAAGTTTGACAGTTCGACAAAAAATAATATAATTAGATGTATAAAATAGCAACGGAAACTAGTATTCATTGTAAACGACTGGGCATTCAATGTGTGGAAAGTTGATGTAGTGATTACAAGGAAAGTGTTATTAAAACCATATGGAACAATACAAATGTAGTAACTCTTTGCACGATCGAAGAAAAAATTGGTTTAATTAATTGTCATAACATATTTAATATATGTACAATCTTTAAAAAGATGCAGCCGGCGTTCCTAAATGTAAATCTATTGTATTGGGAAACAGCAAGTCATAATCTACCGTAATGTATCTTTACTAGGGTTCATTTTAATGATTACATTGCAAGTCAGGACCGTACTTGGGATTTCTCACTGACGGCATGCGCAAATAGGACGAAACAAGAGATTGGAAAGCCCAATATAGTCGATAGTGCTCTCGAAAAGTAACGAATAAATTCAATATTTTTCAAATTGAGCAGTTTTCGACAAGATCCCCTGGCACGTCGATTTTGTTTTTAAAAAAGGCACTTTTCGACATACCCATGTTTGTAACGTCATCTTTGTTCGAGATATGACTCCATCAACATTTTTTTTTAAATAGCAACCCTCAATTTTGACCATACCATTTGAAAGAGCGTGTCATTCTACATACATACATCATGAAAAATTATGGTGTTATATTTCAAGAAAATAATGTTTAAAGATGTTTAAATTTAATTTGCCTAGCAGCAAGGGGATGTACTCGAGCGCATACAGGCCGATGCACCGCCGGCCAACCTTGGACGGGTGCAGGAAGGCCGCGCGGGGGCGCCAGATGCTCGGCAGCTGCTCGACGGCGGCACGAGCCCCCAGCTGCCCTAGGTGACGGTGACGATGCACCCGTCCTTCAATGCGGAGTCGAAGACCCTCAGCTCCGCACCGGGATGGTTTTCTACCTGCCCGGGACGGAGGTCGAGGGTAGAGAACTGTGAGAGCCTCCGAAAAGTTCGACGTCATCGGGAGGATGGGGGCCACATATGGGGTTGTCGACTGATTTATGAGGCTGTGCCGAATGGGCGGGTGCGAGCCGGGTGTTAATTTAATGCTTTTATCCACAATCAGCTTATAATTAGTAGATCAATCGACTTACCTGTAAGGAAGTTTGATCATAATTATATGAGCAATTTCGTCGAAGAATTATAAATTTAACTACTTGTAGTTTGCACTTTTCAAACTCACCCGGTACGTACTTTAAAGACAAAAAAACCCTTATCTCTGTTACCACACATTCCCAACACGCTCTTACTATCATTGTATTTTCCTATCTAGATCGCCTAGGGTGGGAATTTTGGGCGGGAATTTATAATTCTTCGAAATTGCTCATATAATTATGATCAAACTTCCTTACAGGTAAGTCGATTGATCTACTAATTATATTTCGCAATTTCGTCTCGAATTATAAATTTAACTACTTGTAGATGTTGAAAGAATTATAGGCGATCTAGTGTGCAGACAGAAACTTTATATCCTGCATCTTACATATTGACCAGTTATCGTTCTTTTGATAATTAAAACATTTTTATACTGCTTTATATATGTATATACACAAATATACATACCTATATATTATATATCAAAAATATATTTATATTTAGCGTCTACCTGCATTTTTAGTTATATATTAATGCATAAAATATATATTGATTCCGTGTGACAGTAAATGCATCCACAATAATGGAATGAGGGGATTTCATTTCTACGTGCATTGCAAACACGTCTATTTCAGGCTGTTTGAACATGTTACATAATATTTCCAAAAACCCGTTTGAACTTTCGGTTTCTATTCTTAAACACCGAAATACTGTTATGTATTTTATTATTTTATATTTATTTGTTTTTCCGGGTACACTAAAGGAAATATGTTTAGCCTTTAATAGACATTGTTTAATCCCAGCAAAATATCTGCATTAAATAGACTCAACTGGGACCCATTATTTTATTACAGTAGTTTTTGCAACTTTTGACACTAGCAAAAATGTATATTGCAGCTGACAGTCTTTCATCCTAGGTAACTTTAGTCAGTAACTGTATAGCTACTATTATGAATTCTAGTTCATTTATCCTTTGTCTCCAAATTTTCATTTTACTGTAAAGAAGTTACCATCATTGATTATATAAGTTATATAACTCAATGGCATGGTATATGGAAGATACCTACAGTTTGAACAAACTCGACTACCACTCGCCCTTCAATTTTAGCTCTTTTAATAGCAAACAAAAATTCGTTAACGTTGATGGCTAATGAACACTGTCACATGCCCTATTCACACTCTCTCATGTATCATGTATATATTATTGCTTTTTATATAACTTACTTCGCATAATGTATACATATCACAAAATAAATATTGTTGGTTATATTACCTATATTGGTAATAATATATTTTTTAAGGTCTTGTCCATCCGTTCTTCCTGTTGTAATGTTGAGCATAAAATGGCTATGCATTCGCGCATTTGTAAAGATTAGCCACGAGATAGATATTATCTATATTGGTAATAATATATTTATTAAGGTCTTGTCCAGTCCGTTCTTCCTGTTGTAATGTTGAGCATAAAATGGCTATGCATTCGCGCATTTGTAAAGATTAGCCACGAGATAGATATTACCTATATTGGTAATAATATATTTATTAAGGTCTTGTCCAGTCCGTTCTTCCTGTTGTAATGTTAAGCATAAAATGGCTATGCATTCGTGCATATGTAAAGATTACCCACGACGCGCTAACCAAATATAGCTTTGTTTCACAGCTTGAAGCCTTTCAGCTACAGGTAAATTATTATTATTATTTATATATATGCATATACATATATATCTATATCCTACTACGCACCTACTTTAACCGTTAATAAGTAGTCATTTACCTACTCATTAAGTTATCTAGTTACCTTTAGTAAAAGTAGTGATAGAAAATACGTCTATTCAACCTGAGAGTCTATTGTTTTAGCAAAACTCCGACTGAATGTAATAAAATCGGGCAAATAAATAAATTATTCTTGGTACATGCATTGCAGTACTAACAGAATATTCCAACGATGATAAAGATTATATTAGCAAACTTTTTTATTGTTCGATATCTCTCAGTATATTGATGTAGAATGCATATATCCCTATTTTTCTTATTTCACACCATTCCCATATCTCTTTCCCTACGTTATTATTAAGCTTTATCTGTCTACACACAGTACACAGTCCCCATTAGGTTATTACAAGAAATAGCAATTGTGTTATCGATTTGCAATAACTAACATTTTTTGAAAATGATTTTTGAGCATTGAAAACTGTTAATAATTCTTAGGACAATATGTAAAGCCCATGTTGTCTTCACCTCCTGCTCTCCCCCTACAAGGGAGGCATCTAAATAGATTTCTAGAGTTGAATATAGGATTTTATCTTTTTTTTTTTTTCTCTCCATAAAAGTTATTCGTTATATTTGAGATACCTACGTATATATTTATCGAAATATCCTCTATTATATATTTAAGAGCAAAATATTTTTCTCTTTCGAAGGTCTTTGTATACCTTCCATCCAGAACATTACTGCAGAACGAGCTGCAACTAACGTTCCTCCAAAACCTAACCACTCTCTAATTTTACAGCAGGTGTGATTTCAAATTTTTTATTTTATTTATTCATTTTATTTTTTATATATTCTTTGAAATGTCCTCTCTTTCTGTCAAGGGGAGTGTAAAGTTATTTGTATTATAAATAAAGCTTAGACCTTACAGTCCCGATTAGGTACAAGCAAAGCTTGACTATTTTTATTAATATTTTTATCGTTATAAAATAAACATTCTGTTTGATATTTTCCATTTATTAAAATATCATTTAAATATTATGTGCAAGTAATTGTACCTAAGACCTTAAAGGTTATAATAAAGGTATTAAGCATGTCCGTAAACACATAAGGTGCGTACAGAGACGAAAAGTAGTGTTGGATGGTAGACAAAAATTGTTGCAAAAATTTGGAAAACCTTGTCTTGTCTTGCAGAAGAAAACAAAAGTTTCTATAAAGCCTTGTGCTTGCTTGATTTTTCAACATTATGTCTTTTATATTGTCTTGCGAAAGGTCTCGCAAATTTGCATGATTCTTGTGAGACTTTTGCATAGAAATCAGAAACATGAAACTTTATTACCTATCTAATAACAGTGGTAGTTACTTTCGGTCGGACATGGTGCCGCTCGGAACTTACTTAGCTCAGATATTGGTCGATTGGTAAACGTTATAAAATATAGAAACGGCTAGTTTTACATAATAAATAATAATAATAAGCAATGGACGAGATAGGCGTGCCAAATCGGAGCTCTTTCAGTCAACTGGCACTATAATTAGTTGTATTCAGCAGAGCTACACCTAAGCACCTTGAATTTTAATTTTATATGCTTAATTCTTTTAAATAAAGAATATGCCTACATTAGAAATGCAATGTGTGTTTATTTAGTCACTTATTTATTTATTTATTTCAACTAACGTTCATTTAAATTTCACCCCAGACCTTCTAGCAATATTTCTTGCCAAGTCTAGTCTTGTCTTGCGGGACCAAGACAAAATCAAGACCAAGATGTCACTGCTAGCCAAACAGTTACATTAATATTTCTGTTTTATAGATGTTATATAACACTATGCGTTCTTGAGATCATTGCTTTAGGATTTATTTTTAATGTTGTATTTATTTTATTTTTAAGACCTCTGTATAAGTAAAATTCAATATTGAGTGATAACCCTCTAATCTGGGGTGGGGATTTAACGATTATAAACCTAAAAGTCCCACACTCTTTGATAGCAAATATGAAGAAATAAATTCACCTCCTGTCTCCAAAAGTTGGTTAATAACTTCTATCTAGCAGTTTCACTATTGTTTACCTGCTTCAGATTTACTTGGGTCCTCACTTTATTATTACCATTACATCAGCACTTAATCCAGGTGTGTCCCTACACCTCAGATTTTGCTTTGGAACTCCTCCATGTGGAAGTCGTCCTATGAGGTTGAATCTAATCGATATGTGTATAGAAAATATGAATATGTATTCATCTATAAACAACAGTAACAACAGTCCATTAGACGTTGTATCTAAATGTATGTATAACTCTATACATTTCATTATAAAGATATTGAAGGTTAATTAAAATTATGTGTGTTGTGTGTAATATTAGCTTTTATTATTAGCTATATGAGTCATATCTACTTTTCTTGATTCACCCTATATTATATGTTTATTAATAGTTTTAAAAACTTTTATGAGAATACTCCTATTTTATATTTTTATCGGTACAGTAATTATTAAAAACTGTTGGAGCAAAAAACTTGCGAACTTGACAAAAACTGTCAGTTCTATTTACTTATTGCATTATTGATTCCTTCTATTTAACATTTGGGGATATTATAACTCATATATAATTTTACATTTACTCAGTAGATTAACCCTTTAATTATTTACTTACTTGCATGTCCGGATACATATGTACAGGGAGTTAGAAAGTATATGCAAGTCATGTGACTGCGAATTAAAGTTCACACATATGTGGAACGTACTTTCGTGTTATATGAGAGTTCATGTGAACCTCGAACAACAGAGAGGAATATATATATATCCTTCTATAAACTGCCCCGATGAGTATGTAGAGGAGTTAGGAAGTATATGCAAGTCATGTGACTGCAAATTAAAGTTCTGTGGAACGTTCTTTCGTGTTATGTGAGAATTCATGTGAACCTCAAACACCAGAAAATAATACATCCTTCCATTGACTGATTTCTGAAAAAAAAAGAAAAACGGAAAATCTACATACTTGAAGAACTTGAGCATTTTTCTAAATTTCATCTTCAGATTTTCACTTTTATGCCCATTCAATTTTACAACAGTGTGTCATATAATAACGGTGGCAGAAGCGTTATATTGCAACTTCAACCATGTTTTCCTGCGAGATTTCCTATTTCGCACTATTTCCGACACCAATAAACACTTTTTCACTCTGTCTCTCTTATTTCACGTCGTAGCCGGGCCGGTACGAAAAATACAATGATAGTAAGAGCGTGTTGGGAATGTGTGGTAACAGAGATAAGGGTTTTTTTGTCTTTAAAGTACGTACCGGGTGAGTTTGAAAAGTGCAAACTACAAGTAGTTAAATTTATAATTCGAGACGAAATTGCGAAATATAATCACATATTTGAACCGTCTAAAGTGATACTCTTTCTAATTTTGATATACACTCACCGGCAAAAAACTGGCCACTAAAAACTAGCCCCAATTTTAAAGTTGACTTAAAAACAGAGATAATGTCGTGATTAATAAAACAAAATGTTCACAAAAGATACAGTGAGACTCCAGTTAGCAACAGCGACTATAACTGCTACACCCCACAGGGTGTTACAAAGTTCAGGTAAAAAACTTCGCCTTTTTGTTGCGCTCCGTATATATACTGAAATTAAATTCCGAATAACAATTTCCGTTATGACATTCCTTCCTGAGAAATCAATGTACAATTCACCAAAATCAAATTTTAAAATTGGGGCTAGTTTTTAGTGACCGGTTTTTTTTGCCGGTGAATGAACATCTTTTGTTATCGAAACAAGTGTCAAAACGTCCTACTTTATGTAACTAGTTATATAATGTATAAACCATTTTGCAACTGGTTACGAGAAAAGTTCGTTATGTCACTAATTGCAAAAAAAAAATAAACAAAATACAACAGAAAAATAATAAAGTAAATTATATTTAAGTCAGTAATTTTATATATAACACTTTATTAATTATTATTTCATTATAAATATTCCGTGATATGTTATTGGTATTACTCGGTTCTCCAAGAATATCACCGGAAATTGTTTTTTTATTTTCTATAGAATTTTCAACATATCCTTCTGCAACAGAATTTGACTTCCAGCCGCCGTGTTGTTTTATTTTTAAAATATTGGCCCCAGAATCTGCAAGTAAGGTGGTCGAAGATCTTCTGAAACAGTGCCCCGTGAATAATGCACAATTCGGCAAACCAATCATTTGAGCAATCGTAACTGGCCAATAGTATTGATTCGTACTGGTTGTACGCCACATTTACCATTTCTATATCTGACAAAGAATCTATTGTGTTTATTTTCCGTTCGTAGGTTTCTATATTTCCGGATAAAGTCAACGAAGTTTAGTCCTTCTATATCTCCTAGGGTGATTACTAATTCACGAATGACTCTAGTTTTTGTATTTGGAATATTTAGTCGAAAATACGTCTCATCTGTAACATCTTCAACACGTTAAAATGTTAATTCTGACTTCCGACATGCACCGGCTATTCCCACAACCCAAAGCAAAAACTGCGGATTAGTAAACTGACGACTAAATGAAGCAATTATTAGTTCCCTTAGCCATTAAAAAATTATTGTCATCCACCTCCGTAAAAAACTTCGCAATATTTTCTTTTGAAAAAACTTTAGATTTTTTAGAAGTGGTATCCATCATACTGCCTTTTATAAAATGCTATCAAACTGTTGTATGTTTAATGTCTATACCTTTTTTTAAAGACAGCTCAGTTCTCAACATGAAGTACTGTGTCCATGGCGTAGAAGCCTGCAAATTCTTCTTACCTTCAAGATATGGCAATAGTACTTTCTCATTGACGTGTTGTACCTTCTTCTGTTCACGACATTTCTCAAATTTCATAAACCAAGCCGTAACTGCTTTGGATTTTTCAAGAATCAGTGAACATACGGCATTACTTGCTGCTTCTTTGCTATCGCTCGGTATATCGTCAGAATCTGAATGTAAATCACACATTTTTCCTAATAAATGGTAATAGTAACGATGAGCTTTACAGAATAATTTTCTTGGATTTTTCTTGCAATATCAAGTTTGTTAGATATGGACTCCTCAACATAACTTTCTGCTACATAGAAGCTCTTCCATCCACCATGCCGTTTAATGGTTGTAAGATCAGCACCTCTATTGGGTAATAAAGTTGTTGAAGTGCGCCTCATACAATGGCCAGTATATGCTTCTGGAATGAAGCAACTACTGAGGGTACCTTCGCCAATGTGTTGATTCCAACAGACTGAGAAGTACATTTTTGATTGGTGTATCATAAAAAGAATCTATCTTGTGTTAACCGAATTGGGCGCAGAGAAATACATTTTCTGCATATTTCAACAGCATTCACGCAAAATACTTCTTCTACAATTGTAAATTTTCTTGAAATGTTCGTCTTGGTGGCAGGTATTCAAACAAGTAGGTATAACTGCTAACGTCCTGTATCAAATTTTTCAATTCGCAGCATCGACAGGCACTAGCAACCCCCATTATTAGTGCAATCTAAAATAATTCAAAGTTCACTATACAGGGTGTTTCAGTTCGAGTGAATCAAATTTTAACCACAGATAGAACTCGATAAGTAATTAAGAATTGCCTTATAAACCAAGGTTCTATGTCTCACCGTTTTCGCTCTACAGGGCCGTATTGGTCGGTTTTTACATCATATTATTTATGATATCTCTGGTATGGTTGTAACAATTTGATTCAAATCTGGTATGATGTTAATACTTACGAATATCTATAATTTACTGCAAATTTTACAAATTTTTTGTAGGTCAGTGGCGTAGAAACGGGTAGGGGAGCGGGATTTTTTTGCCCCAACTTCTACGCCAATGACCTAATACTTATTTGGGGTAAATTTTTAGATTTCTTGGACAATTTGGCATAATACTTGTTTGAAATCGGTAAAGTATCTGGTTCTGCCGAAAATCTTAATAATGTGGGAGGCCGTTCTTCTGATAAGGAATCAAGTTTAGTTCAGTTTAGCAGTTATTAAATTACCGATTTCAAACAAGTATTATGTCATTGTCCAAGGAATCTAAAAATTTATAAAGAGATATTACCTTAATCATTAAATATTCTTTATCGGCAGTCCAAGTCAAAAGTTTTCAATCTGTACTCTTTTCCAATACCGCAGCTTTTTTGCTTTGTATCCTCTCGATTCAATCTTCAAATAAGCAGTAAGTGTGTTTCCAATATTGGATCGGTCAGTGGTCGCGTGTAGGCATTAGTACTAGAATCGAGGTGACTATATCGCTGTGGGTTCGACCCCCGCAGCCGGTAGACCGTATAAAAGCTATATTCGTGAAGAAGATTGGCTCCCTCTCTGCGGGTATGGTAGGGTGCAAGAATGTTGGCTTGGGTGAATGGGAGAGATTGATACCGGTTGACATTTGACTGTCCCCCTAATTAATGTGGTTTTCCAAGTTTACCTCATTCCTGCACTGAATGGTGGTTAGGGCCTACCAACGTCGTTGCTGGGTGCAAATGCGGCCTGCTTAATAATAATATGGAGCCCCCTCTCCCGCACAAGTTTTCGACTTCTGGGCTAATCCTCGTGATTAGAATGAGAGGTAGAGATATTATTATTATTATATCTTGTTTATATTTTCCAATATCTATATTTTGTAGACCTTTATAATGACCTTCAATATCGAATACTTCGATCACATAGATGAAATTGCATATTTTTTCATCAAATTTAAAAAATAGCATGACTTCTTCATTTATTGTTATTACTCTCCGTTTTTCCCTCCATTCTTAAAATTCGGCGAACACTATTCCGTAATATTCCTTGGATTTTGCTGGCAATAAACGGAAATTTACTTCTTGAGCTGCTTCGAAAACAGCCCCTTTTTTACCAAATTCCGATAGAACTGTTTATCAAATAATTGATAATAAACAACGCACCTAGCAACCAGTAGGTATAACAAAACCCACCATGTTTCATTGAGCCCTAAGAAACATCAAGTCGTGAGAATATTTTTTTAATAAATTCCAATAATTCTGACCCCACAAATATGATTGTGATGTGATTGTGGATAAAACGTTGTATTGCATTCGGCTTTTAATTGATTTTTATCGACTTAAGGATATTAAACGCTCGAATTACGTTTTCGCGTTTAAATATTATTGCGTGGATAAAATGCTACTTAAAACAAAGAAATAACTATTATCTTAGGAGAAAGTAAGGGTTGATAGTTCTGGCGTACAATTTATGTTAACACTTTTTGAATGGTAGGTATTGCAGTTTCCTACACTAAGAAGAAAATTGGTAGGTAAAAATACAATTGTAGCAGTTCATACATAAAGTTGTCTGAAAACCAGTCACTAGTCACAAATGAACCGGTCATCTAACTGTGACTACCAGGAGTGCATGCACTTAGCGACTAATTTTTGTATTTAATGACGATTTTGGTTAATTTTAATGTAGATTTAAAAAATATACATTTACTTCATGTCAATACTGTGATTTGAGCATTGACGGTACAATATTTCTAAAGCTATTCCGAACAGTCGGCGTCATAAGAATTTTTCTACGTCCATTTCGGTAGAAAATGTACACGTACACTAACACTAGCTAACGACATTAGTTTAAATGTTAATTTTCACTTACATTTTGTATCGGTGTTGAATTTATAAGTATAATAATAGAAACCTTAGTTTGGTGGGGTCGATTCGATATACAATATAGTAAATGACAGACAGCTGCATCAGTTTCTGCATTTTGCTTGGCGTTGAAATCGATTTGATTGTATTTTCCAGGAGGTCAGTCGTAGAAAGTGTATTATTTTTATAAAAAAAAACTAAGAATTTTGGTGAAATATTAACAAAATTGTACTCCTTTTATACGGTAATGCCATGAACGTACTGTTGTATGTTTCCTAACTTAGGTATATTAATGTATATCTCAGTTAATAACGAAATAAGAATCGTAGGGACATGTGCCGTCTATCGGTGGGTAATTACCGATAACCGGGGCCTTAATAGAAATAAAAGAGCGGCGCACGGCACGTGACAGGAAGTACGCCGCCCATGATTGCACCGGCCGGCCACCTGGTGCTCTTCTCCTGCCCTTCGTATCCTGTCTTCACGTAGACGCTTATACAGACCCTTAAGTTCGGTCGTATACATGCATTGCTACATTTGTCTCTATATAGTATGGATGATAGTTTTGACATCTTGCCTTACTTTTTCGAAGACAAGACCAAGACAAGACAAGACTTGACAGCTCAAATTCCAAGACAATACAAGATTTTAAAAAAAATTCTTGCGAGACAAGACAAATATTGCTACGAGAGGTAATATCTGTGGGAACATTAGCTGAAAAAAATATTGCATCTTTCAGAGTATACTCTGACACACTCTCGATGAGAAGGAATCTCAATATCCAAAAACTAATAACATATCGGTATATTCTGCACTGGTGTATTGTATATATGTATTTCCTATAGAACGGTGTCAACCTATCAAATTTTAGCAAAATCGCATAAGGCGTTTTAAATTTATAACAAAAAAAGCGATTTCAAAATTGCAACTTCAGGGTCGTAAGTTTAGCTAAATCGACTTATTTTGAGCCGCACTGTATCTGGTCGCAGTGTTGCCATATTTTTATAGATCATGGTCGCCAATATATCCGGGCCAAATATAGGTTGCGTTCAGCGAATGATCGGATCAATGAAAAGCGTTTAGCGAATGATTCGACCAATGAAAATCGTTCAGCTAGTAAATATTTCGAGGCTCAGCCCAATCAGCTGATTGGGAATATTAAACGGATTTGAGCAGGTTCCTCCGTCGACGACTTCAGTAGCCAAATTTGTTGCCAGTATCCAAAAACAAATTTCTGTCGCCAAATCAAATGTTTTTGTAGCCCAATTGGCTATAAGTAGCCACATCTGGCAACACTGGATGTCAAACTCAAACACAAGAAATTGTCTCATCTTCTTCTTCTTCTACATTTGCCACATTTTCCTAAAAAGTCATTAAATATCATGCAACAAATTAATTATTATTACTTACTGTTTTTGTTTAGAAAACAAGTAGTGAGAAACTTCCTATTTCCTTTATATTTTGTTGGCAAATATTTGGTAAATTGTCAACGTCAAGTTTCCTGTCAAGGATGTCATCTGGTCGAGCGTTGTAAAGACCTTTTAGGGACACCTTGTATAATTTGGCGGATGCGCCGGTGACGGTATAAAGTTTTTGAAGAACTGCGTATTCTTTTCTCTCATGGTCTTGAGACAGCCGTTGCGAAATCTATCAGCAGATGTCGGCCACTTTGTCATTTTCCTCAATTGTATTTTAGAGATATACACCAACATTATGTTTTAGTATCCAGGCAACCCACCCCGCGCTTTTCGACTTAAAGGTCAATTTTATCGTTTGGTGGAAGAAATACGAAGAAGTTACATTGTAAACCACTGCGTTTAATGGGTTCGTCAGTCTGCAGATAAGTCGGAAGAGAGAGAGAAAAAAAGGAACAAACGAACCTCGACGGCAGTCACGGACCCCGGGCCGCAGCTGTCCCCGATTTCGTGCACAACAAGAAGACGAAGGGCAGGTGCGCCCCCTGCTTATTCCAAATCATTGCCGGCCGGGGCAGGTGGCGGCCATCCTCGTGTTTTGGTACGTGCCGACGGCCTCCTTTACCTCTCGGCCGATTTCGATGCTCCCCGGAGGCGAACACCCGGTGGCCGGTACGTACGAGGACTGGTCGAAAAGATCCAAGGCCGATTTTTTTATAATCGGGAAGTTGCATGAATTTTATATTGGTTTGTAATGTAGCGTAATTTTTCAAACGTATTGAAATGTCAGAATATGTGTTTGATGGCAACGAAAACACGTAGCCGAAAACGCGATAACATGGTGTAAATACTGTGTAAGCAATGCCATAATTGCGGTATTGTTAAACGTGACTTATTCCTTTGTTTACGCATAGTCTGTAGCGAGCATTAAAATAGATGTGGGGAAATAATTATTGACACGGATTTGCTAACTCGACTTTTCTTTTACCAGAAAAACAAACAGTTAATGTTTACTGATATTTGTTAAACACTCTGTACACTATTGAATACTAATTACAACTCAACTAAACACTATTTCACTTTAAAACTCCAGGAAATTTCCAACTAAACACTCCAATTCAAGACTGACTGACTCGGCCGTTTCTTCTTTTATAGACCAAACGAATATTCCAGATATTTTCTAGCAGTTCTAGATCCATTTCTCGAACGAATCTCGTCGATTCTCAATATTCCAGTCGCGCCTCGATATACGGCATTTGTTTGTTTACCAGTATCGCGTAGGGGCGATCGGGGTAATCTAGCGTTTGGCGATACCACAGTCGTCGAATTGGGTGCGAGCAGGGCAAATTCAGTGACATTTCTAAAAATTTTTTAAAAATGTATGCATGACTGTTCAATTTTAATGTTTTAACAGATTTGTCAGTTATATATACAGGGTGTTCCGATTTATTTGGAACAAATTGAAACCGTAGATAGAATAAGCAATTTTAATAGGAAAACTTTATATGAACATGGTCTTTTTCTCTATCAGTAGCGGAGTCACGGGGGGCTAACGTTTCAAACAAATACATTTATTTTTTTTATTACCATGTTCGTATTGCACACAGAGCCTCCAAATTTGATACATGAACTGCTCAACTAGTCTCGGATATTATACAAGTTCATTTTTTAAAATATTTATACAGGGTGGTATTTTTTCAAGGTTATGCTATCATTGAACCCTTCAGAAATTTTTTCTTGTAGGTCCCTGGTAAAGTTTGAAATATTTCTTACTCGCTTGATTCATTGTCTAAATTTCGTTTCTCTTGACTTTTGAATGTATTCTTGTAAATTTTCTTGTGAAACGTTAATTTTCGTGTATCGAGCGAAATTATCAAAAAGTATCATATTTGAATATTACGTACGATAACGCCACACGTTTACAGAATCAGAGTAGGTAACGTAGGCAACTAGCAACACGACCGTAACATTTCGAGTCAAGTCATAATTTAATTCCTGTGTTTACCATGTGTTTACGTTGTAGTTTTGTGTTCTTCAATTTTTAGTGCTTTTTTTAATTTTTCAACGTTTTATAGTTATTAAATAAAGAAATTTGTGTTGGGTGCAGATACTTTCCCACAATATAGTTCGCCGGTTTGGTTTTCTAGGTTATGGGACAAGACTGCGGCGGGTACATTAAAAGTTTTCCATTATCTATTCCTTTCGTTCGATTTTGTTATAATAAATAGGTATTTTATCTAGCTGTACCTACAGAAAGTGTTTTACCGGTAGTGAGTGGTTATAATGAATGACAATGTTGGTGTTTTGCCAGTTTGTAATGAAATAATGAAAAACTAATGCAACCTATCTACCAGGTATTATTAATAATAAGAATGTTAATTTTTGTCGTTTCTGCATTTAGAAATGCTGCAAAACGACGACCGCATGGTAGTACATATTGTTGAGAAATGTAAGTTTTATCTATGGATCTAAGTCATCTGAATCGATGCTTATTATAGGCGCCGACTTTCCGTAGAAAAAGAAGGTTTTGCCCCATTTTTTAAATATTCTGTTATTTTATTTTTCGGAAAGTTGAAGGAATAAAGTGTTGAAATTATTCATTTTTGATTTCAGCAAGTTAAGCTCTACAAGAATCCGAGGGGAAAATATAGGGGTTCTATTTAAAAAAATATCCGATGACGTCATCACGCGAAAACAAATGAACGTCGGAAATGCGTTGGTATAGAAAAAAGAGTATTTTTAAAAAGCAAAATCGACGGGTCCGAGGAAATTTCATGAAACTTCGTTGTTTTAGAAATAATGAATTTATTCCATACTTTTCTTCCACACTGTATATTGGTTATGGTTGAAACAGTGCAACCACGCTAAATTGGGGAACCGGATGATGATCTGGAACTTTTTGATCGGACCTCGTATGTGGTATCTTCGCCACCTAATAATGGGGCAGATGTCGGCCCCGTTATCGACTCTCGATCAGAGGCCGCGGACTTCGCGTCCAGATTTTTCAAACGAAAAAAGCGCCGACGTAATTTGTGGCTTCCGCTCATCAGGTCCCTAATGAATATGTAAATGTCCTCATTTCGACTTGTACCGGGCCCTCCTCATTTTTCTTCTTGACGTAGATAGAATTAGCTTGGGAGGACAGGGGAAACGGGCGACTTGTTATATTGCTGATGTCGCGTGGGGTTCGGAAATAATATTGAGCTTTAAAGTTGAAAGTCGAATATAAGATACATTGTTATTTCACGGCTATTTAGAGTAGTCCCATGTAACTTATTTTTTGTTGTGGTTAGTTCAAAAGTTTAAGTTCGTTTGATAATTTGCAAATTATTAAATTGATTTACATTTACTGTTAATTTATTACGATTGGTATGTATATATAATAAACAAATCGTTTATTCAGAAGAAACAATGTAAGTATTATGTAATAATAAGCCTGAAAATAGTATTTAGAAATTTAGTCTGGCCACACCATCATAAAACGATCGCCGCCACAGCGTAGACCTGTGACGTCAGACGCCATTCAAACGTGTATACGTACTATACTGCTTTATATATGTATACGATTTCCACTTTTGGACAACGCAGTACATACTAGATGTGGCAATTTAGTTCCGGGAATTATATTTCGCCAAAATTTTATTATCGACCTTCACAATAGTCTCCCTCTAACTCTACACAGCCGCCATAATGAGTTCCCTTGAGGTGCGACTTTATCTTGGGGAATAAAAAACAATCGCAGGGGGCACTATCGGGGCTATAGGGTGGGTGCGGCAACGTTGGAATGCCTTTTTTTTGCCAAACACTCTTGCACAATGAACGAGGAATGGGCTGGCGTGTTGTCGTCGCGAGTTCAGGTCGCACACGGAAAACGCGGGCCCGCAGCCGTTCCAGGGCGCCAACATAGAACTGTCCAGTCACTGTCTGGCCGGCAGAAACATATCCACGATGAATGATGGCCGTAAATATCGAAAAAGACGATCAACATTTACTTCAGTCGTGACTTGGACACCCTCGCTTTCGTTGGCCCTTTTCCACCCACTGTTGACTTTGTTTAAGGGTCTCGGGATCATGCTCAAATATCCAAGTCTCATCTCCAGTGACTACCCGACTCATCCAGTCTCTACCGTCGCTCCGAATGCGGGACAACAAATTCTCGCAGATCGATTTTCGCATGTCTTTCTGTTCACTGGTGAGAACTTTTGGCACCATCTTTACACAAATCTTTCGCATATTCAAATTTTCGTGTAACATCTTGCGAATGGTTTCTTTATTGACGTTTAACTCGTCAGACAACGCACGAATGCTTAGGCGTCGGTCAGACGTGATCAGTGCACGCAAACGGTCTACATTCGCGTCAGTACGAGAGGTGACGGGAACCCTTCACGTGGATCGTCTTCTACCGATTCACGCCCCTTCTTGAACCTTTTGCCCATTGAAACGAGCGTGTTTTCGACATGCACACGTTGCCATACACCATCTGCAATTTTCGAATGATTTCCGAGGGTTTTTCGCCAGATTTCACTAAAAATTGAATCAAAATTCACTCATTTTCACGACGCCACTAAATAAGTTGCTTCCAAAAAATACACAAAACACAAACCAAACGAGCTACCGACTTCAACCTTGGACTGAAACTAAAAGGAAGGTCCTGCCTCTCAAAAGAAACGTTGACGAACGATGCAGTGTTGCCACACCTCGTACGTTTACAAGAGTTAATTTATCATTTGTGATATTTCTAGGAGTTATTGTGTTAAATATATAAAATAGACATTGGTATTGCATAAAGTTGTAAAATATACTCTAAAATGGGCACAGTAAGTGCATCTCACCGGGCAAATGGAACAAGTATTGCATTATGTCATTATGTACGAATGCAGCATAAAAGAAAAATGTGGTGTAGAGCGGTGAAGCGCGACGAAAGGAAGAATTGCAACATTGTCTGTGAAGACCATTTTAATGTAAGTTTAATACGAAATACGAGTAGGATAAGTTCATCGAAACAATTAAAATGTAAAGTTGTAAAGAATCAATTAAACTTTTCTATTACCGTACCAGAATATATACAGGGCGTTTATAAAATCAATGGGAAAGCGCTTCATTCCGACTCCAAATAACATGTTCTGTATTTGCTCCTACCATTTATACAATTTTGCTTTCTGACTTCAGTACATCTAATCACCTGTTTTATTCTGACTTCTATACTTTCAAATAAGGATTTTTTTGAAAATTGCAAGGCGAAATTGAATCAGTAGAAAATAGCAATACAATTTGTATTAAATTAATTTTCAAGTTTGGCAACATCGCATTATATTCGTGATGGATCTACTTTTGCACTATGTTGCATTTATTTCCGGACGCCCTGTATAAGATGACCATAATTCTTTTTGTAGAATTCAATGATGCATACAGATACAGTCCATTTAAAATAACGAAGTTGGTGTATGGACTTCCGGTATCCAGATCAGTACTTTTCCAGATAACGATCGAGGGAGTACTCGGCAGGACACCCAGTATATAATTTACATGCCCGTATATCTCGTAAACAGTGCTTTTCCAGACCAAGGTCTGTTCAATTTTTTTTGCATATTTTTACGAATGACGAATGTCGTCTTGCTTTTTCTAAGTAAGGATATACAGATTTGGAAAGTGAGGATCTTGATGGTGAATTGTGTTTTGCCGCTTGCGTGTATTTGTGTCATGTTACACGCATATTTCCACCAAATCGTGTTCGCCAGGTGGGAGAAATTCAGTGCATGAGAATAATTTCAAAGAAGCATGAGGTTTGAAGAAAAAAGCATGAGATGGCTTAATTTATCAAAAGACACCTCTTGACACAGCTTCATTTTTAATTACTTTTGTAATGCCATTTTTATTTCATTAAAAAGCATTATGTTCTGCTATTTTATCATAATATTACATTGTAAGTAGGTACTTACAGGTACTTACTTAAAAGTTATTAACCACGTACCTAATTTATTTTATTGTTAGGCCGGGCGAACGTTGAGGCGCAGTTGACGTGACGCAGGGTGACTCACGGGTCGTAAAATTTGTTGTTTCCAGAAAATGTAGGTACCCTTACGGAATAGAGTTAAGAATCACTGCAATACAGCGTGAATACAGCACACACACCGCATATCCGTAGACTGTCATACCCGTTTATGTATTCATTGCTAATTATTAAGAGAGCAGTCCACAATAAAGGACATTTCAAGTACCCAAATATTGTAGATACCTACCTCTATCTATTCAATTTTGCCCTCGATTTTGCCTTTATTTCTCGTCTTTGTTTTGGTAGATTTCAAAGAGTAATTTTAATAATTTTATTATTTCTTTTTGTGTCTATTAAAAAGTATGAGATTTTGTAATCAAAATATGAGAGCATGAGATTTCCTCGGAATGCATGAGACCTCATGCAAAAACATGAGACCTGACAACACTAGCATCAGTTGACCGGACAGTTAGATTTGCAATGGCGAATCGGCGTTGGCGATACGGAACCGATTACCCTAGTAGTGGGGAATGCTAGACCAATGCACGTCGCTGCGCCTCTTAAACTTCGTACCTTCCCTGGGATGACGCGGCAATTTCTATTTTCTCTGTAAATATCCGCAATTTCCGAATCTGTATGTTGAGGTTATTTTGGGCTTGTAACAAGCTTCTTTGGTCCGCCTCGTACGCGCGGAGGAATGTTTGCCTCGCGCTCGAGTTTCATCTCGACGAGCGAGCCTCCCCATTCGCAACGCGAGTCTTTCAGCCGCCCAGATTCCTCATCCGCCCCCATCCATTGTGCCTGCTCGAAAGGTGAGCGATTTTCCGAGAAGAAACAAAAATAGATCGAAGCCGTCGGAGGGCCTCCGCCCACCTCCCTTCGTTTGTTTTGCACGGCACACGGTAACTAGATGATATATTACGTGGTACGTCTCCGGGAATAAGACGATATACCGCGAGGATGATTAATGGGGACTCTACCTGGCTCTGGCAGGACCATTTTTATTGCGTTTTATTATCCCGGAGGCGTTATTCGCCGGGGTGTTACTTTGTATGGGCGATCGGCACGGGCGGGGGAAGGGGTGCGTCGCGGGCGACTTTGAAAACGTTAAATTATCCCCTGGGATAACCGGTTCCTGCGTGGAAAACTCGAGCATGAAAAAAACACCTATTTTCCTTCAGGTATATTCAGCATGTTGTAAAATGAGAGTATTTCTACACCCCTTCCATCCATATTGTGATGTTGGTTTAGCTTAGGTATGCTTTGGACTTTAATCTGTTAATACTTGGGAAGTATTTTCTGTTTAAATATGTGTAAACAGTATCTATGTGTGGATTTTCCTGTTAACACACTTTTAAATTCAAGTGGCCTAGTAGAATCGCAGCAATATACAGCGTGTTTTTAAATGAGGTAGCAAAAATGAGAACATATTCCTTAGGTGAAAATAAATCGATTTAACAAAACACACCTATATTCCAAGTAGCATAATAAAAAGGTACAGGGTGTCAAAGTTCAAAGATTTTTCGATTTGTAGATAACTTCTTAAAAAATCCAAATACTTACATAAAATTTGTAAATCGGGGGTTTTTGCGGGCGAGAAATTCAAATTTGTTTCTAATTTTGACGTCACTTGTAGAGGGCGCCACTTGTGGCACACCATGTTTCTTTTATACGTTTTTAATATGCTATATAAAAATTTAAAAAATTGCAATTACTTACATCACTGATATGCATTTTAAAAGTATTTTAATATGTCTTGAATAACACCTTTAATATGTGTTAAATAAGTCGACAGTATTTTCCCAGAGCCCACTAGGGATATTTTGCCTATTTATAAATACCATCTTAAACTTTTGTGGTATGTAACAAAGTTTTTAAATTAAGATTACTCGAAAACAGAGCAGTTTATCGGATTGAAATAGGAGTACCTTTTTCCTGTAAAATAGACCAACAATTTTTTGATCTAACGACGAAAACCTCGAGATACTAGAAAGTTTGAGCAATATTTAGAATTATTTTCAGAACATTAGATTCGCAATCTAATTGAGATTCTCAATTTCAAATTTGATTACTTTATCTTGATCCTTGATCCATTTTGGAAATATTTGGGAAAAATCTAATTTTGAGGTCCCCATTTAAGGGGGCGTGTACAGACTTATGATCATATAACTTTTTTCTCATATTTTTGATCCTAGAATCCACAGTTAATTTTTGGCAGGCTAATTTTGGTACACCCTGTATAAAAACTGTGATGCCATGCACGAAAACAAAAATTATCCGATAGTTTGTTATAACAAAAGGAACTGTGGCAGGTATGAAATATTTAAATATTTTTTCGTAAATATGGTCCTCCTAATGCAACTTACAGGCGTTTTTTTTGTATTCTGCAGACGAGGGAAATGTACCTCCCAGTCTGTCGGAATTAATACAGTTTTTCTGGAGTTAAATGAATGAAAGCAAGGTTTTGAAAATAATCAAAGACAATACATTTTAAATATATTACCACCTATTGTCAACTTCAGTTCCCAGAAGTTTTTCGACTGCTAACTATTATTTTTATTCAATATTTAGTAAATTTTTATTGTTTCTGTATCCAGCTCCCTTTACCGATGACCTCAAAATGAGCAATACGTTATTTAAGTCGTTCCAAATAATATATATCGACGAAATCCTCAACTTTTTTGATGTTGTGGTTCACGAAATAGTAGCAAAATACAGAGTTGGTAAAAAAGGAGTGCAAAATATTTCAGGAGGTAATAGTATGCACCAAAATAAGCAGAAAACTCTTAATAAACATGGGTCCGCAAAGTAACGGTTGCGGAGATATGGACCACTATTCGTTTTTCAAACATTTTATGTTATTAGGAATAAACCGACAAAGGAAGCTTTTACCAAACAAAAAACAAAGTTACAGAAGATGTGGAAAAGTTTGGTGTAAATGCTCTCTAACGGCCATGGAAAAATGAGCTGGAGCACCATCATGCTGGAACCACATTTGTTGCATCTGATTCAAAGGAATGTCTTTCCAAAACTCAAACAGTGTGTTCAGTCAATACCCATCCAAATGCTTAATGAAAAACGTGCCTGATGTCCAGATTCTATTAGAGCATGAGGATTTTCGTCTGCCCAAATATGCGTATTGTGAAAATTAAACACTCCATTTCTTGTGAACCCGGCCTCATCACTAAAAAGAATGTTTGCAAGAAAACGAGGATCTTCAGCATCATGCCGTAGAAACCAGCGGCAAAAAACCAGACGTTCTTGATGATCATTTATTGGATTTAAGGCCTGTACTCGTTGCACATGGTATGGATAAAGCAGTTGCTTGTGAAGGATTCTCCAAACAAGAGGACCACTAATTCCTACCTCGGCTGATATTCTCCGCACACTCGTACCTGGATTCTGCTCTACCAGTGCTAGAATTTCTTCTTCTGCTCTAGGAGTGGATACCGACCTTGGTCTTCCAAATAAATGGCACTGTTTGCTCAAGGAACCGGTATCACGCAATCTTTGGTGAATTCTTCCAAACATGCGTTGTAAAGGAATCTGGCGATTTGGAGAAGCATCAATATAAAGACGTCGCGCTTCGGTGGCGTTCCCATTAGCACGACCATACATGAAATGCATGTCTGTTAATTCTGCGTTGGAGTAACCAGCCATAGCGGAAGAAAACTTGTGCACTGAGAACAACTGTCAAATACGTACTGTTTATTTCACTAAACATCAACCAACTATTATAAGAAAATACACAACGTTTTTGCATAAAACATTCCATATCTCCACAACCGTCACTTTGCGGACCCATGTTTATTGATACTTTTCTGCTTATTTTGGTTCATACTATTACCTCCTTAAATATTTTACACTCTTTTTTTAACACCCTGTATATTTCTTTAACATTGATACCATCTAGTCTTGTTCCACTTTTGGCGACGCACTCTGTACATTCTCCAGGGGTAAGTGGCAGCCATGTACGGTTTCCCAGACTCCCACGCTCCGAATAAGACCTAACATTTCTCCATTTACTCATCTCGGAATTCCAAAAGCAAACACTTCAACACGGAAAGCCACTATTTAAATAAAGTATATCGCGGAGCTCTTAAATATGCACGCGTGCGTGTGTTTGTCGACGCTTGTTTGTTTTTGACATATTTCCATCCGTGTTAACGCGTAGTCGCGCCAGTGACGGCTCGTCGAAACGGGCAAGGGAGCGGTGCCGTTTACCACATTGTCAGTGGGGAAGTTGCATGAATTTTACATTGTCTTGATATTTGAAAAACTAATGTAAATACTCGCATAACAAAAATGTTAATACGATAAGTAATCGGATTGTAGCGGTCACCGACCTACATCTGTGATCCCTACAATTACAATTTAATGACATTTGCATTAAAGCAATAAACAAATCAATGCCAATAAAACCATTAAAGTACCTTCTGACCTGGGCCCAATGATAATCAAATAAAGGGATGGTCAGAGATTAACCAGCCCTCGAGACCTTGCTCGAGAGGTCCGGTGAGAACGACAGCAGTGACTTGTCGCCCGTCTTCCGCGTAACATACGTCCAGACTTCTGTATTGGTGGAACATTCTTTCCCAGTTGTTATATCTTTATTAATATATTTAACGTGTTACAAATCGTGGACTTGTTATTTCTAATCTAACAACCCCACAGGATATTTGAAATCGCCTGGCTAGAAACTACAGTAGCCCAGCGGTGTAAAGGTTGAAACTACGAGATTTAATTTTTTTCTCGGAAACTAAGAAATTTACAAAAATTTTTTTACGATATTGACTGTAATGTAAGAGGAAGTATTTGGCCAATAATCGAGACGATTTACCTACGTTGTGTTTACTTATATTATTTATTAACTTACCTCGAATGTGCTACATATTTACGAAATTATGGAGATTTGAGTAGTTTAAATAAAACAAAACCAATTACTAAATATACCTCGTTTATTAGTTTTCTGTCAATGGTGTAATAGCCTACCTAACCACCTATCAGTGCCGCACTCAGCCTTGAATTCACGGGGGAAAAGAGCACGACAGAGAAAACCCCGATCACAATTCAAAGATAATCGCTGTCGCTATTGCAATGGTAGTAATAATGATGACAATAATAAAAATGTATCTCTACTTCAGTACTTGAATACACGGTAATATAATCATAATTCTACATACAAAACTAAAGAGTGTTTTGGTTAGTTAGCCGACTTGCGTCAGAAGGTACGGAGGTCCCATACGGGAGGCTACCCAGCTAGTAGCTGAGGGGTTGAACAAAAATCTCAAATCATAACTCATGCATCATATGTTTTATCCGATGTTTGTCCGGTCACGGGAGAAAATATTAATAGAATCACCAAGACTCTTACAAACATCTGACAAGCAAACGCTATTTCAAGTAAAAAAGTAGTTGTCGTAGATGATTAAATATAACATTTACAACAGCATAACTTCGACTCAAACTAAAGTTATACATACAGATTTGGAAAGTGAGGATCTTGATGGTGAATTGTATTTTGCCGCTTGCGTGTATTTGTGTCATGCTACACGCATACTTCGACCACAGCGTGTTTGCATCAAGCAGTGTTGCCAGGTGGGAAAAATTCAGTGCATGAGAATAATTTCAAAGAAGCAAGTAATTTTCAATTACCTTTGTAATGCCATTTTTATTTCATTAAAAATCATTATGTTCTGCTATTTTATCATAATATTACATTGTAAGTAGGTAGTTACAGGTACTTACTTAAATGTTATTAACCACGTAACCTTTCTAATTTATTTTATTGTTAGGCCGGGCGAACGTTGAGGCGCAGTTGACGTGACGCAGGGTGACTCACGGGTCGTAAAATCTGTTGTTTCCAGAAAATGTAGGTACCCTTACGGAATAGAGTTAAGAATCACTGCAATACAGCGTGAATACAGCACACACACCTCATATCCGTAGACTGCCATACCCGTTTATGTATTCATTGCTAATTATTAAGAGAGCAGTCTACAATAAAGGATATTTCAAGTACCCAAATATTGTAGATACCTACCTCTGTCTATTCAATTTTGCCCTCGATTTTTCCTTTATTTCTCGTTAGGTCTTTGTTTTGGTAGATTTCAAAGAGTAATTTTAATAATTTTATTATTTCTTTTTGTGTCTATTAAAAAGCATGAGATTTTGTAATCAAAATATGAAAGCATGAGATTTCCTCGGAATGGATGAGATCTGACAACACTGGCATCAGTTGATCTGACAGTTAGATTTGCAATGGCGATACGGAACCGATTACCGTAGTAGTGGGGAATGCACGTCGCCTCCCCTCTTAAAGTTCGTACCTTCCCTGGAATGAAGCGGCAATTTCTACTTTCTCTGTAAAGATCCGCAATTTCCGAATCTGTATAATTTCAACAATAAATCAAAATATACTGTTTTATCTGATAATTATAATAAAATATAATCAAAACTGTAATAAAATATTGAACAGACAATAAAATAATAAAAGGAACAAAATGACATACAATCTTTAAATACAATATACAAAAACAAGTTACTGACCTGTAAAATTAGAACAAATGCACCACTTATCACCATTCACTGCTTCCAGCCAACCTGCCGAAGTCTTCAAATCCAACTAACTACCCGTTGAATCTCGGAAGCGTTCCCCGCGTTCCCGTGTTTATTATTGCTTCGTCTCCAGCCGCCCCTCTAGCTAATTGTTTATATAATATACACAGGGTGTTATTCATTCAGCAGTACAGATGACAAAATAATATTAACTAAGTGGATTCCCACATGACGATTGGATTCGTTTAGATAAGTTCTGAATTATTTTTTTTTCTGTACTAAATATAAGTACTTATTTTGTGTTAATAAAATTGGAGCAGTGGACCAATTTGTCCACCCGTCATAAAAAAACAACGAGCCGCTACTGATCCGGTCAGGTAGCCGGCAGTGATACGGGGATCTGTTCCACTTATCGCGGGCAAGTCAAGTTCTCTCACATTCGCGACTGGTGAAGGGTTTCAGTTCTACGAACAAATGTTTCCCCGGGTCATGTTTTTTTTTTTTTTTAGTTGGTATCCGACGCGGTTTTCCATAAACCCGCGGCATTGAATGAAATCCGTGCACACCTGCTAGGTGTCGATGATTAATGCATCGAATCGTAATTATGTTGATAGCTGTATCAGAAAAAATTGATATAAATGCTCCATAGGTTACGATTAAAGGCACATTCTCGCGTAATAAGCAGATGTTAATTCCTATCGGTTAGTAAGCGATTGTATCGCTGAAAAAAATGTGTTTCTTAACTAGGTATATTAATATTCAATCAAGCTTTTGTTGGAATGATTGAAGAGATTGCGGAATTATAATAGTCAGTGGTTTTATTGTTATTGAAAAGTGAATACCTACTATCATTTGGGAATATATTATAACGCACCGTATTATACATAGGTAGTGTGTCTAAAAGGTTCCTACAATGCAGTATATTCTTGAAGTATGACAGTTTACTCTAGCTCACCTTAGTCATACCCCATCTTACCTTAGTCCTACCCCATCTTACCTTAGTCCTACCCCATCTTACCTTAGTTCTACCCTATCTTGCCTTACCCATCCAGCAAAACAGTTTTATAATTGTCAGGCTAACAGCGCTTTCTTAGATGTGAGTGACCAACCTTTAAAACTGTTATATTAAAAGATACTTGGATACAATTATTTTACGTCTGAGAGCAAATAGCTGTATTGTACACTGTAATATAGTTATTATGTAATGATATTATCAGTTGTAAGATATAAATAGTAATATAACAATTACAACTGAACACGTTTATTTTCACTTTACATTGACAAATCATTTTATAAAACTAATTTGAAACGGCAAAATGGCGGGACTTTGTTTTGTTTGTGTCTTAACGAACGGTATCTCTTACTATAGAAATCGTTCAATTAGCTTGTCATTTAACGCTGGTTTTTACAACCAAATTAGTTTATAAGCGGCATCCATTTTGACGTAACTGTGAACATCTTTGTGGCATATAACTATAAAAAGATCACAAATTTAGCCGGTTTCCTATTATTGGATAGTCAAATTGAGGACAATTATGAAAAATTATGATGATTTTAGTGCGTTTGGCGCTAGTTTTAACGTCAATACCATGAAATTTTTAAAAAACCGTTTTTATTTTTATTACGATAATATTTAAGTATTCACTTAATACACGGTTCTCACAAAGTGTAGTAAAACACGTGAAATAATATTGAGTGATAACCACAAAATCACATCACTATCGCGCACTGCGATTTTTGTTATTTTTTTACTTATCTGCTTTTTTCAGTGTGAGATTTTTGGTTAGGCAAACTTAGTTTCAAAAATAACCCTTTTTTTCAGAAGTGTGGCAAAAACCCAATAAAACTAAAAAAAACTAAAATTATGCCACAAATAAATAGCTTCAGACAATATAATAATGTTTGCATCTATAGTTCAGTTTAAAAAAATACGTATTTTGAAAGATTTCAGTACCGAAAAATGTATTGGATAGATCGCTGTCTGACTTTATACAGTGCTTTCGAAAAGTAAGGAATAAATTAATTATTTTTGAAAATAAGAAGTTTTCGAAACAATTCCCTGGCACGTCGATTTTGTTTTAAAAAAAGGCACTTTTTGACATATGACCCACATTTGTGACGTCATCGTTGTTCGAGATATGACGTTATCGACAATTTTTTTAAATAGCAACCCCCAATTTTGACCATGCCATTTGAAAGAGCGTGTCATTCTACATACATACATATAAATTATGGTGTTGCATAACAAAAATTTCAAGAAAATAATCTTTGAAGATTTTAAAATTTAATTTCCCCAATACCTACTGAAAATGATAATGATTATGTAAAAAATCGACTAAATTAAATGTTCAAATTGTGCACCTTAGCCTGACAGTAGCCAAGACGATTAATAAATTCTTTTTGAACATTATCAATGACTTCAGGAGGTATACGATGTATCTCGTGACGAATTCTTGCTTTTAAATCTTCTAAATTAACCGGTCTAGTAACGTATACTTTGCTTTTTAAGTATCCCCACAAGAAATAATCTAGGGGTGTCAAATCAGGCGATCTGGTTGGCCACTCAATCGGTCTCCTTCTCTCCATCCAACGATTCGGGAACAGCTCATCTAAATCAGCACGGACAGGTGTTGCATAATGGGGAGATGCACCATCTTGTTGAAAGAAAATGTCATTTCTTGGAAGATCATGTCGCTCTATAGGTATCTGGATATAAAGCTATTAGTTCAGAAATGAGGTCGTCTCGAAGAAAATCCAATTATCTTTTGCAGCAGTTAGGTTTACGTCAAAGAAATAGGGACCCAGAATTCTTCCGTCGACTATGCCGCACCGCACATTTACTTTCTGGGGACTTTGAGTGTGATACTTCATCATCCATCGGGGATTCTCGGTAGCCCAATAACGGCAGTTTTGCCTGTTGACATGGCCGTTCAAAACAAACGTAGCCTCATCAGAAAAAAATACGTTTTTTTCGAAATTATTATCATTATTGCATAGCTCTTGCATTTGCTCGCAGAATTGATTTCGCCGATAAAAGTCGTCTTCAGATAGCTCATGAACAAGACATACCTTATAAGGATGATACTTTGATTTTTCATAATTTTGTGAACTGTGGACGCTGCCATATTGAAATCAGAAGCCAATTGGTTAAGTGTTGAGTGATGATTTTCTTGTATTGCCAACAAAACATTAAGCTCATCATCTACTGATTTTGACGGTCGACCAGATTGAGGAAGATCACGAACATGTCCAAAGTTACGGTATTTAGACTCAAGATTGCCTAGCATGCTTTGACTAATAGGATGTCGATCAAGATAAGTTTCATTGAACAATTCAACTACTTCTTTTTGGGTGCGCATCCTGTCTCCGAATCCGACCATGCAAATAATTTCAATTCGTTCTCGTTCAAGTTACTACTCAATAAACACTTCAAACGCACTTCTTTTGCCAAACAAAAGATAAGAACTAAAGAAATCACTATCGCGCATTGTCATTTTTGTTATTTTTTACTTATCTTTTTTTTTCAGTGTGAGATTTTTTGGTTAGACCAACTTAGTTTCAAAATATAAACTTACAGGGGTCAGGTCTGGTCGACGCAAAGGACAGTGTACCATATCGACGCTTGGGAAACAAGACCTAGCCGCAATAACGAACATCCCAGAAACAACAGATTCCCCGCTGTGTTTTCCTGGATTTTTCGCGCCTTTAGACGGAAACAAAGCTTCCTAGATCTGGATCGTCGCTTCCACAGGCCGGTCGGTTTCTCGGTAAAATTAGCCGGGGTCGTGATCGCGGGGGGCCAGTCATAACACCGCTATAAATAGGGAGCCTCGCACCTACGCGCCGCGACGCTCTACGCGCCCGTCTTTCTCCTACCCCCCTCCGCCCCGCGACCCCGCCGCGGTCGTCTGCGAGAAAATATACATGTACACACACACACACATTCGCCGACGACAGGTTCGAGTTATATGGGCCGGCGGCCCGCTGCCAAGTCTGGCCGATTGGGATTTTTTCCGTGGGAGTCGAAAAAAAAATATTAATTCAGCTCTCCACCGGCGCCGGCGTACGGGAAAATGCGTGTCTGTTATTTGTTATCCTAAACAGTAGTTGAAAGTTACGTCAGTTTGAGATCTGAGCAATATAAAGTTAAAATACACACGTAAAAAGTCTTAGACCCCATTCTTGTTAAAGAAATCTTTTTGTCAGAAAAACCAAATACATTTATTTATAAAAGTATATTGTTTTCTGAATCTTTTTTTTTTTGTGAAAAGAATATGTTCGATAAAAGGAGTACTTAGAAAATTAAAAACCAGCAAATGTGTCATATTTTTGACAAAATTTATTAAATCAAAAAGAAGTAACTACTCTCTACTTGACTAATAGTTGGTATGACCTCCACCACGTTCCAATAGCATATTGACACGTCTGTGCATTGAGATAATCAAGCGGTTAACGATCTCTTGCGGAATATTGTTCCATTCTTCTTCTGCCGCCACGACTAACTCATCTGCAGTCTGAGGTGGAGGAACATCATTATGAATGGCTCTAGCAACGAAATCTCACATGTTTGCAATATGATTCATGTCAGGAGGGTTGGCTGGCCATTCTAATCTATTGATATGTCCTGCTTCGAGTGTGTCTGCTTCTTGCGCGATTTGGTCGAGCGTTGTCGTCCATAAACACCAAATTTTCACTTAATTCATTACGTAAGGGGTAGATAATGGGCGTAATAACTTGTTTCGATGTAAATTTGACTGGTCATATTCTGTGATATGCAAATTAATGGGGTGCGGCGGTTGAACATTATTCCACCACATAACATTACGGGTACGCCCTTCATACGGAGCAATTTCACGGGGAACATAAAGTCGCTGTTGACGACCTGGTTCTCTCCAGACTCTGGATTGTCATCAGTAACCAGCCCAATTCTGGTTTCGTCTGTAAATAACACCCACTACCACTGGCATAAAAGCCAACCCCTATGCTCTCGCGCTGAAGACGGGCAGCACGATGGCTTGGAAGTAGAATGGAGACCCGTAATGGTCTTCTAGCACGTGCATTGCACGAGATGTGCAGTGTCTACGGGCATATTGCATCAAATACCGATCCTCCTTTTCATTATATACTCGAGGACGTCCACTACGTGGTCTGTTTTCCAATGTATCAAATTCTTCATATCTGTATGCTATTCGTACAACAGATGATGTAGCACAACATGTTTGATATCTGATGATTAGAATGACCTGCATCATGTAAAGCAATCTTTTTTGTTCGGGTAAACGCAGAAATTCCACGTCCTAGCATTACGAGTATAATGTACAAAAATTCAAAGGAAAAGCTGAATACACTGTCAAACATATAGGTATGCCAATGGAAAATACCACAGACAAAGCTCTATTCAGTAATTATCTAAAGAATTGAATCTAGCTAAATTTACTAACCTGATTTAATGAAAACACTCTATAAATATCTAACTTCACTTTTGACACAGTGGGAACTCGAAAATTCAACCACAATAGATGAGATCTGCATTTTTAGGATTGCTTCTTCAGGTGGCCTCCTTTAAGTTGAGTCAAATATCTGGTTGAATTTTCGAGTTTCCACTGTCTCAAAAGTGAAGTTATATATCTATAAGTGTTTTCATTAAACCAGGTTAGTAAATTTAGCTAGATTAATTTCTTTAGATAATTATTGAATAGAGCTTTGTCTGTGGTATTCTCCATTAGCATACCTATATGTTTGGTATTAGAGAGCATACATATGACTTCATTGATAGGAATTGTAGGAGATTTGATTTATATTAGCTTATACAGTAAAAAATGTTACAAAAGCTAATAATAAAGAATATATGGGTACATATTGTGGGTGTAGTTCAACGGTGGTTGGAGCTTTAGTCCACAGAGTACATAGTTAGTTTCACACAATATTATTAATACCTAAAAATATATAAAAAAAATTGTCAGCGTCGGACCAGACGGTGGAAGTTATACTTCTTTGGCCATTCTCATACACCCACTCGTACGTACAAAAAAAAAAAATTCTTAAAAAAAAACACCCGTATGTACAAAAAAAAATATTCTAAAAAAAAAATCTTAAAAAAAACACTCGTACGTAAAAAAAAAATTCTTAAAAAAAAATATGTATATATATATTATTATTATTATATTACTTCTTAAAAATTTGTTCTTCCAAATTTGTTCTTCCTTTTGAGCGTGACGCGGTTTCTCGACCAACATCCCATCCCAATGTGTCTAACGGGCGCAAATAAGTATAACTTCAAAAAATTATACTATTTTCAAACTGTTCTCGTACTATTTGTACAGAAAAAATGATAGAAAAATATCAAAAAACACTTAATAAATTCTATTATGCAAGTATTTGTTGTCACCCTTACAGCAGTTCCGAAATCTGTCAACAGATGTCAGCCACATGATTTTCGCCAATAGTTGAATAACGATATTTCGAAATTCGCAAGGTGGTACTCTGGAATACAAGAGTATTCGGTAAATATGCGGATTCCTCGCTGGTTCGTCAACCTCATCGCGGCTCGTTATATTAACTGCGGTGTTGTTTTTTTTTTCTTCGCATTTCGTTGGCACCGCTTCTTAAAGAAAAGAATCCCGCTCCTAACAATCCCATCCTAGGCAAAAAAGCACCACCACAGAATGCTCAGAAGTAGCGGCCGGCGTTGTGTGTTATTTGTGAATTTTAATCAGCCGACCTTTCCGACTACCATCCATCCTTGGTCGGATGGGCAGGCACGCCGCGGCACGAGAGAGACGGAGCTACAGATGGGAATGTGGAAGAAGGGCCATCTCGTTCTGCCATATATGCAGGAGAGCATGTAGGAACAAAACAAGGCTTAGACGGGCCACCAACCCAGCCATTGACCGCCACCGGATGCTAATGCACCACAACAAGCGCATAGGCAGCGGCGTGCCAGTCTTTTTGGCGAAGGGTCCTCTCGTTGGATGCAGTAATGGCTTAGCAAATCTCCCAATAAAAGCATGGTAGTTGTACACAAACGAACAGCCTCTATCCACTGAACTTACTACACGGCAAAAAAAGGCGCGTAAAATTTTACACGAAATTTCCACCATTATTTGTCAAAGGAAGCCTGCACAGAAGAAGGGTAAAAAGACTTAGCAGGATAAGTATACAGATTTGGAAAGTGAAGATCTTGATGGTGAATTGTGTTTTGCCGCTTGCGTGTATTTGTGTCATGCTACACGCATACTTCCACCATAGCGTGTTCACATCAAGCAGTGTTGCCAGGTGGGAAAAATTCAGTGCATGAGAATAATTTCAAAGAAGCATGAGGTTTGGAGAAAAAAGCATGAGATGGCTTAATTTATCAAAAAACACCTCTTGACACAGCTTAATTTTTAATTACTTTTGTAATGCCATTTTTATTTCATTAAAAAGCATTATGTTCTGCTATTTTATCATAATATTACGTTGTAAGTAGGTACTTACAGGTACTTACTTAAAAGTTATTAACCACGTAACCTTTCTAATTTATTTTATTGTTAGGCCGGGCGAACGTTGAGGCGCAGTTGACGTGACGCAGGGTGACTCACGGGTCGTAAAATCTGTTGTTTCCAGAAAATGTAGGTACCCTTACGGAATAGAGTTAAGAATCACTGCAATACAGCGTGAATACAGCACACACACCGCATATCCGTAGACTGTCATACCCGTTTATGTATTTATTGCTAATTATTAAGAGAGCAGTCTACAATAAAGGATATTTCAAGTACCCAAATATTGTAGATACCTACCTCTATCTATTCAATTTTGCCCTCGATTTTGCTTTTATTTCTCGTTAGGTCTTTGTTTTGGTAGATTTCAAAGAGTAATTTTCATAATTTTATTATTTCTTTTTGTGTCTATTAAAAAGCATGAGATCTCGTGCAAAAGCATGAGACCTGACAACACTGGCATCAGTTGACCGGACAGTTAGATTTGCAATGGCGAATTGGCGTTAGCGATACGGAACCGATTACCGTAGTAGTGGGGAATGCTAGACCAATGCGCCTCTTAAACTTCGTACCTTCAATGGGATGAAGCGGCAATTTCTACTTTCTCTGTAAAGATCCGCAATTTCCGAATCTGTATGTGTGTGGTACACAGAAATCGTATAGTGTACAGAGTGATTCATTAATAATAGGACAGAGCTTAAGGGCATGTTGCTGACCTCAAAATAGAGCGATTGAGTTAAATGTGTATTATCCGAATGTTGTCTTTTTTGATCTACAGGGTGTCAAAGTTGAAAAAATAAATCACATTTTCTTAACTATGTATGTGATAGATAACATTTTGATGCTTTAGAACGGGCCCAACTAATTTATGATTCATATTAAGATCTGTAAGTATTTGGGTCTTCTCCAATTTCGTGTAGAATAGCTTTTTCCAACTCAGGCGTTCTAACAGTCAAAGGTCTTCCAGGCGTTGGACCTTTCTGAATTGAGCGTGACTGCGAAAGACGTTGAAAAACATTTCTGAACATTATTTGATTTGAAGTTGGATGATATATTCGCCTAGCCTAGCCATTTCAGCATTTGTATATGCATAAGCCATTATTAAAACTCAATCAAGATGAGCTAAATTATTACATTATCTTTAAACTATATTCAGATGAAAAATTCCTTTTATTTCACACCTTCCCGTAGAAGGGTCAAAATACTTAATTCCCACATCCGTTCGCTTCCTAAACACATATTTGTTTTGATCCGGATGGCGAGGTGGAGTGTCGATAAACGTTTCGGGAGATAACCGGCCAGTGTCGGTATCTGTTCCCAGGCAAATGCCATCATCATCTCCGAAAGATAAGTCCCTTGCTCCGCTTTGTTGATCTTTGATAAGGAGGCGCTAGTCGCAGCGTCCATTCATGGTATTCGTTTCGGTGGGAAACGCGTGCGCCTCGTCTTTGACAAAAAGCTTTTTTTTTTCCAGGAGTCATTGCCCTTCCGCGCGGCTCCAATTTAACGTCTCGCTCCTCCCTAGAGTCGCCGCGGCCGAATTATATCTGTATAGAATGCGCATTAGTCACGCTTAAACGGCGTGGGTTACAAATAGAGTCGTTTACTATTTTTTTTTTAAAGATACATCCGTCAATAATTAACTTCCAATAGCTTTAAACCAATCCCAATCCGTAGATTCAGCACAAAGCACTTTTCCATGTTTTCTGAGGAGTATGTACTACCCTAAGTAAATTTCTACACTCCAAAATCCGAAGATCTACTTTACCGACAGTTTGCGATTGAATTGGTACACTAATTTACAGTGCACCCTAAAGAATGTCAGTAAAGTATCAGATAAATTATCTTTTTGCTATTTACCATATTATTCCTTTGTTGGGAAACATTTTAGAATGCATTTTAAAAAACAGATTAACGGATTGTTTTGAAACTAATAAGTTCTTCCACCAAAATCGATTTGAATTTAGAAAAAAATTGTCATCTACTAAAGCTGTGTCAAGAGCCTTGAAGAGCAAGCTGTAACTCTGTGTGACCTAACAAAGGCGTTTGATTGTGTTTCAAATGATATTCTTCTGCGGTATGGGTAAGTTATGTATGTATGACATTCGGGGTATACCGTTGAAGCTAATCGAATCTCACCTAAATAACCGTAGACACACAACTCTTATTCAAGTTATGAATATATGCTTAAAGGAGTTCCACAGAGATCTGTCCTGGGGCCCTTACTTTTTATTACATATATTAATGATCTGTTGCACTTCTTAAAACTTTTTCGTAGTACTATTTGCCGATAATGGTACTGTTTTTACATCAGTGTATAATTTGACCGACCTCTCTCTTTTTTAATGAACTGTTTGAGAAGGCCAACGTGTGGGTTTCAGCAAACGATCTAAAATTAAATGAAAATAAAACACATTTGATTATTTTCTTCGCAATCTGCAACAGTTCTTGGTGTAATTCTTGATGACCCTTGGCATGGACGCTCATTATAGCAAAATCCAGTGGATTGATTGTATGCGAGTAGTCTTGCGGCAGTAAAGCTTTAAACCTTTGTGTGTGATACAGGTATAGTTGTTGAAGCTTGAGAACGGAGCAAACTAATTTATGATTGACATTTATAGCGATCTTCCTAGTGCTAGTATTTGAATCTTCTCCAATTTCGTCTAGAATAGCTTTTTCCAACTCAAGCGTTGTAACAGTCAAAGGTCGTCCAGGAGTTGAACCTTTCTGAATTGAGCGTGACTGCGAACGAGGTTGAAAAACATTTCTGAACTCTTGGATGGGTTGGAAATCTTTCGATTTAAATTTAAGCCGATCTGGCCTTTCCAGCATTTGAATAAGCATAAGCTGTTATTAAGAGTTAATCTTTTTTAACAATAAGCTTAATTTTATAATACGCAAATCAGAGGCGATTTAGAATTAAAAATGTTTTTTGATCCTTATTTTTGAAGACTTAAGGAACACCGTATATATTGTGCAGCTCACCGAAATACCCATGATTTGTAGCCTCGTACTATAACCTTTCATCATTCCGTGTTTGTTACACAATATGTACATGGTGAACCTTAAATAAGTACAAATATTTTAACCAGCAATATAGTTTTGTGTGTAGAACACATAATTAATAGGTTTTTTTTACAAAAAAATCAGAAATAAAAAAGTGAAATTTTAAATAAATTTCGTAATTTTTCTGTAGAAAACTTGTTGAGGACCGCTGGCCAGATTGCCACTTTCATACTTTTATGACTCATAGTGCTGCAGACTGAACGTGTGGTTCACAGTGTTGCCAGTGGAGCACAAATATCTTTGCTTCAAGGAAGTTTTAAAACCTTGTCCTCATGGACGCAAAATTTGCGAATATATGAATTATTTGATGGTGGGAAAAAATCTCAACTTTTGGTAAACTTCATCAACTGTAACATTTTATATTATTTTTATTATCAAACTGTCATTGACTGTCATGACAGATTATCGGAAGCCCAAGTCAAAGTTGCCAACCCCACATAATGATGAAAATAGCAATAATATTGTTTTGCGAAATTTGCCAAAAGTTCACACTTTTCATCTTCATGAAATCTGTCTCGAGCTGCGCCTTTCGGAAAGCCATAATAAATCGACCTCTTAATAATTCGTCCAGCATATTTCCCTTTCGCATTTGTACTGCCATCCCACAACACATTTCACATGAAAGGTTAAAAAATATTTTACTTTGCTGGATTTGCCATCTAAATGTATGCATTTTATAGACATTTTTTCTTGATATTAAACGCATACGTCAAGCTGGTTATTTTGTTATTTAATATTGTGTGTACCTTTATTTTTAAAATTTGTTTCACTGATTAAAGTGCGAAGGCATTTATTTCATGGTTCTGGATTCGAAATGGTTAATACTGACTCATTTGGGGTTATGTGGTGAAAATTAAATTTAATATGTTGTGTGAAAATCATCGTTTTTCGTTATTCTTCATAAAATAACTTAAAGAAATTGTATCCTGTGTCTCTTTCTAACAGTGTACAATGACATTTAACTTGTGAAATGTGGATTGCTGATTAAATAGTTAATTTTTTAACAAACAGGTAAGCTTGTGTGCACGTTTATGTACCATTTTTGAACATTGGACTTAGTAATATCACGTAATATCTTCCTAAATACTTTATGGCAGTATTGAACATGTGGAAATTTATTTTTAATCGTTTATAGTAGGGTCAGTTAAGAAGTTAAAATTTATGTTAATATTGCTGCGCTTCATACTACATACCCAAATTTACTGTACTTATGCTTCAAACAAGTATTTTTAAAATAAAATTAACCGTATTACTTTGCTATTACTTTAAAGGAAACGTAATATTTTTATTAGAGAAGATATGGCAACCTCGCAACAAATCATATGGTTCATTAGGTTGGTTATGACAGATATGTGAGCGGTCCTCAAAATGTGGGTATTTAAAAAAAAAATTAATATCTCCGTAAATATTAGAAATTTTAAAAAATTGCTTTCGCTAGACTGATTTCTATGACGAACTACACCAGTAGTTAAAATATTTGTACTTATTTAAGAAAGACGGGTACCTGCCAATCGGTAAGAACATATGATTTAATCGTGTTGCACTGCGATAATAGCAGAGCAGGTCGGACCGGGCGGGTCCGTCCCTGCGCGGCTGTTACAGGACACGGCACCGTCGCCGTCCGGGGCCCCCGGGGGCGGGAGGAGGCGCTGGATTCCTGGAAGGACCGGCGGCCTGCATAGCGTGCATGCACATCCCGCTGCACTTCGAACGGCACCGGCACACCAGACACTCCTTGGTCGTTGCCGGCGTGGCCTCGGCGGCCGCATTCCTGAGGCGGCCCCCGCGCCCCCCGCCACCTCCCGCGTCGCCCCTACCCCGGCCTACTGCGCAGTTTCTACTACTACTACGGCGGTTTCCCGCCACGGAGGAGAGGCGCTCTCGCCTCGCGTACTCTCGTGGAAAAATGCCCATAGGCCGGGGTAGCGCCGCGCCCTGGAGGCGGCCTACGCGGAAACCCTCAATGGGACCGCCGCCCCTCCTCCCCCGTTCACGTGACCGTACGGTTTATGCCCGTTAATTACTTAAAACTATTCCCATTCAGCATTTTTTCTAGGGCGGTGACCCCGGCCGGCGACTCGGTATCGAAATAATAAAAGGTCGTTTACGACGGTTCGTTCATTACTTCCAACTATGTAAGAATTTCTCTTTGAGCCTGCTGTTTTGCGGACAACGAATAGCACTTTTAATAAGAATAATCCCAAAGGCAGACTATAATGCTGGAACTGAATAGTTTTTTTCCATAACGTATGGAGGAAGAATGCGCTAGGGAACATGGCTCTCCCGTTTAAAATAAATATCGTCCTAAATAATAATAATAAGAAATACCACCTAAAAATCACATTAGCGGTGGAAGGACCTAGTCGTTGGAAATTAATTTAAGTCGATAAAAGTGCATAAATATCACAAAAAACTTGTCATTACTCAATACAATTCAAACTTATAACTTTTGTGTTTACAAAATGTTTTCTCATTCAGAAAAAGTACATATACTGCGAATCATAAAAAAATTCGTGAAGAGTTGTAAAGTTATATCGAGAGAGGTGCCACATTCTTGATCATGGAACCTTTGCAAGATTGAGAGCGACCTTGCGACGAAATAATAATATAATAATAATATCTTTACCCCTCATTCTAATCACGAGGATTAGCCCAGAAGTCGATTACTTGTGCGAGAGAGGGGGCTGCATATTATTATTAAGCAGGCCGCATTTGCGCCCAGGAACGACTTACGTTGGTAGGCCCTAACCACCATTCAGTGCAGGAATAAGGGAAACCTGGAAAACCTCATTAATTAGCGGAGTAGTCAAATGTCAACCGGTGTCAATCTCTCACATTGACCCAAGCCAATATTCTTCCACCCTACCATACCCGCAGAGAGGGTGCCAATCTATCCACGAATATAGCTTATATACGGTCTACCGGCTGCGGGGGTCGAACCCACAGCGATCCAGTCACCTCGATTCAAGTACTGACGCCTTAAACCGCGCGACCACTGACCGATCCAATTAAATTACATTTTATGTTCAGAAGAATCAAATTGACCAAAGGGTAAGAAACAATGTAAATATAGTTATAGTCTATTACAGTATTTCGAACAAAATCCACGAAATTCTATATGGTATGCTAGCCGGGAATTGAATTTGGATCGGTGATTGTGCAGCAATAATTAGATAACTTAGATCCATAGATAAAACTTACATCTGTCAACAATATCTACTACCATGCGGTCGTGTTTTTGCAGCATTTCTAAATGGAGAAACGACAAAAATTAACATTCTAATTAGTAAATAATATCTGATAGATAGGTAGGTAACAGTTAATATAGTTAGCTCCACTATTTTGCATTCGTTTCTCATTTCGTTACAAACTGGCAAAACTACAAATTTTCATTCATTATAACCACTCACTACCGATAAAACACACTTCCTATAGGCACAGCTAGATAAAATACCTATTTATTATAATCGTTCAACGACTTTTAAAGAGCAATGGGTATCTTGACTACAAAATTCACAATTTGGAGTATTTGCCTGAGCGTCACATTGATAACGGACTTAATTTTAGAGCTTAAATTGTAGTAAATGTTGATGTAGAAACTTTTTCGGCATGTTGCAGTTAAGGAGAACCCTATGGTTTCATCAAGATGGAGCTCCACCTCACAAGGCCATGATTGTGCAGCAATAATTAGATAACTTAGATCCATAGATAAAACTTACATCTGTCAACAATATCTACTACCATGCGGTCGTTTTTTTGCAGCATTTCTAAATGCAGAAACGACAAAAATTAAAATTCTTATTAGTAATAATAACTGATAGATAGGTAGGTAACAGTTAATACAGTTAGCTCCACTATTTTGCATTCGTTTCTCATTTCGTTACAAACTGGCAAAACTACAAATTTTCATTCATTATAACCACTCACTACCGATAAAACACACTTCCTATAGGCACAGCTAGATAAAATACCTATTTATTATAACAAAATCGAACCAAAGGAATAGATAATAGAAAACTTTTAATGTATCCGCGACAGTCTTGTGCCATAACCTGAAAACCAAACCGGCGAACTATATTGGGGGAAAGTATCTACACCCAACACAAATTTCTTTATTTAATAACTATTAAACGTTTAAAAGTTAAAAAAGGCACTAAAAACTGAAGAAGAACACAAAACTACAACGTAAACACACGGTAAACACAGGAATTAAATTATGACCTGACTGGAAATTTTACGGTCGTGTTGCTAGTTGCCTACGTTACCTACTCTGATTTTATAAACGTGTGGCAGACATAGACATTATAAATCATGGACCGGCCCTAGAAAGAGAGGTCCGCTGTCCTGATGTGTACAAGAGGGATGAAGCTAGTCCGGGCAAAAACAGATGGTCTATGACAGAAAAATATATAAACATAACTTGACAAAACCTTTCCTAAATAATTAAAACCTTCCTTACAAATTGTTATTATCAAAATATAATTATAAATTAAAATATATGAGTAAATATCCAATATAATTCGGTCTGTCACACATCTGTCATACGTCTGTCATTTACGGTTTTTGTTTTTTTTCGGCCAATGGACTGTGGGTTTTTGCCCGGACTTGCTCTATCTGAGCATCAACGATTTGTATAGGCAGAAAACGTTGGCGGACAAGTCGCATAGGCGGCGTTAAATAAGGATTTAATATAATTTCGAAAACATTTTTTTTCGCTATATAAATAAGTTTGGATTTTTTTGAAGGGTGGTTCCGTTAATTCTTAATTTTCTCTAATCCCTCTTAAAATATTTGTAATTAGTCATAGTTAACCCTGTATAAATCAAATTTCGTGTAACACGGATCAATATTGATACATCCTGTAATGTAATTAAGGTATGAGCCCAGTACACATCATTTCCTCCGATTTTTCCATTTAGGTACAGTGTGTATAAGATTGGGTCCTTTAGGTCGACGTATTTGGAACGCCCACGACTTGTCTCAGCTCCTGGGCTATGCGTACTAGTACTCGTACGCGAGATGAGAGGAATGCCTCCGGTTCAGTGCCGTCCCGTACCCTTACCATTCATTTTTGGGCCGGGCGGACGTTGCGGTAGTAAATGCTCGATGAACTACGAGAACCGTGAGACATGAGCGACTATCACGAAATCGCTGCTTATCCAGCGTACCTGTTTGCCTTCTCTCTCTCACGTCTGTTTGTAAACAATGTGGAAGATGCGGTTTGAACCCGAACGCCTAGTCTACCAGATATTCACCACTTCAGCGGCATACTTGAGAAGCTTCTCTTGCAATATGTAAGAGTAGGTTCTTGAGAGACGAACAGGAGAAATTAAAAATTAGAGTACTTGAAGAACGTATTTTAATGTCCTGTCAAAAGTACAATTGAGATTTCGGCATCACAAATTACGCCAATAATAAAATAATTTGATCATAATATGTATTTAATTTTATTAGAATTTATTTTTTTACATTTTGACTGATAATAATAATAATAATATCTCTACCTATCTCTCATTATAATCAGGAGGATTAGCCCAAAAGTAGAAGAGTTGTGCGAGCAGGCCGCATTTGCGCCCAGGAACGACTTACGTTGGTAGGCCCTAACCACCATTCAGTGCAGAAATGATGGAAACCTGAAAAACCTCATTAATTAGGGGGGTAGTCAAATGTCAACCGGTATCAATCTCTCACATTGACCCAAGTCAACATCTTCCACCGTACCATACCCGCAGAGAGGGTGCCAATCTCTCCACGAATATAGCTTATATACGGTCTACCGGCCGCGGGGGTCGAACCCACAGCGATCTAGTCACCTCGATTCAAGTACTGACGCCTTAGACCGCGCGACCACTGACCGATAATATGCTATTTTACTAAATTCAAAATCGTTTACTATATTGTTTGAATTGTTTAAATCTTGGAAACATTGTTATATACAGGATGTCTCGCTTAGAAGTGGAACAAGCCTGTAACATTTTGTTGGATACACCTTCAAAAAGTCTATCTCGAACAAACCTGGCGTCCTCTAAAATTAGAAACCATGGCCGACTACGATACAATTTATGTGGCTTAAAATCGGAAAATCATATTAGGGATTTTTTGAATCGAAAAATTACCACGAATTCTTTTTCGGGATAAGAATAAGATGCCAATAGTGACGAGTTGTTTAATGACGTCTCGGAGAAGCATCGTTGTCTGAGGAGCTATTCCAACCGTTGCAGCCGTATTACCAACAGTCGTTGGAGGACGTAAAAAGGATAATAATGCTTTGTTTGCTTTTGAGTAGGTCAAACCTGGTGAGAGGCAAGTGTAGAATAAAAAAAATATATTAAGGTAGCAGGTGCCGATTTAACTCAAGTAACGTAGAAGAGATTCGTTGCCCTCTGGGTGCTTTTTTGCTTATTTTTTTATATTTAAGCTTGCGTCGCAGATAATTGCTTTTAACGGACTTCCTCATAATAATTGGCTATTTTTATTTCCATAAATTAACGTTAGTGTGGTCGTAGAAATGAGGAATGCTGGTATAATGTTGGCGTTCCTGTTACACGGTGAAATGTTGAAAGTTTGGTATGCTGAAAAAGAAGCAACGCTAGATTTTTAGTACCTATTAACCACGAAAAAAGAAGACAGTTGAAGATAGTTTTTTAATCTGATGTTTTCACAGCACTCTGTGAGGCCGCAAGGAGATATTGCTAGGTGTTTATTTAGAAATGTTTTTAAAGCAGAGTTGTATATATTTTCAAATAAACTGCACCTTAATTTCATTAGTAGAAATTAATTAAAAATTGAGTTACTTGTAGATCAACTGAAGCCCTGGTATATTTCGTTGCACCAAAATAATATAATACTACAATTTTCAAACCTGTTTAACACAGAACCTTATAATCTCTCACTATTAGAGATTATACCAATAAACCCTATATCAATTCACGTAAAATAATGCCCTATCCCTGCCATATATGAAAATATACAGCATGTTCCATTTAAAAAATGAGTGATTCTGATAGAAGTTTACCCTCTGACATAGAAGCAGCGGCAAACGGAGGGGTCTCAAGTCTAGTTTCGATAAAATCCAAGACGCGGCACCAATTCCAAAAGTTTGAGAATTGGTGAAAAGTTAACAAGGTAAAGAAGGCGTTTGAGAAAATCCTTTCGGATTATTTTTTCGAAAACCAACACTCCCAGAGACTGTACACTATGGACTCACTGCTCAATATTGAGAATTATGATTTCAGATAAGAAAAGGCAAGATATACCTAAGCAGATTTGCTCAACTGATCGTATTTCTGAAACGAAGTTCAGAGGATTACAAGGCATTTTCAGGGCCTGTTATCGTGAAGAATTAACTGAGTTAATATTGGATCATATTCAATACAATGACCTTTATATAAAAATTATGGTTCCAGCCACGAAAACAAAGATTGTCCGGAAAATTGTACAGAAATATATATATACAGTTTTCTGCATTCTACAGACAAGGAAAATGTACCTCCCAGCCTGTAGAGTTAATACTTTTGGAAGCATTCCAAATAGATTGCAACAAAGCTTGGATTGAAGAATCTCGAAGAATACACTGGACATTGTTTTGAAGGTCTTCGACCACCATTTGGGTTGATGGCGGTGCAGATATGTAAATGTTAAAGCTTCATGGGAGCTGGAAATCTTCTACAGGAGAAGACTATGTTGAGAACTCTTCTGGAATCTGGAATTAAGGGGAGGGTAGCAAAAAGGCTACAGCAGTTAAGCCCCATTGGACTCCTTGTACCATCTCCCATTAGGAGATCAGTCCACCTGAGCCGCCAACCAGCCTAATAATGAGAAAAAGGTGGTGACGTTGCCCAGGGGGATCTCTCTAATGTAGGCCATAGAAGGTCATCGCTCTCCCAACACGGACTCTCTTATTGAAGAGATGGCAGTGCACTCGCAGAGTGCATGGAATATTGTGTCGTCTTCCTGTTCGCAAGCCCTACAAAGAGGTGTATCACACTTCCTCATGTAATAGAGGTGCTTTCTTAACCAGCAATGTCCAGTTTGAATACCTGTCACCAGAAGAACATTTGTCCTAGGCATAGCCAGGTACTTTTTGGCTATATCCTTGCAGGGGTACTCTAGGAACTCCTTAGCAAATTGACAGTCATTTGTTTCATCCCAACGTTTCATAAACTCTTTGCGGGTGTCTCCTTTGATAATTTCCACAAATGCTGACAACGGAAGCATACTGGAGAGACCAGGTCCAAAAATAATCAGACGCGATGCACTGCTAGCCAACTTGTCAGCTATTTTATTGCCATTGCACCGGTCGTGTCCCTTTACCCAGCATGCAGATACGCTGTTGTTAGCTGAGGCCACTACTTAGTGCCTGATGGCATTCTCATGTTGATCTAGTTGTTGTCTTATGATTACGTAAGATCAGTAGTGATTGTCTACTATCCCTGTAGATTCTAATGATTTTGCCTGTTGTATGTCTACGGGCAATGTTGAGAACTCTTTAAATAATAAGAGACGTATAGGATAGATCATGGGGTGAAACACGGATTTAACGATTGGAATTCGAACTTAAACAGCTCCATAAGATCTACAGGGTGAGTCAGTCATAATGTCATTAATTTTAACCACGTATTCGGAAGGCCTAATAAAGGCAGAAAATCGAAAAGAAAATGTTTACTCGACCTTTCAATAGATAAACAAATCACCCTATAAAAATCGGTAACACGACGCTCCTGGTACGCTACAAATTTTCTGATGTCGCAGCCATATGATAATCTAATTCCGATGGAAGGCATCGTTGCCACATGTTTACATACATAACGTCGTCTAACACTTCAGCGTGCGTATTATTCAAATTTGCCACCATTTAGTCGCACTTTCGCATTTCCGCATTTCTTTCCCCAAATTTAGAGATCACACCACACATTTAGAGGGGATGGAGAGAATACGAGCTGAAGTTTGTTTATGTCTGTCGTGTATGGGTCGTAAATTCACATCACAATGCCTAATTTTACTAATTTAGAATATGCGGAAATGCTAGTTTTATACGGGGAATGTTTACGAAATGCGAATACCGCTGCTGTCGAATACCGGAGACGTTTCCCTAATAGGCTTCACCCAAGTGCGCAAACCTTTGTCCAAGTGTTTCAATGTGTTCGCGATACGGGATGTGTTAAACACGAAGTGGAATTTTAAATAGGTTAGTACCATATACTACTTAAAAAGCAATACATTTCTAGGCTAGATGTATGTAAATGCTAATTACAAACTGAATAATTATATTATACTTACGACTAATACTACAAATTCATATTCAATTGTAAAACGTAGTGAAAACGTAATATCAAAATTATTAAAAATAAATAACCTAACATTCGAAAACATTTATTTATTATCTACTTTTTTCTTTATTAAAAAATAAATCAATATTTAAGGAAAATTCATTCATGTATCTAGATAAAAAAAGTTAATTTTACTCCTTGTCGTTAAATAACAGTACAAAAACTAGGTAACTAGGTTTTTGCCTAGTCTTGGACAGTGTTTTGTCGACAACACAAGGTTTTATTGCTTTGTATTTAAACACGTTTTAAACGTTTTTTATGTAATGTACAATCGTTTGCAATAATAATGACACTCTCTTAAAACAGTTTTGAACTTCTGCAAGTTCTGAATAGAGATATCATTAAATCTCTCTTGGTAAGTGAAACAACTAATAACTAATGTTAAAAATTTAAAGCAGATTTCAATATGAATACGTCAGAAGTTCAAAATAAATCGCAAAATTCATTTTAGTGAGTGTCATTAATATTGCAAACGATAGTACCTATATGGTTTATTACTCGGTTTATTATCAGATACGTTGGAGTTTTGTAATTTCAATATTAAATATTTTTTAAACTGTAACCAAGCTAATTTCTTTGCAGTCATAACAGCCACATTTGGTCGGACGAAAATCCACACGCTACTCGTCGGTTTAGCTTTCAGAGGCGATTTGTTCTCAACGTATGGGCAGGAGTTTACGAGAATCATTTGATTGGGCCGATTTTCTACCGGAGAACCTGAATGGACCGCGTTACTTGCAATTTTTAATAGAATTGATTGGAAAGCGTTCATTGAACATTAACATTTTAAATTATTATTGGCTGAACTGAGCAAGAAATAATATGAGATTCTAAAATAGTCAGTACAATCGTTTATTATGATGTCTAATGCCTAGGTAGGTAGGTACTAGAAAAATATTTCAACTTGGCAACATTGCATTAGGTCGACATCGAGTTGAACTGTGAGCTGTAAACGACCAAGGCTGTGAACGGTTAGTGACAGTCTGAAAAGGGGTTTAAATAATGATTTGAAAATATTTTTTTTGGCGTAAATATGCATTTAGATTTTTTTTAATCGCGTATTCGCATTATACTGATTATTCCCTATCTCCTCTTAAAATTAATGACATTATGACTGACTCACCCTGTATTTCTGGAATACAAATTTCTAATTATTGTAAAAAGTGTATTATTAATGTTTATAACAAACCTTACGTTATATAAGAATTTTGTTAGTGGTACATCATTCTCATCTCGTCAGAAAAATGTTAATAAAAAACTGTTACAAGAACTGTAAAATTCATATTGCTAAATAAAAATAGATAAATATTATTACAATCTATAAACTTCGCCTGTACTACTACTGCTTGACTCAACTTGAGATGATGATAGGTCGTTGCTTTTATTGGCAGCGCTGTCAGTGACGCGATTGTTTCTCCGTACGGTAAACGTAGTATTTACAGATAATGTTTCTCTCCACGGACGGACGGACATATCAAATGGATAGTTTTTGGGTACTTTCGACCGAATTGAGGAAGTGTCACGTCGTTTGGTTCTTTTATCTGCTAGAGACCTGCGATACCAACGAGGTGGCGGGTTTGGAAAAAAAGGGCGGCGTCCTTCTAGCGGGCATCTGGCGGTGTTTTGCTGCGCAGTTTCTTCGAAGAGTCATTGAGCCCCATCGGCCGACTGGCGGTAAAATACCGTCGGGAGCAGTGTTGCCAACTTGGTCCATTTTTCACCGGATCTGGATAAGTCCAGCGGTCTGTAGAGAAAACATGCTGATTTGAGGAGTGTGTCTCAGACCTGGAGTATTTGAAACCTTCAAAAAGATAACTTAGATGAAATGGAAATTTGGCAACTATGCTCAGAATAGGGACCTGCTTCTTTTATAACGTGGAAGTTGCCTGAATTTTATATTGGTTTGAAATGTGGTTTAACTGTGGATGAAAGTATTGTTATAACATAAACTTACATACACAATGTTAATAATGGAAATGGAAAAATCTTAAATTGTAAGATTTTAGCACATAATCTTGAGAGTCTTGGGATGGCAACACTGGTCGGTAGGGCCGTCCGGAATCCGTAGGCTAGTGGCCGGCACACAAATCATCAGGTTGTGTGTGTGGCGTGGTGTGATGCTTTCCCACGGTGATCGCCCCACGCCGCGGCTGCCCCCCTCGGCTCCCGTCTCCCCCCCGCCCCCGGAGTGAGCTCCTTTCGCCGAAGACAACAACAACAACAACCGGAGGCGCTAACATCAGCTTCTCTCCGGTATGTCCTTTTATGCACCGATGCCGATGCATTGTGGTGCTCTTTGGCGATGAGGAACTACAGGGCGATTTGTTAACTAGTCATCGCCGTGCTCAACGTTGAATATATCTACAGTGATGTCCTATCTATTTGAAGTGCTGAGCATGATTTTGATGCCAGATTTGAACCATCACTCTTGACTCAAAAAAACGGAAGGGAAGACTGATGTTGCTCTAGATAGCCGATAATGTAGACAATTCAAATATTGCAAACTAATTACGTTTTTGAAGCAAAATGGAGGGGAAGAAGAAATCTGCGATTGTTACGAGTAACACTTATTAGCGTTTTTTTTTTTAAATAATGCTCTGGATGAAGTTTATTTAATAGCCAAGGTTGCTGTTGTATTTGGGATTACAGGGGCTTGTCGAATTTGTGAAATCAACCAGGTAACATTAGATGATATTGAAGAGTCGGGAACGCTATTAATTGTGATATTTAAGAACCGATTGATATTACAATATTCAGAAAAAAGATTAAGATCTACTTGTAAATTTTCACAATCGCGTGGGGATTATATAGATTTAAATACCTTAAAATCATCAGCATATAATATAAAATGTGAATGAGACAAACAGGTGCCAATATCATTGATAAATAGAGAAAAGAGTAAAGGTCCCAGATGAGATTCTTGTGGTATACCTGAAGTAATTTTAACATAATTTGAAGTAGAACTATTAATCTTGACACACTGCGATCTATTAGATAAATACGATATTATCCATCTTAGGATACTACCGTGCACACCGATATTCTCTAATTTAATAAATAAAGATAAACATTTTTCATACTCTCGGAAATAAACTGAACATTAGTGTTTAGAGTGATAGTGCATTAGTTGAAATAAAACCCAATTTGCGATCAGGACCATCAACGGCAGTTGTGTTCATGGCAGAAAATATGATTTCAACTCAAGAAAATTCTACTGTAGCAGATATTCCCAATCGTTTGAGAAACATGTCCTTCATGCAATGAACATTAACAACCGTACTTTTGACATTAAGGTAATGTTCTAAATAATAACATATTCTAAAATTAAATATTTCCGTGGTCTTATGTGTACATCAGAGAAAAAGTAATTTAATAAAAAGTTTTTACCTGTCAAGTGAGCTAAATTGTCAAACGTTTTTCCCGTCACAGAGAAAATAAATTTTGTCCACCCTTCACAGGATTGAAACTTCCGTTATAAACTTTTTAAAGGATATTTTCTTAAGAACTTTTGTTTTTATTTTGATAAATACCTTCCGAAATTTGTTACACTACTCTTTCACACCTTTTATATAATTGTTTTGAATATAAGTATTTATTTGTTTAATCAATTAAATGTTTTTGTTTTATTAAAAATTTAAGTACCTTTTTATTTACTTTTCCTGCAACTGTACTGTTTTTTTATTGAATTTTGTTTTTGTGCACTTATTACAAGAACTAAATATGTAGAGAAAATTCATGAAATTCCAAAGCAAAACTACCAGATATGCGTCTGTGGTTTTAGTTCATTGTCGCAAAGTAATTCGAATATGCATATTTCAATCTGCATCAATTGTAGAGGTTCAGTTATTGAAAGTTTTTCCTTCCATTGTAAGAAAAACACAATTTATACCTACATTTATGGAATTTCTATGCATGTCCTCAGTGGCGTAGCCAGAAATTTGACATGGGGGGGGGGTTCATTGAACAAAGTATTTCAGACTAGATTTTATTAATACAAAAAATAAATAATTTTTAATAAATTGAAACAATAAAAAGTAAATAAAAAAACCTCATCATAAACATGTAAATAATAAACAGGTACGAACAATATTTGTTACAAAAATGACAAAAATAAAATTAGAACTTAGTTGCAGGCAGGGTTGCCACCTTTTGAATTTTAAGATACGGGACACATTATTTTTTTATTATATCAGTTGAAGAGGGGAGGGAGGTTAGCGCCGCAGGCGAAAATTTTGAAATTTTCAAGGTCAAATTGCTTAAAATAAGTTTAATCGTGTAGGTGCGATCGGGGCAATCTAGCGTTTCGTGATACCACAGTCGTCGAGTTGGGTGCGAACGGGGCAAATTCTGTGACAATATTTTTTTTAGTAGTTCAGAATCTTTTATAATTTTTGGTTAAAGTTTGAGCCCACAATCTAACGAATTGTAAGATTGACTATGCTTAACGCAGTGGTAGATTTGCCCAAGCTCTGCTGCAGTAACATCGATAGTTTCTTGAATATTTTCTGTTTGCAAAAATTTTGTTAAAACTTGAGAAGATTTCGACATTTGCGCGTCTTCTATGCTCTTTTGTATTAGAGTGCTGTTTGACATCGCTAAGGCCACCGTGACTAATTGAAAAATCCTTTTTGCATACTAGACATCTTGCAGAAAAATTGTTTGAACCCTTTATTAGCCAAATATACTCAGTCTGCCACGTTGGTCGATAGCTGCAGAGGCGCTTTGCTTTTTTTGGTGGCGAGATGGTCCTTTCCAGAGGTCTCCATTGTCCCTATTTTTGTCGTGTTTTTCTAAATATTTATCCATATCCTTTAATTTTTAAATTATTTAATGCAGATGAACCCTAATGTAAGGTTGCCGTAGGAGATCTAGTTCACTGACCGCGTTGCTAAATCTTGGCGAATAGAGTGATTGCAGGTTTGTAGTGAGACATTACCTATATGACCCAACCAATCCAACCTATGGGGGGGTTCTGACCTCCTAAATCCCCCTCCCCCCGTGGCTACGCCACTGCATGTCCTTCGAGTAAGTACCATTCTCAGAAAAAAAAAAAGAAACTACCTACACCGCCTAATGGGTGTCGCCATAGAAGTTATTCCAGGAACAATCGAGGTGCACCTATTGTTATCGTTATTCGCTGAAAGGTGCAGATATTTATTATATCGGGAAAATAATTGTAACATAAAACGCCTTTTAATTCGCACTAAAACCGCCATTACTTACGGTTATTTGTTGTGTCCGCTTTGGTAATACGTTATATATCCCGTTGTCTGTCGATGAAGTATGGTACTGTAACAGTTCCAGGTACGATTTGTTGTAGTATATATATTGCATAATATCAGTAGGTATAGAATTGTTTAGCCGCATAACAAATTGTTCACTTGTAAATTGAAGTATAAGGTCAAGTTGTAGAAATGCTTGTGCAATGCATCATCCAAACCATATAGGTACGCTCACATACCTACATAAATTATTTAATAATATGAATATTTCAGTCTCTTATAACGCTATTTTTGTTCAAGTCAGGTTTGTCCAACTTCAAGTGTTTCAATCAATTAAACTTTTCTCTTAAGCTACCAGAATGTATACAGAGCGTTTAGAAAATCAATGGTAAAGCACAGTGGCGTGCAATGCCAGTTACAATAGGGTAGGCAAACATTTAAATTACTACTATGATCCACTAAAATATGTCCTTCCTCCTATGTATCGTTCGGAAATGTGTGTCAGTATAATAGTCAATAATTGATTTGGACATTACACTTAAAACTAAGTATTTTTAAAACAAAAACAGTGAGTTCTTTCCTGTATAAGAAACCGAGTAACAAACACACTTAACACGCAGTCGAGCACGCAGTTTATTAGATTAATGATTATAAAATATTAAACACTATTATTTTTTATAAATCAGGTCAATACGGCGGTCATTTTTTAAAAACTCATTTAACACATCATCATAAAAATTAGTATTTTGTTTCAGGTCTTGCATAAGTTCTTTTTAAATTGAAATAACTGCTAAGTTGCTTAATCTCTCTTGTCCCTGAGTGTTTCGTAAGTAGGTATGAATTCGTTTCAAATCGGAAAAAGATCGTTCTGCCGAAGCGCTACTAGCTGGTATCGTCACAACAAGCTTGGCTAATGTAACAAGTTGCGGAAACACGTGGCACATTCTGTTTTTTTTTTCGCAAAATCTAATAATTTCATAGGCATTGAGACCGGCAAATTCTGATGAAGAATATAGACAAATCAACTCGTTTTTTAATCTGTCAAAATCAAATCGTTTGTTATATGTTGTCTTTAGCTCCGAAAATATTTCGGCAGGATAATTATCTTTGAATTGCGATAAAGAATTTAGATCAAGAAGGCGAAAAAAATGCAGCTGGTTGATTTCATTATAACGACCAGAAATTTCCATTTTGATATTTTGTCCAATAATCCTCGAAATATTCGCTTAAAATGTAGTTATCGAACGTAGGTATATGATTTTGTATTACGATGCTTATACACAGTATAGCAGTGCGCGCTGAGTGCGACGCCATAGAGAAACAAATAAAATTACCTCTCGCGCCAGCGGCGAGAGGTGTATAATTTATCAATTATATTATTATGAGTTTTAAGAGGACTGAGACAGGATAGAGCATAGTAGATAGTATATCTTTTTTTAACAGAAAAAGGTAGTATTGGTAACTTTTCTAGGGTAGGCAATGCTTTTACGCTTCTATTGTATGCACGCCACTGGTAAAGCAAACTTACATTTTTTCTCATTTACTGTATTGAGAACTTTATTCCGATTCCAAATAACATGTTCTGAATTTGCTCCTATCTACGATGTTAGGGATGTTAAACTAAATGTCATTATGTTTTCTGTTTGTTTTTTAAATGACATCTAGCGACGTCAACAAGGCGTACCTTTTTTAAGTAGAAAAGATAGGGAAGAAAATTTTTTCAGTCCAAAATGAGATACAGTGTAGCACAAAAAAGTCGTAGCGATTTAAAGGGGTTCAAACCATCGTTGATGGCGCCCTCTAGCAGAAACACCATAATCGTCGACATATTCGAATTTCTAGTACCAAGAAACCCCCCTATACCAAATTTCATAAAATACGGTCGATGCGATCGAAAAATAATAAAGAAAATGTGATTTATTTTTTCAAATTTGACACCCTGTAGATGAATCACTCTGTATAAAGTTCCAGGCAGTACTGTTGTGGAATTTATATCGCGCATTGTCGCCGAAGAATTCCTACAACTTTTCCGCTAGTTGTAGTACTCCGCGCCGCCATAAGTTATCCAGGGGAAAAAGTCGCCTCGTAAAGCAGTTAGTAGGTACTTACTTTTACCCGGCCAACTTGTCCGTAGGTCCCAATAATATAAATCTGAACGGTGCGCGCTTTTTTGTTATTCCGGTATGTCGTCTCGGCCGACTTGATACTTACCACTGCTCGTTACTTTGTTGCTGCGGTTCGGTATCGGCAATTCCTCCTCTCGTATCGTGCGAAACGTAAACACGAGGCCTGAAGGATTAACGCCGCTGACATAGCGCCAGCTTCGCAACCGCTGATTCTACGATCAATAACGCCCACCTAGAGAGGACGGTGTGTTATTTCTTATTTATAATTTATTCATTTGTCCATCTAGTTCGAAGATCAAATTTGCAACGATTTGTGTTTAGTACCTAATACCCATGTCTGTTGATCTTTTATAAACGCAATTTTAAAGTCTGCGGTGATAAGTTGCCAGTTTGTCAAATGTTTCTAAAAGGTCCTGCACACTTTATCCAAGCTTAGGACTAATCCAAACTATAATTTTGAAACATTGGAGCGTATTTAGGGGTCAACGAGCCAACAGTAATAAAAATTGTTTCAAAATTGAAAATTTTCAAATAATTTTAATTTATATCTTAATTTTTGGAATTAGTGGTACACTGGCATTCATAATCTCAAATAATAGATTAATCATGATAAGCATGCCAAGATACTCAGTGATAACTCACTCAATATTCAACACGTCACGGAGTACTAAAATTTCAATTGTCCAATCCGCTATTCAGTAACGTAATTTAATACGCACGCACACATACATCCTTTGAGCTTTCTTTTTTTTGTTTTATAGTTATTCACCACTGTAAAAATTATATTAGGGTATAATAGAAGACTTAAGACAGACCTTTATTTCAAGGTTTATGTTAATATCACACTTACTTATTATTTTATGCAAACAGTCGATTGTTGTTAATATTGCTACATTTATTAGTATTAACAGAATTTAATTTCCCAGCAACACAAGAAGTTAAAAAATGTATCGACGTAAAGTACATCTTGCACTAGTGGCCCACAGATGGCGACTGCCGACTGAATCGGCAAAGTTTATTAACTAACTGTGGCATCAAATTCATAGACGTCAGAAGTCTCTTAATTTGAATTAATTTTTCGGTACTTGCCTTCGCTAATTTAATTTTTCGTGCATTTTTTGTGTAATTTATGGGAAGTGTGACAAGTGCATTTTATCGTGTGGCAGCGTAATACCAAAGACATGTTCCGAGTATGCAGTATCTGTGTGAACAGTCAAGAATTGGTGTAAAGTGTAATTCAATGCCGCCGGTCGGGCATTAGCCCGCGGAGTAGATGTTTCTTGCAGTATCATTTAGGTATAGATTGAAGTCTCTTTGAACCACAATGAACAGTTGCTTTAATGCTTTGGCGCTAATCTTGTGGCACTGTGGCAGTGTTTTTATATATGTGTGTACATATGGTCGAGGGAAGGAGAGATCCTCAAGAAACGAGAGGCAGCACATAAAAAAATCTTTGCAACGACAAGTTTTTATGTAAACCTGAAAATAAATATCGGTAAGGTAGGTGCTACCCTGTGCTACCATATCGTGTTTCTCATTAAATAATTATCAACATTTTCCAAATAAATTTCACTTCATTATTTTATTACATGTTATTAAAAAAATTAAGATATTTCCTTAATGATTGGAAAATGTGACAACTTTGTTAATGGATGTACTAGGTCAGCCGGGCCAAGTCAGCTGTAATTTTTAGGTGGACTGTACAAAATGTTTACAAAACATACGCGAAGTCGTTGATTAACGGAAGGAAAAGGTACAAAACTCCCAAATTGACGACCAGTGTCTTATTAAAGAAAAATGGTCTACCCACCGTGCAAGAATTTTCCAAATGCCGACAAATGCGTAGCCATCGGATGCTCATCGACTTGGTAACGCTTCGACGCCCTGTACATGATTTTTTCCGGTGGTCCACCGCTCTCGCAGCGGCGCATCGTCAGCGAGAAATCGATCGTCATCGTTTACTCTTGTTTAAGATGCCGCGGAGCCTTCTTCTACGGCCTACCGGACCGGCCCCCTGACGAAGGGGGGGCGCCGGCGGATTGTTTGTGTCCGTTGCGCGCCCCCAGGGGCATTCCTCGGTGGTCGGAATGTCCGCCGACCCCGCGAATGCACCGGCCAGCGGCACAAGGACGCCGGTTCAAGGAGACGCTGCCTCGGCTCGCTGGAGTTGTTGCTCGTCGATGGGGGTTGCCAAGTCTTCGCGGACTCGATGGCTGTGAATGAGAAGAAGTACTCTTCTCCTGGCGTGTTTATTTATTTAGAGGACACCACCCGGCGGTCAATACCAATTATTGAGTGGAGAAAAAACAACTAGTAATGTTACATATACAGTGACTTAATTTTTATAAACGGCACGGCACGGCAGCTGTTTTTGGCCGCCCTGTATGTAGTTTTTCTGCGTATGCTGTTTGTATGCGTGCAAAATACGTATTGTTTCCTCATGTATTTCCAGTGAATCACATACTTGTATATCCGTGAGGAAGTGATGTCGTTTCCTTTGTGATAATTATTTTGTCAGCAATCTGAATATTATAAATTTTGAAACAAGTGTCGTCAGCATCCTGTAAGGGCGCCTCATTCTTGAAATTGCGTTTTCTACAAGTACAAACAATTTTAGACATTTAAGAACTGAATAATATAGAGCTTAGCAAATAACAGGAATGTTATCTCATGCCACCTTCGAATATTCAAAGGTATCGAAGTAAAAAATATATAACGAATGAAAGCAGTAACCAGCAAATTTTTAAGTATAAAAATCTTTCAAAATAAGTATTTTTTAAATTTAACTGTAGATACAAATACGTATTGTTTAAACTTACATAGTTCTACATATAAGATTGTTCACTTTTGTTTATAACTATGTGATAATAGTTAATTTTGATATTACTTTTTTCTACGTGTTTAATTTTTTTTTGAGATTTCTGTACTTAAAAACACCACAATTTTGATCATTTTACGACAAGAAATACGACGATCTTAGCAGTCTTGTTTTTAAATTTAAAATAAATAATAAAGTAAATGTTGTTAGATTCAATGCATTAGACAAAAAGAAAAATGTGCAGATTGTGCTGCATTTTGAGTTCTCTATGTACCATTGCTCCACCCTGTATACCTAGTAATTTTTTGTTTATTTTCTGTAAAATGGTAGGTACGTAAAGTTTAATAGAAGGGGTTTATGCTTGTTACTTTGGAAACGTTACAGATCCTGACCATCTTTCATTATCCAAAGGGACCCAACTGGCAACACGGCTTCTCTTTGGAATGTTACACTTTGTGCGTGTTATTGAACTACGCCGTGGTCACTACACTTACTATACCACAACAAACCCGAGAGAGCAGGTCTTGTTTCTTTAATTTTGATGCGGCTAGCATTTGCTCCATTCTAACCCGTACAGCATCGGGTGGGATCACAGAACACGTAATTATGAAAAATGATAATTGCAAAGGCGTTTCCAGGGATTGCAAAATGATAAGAACTTTATTAAGTCAAAGGCAGGCTGATTTCCATTGCTTTTGTGCAAAAATGCAGTAGAATTTAAAATAAATTATGACATTGCAATGGTCCACGGGCAGAATAATTTAGTATTATGCCCATTCATGGTGGGGATATTTCTGTTCACATAAAATTATGCAGACAAACATTTCTAAAGTGTGACAACTATGGCTATGTCGATTTCTCTGTCTCATTACGGTAATACAAGAATCTATTTTTTTTTCTTATTGTAGACCAAAGGGAACGTTTGTACCTTCCCAACGCACATGTTTTACAGTAACGTCAACCAAATAATTGACTCTGAAACCTACCTATAACGTAAAATCCTGCCTACACATTTTATTTTTCGGTGTGTGCAGAGACGGGAAGAAATCGAAGCAATTCGTTGTTTATTAGCGATTACCGTCCCCGTTGTCGTCGCGGGGCGGCAAGGGAACGCGCTAATTCAAACGCGTAAAAGCGGGCGCCCCTTTTATCTCTCCTTTTTCCGAGAGTTTGCTCGGGCGGCGGCAATATCGGCCCGTCGTCGAGTGCTCCATTATTCCGTGAATATTAAAGAACCGTAAAATGCTACATTGTTGCGGATTTTACGGTCGATTCACCGCATTTGTGTTATTTCTGTAATTCCAGCCGTGTACGGGACGGCATTCTCTCCTGCTGCACGAAAAATACATTGTGCTCTTTCTAAGTGATCTACTGATATGAAACCAATCTATCAATATGATTATCGCCTCGAATTCGGAACCTATAAAGGAAAAACGATAGAAGTGTGACTTTTTCCGCAATAGTTTGACAGGGCCAACGCTAGATGTCGGTACTCCTGACACACTGTCACCAACACAGGTGCTATGCAGTGGTATCATATTGTTACCAAAGATGACCGACTACCTTCTTTTGAGAATTATCGACATTGCTACACCGTCAAAATATACAAATTTTTGTCGAGATCCACACGAGATTTTGAATATGTTTTCGTATTTCTCTGTATGCAGCAGTGTGTCAAAGATTTAACTCAATTCACTGTGTTAATGTACAGAATCGGAAATTGCGGATCTTTACAGAGAAAGTAGAAATTGCCGCTTCATCCCAGGGAAGGTACGAAGTATAAGCGGCGCGGTAGTATAATAGAACACAAAGTCAAAAATAAGTTGACGTCGACTGAACCTAGCGCATTAACAATTTACTTTAAATGTGCCACCTGTGTCATCCTTTCTACAAATTAGAATGCCGTCCTTTTGGTTACAAATAGAGATTTTTCCACCATTAAATAACAAAAGGCTTTAGAATACATACGCAGTACGCACTATTTACTATTGGTTACTTGCACTGTCACGATAACGGTCACACATTAACAGTTATTATATCATATCGTACCACTTTCCGTATGACATTCATACGCCCATGTTTCGTCAAAATTTAATATATTCTTCGATCTAGATTCTTATTTTTTAATATTTATTTGAAATAGTTTCTTCGCCGTATCACTATTTTGTCCTTTCTATCAGTATACTCTTTTCGATTTCATTTATACGGACTAAGTTTCATCTTGTAAGATATAGCAATAGAATTTTTTTTGGAAAACTCATTTTAAAAATACAATCTTCCTTCCGCGAGTTTCCATCACTTTCCGTTTCACAGTTGTACTTCTTTACCACTTTTTTATTTGCACACATGCTATTCACGTACAATTTTGTTAATGAAATACATATTTCAACATCACTTACACTCATATTTTGACCTCGCGCTCTAAACTCTTCATACATGTCATCATCCGATATTCCTCATTTCGATCAAATCACTAATAAAATTAATTACATTCATAATTAAATTAACGAAAAGATGTACCCGAAATTTTGCCCGCCCGAACGATATACCCGCCCATAGCGCTGGAAATGAAACAGTTGGATCCGACAATTCGTCGCAGCCAATCAAAAGCAGCAGCGCATGCGTAGCAGAAGCTGCGTAATCGGGTATTATGCTCTCAGAGATATGCGGCACACGATTTTGTAGGAAAAATATACGGGCTGCATGTATATTCCTTTGTTTTTTTATATATTTTCAGGTATTAACAATATTGTGTGAAACTAACTACTCAGTGGACAAAAGCCCCAACTTCATTGATAGGAATTGTAGGAGATTTGATACATATTAGCCTAAAATACCTTCCTTAAACAGTAAAAAAGTATATTTCTTTGTGTTGACTGCTATAAATTGTGAGCATGTTTATAACATTAGTCACTCTCTACAATTTTGGAAGTCGCCTATAGCATTTAGCCATGTTTTATTTTCTAGTAGATCGTTTTAAGTTTATTATCGGTTGATATTTTGTTTGCTTATTCCGATGTTGCGAGATTTTCAGCGTACAGCTAGCTACGTTTCATCTCTTGGAATATCTGAACAGCGATCGCGATAAGAAAATCATCATAGGTGACCCTGTACATCGCTGCGTCGTTCGTTGTGTAACGTTCGAAACACTCACACACAATCATCTATGAATGGAAACTACTATTTAAGAGTTTATCAAGGTCAAATGATAGTAATACCAATGCCAGCTGCACGATTTGCCTCGAAATGTTATGAGAATTACAGAAATTCTTCGCGTATGACTAAATAATAATGGTAAATGTTGAGCGGTCGGGAAATGTGGCCGTGTATTTAATTGTCGCATTGGCGGCATTCCGCTCGACGCTGTTTCGGCGTTGTTGGGACTTGTCGCTGCGTTCTGCGTCGTTGCGGTCGAAAATTTGCGGAAGTAATCCGTTCTGGTAATAATATATGCAAAACGGGAGAATTACCATTAAAAATTAATTATTGGGATATGTTGACAAATGTGTTATTGACTTGTGTTCCACATTTACATTGGTATGGAGGTAAATCAGCATATGGTGTATTCGGAAACATCGATTATGACAAAAAATTAACGATTATTATATTTTTATTAAAAAGATGTAACAGAAGAAGAAACAAACAAATTCTCTTAAATATACAGGGTATTTCCTAATTGAGTGCGGAAAATCCAGTGACGTATTCTAAGGTTAAAATTAAGATAATTTTGTTGAATAAATATAGGTTCCCAAGGGCGTCGTTTTCGAGATATAGGGTTTCCATATCTAATAATAAAATCAGTTTAAAATTCATAACTTCCAAACCCCTTAAGATATTTTTGGCAAATTCGGCATAATTTTTTAGTATGTTGGTAGGTATAATATAAAATTTGCAGCTTACGTAAAGTATCATTGGAAAGTATTTGCGGAGAGAAAAAAAATATGAGGATGCAATGAAGCATATCGAATTTTGGTTGCATGATTATACAGAGTGATATATTTTTTCAAGTAAAAAAACTTACTACTACTACTACTACTTGGTAGGTCAGTGGTCGCACGGTTTAAGGCGTCAGTACTAGAATCGAGGTGACTAGACCGCTGTGGGTTCGACCCCCGCAGCCGGTAGACCGTCTCTGCGGATATGGTAGGGTGGAGGAATGTTGACTTGGGTCAATATGAGAGATTGATACCGGTTCACATTTGACTACCCCCCTAATTAATGAGGTTTTCCAGGTTTCCTTCATTCCTGCACTGAATAGTGGTTAGGGCCTACCAATGTAAGTCGTTCCTGAGCGCAAATGCGGCCTGCTTAATAATTATATGCCGCCCCTCTTCCGCACAAATCTCCGACTTCTAGGCTAATCCCTGTGATTAGAATGAGGGGTATAGATATTATTATTATTATTTTATTACTACTTTACCTAAATTGCAAATGTTATATTTTATGCCCAGCAGCAGCATACTAAAAATGTATGCCTTTGTTGAAACTATCCCAAGAGGTTTAGAAAAATTTTAAATTTATTTATTAATCAATTTTGGAAACAACTCCATTGTCCTTTGCTTATTAAACAAAATTGTCTTAATTTTAACTATCGAATACGCCTCCGTATATTCTACAAGCAATTAGGAAACACCTTGTATATTTTTTAACTCTTTTCGCGTTCTCTCTAACCTCAAGAGCCCCAATATATTTAAAGTATCCGTAAATCGTTATTCAATTTTTTTTTTTTAATTTTGAGAAGCCATAGTTTTCAAGTAATATCTATATTTGCAACTGATTTACTGATTTTATGTTTTCTAAATTTTATTGCGATGAGATTTAGTTAATAGAAAAATTATTTGAAATTGCAACTGTTCTTTTATTGCTAATTCTATTTTTTTGTTACAGGTGAGTATTTTCTAATCGAGATAACGACAAACCGTAAGTATTAAGTTACATTCCTCACATTTCATTCGTGAATTTATTACTAATCGAATATACAGGGTGAGTTAACTATCTGTGTACCGGTACCACCGTAATGGACAGAGATGCGTTTTTGTACAAAATTCTGTCCAAATGTACACTGATACTTCCTTTTTTTTTATAGAATTACAGATAATATAGAAAATGTCGTAAATGACAGAGTCTAATATAAACATCTTTCCGTTCCCTTAATTTTTTTATTTTTTTAAATAATAAACTATTCATAAAATTAAAGGAGGATTAAATCAATAGATGACAGTAAACTCTATTAAAGTTTGAAAAAAATGTGTTCCGTGCCACCATCGTTATAGACATTTTATTGCACCGTTCCACAGATAGTTGCTATACAGGGTGTTTTTTTTATTGTACTTCTAATTTTAAATGGCTATTCTTGTTAGCCACAAAGCAGTACAAGTTAATAATAATGCGATATTGTTTCTAATTTCTACACAAGCTTTGCCAATTCGATGTAAAAGTTTGTCACTTTTAGTGGTATATACTGTAAATACCCTGTAAATAAAAATCCAGTGGAACTAAATCCGGACTTAAGGGAGGTCAGGGCAACTTTCTATGTTGAAAAATGCTATCCCTACCATTTTGCACTAGTGCAAATTTTATTACTTGTCGACTTACCTTGAAATCCAATTTGAAAGACAATTTTAGCGCCTACTACGTTAAAATATTGTACAGTGATCTATGCAGCTGATTTTGAAAAACTATTTTCTTGAGAATGGAAAATTTCTGAGACTAATGACAAGTATAGTAGATTTTTTAATAAAAACATGATAACGTTACGCTCACATTTGTCACGAATATGAAAAATCTAATATGTCTCCATGGGCCATTATTTCCGGACCACCCTGTATATATGACGACGCCGAGCGTATTACGATGCTTATTCTAGTTAATCAGATAAATCATTTTGTAGAAAATGTAGGTAATCATTTCCAGTTAAACGACTAAGCAGAATAAGTGCAAATTTTCATAGTTTGATATTGAGCAAGTAGGCATAAAAATAGGATTTTCTTCTATGGTGTACATTTTTAGGAAAAAATATATTTAAATTTCATGAGATTGAATACAGGTGCGTTGTCGCATATATCAGCACGCGCATGAAATATTCTGTAAGAGGTTGAAACTTGGCAGCAAAACGACGCTGTTAACACTGATTTTTGACGGTCTTTTCTAGTTAAAATTAGTCGTACGACGAAGAAATCACCCTGTATATACCCTCTTGTTCCAACTCATGTTTACAAGATCTTTTCGAGTGCGTTTGGACAGGATGTTTATCAAATGGCGCGTATTAACGATCGGGTTCTTATCTCGGATGGTCCATATTTTCCCTACGTTAGCTGTTTGTAAACAAATTTTTATCGTTGGTATGCTTGGTTAAGTTGAAGCGTGGATATCTAGCTCTCCGAAGCAAACAAGAGAATCTCGCGAGTGACGTCGCACCAGTGGCGTACCAGGGAAAAGTTACGTGGGAACAATTATGTATAAACTAAATGTAACTATATAACATTCTTCATACTGAAAATAAAACGTTTGCATGCAAAGTTGTAGGTATATGAACTTTTATTATTTTATTTTTTTTTAGTAAAATGCATTGCTAAAATATTTTATTTACACTCAGTGTTTACTCGGAAATTGTAAAGAAAATTTCGTTTTTTGCGAATATCTCCGGAACCGTTTTTCGTACAGAAAACAGCTTTTGTAAGCATTTACTACTCATAATAAGCTATGTTCTGTGCGAGAAAATTTTTTTTCAAAGTCATAATTGGTGAAGATTTTGAAGGGGAAGTGGGTGTTTTTCTCCCCAACTTCTACGCCACTGGAAAAAGTACGGTTTTGAGACGCCCATTTGAACCACCAATGTTTTCTACACAAAAAATGTACTCTTGGTCATAAGCTCTAAAGTTGACCGTTTTCGAGAAAAATCTACTTTTATGTTGAAAAACATGGTCAATTTTTTGAAATAAAATTTTTATTTTACTAAATGTATTATAATGTTTTTTATCAAGTAGTATTAATTTAACTGTGTACGATTTTTTTTTTAATTTTGCAACTATGAAGTTAACGTTTGGTTTTGTTACTTGTTCTAACGATTAAATAAATTTTGTTTAATTAGTAAAAAAAATTGACCATGTTTTTCAACATTAAAGTAGATTTTTCTCGAAAACGGTCAACTTTAGAGCTTATGACCAAGAGTACATTTTTTGTGTAGAAAACATTGGCGGTTCTAATGGGTCTCAAAAACGTACTTTTTCCAGTGGCGTAGAAGTTGGGGAGAAAAACACCCACTTTCCCTTCAACATCTTCACCAATTATGACTTTGAAAAAAAATTTTCTCGCACAGAACATAGCTCATTATGAGCAGTAAATGCATTTTAGAGGGTAAGTTAATACAAACTTTGTTTCAAATTTTTGGACGAGCTATCACATCCTGAAATCCTGCGCATATATTATGAAACATAATTTAATTCTTGTGTTTACGTTGTAGTTTTGTGTTCTTCTTCAGTTTTTAGTGCCTTATTTTTATTTTAAACGTTTTATAGTTATTAAATAAAGGAATAGGTATCAGGTGCAGATATTCTCCCACAATATAGTTCGCCGGTTTATTTTTCTAGGTTATGTGACAAGACTGCCGCGGGTGCATTACAAGTTTTCTATCATCTATTAGTGCTTACTTGTTCCTTCCGTTCGATTTTCTTATAATAAATGGGCATTTTATCTAACTGTACCTACGGAAAGTGTGTTTTATCGGTAGTGAGTGGTTGCAATGAGTGAAAATGTAGTTTGCAACGAAATAATGAAAAAAGAATGCAAAATACTGCAGCTAACTGGATTAACTGTTACATACCTATCTATCAGGTATTATTACAAGTTAATTTTTGTTGTTTGTTCATTTAGAAATGCTGCATTAAAACAACCGCATATTAGTTGCCATTGTTGGCATATAAGCTTTATCTATGGATCTAAGTCGATGCTTATCATAGGCGCCGACTGTCCGCAGGAAAAGAGGGTTTTGCCCCTTTTTTAAAATATCGAGCTGAAATTCTGGAATAATTTTTTGTATTGCCTTTTAGGTCTTCCTGAGCACGTTGTTAAAGTTTTTGTACTTAGTCATAGTTAACCCTGTATTTATGTTAGATATTAAAATGAAAATATATCATTTTGCCTCCCAAGGTACGCCACTGTACTGCACTTTGTCTTCTTTGTTTATCGCGACGTTTGTTGCCGCCGATGTACGGATGAATATCCAACGTTTCCGAACAAACAAAAGATTTATTAATGAGGTTACATTTTGCACCGTCATTTTGTTTTCTACGTTCTGGGATCGGAGTAGGTCGAAGTCGAAAATAATCCTCGTTTTGGTACGTAGAAGCAGCGCGACAACGTCGCCGTGATGCAATACTTATCGTTATCCGAGTTCTTATTTTGAAATAACGTTTGTCTAGAATTTGTGAAATGTGGGTCAGGTTACTTTTTACTCCGATCAGGAGGTTTACGATGAATTCTGGTTGCGCCCGATCCTTGATCTGAATTATCTAGATGTGGATCGACGGATATAACGAAGCAACCAATTTTGATTTTGCGAATGGCACACAAAAAAAAATTTGCGCGAATGTACCCATTATCATATCCACATGTATTTTGACGCGTCCGACAAGAATTTGATGCCAGATTTGACCCGTCACCCTTTAAGTTTTAGTAAATCGGTAAAAATTCTCAAAATATTTAAAAAATAGTTGGCTTCATGAATCCGGTGGGAAGAATGAAGTTATGCTGCAGTCAAGCTCTATTTCAACATGTATTTTGATATGGAGAACAACAATAATAGATATATACAGGGTGTTCCTAAATAAATGTCGCAACGGAAAACTGTAAATTCCTCTTGAAAAAAGAAACATTTTTTCCTCTTCCATTTTTCTCTCGGGGCTTTCGTTTTCGAGATACACGGTGTCAAAACTTTAATTTTTTTTCAGTTTTTTTTTCCAATATCTTAGGAACCGTTTGAACTACAGGACTGAGCTTTTGTAAAGACATTACCACTATTAATAGCTACTTTTTCGCATCCTTCTCGAATTTATTGGACGTGCCAGTGGTGGAGATTTTAAGGTATCGGAAGGGTTTTTTTCTCCGCAACTTTTACGCCACTGGAAAAATTGACATTTGACAGCAAATTCTGAAGCGCCAATGAATTTTACACAAAAATAGTTCTCTTGGTTCATTGCTCTAAAGTCAACCGTTTTCAATAAAATTGACTTTCTATGAACAAAAACAAACATTTCGCTAACGTTTCGAAAATCTTGTGTCGGTCAGTGGTCGCGCGGTTTAAGGCGTCAGTACTTGAATCGAGGTGACTGGATCGCTGTGGGTTCGACCCCTGCAGCCGGTAGGCCGTATATAAGCTATATTCGTGGAGAGATTGGCACCCTCTCTGCGGGTATGGTAGGGTGGAAGAATGTTGACTTGGATCAATGTGAGAGATTGATACCGGTTGGCATTTAACTACCCCTAATTAATGAGGTTTTCCAGGTTTCCCTCATTCCTGCACTGAATGGTGGTTAGGGCCTACCAACGTAAGTCGTTCCTGGGCGCAAATGCGGCATGCTTAATAATAATATGCCGCCCCCTCTCCCGCACAAGTCTTCGACTTCTGGGCTAATCCTCGTGATTAGAATGAGGGGTAGAGATATTATTATTATTATTATTCATAAAATAGGTAGTAATAATTAACAATGTGATGAAGACACCCTCATATTTTGCAAGTGCAAGACCTCAAGACATCTGGAGATCGACAAATCGAACCGCCGGATGGGGACATCTGAAATGCATCGTTTATGAAATTCATGTCGATAATATCGAAGAGTTGACCGATAGGGGTAAAGCCGCAGCGGCAGAAAGAAACATGATTCGAAGATGTAATGCGTGCATTGAAGTCCGCGAACAATTTTTGTAAATTTTACTCGCAATATTGATAAAAAAAGTTAAAACCCTATGTGTTGTTAAATCTCGTTAAAATTGTTAATTATTACTACCTATTTTTTGAATTACAAAAGATTTTCGAAACGTTAGCAAAATGTTTGTTTTTGTTCATAGAAAGTCATTTTTATTGAAAACGGCTGCCTTTAGAGCAATGAACCAAGAGAACTAGTTTTGTGTAAAATTCATTGGCGCTTCTGTATTTGCTGTCAAATGTCAATTTTTCCAGTGGCGTAAAAGTTATGGGGGAAAAACCCTTCCGATACCTTCAAATCTCCACCACTGGCACGTCCAATGAATTCGAGAAGGGTGCGAAAAAGTAGCTATTAATAGTGGTAATGTGTTTACAAAAGCTCAGTCCTGTAGTTCAAACGGTTCCTAAGATATTGGAAAAAAACTAAAAAAAAAAAATAAAGTTTTGACACCGTGTATCTCGAAAACGAAAGCCCGGAGAGAGAAATGGAAGAGGACAGAAATGTGTCCTTTTTCAAGAGGAATTTACAGTTTTCCGTTGCGACATTAGGAACACCCTGTAGATAGATTTATTATCTAGTTCTAGTTAATAAGTACACACACATATAAGTACAGATTTTTGAATAGATCTATTACATTTACATTAATATAAGAGTACTTATGAACAAACTGCAAGCAGAAAGGAAAAATGAATATTAGTTAAGCCTTACCAACTACCAGATTTAAGTGACGATTGTCACGTACCCTTCATTACCAAATATTAAAGATATGAATCGATATTCATTGATATTTGATATTTGCCATTAATGTGACATTTCTCTCTTCCATTTACAACGTTGCTGTTGAGGTAAGTAAATTAATTTTTTATAATAAATAAGACCCTGCATATATCCACATGTTCTAATGATTTTTATGTTCCCTTATATCGATGAGTAGAGTATACACAATTTGTCGTGGTGTTTTTTTCATTTTTTAAATCAGTGTGTCGTATAATAATAATAATATCTCTACCCCTCATTCTAATCACGAGGATTAGCCCAGAAGTCGAAGACTTGTGCGGGAGAGGGGCGGCATATTATTATTAAGCAGGCCGCATTTGCGCCCAGGAACGACTTACGTTGGTAGGCCCTAACCACCATTCAGTGCAGGAATGAGGGAAACCTGGAAAACCTCATTAATTAGGGGGGTAGTCAAATGTCAACCGGTGTCAATCTTTCACATTGACCCAAGCCAACATTCTTCCACCCTACCATACCCGCAGAGAGGGTGCAACTCTCTCAACGAATATAGCTTATATACGGTCTACCGGCTGCGGGGGTCGAACCCACAGCGATCTAGTCACCTCGATTCAAGTACTGACGCCTTAAACCGCGCGACCACTGACCGATCCAAATAATCTAGTTACAGGTCCTTTTTCTGCCATAACCTGCCTAAGACGTTGATAGAAATGACAATAAAAGGGCCGTTTCATATTAAGAACTAGGGAAAGGTCAAGTCGAGGTATGCTGACTTGCTCATCTTTCTAATCAGTGATTGAACCTGGTCCAAATTTGTTAAACGCTAATAATATACATAATAATTTATTATTTATTTCCTGGTAGACAATTACAATAATTGTATAGGAATAGTCAGTTCTCTTTAAAATATAGGTATTAAAACTTGGTGCAGTAAAAATTACAATAAATAACAACAAAAGTTAGATATACACATATAATAAATTTATGTTTGTGCATAGAATTAATTCATGCTATAAAAACATCTGTGAATTAGGTATCTTTTCAACATATTTCGTTCGTCTTAAATAAGAGGAAAGCGCTTGTTGAAATGTTGGAAACCACACCTACGCATGGTATAGACATATAAGTTGGTCTTTGGGCAAAATTGGTTTCATATTTCTAAATAGATAATCGTCAATTTTAATACCCAGGAATTTCATATGGTCAACGGCATGGCATGCACTACCGACTCGTTTATTTTAATATTTATCTTAGAACATTCTTTTTGTCTGTTGTGAAATCGGATAATTTTCGTTTTTTTTATTGTTCAGATAACCATTATTTGAGCTATACCAGTCGGTCACTCTTTGTAATATTAGGTTACATTCCGACCAGAGTGTCCAGATTGGGCGATAAATAGCCATTTGGGCTATCTTGGCATACGTTTTGGCGACCAAATTTTTGTTGTGGCGATCCATGCGATTTTGGGCGATTTTTCAAGAATCTAATTTAATATTTAATGTCGATAAATAAGTTTATGGTGTTTCTGGTGCCGAATAACGGAGGGTATCATATTACTTTCTCGTTGAGGAGAGTTGGTACTATAAAACGTGAACGTACTACAATCCCTTGGGCCCAGACTTTTGAGCACTGAAATGTACGATGTGGAATGCTCTTAGTTCCGTTGCGCATCCAAATAAAGGTACCACACCTAAGAGCAGACAAAAGGTGGCACATGAAACTCAGCAAAGAAACAGTTTATTGGTTATATATGTGCGAGAGACAATCACCAGCAAATAGCCCAAATAATTCTTCATATCTAGAATTTTGAATTATACCAAAATATTTTGTGAATCGTTTTAAGAAGTAATTTTTTTAGGCTGGTTCAAAGAGCACTGTTCCATCATACAATACGAATGACCTCAATGAGGCTTATTGTATGTATTTTCATACTTCGCTAAGGGCAGACGTAAAGAAACAGGCACTAACAAAAACACTTAATTAATATATGTTTAAATTTAAAAAATATCCTGAACTATTTTTTACTAAAAAAACAAAAATTAAAAATCCGTTTAAAAATTGTTTGCAGATTATTTGGTATCACCCTGTTTCCTCCTGAGAAAATATAGTTTTATTTCTTGCAATGGGGAATACCACTAAATGTGGCTTTTGCATTTTATATAGTTCTCTAAAAAAATAATAGACACGTATATTAGGATTTTATTTAATATGCAGTTTTATGAGAGATATTAATTATTTAAGTACGCGGTGTAGAACTACCTACATCTATCGGCCATTTGCTACTCCATGCCGGACTGAAAATGTTATAGACACGAAGCGTTCTACATGCAGTAGACACCATTGAAAGCTGTCGACCTTTATCGTGTTCGGCGAGAAACGATATTTTTTTTTTCAACCACGGAATTCCAGGAAACAACTATTCTGCGGGCTAATACCCGACCATCATTGATTTACACCTGGTGGGCTTCTGACGAATGACTAGCTGTTGCTATAGGTTTTCCAGGTTTAAATCAATGCTGGTCGGGGCATTAGCCCGCAGAATAGTTGTTTCCTGGAATTCCTTGTTTGTTAAATATTTAAAACAATATGACATCACATGTACCATTTTACCATTTGACAACATTGCATGACAATAACACCTTATATAATGCTAAACAGTGTAAATCCAGCTAAATCCGTGCCATAGATTGTGGTTATGAGCCCATGCATTCTCTATTGCCAATGGTCCATGACCATTCCAAGCTAACAATTCAATACAACAGACACTATATTTGTCTCTGTTTATTCAGTCGTTCATTGGTCTCTCTTCTCTCTTTCAGATAGAGTTTCAAATAGGTACAATGGTCGTCAGCTTAAAGTCACCAGTTCCATGGTCCATTCTTTTCTAGTGCCATTTATTATACACGGTGCTAGAAAGGGACAAAACATGGAAGTGGTGACTTTAAGCTGACGACCATTGTACAATGCTCGTCAGCTTAAGGTCACCAGTTCCATGGTCCATTTTTTTCTAGTGCCATTTATTATACACGGTGCTAGAAAGGGACAAAACATGGAAGTGGTGACTTTAAGCTGACGACCATTGTACATTTATTTCCCGTGTTCTTTGCACATGTATTTTGGATGGCATTCACTTTGTTGAGTACCAAAGAATACTTTTAACTTTTTTTTGTTTGGTTGGCGATTTGGGCGATTTTTATGTTCTAATTTGGCTACAACCAAGAAATTTTATCTGGACACCCTGATTCCGACTCCAGTTCCCTATCTGATTTGTTTGATATAAGAAGTGAGGTATCGTCTGCGTACATTATTAGAGACACCTCTTTTGATAATACCTTCTCCAGCTCATTAGTATATATCAAATAAAGAAGTGAACTTCTTACTGACCCCTGAGGGACCCCTGCACACATATACAAGAATTAACTTTTGATTTGATTTTGTTCATAAAGTTATTACTTGAATGGGAGAGGCTAACAAATTGTTTTCGATTCATCAAAAATGATTCTTTACTATGGGTATGAATGCTCAAATGATCATTCAGTAAATATGAATTTTTTCGCCAAACAATTTCAATAAATAAATCTGAAAAAGAAATCTTTTGATTTGAGTTTGGTCTAATTTCGTATAAAAAATTTCATAAACGAGCCTAACTGGTCGCTCTTGTCTCACGGGTAAATAAGACTTGCTGTACCACTTTTTGATTACCCTCGTATCTCGCCTGCCGACAAGATTTACGACTATCGAACCTGGTCAAAGAAGTGATATGAATTGGTAGAATCTTATATGTTAAGTAAATATTCTGACAAAAAAATAAAAAGTTGGGAAACGCCCTTGTTGAGTATAGAGCGGGGAGCATCTCCACGTGGTCGTCGGGGGGTACATGGACCTTTTGGGGTCGAGAACCCTTCGGGCCTGCTCTTCTCGTGTGGCTCTGGGGCATCGGAATGCGTCAGCGAGGGCATCGGAGGCGAGCTGGCCTGAAGTATGCAGGCAGGCCTTCTTTCCGAGAATTGACCGGCTGCTAGACCCGAGCGGCAACATTTTTCGTGTTTGTATAGTCGAGGAAACATAACTCAGATGCGGATTGGGTGCGTGCGTATTAACGCCGTGGACGGGAAGCCGCTCGCCGTGTTCCCCAGCGGCGTCCGTCGGTAGGCGTTACGGCTTCATTGAATTATACATTTTTATTATCGTATGAGTTTATGGTCAGATTTAGTTCTGATTCATTTCCTCATCCTCCAGGTGTTCCGCAAGGCTCAAATTTAGGGCCGCTCATGTCTTTCCTCTTTATTAACTATATTTCGAATCTTGTTCTATGTGGAAAATGCATACATTCTTATGGAAGCGTTCGTAGTGGAGTATTAAAGCCGAGCCAGGCGCTGAAGCAGATAATCTAGCAAGGTATTATTTGCGCGGGGCGCGATGGTCGATATGCTATATCCGAGGTCCACAATAATAAAGATTCATTCGCAGCGTTTAGATGAGTACGCGAAGTGAGAGAAAAATGAATGGCGAAAACCGCATGCCGATATATTGATTTATTTAAAAGATACAGGGTGTTTAAAAAATTTTTGCATTTTCTATGAAGTTTGATAACTTTCTTGTTTATTAATATATTAGATTTTTGTAAAAACATTGTTTATTCTTTTTTTACGTATATTTTTGTTCAAATTTCACACATACGGGTTCTGAGATGACCTGAGTAACACCACCACATTATCAGATTTTAAATAAAAAAATCGCTAAACGTTTTTATTGAATTTCGGATGTAAAAAAAATCATGGCAGGTCTTGGACCGCCATCTTAAATGCCGTGATAGGATCAGAGGAGGTGGTTTTCGAAGTCATTTAAAATTAATAAAAACAGTTTTTTGATTATCTTGAAGAATAAAGATTTTACGGATTTGTACACAAATAAAAGTAGACACCCTGTAGTTTTACTGTGTCGAGCCACGCCAAGCCGCACCGAGCCGCGCCGCGCCGCCCAGTGACGCTCAAGTGAGAATCGTAAGATGCCACTACGCTCCCTGGAACCGTCCTCCGGATCGGAAAATCGGCAGCAAGTGGAAAACGACATTCTCGGTCGCGCCCTGGTCGCTCCAAATTCCTCGCCGGACGTCGGCGGCCTGCTTCGGCGCCGCCCTGTCATTACGTGCGAGCACCGGGAGCAGGAATGCGCTCCGAAACGAGAAGAGAACGGGTTATATCGCCGGTATCGCGCCGGCCGACACCGATGGAATGGTATCGATTCCTCCCCGTGTCCCCAGGCCGCCCTCATATCGAAGACGAGGGCGGCACGTATGTGCCACATCTTGGAGATCGTCCTCGCTCAGACGGAGATTAGAATCGTAAGGCGGCGGAGTTCGGACCGTTACGCATCATATTTACACCGGGTAATTGGGACAGGAACGGACTGAGGGCGGCACGAAAGCAAGAAGGGCACGTTGAACCCTTAGTGCAGGTTTATGTCGGAGCGACACGCCAATGCCACACGCTGAACTGCACGTCAAGCTCCAAGACAAGAGCTAGAAGGAGTGCGATGGTGTTTATGTTGGAGCGAAGCGCCAGGGACGCTTCTAGTTTATATATTTCAATGTTCTAACAAGCTGGCCGCAGTTTTAAACTTGAAATCGTAGCAATATGTATACCGAATCGTCGTCTTCATCAGAGATGAGATTTTATTAGAATCGACGGCCAATTAATGGTGTTTTCTTAATAAAATACGAAAAATAATATGTTTTGTACAGAGTGGGCCAATTTCGACACATTTAGAGGTGATATCTCGATTCGTTTAAACGATAAAGGACGTTTCTTACTTTTTTGCTTCTTTTAATATTATAAATTTTTGTAAAAACATTATTTATTCAGTTTTTACATAGATTTCAGTGGCGTACGCAGTTCTCTTTAAATACTTTATAAAAACGATTATATTATTTTTTTGCTTGTAACATTACCGTTTATAACAATATAAAATGGACAAATAAGTATATCTTGAATTAACAAATATGTTTTTACATTGCACAGGGTGTCGAAAATTCGATAGTATGGGTGTGATGTTAAATGGGATGAGGTAACTCCATTTCCAATCGAAAGGGATCATTGGGATTTGACAGAAACGACTAATGACGTCACTTTTATTTTCTTTAGAAACGTACCTACATTTTTTTCCTGTCTTCCTAAAAACCTTTCTCTTTTCTAATAAACTTTTATTAGACATTTTTTTTTGTATTACTTCCCGTTTAATACTTATACGCATTATCGTCCTAAAAGAGTCTCAAAAGAAATATCATCTAAAAACACATTAGCGGTGAAAGAATCAAGCTGTCCTTAGAAAATAATTAAATGTTCGTTGTTTAAAGTACATAAATCAGTCATTAAGAATAAATAAAAGGATTAAATTCGATAATTCTTTAATACAGTTAAAACAAAAAGGTAATGATAACAATAACTAAACTTAAAAAATGAGACAAACGCCCTCATACTACATACGAAGTGTGGCAATTAAGTTCCGCTAATTTGTCAATGAAAAAAAAAAGCAAATTAAATTTCGCTAAAATTTTATTATCGACCTTCACAATAGTCTCCCTCTAACTCTACACAACGATTCCAACGTTGCTCCCACGATTGGAAGCACCCTTGGTAATCCTCCGCAGTTAACCCGTTCAGTACCACGGTTACAGCTTCTTTGATCTACTGGATGCCGCCATGATGAGTTTCCTCGAGGTGCGAATAAAAAAAATCGCAGGGGGCAATATCGGGGCTATAGGGTGGGTGCGGCAACGTTGGGATGCCTTTTTTGCCAAAAACTCTTGCACAGTGAACGAGGAATGGGCTGGCGCGTTGTCGTGGTGCAAGATCCAGCCGTTCTCGTTCCAGGACGCCAACATAGAACTGTCCAGTCATTGTCTGGCCGGCAGGAAAATATTCACGATGAATGATGCCGTGGATATCGAAAAAAACGATCAACATTGCCTTCAGTCGTGACTTGGACATCCTCGCTTTCGTTGGCCGCTCTCCACCCACTGCTGACTTTGTTTACGGGTTTCGGGGTCATACTCAAATATCCAGGTCTCATCTCCAGTGACTACCCGACTCATCCAGTCTCTACTATCGCTCCGAATCCTCGCAGATCGATTTTCGCATTTTCACGACGCCACTAAAAAAGTTACCTACAAATAATACACATAAAACACAAACCAAACGTGCTATCAACTTCAACCTTGGACTGAAACTAAAAGGAAGGTCCCCCCTCTCTAGAAAAACGATGCAGTGTTGCCAGTATCCGAGTTATAACTAAATTCCCGGAACTTAATTGCCACACCTCTCTCCCTCTCATTTCAAGACACATCTAATCTCCGCCTGACTTCTTTGTGGGCTGAGTCTATTGACAGTTCACCGTTTAACTTATTTCAAGCGTTTGTGATTTTTTTTCTCTCAAATGATGAATGGGAGATAAAAATATATAGGAGGAATTCAAATTTGGTTTCGAATTATCCCTGGAACAACCGGTTTTAAAGGCACCAGACACAATTTCGAAGAATTGTCACTCGCTAGTAGAGCGTACAGAAATAGGTAACATTAAAAATGGTATATATTTCCCCGATGTGCGCGATCGACTGCCGTCAAGGCCGCCCCCGCGGCCGCCTCCGCGCGAAGCCGTGTGACTAACGGCCGTACGTCACCCTCTAGCTGCCGCGATGACCCCCGCCGATCCGTCAGCAGACGATGATGCTCCCGATACTAATGAGTCTCAAGTTCATTCAATAAAAGTGCATTCTTCGCCACTTTTACACGGTCCCATTCATTCATTAATTTCACACCGACGGACGCGCTGTTGTCTGTGTGTAATATGTGTGTGTGTGTGAATACGTAAAACATATTTATGAACAGGACGACGACGTCGGCGACACGGTCGTAGTAGACCGACCCGTAGGCGTAGTGACGTTACCTAGGCGCGAAACTACTCAGTCACGAATCTCACAGACTTTTTTACACCTATAATTATTGCACAAGAGGTTTTTGTATTTTACCGGGTAAATGTCGGTTGTTTAATGAGAAACTGTTGTCTAACAATTAAAGGAGAAAAACTCTCAACTATTAAAATCTCCGCACCGAAGGTGGAGCGTTTTTCGGTTGACAGTTTCTCGACTGAAAGAAACATTTTAGAATTTAAACAACAGAAATGTGTCCGGTATCAATACAAACATCGAGTGTGAGTCGGCAGGATAACTTAATGAGTAATAAATTTAGAAACATGCAAACTTTATTTATGAGACACTAAAAATAAATACATTTTTATTTGAGCGACAATTATTAAACACGCAGTTATTAATTCATACGAGGAATACCTACTAATGTCACTACGGGCGCCACAGCTAATCGTTTCTACAGTATGCGCCAAAAGTATGGAATAAATTCAATAAAAACGAAACAATTATTTTTTTGGGAAAAATCCTCGAACAGGTCGATTTTTAATTTAAAAAATACATATTTTAGCGCAAAATGCGATTTTCAAATGTCATTTGTTTTCGAGTAATGACGTCATCGATTTTTTTTTAAATGGCAACACCATATTTTTTTCCTTGATCGTTTAATTCTCTATCAGACAGTACTAAAATTTTGCCCTCTTACATAGGAAAGTTTTCGAGTAAATGACGATTGAATGTTAGAAAACGTAAATTTTATCCATAAAAAGGTAACAATTCTGAGGTATGTAAAATAAAATACAATTGATTAAATTTTATACTTAAATTAAATGTTCGAATTGCCATCCACCAACTTCTTGACAATGCGCAAGTCTGTGAAGAAATTCTTCTTGCACATTATGAATGATTTCTGGGGTAACTCTGCGTATTTCGTCCCGAATTTCTTCACAGACTTACGCATTGTCAAGAAGTTGGTGGATGGCAATTCGAACATTTAATTTAAGTATAAAATTTAATCAATTGTATTTTATTTTACATACCTCAGAATTGTTACTTTTTTATGGATAAAATTTACTTCTAACATTCAATCGTCATTTACTCGAAAACTTTCCTATGTAAAAGTGCACAATTTTAGTACTGTCTGATAGAGAATTAAACGATCTTTCAGAATCAAGAAAAAAAATATGGTGTTGCTATTAAAAAAAAATCGATTACGTCATTACTCGAAAACAAATGACAACATGACAAATATGTATTTTTTAAATTAAAAATCGACCTGTTCGAGGATTTTTTCCAAAAATTAATTGTTTCGTTTTTATTGAATTTATTCCATACTTTTGGCGCATACTGTATAGTAGATGTTGAAGTTGAAGTTTGTTCTTTTTCCAAACGAATCGATTGAATAATGCCCGAATGATATTCTTTGTCAACTTGTAGGTATGGTTTTATTGATGATGAATTGCTGTGTTCTGTTATTTATAGAAAAAATGCTTTGGTTTTCCACCAACTTTTTAAATAAGCGTACTGGCCAAATATCTTACCCTAAAATATTAGGCTTAATTCATTTGTTGTCACAAAATTTATTGTCAGCGCCTTGCTGTCTTCGAAAATAGAGGATTATGTTCGATACGTCCAGTTTCTTTTCCATTATTTGAAGATACGAAATAAGTGGTTTTGCAGTAAGTTGCTTCTTCTCCGCGCCGCTTGTCAGCATCCGAATTCAGTTCAAAGAACCAGCTGTGTTGTCTGTTCTTACTCTTTTAAACCTACTGTAGAGCTGAATGCAATTAATGACGTAGGAGAGAGCGAAACAGCAATAGAAAGTAATTCTAACAGTTTTTTCGTTAATCAATAAAATTCGACAAAGTCCATATCGCGGAATGTGGCAACAGCGCGAGACGTACAGTGACTACAGATCAGTTGGTATCTGAAATGCGAAGTGTCTGTCGCTTGTCGTAAATTCTTTCACGTACCACAGTTTCCTTAATTATTCTTTGTTGAAATGTTTAGCATATGTGAGTACCACGATGTTATTTTTTAATTTACGAAAACGTTCGCCGCAATTCCACAAGATCGCGATATATTATTTATATAGATCATTTTCCCCAGCGGTGACTATCTAATAGGGACATTCATTGAAGTATCTTAATATCTTCTTGATTATTGGTAGTATCTAAGATTTTTAGAATTGTACAAAAAACAAGTTGACAAGTGGAAGACAACCCACAAACCGTTCGCCTGGCACAGCGTGTATTCGCACTGTTGCCACGTTGTGATAAAATTCTTTGGTATATGATATCTCGATTTATTTTAAGAACGGCTTGAGTTACGCCCTTGTAATAATTTTAAAATAGCATGAGGTTTGGAGAAAAAAGCATGAGATGGCTTAATTTATTAAACAAACACCTCTTGACACAGCTTAATTTTTAATTACTTTTGTAATGCCATTTTTATTTCATTAAAAAGCATTATGTTATGCTATTTTATCATAATATTACATTGTAAGTAGCGCTAAATGGACATTCAAAATTTAAAGGTCTTATTCACGTCCTGTTTTATTCGTTACTCTTTCCAAATAAATTAATACACGTCAGCATTTTAAATGCAATAAAAGGACTTTGAGAAGAATAGGGCAGATATACAAATAAAATTTAGTTTTCTATTATACTACCGCACCGCTTATACTTCGTATCTTCCCTGAAGTGAAGCGGCAATTTCTACTTTCTCTGTAAAGATCCGCAGTTTCCGATTCTGTATATTATGTTGAAGTTATGACCGTTAAATTTCTAACACCGTGTATTTTTCCCTTAAATTTGACAGACCCGCTTTCAACTATGTAACGTCATCTAACCTCTCCAGCGGCCGATTATGAAAATTTTGAAGAAAAGGTGTCTACCAAGGAAATTAAATTTTAAGGTGAATATTTTGTGATCAATCTTGCGATATGTGTCTGTAAAGGTCATAGGTGGCTTTCGTGTAAATCTCACCCCTATTTAAAGTTACACCTTGTATTCGCACTGGACTAAATCGCTTACCACGAACATGACTTATTTTTCCAAGAATAATGAGTCGCGAATCCCCTTCGTACAATTCGTTAGGTTGTTGACACGGGGGGTGGGAACCGAATCATGTTTGAAGTCAATAGCCATGTCGGCGGCACAATCGCCGAAAAGGTACACACTGCGTCGTCGAACTTGGAGATGTTAAAAAAATAAATTCCGTTGATATCTTAGTTGTTGTAGGCATAGAATGAGTTTCTTTTTTGTTCACTTGTTTAGTTGAACGTGTAGATAAAACGCATTAATATCAGTTCCTCTTTTTTAAATAATAGAAAGAGCAATCTATTGTTAGACAATTTAAATTTGTGTTGTTAAATTTTACTGTATCCATAGTAGTGCAATATTTCAATTGTAAAACCTGAAATATACTTGTACCGCTTAACTGAACAAACAATTTTAAAATTTTTCTCGAAAACTATACATCCTATGGAATTTCAACTAGTATACCTTATTTTTGTATTATTCTTTGAAGCTTTTAAAACCGATTAAAAATTGAAGAAATTTTGACTAAGAAAAACCCTCTTCAACACCCTGTATCTCGGAATCGCGACTTTCAAGGCCAACTCACATCTCAGTTTTTTTAAGTATAATCGGGACACCCTGTATATAAGGAATATTAAGTTGAAACAATCCAAATTTTTACAACTTGACGTGGCTTAATTTGTCACAAAGAATATATGTGCGAGGGAGTAAGGATGTTCAAACTTCTTTATCCTCTCCAAACAGTATATTTTCGTGACATGTCTCATGAATTTTCCTGTTACGGGGATTTTCCGATATTGCGTCCTTTTCCCGGGAACCTTTTTCGTCGAAATTTGTTACGTTGCGAATGATAAGAGACGTTTTCCTATGCCTCCTGCGGTCTCTTTTATCTCCAAATGATTTATGGTCGCTTCTCGCCAAAAAAATAAACGTTGTTGTAATTTTAATTCGTCGTGGTTGGATTTATTTCAATCATATAATTGTACATTCTGAGGGAAATCCTTTTTGAACTATAACAATAGCGTAGGTTTGTAGCATGTATAGATAGAACCAGACAGCAATATGACTAGATTTCGGAGATCCACGGCCTTTTAACAGAATTGGACTTTATTTGGTAATGTAAATATTAAGGTGTTCACATTCTATTTGGTAGATTTGTTTGTATGTTTTTAATACACATTTTTTTGTAGTTTATTAAATATATGACGATGATTTATCTATCTACAAATATACATCTCTTAAAAGATACAGGGTGTTGAACTTTTAAAATTCTTTTTTGGTTATAAGTTTTTGTAGCCATAATGTAGAATTTTTTATTGCTCTTGATAATTTTTCGTAAAACGATTTGTGTTTCTCCAAATTGTTCTAACTTATTTTATACTGTGTGTTTCTGGATATAAGGCTAGCTAGATGTACCAACAGGGATTTCCACTAAACTAAAATTCCTAAACTTTCTGCAAAATGATTTTTTTAATTTTCCTTGACAATTTGGCACTTACTCTTCGTCAATATATGTATGAGACTTGGTGCTCCGTGTTATCTTGGATTAAATGTTAGACAATATTTAGGTTTTTTCAAATCGATGATAAATAAGTGAAAGAGGTGCATAGTGCAAGTATTCAGTGACCGTCACGCTCCTCCGATTTTAGTCCATTGGACTTCAGTATTTAGAGATTTATGAAGGATGACGTTTATTTTGAATCAGTCAGTATTAATCAACTAAAAAAAGTATGCAGTCACCATAGGTTTTTCAAAATATTAGATTTCTTTATTTTTAGCTGTTCTCAGTGCAGAAGTTTTCTCTCGCTATGGCTGGTTACTCTAACGCAGAATTAACAGACATGCATTTCATGTATTGTCGTGCTCGAGAACGCCATCGCGCGACGTTTTTATGTTGACGCTTATCCAAATCGCCAGATTCCTTCACAACGCATGTTTGGAAAAATTCACCAAAGATTGCGTGAAACCGGTTCCTTGAGCAAACAGTGCCATTTATCCGGAAGACTAAGGTCCACTCTTAGAGCAGAAGAAGAAATTTTAACATTGGTGTACGAGTGTACGGAAAATATCAGCCGAGGTAGGAATTAGTGGTCCTCTTGTTTGAAGAATCCTTCACGAGCAACTGCTTTATCCATACCATGTGCAACGAGTACAGGCCTTAAATCCAATAAATGATCATCAAGCACGTTTGGTTTTTTGCCGCTGGTTTCTACGTCATGATGCTGACGACCCTCGTTTTCTTGCAAACATTCTTTTTACTGATTAGGCCGGGATCACAAGAAATGGAGTGTTTAATTTTCACAATACGCATATTTGGGCCGACGAAAATCCTCATGCTCTAATAGAATCTGGACATCAGGCACGTTTTTCATTAAACATTTGGATGGGTATTCTAGGTGACAGGTTTCTAGGTCCTGTTATTTTACCAAACCGATTAACAGGTGCTTACCTCAACTTTCTGTAGAACACACTGTATGAGTTTTTGGAAGACATTCCTTTGAATCAAAGGCAACAAATGTGGTTCCAGCATGATGGTGCTTCAGCTCCAGATTTCTTTGTTTGGGGATATTTGAAGACATTAGTGTATGGTGCTCCTGTAAATATCCTGGAAAAGCGGTAGCTACGGATGAATCAAAAGTAGCAAGAAATCCAAACCAAGGAGGGTCTTTTCGAATATCGTTGAGACGAAGATGTCGTGCTTGCTTGGAAATGGACGGAGGGCACTTTGAACATCTTCTGTAACTTTGTTTTTTGTTTGTTAAAAGCTTCCTTTGTCGGTTTATTCCTAATAAAATAAAATGTTTGAAAAACGAATAGTGGTCCATATCTCCGCAACCGTTACTTTGCGGACTTAAGTTGATTAAGACGTTTCTGCTTATTTTGGTTCATACTGTTACCTCCTGAAATATATTACACTCTTTTTTAACACCCTGTAGATAGGTAATCGTCATATTTTGTCGTCAAAGACACGCAGTTTTCAAGTAACATGTACTTTCAGCGGAAGAGGCATTTTACCTGAACCCGCGATATCAAATATGTATAAACATATTTGTAATATATGTATCCAAGATCCAGACTGCAAAAATTATTTACTTAATCGTACTACGAATCCAAATTTGCAAAGGCCTTTCAGATCGAATTAATCCCTGCATTAAGAAATGCGGCGAAAATGTGCCACATCCAAATCGAAACTAGTGTATTGACCCCGCAATTTGGCTCTTCCCGTTTTCGGGGGTTGGAGGCTCGACTACGATTCGTAGTACGACGCATCGGCCGCGGCGCGGCGCTGCCTCCGCCCGATCGCGCTCGCAACTGAGACCTTGAACCCTCTTGACTCCCTATCGATTTTTATACCGAAATCTTGAGCGTACGTTCCCCATCCCTATCTATTTTATTTACTTCTAACAAGCTGCGCGGCATCCTGTGAAGTCGTCTTCTAGCCCTCGGCGGTTCAACGGCTCTCCTCGGCGGCGTTGTTTTTTTTTATGGATGTGGACCGCAGGTAGCTTGGTCCTCCTTCTCTTAAATGAACGACTATCGCCTCGTCAGAGTAGCCATAGGCCTTCCCAAGGGTGCCTTTGGTGGAGCAATTAAGAAAGTATGCTTTATGGAATTTACAACACATTTTCTTTGACTTTATAAGTCGCTGTCCTTGTTTTTGTTAAGCATCCAGACGCATCTGTTTTTATTATTCTCAAAATACAAACGACTTGCATTCGATTATCGAAGATTATCTTAATTGCATACAAAAAATCCAGGGGCAGAAAGAATGTATTATTTTAATCGAAATGTCGTTTATCGTAGACAATTTCTTTAAAAGATACGAGGTGTGACAATTCAGTTCCGGGAATGTGTCAATGAAGAAACTAGCAAATTAAATGTCTCCAAAATTTTATTATAGAGCTTTACAATAGTCTCCCTCTAACACTACACGATGATTCCAACGTTGCTGTCACGATTGAAAGCACCCTTGCTAATCCTCCGCAGTTAACCCGTTCAGCACCACGCTTACAGCTCTTGGATATCCTCGCCTTCGTTGGCCGCTCTCCACCCTTTCCACCCACTGCTGAATTTGTTTACGGGTCTCAGGGTCATACTTAAATATCCAGGTCTCATCTCCAGTGACTACCCGACTTATCCAGTCTCTGCCGTCGCTGCGAATGCGGGACAACAAATCCTCGCAGATCGATTTTCGCATGTCTTTCTGTTCACGGGTGAGAACTTTTGGCACCATCTTTGCGCAAATCTTTCGCATATTCAAATTTTGTATGATACGCCACACTGCTCCAATACGCCGTGGACGCCCTGGACCTCCATCTCTTCCACGAGTCTGTTGCAAATTTCCCGTGTCACGCCGGCGTTTGCGCGACACTTGCGCTCACTCCACACCGTTGTAAAAGTAGCTGCATTTGGCACATGTTTACCGGCAAATCGTTCTGCTAAAGAAGAATTTTACAAAAATATTTTTACGATATAGACTCCAATTTTTCATGACGCATCTAATCCCAAAGTTTTTTATATAAATCCTGAATCACTGTGTGGGATTATTTTGATGTATACTATCACGTGTTAAAATTGTACCAGTTAGACCCTGTATACATGGCACTCCATTCAGTTGTGTTGCATCCTCTTTACTTTTTTCTTAATTAGTTGATCGCTTAGGGCTAAGTCTGATCGGCAGTTGTAAAAGTGGCAACCTTGCACGAAAGGCGTCTTCCAATGCCTGTACATTTTTTTTGTTTATTTTTTTTTCGGCAACAACGACATTACGGTTATCGATCGCCGGCGGGCGGGGGAGGGTGCGGAATTTTTTTCGGCGGGGCGCAGGCGGGCGGCCCCGTTGGTCGTCCGCTGCCGCAAGAAACGTCCTCCCGCATTTAGATTAATCACCTCTCGGGCAGCGCCGTCACTTCCTCGCCATCCGGACACGATAATGAAACGTGAAAATCATCGTTGCGCCATCAATCTCCGCCCCGGGCCCAGCCGCCGCCGCCGACAATACAGCACACTCAGCACAGCTTTCTTATACATCTATATAGATGCGTGTATAGGTATCCGGGGCGGCCATGTTGGTGCGCGCCACCATTATCCCAACCAGGACAAATCGTGGCGGGAAATGCAGCAGAGTTATTGACGTCACGATTGTGTTACTGTTGCAGATATTGCTAATAGGTTGGTTCACTTCTTTGATGTGGTCCAATATGCCGCCGTTTTTCGTAGCGAGCCGTAAATAATCTTGGTAGGCGCGCTATTTCTAACTACAGGGCGTTTTTCGGTGTTCCAGCGTGTCGGCCATGTTTTGCTTGTGGATACACAAGCCTACCGGCTACAGGTGAAGTTGCAACTGAAAATTTTCGATGTGTAATCGCAAAGCTGCCACATTGACAAAAATCACGAAGTGGCCGACCTCTGTTGATAGATTTCGGAACTGCTGTAGATGTCAACAAATTACATGCATAATACAAGTGCGAAGTGTTGTGGTTTTTTAATATTTTTCCATCATTTTTCTTTATAAATAGTATCAGAACAATTTGAAAATACACACGTCATTTAAAAAAGTATATCGTTTTCTGAATCTTTTGTGAAAAGAATATGTTCGATAAACTTAGTACTTAGAAAATTAAAAACCAGCAAATGTGTACCATTTTTGACAAAATTTATTAAATCAAAAAGAAGTAACAAAGCAAGTTCTCTACTTGACTAATAGTCGGTATGACCTTCACCACGTTCCAATACAATATTGACACGTCTGTGCATTGCGATAATCAAGCGGTTAACATCTCTTGCGGAATATTGTTCCATTCCTCTTCTGCCGCCACGACTAACTCGTTTGCAGTCTGAGATGGAGGAATATGATTATGATTGGCTCTAGCAACGAAATCCCACATGTTTGCAATAGGATTCATGTCAGGAAAGTTGGCTGGCCAATCTAACCTATTGATATGTCCTGCTTCGAGTGTCTTTTGAACCCTTCTTGCGCGATGTGGTCGAGCTCTGTCGTCTATAAACACAAAATTTTCGCCTAATTTATTACGTAGCGGGTAGATGATGGACGTAATAATTTGCTCGATGTAAATTTGACTGGTCATATTCTGTGGTATGCGAATTAATGGGGTGCGGTGGTTGAACATTATTCTACCCCAAAACATTACGGTTGCTGTTGAGGGCCTGGTTCTCTTCAGACTCTTTGTCGATTGTCATCAGTAACCAGTCCAATTCTGGTTTCGTCTGTAAATAAGACCCACGTGCCCACTGGAGACGGGCAGCACGATGCCTTGGAAGTAGAGTGAGGACCCGTAATGGTCTTCTAGCCCGTAAATTTGCGTTGTAGAGTCGTCTTCAAAAAGTAGGTGTCGATATAACACGGCAAAACGTACCTTGAGAGCTGAAGCTGAAGATGTGTCTACGGGCATATTGCACCAAATACCGATCCTCCCTTTCATTAGATACTCGAGAACGTCCACTAGGTGGTCTGTTTTTCACTGTATCAAATTCTTCATACCTGTGACTATTCGTACAACAGATGATCTGGGAATGTTCAACATGTTCGATATCCGATGATTAGAATGTCCTGCATCATGTAAAGCAATCATTTCATTTTTGCTCGGTAAACACAGAAATTTCACGTCCTGGCAGTATAAAAAATTCAAAGGAACACTTGTCACTCGCAATAGTAAAAATTGCTTACAGTTCAGTGGCGTTGTAATTGGTCGACAGGGTGTCTCTTTTAAAACATACATTTTTTAAATGAAACACCTTGTATAGTTTTATGCCATTTAATTAAATTTATTTGTTGTGGCGTATAGTTGGCCTTGCATTTTTTGTATAATATACTTATACAAAATTAGTTCATGAATTAAGTCACTTCAATTTCACTAATAATTTTAACAAGATAATTATATTAGCCTTAAATTAATTATGCAATAATGCAATTGAATTGCATAAAAATATACAGGCTGTTTCATTTAAAAAAATATGTATGTTTGGGTCAATTTAAAAGAGACACCCTGTAGAGAAATTGCAAGTACGCCAGTGAAAAACTCTTATCAGAAGCAATTTTCATCTTTCCGATACGTCTGAGATACGAAAAATCCCTTAGTACCTAGTTTTTTTTAAAATTTCGCCCTGTATCTCAGAAACTAACAGGTCTATGAAAGTTCTGATTACGGCATCTTAAGTTTCTTGAAAAAATAGTAAATTGGGACACACTGTACACTCTTTAATCGTATACGAAATTCTCAATGTTTATAGTGGTTTTTAGGCTTTCACGGCCAGTGCTGTAATTTGATACATGGTGATTTTCCGGGTTGTTATGCCGTGACCTCGGTAACTGGTAGCTGCCAGAAACAGAGTTAAAATGCACATCCCTAGCATTAGCTGGGATACTTTTACCTGCCCTGGTTGTTCTCGGGCTAGGCTCTGTGGGGACAGAACCGCTATCGGTGTCTCTGGGCCTGTCCATATATAGATTTCGGTTCCTACTGTTGGTATTACGACTGCTACGGTCGGAACCGCTTCTCGGATACTGGTGGTCCTCCGAGGCGTTCCGTAGCCGCCGCTGTATCTGGTCGCATCCCATGCTTCCAAACGTTTCGCCGCTCTTCACTGTCGGCATCTTCAATGCTGACTCTGCAAAAGCTCAGTCACGGCGTAGCTTTTGCAGAGATTTTTTGGGATATTGGCGTACAAAAAAAAAACTTCTTAAGATCATTAGGTCCGTCACTGTTGACCAATAAACACCGTTTTACTGACCTAATATCGCTAAATGCAAAGTAAATGTTGCAATTTTGTATGCAGTTGTACGAATTGAAACGGAAGTATTTTTATTTTCGCTTAAAACCAAGTAATTTTAACATACAACGATCAATTCTGTTCGTACGTAACATACTAGACGGCAACCTCGGAAAAAAGTACCGAATAATTCGGCGGCTTAAGAAACTTCACAAAATATCCAATTTCCGATTACCGCAGACAGGGCGACCTATTTATTTTGAGAAGCCAACTTTCACCGACACGGACAAACCAGCGACATCGGCGAACAAGAAAGAATACCCGCTCCGCGGAATGCCACAAAAGCTGTCGGAAAAAAGAGCGGCAGACCGCCGCCAGACGTCCCGCTGAATCGGACCGAGGCGGCACGCAAAAGAGATCGAATCGCCGAAACAAGTGCGTATCGCACTGGTCACGGTGCGTACCGATTTGAATGATCGTCGTCTTCGACGACTTCCGGGAGAGGCCGGAAGGCGAGTCCAAAAATGAAGCGGCCGAGGGTGCCACCCAAATTACTGTACACCCCTTAGGGTTGGGCCGTTTGAGTTGATTTTTAAAAATGTTCTTCATAAAATTGCCTATCGATCCCTCTTTCTCAATTTTCGCTTTGGGCCTTCATTTTCGAAGAATTTGACTTCAAAAATGGGTTTGTATGGAAAAAACTGGATTTTTCGCACAAAAGTTACCCTACGGAACACGAGATTGAGATTTTGCCGGACTTTTTTATGGGGAAATGCTCGTCTTGGAAAGCCCTACAAGACTGTCCGCTTAGATTTCGGGGAGAAATTTTCACTGTCATACATTTCCGTCCGAACAGTTCCAGGAAAAATCAATCATTTCTCATTAACAAGAACTATTGTATCCAAAATGGCCACTTTTGTCAAAAAATTGAATTCCCGAAATCATTTCTGACCTTTTTCAGAACTACGGGAAAATTCGGAAAATCTGTATGTAGCCATTTTGGTGAATGTTCAAAAATGTGTTTAAAAATTCTGAAAAATATTTTGTTTATTGTTCGATTGTTGCAACCTGGCTAATTAACAAATTAATAGTAGTAATAATTAAACTATATTCCTCAACTCTGTGTTGCTATACACCTAAGCCATTTTTAACATTTGAAAAACCAGTTGTTAACAGTCGCATCACAAAAACGTTAATACTGTAAGTAATCAAATTTCATTAATCGGAATCGCTTTGAAACCACGTATAAGGATTTTACAATTTGTTTTACGATATTGACTCCATTTTTATGATGGATCTATTCCCAAATTTCGTTAGATACGTTGTGAATCACCGTGTATATACGAATAAACGATTAAAAATAAATAAACGCCAAAAAAATATATTTTCAAAACTACTTTTCAGACTGTCACTGGCCGCCGGCCGCGGGCCGCAGGTAAACTCGTTGGCGGCCTGACGCGACGTTGCCAAATTTAAATATTTTCCTACTACTTTTTGTAATGTTAAAATATGTAATGAATCCTACAAATTATTTTATTAAAGTATGCAATTAACATATTAAATTTCAACAAAAAACATAAGTTACAAAACTCTTGCTATCAGCAGAAAAACAGTCCTCCCAGACATATTCAGTGAAAAACTATCCGGCAATCTCCGCCCTCAAAGTGCATCTCGAGGAAGGCGGCCTGACATCTTATATTTCACCCATTAGTTGCCATCTGTGCGTTGTTTAGGAAGGTGCATTTTGTGTGTTATTAAAGAAGGATTTTGGACAGTTTCGAAAAAGATGCTTTTATGTGTTCTCCGTGTATGTTATTCAATACTGATCACGACGAGAAAACCTGATGCACTTAAAGAGAAAATAAAAAAAATGTATAAGAAAATGGTAAAACTCTTATTCGGTTGAAACCTGAAAAATAATTCAAAACAAAAAATTTATCAAGTATGACAAAAAAGCTCTCCTTTTACCTATCTTCACGAACGTCTATGAAAGCAGTTACAACACCTGATTTACACTCAATGGATGTAGACTTTGACTGCAAACACCGCTTACAAGCATGCATATGAAAGCGCTTAGTCAGAACACCCTGTATTTAATAATAATCTTAAGGATCTCGGGAATTAAGCGGTTTTTGATACTCGTTTTATTTTCAAACGTTCTGTTACCAGGTAAGGCCCGGAGCTTACAATTCGGAACACCCTGTATTGATTAATGTGCCGAAGTTGCCCTGCCCGACACGACCCTTTTCCCATGGCGCACCGGAATCTCGGGCCGCGAATTAACCGAAAACGGCGAGCGCCTTTCTCTCCACTTCCGCACTCAATCTGCGCCGGTCGGACATCAGACAGTGTTGCCAAATTGGTGAGTTTTTCACCAGAACCAAATAATTCCAGCAGTCCGTAGAGAAAACATGTAAACTCGAGGCGTGTCTCAAACCTGAAGAATTTCAAACCATCGGAGAGAGAATTTCTGTAAATTAAGAACGAAATTAGAATACAAAATATGTTTTTTATTTTGTTATGAGAACTATACACTATACTGTAGAATAACAAATGATACAACGGTTAAGTTATTCAAAAATATTATACGCATCTCCAATTGTAGTTCATTGGATTTCAGTGTTTGTGTGTATGTGTGTGTAATGTATATTCTGAATCGATGTAGAATGTTGATCAAGATTTCAGACAGATGGATATGTGGAACAATTAGTAAAATATAAAATTCTCGAATTAAAATGTTAGAATTTCAATATTATATTAAACTGTAGTGTATAAGTGTGTTTAACTGATCTGTTTCTGAAATAAATACCTGTATTAATCTTTCTTAGTAAAAGTTACTGTGCGAGCAAAGCCGTCTATCTCTAAATTGTTTCTAGACGATTTCTTTGAAATTTAAAAATGTTATCAAATGCAACCCATGTCTTTGCGATTTCAAAAATCGAGTTTATCTCGAAAGCGAGTTTTAGAAAAAATTGTCAGGAGATATAATACAATTTTACGGTACCATATCGAGAAATTGTCTGTGAGCGTGCGAAAAAATGGGGTGGACAAAAGTGGTATTTTGTGCTCCCACTTTTTACGTTTGATTTTTAGGTGTCGTTTATAATAATACCCAGAATTTGGTTACACAAGTAGTATATCAAATTTCAAACTAATACGTGAAATGTTGACAAAGTTATTGCAATTTCAAAAATTCAATTTTATCACCCTATATATCTTTTAAGAGAGGCATTTGTGTAATATACCGTTTTAATGTGACGCCACAGTAGTATACAACCAGCGGTATTATGGGTTATAAGAAATTACAGTTCATCAAATGTTGTTATGAGGATCCTTATGGATATTTATGGGTTAAATTATCTGACTGAAAACTGAATATTGGAATTTGATTAACTTCTTTTAATACAAATATTTAAAAAATTTCTTCACTTGAATTCGATAGACTATTATTTGCTAGTTTTGAAAGAACTAACATATTTTTCTCTTCAAATGTTTTAAATCCTTTTGTTATAATGTCTTCTTACTTCACCAATAGCAAAACATAATTAAGCTCAATTGAGCAACTAATCTCATTTGGTTTATGTCTATAATTTGTATATTGAAATTATGTAGATATTGTTAGGGTCAGACGTCGCGCGGTTTAAGGCGTCAGTACTTGAATCGAGGTGACTGGGTCGCTGTGGGTTCGACCCCCGCAGCCGGTAGTATATAAGCTATATTCGTGGAGAGGTTGGCACCCTCTATGCGGATATGGTAGGGTGGGAGACATTGACATTTGACTACCCCCCTAATTAATGAGGTTTTCCAGGTTTCCCTTATTCCTGCACTGAATGGTGATTAGGGCCTACCAACGTAAGTCGTTCCTGGGCGCAAATGCGGCCTGCTTAATAATAATATGCCGCCCCCTCTCCCGCACAAGTCTTCGACTTCTGGGCTAATCCTCGTGATTAGAATGAGGGGCAGAGATATTATTATTATATTTTTATTGTCGTTTTTTAGTGTTAAATCTTGTATGTGAGTTTATCTGTACTATTACATGTTTTACACTACTAAATATATAGTTGCAATCGTCAGTGTTATGTGTTTAGTGTAAATAAAGTTAACGGTATATTCACATTTAAATTAGTAGAAGTTTTATCTAATCTAATTAAACTTACATTGAATTCTAGACCGAACAAAATGTAACTTAATCTTTTCTATACATGATTTATCAGTAGATGCGAGTATTTCTTAAGTAACTGGAAATTAAATAGAAGAAAATAGTAGGTGCTATTTTGTTGATTTCATTTTGACTCACCTCTTATGTCGCCTCTTAAAGGCGCCGTATTCTTGAAATAGTGCTTTTTACCAATACAAATAATTTTAGACATTCAATAACTGAATAGTATAGAGCTTAGCAAATAATAGGAATGTTGTCTCATGCCACCTGCGAATATTCAAAGGTACCGAAGTAAAACGAACAACAACAGAAAGCGGTGTGACCAACAAATTTTTAGGTACAGAAGTCTTTCAAAACTTTGTTTAAATTTAACTGTAGATGTAAATATTGTTATAATACCAACTTACATAGTTGTGCATAAAAGATTGTTCACTTTTGCTTATATGTGAAAATAATTGTTAAAATGTGGGGTTAGAATAGCAAAATAATGTGTGTTTTACATATGCTTTTTAAGTTAGGTATTATATTACTTGAGGGATATTTAAATAGTAAAAGTAGACAAAGTAAAACATCGAGATATTTATTTTTGTTATTACTATTGTGCTGGTAATATATTTTTCAAGATTTCTGTACCTAAAAACACATTGCGGTCCGTTAAGGTTAAATAGCCATATTTTGTCTGCGAAAGTAGGTACGCAGTTAATGCGATGACCTGTATTTTTGTTGCACCCTGTATAATTGCGTGCAGAATTTACATTGAAAAAAAAAATTATTGTAAAATAGTATTATTTACATTAGCGGAAACCTGTCGAATCTTAATAAAAAAATTTCAACTCTCCTATTTCCGAGGGTGCCGAACAAGAATCTAAAATTAATTTTTTTCGGCCTTGCTGTCGAAATACAAATTTTTTCAAACTTGTAACCTTTACATTAGGTTAAAGTTGCAATTTAACACACAATTCGCAATTTATCGGCACACTTCTCAGGATAAATAGGTGCTATATTGAAACTTTTACCTAATGTAATGTGTACCGGGTGTCCAGCGTAACACTCTCACTCGATTTGTGGCTTTAATGTCATAGTTACAAAAAAGTGTCAAATACAAAAATTGTGTCATTTTTATAGATGATTCGACGTGCCTTAGAAAAAAACAATAGAACATCGAATTAAAACAATTATTTATGGAGTTGACAAGAGGAGAAACTCTTTTGTTTTTGACTTTATCGAAAAATGTCACTCTTTATAAAAAGTTCTACTTCTCGAAAAAATGAGATTTCCATAGAAGCGTTTTAGATTAGATATACAGGGTGCTCATAAATTAAGAAAACAAGAAAATACTCAAGAGAAAAGTACTATTATTTATTATTGTATACAACATTTTAATAAAATAAATCTGCTTATAACTTCAGATAGAGTCCCAATACAAATTTTAAAATCAAAATTTAAATTTTAACATTTACTCTACCTCTACCTCCCACCTCAACACATTTTTCCGCTAACTTAACAAATATTTCGGATAGTTAGCGGCTCATTCAGTTCATGTATAAGTCTCTCTCTCTCTTTTAATACTTCCTTATCATGTGGCAAACCATTTGAATAAATGTTTTGTTTTAGGGCACCTTGGAGAAAAAAGGCACGGGGTGTAAGGTTAGGATTGGGCCAAATCTTCCTCTGAGCAGGACAGCCGTCCTGTTGCCAAAACATTTTGGAAACATTTGGTTTACCATTTTCAAATACTTGAGAGCCAGAAGTACGCAATAACCTGTTTTGGCAACAGGACTGCTGTCCTGCTCATTTTACAGCCTTGCTCAGACAATGGTGAAAGGTGAATCGGAAGATTTGGCCCAGTATCCTGCTATACCACCGGACCTTACGCCCCTTGACTTTTAAAACAAAAGGTTTATTCAAATCATATGCCACATGATATTAAAAGAGCGCATAAAAGAAGAAATAACAAACTATTCGTAGTGTATAGAGTAAAAGTTAAAATTGGAATTTTGATTTTAAAATTTGTATTAGGACATTATTTTGGGTAATAAACATATTTGTTTTATAAAAATGTTGTGTAAAATAATGAATAATGGTATTTCTCCCTTGAGTATCTTCATGTTTTTTTTAATTTATGAGCACCCTGTATATCTGATCTAAGACGTTTCTATGATAGCCTCATTTTCTCCAAAAACAGAACTTTTTGTAAAGAATGACATTTTTTGATAAAGTCAAAAACAAAAGACTTTCTCCACTTGTCAACTCCATCCGTGGACACACTGTATATGTATTTTTTTAAATTCTGAAAAAGCATACAATTCTGATTATATCCATGATCTACTTATATATTTGTCCCAGTGGTTACTGAGATATACAGGGTGTCCGGAAAAGACGTGTACAACGGAAGACCACATACTCCTGGGTTCAAAATAAGCCGATTTAGCCCAATTTACTTATTTCCAAAATTGCTTCGTTTAGCCGCTAGAGAGCGCCAAAGTTCGCGAAAAATTTTTGGTTATTCCGAATATCTCGAAAACGACTTCATCGATCTTAACCATTTTTGGGCTACGCAGTTATAAGTCTAACCGACATTATTTAAAATATTTTGCAGTTATTAGAAATATAAGAAAAATCATGTACCAAGCAAATATAAGCACATATTTTTAACCCCTGTATAATAACTCTCAGCTTTTTTCTATTAGTAGCTGACTTTATTTAGAAACTTTTTTTATACTTTCAGAATTTTGAATAGATGAACCGTTTAGGCAGAAAAAATATGTTTCGTGTGTCAACAATATCAGCATTCGTTCTGCAACAAATAACGAAAATTTCAAAACTCATTTATATTTTATTTAATAAATACAAGATAATAAGATATTAATATAACAAATAAAAAAGTTATGATCTTTTTCATTAAATGCTCAGTGACCACCGAGGTGACCACCGTATTCTCGTACGCAACAAATTATCTGTTTTACGAAGTTGTAGTGCAGCCTCTCCATGATTTCTGGATTACCTCGTAAAATGTTAACTGCGTCTTGGATTCGCCTAAAAAACTCCTCTTCATTATTAACTGAATAGGCATATACTTTGGTTTTTACTGCATCCCACAAAAAATAATCGCAAAGGGTTAAGTCTGGTGCTCGAGGTGGCCATTTTATAGCGGCGTCGTTTTCTCTTCCAATCCGCCTGTTAGGATACAGATTATGTAAATACTGACGGACGGGGGTGCACCATTGTGCATAAACCACATGTTACGACGAAGTAGTAACGGTAAATCGTCCAATAAGTTAGGTAATATTTGCTGTAAAAATTTAAATAGTTGACCCCATTTAATCGATGTGGAAGCACAACCGAAGCAATAATAAAGTTGTCGATAATTCCCGTCCACACGTTTACTCTGAATTCTTATTGAAAATGTCTTATTTCAGTCGTGTGGATTTTCATCAGTATAAACGTGTTTGTTATGGTTATTAATAATTCCTGACCTAGTAAAACTGTAAATATAATGTTTTTGCTGAAATTGATATCATGGGCCTTTTGATTTTGGATAAACTTACAAAATGCTAAATGTTTTTCAGGGTTTTCATGTCTTGTCAATGCGCCTGGCACTAATTTTTGGGTTCTCTCCTATCTTATCTAGCATTCTCCTCTATAGTTTTCGTGGTACGTTGACGCTCTTGAACCGCATTCATTTGGTGAAAAGAACCAAATTCGCGAAGGCGCCTTTCACTTTTGCGGCCGTTACCATGACAAAATTCATAAACCAAAAGCATATCTACTTGTTCGGAATATGTATACGTCATCCATGATGAAATATTGAAAAATGACGAACAGAAGCAAACACAACAATAACAACAACAAATAAAGTAAGATCTAAAGTAACTAATTGAGCAAGAAGAATAAACCGAGAGACTAATTTCAGTAGCTGATTAGATTTGACAGACAACTGATACTTAAAATATCAGAGCCAGCTTCTGGTACTTCGTTATTTGTTGCAGAACGAATGCTGATATTGTTGACATACGAAAAATATGTTTTCTGCCTAAACTGCTCATCTGTTCAAAATTTTGAAAGTATAAAAAAAGTTTCCAAATAAAGTCATCTACTAACAGAAAAATACTGAGAGTAATTGTACATGGGTTTTAAAAAATATGTGCTTATATTTGCATGATACATGATTTTTCTTATATTTCAAATTACTGCAAAAAATTTTAAATAATGTCAAAAAGTGTCAGTTAGACGTATAACTGCGTAGCCCAAAAATGGTTAAAATCGATCAAGTCGTTTTCGAGATATTCGGAATAAACAAAAAATTTTCGCGAACTTTGGCGCTCCCTAGCGGCTAAACGAAGCAATTTTGGAAATAAGTAAATTGGGCTAAATCGGCTTATTTTGAACCTAGGAGTCTGTGGTCTTCCGTTGTACACGTCTTTTCCGGACACCCTGTATAGTAAAATGTATGCATTTAAAAAAATTGAACTTAACGGTAATTAATTCGATGTTCTATGTTTTTTTCTAAGGCACGTCGAATCATCTATAAAAGTGACACAATTTTTGTATTTGACATTTTTTTGTAACTATGACATTAAAACCACATATTGAGTGAGAGCGTTACGCTGGACAGCCTGTACATGAGGTTACAATTTTGAAAAAAATTTAAATTTGTGTTCAGCACCCTCGAAAATAGGGGGGGGTCGGATTTTTTTTATAAAGACACCCTAATTGTAGTCGGTTTGGACACGCCACTGACTGGAAGAATCTGAAATGGGAGAATTCGCCTGCGGTTTTGAGAGAGTTTTAGGATTTCGAGGTTGGCAACGCCGAGACGACGTCGCCGCGACCGCTGCCCCAACCGGCAACGCCGCGCGCGCGCCATCTCGCTCCGTCGCCGTCGTCCCGCCGTTTCCTTCAGTCGATTGGAGAATGTGCGGTCGGAATGTGAACGCTGGCGTGGCGGTGGCGTCCTCGCTCTCTCACGCAGCACTCGAGCAGTTGTTTACTTTGCACGGCATGGTGTCCTCCGCCGAAATAATGCGCGCAAGTTCAGTGCTCCACGGCGGCGGATCAAGTGCGTTTTTTTTCTCTCGTGCTCGTCCGCCCCCGAGCAGCGGATGATCTTCTATGCGTCGCCTATGGAGCGCGTGAAGTGCCAACCGAAACAGGATGTGATGTCTGATGCCTAGCTACGCTCCGCTATATGGTAAACACGTGCAGGCCGGGAACACGAGAGTCTCTAACAGGATGCAGATACGCAGCCACAGGAAGTTCTTTATTATCAGCATCGGACGTCGTGGAGGTAAGTCCCTGCGACGAAATTCGTCTCGAGTCGTCGGTGCCGAGGTTTTTTCCGTTACGCTGGCGGTATTTAATCGTTTAAATTACCAATTAAGATGGTTGTGTGTGTGTGTGTGTGCATGGCCGAAAGACCGTGAGAGCGTCGTCGCGATAGGAATGCGTGTGTACCGTTACGAGGCAAACAAAACAAGCCGCGCCCCTCGCCCCGTTGCCCCCGAGCTCATCCTGGCCCCGCTTAATTGCGCACAACTAACGTATTATTCCGACTGAGGTATTTCTCGCGCCCCGAAATGCAGCGACGAGGCGATTTCTTCTTCCCTTTTTCTGGCGTTGCGCTTTTTTTCTTGCACGTCGGCGCCGCGGTCGGCCTACTACGACGCGATGACGCATCCCTCCATTCATGATTGCGGATCGTGCGCTCGGATTGTTTGCGTTACTCATTTTTTTTCCGCGGCCAGCTAGCTAGATGTATTGTAATTAGCGTGCGGCGGATATCTTCGGTGCGCCGCGCCAAGGTCACCTGGGGACCCTATTCTCGAATGCCGCATTCTAAAATTTTTAGTAGAATTTGCAACGAGTGGTTTCAGTCACTCGACTTTAGAAAAAACGTAAAATATCTCGTAAAAATGTTTCTTAGACCCTTAGAAATAACTAACGCATGTTCTTTGAGAGTTTGGAGAGTATGCAACTAGCAGTGCAGTATTCTAGGTTATGTTTGTTCTGAAATGAATAATTTTAAACGTCTAATCTGTGTTTTAAACGGTTTCTACTAATTAAATAAAGTGTTTTATGTCGGAAATGTTAGTAGATAGTTATGACGAATTCTCAAGGAGTGAAAATGTAATTTTGGCTGTGCGCAACGAAAGAACGAATACAAAATACTGCAGCTAACCGGATTAACTGTTATCTATCAGGTACTTAGACATTATTATCATTAATAATAAAAATGTTTATTTGCGTCGTTTCTACACTTGACAATGCTGCAAAAAAACGACTATGAGTGATTGTCATAGGCGCCGACGTTTCGTAGGAAAAGAGGGTTTTGCCCCAATTTTTAAACATCGAACTAGAATTTCGAAATAATTTTTTCATTGTCTTCTAGACCTCCCTGAGCACGTGGTTAAAATTTTTGTACTTAGTCATAGTTAACCCTGTATAAATACTTTTCGACAACTGTCTCTCCACGGATTTAACATTGTTGCCAAATCTTATTACACGACATAGTTGGCGAATGGTGACATTATTTCTATGACGTTTCGAGAATACCGAGGGGTAAACCACTGAGGTATTTTACTGTACAAGCTGTAGGTAATTAAAGGTATTTTTTGGGTATTTATGTGTATTTATAGGTATTTTTTCGGTATTTTTAGGTACTTTGTGTATTTTTGGGTACTATCAAGGTAATAATGGGTATTTTAAGAGAAAACTAGTATTTTCCCGCCAATTTTTAAATACAATGGCGATCGCGCATGCCTTATTACGATGGCACAGTTTAAATATAAGTAAACAACTGACCAACGCAATGGCAAATATAAAAATTATTAAAAATAGATACAAAAATAGTTTCTGTAAAATTTTTCGGAGGCACTGTTAAACCACCATGTGGCCTTTTATTGTCTTCGTAAGTCTTTAGTTTAGAAAATAATATAGGGTGATCCAATTAGATACATTCAATTGCACAAATAATGACACTTCCTCAAATCAGTTTTTTGACTACTCTGTGGGTTAGTGGAACAACTGAGAACTAATGTTTCAAATTGAAAGTAGATTTCATTACGAATATGTCAGCAGTTCGAAATAAATAGCCAAATTCAACTAAACAGTGCCTTTATTATTGCAATAGATTGTACAGTACAGGACCATATAAACAAGTATCATATGAATGTTTTATAAGGCGTTTACGCAGAATATATCCACTCACATAGTAGCACATTCCCCTCTTCTGTTAACAAATTTTAGTATGGTATAATTTCTTAAACTTTATCTTTAAATCTATATATTATATACCTATTATTCGATACGACGTGTGAACGATAAGTTTGGTCAAACTTTTCCGACATATTCCATTGATCAAAAATATGTAATAAAAAGAGAATGAAAGTCTATACTAAAAATTAAAATATTGCTAAATTAGGTTTTCCTATCATATTCATATTCTATTTAATAAAAAAGGAGCCTTTTTATGTAAACAACTGCCAATTATCTAATTCTAATCATACATGACGGAAAGCAAGCTAGGGCTAAAATTGAATTCTCCCTCGATACCCATGCATTTACACTTGCTAATGAAAGATTTTGGTTGTACTTTGTACTGGAGACGCTGATGGTACCCGATGAGTATTTAATAATAATAATAATAATATTTATTTGCAGAATTCACAAATCACACGAATTATGAACATACAAATAGATCACTAAGCATATAAAAATAATTTTGCAAGTTGACAACAAATTTATTAATCTATTCTTATAGTACCACAAACTGCAAAACAGACTGAAAAACAACATGGTAGAAAAGAACTACCTGCTGAACAAAGTGTCAGTCTAGAAAATTAACATTTACTTTATTCATACAAAACTGTTTTCTATAGAGATAAACAAAAAAAAGTATTATTTTTGACTTACTTAAATATTTTCTACATCCTTTCAATATTGATATTTGGGATCCGGACAATAATTTTAGGGACACCCCGTATAGACCGAATATTATGATTGCATAGACGAGGAAGAAGTTTGTTTTAGTTAGTTTGAAGGGGGCATGGTGTAGGTATTGGCACCCTTCTTGGGTGCTCCAATGGGTTTATGATACATTTTATGTATTCCAAAATGTTCTTTCCAGATGATGTATTCAGTTCGAGTCAAAGGAGCCCTTAAAAAAATCTATATTATTTAATACGTAGATCTGTAAATGGAATAATTTCTAAGGAAATGAAAGACGGTTTTGGAATAGTCATAGGTCTTCTTTGGGCACTTGAGGGCAATTCGTGGTTTTTGGGGTATTTGCTTATCTGATGAGGTCTTTTGGGTAATATTAAAAAAAAATGGTATTTCATTGTACAAATTTCAAGCACTGGTTTACCCCTCGGAGAATACGTATTTTCTGTCGTATGACATTTGTCGCACTCGACAATTGTCAGTAGAGAATCGACTCTTCTTCGGTGCGTACCGTAACGGCCTCGGCGCTACAAGAACAACGCGGGCCCGCCCGTCCTTGGTGTGTACGTACGCATCGCGATCCGTGTCCTTCATTCATATGCAAGCGCGGCCGATTGCAGCGAGTGTTTACACTCGGGACGGGATGCTGCCGGCGTTGCAGGTCGGTTTTTTCCACCGGCGGCCACTGCGATGTCAATGACTTCCGTCGTCGTTGCCTCGGCTCTGTCAAGGGTTACCGCCGCCGAAGAACGCGCCGGTTAAAATTTCAACCTGACGGGTCTGGGATTATGAGCGAGTTGTTCGTTGACCCTGCCCTCCCGACGTAATTTTTTGTTATTATTTTTTTAAATAAACATTTGTAAGAATGATAAAACAATGCCGAATAAATTGAGCACCTGGAGATCTTGTCCTCCCGAGGTTGTTTTTTTTTTAATAAACACGTCTTGTACAGAAGATGATCGTAGTTTAATTTGGGACACCTGGAATATGAAACTAAACCGTCAAAAATGTTCTTGAAATGCGGGAAATGGGATAAATCCGGCCATAATCTCTCGAGACTGAAGTGAGAGCATACTTGTTTGTATACAAATAGTTTTCTTTTGAAATTTTCCAAATCGATTATCTTTGAGGATTTTCGAGATATTAACTTCAATTATGTGATTTGTGCACTTTATATCGAGTAGGCGTGGCCACGTCCGTGAACAAATTTGGACTTCGGTGCGTGATATTTATCTCGAAAATTCTACGGTAAATAAATGAAAACTATCCAAGAGAAAATAATCGGAAAGACATTATGTACTTAGAACAGATCACAAAGATTTAAATTATATATTTTTGTGTGGAATATCTTCGAGCGTTTTCGAGATATTAGCTTCTAATTTGACCCCGATTTATTCATTGCTGTTTATCGTGATTTGTGCACTCGAATTTGAGTAGGTCTGTGAACAAAATACCAGTTACTTTCTTAAGTATAGTGCGTAGTATTTTTCTCGAAAATTCTACCGTAATCAAATGAAAACTATCTAAGAAAGATAAAATAATCGCAAAGAAATTGTGTACTTAGAACAGATCACCGAGATTTAAATTATCATTTTCTGTATGGAATATCTTCGAACGTTTTCGAGATATTAGCATCGAATTTAACACCGATGTTAGTTATTCATTGCAGTTTTATCGTGATTTGTGAACACGAATTTGAGTAGGCGTGTAAACTCGTCTGTGAACAAAATACCAATTACTTTCTTAAGTTCAGTGAGTAGTATTTTATCTCGAAAGTTATACAGTAGGTACTAAATGCAAAATTTCTAAGAATTATGAATCAATCCCAAAGAAATTGCACCTGGAGCAACTAAAAGTGCACCTGGAGGAGATCGTAGGGTTTTAAATTTGATTTTTAGAATCGTTTTAATATCTTCAAGGAATTTTGAGATATCAAGGATTTTCGAGATATAACTTCAAATATGACGGATGTTATTTATTCCGTTGCAATTTCTGGAGAATTGTGTACTCCCGATCTAGTGGGCGTAGTTCCTTCCGTGAACAAATTAAGAGTTACGTTCTTTTTATGTTAAATGTGTGCCGTTTATCTTAAAAATATAAGGTAAATAAATGAAACATTTCTAAGGTAAAATCTCATATAAATTGTGGTAAATATCACAGAATTCAAATTAGAATCGTTTTTTTCTAATTATCTTCCAGGAATTTTGAGATATCAAGGATTTTCGAGATAAAACTTCAGATTTGGTACGAATGTTAATTACGTTGCAGTTTGTGGAAAATTGTGCTCCAGTTTGAATTGGTGTAACTTTTTCCGTGAACAAATTATGAGTTGCTTTCTTATGTTCAGTGCATGACGTTATCTTGAAAATTATATAATAAATGAATGAAAATATTCCAAGAAAGATAAAGATAATGGAAAAGAAATTATAGCTGTAAAAAATCGTTGTTTTTCATATCAAATGTCAAATATGACGTTTTTGTTTGTTATTCGATTGTCATTTATGAAGATTTCTGCACTACCTACAGTTCCAATAGCCACGTCCTTGAACAAATTGAAAGTTAGGTCTCGAAAGCTATACAATAAACGAAAAATATAACATTCCTTATATCCTAAAAATTATAGATAGTAAGAATGAACAGATTTGAATATTATATTTCATACATTCTTTTATCTTTGATGATGGAAGAATTTGGTCCCAATCATGTGGCTACCTTATTGGCCGTCTTTTCAGAGACACCCTGTATACGTGTATCTCTTATCTAACCGACCTCATTTTCATTTTAAATCTCCGTGTCACCGTTGCCCGGGCGAGAAGAAAAAATTGTACCTGGCCTAGTTTCCGGGAAAAGGAATGAATGGTTCTCGGCTCGCATTCATTTGTTTCCAGCGGTGCGGCGCTCCGAAAGATTAGGCGTTGCATTTTTTCCCTCGCTTCCAGGAACGAAAGTGTGTTTAAGATGCCGAGGTTTTTAATTTTCGGACTTTGCAAAAAGGCCTCGGATAATGGCCTGCGAAACGGAGCGGTTTCTGGGAATTCTGCCTAACCAGAAAGGACGGCCGGCCATAGAATTTTATTTTTCTCGATCGGCACACACACACACACACGCTATTATATACCTGCTCTGCCGGTGATGATGTTGAACCCCGCTGTTGGCATCCATAAATAAGCAACGCCGCTGATGACAGATACCTATTATTTTCGCTTATTGTGATGGAAATGGGTTTTTGTTTGGAAGTCTTGCTGGAAGTTCACGGTTGCTGCAGGTATAGACTTCTGCAAGTCGGGGACAACGACGGAAATATAATAATATTTCTACCCGAAATTGAATACTTGTGCGGGAGAGGGGGCAGCATATTATTATTAAGCAGGTCGCATTTGCGCCTAGGGACGACTTACGTTGGTAGGCCCTAACTGCCATTCAGTGCGGGAATGAGGAGAAACCTGGAAAACGTCACATAAAAATGATTTACAAAAAAACTGAAAATATTTGGAGAAAATCAAATTTTGGGGTCCCTCTTTAAAGAACAATAGCTCCGTTAGGGGACGTTTGAAAGAAGATGTATTTGGCCAATAATCGAGAAGATTTACCTACGTTGTGTTTATTTATATTATTTATTAACTTACCTCGAATGTGCTACATATTTACGAAATTAGGGAGATTTGAGTAGTTTTAAATAAAACAAAACAAATTACTAAATACACCTGGTTTATTAGTTTTATGTCAATGGTGTAATAACCTACCGAACCACCTATCAGTGCCGTACTCAGCCTTGAATTCACGGGGGAAAAGAGCACGACAGAAAACCCCGATCACAATTCAAAGAATCGCTATCGCTATTGCAATGGTAATAATAATGATGACAATAATAAAAATGTATCTCTACTTCAGTACTTGAATACACGGTAAAATAATCATAATTCTACATATAAAACTGAAGAGTGTTTTGATTAGTTAGCCGACTTGCGTCAGAAGGTAGGTACTGATGTCCCATACGGGAGGCTACGCAGCTAGTAGTTGAGGGGTTGAACAAAAATCTTAAATCGTATCTCATGCATCGTATGTTTCATCGGATGTTTGTCCAGTCATGGGAGAAAATAATAGAATCACCAAGGCTCTTACAAACATCCCACAAGCAAACCGCTAATTCAAGTAATAAAGTAGTAGTCGTAGATGATTAATAATAACTTACAAAACCATTTACAACAGCATAACTTCGACTCAAACTAAAGTTATACATATAATTTCAACAATAAATCAACAAGTACTGTCTTACCTCAAAATTATGATAAAATATAATGAAACTGTAATAAAATATTGAACAGACAAGAAAATAATAAAAGAAACACAATGACATACAATCTTTAAATACAATATACAAAAACAAGTTACTGACCTGTAAAATTATAACAGATACACCACTTATCACCATTCACTGTCTTCCAGCCAACCTGCCGAAGTCTTCAAATCCAACTAGCCCGCCGAATCTCGCTCAGCGTTCCCGTGTTTATTATTTCTTCGTCTACAGTTTCCCCTCTAGCTAATGCGTATATAATATTCTATACAGGGTGTTATTCATTCAGCAGTACAGATATAACAAAATAATATTTAACTAAGTGGATTCCTACAATAACTTTTTTTTCTTATTTTTTATTGTAGAATCCACAGATAATTTTTGGCAGACTAATTTTGGGACACCCTGTATATTACGTGCGTATACAGATCATTATGCAATAACTTTATAAGATCAAAATGCAGGTTTAATTAATTTGTTTGTTCTAACTTCAATTTGTCCATTGCTGGATCGACTTCGATTACTGAATTCTTCGCGCCAGCCAACAGAATCGAAATTCCGTTCGAAATCGACCAGCGCCAGTCTGAAATCAAATTTAAATGTAAAAGCGGTGCCTGCATCTGACCCGGGTGTATTGCCGCGACCGCATAAAAGACGCAATATGCGCATATATCATCCAGGAAGCGCGTATGCTTCCACGGCGACGACGCCGGACGCGTTAATATTTACGAGACCAAGGCTCGGCGTGATGGAAAAAAAAGATCGCCATGTGCGACGGAATCGTTCAATTTAGGCGATACGATGACACAACTACGCAGTAGTTCCGGTGACTCGGCCCGGGGCCAGTGGCGCGACGGTACCGCTACGTAGGCGCTGACGCAGATGCAGTTATCGCCGGTGATGTTGCCTTTTTTTCTCATCTGTGTCACGGGTCGAGTTTGATGGGAATTGGCCATAATCCATTTAAAAATACGCGATTCAGTGATAATGTCATTAATTTTAACCACGTATTCCGAAGGCCTAATAAAAACAGAAAGTCGAAAAAAATATTTACTCAACCTTTCAAAAGATAAACAAATTACCCTATAACAAGCGGTAACACGACGCTCTTGGTACGCTACCAATTTTCTGGCGACACGTTTGAGTATTGAAGCGATATAGAAATTCAGCAGCGTCGCCACTCAGGACCACATACAGTGCTTTCGAAAAGTAACGAATAAATTCATTATTTTTTAAATTGAGAAGTCTTCGAAAAAATACCCTGGCAGCCCCCCATTATGCAATACCCGTCCGTGCTTATTTAGAGCTGTTCCCGAATGTTGGATAGGGAGAAGGGGGCCGATTGCGTGGCCAGCCAGATCGCCTGATTTGACATCCCTAGATTATTTCTTGTGGGAATACTTAAAAAACAAAGTATACGTTACTAGACCGGTTAATTTAGAAGATTTAAAAGCAAGAATTTGTCACGAGATATATCGTATACCTCCTGAAGTTAATGATAATGTCCAAAAGGAATTTATTAATCGTCTTGGCTACTGTCAGGCAGCCAACGGTGCACAATTTGAACCTTTAATTTAGTCGATTTTTTACATAATCATTATCTAAATATTTAAAATCTTATTATTTTCTTGAAATTTTTGTTACGTAACACCATAATTTTTCATGATGTATGTATGTATAATGACAGTATTTATGTAATGAAATGTGGATGGTTTATTTAGATCCGTTGCAGTTTTGTAATTTCAATATTAGATATTGATTTACGTTAATTTCATACTGTTAAAAAAAATTATAACAGTAAATTACATATTACAATAAGCAGATACTATAGGAAAATAATTAAATTTGGCAACGTCGCGTCAAGCCCACACCTAACACGTGTATCAGTTTCCTGCGCATCTAAGGAAAAACCTTTATTGGTAGAATGTAGATATTATTTATTATTTGATAAAAAACATATGTAGAACATGGTTTATAAAAAAAGTCCACCCACGTGTACATTTCCGTGTGCTAATAAATTATGGTAATCAGAAATTTATGCTGTTCAGATTGGCTTAATATTTTTAATTTCTTTGTTCTATAAGAAATTCACTTCAACAGCGCTCAATCAAAGTGTTGGACAGTAACCTGCACCTTAGCTGTGCAACCGTCAACACAACAATGTCGTATGTCTTGCTTTTTGTAGTAATGAAAGATTTTATTGTTTTTCGTGCTGTCAAAATGGTCGAACCACCAGCAGAAATGTATTTATAATTTTTCCTGACAAACATTATTTTAATGTATTATATTTCCGTATTAAAATAAGGAAAATCTCCTTTATATCATTGATAGGTAACTCGGTGGGTCAAAGTAGTAACTTTGTCCTTTATAGTAAGCAAAACAATCATCGAAGTTTGGGTCTAAATTTAGTGTATCCACCTACACGGTCGGCCCTCCGATCCCTAGAAGTGAATATATTTTTAGAGCAACCCTTGTGTCTCAAACCCAGGGAAACCGTCAATGGAGGGGTATTATAGGAGAGGATGTCCACAACAAGTCAAGCGGTAACGTCCCAGTGCCTATTTTTGTAGTTTCGACAGTGGCGTAGCTCTCTGTTCAGTTACTGTCGAAGACTCTACTGGTATTGCGAATACAAATGTTATTAAAAGTATATGTATTACTATTGTCTAAAGATGTTAAATATTTTGTAAAATTTTGCAAAGGCATTGATGATACCAAACGGCATTCTTAAGTTTTCAATTCACAAAATACTCAAGATCGATTTGATTAAAGTAAATTATAAAGTGCATTTTCTTCTTTTCCTAGTAACTAAGTAAAAATTGTGAATTACTGTAATTGTACTTCATAAATTTTTCTTTATGTTATTAAAAATATATTACCTGATATGACAATTGGGGCATCGAAAAAAAATGTGATTCTGCGCATTACCTTTTCAATCATGACACTATGATAAGGGCGCAACGAATCACTGACTGAGTCTGCGATCGATGTCTAGTTGGTAGGCAAGGGGAAGTGAGTCGATAGGAGAGAAATTTCAAGCGCGATTTCGACTGTGAGCCGGCTCATTTTGTCTTTGAACATTTAAGAGGAATGTAACTATTCGGATGACGTACGCGGCCTGTCCATCGCATTCCTTGCACATTGAGTCAGCGGATTGACGTCTGAAATCGCCTCGATGGAGGTCGTGGACACTGTTTGGCAGCTCCAGTCGTACAGGTCCGATGGTGGTGGTGTTGCGATGTCAAAATGGTGAGACGATGGTTCGGTCTTGCGGACGCGTGCAGCAGGTGCATGTGCCATGCTGCACCAGGAGTCGTTGATCCATGGAATTCCCGTTGGACTTTGTACTGGATCTTTCTATTTGTATCCTCGAAAATGGACGTTTCAGTTTTCTAATTTCGTCAAAGGAAAAAAGGGAGCAAAAAAATGTTTAAAACACTGGCGGAATATTTCAAGCGTTTTAATTATAGGGCCAGATTCTTCATTATAGGCTGAGTTGGTTGTCTATAGCCTACGCACCCATGGCTTCGGGGTCTTTGACTGGTTTTGTTAAGACAGAATATGCTAGAAAAAAAATTAATAAAAATAAATTTACCCAATTATAGTACCAATTGTATAGACATAACTTCTTATCATTAATAAGACTTCTACAATATTTTTTCGTTTCTTTGCATTTTCTAAGAACATTTACCATAGTAATGTATATTTTTCTTACACTATCATAAAGTAGAGATTTCAACAAACAAAAGCCCACCGACTTTTGTTAAAAAGCAGATATTTTGACGTGAGAATTTTCGATTGAAAATTAGGGTGCTTTTTCGATATTAAGGCAAAATAAGGTAAAAAAATAAATATTTTAAATCAAAAAAATGACAGTATGTTTGGGACAAAAAAGGGTAAGTTTTCATCAAATTTCGTGAAAAAAATTAAATTTTGAGGTTGTGTGAAAAAAGTATAAATACAAAAGTTGTAGATCTTTTTATTACCTACAACTTTGCTATTTAACTTTTTTCCATAGGACTTGTAGTTTTGCCGAAAATCAAAATAAACCGTTTTTTATCCTTAAAAACTCACCCCCTTCCACTTCCCGACCTAAGATCGCCCGTAAATTACTTTTCCTTTCATTTTTGTTGTATTCTCTTCCTTTTCCAATGGGTTTCATCCTACTATTATTATTTTTGGTTTCAAAAATTATCGACCCTGGTCTATAATGTTTGTATCATCATTTTGTACAAATGGTAGATTTCTGATGTAAAACGGCAGGACTGTATGATAAGGGTGTCCGTACACCTCCGAAACGGGCTATATACGTTTGTATACGACCGTGTGCATGTGTGTGTGTGTTTTAGTGAGAGAGGAGGTTGTTGACTGTTGTCGGTGTTGTGATTCTGTCTGAGGCCCGCATTCCACAACCGGGTCATACACATACATGCCTCTCTCGTTCGGTCCCCCGTTCCGTTTCGAAAAGATGCCTCCTTTTATATTCCGAGCCTTGCCAGTGACGTACAGCTGGGGTCTCCGTCTGCCATACTCAAATTATTCAGAAAAAATACTGTATGTGTTGGCAAAAAGTATGCATGCGTCCAAATTGCTTATACAACGGAATGTTATCCTCTGTTTTTGCATTTAAGTATTTTCCTAATATTCACAATAACTCGGAAAAAAACTAAAGGCTGTATAAGTGCTATAAGATTGTAATCGATCGAAAATTACTTTAAACATTGCTATTGTAGACGCTCTGAACATAATTTTTGTGTCATTAATTTTATATTATCAATCAACGAGTCGTAACATTTTGTAGGTAAATGATAGTGGCTCACAAAAAAAGATTGAATATGAATTTTGACCATATAATTATACTATTTGGAAAGTAGTAAACCTCAATAATAATTTTCATTGGAAATACGTTTTCTCAATTTCATGAAAGGATTGTAGCAATAATTAGCAGATAGGTTCAGGCAACGCATATTTGGCTACATCCTGGTAGCGTTATATTCTGTAATTGGTACGGTATGGCGGTACAAAATTATAAAATACTACTGCATCTGCTACAAAAACATCTACCACGTATATTTGGTTATCTTCACTCTGAGCGATCACGACGCGAGAACACCGCGCCGATTAGCAAGAGCATGATAACTGCTTTCAATGTGTTTATACGCTTATATCTAATAAAAAAATGTACAAAAATGTATGACATTCGTTACCTACATTAAAGCAAGTGCATATCTTTGGATAATCATACTTATTTTGTATTTATGTTTTGGAATTCAGACAACTTATTATTGTAGATATTTTTTCTTTAAACAATATAACCTTCCATTTAAACTGACCGGCAAAAAAACGGCCACTAAAAACTAACCCCAATTTTAAAGTTGGCTTCCTCGCGAACCGCTCATTTTGATGATCTTTTTTTTAAATTATACATTGATTTCTCTGGAACGAATGCTATGTTGGAAAATTTTTTTCGAATTTTAATTTGAGCATATACGGGGCGCAACAAAAAGTCGGAAGTTTTTTTCCCGAAGTTTGTAACATCCTGTGGGGTGCAGCAGCTACAGTTGCTGTTGCTAACTGTAGTCACACTTAGCCTCATCTTTTGTGAACATTTTGTTTTTTTAATCACGACATTATCTCTGTTTTTATGGGAGATACACTGTTTTAAAACGAACGCTTTGGAAAAAGGCTTCGCAGACAGAAATTTCTCCGTGTAAATAATCAAGGCGGCACAGGTAAAAACGGATTGATTGTTTGAAATCCGACAATTAAGAGTTTGTCAACTGTTGTCTGCAAATTGCACTTCAGGAAGAATTTGATGCAATTTCACAAGGATTTGTTACAAACCTGATTCGATGCTACGTCGATTGAATTAAGCCATTTTGAAGCGAGGAGGCCACACTAGATGTTAGTTCCTTGAAATTTGTTTGTTTTTTTTTTAAATTTCAATTGTTTTCACATTAATCTACGTTTTGATGTTTATTTGTTTATTTGAGTTCTTTCCGAGACGTTTGTTTTAAAACGGTGTATCTCCAACAAAAACAGAGATAATGCCATAAAAAAAACAAAATGTTCACAAAAGATCAGGCTACAGTGTGACTACAGTTAGCAACAGCGGCTGTAGCTGCTGCACCCCGTATATGCTCAAATTAAATTTCGAATAAAAATTTCCGACATAGCATTCGTTCCAGAGAAATCAATGTACAATTTAAAAAAAAAGATCATCAATATCAAATGAGCGGTTCGCGAGGAAGCCAACTTTAAAATTGGGGTTAGTTTTTAGTGGCCGGTTTTTTTTTTGCCGGTATTGAAGTCGCGTGTATGATATTCTGTTTTTATTATTCTAAAACGAATCTGTTGTTTTGTTTCTAAATTCAAAAAATAAAGAGCTTCAAACGTTGTGCTAAAAGAAAACTATTCTTTTCGTCCCGAATGCATGTTAGCGGTTATTTTTCTAGACGTGTAGTTTCGGAATAACCCCTCTGGGACCGCATGCGCGCACGTCCATGTCCGACAGCGTTCTCGGAAGAATGTTAATGTCGATCTGCAGCATTGGTCACTGGTCACGGTATTCGGTATACCGTTGCTCGTCCGGGTACGCGCATTCCACGGCAGCGCTGCGATAATATTCCGGCCGCAGACGGGCCCGCCGCATATTAGCCGGTCAATTATCCGGATTTTTGCATAGTTTTCGGGCCGGACGCTCACCTGTCGTCCCGGCCTGTGCCAAAATGGACGAGAAGCGCGACATTTTCCACCCGGGAATGCTTTTGGTACCCCCGCGATGCCTACTGTCTTTGGCCGCCTTTGGAAACTAAATCCTTTTATACAGGGTGTCCCTAAAAGGTTGGGACAGCGTCTCGCCACATAAAGTATAGCTGAAAATAAGTCGATTTAACTAAACTGGCCCTAGTCCAAAAGTTGAGAATCACGGAGCTACAGGGTGTCAAAGGTTAAAAATTAAATCGCATTTTCTTTAATAACTTTCGACTGTTTCACGTTAATTTCAGGAAATTTTGTATTCTGGGGTTTCTTGGGATAGCAAATTCAATTTTATTGTCCATTTTAGTATATCTTCTACAGGGCGCCACCGGCGACGATTTCGAACCATTTAAACCGTTACAACTTTTTTGTTCCACCCTGTATATTATTTTGAACTAGAAAAATCTCTTCCCCAATACTTTATAGTTAAGAAAGGTTACCTTATTGAAGTCGCTTGAAGCAACGGTTTCCGAGAAAACGTATACTAAAAATATTTTTTTTGTAATTTTACTTGTGAAATAGTGGGTGGTATGTCCCTTTTACAAAAAGCTTGTAGTAGTAGTTTTTACAATTTTATTGTAAATATGGTATATTTACATTTTTTTTTTAAATTTCCTATGTGATTTTACGGTAATTTATAAATTGTTAGGTGTAATTTTTATTATACTTTTCAGTATCTTATTTATTTTGCAGTGTAAAATTCTTGTATTTTTATAACACCTCCCTAAAAATACGATATAAAATTTATACAAGGTGTCTCGACACCCTGCATAATTTTTGTAATATCTAGGTACCTATGTGCCTACTTAACTTAAATTAGTATTAGCATTCGAACATTTGTATTACAATTTACAAATATTCAGTATTTTTGCGTTGACATTATCGTCTGGTTGATTTGACCACAGTTTTTGGCATTTTCTTCGAAAACGATGCATTTTTACAAATTTGCTAAGAGCATCTTTTTTGTGTGCAATGGAATTATACATATAACGTATTATGATAAAGCTTAGAATGGAAAAAATTCAACTTGGAAAAGTTAGATAATAAAATGTTAGCGAAAACTAGCAACTAACGCCCTCTACATTTTATAAAAAAAAACCTAATAACAGTAGCCTGTTCAGCCACCAAAAACGTACCTTAATAAAAAATGTCGGTCAGTAAAAAAAATTTATCCAATTTTCCAAAGTTATTTTACACGCCCTATACAGTGTGAAAGAAAAGTATGGAATAAATTCATTATTTCTACAACATCGAAATTTCATGAAATTTCCTCGGACACGTCGATTTTGCTTTTTATAAAGACTCTTTTTTCTATACCAACGCATTTCCGACGTTCATTTGTTTTCGCGTGATGACGTCATCGGATATTTTTTTAAATAGAACCCCTATATTTTTTCATCGGATTCTTGTAGAGCTTGACTTGCTGAATTCAAAAATATATCATTTCAACAGTTTACTCCTTCAACTTTCCGAGAAAAAAAAACGATCCAATAAACGCTGCAGTTGACAGATGTCAATTCTGATTAGATTTTGTTTAGCTGCCAGATACAGTTTCTGAGGTGACTTGATTTAATATGTTGTTTTTGCTATCAAAAGATGTAATATTCTAACATGCAATCTAATAAAACAAACTAATAAATTAGGGGGTCAAATACTATTGAGGCAACCAGAATTTAATTATTAATTTAATTCGTTATTTATTGTTAAATGAAGAGTACTTATTTTGTGATACTGCCTATAAATTCACTATATCCATTTTATTCTCAACCAACCCATCACAGACACAAATGAGAATATTCACATTTTTTTCAAGCCGATTTTATTGGATCGGTTATTTTTTTTCCAGAAAGTTGAAGGAATAAAGTGTTGAAATTATACATTTCTGAGTTCAGCAAGTTAAGCTATACAAGAATCCGGGGAATATAGGGGTTCTATTTAAAGAAATATCCGATGACGTCATCACGCGAAAACAAATGAACGTCGGAAATGCGTTGGTATAGAAAAAAGAGTCTTTTTAAAAAGCAAAATCGGCGGGTCCGAGGAAATTTCATGAAACTTCGTTGTTTTAGAAATAATGAATTTATTCCATACTTTTCTTCCACACTGTATATCAAGAATGAGTGGATTTAGGACATAACAACCTCTGCTTGACCAAAAAGGCTATTGTATAGTTGTGGCAAGAATTCAGACGACTTACGACACGGCTGTCGTCATGCAATTGTCTTCATTGTCCACATCATTCTCGATAGTTTCTTGCGTTAAAAACAATAGTTTTTTGAAATTTAATGTAAGATATAGTGAAAATATTTAGTGTAGTATATAGTTTTATTATTTTCAGTTGCAGTTTCTTATTTTGATGATAATATAATGAATTATTAATTTCTTTGTGTGACGTAAGTCGTCCGAATTCTTGCCGCAACTATTATACAACGAGCAGCTTCAGAACCTCCTTGATAATAAAACATTTATATTAAAATATCTTAGTATCTACATTCTAGAAAATCTAAGGGTAGTGCGATGACGTGGCAATCGGCCAAAAGTTTCTCTTCCTCTTCACTCCATCTGATTTATCGATTTTCATGCTCATTTCTTTCGAATAAAGAAGGTTACGATTACATTATGATGTGTCCATTTATAGATTCTATATCGCAATGTCGGTGATTGGGATTCGATAGTAATTCGAGTGATAAGGACGAATAATGAATGTACCTACTCTTAGACCTACATTTTCCATCGTTAGAGTAAATAACTCTGACCCTGTATTCCCGTAAACAGGATTTTGAACGCTCGCGCAAAGAAAAAAGTATTTTGTTCCCGAATAGGAAGATTCCAACCATTATTTCGGTAGGTTGTAGCCGTAGAGGCCGGGACACGCGGCTCCCAACAGAGGCGTGCTCCCGATTTTTATTTCGACTTCGGCATTTGAGTTTATCATGCAGACGCTGACATATTTGGATTGGTATACAGGGTGATTTATAAGAATGGGCAATCTCTGAACTGGAGATACTACACACCAAAATATGGCGATTGAGCCAAATGGCTTATCCGAATGTTGCTGGGGTAAGAAATACAGTACAATTCTCTATAATTGTTAAAATTTGACTTACTAATTGATGTCCTAAAATTAAAAACACTTGTATATCGAAATCATTTTTTAAATACTAATAAAATTAGATAATAGAGGACGTCTTTTTTGCAAGTAATAAATGTATTTTGAAAGTCAAATAAATTATTAGTCCTGTAACTTTGGATGATATTGTTTATTATTAAAAAAATAACATTCTACCTTCTAGGAAATCAAATAGGCTTGGAGTGTGGTGCAGTGTTTTGGTTCACTGATATTTAATACGGAACTACATACTTTTTTTTTGTGAAGTTATTTTTTTATGGTTTGACCTAGGGTTAAAAAATTACATTTGGCGATCATTAGAATTGTAGAATTAAAAAATTTGCCGATTTTAGCCGCCCCCTCCTCCAATCGATAGGTGCGTAATTGGACATTAAACGACAGCATCCTCGGAGGCTTCCAGCGAATTAATTACATTAGGTTTCAGTCGGGCGGAGGGGGGAGGGGCGCTCTTCTTGGAAGGATCGCAAGGTAGGCGTTGGGCGCCTCAATCCTCGTCGAAATTAATTAGCTCTTAAGGAATTCTTACGTCAAAGACGGCGTTATTATAAAGTGTACTATCAAGATGCGAATTCCTAATTTCATTATTTCGACGCTTCAAAGTTAAAAAATACAACTTCTAAAATCGTTTGAGCGTGTAAAGGCATTTTTCGAAGTTTACGCAGAATGTAACGGTAAGAGGTGGGGTTATTTTTGTCAAGCAGCTGATGGATTAGTAAAGAAAAATGTAATAACTTTAGTCGTTGTAGGCGTACTTGGTATATTATTATGTTGTATAGAAAGCTGGAGCAGGGTGGTTCAAACTGGTATGTGTTGAGGGCGTAGGAGAGTGGGGGGGAAGGAGGTATCGTCATGTAATAATAATAATAATCTTTATTAATCATTTGGATATATACATGGTGTTTTTACTGTATTAGAAAGGTATTTTAAGCTAATATAAATCAAATCTCCTACAATTCCTATCAATGAAGTCATATGTATGTTCTCTGATACCAAACATCTAGGTATGCTAATGAACAATTCCACAGACAAAGCTCTATTCAATAATTATCTAAAGAAATTAATCTATATAAATTTACTAACCTGCTTTAATGAAACACTCTATAAATATCTAACTTCACTGTTTGGCAGTGGGAACACGACAAATTCAACCACAAATAGATGAGATCTGACCTATTTCTGCATTTTTAGGATTGCTTCTTTAGGTGGCCTCCTTTAATTTGAATCAAATATCTAACTATAAAAATTATTATAAAAATTTAAATTATTTGAAGTTAAATATAGACAATATGACAAAAAGTGACGTCAATGAATTAAATATGACAATACCTACATGAATAATGTTCACCTGTTTTGTAAAAGTTTTTATATATTTGTAGGTATTAATAATATTGTGTGATACTAACTACTCAGTGGACAAAAGCCCTAACCTACGTTGAATTACACCCACAATATCTACCCATATATTCCTTATTATTAGCTTTTGTAACATTTTTTACTGTATTAGAAAGGTATTTTAAGCTAATATAAATCAAATCTCCTACAATTCCTATCAATGAAGTCATATGTATGTTCTCTGATATCAAACATCTAGGTATGCTAATGAACAATTCCACAGACAAAGCTGCATTCAATAATTATCTAAAGAAATTAATCTATATAAATTTACTACATAAAATACATTTTTTAAATATCTACACATAACGAAGTTTAAATGATTTAAAAATTCAGAAGATCGTGTCGGCCATCGTACCGGTCCTCCTTATCCAATCTCTTGGTATTAACGCTTGGACATGCTTATTGAGCCTCGTGTACGATACGCCATACCTACTGCTGCCGTACGCCGTGGACACCTTGGACCTCCATCTCTTCCAGGATTCGGTTTCAAAGTTCACTCGCGGTGCACTACGCTTGTACTCACTGCACACCGCGGTAAAAGTACCTGCATTTGGCACATGTTTACCTGGGAAGCATTTCCACTTCGCCATAAAGCGATATCCGTCAACTCCTGAGTTGCTATACGCGTGAACCATTTTTTACTCTTGGGGAACTAATGTAAAGAGTGGATCACGGAAACTTTAATGCCTACAAAAAGTAATCGGAGTCCAATAATCGAAATCGTCTGGCTAGAGACTCCATTTTTTGTGATGCATCTATTCCCAATTTTTATTAGATAAATCCTGAATCACCCTGTATATATAGGACAAGCCAGTGTTACAAGTGCTACAAACATAAATAATCCACTGCACATATGAGTCAGCAAGATACTCATTAATAGTACGCTTTCTTAAGCAGTAATTTGTTTACATAGTTTTAAAAACGATTCCTGTCATTAATTTATAGTGTGGTGCTAGGTGATTGTACAGCTTTATTCTCGTTTACAATAGAGATTTTTCAAATTTGGTTTGCCTAGTAAGATAATCATAGTGTGAGCCGTTTTCCCCTAAATTATGCTCATGTTGTCTTATTTGTACTACAACGTTTTGTCATTGATAAATAATAAGAATATTAGTGGAGCCAGGACAGATCCTTGGGGCACTCCAGTGTTTGTTTTGAGAAATCAGATGTCACATTTCCAACTCTTACTAACATTGACTTATCTTTTAGAAAGGATATCAGCCATCCCAAGAATATACCTGTAAAGCCCAAACTAAACAGCTTATTTTCAATGAGAGCAATATTTAAGCAGTCGAATGCGCGCGCGTTTAGTCAAAAAAGAACCCTGTCACGTATCTACACTTAAAAACATGCTCTAGCAAGGCAGAAGTCGCTGATTGTGTTGAATGAAAACTGTTAGAAAAATTTCAAAAATTAGTAGAGGCTGGATTTCTTGACACTTTTGATTAATCCGTAGCAGCAGCTCTTCCAGGCTATTTACAGGAGTACCATGCACTAATGTCTTCAATTATCCCCCAACAAAGAAAATGGAAAAATGAGCTGGAGCACCTTCATGCTTGAACCACAATCCAAACTAAGAAGGGTGTTTTCGAAAGAGTTCAAATATCATTGAGACGAAGATGTCGTGCCTGCTTGGAAATGGACGAGGGCACTTTGAACATCTTCTGTAACATTGTTTTTTGTTTGTTAAAAGCTTTCTTTGTCGGTTTATTCCTAATAAAATGAAATGTTTGAAAAACGAATAGTGGTCCATATCTCCGCAACCGTTACTTTGCGGACCCATGTTTATTAAGGCTTTTCTGCTGATTTACTATTACCTCCTGAAATATTTTACACTCTTTTTTTAATACCCTGTATATGAGCAATGTTTATAGGAACTTTTTTTGCTCTACTCTTTCCGCCTTAAGTTTAGCACCAAACAACCTGTATTTAAGAGCAGATAATTTCTTATTTATAAAAAATACAATTTTCCATATACACATTTGGAAAGTGAGGATCTTGATGGTGAATTGTGTTTTGCCGCTTGCGTGTATTTGTGTCATGCTACACGCATACTTCCACCACAGCGTGCTTCCACTGTTCGCATGAGGCAGTGTTGCCAGGTGGGAGAAATTCAGTGCATGAGAATAATTTCAAAATAGCATGAGGTTTGGAGAAAAAAGCATGAGATGGCTTAATTTATCAAAAAACTTGACACAGCTTAATATTTAATTACTTTTGTAATGCCATTTTTATTTCATTAAAAAGCATTATGTTATGCTATTTTATCATAATATTACATTGTAAGTAGGTACTTACAGGTACTTACTTAAAAGTTATTAATCACGTAACCTTTCTAATTTATTTTATTGTTAGGCCGGGCGAACGTTGAGGCGCAGTTGACGTGACGCAGGGTGACTCACGGGTCGTAAAATCTGTTGTTTCCAGAAAATTCAGGTACCCTTACGGAATAGAGTTAAGAATCACTGCAATACAGCGTGAATACAGCACACACACCGCATATCCGTAGACTGTCATACCCGTATATGTATTCATTGCTAATTATTAAGAGAGCAGTCTACATAAAGGACATTTCAGGTACCCAAATATTGTAGATACCTACCTACCAATCTATTCAATTTTGCGTTTATATCTCGTTAGGTCTTTGTTTTGGTAGATTTCAAAGAGTAATTTTAATAATTTTATTATTTCTCTTTGTGTCTATTAAAAAGCATGAGATTTTGTAATCAAAATATGAGAGCATGAGATTTCCTCGGAATACATGAGATCTCATGCAGAAGCATGAGACCTGGCAACACTGGCATCAGGTGACCGAACTGAGGTCTGTAATCTGAGAGGATACCGTTTTTGTTGTGCGGCTCTCGTTAGCTCTCGCCTACCATCGGCCGTTATCGGAGATTGTAGATACGCTAAATGGACATTCAAAATTTAAAGATCTTATTCACGCCGTGTTTTAATCGTTACTCTTTCCAAATAAATGAATACACGTCAGCATTTTAAATGCAATAAAAGGACTTTGAGAAGAATAGGGCAGATATACAAATAAAATTTAGTTTTCTATTATACTACCGCGCCGCTTATACTTCGTACCTTCTTTGGGACGAAGCGGCAATTTCTACTTTGTAAAGATCCGTAATTTCCGATTCTGTAGATTAAGTGAAACAGTTTTACCTCTTCAGGTAACAATCGTGAAACACGCTGTATAATATACTAAAACTACATTGGTTATGGAACTATAAGTTAACTGTTAATCGTACATTTAATAATTGGAATTCGTTAATTAACTTGTAATTTATGTATAATTTTCTAAATTATGGTGGATGCGCTGGTGAAAATATATCGCAATGAGTCATTTCATACATTCGATTTTACTGAAATTTATATATTTTGTGCATATTTAGATAAATAAATGAGCATCTTCTATGATTTGTCACAAATTTAATGTGCAGGTGTCTACACTGGCATTGGCATTGAATAACTTTTGCGTTAGCTTACTGAAGTATGTGTTACATACAACAATATATGACAATCTTCCATGACAATCAATGACAGTTTTATAATGAAAATGATAGAAAATATTGCAGTTGGCAAAATTGGCTAAAATCCCGCCATTACAGAATTCTCGACAGACTTATTGCAGCATTTATGTGCTGTCAATGCTATCAATGTGTATATACCTGAATGCTAATTTTTTGACAGGCACGCCATGAATCATTCTGTTTTTCGAATGTTTTACTAGGAACGCAAACCCCGTCTTACGCGTAATATATTCCCACCCCATGATTCATACCTAATACGTCGTAGACCAGAAACCACCCCGTGACCGCGTCATTCAAGGGCTCAGCGCGGCGTGGGCGTGTCACCGCGGCACTAGGAACGGGTATGCGGCCCAAGTTCCGACAACTAGAGCACCTTCCACGCGAGACGGTAACTAGAGTATCGGATTTTTCACGGCGTAGCGGAGAAACGCGTCCGACCGCCTTCCCTTCATTAACGACGCGAGTGGATGTCATTCATAGCCATCTATTTCATCCCTTCCTAATTATCTCACATGTCTCTTAATTCTTACAACAAGGCAGATTTGAGACGATCCAAAACTCCTACCTTGTAAAGCTAATATAAAAGTTGTTCATTTTTCCTCTTGAAGATACAGAATGTCTGTTTTTTTTTTGTAAAATAAAACATGTTTTTAATATTTCCTGCAGAACCTGAGCTTGAATATTGAATATAGGGTGTTCGGATGATGGGTGCCTTTATTTTGCTTAAATTGTACCGAAGAAGTTTATGAGAGCAGTAGGTTTTGTATCTGTGATGTCACACACATCAGGTAGCATAAAACAGTGACCCAAATTTGGCCAAATCGTGCCTTTAATGTTGGTTGTACATTGGGTAGCTATGTTTGTGAGATATATATGTCAGCAATTTATAATACCTAAGTATTGGTACTCAGTCGTTGCTTTACGTTATAGGCCAAGTATTTTACATGCATGTTAGGTCGATATATTTTTATTTTACGAATAAGAGAAGAGCAGGTACTATCGTTTGCAATAATAATGATACTCTCTTAAAACAGTTTTTGAACTTCTGGAAGTTCTGAGTAGAAATTTCATTAAATCTCTATCGGTGAGTGAAACAACTAATAACTAATATTAAAAATGTGAAGCACATTTCATTACAAATTCATCAGAAATTTAAAAGAAATCGCAAAATTCATTTTAATGAGTGTCATTATTATTGCAAACGATTGGCCATGTAGGGGGCCCCAAAATATTGCAATTTAACCAAACGTACCTATATACAAAGTTACAGGCCTTTGAAATGGGGCCAAATATTTTGAAAAAAAAAAATATGTCTGCGTTACTTTTACTTGGAATAACCAAATTTGATACATGACTTAGGTTTGTTATTGATCTGCTTTTGCTATGTATTAATTAAAACAAGAGTGTAATAGTGTTTATTAGAAGAAATCAAGAAGTCAGTAGTAGGCTTTGTCTTTAAAATTTAACAGTAATAAAACTATAAAATAAAAAAAATTAAATTAAAACAAGAGACTGTTCAAAATGGGCACCATTTTCTCTGAAACATAAATTTACTCTCTTTATTTATTCGTAATACGATTCCACAAATCTTCTCAGGAATCAATTGGCGAGGAATAAACAAAATGTTTCTATGTTTACCAAAGAAAATAATTACATTTGTTGGTCGTGGCGACCGTGATGGACAATTTTAAGGAGAATTATCTCATCCTAATCATTTGTTTGGAAGCTTAAAATTCAAATTCATTCAGTCTCTAACAGAAGCACTAAAATGGCGCGATGCGTAAACCAAAGTTTTAGTCTAAGTTGCAACGGTTAAATCAGGGAGAGTATTTTGTAGAAATTCCAAATAACTCGCCATTTAATCGATTTGGCAAAATAACTAGTCCAATCGATAATGCCGGCCCAAACATTTATCTTAAACTCGCGTTGAAAATGTTTACATCGGAATATTGATGAAAGTTGTGAACATTTGTAATTCCTCTACGAGTAAAACAAGCCTCAACAGTAAAAAGAATTTTCTTGTGTTTGCAAAATATTTTCATCTTATACTCTTATTACACTATGGCGTTCCCTGATGATATTATTGAAAATGTTTATCTATGGGGAATTACTCGATCTGGAAATCTGCGATATTCTTATACATCTTTTCACAAAAACCTAGCACAAGGAACATGTCAACTTGTTTGCTGAATGTAAATTTTCCAGCCGTTTTCAACAACAAGCAGTAGCTGAAATAAAATATTTTTATTACTAACAGTGAAATTATTGGGTTATTGATTTCTTCTACTAAACACTATTCAAATATTTTTTAATTAACGCATTTTTTATTGAAAACTTTAAAGCTTTTTAAAATTTGACAAGAGTAAAAAGTGTTTTAAATTAAGTTCTGCGCGGGATATTATTGTTTTTAAATTCGATCAATGGAAAAAGATTTGGTATTATTTTTGGGGTTGCTCACCCTCAATGAAAACCTGGTAGTGTTTCAATTTACTTGAACTCATAGTAAAAGAATACCAATAACAAGCCTAAATCATGTACCAAATTAAATTATTCCAAGTTGAAGTAATTCAGAGATATTAATTTTTTTCGTAATATTTGGCCCCATTTTGAAGGCCTTGTAACTCCGCCTGTGTCTAACTCTGCATATAGGTATGCTTAGTTAAATTGTAATATTTTGGGACCCCCTGTATGCACGTGATCTGTTTGGGTTCATGGAACACTCTGTATAAATGTTAAAACTTCAAATGATTTCATTATTGGTTGTAGTCGTATTAGATAGCTATGTTTAGGAAATACAGATAAATCAACAATTTACAATATTGACTCTTCACCGTATAGGCTTAAAATTTTGTAAATTAGGAACATATTAATTTTGATAGTTATTTTAAGAATTTTTTTGTCATTTTTGTACATAAACTTTAATATAGAAAGGTATAGGTACAATCAGCACTCAGAGATTTGCCCCTACAGTCTATAAGGGAGAGTCGTTGACTTCAAATGGGGCAGAAATCGGAAATCGTCGAATCGTGCAATTAAATAGGAACACCCCTAGGCGTATGCCGTCTACGGACCGGCAGGGTGGAATTTTTACCCTAATGGCGACAAAATGAATAGCCTCCAGGTGCGTAGATATATCTGTGCATATGGACAGTCATTTCCGCAAAAGCGATGGCGGAGTCGCGTAATGGGATCTGCATGGGATCGTATTATAGAGCGTCTACGAACCAAACAGATATATATCAACTTCTTGTGGGCACCATAGAATTCAGTGTTCAAATACGTTTATTGCTAGAACCTCCCCTCAACAGAAAAGATGTGCCTCGTCTTTGTGATAATTTTGTGCACATTTGTATCATAGTCTTATTTTTATATGTTCAATCCGTCTTACAAGAATTTTAAAAATCAGTGGGTAGTTGCAGATCCAGCTTCACCAGGCAAAAAAAATCTACATAAGAGAGTTTGAATCGGTTAGAATTTGTTGCTCTAAGATATATTTAACATATTAAAATATATATATTGTTAAACAGATATTTTCTCAGTGCGATATGATATCAAAGGGACTTACTAACCAATATTATTTTTTAGTAAAAATGGCTAATTAATACTTAAAAATAAAAACATACATTTAAAGCAACATTATATACAGGGTTAACTATGACTAAGTACAAAAATTTTAACCACGTGCTCAGGGAGGTCTAAAAGACAATAAAATCTTTATTTGGGAAATCTAGATCGATGTTTAAAAAATGGGGCAAAACCCTCTTTTCCTACGGAAAGCCGGCGCCTATGACAATAAATCATCGTCAACTACCATGCGGTCGTTTTTTCATCATTATAAAGTGTAGAAACGACGAAAATAAACATTTTTATTAATAATAATAATGTCTAAGTACCTGACAGATAACAGCTAATCCGGTCAGCTACAGTATTTTCTATTCGTTTTTCGTTGCACACTGCCAAAACTACATTTTCACTCCTTGCAGATTCATCATAATAGTCCACTAACATATCCGACATAAAATACTTTATTTAATTACTATAACACGTTTAAAATTAGTCACTTGGCTGATTTAAAGTAACAGTAAGTGCTAGGTTATGAATACCTGCATTGCTAGTTGCATACTTTCCATCCTCCAAACCACGCAGAAAATGCGAAGTTGGTTATAATTTAAGGGTCATTTTTACAGAACACTGCAAACATATTGGTATGTTATAGTTTCAAATATTACTAATTATTTTATGCAAACATCCTCGATTACTGTTAATATTGTTGCTATTATCAGTATTAACAGAATTTAAATGCACAACAACGCAAGAAGTTTAAAAATATATCGCCGTGAGTGCACCTTGCATTAGTGGCCTACAGATGTCGTCTGTAGATGTTAAATGGTCGTATAGGTTACGGTACTCTGATTAGTTTGAAATAATTTTTCAGTACTTGTTTTTCGCAAATTTAATTTATCTCGTATTTTTTTGTGTACCTATTTACAAACATGTCGTATTCAAATGCCTAGATGACGGATAAGGTGCTGATTTATGGGAGTGTGACAAGTGCATGTTATCGTGCGACAGTGCCAGAGACGTTTCCCGAGTATACAAAATATTATGCTGAATACTTTTTGAACCACATCGAACAGCTGTTTTATACCGTGGCGGTAAACGTGTGGCAGTGTTTTTATGTATTTGTGTACATTTACGTGTATTTTGTTGTTATCCTTTGTGCTTTTTCCCGACGTAAGTAATCGACCTGGTCAAGACCGCCAAACCAAGTGGTACCTCGCTTTACAGAAAAAGAACGATCAAGGGAAAGAGAGGTCCACAGCAAGTACAACAATCTTTGGAGGTTTTAATTTTAACAAGTAAGAAAACAGACGATGATTCAACATTCTTTAAATCTCTCCAAGTATCAATCCTGGAAACAAATATTAGTAAGGTAGATGCTGCTTCCCTGTGCTACCATATCGTATTTCTCATTAAATGATAGTCTACAATTTTTCTTTTCTTTCAAAGCGGCTTAAACTGATACACGTGTCAATGCGGTGACCTGTCACTATGACACCTTTGCCTTTGGCAGAATATACCTAACCTCGCGGCTGACAGAGGGTCAGTGACGGCGATAAAGGATTTGATATAGTTTTGAAAAATAGTAAATTTTTGGCTTTATAAATAAGTTTGGAATTTTGAAGGGCGATTCCGTTAATTCTTTTTCCCTATACCCTCTTAAAAATTTGTACAAAGTCATAGTTAACCCTGGACTATTATTGAAAGACTCCTGTCCGTCAAACCCGTGTTTCAGCATTAGAAAATGTTTCTCTATGGAGATCACTCGATATGGAAATCTCCTTCGATATTCTTCCGCACTTCTACCAGTTCATAGTTCTACGTGAGTGGGCCAAAGCTGGCCCTCCACCGCGACCCTGTGGTCTATTGTGGCTCACATACTTGTTATACTTCACCCAACAGGTTTAGCCTCTTTATGAAGCCGATAACCTTGTTGGGTGAGATTTTGTCCAGATCTTCTGGCAAGAGATGCACTTTGCCAAATATAGAAAATCTGGTCCGTTCCCCAGCCGGACAGTGACATAAAATATGTTCTGCCGATTCGTCACTTTCTAGACACAATCGGCACTCGGCCTCCTCAGCCAGCCCCAACTTGTGCATGTGACTTCTTAACCGGCAGTGCCCTGTATATAGGCCAACCAGAGTTTTTAGGTCAAGCCTATTTAACTCTAGCAAACATTTAGCTCTCTTTGTCGAAGTGAACGCCTTCGGGTGAGCTAATCTTGGCAAATCTCGCCAGTACTCACATACTTTTTTCTCCGTCCAGGTCAAGATGACTGCTTTGGCAGTAGCCGAAGCTAAGCCAAGAGCCGGTTCCGGACCTATAAAGCTGGAAGAGGCACCCCGCCTTGCTAACGAGTCCGCTGCCTCGTTTCCCTGGATATCCAAACCAGGGTTACTCTGTTGCTTGTACCTAACCGCTCCAGAGCCTTTTGGCAGTTCCATACCGTTCTTGAGTTACACCGGTAGGATCCAAGTGCTTTTAAAGCTGCTTGGCTATCAGAAAAGATTTTTATCGACCTGCGTTTGAGTCTAAGCTTTTCCAGCTTCCCCACACACAGTTCGATGGCATGAATTTCAGCCTGAAATATAGTCGCATATTTACCCAGGCTTACGGATAGCCTGGTGTTTGGGTTGCAACTATACACTCCAGCTCCAACCCCCTCTGGGGTCTTAGAGCCATCAGTGTACCAGCAACTATCTGCCTTCAGGAGATGAGTTTCACCTCGCTCCCACTCCTCCCTCCGTGGAAAGAGGATCTCGAAAGGCAGAAATAGTAGCTCAAATAAATTATTTGTATCCACAGTGATCTTATAATCGGACTTTTATCCACACACATGAACCGTCTAAAGTGATAGTTTATCCACAAGTGGATAAAGTAACTTTATTTCAGTAGTAGAATAAGGAAAAAATAGTAAACCTATAATAAATCAAATTAATTTGCTTATTAATATTTACATTTATAGTAGTGCACATTTCGTTTTTTGTTTTATTACATTTAACTTCGTTCCGTTAACAACAATCCTTGCAGCATTGTTGCCATCATTTTCGGAACGCATGACATCTGCCGAAGTTTGTGAAGAAGTTGCACAAGTTACAGATGTCTCTTCTTGTATGGAACAGCTATATTTTCCTTGGAACTAGAAATATAAGTCGTGTGAATATTTTTTTAATTAAATTCCCAATAATTTTGACTGCACAAAAATGACTGTAGTGTGATTATGGATAAAACGTTGTATTGCATTCATGTTTGAATTACTTTATCCACTTAAGAGTATTTAAACATTCTTACGTGGATAAAATACTACTTACAACACTTATACAATAAATGAGTATTACCTATTACTGTCAAATTTAAAAGCCAAAACCTAACTTCGAGAATTTTAGTTTGATATTTAAAAAATGGGCAAACCCCTTTTTTTCTACGGAAAGTCGGCGCCTATGATAAATATCGACTGAGATGGCTTAGATCCATAGATAAGCTTACATCTGTCAACAATATCTACTACCATGCGGTCGGTTTTTTGCAGCATTTCTAAATGCAGAAACGACAAAAATTAACATTCTTATTAGTAATAATACCTGATAGATAGGTAGGTAACAGTTAATCCAGTTAGCTCCACTATTTAGCATTTGTCTTTCATTATTTCGTTACAAAACTACAACATTTTCATTCATTATAATCACTCACTACCGATAAAACACACTTCCCGTAGGTACAGCTAGATAAAATGCCTATTTCTTCTAACAATATCGAACGAAAGGAATAGATAATAGAAAACTTTTCACGTACCCGCGACAGTCTTGTCCCATAACCTAGCAAACCAAACCGACGAACTATATTGTGGGAAAGTATCTGCACCCAACATAAATTTCTTTATTTAATAACTATAACGTTTAAGAATTAAAAAAGGCACTGAAAACTGAAGAAGAACACAAAACTACAACGTAAACACATGGTAAACACAGGAATTAAATTATGACTTGACTGGAAATTTTACGGTCGTGTTGCTAGTCTGACTCTGTAAACGTGTGACGGACAAGCCGCATAGGTGGATTTAATATAATTTCGAAAAAAAATGGTTTTTCGCGTTATAAATAAGTTTGGAATTGTTTTGAAGGGTGATTTCGTTAATTCTTAATTTTCTCTAACCCTCCTTAAAATATTTGTACTTAGTCATAGTTACCTCTGTTTAGGTATACCTACACACTAACCCTATTTCGTAGAAAAGAGCGTGTATGCGAGGCCAGGCACGTAAAGGTCCCTAAGCCCGAGACGAAGTGGGTGTTCGACATAATTTCTAGATTGGGGGTGCCTAAGGGGGTGCCGCTCTTACATAAACATCGATGGGTTTGCCTTTTGGTATCGGAGGAAGCAGACGTTACATGAAAAACAATATTTATCTACCTAGGCACACTGTAAAAAATAAATTGAGTACATTTTGTCCCAAAATCGACATAATTGGTTGTTAAAGCAAATTCACATGCATGCACCCTATATTGTATTCAAATAGTAACACATTTTGTTAACTTAAGTAATTAATGTTCACTCAATTATTTGCTAGCTGAATACATCTGTTGTCTAACATGGTACCTACCTACAGCATTGAATAACTAATAATACCAAACTAATGTTCTCATCTATTCTACAAAGGTTTCTATACCTCACTCAAATTTACAGTTTTAGTACTGTCTTTTAAATAGAAGACTGAATGTTTTTAAATCCTATCTTACAGTGTTTTAGAAAAACTATAAGTACCGTAATCAGTGGCGGCTCGTGATGAAATGAAACGGGTGTTCCGCAAATATTTACTCACCTACCTACTTTTTGAAAGTCAATTCAATCCTGCGATTCTTTATAGAAGCAAACTTGTCTATAAGCTTCTCGTTGAAGCCATCGATTTGTGAAATAAATATTTTTTCAATGGAAAGCATCGATAGAGCTTTCATAGGATCCTGGGACATTGAATTTCGAAGTCTTGATTATTTTTAAAGTTGAAAAGCGTCTTTCAGCTTCTGATGTTGACATGGGTGTTGTTGCAACAATTTCTAATATTTTTTTTTGTTTCCCGAAATGTTTCGTCTAAATTATTTTGTGTTTAATATTAATTGTCTCTAATAAAGCTAACTCCATTCTATTATGTAGATGGTTTTTGAACTTGTCGTGCTTTTTTATTTTTTCAGTTAAGTGCACCAAATCTGTCACCCCTACCTCCGTCCATGCTTTATTACCGCCAAAAAGTAAACAAACAAAACAAAATAACGCATTTTATTTTGTTGCACCCACAAATCCAATTGTTCTTCGAATAAAATAATGTCTCTATTAAATTGACGTTTATAAGCTTTTCCGAGGCTAACACCTGCAGTCTCAATAACAATATCGGGCAATGTTTTTTAAATCAATTTTTCTTCATAAGAGTATTTAAAAAATCGCTTCACATGAACTAAATTATAAACTAAATCCATTGTCACTAATTATAAATATTAATAATTAGTACAATAAATCACTATACAAATTCACAAAACACCAAAACAGTATTTAAAATCTCAAATTAACACGAAATACGAAATAGGTACGATTTACGCCCGCAATTCTACGAGTAGTACATTCACTGATGTTGCCTTTGCTGCGAAGAATGCAGCTCACTGACCGTGTAAATTCGTGCATATGCGAGCGTCAATTGTTGATCGCCGCGGGAGTTGAAGGGGAAGACGGGTGTCCTGAACCGTGCACAGAACTACCTCGTGTGGCCCAGTTCAATGTACCGCGACGCGCTCGCATAGAGACCCCGATAATTCATCTGGTCTACTACTCAATAGAGAAGGGCGGGCAGAATGCGATTTTAACGAAAGCACGACGGCTCGACACAGCGGACAGCGTCGGCAGGCGTAGGATGCTGTTTAGCTGCACCAATTAACCAAATTATTTTATTAATAAATTTTAGTAATTACGCCGCGAAAATATATAAATATCTAATTTTTTTGGCAGTTCTGCAGCTCTGCAGCACCTATACACCAGCCGCCACTGACCGTAATCATTAATAGCTATACATACTTTTTTCTAATTTGCAATCAAAAATATATTCATATTGACTAAATCGTGTTTGAGTGGAGGGTTAGCTATCCATGAATCTTTTGATAGAAAAAAGTATAGCTGAATTGAAATTTTGCAAATGTTTTTGAAATATATTAAAGGAGCATTCAGCTTTACTCAAAATAGACCCCAAGCAAGATTTCAAAATAGTTTTCCGAGAAATAAGAAATATTGGTACAGGATTCAGGAAATTTTGCAATTATAAGGAGAAATATTTACCTAAGTAGGTAAACATTAGATGAAATACTTAAATAAAATATTGCATTTCTATTGCAGGTATAGGTATATACTTAGGTAGTTTACTTGTCAAATATTTATCAACATAGTCACTGTGTGACAGTAATCAGAAATCGTTTGCCTCTGTTACAGCCCCAACAGTAAAAGTTTTGTCGGGAATTTATTTATAGAAAGTGATGGAATAAGACATTCAGTGCACGCCGTCTGAAATTCGGAAAAAGTCGTTTGAAACATGTTTCGAAATTTTACCACAAAAATCAGTCGAAAAGTACAATCGCCAGTATGACATTCGTGGGATAGTACGAGAAACGGGGAATTAAAAAATATGGTGAAAATGTTTTACTGGCATATTTTTATCCGAGTTATCGAAAGAGTATTTTCCTTCTTCAACGTGGCCATAGATATTATTCCATGGTGAAAGCAACCATTTCAGCAAAAAGTGGACATTAGTAAATATAAAAAAGCTTACTGCCTTTTTAAAACAAAAAGGAATAAATCATATTTCCAAAAACGTTATAACGAGCGCAAATAGGTTAAAACTTCATAAAGGTTTTATTAGAATACAATTTTTCAATGAACCACAGAAATAAATATGTTTGTGGGAAAAAAATTCTAAATGGCGCCCGTTGTCTATCTAACAAATTAGACACAAAGCTTAGGTCTATGCCTAAAAGATAGTTACATGCACTTGTTTTCGCGTAGGTACTAGTAGTTATTTATGCAACAAGTGCAATAAGCACTTTTTGTACGAGTTGCATACAATATTTTTTCTACGTTCATGCAAAAACCAAAAAATGTTATTTAGACAGGGGCGTATCCATGGGGGGGGGGGTAATGGGGGTAATTACCCCCCCAAGAAGCTTACTGAAATGAAATCCATTACTTTATAATTTTCGAATAAAACAGAGGTGAAGTATTTGTAATTTGAATTACTTGATAATCGCATGCAAACAATATTAAATTGTGTAATAAGTAATATTTAGCGTTTACTAATGTGGCTTTCAAATCTAAATTCTGTAATTTTGCTCGATGTTGCTGCATATATGAATGCTGAAAATACCTCTGATCTAGAAAAATACAATATTTTTAAATATGCTTTTGTCCCCAGCAAAAACTTTCTCTTTCCCTATTCTGTTCATAAAAAATCCTTGCTCTTCTACATATACATAGACATATTAAGTTAGACATTTCAATTATTGATATGCAAGTAAAAAAAAATAGAAAAATTAATTTAATTTCCATTATCTTTAATTTTTATAATACTGCTGCAATGTATAAATTTTTAATTTATATTTTATTATTGATATTGGATATTAACTTCTTTTATTTGACAAAAGTCTTACCCCCTCCAAGATAAAATCATAGATACGCCCATGTAATTTAGATGACACTAAGTCTAGAAAAATGTGACGTCGATTTGAAGGTTTATGTTTGTCATGATGACAAAGCGCTGCATCAGTAGAATGACAGAAGAATAATATTGCTCTAGAGCAATAAAGAACCACTTTTTCCACTAAATATAGTTCAATAAAGTATTGTTTTTTGCATGGACGTAGAAAAAAATATTTATTTGACAAAAATGCCAAGGAGAAGAACTTTGGGACCCTGATGGTTTTCTCGGATTAGTACAAGGTATAAGAGGGCCCTAGTATCAAAAGCGGCAATCTCCACTTTTTGACAAAATCGAGTTAAATACATGATATTTTTCGGTTTTTTGCGCTCTGTCTAAATACCTATAGATATGGTTTGCGATTATCAAAAGCGGCTTTATCCCATTACAAAACTGCATTAAAACATCACCTGAGAATCAAATCCGGCAATCTCCATTACCCGATTAGAATCAGAGTCGGCAATATCCGTTTTGGCCAATCAGATGGCAGAAGCTACCTGCGAAGTCCATTCCAAAATACTTGGTATTTATCTATTGTACAACTCATTTTAGTGCAACCTTTAGTAACAAATCTTGCAAAATCCAACTGTTAGTATCAAACACGGCATTCTTCATTTAGGTATTTTTGTAGGTACATTTTTTCAGAAAAGATAAAAAAATTCAGGTATGCCTTAAAATCTGATGTAGTTTAGCATTTTCTTTCATTGGGAACTATGCTTATTCCTTTGAATTAAGCAGTAATAAGAGTGTAGCATTTTTTTACGTTTTAACAAAAAGTGGAATGGTGGAGATTGCCGCCTTTGATACTAAAGCTGTCAATAGCAACTTTAGGTAAAATCAATTTTGTAATTATGCAGTTAAAACGATTCGTTTTTTTCCTGCCAATGATGTAAAACGATATTAAAAACCTCAAACATCTCATCGGGAGGTCAATTATCGCAGTTTTTTCTTCCGTGTTGGGATCCCGACGCCCCCGGGCCCCATCAGGGCGCCGCGGTACGGCCCCAACCGCGTCGGGGTCCTCCGCGGGAAAACGCCGAATTTTTCACGTCGGCGGTGGGGTCGTCGACCCCCGCGGAAACTCCTGCGAGGGCCGAAAATCCTCGGGAAAGCACTGCGTAGAAAGCCTGGCCGCGGTCGGCCATCTTAGGCGGTTTCCGCGGGGCGGGGCCAGCGGCGCGGCCAATCCTCGTCCTGCTGGCCCGCGTCGCAGGAGCCTTGCCGCCGCGAGAGGTGCTGCCGGTGCGAGCGCGACTCGCATATTTCGCGAACGACGGTTCGCGAGGCCGCCCGACTGACCGACCGGCCGGACTCATGGCCGTCCGCGATCCGCGAGATTTCGCTAAGTTGGCGGCCGTGGCGCCTCACCAAGATGGGGTTCTTTTCGCCGTTCTGGATTTCTCTGGCATGATTTTACGAATAATTGCGCCACAAGTTTATGCGAAAGTAGATAATAAATCATGTTGTTTTGATATTAGGTTGTTTTGTTGATTTTTACTGGAAATCGTAGCTAACCTAACATAATCCTACTTAACTGACCGTTTCTTTTATTTTTTTTATCTAGATACTAAGCTCTATTATGTGCAGGGTTAGCTATAACTAAGTACAAATATATTAAGAGATAAAAACAAATAAGAATTAACGGAATTGTCAAAAAATGTCCACATATTCAACATATTATTTAGGTAACTTATAAAGTAAAAAACATTTTACTATTAAACCCTTATTATTCGCCGACTGTGACCTTCTGTCAGCCTCGAGGTTAGGTATATTCTGCCAAAGTCAAAGGTGTCAAACGTAGTGGCAGGGCACCGCGTTGTCACGTATATCTATTTACTCAGCTTTGAAAAAAAAAATGTTATTTACAAATTGTAGATAATTATTTAACGATTTAATTAAAAACGATATGGTGTAACACAGGGAGGTAGCCCTACCTTACTGATATTTATTTCCAGCATTGATATTTGGAGAGATTTCAAGAATATTTTCTTACATTAAAACCAGTCGTTGCAAAGATTTTTTTGTGTGCTAGGTACCTCTCGTTTCTTGAGGACCTCTTCTTCCCTCTATCATATGTACCCACACAAATGAAGAGTTGAAAACACTGTCACACGTTAACCGCCAAAGCGTTACAGCATTTTTTCATTGTGGTTCAAAGAGGATTCTGCATAATATTTTGTCTACTCGAAAAACGTCTTTGGTTAAACTGCCACACGATAATATGCACTTGTCACACTTCCTATCCTATTGGTTATAGAAACCTACGCCAAAAATCAAATTTGTAAAGGCAAGTAGAGGAATTTCGGGTAATATGGAATACCGTTTATATTTAAATAAAAATTTTTTAGTAAATACGTTAGTTACAATGTAGATAGATACTATTCACACAATATCAGGAAACATACTTAGAACTAAATATTTATTAAAGTATTTCTGTTTTAAACGACAACAAGATTTCATTGATGAAAAAATTAATAAGTTCGTCATTTTGAGTTATACAAAGTTTCGGGTAATATGAAACGCACGGTGGTGTAATATGGAATATTTAGATTTTATTTTTGAATTTATACATTTAAGAGAAATTGTCACAAATGTAGGTATGTCTTTTAAACATCTGCACACTCTTCGTGTGCCCAGCCATGACTGATCACAGACTAGATTCAGTTTTCTCCACAGAAAAGGCATTCTGCATCTGTTTGATACCGAATTGTTGCTCTCTGGATGAAAATAAAGATCGTCTTCATCCGATGATTCCTCCATCGTAACATCAATGCTGGAATCTGAAGATGAATGTCCGAAAGTCTTTTGAGATTTTGTTTCAAGGAAACGCTTGCGAGAAAAACTTGCTTCATCACACTAGTCTTGGGTACAGGCTTGCTGTTTTTTCTGATGAGAGCTCAAGTTCCTCTTTGTGAGGCGTTGATGTTATACTTTGTGCTTTTCCACATTTACGCCCTCGTTGGCCTTTTTTTTTGATGGCAGTGGAAGTCACTAGTGGAAGGTTACGGATCTGAATTAATAAGAGCTGCCGTCTACTGAGATGGCAAAAGTTACTTGATATGTTTTCTAAGCTGCTAGTTGTAGGCTGCTGTTCTCTAAAATTATCTTTATTTTGATATTCTTGAGAATCGACAGCTAAACCTTGTTCTAAAGGCTCTTCAGTTAGAGTATTATGGAATAGGTGAGTTCCATATTACCCGACCACGCCACCTATAATATTTTTGTTGACAAATTCAAAAATCAAAAGATTTTGTATTAATAATAATTCCTTATAGGTGACAGTTAAGGGTATAATGGTCGGCCAAACAGTGTAGCTTTTATCAGGCTCCGCCCATCAGCACTTTCAACGGCAAATTTAACTTTGTGCTCCTGTAAGTTAGGCAATTGTATGCAGAAATTTAGCAAAACATGTCTTCTTGGCGGACAGATTTCATGAATATAAATGCAAAACATTGAAATCTGAGGCAATTGTCTGTGTTATGAAGACTTGATTTACTAGTCTGCAGCTTTCTTTTTTTATAATAGTGCCTAACAACGTCTCACCGCAGTCCTAAATGTGGGCAATATTGCCACCGAAATATTGTTCAGATCTAATTTTTTATTATTTATTTATTTTTTTGAAAATATGGCTCTGCTGTCTAGTAAAATAGACTTTTATTAGTTGATTAAAACTTGCTCCATCTTAATATGAATTTCCATTGAAGAGAAATATGAGAGCGCGTGGACGTCTAAAAACGGCTTTTAATCCGATTTGTTACAGTATTTTGCATTCTTTCAGTCTTATGTTACAAACTGTCAAAATTATATTTTCATCCATTACAGATCCGTCAGGATTACCCACAGACAACAAAACACAAACTCCGCGAACAGTTAAAGAAAATCGGACGAAAAGATTAGCTACTAATGCATCCTCGGCAGTCTTACTCAATTATTACCGTTTCTTTATTAATACATTCTTTTTTCTTTGTTTTGAAATCAAAAATTCTATCACATTCTACAGGAAGTTAAAAAAAGAGTGTAAAATATTTCAGGAGGTAATGGTATGAACCAAAATAAGCAGAAAAGTCTTAATAAACATGGGTCCGCAAAGTAACGGTTGCGGAGATATGGACCTTTATTCGTTTTTCAAACATTTTATTTTATTAGGAATAAACCGACAAAGGAAGCTTTTAACAAACAAAAAACAAAGTTACAGAAGATGTTCAAAGTGCCCTCAGTCCATTTCCAAGCAGGCGCGACATCTTCGTCTCAACGATATTCGAACTCGTTCGAAAACAACCTCCTTGGTTTGAATTTCTTGACACTTCTGATTAATCCGTAGCTGCAGCTCTTCCAGGCTATTTACAGGAGTACCATACACTAATGTCTTCAAATATCCCCAAACAAAGAAATCTAGAGGGTTTAGATCGGGCGATCTTGGAGGCCATAAAACAGGTCCGGCCCTTCCTACCCATATATGTGGAAAAGTTTGGTGTAAATGCTCTCTAACGGCCATGGAAAAATGAGCTGGAGCACCATCATGCTGGAACCACATTTGTTGCCTCTGATTCAAGGGAATGTAGTGTGTTCTGCAGAAGGTTGAGGTAAGCAGCGCCTGTTAATCGGTTTGGTAAAACGACAGAACCTAGAAACCTGTCACCTACAATACCCATCCAAATGTTTAATGAAAAACGTGCCTGATGTCCAGATTCTATTAGAGCATGAGGATTTTTGTCGGCCCAAATATGCGTATTGTGACAATTAAACACTCAATTTCTTGTGAACCCGGCATCATCAGTAAAAAGAATGTTTGCAATAAAAATGAGGGTCTTCAGCATCATGACGTAGAAACCAGCGGCAAAAAACCAAACGTGCTTGAAGATCATTTATTGGATTTAAAGCCTGTACTCGTTGCACATGGTATGGATAAAGCAGTTGCTCGTGAAGGATTCTCCAAACAAGAGGACCACTAATTCCTACCTCGGCTGATATTCTCCGCACACTCGTACCTGGATTCTGCTCTACCTGTGCTAGAATTTCTTCTTCTGCTCTAGGAGTGGATACCGACTTTGGTATTCCTGATAAATGGCACTGTTTGCTCAAGGAACCGGTATCACGCAATCTTTGGTGAATTCTTCCAAACATGCGTTGTGAAGGAATCTGGCGATTTGGATAAGCGTCAACATAAAGACGTCGCGCTTCGGTGGCGTTCGCATTAGCACAACCATACATAAAATGCATGTCCGTTAATTCTGCGTTAGAGTAACCAGCCATAGCGAAAGAAAACTTGTGCACTGAGAACAACTGTCAAACGTACTGTTTATTTCACTAAACATCAACCAACTATTATAAGAAAATACACCACCATATTGCCATATCTCCGTAACCGTTACTTTGCGGACCCATGTTTATTGAGACTTTTCTGCTTATTTTGGTTCATACTATTACCTCCTTAAATATTTTACACTCTTTTTTAACACCCTGTAGAATGTGATAGAATTTTTGACTTAAAAACAAAGAAAAAGAATGTATTAATAAAGAAACGGTAATTATTTACCTTATCGGAAATCTCTCCGATCTTAATTTAAAAATGTCTACCCCCCTATTTTCAAGGGGAAAGACTCGATATCGTGATATCGACGAGGAAAATGTTGCTCGGTCCGAAATTACTGCGAACGTAAGTAAATCGGATTTATTGTTTCGGGGAATGGAAGTGCGCTACACCGTTATCTCCAGTGACGTAAAACGCTTCGCACGCAGATCGGGCGTCACTCGAGCCATAATAATAACAATAACAAGTCGAAGATACGGCGTTTGTTGCAATCCGCTGCGAATCGTCGCGACGGGGTTCGTCGGCGTCCAGGTGAGTCCTGTCCGGGATCCGTCTCGCGCTTATCTGGAAAATCGAGAACGCATTCCGATTCGAAACATTCGCGAATTCCGATGCGGAGGACTCGGCGATTTCTGCGACGCAGTTCGAGTCGGCCTGTCCCCGCCCGCGAGCCCCCCCTCGCGGTGTAGGTCGGGGAGATAATTTTTTTTATTCCGACCGAATGGAAAGTAGACTCCGCACGAATATAAATTTTACTAGTAGCAGTGTGGTACTGTGGTGGAAATAGGTATAGGTAGGTGTATTTATTATTTGAAGATCGCTTCACTACACTGATAAAAATGTGTCTGTAATTTCTCGTAACTTTAGGTTAGCAATTTGCGGTCACCGTAAAGTTGTATAAAATAACATAATAATTTTGTAAATGAAATAACTTCTGTGTAGGAAGATTTTTGCAGTGGAATTTGGGTCAGAACCCCCCCATGGGTTGGGTTGGTTGGGTCATATAGGTAATGTCTCACTACAAACCTGCAATCACTCTATTCGCCAAGATTTAGCAACGCGGTCAGTGAACTAGATCTACGGCAACCTTACATTAGGGTTCATCTGCATTAAATTATTTAAAAATTAAAGGATATGGATAAATATTTAGAAAAACACGACAAAAATAGGGACAATGAAGACCTCGGAAAAGGACCATCTCGCCACCAAAAAAAGCAAAGCGCCTCTGCAGCTATCGATCAACGTGGCAGACTGAGTATATTTGGCTAATAAAGGGTTCAAACAATTTTTTTGCAAGATGTCTAGTATGCAAAACGGATTTTTCAATTAGTCACGGTGGCCTTAGTGACGTCAAACAGCACTCTAATACAAAAGGGCATAGAAGACGCCAAAATGTCGAAATCTTCTCAAGTTTTAATAACATTTTTTGCAAACAGAGAAAATATTCAAGAAACTATCGATGTTACTGCAGCAGAGCTTGGGCAAATCTACCACTGCGTTAAGCATAGTCAATCTTACAATTCGTTCGATTGTGGGCTCAAACTTTTACCAAAAATTATAAAAGATTCTGAACTACTAAAAAAAATATTGTCACAGAATTTGCCCCGATCGTCCCTACGCGATTAGACTTATTTTAAGCAATTTGACCTTGAAAATATCAAAATTTTCGCCTGCGGCGCTAACCTCCCTCCCCTCTTCAACTAAGATAATAAAAATAATGTGTCCCGTATCATAAAATTCAAAAGTTCTAATTTTATTTTTGTCATTTTTGTAACAAACATTGTTCGTACCTGTTTATTATTTACATGTTTATGATGAGATATTTTTTATTTTTTATTGTTTCAATTTATTAAAAATTATTTATTTTTTTTATTAAAAATCTAGTCTGAAATACTTTGTTCACTGAACCCCCCCATGTCAAATTTCTGGCTACGCCACTGCATTTCGTACCTCGTAGTTTCGTAGTGGGTGAAACAGATTTTAAAATTAAACACAACATGAAATAACAAAATAACTAGCTTGGTGTATGCGTTCAATATCAAGAGTAGGCAAAGTAAAATATTTAAAAGCAGCGTCAATCGCATGCAAAAAGAAACTGATGTAGGCACAGACAACAGGTAGGTGTCAGGAGCAGTACACTGAGAAAATTAATATCTGATATTAAACTAACCTGTAAGTTCAGGCATGATTCATTTCAATTTAAATTATCTAATTAGATGTGATCTGTGTAGAATAATACCTAACGTATTATAATGTTATATTTAAATTATTATAAGTTTAAAGGTAATCAGTTTAAATTAAACAAACAAAAAGTAAATCTTACACATTGTCAGTTTATTTAATATTTAGCTTTATAAATGGTAAATATTAAATAATATGTTATTATTACAAACGCGCTGAATTAAATAATAACATTTTAATTTTAATATTAATATACATCATCAGTTTCCAGTAAATTTATTTAATAAAATAATAGGAAACGAACTAATTTAACTATAATATTATTTAGTTTAATCTCAACAAAATTTATTTAATATTATCCGTTCCATCAAATCTGCTGTTTTCCCGCGCAAAGCTAAAAAAGTTACCAGCAGAGAGTGTGGGAGGGGGGCTAGATCTTGTTTGTTTCTAGTATGATCTAGTTTAGTCAACCACCAACAATAGAGTATTGACTGCGTGCGCGTGCAAGCTCAAAAAGCAGCTCATACTCAAACTCATAACCATAATTACAAGTTAGGTATAGTCGCAGGTTTACTGTTATTGTTAAAATAAGGTAAGTCTACTATTTATTATTTTTATTAGGTATACTTAGCAGTAGCAAGTGCCATCGGCTTACTGCTTATTTTGTTTGACAGCAGGTACCAGGTAGGTGAAGGTAAAGATGATGGAGAACGAGGCAGAAAAACTGCGTAATTTATTAGAACTGTGGGGGCTTTCGTCAATAATAATCAGTGTATTTATGGGTTAGTAATACACGTTAATATACAATCTGAATTTTATACCTATAAAATAAATAAGTTTTTTTTGGTAATTTATTTACAAACACAAGCGTAAAACCAAAATTTGGTAGAACTCAATTCTTATACAAAATGGTTCTGCTCTTCTATTTTCGAGGGTGCAGAACACGAACCTGAAGTTAGTTTTGTGCGGTCTTGTCTAGTTTTCGACAAATATGAGACCTAGTTATACCGACTTATACAGTATATTTCCAGCATTTATACACAAATTAAGTACTGGAGAAAAAATAATATCTGCTAGGAATAAAGATGATTAGTTTACTATACTTAGGTTTGTTTATTTTTCTATTTTCTGAGAAGTAATAAAAAATATTATATTTTAAACATATTGTTTCCTTTTTACCTTTATCTTCATATTTTTTATACATGCATACAATGTATAATATGCAATGTGTTGCCTATATATGACAAAACAAAATATATTTTTTGTTTAAAACTGTTTTTATTAGAAAAACATTCAAAAATATAAAGGCATTGTTCCATATAATGTGACCCATTTCAAATAGAAACACTCTTGTAAAGGTTTTTATTGAATGATTTAATTGTTTTTATTTTAAAATAGAGCTCTCTTTGACTTTTTTGTGTAAAATTTATTTTCGTAGGTTGATTCCTGTTTAGGAAAAATCGAAATAATAAAACTGAATAATAATTTTATAATTAAGAAAATAATATTTTTAGCTCTATCTTAAAAAGAGGTCGAATTAATTTGGTCAATAAATACCTTTTTTATAAGGGTGTTTCCATTTTTTGAAATGAGTCACATAATATGTATATAGCGTACGTATCGCATATATTTAAGTTAAATATAAACTCACAGTATTTTATATTAATAGAACATAAATTAAGTATGAACAATTATAATTTGGAAGTAAATACATATTAATTATTTATCAAATTACATAGATCAGTTATAAACCAACTCGGTGTAAATAGTAAGATATGTATGTTATAGACAAATTATCAATAACTGAATATAATCTTCACAAGTTCCATATAAAACTTTATTTAGTACTATTAAAAGAATGTAATTTAACTATTAAATTACTATGTTAAATACAATAGCAAGCGTTCTTAAAATAAATAAAGACATATTTGCAAGAAATTATTGCAGTGGTATATCTAACATATTTGATTATTATCAAATATACATAATATAATATTAAAATATATGATATTTATATAAAAACTAGACTTTTCAATACTTTAAACTTATCAAAAGTTATCCCTAAAACTAGGTATGCTACTCCGTATTCAAACCTAAGATTAGTTCAGAACAAACGGAAATGATTTAATGTAAACTAATGTTTCTCTCAGTGTAGGCGCATTGTCCCGCACCGCACAAGCCCCATCCTCTAGGCTCTAGGATTGATAGAGTTTATGTTATTGTCTGAAGCTATTTATTTGTGGCATAGTTTTAGTTTTTGTTTAGTTTTTGGGTTTTTGCCACATTCTGAAAAAATAATAGAGATTAATTAAATAAGCCCTTGCGCCAAACGGAACAGTCAAGGGTATATGTGCGTAGCATTTGGTTTTCAAACAGTAGGATCGGGTTCAGTTGCTGATACCGGAGAATTTTTGTTTTGTTAATTCACGATTCTTTCAAACTAGTGAATAATGGATATTATTATTTATTGAACGTATGGAAGCAGATAAACAAATTTTAAACTGTCAAACTTGACATACGTTTAACATTTTTAATACGATTTTGAGAACGAAAACAGAGAGGTTTTCGAAACGTCAGTAATACGGAAGTGCGCGATAGTGATGTGATTTTTGTTATTTTTTACTTATCTGTTTTTTTTCAGTGTGAGATTCTTTGGTTAGGCAAACATAGTTTAAAAAATAACCCTTGACTGTTCCGTTTGGCGCAAGGGCTTATTTAATTAATCTCTATTATTTTTTCAGAAGTGTGGCAAAACCCAAAAACTAAAGAAAGAGTTTATGTTGATGTTGATACCGGTGCACTAGTATGGTTCAGGGCAAAGGAATAAGCTGTGGCACAGGCAAGTGCAATCAAAACGTGTAATATTTGTGGAAAGGGACTTGATAATTTCAATACTTACACGTAAATTGAAAGTTAATGTGAGATCCTTTTGCATCTTCTGAAACCGAACTAAGCTAATAGCTTCTTTAAGTAATGCACCGCTTGATGCATCTGTTTTAAGAGTTGCCGCAATAACGTATAAAACGTATTTAAATAGTTTTATTATTTATAATTTATTGGAAAGAAATAGAAATGGCAGAGGGATGTCCATTAATATTTTTATAAATGAAAATATTTCAATCATTCTTTGACATGTCTAAAAATTCTAGTGTAACACTGGCAACGCTGTGGAATGCACAACCACCATGACTCCCGAAGCAGCGGTCCTCAAGATTTCTATAGAAAGATCACGACATTTTTTTTTAATTTGACTTTTTTATTCCTAATTTTTTTTTATAAAAAGACTATTAATTATGTGTTCTATAGAGTGAACTGTACTGCTGGTTAAAATATTTGTACTTATTTAAGGTTCACCCTGTATATTCCTTAGTTTTTGCAAATATTTGTAGATATGCGTATATCTGTGTGAAGATAAAAATTTTTATTTCGATTTTTAGTTACAGTAAATCTATAATTAACGTAACTACAACTGATGTTAATATCTGTTGTAAACTATTACTATTTTAGCTGTCACAAAGATAAATGTTGTATGGTTTAGACAAATAGGACATGCATCTTTGATGCTAGCACCTAAAGGACGTACCATTTCAGTTTCCATTATACCATGATTTGTGTAACGTTTAAATTAGAATAAGCTGTAAGTGCACACGCAACAAAATATAATCTTACACTTAATCTTTTACGAATATACCACAAAAAGTACTTATTAATGAACCGTACATGTTTTGTTTACCACACCTTAAAACAACTAAAACACATTAGGTTAGAGGTTAGATTGCTTGCTTCTGTGTATGTGCAACACATGAAAAATTCTGTAAAGTTTAATAAGAAATTGAGTAAAAGTATATAGTTCCAATGTAGTACAATGTATTAGGTACCACATTATTCCTAAAGTTTCCTAATTTGTATATCAATAAAATAGGTAGTTAAAATATTAATTCATTTTCAACATTTTACATGCGCATGTTGTTGAAACCAGCAGTAGATACCAACTTATTTTATATGCCAAAAAGAAATTCTGTTTTCTACATCTTAAATGGGCGTTTGAAGTGACAGATTGGCATTTAAAATGTCAGATATTAAAAATAGGTCTTATAGAAATATTTCTTCTCAATTGTCTGGTCTAACCTGACCCTTGTTTAAAATATGTTTGTATGTTTTCGTTGTAGGATAATCAAAGAGATGGAGCAATGAAAGATTATTCTATTTTTTATTTTCTAATTTGAATCACAATCTCAATTTTCAAGATAATTTAGATTAAATTGTTCACCATTGGATAATAGTATATTATTCAACGAGCATATAATGATGGCTGCAACTCACGAGGGTGAAGGTTACTGCACGACCCATAAGTCAGTGAATTTCGACCATTATATGCCACTAGAATACTTACTACACTTTGTCTACAACTATTAACAATATTTTAGCAAACTGTTTACTGAAAACATTACATAATATTTTAACACTCGACATGAGTTTGGCGAACAATTCAAAATAGTCTAAAAACCTTACCTTCAAGTTTGACTTAAAAATGCAAATAAAACTTTAATTAGTAAACTTCTATCAACATACGAAAAAATGTTAATATTGTCGTAATTGGTATATGTGCGTAGCATTTGGTTTTCAAACAGTAGGATCGGGTTCAGTTGCTGATACCGGAGAATTTTTGTTTTGTTAATTCACGATTCTTTCAAACTAGTGAATAATGGATATTATTATTTATTGAACGTATGTATAATTAACATTTTATAAGATAGTTGTGGACACAATCCTTAAATAAGAATGTCGTTAATAGACACTGACTTAAATATTTGAAAAATATGCATTTAAATTTATACATATCTGAAATACAAAAGTTAGAAGTTTTTTCCAGGTAATATTTCCTATATTGTTACTTTATGATTTCATTTTTTTTTTTTTTTTCAATACCAAATATGTAGTTTAGTTCATGCTTGGCACATCTATCTACAAACATATTTATAATTTCCATGTAGTTAGTCACTGGTATTATTAAAAAACAGCTAAGCAATCAAATTTCACGGAACTGTATTTATCATTTTATTTAAAGACTACCAGTTCCAAAATAAAATATTTCCAAATCAACTAGTCACTTCTGGGAATAATAACGGTTGTAGCCCGTAGTACATCAAATTTAATTGTGTATAATAGTTATTTCCGCTCTATATTTCCAAAATATATAATTCCCTGACGTCATACATATTTCAAGTTTTTTTTCTTGAAGGTATTACGTCTATTTATTAGTAGCACCTTTACAGAATTCAAAATTTAGGAACTTAATATATTCTCTGTTGTTTGCTTCACGATTGCTCCCGAATGATCTGGCAGATCAAGAAAATGATTCAGTTCCATTATACACAATTACCGTACCATTCGCAACATACCACGACCTAAAAAATATTGTGAATTTGGAGTGGGAGCATCTTAAATCCCTACTCGATAAAATAAAATCTTCCACACCCATTGCTCATACTGACGCAACCAATCATTTAAAAATATATCTGGTAATACGTTATGTATTATTTTATGAACAATATCTAAAAACTAGATGTCGTGTAAAAATATGTGGACAATTGTAACACATTTCATACGTTTTGCTTATTATGGGGATGTGTTAAATGACAGAAACATTTCAAACGAATTCCTGAAAGATCCTGAATGCAGTGTTGGCGAAATCAGTGGTTGTGGCGCTTCAGAATACTTGTAACATTTTCAAAAATATGCAGGGAGATTCATATTGGAACGTTTTTGAGGGAGATGGAGCAAATCTAGATGAATCCTGGGCTCTTTTTTTCGAGAAAATAACAATGGTGAAAATCGCGTTTCTCTATCTTTGATCGCTGTCGAGTTACAGGGCCTTTGCAAAATCGTGTGATACCTGTAGCTCGAAATATTTTTTTTATACCGAATTGGTTTTACTTTTTATAATCGGTACCTGATATTTTTTTAAAAACTTTGGCGTTCGGTTGCGTCTTAACGCTGCATATTTGCATATACCGGGTGTTCATTGAAGATTGGACCATATTTTAAGGCTAGCTTCTTTTGACAAAAATAATGTGATTTAAATCAACTTAGGACAATGTTGTTTCCTTACGAGTTATAGTCCTTAGACGGTACTTTTTTATTTCATTTAATTACGATAACTTTCTCATGTTGTGTAATTGTTTTCAAATTTTGGAAAACAAGATTTTTTTTCAACTATAATGGAAAATTGCTACTTATAAAAATGCATTTTTCGTAGTAAAATCATATAATTTTACATGGAAAGTCTAAATGTATGGTATTCAGATGGAGATTCTTACAGTATGGATTTAATATTTTTCACATTAATATATGGACATGGATTTTTATCAGTATATGCCACTACATTATTTCTTTCAGATTTGTTTAATGATAGGGATTTTTTGAAAATGATTAGTTATTTTGAAACAACCTTCGATTAGTTTTAAAAAAGGTTTACTTGTTGAAAGTCGCTAAAATACACCATTTTAGAGATAACTACGTTTAACATATTTGTTAAGCTTGGGAATCAATATTATATCCCCACATTGTTGTTCCCAGGCTTTTAATTGGGCCTTATTTTTATGAACATACATTGACCAGCGTGAGTTACCTAAATTTTCTACAATTCTGGAGAATGTGCTTTTGCAGCTAATGCCGGGTCCAGACCAAGCAGACAAAAAGTGAACACGATTTTGAGACAAAAACACGACAAAATTTTAGGTATTCAGACAAGACAAAATTGAGACAAACTGTCCACACCACAAGGACAAATATGCAACAGAGTTCAGTTGGTGCGATTCAGTTGTAACCATCTGGCGTTTCCACCAGGAAGAAAATTTAAAAAATGAAGATTTATTGCTAGCCGTCAGTTATATCTTTCTCTCCTCTTCATCCAATGTTGGAAAAATGAAACGCAAACGTGTTTGGATGAAACCAAACTTAAAAAAGCTATACATTGTTCAGTTACGTGAGGATGATATTGGACTAAGTGGTAAGTGGTGAGATTCGTTCAAGCTTTAAGAATGTCCACCGAAGATTTCGAGAATCTGATATGCCTTGTTGGTCCAGCAGTTGCCAAAAGACCTACTAAGTACTCCATTACAACCACATAACAGAACTAAATATCTGTGATTTTCCACTGATTTATTGGTATCCCACTTTTGTCAGCGCACACCGTCTACACTGCGCCGACAACTTGTAAAATATGCAGACAAAACAGAGACCCTTTGATCTCTACTGACTCGAAACGGGACTTGTAACTGTCTCCGAATTTGGAAACAAAACAAAAATAAGACAAAAATGTTGCAGAAATGTATCGGATTTGTCGCCACTTTATCGTGAAACATGTCTGTCTTGTCGTTGTTTGGTCTGCTTGGTCTGGACCCGCCATAAGAAGAAAACCAATGGTTTCAGCATGACGGAGCTCCACCCCACAAGGCCAGGATTGTGCAGCAATATCGAGATAACACTTTTCCAGAAAAACAGATTGAGTCATCATATCTAACACTTCGATTTTTTTTATGGAGGATTTTAAAAAATAAAATTTTCAAAACATCTTCGCGAGATATTACTCATTTGAAAGAAAAAATGACAAACCCTTGTAATGAGCTAAACGGCAAAATGTTAATAAACGCAGTCCACAAAAGTCCGAAGATTGGATATGTGTGTTGAAATGAGAATAGGTCATATAGAGAATAGTTTGTGATATACTCGCGTCGAGAATTGAGACGTCTTACGTCATGGCTGACGTTACACATTTGTTTTTATTGTGAACGTAATTTTCAATATTTGGACACCTTTAAAATAATCATTTTTTGCAATTTCGTGCAATATATAATGCAAACTTTTAGTGTAGTATATAGTTTTATTACTATCACTTGCAGTTTCTTAAATATTATTTGGCATTTCCCTCATTGTTTTAAGTTTAGTATTGCTTTAACTGTATTAACGAATTATCGAGTTTTGTAATCCTTTTATTTATTCTTAATGACATTTATGATTTTAAACAATCAACATTCAATTATTTTCCAACGATTACTTGATCCTTCCGCTAATGTGATTTTTAGATGATATTTCTTTTGAGACTCTGCAGGGCGATATTGTTTATAACTTGATACTGAAAATGGAGCTTAACTGAGCCAATACCACGTGTCCCAATTGTTAGCCATAGTTTGGGCTAGAATCTAGGGACACTTCTACGAATGAATGTATGAAACGCTTTTCTGTAACACCAAACACTTTTGAGTGCGTAGCCGGCCGGTTGGCACCCCTGGCTCGCGCGAGGAATGGCGCCCTGGCCCGGGGCCCATCCATTAATTGTCGCTCAGACGGTCCTTCTCGGAATCGCCGTAACGTCGTTCTTGCCTGTTGCGGTACCCGGCGGAAGGCGAAGGGTAGGTACCGCTGCTTCTTCGGGCCGGATCTCCGCCAATGGAGCGGCTCGGCAGGCCCGCGGGGTGCGCGCGCACCCGTATCGGACCGCTTCGCCTTCGTCCTAGCCCAAACCGACTTCGCTAGTCGTTTTCCCGCCAATTCTTAGAACGGTGCCTCCTAGGTCAGATGCCACGCCGCGCCACGTGGTGCAACGTACGGGAAAAAACGCGCGACATGGTACCGCGTCCGTCGGTGGTGTTTTTGGTGTGTCGCTAATCGTGGTTTTCTTGGTTGTTCCAGGCAGATGGTGGCCAGGATCGTGCAGGACTTGTTCAGGACTGCCCCCCCGGACGTGCTTGCGCGGGACCTGCCGGAGATCATGAAGGTGCTCACCAGGATAGGAGACGGTAAGTCGATCAGTTGATTTCATTTAATTAGACTCGCTTTTTACCTTTTCATTCGATCTTAGTCGATTTACGATATTATTCGATTAGTTTCGATATCTTCGATACAATTTTTACATTCACTTGTTTTTTAAACGATGTTACTATGTTTTTAAGAGCTACTGCCGTCACAATTCGATTGCTTTAGCCTGCATGATGAAGCGCAATGCATTTTTAACGCTGTTCAAATTAGATTACTTATTAGTTTTATTTTAGGAATCCTATTATAATTATTATTATTATTTGTGAGTGTATGAGGGTATCCAACACGTGTGTCCTCCCCTTCCAGTGGCTATCGCCATGGGCGTATCCAGTGGAATGCGCGAAGGGGGGCCGTTTCTTAACCGGTTGTAATCTAGAAGAGGTTTGTTTGCGTCGATATTATTACTATAATTTTCTGGTCGGTGCGAGCCTCGATGAGTTTATGATGTATATTTTCGAGAGTGTATGAATGATATATAACATAAAAGTGTTTGTATCTTTATACAGGGTAATTCAGAAGTTATTTAAAAAACATTTTGAATGCATAGGGGAAGCATTTTCACTTCACCATAAATTCAAATGATACCCACCAACTGATGAAACCGAATTTTCAACAACGGTTTCATCGAACCACAAAGATTTATCAAAGCAAGCAATTTTGCACATCGTCATAATTATCATTCTGAATAATTTTTTCAAGTAACAGTTTGCTGTATTTTCAGTGGAGAAGGTTCCTTTACCTGAAACCAAAGCAGTTTGTACTCGGTGGACTGAATATTTCATAGGATGATTTCAAAAACTGTTGTGACGTCAAAATTAGAAACAAATTTGAATTTCTCGCCCCCAAAAACCCCCGATCTCCGAAATGTATGCAAATATTTGGATTTTTAAGCAGTTATTTACAAATATCGAACATAACATTTTAACTTTGGCACCCTATATTTTTTTAAGCATCAATTTTTTGCTAAGGTAAGTTTGGCAACATCGCAGGTTTGTTCCAAATGCATAGAAAACCGTACAATGTACGGTTTCGAGTCTGCGCAATAGCAAAAAACTGTTCCAAATTAAAAATTATCATTCATTGTACGATTTTCCTTTCCAAATATCTTTGGGACGATCATTGAACCGTACCACGGCGATAATATCAGTACATGGGCATGTGTAGGAACTACCTGTGAACTGTTTGTATAGACATGCGCATTGAGTAATCTCGTTTACATGTGACATTAAAGCTGTTCAATTTAGTCGTTTTTTGATTGATAAATAGTACATTGAATTTTAAAATATCCATCCATGACTAGTTTTTATTTTTAAATGATGACTTGCACACGAGGTTGGTGACAACTTCAAAATTAAATTCAGGTATCTGGTTATATTATGTTTGTCCCCACTAATTTTTCGGTCAGGTAAACTTTCCAAAAATTCGCGATTCCATGCACGGTACAAACTTGACGCATGCGCCTATTATCAGTGCATCTAATCTCGTGAGGGTATCGTGGCCGTATATTAACCAACAAGGTTTGAAAACGACTCTTTGCACACGAGCGAGACATATTGGTGGACCGATACTTACTGCAAACAGAGACCACAAAAATCAAATTTTAATTTAAACAGCCAACTTGAAACATTGCATAACTTGGGTGAGAACATCAAACAAAAATCACAATCTGGACACGCGTGTGGAAAGATGACGTAACCGTGTGCAAAATACCGTTTTCAGAGCGTGTTTTCCGTGTGCAAAACCCCCTTTTGCAGTCGTATAAAAAAGTATTTACATATTTGGAAACCTTATACATATAAAGCACTGTATAGCTTAGCTACTATATTCCGGAACGTAAAAAGAATGCAATTATTATCAGAAATGGGAGATATTTCCACGACTTCTATATTCAACTGTCCATCCGCGCGACGCCTATGGAGCCGGTGTAACGCCTCTGGCCAATTCGACTCCGTTATCTTATCAGTACCGCACGAACGTTTCCGACCGCATAGGGCTGCGTCTGCGGTCCTCCGACAACCGTTTTACTGATTACCGATTGTCAAATTCCCAGATCGGTGCTTATCGTAATAAATTTTAATGAATGGGACGGGCCGCGTCGCAGTTTCCTCAGGTTGGCAGCGCTCGTCGCAGCTGCCCTCCCATTCCTAGAATAACTGTTTCCGTACGTTCCTGGGAAAACTGAGAGCGTCTTGACTTTACGTGAAGCGTGAGGCACCTGTACGGCCGGCCCCCACCCTTTGGCGTACCTGGACGTAGCGCACCTACAGGGTGTTGGGGTATATCCTCCGCCTTGCTCTACAGGGTGATTCCGAATAATGCTAAAAAAAAAATTATGTCTTACATGTGAAATTTTTTTATTTAAGCTTTTCTGGAGGAGTTACGATTAGGGCCGTCAATCCCGGAAAAAAAGTTCGATCCCGAGATTTCGGGATTAGAATTACAGTTTAATAATTTTGATATTACGTTTTACAAATAAATATGAATTTTTTCAGTTCGAGTAAAACTGCACTCATCCGTCCATAGCACTTTATTAATAAAATTAGGGTCTGTTAAAACAGTCTCTATCACCCGACGCAGTTTCACAGAACCCGTATTGCGAAGGCACTTACACAAAGTTCACTGCATTCGCATTTCGTAGACATTCTCCGTATAACACTACCATTTCCGCATATTCGAAATTTGTAAAACTATGCATTGTGAATTTACGACGAATAAGCGACACCGAAATAAACAAACCACTGCTTACTGCTTGTATTCTCTCCATCCCCCCTCCAAATGTGTGGAAAGAAATGCGGGAAATGCAGAAAGTGCTAAATGGGGGTAAATTTGAATAACACACTAAAGTGTTAGACGATATTATGTATGTAAACATGATGTGGCAACGATATTTCATCCGGCATTCGATTGTCGTATGGGTGCCTGCCTTTGTTTTAACAAACCGATTAAGAGGCGCTGCTTAAATCAACTTTCTGCAGAACACACTGTATGAGTTTTTGGGAAGACATTCCTTTGAATCAGAGGCAACAAATGTGGTTCTAGCATGATGATGATGATGCTTCAGCTTATTTTTCCATGGCCGTTAGAGAGCATTTACACCAAACTTTTCCACATAGATGGGTAGGAAGGGCCAGACCTGTTATGGCCTCCAAGATCGCCTGATGTGAACCCTCTAGATTTCTTTGTTTGGAGATATTTGAAGACATTAGTGTATGGTACTCCTGTAAATAGCCTGGAAGAGCTGCAGCTACGGATTAATCAACAGTGTCAAGAAATCCAAACCAAGGAGGACGTTTTCGAAAGAGTTCGAATATCGTTGAGACGAAGATGTCGTGCCTGCTTGGAAATGGATGAAGGATTTGGTATTTTTTACATCAATGTATGATGTGAACAACACGTAAATTGACAATAATTTTTATCAGTGTACTACTTATAAATAGGCACATCTCTCCTAACCCACACATTCAAGAGGATCCAGTAACTGGTTTTACGAATTTTTCCCGAGTTTCTACCAACGTCGTTGTTTCTTCCAACAACCAGGCCGGAAGGACGCAATAACGAGTATGCAGATTCCTTATCTCTTCGGATATTATAATATGTATATATAATAACAAAAAGAACAAAAAACAACAACAATTTCGAGATACACTTAGGCGATGCCGCTCCGCTTCCCAGAAACAATAACAATTATTGCGCCAACAGGAAATATTACGAATAGTTAAACTGTCACATGACATTAGAAAATGATTCATTCGCCAACAATTTTTTTCAACGCCGCCGACCCGCGCGCGCCTTTGGACGCGATCTACGACACTCCGCGCTCGGAACGGGGGCTATATTTAAATCGCCGGCCGCAGATATAGTCCGTTTCGGGTCAGGCGTCTACATAGTTTGCCGCCGACGTAAGCGCTCCAGGTCCGGACTCGACGGTTTCGACGCCTACTATCCAAATAAATGAAATAGACTTTGAAAACCGGTAATCTACAGGGTGATTCATTAAGAATGGGCAATCTCTGAACTGGAGATACTACACACCAAAATATGGCGATTGAGCCAAATATGCCTTATCCGAATGATGCTGGTTTAAAAAATACAGGGTGTTCAATGCTAGAATTTTATTTAAAATATCAATAACTTTGAAACCTGTCGAAGTATTAAAAAAAATTGACACAATTATGTTTTTTGACACGGCAAATAAGAATTTTGAACTAATTTTGACGTCACTAGTAGAGGGCGCCACTTATGGCACAGCATGTTTCTTTTAAATGGCAGAACTTTTTTGCTGTTTAGTGTATCCATCTGTCTATTGAAACAATCGATTCTCCTACCTGTTGTATCTAAAACGTTAGGAGTAACAGTTTTCGAAATAATTCTATTTGAAATATTCAGTGCACCGATTGAAAACTGTTATCGTTTCAGGTAAAGTGCCTTTTCTACTGAAAATACAGCAAAATTTTACTTGAAAATGTTGTTCAGAACGGTAAATTATGGGAACGTGCAAAATTTCAAGAAGATCGGCCTGCTTTGATAAAATCTTTGTGCTTTGTTAAAAAATGGTGTCAAAATCAAACCTCGCCGATCTTCTTGAATCTCTGCACGTCCCCATAATTTACCGTTCTGAACAACTTTTTCAAGTAAAAGTTTGCTGTATTTTCAGTAGAAAAGGCACTTTACCTGAAACGATAACAGTTTTCAATCGGTGCACTGAATATTTCAAATAGGATTATTTCGAAAACTGTTACTCCTAACGACTTCTAAAAAATTGTAGCATTGAACACCCTGTATTTTTTAAACCAGCAACATTCGGATAAGGCATGTTTGGCTCAATCGCCATATTTTGGTGTGCAGTATCTTCAGTTCAGAGATTGCCCATTCTTAATGAATCACCATGTTCGATATCTGATGATATCAGCAGTCATTCTTGCTCGGGTAAACGCAGAAATTTCACTTCCTGGCATAATAATATGCCGCCCCATCTCCCGCATAAGTTTCGTACTTCTAGGGTAATCCCCGTGATTAGAATGAGGAGTAGAGATATTATATTATTATTAATAACGGAAAGGCAAGCACGAAACGACCGTAAAATATGGCAAACTGTATTAGACTGTCTTTGTGAGATGTAACTGGTCTGCTACTTCCTGCTCGGCCTAAGCGGCTCGACTTGCAGAAAGCGACCTACAATATCGTAGGTACTTAACCGCAGACCTCTCGCCCCGGGCGATGCACCATTAAATCTATAAATGATACTGCAGGAAACAACTACTCCGCGGGCTAATGCCCCGACCGGCATTGAATTATACCTGCAGTATCTGTGTGAAACAGCCAAGAACCCTTGTCGGCCACTCCACCAGACATAGACCGGTTTCGGGCTTGTTAGCCCTCATCAGTATGCCATAGGTGAGATGACCGACAATTGAACTGGCTGTTCCTTCATATGTAGTTTCACATATAAATCGAGTGCAGGTGAGTGATGAGGGCTAACAAGCCCGAAACCGGTCTATGTCTGGTGGAGTGGCCGACAAGGGTTCTTGGCTGTTTCACACAGATACTGCAGGTATAATTCAATGCCGGTCGGGGCATTAGCCCGCGGAGTAGTTGTTTCCTGCAGTATCATTTATAGATTTAGACTGTCTTTGTTGCACTCTCGTTGAGACGAGACAAGCCTCTAGGTCTGTTCCAACATCCGTCGAGAACTGGTTCAGAACTGTAAGAAATGTTTGACCAACACCGTCTTACGTCGCATTTTCCGAGATTACATTAACAACTGAACTGACTAACTAGTTCTGGACGGTTCGGAATCGATTCTTGCTGTGTTGGAACAAACCCTCTGAGGGACCTCTCTCTCGCATCTGGCTACCAAAGGTTTCCATGTTCTCCATCTCTTTCTTACCTATATGTTGTTGGTATGAGGCATGCCTCAGATACGTCCTTATTTATCTTATTGTGCTATGAACGTATGAAAAATTTTCTATAAACATTAGGTCCGTTCACTTCACCTACCTCCTCGTACTGGCTGCCACTGGTTATTCCCCGTTTATGTTTGGCGTCTTATATGATTCATTACCATACTAACTGTCTGCGCATCTCCTCCTCAGGTGCAGATACCAAATACCCTTTTCTACCGTACCCACCAGCTGTGGGTTTTTTCCAGCAACAGCAAGAATCAATTCCGAACTGTCCAGAACTGGTTAGTCAATTCAGTTGTTAATGTACTTTCGGCGAATGCGACGTAATACAGAGTTGGTCAAATATTTTTGACAGTTCTGAACAGGTTGTTGACGACGGCTGTTGGAATAGACCTTGTGAACAAAAATAGTTTATTGCTATATGCTGACATAGTTTTTCAAAGTCCACAAACCGACACAGTTTGATCTTATCGTAGGTGCCGGATCTGCGATGTTGCCGTTTTAAATTGGAGATTGCGGCGTTGCCAAATGTCACCTACCGTCACTAGATTTAAATACTAGTACAATTGATATTTTTTGTCTTGACAATAAAGGTTCTTTTTGTAATCACATACATATGTCTATACAGAATCTTCATCAGCTTGTTTATATTCGCTTCTTCGTGTTGTAGACGTCCGATTTGCAAGATGCCGTATACTTATTAGAGTCCGGCCGGCCGTTTCGAAAATTTATAATAATTGTCCGCATACGCCTGCGGTACGTGACAGTTTTATCGAAGTGAGGAATTTTTCCAGTTGTTGACGTTGCGTTGGCGCCTGCCTGCGAATGGCATGTCGGGTCCCGTCCGTGCGGCTCATATCGCGTTGGCCATGCAAAACAACTGAAAATCTCGGCGACGCCCAAGCGGCTTCTCCTTTCTGGGACGCGGCAATTTTGAAACGGTAACTCGCTCCGCACCCCATGGGCTAATAAATAGAAAAAGAAAATTATTCGAGCCATTTTTCGGTCACACAAGCGGTTTTCAAACGTTGAAATATCCGAAAATGTAATAACGCGTTTCTTTTTTTTTCGTAGCGTAACTGTTGTCAGACGAAGGTATGACTTTAGAAATATGCAGTAGGCTCTGAACTCAGCGCCATCTTTGCTTTGTGTGAAAATCGTGCGGGCTGTGACTAAGACCCTTCTAAGACGGTTTAAACTGGTGACGTCACGGCGGAAACGCGGTTATTCTTTGGCGTTCATTTTGAAATATTAAAATCCGTCCACTCGACCACGTCGTTGTACTGTATAGTACACAGGGTGTTGGAAGCTAGCGTGGCACAAGCGCCAGAGGATGTAGGGATGGTCGTATTTTTACACTAATTAAATTAAAAACAGGGTTCAGTCCCGTTCGTGTTAAATGATTTAGACCTGCGGGCGAGCAAACTTGACGCTGAAAGTTTAGATTTAAATTTATCGTTTTATATTGTTTGCCAGTGGGATGTGTTGAATACGGAATTTAGATATAAATAATTCAGCTTGTGCGATGTGTCTAGTTGGCAATGATTGTGTCATTTAATGAAAACAGTTGGATGTAATTTAGATAATTTTATATGTAGGTATACGGGGTGTCCCAAAATTGGCCTGCCAAAACTTAACCGCGGATTCTACGATCAAAAATTAGAAAAAAAGTTGTACTTATAAACACAGGGGACCCCAAAATTTGATTTTTTCCAAATATTTCCAAAACAGATCGAGATAAAGTAACCAAATTTGAAATTGGGAAAGAAAATTAGATTGCAAATCTAACATTCTAAAAACAGTTGCGCGTAATTAGTCATAGACGTGCCAAACTGATATTGCAATTTTTTCATATCTCAAGATTAAAAGTTTTGATCAATTTTACGAAAAAGAAAAAAAAAACAATCTTGTTTCACTTCGATAAATTATTTCCTTTTTTTTTAATGTGTTAAAATGCTTGAATAACACCGTTAATATGTGTTAAATAAGTTGACAGTATTTTCTCAGAGCCTACTAGGGATATTTTGCCTATTTATAATTTCCATCTTAAACTTTTGTGGTATGTCACAAAATTTTTAAATTAAGGTTATTCGACAAAAGAGCAGTGTATCGGATTGAAATAGGAGTACCTTTTTCATGTAAAATAAACCAAAATTTTTAATTTTTTGATCTGACGACGAAAATCCTGAGATACAAGAAAGTTAGAGCAATATCTACCCACTGACCCCCCAGTTTGGCACGCTTACGACCAATTATGAGGAATTATTTTCAGAACATTAGATTCGTAATCTAATTGTGATCCTCAATTTCAAATTTGATTACTTTATCTCGATCCGTTTCGAAAATATTTGGAGAAAATCAAATTTTGGGGTCCCCCTTTAAAGAGCAATAGCTCTGTTAGACGGCGTTTTTCTTATTTTTGATCGTACAATCAACAGTTAATTTTTTGCAGGCCAATTTTGGGACACCCTCCTATTTTTCCCAAAATAGCGATTTCTCTTTTTTTTTTATTTTGATGTCAGCGCGTGCTCGTCTACGACCGAATAAAAAAAATGCTGTTGTTCGAAAAGTCAACCGGCGGGTATTTTTAGGCAATGAAAGTAGTTACGATTCCGGCTCCCTTACAAAGTCCTCTCCTTAGTCTATTCCAGGTATATTATTTATACACCTTGAGTGGAAACTAGAGTTTGTCGAACCCTAACGAATTCGGTCGGAAATAAAATAAACCCCTGCAGACAAAACAAGCGTTTTATTATTATGATACGGGTTACGTGGAAAACGGATGGCGCGGCCCATAGCTTACCTGGACGCGTACGAAGATATACGGGGTGTCGGGAATATGGGTGCCTTTATTTTGCTGTCCGATTAATTGTACCAAACAAAGAACACGCTTTAAGAAGGGTTGCAGTTAACGTCTTTAAGTTCAGTACACTATAATTTAATATTCCAATTACACACCATCTAAAAAATTATAGACAGTTTAATGACCTACAAATATAACATATGTACTTTAGCATATGCGTACGTTCATGACGTTGACGGTGTAAATATTATTCTACAGCGACTACACTCAAGTGATGCTACTTGTATTCTATATGCTCAATGGTCGCCGTCTTGAACCAACTGTGACGGCATCAGGATATTCAATAAATAATGCAGTAAATAACGTTTTTTATTTGCAACAGTTTATTTCCCAGTTATAAGGACCTAGTGTTGAACGTGTGAAGAAAAACACACATCCCTAGCATTCGCCGGGATTCTTTTACCTGCCCTGGTTGGTCTCGGGCTAGGCTCTGTGGGGACAGACCCGCTATCGGTGTCTCTGGGCCCGTCCATATATTGATTTCGGTTCCTATTGTTGGTATTACGACGACTAATAAACTTCATATGAATATTGTTGAATAGTAATTTATCAGTACAAGGTAAAATGTTGATTTTAACTTTATATGTTTAGATCTCGGTTTCTACAAACAATGGCTTAGCGTCTTAAGTGCGCCGCTGATAATGACGTCATTTGCGAACGAACTGCGGGATTTACTGGTGATTGCTTTTATAATTGCTGCTACCATCATATATTATCTAGGGCTCCATCTACTGCTCAGTGACTCCAAAGCAGGTAAATAGCAAATAGCTTCTTCCGACAGTTATTATTAAATCTTGGTTCGCATTAAGGTACCCTTTAATATTATTAGGTAAACTATGTAGTAGTTCCACAAAAACACTAATTAAAAGTCAAAATTAGTCACTTACTTGTTGATATTCATAATTTATTGATGATGTGTTCAAAATTTTCCGGAACGAAATTTAATGACTCACAATTTCCATGAAGTTCTACTTAGGATAAGTCATAGTAAAGTAGTGGGACTTATTAATTTTTTTCGCCGAAGAAAATTCTCTACTCATTCAGGAAAAATTCGCTAGTCAGGATGAATCATGAAATTTTTTAATATGACTGGATGTGACAGTGTTTACTATCAATTTATTATATTATGTGTTAGTCATGTGAATTAAGCTAGGATTATCTATTTGTACGAAGTGATTTTCATATACGATTCACTTGCTCTTAGATTTGCACTTGCTGTTCTACAAATAAATATACAGGGTATTCCAGAATGATGGTCATATATTTTACCAGTGTATTCCACAAGCCGTTTCAGGGGGGGGAACTTCATATGAAATTTTTCAATTTGGGTCCTTATTCTTGAGATATTCGAGTCTCAAAATGAATTTATTCCATACATTTCTTCCACACTGTATAATCAAATGCTATTTTGAGGTGGTGTCTATTCCTTGACTCATGTTTCTAGAGGCCGGTAAAATAAGCAACTCCTAGGTTTATTTCTTTCATAACTTTTTCCTGCAATGGCCGATTTCAACAAAACTCTTAAAATAGTGCCCTTGAAACACAATTAGCTTTTTTACTTTACCAGGGGCGGGCTAAGCGTTACAATTTAATGCCTAAATTTTTAACAGCCTGTATGATAAAAAGTTAAAATAATAAATCTGGATAGCTTCAATCTTGGACTAAAAAAGGTGCTCGTTTGTTGTCGATAAAATGAACCGTTTACGAGAAAAAGAATAATAAACGAATTCATGTTTTATTTTTAATAAAGAAGGAATTAATTAATTTTTAAATGTAAAGCCCTGTACATTTTTATGCAATTCAGTTACATTATTTTTTCCTTCATTATGGTGTATAAGATTGCTACTTTATATTTTAAAAATTATTGTGAAGATGATCCCATACCTACGCCGCTGGCTTTAGTTCAAAACATTATTTGCGTCAAAATATTAACTTTTACTACGATTACTGTATACCAGGTTTGAAGAAAAAATATTTATTGGTTTAGTAGATAAAATAAATACATTATTTTACAAATTGAACGCCCTGTATCAGGAAAAGTGTCATAAAGAAAAATGTTACAGGAAAGACCTATATATTACTTTTTCATCCCTGAAAAAATTGGTTCTTCTCAAAATTATTTAAAATTGAAATAAATTAGTTTTCCGATTGAAAAATCCCTATGGACGTGACAATTCTTGTCATCTGACAACACTGGCCCGCATAAAGCCTTGTTCACATTGAAACGACAGGGTGGACTTTTTGTTGCTTGTTGTTTCTTATTGTTGTTCAACGACTTTACACAGAACTGATAAAATTGAGAAAATGGTTTTGGAACTTGCTGTTTTCGGAAAACTAAAAGGGGAAAAGTAGTTACATATTGCATTTTATACCTTATAAAATATTTAGCGCAGATTAATTAAAAAAAAAGTTTGACTCGAATTTGAGGTCGTCGGCTCGCGCGTCCTCGCACAGGGGCTAGTCCGGCCCTGGCCGGTGGCAGAAGAAACGGGATGTGTTCCGTCTTGGATTACCCGGCGTTCTATTCTGGGGCGCGATGAACTTCCGGTGCAGGGCAGGCCGGAAGCGTCGCACGTGGATGGGGCCCCCCCGCGATCACGCACTCAGGCGGCCGCTCGTTCCGCGACTGCATGTATAAATATAGCCCAGACACCCCTCCGTAAGGCGGAGGCGTTCCATTTTGGGGTCTCTGCGGCGTCTGGGACAGCGGACGTTGCCGGTTGTACCCCCAGCAGACAGGAGGAGCGGAAGGACGAATTAAGCTCGTTCACAGCCGAAGATGACTTTAAGAAAGTTAAGTACGAATCCGGTAGATGGTGGCGTATACGCTGCCACAGCGCCATCTGTGGAAGTACAATATTATTACAGTTGATCTAAGAATGGTGAGAGTTGGATGACCTGGTCACACATATTCATCCTTAGGTAAAAGCGTGTGTGTTATACAGGGTGTTAAAAAAAGAGTTTAAAATATTTAAGGGGGTAATAGTATGAACCAAAATAAGCAGAAAAGACTCAATAAACATGGGTCCGCAAAGTAACGGTTGCGGAGATATGGAATGGTTTATGTTTTTTAGCCCCTTTTTTTATTTTTCAAAAACGTTGTGTATTTTCTTATAATAGTTGGTTGATGTTTAGTGAAATAAACAGTACGTATTTAACAGTTGTTCTCAGTGCACAAGTTTTCTTTCGCTATGGCTGGTTACTCTAACGTAGAATTAACAGACATGCATTTCATGTATGATCGTGCTAATGGGAACGCCACCGAAGCGCGACGTCTTTATGTTGACGCTTATCCAAATCGCCAGATTCCTTCACAACGCATGTTTGGAAGAATTCACCAAAGATTGCGTGATACCGGTTCCTTGAGCAAACAGTGCCATTTATCCGAAAGACCAAGGTCGGTATTCACTACTGGAGCAGAAGAAGAAATTATAGCACTGGTAGAGCACAATCCAGGTACCAGTGTGGAATTAGTGGTCCTCTTGTTTGGAGAATCCTTCACGAGCAACTGCGCTTTATCCATACCATGTGCAACGAGTACAGGCCTTAAATTCAATAAATGATCGTCAAGCACGTTTGTTTTTTTGCAGCTGGTTTCTACGTCATGATGCTGAAGACCCTCGTTTTCTTGCAAACATTCTTTTTACTGATGAGGCCGGGTTCACAAGAAATGGAGTATTTAACTTTCACAATACGCATATTTGGGCCGACAAAAATCCTCATGCTCTAATAGAATCTGGACATCAGGCACGTTTTTCACATTTGGATGGGTATTGTAGGTGACAGGTTTCTAGGTCCTGTAGTTTTATCAAACCGATTAACAGGCGCTGCTTACCTCAACTTTCTGCAGAACACACTGTATGAGTTTTTGGAAGACATTCCTTTGAATCAGAGTCAGCAAATGTGGTTCCAGCATGATGGTGCTTCAGCTGATTTTTCTATGGCCGTTAGAGAGCATTTATACCAAACTTTTCCACGTAGATGGGTAGGAAGGGCCGGACCTGTTTTATGGCCTCCAAGATCGCCTGATCTGAATTGATCAGCTTGATTTCTTTGTTTGGGGATATTTGAACATTAGTGTATGGTATTCCTGTAAACAGCCTGGGAGAGCTGCAGCTACGGATTAGTCAAAAGTGTCAAGAAATCCAAACCAAGGAGGGTGTGTTCGAAAGATTTCGAATATCGTTGAGACGAAGATGTCGTGCCTGCTTGGAAATGGATGGAGGGCACTTTGACCATCTTCCGTAACTTTGTTTTTTGTTCGTTAAGAGCTTCCTTTGTCGGTTTATTCCTAATAAAATAAAATGTTTGAAAAACAAATAGTGGTCCATATCTCCGCAGCTATTACTTTGCGGACCCATGTTTATTAAGACTTTTCTGCTAATTTTGGTTCATACCTCCTGAAACATTTTACACTCTTTTATTAACACCCTGTATTGTGGAAAAGGTGCTATATTAATTCGCATTTGGCAACCACCCTTTTTCTGTACAGGGTGAACCTTAAATAAGTGCAAGCATTCTAACCGGTTGTTTAGTGTGTAGTTCACTCTGTAGAACACAATTAATGGGACTAAAAAAAGTCAAATCTTAAATAAATTTCGTGATTTTTCATTTTCATTATTGCCGACCCATTTTAGATTTTGGTGTAACTTTGAAAAACTCTACTCTAGGGTCCCAAACAACAAAATTTACACGAGTTGGATTTTTACAAGCGCTTGTTTCCGCCTATTTAAATAAAGACTTAAAAATTGCTATTTTTAAGTTTTATTAATTTTTGCTGTCAAATTTCTCTGTTTGAAGATATTTGAATGATCAAGACGGAATTCAGAGTGGGAAAGATGTGAATAGTTTCAGTGTAAATGAAGATAATTGGCTAGGACGATCCCTTTGAATAATAGCAGCGTGCTGAAAATGAGTGTTTTTTAGTCATTTTTCGTGAATTTCAATCGACTCTAGCGTCTTAACTGTTGAGAGTTAAAAATTCATGCTCCGCGTTAATAGACAAAATTCAGCCACAAGTTGACCTGAGTAGCCCACTCTTTATAGAAGAAAACCTTGCTTGAAGTTTTGAAATTTTTAAAAATCCCAATATTCAGGCTATGAAACGAGCGTGTTGACTGCGAGATAAATATCTGATACAGAATCTACTGTTCTTACCTTCAACTTTAAATGACTGTATCACTTGTTTTGTTATTTTCATGTTTAGTGCATGTACATAATTTTCTCGTTGAAAAATTGTTTTACAGATTTAATAGAAAAACACTGAAATAATATAGTAAATTTTGTGATTGTTCCTTTTCTTGTTTTTCTTAACGTGAATTTAATTATTTTCTATAATAATTGTTCTATATGTCAAAAAAGTTGATGCACTTTTTAGCAATAAAAAAAGATAAGATATTTATAGATTTCTCATTAGTTTTTCTGCATTATCTGTTTGTCCCTATTGTAACTAATCCCACTTCCTCATAGGTACTCTTATCTCTTCACAGGAGTGCCACTAAAAATAGCTCAAACTCGTCCCTGAGTCTCATTTCAATCTGACTGCATCCAGGTGATGCAGTCTCCGAGGGTAGAACTGTTGCCACATGTAACTACTTCAAGCAGGGGTGAAAGATGTTATCTTAGTTGACTTCCACACCATCCAAAAATATTTCTCGCAGTCCTATCATCTATTATAAACGAGGTGGTATGCCCTTTACGCGATACGGTAAAAATTAAAGTGTGATGAATGAACGTATGTAATAAAATGTGTTCGTCCAGCTCCCGTTTTTATTTTAGAATCGGTTCCGTTTCCGTTATAGGAATCGGCTCTTACGTTACCCGGTGGGAATGCGTGTATTTCCTGTTACTATAATCCGACGTTTCTTTCCTGCTCCCGGATATGAGACCGGCCTAATAAAAAAAAATGTATATCTTTTGTGTCGGTATGTTTTCGACAGAAATAAATTCAATCGCGATATTTTGACAGCTTCTGGAAAATTAATGCAACCGTCGTCTGCCAAATGGCGTCGCCTTTGTAATACTTGTCTGTCAAATCAGCTGAATTTCAATCTAGAATTCTGCAATGAGCTGTTAGTCTAAGAGCCAGTGGCCGGCAACCTATAAGTAAATGATTATACCTGAAATTTTGCACAGTGAGTCTCTTATACCTATCATTCATGAGGTGATGACTCGCTAAGCCCGGCGAGGCCGACCCAACTGTTACTCAGGTGCGAGAGGTATGAAAATTTAACCAACTTCGTTATTAAATTAACAAAGCTGCTGTTTGAAAATTTTAAAATTTCAGATCTGACAAATTAGGCATTTATTTTTATTATTTATTATATTTAGCAGCTTTTATATTAAAATGATATAAGTAACAAATAACCTCTATTTCTGGCACAGGTTCTGAGATTTGGTGGTGTCGATTACAATGCTTGACATTTCTGACAGTTCTTTAACGTCAAAAATCAGATTTAATCAAATACTTTTGAAATTTATAATTTTTGCCAATTCCACAAGTGTCTGCCATGATCTTAGAAGCACGGTAATCGTCTGCCTTTGTTATTTTTATATAATAATAATTGTATATTTTAAAATTTTCAAACGGCAGCTTTGTTAATTTAATAACGAAGTTGATTACATTTTCATACTTCTCGCACCTGAGCAACTCTTGAGTCGGCCTCGCCGGGCTTAGCGAGTCCCCACATCATGAGTGATAGGTATAAGAGACTCACTGTGCAAAATTTCAGGCATAATCATTTACTTATAGGTTGCCGGCCACTGGCTCTTAGACTATGTAGTGTGTCGACACATGGAAACATACACAGCAGGTCATAAATGTCAGAATTTGACATTTGATATTCAGAATGTAATAGCATCTTTTAATAGAACCTACTTATTTAAACCACGGGTGCTGCTATTTAGCCGACGTTGATGCAACCTTTAACTTATAATATAATATATCTATGTAATATACATTTCCTGTTAATATATATTTACCAAAGAATACTCAAATTTAAAAAAAGTAACGTAAAAGTTGACATCTTATGTTAGTAGGCTTGTGAACAAGCTGCAGTGAGATATAAAGCACCATCTATTGTTTTGTTGTAAGAAACATAGTGCTATCAGAAAAAGGTAGATGTCGCTTATGTAAAAATCAATCTGCCTGTCATTTTTATCGAATTAAATAAGTTTTAAAATGCGTATGTATAATTGTTTTACGCTTTCTTACGAGTCAGGTGTTTTTTTTTGTTTGATTTTTTGGACGTGCCTCACATGCCCGTACGGTGTGTTACATTCGGCGCCATCGAGTCATCATTCGATTTTAGCCTCCGCGTGTTAATTGCATCCAGAAATAGGCCGCGCTCACATTCTTATCTTCGCGAACATCTGTGCCAAACTGCGGCGTTGTTTGTTGATCGCCTCGACGCGGCGTCGTCTGGCGAAAATGAGCCCGTTCACTATAAATTATTGCGCATATTTGTTTACGATAACAAAACAATTCGCTTCCCGTTTCAACGGGGCTACGTAGTGGGCGCGCGCCCTCCCAAATCTGGCCTAGTTCTGGTCATCGACCGCTAGATGGCGGCACGGTTTGGAATGGTTTCCAGTAAAAACGTATTTTCAAAAATGACGTCAGTGCTGAAGATGAAATTTCTTTTTAATTTTAGGTTAATGGAGAGATTGATTGACTATAATAATTACGTACGTATTTATGTTGCATGTCGTTTCTATGCAAAATCTGCGACAGAAATCTTTTTGTCGTTTTAATTGCGTCCATAAATCATTAAGCAGATAGTAAGTAGCGTTTAATTGAATATTAAAGATAAATATTTTACATTGGCAAAGTGCAGTTCGATGTAATTTTATTTCTTAATTAGTCCCTAATCACCACATTAACACCTACATTCCTTTTCGTCGATTATTCGACCGGATAGGAAATTCATTCATTGCTTTTCTGTCTTGTGGAATTATTTTAAGGTCGGCAAGTGTTCGGGTGTCCTTGGAACGGCGTTGTTGTATTGTTTGTTATTCGTCGCCCGCTTGATCTGTCCACAGAGAGTGAGAAGCCTCTTTGGGGGCCATCTTGCTTGTGAGGTCGTCCGAAAACAACAACTGGACGGCGAAAAAAAACGAACCCCAATATGCAATCAGATCGGCCTTTGCGTAAGTGATCTCGAAAACTATCCGTTACATTTTCAATCGTAAATAATTTTTTATCGAAGGTAATACCTGGAATCTTTTATAGAAATTAGGATTTCGAAAAGTGCGGCTGCCTATTCCCAACGAATATGCTGTGATGTTTCTCTTTCTCTGATCTGTGTTCTAGGAATTCCCTAATGGTCAGATTCACAAAATTTCCCACCGCTTTGTCGGCCACTACCCTCGCATCGGTCCGACCGCAGGTCAGAATCACATTTTGTGCTTTTGAATGGCGGCAACGCCGTTTTCATCAATAGACGGTCGAGTAGAAACGCCTTTTTTAAACACCTTGGAAACGATAGAATTAGCGGGAATTAAACGTTCTTTGTGAACTATATCCCCAAGTTTATCGTTTCCTGTGATATGGCAAGGATCACTGCAAATCGGAAAATGTGTCAAGGTGCGCTTTAATCTGGTAAACGGCCGGAAGCATGTGAAGCGTAGGAGCATTGGGAAAACAGAGGTCGCTTCCCTATTGATCGCCCATTCCGATGCCAGAAAAGGCATTAGCCTCTTGCGGAAGATACACTTTTGCGTTACGCAGTAATCTCCTTTTGCTTTTCGCTTCTACCAACCGATTATAAAAGTTTCGATAACATAATAAGCGTTTTACGTCGTTTGCTTTACGTGTAATAAATATAATAAAAGTAATTTTTATCAGGTTTTTTATACGGCGAAATATAATGTATAAAAATATAATAAAATACCCGGAATCGAATTAAAAAGTTTATATTTATTGGCGATTGGCCCTGGCCCCCCTCACTACCTAACTAGAATTAAAAGAACGTAATATTTTCGTCGGTTGGAGATACGCAGCGGCAAACTGTTGTAGGACGCTCCAGACATTGGGCGGTGCTGCGCGAAGTTGAATGAAACGGTATGGGTATGAAGCGCGCGTACTACAGAGCGTTCAACGATCTCTACTTGCCGCCGCGACCGAAGCGCCTCTCGCGGCGATGCCACTAAGTCGGTGAATTCAGCATGGCTGTGGCAACGCTTCGTGTTTGCTCGTATTATTTTCCTTTGAAATTCAAGAAAAAATGCCTCGATTTTGTTTATAACCGGTGAATAAATATTAATTAGTGCCCGGGGGAAGTGGTGCAGTGTTTTATAGTGCGATTTTCTCGGTATGTTGCGTAAGTTTTGATGAAGCGTTTCCGGTTAACCTGCAAGAATATTTTGGGCTCAAATCAAAATGGTGGGCAAAACCGCGTGCTTCTACGTTTGCCGCTTTTTTTTCTTATTGCTTTTTAGAAGGTTATAAAAACATCGTTAACCTCAATAAGTTCATTGTAAACAGAAATTAATCGCATTATTGACTTATTTAATTGTTTTTAATGCGACAATATAATGTATTTATCGTTTCTTCCTTGCAGATTTGATGCTCCGTGCCGACTTACTGGAACAAATTCCGCACATTGCCGCACAAGCCGTGGAATGCTCAACTAGAGTAAGTGCACTGAAGAATGTTGTTAGTGAATACCTCATACCACTGGTGGTCCGTAACTTGGGATCCACCGATACTGCTGTTGATAGAGCAGCCCATGCCACACTCATTCATTTAATCGAGGAGGATTTTATAACGAAACAGCAAGCCGAGATACAAGTATGCCCCTCTATCTTGGCCCTCTCCAAAATAGAATCCATCGCTGATATTAATACAGGTGCTGTCACGGTAAGTCTATCCGTCGAAACAAAGAATACGAATATTTCAAAATTTGTTGGCGAATTGTCATAATTGAACTCGATAGATTGATTATTAAAATTAAAGTATTGTTTTCTGTACGAATTGTGGCAGTGGCTACTTGAAAGACATGGGTAGTGAGATGTTCAACTTTTCTGTTGTCTCACTACCTTGTCTTTCATGGAGACATTGCCGGTGTCTTCAATGTTGTTACGTGTGATTGTTAAAATGAAGGTTTGCCGTCGCCCATCAGAGTTGGCAGTTTTAGATTCAACTTTTCTATCACAGCCAGCTTTGATGAGCAACGTTGGACTCGTTGCCATCTGTGTCGTAAAGTGTTACACAAGAAGGGTTCCTATCCAGTTTGCGCCTTTGACCTGTCCATCAACTTGGTTGTGAATTCTTTCGTTTGAATAAGATATCACAGCCACTTTGATGAGCTAGGTTACTGGCAATATCATCACTGAAGAAAGTAGCTGTGGCGAGATTCCGTTGTCCGTCGATCGGTCCATATCATAGCGCGTCAACTTGGCTGCGGGACCTTTTACCTTATGGGTATCACAGCCATTTTGACGAGTTGTGTTGTGGACGCACCACCGTTGAAGGAGAATAGTGACCCGTAGGATTCGTAAGTACCCACCAGATTTCTAAGATCCACTCTAGATGCGGTGCCGCTCATCAAGTGGTTGTGAAACGGATATTCGACTCGTATCACAGCCAGCTTTGATGAGCGATGCAACATTTAAATTGTCGTCGGTGAGAGAAGACGTTTTTTTTCTGCCCCATCTTTTCCGATATTTAAACTTTGCTCTGTAATGTTTCTGTGTGCTCGCCCTCATCAACTGGATGTGAAATGTTATTTTATCCATATCACAGCCAGCTTTGATGAGCGTGAGAGCGCAGGGTGTTCGTCGAGGGACGTTAAGGTATATAATAATTTTTTTTTAAATAAAATTTACTGCTGCGGCATTTCGTATTATGGCAAAATTATAGAGGATTAATACTGAATATGTTGTATGTTTGTATTGTGTTTTGTACTAATAAATAAATCTCAAAGTTAGACTTAAAATTTAATTAAAATATTTGTTGCTGAAATGATTGTCTTAAATTATTAAAACATAAATATTCTTCCAATTATACAATTTTTTTTATGGACCAATTGTGGTTCTTTCTACGGATGTAAAAATTCTAGTAAAGTCGGACAGAAATATATTTTAATTACTTTTAACTTCTATCCGTTCCTGCAGGAAATGAATACAACAGCGTAGAATTGTGCAAGCGGAAACACAATTTGGGAAATGTTTATTTTTATTTGGTATACTTGATACAAAGCGTTGAGAGACTTCCATTATTTTTTTTCTTCATACATTAGCATGCAGAAAAAGTAATAAAACTCGTCTTTGTTGCATCGAATATAGAACACAAAAATATTCTAAGGTGAATGAAGTCATCTAAATGAGTTCTTCAACACATTGCGTTTTTTTTTAATAAGGCTCATTAAACCGTAGTAAACAAATGATAAGAATGAATTGAGATTACTTACGTTGTATTTTAATTAAAACTTATTCATAGGAAAAATATGCAAGATGTTTTCTAGAAATTATGATCGTTAAAAGGGTAGATTTACAAGGGTTGTTGGGAAAGTTCATGGCTTGTCGCAGAGATGGCGCCATTACGAACAGTAACTGGTACTTGTAAACTATGATTGGTATGCATGCCAGTGGCGATGCCTGAAATTTTTTCATGGTAGTAAAACAATTCAAATTTCACAAAATTAATAATAATGCTTATTATGCTTTTTCTGCAAAATAGTAAATATACATATAAAAAGTTAAATAGAATATATCAAATAAAAAAAACAAATATAGGAAATAAAACTGAAAAATATAAGATTTTAAATTGTTTGAGAAGGCAAATTTGATGAGTTTGGGTCAGCAATTTTTTTTTTCGGCAGCTAATGCAATGGAAAAGCACAATCCAGTATTTTGGACAATGTTCATCTTGTTCTGCTTTGCCACTGATGCATACTGTGAATTTCAGATGATTACTATGAATTTTTCAAGTGTAAAACTTTCTGAGAAATGCTTTCGGGTTGCTGCATAAAAGGTTTCTCTCGAGTGATGAGTTAATTGCTGAAGTAATGTCTGCATATATTTGCTTTACTCGATTGCTACACAGGATTAAAGAACATACATCGTACTTGATTAATATCTCGTTGCATCTCCATGTCGGATCCAGAACTTTTGTAGTTATACTTTTTTGCGCCCGTTAGACACATTGGGATGGGATGTTGGTCGAGAAACCGCGTCACGCTCAAAAGGAAGAACAAATTTTTAAGAACTTTTTTTTTTTGTACGTTCAGGCTTTGAAAGGAAGTTTAAAAAAAAAAAAAAAAAAAGAAGTATAACTTCCACCGTCTGGTCCGACGCAGACCCAGGTTTTTTTTCCAATGATTCTTGTAGGTAGGTAATACCCTTGCGTATACAACTACGTTAGTACAGATTGATCACCGACAAATAGCACTGACTGAAATTTAATGGTTTAAAATTATAGTACACTCTTACAACAAAATTCTATCCTGAGAGCTACACAAAAAGAATATTGTTGCTGTTATCAATAAATGGAAAATTATACTTCCGCCATCTGTCGGTGATCCACCTGTACTAACGTAATTGTAGAACTGTGCACTCACATCTTAATACTGTGATACACAAACTTTTTAACTTGCTACCTGAATAATGTAAAATAAAAGAAATATAACGAAAAATGAGAAAACAAAGGTAACACAAACAACTTAATAGTATGTATGATCACTTCTCCTTTGAATCAAGTTGTCAATAAAATGAACATGTATATTGTCCTACCTGTGAACCGCTACATTCAAGTCCTGAAGTGTTATAAGGCAGTTTTCTCAATGGAAGGTAATCCCAGACATGTTCAATAGAATTTATGTCTGGTGAGTTTGTTGGCCACTTCATTCTTTGAATATTTTCTTCACTGTGCTTTTCAGCCTATTGACAATGTGCAGTTCTATCAAGGTAAAAGCTAAGACACTCTTAAAGGTCTTACACTTAGATTTGGGAAATGTAATGTACCTTTAAACTGTCGTCGTTATCCTTCAATTCCTTTGGATGAAATTAGTCTTCTGTCTCTGATGTTACTCTGGGTCAACAAGTCATTGGCCTTCGCACAACACTTCTTGTTTCCTGGAAAAGGACCCCTATGTCCCTTATCAAGGTCTGTGGCATATTTAGATGATGCGCAATCAGATTTGGCAAAACCTTTTGATGTAAGGCCCCTATTCTTTCTTGTCGAAACAGAGTAATCCAATTACTTAGCATTTCACAAAAAGTTACTTTATTACTCGATGTCGGTTTAAAACTGTTTGTTTTTGGAAACATTGCATGTTTTTAGAGGAAAATAATTTTTTGCTGTGGTACATTTTTATTTCCTAGGTGATAAGATAAAGAATTTATACACAAAAAATGGTCACTTTACATTTGCACAAGGTAAAAATTGACAAGAGGCCAAGACTTGAAGGTATGCGTATTTATAAATAATACATAAAAATAATGAAAACATTGTCAATTTTTATCTGACTTGCAAAATATAGTATAAAAGAAAAAACACAATAATGTAAATGGAGAAAATCAGTAGGAAGTTTGTTTGTTTGCAATTATGAAATATTTTGTCTTGTTGCTGCAACTTTTAGTCATTGTGAACATTAAGCATTTTTTTAAATTTAACACAAAATAAACATTAAAATAATTTAACCTTAACTGTTACGTTATAAGTATAACCTAGACTAAAGTTTGAAAATGTTAAATTTTGCCATGATACGGTGCCTATTCATGCAAAAATTCTTTAATCATCTTATGCTAACGACTACTTACCACTCTTTCAATCCTCTTACAGCTGATGAGTAAACTAGCCCCCTTGTTGGGACGCGATGTCACCGAAAGGGTCTTTCTGAAAAGATTCTCGGACTTGTGTGCCAGCCACATGTTCTACATAAGAAAAGTCTGCGCCGCACGTTTCGGGGAGTTCTGTACCGTTGTTGGGAAGGAGGCTTTTGAAAAAATACTGGTTAGTTGCTATAAAATCCATAAAACCAGATATTGATGTGCAGGGTGTTCCGAAATTAACGCAACATAAAGCGAGAGTGGATTTCTGATGACAAAATAATGCGATAGTCGATGGTTAAAAAGATATCAGGGTATCAAAGATAAAATGTTATTTCCAGAACAGGATTTTTTGCAGGAGTGGAATTCAGATTTGTTTCTAATTTTGACGTCAGCACTAGAGGGCAGCACATTGTTTTGTAAATCTATTTTTATTTCAAAAATAGTTACTTTTAATGACTTCAACAAAGTGTACGTTTTTGAGATAAAAAAGGTAAGAAAATCGATTGTTTTAATTGCCAGATGGATGCACTAGTGTACCATAAGTGGCGCCCTCTACCAGTGATGTCAAAATTTTAAAACATTTGAATTTTCCGCTCTCAAAAACCCCCAATCTCCAAAATGTATGCAAATATTTGGATTTGTTAAAACGTTATTTAAAAATATCGAAAATAAAATTTTAACACACCCTGTATCTTTTTAGCCATCAACTTTTGGCATAAGTTTGGTTACAATCTCATTATTTTGTCGTCGGGAATCTTGCTCTATGTTGCATTAATTTCAGGATTTCCCGTAGATCGATATTTAACGATGTTCTCTGAATTGCAGTTGCCTTGTTACATTACCCTCTGCGAGGACGATATTTGGGGTGTGAGGAAGGCAAGCGCGGAAGTCATCATGTATGTGTCTTGCGCTTGTCCGCCAGTAGCAAGAAAACAAATATTAGCCCCCGTTTTCGCCAAACTGCTGCAAGACGACTGTCGCTGGGTCAGAATGTCGGCATTTCAGACTCTCGGACCTTTCATATCCACTTTCGCTAATCCCTCTATAACCAACGTGGGATACAACAAAGGCGGAGATCTGATATTAGTTAGCGGAGACGGCAGTGAGTTATAGTAAGTATGCCGATAATTTGTAATTTTTTTGGAGAAAATTGTACGGTTTGTCGTTTAACATGAACCGTTGCTTCTACTGTGTACAGTGATAGGAATTGTCCTGTTCCTCCTGATTTATTTCTAAACCTTTCTATACTGCTAAGGCGTGTGACAGAATAAATCACAATATCTTAATTTATAACTTTAATTGCTGGAAATTTGTGGACGTCTTCTTGGCTGGTTAAAGAACTATCTTTCAGATACACATCAAATGGTTTGATTTGGAAATTGCCTGGTGTGCTCCAAGGTTCTCACTTGGGGCCTTTGTTCTTTAACATCTTTGTAAATGACAGTCGTGAGTGTTTCTCCTATTCTAAATTCTTACTGTTTGTGGATGACCTGAGATTATTACTATAAATGATAAATCCCATTTCGTTAAAAGCATATGCAACGGTATGGATTTGAATCCATCCAAATGTCATGCGATTTATAAACCTTTCTATACAGAGTAAATCACAATATTTTAATTTATAACTTCAATTACTGGGAATTTGTGGACGTCTTCTTGGCCGGTTAAAGAACTATCTTTCAGATATACATCAAATGGTTTGATTAGGAATTGTCTGGTGTGCTCCAAGGTTCTCACTTGGGGCCTTTGTTCTTCTTTAACATCTTTGTAAATGACAGTCGTGAGTGTTTCTCCTATTCTAAATTCTTACTGTTTGTGGATGACCTGAGATTATTACTATAAATGATAAATCCCATTTCGTTAAAAGCATATGCAACGGTATGGATTTGAATCCATCCAAATGTCATGCGATTTATAAACCTTTCTATACAGAGTAAATCACAATATTTTAATTTATAACTTTAATTACCGGGAATTTGTGGACGTCTTCTTGGCCGGTTAAAGAACTATCTTTCAGGTATACATCAAATGGTTTGATTAGGAAATTGCCTGGTGTGCTCCAAGGTTCTCACTTGGGGCCTTTGTTCTTTAACATCTTTGTAAATGACAGTCGTGAGTGTTTCTCCTATTCTAAATTTTTACTGTTTGTGGATGACCTGATATTATTCTTACTATAAATGATAACTCATGTCTAATACAATTTCTAACTTTAAAAAAATATTGGGTTTTCTTAGAAGAATCGCTACTGATTTTTCCAACATTAGCTCTATTAACATTATTTTTTGTTAATACGTTCTCATCTGAACTACGCCTTCGCTCTTTGGTCTCCATATTACGATTGTCATATTTGGAAAGTTGAACGATACAATGAAGGTTTTTACGATATTTGACATTTAAAACTAGCCTCCGATATGATCATGTCCATGATTCTTTAGCTCTTTTCCACTTGTTGTGGCTTTCTGTGTGTAGAAAACATAAAGATTTGAAATTGTCCCCTACCTCCATTCAAATATTAAATTTAACGTTCCGTCTAGAGTTACTAGAGGAAATAGCTCATTTCACGTCGCTGTGCACAGAACGATTAACGGATGCAATTTTCTTGTCACCCGTTGCTCATTAAGAGCTCATAATTTTTAAAATTATTTAGATTTCTTTGCCTTTTATTATCCCGCTTCTGTTAGTAATTTTGTGTCAATTTTAATAACGTTTTGGCTATTTGACTTATTCACTCATTTTGTCGCTTCGGCTTGTAAATAAATAAATAAATTCGTTGTGTAGCATGAACAGTTGCTCTTCGATAACGAGCAAATGGAAGATGGACACGCCCAGCGACATGGACCTAGAATCTCTGTTGGGCGTCAGTTTCAAGAAGAAGGAGAAGGCCGAAGCGTTTGCCGCTTCGGACGAAAAGGTAGGCGCCGTGGAGACGGACGTTGCGAATGCCATCTCTTCGAACGACGACGACAAAGACACGATAGTCAACGAGCTGGACGAGTTCCTGAAGGAGGTCGTGGAGACCGTCAAGAACACCGTCCTCAGCTGCAGGACGGTGGAGGTGGAGCAGGGCGTCATAGGTGAATGGAAGAATAAGGGCAGGAGGACGGAGGGCGCGAGCAACGTAAATGTGATAAACGACAAACCCCAATGTGATAACTTAGCTGAAATTATTAATAGCGAATTAAAAGATGAATTGAGCAACGTTAGTCTAGATAGCAACGAGAAATGTAGTACTAGTGCTACGGAAATTAGCGATGCTAGCAAACCTTTATCGAATTGTATAGACGGGGGCGGTACGGCCGCTTCCAGTACCGTACAAATAACAGAGCCTGTCGAGGACGAAACCAAAAAGGTAAATTTCATTCATAGTGAGAATGGTGCTAGAGAAGATGATGATTTGCATTTATTTAATTCATATAATTATTGGTACATTAGTCCCGATATGCCCTTAGACCCCAGTATTATTGCAGGCGACCAGTCACCTAACTTGGAAAATTGTTTTGGCGACGTAGGGGTAAGTAAACGTGGGTTTCATTTTTATTTATTTTGCCGGCAAGTACATGGCCTTAATATCGAACGTTGATAACCGTAAAATTTTATTTTTCATTGCCAAAATAGTAATTTTAAAGTTCGAGTACTGAAAAGTCGCCATTTTGGATCCTTGATTAACATTTTGATAAAACTTTATTTTCCGGTATGTAAATGCAATATTTTCTAATTTGATCCTAACAAATAAATACAAGATTTCAAAAAGTCCATTTAGATGAACTTAATAAGATTTTTAATGTTAAAAATTTTGGATGCACTTGCTAAATAATTTTGTAAGCCCTTTTGCCGAAATCGGTGAATATTTTAAGAAAAAGTACGCTTGCAATTTGTGATTATTAAGAAATATCTGTTTATACTAAACATTTGTAGGGGAAAATATTTAAAAATTTCTTGAAATTGCACGCAGAAGATAATACAGCTTGTTCCGCCGTCGGCCATTTTGGTTCCTAAGTAGTGCAGTGAATTGTATCCACATATGCCAGTAACTACAAACAATTATTTTCAAGGATCCAAATGTGACCAATACATTTACGGAACTGATTTCTCAAAAATTCATAATTTTTCTGATCTATATGGCAGTAAATTTTTAGGGGCACGTATGTTGCACACAAGACCTATTAGGGTATTTTCTGAATTCTGGTTGCGATTTGCTTCACTTAGATTAAAAAAATATATATTTGGAAATATAATATACAGCAAGCTTGTTCCGAAAGTGTTGTTCTATCTTTCTCTTGATCATAAATTTCATTGTCACTTTTTTTTGCTTTTTTCATAACCCCCTATTTTATTTCTTGCACATTCAGTAGTACCCAGTCAGCCCATAATTTTTGGTAGCTGTAAGTACATTTTTATAGTAGTTTATAGTTTTATTTGTCGTTAACGTTTTATTTTTCTCATTTTCCACACATAAATGTAAGTATTTCACCATTTCATTCTGTGGACGGCCTTCGCACTAACCGAGGTTAACAAAATGTTACGTTAATTAATATAAATGAAATTAGTTCGTTTCTCAGTAGGTTTTGTGAACTATACAAATTCAAATTTCCCTCCGTAACGCGCGCCCTCTTCCGGTAGATCTTATGGTTTCTTCATGGCAGCCATTTCCTCTTCCAATTTAGATCGGCCATTTTGAGTTTGCATTGCATCCGGTCATTTTCATTTTTACTGGCCATGTGGCCTGTGCTTGATGTGTTGGCCAGATTTTGTGAAATGATTCAATTCATTCAAGTTGAAATTTTCAAAATCGGAATAGGTTAAAATGGTTGATTTATTGTAAGTAATTTGGTAAATAATTTTTTAGAATTTATTAATTTGTGTGGTTCATAGCTCAAAAAAATTCAACTTAACTGAGAAACTGTTCGAAATTATAAGTATGTTGCATAAGTACGAAATACAATTTGGAATTAAATTATTACGGGATTAATTTGAGTCTGAAAATTGAATTTTTTGAAGAAATGTTTCGAATGATGATATTAGACGACGGTCTTCCGACACATACATGAGGCACATCATAACGTCAAACTGATTTAGTAGTTCACTTCTATATTTTTTGTATATTTTCGCCCCGCTGTGTGCTGAACAGGTTACGTTATTTATTTTAGTCGCATTTGGAAGACTTGTACTCGACCATCAATCTCAGTGATTCCCTCGAAGACACGAAGACGTTCAATGATGACTTGACCATGTCAATCGAAGACATGAGCCATGTGGGCAACAGTAAGTACTTTCATAGTAATCGGGACGTATACCAAATATGAGAACTTGAAATTACCAGTTTTGTTATTCGTTTGCGGTACTACGTCTATTTATACCGCTTGATCAAATTTTTGTTGATGGACTGTTATACAAGGTGTTTCATGAGTAACGACAAAAACTTGAAATAATTTTTACAGTTGGTAGTGTATCAATTTCAAATTTGTTGCCGATTGGTTTTTGGGATTGCCAAAATGAAAGGTTGTCACTTTTGAGCTGTCTCGTAAGGGACACATAATACAAGAAGCCTCACTTTTAAATGGCAGCGTTTCAAGAGACCTCATTTTGAGACTAATGTGGGACCTAAAAGGCTTCGTTTCTGAGATGCAGAGCATTGAATTTTATTTTTTAAGGAAAAACTGCAACCAACAAAAAAAATTGTGATGCATATTACGGCAAAAGATTTAGTATTTGAGAGCAAATAATTTGACACCGAAAATTATTACATATTAATTTCGGACGTGGAGATAGAGGGGTATCTATGAATCTTTATAAAAAATAGCCGAATTAAAATCTTGCAAACGTTTTGGAAAATTATGGAAGGGCATTTAATTTTACCCAAAAAGGGTCTGTAATAATTTGCCAATTATTTGCGGACTGTATTAATGTTCAAACTACTTAGGTGATGGAAGTAAACACACAAATTGTAGAAAACTTTTAATAATATACTTTCACAAACGTTATGCCTCTCCCATACTCCCGTTGCATGCTCTATCTTAGTCTGTGGCATACTTAATACTGAAGATCGTTTTGATCCAAGGGCGAAGGGTTAGCTTAGCGAGGGAATCATGGAGGGCAGCGTTGTCACATTTATTTAAACCTTAATTTAAATATAATTTGAACATGCCCCGACCTTGAAAGGGCTGACTTTCAAAACATACAAATTAAACAGTAATGGTTAAACAACAAATAAGTAAATACAAAATACAATCATTTAAACTTTATCATAACTATCTATGCGGACATATTTTTGCAAATGATCGTTTCACTAACCCACTTTGCGTTTTGATAGTCGCCACTGCGGCACATTATCACTACCGTGGTGTAAACACGTCACTCGGCCTAACTTCCAGTTCATTGGAGGAACGTTGTCTTCTTTAAGTAGAACTAAAGCGCCTTCCTTGAGCTCGCCTCTAGTCTGCTTCCACTTGCCTCGTTGCTGAAGTTCAGAAACATACTTTGCTCCATCTTTCCCATATATGTTGCTTCATGTGCTGAAGGTGTTTGTAAACACTCAAACGGTTGACAGGAACTTGTTTCACATCGACATCAGAGATGCAACTTGTTTGGTGTCCAAGTAGAAAGTGAGAAGGGGTTAAAGGGGAAAGGTCATGTGGACTAGAAGACAAAGGTGTCAGGGGGCGTGAATTTAATATAGCTTCGATTTCAGTTAACAAAGTGTAAAAGTGTTCAAAAGTAAATGTTTGGTTACCTGATACTCGCTTTAAATGATATTTCATGCTCTTTATCCCTGCTTCCCAAAGGCCGCCAAAGTGAGGAGACCGGGTGTGTCTGAATTGCCAATCAATGCCTTCATTGGCAAATGATGAAGTTAAGTCATTACCAAATTTATCAATAAACCTGTGAAGGTCGCTCAAGTCACTACTGGCTGCCACATAATTAGTAGCATTATCAGAAAAATACAAGATGGCTTACCTCGCCTTGCAATAAATCTGCGTAAAGAAAGAATGAATGCTTCCTTAGATAAATCGGTTACCAATTCTAAATGTACCGCTTTTGATAGGAAACAGACAAACAACGCTACGTATCCCTTCATTATTTTGGCACCACGTCCTGTTTTACTTTTTATTGAAAACGGTCCGGCGTAGTCCACACCGACTACATTAAAGGGATGAGTAGGACAAACTCGTTGTGCGGGTAAATTTCCCATTATTGGTGAAGGAATTCTTGGATTATATCTAAAGCATTTTACGCATTCACGTACAATTTTTTTTATCAAGTTTCTACCAGTAATTATCCAAAATTTTTCTTAGAGCAGCCATAAGATGTTGTGGCCCTGCATGAAACAATTTTATATGATAGTATTTAACTACTAATTTAGTGAGCGAATGCGTCTTGCATAAAATAAGAGGGTGCTTTTTATCATAATCAAATGTCGCATTGCTCAGACGTCCACCCACTCGTAGCATTCCGTTGTTATCGACGAAAGGATTTAAACTAAGCATTTTGCTTTTTGAACTCAATTTTCCGTGTTTAATTTGAAAATTTCGGTATGAAATGATTCATCCTGTGCTATTTGCACTAATTTATTAAAAGCTGAATCAATTTCCTTTACCGTTAAATGACCTACTTGTCGTTTATCGGGTTTGAGTTTACAATTTGACATAAATCTTAATATATAAGCCATAACGCGATTTAGAGTTGTAAAATCAGAATACCTTTCAAAAAGAAAACATTTTTCACGATTGGTAGCTAAAAATGTTAGCGTATTTTTCCTAACGTCTGGGAGATCTTTAATTTGACTAGGATTTTTAGGCCAAAAACTCTCATCGCATTCTAACCACTCGGGTCCATGCCACCAAATTTGAGCATTTTGTATATCCGAAGGTTTCATGCCTCTAGACAAAAGATCGGCTGGATTAAATTCGCTTGGTACGTGCTTCCAAACGTCAGATCCGGTTATGTCTTGGATTTCAGCTACACGATTGCTTACAAAAACCTTTAATTTATTAGGAGGAGACTTTAGCCATCCAAGTACGATGGTAGAGTCTGTCCAGAAAAATCTTTTAACATCAGTACACTTTAACGCTGTCGTAACTTTGTTTGCTAATCTAGCGGCTACTAAGGCTCCACACAGTTCTAATCGCGGTACGGTAACAGTTTTTAATGGGGCTACCTTGGTTTTAGCAGCCAATAATTCCACCCGAGTTTGACCAGTTACTGTGAATGATTTAACATAAATGCAAGCTCCGTACGCCTTTTCTGAAGCGTCGGAGAAAATGTGAAGCTCAAAGCTAGTTATTGGTTCACAAAACGCATACCTATTTATTTTTAAATTATTTAAAGTTTTCATATCGGTTTTAAAGTCATTCCATTTAGAAACAATATGCGTAGGCAAAGGATCATCCCATGATACCTTTTCAAGCCATAACATTTGAAGTAGAATTTTTATTTGAATTATACAAGGGCTAACTAATCCCAACGGATCGAAAATTTTAGAAGAGCCGGCTAAAATTACACGCTTAGTCACTTGATTAGAATCAGTTAAATCCTTGACATTATACATTAATTCATCGGAACTTGGACACCAAATAAGACCTAACGCTTTAGCTGTTCCACGCTCTCCGAATTCTACAATTTTAGAAAGCTTGTCATTTGTCGGAACCCAGTTTAAAATTTCGAATTCATTCGAATAGAATTTTCGCAAGTTAAAACATCCTTGGCTTAATATTTCAAAAATCAATTTAGAAATACGCGTAGCTTCTTCGATTGTATCCGCTCCGGTCAACAAATCGTCTACATAAAAATCCGTTTTTATTATATTAGCTATGTCAGGATATTTGTCACAATTTTCGTCTGCCAATTGAAAAAGACAGCGAATTGAAAGAAATGACGCTGCGGCTGTCCCATAGGTGACCGTATTTAATTCGTAAATTTCTAAAGGACTATGCGAATCGAAACGCCATATAATTCTCTGAAAAGGTCTATCTTCCTGTGATACTAAAACACACCGATACATTTTCGCGATATCTGCAGCAATAACAAATTTATGCCGCCTAAATCGTATTAAGATTGAAAACAAGTCTTCTTGGATAGTAGCACCCACCATTTGCAAATTGTTTAATGAGTACCCTGTAGAACTAGGCGCTGATGCGTCGAATACTACCCTGAGCGCTGTAGATAATGAATCTTCCCGGTACACTCCCGGTGACACATGTAATAGCTAATAGGTGCATTATTTGTATTGGTGACCTTGGACATATGCCCTAAGTGGATATATTCCTTCATGAACTCTGAATAAAGCTTTTATAATCAGGTCGCAAATCTAATTTTTTCTCTAAGCTTAAAAACCGCGTTTTTGCTTGTTCAAAAGATTCTCCTAACTTAGTAGGATTTTGTTTAAATGGTAGTTTTACTACAAATGCCCCGGTTTTATCACGCCTCACATTTTTTACAAAATGATTTTCGACGCAAGTTCTTCTTCTGTAAAAATCGATTGCGTAGGTGAGCATTCTTCAAGTTCCCAAAACTTGCGAAGATCACCCTGTATATCAAACACATCACTTCTAGCAAAATTGCAAACAATATTTTGACTTGAATTTCCTAGCGGACCGGATATCACCCATCCAAATCTCGTATTATGTAATACAGGTTGATTATTTCCGAGAAAAATTTTACCTTGGCATATAACGTTCCAAAATAAATCAGAACCTATCAAAATATCAATGCGTTGCGGCTTATCGAAGTAAGGATCCGCTAACTCAATGTCTTTTGGTATATTTATATTTGAAATATCAATTTTACAACTAGGCGTTCGTTATTTTCGGTAAAACAAAGCAAGTCATTCTCGTTGAGAAATTATTATGTCTTGAATGAATTTCAACCTCACACTTCTGAGTTATCTTTGACTGCGAATTATTAATGCCCTTAATAGAAAGATTTATTTTTTCTTTCGGAATTCCTAAACGATTACAAAGTTCATTTGTTACAAAGCTTGACTGTGAGCCGTTATCAAGGAGCGCGCGAATAACGTGTTTGTTTTTAAACTTGTCATAAATTTCTACATGAGCGGTGGATAACAAAACATTACTAACGTCGCTGCTTGCCGAATTAACTAAGGACTCTTGTGTTTTTATATTGCCTTGAACATTTACAGATGTGGAATCATCACTACTGTTATTTTTATCTACCGGTGCCCTATCTACATGCAATAATACATGATGTTTAGAATTACATTTTTTGCAAGTGGGACGACGACACGTTTTATTAAAATGTCCGGCGATAGACAATTAAGACACAACTTTATAGACATTATAGCTTCAGCGCGTTTAGCCACTGGTATATTCAAAAATTCTGAACAAGTCTGTATATAATGTTGACCTTTACAAAACAAGCATTTCGGAGCTTTTTCTTCGCCGTCTGTAGATACCAGTCCTCGCGATTCAAACCGTTTATTCAGTATTACGCTTGTCCGATTTATCATATCGGTTTTGTTCGAGAGTTTCAATATTTCCGCACGTTCTCGCAAAAAATGTTTTCAAGTCATCTAATGTGGCAATATCTTTATTTTTGACTTGTAAGTTTCCCATTCGCGAGCCGTGACACTGTCTAATTTTGTGCTAATCAGGTAAACAATAGGAATATCCCAACTTTCAATCGGTAATTCTAATTGACCTAATGCTCTCATATTTTTTGTCAAATTATCAAGCAATAAATGGATATTTTTTGACGACTCTTTAGACATAGGTTCAATATTGAAAATATTTTTGATATGATTTTGAACTAACATTTTATCATTATTATAGCGTTCTTTAAGTTGATCCCAAGCTAATTTGTAATTGGAAGCGGAAAATTCAATGCCTTTTATGAGCTGAGCAGGCTCGTGCGACAATGATGCTCTTAAATAATGAAAACGTTGTATATCACTAATTGCTTCATTATTATGAATAAGCGATTCATAAATATCTCTAAACTCAAGCCAATTTTGTAGCGAGCCATTGAACGTCGGCAAATTTATTGTCGGCAGCTTTACGCCTTGGAGTAAACCACCTGCATTTGAAATTTGACTACTCGTAACGGAATCTCGATCCCCTCACACTGAGTTGGTCAGCATTGTTCACCTGTTTATTTAAAATCTGTTTTGCCCCGCTAATGACGCGTAATAACTGTTTTCAAAATTTGCTCTTTCAGTGTATTGATTTTCCAACTCATTTTCTTGGCATAACATTTCAATTTGATCTTGAATATCAAAAATTTTTGTAAAACACTACCTTCAAAAGTATTAATACGACTTTCTAACTCTAGAATTTCAACATCTGTATGCTTATCTTTTGCTTGCAAGCTAACTAAATATTTATTAAAATTTGTCAAACTTTTTTTGATACCGCCTCTTTGCCTTACAAGGTTCTCCATTTTGCGGCTATCAGGTAAACAATAATATTTGGGTACAAATATAAAAAATATCAAATCAAATAAATATGTCGAAGCTATATTTCGCTCCGGAAAACAAGAACAGGAAATAATGTAAACTAGGATACCTACTCACTTTCTTAATACACACGTGCGTGCATCAAATACCTCAGGTCAGGATTTTCGTCTCTAGGTGCTCGGATCGGCGCTAACCAATGCTGCGTAGATGAACTGCGGTTTCTTCCGCCTATCTAGCCGGTCGCTGTGTTCCGCTGCAACTCCAAAGATTCTCCCAAAAATCGTAGGTCACTAGTTCTAATATGGCTCGTGGGACCATGTAATAATTTGCCAATTATTTGCGGACTGTATTAATGTTCAAACTACTTAGGTGATGGAAGTAAACACACAAATTGTAGAAAACTTTTAATAATATACTTTCACAAACGTTATGCCTCTCCCATACTCCCGTTGCATGCTCTATCTTAGTCTGTGGCATACTTAATACTGAAGATCGTTTTGATCCAAAGGCGAAGGGTTAGCTTAGCGCGGGAATCATGGAGGGCAGCGTTGTCACATTTATTTAAACCTTAATTTAAATATAATTTGAACAGGGTCTTCTTGTCCGAAATCAATAGAACGTTGCATTTTCAAGAAAAATTATTAGTAGTATTATAATTATCTGACAAAATTCAGTCAAAATTGGTTTTAATTAATGAAACGGAATCCAATTAGCTCCAGTATTTTGCATTCGTTTTTCATTATTTCGTTACAAACTGACAAAACTACATTTTCGTTCATTATAACCAATCACTACCGATAAAACACACTTCCCGAAGGTACAGTTAGATAAAATGCCTTTTTGTTATATCAAAATCGAACGAAAGGAATAGATAATAGAAAACTTTTAATGTACCCGCGGCGGTCTTGTCCTATAACCTAAAAAGACAAACCGGCGAACTATATTGTGGGAAAATATGTGCACCCGACAGATTCCTTTATTCAATAACTATAAAACGTTTAAAATTGATAAGACACTAAAAACTGAAGAACAGTTTAATATACAGGGTGTCCAGAAACTCTCCTGACAAACGAAGACCGGAGATTCCTCAGATAATTTTAAGACAATTTAACCCAATTCACCTAGTCCGAAAATGCTTCCTAAGCGAACTAGAGCTCTTTGAAGATGGCGCCTTGTAAATAGTTTTGTTTAAATACCTCCAGAACGAAAAATTTTCAAATCAATTTTTCTAGAAAACGGTGTATCCTAATGACTTAAAGTAAGAGTACCTTTTAGTACTAGAATACCTGAAAATTTAATCATCTAGTGTCACAAATGCTAAAAAGTTAAAGACAAAAAAGTTATGCGTTAAAATAACCGTTGACCTACCCAAAACGGACGCCTATGATCGGTACTAGAAATTCGCAATTGATGGAATCGATTCATCTCTGAAGGCTAAACAAGCATACCAGTTTTTGTTTTTCTAAGTAGAAGCGTTCTGGAGGTATTTAAACAAAACTATTTACAAGGCGCCATCTTCAAAGAGCTCTAGTTTCCTTAGGAAGTATTTTTGGACTAGGTGAATTAGGTTAAATTGTCTTAAAATTATCTGATTAATCTCCGGTCTTCGTTTGTCAGACGAGTTTCTGGACACCCTGTATAATAATTATTATTTTGGGGCTTTGTAAGGAAGATACAGGGTGTTAAATTTTGAAAAGAAAATTAGATTTTTTGGTATAATTACTAAAGGAATGAAGATATTTAAGCCATACTTGGTACACAGTGTAGTTAGTTAAGGTGTCATAAAATGTGAAAATATCAAGCACTTTGAACAACCAGTGGCGGAGATATGGGCAGTTCGTATCTTTAATTTAGTTGTATCGTCCTGTATAATATTTTTAAGTACACTAATAATGATTAAGTTATTTACCGACAGGAACAGTCAAATAACTGAAAAAAGTCAAATTTAGTATTATTACACATTTAAAAATATTATAAACTTTAACATTACATAGGGTGATACAACTTTTTTCCTACGAACTGCCCATATCTCCGTAACTGGTTGTTCAAAGTGCTTGATATTTTCACATTTTATGACACCTTAACTAACTACACTGTGTACCAAGTATGGCTTAAATATCTCCATTCCTTTAGTAATTACACCAAAAAATCTAATTTTTTCTTCAAAATTTAACACCCTGCATCTTCCTTGTAAAGCTCCAAAATTATAACTATTATACAGGGTGTTTCATAATATATGCGCAGGACTTCAGGATGTTATAGCTCGTCCAGAAATTTGAAAAAAAGTTTATATTAACTTACCCTCTAAAATGCACAATTTTCGAGATACAGGGTGTTGAAATTGTAAAAAAAATTCGTGTTTTGCGAATATCTCCGGAACCGTTTATCGTACAGAAAACAGTTTTTGTAAGCATTTACTACTCATAATGAGCTAAACTCTGTGCGAGAAAAAAAAAAATTTCAGTCATAATTGGTAAAGATTTTGAAGGGAAGTGGGTGGGCTCATAATGAGCTATGTTCTGTGCGATAAATTTTTTTTTCAAAGTCATAATTGGTGATGATATTGAGGGGAAAGTGGGTGTTTTTCTCCCCAACTTCTACGCCACAGGAAAAGGTACGGTTTTGAAACGCCCATTTGAACCGCCAATGTTATCTATTATCAATATAATCTACTTTTATGTTGAAAAACATGGTAAATTTTTAAATAAATTTTTACTTATTAAACAAAATTTATTTAATCGTTAGAACAAATAACAAAACCAAACGTTAATTTCATAGTTGCAAAATAAAAAAAAATCATACACAATTAAATTAATACTTGATAAAAAAATTATAATAAATTTATTAATATAAAAATTTTATTTCAATAAATTTAGCTTGTTTTTCTACATAAAAGTATCTTCTTCTCTAAAACCGTCAACTTTTGAGCTTATGAGCAAGAGTACATTTTTGTGTAGAAAACATTGGCGGTTCAAATGGGCGTCTCAAAACCGTACTTTTTCCAGTGGCGTAGAAGTTGGGGAGAAAAACACCCACTTCCCCCTCAATATCATCACCAATTATGACTGGAAAAAAAATTTCTTGCACAGAACATAGCTTATTATGAGTAGTAAATGCTTACAAAAGCTGTTTTCTGTATGATAAACGGTTCCGGAGATATTCGCAAAAAACGAATTTTTTTTTTACAATTTCAACACCCTGTATCTCGAAAATTGTGCATTTTAGAGGGTAAGTTAATACAAACTTTTTTTCAAATTTTTGGACGAGCTACCACATCCTGAAGTCCTGCGCATATATTATGAAACACCCTATATAATAAACTGTCATTATCATGTAAGTTCTATTTACCCGTTCTTCATTAAAAACTAAATGCCCTGTATAATAGATTTTTCAAATCTATGTGGAAAAACTGAAAATAATAAATTTTTTCACCGAAATTTGGTATACATCCCAAACAAAATTTGAAAACCAGTACAACTGCGAGGCTTCAGGGTTTGGAGACCACTTCAATGGTCTTTTAATTTAATCGTTACCTCGCTATACTATATCGTAGCAGATTTTCTTCTTGAAGTATTACGATATATTTTAAGGTCTCGTTTGCTACAAACACTAAAAAATAATGTATATCGCGATGTTACAAAATAATCGTGCGGATGTGATGGTAACGAACATTTTCAGGCATAAAGGTAGAGGAATCGGTAGTTGTCCACAAGGAACCCGAACAAGACGTCGTACCTCAGCTCCTGATAGACCACTTCATATCGATGACCGACCCCAACCAAGCAATGAACATAGACAACGAAATGACGTACCACTGCGCTTTCTCCTTGCCGGCCGTCGCCCTCACTTTAGGAAGCAACAACTGGCACCTGCTGAAAAACACCGTCGATTGCCTGGCCGGCGACATGCAGTACAAAGTGAGGAGGACGGTGGCCAGCTCCCTCCACGAACTCGCCCTGATCCTGGGGCCGGAGATAGCGACGAGTAACCTCACTCCGCTGTTTGACGGCTTCATAAAGGACCTGGACGAGGTCAGGATAGGCGTCCTGAAGCACCTGGCGCACTTTCTGAGACTGATCAGCCCGACGAAGAGGAACGTGTACCTGCCGAGACTGGCCGAGTTCCTGCAGACCGACAACGAATCCAACTGGCGCTTCAGGCAGGAGCTGGCAAAGCAGTTGCTACTGGCCGTAACGCTGTTCAAGCCGGCCGACACGGCCAAGCATATCGGCGTCATCGCTAGGGATCTGCTTTGCGACAAGGTGGCGGCGGTGCGGCAAGTGGCTTTGTCGTTGGTGAGTTTATTTTATTAGTTTTTTTTGTTTAATTGATTTTTACATTTAACAGCAAAGCGATGCGTAAACGGTAAAAAAAAAGACCAAATAATGTGTAGTAACATAATTTGATTAAAAAAATTCAATAAGAAAAAAGCGTGCATATAAAATAAATTTAGATGAAATCAGCATAAAATATAACTCGGGTTTTATTAGTCATTGTTCGAATTACTACTTTGCTTCATATTAATTTTAATTGCATGTAAATTCTGTGCATTTATAAATGTCCTGTAATTGCTTAAGTTTTGTGAGCAATATTTATTTTTATTATAACTTAATCGCCGCCTGACTGATCATAATCTCTAATACTGTTGAAATTAGTGCTGGCAAAAACCGGAAAAAAGTGAAACCGGGTTCCGTAAAAACCGATTTCAGATAAAACCGGTTGCCCGAATATTGGTGAAAACCGGATAATCAAATCCGGTTATTCGAATAATCGGTTAACCGAATAACCAGTTATTCGATTAATCGGTTAACCGAATAACCGGTTATTCGAATAATCGGTTAACCGAGTAACCGGTTATTCGAATAATCGGTTAACCGAATAATCGGTTAGATTGACATATGGGGTAAAAATTTTTTATGAAGATTTGGCTACTTAGGTAATTTGCTACACTTTTCAATGAAAATATTTTCAACGCTATACGACTTCCTGTTATACCAGAAGTAGGTAGTAACTTTTTTATTTTAAATGAAACGTCCTGTAATTTCTGCATTTTTGAATTCTATAGTAAACTTTAGTGTTACTTTATAATTATGTAACATTTCTCGTTTGGCATATACTCGTATTATCAAATATATCATAGCTAACTTTAAAAATTCATATTTCAGAAACAGTGAACGTGGGAATCTTTATTTTTAGGTCAAGCACGTTTGAATTTCCTCAACTTTGTCAATTAATTTTTTCATAGAAAGAAACCACCAAATAATCGGATAATCGATTATTCGGTGGTTTCTTTCTATGATGTTTGGTTCGAATGAACAGATTACAGTTATTGAATAATCGGTTATTTGAAGAATCGAAAAACCGATTTTCCGGTTTTTTAAAAGTCTGAATTGTCCGAAACCGATTAACTGAACTATCCAAAAAAACTATTTCAGTTGTCAGCACTAAAATCGGTTATTTGAAGAATCGAATAACCGGTTCTCGGGTTTTGTAAAAAACCGAAATATCCGAAACCGGTTAACCGAACTATCCAAAAAACCAATTTCGGTTGCCAGCACTAGTTTAAATAGTGACAAAAGAAACATCATTGGGAATATCTCAAATTTTATACACAATTCTAGGGTGTGAACTCGATTTATCCCATTGCATCTGGTGCAGGTGATACTTATTAAATAGTTCTTATTGACTAGAAATTAATCATACTTTTATTTAGTTGCGGTTTTTCAATAAATTATTTTTGAGACACGATTAACGACTGGCCTGGTTGTCATGAGTTTAATGTTTTAATGTTTCGAGAGATGACTCTATTTTCTGAAGTAGCTCTGAAGCTCTATGTTAATTGATTTATCAAAAAAACCTGTAAATAGCACTATTTTAATCAATTTTCCCTTTTTTTTTTAACGCGCAAACACTAATTTATGTCACATCAGGTTTTCAAGATACTCTAACCCAGGGGTCGGCAACCTATGACCCGCGGGTCACCGAGTGACCCATTTACTAATTTCAAGTGACCCACTTTATTTCCTAAAAAAAGTATAATATATAAAAATTAATTGTAAAACATAAACATGAAACGAATATTTTGAGAATAAAAAAAAATTTAAAATAAATACTTTGTTTTTGGGCTCACGTCAATCTTAAAAACTTTTTTTGCTTTTTGTTTGTTCATGGCAATATTTTTTTTTTAAATAATAATTATTTCACTTAGGTAACCGCTTAATAATTATTTAGCTGCCCTAACATGCGCTGCGCGCTGCAGGGTAATGGTGCAGATGTAAGGGACGCAATTGGCGCGGGGTGTATAGTTCTCTCAATTTTTTTATTGGTGGCCGTTATAGCTTGAGCAGGATAGACTCGAGATCCTACGTTTATGTTACCATCAAATGTGTCACTGGATTTTTTATACGTAAATACGTCATTAAATAATAAACGCAATGTACAAACTTTTTTCGCTGGTTCTATGGGTCGATTCATCACATTATCTTTACAGATAACGGAAATCATCAAGTACACATCGACTGAGCACGGACTGACGACGAATCTTTTAGTTACGTTGGCCGAACGTTTCGCTCACTCTAAAAAATGGAAGAGGAGGCAGACTTTTGCCCTCCTGTGCTCGGAACTCTTAAACGAGCAGGCCTTGCCGCCGGAACAGTTCGCCTCCGAGGTATTACCGCACCTGAACGATTTGAGCTGGGATCCCGTCGCCAACGTTAGGCTCGTGGTGGCGAGGTGTCTATCCAGACAGGTCATCTCGAATGGTGAGTTTGTAACTTGTCGCTTTTTTCCATTCCATTGTTTTATTGTTTTAAATAGTTAGGAATTGAAGACTTTTTTAAATTGTGCTGAAGCACTATTAAATGATAATCCCGATATTTATAGTCTTTCCAAAGTCGGTGGATCGTGAAATTTATCGGTAGGCGAATTTGTCCGAATCTATGGGTTATATGGGTGATTTAAAAGGAATTTAAATATTTGATGTCACTTTGTGAATAAGATGTTTTAAAATTTTTTCCTGATAATAAAGTAAAACTCGGGCGTCACAAAAATATTTATAATTATAATTTAATTCTATCACAGTTTATTATACAGTTCGTCGAGTGAAGGTTTCAGAGGGTGTGGCTAAAGCGCGGCTAAATGCGCAATGAACACCAATGAAATTCATATGTATACGACAAAGTGGGAAAAATTCTATTTCTTGACCAATCACCGTGCTCCTTGAGCGCGCGAATGTGCGAAATCTGGGACCTCGAGATTAAAGGAGCCGACGTGAAGACGCCGGACTGTATATAGACTGTGACTCTATCAAGATGATTGGCGGTTTTCGTTCGGATTAAATACCAAACTTAAGTGTGAATGTGTGACCGTTATAGTGACGGTGCTAGTAACCAATAGTAAATAGTGTGGAAAAACAAATTTTGTCAACTAAAAAATAACATTTTCTATCATTTTCATCGTGAAACTGCCATGGTAGATTATCAGAAGCTCAAAACAAATTTATTAACACCACATAATAATGAAAGGGGCAATAATATACGTAGTGTTTGCCAGTTTTGCAAATTGCGATTGTCAAAAGTTGAGATTTTCCCGCCATAAATAATTAAAACAGAAGTGACAAATTTATGCAAAAACCCGTGAATTTTGCGTCCATGAGGACAAGGCCTAAGTGTGATATTTGCGAAGTGCGCATCAGGTACGTGGTAGTGGGCAATCGCCGTCCATAAGGACGGCATTCTAATTTGTACAGGATGACACAGGTGGAACATATAAAGGAAAATGTTAATGTGCTAGGTTCAGCCGACGTCAACTTATTTTTGATAATTTTTTATGCTTTAACTCTTCTCAAGTGGCATGCTTAGATAATTATACTACCCGTATCTTCCGTACTCATTTCTGTGTGGTGAATTATTATCTATTATTTTCGATCTTGGGATAATACAAGATAAAAACTTTAAATTTTGAAATATTATTATTTTTATTATCTAACGTCTCGAAATTGGTAAAATATCACTGTTTTTCCTCTAAAAATCATGGATGTTATGTAATGCATTTATTTTTGTGATTTTTGTATCTGATTGCATTCAAATTTAGTGCGCCTATGAAATGTTGCTCCCCGCATGCTTCTCCCGTCGCGCTAGTCTACAAGCTAGCGATTAGTCACTCTCTACAATTTCGACCGCTGACTATAGCTTCGTTAATATTGACTTTTCGAGAAGATGTTACATGAACGTGATACCTTATTTTTTCAAGTAGTATCGTGCCCTAAAATTTCTTCACAGAGTTCTCGGTCACCCTGTATATATATATATACAGGGTGAACCTTAAATAAGTACAAATATTTTAACCAGCAGTATAGTTCACTGTGTAGAACACATAATTAATAAGTTTTTTTATAAAAAAAAATCAAATAAAAAAGTGTAATTTTAAATAAATTTTGTAATTTTTCTGTAGAAAACTTGTTGAGGACCGCTGACTTTCATACATTTATGAGTTATAGCGCTTCAGATTGAACGTGTAGTTCACAGTGTTACCAGTGTTACACAAATGTCTTTGCTTGAAGAAACTTTTAAATTGTTGTGTGATAATCATAGTTTTTCGTTATTATTCATAAAATAACTTAAGGGAATTTTATCTTGTGTCTTTTTCTAACAGTGTACAATGACATTTAACTTATGAAATGTGGATTACTGATTAAATAGTTAATTTTTTAACAATCAGGTAAGCTTGTGTGCACGTTTATGTATAATTTTGAAGATTGGGCATAGTAATATCACGTAATATCTTCCTAAATACTTTACGGTAGTATTTAGCTTGCGGAAATTCATTTTTAATCGTTTATAGTAAGGTCAGTTAAGCAGTTGAAATATATGTTAATATTGGTACTACATACCCAACTTTACTGTACTTATGCTTCAAACAAGTATTTTTAAAATAGAATTAACCCTATTACTTTACTATTACGTTAAGGGAAACGTAATATTTATACTAGAGAAGATATGGCAACCTGGCAACAAATCATATGGTTCATTAGGTTGGTTAAGCTAGCGGTCTTCAAAATGTGGGTATTTTTTTAACAAATTAATATCTCCGTAAATATTAGAAATTTTTAAAAATGGCTTTCACTAGACTGATCTATATGACGAACTACGCCAGCAGTTAAAATATTTGTACTTATTTAAGGTTCACCCTGTATATATATGTAACTATAATTTTATTCTATCTAAAATGTATCTAATTATTTAAGTATGTCTAAATCTTACTTGATCGTGGTACTGTGCATGTCGGGTAATCTTTACCCATCGTCTGGAGACAGGTAAAATGTACGTTCCGTAATTTTTATCCTTAATATTAAAACGATGTTCAAAGAAATTTTGGAACACGCCCCCGGAGCAAAGTGTGTGAATGGGCTTTTTGTTCTAATCTTTAGAACAAAAAATATTTTTAGATTTTGACGAAATCGTACAGAGACCCCTTTGACTTTGGAAAGCCTATCTATACCTTAGACAATTTTTTAAAAACTTATGATTTTATTATAATTTTTCATTTTATTACACTTATTTTATATTGTGTTTGCAATCGACTAAATACATTCCTTAGTTTATATGTGAATAAATAAATTAAAATGATTATAACATACAATGCGATTCACAGTGAAGACACTTTTGTATAAGGCAGACTATGAACGTCCCTTTAAACCATATGCTTGCGTATTCGCTGTCTGCAGGTGGTTCATGTTGGTTTAATTTTCAGAGTACTTTACTGACCCGCGCAACGAACAGTACGAGGGATTGGAGAAGGTGCTCAGGAGACTGCAAGCGGACAAAGACCGGGACGTGCGGCAATCCGCCGAAGTGGATCCGTCCACCCCGCCCAACTATTGAAACGTGTTTGTTTTTATTCCTGTTTCACATTACCAGGCTCAGCCGCGTTTTACTCAAAGACGAGGCAACGACGAGACCGTTACTTAACGCGCGAACTAGTTTTTAAGTTTAAAATTTTCAAACCGCGCAAATTATTTTTTTCCCTTTTATTGTTTTTTTTTTTGTGTTGAAAATATCTGCTTTGTTTTTGAGAGAAGTGGCTGAGTTACCAAATACTGTTATGATTCCTAAATTTTATTCCTCTTTTATTGATTTTATTGAAATTGTTTTAGATTTTTGTTTTTTTTTCTTTTTGAAAGTGCTTGAAAGATTTTGTGAAATTTGTTGTACTTTTTATTGTAATGTTTAAGTTGTAATATATGTATTAAAGTTTAAAATGAATTAAAATATTTGTGTAATTTTATAATTGTTTCTTTTTATATTGCCAGATCTTTGAATTATAGTGTGTTTTCATTTATTGGGAAAATGTTCCTAACATTTCAACAAAAAATTCTTGTATTAAATGAATTTGTTAAAATGGGAAATTTTTTCGACAAAAAACGAAGCACAAAATCAAACAAAAAATTGCCGGCATTTCCTTAATATTTAATTCAACTTGTAAATTTTTCGTCCCATACCAGAGAAGAATTTTTTGTCGGATTTTTTATTGAAAATCGACAAAAAACTGAGCAAAAAATTTGTACGGAGGGAGGGAGGGAAATTTTTTACGACAAAAAACGGAGCAAAAAATCGAACAAAAAATTTCCGACATTTTCTTAATATTTAATTCAACTTGTAAATTTTTCGTCCCATACCAGAGAAGAATTTTTTGTCGGATTTTTTATTGAAAATCGACAAAAAACGGAGCAAAAAACTTGTACGGAGGGAGGGAGGGAAATTTTTTACGACAAAAAACGGAGCAAAAAATCGAACAAAAAATTTCCGACATTTTCTTAATATTTAATTCAACTTGTAAATTTTTCGTCACGTACGAGAGAATAATTTTTTGTCGGATTTTTTATTGAAAATCAACAAATAACGGAGCAAAAAATTTGTACGGAGGGAGGGAGGGAAATTTTTTATGACAAAAAACGGAGCAAAAAATTTCCGACATTTTCTTAATATTTAATTCAACTTGTAAATTTCTCGTCCGGTAGGAGAGAGGAATTTTTTGTCGGATTTTTTATTGAAAATCGACAAAAAACGGAGCAAAAAATTTGTACGGAGGGAGGGAGGGAAATTTTTTACGACAAAAAACGGAGCAAAAAATCGAACAAAAAATTTCCGACATTTTCTTAATATTTAATTCAACTTGTAAATTTTTCGTCCCATACCAGAGAAGAATTTTTTGTCGGATTTTTTATTGAAAATCGACAAAAAACGGAGCAAAAAATTTGTACGGAGGGAGGGAGGGAAATCTTTTATGACAAAAAACGGAGCAAAAAATCGAAAAAAAAATTACATATCCTTAATATTTAAATCAACTTTGTAAAATGAATGTGTTGAAGGTAGGTAATGAACAAATTATATGTGCAAAAAGAAACTATATGAATACGATGATAGTTGAAGGTGTAGAAGTGTGTGTTGCGGGTAGGTAAAAGTTAAAATGATGTGTGTTGGGAAATGGACCTCGTTGTATCATCGACGACATCCTGACGAATCAGGAAATTCTTCTCACCCATCAAGGGGGGACTGGGGAGCCTGAAGTGCCACAAACACAATGACAGAAAGAGGTCGTTTGAGATTAAGTCACGAAGGAATGTGTGTATTAGCTCTTTAGCGTTACCCAGGGTGCACCATGAGGAGAGGAGCTAATTTTGCACCCCAAAATGTATTATGTACTTATTTCCACACCACCTTGCGGTACAATACACGGCGCGTTTTTTTTATAGTGGTGTCCCCAGTAGGCCTAATCCACTTTGTGAAATGGATGTGTTGAAGGTAGATAAAGAACAAATTATATGTGCAAAAAGAAAATATACGAATCGATGATAGTTGAAGGTGTAGAAGTGTGTGTGTGTTAAGGGTAGGTAAATGTTAAATTGATGTGTGTTGTAGTTGCAAAATGGAACTCCTTGTATCACCGGCGACATCTGACGGATCAGGAGTTACTTCTCACCCATCAGGGGGGAGCCTGAGGTGCCACAAACACGATGATAGAGGTATATGTGTGTGTGTGTGTGTGTGTTGAGGGTAGGTAAAAGTTAAAATGATGTGTGTTGTAATTGCAAAGTGAACCTCCTTGTATCACCGGCGACACCTGACGAATCAGGAGTTACTTCTCACCCATCAGGGGGGAATGGGGAGCCTGAGGTGCCACAAACACGACGATTCAAAGAGGTGTAGAAGTGTGTGTGTGTGTTGAGAGTAGGTAAAAGTCAAATAGATGTTTGTATGTGTGTTGAGAGTACGTAAAGGTCAAATAGATATGTGCTGTGACGATAGGTCAAGGTACTTGTGTGTGTGTGTGTGTATTGAAATTGTCAAAGTGAAAATTGTGTGTTGAGAGTAGGTAAAGATGAAATTGGTGTTTGAAGTTACGTCACGATAAGTTAATATGGGCTGAACCTGTCAAAGTGAAAATTATGTGTGGAGAGTAGGTAAAGATGAAATGGTGTTTTGAAATTATGACACGATTAAGTTGGTATGGGCTGAGATTAGATGAAGATGAAGTGCTCATATTAGCTCTTTAGCGTTATCCAGGGTGCACCACGAGGAGGCGAGCTACTTTTGCACCCCACTGAAACAGGAAGCTCCCAGATCATAGACATTTATACGGGTTGACAGCAATAATTGTAATATCTGCATTTAATAGCGCTCCTGAAATTTTAGCTATATTCAAAAATTTATTTATAACTTAAAAAATTATAAATTATCAGTGATGAAAAATATTACTGATATAATGTACCCTATATTTATCCAAATGAAGAAGTTTTTTCTTTACATATTAATTTACTAAATCATTTAACCTATGATCATTAAGTGCAAACTAATAAATCAGTTTTGTTAGGATTACATATGTCAAACGAAAAAACCCAAATGGTGAAGACACATTTTATATAATGCAACAGAAGTGATTCAAGATGTTATGTATGGAAAATATGTATTTTAAATTTATATTGCAATATTGTAATTGTAGGATTTGCTTATTTGTGTAAAAACGCAGTATGAAGACAGACATACCAATACTATGCATGAAATGTATAATGCATCCATCGAGAATTAAAATGAAAATTTTAAAAGATGGTATTAATTAGACTATTTTCCTGTTGTCCAAATAGCTTAATGGTTATCAAGCAGGATGAGGGTTCCTATTGTGAAAACACGACTGCTCTCTATTTTAATTCTTAACTATTCTAATAATCTAACAATATATTACAAACAACGCAATTTTTCTGTTTGTAGATGATACTTGAAAATTGAATCTATTTATTTAATTTGAAAATCTAGATAGAATAAAATAAATATTACTAAGTGCTTAGCTTGCTTTAATATTAAGTTAAAAATTGTATTTTTAATGTGTAATTTTCAATGTGTTTTGTTTTAATTTATTGTAACGTTATATTATTTATGTAACGCATTTGCATTTCTAGAGCCCTGAAGATGGCTTAAATATAAGCAAACGTAGGCAATATGTAAAAATTGGTTTTTCTACTTGAAATTGACCTATCACCAGACCAAGAAACAACATCAATGAAAATCTAGAGTTCAGATATTTAAAATTTTAAGATAGTACATATAGATAGAAATACTAAAATTATTTATGTGCGAGGATTCAAATAGATGTGTAAATGCAAATTCATATATGACTACATATGCAATTAAAAGTACTTACATTATTAGCTTGATTAGTTCCTAATAGAAAACAATTTCCGAGGACTCCTTCACGTGTAAATCCCACGTTGACTGCAGAATGTCGCTACTTTGGATCGACAAGAACACTTTTTTCTCGTCCAACGATCTGTGAGGAACACTTGTTAAGTTTGAATAGCTCTGGCGCGACACACACAGATTACTGAAGTACGCGTTGAAGTTTTTTCATTTATCAAAGGTGCAGATCAGCAGAATGACCTGTTCTTTATTAACGATTCATGTTTGTATCTTTATCAATTATCGAAGGTGCAGATCAGCAGTATGACCTGTTCTATCGAAGGGGCAGATCAACAGTATGACCTGTTCTTTTATTAATGATTCCAGTCTGTATTTTTTCAATTATCGAAGGTGCAGATCAGCAGTATGACCCGTTCTTTTATTAAATATTCACATTTGTATTTTTATCAATTATCGAAGGGGCAGATCAACAGCATGACCTGTTCTTTTATTAATGAATCCAGTCTGCATTTTTTCAATTATCGAAGATGCAGATCAGCAGTATGACCTGTTATTTTATTAATGATTCCAGTCTGTATTTTTTCAATTGTCGAAGGTGCAGATCAACAGTATGACCCGTTCTTTTATTAAAGATTCATAGCATAATACTTTCTTTCATCCCTCTCTTTATACATTCAACCATAGCAAATCAGCAATGTCATTCACTCCATTCGTTGATAAAATTTTTACACTAGATGTATTTAAAATACCATATTATGTACTCATTTCGGCCACCACCTTTTGGTGGGAGTACACGTATGCTGTTTTTTTTTTTTTTTTTTTTTTTTATGGTGGTTCCCCAATAGGCCTAATCCACCTGTGAAATGTGTACATGATGAGGGCAGGTAAAAATCAAATTGATGTGTGCTATAGTTATAAAATGGTCTAAAGAAGTATGTTTGTATTGATGAGATGAGACGAGACAGATGAGATATACGAGTAGATAAGCTACAAACACAATGATAGGTTAAGGTAAATGTGTGTGTTGAAGATAGGTAAAGGTTAAATTGATGTGTACTAGACAAATGGAACACGATGATAGGTGTCAATGTATAGAAGTGTGTGTTGAGAGTAGGTAAAGGTCAAATAGAGTGTGTTGTAGTTGGGAAGGAGTCAAAGTCGTATCACGATGATAGGTGTCAAAGTATAGAAGTGTGTGTTGAGAGTAGGTAAAGTTCAAATAGAGTGTGTTGTAGTTGGGAAAGAGGCAAAGCCGTATCACGATGATAGGTGTCAAAGTATAGCAGTGTGGGTGTGTGTTGAGAGTAAGTAAGGTGAAATAGTGTGTTGTAGTTAGAAAAGAGTCAAAGTCGTATCACCGGCAGCATCCTAACGAAGCTGAGTTCGCCAGGACTGTCTTTCTCGATGCGAGCCTAGACAAGCTACAAACACGATGATAGGTGTCAAAGTATAGAAGTGTGTGTGTTGAGAGTAAGTAAGGTGAAATAGTGTGTTATAGTTAGAAAAGAGTCAAAGTCGTATCACCGGCAGCATCCTAACGAAGCTGAGTTCGCCAGGACTGTCTTTCTCGATGCGAGCCTAGACAAGCTACAAACACGATGATAGGTGTCAAAGTATAGAAGTGTGTGTGTGTTAAGAGTAAGTAAGGTGAAATAGTGTGTTGTAGTTAGAAAAGAGTCAAAGTCGTATCACCGGCAGCATCCTAACAAAGCTGAGTTCGCCAGGACTGTCTTTCTCGATGCGAGCCTAGACAAGCTACAAACACGATGATAGGTGTCAAAGTATAGAAGTGTGTGTGTGTGTTGAGAGTAAGTAAGGTGAAATAGTGTGTTGTAGTTAGAAAAGAGTCAAAGTTGTATCACCGGCAGCATCCTAACAAAGCTGAGTTCGCCAGGACTGTCTTTCTCGATGCGAGCCTAGACAAGCTACAAACACGATGATAGGTGTCAAAGTATAGAAGTGTGTGTGTTGAGAGTAAGTAAGGTGAAATAGTATGTTGTAGTTAGAAAAGAGTCAAAGTCGTATCACCGGCAGCATCCTAACGAAGCTGAGTTCGCCAGGACTGTCTTTCTCGATGCGAGCCTAGACAAGCTACAAACACGATGATAGGTGTCAAAGTATAGAAGTGTGTGTGTGTGTGTGTTTAGAGTAAGTAAGGTGAAATAGTGTGTTGTAGTTAGAAAAGAGTCAAAGTCGTATCACCGGCAGCATCCTAACGAAGCTGAGTTCGCCAGGACTGTCTTTCTCGATGCGAGCCTAGACAAGCTACAAACACGATGATAGGTGTCAAAGTATAGAAGTGTGTGTGTGTGTGATGAGAGTAAGTAAGGTGAAATAGTGTGTTGTAGTTAGAAAAGAGTCAAAGTCGTATCACCGGCAGCATCCTAACGAAGCTGAGTTCGCCAGGACTGTCTTTCTCGATGCGAGCCTAGACAAGCTACAAACACGATGATAGGTGTCAAAGTATAGAAGTGTGTGTGTTTGTATTGAGAGTAGGTAAAAGTCAAATAGATGTTTGTATGTGTGTTGAGAGTACGTAAAGGTCAAATAGATGTGTGCTGTGACAATAGGTCAAGGTACTGGTGTGTGTGTGTGTGTGTGTATTGAGGCTGTCAAAGTGAAAATTATATGTTGAGAGTAGGTAAAGATGAAATGGTGTTTTGAAATTATGTCACGATGAAGTTGGTATGGGCCGAGATTAGATTAAGATGAAGTATTTGTATTAGCTCTTTAGCGTAATCCAGGGTGCACCACGAGGAGGCGAGCTACTTTTGCACCCCACTGAAACGGGAAGCTCCCAGATCATAGACATTTATACGGGTTGAGAGCAAATGTAATATCTGCATTTAATAGCGCTTCCTGAAAATTTAGCTGTATTCAAAAGTTATTTATAACTGAAAAACTAATAAAGTCTCAGTGATGAAAACACTTACGGATATAATGTCCCCTATATGTATCCAAATGAACAAGTGTTTTCTTTACATATTAATTTACTAAATCAGTTAACCAATGATCATTAAGTGCAAACTAATAAATCAGTTTTGTTAGGATTGCATATGTCAAACGAAAAAACCCAAATGGTGAAGACACATTTTATATAATGCAACAGAAGTGATTCAAGATGTTATGTATGGAAAATATTTTAAATTTATATTGCAATATTGTAATTGTAGGATTTGCTTATTTGTGTAAAAACGCAGTATGAAGACAGGCATACGAATACAATGCATGAAATGTATAATGCATCCATCGAGAATTAAAATGAAAATTTTAAAAGATGGTATTAATTAGACTATTTTCCTGTTGTCCAAATAGCTTAATGGTTATCAAGCAGGATGAGGGTTCCAATTGTCAAAACACGACTGCTCTCTATTTTAATTCTTAACTATTCTAATAATCTAACAATATATTACAAACAACGCAATTTTTCTGTTTGTAGATGATACTTGAAAATTGAATCTATTTATTTAATTTGAAAATCTAGATAGAATAAAATAAATATTACTAAGTGTAAATTGTATTTTTAATGTGCAATTTTCAATGTGTTTTGTTTTAATTTATTGTAATGTTATATTATTTATGTAACGCATTTGCATTTCTAGAGCCCTGAAGATGGCTTAAATATAAGCGAAACATAGGCAATATGTAAAAAATTGGTTTTTCTACTTGAAATTGACCTATCACCAGACCAAGAAACAACATCAATGAAAATCTAGAGTTCAGATATTTAAAATTTTAAGATAGTACATATAGATAGAAATACGAAATTATTTATGTGCGAGGATTCAAATAGATGTGTAAATGCAAATTCATATATGACTACATATGCAATTAAAAGTACTTACATTATTAGCTTGATTAAGTTCCTAATAGAAAACAATTTCCGAGGACTCCTTCACGTGTAAATCCCACGTTGACTGCAGAATGTCGCTACTCTGGATCGACAGGAACACTTTTTTCTCGTCCAACGATCTGTGAGGAACACTTGTTAAGTTTGAATAGCTCTGCGCGACACACACAGATTACTGAAGTACTAGCGACACAAATTGCCCTTTTCCCACTTTTTCACTATCACTTTGTTTTAAAATACTGCACGAAATTTTATTTTTCGAAATTTATTTTTCCATTTTTGGCAGATGAGTAGCAAGCTTGAAATGAATTATGGAATTATGTTGTATTTTTTCATTTATCAAAGGTGCAGATCAGCAGAATGACCTGTTCTTTATTAACGATTCATATTTGTATCTTTATCAATTATCGAAGGAGCAGATCAACAGTATGACCTGTTCCTTTATTAATGAATCCAGTCTGCATTTTTTCAATTATCGAAGATGCAGATCAGCAGTATGACCTGTTATTTTACTAATGATTCCAGTCTGTATTTTTTCAATTAGCGAAGGTGCAGATCAGCAGTATGACCCGTTCTTTTATTAAAAATTTACGTTTGAATTTTTATCAATTATCGAAGGGGCAGATCAACAGTATGACCTGTTCTTTTATTAATGATTCCAGTCTGTATTTTTTCAATTATCGAAGGTGCAGATCAGCAGTATGACCTCTTCTTTTATTAATGATTCCAGTCTGTATTTTTTCAATTAGCGAAGGTGCAGATCAGCAGTATGACCCGTTCTTTTATTAAAGATTCATAGCATCATACTTTCTTTCATCCCTCTCTTTATACATTCAACCATAGCAAATCAGCAATGTCATTCACTCCATTCGTTGATAAAATTTGTACACTTTGATGTATTTAAAATACCATATTATGTACTCATTTCCACACCACCTTGCGGTAGAGTACACGGCGCGTTTTTTTTTATGGTGGTATCCCCAATAGGCCTAATCCACCTGTGAAATGTGTACATGATGAGGGCAGGTAAAAATCAAATTGATGTGTGCTATAGTTATAAAATGGTCTAAAGAAGTATGTTTGTATTGATGAGATGAGACGAGACAGATGAGATATACGAGTAGATAAGCTACAAACACAATGATAGGTTAAGAAAGGTTAAATTGATGTGTACTAGACAAATGGAACACGATGATAGGTGTCAATGTATAGAAGTGTGTGTTTTGAGAGTAGGTAAAGTTCAAATAGAGTGTGTTGTAGTTGGTAATGAGTCAAAGTATTATCACGATGATAGGTGTCAAAGTATAGAAGTGTGTGTTGAGAGTAGGTAAAGTTCAAATAGAGTGTGTTGTAGTTGGGAAAGAGGCAAAGCCGTATCACGATGATAGGTGTCAAAGTATAGCAGTGTGGGTGTGTGTTGAGAGTAAGTAAGGTGAAATAGTGTGTTGTAGTTAGAAAAGAGTCAAAGTCGTATCACCGGCAGCATCCTAACGAAGCTGAGTTCGCCAGGACTGTCTTTCTCGATGCGAGCCTAGACAAGCTACAAACACGATGATAGGTGTCAAAGTATAGAAGTGTGTGTGTGTGTTGATAGTAAGTAAGGTGAAATAGTGTGTTGTAGTTAGAAAAGAGTCAAAGTCGTATCACCGGCAGCATCCTAACGAAGCTGAGTTCGCCAGGACTGTCTTTCTCGATGCGAGCCTAGACAAGCTACAAACACGATGATAGGTGTCAAAGTGTAGAAGTGTGTGTGTGTGTGTTGAGAGTAAGTAAGGTGAAATAGTGTGTTGTAGTTAGAAAAGAGTCAAAGTCGTATCACCGGCAGCATCCTAACGAAGCTGAGTTCGCCAGGACTGTCTTTCTCGATGCGAGCCTAGACAAGCTACAAACACGATGATAGGTGTCAAAGTATAGAAGTGTGTGTGTGTGTGTGTTGAGAGTAAGTAAGGTGAAATAGTGTGTTGTAGTTAGAAAAGAGTCAAAGTCGTATCACCGGCAGCATCCTAACGAAGATGAGTTCGCCAGGACTGTCTTTCTCGATGCGAGCCTAGACAAGCTACAAACACGATGATAGGTGTCAAAGTATAGAAGTGTGTGTGTGTGTGTGTGTTGAGAGTAAGTAAGGTGAAATAGTGTGTTGTAGTTAGAAAAGAGTCAAAGTCGTATCACCGGCAGCATCCTAACGAAGCTGAGTTCGCCAGGACTGTCTTTCTCGATGCGAGCCTAGACAAGCTACAAACACGATGATAGGTGTCAAAGTATAGAAGTGTGTGTGTTTGTATTGAGAGTAGGTAAAAGAAAATAGATGTTTGTATGTGTGTTGAGAGTACGTAAAGGTCAAATAGATGTGTGCTGTGACGATAGGTCAAGGTACTTGTGTGTGTGTGTGTGTGTATTGAAATTGTCAAAGTGAAAATTGTGTGTTGAGAGTAGGTAAAGATGAAATTGGTGTTTGAAGTTACGTCACGATAAGTTAATATGGGCTGGACCTGTCAAAGTGAAAATTATGTGTGGAGAGTAGGTAAAGATGAAATGGTGTTTTGAAATTATGTCACGATGAAGTTGGTATGGGCCGAGATTAGATTAAGATGAAGTATTTGTATTAGCTCTTTAGCGTAATCCAGGGTGCACCACGAGGAGGCGAGCTACTTTTGCACCTCACTGGAACAGGATGCTCCCAGATCATAGACATTTATACGGGTTGATAGAAATAGTAATATCTGAATTTAATAGCGCTTCCAGAAATTTTATATATATTAAAAAATTTATTTATAACTGAAAAACTAATAAAGTCTCAGTGATGAAAACACTTACGGATATAATGTCCCCTATATGTATCCAAATGAACAAGTGTTTTCTTTACATATTAATTTACTAAATCAGTTAACCAATGATCATTAAGTGCAAACTAATAAATCAGTTTTGTTAGGATTGCATATGTCAAACGAAAAAACCCAAATGGTGAAGACACATTTGATATAATGCAACAGAAGTGATTCAAGATGGTATGTATGGAAAATATTTTAAATTTATATTGCAATATTGTAATTGTAGGATTTGCTTATTTGTGTAAAAACGCAGTATGAAGACAGGCATACGAATACAATGCATGAAATGTATAATGCATCCATCGAGAATTAAAATGAAAATTTTAAAAGATGGTATTAATTAGACTATTTTCCTGTTGTCCAAATAGCTTAATGGTTATCAAGCAGGATGAGGGTTCCTATTGTGAAAACACGACTGCTCTCTATTTTAATTCTTAACTATTCTAATAATCTAACAATATATTACAAACAACGCAATTTTTCTGTTTGTAGATGATACTTGAAAATTTAATCTATTTATTTAATTTGAAAATCTATATAGAATAAAATAAATATTACTAAGTGTAAATTGTATTTTTAATGTGTAATTTTCAATGTGTTTTGTTTTAATTTATTGTAATGTTATCTTATTTACGTAACGCATTTGCATTTCTAGAGCCCTGAAGATGGCTTAAATATAAGCGAAACATAGGCAATATGTAAAAATTGGTTTTTCTACTTGAAATTGACCTATCACCAGACCAAGAAACAACATCAATGAAAATCTAGAGTTCAGATATTTAAAATTTTAAGATAGTACATATAGATAGAAATACGAAATTATTTATATGCGAGGATTCAAATAGATGTGTAAATGCAAATTCATATATGACTACATATGCAATTAAAAGTACTTACATTATTAGCTTGATTAGTTCCTAACAGAAAACAATTTACGAGGACTCCTTCACGTTTACAACCAACGATGACTGCAGAATGTAGCTACTCTGGATCGACAGGAACACTATTTTCTCGTCCAACGATCTGTGGGGAACACTTGTTAAGTTTGAATAGCTCTGCGCGGCACACACAGATTACTGAAGTACTAGCGACACAAAGTGCCCTTTATCCCACTTTTTCACTATCACTTTGTTTTAAAATACTTCGTGCTAAATTTTATTTTTCGGAAATTTATTTTCCCATTTTTGGCAGACGAGTAGGAAGCTTGGAATGAATTATGGAATTGTGTTGTATTTTTTCATTTATCAAAGGTGCAGATCAGCAGAATGACCTGTTCTTTATTAACGATTCATGTTTGTATCTTTATCAATTATATGAAGGTGCAGATCAGCAGTATAACCTGTTCTATCGAAGGGGCAGATCAACAGTATGACCTGTTCTTTTATTAATGATTCCAGTCTGTATTTTTTCAATTATCGAAGATGCAGATCAGCAGTATGACCTGTTATTTTACTAATGATTCCAGTCTGTATTTTTTCAATTATCGAAGGTACAGATCAGCAGTATGACCCGTTCTTTTATTTAAAATTCGCATTTGTATTTTTATCAATTATCGAAGGGGCAGATCAACAGCATGACCTGTTCTTTTATTAATGAATCCAGTCTGCATTTTTTCAATTATCGAAGATGCAGATCAGCAGTATGGCCTGTTATTTTACTAATGATTCCAGTCTGTATTTTTTCAATTATCGAAGGTACAGATCAGCAGTATGACCCGTTCTTTTATTTAAAATTCGCATTTGTATTTTTATCAATTATCGAAGGGGCAGATCAACAGCATGACCTGTTCTTTTATTAATGAATCCAGTCTGCATTTTTTCAATTATCGAAGATGCAGATCAGCAGTATGACCTGTTATTTTACTAATGATTCCAGTCTGTATTTTTTCAATTATCGAAGGTACAGATCAGCAGTATGACCCGTTCTTTTATTTAAAATTCACGTTTGTATTTTTATCAATTATCGAAGGGGCAGATCAGCAGTATGACCTGTTATTTTATTAATGATTCCAGTCTGTATTTTTTCAATTGTCGAAGGTGCAGATCAACAGTATGACCCGTTCTTTTATTAAAGATTCATAGCATCATACTTTCTTTCATCCCTCTCTTTATACATTCAACCATAGCAAATCAGCAATGTCATTCACTCCATTCGTTGATAAAATTTGTACACTAGATGTATTTAAAATACCATATTATGTACTCATTTCCACACCACCTTGCGGTAGAGTACACGGCGCGTTTTTTTTATGGTGGTATCCCCAATAGGCCTAATCCACCTGTGAAATGTGTACATGATGAGGGCAGGTAAAAATCAAATTGATGTGTGCTATAGTTATAAAATGGTCTAAAGAAGTATGTTTGTATTGATGAGATGAGACGAGACAGATGAGATATACGAGTAGATAAGCTACAAACACAATGATAGGTTAAGGTAAATGTGTGTGTGTTGAAGATAGGTAAAGGTTAAATTGATGTGTACTAGACAAATGGAACACGATGATAGGTGTCAATGTATAGAAGTGTGTGTGTTGAGAGTAGTGTGTGTTGAGAGTAAGTAAGGTGAAATAGTGTGTTGTAGTTAGAAAAGAGTCAAAGTCGTATCACCGGCAGCATCCTAACGAAGCTGAGTTCGCCAGGACTGTCTTTCTCGATGCGAGCCTAGACAAGCTACAAACACGATGATAGGTGTCACAGTATAGAAGTGTGTGTGTGTGTGTGTTGAGAGTAAGTAAGGTGAAATAGTGTGTTGTAGTTAGAAAAGAGTCAAAGTCGAATCACCGGCAGCATCCTAACGAAGCTGAGTTCGCCAGGACTGTCTTTCTCGATGCGAGCCTAGACAAGCTACAAACACGATGATAGGTGTCAAAGTATAGAAGTGTGTGTGTGTGTGTGTGTGTGTTGAGAGTAAGTAAGGTGAAATAGTGTGTTGTAGTTAGAAAAGAGTCAAAGTCGTATCACCGGCAGCATCCTAACGAAGCTGAGTTCGCCAGGACTGTCTTTCTCGATGCGAGCCTAGACAAGCTACAAACACGATGATAGGTGTCAAAGTATAGACGTGTGTGTGTGTGTTGAGAGTAAGTAAGGTGAAATAGTGTATTGTAGTTAGAAAAGAGTCAAAGTCGTATCACCGGCAGCATCCTAACGAAGCTGAGTTCGCCAGGACTGTCTTTCTCGATGCGAGCCTAGACAAGCTACAAACACGATGATAGGTGTCAAAGTATAGAAGTGTGTGTGTGTGTGTTGAGAGTAAGTAAGGTGAAATAGTGTGTTGTAGTTAGAAAAGAGTCAAAGTCGTATCACCGGCAGCATCCTAACGAAGCTGAGTTCGCCAGGACTGTCTTTCTCGATGCGAGCCTAGACAAGCTACAAACACGATGATAGGTGTCAAAGTATAGAAGTGTATGTGTGTGTGTGTTGAGAGTAAGTAAGGTGAAATAGTGTGTTGTAGTTAGAAAAGAGTCAAAGTCGTATCACCGGCAGCATCCTAACGAAGCTGAGTTCGCCAGGACTGTCTTTCTCGATGCGAGCCTAGACAAGCTACAAACACGATGATAGGTGTCAAAGTATAGAAGTGTGTGTGTGTGTGTGGAGAGTAAGTAAGGTGAAATAGTGTGTTGTAGTTAGAAAAGAGTCAAAGTCGTATCACCGGCAGCATCCTAACGAAGCTGAGTTCGCCAGGACTGTCTTTCTCGATGCGAGCCTAGACAAGCTACAAACACGATGATAGGTGTCAAAGTATAGAAGTGTGTGTGTGTGTGTTGAGAGTAAGTAAGGTGAAATAGTGTGTTGTAGTTAGAAAAGAGTCAAAGTCGTATCACCGGCAGCATCCTAACGAAGCTGAGTTCGCCAGGACTGTCTTTCTCGATGCGAGCCTAGACAAGCTACAAACACGATGATAGGTGTCAAAGTATAGAAGTGTGTGTGTTTGTATTGAGAGTAGGTAAAAGTCAAATAGATGTTTGTATGTGTGTTGAGAGTACGTAAAGGTCAAATAGATGTGTGCTGTGACAATAGGTCAAGGTACTGGTGTATGTGTGTGTATTGAGGCTGTCAAAGTGAAAATTATATGTTGAGAGTAGGTAAAGATGAAATGGTGTTTTGAAATTATGTCACGATTAAGTTGGTATGGGCCGAGATTAGATTAAGATGAAGTATTTGTATTAGCTCTTTAGCGTAATCCAGGGTGCACCACGAGGAGGCGAGCTACTTTGCACCCCACTGAAACGGGAAGCTCCCAGATCATAGACATTTATACGGGTTGAGAGCAATTGTAATATCTGCATTTAATAGCGCTTCCTGAAATTTTAGCTATATTCAAAAAGTTATTTATAACTGAAAAACTAATAAAGTCTCAGTGATGAAAACACTTACGGATATAATGTCCCCTATATGTATCCAAATGAACAAGTGTTTTCTTTACATATTAATTTACTAAATCAGTTAACCAATGATCATTAAGTGCAAACTAATAAATCAGTTTTGTTAGGATTCCATATGTCAAAAAAAAACCCAAATGGTGATGACACATTTGATATAATGCAACAGAAGTGATTCAAGATGTTATGTATGGAAAATATTTTAAATTTATATTGCAATATTGTAATTGTAGGATTTGCTTATTTGTGTAAAAACGCAGTATGAAGACAGATACGAATACAATGCATGAAATGTATAATGCATCCATCGAGAATTAAAATGAAAATTTTAAAAGATGGTATTAATTAGACTATTTTCCTGTTGTCCAAATAGCTTAATGGTTATCAAGCAGGATGAGGGTTCTTATTGTGAAAACACGACTGCTCTCTATTTTAATTCTTAACTATTCTAATAATCTAACAATATATTACAAACAACGCAATTTTTCTGTTTGTAGATGATACTTGAAAATTTAATCTATTTATTTAATTTGAAAATCTAGATAGAATAAAATAAATATTACTAAGTGTAAATTGTATTTTTAATGTGTAATTTTCAATGTGTTTTGTTTTAATTTATTGTAATGTTATATTATTTATGTAACGCATTTGCATTTCTAGAGCCCTGAAGATGGCTTAAATATAAGCCAAAACATAGGCAATATGTAAAAAATTGGTTTTTCTACTTGAAATTGACCTATCACCAGACCAAGAAACAACATCAATGAAAATCTAGAGTTCAGATATTTAAAATTTTAAGATAGTACATATAGATAGAAATACGAAATTATTTATGTGCGAGGATTGGAAATAGATGTGTAAATGCAAATTCATATATGACTACATATGCAATTAAAAGTACTTACATTATTAGCTTGATTAGTTCCTAATAGAAAACAATTTCCGAGGACTCCTTCACGTGTAAATCCCACGTTGACTGCAGAATGTCGCTACTCTGGATCGACAAGAACACTTTTTCTCGTCAACGATCTGTGAGGAACACTTGTTAAGTTTGAATAGCTCTGCGCGACACGCACAGATTACTGAAGTACTAGCGACACAAATTGCCCTTTTTCCCACTTTTTCACTATCACTTTGTTTTAAAATACTTCGTGCACGAAATTTTATTTTTCGGAAATTTATTTTTCCATTTTTGGCAGATGAGGAGCAAGCTTGAAATGAATTATGGAATTATTGTATTTTTTCATTTATCAAAGGTGCAGATCAGCAGAATGACCTGTTCTTTATTAACGATTCATATTTGTATCTTTATCAATTATCGAAGGGGCAGATCAACAGTATGACCTGTTCCTTTATTAATGAATCCAGTCTGCATTTTTTCAATTATCCAAGGTGCAGATCAGCAGTATGACCTGTTATTTTATTAATGATTCCAGTCTGTATTTTTTCAATTAGCGAAGGTGCAGATCAGCAGTATGACCCGTTCTTTTATTAAAAATTTACGTTTGAATTTTTATCAATTATCGAAGGGGCAGATCAACAGTATGACCTGTTCTTTTATTAATGATTCCAGTCTGTATTTTTTCAATTGTCGAAGGTGCAGATCAACAGTATGACCCGTTCTTTTATTAAAAATTTACGTTTGAATTTTTATCAATTATCGAAGGGGCAGATCAACAGTATGACCTGTTCTTTTATTAATGATTCCAGTCTGTATTTTTTCAATTATCGAAGGTGCAGATGAACAGTATGACCCGTTCTTTTATTAAAAAAAAAATCACGTTTGTATTTTTATCAATTATCGAAGGCGCAGATCAGCAGTTTGACCGGTTCTTTTATTAAAAATTCACGTTTGTATTTTTATCAATTATCGAAGGTTTATCCCATTAGTTTTATATTTTATAATTATTAATAGTATTATACAACATAAAACTTTGAACATCAATCAAATTTATATGGAAGCTACCTTACCGTTAGAAATACTATTTTCTCACATTATGTCATAAAATTTAATATATATTATATATTTTACCTTATTGTGAAATTGCCAACCTCTGCCACAGAATAGGTTGGCGCTGGGCTTAAGGTGCAAAGTCAATCAACGATGTGCACTAGTCGTAAACACGTACGTACTTATTTTTATATATCTTTATCATTGCAGTTTGCTTTTTGCACTGTTAGGTTCATGTAGTCTATTTAAAAATATAATCCAATTGCAACACTGATAGCCCGCTTGTATGTAAATATAAGCAACAGTGTAAATGCAGTTGGAAAAATTAACAATTATTTATAAATACATGGTACTCTTGAAAAACTGACCCCTGCATAAAGTTATACCTTATCTAAATGAAAGTATTTAAGTTGAAGTTAGTTAAAGGTATTAGAAAAGATTTTGATTCAAGTGAAACATTTATAAAGAATTTTGGATATTCCTAAACGAATTTGATGTTAAAAATGGCGTAGCTTGATAAAATTTACAAAAACTTATAATAGCTGGAATATTTTCAAAAAACTAACATTTAAAACTTGGAAAATTGTAAGTTTATTGAAAATATTTGATTACATTAATTAATTTTTAATTTAAATTGAAAATAAAAAAAAATAAGTTCAAATTGAAAAAAAAACTACCTTAAATCCGATTTAACAAATTTTTAAAAAAGCTCCACATTAAGTTATTTCAAGAATTTGTTGTTGTACCGCTACTGTAATATCTAAAAATACATACCATAAAACTCATTACATAGACATAATGATGAATGGAACATTAAAATTTAATTTTCAAGGTCTCTTTCAAATTTTTTTCTACCGCAACAATCCACAAAAAAGATTGACGGTTTTTATTTCAAATCTGAGTGCCAGTGGGTCTTAAAATTGGTGTGACCAAAATTTAAAAAATAAACAGGGTGTCTTCGAATAGGTGAAACGACTTTTGTAAGAAACAAAGTTTTGGCATTTAAAAATGGCCTTGTGGGATTCAGCTCTGATTATTTAAGAAACAAAATATGTCATAATTTCAAATCCATAAAATCTAGTAAGCCTTGGAAATTTGGAAAAAACTTTTTTTCCAGCGGTAAAGTGTTTGTATGAGATACGACAGATTGAGAAATATACAAAATTTCAATATCCTAAGCCTACTTTGATTTTTTGCTCGACTACTCGAAAAAATCACAAATCCTCTGTTTGGATTTTTAGGGGTTGAAAATTTAATTTCCATTGTGAAATTTTGCTCCAGAGAAGAGTTATTGAAGCTCGATCATTGAAAGAAAAAACTTTTACATCGGCCAAGAAATAAAGCTTTGCGTATAATTAATTTTACAAATTTACCATAAGATTCAGATAACAAAAAAACACTGGACTCCACTCAAAAAAGTGTCTGAAGAACGTATCAATCATTTTTGTTCAACATTACAAACAACCAAGTTACAGACATTTATCGAAAAGTGGAAAATTTGAAATTTGTTTATTACCCGACAACAAAAGACGGTAGGTCATTTTGGTATTGACCATCTCTTAAAAAAAAAGAGATCGAGAGTGGAGGGAGAGCCATTTTTTCAATCTCCTATTATAGTTAACGAGATAGTCTATAAAAACATCGAAATTTGCCTTGTACAGGGTGATTTTTTTGTCATAGGAAACATGTTTCTCTTGTAAACGGCTGAAACAAAGTGAATGCTACTAAACAAAGTTTATTTAGGTTGATTAAAACTTGAAATTAACGTAGATAAGGAAACCATAACCAAACGATGCTGGACATCTTGACGCTCAAATTTATTTATTTATTTTTTTCTTATAAGCATACCATGTTTTTACAGATATTGAAAGAACTTTTCTTTCAAGCTCCTTTTTCTCATTTATAACAATTCCAAAAGATACACAGACCACTTATTGTGTAACTGGAATACTTTGTTTACCAATCAATTCCTTGCAAAAGCAGTGGATAGTGTTCTAATTTTGTATTATTTTTTTTTATAGGAAATAAAATATACCGAAGCTTTTGAAGAAAACGAGTAAGGTATATGGCAGCACTATAAAAATAATTGTTGCCTTAACAACAAATATCCCATAAAAAAGCAATAATGAAGCGTATAGATGCAAAAGCAGACATTTGACATTTTTACCAAAAATTAGTTAGCTATGGATATCATACGTAAAAATTGCCAGGAATATGATTTTCTGACCCTCAGGACCATAAACAAACATTTGAAGCCGTTATAGGCGTGTTAACTCTGGTCTTAAATGCAAAAGTAGACATTTGCACACACGAGTTATATGCAAAAGCAGACGTTTGCCTTTGCACAAATCAGGTGGCGGTTTTCAGATCACGTGATGTTCCGATTTCGGATTTTATGTTCCTTGGCCTCCACGCATTTGCGTTGCGCTGTTCGTACAATAATACAATAATAATCGTTTTTTATTGCAATTCCACATTTTATTACCATAGTGGTATTTTTATCAATATTATAGAGATGCAGAACATGATATTTTGCAGTTCAGTTAGATGCAAAAGCAGACATTTGCAAGACTCAGATGCAAAACCAGACACGTGTCAATTTTTCAGTAAAATATCTTTTTAGAAAAAAATGTAATATTTTTGGATAAAGCACGAATTTTATTATTAATATGGCAATTTTTTGTTAAAACTGCAAGTTGATTCATTAGCTTATAAGATCTTGGAAGATTTTTTGTGATTTACTCAAAACTACTTATGCGTCAAATGTCTGCTTTTGCATCTATACGCTTCTAATAATAAATACTACAAAAAGTTAATAACTACATCAATTAAGAAAACTAGAAAAAAATTTAAAATCTACTTTATTAGATGTTCGATATAAGCATTATTAGTACTTATACATAGATTGTAGCGCTTTCTTACTTCAAAAGAGGAGATCCTTTTTTTAAATATAGGCCGATATTCAATTCATTTCAAAATCAACTGTAATTTAAAAAAAATATATTTCATATGAATTAAGAAAGCGGTACAATTTTGATGCGAATATTAATGGTGCATATATCGAGCATCTATTAAAACATATTCTTCAAATTTAGTTAAGTTTCCCTATCAATGTACTTAATTCTTTTGTTACAATGTTAATTACGCCTTGCTTTAAGGAATGTTTGTTATTAAGCGAATAATTTTTATACTGTTGCATTACCCATTTATTTTGTTCAAAGGTTACTTTATTTGTGATGACAATAAAACATAATTAAAACACTGCCTACTGTTTTTGCAAAGGTCCATCTGATCTAAATTGAAGATTGGTGTGGTAAACAAAAAATTTCAGTTATACAATAACTTGTCAGTAACACAAAATAATTTGGAAAAAAGCTTGAATCAAAAAGTTCTTTCAGTAGGTATCTGTAAAAAAAATGGTATGCTTCTCAGAAAAAAAAAATTAAAGCATCACAATGCTCAGCATCTTTTAGGTATTGTTTCATTATCTACATTAATTTTAAGTCTTAGTCGGCCTAAGTAAACTTTGTTTGGCAACTATTACTTTGCTTCAGCCGTTTGCAAGGAAAATGCATTTCCCATGATAACAGAACCGACTAAAAGTGTCCCCATTTAACTGTTTCCCTATCTCTTATAGTTTCCAAAATACCACTACATGCACCAAAATGGTCCACATTGTATGTAATGCTGAGACTGTTAATTAATATGAACGCTAATACTGTTAAACATAGTGTTCTGGGGATGTTTTTTGAATTTTTTGTGCTTTATGTCGATTCTAGCCATTTTTTGGTTCTTAACGAAGCGTTTGAAGAAAACAAGTGCGGTACCTTGCAACAATATAAATGTAATTATTGACTTAATAACAAATATCCCATAAACGAGCAATAATAATAAACTACAAAAAAATTAACTACATCAGTTCAGAAAATTTCCGAAATTTAAAATCTGCTTTATTAGATGTTCGACGTAAGCATTATTAGTATCTATCTAGTAGATTGTAGCGCTTTCTTATTTCAAATAAAGATACTTTTTTTAAATATAGGCCAATATTCAATTTATTTCAAAATCAACTATATTTTAAAAAAGTAATTTCATATGAATTAAGAAAGCGGTACAATTTATGTGCGGATATTAATGGTGCATATATCGAGCATCTATTAAAACAGATTTTTCAATTTTAATTAAGTTTTCCTAATCGATGTAGTTAATTTTTTTACAGTGTTAATTTTATTGCTTTATGGAATGTTTGTTATTAAGTGAATAATTGTTATAATGTTGCGTAAACTTTAGTATATACGTATTGTGGCTATATAGAGAACTTCAGTAGAAGGAGCACGATTTTGCAGTTTGAGAAAAAATGTTAAAAAAAACGTGGGCCTCACCTAAGATTTTCAAATTGGCATGTTTAAATTTCCAGAAACATTTTTTTTTTCATAAACTAGACATAATTCTACCGATAGGTTTCAGATGTTATTAAAAATTTTTAAGTTTTGTTAAAGTTACAGCAATTTGAAAATTAAAATTGTATTTATGATACATTATAAAAATTTCAAAATGCTATAAATTCTACAAATATAGTTATTTTTTAATAAAACTTGAAATGTAACCGTAAAATTACATCTAGTTTATGGAAAAAAATGTTTCTCGAAATTTAAAGAAGCCATTTTGAAAATTTTAGGTGAGGTCCACGTTTTTTCAACTTTTTTTCGCAAACTGTAAAATCGTTCTTCTACCAAAGTTCTCTATATGGCCACAGTACATATACCCTAAAGTTTGGTTTGGGTCTGGCTATTGAGATATGGCATACCCAGGGCCGCGTCGACTATGTGGCGAATGTGTGCAAAACACAGGCGGCCAAGTCAAGGGGAGGCAAAACAGCTAGACCAGACACTTGACTAACCGTCTTTCTCTTCTCTAACACCACCGCTGCTCGAAGTGATGATCTTTTTATGACACATGTTTAAAATGTCATGCAAGTATATTATATATGTCTAATATCGAAATTAAATATAATTATTAGCATTTATTTAATTTTAATTTTATTTATTACCTTACCTATGTATCAATTTTTAGCTAAAGGGGGTAAGGAGTGACGATTTTTTAAATGTTAAATTTTACTTAAAATATTAAAAAGGGGCGGCAAATTATAGTTTGCACACGGGCGGCCGAATAGCTTGGCGTGGCCCTGGGCATACCTGAAATCTCACCTGCCGCCACTGTATTATAATCAAACGAAATTAAAACACTGTCTACTGTTTTTGCAAGGTCCATCTGATCTAAACTGAAGGTTGGCGTGGTAAACAAAAAATTCTGTAGCTTTTAAACCGTCAGAAAAAGTTATATGGAAAAAAGCTTGAAAGGACAAATTCTTTCAATACCTATCAATAAAAAAAATAGTATGCTTGTGAGAAAAAAAATATAGAAGTGTCAGGATGCCCAGCGTTGTTTGTGTATTGTTTCATTATCTACGTTAACTTCAAGTCTTAGTCAGCCCAAACAAACTTTTGTTTGGCAACACTAAATTTTCTTCAGCCATTCACAAAAAAAAACGCATTTCCCATGATACAAAAACCCTCCACCTGCTCCGTGTCGGTTCTTATATGGGACACCCTTATATACAATGTGGACCATTTTGGTGATGCATGTATTGGTATCTTTAAAACCAAAAGAAAAATGGTTAAATGGTGAAAGTTTTAGTCAGTTCTGTTGCTAACTTAATGGCACTTGCAGAACGGTCCTAGCTCTTCAGGTTTTTAAGTTATTTTGGAAAAAAATATAAATCTGGCATGGTCAAATATCGTCGTGACTTTTTTATTTATAGAAGTTTTTAAAATCTGAAAACACGTATTCACGACAAGCTTGTTCGAGGAGTTTCTCTGTATATTTGGTTTTTTATTGCAAAGTTTTGGTTGGAAAAACCATTATCCACTTTTTTGTTTTTCTTATGGGCATCGAAACGTCGCAATAAAAATCTAAACATACAGAGAAATTCCTCAAAAAACAATTGCTGCGAAAGTGTTTTCAGATTTTAAAAATTCCTCTAAATAAAAAAATTAGACGATGTTCGAAAATGCAAGATTTACTTTTTTCAAAATAATTCAAAAACCTGAAGAGCTAGGATCGGTCTGCAAGCGCCATTAAGTTAGCAACAGAACCATCTAAAACACTCCCCATTTAACCGTTTCCGTATCTCTTAAAGTCTCCAAGATATACCACTAGATGCATCATGGAAATGGTTCACAGTATATCTGTATGTAATAATTAATATGGACTGCTAAACGTATACTTTCTCTTGCGACGTTTTTCGAATTTTTTGTATTTTGTGCTGATTCTAACCATGAAATTTATTTCCCGGCCCTAATGAGTACGATATGTCTGCTGGTTACGTCTGTTTCCAGCAACATGATGCACTTCTGAATTTTTGCCTCGACGTAAAAAAAATTACTAATTAATAAAGTTTTCCCACATCGCTGCATAGGCAGCAGAGAGCTGCTCGAATAGCTATTTTCGTAACTTAATCACACTATATTCTTTTGTTGTGGGGTTTATCTCAAAAGCAAAGTGTGTGTGAGTAGACCAAAGTCTATCAAAGGTTTTAAAAAATTTATAGGAGAAACTTAGAACTTTAATCTGTCTGAGGCAAAATAAACTTGTAAGCGAAACGATCACTAGTTACATGTTTAGATGTTAAAACAAATATGCATTAAATAAATAGCTTGATTTACATGTATATATAAGAAAACCCTAAGAAAATAATCATGTAGCTTACCGGTATGCTCTCCTCCTAGTTCAGCTGCAACGGCGACCATAGTATAGCTGCATCCCATCCCATTCTACCTGCAAAAAAAATATTACTTAGAAACATTTTTTCAAATAAATTACATTTTAGCCAATATCGAAAGAATTTTGTAGGCACAAATATAAAATATGATATATTTATACCACACACCTGAACGACAGAATACCTAAATGTAGGTATGTTGAACTTTTCACTAGTGTTTAAATTTTGTAAAGTATTTTATTGAATTAATTAACTTTGGGAGCAAATAATTCACAATCAAAACTGAAAACTACTGAAAAAGGGCAGTTTCTTGCTTGCACCCCCTGCGAAACAAAAAATGGACTAGCCCATGCAGCTTAACAATCAGCCTTGATGACTTGATTTTTTATTAAAATACAGAATCAGGTACCTGGGCTATGATGATTTGATTTCTTTTTTAAATTCATACGTATGATTTGAAAAGAAATTTCCGAATAAATTATTTATACGCTAGTCAAAATTAGAATATAAGTTTAAATACAAATTCTGATTTATTTACACCACGCACCTACTCGACAGAATTACCTATGTTGAATTTCCCACTATACGCGGGTTTCAAATTTTGAATTTTCGAGTTTCAAATTAACTTTTACATGGCAAACATTAACAATCAAAACTGAAAACTACTGTATTTCCTGGAAAACTTCTATAGAACATAATACAACATACAAATTCTAATGATTGTGAACTACCAAATTTTGTACGCTACGCTATGAGACTTTGATTTGATAACAAATTACAAAATGATGATCATCAAACTTACCCACATAATCAAATATCACTGGCATGTGCATTTTCTATTATTTTCATCTATAATATGCGTATATGAATGAGAAAATCACTAAATAATATGCAAAGAAGCAGACACACACCACTCACCGATTTCTTTGCTTACCGAAATAATAGAATATAAGGATTATAAGGTGACCGAAATGAGCCAATCAAAAGTTAGGACGCGTTGGCTTCCCGGTTCATCCAAAGCCTTCTACACGTTTGCCTAAAAAAATGCGTTTTTTGAAATCAAAACTTAAGTTGAAGTTAACCAATTTAGAATTTCATTTTCGTAATATTTTTAAATAGAAGCTTGGATTATTGCCGCTAGAGTTCAATTTAGCGGGTTATCAGCTAATTTCAAATCAATTTCGAATTACTACGTATAATAATAGGCGAGCTAATAGAATTTTCCTACCGTTCGTATAAATATACAGCTTGTTAATTAGATGCAATGGCTAATAAAACTGGAAACGTTTCATAGACAAAATTTGTAAATGTTGTTACAAATACCTGTAATTTGGGATCTTTTATCTCACATAGGTATTCTTGAGCGGGCTGTAAAGGACACCAACGACTTGAATTTTGAATCTGCACATAACCTTTCGAAAATTCGATACGAACCGCACTAATTTACTACAAAGCAAGGAGTTATAAATATTATGTTCACAATCATTAACTTTTTCACTACCACATGGCGTTAAATTATTGTGTTTACTGTGTTTAGCGCGTCCTGTCTCAGTGCCTCCTAAGTTTTCTCACTTGACGCTCCCGTTGTCCCCGTCAAGGCTAATGCGATCATTTCGAAAAAGACAAATTTTTATGAAATAATGTCAATGTTGATACCTAATCTTTGAAAATACATTAATGTTTAGGCATAATTGTATATCGTCAGTTACAGAATATAACAGAAAGAATACCTACTGAATTTCAAATTCTTAAACGTGACCGTGACGTCACAATTGTTTTGTTTATGTATATTCAACCACAGAGGACCTAATAATATATTAGGTCCTCGTGGTGCTAGGAGGACTGCTACCAGTGTTGCCAGAACCGACGAATAATCGTCAGATTCAACGATTTTCTTCCCAATCTAACGATCTCACGAATTAAGCAGCTATTCTAACGAATTTTTCAATTTATAAAATACAAATAAACAATTGGTTAAAATTTTACTAAATTTTTGTTAGCGAGCAGATAAGTACAAATATAATGTGCAAATTGTATGCTCCCTTAGCCTGATTGTGTGCCACTACATTTTACATAGTTTTTTATATGAAAACATTAATTTATAATTAAACAAATGTTTGCATAGAATTCTATGTAAAATTCTATATAAAATTGTGTCATACGGCTTAGACTGTAAGTTAATTTTGTTTTTTGTTTATTTTATATATTTTTTTTTGTTATTATTATTAGAAGTCTATATTTTGTTACCTACATACGCCTAATAAATTTTTAAAACAAAATTGAGAACTTATTTTTGAAGCACCTACCATGGATTACAGCTTATTAGCTTTGTTCGCAGATCAGTTTGGGACGGTTTCAAACGTCAGAGGCATGCAGACCAAAATTTCACACGCTAATTTTTCTCTGCGCATGCTTCTGACAATTGGAAACCGTCTGCGAACAAGCCCACATTATGATATATAAACGATGACGTCATTTGGCAATATAACGATTTCTAACGAATTTTTCTACCAAATATTTACGACTTACAGTACATAGGTACATAGCTTCTGGCAACACTGACTGCTCCATAGAACCACAAAACATATAACTAGCATAGAACCATAGACAAACAGAGGAGAACGATAAGTATAGATTATTGTTCTATGGATGATAAAAGCATTGAGTAAAAGAATGCTTGCTTGCTATTTAGAAATTAGGCGCGTTCAGCAATGGACAGCGCTGTTGCTTTGCTTATCACAGATTACTGAACAAATTGCTTAGTTGCATCGTTGCCATAAACAAATGCTTGGTAGCAACTCATCATACTCAATTAATGCTAAGTTGCTTACGATTAACAAAAGCCTTAGAATATAAAATTTTATATTCTAAGACAAAAGCACATAAAATAACCTAAAAATTTAAATGTTTGAATGCCAGTATTTATTTAAATCACAGATTCAAATATACATTTTTCACTATAGAAGACACAAATGAAATAATTATTTATTAAAGGTGTCACATAACAGCCTTCACCGCTTTGTCTATAGCATTTAAATTAATCTTATCAAGTTCCTAATAGTCACCCCAAAATGCATTCAGTTTACAGAACATATCAAATGTGTGGAACATATCGAATTCAATTCCATCATTTATTGATAGTAGGTTTTAATTTGATTAGTATACCTACTGTGGTTAATACTAAGCGGAAAATAGCGTTCAATAACTACCCCCTAGATAAAATATACTTAACTACCCTGTGTGCATGGTATTAAGCAAAGTCATCTTGCTTTATTCAGCGTTTTTCAAAAGTGCCCGACTGAACGTGAACGTACCCATGATTTTTAATTTTTCATTCTCAGATTACGGTCCGTAATATGTGTTTTTATTTTCTATAGGTTGTTCAGTTTGTCAATGTCGATATCTTTTTTATTTTTATATGGAATTTGAGATAACAGATATAAATAAAAGTAGATACATTTTACAAATAATAATAGAATTATTAATAATAATACGATAACTTACACTGCCTTAATACAAGTTTTATTGACTGAAATAAGTTGATAACAAGTTAATAAACACTCCGAAGGTCAAAATGTTGGATTACGTTTCTACTAATTACGTGATTATCGGAAGATTACGATTATGTAAAGCGGGAAACAGTGCGAAGCGAACAGTTTTTCCCGGAAAACAGATTGGAAAGTGCGGAAATGGGACCTCTCGTAGGCGCGATCGACGAGGGCACTTCAAGTGCAAGGTTTATTCTGTTTGAGGCTGGAACTACTAATGTCGTAGCTTCTCATCAGCAGGAATTGCCACAGATACATCCCCAAGAAGGGTGGGTAGAACAAGATCCATTAGAGATACTGAACGTAGTCAACATTTGCATTGAAGGTGCCATCGACAAACTTATAGCTTCAGGGGGCAGTGTGAACGATATAGTGGCAATAGGCGTAACAAATCAAAGGGAGTCTACAATAGTATGGGATAAAACTACCGGAGAACCTTTGTACAACTCTATCGTATGGCTAGACGTAAGAACTTCGTCAACTGTAGACCAACTTCTCGATGAGGTACCGAATAAATCTAGAAATAAAAATTACTTAAAGCCTCTATGCGGTTTGCCTTTGTCCCCTTACTTCAGTGCCGTTAAATTAAAATGGCTTCAAGATAATATTCCCAAAGTCAAAAAGACGATGGCGGCAGGCAACTGCTTGTTTGGAACTGTTGATACTTGGTTGATATGGAATTTGACCGGTGGGAAAAACGGTGGTATACATATTACAGATGTGTCAAATGCCTCAAGAACTATGCTAATGAATATCGAAACATTAAAGTGGGACCCCGTACTGATCAATTTCTTTAGCGTTCCCAATTCTGTTTTACCGGTCATTAAGTCCAGCTCGGAAGTGTACGGATATATCGCACAAGGTTCGCTGACAGGCGTCCCGTTAGCTGGGTGTCTTGGAGACCAACAGTCAGCTTTAGTTGGCCAACAGTGTCTTAATAGAGGACAGGTATTTAGCATTTTATTTAGTATTATATAGGATGTCCCATCGGGAACTGCGTTAGTCGCCTATCAAAAACTAATTGGAAGAATTTGAAAATTTCGAATTGATAAAAAAAACGGTCACAAGCAACAGACACTTAGCATTTCAGATACCAACCGATCTGTAGTCATTGTACTTCTCGCGCTGTTGCCACATTTTGTGATATTGACTTTGTTGAACTATTGATTAATGAGAAAATAGTTGGGTTAGCACCCATGATAAGGTTTTTTGTTCATTTTGATGTGTACTATCGTCTGTTAAATTTATAGCAGTCAAACCTCTAACACCCTGTAGATAGATAAAGCCAGTTGGTGTCGACTTCTGGTATAACTGAAAGTGCTGGAAAGTTATAGACATTTTAGTAGTATTCATCCCAGTAGCTTTACCAGATTGGCAAATTTTTAAATTTTTCGAATCGATATATTTCCAGATAACGATCGATGCCCGGAGGGACACTGTATATTGTTATTATTAATTTGCTTTATTTGTTAACGCGATTTGCTACACTGTTTACACATTATTTCTAGGCTAAAGCCACGTACGGAACGGGCTGTTTTCTCCTTTACAACACTGGTATCCTAAAAGTCCACAGCACAAAAGGCCTCATAACCACCGTTGCTTATAAACTTGGCCCCAAAGTTCCCGCCGTATACGCTCTAGAAGGTTCGGTCGCTATTGCCGGAGCCGCATTGAATTGGTTAAAAGACAAACTAACGATTCTTCCAAGTATTGGAGCAGCAGAAGAGATTTCAGAGAAAGCTACACAAATCGAGGGCGGCGAAGTATACTTTGTACCGGCATTTAGCGGGCTCTATGCGCCTTACTGGCACCAGGAAGCTAGGGGGTGGGTACATGTTGCTGTTGTAGAGATGAGAAATTATCGTTTTGTTTTTGTAGGGTGATTGTGGGGATTTCGGAGGATACCGAGGCTTGCCATATCGTTAGGGCCACTCTCGAAGCTGTGTGCTTCCAAGTGAGAGACATTTTAGAGGCGATGGATAAGGACTTTGGATCAAATTTAGCAACTTTACAGGTGAGTTCACCTGTGCACGGCTGCTCCGGTAATAATTAAAATTACTATCAACTTTAATCAAATTTATTTGCTTCTTTTAATAATTCTGTGTCGATATTAATTTGAATTTCATATAGAAAATCTTTTCCATGAATATACAGGGTGATTACCTATACCTATACGCAAAAACTTGGGAAATTATAACTAAGGACAAATAATGACAAATAGTGAAAAAAAAATGTAATAAAATATTTTTAGTTTCGGAAGTTTACAAAAATTTATCAGGTGGATTTTTTTGTTTATAAAAACTAAGTATTAAACATTTCCATACATATAAGTAATAAGTATTGATTGATGTCAGAATTGTTTCTTTTGCTTCATTTAGAAGCCAACTATAATTCAAGTTCTATAGAATTTTAAGAGCGAAACAGTATTTTCTACATAGACAAATAATTTTAGACTTTCAATAACTGAAAAATTTAGGGCGTAGCAAATAACAGGAATGTACCATGTCACCTGCAAACACTCAAAGGTACCGAAGTGAAACAAATATATGAAAGGAAGCGATCTAATCAACAAATTTTTAGGTAGAGAAATCTTTCAAAAAAAGTAGGCAAATGTTATTTTATTGTGACACTTATTGGTCAAATTTCAGTGATGCAAGATGATGTAAAAAATATTTGTGTTAAAAAGTGGACCTTTTATAAATTTGGAAGCAAAAATAAAAATAACAATGAGTGTTGCCAACTGTTAAAAATAGTTTCTGCTAAGTACAGATTTAAAATCCGCTAAAATTTGTATGCATCAACTTTGAGAACATTAATAAATTTGACAAAACAAGACAAAAGAGAAGTGAACTCTGCGTTAGATTTTCAAACTTAATATGTTTAAGAATGAAAACGATTAACTCAATTATGAAAATTTATAAATAAAATATGATGAATTTTTAAATTCTAAAATACAATTTCACATGATTTATAATTACCTCCAATCTGATACTAAATATAATTCTGTGTGCTGAAGAAGTTATACAGGGTGTCCCCGTTTTTTTGTTCCTAACATTATTAAACGATATTGAAAGATAGTAGGGATCTTCTATATATTTTGCTCTAAAACACCGCATTTTCATGATACAAGATATCCAATTTTTTTAAAATTATTTTCCTAATTATCGACGAAACAAATAGTATTTTGATGTGAAAGCATTCTTTAGCTAAATACAGTGGTGTGATTATAGGATTTAATTCATATTGAAATCCTCTAAACCTCTATAATAATAGTGTATCATAATGTTTACTCTGCAAATAATAAAATTTTGATTTATTTTCTGAAAATAGGTAGTCTAGATAGAGATCTGAATTCTCGTTTCTAGGGGTTTTCAACACTGCTGAGTCGAAGCAAAGACTCCCTTATTTTAAATTAAACATATTTTTTATTTCTTTTTCAGATTTGTGTTATTTTGCTTTCTACAATTTTTTTTTGTCTGATCATGACATTGTGAATTATTCAGTTTAATTGATTTAAAAAATGTTGTGGGAGTAATACTGAGAATACAATATCCAGAATTAGTATTGACATTCCACCGTTTTCTATTAACCAGAACGCTGTTCAAAATTTTATATTTTTAGGTAGACGGTGGAATGACGGCGAATTCTCACCTCATGCAACTTCAGGCTGACCTAGCCGGTGTGACGGTAATAAAACCATCGATGGCAGAAAGTACCGCACTAGGAGCAGCGATGGTTGCCGGGGCTGCCGTGGGTCACTGGGATTTGGACGGTCCGCCTTTAGATATCCCAGCGATTATATGGTCCCCGAAAATAAGCGACGACGAACGAGACGTTGCCTATACCAAGTGGAAAATGGCGGTGGATCGTTCTAAGGGTTGGATTGTATAAATATTGTTGGATTATCTAAAAATATTTAGACGCAACTTCCATCAGAACTAACGCAAATTGAAAAAGTTAGGTATGGTAGGGAAAGCAAAAAAACTCGGTATGGTATATTTAATACGTTTTTTGTGTTGTAAATATATAATAATAAACCATTTATTTTCCGTTTAGAGGTACAGAGTAAACGAATATAATTAGTTCTATTTTTATAGAAGGAGATAGGAAAACCACTAGGCTGTGCTCAAGCAGATAGAGCAAGCTCCATCTGTCGGTATAAGCACTTACCTAGTATATCAAATACATTTTACGATAAAGTTTAGCCCAGCGGTGGCTGGTGAGATTTCGGGTATGTCTTATCTCAATAACCAGACATGGGATCCAAACCAAATTTTAGGATACATGTACTGTGGCTATATAGACAACTTTTGTAGGATAGTCTTTTTGCGGTTTGCGAAAAAAAAGTTGAAAAAAATCTACCTCACCTAGGAATTTCCAGATCGGCTTCTTTAATTTTTATGAACTATTTTATCGAGGTATTTCAAATTTTATTAAAAACTAATGACGTTTGTAGAATTTATAGCGTTGTGTAATTTATAATTAGAATAGTTTATAAAAAAAAAATTGTCTGCGTCGGACCAGACGGTGGAAGTTATACTTCTTTGGCCATTCTCATACACCCACTCGTACAAAAAAAAAAAAAATTCCTAAAAAAAAAATCTTAAAAAAAACACTCGTACGTAAAAAAAAATTCTTATAAAAAAAAAATTCTTAAAAAAAAAAGTTCTTAAAAAAATATATATATATATTATTATTATTATTATTATGTATTAAAAGTTCTTAAAAATTTGTTCTTAAAAATAAGTTCTTTCTTTTGAGCGTGACGCGGTTTCTCGACCAACATCCCATCCCAATGTGTCAAACGGGCGCAAAGAAGTATAACTTCAAAATTTAAACAATCATTGAAATAACAAATCTTGTGCTCTATGTCCTCAATATGGAATAAATTATGCAGTGGTACACTGTTTAAGTCATTATTAAAATGTTCAACATTAAACCTACTAAAATCACGAAAAGTAACATAAAATGGCAATTTCTTTAAAACTAACTTTAGGTTCATTGGTAATCAAAACTATTTCAATTTTCTCCTCAGAAGATAATAGAGCTGTCATTTCTTGTATTTTATAAATTGTGACTAGCATTTTGACGTTTGCTGTCAAAATTTCAATGGTTTGCAGTGCCTCCTAGATTTAATGTTGATCTCTAGACGTCAATTATCAATGGGTGTATTCAGGTAATTTGCAGCGATCCAGTGCTGCAGCCCTTTTCAGCTTAAATTCGCTGAATGACTTTCGGTTTGATTGACAAATGTCAATTGTAAAAGTTATGAATGACATTTGACTTAAAAGGTTGCTGTTGTTAGATTGCATTTATGGTTTGGGGCAGAAGGTGTAAAAATAAATCATTTTACCGTGTTCTAACTTCTAATCTAAAATAGTTCCTATTTCATTTCTCAGATATTAATATTAAACCCATATATTTTCATCATGAATAATATAATGGGGCAAATCCTCGATGAAGATGACGAAATAGTTTTAAACATAGTTAACAGTAACTTAAATGTTGTCGCTTATGTAGTACAAAATTTACGTCCTCGTTACAAATTCGTGCACAAACAAGATTATTCTCCAATATTCATTTTTTTTGCTGAATTCAACCTTTCTTAAAATTTGACTTTTAACCGCTTTTTTATAACGTCAAAACTTTTAGCGGTCCGGCATATGAAAATATATGCTTTACTGCTTTAAAACAGCGCTACAGCGAACCGCTGCGCCAAAGCGCTGCAGCGCTGAAGTTCCCTGAATGCGCCCATTGCTAATACAGAGAAGTTTGTAAAAATAATAAAATCTGTTTTTTAATGGTAGACGGATAATATTGGATATCTGACAGTAGTTTTCAATTAGGATCAACTTTTCTTAATAACGATTGTCGAAATTGAGCAAAATTTACATTTTTCGACACACCTCGTATACGACTGCAAAAAATTGAAATTTGATTACTTCATTTTGGGTATTAATTAGGCCATACAGAATTTTTTATCAAGAATAACTTTTATTTCATAAAATCAATAATAAAAAAGTTTCCCATATGGTGCCGACCTAATTGGACACACTGTATATTTTATAATAATAATTTATAATGACCTATCAAACGGAAATTGCTTTCGCACACATTTAATATAGCAATCACTGCAAGTTTGGATAGTTATTTTTATCACATAATATAAATTTTATTAAACCGTTAAGCATTTATTTTTTTAATCTTTATGAGATGTTAATTGTTATTGTAATAAAATTATATCATTTATGTACTACATATCGACGAAAATAAAGTATTCTACTAAATACATTGGTTTTACTTTTGTATAATTTTGTACTTGCCAATATAAAAAAATTTCTGAATAAATATAAGTTATACCACTCTCTGTCGGCACTTTGATGTTTTGAGATCAAAGTCGTACCGCCGCACGTAAATACTGTCACAAATAATGGCCAATTACGAGGGACTTAAAAAAGTAGTTTCTTTCCAATTGGGAAATATTTATATACGAAGGATATTCCAAAAGTGTGATGTAAAGCTGCTTATTGTATAAATAAAATATTTGTAATGTAATAAATATAAATATTATAAAAGATAGGTAAATGTATTAAGTTTGCCTAACCACCATTCAGTGCAGGAATGAGGGAAACCTGGAAAACCTCATTAATTAGGAGGGTAGTCAAACATCAACTGGTATCAATCTCTCACATTGACCCAAGCCAACATTCTTCCACCCTACCATACCCGCAGAGAGGGTGCCAATCTCTCCACGAATATAGCTTATATACGGTCTACTGGCTGCGGGGGTCAAACCCACAGCGATCTAGCCACCTCGATTCAAGTACTAACGCCTTAGACCGCACGACCACTGACCGATCCAAAATAGTGAACAATGTTATATAGTGTGGCCTATTAAAAATTACCTATTTGGGATGATCCAGCAGCTAATCCAGTCTACTAGATGTTTTTTTCGCAAATGATTTTTTTGACATACTTTAGCAATTTTTTTAATTAAAAATCTGACGTGACATTTTTTTCATTCAATAAAGGTAAAAGTTTTAAGTTTATTGAATTTAATTGTGCTTTCAATAAAAAAAAAAATTAGAAGGCACTGGAAATGCCTGAAAATTATTGTTAATCTAAAATATTGTTGCTCGATTTACATCAAAAATTAAAATGTTAATGTAAAATTTTTATTTCATTATTTTCGAATATTTCAAAATTAATATTTCTTTCATTTAAATATCCTTTATAATGTAATTTATTGAAATAAAATTTATTAATTGTTGTAATAGTATTGTAATTTTCAGATATTTCCAATTTCTTCTATAAAAAAATTTATTATTTTGATGAAGTTTCAGCCACAGGGGTTTTAAGTGACATTAAAGAATGCCACGTTCTCAGATTTTTAATAAAAAAAATCCATAATGTACTTTTGCAAAATTCGATTGCAAAAAAAAATAGACTGTGAATTAGCTGCTCGAACATCGTAATAGGTTCAACCATTGTCTGTTAAATCGTGTTGCCTTTGTAATACTTGTTTGTCCTGGATAAATTAAAATATTTGTTTGTCGAATCAGCTTAATTTCAATCTAAAATTCTGTAATGTGCTGTGGTGTGGCGAAACCAATGTTAGTATTTGGAAACATACACAGGCCATAAATGTCAGAATTTGAAATTTGCTATTGACATTGTAATAACATATATTTAAATAGAACCTACTTATTTAATTTGGTTCGCAAAAATGTATGTGTTTTTTATCTACAATTTTACAACATTAAAATAATATGCGGCACTGATACCATTCCAATACTTCACACAAAGTTTTTGTGTAAATGTTTTACATTTTTCATAAAACTGGGTACATACCTACGTATTAATAATGGACTGCTACTCCGGCATTTTCACCATAAAAACACAATACTTATTATTTTAGGTTGTATCAACTTACAAATTTAAAAATGAGACGTAAATAGGAACGTACATACAACTTAACAGATATTCGACATTTGTCATAATTTCTATGAAACGTCAAATTACTGATGAAAACAATTGACGACTACGTCATTTGTGCTATAGTGTGCTGCCACGCGCGGTGAGTCACTGCAAACGGGTAATGAAACCACTGAAATGTAATTTTATATTATGATGACTGGAATGCGCTAAAAGCTGCGCGAATGGATTGTTTATGATCAGCGCCATATTTTGTTTTGTGCCTCTGGCAATGGCGGAGCAATAGAGGCTTAGCTGATTGTGAATTGAAATGGAATTGAATTCTGAATATGAAGAATTATTTCGTGCTATATGCTGGTTAATTTTACAGTCCCTTATAAAACATGACATGTTCCAACAATAACACCCACAAAAATACACAAAGAAATAACACTGAGATACAAGATAAAAGAAGAAGCCACACTGTACGCCAATGACGTGTTTACAAACAAAGTAATGGGAAATTAAGAACACAATTCATATCGTACGTGCAGATGGTTGTCTCTCTCTCGCCCACATGCATAACCAATGACGTATGTCTTTGCTGAGTTTTGTGTGCCTCCTTTTGTCTGCTCCTAGGTTTGGTACCTTTATTTGGATGCGCAATGGAACTTAACGCATTCCATATCGTATATTTCAGTGAATGAAACCGATTAGATAAAGCATCGTCGTGCGATTTAGCCGACAATAACAATGGCTCAACAAATACATCTACAAGGCTAATATATATATATTTAAAAAATCATTAAAATCGCGCGTCTTTAAAACTATTTAGAAGAGTATCCTAATTTTGAATGGGCGACACTGTATACTACTAGAATTATTTATCAAGAACGTTGTTCGCAGAATAGTTGGAAACGGTGTCAGACATATGCGTATTATATTTATAATGCCCACATTAAATTGAAAAAGCATTGTTGAAATTGAAATGCGCATGCATTTGACTGAAAACTGATTCCGCTCTTCTATGAACAAAGCACAACAAAACTTTTAGCATTCTCACTTCCCACAGAACATCATTAATAAGTGATCCACAGAGCACATAAGTGATTGTTTAGATCAGTTTGAACATGATTCAATTAAAGGAACGCTCCTCTGCTTCTGCTATATATGTCAAATGTCAAAAATTTTACACAACCTCACTCTTGCAACCGATGATGTGTAATGTCAACAAATCATGAAAAAAGACAAATAAATCTATATTTTATAAATTATAAGTAGTTTTACTGCTACCGTGGGATGAGGAATACAATATTTAAACATGACGTTTTTACAAGATAGTGTCGTGGTGCTAGCCTCCCAAGTAACAACACTATTACCATACTTTCTCCACAAAAATTATATTTACCTACATTTTCAGGTAGCGTTTTTTGTGGGGGCATGGATTTTCTTTATGAAGCAGCTATTTAAGGATTACGAAGTAAGGCATATCATGGTTCAGCTTATATTCTCCATTACGTTAACATTATCATGTACTATGTTTGAATTAATCATATTCGAGATACTGGGTCTATTGGAATCGAGGTAAGTTAATAAAGTACTAAAACACTCACCGGTTATATTCACTTTGCTTTTTAGCTCAAGATATTTTTATTGGTGCCTAATGCTCTATCTACTTCTTTTCGTCGTGATAGTGTTGAATCCATTTTATATCGGTTATTATTGCATAAGCAACATTAGATATGGTAAGGACTTATTCATCTGACAAAATGTTGATGTGTCAACAGAATATATAGTGTTTTATTTTAGTTAAGCCTGATTATGTTAAGCATTTAACGATACTAGTATGGATAGCATTTATAATAATATTTTGGAAAATTGGAGACCCCTTTCCTATAATGAACCCCAAGCAAGGCGTTCTTTCCATGGAACAGTTGGTGTCGAGAATTGGGGTTATCGGAGTCACAGTGATGGCTCTTTTATCGGGATTTGGTGCCGTGAATTACCCGTATACATCTATGGCTTATTTTATGAGGTAATTTTTGTAAAACAATGTCTGATGGTATGATTTTTGTTTTCTTTTTTTAATTTAGGGAAGTTTCCGAAGCAGATGTTTTGAATATAGAGAAAAGACTGATGCAAACCATGGATATGATCCTCATAAGGAAGAAAAGGATCGCGATAGCAAAAAGACAGTCCCTCGAAAAAGTAGACACAGTAAATAAAAGAAGTATTTGGGGTATGCTTTCGTCCGTCGGTAGCAGCAGAAACCAAGAAAGTAGGTAGCGCTACAAGGATTTCGTATATTTTATATTAGTGAATTTATTGACTTATTCTTTTTCTTTCCATTACTGAAGGACTGATTTTCTTACTCCAGATATATCTCAACTGAGATTAGAAATAGAAGGACTTGAAGAATTAAGCAGGACCCTTTTTCTGGAAGTACACGAGAATCGTAATATGTTGGAACGGATAGAGTGGTCGAAAACTTGGAAAGGAATATATTTTAATTTCCTCGGTTATATATTTTCCGGATATTGCCTCTGGAAAATATTCATTGTAAGCGTTATACAGGGTGGTTCAGTCATAATGTCATTAATTTTATAAGAAGATAGAGAAAAACGAGTATAATACAAATACGCCATTTCAAAAAATTGTAAATGCATATTTACGCTGAAAAACTTACTTATTGTAAAATGTAATTAATGCTATAAATTATTTTTTAAAAGTATACAAATAAGTTTCAGCTTAAAAAATATCTAATATTGAAAGTACAAAACTCTAACGGATCAAAATAAACCATTCACATTTCATTAAATAATTAATGAAATAAAATCTAATACTCACAAGTTAAATTATTAAGAGAGACTGAAAAGTTTTTCGTATTTAAATACAGACAGGACAATAACAAACAGTCCGAGACACATATTCAGTGATAAAGAATCCGGCAATCTGAGTGACACCACAAAATTCCCGTAAATAAAGATAAAATATAGTCTTTCTCGCAACCTGACTTCTCTTCCTTCCCTTCTTCCCCATCAGTTATCCTTTTCGTGTGGTAGAGGTTGGTGAATTTTGTGTGCTAGTGTCTCCGATGTTGCTATTTGCCTAAATAAAAATGCAATTCAAGTTGGGCAAAGTGAAGTAGTGAAAGACAACGGTTGTCCTTTGCCGAACAGGGCCGTGGAAAAATTTATAAGTTATTTTGACGGACATGTGCGTCTTAGTTATTCGGTACCTACTGATCTTAAGTAATGGATTTGATTCTGATTTATATTCATAATCAATTATGACTGAATCACCTTGTATAATTTAAAAATCTAAAGTTTAATGAATTGTATTCACCACTAACATATTTTTTTTTTAGTGCACTATAAACATAGTGTTTGATAGGGTAGGTAAGAAGGATCCAGTGACGAGAGGCATCGAAATCGCAGTTCACTGGATGGGATGGAATTTCGACGTAAATTTTTGGTCGCAGCAAGTATCTTTTTATTTGGTTGGCTGCATTGTAGTTACTTCGATAAGAGGTTTCATCATAACGTTAACAAAGGTAGTTCACTGTTATACAATTACGTCTTACATCGTCTAATCCATTTATTTTCCAGTTCTTCAATAGAATGTCTTCGAGCAAGAGCTCCAACATAATCGTCCTAGTTTTAGCCCAAATAATGGGCATGTACTTCGTATCATCGGTGCTGCTTCTAAGGATGAACATGCCGGTACAGTACCGGGCGATAATAACTCAAGTTCTTGGTGCGTTGCAATTTAATTTTTACCACCGTTGGTTCGACGTAATTTTCTTAGTGAGCGCTCTCGGCAGCATCGTCACACTCTATCTCGCACACAAGCAGCCATTGAGGGAGAGCATGTGATCGCTTTAGGTTAAGTTCAACAGTAATGTTAAGTTTTAACACGCAACATTCTTTATACCCTTTTTTAATTGTACTATTATTTTATATGTATATTAATTTATTTATAACTGCTATTAAGTGAATGATTATACTGAAAACCTGATTATAATTTTGAAATAAAACATATATTAAGCGTTATGTAGCGTTGCCATATTCTTAAGGCCCTTAAATTTAAGAAAAAAATGTTTTTGGAAATCACAAGGCCCTGTGAGGTGAATAGATATATTTAACACACTTTGACTCTGAATCTTCAAGTTTTGCGTATTTTTAAAAAAATTTATGCATTATTACAATTTTAAAACCAAAAATTTGATGACAAAAAAAAATTAACTAAGTGCAGGTGAGATTAGATAGTTGTTTCCTGCAGTATCATTTACGAAAATTAACTACTTACAAAATACATTTATGAATATGTAGTTTTATGCAGATACAGTAGTTCAAATATACCATAGGTCAGCGCACAAAATATAAACTCAAAATTATGAGCAGTTGAAAAATATCAAGAAGTTCTGTCTATAGAAATAGGAATATAATGGTGTATTGATATTTAAAACAAACTATTATGCTGATGTTAACATTTTTAACTCAAAAATTGAAATTGGCAAGTTAGTTCTGAACGGATAGTTCAGAATTTAAAAATATGGTGTATCAATTATTTTAGGTATACATAAAACGGTTTTATACCTTTCTATATAATTTCTTTACAGTAAAGTTTTATGTTTGTTCCCCAGTCACATGAAAACATATCTTCATTGCGTTTCCAGTCATTTCGATATGTTTTAACAGTTTGACTCTTGATTTTAAAGTTTCACTTTTGAAAATTGTTCTGCATTCATTATTACAATTTTAAAACCAAAAATTTGATATGGGAAAACTACTATTTACAAAATATATTTGTGAATATGTAGGTTTATGCAGATACGGTAGTTCAAATATACCGTAGGTCTGCACGCAAGATATAACCTCAAAATTATGAGCAGTTAAAAATATCAGGTAGTTCCGTCTGTAGGCAAAACTATATTTAGAAATTATTATGCTGTTGTTAACATTTGTAACTTAAAAATTTAAATTGGGGAGTTAATTCTGGATGGATAGAGTTCTGAATTTAGAAATGGTGTACCGATTATTCTAAATAAAACGGTTTTATACCTTTCTACATAATTCCTTTACAGTAAAGTTTTATTTTTGTTTCCCTGGCACATGAAAACATGTCTTTGTTGCGTTTCCCGTTATTTATTGTGAACAATTTCAAAGTAAAAGACCATGTGCCGACTGGCTGGACGTTGAAATCTAGGAAGGCGTGGTCGAGAAACAGCGGAATGTCCACGTCCAAAGCCACCTAGGCCAGACAAAAAAATCAGTCGTCAACGCAAGGTTATTCCCCCGAAAGTTAGTGGGCTAGTCGTTCGCGGAATAGCGTGTAGACGAAGTCTGGAATATTGATCTTTTAGGTTATATCCCCGAGGACCGATTTACCGTGCGTTCGGCGCGCGTCTAGCTGGGATCGGACTTCGCGGATCGCGGACGGAACCGCCCGACGGCCGGCCGCAGCGCCTGTTTCATCTCGCAAGCGGGTAAATATCTCCTAACCAACCAGTCTGACAGCGCCGACCAGCTCCCGATCAATTGTGCATGTTCGAGTGTATTTTGGGTGGCATAACAATTGGCTGTGGTGCGCGAGAGGTCCGGCTGCCGCTCGCGATCCGTGCGGATTTCTGCTCATAGAGCGACAAACACAGTAGATTTGGACACTTCGCGAGTGATTATGGCAGTACCGCCTATGGCTTGTACGCGATTCAGCGACAACTATGACTTAAAGGAAGAATTGGGGAAGTAAGTACAAGCCTTTTCATGTTCATGTTGATGTGCATTTGTCCCTGGCATGGCCCACTTGCGGGTCTGTATCGCCGCTGCGGCTAATAGACGGTTCTCGCTAGGAAAATGTTACTTGAAAGCCTGCACACGAAAATAAACTCGGTTTTGCGGTCGGGTTTGTGTGTTGGGAGTCCGGTTGGCTCGCCGTCGCCTGAAATCCGCTGAAATTTCGGTGCTGTTTGAATATCTGCATTGCCAGCGAGAAAATCAATATCGCCGAGGCTCAGCCCTGTGCAGTATGACAGGTGGTTGTCTCCCGAATAAAATATTTACCCGGTCCGAGGAGGATGCCTCGAATTTGGGACGGCATTAACGCTGGGAATAATTGATAGCCAGTCTTGCCGTACACCTGAAATTTCATGTCGAGTCGATGGGTATCGATCTGGCGTCAGGAAACACCGCGCGACCTGCACATGCCGGTTTATCAGCTTTTTTATTAGTCCATTGTGTTTTTACTGCTATTTAATACACAGATTACAGTACGAATTTGTGTTGTGTTTGTTTTTGCAGGTTGCGATAGCGGTCCGCGGTTCCTACACTGGAAAAAATTGTCGCGCCTACTTTATCGCGCTCCGCATACTGTATATTCATATTTGTCGGCTACTTTACCTGCGATACTATATTAGTTACAAACAAATTTTTTAATTTATTCTAAATGTATACAATATTTTAACAAAATTTATGTGATGAGTAAAAAGAAACCATTAACACCCCTAATAAATTAGAACAATTTTTCTGTATACTTATTAGTTTCTAATTTATAAATCGAATATTCCCTATCATTTTACAATATTCCTTCCAAATATTCCAAAAACGTCAACATTATACAATTTTAGTATATTTGTAGAATCAATTTCTTAATATTCTCTGATAATATTTTATTTCCGACAATCAATTACGACTAATTAATTGGGAATAAGATTAAATTAGAAATTAAATTATTAATAAAATAATTCAATTATAGTAAAAAAAGCGTGGGGTGCTTGATATTAAATGTTACTATTGTTATGTTAGCTATTTATAAAATTAGTCATTATGAAAATATAGTAAATTGCACGCCACGCTTATTTTACTATAATTGAATTATTTTATTAATAATTTAATTTCTAATTTAATCTTATTCCCAATTAATTAGTCGTAATTGATTGTCGGAAATTTCTATTGCTGTAATACAAACTCTTGATACTTCAAAATTATTTTCTCCTTTTTAGTTCGCTTTGCTATTAAAGCGTGTTTTATTAGTTTTTTTAAACTATAATTTATTTTCTTAATTTTTAGTCTCATTTCAGGGCGCAGATTTCTGCGCAGACCATTGCACAAGTGTGTACTTCATGCGCATAGGTATATGCGCATAAAACTTCAACTAACTACAGCACAATCGTGCAAGCACTTTCCTACGTTGCGAAATAGGTAGATCAAAATAAAAATGATTGACAGTATAATATTGATAACGTTCAAAAATCTGTTTCTATAAAATATGCAAATTAAAATTGTTTTCAACGTTCTCGTATCAAAATCTTTTCCGAATTATAAATTATTTCGAATTTTTACTTTATAATTTTACAAAAGTTTAGATTCAAAACTGTCTTCTTTTTGCCAAAATTTTCAAATTAAAATTTCTTTGAATTTGAAAATTTACATGGTTTTCAAAATGTTTCCAAAATTTTTGAATTGAAAATTTTTTCCGAAAATATTTATTTGAATATTTTTTAAATTATCAACTTTTTATTTTTCAAAATCCAAAATTATTTACAAAATTTTGTATTTTTGAATTCTGTATTTTTCTAAATTTTTAAATCAAAATTTATCGTTTCAAAAATTTTCCAAAAATGTTTTTGAGCTGAAATAAAATTTTTTCTTGACAATTTTTCATTCTTTTTTTTCAAAATGTTTAAATTCAAAATTTCTGTTAAAGTTCAGTTTCGTTTCCGTTCCAAATTTTTCTTGAAGGTTATTGATTTAAAATTAATTCAGAAACTTATTTTTTAACTATTCCTATTATTTTTTCTCAAAATCTCAAATTATTTCAATAAAACTTAGAAGTGGTCCATTATAATAAGTTTGACTTAATAATTCAATAATTTGCAAAATATATGTAGAAAACTTACGACATCTATCGTATCATAATCGTACCATTAATTTTCATTAAATATATCATTTACCATTGTTCTATGGATTGTATACCTACACTTAACCTGCAAACTAATCTAAATAATTTATTTTTTTTCATTCTGATAATTCTAGTCAGGACATTAGAACAAAGTTATTAAATAATTGTATTGTCATCAGTCCTTCCCTCCTGTGCAAATTTTCAAGCTGATCAGACTTCTTGAAATTTGTGAAAATTGCGATGAAAGATTCCGTTACATACATACATACATACATACAGGTGAAGCTAATATAAGCGTGTTAAAAGAAATTAAGATGTGTTTCTCCGCTCACTTTCAAATTATAACCCAAAATTAGAACCGATTGGTTGATTTAAAAAAATAAACAAATTCAGCCAATCAAACTGCTGATAATCTTGAAAGATAAGGGGTTTATTATATTTTGTGATGTCGCTTTGACTTCTCTATACCCCGTAATATTATAAGCATTATACAGGGTGATTTAGAACTTATTTTAAAAATTTGAATGACTTACAAATATAATTTTGTAAAAATAAAATCAAAACGGCATTTCGAAAATGATTTAAAATACACTTCCGCACGGCACTGGACACTGGTCCACTGTAAAACATTTTATAACAACCTGTTTTATAGGTATAGTAAATTGATAGAATCAATTGCTATTGTTATTAATTATTAACAGAATTAATTTATGGTTTTAATTAATAAAATAGTTCGACATACCTTACTCATCTTACCCAGTTTCTACAAACTAACACAAATGTTATTTCTGCTTCTTGTCCGTTTTGAACTTGTAAGTTACTGACAGCAGCTATGATACGTTTGCGTAAATCATCAATAGTGTCCACTTCGGTGCAATATACTTCATTTTTTAAATATCCCCACAAAAATAAGTCCAAATGATTTAAAGTCAGGAGATCGTGGTGGCCATGGTACCGGTCCTCCTCGTCCAATCCTTTGGTATTAATGCTTGGACACGCTGTACATGGTATGGATATAATTGAGCCTCGTGTATGATACGCCACACTGCAATACGCCGTGGACGCCCTGGACCTCCATCTCTTCCACGATTCGGTTGCAAATTTCCCGCGTCACGTCTGCGTTTGCACTACACTTGCACTCACTGCACACCGTTGTAAAAGTAGCTGCTAAAGAATTTTCATTTCACCACAAATTAAAACGATACCTATTAACTGCGATTTGCTGTATTTAAGCCATTTTTGATATTTGGAAAACTAATGTAAATACTTGCGTCACAGAAAAGTTAATACGATAAGTAATCGGATATAAGGATTTTACAAAAATACGATATTGACTCCATTTTCATCACGCATCTATTCCCAATTTTTTTAGATAAGTTCAGAATCACCCTGTATATACAGCGTTCTGGAGCTTGCCAAAAAAAAAAATCGGGTGTGAGTAGATGAGGTCAAACTAATGTCAGTAGGTACTTCGTTAAGTTTTAAAAGTTTAACTTTATTATTTTGTAATGTAATAAGTATAGCTTGATATTTGTATGAAATTATAATTAGTTATACTTCATTTCTATATTAATGCACTTTTATCTACCAGTAATTATTATCCATCATTGTTTTTAACAATAGTGACTAGTCTAATAAATATGGTGGAAGTACGGCTATGCATTTATATCTATACTGGTCTGTGAAAGATTGAGAAATCTCGGAGCTGGAGATACTGGTGATCAAGAAAAGTCGATTGAGCCAAAAATATGCCTTCATCCGACTCACTGAAATGTAATTTTATATTATGATGACTGGAATGCGCTAAAAGCTGCGCGAATGGATTATTTATGATCAGCGCCATATTTTGTTTTGTGCCTCTAGCAATGGCGGAGCAGTAGGGGCTTAGCTGATTGTGAATTGAAATGAAATTGAATTCTAGATATGAAGGTTAATTTTACAGTCCCTTATAAACCATGACATGTTCCAACAATAACACCCACAAAAATACACAAAGAATAACACTAACGAGATACAAGATAAAAGAAGAAACCACACTGTACGCCAATGACTTGTTTACAAACAAAATAATGGGAAATTAAGAACACAATTCATATCGTACGTGCAGATGGTTGTCTCTCTCACACCCACGTACATAACCAATGAAGTATGTCTTTGCTGAGTTTCATGTGTCTTCTTTTGTCAGCTCCTAGGGTTAGTAGCTTTATTTGGATGCGCAATGGACTTTACGCATTCCATATCGTACATTTCAGTGATCCGAATGTTCTGGTTTCAAAAATACAGGGCGTTCAATGCTAGAATTTTATTTTGAAATATCTCGATAACTTTGAAACCTGTCGGAAAAAAATGGCACAATTATGTTTTTTGGCACGGCAAATAAGAATTTTTAACTAATTTTGACGTCACTAGTAGAGGGCGCCACTTATGGCACAGCATGTTTCTTTTAAATGGCAGAACTTTTTTTGCTGTTTAGTGTATCCGTCTGTCTATTGAACCAATCGATTCTCCTACCTATTATATCTGACAAAGGTGTATCTTGTTGAAGTCGTTAGGAGTAACCGTATTTGAAATATTCAGTGCAGCGATTGAAAACTGTTATCGTTTCAGGTAAAGTGCCTTTTCTACTGAAAATACAGCAAAATGTTACTTGAAAAAGTTGTTCAGAACGGTAAATTATGGAGACGTGCAAAATTTCAAAAAGATCGGCCTGCTTTGATAAAATCTTTGTGCTTGTTGAAAAATGGTTTCAAAATCAAACCTCTCATTATCACCCCATTTTCTGCTAAAAAAATTCTGCAAAGATACAGCAAGTATCACATTTTTAGAAAAGCTATTTATTGAATTCAGAATTTTTTTGGTTGCTGTGGTTTTTATGTAAAATGTTTAGTTTTCTAGTAAATTTTAGAACATTAGTATTGCTTATACCTGAGGTTTGGCATTTTTTTATATTTGTTGCCAATTGTCTGGCTTTTTGGATTGTTTTAGTATGTATTCGTACTTTTTGATATTTTTCGACATTTCTTTCTCTTCGGACTAGCCAATCATGTCGATTGTTCCAGCCACTCTACAATCTATTGCAATAATAATGGCACTCTTTAAAACGAATTTAGCGATTTGTTTTGAACTGCTGACGTATTCGTAAATTTCTACTCAGAACTTCCAGTACTTCAAAAACCGTTTTGAGGGAGTGGCATTATTACTGCAATAGATTAGATTATCTCAAAATATCCTACCCGCATTAACAAACTTAGAAGGGTATAAAGGTTACAAATAATAATAATATAATAATATCTCTACCCCTCATTCTAATCACAGGAATTAGCCCAGAAGTCGGAGACTTGTGCGGGAGAGGGGGCGGCATATTATTATTAAGCAGGCCGCATTTGCGCCCAGGAACGACTTACGTTGGTAGGCCCTAACCACTATTCAGTGCAGGAATGAGGAAAACCTGGAAAACCTCATTAATTAGGGGGGTGGTCAAATATCAACCGGCATCAATCTCTCACATTGACCCAAGCTAACATTATTCCACCCTACCATACCCACAGAGAGGGTGTCAATCCTCTCCACGAATATAGCTTATATACGGTCTACCGGCAGCTGGGCTCGAACCAACTCCGTCTAGTCACCTCGATTCAAGTACTAACGCCTTAAACCGCGCGACCACTGACCAATATTGTGTAAATAATGTGGTTATTTCGTTTATTGCTTTTTTCTGAAATTTTTGGCACTTTGGAATTATTTGTAATTTTTATGGAATTTTCGGTATTTTTTGGAACTTTTTGTAACTTTTTGGTACCTTCCCGCGTTTTCTTTACAAAATCTGGTATTTTTGATAGGTACTTTTTGGCATTATACGACACACACACATACCCTGTATGATAAAACATACTCTTTGTTATGATTTATTTGAATTAGTTATAATAACGAATTTATTATTTTATATTCACATTTATTACATTTGAGAATAGTTTATTAACTAATAAACATAATAATGTGATTATATCAGAACTCATTTCAATAATATCCAAACCCAACTGAGAGCAACATAGAATTCTTGAACAACCACAACAGTGGCGTATCTAAGGCGAGGGGGTAATTGACAAATGATAACATGTAATGAAATCTATTTATTAAAGAAAAAGGAAAACTGGTTTTTGTTTTTATTAAATCATTTATTTTTTTAGTCTAATTGCGTATTTTTCCATATTTCTGAAAAAAAAAAAACCGATTAATCGAATAAACCCTTGCGCTAAAAGGATCGGTCAAGGGTTATTTTTTTAAAATTAAGTTTGCCCAATCGAAAAATCTCACACTGAAAAAGCAGATAAGTAAACAACAAAAATCACATCACTATCGCGCACTTCCGTTTTATTTGACGTTTCGGAAAACTGTTCTTCTTCTCAGAAATTGTAAATTAAGTATTCAATAGGGTTCGGCAAAACTTTTAGAGGAGGACAATGCAACAGAAAATTAAGAGATCCTTTGTTGAACGGAGATAAGTGTGTGGCACTGTTCAGTAAACATTGATCATTGTTGGCTACACTTGTATTAAGAAGTAAGTAACAATAAAATTAAAATCATTTAACATACATTTGCTATTTTGAGAACGAAAACAGAGTCAAAAAATACGGAAGTGTGCGATAGTGTTTGTCAAATTTTTTCAGTTAGGCAAACTTAGTTTCAAGTTAGTTTGACTGATTCTTTTGGAACAAAGGTTCATTCAATTAATCTTTTTTTTTTCAGAAGTGCGGCAAATACCCAATTACACTAAAAAAAAACTAGTATTAAGGATGCCACAAATAAATATCTTAATATTTAGATAGGGTGTTATAAATAAAAGTCCAAATCTCATAAACTCCTTTAATTTATTTTGACTACCGGTTTCGTAGTACGATGACTACATCTTCAGGTCTCCAAGGAATTTTAATTAAACAAGAGTAGAGTAGAAAAAACTATCAAATACTAACGTATATGTCATAAAATATTTCATTAATTATTAAGAGAGCAGTCTACAATAAAGGAAATTTCAAGTACCCAAATATTGTAGATACTTACCTCTATCTATTCAATTTTGCCTTTATTTCTCGTTAGGTCTTTGTTTTGGTAGATTTCAAAGAGTAATTTTAATAATTTTATTATTTCTTTTTGTGTCTATTAAAAGGCATGAGATTTTGTAATCAAAATATGAGAGCATGAGATTTCCTCGGAATGCATGAGATCTCATGCAAAAGCATGAGACCTGGCAACACTGCCATCAGGTGACCGGATTGAGGTCTGTAATCTGTGAGGATACCGTTTTTGTTGTGCGGCTCTCGTTAGCTCTCGCCTACCATCCACCGTTATCGGAGATTGTAGACGCGCTAAATGGACATTCAAAATTTAAAGATCTTATTCACGCCGTGTTTTATTCGTTACTCTTTCCAAATAAATTAATACACGTCAGCATTTTAAATGCAATAAAAGGACTTTGAGAAGAATAGGGCAGATATACAAATAAAATTTAGTTTTCTATTATACTACCGCGCCGCTTACACTTCGTACCTTCCCTGGAATGAAGCGGCAATTTCTACTTTCTCTGTAAAGATCCGCAATTTTCGATTCTGTATATTATCTACCACACAATTGTTATCTTTTCTGTGCCTATGTAAAAGCTTGTTATTTATTTTTTTATAATAAACAAAGAATTTAATCCTATTCTAACAATTCCAATAAATCGTACAAAATTTAGCGTACATTTTACAAGATGTTCCCATTGGCCCCTCCCAAACTGGATGCGCCACTGATTAACCACAATATTAATATTTACTAATCTGGGACATTTTTCAACTTACTCGAGCTTAACTTATTTTAAGCGACAATGTATTTATAATTTCTTGTTTAACAGGAAACGAACCGCAGAATTATCAATTTAACTTGTGGGTAGGTACCTTTAGCATTGTATCAAGGAAGACGGCATTTGCGTATTTAATTAAAATAAAACCTGTGATAAAAATGTAAAATGCAGCGTAACATGTCAATTAATCAATCAGTGGAAAGCTTGGTAGAAATAAAGTGCGTCTATACCAGTGGCGACGGGTACGGGTAGACGAGGTAGACATTGTCTACCCAAAATATTTTATTGTATTTTCCAATTATTGTACCTATTTGTAGCCATAAAAAACACAGCATCAACCCAGTGTTGTAAATTATATGATTTATTTAATCTGGAAAACGCACTTGACTTAACGTCACCATTTGTATGATCTTTTAAATTGTGCGTTACATTTTGTGTGTTTACTTAATATAAAAATTAAGTATAATAAGATGACAGATATAGAGAATTCAATAGTTTATATTATAGTTGCCGTAAAATGATCAAATTTGTGGTGTTTTTAGGTACAGAAATATCGAAAAATAAAACAAGTAGAGCAAAAGTAATAACCAAAAATAAAATAATGTTTGGTTTATTCACTTTTGCTATTTAAATTATCTTAAAATAACATAATAACTTAAAAAGCGTCTGTAAGATACATTATTTTGCTATTCTAACCCTACATTTTAACAATTATATTCACACGCAACAAAAGATCAGAGATCTAGATCTATTTAAGTTTATAACAGTCAACAGACAACACATTTCTATAGTTTCTTTGAATATTCGCAGGTGGCAATTGTTTTTCTTCTCTGTCATCTCTAGAAAAAAATTGAATTTAAAACATTTTCAAAAGCGGCCTGACTTAAATTTAATACAAATATTGAACATTTTGCGACGAACAAAACTCGTCAACACTGAATGCTTTCTTAAAAAAGTTAAAATCTCATATTTTGTTCTATATTTGTATTTTTTTATTTCATGCAATATTTGCGTTCTTTGTTTTATTTGATATATTCTATTTAACTTTTTATATATTTTCCATTGTGTAGAAAGTGCAAAACAAACATTTTGTTATGCACTGTTATTACTTATTGTTTTCAACACTTAATTTTGTAAACTGAACAAGTTATAATTATTTTTACAAAAAATAATTCGTTTTTTGCCCAATTTAAATTTTTTACTCTCAATGTCTACCCATGAAAAATATTCTCGCTTCGCCACTGTGTAATATACGTAAACAGGCTGACACATCTAATCAGAACATCTTAAAAAAATAAAAAAAAACGGACAGCTAGTTGCAAAATGTTCTAAAATTAGTAATATCGATTTTTTAAGCCGCAAAAATACAAATATAACAAAAATACGTGAGTAATATTTTATGTGATCGATTTGAACGTGATTCAGCACGTAGGACGTACAAGAATTTCATCTGCACTAATTTTATATCGGAAAATAAATATACAGGCTGTATCACGTAAGAGGGCCACTTCCATGTATCTCGCTTAATATGCGTGACACGTCAAAAACCTTTAATTGTTTTTTGTTGCATTTTTGGAGGCCTTTATGTTCGTAAAAACAAATTTGAGATCCATGGCCAACTTTATGAGTAATAACAAAAAAACCTGTAAAGTGCCTAAACTTTAAGGCTGTCTAACTTTTTTATTTTAAGAGATAGAGAAAACTTATTGGTAATAAATTTTTATTGCAAAATTGATACCTTCCACCTGATATAAACAGATTTTGAAATATCGTATGTGGTTCGCTGCGCCCTTTATTGATGTACTTATATTTTAATATTAATTCTCATTTTAAGCTTTGTAAATAAATCAAACCACAATTTTTACAAGTTGTTAATGTAATTAAATAATTTTCTGTATTTTCTGCCTGCAATTTATGTTCCGCTCATGGGCTTATAGTAGATAGCGTTACGATACTGTATTACTATTTATCCCTTTATTTATCGTGTAGAAAGAGAGAGACGACCGGTGTTGCATTGAAATACGGAAATCTTCATTTAAAAACACCCTGTATATTATGGAACTCGAGTAATAGGCGCGCATATGTTATGCCGCGGTAAGGTGAAGTTTTAAAGAACTGTCTGATGCAAAAATTTATTGTGCCTTAAAAAAAGTGAAAAAAGTAAAACATTTGGCAGGATAAAATGTGATTATTTAGCATTTTTTTTATTGCAGTACTATGCTCGAAAACAGTGCCGCACATAGAAATGGAAAATTTATTACACATCGATAAATGAGGGACATACGGTCTCCTAAACTTTAACAAGATTTTAACATCAACAGAAGACGAGAAGCATTTTTGCATACTTATCGACCGAAAAGTGAGGTTATGTTATGCATTTATAACCTATTAATTCGAAGTGTTTGAAGAGGAAATCATAATTTTCAATATCAGAGAATCGCGGATAAATGTATTTTCTGAGCAATAAATTAACCAGAGCAAAACAATTTTAAAATATAATTCAATCACTGTCAGCTGTCAATCGTACGCTCAACTTACCACTTGAACTACAGACGTAGATTCATATAACCTCTACACCACTCTCTCGGTATTTAAATTAATTCAATGTATTTTTCAACCGACCGATCAAGTTTTTTTATTGTTTTTTATTTAAATTTTCACATACTTATAATATGTTCTATTATAACTGGTTAGACTACATACTGGTCCTACTACAGAATAAATAAGTACATTTCGATTGTTTTTTAGTCTTGCAAAGCCATCTGTACTATTTTGAATGATCAGAGTTTGGATCGTTTTTATTTTTGCGAGGCCATCTGTGCTCAAATTCTAGATGTTCAGATTGCTCTGCCCTAAAATTTTGCGTTATCAATTATGGAAGCACGGAAACCATAACATATTTGATTTTATCGGAACCCGTAGGGTAGGTAATTGAAAATTAATGTTTCATTAGATGTACGTATAGGAATATCATAGAAAGTGAAAATAGCAAACTCCCCAGTGTGTAAGTTAAATATTCATCGAGTTATGAAGCTGAGCATGAGCAGTCGATTTACCAGTATTCTCGGTATTTGTACGATATACTCTACAGCGTTTTCGAAAAGTAACGAATAAATTTATTATTTTTCGAAAAATTCCCTGGCACGTCGATTTTGCTTTTAAAAAAGGCACTTTTTGACATACGACCCATATTTGTGACGTCATCGTTGTTCGAGATATGGCGTCATCGACAATTTTTTTAAATAGCAACCCCCAATTTTGACCATGCCATTTGAAAGAGCGTGTCATTCTACATACATACATCATGAAAAATTATGCTGTTACATATCAAAAATTTCACGAAAATAATGTTTGAAGGTTTTAAAATTTAATTTTCACAATACTGTGCACCTCCCCATTATGCAACACCTGTCCGTGCTTATTTAGATGAGCTGTTCCCGAATCGTTGGATAGGGAGAAGGGAGCCGATTGAGTGGCCAGCCAGATCGCCTAATTTGGCACCCCTAAATTATTTCTTGTGGGATACTTAAAAACCAAAGTGTACGTTATTAGACCGGTTAATTTAGAAGATTTAAAAGCAAGAATTCGTCACGAGATACATCGTATACGTCCTGGTTATTGATAATGTCCAAAAAGAACATGGGCGTATCTATGATTTTATCTTGGAGACTTATAACATCAACAGACTAAAGAACTAAACATATAAATAAAGACTTTTGTTAAATAAATGAAGTTAATATCCAATGTCAATAATAAAATATAAATTAAAAATTTATGCATTGCAGCAGTATTTTAAAAATAAAAGATAATGGAAATTAAATTAATTTTTCTTTTTTTTACTTGCATATCAATAATTGAAAAGTCTAACTTAATATGTCTATGTATATGTAGAAGAGCAAGGTGTTTTTATGAACAGAATAGGGAAAGAGAAAGTTTTCGCTGGGGACGAAAGCATATTTAAAAATATTGTATTTTTCTAAATCAGAGGTATTTTCAGCATTCATATATGCAGCAACATCGAGCAAAATTACAGAATTTAGATTTGAAAGTCACATTAGTAAACGCTAAATATTACTTATAGAAATATTACTTATTACACAATTTAATATTGTTTGCATGCGATTATCAAGTAATTCAAATTACAAATACTTCACCTCTGTTTTATTCGAAAATTATAAAGTAATGGATTTCATTTCAGTAAGCTTCTTGGGGGGGTAATTACCCCCATTACCCCCCCATGGATACGCCCCTGAAAAGAATTTATTAATCGTCTTGGCTACTGTCAGGCAACAGTGCACAATTTGAACATTTAATTTAGTCGATTTTTTACATAATCATTATCATTTTCAGTACATGATGTATGTATGTAGAATGACACGCTCTTTCAAATGGCATGTTCAAAATTCGGGGTTGTATGTGCCTTTTTTAAAAACAAAATCGACGTGCCAGGGGATTTTTTCGAAAACTTATCAAAAATAAAGAATTTATTCGTTACTGTTCGAAAGCACTGTATAATAGGATGTTACCACCTGTTTGAAGATTGGCACCGCTTTACTTTTATGATTAAACTGATATATTTTTTATGTGGAAGTGATGAATAATTTATCAGATAATTGAGGCATGTCCTCATTTTCAGCCATCGTAGCTTGAATTTTTTTTATCGTCGGTATTTCATTTCTGAAGAAGAATCCATGAATTTTCCTGCAAATGGCGTATTTTACGTCATCATCGAGTTCTGCTTTTTTTCCTTTCTCGTGTTTCTATTTTTTCTTTGGATTTACTTCCACACTTTTTTATAGAACGATATACACTAGAAACTGACACTTGTGTTAACGAACTACACATATCAACAGCTTTACTAACACTTATGTTAGATTTTTAATGTAGTTTATAAATGCTTACAAAAGCTGTTTTCTGTACGATAAACGGTTCCGGAGATATTAAAAAAAAACAATTGTTTTTTACAATTTCAACACCCTGTATCTCGAAAATTGTGCATTTTAGAGGGTAAGTTAATACAAACTTTTTTTCAAATTTTTGGACGAACTATCACATCCTGAAGTCCTGCGCATATATTATGAAACACCCTATATAACACCCCGCGAATAGTAGCAAATCCCTCAACGTACGCATATTCTAATGGCGTTCTAACCTCGGCAAAGCCTAACGCTCACGGTTTACACCATGTTTACACACACCAAAATATTGTTTTCCACAACGCAATAAACAGAGATAGAGAATACATCGGGCTTCAGTTTGACTGAGTCTTTATCGTGGTGGGGTAAATGTGAGTATAGTATCGGTGTGCATAGAAAGCGGCACAGTAATAATAAGGTAAATAATGTTTAATCTCTTATAAAAATATTATACGCTTAATAGTAATAGTGGTTTTATATTATCTATTAGTCACTGTCCACAATTTCGTCCGCTGCCATAGTTTTACACAATATTGTTAATACCTAAAAATATATAAATAACGATTATTTTTTCATGTTCTATCTGCACCCGAGAGATATCCCACATTTTTCCGGGCACCCTGTAGAGTAAATGGGTTTGCTAGATACTTATTTAATGTAAAATAACAAATTTGTAACCTCGCTGTAAACGAAGTATTATCTGTCCGTTTCACCTAGGTATTAAGTCAACGAGCCGCCACTGCTATCAGAATAGCTGCCTCTTCTGATTATACATTGTTTAAACACGGTGGGAACCTATTTATAGCCACGAGCGTCAATTAGTGTAAATATCTACTTTATTAATGTCATTCGTTTACCTAACGCCCTTTTTAATAATAAATACAAGGTGTTCTACAAGCTCTATGACAAATTGTGGCAGATGGCAGCTGGATTAATGTCAAACATTATTTTTATAAGTTATAAGCACGTTAAAAAATATAATTTCATATTTCATCAAAGTAACCTGATAAGTAAATTATTATTTCTGTCATTTTTATTTATTCATTTGACAATTATTTAGATTTAGTAAAAGCAATACCGCAATTTGTTAACGAATTCAGACCATTTTTTACAACTCAGCTTCACAGAACCAAAAAGTATTCCGGCAGAGCTAAAGGTAAAATTACTGCTTTATGATTTAATTTTTTGATAGGTGGATCGGTTCTAGTATTTACGACATTATTATTTTTAACATAAGGTAGTTACCAGACATGTATTGGTGATAATTTTAATTTAGGACTGTCAAAAATCAGTTAATAACAACTGATTACACAGGTAACCAATGCTGTTACCAAACATTTGTTAGAGAGATAGGTATATGATGTTTCCACAAACTCAGCAAACAAGTAAGCATATAATAACTGAGTAAGCTGTAAGGGCTGTATCAAGAACAGTTTAGTTTAAACAGCTATAGACTCACCGGCAAAAAAACTAGCTCCAATTTTAAAGTTGACTTCCTCGCGAACCGCTCATTTGATTTTGATGATCTTTTTTTTAAATTGTACATTGATTTCTCAGAAACAGATGCCATGTCGGACATTTTTATTCGGAGTTTAATTTGAGTATATACGGGGCGCAACAAAAAGTCGAAGTTTTTTTCCCGATATTTGTAACACCCTGTGGGGTGCAGCAGTTACAGCCGCTGTTGCTAACTGGAGTCGCACTGTAGCCTCAGCTTTTGTGAACATTTTGTTTTTTTAATCACGACATTATCTCTGTTTTTATTGGAAATACACTGTTTTAAAACGAACGCCTCGGAAAAAACAGAAAAGTCAAATAAACATCAAAACGTAGATTTAATGTGAAAACAATTGAAATAAAAAAAAATATAAACAAATTTTGAGGAACTAATATCTAGTGTGGCGTCCTCGCCTCAAAATGGTTGAGAAATCAATGTACAATTTAAAAATGAGCGGTTCGCGAGGAAGCTAACTTTAAAATTGGGGCTAGTTCCGGTTTTTTGCCAGTGACTGTAGTTTTTTCACAATAAATTGCCATATTGCCTTAAATGTAATTGTGTATGGGTATTCCAATGGGAACGCCAGACAAGCAGGGCCGTAGTTAGGGTATTTCGCGCCTGCGTGCGATAATCTCAATATCGCCCCTATTCAGCACTTTCCAAATATAAAAAAGTAACACAACTTTTTCATTAAAAAAATTATTAAAGTATTTACGAGTATTTTAAATAAATCAAGATATTCAAAACATATTTTATGGCCATAATGGCGATTTTAAATGATATCTAGTGCACTTTTATTCCTTCTACTCAATAATAATAAATTATCCAATAAATTTACTTTTTCGATAGTAGCAAAATCGTATCTAATATTATTTTAGTAACTTTCTCTATAAAAAATGTGCAGTAAGTAATTTTTTTATTACTTAAGTCCGTAAAATCAGTGTTTTTGCAGAGTATGTGCAGATCATGTTCCTTTTTCGGGCCGCAAATCCGTGAGGGGGCAGAAGCACTTTTTTATATGAAAGACCTTAATTTAATTTTAAATAAAGAATCCCTTGAGGTTTTCGCGTTTATTTGTTTACACCCGATATACATATTTATACCATACTGCACTTATGGTACATCTAGGAATTGAAATTGTAAAGAAAATACACCTTGCTGTAAAGTAAGATAAACCATTCTGTATTTTTACACGTAAAACTACACAAATTTGAATTGTCTGTTCGTGTACAAACATTTAGTGATTAAAGTTACAGTTTTTTATATATCTCCAACATTTTTATTTTTCAAATAAATCTAAGAAAAAAATAACTGACTTAAAAAATCAGTTTAATTTGGATCGTGAATCGAATTCTCTATAGGTATAAAAAAATATCTATTTTAACCAGTTCTATACTGTAAATATATTTGATGGTGCAACGGATGTGTTTGAATGCGTCTTTTTATAATAGTTATACTTTCTACGATCAACGATATTTCATCTCAACTAATCGAGTTTATTAATTTATTTTAAATGCAAAACATGAAACACTTTATGATCTTTCACTCCACCAATCCAAAAGTGAATTTGAAAGTTGTTGGCGAATGTGCGACTGATAAGTCCAGTTTTACCACGAAACGAGCGTCCGAAATAAAACTCGGACAGCCACGGACATTTTTTATGATGTTCGAATCGGAATTTTCGGCAGAGGCTATCGAAGTTGGCTATTTTTATTTAGCTACTTTGTATTTTGTCGTCGGTTTATTTCTATTAATACAAATATTCGGTATTTATTTACATTCTGTGGCTCAGCCAGGAATAGACCAGTTTTCCGATAATTTACATTTCGATCTGCAACTTGGACCCGCCCACAATCTATTCGTAATAAATTATAACTGGCCACTACTTACATCGCAACACCTAATATTATTGCTATTATTCGAGTAGGCCTTGTTTCGTTAAACGCGGTCAAATATTTCAATTCTGGCCTGCCGACTTCAATATTATACCTACACATGCATTATGCATTGGTTATTGAAATAAACAAATAAAAAAGTTTGAGGATATGTTTTTAAGTACAAACAAACAAACCACATACAAAATATTAAACTGGTTTTACTATTAGGTATGTATTTTGACAATCAAATAAAACAGAGGCAAATATAAGGACATAAAATCCACAGTTAGCCACGATTTCTGAGTAAAAAATCATGTAAATTCTGTCCCACCAACTTTTTTATGCGTTGCACAACTTCTATAAATAACGTTGTAGATTTATTTTTAATAAGGGATATCTCTAGTTAATGTCAAAATTCAAATTTACTACACTGTTTATGTAGTGAATAGTGGGAGATAGTATGGTATTTTTACTTATTTTTAGTATTTTTTGAGGTACGTAGTAGATGTACATGTTTAAGATGCTATAAATAGACCAAACTCACTTCTAGATAGCATTTATTAAAATCTTGCTAATCATTTGCAACTGATCAGTCTCGAGATCAGTATCCGTACTGCACAATGCACATAGCTTTAAACATATTAAAATATGAAAACAATGGCCTATGAGAAATGTTAGCTCTAGATGTACTTACCATACCATAGCTACGATAGGAGAAAATCGAGGTGGCTAGTCCTAGGAGTTTAGTTTGCCATTCTATTTTCGAGATCCTAGAATCCCGCAAATGTGGCCTTTGCACGGGCGCATGCACTTGCAAAAAATCACTTAACGGACGTCAACACGTTTGTTTTCAACTTTTCAACCTACGATTTCCATCAACGTACACTTATTTTACACACGATAGTTTCGCGACACACGCTTCGCTGGTAAAACGTCGCCGCCGGAATTTTCCCGTTTTGACATCTAGAAAACAAAAGAAAGGCGCGTTCGGCACGCCCATGGCCCATTCCATAATCGCTGTCCCTTAGTATTTAGTACCTGAGTTGCCCTCTAGGTGGCATAGTTTTTATTTTATGGAGGTCCAGAAAGATGATAGTTTGGAAAGCAAACCCATAAAGGTTTGTGAGTGGAAAAGTGCCAAATAAATGTACTAATATTAAATAAACAATCGGCACAGTCGCGTGTGTACTTTTAAATGAACATTCCAGGAAACACATTGAGGAATGGCTACATTAATAAATTATAAATTAAAGGACCAAGGTGAGTGGAACCTCGTATAATATGTATGTGTTTTATAGTAAATTTTAACTGTTTTATATTTTCATTGACTTTTATTTATTTATTATTTTTTAACACAAAGCGAGATACTTGGTTTATCTTCATAAAATGCGCCAATAACGAGATATTTACACTTTAGAAAATCCTGCGCCAAAAATGATGACTTATTCGATTTTTTTTTGTTAAAAAACCCAATTGTAATTGTACCGACTTTTAGGTTTACATGTGAAAATATATCTGAAATTTAACAACATAACTAATTACTGAATTATACAGGTTGATTTAAAAAAAAATTGGAATACATGCGTCATCAAAATTGAGTCAATATCGTAAATAAAAAAATTGTAAAATCCTTACAGTTGCCTAGAAAAAAATAGTGAAGTCGTATTTTCAATTTTTACAGCGCTGGGTTACTGTATCTACAGGGTGAGTCAGTTTTTTGTAGACAAACTTTAACAGAAGATAGAACACGTTTTTAAGAAGAAAAGTTCCTATGAACATATGTCATAGAGATACAGGGTGTTGAATATAATTTTTTGTTATCGAATTTTCATTATAACTTATAAAGGAATGCTTAGGTTTTTTTCATATTTGGAGGAAAATACCTATTAATTTAGGGGCATAAAACAAGCGATAAGAATGTTCAAAAACTTGTACTGCGGCGGAGTGGAGGGGGTTCTCAACCCCTTTCTTAAACAGAACTTCTACGCCAATGACTATTTAAAAAAAAACTGGGTCTGCGTCGGACCAGACGGTGGAAGTTATACTTCTTTAAAAAAAAAAAAACTTCCTTTCAAAGCCTGAACGTACAAAAAAAAAAAGTTCTTAAAAATTTGTTCTTCCTTTTGAGCGTGACGCGGTTTCTCGACCAACATCCCATCCCAATGTGTCTAACGGGCGCAAAGAAGTATAACTTCTAAAAACTACTTTATTTTTATTATCCACATACAGTTTACCAAAAATAATGTCCCTTTGTCTGTTTCAAAATTCCTGTGCGTTTCCGAGTTATTTTGATTTTTAGTGTTTGATGTGGTACTAAATTAAGTAATTTATTTATTAACAATTATGTCCAGGTGATGCCGAACGAAGACTTTATTATTGTAGGTGGGCTCTTAACTCTTTTACTGTTTAAGAAAGGTATTTTAAGCTAATATGTATCAAATCTCCTACAATTCCTATCAATGAAGTCATATGTATGTTCTCTGATACCAAACATCTAGGTATGCTAATGAACATCCACAGACAAAACTCTATTCAATAATTATCTAAAAAATTTAATATATTTACTAACCTCTGGAGTGGGAACTCGAAATTCAACCACAATAATTGAGATCTCACTTATTTCTACGTTTTATTAGGATCGTTTCATCAGGTGGCCTCCTTTAACTTCAGTCAAATATCTAACTATAAAGATGATTATACCAATAAATTAAAATTATTTGAAATTGAATGTCAAAATGAAATATCGACAACGTCAAACTGATTAACTGTCAATGAATAGCATAACAACCTACTAAAATAAATAAAAATTAATAAAAAATTTTACCTTTTATGTATAGTTTTTTTTCCCATATATTTTCAGGTATTAACAATATTGTGTGAAACTAACTACTCAGTGGACAAAAGCCCCAACCTGCGTTGAATTACACCCACAATATCTACCCATATATTCCTTATTATTAGCTTTGTAACATTTTTACTGTTTAAGAAAGGTATTTTAAGCTAATATGTATCAAATCTCCTACAATTCCTATCAGAAAAAAAAAGGCTCTTAACTCCATTCAAAATAATAGAGATTTCTTATTCAACATACCGTTTTACTCGTCGTGGTATAGTAAATTTTCACAACTAGCATGTATAGGCACATAAAAACCCACATGCTATTCGACCAAGAAGATTTCGACATGAATGTCTGGATTGGAATTTACGGGAACCACGTTATTTCTTGCCACAACGTGTAAATTCAGAAAATTTCTTACAATTTTTAGAAGAGCATGGTAATATGTGGAAAGACATTTCTTTGAATTTAAGAGGACAGTCTTGGATTCAGCTTGTTGGGTGCCCAGCCTATTATGGCAGAAATGTAAGAAGTTGGCTAAACAATAACCATCCGGGGAGGTGGATAGGTCGTGGCCGATAAGTCCAGTGTGTTCTATCTTCTGTTAAAGTTTGTCTACAAAAAAAGTGGACCAGTTTGCTGTGCAGAAGTGTATTTTTAAATCATTTTCTATCCTTTTCGAGTTTTGTTTACAACAATGTATTTGTAAGAGTCCCCTGTACAATGAATTTTTTTTTATGAAGTTCCGAATCACCCTATACAGGGTGAGTCGGTCATAATGTCATTGATTTTAACCACGTATTCGGGAGGCCTAATAAAGGCAGAAAATCGAACAAAAATTGTTTTACTCAACCTTTAGAAAAATAAACAAGTCACAATATAAAAATCGGTAACACGACGCTTCTGCTGCGCTACGAGCTTTCTGATGACGCACCCATACGACAATCGAATGCCGGATTAGACATCGTTGCCACATCATGTTTACATACATAATAACGTCTAACATTTCAGCGTGTTATTCAAATTTACAACCATTTAGCACTTTCTGCATTTCCCGCATTTCTTTCCCCCCAAATTTGATCACGCCACACATTTGGAGGGGGGATGGAGAGAATACAAGCAGTAAGCAGTAGTTTGCTTATTTCGGTCTCGCGTATTCGTCGTAAATTCACAATGCAAAATTTTACAAATTCCGAATATTCGGAAATGGTAGTGTTACGTTTTATTAATAAAGTGCTATGGACGGATGAGTGCAGTTTTACTCGAACTGGCATTTTAAACAGGTTAGTAGGTACCATACTACTTAAAAAAACAATAAATTTCTAGGCTAGATGTGCGTAACTACAGACGAATAATTAATTGTACTTACAAGTAATACTAAGAATTCATATTTATTTGTAAAACGTAGTGAAAACGTTATATCAAAATTATTAAACTGTAATAACCTAATATTCGAAAAAATGTATTTATTGTCTACATTTGTTTTTATTAACAAATAAATTAATATTTAAGGAAAATTCATTCATGTATCTATATTTAAAAAAATTGTTTTACTCCTTGTCGTTAAATAACAGTACAAATACTAGATAACTAGGTTATTGACCTAATAACATAGTAGGTCAAGATTCACTCTCGATAACTTTTTTGAGCATCAGATCAGAGGCGTGCCATTTCGGTGTTGGATAGTTTTCTGTCGACAACACGATGGTTTTTTATTACTTAATATTTAAACACGAAACACTTTTCAGCTTCTTTTAATAATTTACCCACTGGGTATAGTTTTTTTACGTAATGTACGTAAATGGTTTATTACTCGGTTTATTATTAGATCATACCGTATTTTACGGTATGATCTAATTTTACGTACCGTACGATAGACCGTATTTTCTACCGGAAAACCTGAGTGGATCGCGTTACTTGCAATTTTTAATATTGGTTATAATTATTTGATTTCATTGGATATTAACATTTTAAATTATTATTGGCTGAAGTTGAACTGAGCAAGAAATAATGATATTCTAAAATATTCAGTACAACCGTTTATTTGTGATGTCTAAAACCTAGGTAGGTAGATACTAGAAAAATATTTCAACTTGGCAACATTGCATCAGGTCTACATCGAATTGAACTGTGAGCTGTAAACGACCAAGGCTGTGAGCGGTCAGTTTTTCGGCGTAAATATGCATTTAGATTTTTTTAAATTGCGTATCTCCTCTTAAAATTAATGACATTATGACTGACTCACCCTGTATAACTTTCACACACTGTATCTCAATAAGGACCTATTAATATTTGATCACCTGATTAGAAATTAATATTTTCCACTACAAAATCCGCGGGTAAAATATTGCCCATTCCTTGCGAATCATCCTGGATGTATAATGGTACGAATTAATTCGAAAGCCAACAGTTATTATCGACGATCATTGCAGAAGGTGGAACAAGCCAGCACGTGGCGGCGAATTGTATTTGCTTTGTATCAGGCGGTGTGGTGGATAAAAATGTCAGTCTTAACGGAGTGATCGATCATCTGTCGCACGCCGCAACAAAACAACCAAACCGTAGTTAAATTAGCCGCGAGAGAACATGATTGAAAACAAGATGAGGTTTGACAAGTTTTTTCTAACGAGACTCGGGCTCGGTGGGCGGTGTGGAAGAAAAATGTAGCTTTTACTAGCTTATTTTTGTGTTGGTGGGTCTCATAGGTGCCGATTTACTAGTGCAAGAGAGGCGCTTGCCCATACAAATTTGTGCAATGGACAGAGCCCCCCCCCCAGCATTTTTTATTAATTAAAGTCGTATAAGAAGTGTTTACTTACCCAGTAAAAAGATTTTAGAATAACATTGTTGAGAATTTGCGACAAGGTGTGGCAATTAAGTTCCGAGAATTTGTCAGTGAAAAAACAAGCAAATTAATTTTCGCCAAAGTTTTATTATCGACCTTCACAATAGTCTCCCTCTAACTCGACACAACGATTCCAACGTTGTTCCCACGATTGGAAGCATCCTTGGTAATCCTACGCAGTTAACCCGTTCGGCACCACGACACCAGCTTCTTTTACCACCTGTACGCCGCCATGATGAGTTCTCTTGAGATGCGACTTTATCTTAGGAAATAAAAAAAAATCGCAGGGGGCAATATCGGGGCTATAAGGTGGGTGCGGCAACGTTGGAACGCCTTTTTTGCCAAAAACTCATTGCACAATGAACGGCCGCTCTCCACCCTTTTCCACCTACTGCTGACTTTGTTTACGGGTCTTGGGGTTATACTCAAATGTCCAGGTCTCATCTCCAGTGACTACTCGACTCATCCAGTCTCTACCATTGCTCCGAATGCGGGACAACAAATCCTCGCAGATCGATTTTCGCATGTCTTTCTGTTCACGAGTGAGAACTTTTGGCACCATCTTTGCGCAAATCTTTCGCATATTTAAATTTTCGTGTAACATCTTGCAAACGGTTTCTTTGTTGACGTTTAACTCGTCAGACAACGCAAGAATGCTTAGCGCCGGTCAGACGTGATCAGAGCACGCAAACGGTCAACATTCGCGTCAGTACGAGAGGTGACGGGAGCTCCTTCACGTCGATCGTCTTCTTGAACAGTTTTGTCCATTCAAACACGTGTTTTCAGCATGCACTCGTCTCCATACACTACCTGTAATTTTTGACTAAAAATAGTTACTTCCAAAAAATACACATAAAACACAAACCAAACTTGCTATCGACTTCAACCTTGGACTGAAACTAAAAGGAAGGTCCCCCCTCTCTAGAAAAACGGACGAACGATGCGTGTTGCCAGTTTCCTAGTTATAACTAAATTCCCGGAACTTAATTGCCACACCTCGTATGCGTGTGTAAATTTAAATTTAATTCGTGGTTTTATACATGTACAGCGAAAGTGAGTTAGATAAGAAGGATACAAAATTTAAGTACATTAGATTTGCCTGATGAAGAATTTTAAAAAATTATTTAGATTTAGTAAAGTTTCAATAGTAATATCAAAATAAAATTAGAAAGCAGTAATTTTACCATTAGCTCTGCCGGAATACTTTTTGTCTTTGAGGAACTGCCAAAAATGGTCTTAACTCGTTAATAGTTTGCCGTATTGCTTTTACTAAATCTAAATATGTTTTTTAGTTTTTCATCAGTCAAATCAAATGGGTTATTTAAATCTTTTATCATTCGCAAATTAAATGTAAATTTAATAATACATAATATGTTATTTTTTAACAGTTACAGGATGATACATACTACAAATACTTGGGTTAAATTTGTTGTGTCTATAAAACGAAATAAGGTTTGGCACTTACCTCGCCACGCATTTTCTTCAGACCTTTGTCCATTGATATAATCGTTATGCAAAGGGCAACGCGTGGGAGTACCCGGAAAATTCGTCAGCTGCTGGGGAAGGTTAATTAATTTGTTTTTTAATATTACTCGAATTGACGTTTCTAAATCGGTGGGTTTGTTTTATTTGCAGGCAGTGTGGACATAAATGTCTGCATCGATTACGTTCTTTACTGAAGGCTTGACAGAAATGCCGGTTGCTACTGCCTGTTTTCTTTTTTACTGGGTAATTACCGTCAATGTATGTACTGGATCGGAAAATGATTCCTATAAATAACGTAATACATAGTCCTTGTATTTTACTTGTAGAGTGTGCAAAAATGTTAATGTTATTAAGGTGTTCACAGAAAATGTGGCTAGATGCTATAGTCGACTTCCAAAATTGTAGAGAGTGACTAATGTTATAAACCTGCTCACAATTTATAGCAGTCAACACAAAGAAATGTACATGCAGCCCGTATATTTTTCCTACAAAATCGTGTGCCGCATATCTCTGAGAGCATACCCGATTACACAGCTTCTGCTACGCATGCTCTGCAGTTAGTACGCATGCGCTGCTGCTTTTGATTGGCTGCGACGAATTGTCGGATCCAACTGTGGTGGGTATATCGTTCGGGCGGGCAAAATTTCGTATATCTTTTCGTTAATTTCATTATGAATGTAATTAATTTTATTAGTGATTTGATCGAAATGAGGAATATCGGATGATGACATGTATGAAGAGTTTAGAGCGAGAGGTCAAAATATGAGTGTAAGTGATGTTGAAATATGTATTTCATTAACAAAATTGTACATGAATAGCATGTGTATGCAGATAAAAAAGTGGTAAAGAAGTACAACTGTGAAACGGAAAGTGATGGAAACTCGCGGAAGGAAGATTGTATTTTTAAAATCAGTTTTCCAAAAAAAAATTCTATTGCTATATCTTACAAGCTGAAACTTAGTCCGTATAAATGAAATCGAAAAGAGTATACTGATAGAATGGACGAAATAGTGATATGGCGAGGAAACTATTTAAAATAAATATTAAAAAATAAGAATCTGGATCGAAGAATATATACAGGGTGAGTCAGTCATAATGTCATTAATTTTAAGAGGAGATAGGGAATAATGAGTATAATGCAAATACGTGATTAAAAAAAAAATTAAATGCATATTTACGTCGAAAAAAAATATTTTCAAATCATTATTTAAACCCCCTTTTCAGACTGTCACTGACCGGTCACAACCTTCGTCGGTTACGGCTCACAGTTCAACTCGATATCGACCTGATGCAATGTTGTCAAGTTGTAATATTTTTCTATATAGTACCTACCCACCTAGGTTTTAGACATCACAAATAAACGGTTGTACTGACTATTTTAGAATATCATTTTTCTTGCTCAGTTCAACTCGAGCCAATAATAATTTAAAATGTTAATACCCAATAAAATCAAATAATAATAATCAAATAATTCTATTAAAAATTGCAAGTAACGCGGTCCACTCAGGTTTTCCCGTAGAAAATACGGCCCAATCAAACGATACCCGTACACTCGCGTGTCGATTTTCTCTGAGCAAATGTAGCTGTTATGACTGCAACAAAACTCCAACGTGTCTAATAATAAACTGAGTAATAAACCATTTACGTACATTACATAAAAAACCTATACCCAATAGGTAAATTATTGAGAAGCTGAAAAGTGTTTCGTGTTTAAATACTAAGTACTTAATAAAAAACCATCGTGTTGTCGACAGAAAACTGTCCAAGACCGAAATGGCACGCTAATCTAAGTTATAGAGAGTTAATCTTGACCTTGACCTACCGTATTATTAGGTCAATACCCTAGTTACCTAGTTTTTGTACTGTTATTTAACGACAAGGAGTAAAACTATTTTTTTAAATCTAAATACATGAATGAATTTTCCTTCAATATTGATTTATTTGTTAATAAAAACAAATGTAGATAACAAATAAATGTTTTCGAATGCTAGGCTATTACAGTTTAATAGTTTTGATATAACGTTTTCACTATGTTTTACAAATAAATATGAATTTTTAGTATTACTCGTAAGTACAATTAACCGCACACATAACCAGATGTACAATTTGTAGTTACGTACATCTAGCCTAGAAATGTATTGTTTTTTAAGTAGTATGATACTAACCTGTTTACAGCCCACATTTCAAGTAAAACTGCATTTATCCGTCCATAGCACTTTATTAATAAAATTCAGTCGCATTTCGTAAACATTCTCCGTATAACACTACCATTTCCACATAATCGGAATTTGTAAAATTATGCGTTGTGAATTTACGCCAAATACGTGAGGTTAGACCGAAATAAACAAACTACTGCTTACTGCTTGTATTCTCTCCATCCCCCCTCCAATGTGTGGCATGATCTACAAATTTGAGGGGGAAGAAATGCCGGAAATGCAGAGTGCTAAAGGAGGTAAATTTGAATAACACTCTGATGTGTTAGACGATATTATGTATGTAAATGTGGCATCCATGGTTAATACCGCAAGTCTGTGGCATTAGAATTTCATCGGGTGCGCCATCAGAAAGTTCGTAGCATACCAGGAGCGTCGTGTTACTGATTTTTATAGGGTGATTTGTTTATTTTTTTAAAAGTCAAGTAAAAATTTTTTTTTTCGATTTTATGCCTTTATTACGCCTCCCGAATACGTGGTTAAAATTAATGCCATTATGACTGACTCACCCTGTGTATAAATTCTGACGAAACATGGGCGTATGAAGGGCATTCGGAAAGCGGTACGATATGATGTAATAAGTGTTAATGTGTGACCGTTATAGTGACAGTGCTAGTAACCAATAGTAAATAGTATGTATGTATTCTAAAGCCTTTTGTCCTTTTGAATGCGGAATTCGCAAATATTCGCACGATTTATTTAACGGTGGAAAAATCTCTATTTGTAACAAATTTTGTCAACTACCTATAACATTTTTTATCATTTTCATCATGAAACTGCATGGTAGATTATCAGAAGCTCAAAAAAAATTATTAACACCACATAATAATGAAAGGGGCAATAATATTTGTAGTGTTTAACAGTTTCGCAAATTAAAACAGAAGTTGCAAAATTCGTGGAAAAATTCGTGAATTTCGCGTCCATGATAACAAGGCTTAAGTGTGATATCCGCGAAGTGCGCATCAGGTAGGTGTAAGTGGGTGGTGGTGGGCAAATTATAACACGCTCGAACTTGTGAAATCATTTAGCACCTAAAAGTACTGTCTTTCACTGCCAGCAAAGTAAATAAGTATGTAATATTGTCTGAAGCTATTTATTTGTGGCATAATTTTAGTTTTTCTCTAATTTGATTGGGTTTTTGCCACACTCCTAAAAAAATAAAGATTAATTAAACACCCCTTGCGCCAAACGGATCAGTCAAGGGTTATTTTTGGAACTAAGTTTGCCTAACTAAAAAATCTCACACTGAAAAAAGCAGATAAGGAAAAAATAATAAAAATCACATCACTATCGCGCACTTCCGTTTTTTGACGTTTCGAAAAACTCTGGAGTTGGTAGACGAGAGACTGCATAGCTGTCAAGTTTGATGCCTACGATTCATAAAAGTAAACGACTTGCTAAAACATTATTGCGAATTTGAGTGCTACTGATTAGAAATGTTATATATATATACTCGTACATATTTATAATATTATAAAGCCAGGACCCATTTCCGTGATGTACAGAAAGTAGTTGTTTTGTGAGATGTTACAACGTTGCATTCAAATTGCGGCATATAGCCGCCGTGCCGATACAGGTTTTTATATTCGAACAGCGGGTTCAAGTGGGATTGATGACTTAAGACGTGCGGGTCTTCGAGCTTCGCCAGCTCGCAGTCCCGATTTGACCCCTTTAGATTATTATTTATGGAGCTACCTAAAGAACATACGAGGCAATTATTGCACAATCATAGCTTAACACGAACTGTTCTAACGAAATGTCCTAACTGGCCGAGTGGGATATCCAAAAACTCCAAAGAGAATGTTCTTATTTTTAAACAGAGACACCTCGGAAGGCGTCGCTATAAAACTGATGGCACAAAAGACACCCCTTAATCTCTCTACGGTTGGTTTATATCTCCGCTAACGAAAATTATGACGTTTTACGAGAGGGCAATTAGAATACGAATTCGCCGGGTGACATTTACAACAATTCCTGACGGGAACGCGTTTAGCCTTCTGGATGAAGGCTGACGGAAGAAGTTCCGCTTCCGGGTGGGTCTCTAACGTCCGTGTTCCTTTATCACGCACCAGGGCCGGCTCCAGATATTTTGCACTCCGTGTATTTTCGGTTATAATATCCCTAATGCTTATATTATTTCCAGAAATTTTTTCGAGGTCATGAATAAAGCCCTCAACTGTGTTTTTGTTAAAGGAATAAAGGTTAAAGAATTGTATGTACATATACACATAGATAATAATATACTTCGGAATTTTTTGAGAGAAATGAATTCCCACTCGATTCACTGGATTCTAGAATCGAGGGCCAGGCGTGTTATTTTTATTTAGACATGCTCAGAACTACTCCGTCATATTACTCCGTTCATTTTGACGGCAAAAAAGTGTTCTACAGCGACTACACTCAAGTGATGCTACTTCTATTTTATATGCTCAACGGATATTTAACGATCCTGGAATTCGCAAAGATTTAGCATACATAAATTACGTGTAAAATGTCAAAAATAATAACAAAACCATAATTCGTTTACATACGTGTTACGTTGTTATCAGTCGGAACTTTAAGGTTAAGTTTATAAAGGAAGCGTTACATAAAAAACAGTTTGATCCTAAGCAATGCCCTTTCAGTTCTTAGGAGAAGTTTCTTTATAAACATTCAAAAGATTAGGGAAATTAATCTTAACACTTTTAAATATGCCATTATTAATCCTCAGTCCTCAGTCGCGGCGAAGCTTTTGCAGAGTCACCACTGAAGATGCCGACAGTGAAGAGCGGCGAAGCGTTTGGAAGCATGGGATGCGACCAGTTACAGCGGCGGCTACGGAACGCCTCGGAGGACCACCATTATCCGAGGAACGGTTCCGACCGTAGCAGTCGTAATACCAACAATAGGAACCGAAATCAATATATGGACAGGCCCAGAGACACCGATAGCGGGTCTGTCTCCACAGAGCCTAGCCCAAGAACAACCAGGGCAGGTAAAAGAATCCCGGCTAATGCTAGGGATGTGCATTTTAACTCTGTTTCTGGCAGCTACCAGTTACCGAGGACACGGCATAACAACCCGGAAAATCACCATGTATCAAATTACAGCACTGGCCGTGAAAGCCTAAAAACCACTATGCCTACTGTCATCATTAAAATAATTACCCCACTTTCAAAATCGCCCTGTATTCCGCAACCTATTTGGGACCGCTGGCCGTGACGGAGCGTCGTTACTCACTTAATGGGTTTCGCAAAGCCAAGACCCTACATTAGACGTTGTTTGGAAGCCTCGTCGTGTTTTATCATCAACCCGATTCGTATCTCGGCTCTCCTTCAGCCAGAGAGGCGTCCCCAGAGAGCTACACGCACGCCACGGAGTTGGCAATTGTTGCATAATTATGGAATCGGAGGTGCGCGTGCCGCCTTAAATTTAGAACAGGTATTTTAGAATGTACTCTTGCGAAAAGTCGGGATTCCTAAGCCGACCGCGACTCTCCGTTTTCTTTATTATAGTTCTAAAATGTTAAGTTAATAGTTATTTATAGTGCAAGTGGGATATAGGTATTATTATACATGAGTGAGGCATTTCACGAATGTAATAAAAAACGCCGTTATCCCACGTGTTCTATACAGGGTATCCCAACGAAAATTTGACCCTCCCTATAATTAGAAAACCGAATAATATTTCAAAATTCGCCGAGACCCGTGAATTTTTGTTCTTGGGGGGAGCTTTTTTGACAGTCAAGCCAACTCGATATGTTCATCCCCCTAATGCCTAGCAACCCCAACTTAAAAATTTCAAATGCAACTACCCCACTTGTGGCACATCATTTTAAAGCCCTTTTCATTGCGAATACAGTGACGTACCGTTTTTAGAAATCGGTTGAGATTTGACAGAATTATTGGTTACAAACGAAAAGATGACAAACCAACTTACGCGTAGTAATTTCTACACAAATGCCCACCACTAATAAGTTTTTCATCTACTACACATGACCGCATTACCTAATTGTTATTGATGTGTCTATCAGTTTACAAAAGAGTCAGAAATGAAATAAAAAAGCTGAAGTTGGTTTGTCATCTTTTCGTTTGTAACCAATAATTATGGTTATGTTATTTTCAAAATGTATTTGACATAGCTTGTATGAACTATTACTAATCATGAGCAGCTTTTCTAATAAATCTTCTCTATTAGAAGCCACTGAACAGAACTGCGCTCTAAAATAAAAATTTGTATTTGTGAAAAATATAAATATATATATATATATAAAGCTGTTTACAGGCCTTTTAGGCCCAGAGCTGTGTTATTCTTCTCCACTCCATTCTGTCCTTCGCCTTTCTTTTCCAATTCGTTACATTTTTCTCCCTTAGATATATTGCCACTGCCTCTCTCCATCGCTTCCTCGGTCTACCTCTTTTTTTCTTGTAGTTAGGTTTACTTCCTACTATTTTCTTAACTGCCCTTTCATCCTCCATACGTTCTAGATGCCCTAGCCACTGCACTCTCCTGGCTTTTACAAATTCGTCTATTGCTGGTGCCTGGTACATTGCATATATTTCCTCATTATTTTTCCTTACATAGCCTTCCTCTGTCCTCTTACCCCCTAGAATTCTTCTTAAGATCTTCCTTTCCCACCTTAAAAGGTTTTCTCTTGACTTCTTATTGAGAACCCAGGTTTCACTACCATACAGCGTTGTCGGTCTCAAAATTGTTTTATACATTCTAAATTTTACTCGTCTGGACAAATTTTTTGATTTCAATAAGTGGTTGACTGCTGCCGAACTTCTGTTTGCTTTTATTATTCTCCTATTTATTTCTTGTTCCTCATCACAGTTAGCTGTTATTAGCGCCCCCAAATACACATATTCTTGAACTTCTTCAAACTCCATATCTCCATGCTCTGTTCTCAATTTAAAATTTGTATCCTTTTTATGTTCTCCTATTCGCAGAAGCTTACTTTTCTCTTGATTTATCTGCAATCCCACTTTACTTGCTTCTTCCACAAGTTTTCTCGTTACTTCTTCTAATTCCCTACTATCTCTAGCAATAATGGCCACGTCATCTGCATAACTTACAATTTGATGACTTTTAAACAATATGTGTCCTTCTCTGTTCAACTAACTATCTCTTATGACCTTTTCTAGTACTAAATTAAAAAGAAGCGGTGAGAGTGGGTCTCCTTGTCTCAGTCCTGTATCAATAGTAAAGCCTTCCGAACATTCACCTTTTATTCGTACTTTGGATTTGGTATTTTCTAAGGTCATTTCCAATAGCCTAATCAGTTTGGTTGGTATCCCAAATTGTTTCAAAATTTTACTATAAAAAATATAAATATGTATATTTTAAACTTCACTTTCATGAGAAGTATTTATATTCCAATGTTATACTTAAGAAATGAGTTAATAGGTAAGGCAATAGCAGTAAAATATAATTTATGGTTTTTGCAGTATATTGTAGATTACTTATTTATTTGTCTTTAGGAAATTTAAAGAAACTTATATTACTATTTATAGATGATATGTTTAAACATCTAACTGCTGCGCAGCGACTCGTTTCTCGATGAGACTCAAAATATTGCTTAGTTCATAAATTTTTAAAACATTTATGTCGCTGAGGCCGGCCCTGTGTCTGACGTCACCGCTCCTTCTCGTAATGCACCGGCATTACTCTTGCAGAATTTATCGTTCAATAGATTGCGATGCAGTCGTCGAATTTGGAACGTCATTGACGGAATGAAGCTCGTGACGTCTTTGTATTTCCTTTTCTAATTGACGGTTTCTCTTACATGGGCGAAACTATGTTCGTGGCGATTCTATCGGATACGGAAAACACATACATCAATTAGAAACACGCAAGTTCCGGGCCCTTTTATCAAGACGAATGGCATCGGGGATTAAAGTTTCTTTATATAACAGACGGCGGGAGAGAACACAGATAGAGGGTGGCTCAAGAAATCTTGATGACCGACAAATGTATACCAAAAATGACGCTTCGAATTGGCTCATTCAAAAACAAATCACAAGAGAATTATGATTAAAAATTTTTCGGAATTGCCACTGTTTAAATTTAGCAAATAGAAAATAATTTAAGCTGTGATTTAAGCTACATAGATAAGGGTGATTTACAACTTATCTAAAAAATTTTGGGAATAGATGCGTCATGAAAGATGTAGTCGATATCGTAAAAATAATTGTGTAAAATCTTTATAGGTTCAGGGAAATAAAATTATTGAAGTTGTATCTCAATCTTAAAATCGTTCCGAATATTGGAATCCAATTACACACACCATATACAGATTCGGAAATTGCGGATCTTTACAGAGAAAGTAGAAATTGCCGCTTCATTCCAGGGAAGGTACGAACTTTAAGAGGGGAGGCGACGTGCATTGGTCTAGCATTCCCCACTACTACGGTAATCGGTTCCGTATCGCCATTGCAAATTTAACTGTCAGATCAACTGATGCCAGTGTTGTCAGATCTCATCCATTCCGAGGAAATCTCATGCTTTCATATTTTGATTACAAAATGCGGTGTGTGTGCTGTATTCACGTTGTATTGCAGTAATTCTTAACTCTATTCCGTAAGGGTACCTACATTTTCTGGAAACAACAGATTTTACGACCCGTGAGTCACCCTGCGTCACGTCAACTGCGCCTCAACGTTCGCCCGGCCTAACAATAAAATAAATTAGAAAGGTTACGTGGTTAATAACTTTTAAGTAAGTACCTGTAACTACCTACTTACAATGTAATATTATGATAAAATAGCAAAACATTTTTAATGAAATAAAAATGGCATTACAAAAGTAATTAAAAATTAAGCTGTGTCAAGAGGTGTTTTTGATAAGTTAAGCCATCTCATGCTTTTTTCTCCAAACCTCATGCTTCTTTGAAATTATTCTCATGCACTGAATTTTTCCCACCTGGCAACACTACTTGATGCAAACACGCTGTGGTCGAAGTATGCGTGTAGCATGACACAAATACACGCAAGCGGCAAAATACAATTCACCATCAAGATCCTCACTTTCCAAATCTGTAGGTGTTTTGGTGCGTTTTGAAAAAAACACGTGTATCCTTGAAACAGTAAAAATTAACAATAATAGCTTTCGTTCGAGTAAATACCACCGTTAGAAGTTCAATGCATTTACGCGCCGCATTCATTAATATAAATATTGATAACATAACAATGATAGTTGCTAACTCATATGCAACACAATCCACTTGTTTTTAATTAAATGTAATTGACAATTTGTTGAGTTTTATAACACAAGCGACTTACATTGCCTGCAACGCTGTGCCAATTATATCGTGACGTTACATTCGCAATGTTAATATTAATAATTAATGTTAGGCTAATTGGTGTTTTCACACATCTATGTCTGCTTTTTTGCCCGTTATAGTTCATAGTTATGTCATGGAATTTCGTATTATATATCTACCATCTGTTGTCAATTATGCTGTTTGTGTTGTAACTACATACTGCGAGTATTTTTTTATATTAGATATGCGAGACACACTCATAGAAGTGTTCTTTATATTTACATTACGACATAAAAGTTGGAACTAGATATTACGACGTAGACAAACGTGTGTTAGCATGTGAAATTTAGATAAAAAAATAATTATTGATTTATTATACAGGGTGTCTGGAATATGAGTGCCTTAATTTTGCCATATGATAAGTTGTACTCAAACATATTTGACTTGGCCTTCTTAGAGATCTTTTCACTGTACAGAATAATCGTTATAACTGTTCAAAATGGCTCTTGCTTGCAAGAAGCGTTTCCCGTTCAAACGTCGCGTAGTCATATAGTTTTGCCTAGATTCACGTAAATTAACATATCATGCAGCTGGTCATGTTTACTATCTATAAATTGTTTCATTTTTGTTTATGTACACTCAGAAGCATCAAAGAAAAACTACAGAAAAATTGAAACGCACTAGCTACAATACTGCTATAACTAATATTACTTTTAGGTTATCAGCAGCAGCCCGACACATTGCAACGTTGTCGAACGTTACTACATCGCATCCTTGCCACGCGACTTTGATGTGAAAGCCCACTAACGCTTCTCTTCGAACGGAGCGGGGAGAAAGGAATCGTCGAAGATTTCTGCAGTTCCGCAGAATTTTTAATCCACCCGCCGCTATCCGCCGGCCTTGGCGTTTCTCGGGGAGAATTTGTAGGCAATTTTCCCGTGCAACATTGAAATAATGAAGGGAATTTACGGGTCGTCATGGAGCAGTTGCCGTGTGTTGCAGAGCACGCGGATCGATACCTCTGATTGTGAGGTAGGCAGCTGAATCGGAATTTAGCGGCTTTGGCACACAGGAAATTGTATCTTTGCTCGTGACGCGATGCGGTGGAGGGCCGTAGCCCGAATGTGGGTCGACTTTTCCGTCATCGGAGGGTTTACGGCATAGTTTCGAAACAATGTTGATTAAGGCCTCTCTGAAAACCGCATAGATAAGACGTTGTACGTGGGGATCTTGATACCAGCGAGCTGGACGGCAAACGGTGGCGCCTCCAGTGGTCGGGTGGGAAAGTACTGGCTAAGCGCGGGAATTTTAAAAAGATACATACATTAATGTATAGTTAGCTGCCGAAAATCTAGAGGGCGACTAATCGCTAGCTTGTAGACAAGCGCAACGGGCGAAGCATGCGAGGAGCAACATTTCATAGGCGTACTAAATTTGAAGGTGATCAGATATAAAAAATATACAAAAATGACAAAAATAATTGAATTACATAACATCCATTATTTTTAGTAGAAACAGTTTTTGCCAATTTCGAGGCGTTAGATAAAAATGATAAGAATTATTTCCAAACTTAAAGTTGCACGCCCTTTGGCCATGGACTGGCTCTGGCTGTAGCTCTGCCTCCTATTAGCCCAGTTTCAATAGTATTTATACACATTCGGAAAATGCTGAGTACATCAGAATTATATTACCTATTGACATAATGGGAACAGCCAGCAAGTCTATCGCTCTTAGAGAGAGCAAGAAGGATAAACATAGTTTGGCTTGATAGTAACCTTTGCATCTTGACACATTTTATTGTTTTGAATGTCACTTGTGTAACATTGACACAATCGATTGTAAATATGTTTATAAATTTAGTTCAATAAAATAATATGTAAAGGTTTTCAAAAAGTAATTTATTAAAATATGTGTCCAGCTGTAAACCATTTCTCTAAGATCCTTTTTATTGACAATATGATGGCCCATGATAGCGCTGGAAATGGAATAGGTGGATCCGTCAATTCGTAACAGCCAATAAAAAGCTGCGGCGCATGCGTACTTACTGATGCAGCAAAAGCTGTGTAATCGAGTATGCTCTCGTTTTGTCACAGATCACTTATACGTAATCTGTGGTTTTGTATTCGCTGAAAGATGAATTTATATATAATAATCATTTCAACTAGTTTGTTTCTTGTTTATTCGTTTTTGAATGTATATGTAATTATATTTCTTTTTTTCCCATCTTGGTTTTGGTACTGTTGGATGGTGTAAACTATAAATAAATAATGCAAAAGGAAAATTGTTTGTTTAACAACTTTCATACATAACCAACATTTTGGCGAACGTTTGAGTGGTATATGTCTTTTGTATTAAATACCTTCAGTGTAAAGCAAATAGACCAATTATAGAGTTCACTTATCTTTAGTTCATATTAATTAAAGTTATGGAAGAAGCACGGTTTGCCCGTTGGCATTAAAACCAGACTCCAGCGCAGTCCTTTACTTATTTTACTGGATATTTGATAAAGGGAATAATCGTATATACGGCCAAACGACAGCGCCGAACGTCACAGTCGACAATCAACAACCGAGTTCCAAACATTTCGAGCTGAAACTCCCCTTATCGCCGATATTATTCCAGGAATGAACCAGACTTGCAACTCCTCCAACTCCAGTAATTTACTGAAAATTTCCCCAACATTTAATTAAATTCGAAAGTAAGGGCTATTTAAAATACCAGCTGGAAACAGAAGGACCAGAATTTACTTCAACTATCCCTCTGCTGTGCACACCCTCTGTCCAAGTGGTGATAAAATAATAAGCTTTCCTTGGCAGGAGCGGGACCCGTTTGTAGCAGTGACGTCAAACGTAGGCAACCCACGCTGACAGTTAAACTTTATAGGAATTCTTCGGCTCGTTGCAGCCTCAGTTAGCAGTATTAAATAGTGTACAGGGTGTTCCAACCTTTTCGAACGTTAGATTAACAAGACGATCTTTATATAGAATAGTTTAGTAATTGTTGTTTGAAATCTTTATTTCAGTTCATACACGTTTTTAAGTTTCTGTAACCAATACTTTTACGTCGAACGTAGCAAAATAATGGAATACTGAACCATCGTCGGGTAAATTCGATATTATATTAAATCCTTATTTAACGCCGCCAATGCGAGAATCAGAGTATGCAACCAGCAAGCAACCGTCATGCACCAGTCGGCCACAGTCGGCAGTCGGTCCAGTCGAGTCGGTTCGCTGTCATGTTATATTTAATTCCTGTGTTTACGTTGTAGTTTTGTGTTCTTCTTCCGTTTTTAGTGCCTTATTTTCATTTTAAACGTTTTATAGTTAATAAATAAAGGAATATGTGTCGGGTACAGATATTTTCCCACAATATAGTGCGCCGGTTTGTTTTTCTAGGTTATGGGACAAGACTGCCGCGGGTGTTAAACGTTTTCTGTTATCTATTAGAACCTACCTACTCATCCCTTTCTTCGATTTTGTTATAATACATAGGCATTGTATGTAACTGTACCTACGGGAAGTGTGTTTATCGGTAGTGAGTGAAAATGTAGTTTTATCAGTTTGTAACCAAACAATGAACAATGAATGCAAAATACTGGAGCTAACTGGATTAACTGTTACCTACCTGTCAGGTATTATTACTAATCAGAATGTAAATTTTTGTCGTTTCTGTATTTAGAAACACTGCAAACGACCGCATGATAGTTGTTGACAGATGTAATGTCAACTATGGATCTAAGCCATAAGCCATCTCAGTCGATATCCATCATAGGCGCCGACTTTCCGTAGGAAAAAAAGGGTTTTGCCCCATTTTTTAAATATCGAGCTAAAATTCTGGAATAACTTTTTTATTGTCTTTTAGGGCTCCCTGAGCACTTGGTTAAAATTTTTGTACTTAGTCATAGTTAACCCTGTATTTGCACCGCAATTATAAACTTAAGAGTCCGTCGCGCGCTTGAGATAAACAGATTTTTAACGCTCGGCCCATAACACTTATTTAGACAACGAATAAACATAGCGGTCCAAATAAAAAAATAATCGAAAGACAAAGTTGTTTCCTAAGGCTGCTGTGTAATATTTTTTTCAAAATTAGTTTTTAATTATTTAAATTTAAAGAGTAAACTGTGCAAGAAATCGTCATATTTAAAATTTATTTTCTTAAAAATAAAGGCTTAAATGGAAAATTGGTTACACGAGGGAAGTAAGTCTGTCTTTTAGCTTTGCAGCGATACCAAAATTATATCGAATTGATAAAAATTACTCAAAATTCTATGCTAAATGCCGAGCGTCTACAACTTCAGAAACGAATATATTTTAAATGCTGCAACCACATGTGTTTCACTCAGTGGGATGGGCTTAGAGATTGGTGGCAAGCAGGACCGGAGTTTAAAAAATACATAGTCACTTATAATCTATACGTTCTCAGTTGAGACAGTATTGAATTAATCGATCTTATGGAGTTCGATAATTTTATTTTCAATAATAGAAAGTTTTTGCACCACATGAGGCAATATTATAAGAAATTGATATAAGTTAAGTTAATATTGAGAAAAAGAGCGCGGTACAGCCAGGCAATGTTATTTCTTGTAGCGGAAACTTATGAAAATAAATGTAGTAAATGTTTTTAATGCACTGTTTGTGATATTGGTGAAGACAATTAAATTTAATAATACAATTTTAATTAATTTAACTATGGTACAACATTTTAGCGTTTCTATCTGCGCCCATGTTCAATAAAGGATATGCCGACGCTAAACCTAGTTTTCGTTTTTATACTGCTTTTATTTATTGGTGTGTACCGTGAGAAGTACTGTAGTTTTTTTATATAAGCTGTAGAAAAACTACAAACATAAGTAAAATCGTTGATTTACGAGCGCGATGTACCTAACAAAAAACGTAATAATTGTCAAATAATGTCCCAAGCATCGATAATTTGATTTTATTTTTATAAAATGCGGCCCTACAAAAAAAGTTATACAAGTCCATTTTGGATACTAAAAACTGTCCTTCTACAAGATGGTTATATTGTCATAAAAACAAAACGGCATAATTGCTAGCCGATTTTACTCCAGTAAATCTAAATATTCTAAATACGCCCACCGTAAAGTCATTGTAGTGGGAGAGCGATAATCTCCGCCTTCAGCCGTAACGCCCGTGCACCCGACCCCGGAGCGCTACCCGAGGAGTGTACAGAGAACGGACTCACGGCGCACATACAAAACTCAATTTCTTCAACTTTTTTATACGTTTAACTACATTTGCCTCGATATAACTAAATCTATTTTCAATAATCATTGTAGCTCTCCGCATAGTGAAGTTTTTAATGCACAAATTTACTGGTGCCGACTTTGGGCAACTATTTTTCTCGAAAAGTTGTCAAAAACTGGTGTGTACCATTAGAACCCCTATAGTTTCAGCCAGTTTCTTTTCTTTACGTATCAACCCAACGACCTAGTCACTTCAAAACACCGCATTCTACGGACAGACTGACAAATCGGGGCAGCGTTTGGCCGGTTCCCACAAAATTTATTGATAAAATTGTAGCAAATCGCGAAGCCAACGACAGCGATGTTCCGTTGGAATAATTCGCGGATGAAATGCTAGAGATGCCTGGCGAACTGCCAACAGAGGCAGTGCAACGTAAAGGCGTCTCGATGTGCGTCGAATTTTATATAAAATATTAATACCACTCCAATTCGGCTAAGCTGCTTTTTTAAAATACACAATGCACGGGACGGAAAATTGAATAAAACTATCGATCGGAAGGTTACCATGTCGTTAGCACCGGGATAAGTCGTTTCGGAGATGCGAGAGACGCTAGAAATATCTGTCTCGGAAAGTGGAACAAGATGATTTAGTTTGTGTAATGTGGACATTAGTAAATGGGATACTTTTTAAAGAAAATTTATTTGTTTTTTTCCAGTAAACCATTATGATTAGGAAAACAAAAGCATTCTTTATACGAATGGCATTCTAAACTAGTTTCTCAATGTTAGTAGACGATATAATATATAGGGCGATTCGGCTTATCTAAAAATAATTTTTTTAATGTAGTATTTAACCAGTTTCTACAAACTAACACAACTGTTTCTGCTTCTTGTCTGTTTTCTTGAAAAACTAATGTAGGTAAATACTCGCAGCATTAAAACGTTAATACTATAAGTAATCGCCTGGCTAGACACTACAATAATCCAGCAATGTAAAGGTTGAAAGTACTACAACTTCAATATTTTTTTTTTCACAAAGGATTTTACAAAAAAATATTTTCGTGACGAATTATTCCCAATTTTTTTTAATAAGTTCTGAATTACCCTGTATAGGAGTCTCTCTAAAAGGTCTTTACAACACTCCACCACATGTTCTTTGGATGAAAGAAGTCGTTTTTTGTTATAGATTTCGATTTTGCGCAGTTAAACTTTTGTACGTTGACATTCAATTATCATGTCAGAATCAATCAATCAATGTAATTTAACAACAAAATAAATTTACTGTTTCTATCTACACATGCATTTATGAAACAGACACAGAATGTCAACTCGTATTTATATTATTTTGTCAATAAGAATTTAAGGAACACTTACAGTCACAGGTTATTTGTGATCCCAGCTACTTTAGAAGAAATAATACCTCACTTACAACTGGACATTGCTGGCTAAGAAAGCACCTCTATTACATGAGGAAGTCCTCTTTGTAGGGGTTGCGAACAGGAAGACGAGACAATACTCGATGCACTCTGAGTGCACTGCCATCTCGTTAATAAGAGAGTCCGTGTTGGGAGAGCGATGGCCTTCTATGGCCTACATTAGAGAGATCCCCCTGAGCAACGTCTCCACCTTTTTCTCCTTATTAGGCTGGCTGGCGGCTCAGGTGGACTGATCTCCTAATGGGAGGAGGTACAAGGGGCCCAATGGGGCCTAAGTGCTGTAGCCTTTTTGCTACCTTCCCTTAATTCCAGAATTCCAGACCTCACTTACAACAACTACTAATAAATTTAATAATAGGCATGACACAAAGATACACAGAGAGGGCGTCATTCAAAGTTTTAGGTCTAGAGAGTCGTAGTGCCTGCTGGGTTTCACAATCTCTTAGAGCATCAGTAAAAACTTGGATGGAGATCTGGTCTAAGAATTCAGATAGGATTGTTGGATAAGCCAATCGAACCAGTCGAGCAACATCGGCCTCATAATGTTGTAAATTTTCTCCACTCTGCTGGTGACGATTTTTCAATTGTGCCTTTTACACTTGCTGGGTGCTTATCCGCATATCTCATTTCCATATGCTGTTCTAGAATGTCATAGCTATTCTGATGCCCAGCAGGAACTCCTTGTAAGACGTCAAAAGCTTCCCCTCGTAGAGCAACTATCAGAGCAGTAGCTTTCTCACAATCAGACCATTCGTTTGCTGCAGCTGCTGCTTCAAATTGATGCAGATAGACATTCCAGGAAACCTTGCCGTCAAATTCAGGGGGCTTTGTTTTCTGAGTTCGGATAACAGATTCTTCTGATTTGATTACGCCCTTGTTTCTTATTTTGTCTAGCTTATGTCGAAGCTCTTCGCAGGTTTTTCTAACCAAGTTTATCTCTTTACCCATTTCCCTTTTTTGTGCTAACAGTTTCTCTTCTACTTGTGTTTCCACTTTATGTGACTGCTCCTCTAGTTTTTCCAACTTTGTCTGCATTTCTTTCATCTGATCTCTCATTTCTTGTTATACTGTCTATATCTTTCATTTTATACGTTTGTTCTTCTAATTTCTTTTCTAATTTTTCCTGCATCGTTTGGGACTAATCTTCCATTTTATGCCCTTGCTCTTCAAATTTTTCTTGCATTGTCCGCCCCTGTTCTTCTAATTTCTCTTGCATCATCTGTCCCTGTTCTTGCATCGTTTGCATCATATCTAACAGTTTTGCCAGTTGTGCATCCATGTTGACTTGACTTCTAGTTAAGGCATAGGCATAGACTTTATTTTCTTTGGAAAGTTCTAGAATGTCTGAGATTGTACTTCGCAAATAGCACCGTTCACTTCCTTAAGTCACGACGAGTGCGGTGATATGTTACACTTAGGCCTTTGTCTCACTCCCGTATTAAGTTCTAGACTGTTCTTCGCCTACTGAACCACCCTGTATATTTTGATCCACTTTCGTAATTTTATATTCCCTCCTAATTTCAAAGATGTGTTATTTTTGTTGCCACTTAAGTTTTTATATTCGCTGAGATTAGTTCAAACACATCAGAAACTTATAACAAACCATCATAGGACAGGAATCGTCCCGAAACACAAAATGCGAAACCGTCCTAATATTTTCCCGTGTAGGCCTCTTATTTCAATCCGTCTGGAGAGTAGTGTTGTTAATTCTCGAGATCAAAGGAACGAGTGTCTATAAAAATAAGTACCGGGTGTTATTCACAGTGTCGTCTGAACCCGAAATAGAAATCTCTCAATAAAACGCCAGTAAATCTACTTTTTCACACGGTTCCAGTCAAAGCGGCTCATCCCAGGAGTGTGTTAATTACACCACCTGAATCCAGTTCCTTTCCGGCCAACTTAATTTAATGATTCAAACGGCGCTGTCAAATGTCAGCCGTAATCGTTCCTGGGGGCCGCCAGATATATAGCAATTTAATAATGTGAGTGGCTTAGGCCGCCCCAGGATGAACCATTAATCATTTTCGCTATCATTAAGCGATTGGCGCGCCTTCGTTGTATACAAGGCGTTACGTAGCGACAAGACCAAACGTTATTCTATTTTTGAACTAAGATGAGGAAATAAAGTCGTATGCAGTTCACCTGTGCAGGACACATAATTAATAGCTTTTTAAAAAAAAAAATCAGGAACAAAGAAGTCAAATAAATAATAAATTTCATGATTTGTCAATAGAAAATTTATTGAGGACCGCTGACGTAAAATCAATCGCAAAAGTTGAATTTACGTAAAAAAAATATTTATCTTACAGACGATATGGCAACCTCGTTTTCAGTAAATCATATGGTTTATTCGGTCAGGATCGGTCAGTGGTCGCGCGGTTTAAGGCGTCAGTACTTGAATCGAGGTGACTGAATCGCTGTGGGTTCGACCCCTGCGGCCGGTAGACCGTATATAAGCTATGTTCGTGGAGAGATTGGCACCCTCTCTGCGGGTATGGTAGGGTGGAAGAATGTTGGCTTGGGTCAATGTGAGAGATTGATACCGGTTGACATTTGACTACCCCCCTAATTAATGAGGTTTTCCAGGTTTCCTTCATTCCTGCACTGAATGGTGATTAGGGCCTACCAACGTAAGTCGTTCCTGGGCGCAAATGCGGCCTGCTTAATAATAATATGACGCCCCCTCTCCCGCACAAGTCTTCGACTTCTGGGCTAATCCTCGTGATTAGAATGAGGGGTAGAGATATTATTATTATTATTAGGTTATGTCAGTGGTCTATGAAGTCAGCGGACCTCAAAATGTGGGTAAAAAAACTGAAAAAATACACAGAAAGCAATACGATGCGTTGCTGAGATACGAAAAGAACATGTTTTTTATGTTAATCTTAGACTAAAATAACTGATATTTTAAAGGTTAATAGTTGACAGTGTTGACATTGGGAATAAACATGAATTTATATGCACAAGAAATTTCAATCACTCCTTTTAGTTTAAAAATACTGTATTTTAAACTAAAATAACTGATATTTTAAAGGTTAATAGTTGACAGTGTTGACATTGGGAATAAACATGAATTTATATGCACAAGAAATTTCAATCACTCCTTTTAGTTTAAAAATACAGTAGAGAGAGCGGAAAAGTCCTTCTAACAGGACTTTTCTGCTCTCTATACTGTATTTTAAACTAAAATAACTGATATTTTAAAGGTTAATAGTTGACAGTGTTGACATTGGGAATAAACATGAATTTATATGCACAAGAAATTTCAATCACTCCTTTTAGTTTAAAAATACAGTATAGAGAGCGGAAAAGTCCTGCTAACAGGACTATACTCAGGACAAATAGATAAAATTTAGTGATTCCAACATACGTATTTTTGAAATAATCTAAATAAATAAACATTTTTCCTTCAAACTTAATATGTACTGTATCATAAAAAGGCTAATATTTTGACGTAAATAACTTTTCTGAACTGCTGCGGTGTTGTTCATTCTTTAACCCTCCAAACTGCTGCATCAATGGTGAAAAGTATTTTGTCAGTGCACATATTAAAGCTTTATTCTATTTTTTTTAAAGAAGTGCTGTTTAAGAAATTCACTAAAAAGCTTTGTTTTTCAGATATTTTGACTTTTCCTAATCAGGTTTATCTTATGGAAAAAAAGATCTTACAACAATTATAGGATTAATTAGGCATTGCTTGTTTATATGTTTGTAACAATAGTATTAGTTAGGATATCTGAAAAAAAACTGCTCAGTGAATTTTCTTTTTTCAGAAAATACAATAAAATTTTAACATTACTACTGAAAAAATACTTTTCACAATTGGCATAGAAGTTTAGGGGGCTTCGAAGGTGAAGATTTCATACCTACGCCACTGGTTTTAGTTAAAAAAAGTTATGATTACTTCATACCAAGTTTGAAGGAAAAAGATTTATTTGTTTAGCAGATAAAAAATAAAATATTTTTTTAAAGTTGTTCACCCAGTATCAGGAAAACAGAACGCCATAGAGAAAAATGTTATAGGAAACATCTGACAACAATTATTTTTCATGCACTAATCATTCTTTTCCCAAAGTTAAGTTCGAAAAAACGGGAACACCCTGTATGGTTATTTATATAGAGCGACTATAACTTATACTGATTTATGCGTATGTAACTGTCCGTTTCTAAATATTTTCGATGTGCGAATAGTTTATAATTAAAAAAATCATAAGTGGCTATTTCTGAAATACTTGCTCACGTTTATTGTAGTGGCCTGAGTGGTGTGTAAATAAAAATATGAACGATGACAAGCCAGAGCGACGTGCCAACTTATCTGATTCTCAGCTATAAGTTTTGTTGGAGTGTCGAAGTTTTATGCAACTGTAAATTTTCGGACATATACTATATCGCATTAAAATATAGAGTCTATTTCCAGCCATCGTGGCTACATAAGCAAACATACTGTGACATAAATTTTGTTACCCTACGTAAAAAATACTTAAAAATTAGAACACATCTAAGCATTTTTACTTCAACAAAGAGGTAAAGAAAATATGAAATGTTATTGGAGCTGCTGATTATTGGTTTCAGTGCATGATCGACATAATGAACTTTTAAGTGAAAAATAATGGATCTGCAAATAATTAGAATTTTACTCGAAGGTTTAGTACCTTAAAAATAATTACGAATTTCCAGCGCGCGGGAATGGGGCGTGGCCAGGCGCTACGTCACGTCACGCATAGGCTCAGCGATTGCGCTCGATTCAACGCTATATGTAGTATTTTCGGAGTATTGTTGTCGTTGCGTACTGTTTGTTTGGTTCAGTATGAGCGCAAAATAAGAATTTTAAGTATAGTTTTAGAATGCACAAATATAAGTACGAATGCGTCAGAAAACAAAAGCAAAAAGGAGCAAGGTAACGTGCAATGCAGAGACAAAGACAACGTCACGAAATTTTGTTATAAAGATCACTTTGTCTAGGATTTACTGTTTGTTTTAAATATAGGTTGTCTATAGTGTAAATAAGGACGACATGGATTTTAAAAGAGTATCGCCATCTATTGTTTTTACTCCTAAGTTTGACTGGTGGACTAACTATGTTATATATACAGTGCTTTCGAAAAGTAACGAATAAATTCATTATTTTTTAAATTGAGAAGTTTTCGAAAAAATCCTCTGGCACGTCGATTTTGTTTTTAAAAAAGGCACTTTTTGACATACGACCCACTTTTGTGACGTCATCATTGTTCGAGATATGACTTCATCGACAATTTTTTTTAATAGCAACCCCCAATTTTAACCATGCCATTTGAAAGAGCGTGTCATTCTACATACATACCTACATCATGAAAAATTATGGTGTTACATAACAAAAATTTCAAGAAAATAATGTTTGAAGACTTTAAAATTTAATTTTCGCAATACTGAAAATGATAATAATTATGTAAAAAATCGACTAAATTAAATGTTCAAATTGTGCACCGTTGGCTGCTTGACAGTAGCCAAGACGATTAATAAATTCTTTTTGGGCATTATCAATAACTTCAGGAGGTATACGATGTATCTCGTGACGAATTCTTGCTTTTAAATCTTCTAAATTAACCGGTCTAGTAACGTATACTTTGCTTTTTAAGTATCCCCACAAGAAATAATCTAGGGGTGTCAAATCAGGCGATCTGGCTGGCCACTCAATCGGCCCCCTTCTCCCTATCCAACGATTCGGGAACAGCTCATCTAAATAAGCACGGACAGGTGTTGCATAATGGGGAGGTGCACAGTATTGTGAAAATTAAATTTTAAAATCTTCAAACATTATCTTCTTGAAATATTTGTTATGTACACCATAATTTTTCATGATGTATGTATGATGACACGCTTTTTCAAATGGCAAGGTCAAAATTGGGAGTTGCTATTTTAAAAAGTTGTCGATGACGTCATATCTCGAACAACGATGACGTCACAAATATGGGTCGTATGTGCTTTTTTTAAAAACAAAATCGACGTGCCAGGGGATTTTTTCGAATACTTCTCAATTTAAAAAATAATGAACTTATTCGTTACTTTTCGAAAGCACTGTATAAACAAGCATTAAAATTGCGTGTGCACGATCGTCAGGTTCAATATTTGGCCAAAAGATGTAGTTACATGTTGCATCAAAATCGTCGGTTATCTTGCCTTCAATGACATACTGAGAAGCTCAAAAGAGGTATATGTCTGGTGTACCGCTAATAGGTGACTTGTTAAACGCCTATTCCTATTATACTCAAAATTAATGACATTATGACTGAAACACCTTGTATAAAAATTGAAAGTAATTCCAAAAATGTTCGATCTTCCTTGTTTCATTCAGCTATTTTAAAATGGGTAAAATTACGTGTCAATAAATGGAAATTTGTCAAACAAATAGTAAAAGAAAGTACTACTTATGAAATTTAAAATTTTATAAAGGTCAAATGCCTCATTTACCCCATCGCGACCGATGACATTTCCGGAGATCTTCCGAATCTAAAAATCCGGTCTCCGCACTCATCAAATCCGGCGATTAGTCATTTCCGTCGATTCCGTGTCGCTAAAGCGATATTTGTAAACGGACCTTATCGTTAAAAACCCCAGGCCAGATGAAAATTTACAACGGCTCAGGTTCGTCATCGGTATATGATCCGTGAAATTGGCTCTCTTCGATAAAAGCTCGTAAATCTGTCAAATTACAATGGCCCGTGCTTCTCCACCTCGCTTCACACTTTGTATGTAGGCGCGACTGCTACCCGGCGACTCCGCCATAATTTCGCTTATTGTGCCACCGCATTTGTTATCTCGCGAATTTCGAAAGAAGTTAATTTAGTAAATATAACGTCACATTTATCTGCCATATTGTCGTCGGATGGCTAAGCAAAGCTTTACGATGCTGCAAATGATGTCTTATGACATATTGACTGTTTTTGTTTTTATGTTTGCTAGCGATTTCACAGCCATCCTCGTAAGAATTGGATCATTTTAAATACTTATCACAAAAACCGTCAATATCAGAAACATTAAAAGAGATGGGTATAGGGAACTGTAATATGAATAGATATTAATAATATCTCCACTCCACTCATACTAATCTGGAGGATTAGCTCAGAAGTCGAAGACTTGTGCGGGAGAGGGGACGGCATATTGTCATTAAGAGGCAGCCGACTATTCAAAATTTGTCGTTTCTCTACTTTATTACGTATTGAAAAAGGCGTTTCAAATAGACATAAAACAATATCGTGAGAGGGATTCATTATTATAAATAACTATCGACGGGCCTATCGATAATATATATTTAAATTAGGTTCTTATTCTATGTTAAATTTAGTCGTACATTGTAAGGAAGTTGTTTTTATTTCTTTAAATTAATCCTACCTGCCTTATCCTTAAAACTTTACCACCGCGCTTACCAACTAATCTTCAGAATATTTAAGAGGTCACATTCAACTAATCAACCACTAACACTAACCACTGGAAATTCAAAACACGTAAATAAAAGTATTAACACTTGAACAATCGATTAATTGCGTCACACACGTAAATAATCTACAGTTCACAAGTTACCTACGATCACTAGCCACTATCACATCGTCCATTTGCCGTTGAACTAAAAACTTGAGGCGCCAGAAATTGGGCCTCAGTCTCGAGCGGACATGGAGCGAAAAACATCGATTTTAACCGTCTCGCGTGGTGGGGGAAACCATAACGTATAGACATGTGCGACGCAATTTGAGGCTCGCAAAATTCGGCCTCACTGTGGTGGGATTGGTGGGTGACCCGGACTCCCCACGCGGGTAGAAACAGATAAGTACAAGCATTGCGAAGGAGGAAGTAGTGTCGTATCTTTTTTGTTGGTCCTATTCTGGTACACTTGACTGAAAATTACTATGGAGAAATTAATTTTACGTAGAAAAGCTATACCTGTTCCAAGTTGATACAATGCACCGTTTTCCGCGTTAAAATACTTGAAAATAAATTCCATCAAGTTACTACTTGTCAAACACATACGTTTAAATTAAATAAAATTTTAGGAAAATCTGAAAGATTAATATTAATTGTTGTACTGAGTTAGTAATTATCATTGTATAGTTGTGTAAAGTATAATTAATTGGAAATTATTAGTATCTATTATTTGAATGTTGTCAAATTTTGAAAATATGTCCCAACATAATCAGTATTTCAACTCAGAAATGGCAGATATATAAAATATAACTGTACCATGATAGAACGTTTCGTTTCTTAATTATGCCCATATCAAGAAAATAATTTTTTTCTTTGGAGCCCTGTAACTTCTAGATCAAGCACTTTTGGACTGAGCTAAATTTATCTAAATCGGTCTATTTGATCACATGAAGCTATGTTTAAGTTAGGTCCCATTACTTTCCGGACACCCTGTATAAACAAAATATCAAGAATTTTATTTTTGATATTAGTTTGGTTCTACGTGTTTTGTTTTTTTTAAATTTTCTGTACCTAGTAAAACAGCACAAATTTGTTCATTTTACGGCGAGAAATACGGCGACCTTAAGCATTCTTTCTGTGTGTGTAATTTTTAATAGTGTGCTATGTTTGTTCATTTCAGTAGATGCAATAGCTTTGCGAAGGTATTTCAATTAAAACCTATAAAGTTAAAATGCAATCCGACTGGAACAGAGTTACCCGATAGTTTGTATTATATGGGTTCCCAATTTCTGGTCAGAATTACGGGCCAAATATTCGAAGTACGATCGATAGCAAATATCCGCGCCGTTAAATGTCATAGGTTGCTTTGATGGTCATTTAAAATTAATTTCGTCGGATGCCGTATAACCGTGGTATCGATCACGGCCGAAACTGGGATTAATATTTGGTATAGAAGCCCCAATTGTGTCGCTTTCATATCTTCCACAGTTGATATAAAAGACAATAAAAAATTGCAGACCATGAACTTTTACTTTATTACTAATGTCTTTACAAATCTGGTCAGTTTGATAGTGTATTCAGCCAAGTCCTTTGAATTTTTGTACATTATAATGCGAGGACGTGAAATTTCTGCGTTTATGACTGCTTTACACGATGCAGGACATTCCAATCATCAGATATTGAACATGTTGAGCATTCCTAGATCATCTGTTGTACGAATAGTACACAGCAGTGGCGGCCCGTGGGTTTTTCAAAGGGTGGGCACAAAAAATAAATTTAGATTCATTTAAATGTATTACAAGAACAGAATGTAATTCTGCAGAAAAGTTAATTAAACCTATATAAATGCCTGGATTTTTAAACGAAGTCTTCTCATCATGACCTCGCAAGGCTAATTCGAAGGCTCCACAAAAAACCTTATACACATTATTAAACGACGCAAAATGTGACGATTTTTTCCACCTGTTTATTATGTTCTAACCGAGGTCCTAACTTATAGCGCAAATACGCACTATACTCGCGACAAGAATTCAGACGACACCTCATATGAACAAATAAATAATTCATTATATTTTCATCAAAATATTTAAGAAACTGCAACTGATAGTTATAAAACTACATACTCGACTAAAAGTTTGCATTATATATTGCACTAAATTACAAAAAATGACTGTTTATAACGCGACCAAATATCGAAAATTACGTTGACAATAAAAACAAATGTGTAACGTCAGCCGTGACGTAGACGTCTGAATTCTTGACGCGAGTTATATCTAATTGTTCACGTATGTCAGTTTTTCCTAAAACACTAAAGTCCATATATGCTTTTAAATGAGTCACAGAATTTTCATGTTTTTTGGCCCTATCCGCTATGTGCTTTAAATCGTCAAGTCCGTATTTGGTCCACGCTGTAACATATGAAACAAACAAAACATAACAATTTATTTGTCACAGAACAACCATATTTCTCGTATATGTTTCTATTAAAAACTCTATTATATGTTCTAGCTTTACTTGTAGATTCGTAATTAATATATAAATCAGTAGGCCTACCTTTCTTTTAATTAAATATTTTTGATCAAATGGCACTGGATTGTTTTTTAACAGATACTGAACAGAATTTATTTCTGGTTCCGGATCCATTTCTTTTAATAAGTATGTACAAATACACAGAATCACTTTAAAATTATATCTATAATGAGAAATCGCCTTTAAAACCAGCAAAGTTAAAACACAAATTTGTTTACACAACTATTCTGCAAGCGAAATATATTTGTATATACGAGTACGTACTAAACAAAGCAAGCGACTACTGAGAACTGAAAACTGAATGCCGGAGGGAGACGGAGTGATGGAGATTGGAGACAGTGGAGACTAGTGGAGAAGGGACAGAGACACGTATTTCAGTGCCCTTTGTCGGCTTTAAATCGGCGAATTTCATTTACTCCGAGGAGTCCCGAACGTCGGAAAATGAGCCACGTTTGGAGACAATTCTTGGGTTCCCAGGAAATAAAGTTTGATATAGTTCGGCGCGTGGATGGTTGACGGGAAATAAGTTTTGAGTAGTTTTTCGCAACCGATAATAGAATTACAAAAAAATATATAAATCTATAATAGCATCATATATTTCTTCGTGACATGTACAGTGAAGGGTGCCCCTTAGCACCAGTCGCCACTGGTACACAGATATGAAGAATTTGATACAGTGGAAACCAGACAACATAGTGGACTTCCTCGAGTATCTAATGAAAGGGAGGATCGGTATTTGATGTAATATGCCCGTAGACACCGCACATCATCAGGTTCAGCTTTAAGGGTCCACTTTCAAAGTACGTTTCGCCGTGTTATATCGACACCTACTATTCGAAGATGACTTCACAGCGCAAATTTACGTTCTAGAAGATTATTACGGGTCCAAATTATGAAGACACTGATATTACGCTGTTCCTATTTATTAATTGGCATGAGTGACCTAGATGGTCTGCCTACTTTATATTTACGCTTATTGAAACCTAAATACTGCCCTATCAAAAATTAGCGCACGTCTATATATTTTTGGTCTAATGCCATTTATTACGCAGGCATATTATCTTCCCAGAGTAAAAAATTCTGTTAAAAATCATTTTTTATGAAATAAAATATTTATGGTTTTGTGCGATTTTGGAAAGTTAATATTTTTAGTAACGATCGAAACTAGTTGACGCTTCAGTGGGTGGATGAGAGTAAATCTGTTCGCAGCTTCAGTTTCTTCAACCTTTCTTTTAAAATACGTCCACATAAAATTGGTTAACTAGGTGATAAAATCCGAACCCGCCGTTAAAAGTATTTCGTTTGTTTAAACGTGTTTTTCACAAGGTGATAGCTGACAAGCCATCTGACAAGGAGGCGTGGATTTAAGTGATCGGATCACTTGGGGTAGATCACGTAAAAAGGAAAGCGGCCGATCCTTTAACCTCAATTATATCGGTTCGTTTTGTCAGCTGCGTAGTCAAATATTTTTTGTAGCATACAGGGTGTAACTTTGAACGGGAGTCGAATTCAGAAAATATTTTCCATTACAACAGATGTTTGTTTCTTGTATTTTTGCGTTTTTGTGGCATATTTGGGTCATATATAGAGTAAATACTGTGTAGGTAATGCTGTGCAAATTTCACGATGATGAAATCAGGTTTTGTGTGAGCATAATCGGACGATAATTATTAATTTGCTACGAGTGGATTCATTTGATTTTATTGCTTATAAACTTCTTAGGTGCGAATCCAGTGACGGCTCGTCGTATGAAGCAACTGAGGCCGGGCCTCACTGTAAAATTTGGCTTTCACTGTATATTTTAATAGCCCATCATTTCCAATCCGATTGCCTACTACATTTATCAAAAATCAATGTAACAAAATAAAATAATTGCCTCAACTTTACCCCTCGTATGTTATATCGTGCCTCTGGTTTACATTACAATATCCCTCCGTTTCTGTTTCTACCCGCGTGGGGAGTCCGGGTCACCCACCAATCCCACCACAGTGAGGCCGAATTTTGCGAGCCTCAAATTGCGTCGCACATGTCTATACGTTATGGTTTCCCCCACCACGCGAGACGGTTAAAATCGATGTTTTTCGCTCCATGTCCGCACGAGACTGAGGCCCGATTTCTGGCGCCTCAGGTTTTTACTTCAACGGCAAATGGATGATGTGATAGTGGCTAGTGGCCGTAGGTAACTTGTGAACTGTAGATTATTTACGTGTGTGACGCGATTAATCGATTGTTCAAGTGTTAATACTTTTATTTATGTGTTTTGAATTTCCAGTGGTTAGTGTTAGTGGTTGATTAGTTAAATGTGACTAAAATATTCTGAAGATTAGTTGGTAAGCGCGGTGGTAATGTTTTTGTTGTTTTTTAAGGACAAGGCAGGTAGGAGTAATTTAAAGAAATAAAAAAAAAACTTCCTTACAAGGTAAGACTAAATTTAACATAGAATAGGAACCTAATTTAAATATATATTATCGATAGGCTCTTTGACAGTTATTTAGAATAATGAATCCCTCTCACGATATTTTTTTAATATATATTTGAAACGCCTATTCCAATACGTAATGAAGTAGAGAAACGACAAATTTTGAATAGTCGGCCAACGCTTTAAAATATCCCGAATATGCAAACAAATTTCCGGAAATATCCTTTGATTGTTTACTACAAATGTATCCAAACATATTTGACAGATAAGTTGAAAAACGAACTTTATGTTTTGTACAGAGACGAACAATTTTATAATTTAAGTTCAGAAAATGATAGAAATATTATACAAGGAATTTAAAATGATATTTTCGGAAACATACAAATTATTTTGCTTAGTTTTAACAATTCCTGCAATAAGTGTTTCAGTAGAACGAAACTTTTCGTGTCTTAAGCGCATTAAGACTTACTTAAGAAATACGATGACACAAGAGCGCTTAAACAACTTATCGATGATGGCTATAGAAAAAGAACTGTTGCAAAGTCTTAGCGCCGATTCCCAATTTTATGAAGACATTATAAATAAATTTGCGAATTTAAAAGCGACGAATAGACTTGTTTTATAAGAAGTGAAAGTATTAAAACATTTTTGGTAAAAGTGGCTTTGTTTTGTATGTAAATAGATAAGTAGTTGAAAATTGGTTTTTATATATTTCACGAGCCGCCACTGGCTCCTACTAGCACACGAAGTCGATTTTGTTGAGGTTGATTGTAAAACGCATTCAAATGTTGACTTATCCGCGTAACTACAACTCAATGTAGATCATTATTACTATCAACTGTGAAATAAAAACAAATCGGAGCTAAAAATAGCTTAGTCGTGGCAGTAAAAATTTTACTGTGTGTCCGTCCTCGTCATTGTTATAGTCTGTGGAATGAATTTAACCCAAATCCTTATTCACTCCTTGTTTTAATAAGACAACGACTTTATCTTTCACACTTTTGTGTAGTTTATTGAAAGGTTATGTGCCAAACTTTGAAATAATCAGCACCAGTATCGAAAATTTGGACCTCGATTTTGTCATCTTGATTTTTCACCTAACATAGACGGGTGCCACAAGTGATACCACAATTTTTACCATATACTCTGTTACATTAAATTAAATGTTCAATTTGTGCACCGTTGGCTGCCTGACAGTAGCCAAGGCGATTAATAAATTCTTTTTGGACATTATCAATAACTTCAGGAGGTATACGATGTATCTTGTAACGAATTCTTGCTTTTAAATTTTCCAAATTAACCGGTCTAGTAACGTATACTTTGCTTTTTAAGTATCCCCACAAGAAATAATCTAGGGGTGTCAAATCAGGCGATCTGGCTGGGCACTCCTCTCTTCTCCCTATCCAACGATTCGGGAACAGCTCATCTAAATAAGCACGGACAGGTGTGGCATAATGGGGAGGAGTATTGTGAAAATTAAATTTTAAAATCTTCAAACATTATTTTCTTGAAATAATTGTTATGTAACACCATAATTTTTCATGATGTATGTATGTAGAATGACACGCTCTTTCAAATGGCAAGGTCAAAATTGGGGGTTGCTATTTAAAAAAATTGTCGATGACGTCATATCTCTAACAACGATGACGTCACAAATATGGGTCGTATGTCAAAAAGTGCATTTTTTAAAAACAAAATCTACGTGCCAGGGGATTTTTTCGAAAACTTCTCAATTTCAAAAATAATGAATTTATTCTTTACTTTTCGAAAGCACTGTATGTTTACACTAACAATTTTTACTCGTTTTCTATTGGACTTTAATCACATTTTTTTGTACAAAAGCCTTCTTATTTATTAGTGTATGTGGTTAAAAATTGTCTGATATTGTATATCCCACCCTTGACATAGCTACCCCATACGAAAGAAATCGATTTCCATTAACTAATTGTCGTTTTGTATTCGATTCGTTTTTGGTGTTAGGCGTTTTGTCTACATCGTTTAGTAAGTAATCGAGGGTGGATTTTCTTTTGTGGGTGACACAATTGATGTGGTACGTTTAAATTAATATTTCACTGAAGATGTATTTACAGAATGGGTATTATTCGGCAAACTGTTAATAATGCGAGGTAATCCCCAATGCGGCCATTGTCGTTTTTTCTAGATACAGAATGTATATACAGTATGCGCCAAAAGTATGGAATAAATTCAATAAAAACGAAACAATTATTTTTTGGGAAAAATCCTCGAACAGGTCGATTTTTAATTTAAAAAATACATATTTTAGCGTAAAATGCGATTTTCAAATGTCATTTGTTTTCGAGTAATGACGTCATCGATTTTTTTTTAAATGGCAACACCATATTTTTTTCCTTGATTCTGAGAGATCGTTTAATTCTCTAACAGACAGTACTAAAATTTTGCCCTCTTACATAGGAAAGTTTTCGAGTAAATGACGATTGAATGTTAGAAAACGTAAATTTTATCCATAAAAAAGTAACAATTCTGAGGTATGTAAAATAAAATACAATTGATTCAATTTTATACTTAAATTAAATGTTCGAATTGTCAAAAGTGTACATTAATAAACCACGTAATTTAGAAGAACTTCAAAATCGCATCGCAAAATCAAGATACATACAGGGTGTTACTTAAGGGGCTTATACAGGGTGTTAAAGGTAAATTTGACTTAACTTCACCGACATATTCTATCGACCAAAATAAATTCTTGTTTTCCCTTATAAAAGAACACTTTAGAGCAGATTGGAACAGTTTTACGAAAAATTATCAAGAGTAATAAAAACTTGACATACGTTTAATACCTTTACTATTTTGACAAAGAAAACAGAGAGTTTTTCGAAACGTCAAAAATACGGAAGTGCGCTATAGTGATGTGATTTTTGTTATCTATTACTTATCTGCTTTTTTCAATGAGATTTTTTGGTTATGCAAACTTAGTTTCAAAAATAACCCTTGACTGATCCGTTTGGCGCAAGGGCTTATTTAATTAATCTTTATTTTTTCAGAAGTGTGGCAAAAACCCAATAAAACTAAAGAAAATAGAATATATTTTTTCATTTTTGTAATTAATTTGTTCAAATCTGTATAAAGTAACGTTTTAAAATAAAAAAATATATTTTTGATTGAAATTAATATGCATGAAATTAATATGCATTTTGAATAAAAAAATGCCTTAAATATGTAATTTTTAATTTTTTTTTGTAAAATTTTATTAGGTTTTGAAGAACCGTAAATTAAAAAACTCAATTTCCTAATATAGTCATATCCTCGTAGAAAAATATTTGTTTGACAGCAAAAATTAGAATTGTTTCCTATAAACAAACAATAATTGTCAGTAGGTGACCGCTAGATGTAGCTGTGCTATATATTGCGTGCTCAGGTACGTCGGGTTTGAGAGACATGAGGAGCCAGGGTTTGTTGTCAGTTGACCTAAATAAGCACTGAAAAAAAAATCATTGAAATATACAAATATTGTTTTATTACAGAATATAATTAAATCAACAGCAGAAATGTATCATTGAAAAGGAAGTAATGTTTTTTAATGGAAACAGACGCTTTCTTTACACAAAATAACAATTTTTCAAAAAAAAATAATTTGGTATCAAGAAATAAATATTTGTTTGGCCCTATACAAAAAAAAATATATAGGCACCATTTTTTGTTTTCGGTGTGTTACTTAACTATTTAAAAGTTATACAACACTCGTTCTTCGAATGTGACTCATGATTTTGACTTAATACGTCTCTGTACAAACAGCGCTTGCCACGCCAGTGTTTGAGATAAAGTGACAAGTCGGGGAAATCTGTTTGGTCAGAAGGTGCAGGGCTGCTATGTTTAACTGAATTGATTGGTCTATTATGTGCTTTTACCTTCTTTCTTACTTGTCAGATCGATACTGAACTGTCTCGAGTATGTACAATATCGACTTTCCAAATTTAGATTAGTAGACCAAGTCGTTTGGCTTTGTGTTATGTTCTTGCACGCGACGTTTGGAAACGGCAAATCATCCTTAAATAGCGCTGAATATGTAATATCCCTCCGCCATCCCTCGTTAAATATCAAAGGGAAGTGGTAAATAATGAGTATAACGAGTATTTCATGGCTTGTGATTGGAGACCGGGAATTCGCGGCTCTTGGCAGAACCGTACTCAGTTTGTTATTGCACCTAAACTTTAAAATGTTTATAGAAAATATGCCGCAACACGATTACGATTACTCAATAGTAAAAAATGAATAAGTTAAAGTGAAAATACACATAACGTCAAAAGTCTTGGACCCGGGGCCCCCCCTCATTCTTGTCATAGAAATCTTTTTGTCAGAAAAACCAAATACATTTATAAAAGTATTGTTTTCTGAATCTCTCTTGTGTGAAAAGAATATGTTCGATAAACATTCCTCTTCTGAGGTGGAGGAATACGATATGTCTTGCTTCGAGTGTCTCTTAAACCCTTCTTGCGCGATGTCGTCGAGCCTTGTCGTCCATAAACACAACGTTTTCACCTAATTCATTACATAGGGGGTAGATAAAGGGCGTAATAACTTGTTCGATGTAAATTTGACTGGTCATATTCTGTGGTATGCGAATTAATGGGGTGCAGTGGGTGAACATTATTTCACCCCAAAACATTACGGTACCCCTTCATATGGAGCGACTTCACGGGGAAAATGAAGTCGCTGTTGACGACCTGGTTCTCTACAGACTCTTTGTCGATTGTCATCAGTAACCAGCCCACTTCTGGTTTCGTCTGTAAATAAGACCCACCGCCACTGGCGTAAAAGCCAACCCCTAAGAACCCCCGCGCACTAGCGGCCAAGTCGCGCGGCCAGGTCGCGCCACGAAAATTCAAGGCGGCCAATCGAGCGCGACTGTCAAGCACATTTATCAAAAAATAGTCACTCAGTGTAGTTGTGAAATGAATTCCGAGCAAGCATTTGCTATATGGCAGCAGGGCTACTGTACTGGCCGCTGTCTAGTCGCTCTCTAGTGCGCGCTCATCCATTGAACGTAATGTAAATAGTTGGCCACGCTGCTGCTGGGCCGCGTGTGCACCGCCACAGATCTCGTTGGCCGTCGCGACTCTGGCCGTCGCGGCCATTGGCAGTCAAGTGCGCGGTGTAAATTTGAAGACAATGTAATGATTTGGTCGTCGCGACCTGGCCGCGCGACTTGGCCGCTAGTGCGCGGGGGCTCTTACCCCTATGCTCTCGCGCCCACTAGAGACGGGCAGCAAGATACCTTAGAAGTAAAGTGGGGACCCGTAATGGTCTTCTAGCACGTAATTTGCGTTGTGGAGTCGTTTTCGAATAGCAGGTGTCGATATAACACGGCGAAACTTACCTTAAAAGTGGGCCTTAACAGCTGAAGCTGAAAATGTGCGGTGTCTACGGGCATATTGCAGCAAATATCGATCCGCTCTTTCATTAGATACTCGAGGACGTCCACTACGTGGTCTGTTTTCCACTAGGTTTAATCGAATCAATTTATATGGAGGGGGTCCAAGACATTTGGCGTTGTGTGTAGTTACCGCAAGAACATTTATCTTGAAATAATACAAAGATGATTGACATAAAATTACGTTTCCATTTACAACTTACAGTAAGAAAAAAGTTCTGACCAATTCTTACCCACTAAGAGAACAATTTGTAGTGCCGTCTAGCGTTTAAATAAACAACTCACATACCAAAGTCGAAACAAATCGGTAGGGTGGCCGAGTACTACTCTGGTAGCGTCTTCTACTTATAATTTATATTTTCGGTCGTTATCCAACTTCCTTTTATCAAAATGTCATAAATTTTGTAGCATGTCACTTGAAAAGAACGATGAAAAATGTTATCTCTCCTAATTAACATTTTATAGGTTACCAACGCGTCGCAGGATCGTAGTATACTGTCCTTTTTCATACTCTTTTTTTAAATTTCGCTGCTGTGAACTTTATTTTCCAAGGTAGATTGGTACAAGATAATTCCAAGGGAGTTTAGCGATTCTACACGGTAAAAACAGATTTGTTAATTCTCTCCGATAATATACCTACACGGAAAGAAATCGAATCTATATTTAAGTATAACAATATACTTCAAAGTTCAAGTGTATATGTATTAATTCAGTAATAAAGTATATTTTATATCAATACACACAACGTCAAAAGTTTTGGACCACCCCTCATTCTTGTTAAAGAATTCTTTTTGTCAGAAAAACCAAATACATTTATAAAAGTATATTTTCTGAATTTTTTTTTTTGTGAAAAGAATATGTTCGATAAATTGTGTATTTAGAAAATTAAAAACCAGCAAATGTGTGACATATTTGACAAAATTTATTAAATCAAAAAGAAGTAACCAAGCAAGTTATCGACTTGACTAAAGGCGGCATTACATTGAGGCTGGTCCAGCCAGGCTGGTCCTGGTCTATTGGTGACTGAGATTGTACAGCGACGTAGATGATCACGTGGTATAAAGGCAGAAATCTAATTGGTCTATATAGGATCCCGCATAGCTGGTCCCGCTTGAAAATGTAAATTATTACAAACATGGCTTGTGCCGCCTGAGCTCGAAAGCAAGCTCATCGTGTACCAGCCTGTGTGAGTGTATGACCATTTGCTATACTACATTTCAAATTTGGCTGGACCAGCCGGGCTGTACTAGCCTGGCTGGACCAGCCTCAGTGAAATGCGGGCTTAATAGTCGGTATGACCTCCACCACGTTTCAATAGCATATTGACACGTCTGTGCATTGAGATAATCAAGCGGTTAACGATCTCTTGCGGAATATTGTTCCATTCCTCTTCTGCCGCCACGACTAACTCATCTGCAGTCTGAGGTGGAGGAATATGAATGGCTCTAGCAACCAAATCCCTCATGTTTTCAATAGGATTCATGTCAGGAGAGTTGGCTGGCCAATCTAATTTTTTGATATGTCCTGCTTCGAGTGGCTCAAACCCTTCTTGGGCGATGTGGTCGAGCGTTGTCGTTCATAAACACAAAATGTTCACCTATTTCATTACGTAGGGGGTAGATAATGGGCGTAATAACTTGTTCGATGTAAATTTGACTAGTCATATTCTGTGCTATGCGAATTAATGAACATTATTCCACCCCAAAACATTACGGTACCCCCTTCATACGGAGCAATTTCACAGGGAAAATGAAGTCGCTGTTGACAATCTGGTTCTCTCCAGATTCTTTGTCCATTGTTATCAGAACCAGCCCAATTCTGGTTTCGTCTGTAAATAAGACCCACCGCCACTGGCGTAAAAGCCAACGCCTATGCTCGGACCCGTAATGGTTTTCTAGCACGTAAATTTGCGTCGTGGAGTCGTCTTCGAATCGATGTCGATATAACACGGCGAAACGTACAATGGTCGTCAGCTTAAAGTCACCACTTCCATGTTTTGTCCCTTTCTAGCACCGTGTATAACAAATGGCACTAGAAAAGAATGGGCCATGGAACTGGTGACTTTAAGCTGACGACCATTGTACCTTGAAAGTGGGCCCTGAAGGCTGAAGATGTGCTTTATCAACGGGCATATTTCACCAAATACTGATTCTGCCTTTCATTAGATGCTCGAGGACGTCCACTGGTCTGGTTTCCACTGTATCAAATTTCTCATATCTGTGTCGTGTTCATACAACAGATGATCTAGGTATGCCCAACTTCGATATCTGGTATTTAGAATGTCCTGCATCATGTAAAGCAGTCATTCGTGCTCGGGTAAACGCAGAAATTTCACGTCCTGGCATTATAATGTACAAAAATTCAAAGAAACACTTGGCTGAATACGCTGCCAAACTGACCAGATTTGTAAAGACATTGGTAACAAAGTAAAAGTTCATGGTCTGCAATTTGTTATTGTCTTTTTTGTTCCGTAACTGCATGTACTTTTTTACCACATTAAGAAAAACCGCTAGGTTTAATCGAATCATTTTATATACAGGGGGTCCAAGACTTTTGACGTTGTGTGTATTTACATATGCTTGACATCCAATAGTTGTTATACTTAATTCAAAACTTTTCTTTCTTAATTTGACACTGAATTTAAGATGATATTTTGTTAAACTATGAACAAAATATTAATTATAGAATAGGTTATTCTTCTTTAAGTTATAGGTTTATCTATAGGATTGCACGAATTAATATTATTAATATTTTGATAACTGCAGCATGTTGCCACAGGATGCAGTTATCTGTTGCATCACGTCTGCTCAGGTTGTCGGATAAGTCGTCGGTTGCCTCGCCTCCTGTGGCTATGCTCAGAAGCGGTATATGTTTGGTGTAGCGTTATGGATACTTTGACGGTTTGCTATAAGTTTTTCTTTCTTTATATAAATAATTAAATACTACTGTAACGTGTGATCGATCATCATTTCTAATGTCTTCTAAAACATATACTTAGTCATAGGTTAGAGAAGTCATAGTACCTATTACCTATGAAAGAAATTCTTGTGGCTATTACCTATTAGTAGTTATTGTGAGATGTTATTTCTGCTATAGTATCTGGGAACACAAATAACGTGTGACTGTAAGTGTTTGTCATTCTTATGTCTTATTAATAGAGTAAGAACAATACAAATAGTCATTTTCATAAATACATGTATAAATCCGAATAGTACATTTAATTCAATATGACACCAGCAACAACTAAGAGAGATAAATTAAATTCATGTTATCAAAGTACAATAATTAATCAATACAAATATTAATTTCACTACAACTATAAATTTAACTATGGATATATGACACTTTTTGTTTGTTTGAATTAAACATTATTTTGTTAAATTAATCAAATTGTTTTCTGTGTGTGTTGATACAATTCCATTTTAGGACTACTCGTTTACGGAGTATAACTACTACAAACTTTAAAAGTTGATTATCAATTAAGCTTTAACCTTTAGACATTATTTTAAGCAACTTGTTACTTTTACTTTTAGCGAATCAATCACATAATAGAATATAATCAACAACAGTAAAATATTTGTTAAAGGTTGATAAGTTTAAAAATTCACCTGCCTCATTTTACCCTCCCATCAGGGCGGTAAAAGTGGTCTCAAATCAGTATTAATGAGTTTCCAGGGTAATAAAATTAGAATTTTATATTCCCTTTATAATCCCGAACCGACGAGGGTGCTCGACGCTGGCTGAAAACTCCCTGAAAACCTAAAAATATAACGGAGTTAAAGTTGAAATCAATAGACGACAAAGAGGTTGTCTCATCTAATGCAATTAAGGAGAGGATTTTTGTACATAAATACATCTAATCTAAGGACTAATGACAAAAACTGCAATTTCTTTCGACAAAACACATTCGGAGCGAAGAATTCATTTTCCAAGATACATTCATGTAAGGTGAGCTCATAAAAAATTCGTTTTATGAATTTCTTGTAATAATTTTTTTCAAATCTACCGATTTTTTTCTAATTTTGTTCACGTACCTATCACTTCTATCTCTTTTGTGTTCTCACATTGACTCTTTTTTATAAATTTGGATAGACCGTAATTAAATATTATCAAAAACTATTCAAAAAAGGTTCTCATGTTAAAATAAAACGTTTCCGAGAAAATCCATTTTAAAATCACAAAAATATATTTAATATCTATTTAATTTTTTTTTATATATTTTGATGTATTAACAATATTGTATGAAACTAACTACTCTGTGGACTAAAGCCCCAACCAGCGTTGAATTATACCCACAATATCTACCCATATATTCTGTGGAATTGTTCATTAGCATACCTAGATGTTTGGTATCAGAGAGCATACATATGACTCCATTGATAGGAATTGTAGGAGATTTGATATATATTAGCTTAAAATACCTTTCTAATACAGTAAAAAATGTTACAAAAGCTAATAATAAAGAATACTCTTTTAGTCTATACTACTACTATTTAGTTAATCCCTATATAAATCGCTCTGAATTCTAATTTATCTCTCCGAAACATCCAAATAACAACTCTCTAATTCAAGACTGACTGACTCGGCCGTTTATTCTTCTTTTCTTTCTAGCAGCTCTAGATCCATTTCTCGTCGACTCTCAATTTTCCAGTCGCGCCTCGATATACGGCATTATTTTGTTTGTTTACTAGAATCACCTAGGGGCGATCGGGGCAATCTAGCGTTTTGCGATACTACAGTCGTCGAATTGGGTGCTAGCGGGGCAAATTCTGTGACAGTCTGTTTTAAACTCATCCTCATGGAAACGGGAATAAGTATAATAACGTTGATAATGACGTAAGGTGACGGTATTGTCAGTCTTTACCAGTAAATTTGCCTTTTTCGGGGTTTCGTACGATTTGTGTCAAGATTTCCATGAGTGGTTACCCTCTTGGGTTTTGTGGCATTAATTTTTCGTGTAGGATCGCCCGCTGGAATATTGACGTAGAATTTCCGGACACCCTGCATATGAAAAGCACTATGCAGGAATTAGTTTCTGTCATGCCACGAAGAAATTGGAGCATGTTCTTTACTTTACTTTATATCATTAAAATGTTGGTGCTGTGTTCCTCCTATTATTAGAATAGTAACGCATTTTACCGTGATGACATTCTGACAACCAACTTCAGATTTTAGAATATACAATAGGCCAAAAGTTAATTATCTAATTACAAACTAGACGGAGTATGGTGCAGGTAGCTCGACTGCTAAGTAAAAAAGCGTCTGTTAATTAAAACTTTCAAAGTTCCTCGCCACCTTTATAATTAGGACGTTATATCAAACTTGAACTGTTAAAAGCTCAGCGTCGGTTAGTCTGTTCATTTCCTACTGTCGATCATAAGAAAGATGCGTCTTTATTCGACATCTTGTGCATGCCTACCGGGCGCCTTTTTACTATAAGAAGCGTCGAAAGAAGCTAGAAAGTCACGTAGACAAACAATCTTTATTGTCACTGATAATACAAGAAATATCCTTCAACAAATTTCGCAACTGTCAACGCTTTGACGTTTGTCACTCGCGTTTGGCTGCTCAATATCAACTGACTGCAGCGGCAGCGGCCGAAAATGGTCTGCTTTTATACGTTTTTAAAGTTCTCGAAGTTTCTGAGATCTCGAGAACGTGTCGAGAAACAAATAGAATATAGCCTGGAATATTCCGGAAAACGTCAAAATAAAGGCATCACAAAAATTATAAATTCTAACGAAAGCAGGAACATAATTAACCAACTAAAAAGATAGGTGAGCTTTCGTAAGAATATTTATTATGTCTGCTAAATTAGATTTAATTTTTGGCAAATAGGTTTGCAACAATATTATAGATTTCAAATATAAATTAAATTGTACACAACATATATGTCTTATTTTATTGCAATTTTTAACAAAATATTGTTTGTATCTCGAACGCAAAATGCTTTTGTTCCCTAATGAATATTTTGCCTCGCTAAGTTCGACAAAATAACTTCCATTCTTTACCAGATTTGTTACCGTGATCAATTAATATTGTCGTCCCTGGACCCCGAACAATACGGACGTAGGTGGAAATCACATTTTCTTTTAAAAACCCTCTTGCGTCAAATAAGGTTTCGAACACTGTTCCCCACCTCCTCGGATCCTATTTTTACATTCCATTCCTAGTGACATGTGTCTTCGACATTCAAATGGAAACTCCAGCCAATCCCGATCGGAATAAACAAGATTGCATCAGAGCCAAGACACAGAATGCCAATTGCGCCACCCTCCCCCTCCGCCGCGCGGCGTCTTACATGCCCCCATAAATACCGATATCTCCCGCTCGGCAGTGGGGCCCCGGAGGATAAATCCGGAGCTCGGTCGCGTGTCCTTTGTTCCAGGGACCCGTAATTCATTTCTTCCAGCGCACTTCCGATAGCGGATACGCCGCAAAACAAAGGAATTGCTTTAATAAGGTCGCCGCTCCAAGATCCCACTTTACGAGGGTACCTATTATATTCGAATTAGAATCGATGGTTCTTACGTCGATACAGCTTTTTTATGTTTCTTTTATGGCCCCAGATCCAGTTCTCCGTATTTTAAGCGAGCTTTTGAGATGGTATCTCGGGTAAGAGACCTTTATGTTCCGAGGTGGAATCTTATATATTTCTCTAAAAATGTCTGTAAAATTTCAAAGGAATTATTTACATACGGGGTGTGGTAATTAGGTTCCGGGAATTTGTCAATGAAAAAAACAAGCAAATTAAATTTCGCCAAAATTTGATTATCGTCCTTCACAATAGTCTCCCTGTAACTCTACACAATGATTCCAACGTTGCTCCCACGATTGGAAGCACCTTTGGTAATCCTCCTCAGTTAACCCGTTTAGCACCACGGTTACAGCTTCTTTGACCTCCTGTACGCCGCCATGATGAGTTCCCTTGAAGTGCGACTTCATCTTCGGGAATAAAAAAATCGAGGGGGCGATATCGGGGCTATAGGGTGGGTGCGGCAACGTTAGAATGCCTTTTTTTGCCAAAAACTCTTGCACAATGAACGAGAAATGGGCTGACGCGTTGTCGTGGTGCAAGATCCAGCCATTCTCGACGAGTTCGGGTCGCACACGGAAAACGCGGGCCCGCAGCCGTTCCAGGACGCCAACATGGAACTGTCCAGACACTGTCTGGTCGGCAGGAACATATTCACGATGAATGATGCCGTGGATATCGAAAAAAACGATCCACATTTCCTTCAGTCGTGATTTGGACATCCTCGCTTTCGTTGGCCGCTCTCCACCCACTGCTGACTTTGTTTACGGGTCTCAGGGTCATACTCAAATATCCAGGTCGCATCTCCAGAGACTACCCGGTTCATCCAGTCTCTACCGTCTCTACTGGTGACTGAGATTGTACAGCGACGTAGATACTCACGCGGTATAAAAGCAGAAATCTAATCGATCGATATAGGATCCCGCATAGCTGATGCCGCTTGAAATTGTAAATTATTACAAACATCGCTTGTGCCGCCTAAACTCGAAAGCAAGCTCTTGGTGTACCAGCCTGTGTGAGTGTATGAGCATTTGCTATACTACATTTATTTGTCTGGACCAGCCTCAGTAAAATGCGGCCTTTAAGGTCGTAGCCATGTCGGGATCTGAGATCTGCGAACGAAGTGCGGGTTTTAATTATTATTAACAAATAACAAATCACTCATCATCATTTGTTCTTCCAACATAATTAAATAATTAATGTTTTCAACTTAAGCAGAGAATAACAGAAGAATGCATGACTATCACGAAAATATTTTACAGGGTGCTCTCAAACATTGGCATTTTTCGGAGTTTGCACCTAAATTATATACTCGCTGACGTTACACATTTGTTTTTATTGTCAGCGTAATTTTCGATATTTGGTCGCGTTAAAAACAATCATTTTTTGCAATTTAGTACAATATATAATGCAAACTTTTAGTGTAGTATATAGTTGTATTACTATCAGTTGCAGTTTCTTAAATATTTTGATGAAAATATAATGAATTATTCATTTGTTCGTATGACGTAAGTCGTCTGAATTCTTGTCGCGACTATAAACACTCTGTTTCGAAGCATGGCTAAATCGATTGGACAAATAGGTTTTTGAAGTTATACTTCTTTGCGCCCGTTAGACACATTGGGATGGGATGTTGGTCGAGAAACCGCGTCACGCTCAAAAGGAAGAACAAATTTTTAAGAACTTTTTTTTTATGTACGTTCAGGCTTTGAAAGGAAGTTTTTTTTTTAAAGAAGTATAACTTCCACCGTCTGGTCCGACGCAGACCCAGTTTTTTTTGTTAAAAAATGCCTAATACGATTTTTCTATTTTTGGGGTTACATTTAATACCACAGCCGGCCATGCAAACGGCTTAAATACAAAAAATGCACATCACTTTTTAAGTGCAATATATTTTAAAAAAGAAGAAAAAAATTAAATTGGATGTTCCATTAAAAAATACTGATTTTTCAAGTATCAAAGTGAAACACACTGTAGATATCACACAATAATAGTATTGAAATTTTTTAAACCAAAATAGAATATATTGAGAATGTGCAAATAAATAGAGCGTAAACTTCAGGTTGACCATCCAAACGTTCGCGTTATTTCCTTCAAAGTCCTGCAAATTTGACCAATCCAGTTCTGCTCCGGTATCTCTGGAGTCACGTTCGGCCGGTCGCGTTTGTTTCAGCGATAACACGTCCCGGCCTACATTTTATCAAATTGTCCGCAAATAGGCGCACCGCCAGGCTATTGTGTCGACGTTTCGCTGATAATTTTAATAGTCGGCGGAAAATTTCGGCCGATAAGGCGATCGATCGCACCCGTGCTCCAGGATAGTCCCGGATGCGTTAATCCATTGCGTTGACTAAAATGCTGCCGTATGCTAGAAAAACCATAATCTAAATACACAGTGTCAGAAAAAGGTTACAAACTGTGGGATAAGTTGTTTTTTGCGATGAAATGTGTTCAAATAAGTGGTCTGCTACTTCCTGCTCGGCCTCAGCGGCTCGACTTGCAGGAAGCGACCTACATTGCAGCAGGTACTTAAATGCAAACCTCTCGCCCTGGGTGACGCGCCATTAAATCTATAAACGATATTGCAGGAAACAACTACTCCGCGGACTAATGCCCCGACCGGCATTGAATTGCACTTGCAGTATCTGTGCTTACAGCCAAGAACCCTTGTCGACCACCCCACCAGACGTAGACCGGTTTCGGGCTTGTTAGCCCTCATCAGTATGCCATAGATGAGATGACCGACAATTTAACTGGATGTTGTTTCATATGTATGTTCACATATAAATCGAGTGCAGGTGACATATAAGTGGCCTTGGCTGTTCACACAGATACTGCAGGTGGAATTCAATGCCGGTCGGGGCATTAGTCCGCGGAGTAGTTGTTTCCTGCAGTATCATTTATCGCAAAGGTAGTTTGTAAACCTAGTCGAGGCAATGAAGCATTATGATAGGAAATCTTTTAGGATAGGACGTATCGGAATGCGGTTTTTCGCATTCGCTTGCAAAAATTATTTATATCATTCGTACCTACTTTATAGCTATTACAAACCGGAAGTTGCATTGCTGCAGCCAAAAATGCATGCAAAAAATGCATCTTTTGAGAGGCCTTTTGGCAAATTTAATAACTTCGTAAATAAGAGTCAGAATTGGCTCAAGTCGGGTACCCGGGGGTTTTCGAGGTCGCTGATCACGATTATGATGTTCAAATTGACCCCCGAATACCTGGAGCTCAAGAACGCCGACGAACGTCATCTCCGGGGACTATCCCGAACTTTATGCGAGAGAGGAGAGGAACTGGGCACCCGGGGGATTTTTGGGTCGCTGAATTCGAATATACCATCGGCGAACACCCCACGGACACCTGGTGGGCCCCAACCTGGACGCGGATGTCATCCTCGAGAATTTTTCTGGAAATATCGACAATAACGAACCGAAAATCGTTATGGGGGCTTTTTGTGTGCGCTGAATCTGAATTTTATGTTGAAAACGACCACCCGAACACCTGGTGCGCCCTAACCTGCCCCCGAGGGTTTTCCAGACATAATTGAAAAAAAAAACCATCCGAAAATCGTTACTGAGGGTTTTTTGGGTCGCTGAATTCAAATATGGCACCGACGACATACTAGATATACAAACGCCAGCGGTCAGATTCACTCAGGCCTCAAGGCTGTTTTACTATTTCTCATTTTTTTTTAATAATCAATGATAGAAATAGATAGCAAAATGAGTTTAGTTCACATTCATGGGAATGACATCGATGTCGAGGTAAAAGTTTCAGTGCAGCAGGTGTCCGTGGGGTGTTCACCGATGCCATATTTGAATTCAGCGCCCCAAGAAACCCCCAGTAACGATTTTTGGTTGGTCTTTTTCAATTGTGTCTGGAAAACCCTCGGGGAAGACGTTCAGAGCCAGGGTAGGGCGCACCAGGTGTCTGCGGGGTGTGCGTCGGTGCTATATTTGAATTCAGCGACCCGAAAAATCCCCAGTAACGATTTTTGGTTGGTCTTTTTCAATTGTGTCTGGAAAACCCTCGGGGAAGACGTTCAGGGCCAGATTAGGGCGCACCAGGTGTTCGGGTGGTCGTTTTCAACATAAAATTCGAATTCAGCGCACACAAAAACCCACCATAACGATTTCGGTTGGTTATTGTCGATATTTCCAGAAAAATTCTCGAAGATGACGTCCGCGTCCAGGTTGGGGCCCACCAGGTGTCCTTGGGTTGTTCGCCGATGATATATTCGAATTCAGCGAACAAAAAAAACCCCGGTTGCCCAGTTTCTCTCCTCTATCGCATAAAGTTCGGAATAGTCCCCGGATATGACGTTCGTCGGCGTTCCTGAGCTCCAGGTGTTCGAGGGGTCAATTTGAACATCATAATCGTGATCAGCGACCTCGAAAACCCCCGAGTACCCGACTTGAGCCAATTCTGACTCTTATTTACGAAGTTATTAAATTTGCCAAAAGGCCTCTCAAAAGATGCATTTTTTGCATGCATTTTTGGCTGCAGCAATGCAACTTCCGGTTTGTAATAGATACAAAGTAGGTACGAATGATATAAATAATTTTTGCAAGCGAATGCAAAAAACCGCATTCCGATACGTCCTATCCTAAAAGATTTCCTATCTTTGGCCTTTTTAGTGCTTCATTGCCTCGACTAACCTAATTCCCACCTGTAAAGGCACATTCTCCAGAAGCCGCACCATACATTTACTCCAAAATTACTTTGGTTTTGGACTAAATTTACAATGTGGGGGTTTTCAATGGACCAGTAGTGTTGATTGCGCCTATTTGACAAACCATTACTGACAAACCGATTTTTTTTGAGTTTTATATAAATTATTAAATAATAAAGTAAACTGTCCTAATATCTTCCAAATAACTTTCGAATTCCCTACACAGAAACACGTTTCCAAGTTACAGTTGAGGTTAAAAAGTCTCGTACCAATGTGTTAAAATACTCACCCATTAATAATATGTGCAATAACTATAACTTAATCCAGGATAAGCTTTTATTTGTTAGTTCAATTTGTCTTGTGTTTCAATTTTTTGTTGTTGTCTTTAATTAGTTGCATAATCAACTCGAAAAATTATTTATCTCGTATTTTTTATAGTTTGTAACTAATTTACCTGAACATTATTGATTTGGGTAGCTTTTTCCTGTTCCTACACCCTGTGTAATATTCTATACAAAATAGAAAACTTAACACAATTCTTAATATTATTTGTACTCATATAACTAACAGGACTAGCTGTTTGGCGGAAACTTATTTTTAATTCCGGATCTTATTTTGGTTGAATTATGCAACGACATATGCGAAATAGGTACAGCGACAAAAAACCGGCGCTGGTCTTTCGAATTCCCACACATTTCAATCGGCAACTGCCAAGGACTGCGCTTCTTGTGATGTTTGTGTACGCGATAGTCCCATCAGACCATCTGTGCTCGCGGAATACCGGAGCGACATATGGAGACGATTATGGACATATCGCGTCCCGCCGACGATCCAGATCCGGGTCGAAAACACCCGGAAAACGTCTGACGGATCGGGTTTTTATTTATTTATGTTAAACGTTAGTCGTCGTTGTAGGATGTGAAACAGGAATGCTAAAAATCGAAAGTGTGGCAAAACTTCTAGAAGAATTCGCAATGCCTACGAAGCCTCATATAATAAATTATTTATTACATAATAAAATTCTTATACAAATCACAAAAGTACATACAGGGTATTCCAACGAAAATTTGACCCCCCCTATAATTGGAAAACTGAATAATATTTCAAAATTCGCCGAGACCCGTCGATTTTTGTTCTTGGGGGGAGCTTTTTTGACAGTCAAGCCAACTCGATATGTTCATCCCCTAATGCCTAGCAACCCCAACTTCAAAATTTGAAATGCAACTACCCCACTTGTGGCACATAATTTTAAAGCCCTTTTCATTGCGAATACAGTGACGTACCGTTTTTAGAAATCGGTTGAGATTTGACAGAATTATTGGTTACAAACGAAAAGATGAGAAACCAACTTACGCGTAGTAATTTCTACACAAATGCCCACCACTAATAAGTTTTTCATCTACTACACATGACCGCATTACCTAATTGTTATTGATGTGTCTATCAGTTTACAAAAAGTCAAATGAAATAAAAGCTGAAGCAAATAAAACTAGATACTACAATAGTTATTAGTAGAAGATACTTAAGTTTATAGGAATTCAGACCTTTTCAAAATAAAAATCAGTACTACAAAAAGTTGGTGTTTTTGCTTGTGACCAAGAAATCGATAGTTTCAGCCGTTATTGAAAGTATTAACGTGTGTTAGAAATTGTATATTCAATCGCGGAAAGAGTAGAAATTGTTGCAATTTATTATCGAAATCACGATTGCGCTAAAGCTACAGCACGAATTTTTAATGCTAATCATCCTGAAAAAAATGCAAAGTACTTTAAACACCTGATTGACAAATTTGTTGCAACAGGTTCGCTTTTAAACAAGAAACGTGAAGTAATTGGGCCAGTTCGAAATGAAGCAGTTGAAGTGGCAGTTTTGGGTCATGTACAGATGGATAATAAGCAATCGATTACAACTGTGTCTCAAGCTTCTGGAGTATCCCGTTCCAGTGTTCATCGAATTCTGAAAATACACAAGTTTCATCCATTTAAGATGACGCTGGTTCAAGACTTACATGAAGATGACTTTGATCGCCGTAACCAATTTTGCGAATACTTTAGTGAACAACTTCTACTGAATCCAAATCTTCTCTACAATACATGTTTCTCCGACGAATGCACATTTATGTTGAATGGCGAAGTGAATAGACACAATTGTCGTTATTGGAGTGATACTAATCCGCATTTAATCAGGGAATTTCATACTTAGACACCTCAAAAATTGAATGTTTGGGCAGGCATTTTGGGCGACTATCTTGTTGGACCATTTTTCTTCCAAGGTAATCTCGATTGAAACACCTATCGAGAATTATTGGAAAATACAATTGATCCTAGGATAACAGAGATTTTAGAAAGTGACGACAATTTACTAGAAAATGGAATAAGTTTCCAACAAGATGGTGCGCCCCGCACTATGCTGCTGCTGTGCGACAATTTTGGATGACCATTTCCCGGGGCATTGGATTGGCAGAAGAGGTCCCGACGAATGGCCACCAAGATCTCCGGATCTGTCCCCTTTGGACTTTTTTCTGTGGGGTCATTTAAAATCACGAGTGTACGCCACTCAGCCGGAAACATTGCAAGTGCTACGTCAGAGAATTGTAGAAGAATGCCGATTAATAACTGCGGATGTCTTTAATAATGTTCGAACAGAATTTGAAAACAGACTGTATTATTGTTTGTAAGTTAACGGGGGTCATTTTGAGCAATTCATCAAATAAATCTGATTTATTATTTGCTTCAGCTTTTATTTCATTTCTGACTTTTTTTAAACAGATAGACACATCAATAACAATTAGGTAATGCGGTCATGTGTAGTAGATGAAAAACTTATTAGTGGTGGGCATTTGTATAGAAATTACTACGCGTAAGTTGGTTTGTCATTTTTTCATTTGTAACCAATAATTCAAATCTCAACCGATTTCTAAAACGGTACGTCACTGTATTCGCAATGAAAAGGGCTTTAAAATGATGTGCCACAAGTGGGGTAGTTCCATTTGGAATTTTTAAGTTGGGGTTGCTAGGCATTAGGAGGATGAACATATCGACTTGGCTTGACTGTCAAAAAAACTCCCCCCAAGAATTTTGAAATATTATTCGGTTTTCCAATTATAGGGGGGGTCAAATTTTCGTTGGGATACCCTGTATACAGGGTGTGCGGAATATAAGTGCCAATACCACAGTTTAAATATAAAGAGTTAGACCTTCTTTTATCTGATCAGAGCCGAGAAGATTTTTTGCCTGAAGTCGTAAATCAACTCGCACCTGTCGAGTTAGAAAGAAAGGAAATAGAAAATTTCCTCTTAAATGCCCCACACAACGTATATCTTATGTCCAAAATATCTATCGAAGTTATGCTATTTTGCATAAGATATAACCCTCACAAACGGGCTTTCTTATTCCATAAAGGGGGCAAATGTACTAAGCAATGTGTGGATATCAACAGGTCCGGCAAAATGCCATCTAACATCGCTGGTTACTTAGGCCTCCCAAATCCCAAACCATATACAGGACATTCTGCCACATTATTAGCCAATTCCAATATTGAACATAAAACGACATGGTAGGTGGAAATCCACAGCGGTAACTGAGTCATTCATTGAGAATTGTTTGAATAAGAAAAAGAAAATAGCCCACAGCATTCTCAAACCATCAAATCCCTCATGAGAACTTCAAGATAACCGTGCTGAAGCACGTAGTACATCAGCAGTAACAGTATGTTTCATGACTGAAGAACAGCATGTAGCAGCTATATCCTCATCGCTGAATTTACAAATCAATCACTTTCAGCACTTATTAGGTAATAGCTATTATAATTGATACCATTGTAAATCATGACTTACTGTACATTCCTGAAATATCGGAAGATGATATAATATATGCTATCAACAAAGTTAAAGGCAATTTTACAATGGGACCAGACTTAATACCAGCTTTCTTAGTAAAAGATTGTGCAATAGTTTTTGCTAAACCTTTAAAAATTATATTTAATGCCATACTTAAATGTCTTTCCAGAGTCTTGGAAACTTTCTAGGATTTGTCCTGTTTATAAAAAATGTTCCAAAAATAATGTAACTAATTACAGGCCTATTGCAATTATAAGCAATTTTTCAAAAATTTTTGAAATAGTTATCCACAATCACCTTTACTCTCATGTCGAGAAATATATCTCCCAGCATCAACACGGATTTGTAAAAGGACGTTCTACAACAACAAACCTAGTCTACAAGGTACAATATATTTCCGAGGTATTAGATAGGGGCAGTCAGGTAGACGTAATATACACCGATTTTTCTAAGGCGTTTGATCGTCTTAACCATGATCTATTGATTGACAAACTGCATTCTGCGGGTATATCGGGTGCTCTCTTAACCCTGTGTCGCTCATACCTTACAAACCGTTTCCAATATGTTCAGTATCGTGGCTTTCAGTCAAATAAATTTTCTCAATTTTCAGGTGTCCCTCAGGGATCTATTTTGGGGCCCTTATTCTTCATTATATTTATCAATGACTTAACTCAAATATTAAATATTAATTTTTTATTGTATGCGGATGACCTTAAATTATTTGTTGAGATAAAGTCACTATCTGATTGTTATAGATTACAAGATAACTTAACAAAAGTACACCGTTGGTGTGAAGATAACTATTTACCTTTAAATATCAGTAAATGTAATATTATGTCGTATTGCCGCCGGAAACTGATTCAACATTTTGATTATGTTTTGGATGATACTATTTTAAATAGAGTGTCGCAGTTCAAGAACCTTGTAACATTTTGCGATAATCTGTCTTTTGACGTGCATATTCATTTGATAACTGAATCTGCATTTAAGAGCCTGGGTTCGCTGCAAACTTGAATATGCCTCTATTGTTTTGTTTGGTGTCCGATTTATAACATCCATATAACCCTATTAGAAAAAGTACAGCGTAGATATTTAAAGACACTACATTTTATCAACTTTGGTGTTTATCCGGTTCGTGGCATTCCAGAAGATATTTTGTTATCAACTTTTGACTTAATTAGCTTGCAGCGAAGGCGCATTATGTACTCTCTAATGTTTCTACACAAAATTGTTAATAATTTTCTAAATGCCCCTTCTCTGGTATCTAGAATTTTTTATCGAGTTCCTAGATTAAATTCTAGATCTAGTTCTGTTTTGCAGTTGCCAACTGCTCGTACTAATATTCTTACGGCATCCCCTCTTCATCAAATGATTACAAGCTACCAATTGTATGAAGATCGGATATATTTTTTCACTCAATTAATTTTATTAAATCTCTATTTGTTTAGCTGTTTTTTTTTTGTAAGACATCTTTGTGATTGTATTGCTTGTTTTTTTATTGTTTATGTTATATTTTTGCTAACTGTTTGTTTGTTATTTGATATTTTGTTCATATTCGAGTTATTTCTGTCATTGTTTATTTTGTATTTTGAAATGTTTTTTTTCCTTGTCCTGTAACTGGGATTCGTCCCGTTGGACACTGTATTTAAATAAATAAATAATTTAGTAAAAAATATATGTTCAAGTCGATCACACAAGCCACGTTTTCGAATACGATTTCCTCTTGTAAAGCATCCCCGGCGTGAACTATTCGGCCCGAGAGCATTTTTCCAAGTCCTAACGGAATGATGGATCGCTGAACTAACTCCTTCTTGTTATACTTTATCCCCGGAGCCTATACAACACTCCTCGAATGTTCATCCCTCTTGTGTTTCGGCTTTAACGAGGAGAATTAATAGAAAGCTATTTTTAGATGAAGCGGTGGGAAAAGGCTCTCGAAGTTTCGAGAGTGTGTAATGGTTTGGAGGGTAAATGAGAGTTTTTACGTGGTGTCCTTTGTCAGAGCCGTGTGGCGGATGATGTTCTGTTTTCTCGGCGCGAGTTTTGCCTGTTAATGGGGAAAATGCAAATAAAACGCAGCGCGAAGCACCCTATTCAGTGAGTCCCAAAATAGTGGAATTAATATACACTCACCGGCAAAAAAAACGGTCACTAAAAACTAGCCTCAATTTTAAAGTTGGCTTCCTCGCGAACCGCTCATTTGATTTTGATGATCTTTTTTTAAATTGTTTTATTGGAGATACACTACATGTATGTTCACCGTTTGCAAGTGTATGCATAAAGTAAACGAAAGTGGGCCTAGGATAGAGCCCTGTGGTACTATGTTTAAGTTTTTAAAAGCCATGGGATTTTTATAGGAGCTTAAAAGGCATTTAATTAACGGGAAAGGGAATGTAATATCAAGAGAGCATCCATGTTGGGGCAAGTCTAAGAAAAAAAACACTCTCCATTACATTTCTCTTGAAGTCTCGCAGCGCTAACCCAAATATACTGCAAATAAAAACCTCATCTTCCAAACTTGATAACTCTGATTAAGCCCCCCCTTTGTCCGAGGATGACGTTAATTACAAGTTTACTTTATAATAATTAAAGCGCGACTCTCGAGTTCTCTTTTCGGCTTAAAAGCTCTAGTCGCTCGGAATTTATGAAGGATAAGAAAAAAACGACGTTGCGGCCTTATTATTTATTCAGAAGCTTTCAGCCGTTAACGGTTTTCGACTGTATGGCTTTTGAGCAGGGTCGGACTTCTGCGCGTCACGACAGGACCGGCTTTGGTAAGTAGGAAAAACGGGACCGCAGATTCCTCAGGTGAAAATAAATCGATTTAACTTAACATACCTACATCCCAAGTCCCAAAATAAAAGATACAAGGTGTCAAAGTTTAAATTTTATTTTCGATATTTGCAACTTCTTAAGAAATCCAATTATTTACATAAAATTTGTAAATCGGGGGTTTTGCGGGCACTTCACTCTGTGAATATTATGAATATTGGAGTCAGAGTTGACTAATAATGTGGCAGAATGTTCTGTATATGGCTTGGTATTTGGGAGGCCTAAGTAACCAGCGATGTTAGATGACATTTTCCTGCAGTGTTGATACCCACACATTGCTTAGTACACTTGCCCCCTTTATAGAATAAGAAAAACCGGTGGCGAGGGGTATCTTTAGAACGCAAAATAGGATAACCTCGATAGATATCGACATATTTAATTGTTCCTTCATCGTTCGCCAACGTTTTTCTAAAGAGGGGGGACTTTTCTTTTAGTTTCAGTCCAATGTTGAAGTCGACAGCACGTTTGGTTTATGTAAGTAATTTTTTAGTGGCGTCGTGAAAATGAGTGACTCAAATTACAAGCAAATTACAACACGCGTGTTTGAATGGGCAAAACGGTTCAAGGAGGGGCGTGAATCGGTAGAAGACGATCCACGTGAAGGAGCTCCCGTCACCCCTCTCGTACTGACTCGAATGTTGACCGTTTATGTGCACTGATCACGTCTGACCGGCGCCTAAGCATTCGTGCGTTCGCAAGATGCTACACGAAAATTTGAATATGTGAAAGATTTGCACAAAGATGGTGCCAAAAGTTCTCACCCGTGAACAGAAAGACATGCGAAAATCGTTCTACGATGGTTTGTTGTTCCGCATTCGGAGCGACAGTAGAGACTTGACGAGTCGGGTAGTCACTGGAGATGAGACCTGGATATTTGACCCCGAGACCCGTAAACAAAGTCAGCAGTGGTTGGAAAAGGGTGGAGAGCGGCCAACGAAAGCGAGGATGTCCAAGTCACGACTGAAGGCAATGTTGATCGTTTTTTTCGACATCCACGGTATCATTCATCGTGAATATGTTCCTGCCGGCCAGACAGTGACTGGACACCGAGAACGGCTAGACCACGACAACGCGCCAGCCCATTCCTCGTTCATTGTGCAAGAGTTTTTGGCAAAAAAGGCATTCCAACGTTGCCGCATCCACTCTATAGCTCCGATATTGCCCCCTGCGATTTTTTTTATTCCCCAAGATGAAGTCGCACCTCAAGGGAACTCATGATGGCGGCGTACAGGAGGTCAAAGAAGCTGTAACCGTGGTGCTGAACGGGTTAACTGCGGAGGATTACCAAGGGTGCTTCCAATCGTGGGAGCAACGTTGGAATCATTGTGTAGAACTTAATTGTCACACCTCGTATAATATAACAAAAGTCGTGCCCTTTACTGCACTAATGTGGAAAGTACAGCTTTCACCACGAAAAATCGTGCGGAAATGTATACTTTTCATGATCGTAAGAAAATACATATTTTTCCTTGGTAGGGTAACGTTTTGAAGTAACATCATCTCTACAAAATAGAGATGGGAACTTTTCTATGGATTTGTTTTTACATTGTAAAATATTCTATATTCGACATTAACTTCTGTCTCGCCCTTTTGACCGTTAAACGCTTACGTCTTTATACCAGTAATAGCCTAGCGTTACGTATTGAGGCTCATTATTTTCAGAACGCCACACAAGCGTCTAAATATCGAGTTTCTTACATTTGTAGCTCAAATTACGCCCTCCTAACTCCGGTTCGCACAAATCAAGCATCATTAAAGTCCTCTCGACGCTGCATTGACGCTGAACCGACGTCGTTACGTCTATCCGAACGAAATCGACCCCGTTCGCAGCGCAGCTTATTACGAGACATCTTTTTGAAAATGTTCTTGGAAGTTTACAAAAGAAATAATCCGTACAGGGTGCATTAAACTCGATAGTATGGGCCTACCGTGAGGATGCAAAAAAAATTAAATAAAAGTGGGATACGTGATGTTAAATGAGATGAGGAAAGCTCCATTTTCAATTGAAAGTATTATCTTTGGGATTTGACAGAAACGACTAATGACGTCATCAATTATATTTTTTCAAAAACATACATTTTTTTCCTGTCAAAAAGTTCTCTTTTCCTAATAAACTTATGATAATCTAATTCCGATGGAAGGCATCGTTGCCACATTATTACATACATAACGTAGTCTAACACTTTAGCGTGCGTATTATTCAAATTTGACACCATTAAGTCGCACTTTCGCATTACCCGCATTTCTTTCCCCCCAAATTTAGAGATCACACCACACATTTAGAGGGGGGATGGAGAGAATACGAGCAGTAGTTTGTTTATTTCGGTCATGTATTGGTCGTAAATTCACATCACAATGCCTAATTTTACTAATTTAGAATATGCGGAAATGCTAGTTTTATACGGGGAATGTTTACGAAATGCGACTGCCGCTGCTGTCGAAGCCCCTAATAGGCTTCACCCAAGTGCGCGAACCTTTGTCCAAGTGTTTCAATGTGTTCGCGATACGGGATGTGTTAAACTCGAAGTGGAATTTTAAATAGGTTAGTACCATATACTACTTAAAAAGCAATAAATTTCTAGGCTAGATGTATGTAAATGCTAATTACAAACTGAATAATTATATTATCCTTACGACTAATACTACAAATTCATATTCAATTGTAAAACGTAGTGAAAACGTAATATCAAAATTATTAAAAATAAATAACCTAACATTCGAAAACATTTATTTATTATCTACATTTGTCTTTATTAAAAAATAAATCAATATTTAAGGAACATTCATTCATGTATCTAGATAAAAAAAAAGTTAATTTTACTCCTTGTCGTTAAATAACAGTACAAAACTAGGTAACTAGGTTATTGACCTAGTCTTGGACAGTGTTTTGTCGACAACACAAGGTTTTTTTTATTACTTTGTATTTAAACACGTTTTAAATGTTTTTTTATGTAATGTACAATTGTTTGCAATAATAATGACACTCTCTTAAAACAGTATTTGAACTTCTGGAAGTTCTGAATAGAAATATCATTCTTGGTAAGTGAAACAACTAATAACTAATGTTAAACATTTAAAGCAGATTTCAATATGAATACGTCAGAAGTTCAAAATAAATTGCAAAATTCATTTTAGTGAGTGTCATTAATATTGCAAACGATAGTACCTAAATGGTTTATTACTTAGTTTATTATTAGATACGTTGAAGTTTTGTAATTTCAATATTAAATACTTTTAAACAAACCAAGCTAATTTCTTTGCAGTCATAACAGTCACATTTGGTCGGACGAAAATCCACACGCTACTAGTCGGTTTAGCTTTCAGAGGCGATTTGTTCTCAACGTATGGGCAGGAGTTTACGGGAATCATTTGATTGGGCCGTATTTTCTACCGGAGAAACTGAATGGACCGCGTTACTTGCAATTTTTAATAGAATTGATTGGAAAGCGTTCATTGAACATTAACATTTTAACTTATTATTGGCTGAACTGAGCAAGAAATAATATAAGATTCTAAAATAGTCAGTACAATCGTTTATTTATGATGTCTAATGCCTAGGTAGGTAGGTACTAGAAAAATATTTCAACTTGGCAACATTGCATGCGGTCGACATCGAGTTGAACTGTCAGCTGTAACCGACCAAGGCTGTGAACGGTCAGTGACAGTCTGAAAAGAGGGTTTAAATAATGATTTGGAAATATTTTTTTCGGCGTAAATATGCATTTAGATTTTTTTTAATCGCGTATTCGCATTATACTCATTATTCCCTATCTCATCTTAAAATTAATGACATTATGACTGACTCACCCTGTATTTTTTTCAGAAACATACATTTTTTTCCTGTCAAAAAGTTCTCTATTTCCTAATAAACTTTTGTTAGAGAAATTTTTCTGTATTAAAATCAAAAATCAAAATATATCTATTAATAATAATATCTCTACCCCTAATTCAATTCACGAGGATTAGCCCAGAAGTCGAAGACTTGTGCGGGAGAGGGGGCGGCATATTATTATTAAGCAGGCCGCATTTGCGCCCAGGAACGACTTACGTTGGTAGGCCCTAACCACCATTCAGTGCAGGAATGAGGGAAACCTGGAAAATCTCATTAATTAGGGGGGTAGTCGAATGTCAACCGGTATCAATCTCTCACATTGACCCAAGCCAACATTCTTCCACCCTACCATACCCGCAGAAAAGGTGCCACGAATATAGCTTATACAGGGTGAGTCAGTCATAATGTCATTAATTTTAACCACGTATTCGGGAGGCCTAATAAAGGCAGAAAATCGAAAAAAAAATTTTTTTACTCGACCTTTAAAAAAATAAACAAATCACCCTATAAAAATCAGTAACACGACGCTCCTGGTCCGCTACGAACTTTTTGATGGCGCACCCGACGAAATTCTAATGCCACAGACTTGCCGTATTAACCATGGATGCCACATTTACATACATAATATCGTCTAACACATCAGCGTGTTATTCAAATTTACCTCCTTTAGCACTCTGCATTTCCCGCATTTCGTCCCTCTCAAATTTGTAGATTATGCCACATATTGGAGGGGTGATGGAGAGAATACAAGCAGTAAGCAGTAGTTTGTTTATTTCGGTCTAACCTCACGTATTTGGCGTAAATTCACAACGCATAATTTTACAAATTCCGATTATGTGGAAATGGTAGTGTTATACGGAGAATGTTTACGAAATAATAATAAATAATAATAATAATGTACATTTGGTTATGTGTGCGGTTAATTGTACTTACCAGTAATACTAAAAATTCATATTTATTTGTAAAACGTAGTGAAAACGTAATATCAAAATTATTAAACTGTAATAGCCTAGCATTCGAAAACATTTATTTATTATCTACATTTGTTTTTATTAACAAATAAATCAATATTTAATGAAAATTCATTCATGTATCTAGATTAAAAAAATAGTTTTACTCCTTGTCGTTAAATAGCAGTACAAAAACTAGGTAACTAGGTTATTGACCTAATAATACGGTCGGTCAAGGTCAAGATTAACTCTCGATAACTTAGATTAGCGTGCCATTTCGGTCTTCTGTCGACAACACGATGGTTTTTTATTAAGTACTTAGTATTTAAACACGAAACAATTTTCAGCTTCTCAATAATTTACCCATTGGGTATAGGTTTTTTATGTAATGTACGTAAATGGTTTATTACTCAGTTTATTATTAGACACGTTGGAGTTTTGTTGCAGTCATAACAGCTACATTTGTTCAGAGAAAAATCGACACTCGAGTGTACGGATCGTTTGATTGGGCCGTATTTTCTACGGGAAAACCTGAGTGGACCGCGTTACTTGCAATTTTTAATAGAATTATTTGATTATTATTATTTGATTTTATTGGGTATTAACATTTTAAATTATTATTGGCTCAAGTTGAACTGAGCAAGAAAAAATGATATTCTAAAATAGTCAGTACAACCGTTTATTTGTGATGTCTGAAACCTAGGTGGGTAGGTACTATATAGAAAAATATTACAACTTGACAACATTGCATCAGGTCGATATCGAGTTGAACTGTGAGCCGTGACCGACCAAGGCTGTGACCGGTCAGTGACAGTCTGAAAAGGGGGTTTAAATAATGATTTGAAAATATTTTTTTTCGGCGTAAATATGCATTTAGATTTTTTTTAATCACGTATTCGCATTATACTCATTATTCCATATCTCCTCTTAAAATTAATGACATTATGACTGACTCACCCTGTATACGGTCTACCGGCTGCGGGGGTCCGCGCGACCACTGACCGATCCAATTGTGTATAACTACAATGGCTAATACATCAACCTATACACCAAAGGACTAGACGCAGATAACTGATAATTAAGTCTACCCCTCAAAAGTAAAAACATGCATACACACATACAACAGTTACTTATAATTATACACACAACATTAAAATAATTAAAATACAGCAGCATTTGTGGAGTTATCGTTTTCCATGACCTATTCCCGAATGCGTTGCTTAATTCGAATTTCGAATTCTATTACGGAGTGCTAAATCTTGGGGCACCAATACATTATTTAATACTGTAGGCGCTAAATAAGTAAAAGAACACTTAAATATCCAGTTCGATGACGCATTATTTGCAAATTTAAATTACGAAGTTGACGATTATGTATATCATTCCGCCAAACCAACTTTTCGTAAAGATAATCAGGAGTTGTATTATGCAATATATTTCTAAGAAAAATACAAAACTTAACATAGCGCCTTTCATTAAGTCTTAACTACTTTACCAAACTGTCTAATAAATGGAGTAACATGATTGTCAAGGTTCTATTATCAGGAATGAGGCACTCTGGATACCTTTCTCGATATAACTCTACGGTTATTCTAGATTTTTTTTGTGGCTCACCGTAAATTAGCAACATCTCAACTTTTTCTGAATGAGAAAATATTTTTTAAGCACAAAAATTATACGTTTGACGTTTGTATACAGTAACGACAAGTATTTTGTAACATGTAAGCACTTTAAACAACGAACATTATTTTGCAACAACTACTTGATCCTTCCATCGCTAATCTCAATTTTAGGTGGTATTTCTTTTAAGACTAGGACTATATTGCATATAATAGAAATCAGGAACAAAAATGTGGGTATGTTTGTGGAAAAAATATAATCGATGACGTCATTAGTTGTTTCTGTCAAATCTCAAAGATAATACTTTCGTGTTTGAGACACCCTGTATAGAGGTAAATGATTCCCCAAATGTATAATCTTTCCTTCCCTCGCCTCATTTATAAAGGGGATTACCAGGTATTAGCAAAATCCGTTCCATTTCCCACTACTTTATTTCACCAAGAGAGAAACATCATTTTTCTTTCGCCGACGGTGATGTTCGATTGTTTCTTTATTATGTCGCTTGAAGATAGATTACTGTTCGAAGCAATGAAAAGTTATAGCCGGTGTAGATGAAAAATGACGGTCATAGCTGACTGGATGTAATTGGAGATAATTGATGTATCATCGTCAGGGAGGTTCGTGGTACGAGGCTCTTAAAGGGACCGGACTTGGTTTACTACGTAAATATATACATGATCACAAGAAATACTAAATGAGGGACAATTCTACAGGGCTAGCTATGATTCAGTGCAAATATTTTAAGAGGGGACAGAAAAAAATAAGAATTAACCGAATCATTCTTCAAAAATGTCCGATCTTATTTATAAAGCGAAAAAATTGTTTATTGAAACAGGTTCAATTCGTTTTTGTTTAGAAGTTACAGGTATTTAAAAAAATATTATATCATATTTCAATAAAGGTAGTCTGATAAATATAAATGAAGGTTGTTATAACAATATTTATTATTCGCAACTTTTGTTTTTTTTATAGTGAAAAAATCTCAACTTTTGACAAATTTTGCAAAACAGGACACATATTATTGCTAGTTTCATTATTGTGTGGTGTTAATAAGTTTATTTTGAGCTTCTTACAATCTGCCATGACAGTCAATGACGACCAGAATAAATCGCACAAATATTCGCGAATTTCGCATTCATAAGGACAAAAGGCTCTAGAATACATTGCACTATACATACACACTATTCACTATTGGTTACTAGAGCTGTCACTATAACTGTCACCTTCCGTATGAACTTCATTTATTCATGTTTCGTCAAAGTGTAATATATAGGGTGAACCTTAAATAAGTACAAATATTGCAGTATAGTTCCCTGTGTAGAACACATAATTAATAGTTTTTTTTACAAAAAAATCAGAAATAGAAAAGTCAAATTTTAAATAAAAATTGTGAATTTTCAATAAAAAACTTATTGAGGACCGCTGACCGGACAATGCTTATGAGCCACGAGTGTTGCAGATTGAACGCGTGGTTTACAGCGTTGCCAGTGTTACACTAATGTCTTGGCTGTATCCCAACGAAAATTTGACCCCCCCTATAATTGGAAAACCGAATAATATTTCAAAATTCGCCGAGACCCGTCGATTTTTGTTCTTGGGGGAGCTTTTTTGACAGTCAAGCCAACTCGATATGTTCATCCCCCTAATGCCTAGCAACCCCAACTTAAAAATTTCAAATGCAACTACCCCACTTGTGGCACATCATTTTAAAGCCATTCTCATTGCGAATACAGTGACGCACCGTTTTTAGAAATCGGTTGAGATTTGACAGAATTATTGGTTACAAACGAAAAGATGACAAACCAACTTACGCGTAGTAATTTCTACACAAATGTCCACCACTAATAAGTTTTTCATCTACTACACATGACCGCATTACCTAATTGTTATTGATGTGTCTATCAGTTTACAAAAAAGTCAGAAATGAAATAATAAAGCTGTAGCAAATAAAACTATATACTAAAATAGTTATTTGTAGAAGATACTTAAGTTTATAGGAATTCAGACAATTTCAAAATAACAAACAATCAGTACTACAAAAAAAGTCGGTGTTTTTTGCTTGTGACCAAGAAATTGTTAGTTTCAGCCGTTATTGAAAGCCAATCATCCTTAAAAAAATGTAAACCACCAGTACGTTAAACACCTGATTGACAAATTTGTTGCAACAGGTTCGCTTTTAAACAAGAAACGTGAAGTAATTGGGCCAGTTCGAAATGAAGCAGTTGAAGTGGCAGTTTTGGGTCATGTACAGATGGATAATAAGCAATCGATTACAACTGTGTCTCAAGCTTCTGGCGTATCCCGTTCCAGTGTTCATCGAATTTTGAAAAACACAAGTTTCATCCATTTAAGATGACGCTGGTTCAAGAGTTACATGAAGATGACTTTGATCGCCGTAACCAATTTTGCGAATACTTTAGTGAACAACTTCGACTGAATCCAAATCTTCTCTACAATACATGTTTCTCCGACGAATGCACATTTATGTTGAATGGCGAAGTGAATAGACACAATTGTCGTTATTGCAGTGATACTAATCCGCATTTAAACACGGAATTTCATACTCAGACACCTCAAAAATTGAATGTTTGGGCAGGCATTTTGGGCGACCATCTTGTTGGACCATTTTTCATCCAAGGTAATCTCCATGGAAACACCTATCTAGAATTATTGGAAAGAACAATTGATCCTAGAATAACAGAGATTTTAGAAAGTGACGACAATTTACTAGAAAATGAAATAACCTTCCAACAAGATGGTGCGCGCCCGAACTATGCTGCTTCTGTGCTACAATTTTTGGATGACCATTTCCCGGGGCATTGGATTGGCAGAAGAGGTCCGGTCGAATGGCCACCAAGATCTCCGGATCTATCCCCTTTGGACTTTTTTCTGTGGGGTCATTTAAAATCACGAGTGTACGCCACTCAGCCGGAAACATTGCAAGTGCTACGTCAGAGAATTGTAGAAGAATGCCGATTAATAACTGCGGATGTCTTTAATAATGTTCGAACAGAATTTGAAAACATACTGTATTATTGTTTGGAAGTTTGGGGGTCATTTTGAGCAATTCATCAAATAAATCTGATTTACTATTTGCTTCTGCTTTTTATTTCTTTTCTGAATTTTGTGTAAAATGTTAGAAACATCAATAACAATTAGGTAATGCGGTCATGTGTTGTAGATGAAAAACTTATTAGTGGTGGGCATTTGTGTAGAAATTACTACGCGTAAGTTGGTTTGTCATCTTTCGTTTGTAATCAATAATTCTGTCAAATCTCAACCGATTTATAGAAACGGTACGTCACTGTATTCGCAATGAAAAGGGCTTTAAAAGATGTGCCACAAGTGGGGTAGTTGCATTTGAAATTTTTAAGTTGGGGTTGCTAGGCATTAGGGGATGAACATATCGAGTTGGCTTGACTGTCAAAAAGCTCCCCAAGAACAAAATCGACGGGTCTCGGCGAATTTTGAAATATTATTCGGGTTTCCAATTATAGGGGGGGTCAAATTTTCGTTGGGATACCCTGTATATTACATTAGTAAAGTTGCAATACCTATAACTACCCATAGAGGTTAGAATTAAAAAAAAAATAATAATTGAGGTGAAAAGTTTTACTCTTATCACTTAAAACAAGAATTTTTTAATTCAATCTATGCAGATTAACGTTAAAAAAATATTTATTTTAGAGACGATATGGCAAGCTCGCCTTGAATGGATCATCTGGTTAATAATGTTACGTCAGTGCTCTGTTCTATATTATCAGCAACTCTCAAAATGGGTATTTAAAAAAAATTAATATCCGTAAATATTAGAAATTATTAAAAATGACTTTCACTAGACTATTCTATATGAATGATGATTGTGAAAATTAAATTTTAAAATCTTCAAACATTATTTTCTTGAAACTTTTGTTATGTAACACCATAATTTTTCATGATGTATGCATATAGAATGACACGCTCTTTCAAATGACATGGTCAAAATTGGGGGCTGCTATTTAAAAAAATTGTCGATGACGTGATATCTCGAACAACGATGACGTCACAAATGTAGGTCGTATGTCAAAAAGTGCCTTTTTTAAAAACAAAATCGACGTGCCGGGGAATTTTTTTAATACTTCTCAATTTCAAAAATAATGAATTTATTCGTTACTTTTTGCAAGCACTATAAAACTGAAGAGTGTTTTGGTTAGTTAGCCTACTTGCTTCAGAAAGTACTGAGATCCCATACGGGAGGCTACCGAGCTAGTAGTTGAGGGGTTGAACAAAAATCCCAAATCATATTCCATGCATCATATGTTTTATCGGATGTTTGTCCAGTCACTAGAGAAAATATTAATAGAATCACCAAGGCTCACATCTGACGCGCAAACCGCTAATTCAAGTAATATAGTAGTAGTAGATGATTAATAATAACTAACGATACCATTTGCAACAGCATAACTTGGACTCAAGCTAAAGTTGTACATATAATTTAAACAATAAATCAACAACCGTCGTCTTACCTTAAAATTATAATAAAATATAATGAAACTGTAATAAAATATTAAACAGGCAAGGAAATAATAAAAGGAGCACAATTACATTTAATCTTAAATACAGTATACAAAAACAAGTTACTGACCTGTAAAATTAGAACAGATGCACCACTTATCAACATTCCCTGTCTTCCAGCCAACCTGCCAAAGTCTTAAAACGCAACTAACTACCCGCTGAATCTCGCCCCGCGTTTCCGTGTTTATTATTGCTTGGTCCCCAGTCGCCCCTAATGCATATACAATATTCTATACAGAGTGTTATTCATTTAGCAGTACAGATATAACAAAATAATATAAGTGAATTCCTACAATATAGACAAATCATTAAAAAACAAAATAAAAAGAAGCAGCCCAAGGTTAGATCCTTGGGGTACACCAGAGATGACCAAAGATATTATCGGAAAATACTAACTAAGCCATCGCTATAGTTTATTTTATAACAGTTTATGTATTAATATTTCCAGACAATCTTACTAATAGAGGGTGTTTAGTAAAAATACAACATTTTTTCCTTTTTTAGTGCAGTCTTTTGGTCCGTTGCATATCGGGGACGGTTATGCATAGACATGCTTGCGCTCCCGCTTGGGAATCGATCTATATTATAATTAGACACTTAATGCATACATAATTGAGTGGAAATTGGCGGCCATTTCACAGATGAACAACGCTGCAGCCGAGAAACGGCCGGAAGACCTGCATTGTTCGACGATCGACACACTTCTCAAGAAAATAATTAAGTTTCTCAATCATATTCCCGACTTTCCTATAACGCCTGATTTCATTTAATATTAGAAGACGGTGCCTCGAGTTCTGTAATTTATCTGTACTTCTGTGTTTGTAGTAGGAGGTAAAATGTATTGTGAAAATATTTACGAAAATGTATTTTACTATAAATTTAAAAAATATGCAGGATTAACTATGACTAAGTACAAATATTTTAAGAGGGGATAGAGAAAATTAAGAAATAACGGAATCACGATAATATCTTGAATTTTCATAAAGACGAAAAATTTGTAGGTCTTAATATACAGGGTGAGTCAGTCATAATGTCATTAATTTTAACCACGTATTCGGGAGGCCTAATAAAGGCAGAAAATCGAAAAAAAAATTTTTTTACTCGACCTTTAACAAAATAACATCACCCTATAAAAATCAGTAACACGACGCTCCTGGTACGCTACGATGGCGCACCCGACGAAATTCTAATGTCACAGACTTGCCGTATTAACCATGGATGCCACATTTACATACATAATATCGTCTAACACATCAGCGTGTTATTCAAATTTACCTCCATTTAGCACTCTGCATTTCCCGCATTTCTTCCTCCTCAAATTTATAGATCATGCCACACATTGGAGGGGTATTTAGAGAATACAAGCCAGTGTTGCCAATCGGTGTATAATTATACGATTTTTGTATCTTTTCAACTGACTGTGTATAATTTTATAACCCTAATAATACTCGTATAATTTGTGTACTTTTCAGTAATAATCGTATAATTGGTGTAACTTTTCAATTTAACAGAAAAGTTATACTTGGGATTCCAAGTTCCCTTTCAGTAATCCATGGTTCATGGTTGCATGTAGTTACATCCATGATACAGTACAGTGTAGTTGTTAGGGTTACATCTGCATTTATATTTGTCTCTTTCTAGTCTTTCTTTTATTTTCTCTCTTTGTATATATGTTTTGTGCTTTGTATCATATGATTCATAATAGTAGGTCTGACCTACCATTCAAAGTCAAATCTGATCCGATAATGCTCGCCTCTGTTGGGTTATTTTTCTTTAAGAAATAATGAGGAGAATTAATTCGCACAAAAAGATTTAACACTGTATACAAATATTAATTATTACATAAATGGACGTTTACTTTTCTTCTTTCTTTTCTAAGGACATTTTTAGCATTTGTGTATAAAAGTGTATATTTTAAATATAACTAATGTATAATTTAAACATTTTATGTTGGCAACACTGATACAAGCAGTAGTTTGTTTATTTCGGTCTAACCTCACGTATTTGGCGTAAATTCACAACGCATAATTTTACAAATTCCGATTATGTGGAAATGGTAGTGTTATACGGAGAATGTATACGAAATGCGACTGAATTTTATTAATAAAGTGCTATGGACGGATAAATGCAGTTTTACTTATGTGGGCTGTAAACATGTTAGTATCATACTACTTAAAACAATACATTTCTAGGCTAGATGTACGTAACTACAAATTGTACATTTGGTTATGTGTGCGGTTAATTGTACTTACGAGTAATACTAAAAATTCATATTTATTTGTAAAACGTAGTGAAAACGTAATATCAAAATTATTAAACTGTAATAGCCTAGCATTCGAAAACATTTATTTATTATCTACATTTGTTTTTATTAACAAATAAATCAATATTTAAGGAACATTCATTCATGTATCTAGATTGAAAAAAATAGTTTTACTCCTTGTCGTTAAATAACAGTACAAAAACTAGGTAACTAGGTTATTGACCTAATAAGGTCAAGGTCAAGATTAACTCGATTAGCGGCGTGCCATTTCGGTCTTGGACAGTTTTCTGTCGACAACACGATGGTTTTTTATTAAGTACTTAGTATTTAAACACGAAACACTTTTCAGCTTCTCAATAATTTACCCATTGGGTATAGGTTTTTTATGTAATGTACGTAAATGGTTTATTACTCAGTTTATTATTAGACACGTTGGAGTTTTGTTGCAGTCATAACAGCTACATTTGCTCAGAAAAATCGACACGCGAGTGTACGGGTATCGTTTGATTGGGCCGTATTTTCTACGGGAAACCTGAGTGGACCGCGTTACTTGCAATTTTTAATAGAATTATTTGATTATTATTATTTGATTTTATTGGGTATTAACATTTTAAATTATTATTGGCTGAAGTTGAACTGAGCACGAAAAAATGATATTCTAAAATAGTCAGTTTATTTGTAATGTCTAAAACCTAGGTGGGTAGGTACTATATAGAAAAATATTACAACTTGACAACATTGCATCAGGTCGATATCGAGTTGAACTGTCAGCTGTAACTGACCAAGGCTGTGACCGGTCAGTGACAGTCTGAAAAGGGGGTTTAAATAATGATTTGAAAATATTTTTTTTCGGCGTAAATATGCATTTAGATTTTTTTTTAATCACGTATTCGCATTATACTCATTATTCCCTATCTCCTCTTCAAATTAATGACATTATGACTGACTCACCCTGTAGATATTAATTTAAACTGGAGAAGTCATTGTACTTCCCTCATCTCTAGACTCACATCCTTGTCCTATATGTTTAGAAATATAAAATGAATCCTTAACAAACTACAATTAATCAATTTGTACTATGCTGAGGTAGAGAGCAGGGTGAGGTATGGTCTGTGTCTTTGGGGCGACTCTACATTATCTTCCAATGTGTTTATTCTGCAAAAAAAAATCATAAGATGCATAACTGGACTTAGGCAGGATGAATCATGTCGTGATGCCTTCCCACATTTAAGAATTCTCACTTTATGTGCTCTTTACATCTTTGAAATAGCAATTTATGTTAGAAAAAACAAAAATCTGTTTTCTCAAAATAAGGAGATACACGGATATAAAACACGAAACAATAATAACATACATCTCCCTCTCAGCAGGCTAAATATTACATATAAAGCGCCTAGCAGAATTGGTGCCAAAATATATAACCACCTCCCACTAGCGGTGAGGAGTGTTGAGGATGAGAGGGCATTTAAAAGATGCCTGAAACTGTATTTGGTTAACAAATGCCCATACAACTTAAATGAATACTTTTCTTTAAAAAATAATAAATAAAAAAAACGACTTTGTTATATAACTGTGTTTATGTTGTGTCTCTTTTTTTATATATTTCATTTGTTATGTAGTGTAACTGTAAGCCCTACATTGTAGCAGAATTGTTTTGTATACAAGTTCTGATATGATGTTTTTTTTTGACGACTTCTTATACAATTGTTTTTTGTCCAAGAGAAATAAATATATTTGATTTTGATTTGACCCTTCAAAACAATTATAAAGCGAAAAAGAATTTGACGTTTATACAGTCAGAGGAGCCAACCAGCAACACAACGGTAAAATTAGCTGTCATGTCATAATTTAATTCCTGTGTTTACATTGTAGTTTTGTGTTCTTCTTCAGTTTTTAGTGCCTCTTTTAATTTTGAATGTTTCACAGTTATTAAATAAAGGATTTTGCGTCGAGTGCAGATATTTTCCCACAGTATAGTTCGCCGGTTTGTTTTTCTAGGTTATGGGACAAGACTGCCGCAGGTGCGTTCGTTTGATTTTCTTATAATAAATAGACATTATATCTAATAGTACCTACGGAAAGTGTAATTTATCGGTGGTGAGTGGCTGTAATAAGTGAAAATGTAGTTTTGCCAGTTTGTAACGAAATAATGAAAAACGAATGCAAAATACTGCAGCTAACTGGATTAACTGTTACCTATCTGTCAGGTATTATTACTAATAAGTGTTAATTTTTGTCGTTTCTGCATTTAGAAACGCTGAAAAAAAAAACAACCGCATGGTAGTTGACATTGTCGACAAATGTAAGCTTTATCTATGAATCTAAGCGATCTCAGTCGAAGCTTATCATCGGCGCCGACTTTCCTCAGGGAAAGATGGTTTCGCCCGATTTTTTAAATTTCGAACTAAAATTCTGGAATAATTTTTGAATTGTGGTTAAAATTTTTGTACTTAGTCTCTCTATATTAGGAAAGATCTGATTTTGAACACATAGAGTTTTTTATTGCACTTGATTTGCACTATTATTTATATTAAATATACAGAGTGATTCAGTTATAATATCATTAATTTTAAAGGAAGATAGGAAAAAAATAGTATAATATGAATGCGCGATTAAAAAAATAAATAAATGCATATTGTTGAAAAAATATCATAATTTAAACCCGTTTTGAGACTGTTATAGCTGACGGTCTCGATTCATTCACAGCTCCCATATCAACACGGTGTCGGCTTAATGCGACGTTGCCAGATTTAAATAATTTTCTATAGCTTTGGGGATCTTTTATATATTTTCTTGCTTACTTCTGTCAATATTCTTCAGATCTTGCTTTGGGATATCTCCAACAACCTTAAAATCGTCGCTTGTTCATAAAATTAACTTGTATCTACAACGGTAGGTAACCTTTGAAATTGTTAGATGTTTCGAAAAACTGTTAGATTTGGCAACATTGTGCGGGTTTTCTTAAGACGTATTTAGTTTTGATGTCAAGTGATTTTATAAAATTAAATGAATTTAAGATATATTCGTAATGGTTGTACAGGGAGATGTAGAATTTTCACTTACTTTAATAAATTATTCATAATAAAAAATATACAGGGTGTCAAAGTCAAGGAATTAAAAAAGTATTTTCCTTGTAATAATTACACTGTATTTGAATGTATCAGCTTGAAAATTTGGGATGTTTTTAGATACGAGAAATCATAATCTGTTGTCTACTGTTGATTATGATTTCTCGCATCCAAAAACATATATTCCTAAATTTTTAGATTGATACAATCAAACAAAGTCCAATTATTACAAAGAATCACTTTTTAAATTCCAACTTTGATACCCTGTATCTTTTTTATTAACAATTTATTAAGGCGTATTGGCACAGCATAACGAAACCGGCACACGGACTCGGGCAAATAGTTTCAGACGCGCAGGATATGGCGCGCAGCTTTCTCAGCATGTGGAGCACCATGTAACTGTCAGTATAAGCGAACGTTCGTTGGGAGAGGAAGCAAGATATCAGAGACGTATTCAGTATTGTTTTGTTGTTCGAGAAAATGCCTTTTGTGACGCTGGCGTATTGCCCCAAAACAATTTTTAAACAGTCCTGTTTAATGCTTCTAGTTCATAAAAATTTCACACTTTCATTTTTAGCTAATTCTCCCAATTTAATGAAACCTAATATTGTTATTTTCCACCCAGTAATACATTTTATTGTAGATGTTATATCTTTTGCTTTTGAATCAATTATTTGTGATTTCTGAAACATATCGAAATAGGTTCTAAAGAGATCGTTTTCGTCACTTGTGAATATGTACGCATTTTGAAATTATGGTTTTCCAAATTGACTCGCTGATGTTCTTGACAAATTCCTTCGTTTCTTTTACTTCTAAATGAAGCACTTTAAGTCTAATATAAAGATCCTCAAATCCACAAATTTTATCAATGTGCTTTCGGACTAATTTCGTCTACACTGACCATTATAATTTATTTATATGATTAAAATTTCAAATTTCTTTTCTAACATTTTGAGAACGTCATTAACTTCAGGGGCAATTTTGATATTCTTTATAAATGACTGCAAAGTTGACGCCCTAAGTAAACAAAATAATTTAACAAGTTTCCTTTTATATAATATGGGACCGAGATTATATAATGACAAACAAATATTTTTAAAATTTTTGGAATAGCTGCGCGTTCCTTTGCCTTTCTACTACGTTCAGACATTTGGACATTAATTTTGGATTGTTTGGAAATCTATATATGCCTCATAATAATTTCGTTAAATTCATAACAACCATGGAGATCCTTTTCCAAGAGAATTTTGAAATACTTTCTGCTCAAAACAATGTTGTAAAAAAGTTTGTTACATTATTTAAGTCTTTACATTTTGTACATCCTTGTAAACATTTTAACTATAAATATATATATCATTTATATGCTACGTTTATATTATACAATAAAATGTGTAAGTAGAAATTTCAAAGTTGTTAATACAACCAGAAAACAATAATTTGGAGACATAACTGAAAATAAAATTATTAATAGTAGGTAACTTGTTTTATTATTAATATAAATTATTTGTATTTGCATTCTAATGCATTTTATGTAAAGGAACGTAATTAAAATATGTTTAATTAATCCTTTGCAAACAATAGACTCTCGGTCTTGTTTGTATTAAATATTTGTTAAATACGGCCCTGCAAAATGTGAGAGAGAGATAGGAACCGGCAAGCACTCGTGCCGCTAAACGCGCCTGTCTGAAATAGATCAACGTACCGACAGTCGAGTCATTTTGCTGGTTTCGTTATGCTGTGGTATTGGCTGAAATCGTAATATTTTGAAGTGAAAAATTTAATATGTCTCCATGGGCCATTACTTTCGTACCACCCTGTATATGCTATAGAGTAGAGAGTGTAGAGTTACAGAACTTTTGTCTACAAATAAAGCCAGTACAACTTCCACAGTGTTGTCACATTTAATGACTTTTTATTAAATCTACCGCCTGCAGACTTGGTGGTTAATAATAATAATTAATGTTGAGGTATTTGCACAATTGACAATTTCGTTTGCTTTTATTTGAATAAGGACCAAATTTTATCCTGTAGGGTTTTCATATTCGAGGTTTCCCCATGAACAAACATCACGTTTTATTCCTTCCATTAGCAAGCTGGTAATTTCGGAGTCAAATAACAAGACTACCCCTCATCTGCGAGGAAATGTAAATTAAACTCATCCGAAATGTGCCGACCGCAGTCAATGTTTGTGAAAATTTAAACGTTTGACCCTCGGTTGCCTTGACGACGGCGCCAGGTGCCCTGACAAACTTCCCGAGAGGACCTTAAATCAAGCTGCATGGGAGCTGAAGAGTTGACAGTTTAACTATCAACTTGACCGTAGTAAAACATACGAGGTGCGGCAATTCAGTTCCGGGAATTTGTCGTTGAAAAACAAGCAAATTTAATTTCGCTAACTCTACACAACGATTCCAACGTTGCTCCAACGATTGAAAGCACCCTTGGTAATCCTCCGCAGTTAACCCGTTCAGCACCGCAGTTTCTTTGACCTCCTGTACGCCGCCATGATGAGTTCCCTTGAAGTGCGAGATCATCTTTGGGAAGAAAAAAAATCGCAGGGGATAATATCGGGGCTATAGGATGGGTGCGGCAACGTTGGAATGTCTTTTTTGCCAAAAACTTGCACAATGAACGAGGAATGGGCTGGCGCGTTGTCGTGGTGCAAGATCCAGCCGTTCTCAGCGATTTCTGGTCGTACATGGCAAACGCGGGTCCGCAGCCGTTCCAGGACGCCAACATAGAACTGTCCAGTCACTGTCTGGCCGGCAGGAACATATTCACGTTGAATGATGCCGTGGATATCGAAAAAAACTAACAACATTGCCTTCAGTCGTGACTTGGACATCCTCGCTTTCGTTGGCCGCTCTCCACCCTTTTCCACCCACTGCTGACTTTGTTTACGGGTCTCGGTCATACTCAAATATCCAGGTCTCGTCCCGACTCATCCAGTCTCTACCGCCTCTCCGAATGCGGGATAACAAATCCTCGCAGATCGATTTTCGCATGTTTTTCTGTTCACGGGTGAGAACTTTTGACACCATCTTTGCGCAAATCTTTCGCATATTCAAATTTTCGTGTAACATCTTGCTAACGGTTTCTTTGTTGACGTTTAACTCGTCAGACAACGCACGAATGCTTAGGCGCCGGTCAGGCGTGATCAGTGGACGCAAACGGTCAACATTCGCGTCAGTACGAGAGGTGACGGGAGCTCCATCACGTGGATCGTCTTCTACCGAATCACGCCCTTCCTTTAACCGTTTTGCCCATTCAAACGCGTGTTTTCGACATGCGTTCGTCTCCATACAGCACCTGCAATTTTCTAAGGATTTCCGAGGGTTTTTTCCCCAGATTTCAGTCAAAATTGAATCACAATATCTAATGCTATCGACTTCAACCTTGGACTGAAACTAAAAGGAAGGTCCTTCCTGTCTAGAAAAACGTTGACGAACGATGCAGTGTTGCCAGTTTCCGGGAACTTAATTGCCACATGTATGCATAAGCCATTACTAAAACTTAATATTATTATGCAATAATTATACACAATATTAAATAAGATGGTGGCTTACTATTATTTTGCATGGCTACCCTAAGATATACAGTTTGCTATCATATTACATAATGGACAGCACTAGTAAAGTAACCCCATATCCCGAGCCATATCCCCTGCGATGAATGAACCCTAATGTAACGAATTATTATACTGCATTGTTGCCAGATCTAATATTTTTTCACCAGATCCACCGCTCTTAAAAAATGTCGTCGATGTCGATAGCAGCCATCAACGTGATTAATTCCCGTTTGTGAAAAACTAATAAACTTTCCAATACAATTACCGGCAGAGCAAGCACGCTGTTTCAGTTATTATATTAGAGTTGAGGCGTTTTATCATGATCGTGCTCGTGTGCCTGGCCAAATCGTTTCTAAATATTAAAAAATCCATCTTCGAAGTGAGGCAAATTGAATTTCTATATTTAGACGGACGTAACGAGCAGCGCGACACGGATTTCTGGCGTCCTCTCGCTAAACTTTATACAGATATTTTATCTGCCTTATTTATATGCCAGCAACGACGTCGAACAAATAGAATATTTGCCTCCTTCTCGAATTTGATATTACAAGGCCGCTTGTTTTAAGGGCGCCGTAATAGTGGTTTTTACAAATACAATTAATTTTAGACATTTTAGAACTGAAATATTATAAAGTTTGGCAATGAGCAGCAATGTTATCTCATGCCACCTGCGAATATTCAATGGTACCGAAGTAAAACGAATATACACGGTTAACTATGCTTACGTACAAAAATTTTAACCACGTGCTCAATAACAAATTTATTTCGGAATTCTAGCTCAATGTTTAAAAAATGGGACAACCCTCTTTTCCTACGGAAAATCGGCGCCTATGACCTATGAGAATCAGTCATCGTCCGAGATGACTACATATGTCAACTACCGTGCGGTCATTTTTGCAGCGTTGTCAAGTGCAGAACCGACGAAAATAAACATTTTAATTAATAATAATAATAATACCCAAGTATATGACAGATAACAGTTAATCCAGTTCCGACATCCGACATAAAATACTTTATTTAGTTACTATAAAGCATTTAAAATTAGTCACTTAACTGTTCTAAAATAACATAACCTAATATTATTGCATTGCTTGTTGCATACTCTCCAAACCTCAAAGAACATGCGAAGCTTAGTTATATTTTAAGGGCCCAAGAAACATTTTTATAGAGCACTGTAAACATCTTGGGATGTTATAGTTTAAAATATTACTAATTATTTTATACAAATATCGTCGATTACTGTTACTATTGTTGCTATTATTAGTATTGTCACGGATTTCCCAATCCGACTTTTTCTACTGCCAGAAAAACAATCCGTTAATCCGTATCTTTATTAACTACTCAGTACACTACTGAACACTAATAAAACTCAATTAAACACTTATTTAATTAATCGCTATCTAAATCACTTTGATCTCTCCAACTAAACACTTCAATTCAAGACTGTAATACAAGACTAACTAACTCGGCAGTTTATTCTTCTCTTATAGACCCAACGAATATTCCAGGTATTTTCTAGTATCTCTAGATCCATCTTCTCGAACGACTCGAATGCTTCTCGTCGATTCCCCATTATTCCAGTCCCGTCTCGATCCACGGCATTTTGTTTGTTTAACAGAATCGTGTAGGGGCGATAGGGGCAATCTTAGCATTTCGCGGTATCACAGTCGTCGATTTGGGTGTGAGTGGGGCAAATTCCGTGACAGTATTAACAGAATTGAATTCCCCAACAACACAAGAGTTTCAAAATGTATCACCGTGAAGTGCACCTTGCGTGAGTGGCCTACAGACGCAGATGGCGTCTGCATATGTCAAAAAATATTGCATACGGCTACGGTACTATTAGTGACAAATAATTTTTCAGTACTTGCTTTTTGCAAATTTAATTGTTCGCATATTTTTACTGTATTTACAAACATGTCGTATTCAAATGCCTAGATGAGGGATAAGGTGTTGATTTATGGGAGTGTGACAAGTGCATGTTAGCGTGTAGCCACGTAACACCAAAGACGTTTTCCGAGTACACAAAATATTATGCTTATAACTGTTATAATACCTTGGCGGTAAACGTGTGGCAGTGTTTTTATGTGTTTGTGTATATTTGCGTGTATTGTTTTGTTATCATCTCGGTTTTTTCCCGACGTAAGTAATCGACCTGAGCAAGACCGCCAAACCAATTAGGTACTTCGCTTCTCACAAAAAGAACGGTCGAGAGAAGGAGAGGTCCACAGCAAGTACAAAATTCTTTTCAGTGGGAGGTTACCACTTTTCCACAAACTACATACTTTTTGTGTCTCATCGCGAACTATAATCTAATAAAAAAAGACTGAACAATGTAACAAAGGTATCAAATTCACTTCAAAAAGAAGAAAACACATCATAAATAATAAACAACGATATTTGACAACCGGCGAGCTTCCAAGCAAATAGAGTTTGCAGCGTTGTCACATAGACCTTGACATCGAAGCGAAGTTAATTAAGAAAAGTGCCACACAATGGTGGATGTAATAATATATTATTTTATTTCCAAAATTGATAAGTAGAAATTAAGTTTAGTTTTCGTGATGTTAAATATTTGGAGAAAATGTTAACTTAAATGTTTATTTTTGGATATACCTACTCCTATATTGTTATTAAGTTTGTTCAAGTAATCTAGACTGGTTCCCATCTGTTAAAAACGTTCGTCCAACTACTTCTGGCACGATGTTTACTGAAAACAAATTTATAACTTTACTGGTCGAATATTTCTGATAGTTTAAAACCATTATGGATTTCTTGCTTGAACAGACCTATTATTATACAGTTCTTTCGAAAAGTAACGAATAAACTAATGAATTTATTCGTTACTTTTTGAAAGGACTTACTATATTTTATTTATTCTGCGTTGCAACGCAAGGTAAATTTGCGTTCATGTGCGTTGACCCTAAGGCGTATCCATATTCGCTTTGAAATAACCTTTTCCAAATTTAAATGCGTTGAATTGATACATACATTTTTAAATTGTGTTATGAAATATTACTGTAACACGAACGGGTAGATTGAAAAAAAACATATTACGTTTAACAAGGTAAATTGCTGTAAACATGCAAAAGTAAATATGTACCTATTAAATTTAATTGGAATATGGGAGTATTCGATAGCGTTATCACATGCAAAGTTTGAAGAATTTTGTTAGTTATTTCATAATTATTCTTGGTAGAAGTCGGGAAATTGCGTCTCTTAATAGATCTGGGGTCAACTTACTAATGTAAATATTAAAATGTTTGCAGAAATGACACCGAAACCGAAAAAGGAAATGTTTAGAATTTGAAAAAGTTTCAGCACCATAAGGGGATTTATTCAAAACATATTCACTATACAGGGTGTTAAAAAAGAGTGTTAACTATTTAAGGAGGTGGCAGTGTTTTTATGTGTTTGTGTATATTTGCGTGTATTGGTTTGTTATCCTCTCTGTTTTTCCCGACGTAAGTAATCGACCTGAGCAAGACCGCCAAACCAATTAGGTACTTCGCTTCTCACAAAAAGAACGGTCGAGGGAAGGAGAGGTCCACAGCAAGTACAAAAATCTTTGCAGTGGGAGGTTACCACTTTTCCACAAACTACATACTTTTTGTGTCCCATCGCGAACTATACTGTAATAAAAAAAGACTGAGCAATGTAGCAAAGGTATCAAATTCACTTCAAAAAGAAGAAAACACATCATAAATAATAAACAACGATATTGGACAACTGGCGAGCTTCCAAGCAAATAGAGTTTGCAGCGTTGTCACATAGACCTTTACATCAAAGGAAGTTAATTAAGAAAAGTGCCACACGATGGTGGATGTAATAATATATTATTTTATTTCCAAAATTGATAAGTAGAAATTAAGTTTAGATTTCGTGATGTTAAATATTTGGAGAAAATGTTAACTTAAATGTTTATTTTTGGATATACCTACTCCCTATATTGTTATTAAGTTTGTTCAAGTAATCTAGACTGGTTCCCATCTGTTAAAAACGTTCGTCCAACTACTTCTGGCACGATGTTTACTGAAAACAAATTTATAACTTTACTGGTCGAATATTTCTGATAGTTTAAAACCATTATGGATTTCTTGCTTGAACGGACCTATTATTATACAGTTCTTTCGAAAAGTAACGAATAAACTAATGAATTTATTCGTTACTTTTTGAAAGGACTGTATTTTTATTTATTCTGCGTTGCAACGCAAGGTAAATTTGCGTTCATGTGCGTTGACCCTAAGGCGTGTCCATATTCGCTTTGAAATAACCTTTTCCAAATTTAAATGGGTTGAATTGATACATACATTTTTAAATTGTGTTATGAAATATTACTGTAACACGAACGGGTAGATTGAAAAAAATCATATTACGTTTAACAAGGTAAATTGCTGTAAACATGCAAAAGTAAATATGTACCTATTAAATTTAATTGGAATATGGGTATTCGATAGCGTTATCACATGCAAAGTTTGAAAAATTTTGTTAGTTATTTCATAATTATTCTTGGTAGAAGTCGGGAAATTGCGTCTCTTAATAGATCTGGGGTCAACTTACTAATGTAAATATTAAAATGTTTGCAGAAATGACACCGAAACCGAAAAAGGAAATGTTTAGAATTTGAAAAAGTTTCAGCACCATAAGGGGATTTATTCAAAACATATTCACTATACAGGGTGTTAAAAAAGAGTGTTAACTATTTAAGGAGGTAATAGTACGACCCAAAATAAGCAGAAAAGTCTTAATTAACATGGGTCCGCAAAGTAACGGTTGCAAAAACGTTGTGTATTTTCTTATAATAGTTGGTTGATGTTTAGTGAAATAAACAGTACGTATTTGACAGTTGTTCTCAGTGCACAAGTTTTCTTTCGCTATGGCTGGTTACTCTAACGCAGAATTAACAGACATGCATTTCATGTATGGTCGTGCTAATGGGAACGCCACCGAAGCGCGACGTCTTTATGTTGACGCTTATCCAAATCACCAGATTCCTTCACAACGCATGTTTGGAAGAATTCACCAAAGATTGCGTGATACCGGTTCCTTGAGCAAACAGTGCCATTTATCCGGAAGACCAAGGTCGGTATCCACTCCTAGAGCAGAAGAAGAAAGTCTAGCACTGGTAGAGCAGAATCCAGGTACGAGTGTGCGGAGAATATCAGCCGAGGTAGAAATTAGTGGTCCTCTTGTTTGGAGAATCCTTCACGAGCAATTGTTTTATCCATACCATGTGCAACGAGTACAGGCCTTAAATCCAATAAATGATCATCAAGTACGTTTGGTTTTTTGCCGCTGGTTTCTACGTCATGATGCTGAAGACCCTCGTTTTCTTGCAAACATTCTTTTTACTGATGAGGCCGGGTTCACAAGAAATGGAGTGTTTAATTTTCACAATACGCATATTTGGGCCGACGAAAATCCTCATGCTCTAATAGAATCTGGACATCAGGCACGTTTTTTCATTAAACATTTGGATGGGTATTGTAGGTGACAGGTTTCTAGGTCCTGTTGTTTTACCAAACCGATTAACAGGCGCTGCTTATCTCAACTTTATGCAGAACACACTCTATGTGTTTTTGGAAGACATTCCTTTGCATCAGAGGCAACAAATGTGGTTCCAGCATGATGGTGCTCCAGCTCATTTTTCTATGGCCGTTAGAGAGCATTTACACCAAACTTTTCCACATAGATGGGTAGGAAGGGCCGGACCTGTTTTATGGCCTCCAAGATCGCCTGATCTGAACCCTCTAGATTTCTTTGTTTGGGGATATTTGAGGACATTAGTGTATGGTACTCCTGTCAATAGCCTGGAAGAGCTGCAGGTACGGATTAATCAAGAGTGTCAAGAAATCCAAACAAGGAGGGTGTTTTCGAAAGAGTTCGAATATCGTTGAGACGAAGATGTCCTGCCTGCTTGGAAATGTACGGAGGGCACTTTGAATATCTTCTGTAACTTTGTTTTTTGTTTGTAAAAAGCTTCCTTTGTCGGTTTATTCCTAATAAAAAAATCAAGTTACGTTTAACAAGGTAAATTACTGTAATCATGCCAAAGGAAATATGTACTTATTAAATTTAATTGAAACATGTGAGTTTCGATAGTGTTTTCACATGCAAAGTATGAAGAATTTAGGTAGTCGTTTCATAATAATTATTCTTGGCAGAAGTCGGGGAATTGCGGCTATTAACACAACCGGAATCAGTTTACTAATGTAAATATTAAAATGTTTGCAGAAATGATACCGTAGCACCATAATATTATACTTAATACTAACGGTAAAATTTAAAAGTTCCTTAAAAATGAAAGTTTAGAATTTTGACAAAGTTTCAGCATCATTCTTATATATTAACTCTCGCTCGCACATTTGGCTCGAAAATTGTCCATTTTACCGCCACAAAGGCTTTTTTTGCGAGCCGTGCAGCGCCGAACGCTAAGCCTTTCACCGTCTTTCTAGATTGCCTACGGCGTATTCTGATGCCGATTTATTTGCGTTTTCATAGCTGAATTTCCATTTTCCCGAGGCTCCTCGGCCAAAAACGGCGGATTTTTTTATGTGGAACGAGGATAGCTGAGTCGGTTACGCCCCTTTATACAGGATCAACTATGACTAAGTACAAAATTTTAACCACGTGCTTAGGAGGTCTAAAAGACAATAAAAATTTATTTTGGAATTCTAGCTCGATGTTTCAAAAATGGGGCAAAACCCTCTTTTCCTACGGAAAGTCGGCGCCTATGACAATTAATGATCATCCGACATGGCTAGATATGTCAACAACCATGCGGTCGTTTTTATCAACATTGTCAAGTGTAGAAACGACGAAAATAAACATATTTATTAAAATAATAATGTCTAAGTACCTGATAGATACCAGCTAATCCGCTTAGTTGCAGTATATTGTATTGGATCTTGGTTCTTTCGTTGCACACTGCACATTTTCATTCCTTGCAGATTCATCATAATTAACATATCCGACATAAAATACCTTTATTTAATTACTATAACACGTTTAAAATTAGTCACTTAGCTGATTTAAAGTAACAGTAAGTTCTAGGTTATGAATATTGCATTGCTAGTTGCCTACTTTCCATGCTCCAAACAATGCAGAAACGCGAAGTTAGCTATAATCTAAGGGTCATTTTTACAGAACACTGTGAACATCTTGGGATGTTATAGTTTAAAGTATTACTAATTATTTTATGCAAACATCGTCGATTACTGTTAATATTGTTGCTACTATTAGTATTAACAGCACATGAAAATTAAAAACTCTTCTTCTTCTTCTCCTTGTTTATGTGCCGTGAGTAGGCCATAAAAAGAAGATTGCACCTGGCATTAGTGACCTACAGATGTCGTCTGTCGTCTGTAGATGTATAGTATACGGTTACAGTCTGATAGTTTGAAATAATTTTTCAGTACTTGTTTTTCGAAAATTTAATTTGCGTATTTTTTGTGTATTTACAAACATGTTGTATTCAAATGCCTAGATGACGGATAAGGTGCTGATTTATGGGAGTGTGACAAATGCATATTATCGTGCAACAGCGTCAAAGACGTTTCCCGAGTATACAAAATATTATGCTGAATACTTTTGAACCACATCTAACAGCTGTTTTTTGCCGTGGCAGTAAAGGTGTGGCTTTGTTTTTTTGTATTTGTGTACATTTGCGTTTATTATTTTGTTATAATCTTTGCTTTTTCCCGACGTAATTAATAGGAATTGGTCAAGACCGCCAAACCAAGTAGTTACCTCGATTTACACAAAAGAACGATCGAGGGAAGGAGAGGTCCACAGCAAGTACAAAAATCTTTGCAAGTTTTAATTTAAACAAGCAAGAAAACAGATGATTAAACATTCTTCAAATCTCTCCAAGTATCAATCCTGGAAATAAATATTAGTAAGATAGGTGCTGCCTCTCTGTGCTACCATACCGTATTTCTCATTAAATAATAATCTACATTTTGTAGTTTTTCTTTGGAAGCGTGTCAATGCGGTGACCTGTCACTATGTTTGACACCTTTGACTTTGGCATATTATACCTAACCTAACCTCTGGCAGATTATACTTAACCTCGCGGCTGACAGGTCAGTGACGGCGATAAATAGGGATTTAATATAGTTTCGAGTTTATAATTTTTCTGGCTTTATAAATAAGTTTGGAATGTTTTTGAAGGGTGATTCCGTTAATTCTTATTTTTCCCTATCCCCTCTTAAAATATTTGTACTAAGTCATAGTTAACCCTGTAGAAGATCGCTTTTTCGAGTGAAACGAGGATAGAGCGACGGCATAAACGTCACAAATGTCAAACTAATTTGTTGTTGTTTACTCCCTTTTGTAGAAATTCAACAAACGTCAAACGAAATGTTAAAATGAATTAAAACAGATTATGTGTTCTGGAACAATTTTCGGGCCCTTCCAGCTTCGAGAAGTTGTTATTGTGTTGTCTGAGATATATCCGAGTCCTTTCGTGATGATTTTATAGCCCAATATCTGAAATGGTATCTTCAAATATCTTTGTTTTGAGTTATGTGGAATATAGACGCTGAAATAATATGGCAGCAACATGTGCAAAGGTTGTAGTAGCTCGATGGGTAGCATTTAGATTTGTCAGTCCAGAGGACGGTAGTTTGATTCCCGCACAGACCCAAGTTTTTTTTATAATAAATTTTTACTATACTTTAAGATTTTTTGTCAAAAATTATATATACAAGTCAAGAAAAGACAATAACGCTTTTATAGAAACTTTAAATTTCAACCTTCTAAAATGTCCAGCATGAGGTCTGGGTTTAAAATTCGATTTTATAACGAAAATTGCTTTCAGTTCAGTCAGTTCCAGTCAACTACGAGGCGCACCGCAGACCAAAATCACCGAAACGTCAAACGTATGTTCCGGCGGTGACATCTAGGAATAAAACGTAGGAAATTTGGAAAAATGGGCCGACTCTGGAGGCCAAAGACCAAAAACTGTAAATTTGAAGTCTCTATAAAGCTTCCCGTACCCGAGCGCTGGGGTTGGAGGTCGTTTTTACATTGAATTTTGCATAAATACGGGTGAAAACGTGGTAAAAATGAGCTAGAAAATATGGCGGTAGTCATTGCCGTGTCGCTTCAATTTATAGGGTGATTCAAAAAGGCTTGATAGACAGTGTTAAATAACGGTTGTCGAGCGTACTAAAGGCTGTTTCGTATACAAAGTGTTCCAAAAAATGTTAACGTTAAAAAAACTCAAAATTAAAGGAATTAAAAAATTTTTTTTGATGAAACTAGCATCAAGGATCTATTATGACACTAACTAACCGAGCAAATACAGAATGTTTAAAAATAACGAACTATTCTCTAAAAACTTTTTAAATTCATGGAATTAAAAAAAATGATAAAACTTTTAGCATCACATAAAGACCACCCGATTCAATATTTAAAATACAGAATGTTGAAAAAAAATTAACCAAACTCGAGACAACACTAAAAATTACCAAAATTTGCCAACCACTCTTCTAAATTATAGAGCGCCGGATTTTCCCCATCATAGAGAGTTCAGCCAAAGTCACGTTTACATTTTATTATTCACAGGCGTAGAGCCGCAGCACGGCTGGAGGACTTTAGCCTGGATAAAGGTCAAGTCGGCGATAGCAGACTTGCCACTTTTCTAGTAAGTCCTTAAAATTGCGACACCCACATTCCGGACACCCTGTATAATGAGAAACTCTGCATAAGGCATCAACGGCAGATATAAATTTAGTATTTTTCCAAGCAAAAAAAGTACTCGATATTGACGATATGTCAGTTAAGTTACTTTTCGCTAGCTGTACTCGTATGACCTTTTCCCTATGCCCGTACAAAAATAAACGTGTCAAGCCCATTCGCGACACAACATAATTGCGGGTAAAAGCGACAAAACCGGCCATTGGCGGCCGTTTATGCTCTTTGCGAGCGCCGTAGGTGTCTTTGAGGGCAAGACTGTCGTCAGTCGTTTCCCCTCGGGCCGAGCTCCTTCTATTAAAGGAAGAAAAACGCAATTTGGACAGAAATAAAATGAAATTTATGACGTTTTTTACCGTCTGGTGGGGACGTTATATAATATTTGTTTTGTCAGAAAAAGAATATTGCTTAGAGCAGGGGTTCTTAAATTGAGAATCAAGGCGTTCTGCTGAAAATGTAATAAACATAATAATTTGACGAAATCTGTTCCTCTCGACTGTCTCCCACTTTTAATTTGCCGAACTTTACCTCCTTATTAATTCAGGGACTTTAAACAATCAACTGGGGATTCATTAAGTATTCAATTTTGTTGAGAAATTTTACAGCAAAATAAATTCAGTGCTTGCGGCTCATGTCCCGAGGAAATCTTGTAAGGCTCCTTCGTACTTTGATTTAATGAACAAATGATTGTTCTTATACGTAGATCTAAAAATGTTCACTGAATTTAACTCATTTCAAGATTATTTCATGCTTCAGTGTTGTTTAAAAAGATTCACGAATGGTGCATAACTGATAATAGCTATTTTCGATACAAGTTAAGAATAATGGTGTTTTAGGTACGATACGTTAAATACCTAAAACACCTATTTTGCAACATGTATCGAACAAGATTTTTCCTAAAATCGTCAAATAAATATTCAAAATAGTTTCTATTGCATTTGCTAATATAATCTACAGGGTGATTCATTAATAATGGGACACAGCTTAAGGGCATGTTGCTGACCTCAAAATAGAGCGATTAAGCCAAGTATGTCTTATCCGAATGTTCGATCTACAGGGTGTCAAAGTTGAAAAAATATTTTTCGATCGCATCGACCGTATTTTATGAAATTTGGTATAGGGGGGTTTCTTGGTGCTAGAAATTCGAATATGTTGACGATTTTGGTGTATCTGCTAGAGGGCGCCGCCAACGATGGCTGGAACCTCTTTAAATCTCTACGACTTTTTTGTGCTACACTGTATCTCATTTTGGACTAGACATTTTCCCCTTTATCTTTTCTAATTAAAAATGGTACGCGTTGTTGATGTCGCTAGAAGCAATGGTTTCTGAGAAAAACGCATCTAAATCTCATGATGCACGCAATTTGTCTAAAAGTAAAGTCAAATTGTTGCGTAAGTAATGGGCCATACTGCAACAGCATAATACTGCGACCAAAATAAGTCGATTTACTTTAACTTATCCTAAAAAAATCCGAAAATCCACCAAAATCAATAATAACAAAGATACAGGGTGTCAAAATTGAAGAAATAAATCACATTTCCTTTCTTATCTTTCGATCGCTTGAAGCATGAACAATTATGGCGTTACATAACAAAAATTTCAAGGAAATAATGTTTGAAGATTTTAAAATTTAATTTTCACAATACTAAAAATGATAATGATTATGTAAAAAATCGACTAAATTAAATGTTTAAATTGTGCACCGTTGGCTGCCTGACAGTAGCCAAGACGATTAATAAATTCTTTTTCGACATTATCAATAACTTCAGGAGGGATACGAATATCGTGACGAATTCTTGCTTTTAAATCTTCTAAATTAACCGGTCTAGTAACGTATACTTTGCTTTTGAGTATCCCCACAAGAAATAATCTAGGGGTGTCAAATTTTTTTACACAAGTAAATTATCCTATATGTACTTTACTGTATTTCCTCGTCTCACAACTGGGTTAATCCTGCGGGATATTATAATCTAACTAATTCAATAAAATACAGGGTTAACCATGACTAGGTACACAAATTTTAACCACGCGCTCAGGAAGGCTTAAAAGACAATAAAAAAAATTATTCCAGAATTTTAGCTCGATATTTAAAAAATGGGGCTAAACTTTCTTTTCCTGCGGAAAGTCGGCGCCTATGATAAGAACCGACTGAGATTGAGATGGCTTAGATCCATAGATAAAACTTACATCTGTCAACAATATCTACTACCATAGTCGTTTTTTTGCAGCATTTCTAAATGTAGACACGAAAATTAACATTCTTATTTGTAATAATACCTGATAGATAGGTAACAGTTAATCCACTTAGCTCCAGTATTTTGCATTCGTTTTCCATTATTTCGTTATAAACTGGTAGAACTACATATTCGCTCATTACAGCCACTCACTACCGATAAAAGACACTTCCCGTAGGTACAATTGGATAAAATGCTTATTTATTATAACAAAATCGAAGAAAAGCAATTGATAATAGACGTTTTAATGTAACCGCGGCAGTCTTGTCCCATAACCTAGAAAACCAAACCGGCGACTATATTGTGGGAAAGTATCTGCACCCAACACAAATGTCTTTATTTAATAACTATAAAGGCACTAAAAACTGAAGAAGAACACAAAATTACAACGTAAACACAGAAATTCAATTATGACATGACAGCGATACTGACTGATGAGCGACTGTTGCATGCTTGTAGAGTATGCAACCAACAAGCAAGTTAACATTGGCGGCGTTAAATAAGGATTTAAAATAATATAAAAAAAATTTTTTTTGGCTTTATAAATAAGTTTGGAATTTTTTTGAAGGGTTATTCCGTTAATTCTTATTTCTTGTATTTGTACTAAGTCATAGTTAACCCTGTATATGTATAAATAAATACATCTGACGGTTTAGGATTTCAGGAAGACATCGTATTGATCTTCCTGGAAATCTCAGTGGAACCTTCGTTATTTATTTACAGCGCCCTCCATCACCGTCCTGAAATATCCGTTTCATGCGAGGCAACATTAATAATACGCCCAATAATCTGTCTAATTATTTTTTTTCGGCGAAATTACGCCACCCTCTAATCGATAATAATAATACGCCGTACCTACTAATAATGAATAATGCGAGCGCGAGTTGAATATCGCGTGGAATCTGCTCCAAGTCTAATTATTGCAGATACGCTAGACGCCATCAGAACCAACGTCCATTTTTCACCCTGCTAATTATTTTATGTCGGGTAACGTTGGCCAGATGGTGAACTTGTCGAATGATAGCGGCTAGTCGTCCTGCAGTCGTTTTTTTATTAAATAACTTTCCGACTTTCTACTTCAGTCACTACTTTTACGGAGTCTGCACTGAAGATGTCCATATTGAATAGCGACGAAATGTTTTGTAGTGCAGGATGCCGATCAGGTACAGCAGTTACTACCGAACGGCACTGAGTGATATCGTTGTCTGAGGGAGGACTCTGACCGTATCAACCGTAGAACCAACAATAGCTTGGTGACGCGACGTTGCCAAATCAAATATTTTTCTAGTGCCAACTCACTGTAACGTTAAAATTTATAAATGCTGTTATTGCTATTGTTTAAAAGTGTGCAGTTAACATATTAAGTTTCACTTTAAAAATATTTAATATTGAATTTACAAAATCCCAACGGATCGAAATAAACCATTCACATTTCATTACATAAATAGTGCAATACAAAGCAATACCCACTAGGTAAATTATTAAGAGGGGAAGAAAAGTTATTCATATTTAAATACTGATAGTATTACATTCAATGATAAACAACCCGGCAATCCGAATCTTGACCTACTGTATTTAGGTCAATAACGTTGTTTTGAAAACCTATTCAATGACAAGCGCTACATAACCTCCACGTAACAATACAAACAAACAATTTACTGTTTAACACATTAGTCATATTTATTAGTTCCATAAAAAAAACTCAAACGCGGTAATCACACGTGACATCGGATCAGGGGGTCTATTCCTGAATGTTCGTAGAGCAATACGTATGCGAATTAGGTACTTTTATCCTTCTTCTTACGACGGTAAATTAGAGAGACATAACCATATAATTCGTATACGGATCACTCTTCGAAAGTCAAGAATAGACCCCCAGTTGTAAGTTCAAATTCCCATTGAATACGTTCATGGCGGAATACTTCAAACTCGTTCAGGTTCGTTTTCATATGTCGGCCGTCAAACTGCATCTCAGCTTCAGTGAGTCCGTTCTCCTAATTTTTGAATTCTCCCATCAGTTACCATATTCGCGTAGGATGGTGTGTTTCATGTCTGTCAATATCTTAAAAATGCAACAGTTTTTAACGTTTTTAACACTTAAAAAATATACAAAATGACGTTTTAGATTGTATACCAGAAGTTTGTCTTTTTACTGTATTAGAAAGGTATTTTAAGCTAATATAAATCAAATCTCCTACAATTCCTATCTATGAAGTCATATGTATGTTTTCTGATACCAAACATCTAGGTATGCTAATGCACAATTACACAGACAAACTTCTATTCAATAATTATCTAAAGAAATTAATCTATCTAAATTTACTAACCTGGTTTAATGGAAACACTATAAATATCTAATTTCACTTTTGACAGTGGGAACTTGAAAATTCAACCACGATAGATGAGATCTGACCTATTTCTGCATTTTTAGGGTTGCTTTTTCAGGTGGCCTCCTTTAAGTAGAGTCAAATATCTAACTATAAAAATTATTATATAAATTAAAATTATTTGAAATTAAATATCGACAATGACAAAAGTGAGTTTAGCCTGTCAATGATTTTTAAATTAAATATGACGTTTACCCTTTTGTCATTGTCGATATTTAATTTCTAATAATTTTAATTTATATAATAATTTTTATACACTCGCGACAAGAATTCAGACGACTTACGTCATACGAACAAATGAATAATTAATTATATTTTCATCAAAATATTTAAGAAGCTGCAACATATAGTAATAAAACTATATACTACACTAAAAGTTTGCATTATATTTTGCACTAAATTGCAAAAAATGATTGTTTTTAACGCGACCAAATATCGAAAATTACGTTGACAATAAAAACAAATGTGTAACGTTAGCCGTGACGTAAGACGTCTGAATTCTTGACGCGAGTATAGTTAGATATTTGACTCAACTTAAGCAGGCCAATTGAAGAAGCAATCCTTAAAATGCAGAAATAGGTCAGATCTCATCTACTGTGGTTGAATTTTCGAGTTCCCACTGTCAAAAGTGAAATTAGATATTTATAGAGTGTTTTCATTAAACCAGGTTAGTAAATTTAGATAGATGAATTTCTTTAGATAATTATTGAATAGAACTTTGTTTGTGGAATTGTTAGCTTAAAATACATTTCTAATACAGTAAAAAATGTTATATATATAAAGCTGTTTACAGGCCTTTTAGGCCCAGAGCTGTGTTATTCTCCTCCACTCCATTATGTTCTTCGCCTTTTTTTTCCAATCCGTCACATTTTTCTCCCTTAAATCTATTTCCACTGCCTCTCTCCATCGCTTCCTCGGTCTCCCTCTTTTTTCTTGTAGTTAGGTTTACTCCCTACTATTTTCTTAACTGCCCTTTCATCCTCCATACGTTCTAGATGCCCTAGCCACTGCACTCTCCTGGCTTTTACAAATTCGTCTATTGTTGGTGCCTGGTACATTCCATATATTTCCTCATTATTTCTCCTTACATAGCCTTCCTTTGTCCTCTTACCACCTAGAATTCTTCTTAAGATCTTCCTTTCCCACCTTAAAGGTTTCTCTTGACTTCTTATTGAGAACCCAGGTTTCACTACCATACAGCGCTGTCGGTCTCAAAATTGTTTTGTACATTCTACATTTTACTCTTCTAGATAAATTTCTTGATTTCATTAAGTGGTTAACTGCTGCCGAACTTCTGTTTGCTTTTTTCTTGCTCCTCATCACACAAGCTGTTATCAGCGTCCCCAAATACACATATTCTTGAACTTCTTCAAACTTCATCTCTTCCATGCTCTGTTCTCAATTTAAAATTTGTATCCTTTTGTTCTCCTAATCTCAGAAGCTTGCTTTTCTCTTGATTTATCTGCAATCCCACTTTACTTGCTTCCTCCACAAGTTTTCTCGTTACTTCTTCTAATTCCCTACTATCTCTAGCAATAATGGCCACGTCATCTGCATAACTTACTATTTGGTGACTTTTAAACAATATGTGTCCTTCTCTGTTCAACTCACTATCTCTTATGACCTTTTCTAGTACTAAATTAAAAAAGCGTTGAGAGTGGGTCTCCTTGTCTCAGTCCTGTATCAATAGTAAAGCCTTCCGAACATTCACCTTTTATTCGTACTTTGGATTTAGTATTTTCTAAGGTCATTCTCAATAGCCTAATCAGTTTAGTTGGTATCCCAAATTGTTCCAGAATTTTACTTAGTTTATTCCTTTTGATAAAACCATTGCTTTGCTTTGATTGAAAAATGTTACAAAAGCTAATAATAAGGAATATATGGGTAGATATTGTGGGTGTAATTCAACGCTAGTTGGGGCTTTAGCCCACAGAGTAGTTAGTTTCACACAATATTATTAATACCTAAAAATAATATATAGAAGTTTGTCATTAGAGAAAAATATTACTTCAGTACTGAACATGCTGTTGTTATGTATGAGATCCTGGCAACGCGGTTTCGCTTTAACGCTCGAACTCATCAAATTTGTAGCGTACCAGGAGCGCCCTATTACCGCTGAGTGAGAAATTGTAGATAGAGGCGCAATCTTAATGGCGAAATGCGTATACGATCTACAAGTTTAACACCCTGTATCTTGAAAACAAAGGCCTTAATAGAAAATATTTATAGGGCAAAATGTTTTTAAAGTCGGAGAAGAAATAAAGGCCTTTATGTTTGACGTTCCGTTATGTTACACCCTGTTACAGTAGGGGTTTTTTGGGCCCGAGATTTGTCCGTCTGTCGAGAACTGTTGTTAACGACAGTCAATTTTGAGTGTTCTGTGTGATTCAATGGTTTAACAAGCAAAGAAAATCTCCGCGAACAATAAGTTGTCGATAAATTGACGAATCTTAGAACCAAAGAGCTGCTATTACCTACTACTATCTTGGGCCCAAAAGTGTATACGCATTTCGCTATAAGGTTGCGCCTCTATCTATAATTTCTCACTCAACGCTATTACCTATCGTTATGGGTTGATTTGCCTCTCTTTAGAAAGATCAAGTATTTTTTTTCGATTTTCTGTATGAGGCCTTCCGAATACGTGATGAAAATGAATGACTAAATCACCCAATAGATTCCATCAGTTTTCATAACAAAATTGGCTGTAGATGGGGCTGTGCTTTAAAATAACTCAACTAATTAGCAAGAAACGCTTTTGTCGAAACGTTGTTTCCGTCTGAATAAGGTGGATTAAACAAATTATTTCCCGAAAAGTTACGCACTAATTCTATCAAGTCGATTCGTCCGCTTTCTCCTCCACGGTCGGTCGGAGTAGGCTTTGAAGTCCTCCGGAGATAACCCGGTTACTCTATTGATTAAAGGGGACCTGAAAAATTGCCTACCTGTTTGATGTAAATGACTTTCGCTGACGTATTCGGGGACGGGGGTCATCCGAGTATGAATCATTCTCTGTTGGGGCCGCTCTAAATTGACGTTACACATTATTAAATGCCTCTTCCGCGAGGCGGGTCGAAGTTTAGTGTACTAGAGACGGTAAATGAGTCCTTAATTATATTGTCGGGGAAGGTTTCCATTATGGTGATACAATGGAGGAAGAATTCGTACGCAGGACTTGTTGGATGAGCATATGTATATAAAGCTGTCGACAGGCCGTTCAGACTCAGAACTGCGTTACATTCCTCCACTCCTTTCTGTTCTTCGCCTTTCTTTTCCAGTCCGTTACATTTGTAATCCCTTAGATCTATTGCCACTGCCTCTCTCCACCTCTTCCTCGGTCTCTTTTTTTCTTGTAGTTAAGTTTACTCCCTACAATTTTTTTAACTGTCCTTTTATTTTCTATATGCCTCTAGAGCTAGATGCCCTATCCACTGCACTCTTCTGGCTTTTACAACTTTGTCTATATTTGGTGCCTGGTAGATTGCATATATTTCCTCAATAATTCTCCTTACATAGCCTTCCCCTTTCTTCTTTCCCCCTAGAATTCTGCTTAAGAATCTTCCTTTCCCACCTTAACAGATTTTCTCTTAACTTCTTGTTGATAATCCAGGTTTCACTGCCAAATTTTTTGATTTCATGAAGTGGTTGACTGCTACCGAACTTCTGTTTGCTTTTAGTATTCTCCTATTAATTTCCTGCTCCTTATCACACTTAGCTGTTATCAGCGTCCCCAACTTCCTTCAAACTCCACCTCTCCGTGCAGCGTGCTCAATTTGAAATTGGTATCTTTTTTTTGTTCTCCTATTCTCAAAAGCTTACCTTTCTCTTGATTTATCTGCAATTCCACTTTACGTGCTTCCTCCACAAGTTTTCTCGTTACTTTTTCTAATTCCCTACTATCTCTTGCAATTATGGCCACATCATTATGCATAACTTACTATTTTGTGATTTTTAAACAACTAACTATCTCTTATGGCCTTTTCTAGTACTAAATTAAAAAGAAGCGTTGAGAGTGGGTCTCCTTGTCTCAGTCCTGTGTCAATAGAAAGATCTTCCGAACATTCACCTTTTATTCGTACTTTGTTTTTAGTATTTTTTAAGGTCATTTTCAACAGCCATCCCAAATTATTTCAATATTATATTTAGTTTATTCCTTTTAACATAAACATATGCTTTCCCGAAGTCTACGAATAAGATAATTGTTTTAATCCCATAAATAGTATGTAATAAGGATTGCCTTCACCATACAGATTTGGTCCGTTGTTGACCTCTCCTTTCTAAAACCTGCTTGATAGTCCCCTTATCTGTAGCTCTGCTATAAGTTCAATTCTTTGTGTTATTAAAGTCGCCATGAGTTTTTATATCCTATATCTAGCTAAGGTATAGTACCTTTATAGTTTCTGCAGTCTGTTGCATCTTCCTTTTTTAAAATTAGTATAATCAAAGCATCACTCAATCTTCAGGCATACGTTCTCTTCCCCAAATCTTTAGGATCATTTCATATATTTCTTGGCTTAAATCCTCTCCTTCATACTTAATGTTCTCTGCCGTTATTCTGTTTTCCTCTGAACTTTTGTTATTCTTTAAAGCTTCTATAATTACGCCTTTTTCCTTTTTTGTAGGCTCTTCTACTTCCATTCCCGCTTGCCTTAACAGTATTGTCTATCCGAAATATTGCCTCTTTCTCTCACTTCTGTTTCCTCTCTTATTAAATTGGCACTTCAATCTCTCACATATATTACTTTCGCTTTCTATTTGTTTTCTTTTCTATTTCATCTATTTTCTTAGCCTGTTCTGCTCTCTTCTTCTATCTAAACACTGCGCGGAATTTCCGGACACCCTGTGTGTTTCCCTGAAAACAAAAATTGTTTGGGTGGCAAGTTTTCGGTGGCTCACACTCTATGTATCCAACTACAGGATTAAGTTTTTTACGTATAGTATCTTAACACCCTCTAAATCCCCCGCATGTTTATATAATTCCCAAAGACTTGATCGGTATTACGTTTGGAATTTCCAGGATTTATTTTAGGTGAGCATATTAATTTTAAACTTCCTCTGCTTGTTTACAAAGCCAGAGACGCAGGATGGTGGCGTGTAAACTATAAATACTCGGACGTCGGTAAACAATATACGCGCCTGATGATAATTTGCGGTTGTTCGGGGTCCTCTATTATTAATTTGATAATAGGCGGGAAAATGCACGGGATTTCTTAATTGATATGTCCCGTGCTTAATACAGAAAATGTAGGGCTGACGGTAGCCGAGCGGCCAAGACGGCAACGAATAGTTGCTGCCAGGGAAGCACGAGCGGCCGGAAGATGATTCGAATCCAACACGGAGCCGAATTTTTCTGTCCTACCCATGGATGTTTGTGATTGTAAGGGTGGAGGGTAGCGTAGGTTAGTAGTAAAAAAATCTTCTTTAAACGTTTGAAATTTAAGAAACCGACGTTGTACAGACTCAACTTTACTTATATGGCAGTTTATAGCTTTAATGTTAGTAAATTGTTTGCTATGAATGACAAAACCAAGAACCTTAAAAGCGGCGGAAGTCATCAGTTGCCATCAATATGTAGTACAAATGAGAAATTATGGTCAATCACTATTCCCAAGTCCCTAACCTCATCAAGCCTTGTTAAAGTGGTGTAATCAATATTGTAATTGAAAGGAATAGGGTCACGCTTTCTATGAAAACTAGCGATATTACATTTGTCTACATTATTATGGACACACCAGTCTACTATGATGTTTATATTATTCTGTAGTGAAAGACAGTCACAAAAGACGTTACTCTAGTAAAAATATTCACATCATCAGCATAAATCAATTTGCCGCATTTAATCTGCTTGATCAAACCACTTATAAAGATTAAGGAGATATGTGGTCCAAGATTTGATCCTTGAGGCACACCTGATAAAGGGACAAATGTTGGCGACTTGAAACCCTCGATTTCTACAAACTATTGGCGATCAATCAAATACGAGCGGAAAAGAGAAAGCAAGTGAGCCGTCATACCGACTTGGTCAAGTTTATGCAACAATAAAAGCTTTTTTATTGTCAGTATAAACAACATCAATTTGTTCTTGCTAATCCAAATGCTTTCGGATGTATTGTGAGAGACAAGCGAGGTTTGTCATGCAAGATCTTCCAGAAACAAAACCATGCTGTTTAGACTGTTCCTAATATTAAATGATGTATCGTGAAAAATTGCATAATATATACACAGGTCTATAATTATTAATTAATGCTGAATCGTCTTTCTTCAGAACTGGACATACTCTTGCCATGTGACATATAAGTGGTCTGCTTACTTCCTGCTCGGCCTAAGCGGCTCGACTTACAGGAAGCGACCTACATTTCAGCAGGTACTTAACGCAGACCTCTCGCCCTGGGCGACAAGCCATTCAATCTATAAATGATACTGCAGGAAAGAACTACTCTGCGGACTAATGCCCCGACCGGCATTGAATTACTCTTTCACTATCTGTGTGAACAACGACAATTGACCTGGCTGTTCCTTCAGAACAGGAACATCCAGTTAAATTGTCGGTTATCTCACCTATGGCATACTGATGAGGGCTAACAAGCCCGAAACCGGTCTATGTCAGGTGGTGTGTCCGACAAGGGTTCTTGGCTGTTTACACAGATACTGCAATGCCGGTCGGGGCATTAGTCCGCGGAGTAGTTGTTTCCTGCAGTATCATTTACAGATACTCTTGCCATTTTCCACATATCAGGAAATATAGAGCTATCTAATACTAGGTATACCATCTACCCATGCTGTCATTTTGTTTTTAAGCCTTTTAGAAGCAGCAATAACATGATCTTTAGTAATTCTAGGTACTGTCAATAAAGATGCTGAGTGTTCACATACGTTTGCCATGTTTGATATAATAGTAATAATAGTATTATTGCAGAATTCATTTTTTCAGTGTAGTTTTTGCTGACACAGAATTGTTCTTGGTTAAGCGTGGCCCTACGTTCTCTCTGCCGATGTTTACACTTACAACTTCTCGAGAGGTGTTGTTGTCACGGATAATTGGGTGAATCCACTATTAATAGTCCTCAGGTCGCGATGCCCGCGCTATTTCCAGCCCGCCGGCTAAAAATAGCGGTGTCTAATATTTTCGGAATTACTTTTATTAAGTGTGATAACCGCTCTCGTTCCGCTGATCGGTACGGATTTGCCCGCTAATCCAGCGCCTTTGTCTTGAATGGAATCCAAATTATTTCTGGCTCGACCCGACGCCGTACTGGCAACGTTTCGGCTGCCAGTTCGCGGAGTTTAGGCTCGAAGAACAGACCTTGACGGTTGGTAGTACTCTTCAAGGGTGGGAAACAGTCACTATAGAATAAAATATTGCTATAGTCGACTTCCAAAATTGTAGAGAGTGACCTGTTCACAATTTATAGCAGTCAACACAAAGAAATGTACATGCAGCCCGTATAGTTTTCCTACAAAATCGTGTGCCGCATATCTCTGAGAGCATACCCGATTACACAGCTACTGCTACGCATGCGCTGCAGTTAGTTTACGTTAGTACGCATGCGCTGCTGCTTTTTGATTGGCTGCGACGAATTGTCGGATCCAACTGTTTCTTTTCCAGCGCTATCATGGGCGGGTCTATCGTTCGGGCGGGCAAAATTTCGGATTTGATCGAAGTGAGGAATATCGGATGATAACATGTATGAAGAGTTTAGAGCGCGAGGTCAAAATATGAGTGTAAGTGATGTTGAAATATGGATTTCATTAACAAAATTGAACGTGATTTATTTATTTGCACACATATGCTAATATGTGTGCAAATAAAAAAGTGGTAAAGAAGTACAACTGTGAAACAGAAAATGATGGAAACTCGCGGAAGGAAGATTGTATTTTTAAAATGAGTTTTCCAAAAAAATTCTATTGCTATATCTTACAAGATGAAACATAGTCCGCGAAGAAACTATTTAAAATAAATATTAAAAAATAAGAATCTGGATCGAAGAATATATTAAATTTTGAGGTAACATGGACGTATGAAGGTCAAACGGAAAGCGGTACGATATGATATAATAAGTGGTAATGTGTGACCGTTATAGTGACAGTGCTAGTAACCAATAGTGAACAGTGTGTATGTATTATAAAGCTTTTTGTCCTTTTGAATGCGGAATTCGCAAATATTTTCGCGATTTATTTAATGGTGGAAAAATCTATTTGTAGCAAATTTTGTCAACTACCTATAACATTTTCTATAATTTTCATCATGAAACTGCCATGGTGCAAAATTCCGTGAATTTCGCGTCCATGGGGACAAGGCTTAAGTGTGATATCTGCGAGGTGCGCATCAGATAGGTGTAAGTGGGTGGTAGTGGGCAATCGCCGTCTATAAGAACGGCACTCTAATTTGTAAAGATGATACAGGTGGCACATTTAAAGGAAATTGTTAATGTGCTAGGTTCAGCCGACGTCAACTTATTATTGATAATTTTATGTGCTTTAACTCCTCTCAAGTGGCACGCTTAGGTAATCATACCACCCGTTTCTTCCGTACTCATCTCTGTGTTGTGAATTAGCGACTCTCTATTATTTTCGACCTTGGATAATTGATAATACCAGATAAAAACTTTAAATTTTGAAATAATTCTTACTATTTTTATTATCTAACGCCTCGAAATTGGTAAAAACTATTATATCACTGTTTCCACTATAAAAATAAAGGATGCTATGTAATGCTATTATTTTGTATATTTTTTATATTTGATCGCCTTCAAATTTAGTACGCCTATGATATGCTGCTCCTCGCGCGCTTGTCTACAAGCTAGGGATTAGTCACTCTCTACAATTTTGGAAGTCAACTATAATTATTAAAGTTTTAGTTGCTTTTTCAAATTTATCAAATGAAATACAAATGTTAAACTTGAGAGTAAGGTGTTTTGAATTCTATGTTATATCATGTGATGCTGTCAACAATTCATTACTGATTTTTTATTTAATTTTTTTTTGTTGCAGAGGTGCATTCTCAGTAGTTAGAAGATGTGTTCAGAAGTCCACGGGTTTGGAGTTCGCAGCAAAGATTATAAATACAAAAAAATTATCAGCTAGAGGTAAGTGATTCTTCTGTCGTATTATTAGGTAAATTTATTTGTATCGTAACTTTACTGACAATAGTTCTTGGATGGAATGCCAGTACATTCTAAACATGAATCTTTGAAATCACACACAATCTTTAAAATTGTTATGAGATAATCTTAGTTTGAGTTTCTATCTACACCATATTTTTAAGTACAGATTCGGAAATTGCGGATCTTTATAGAGAAAGTAGAAATTGCCGCTTCATTCCAGGGAAGGTACGAACTTTAAGAGGGGCGGCGACGTGCATTGGTCTAGCATTCCCCACTACTACGGTAATCGGTTCCGTATCGCCAATTCGCCATTACAAATCTAACTGTCCGGTCAACTGATGCCAGTGTTGTCAGATCTCATGCATTCCGAAGAAATCTGATGCTCTCATATTTTGATTACAAAATCTCATGCTTTTTAATAGACACAAAAAGAAATAATAAAATTATTAAAATTACTCTTTGAAATCTACCAAAACAAAGACCTAACGAGAAATAAAGGCAAAATCGAGGGCAAAATTGAATAGATAGAGGTGTAGGTATCTACAATATTTGGGTACTTGAAATGTCCTTTATTGTAGACTGCTCTCTTAATAATTAGCAATGAATACATAAACGGGTATGACAGTCTACGGATATGCGGTGTGTGTGCTGTATTCACGCTGTATTGCAGTGATTCTTAACTCTATTCCGTAAGGGTACCTACATTTTCTGGAAACAACAGATTTTACGACCCGTGAGTCACCCTGCGTCACGTCAACTGCGCCTCAACGTTCGCCCGGCCTAACAATGAAATAAATTAGAAAGGTTACGTGGTTAATAACTTTTAAGTAAGTACCTGTAACTACCTACTTACAATGTAATATTATGATAAAATAGCATAACGCTTTTTAATGAAATAAAAATGGCATTACAAAAGGAATTAAAAATTAAGCTGTGTCAAGAGGTGTTTTTTGATAAATTAAGCCATCTCATGCTTTTTTCTCCAAACCTCATGCTTCTTTGAAATCATTCTCATGCACTGAATTTTTCCCACCTGGCAACACTGCTTGATGCAAACACGCTGTGATCGAAGTATGCGTGTAGCATGACACAAATACACGCAAGCGGCAAAATACAATTCACCATCAAGATCCTCACTTTCCAAATCTGTATATTTATCTATAGGTTTACACTCTACACCGGTCATTATACAAATTGTTAAAATGCTTACCTCACGTTCTCCTAATTAAACTGGCATAATCAGCGTAAAATTGGCTTTTAATCGCCTGCTTTGTGGGAAATTAGATTGTTTCTTTAAAGCTTGTTGTGTTAACACCGTGTTTCAGTCACGTCAGCTGTAGTGTTACAACAAAAACGCCGCGGGGCCAATTGAATCGTTAGCTGTATAGAGGCCAAGGGCGCTCCACTAAAAATAAACTTACCTAACGCCCTATATGTGTGACCTTGCGACCTATAAATATTTCCTTACTATCCAGGTCGGGTCGTTATGTGATCATGCAGATGAGTTCGGATTGTTATAGTTGTAGTGGCCCCGACTGCGGGCAAATCGATGACGAGCGCTGCAATTTGGCGGATGCGCGGAAAGTGCCAACAAAAGTGTATTTAGACTAGTGCTGAAGCCTTTGAAAATGGTAAAAAGTGAAAAAAAATGATAGTAGGATGAAACCCATTGGAAAAGGAAGAGAATGCAACAAAAATGAAGAGAAAAATAATTTACGTGCAATCTGAGGTCGGGAAGTGGAAGGGGGTGAGTTTTTAAAGGTAAAAAAACGGTTTTTCTTGATTTCCGGCAAAACTACAAGTCCTATGGAAAAAAGTTACCTACAACTTTGCCACAGGACTTGTAGTTTTGCCAGAAATCGAGATAAACCGTTTTTTACCCTTAAAAACTCACCCCCTTTCACTTCCCGACCTCAGATCGCCAGTAAATTATTTTTCCTTTCATTTTTGTTGTATGCTCTTCCTTTTCTTATTGGGTTTCATCCTACTATTATTGTTTTTGGTTTCAAAAATTATCGAACCTGGTCTAATTGATTTGTATAGTAATAATAATCTTTATTATTCCAAAAGAAAAATACCCAATTACAGGAATAAAAAACAGCAAAAAAATACAATTATTTGTGGCGCATATAACTATAAACATAAAAATCTACTACAAATAATGGTTTTAAATACATACAGATTTGGAAAGTGAGGATCTTGATGGTGAATTGTATTTTGCCGCGACACAGTTGTAATCGATTGCTTATTATCTATCTGTACATGACCCAAAACTGCCACTTCAACTGCTTCATTTTGAACTGGCCCAATTACTTCACGTTTCTTGTTTAAAAGCGAACCTATTGCAACAAATTTGTCAATCAGGTGTTTAACATACTGGTGGTTTACATTGTTTTCAGGATGATTGGCATTAAAAATTCGTGCTGTAGCTTTAGCACAATCGTGATTTCGATAATAAATTGCAACAATTTCTACTCTTTCCGCGATAGAATAAACCATTTCGAACACACGTTAATAATTTCAGTAACGGCTGAAACTAACGATTTCTTGGTCACAAGCAAAAAACACCGACTCTTTTTGTAGTACTGATTTTTTGATATTTTGAAAAGGTCTGAATTCCTATAAACTTAAGTATCTTCTACTAATAACTATTTTAGTATCTAGTTTTATTTGCTTCAGCTTTTTTTATAAACTGATAGACACATCAATAACAATTAGGTAATGCGGTCATGTGTAGTAGATGAAAAACTTATTAGTGGTGGGCATTTGTGTAGAAATTACTACGCGTAAGTTGGTTTGTCATCTTTTCGTTTGTAACCAATAATTCTGTCAAATCTCAACCGATTTCTAAAAACGGTGCGTCACTGTATTCGCAATGAGAATGGCTTTAAAATGATGTGCCACAAGTGGGATAGTTGCATTTGAAATTTTTAAGTTGGGGTTGCTAGGCATTAGGGGGATGAACATATCGAGTTGGCTTGACTGCCAAAAAAGCTCCCCCCAAGAACAAAAATCGACGGGTCTCGGCGAATTTTGAAATATTATTCGGTTTTCCAATTATAGGGGGGGTCAAATTTTCGTTGGGATACCCTGTATAGCCATGAATTTAGCGCCCAGAATTATCACCCCCTTCGTCGTGATTAGTTTACGCAAATTGCTAATAATATATCGTGCATGTAATACTTTATAATAAGCTATGGTTGCTTTTGCTCCCGTTGGAGCTAACTTTCCGGAAAATCATGCAATTATTTTGCATATAGATTGTGTTCCAGTTAAGGCTTGCTACGGGCGACTTGTAAGCCACAAGGGGCGGTATCGTCGCTAAATTGTAACAAATTACCATGAATGTCAGAGCATCTATATCTAGATTAGTTCAGAAAGTATTCAATAGTAACGCTATTTACTTGGAGTATTTACTATTGTTATAACGTACAAAAGAGCGCCGACGCTCAGAATCCGGTAGACGAAAAAACGCATACAGATTCGGAAATTGCGGATCTTTACAGAGAAAGTAGAAATTGCCGCTTCATTCCAGGGAAGGTATGAACTTTAAGAGGGGCGGCGACGTGCATTGGTCTAGCATTCCCCACTACTACGGTAATCGGTTTCGTATCGCCAACACCAATTCGTCATTCGTCATCTAACTGTCCGGTCAACTGATGCCAGTGTTGTCAGATCTCATGCATTCCGAGGAAATCTCATGCTCTCATATTTTGATTACAAAATCTCATGCTTTTTAATAGACACAAAAAGAAATAATAAAATTATTAAAATTACTCTTTGAAATCTACCAAAACAAAGACCTAACGAGAAATAAAGGCAAAATCGAGGGCAAAATTGAATAGATAGAGGTAGGTATCTACAATATTTGAGTACTTGAAATGTCCTTTATTGTAGACTGCTCTCTTAATAATTAGCAATGAATACATAAACGGGTATGACAGTCTACGGATATGCGATGTGTGTGCTGTATTCACGCTGTATTGCAGTGATTCTTAACTCTACTCCGTAAGGGTACCTACATTTTCTAGAAACAACAGATTTTACGACCCGTGAGTCACCCTGCGTCACGTCAACTGCGCCTTAACGTTCGCCCGGCCTAACAATAAAATAAATTAGAAAGGTTACGTGGTTAATAATGTTTAAGTAAGTACCTGTAACTATCTACTTACAATGTAATAGTATGATAAAATAGCAGAACATAATGCTTTTTAATGAAATAAAAATGGCATTACAAAAGTAATTAAAAATTAAGCTGTGTCAAGAGGTGTTTTTGATAATTTAAGCCATCTCATTCTTTTTTATCCTAACCTCATTCTTCTTTGAAATTATTCTCATGCAATGAATTTTTCACATTTGGCAACACTGCATGACCACGCTGTGGTAGAAGTATGCGTGTAGCATGACACAAATACACGCAAGCGGCAAAATACAATTCACCATCAAGATCCTCACTTTTCAAATGTGTATATTCTATACATATCCAAAATGTCTTGGTGACTTGTTTTCATTATCAATTATACTAAATAAGCTCTGTATTTTAATCTTAAATTATTTTATAGTTACCAGCAGAGTTTTATTTAAATCCTGAATATTATCTATTGTTTTGTTACCACACACTCTACATCTGCCAAAAATCATTGCCACCTAATTAAAAAATAATGTAGGTATATTTCATTTTACATTTGAAGATGACAGGTTACCGGTCGCCGTATTTCTCGCCGTAAAATGATCAACTTTGTGGTGTTTTTAGGTACTGGTATCTCGAAAAATAAAACACGTAGAGCAAAAGTAATATCAAAAATAAAATTACTGATGTTTTGTTTATCCACTTTTACTATTTAAACTCTCCTCAAATAATATAATAACTTTAAAAATGCATTTGTATGACACACATTATTTCGCTATTCTAACCCCACATTTTAACAATTATTTTCACATACTTATAAACAAAAGTGAACAATAGTATATGCAGAACTATGTAAGTATATGGTATAACAATGTTTACATCTATAAATGAATTTTAAAAATACGGATTTTGAAAGATTTCAGTACCTAAAAATTTGCTGGATAGATCTCTTTCTGATGTTATGCAGAGTGTTAAAAAATAGTGTAAAACATTTCAGGAGGTAATAGTATGAACCAAAATAAGCAGAAAAGTCTTAATAAACATGGGTCCGCAAAGTAACGGTTGCGGAGATATGGACCACTATTCGTTTTTCAAACATTTTATTTTATTAGGAATAAACCGACAAAGGAAGCTTTTAACAAACAAAAACAAAGTTACAGGAGATGTTCAAAGTGCCCTCCGTCCATTTCCAAGCAGGCATGACATCTTCGTCTCAATGATATTCGAACTCTTTCGAAAACACCCTCCTTGGTTTGGATTTCTTGACACTCTTGATTAATCCGTAGCTGCAGCTCTTCCAGGCTATTTAAAGTACCATACACTAATGTCTTCAAATATCCCCAAACAAAGAAATCTAGAGGGTTCAGATCAGGCGATCCTGGAGGCCATAAAACAGGTCCGGCCCTTCCTACCCATCTATGTGGAAGAGTTTGGTGTAAATGCTCTCTAACGGCCATGGAAAAATGAGCTGGAGCACCATCATGCTGGAACCACATTTGTTGCCTCTGATTCAAAGGAATGTCTTCCAAAAACTCATACAGTGTGTTCTGCAGAAAGTTGAGGTAAGCAGCGCCTGTTAATAGGTTTGGTAAAACAACAGGACCTAGAAACCTGTCACCTACAATACCCATCCAAATATTTAATGAAAAACGTGCCTGATGTCCAGATTCTATTAGAGCATGAGGATTTTCGTCGGCCCAAATATGCGTATTGTGAAAATAACGAGGGTCTTCAGCATCATGACGTAGAAACCAGCGGCAGAAAACCAAACGTGCTTGATGATCATTTATTGGATTTCAGGCCTGTACTCGTTGCACATGGTATGGATAAATCAGATGCTGGTGAAGGATTCTCCAAACAAGAGGACCATTAATTTCTACCTCGGCTGATATTCTCCGTATACTCGTACCTGGATTCTGCTCTACCACTGCTAGAATTTCTTCTTCTACTCTAGGAGTGGACACCGACCTTGGTCTTCCGGATAAACGGCACTGTTTGCTTAAGCAACCGGTACCATTCTGGAGAATAGTGGCATGACAATAGATCAATCTAACGGCAAGTAGGATGGAAATCGGCAGCTCTGGCGCCTGGTTACGTTGAAAATAGTATTAGCAATAAGAAGAATGTTTCAAACATTGTTGCGAGTGGCATTAATGAAAGTATTGACTGTCGAGAATGTTATCTGTATTAATTTGAACGGTATTGTATTAGTAACTTGTAAAAATTGTAATTTGATTTATTTATGGCGTCACTCTGTAGATAAAGGAAACTTTTTCATTTAGCTTTTAAGTACCTACATTCTGTAACACAAAGGGCTACATGAATAATTTATCTCCACGTAAAAAGTACGTCTGGAATTCATAACTTCCGTCGTTTCCTTGGCCTTGGCGAAAAAACGGACCATATCGCGTGGGTATCTTGCCCTTCCCACCACCCTTCCGGGAAGATTAAAATAAAAAACGGTTTTATTTTTAACATGGTCCGTAGAGACGCCGCTTGGCGACCAGCCTGCCTCGATCAATATCGCTTCGTTCCTCGACCAGTCCGTTCTCCTGTAGATCGCAATCCTCTTTCGGTTAAGTGATTCTCTAGATGGAACCGAGTTTTGCAAGTAAAACGAAGGACAAAGCTGGAAAACCGACAAAGAAAACAGATACAATAAAGCAGAACATGTACCAAATTACAATCTGTAATTATTTTTATCTACAGCCATATACGTAATGTTATTTTAAACTTACAGTAAGTTTGAAAGAAATTTCTGACTTATACCCAGCCAGAGGGAAAGTGACTATTGCCAGAGTGGAAAGTGATTACTTTCCACCCAGACAAATGCCACATGCAACCCAGGTTAATAATAATAATATATCTCTCCTCATTCTAATCACGAGGATTAGCCCAGAAGTCGAAGACTTGTGCGGGAGAGGAGGCGGCATTTTATTATTAAGCAGGCCGAATTTGCGCCCAGGAACGACTTCCGTTGGTAGGCCCTAACCACCATTCAGTGCAGGAATGAGGGAAACCTGGAAAACCTCATTAATTAGGGGGGTAGTTAAATGCCAACCGGTATCAATCTCTCACATTGACCCAAGTCAACATTCTTCCACCCTACCATACCCGCAGAGAGGTTAAATTAATTCAAGCGGTTTAGAAATTAAAAATTAAAAACTGATTTTTTTTTGACACGCTGTAGCTAGTCAATGGGTGTCCTAACACCCCACATTTATATACTAGAAAACCTTTATACAGTATGCGCCAAAAGTATGGAATAAATTCAATAAAAACGAAACAATTATTTTTTGGGAAAAATCCTCGAACAGGTCGATTTTTAATTTAAAAAATACATATTTTAGCGTAAAATGCGATTTTCAAATGCCATTTGTTTTCGAGTAATGACGTCATCGATTTTTTTTTTAATGGCAACACCATATTTTTTTCTTTGATTCTCAAAAGATCGTTTAATTCTCTATCAGACAGTACTAAAATTTTGCCCTCTTACATAGGAAAGTTTTCGAGTAAATAACGATTGAATGTTAGAAAACGTAAATTTTATCCATAAAAAAGTAACAGTTCTGAGGTATGTAAAATAAAATACAATTGATTAAATTTTATACTTAAATTAAATGTTCGAATTGCCATCCACCAACTTCTTGACAATGCGCAAGTCTGTGAAGAAATTCGGGACGAAATACGCAGAGTTACCCCAGATTTCATTCATAATGTGCAAGAAGAATTTCTTCACAGACTTGCGCATTGTCAAGAAGTTGGTGGATGGCAATTCGAACAGTTAATTTAAGTATAAAATTTAATCAATTGTATTTTATTTTACATACCTCAGAATTGTTACTTTTTTATGGATAAAATTTACGTTTTCTAACATTCAATCGTCATTTACTCGAAAACTTTCCTATGTAAGAGGGCAACATTTTAATACCGTCTGATAGAGAATTAAACGATCTTTCAGAATCAAGGATCCCAAAATATGGTGTTGCCATTTAAAAAAAAATCGATGACGTCATTACTCGAAAACAAATGACATTTGAAAATCGCAGTTTACGCTAAAATATGTATATTTTAAATTAAAAATCTACCTGTTCGAGGATTTTTCCCAAAAAATAATTGTTTCGTTTTTATTGAATTTATTCCATACTTTTGGCGCATACTGTATTTAGCCACAGAATACGGATTTTTACGGACAGATTTTTGAAATCTACTTTAGAAACACAGATAAATAAATTGGACCCAACTCTGTATTTTGGCTGCTAATGCAATAGGAGGTACAATAATTCAACATTTCGGCTAGACAATGTCTACCTTACCTATCCCTACACTCCGCCACTGCGAAAACATCCCTTTTTCCCACAACTGTCCGAAGTTGAGAGCGGCCAGACCCAACTCTTTGTTCAGCCGTGGCCGGCGTGGTCCTGGGACAGAATTCTCGCCTGCTTTGATGTAGGTAGACGTCCACGACAAAGCCCTTCTTGTCCCTTAATTAAGAAATTTGTAGCCGCGTCCGAGCCCAAAAATAATGGCACCGCAACAGGTTGGGCGCATAGGGACGCTTTTGTCAGAATCCGTGTAAAGTTGGTAGCTGGTTTTCGGCAGTTTAGAGTCGTCAAAGTAGAGAACGGTCGGGTATTTGAATACGGGAGTTGTTTTATCATGTCGTCACTCGAAAATATTAAATTCAACCGAATATACCGAAGGCCTAATAAAGACAGAAAACCGAAAAATATATATTTTTCACTCGACCTTTCAAAAGATAAACAAATCACCCTATAACAATCAGTAACACGACACTCCTGGTACGCTATACATTTTCTGAGGACGCGTATTGAAGAGTATTAAAGCTATATAGAAGTCCAGCAGCGTTGCCACTCGGGACCACATACATACAGGGTGATTCATCAGTAATGGGACAGAGCTTAAGGGCATGTTGCTGACCTCAAAATAGAGCGATTAAGCCAAATATGCCTTATCCGAATGTTGCTCCTTTTCGATCTACAGAGTGTCAAAGCTGAAAAAATAAATCACATTTTCTGTATTATTTTTCGATCGCATCGACCGTATTTTATGAAATTTGGTATAGGGGGGTTTCTTGGTACTACAAATTAGAATATGTCGACGATTTTGGTGTATCTGGTAAAGGGCGCCACCAACGATGGTTTGAACCCCTTTAAATCGCTACGACTTTTTTGTGCTACACTGTATCTCATTTTGGACTGGACAAATTTTATTCCCTATCTTTTCTAGTTAAAAAAGGTACATCTATATACAGTGTTCGATTTAAAAATGCTTTAAAAAATCTCAAATAATAACGGAGAAAAAAGTGGGGGCAAATTTAGCGTGATCACCGTGTATTTCTCCAAAGACATGTATACTCGCTGTAATGTAAAGCTTTTTAACCGGAAGTGAGCTAAGTTAGACTCTGTTAGCATTCGCATCTCTCGGTTTCTACATATTATCAACTTTAATGTTTGGCGTCTCTAAAATTTTATGTATTTAACTTGTTTTGGGTACTGTTATTGTGCATCTGATGCATATATTTGACAAGTATGTTATTTTTACATTATAGACAATGAACTTGAACTTGTCAAAGTGGATATTGATAATCTGCCAAGAACTAGGGAACTATCAACAATGTTTTGCGCATAAAAAAATTTTGATCCGTTATTGCTTGATTAATTGGCGGCAGTTTTGAATAAAAGTCTATCGACATTTTATAAGAAATAAAAAAATAAAAAGCAATTATAGATTTAGTTTTTTTTTGCCGCGTTAAACTTAGTCCTCAGGGCGCAATAATCACGGATTGTCATGTGAATTTAAACCTTCACAAAAAAATATATTTCAAGTTGTTTTCATGACGCGATTTAAAAAAAATTGTGAGTTTTTTTAGGGAAGTTTTAACTTTTAATTTGTCAAGGTAGTTGCATTTTCATAAACAATCATATAACCTTAATTTATGTCCTCTTAACGGAGAAAATTATTTAAATTTTCTAATTAATGACTTGCCACTGCTTCTTGAAGATACTTCCTTAAATTTACGCCAGAACTTCTGGTTTTTGCATGATGGTGCACTTGCGCATTACCCTTGACGAGTAAGAGAATATCTTAATAGAAATTTTCCGTTGGATTGGACGCGGTAGCAAAGTTTCTTGGCCTGCACGTAGCCCTGATTTAAATCCGCTGGATTTTTACTTTTGGGGCTATATAGTTTACAAAGACATTATTAATAGTCAAGAACAACTGTGTGAAAAGATTCAAGAATCGGTTAATATTATCAGGCAACATAGAACTTTATTCAACGTCAGACAAAATTTAAATAAGAGGCTAAGAAAGTGCATTGAAGTCGCTGATGGTCACTTCGAGAATCTATTATGATTAATAATTTGTTAAGATATGCATAATAATATTGTCACAGAATTTGACCCACTCACACCCAATTCGACGACTGTGGTACCGCGAAATGCTAAGATTGCCCCTACACGATTCTGTTAAACAAACAAAATGCCGTGGATCGAGACGGGACTGGAAAAATGGGGAATCGACGAGAAGCATTCGAGTCGTTCGGGAAAATGGATCTAGAGATGCTAGAATATACCTGGAATATTCGTTGGGTCTATAAAAAAAGAATAAACGGCCGAGTTAGTTAGTCTTGTATTACAGTCTGAATTGAAGTGTTTAGTTGGAGAGATCAAATTGATTTAGATAGCGATTTATTAAATAAGTGTTTAGTTGAGTTGTAATTAGTGTTCAGTAGTGTACTGAGTAGTTAATTAATTAACGGATTGTTTTTCTGGCAGATAGAAAAAGACGGGTTAGGAAATCCGTGACAATATTTTCAGTTGTTGTAGTGTTCGTCTTATTAAGAATACTACGTTCGTCTTATTGTTAATTCAGTTTGATATCTTAAGATCCCCTAATTTTCTAATTTAATTCCCGCTGACTCTCAAAAACAAATTGTCTGTCTCTCGAAAACGGTTGAGTTTATCGATTTGTAAAAGGTATACCATTTCTATTTAGAATTGGAGGTAGTTCAATAGTTTCTTATTAAAAAATTCAAAAGTGTGAAATACAAAAAGTTAAATATATTTTTACAGTCGTGACCTCAACACTGTGCATATTCGTAATTGCCACCTCAAAAAACATAAGACTACAAGTTTTCAAAACAATCTGTAAATATTTTCTTAAATTATAGCATAAAATTGAAAAAATTTTTTCAACTTTAACAATCTGCACTTCAGCTACGTACCATCATTAATGACTCACCCTGTATATTCGTGTTACTTCGGCACCTTTGAATATTCGCAGGTGGCATGAAATAACGTTGTTATTTGCTAAGCTCTACATTATTCAGTTCTTAAATGTCTAAAATTACTTGTATTTGCAGAAAACTCTATTTTAAGAATACGGCATCCTTGGCCATTAATTGCACTTAAAGGTAACCCCTATAAAATATTAGGTACAAACACTTTCACTCGTTTTTAAAAGATTGACATGGATAATGAACATACTCTCGCCCATTTCGAGACGTCCCAAGATCGACCGCTTACAGGTGGTCTCATCTAATCGATAGGAAGCCCGTCCAAGAACGAGACTGCATGTCTCTGGAGATCCGCCGGAAGTAACAGGAGGTATCGATTGTGGAACGTCTGCAGCCGTGGTAAAAAGGAGGTCGTACGAGGGACTGTAATAGGACCACGTACGTAAAAGGTAGCCTACATAACGTGACCTAATTTAGGCGTACGCATATCGTAGAATAGCAATTTTCATTGGCATATCAGAAACTAACTGAATTATATTTACCAGCTGTAGCTACTACTTGTGGAATACGTTTGTTCGCTATTTTTTTTTATTAGAATTAAAAACGATATGTCTAGCAGTGACGGCTCGTGGTAGCTGCAAGAGGTGAGGCCCAAATAATACCTAAATAGGAATAAATTTACACGTCTCCCCTGAGGTAATATTCCTTGACGCGTTGAGCATTTTTTATTATGGAGGTCTTCGCCAATAGCCCTACTATAACCATAAATTAAAAAACTAAATAACATCAGAACTCCGATTTTTATTTACAATATAAATAATAGAAAAAAATATATGTTTCAGCATCTAATAATTTAAAAAATTGTTCCTATGTGTTTAAAACACTAAAACTATGAAAAAATATAAAAACCAATTTTCAACTACTTATCTATTTACATACAAAACAAAGCCCCTTTTACCAAAAATGTTCAATATTTTCACTTCTTATAAAACAAGTCTATTCGTCGGTCTTTTAAATTCGCAAATTTATTTATAATGTCTTCATAAAATTGGGAATCGGCGCAGAGACTTTGCAACAGTTCTTTTTCTATAGCCATCATCGATAAGTTGTTTAAGCGCTCTTGTGTCATCGTATTTCTTAAGTAAGTCTTAATGCGCTTAAGGCACGAAAAGTTTCATTCTCCTGAAACACTTACTGCAGGAATTGTTAAAACTAAGCAAAATAATTTGTATGTTTGTATGATAATCCTACCGTTTTCTGAACTTCTAAATTATAAAATTGTTCGTTTCTGTACAAAACATAAAATTCGTTTTTCAACTTATCTATGTCAAATATGTTTGGATACATTTGTAGTAAACAATCAAACGATATTTCCGGAAATTTGTTTGCATATTCGGGATATTTTAAAGCGTTGGCCGACTATTCAAAATTTGTCGTTTCTCCACTTCATTACGTATTGGAAAAGGCGTTTCAAATAGAGATTAAAACAATATCGTGAGAGGGATTCATATTATAAATAACTATCGACGAGCCTATCGATATCAAATATCTATTTAAATTAGGTTCCTATTCTATGTTAAATTTTGTCTTACCTTCTAAGGAAGTTTTTTATTTCTTTAAATTAATCCTACCTGCCTTGTCCTTAAAACTTTACCATCGCGCTTACCAACTAATCAATCATCTACTAACACTAACCACTGGAAATTCAAAACACATAAATAAAAGTATTAACACTTGAACAATCGCGTCACACACGTAAATAATCTACAGTGCACAAGTTACCTACGGTCACTAGCCACTATCACATCGTCCATTTGCCGCTGAACTAAAAACTCCAGGCGCCAGTAGTGTTGGGATCACTCGAGTGAAAAATAACTGATTATTCGGTTATTGCAATAACCGAAATCACTCGGTTATCAGTTATATGAGTAACGAATTATTTATTTGATTTTTTCCATTGTTCGCTAGGGTTGCCACCTTTTCATATGAGCAGTAGGATATTCTTATCTTTTAAATTCTCAAGTAAGGACATTCTTTTTACTTTCTGTATGAACTATTTTTTGACATATTTTGTCTTTGTCTCCCGATAATTTTGTTTTAATACGAATTTAATTATGTCCTCCGAGTAAGGACATTTCTAGTAAAAATAAGGACGAAATGACAGAGGCTGCAGTAAGGACTGTTCTTCTTAAGTAAGGACAGGTTGCAACCATACTGTTCACTTACAAATTGTTGTGGTCGAATTCAAGATTCATATATACATGCTCGTATAATACATACATGCAACGAGAACCGCTATAGTTGCGGCAAGAATAATTCAGACGACTTACATTTGTCACGGCACTCGCGGCTGATGTTATGCAACATAATTTTCGATATTTAGTCGCGTTAAAAACAATAATTTTTTGCAATTTTAGTGCAAACATTTAGTGTAGTAGGTATATAGTTAGTTTTTATTCTCAGTAGCAGTTTTTTTAAAATATTTTCTGGAAAATATAATGAATTATTCATTTGTTTGTATGACGTAAGTCGTCTGACTACAACAAACAACCAAAAGCCGAGGAACCGTAGAAATGACCATCGTTCATATTCGGTATCAAAATGTGAATGCAGGAAAAAATAGAAATAACAATTTTTTTGTGTAAGTGCAACATATATTTTTATAAGAAGTTCTAAGATTTGTATTATTTATTTTAAATATATAAATTTACCCATACAAAAAGTATATTTATTATTTATGTATTTTTAAATAAAACATTTACATATAAACTACAAAAATAGTAATATGCACATCTGCTGAGAATTCAAGTGACCATCACTCGAGTTATCAATCGGTTTTTTAAATAACTCGGTTTTTCCCAACACTAGGCGCCAGAAATCTGGCCTCAGTCTCGAGCGGACATGGAGCGAAAAACATCGATTTTAACCGTCTCGCGTGGTGGGGGAAACCATAACGTAGCCAAAATTCGGCCTCACTGTGGTGGGATTGGTGGGTGACCCGGACTCCCCACGCGGGTAGAAACTGAAACGGCGGGATATTGAAATGTAAACTAGAGCTACGTTATAACATACGAGGGCTAAGATTGAAGCAATTATTTTATTTCGTTACATTGATTTTTGATAAATGTAGTAGGCAATCGGATTGGAAATTATGGGGTATTAAAATATACAGTGAAAGCCAAATTTTACAGTGAGGCCCGGCCTCAGTTGCTTCATACGACGAGCCGCCACTGGCGCATGCGTACTTACTGCAGCAGAAGCTGTCTAATCGGGTATGCTCTGAGAGAAATGCGGCACATGATTTTATAGGAAGAATATGCGAGCTGCATGTATGTTTCTTTGTGTCGACTGCTTTAAATTGTGAGCATAGTCACTCCTAGATTTTCGGCCGTCTATTATATTTATTATATTTAAACTGTGGTTAGGATAAGAAGGCGTAGTTGAGACACATATTTATTTATAATTCTGTACATAACTTCCCTGCGAATATCCATAGAGTCTGTACGGTGATTTATATGTATACAGTCACTTCCATAATTGAAAAGTCCATAAAAGCTGTTATATTTTCATATATTTCCGGTTTTAATAAGCGAACGTGTATTTCAATTATTTTTTTCGGAAGCTTACAGTCAAGACCGGCATATGGGTTCCTGAAGTTCTTATTTATTGGCAAACTTTTTACGCGTTCTTCCGTTCTTAACGCGAAAGTGTAAGAGCAATAAACCGCCGCGCGGTTATATCGAAAAGTTTGAACAGGCGATATGTATGATGAAGAGAAACTTTTTAAATTAACTTCGGAAATCCTGGGGAACGAGAATAGATCATAATTGGGGAAATTCGCCTGAAGCTTTATATTTACATGAAAACATAAAAAGAAAATTAATAAAATGGTCTCCCTTATTTCTTTGAGAAGACCCTAATAGGCAAGTTGTCAAAACAAGGCGGATTATTCAGGGCAATTTTTTATTAAGCAAAATGTGATCCTTGCCATGTTTTTTAAATTAAAGCATTATAAAAGAAATAGAAAAAATTGAAACCAACGCTGTGTTTAGTGCATGTGGCAATATTGGCTTTGCAATGTTTTTTGCCAATCGAAATATTTGTTTTTGAACACTTTCTTAGACTAAAAAAGTATTGAAATACCTCTATTACTGAAATTAATTAAAAAACAATAGAAATAAATTATATAAAAATTGATTAAAATTATGTCCACGAGCATACTTCTAACCGGCGGTAACGCACATACAATATCTGCTAATTCTAGACTTGAATTAAGCATTTTTAAATAAAACAACGTTAATCAACCCAGGTAGCACAAAACCTGGCCATAATCGTGGCCCTATTAGTTGTCCGAGTAGCTAAATTGGGAGATATACAGATTCGGAAATTGCGGATCTTTACAGAGAAAGTAGAAATTGCCGCTTCATTCCAGGGAAGGTACGAACTTTAAGAGGGGCGGCGACGTGCATTGGTCTAGCATTCCCCACTACTACGGTAATCGGTTCCGTATCGCCAACGCCAATTCGCCATTGCAAATCTAACTGTCCGGTCAACTGATGCCAGTGTTGTCAGATCTCATGCATTCCGAGGAAATCCAATGCTCTCATATTTTGATTACAAAATCTCATGCTTTTTAATAGACACAAAAAGAATTAAAAAATTATTAAAATTACTCTTTGAAATCTACCAAAACAAAGACCTAACGAGAAATAAAGGCAAAATCGAGGGCAAAATTGAATAGATAGAGGTAGGTATCTACAATACTTGGGTACTTGAAATGTCCTTTATTGTAGACTGCTCTCTTAATAATTGGCAATGAATACATAAACGGGTATGACAGTCTACGGATAGGCGGTGTGTGTTCTGTATTCACGCTGTATTGCAGTGATTCTTAACTCTATTCCGTAAGAGTACCTACATTTTCTGGAAACAACAGATTTTACGACCCGTGAGTCACCCTGCGTCACGTCAACTGCGCCTCAACGTTCGCCCGGCCTAACAATAAAATAAATTAGAAAGGTTACGTGGTTAATAACTTTTAAGGAAGTACCTGTAACTACCTACTTACAATGTAATATTATGATAAAATAGCAGAACATAATGCTTTTTAATGAAATAAAAATGGCATTACAAAAGTAATTAAAAATTAAGCTGTGTCAAGAGGTGTTTTTTGATAAATTAAGCCATCTCATGCTTTTTTCTTCAAACCTCATGCTTCTCTGAAATTATTCTCATGTACTGAATTTTTCCCACCTGGCAACACTGCTTGATGCCAACACGCTGCGGTCGAAGTATGCGTGTAGCATGACACAAATACACGCGAGCGGCAAAATACAATTAACCATCAAGATCCTCACTTTCCAAATCTGTAGATGTCAACAATTTATAGGCCAAGTATTTTACATGCATATTGGACCTATACAGGCATAGGCGCCGGCTTTATTAAATCCGTATAAAATAGCTGGACGGATATCTACAGAAAAATTTCTTATATCAAATTATTTAATAAATATCATTAAAATGGAAAAAATGTCTGCAGAAAATCTTATACTTGACTATAGGTATAAAAATTCAAATAAACAACATACATTATAAAATTAGCAAACAAACAAAAGCAAATAAACTAATGACTGATGAATCGCAGTTAACTGAACTCAACTCAACAGGTAACTGAATTTAAGCCCTTAGATATATTTATTGATCATGTCCTAAATTGTCAAGCTTAAAGCATTAATGTCAGATGTCTGACGTTAATACTGTTAAAATGTTCTATTCTCCAAATTTTTGGTCATCTTAGATACGGCCCAGAATTTTGAAAAACTCTTCTCTAGAGTTTTCATTCTTCAAGAAGGAGCTATTCGTTTTCGTTTTGACTAAAATATGAGAATCTTGTAAACTAACATTTATAGAAGGAAAAATGATATTTTAAAATTGTAACGGGTGATGGAATTCGTATGGGTGCTCCGTACCCATAAATATTCAGTATGGGTGCATGTGCACCCATACCCTGTACATGGTACGGATATAATTGAGCCTCGTGTATGATACACGACACTGCTGCAATACGCCGTGAACACCCTGGACCTCCATCTCTTCCACGAAACGGTTTCAAATTTTCGTCGCATTGCATACACTTGCACTTACTGCACACTGTGGTAAAAGTAACTGCATTTGGCAAATGTTTACCGGGAAATCATTGCTAAAGCATTTTCACATCGTCTTAAATTAAAATGATCCATTTTTTGCTAACAACTTTACGAGTTATGGACTCCTCCATGTAGCCTTCAGCTTCCGCCCTGATCTGTCTCCTGAAAGTTAAACTGTTAGATAACAATTTAGAGGCATGAGGTATATTATTATAAATATCTACATCATTATAAGTGAAGGATCTGCGATATAGAGACGAAACATGTTTAGGTACTACATAAAGATCTTTGTGATAAGTTTATCGAATAAATAACTGGGAGTTTTAGTATTAATTATATGTACTAAACATGCCATATACAGTTGAAAACGTTGGTTTAAAGTAAGCCACTTGGATTGTTTGAATTTAGAGCTAATATGATCATATTTACGTAAATTATAGGAAAATCTAACACATGCATTTTGCACTCTTTGTAGACTCTCTTTGTCTTTATTTAAAATGGCAGGCCAATATACACAATATATCACAATAAGCAATATACAGGGTATTCCAACAAAAATTTGACCCCCCCTATAATTGGAAAACCGAATAATATTTCAAAATTCGCCGAGACCCGTCGATTTTTGTTCTTGGGGGGAGTCAAGCCAACTCGATATGTTCATCCCCCTAATGCCTAGCAACCCCAACTTAAAAATTTCAAATGCAACTACCCCACTTGTGGCACATCATTTTAAAGCCCTTTTCATTGCGAATACAGTGACGTACCGTTTTTAGAAATCGGTTGAAATTTGACAGAATTATTGGTTACAAACGAAAAAATGACAAACCAACTTACGCGTAGTAATTTCTACACAAATGCCCACCACTAATAAGTTTTTTATCTACTACACATGACCGCATTACCTAATTGTTATTGATATGTCTATCAGTTTACAAAAAAGTCAGAAATGAAATAAAAAAGCTGAAGCAAATAATAAATCAGATTTATTTGATGAATTGCTCAAAATGACCCCTGTTAACTTCCAAACAATAATACAGTCTGTTTTCAAATTCTGTTCGAACATTATTAAAGACATCCGCAGTTATTAATCGGCATTCTTCTACAATTCTCTGACGTAGCACTTGCAATGTTTCCGGCTGAGTGGCGTACACTCGTGATTTTAAATGACCCCACAGAAAAAAGTTCAAAGGGGACAGATCCGGAGATCTTGGTGGCCATTCGACGGGACATGGTCATCCAAAAATTGTCGCACAGCAGCAGCATAGTGCGGGGGCGCACCATCTTGTTCGAAGGTTGTTTCATTTTCTAGTAAATTGTCGTCACTTTCTAAAATCTCTGTTATCCTAGGATCAATTGTACTTTCCAATAATTCTAGATAGGTGTTTCCATCGAGATTACCATGGATGAAAAATGGTCCAACAAGATGGTCGCCCAAAATGCCTGCCCAAACATTCAATTTTTGAGGTGTCTGAGTATGAAATTCCTTGATTAAATGCGGATTAGTATCACTCCAATAACGACAATTGTGTCTATTCACTTCGCCATTCAACATAAATGTGCATTCATCGAAGAAACATGTATTGTAGAGAAGATTTGGATTCAGTAGAAGTTGTTCACTAAAGTATTCGCAAAATTGGTTACAGCGATCAAAGTCATCTTCATGTAACTCTTGAACCAGCGTCATCTTAAATGGATGAAACTTGTGTTTTTTAAAAATACGATGAACACTGGAACGGGATACGCCAGAAGCTTGAGACACAGTTGTAATCGATTGCTTATTATCCATCTGTACATGACCCAAAACTGCCACTTCAACTGCTTCATTTCGAACTGGCCCAATTATTTCACGTTTCTTGTTTAAAAGCGAACCTGTTGCAACAAATTTGTCAATCAGGTTTACATTTTTCAGGATAATTGGCATTAAAAATTCGAGCTTTAGCGCAATTGTGATTTCGATAATAAATTGCAACAATTTCTACTCTTTCCGCGATAGAATAAACCATTTCGAACCCACGTTAATACTTTCAATAACGGCTGAAACTAACGATTTCTTGGTTACAAGCAAAAAAGCACCGACTTTTTTGTAGTACTGATTTTTGTTATTTTGAAAAGGTCTGAATTCCTATAAACTTAAGTATCTTTTACTAATAATTATTTTAGTATCTAGTTTTATTTGCTTCAGCTTTTTTATTACATTTCTGACTTTTTTGTAAACTGATAGACACATCAATAACAATTAGGTAATGCGGTCATGTGTAGTAGATGAAAAACTTATTAGTGGTGGGCATTTGTGTAGAAATTACTACGCGTAAGTTGGTTTGTCATCTTTTCGTTTGTAACCAATAATTATGTCAAATCTCAACCGATTTCTGAAAACGGTACGTCACTGTATTCGCAATGAAAAGGGCTTTAAAATGATGTGCCACAAGTGGGGTAGTTGCATTTGAAATTTTTAAGTTGGGGTTGCTAGGCATTAGGGGATGAACATATCGAGTTGGCTTGACTGTCAAAAAAGCTCCCCCCAAGAACAAAAATCGACGGGTCTCGGCGAATTTTGAAATATTATTCGGTTTTCCAATTATAGGGGGGGTCAAATTTTTGTTGGGATACCCTGTATAACTGGTCTGCTTCCTTCCTGCTCGGCCTAAGCGGCTCGACTAACAGGAAGCGACCTACATTTCAGCAGGTACTTAACGCAGACCTAGTTCAATTGTCGGTCATCTCACCTATGGGATATGAGTGATTCAATGCCGGTCGGGGCATTAGTCCGCGGAGTAGTTGTTTCCTGCAGTATCATTTACACAATAAGCAATGTTACATAAAATTAAAGAATCACATAGCTTTAATTTAACCTCTGAAGTTAAATAATCTTAATATAAATAAAGTGAACGCAGTTTAATGTAAGATTTTTGAATAAGCAAATGTACATGTTTAGTGAATCTGATCTCATCATCAAAACAAACTCCTAAATTTACAGTAGGTCGCACAATTTCTCCATCAACAATTTCTTCTTCGATTTTTCTGATAATAAATGACACTTTATGAGTTAACGTGAATTATTCAATCTCAAATAATAAATAGTTTTTGAATTGAAACAATATGACGATACTGTGTACTTAAGTTATGTGTTATGATGAAATTATTACTATTCATGAAAGAAGTGTTTCATACAATTTTAATAATATAAAATAAATAGCTTTGTTTGCTGTTATAATTAAATTAAAATTGATCGACGAAAAAATTGTGTTTGGCAGCAAGTTGGCAGTAAAGTAAATTTAATGCCTTGGCTGCTATCAGCTGCAGCATTAAATATTGTACTTTACTGGCTATTTAAAGAAACAACTGTTAACTGATAATATTCGATTTCTTTCCGTGTGTGCTTAGATGAGTAATTCCGGACCTTTTTGTTCCAGATTTTCAAAAGTTGGAGAGAGAGGCGAGGATCTGCAGGAAGCTCCAGCACCCAAATATAGGTGAGCATACTCCGACAACCCAAAAACACACACACACACGTGTATATTTTACACTTATCATCAGCTTAGTCGATAGCATTTTCTATCACGACAAATACTCTTAGTGATAAGATCATTGAATGCCAGTGCAAGGGCGGATTTTAATGTATTTTTTTGTTTTTCATTGTAAATATAGTTAGCAATCCTGAGGTTCTCAAGCATTTAGGTAATCGTTCTTTCAGTCATTCCAACTTTTTCATTATTTATGTTTGTCATGTGCTACATGCTGCATGCTTTCCTCCTCTAGACGTCTGATTTTTGGATTATCTGCATCCATTCGTAATGATTCTCTGAAATGACACAGATATGTTATAATTTGACAGAAATGCAAGGTGTTTAAAAAAGTAGAAGAGGTTAAAATATAATATAAGTGTTAAAAACTATTTTTCAGTTCACTAGGAGTTGTTCACTATTTTTTAATTAGAATTGTGTATTAACTATTGAAATGCGTATACAGTGCTTTCGAAAAGTAACGAATAAGTTAATTATTTTTGAAATTGAGGAGTTTTTGAAAAAATCCCCTGGCACGTCGACTCTGTTTTTAAAAAAGGCATTTTATGACATCGACCCACATTTGTGACGTCAGCGTTGTTCGACATATGACGTCATCGAGCAACTCCCAATTTGGACCATGCCATTTGAAAGAGCGTGTCATTCTACATACATATATCATGAAAAATAATGGTGCTACATAACAAAAATTTCAAGAAAATAATGTTTGAAGATTTTAAAATTTAATTTTCACAAAGCAGGCTACAAATATAAAAAAATCAAAATGTACTAGTGATGTGGGAGCGTTCCCAATAAAACTCGGTGATCACTTATACATTTTCTCTGAATATGCTTTACACTCATTTTTTATGTAAATCGTTTTATACCACTTAACTTAACCTCTACTTCCAAAGTGTATAATCTTTTTTTTGAATCACCCGAAAAGTGCAACAAGTCACGTCACAGCAGTAGCTATATCCGACAAATCGAAAGTTGTAAACTTAAGCCACGCCCTTCAACTACCCCACCACTTATAGTGGCCACTTTAGTGGTGTGACGTCAGAATTAATTTTAAGCCCTGTTGCATTTTTGATAAAAACTATACATAGTTACTTAGTAGATGGTGAACGAAGCCAAAATATTTAGAAATGCAATATACATGGTGTTTCTCTCACTGTGCAGTGCCCAATGTTTATGGAATAATGTTTATAACCCTGTATAAGAACATTTTTCAGTTCAATAAGTCGATTTACTTCAGCTTGTCATACAAAAATACAAAAATCCACCAAAATCAATAATAACAGAGATATAGGGTGTCAAAATTTAAGAAATAAATCACATTTTCTTTCTTATCTTTCGATTGCTTGAAGCAAATTTCACGAAATTTGGCTTATTTTGATCACAGTATTATGCTGTTGTATGACCCATTACTTACGCAATAATTTGACTTTACTTTTATAAATTGCATGCATCATGAGATTTAGACGCGTTTTTCTCAGAAACCATTGCTTCTAGCGACATCAACAAGGTGTACCTTTTTTAACTAGAAAAGATAGTGAAGAAAATTTGTCCAATCCAAAATGAGATACAGTGTAGCACAAAAAAGTCATAGCGATTTAAAGGGGTCGTTGGTGGCGCTCTCTAGCATACACCAAAATCGTCGACATATTCAAACTTTTATTACCAAGAAACCCCCCTATACCAAATTTCATAAAATACGGTCGATGCGATCGAAAAATAATAAAGAAAATGTGATTTATTCTTTCAACTTTGACACCCTGTAGATCGAAAAGGAGCAACATTCGGATAAGGCATATTTGGCTTAATCGCTCCATTTTGAGATCAACAACATGCCCTTAAGCTCTGTCCCATTATTAATAAATCACCCTGTATATTTTGTAAATAACTGAATTTTATAATGGATTCTGGTTACCTACTAACAATTCTAACATTCCTATCCATAGTATTCAATGCACAAAATTGGAGATAGTTTGCTGTGACTTGATATTTGTAATACTGAAAATAAAAGAATCTTTTAGCATTTTTTGTGTCGGTTTCAGAGAATCGTCTGTATCTTTAAGTATATAAATACGTGTTTTTAAAACATGGATGTGTTCCAGTATTTTGATATTCTCCTATTCAAACCAAAACATGTACCTAGGAAGCGATTACTAACCTAATGCGCGGAATCTATGCTTTTTGGCCTAAGTATAATAAGTTTGGGCTTCGGCTTTGGGCCATTGATTGAGTAATTTAATAAGATGTGTAAACTAATCCGAATGGTGTTGAAATTTCAAACGTTTTCCAGTTAGTTTGCGTAATATCTTTTCGAATATTCAGTCAATGTACCTTCAGATTCCTATCTTTATCTTTCAATTTTTTGCATGAAGTAGATGTTTTTAAGATAGTATGTAGATAAGAACAAAGTGCGTACCGCCTGGTAAAAAATATTTGCGAGGAGAGAGTCTAATAAAAAATTAAGCCATAATAGAAGAGACAGCCGTTGAAAAAGTTCGTGAAGTTTTAGAAAATTTTACAATTCAAAGCGAAAGCCATCAAATAGAAGGAATGAAAAGTTGAAGATGAATACTGAAATGAAATAGTTTTTCTGAAATCGTTCGGGAATTTATACTAATTCGGCCAAATTTCAGACCCCAAAATACCGTATTCTAGTATTTTAGCTCGTTGCTAAGCAACCATCAGGAAACAACAGTCCGGGAAAGTTACTTTTCCGGCCTAAGTCGGAGTTAAGATATATATCTGTAAAGATTAATTTTTTTAATATATTTTAACACAAGACTTAGAAAGTTTAAATTAAAAAAAAGTCACTAAAAACTGAAGCAGGTTCAATATATCAAAAAAATTTATTTCGCTTTATAAATAAGTGGAATTTTTTTTATTAATTTTCTCTATACCCTCTTAAAATAATTGTACTTAGAATTAACGGAATCACTCTTCAAAAAACTTCCAATTTTTCGAAATTATATTAAATCCTTGTTTAACGCCCCACACGTTTACAGAATCAGAGTAGGCAACTAGCAACACTACGGTAAAATTTCCCGGTATGTCATAATTTAATTCCCATGTTTACCATGTTTTTACGTTGTAGTTTTGTGTTCTTCTTCAGTTTTTAGTAACTTTTTTAATTTTTAAACGTTTTATAGCTATTAAATAAGGAAATTAGTGTCGGGTGCAGATACTTTCCCACAATATAGCTCGTCGGTTTGGTTTTCTAGGTTATGGGACAAGACTGCCGCGGGTACATTAAAAGTTTTCTATTATCTATTCCTTTCGTTCGATTTTGTTATAATAAATAGGCATTTTATCTAGCTGTACCTACGGGAAATGTGTTTTATCGGTAGTGAGTTCTTATAATGAATGAAAATGTTGTAGTTTTGCTAGTTTGTAACGAAATAATGAAAAACGAATGCAGAATAGTGGCGCTAACTGGATTAACTGTTACCTACCTATCTATCAGGTTTTATTACTAATAAGAATGTTAATTTTTGACGTTTCTGCATTTAGAAATGTTGAAAAAAATCGACCGCATAGTAGCAGATATTGTTGACAAATGTAAGCTTTATCTATGGATCTAAGCCATCTCAGTCTATGCTTATCATAGGCGCCAACTTTCCACAGGAAAAGAGGGTTTTGCCCCATTTTTTAAATATCGCGCTAAAATTCTGGAATATTTTTTTTATTGTCTTTTAGGCCTTCCTGAGCACGTGGTTAAAATTTTTGTACTTAGTCATAGTTAACTCTGTATATATTAAAGGAATCTGCGTAACTCAAGGACAAAAACTAGGTTTACAAATTTGGCAAAAATGTCAGATGAATAGGAATAAATGAATTTATAAATGCAGCTTTAAAAAATCGCAGAATATACCTTATATTAAAAAAAGTAAAAAGGTTTATTAGATACTTGTATTACTTGTCCTTCCTCTTCACCAATATCAAGTTTGCAAGACGCCACTGCCTTAAAAGATCCTTAAGAAATCGAAAAACAAGACAAATCAATATCGTGCATCCTAGCTTTACAACTATCGGTGCAATAAAATCCATAAGAAGCTATTTATTATCACCGTTCAATAAAAGTAACTTTACTTTAAATTTATTGGATGCACCTAGTACAACTTTGTATGAGGCGACCTAACGAGACGCTGGCTAAGTCAGCGATTTATGTCGAGTTGGTAGGCAAGGGGAAGTGCGTCGGAAGGAGAGACACTTTAAAATCGAAATGGGGTGCGAGTCGACTAAGGACAAAGATACCAAACGAGCCTCTGTGTCTTTGTCCTTATTCTATTGTTTCACGATGGTAATACTAGAGAACATATCAAATAAAACTGCTTACTGTAGAGCGCGAAACAATTTCACGTCTAAAAATAAAAATACCATCACCTTATGATCTCTATAAAATCTAATATAGATGCAAATTAACTCCTCATCGCTGTATCTCTTCCGCCGTCCAGTTCTTTCATTCCTGCATTGAATCTATCACGTTCGGTCGAAGGCTTCATCCATCACGCGGCTGTATTAAGAAGGAGGAATTTCTCCGAAATTCCATTTCTGAGACGCCGAGGATTATACTCTGGGTATAGTATAAGTCCCAGTCGCCCGTGGCAAGGCGAGTATACAGGGTGTAACTCAGTGGCGGCTCGTGGTAGCTGCAAGAGGTGAATCCCAAATAATACCTAAATAGGAATAAATTTACACATCTCCCCTGAGGTAATATTCCTTGACGCGTTGACCATTTTTTATTATGGAGGTCTTCGCCAATAGCCCTACTATAACCATAAATTAAAAAACTAAATAACATCAGAACTCAGATTTTTATTTACAATATAAATAATAGACAAAAATATGTTTCAGCATCTAATAATTTAAAAAATTGTTCCTACGTGTTTAAAACACTAAAAAATATGAAAAAATATAAAAACCAATTTGCAACTACTTATCTATTTATATACAAAACAAAGCCACTTTTACCAAAAATGTTTCAATACTTTCACTTCTTGTAAAACTAGTCTGATCGTCGCTTTTAAGTTTGCAAATTTATTTATGTCTTCATAAAATTGGGAATCGGCGCTAAGACTTTGCAACAGTTCTTTTTCTATAGCCATCATCGATAAGTTGTTTAAGCGCTCTTGTGTCATCGTATTTCTTAAGTAAGTCTTAATGCGCTTAAGGCACGAAAAGTTTCGTTCTACTGAAACACTTATTGCAGGAATTGTTAAAACTAACCAAAATAATTTGTATGTTTGTATAATATTCCTACCGTTTTCTGAACTTCTAAATTATAAAATTGTTTGTCTCTGTACAAAACATAAAGTTCGTTTTTCAACTTATCTATGTCAAATATGTTTGGATGCATTTGTAGTAAACAATCAAACGATATATCCGGAAATTTGTTTGCATATTCGGGATATTTTAAAGCGTTGGCCGACTATTCCAAACTTGGCGTTTCTCTACTTCATTACGTATGGAAAAACGCGTTTCAAATTGAGATTAAAACAATATCGTGAGAGGGATTCATTATTATAAATAACTATCGACGAGCCTATCGATAATATATATTTAAATTAGGTTCTTATTCTATGTTAAATTTAGTCTTACCTTGCAAGGAAGTTGTTTTTTATTTCTTTAAATTAATCCTACCTGCCTTGTCCTTAAAACTTTACCACCGCGCTTACCAACTAATCTTCAGAATATTTAAGAAATCACATTCAACTAATCAACCACTAACACTAACCACTGGAAATTCAAAACACATAAATAAAAGTATTAACACTTGAACAATCGATTAATCGCGTCACACACGTAAATAATCTACAGTTCACAAGTTACCTACGGTACAGTCACTCGATTTTAACCGTCTCGCGTGGTAGGGGAAACCATAACGTATAGACATGTCCGACGCAATTTGAGGCTGGCAAAATTCGGCCTCACTGTGGTGGGATTGGTGGGTGACCCGGACTTCCCACGCGGGTAGAAACAGAAACGGAGGGATATTGAAATGTAAACCAGAGGTACGTTATAACATACGAGGACTAAGATTGAAGCAATTATTTTATTTCGTTACATTGATTTTTGATAAATGTAGTATGCAATCGGATTGGAAATTATGGGGTATTAAAATATACAGTGAAAGCCAAATGTTACAGTGAGGCCCGGCCTCAGTTGCTTCATACGACGATCCGCCACTGGTGTAACTTTGAATAGGTCTAAGATTTATACGCGGGATACCTTTGACACAGTTTAAATATACAAACAGTTGGACCTGTTTCTATCTCCCACTACTTTTTTCTCCCCACTGCCATTTCACTTCTTCTGCTCCAAGTAAACATTGACGGCTGATCATCGGCAATTTCTTGGGTGTTTGATACTCAATGTCTCGTGAAATGGTTGTACTGGGTGCGCCTGATAAAAATGTTTCCCTGACAAAGCGAAATGATTCATAATTGAAATGCGCTGCACATAATCGCATGCGTCTATGGCCCTCTGCAGGTGTTGTTTGGCCAATGTATGCTCTCCGACAAAGCCTAAACTGTCTTTCCATTATTACTAAACTTATAAGGCATTATAAACAGTTTAACTAACGCAGCACAATACTTTATAGTTACATAAAAAATTACAGATACTGGCAACTGTAATTCATAAACTTCCTGTTATTATATCTACTACAAATTTATTACCTTTCAGGATCTTTTCACACTAAAACATCATCTTCTTGGTCCGCTGTTAATATGTTCGGCCTTCCAACGTCACTTTTCGGGCGAAATGATCCTGTTTCACCTAATATGTCGTACAATCTCTTAAATAGTCTATGATCGGGTTGACGTTAACATTCTGCTCTTAAGCTATGTACCATTATTACTCTCACCCTGTATAAATAACTATTAATTTAGCAGAACAATGGCACTTAAATACTCACGTTAAAGAAATTAGTAACATCGCGATGGATGTCGGTTTCCTGACACGCATTTTTTGAGGAAAGCGAGCCTTAGAAACAAAATCGTGAGTGAATCGACCAATAGAATCCCTAAACAGCGCTACTGCCATGAATATTTAAAATTAATCCCCATCGATCCCCTTTTTCCACCGGCGGGGTCGCTGATCGTCCGAAGTTATCGATCCCTTTCGACTTGTACGTGCCTTATTCGTCGGTTTTCTGGGGGATCGCATGTCCGGCCACCGTTATCTTTAATTGAATTGTCCCTTCTCTAATTAAACAAAGTCCGCCTCGGCCCCTATAATTGCCTTATGCCGTGGCCGATCAAAAAAAAAAACGTTCAGTCTCTTAGATGAGAGTCGTTGATGTACATTAACTTTGTGGAATTAAGAAAGAAAGTGGCTTTTTTGTTAGAATTTGCTACAAGAAACCTACTGGTCAAACCTGAGTTCAAAAACTCAGCAACTATGCAACAAGTCGCTGCCTTCAAATTGTAACGTTCTGGTTTATTTCATCGATATAAGGGAATAAAAATTAATGCATTCAATTTTCAAATATACCACCGTCCGCCGTTGCACGGTCATTTTGTCTTATGAGTGCTGCCAATTGACAATCCCATCGAATAGCGCCTCTCTTGTGTTCACTTTTGTTGCGTATACTAATGATTTGATCATCACCAAAGGCAGTAACCAAGGGGATTCAAATTTGGTGACCTTGGTGGCCAATTTTGGAAACGCGTCGGCCAATCCGACGTTGTGGAAAGCGACTGTTAAGATGATTGATCACAACACGACTAAAATGGGCAAGGGCACCGTCATGCTGAAAGTACACAAGTGTTGCGATTTCATAACGCACATCGCACACAACAAAACGATCAAACCGCTTAAAATTAATATAAACAACACTATCCTGCAAGACAAAAACTCAGATGTGAAGTTTTTAGGTGTATACATTGACGAATACTTAAACTGGAAATCACACTGCTCACATTTGATTTCCAAACTAAATTCTATAACATATATCTTCAGAAACTTACGATTAGTTTTACACAAAGATCAACTAATAAGCGTATATTACGCTCAGGTCGAATCTAGATTGCGATACGGTGTTTGCTTGTGGGGCAACTCCACCATGGCAAAAATGTCTTTATAGCTCAAAAACGCGTGTTACGTTGTATTGGAAATATTCCCAAGACTCATACATGTAAAAACTTATTTTATGTTTATAAAATTTTAACCCTTCTCTCACTTTATATTTTAGAAATTTCTGTGTATGTATATACTAACAAAAACGACTTTCGGCTTAATAAAGAATTCCATGATGTCAACACACGGCAAAAAGATCTCTTATATGTGCCATTTGCAAGGTATAAAATCGTAAAAAATTCTCCGACTCATAGTGGTACTAAATTTTTAACCATTTGCCGAATTATATAAAATCGAGCAAAAATTTACATTTTTAAACGCAATCTAAAATCGTTTTGTTAGAACGATGTTTTTATACTTTAGATGATTTTTGTCATTCTAAATTTAGTTTAATGTGTACATGTTTTAAAATCCTGTTGGATTTCATTCTCATTTGACTATTCCTATACAATGCTGTATTGTCTTTTGGAAAATAAATATATTATTATTATTATTAAAGTACATGTTTTGCCTAATATCCAATTGAACATCGTCCAGTAGATCTATCAAATTATTTTCTAAAGATTCTACATATCTAGCTCCAGTAAGACGACCATCTAGCATTCTCACTGTGGGAAACATTCCAGTTTCACGTGCATTGTTGAATTGTTTGGAATACATTTCTATCTGGCACTCTTCTGTTCGGATTCGACCATATGTTTATTAGCCTTTTTTGTTCACTTTTGCTCCCTAAACACTCCTTTCGAATATTGGAGATCCTCTCCCCCATCACCCTGTATATTGGCTGTCCAGTACATTATATCCTTCTTTTCGTACAATATGCTCCGGATAAATCGGTCCAGTCGAACAACAAGTCGGTCATAAAAAGCTTAAAAGTGCTTTGTGCTTTCAACGTTGGGGTGCGTGGAACTTTGACCCTTGTGCAGAAGGGAGGCTCTCCAGGATTACCCAACGGGATGTCCCCGATCACGCTGGTCAGTGCCTAGATTTATAGCGACTCTCGGCCTATTTTCTTTCCGAGGGTGAATCTGAAGGACACTGGCAGATCGAACAAGTTTGATTCTGGTGGTGTCAGCCATTACTCCGATTAGAAAAACCATCCTAAAAACCTCTTGATTAGAAAAGTCAAGTAGAAAACCACTTCTCAACCCCACAGACTTAATTTTAAGGGCGGTTACGCGCTATGGCAGTTGTTGGAGATTATAACCACCTGGGAAACCAGGTTTGAGTCCCATTGACTTCGCTTTAATGGATTATTTTTGCGCTATGAACAATTGTTGGAGAATATACTAAACCCATGTAGAAACTCATTTTCGATTTCATTTATACGGACTAAGTTTCATCTTGTAAGATATAGCAATAGAATTATTTTTTGGAAAACTCATTTTAAAAATACAATCTTTCTTCCGCGAGTTTCCATCACTTTCCGTTTCACAGTTGTACTTCTTTACCACTTTTTTATTTGCACACATATGCTATTCACGTACAATTTTGTTAATGAAATACATATTTCAACATCACTTACACTCATATTTTGACCTCGCGCTCTAAACTCTTCATACATGTCATCATCCGATATTCCTCATTTCGATCAAATCACTAATAAAATTAATTACATTCATAATTAAATTAACGAAAAGATATACCCGAAATTTTGCCCGCCCGAACGATATACCCGCCCATGATAGCGCTGGAAATGAAACAGTTCGATCCATTGAGGTAATATCCTAGGGAGACGCTATAAGCATTATTTCCACGTGCAAAAACTGTAGCACTGGGCGTGGCTAAGTGTAGTAACAATATGGCTGTCTCACCAGGGCCGGACTATTTAGGGTTATAAGTCACAGCTTACAAATTAGGAACACCGTGCCACCAAAATATAATTTTGAAAAATAAAATAAAATTGAAATACTTCCATACTATTGGTTAAACTCACTGCTTCTACGTAACTGTTATTTATTATATTGTATACTAATTTAATATAAACTAAGTACATTTTGAAAGGAAAATAAACAAAACAAGTAAAAAAAACATTTATTGTCCCTTAAATAAAACAATTTTATTGTTGTGATGCCTTATGCTCTCAGACCTATTTGTTTTATGTTTACTAAAATAGTACATCCTAACATTCGTGTACCTACTTGCAACAGCTTTTATTAATAAGACTCTATTTGTAAACTAAACCCAAATTTTCCGACGTGCTGGATCCTTAGGAAATCTAAAAGAAAGATAGATACCCTGTAATCTTATTATTTAAGTAAATAATGCTCGACACTTTCGTAAAATAATATATTTTGAATAAAAAATAAATTATAATTTCCCGCATACGGCCCTGCATAATGTTTACTGTTTTGTAATACAAACCTATGAAATGTTATTCCGGATGATTTCTCTTATCAACACCGTCTCTGCTACTACAGCTACGTTTGGCACACGAAATCCTTGTCTTTCGATGTTTTATGTGTATTATGTATATAATATACTTCCATAACCCAAAAAATCAAAAAACAAATTGACTTAAGTCGATGAAATATCATTGTCAAAAGTTTCGTATCAATATCGCTGTGCTTATGCCGATTTTGATGACGTGACAGCGTCTACCTTGATACTACCTCAATGGTTCGATCCGACAATTCATCGCAGCCAATCAAAAAGCAGCAGCGCATGTGTACTAACGTGTACTGACTGCAGCGCATGCGTAGCAGAAGCTGTGTAATCGGGTATGCTCTCAGAGATATGCGGCACTTGATTTTGTAGGAAAAATATACGGGCTGCATGTCATTTCTTTGTGTTGACTGCTATAAATTGTGAGCAGGTTTATAACATTAGTCACTCCCTACAATTTTGGAAGTCGACTATATAAAGTTTCCGTTCTGAGTGAAATCCAATTTCGCGCATCCTCCAAGAGTACTTGTGAAGAACGGCTTTTTGATTGCCTGCAACTATCTTGCGATAAAATCAGTTATCCGATTTTTACAGCGGATCGGACGTTTCTATGGCACCTATCGAACGGTTTACAGCCTAATAATAGTTACGTTTCCGTTAATGTTTTCATAAATTACTCATTAATGAGCCGGTCGGCCTAGAAGACACGCGATTTTTTAATGATCACGCCTGGGTTTTTTATTGTTGTTATAATAAATATACAAACAGCACTTCAAAAGGCATGGAGAAGTGTTTCCTGATCAAACGGACAGCTGGTTAAAAATTAATAAATCGATTAACTTTAATCATATACAGGGTGTTTTTAAATGAAGTAGCAACAATGAGACCACAGATTGCTTAGGTGAAGTGAAGTAAATTAATTTAACGTAACATACCTTTCACCCCATTCGCATAATAAAAAAGATACGGGGTGTCAAAGTTAAAATTTTATTTGTAGATAACTTCTTAAAAAATCCAAATATTTACATAAAATTTGTAAACCGGGGGTTTTTGCGCGCGAGAAATTCAAATTTCTTTCTAATTTTAATGTCAGTAGTAGAGGGCGCCACTTGTGGCATTACTTCTTTTACTGCTCAGTGTCATCTGACTATAGAAACAATCGATTCTCCTACCTGTTATATCTGAAAAAGGTATACCTTGTTGAAGTCGTTAGGTTCTGACAGCTACCAGTTACCGAGGTCACGGCATAACAACCCGAAAAATCACGATGTATCAAATGTCATCTACATATCTCCACCAGACAGTAGGTTTTTTATTTATACAGGGTGAACCTTAAATAAGTACAAATATTTTAACCAGCAGTATAGTTCACTGTGTAGAACACATAATTAATAGTTGTTTTACAAAAAAATCAGACATAAAAAAAGTGAAATTTTAAATAAATTTTGTAATTTTTCTGTAGAAAACTTGTTGAGGATCGCTGACTTTCATACATTTATGAGTTATAGCGCTTCAGATTAAATGTGTAGTTCACAGTGTTACACAAATGGCTTTGCTTGAACAAACTCTTAAATTTAACATGTGTGAAAATCATAGTTTTTCGTTATTATTCATAAAATAACTTAAGGAAATTGTGTTTTGTGTCTCTTTCTAACAGTGTACAATGGCATTTAACGTGTCAAATGTGGATTACTGATTCATTTTTTAACAAACAGGTAAGCTTGTGTGCACGTTTATGTATAATTTTTGAAGATTGGACATAGTAATATCACGTAATATCTTCCTAAATCCTTTACGGTAGTATTTAACTTGAGGAAATTCATTTTTAATCGTTTATAGGAACGTCAGTTAAGCAGTTAAAATGTATGTTAATATTGCTGCGTATCATACTACATACCCAACTTTACTTTACTTATGCTTCAAACAAGTATTTTTAAAATAGAATTAACCGTATTACTTTACTATTACGTTAAGGGAAACGTAATATTTATATTAGAGAAGATATGGCAACCTCGCAACAAATCATATGGTTCATTAGCTTGGTTAAGCAGCGGTTCTCAAAATGTGGGTATTTTTTTAAAAAAATAATATCTCCCTAAATATTAGAAATTTTTAAAAATGGCTTTCACTGGACGGATCTATATGACGAACTACACCAGCAGTTAAAATATTTGTACTTATTTAAGGTTCACCCTGTATTTTGAATATAGTTTTCTTCAAAACCATAATAATGTTACTTAAAATTGGTGATAATAGCGAGCCCATCGCCATTCCGAAATTTTGTTGATGAAATTCATTGTTTAGTTAAAAATATGTTTATACATAGTCTTAGTAGTTCCATTATACATCCTACGTTTAATTTTGTTTTGCTTATCAAATTGATATCATTTTTCAATTTATTTTTAATGATATTCAGTGTTTTGCCTAAATAAAATTAGTAAATAAACTATGTCAAAACTCATTATTAAAATTATTTGAAGAAAAAATCTTTTCTAAAAGATGTTTGCTATTTTTCAGAACTGTGGCAAAACACCCAATTAGACTAAAGAAAAACTAGAATTATACCTAATGTAACCATACGTCCCGCTTTTAAGCTATGTGTCCCGCTGTCCCCTAAACACGGAAAAATGTCCCGCTTTAACAAGATAAATGCGCAGCAGCAAGCAAAAAGTCTTGTCTGTATCGTACGTGTATTTTCACCACAACAATATCGTTTAATAAAATAAGTTTTCATTAATAATAGCTCTACCCCTCTTTCTAATCACGAGGATTAGCCCAGAAATCGAAGACTTGTGCGGGAGAGGGGGCGGCATATTATTATTAAGCAGGCCGCATTTGCGCCCAGGAACGACTTACGCTGGTAGGCCCTAACCACCATTCAGTGCAGGAATGAGGGAAACCTGTAAAACCTCATTGATTAGGGGGGGTAGTCAAATGTCAACCGGTATCAATCTCTCACATTGACCCAAGCCAACATTCTTCCACCCTACCATACCCGCAGAGAGAGGGTGCCAATCCTCCCCACGAATATAGCTTATATAAGGTCTACAGGCTGCGGGGGTCGAACCCACAGCGATCTAGTCACCTCGGTTCTAGTTCTGACGCCTTAAACCGCGCGACCACTGACCGATCATTAAGAAATGAAAGGATTGTTCTTCGATTATGTGAGAGCAAGAGGCACAATTACTTTTAACAAAGGTTCATATGGTAAGTAATAAACTTAAATGGGCAAATAATAATATTTCCATATGTTTTTCCGTAATAATAATAAGATCTTAAAGTGCCTAATCTCCTTGAATAGTAGTAAAACTGAAACTAAATTTGCTAGATCAACCACTGAAAACTGAACACTAGAAAATTTAACAAAAATATAGCTACAGGTGTCCCGCTCTGAGGAAAAAAGTAAATGGTCACGTTAAATATGCCACAAATAAATAGCTTCAGAAATTATTTCAACGTAGCTATATTAACACTAAAAATACACTAACGAAACGCATCACACAACAATGCCACCGAGTGTTGATACGAGACTTCAACCAACCTCCGCTTTATCTACGCACCGAAGTGACCAAACTACCGATGAAACGCATGAAATAGGACTTTTTATCAAACCTAGGGGCATCCGTTTTCAACGGCAGATTCAGATCGGAACGCCAGCCCATATTTTTTCCTATTAGGTCGTCCGGCGTCGCCCGCGTCGAGGCGCTTCAGTGGCCAACTCGAACGGCTTGCCAGATTTGTCACATTTGCAGAGATTAACTGCCGGCCTCTAGATAAATGGGGGGTGCCCACCAACTTGCTAAATCGCAGTCTTCCGTTCCCGTCATTTTGTGGCCCTTATAAAGAAAGCGAATCCTAGCCTTTACATTTATTTTTTAAATTGTCAGGTTATCAGTTTGTGACATACACATACGACGTGTGGCAATTTAGTTCCGGGAATTTGTCGATGAAAAAACAAGCAAATTAAATTTCGCCAAAATTTTATTATAGACCTTTACAATAGTCTCCCTCTAACTCTACACAACGATTCCAACGTTGCTCCCACGATTGGAAGTTGCCTTGGTAATCCTCCGCAGTTCAGCACCACGGTTACAGCTTCTTTGACATCCTGTACGGCGCCATGATGAGTTGCCTTGAGGTGCAACTTCATCTTGGGGAATAAAATGAAATCGCAGGGGCCAATATCGGGGCTATAGGGTGGGTGCGGAAACGTTGACAGGCCTTTTTTGCCAAAAATTCTTGCACAATGAACGAGGAATGGGCTGGCGCGTTGTCGTGGTGCAAGATCCAGCCGTTCTCGACGAGAGCACACGGAAAACGCAGGCCCGCAACCATTCTAGGACGCTAACATAGAACTATCTGGCCGGCAGGAACATATTCACGATGAATGATGCCGTGGATATCGACAAAAACGATCAACATTGCCTTCAGTCGTGACTTGGACGTCCTCGCTTTCGTTGGCCGCTCTCCGCCCTTTTCCACCCACTTCTGACTTTGTTTACGTGTCTCGGGGTCATACTCAGATATTCAGGTCTCATCTCCAGTGACTACCCGACTCATCCAGTCTCTACCGTCGCTCCGAATGCGGGACCCAAATCCTCGCAAATCGATTTTCGCATGTCTTTCTGTTCACGGGTTAGAACTTTTGGCACCATCTTTGCGCAAATCTTTCGCATATTCAAATTTTCGTGTAACATCTTGCGAACGGTTTCTTTGTTGACGTTTAACTCGTCAGACAACGCACGAATGCTTAAGCACCGGTCAGACGCGATCAGTGCACGCAAACGATCAACATTCGCGTCAGTACGAGAAGTTACGGGAGCTCCTTCACGTGGATCGTCTTCTATGTATATTGTTTAATTAATAAAATCATAAATAAGCTTTGAAAAAAATTACAAATTATTTGCATTTGTTTTATGTTCTACAACAAAAAAGATTTTGCGTTCTAGTTCTAAAAGTATTCCGCAGCTAGGTGGCAAAAAATATTCACTCTGTCAATTGAATTGAATAAAAATGTCGACTTTTAATGAAAAAAATAATTTAAAAAATTTTAGCCGTTATTGCTCCGAGGGATATGTCCCTTAGTAAAAATGAATTATTCTCAGAAAACTATTTATATTAAATAGGCCCCAAAAAGCTATCATAACAAAATCAGTTTTGCTAAAACAACCTACTTGTGGTTAAAAAAGTTTATTTTTTTTATTTATTGCTGCAAAATTATCTTATACATGATGCAATTTTACAATAACAATAAATTTTATTAATACTGCAAAGTTTTAGTTTTATAAAGATACCGGCAAATATTCCTTTTTATTACAAATAGGCTATACTATATGATTTTCTTGTCATAACTAAGTACTACTGTCAATTTAAAAATGTTATTATACAGGGTTAACTATGACTAAATACACAAATTTTAACCACGTGCTCAGGAAGACCTAATAGACGATAAAAAAATTATTCCAGAATTTCGATATTTAAAAAATGGGACAAAACCCTCTTTTCCTACGGAAAGTCGGCGCCTATGATTCACATTGACTGAAATGGCTTAGATCCATAGATAAGCTTACATCTGTCAACAATATCTACTACCATGCGGCCGTTTTTTGCATTTCTAAATGCAGAAACAACAAACATTAACGTTCTTATTAGTAATAATATCTGATAGATATGTAGGTAACAGTTAATCCAGTTAGCTCCAATATTTTGCATTCGTTTTTCATTATTTTGTTACAAACTGGCAAAACTACAACATTTTCATTCATTATTATCACTCACTACCGATAAAACATACTTCCTGTAGGTACAGCTAGATAAAATACCTATTTATTATACCCAAATCGAACGAAACGAATAGGTAATAGAAAACTGTTAATGTACCCGCGACAGTATTGTGCCATAAACCTAGAAAGCTAAACCGGCGAACTATATTGTGGGAAAGTATCTGCATCCAACACAAATTTCTTTATTTAATAACTATAAAACGTTTAAAAATTAAAAAAGGCACTAAAAACTGAAGAACACAAAACTACAATGTATTAAATTACGACTTGACTGGAAATTTCACTGTCGTGTTGTTAGTTTCCTACGTTACCTACACTGATTGTATAACCGTGTGGCGGACAAGTCGCATAGGCAGCGTTAAATAAGGATTGAATATAATTTCGAAAACATTTTTTTCGCTTTATAAATAAGTTTGGAATTTTTTTGAAGGGCGATTCCGTTAACTCTTAATTTTCTCTATCCCCTCTTAAAATATTTGTACTTAGTCATAGTTAACCCTGTATATTTAAAAAGTATTGTGCTGCTGCCTTAGTATGTCTATTCTATAGCAATACCAGCAAATATTTCTTCTTATTTCAAAAAAGTGATTTTACAGTCACTACTAAAAGAGTATATTTAAAGTTTAAAGATAAACTTTAAATATAAAGTTTAAAGATAAAATACAAGGTACCTGAAGTTTGGACAGAATCAGCTAGCTTACGCATTTTACTTTTAACTGTTTGAATATTCTACGTGACAAAGATCGGTGAATATTAATGGGTATTCACCTATCTATATATCATTTTATTTTGACAATTTTTTGCAGGTTTACTTCTCTCGGTGAAAATAAAAAATTTTCAAGTTTACTCGTAAAGGTTTTTTGGAATTTGCATAGGTAGCATTCTGTTTCAAAAATTTCTGCTCACATTTGTGTTGCAAATACTGTAAAACTTGTTGCAAACGACATTACTTTATAGCTGATTATGCCTACAGTGCGTAGATTTGGGAAGATTTTCCAGCTTAGTGACATTAAGAGGGGGCAGATTGTTGGGTTATGTGTAGCAAGTTTGTCGATGAGATAAATTTCTAGAAGGACTTACAGATCCTTACGTCCTTAAAGGACTCATTACAATATTTTAACTCTACATAATTATGTATTGTAATTTTCAAGTTGCATGGTGTTCAGCGAATGATATATTTTCTATATGGTGCTTGACAAGTCATCCACATTTGAATTAGTTCATTCTATCGCTCTGGTATGTGGTTGTTTTTTTTGTCTAGAGTTACATCACATTATTTACGTTAATTTTACTTATGCAACATTTGCCACATCCAAATTACTCAATACCCAACTCAGAATCCGTGTCATTTTGATAGAAATATACAGGGTGATTCAGAACTGATCTAAAAAAATGTTAGTGTACAGGGGACTCTTACAAATACAATTTTGTAATAAAAAATCATAAACGGCAACGCTATTGTTGTTAATTATTATATTAATATAATTAATTTGTGGTTTTAATTAATAAAATAGTTTAACATACCTGATACAACAAAATAGGACATTAATGGGACACAGAGCAAGAGTAGATTCTTTACATGAAAATAATGCGATTATGCCAAACTTACCTTGGTCGATTTGTGGCTAATAAAAAAGTTACAGGACATTAAAGTTGAAATTTTGAATTCGAAATTCTGAAAATTCTTAAGATTATTAGGGGCTTTTCTGGGACGAGAAAAGCGAATCCGTACTTAATTTTGCTCTAGGCGCTAAAGGGAGCTACGAAATGTACTCTTGGTTGATAAAAACTGTTATCAGTGTGTGTACGAACGTTTTAATATTGTGCTCCTATCTATTTTTCACAAATAAGGTATACTTGTTTTATGTCGATAAATTTACCCGTTTTCGATTTATTTCTTGTTTTTCTATCGGATGCAATAAAATAAAATAAAAGTTTGTTGTTACGTAAAAAACTAAAGATTATTTTTAATAATAATTTTACATTAATACACAATCTTATTCGTTTGATAAATGATTGTTTAATATTAAATAGTGTTTCTTCATTTCATAATAAATTCCTAGCATTTAAAATTGCTTGCCACGGTTCAACACGTGTATTAATAGGGTCACTGAAAACTTTTGATTTCAAAGTACCCCAAATACTGAAATCCATGGGGTTTAAATCTGGGCTACGCGCGGGCCATGAAAACGTGCTGCCGCGACCTATCCACCGTTGGGGAAATTGTGCTTTAAGATAGTTTCGCACTTATATAGAAAAATGGGCAGGGGCACCGTCTTGTATAAAAATGGACGTCATGTTCTATGAAATGTAAGTAATAACGGCCATTCAAATTATATGGCAATTCAACAGGGCCCAACATCTGATTTCCAACAATACCACACCAAATGTTTATCTTAAATTCATGTTGGAAATGACGCCCCGACGAGTAAATGTGGTACAGTTTTTCATTATGAAATACACTATGAATAGATGATTTAGGTATACCACTACAGCCGCAGACATTCGTCGTAAACTTATTTCAGGATTTTCTGTTACACGAAGCAAAATACCCTCCTCTTGTTCTGGAGTAACAGTTGTTGGACGGCCAGCATCTCGTCCTTTAGGACGAAACGATCCAGTATCTCCTAACCGGTCATAAAGATTTTTAAATAATTTGTGATTTGGTTGTAATCTATTTGCGTAACTTACAATAGTACAATTTCTCTTCAAATAACCAAAGCTTACTCTGACAGTTTTACGTAAGTAACTACAAATTTATTTTATTTTATTGCGTCCAATAGAAAAACGAGAAATAAATCGAAAACGGTTAAATTTATCGACAAAACAAGTATACCTTATTTGTGAAAAATAGATAGGAGAACAATATTTTTCTATTACAACTTTCGTACACACACTGATAAAAAAGTTATAACCAGTTTTTATCAACCTATAGTACATTTCGTAGCGCTCTCTAGCGTATACAGCAAAATTAAGTACGGATTCCTTTTTCTCGTCTCAGAAAACCCCCTAATCCAAACTTTCAAAAGAATCCTTTGAAAACTCTCCAAGAATTTTAAGAATTTCGAATTCAAAATTTGAAATTTAACGCCCTGTAACTTTTTTATTAGCCGCAAATGGACCAAGGTAAGTTTGTCTTAATCGCATTATTTTGATGTAGGAAATCTACTCTTGCTCTGTGTCCCATTAATATCGAGACATCCTGTATAAGGATTTTACTAATTTTTTTAGGATATTGATAATTTTTTAGATAAGTTCTGAATTGCCCTGTACAATATGAGGCGTTGAAATCGCGCTCATAGCCTTGATTGGGACCACTGCAGCTTGTATTGTTAACAAATAATTATTAGGAAATACCATCGGACTATGTTTTTTAAATTAACTAAAATAACATCTCGAAATAGATAATAAAATTTTGAAATTTCAAATTCTATGGTTAATCAAAGGACCCCGCACAAAAAGATAGGAAATGCACTCTCGGTCAAATTGTCTGAATTTTTTATATGATATACATTTTGTCATCCTGAACATAAGTCTCAATGGGCACTAAGCTGCAAAGTCCATGGCTTGGCTCCTATGGAGCTCCGAAGCTCCGTGACTCCACCAGAGTATAGAAACCTCTAAAACGCATGTCACCTTTTTGAAAATCATATTTTAATTATTTTAATGTATGCCCTTAAGTTTTTGAGGATGCTGAATTTGAATATGTCAAATCGATAATAGTGACAGTTGACAGCTGTCAAATAGCTGTCAAATGCTTCAAAGAAAAACAAATCTTATATTAAAGAATGTTATATGTTTTTGAGGACGCTGAATTCAAATAAGATGTCAAATCGATAATATTGACAGTTGACAGCTGTCAACTGTCAATATTATCGATTTGGCATCATATTCAAATTCAGCATCCTCAAAAACTTAAGGGCATACATTAAAATAATTAAAATATGATTTTCAAAAAGGTGACATGCGTTTTAGAGGTTTCTATACTATGGTGGAGCCACGGAGCTTCGGAGCTCCATAGCAGCCAAACCATGGACTTTGGAGCTTAGTGCCCATTGAGACTTTTGTTCAGGATGACAAAATGTATAACATATCAAAAATTCAGACAATTTGACCGAGAGTGCATTTCCTATCTTTTTGTGCGGGGTCCTTTGTTTCCTAAAAATCTCGAATGTTTTTGGTCTCCCAATATGTCCGTCACTGATTGGTATAGACATACAAATTCAGTGAATTTTTACCTTCACGTAGTTACGTCACCATCCTAAATTTCATCAGAGAAGACATTAATTTAGGTTTACATGCTCAAATAAACATTTTCAATCTGGCACGTACCGATAAAGAAAATTGTATGTCATTACTGCACGCAACCGAACAAAAAACAATCGCCGTTTTGCAGAAACTGTAATTCTATGTAATTTCCCGTACAAACAATCGCTACACAAATACTTTCAACTACTACGACACTGTGAGACAATATATGTGTTATTTAACCTTATTGCATGTTTTACTCTCGTACTGTCTCGCTGTGATTGATTGTATGTTTTTTTTATTTTCCAGTGAGGTTACACGACAGTATACAAGAGGAGAACTTCCACTATTTGGTGTTCGACTTGTAAGTATAACACGTTATCACTTTATGTCCCACCACGAATGGCTGTGATCGATATATGGAGAAGTGTACAGGGTGATTCAGTTTTTAATGAACAAACTTTGATCGTTCGTAGAATTATGAAAAATGATGGAAGTTTATTATATAATAGTTATAATTTTGGCGCTTTATAAGGAAGATACAGGGTGTTAAAGTTTGAAAAAATTTGATTTTTTGGTATAATTACTGAAGTAATGGAGATATTTAAGCCATACTTGGTACACAGTGCACAACTATTATATAATAAACTGCCGTTATGTTTCAAAGTTCTACTTACCCTCGAAGTTTGTTCATTAAAAACTGAATCACCCTGTATAGAAAATTACATACAGTGTGATACTGAAAGTTGGTTAGCTACCAACGACAGTAGGTCCTATTTTTTAAAAATATGTTTGTTTCTAGTACTACTGGTTATTCGGAAGTCCGTACAAACTTGCTTACTTTAAATATAACGCCCTGCATATTATTGCATTTTTGAAATATATGTTCAATTTTAAATTAATTTTGTATACAGCCATCTATAACTAAATTCAGTAGTTAGTTAAATAGAGGAGGTTGCCTATAAACTTTCGTCCAATGGCATTGCAGTATTTTTTATCCAACTTAGTATTAGTTATATTTAAATTTTTAGTTGTTTTAATAATTTCTGTATGGATATAACAGTATATACAACAGTACTATTACAATATTATTAACAGTTTGGAACATACAGATTTGGAAAGTGAGGATCTTGATGGTGAATTGTATTTTGCCGCTTGCGTGTATTTGTGTCATGCTACACGCATACTTCGACCACAGCGTGTTTGCATCAAGCAGTGTTGCCAGGTGGGAAAAATTCAGTGCATGATAATAATTTCAAAGAAGCAAGTAATTTTCAATTACTTTTGTAATGCCATTTTTATTTCATTAAAAATCATTATGTTCTGCTATTTTATCATAATATTACATTGTAAGTAGGTAGTTACAGGTACTTACTTAAATTATTAACCACGTAACCTTTCTAATTTATTTTATTGTTAGGCCGGGCGAACGTTGAGGCGCAGTTGACGTGACGCAGGGTGACTCACGGGTCGTAAAATCTGTTGTTTCCAGAAAATGTAGGTACCCTTACGGAATAGAGTTAAGAATCACTGCAATACAGCGTGAATACAGCACATACACCTCATATCCGTAGACTGTCATACCCGTTTATGTATTCATTATTAATTATTAAGAGAGCAGTCTACAATAAAGGATATTTCAAGTACCCAAATATTGTAGATACCTACCTCTATCTATTCAATTTTGCCCTCGATTTTGCTTTTATTTCTCGTTAGTTCTTTGTTTTGGTAGATTTCAAAGAGTAATTTTAATAATTTTATTATTTCTTTTTGTGTCTATTAAAAAGCATGAGATTTTGTAATCAAAATATGAAAGCATGAGATTTCCTCGGAATGAATGAGATCTGACAACACTGGCATCAGTTGATCTGACAGTTAGATTTGCAATGGCGATACGGAACCGATTACCGTAGTAGTGGGGAATGCTAGACCAATGCACGTCGCCTGCCCTCTTAAAGTTCGTACCTTCCCTGGAATGAAGCGGCAATTTCTACTTTCTCTGTAAAGATCCGCAATTTCCGAATCTGTATATCAAAGAATTTCAAACAGACAGTTTATTTTCTAACCTATAATTAAGTAGTTAGGCATGCCAAGTGTTTTGATGCTGCTACAAAATATGACCTCAGATTTCAGTTCAGGTGCGTTAGCATGGGCAAGTTATTCTTGCTAGGGGAGCACTATGTAGGTATGAGGAACACCATATGTTATACCTCTAAAAAAATTGCAAGTTCCTCAAGTGTATATAATAATAATAATAATATCTCTACCCCTCACCTCGAATATAGCTTATACACGGTCTACCGGCACCTGGGCACGAACCCACACCGATCTAGTCATCTCGATTCAAGTATTGACGCCTTAAACCAGGGGTCGGCAACCTTTTTCGGACGGCGGGCCATTTTCAAAATAAAATTTTTATGCGGGCCGCACATTCAAATGTACCTTAAATAATGCTTTTATATCATATACGAGTATAAATATTATTAAAAATAAATAATAATGGTGCTTTGGCGGGCCGCACAAAAAGTTGCGAAGGGCCGCAGGATGCCGACCCCTGCCTTAAACCACTCGACCACTGACTGATCCAATACGATATACTGCAGCATAATTAGCATTACCTATACATACAAGTACGAGGTGTGGAAATTGTGTGGAATCTGTCAATGAAAAAACAAGCAAAGTAAATTTCGCCAAAATTTTATTATCGACCTTCACAATAGTCTCTCTCTAACTCTACACAACGATTCCAACGTTGCTCCCACGATTGGAAGCACCCTTGGTAATCCTCCGCAGTTAACCCGTTCAGCACCACGGTTACAGCTTCTTTGATTTCCTGTACGCCGCCATGATGAGTTCCCTTGAGGTGCGACTTTATCTTGGGGAATAAAAAAATCGCAGGGGGCAATATCGGGGCTATAAGGTGGGTGCAGCAACGTTGGCATGCGTATTTTTTGCCAAAAACTCTTGCACAATGAACGAGGAATGGGCTGGCGCGTTGTCGTGGTGCAAGATCCAGCCGTTCTCGGCGACACGGAAAACGCGGGCCCGCAGCCGTTCCAGGACGCCAACATACAACTGTCTAGTCACTGTCTGGCCGGCAGGAACATATTCACGATGAATGATGCCGTGGATATCGAAAAAAATGATCAACATTGCCTTCAGTCGTGACTTGGACATCCTCGCTTTCGTTGGCCGCTCTCCACCCTTACGGGTCTTGCATATTCAAATTTTCGTGTAACATCTTGCAAACGGTTTCTTTGTTGACGTTTAACTCGTCAGACAACGCACGAATGCTTATGCACCGGTCAGACTTGATCAGTCAACACAAACGGTCAACATTCGCGTCAGTACGAGAGGTGACGGGAGCTCCTTCACGTGAACCGTCTTCTACTGATTTGCCCATTCAAACACGCGTATTTTCGACATGCACTCGTCTCCATACATCACCTGCAATTTCCGAGGATGTTTCGCCAGATTTCACTAAAAATTGAATCACAACACATTACAATGTAATTTGAGTCACTCATTTTCACGACGCCGACGCGCCAATTAAAATAGTTATTTCCAAAAAATACAAATAAAACACAAACCAAACGTGGTATCGACTTCAACCTTAGACTGAAACTAAAAGAAGGTCCCCCCTCTCTAAAAAACGTTGACAAACGATGCAGTGTTGCCAGTTTCCGAGTTATAACTAAATTCCCGGAACTTAATTGCCAATATTTCATGTTACCAAGATATATAAATGTTGTGCCATTCAGTCCAAAATTTGATTCTTTTTTCAACTACAGAATACCTAATTTGCCTACTGGGTGTTTCATTTGAAAGAAATCGAGTTTGATAACTTATTGTTAAATTGCGTCTTAATTTTTGACGGATCTGTATGTTTCTCAAACATTATGCGATCATTTTCAGATAAATCAATGTCTCCAACATTATTGTCCGAAAGAACTGAATTTATATGAAGAGGGTTGCATAAAAAATGATTATACAATCTAACGTAGAATCCAAAAATACATTATTAAGGTGTTCCATTTGAAATATGCAAGTTGCTACCGACTTTCAATATAACCGGAAGTGGCAGATAAGTAGAAATATTTTTAAAAAGAAGGCTCTACTAATGTCGGTAAATAACCGAATTTTCAGAATCACCCTGTATATCCTTCCATGTATCGATCGCGGTCGTTCTTGGTGGGACACACTGTACAGTTTTTATGACAATACCAGTACCTATAGATACTTGTACAGGGTGTTATAAAAAGAAATATAGTCTCAAAGAAAATATGTAAAATACCAAGAGCACTTGTTAAATACCAAGAGGTTATTCTGTAGATAGAATAGTTTAAACAAATAAATTATAAAAAATATCCAGACGTACAAAAATAATTAAATAGCCATTATTCTTATCAGGGTTAACCGGTCCTAGATCTAGCACGCTATGTGATATAAGTGCAGTGAACTTTTCTTTGTTTCGATGTCTTAGAACTTCAACTTCATTAAATTTCTATTGGTGAGTAAAACAACTAAGAACTAATGTTAAAAGTTGAAGGTAGATTTCATTACAAATACGTCAGCAGTTCAAACTAAATCACAAATTTTAAAGAGTGTCATTATTATTGCAAACGATTGTACATATTTATTTTGGCGCTGTATTTCCGAAAAGCTGCATAGATGGCGCCACTTTAGTTTTGGTGATAGACCAAACAACTTCAAATGGGTGCAACGTTGTTTGGGCTCATATCGTTCCTGACTTAAAAACGAAACAAAATCGGAAAAGTTCGACTATTTTAACTGTAGCTTAGCTCTCGTTTCTGTGTAACATCAGCGCCTGACAATTTATATCCTTGCATCTAAATTCCCAACAGGGTAAAATTCGGTCCCGTCCGTTAACTCGTTTTGTAAAATTACTGCCATTAGGGACATAGTTATAGGAGCGCTAGGGGGAACAGAGGTCGCGATCGGCTGTGTCAACCTATTTTATCCGATTAGGGCAACCCTTTGATCTCGGGGCCAGGTCGGCTCTCATGATAAATCTGAAAATTTTCTATTGACAGTCGAGGCAAATGATCGGCAGCAGAGTTATCTCTTCTTTGATGTCGGAGCTCGGTAAAGTTGTAGCTGGCTTTTATTATTCCGAATCTTCAGTACTCAGGGAGGATGGTTAAATGAGATACTAAATATAAGTAGAAAAGTTGACTGTCTTTTAATTTTTTTTATCCATTTCATTTGAAGTTTAAAAATATATGTTTTAGCGGGACGTCAATATAATGGTATATAAAAGCTTATTCTATTACACCTTGGATGTTGGTTATTTAAAGATATTGACCAACCAACATCGAATCCATAAAAGACAATTAAGAGATACCTATATCCAATCTACTAACCATTCCAGAAACAATATTTTGAAAACGTACATACAGGGTGTTTTTAAATGAAGTGGCAAAAATGAGAACACAGATTCCTTAGGTGAAATTTAACCTAACATACCTATCTATATCCCAAGTCGCATAATAAAAAAGATACATGGGTCAAAGTTAAAATTTTATTTTCGATTTTTGTAAATAACTTCTTAAGAAATCCAAATATTTACAAATTCAAATTTGTTCCTGATTGTGACGTCACTGGTACAGGGCGCTACTTGTGACACTCCATGTTACTTTTAAATGGCAGAACTTTTTTGCAGCTTAGTGTATCCATCCGACTATCGAAACAATCGATTCTCCTACCTGTCTTATTTGAAAGAGGTATACTCAGTGGCGTAGCCACGGGGGGGGGCGGGTGGTTTGGGGGTCAGAACCCCCATGGGTTGGGTTGGTTGGGTCATATAGGTAATGTCTCACTACAAACCTGCAATCACTCTATTCGCCAAGATTTAGCAACGCGGTCAGTGAACTAGATCTCCTACGGCAACCTTACATTAGGGTTCATCTGCATTAAATCATTTAAAAATTAAAGGATATGGATAAATATTTAGAAAAACACGACAAAAATAGGGACAATGGAGACCTCGGAAAAGGACCATCTCGCCACCAAAAAAAGCAAAGCGCCTCTGCAGCTATCGATCAACGTGGCAGACTGAGTATATTTGCCTAGTAAAGGGTTCAAACAATTTTTCTGCAAGAAAAGTCTAGTATGCAAAAAGATTTTTCAATTAGTCACGGTGGCCTTAGTGATGTCAAACAGCACTCTAATACAAAAGACATAGAAGACGCGAAAATGTCGAAATCTTCTCAAGTTTTAACAAAATTTTTTGCAAACAGAAAATATTCAAGAAACTATCGATGTTACTGCAGCAGAGCTTGGGCAAATCTACCACTGCATTAAGCATAGTCAATCTTACAATTCGTTAGATTGTGGGCTCAAACTTTTACCAAAAATTATAAAAGATTCTGAACTACTAAAAAAGATATTGTTACAGAATTTGCCCCGCTCGCACCCAATTCGACGACTGTGGTAATGCGAAACGCTAGATTGCCCCGATCGCCCCTACGCGATTAGACTTATTTTAAGCAATTTGACCTTGAAAATTTCAAAATTTCCACCTGCGGCGCTAAGCTCCCTCCCCTTTTCAACTGATATGATATAATAAAAAAATATTGTGTTTCGTATCTTAAAATTCAAAAGGTGGCAACTCTGCCTGCAACTAAGTTCTAATTTTATTTTTGTAACAAATATTGTTCGTACCTGTTTATTATTTACATGTTTATGATAAGATTTTTTTATTTACTTTTATTGTTTCGATTTATTAAAAATTATTTTTTATTAAAAAATCTAGTCTGAAATACTTTGTTCACTGAACCCCATGTCAAATTTTTATTGGTACTGTGGTTTCTTGATTTTTATATGTCATTGTATGCTTTTTTGATTTTTCAAAATTGAGAATATTCCACCAGGTTATTTTCCAATTTTTCTTCGAAACTATATCAATAAATATATGTTACTGATTTGTTTAAGAGCTTGTACAATCTATTGCAGTAATAATGGAACTTTAAAACATATCTGGCGATTTAAATCTATAAATGATACTGCAGGAAACAACTACTCCGCGGGCTAATGCCCCGACCGGCATTGAATTATACCTGCAGTATCTGTGTGAAACAGCCAAGAACACTTGTCGGCCACTCCACCAGACATAGACCGGTTTCGGGCTTGTTAGCCCTCATCAGTATGCCATAGATGAGATGACCGACAATTGAACTGGCTGTTCCTTCATATGTAGTTTCACATATAAATCGAGTGCAGGTGAGATGTAACTGGTCTGCTACTTCCTGCTCGGCCTAAGGGGCTCGACTTGCAGACACAGATACTGCAGGTATAATTCAATGCCGGTCGGGGCATTAGCCCGCGGAGTAGTTGTTTCCTGCAGTATCATTTATAGATTTAATGGCGCATCGCCCGGGGCGAGAGGTCTGCGGTTAAGTACCTACGATATTGTAGGTCGCTTTCTGCAAGTCGAGCCGCTTAGGCCGAGCAGGAAGTAGCAGACCAGTTACATCTCATATCTGGCGATTTGTTTCTAACTGCTGACATATTTGTAATGAAATCTACTTTCGACATTAACATTATTGCTTAGTTGTTCCACTCACCAATAAAAATTTAATAAATTTTTCACTCAGAACTTGGAGGAGTGCCATTATTATTGCAATAGATTGTACATCCTGCAACACGAAAATTAAAAAACTTCTTTCCCGTTCCAGACTTCAGTTTTTATAATTCCAATAATAATCCATTGCAGTCGTCCAATTTGTAAGATTCGTAAGCCCTCATTTTCCGTATTTTAAATAAATTGCTGCTCGAAGTTCGCCTAATAGATCTGGAAAACCAATTGTGCCCCAGACTGTCTAATACTGCAGGAAGAATTTTTCCATTTCGATCATTGCTCCATTACAGAGTCTTATAGGAAATAGGGAGATTTTTTTTGTTGAATCTGATTGTTCTCGTTAGTGTGATGCCACATTTAAACGAATTAATTTCTGTTCAAATTGTTACTTTGGCCAATGAGTGTTGCAGACAAAAAGATATAGCGACAAGATTGTGTATCCAACAATCCACTGTTTCTCGTATAGTAAAGCGATACAATGAGACTGGAGAATACAAAAGGCGACCCGGTCAAGGACGTAACAGGTGGACAACACCAAGAGATGACCAATATTTGAGACTACAATCTTTGCGAAATCGCACACTTACAGCTCCGCATCTTAAAAATGAATTACTAATTACAAGAAAAATCAATGTAAGTGTCAAAACGGTAATAAGAAGACTTAAGGAGTTTGGTTTAACACCAAAACGCCCTGCCAGAATGTCTAGATTTCTCCCACGCCATAAAACTAGACGATTACAATTCGCAAGAGCCCATGTTAACTGGAGTGAACATCAATAGGGACAAGTTCTTTTTACAGATGAAACCAGAATACAATTGTGGAAGCCAGATGTGGGCGAATATGCAGACGGTCTGGTGAACGTTTTGCAGAATGTAATCTAGTATAGAATGTTAGCTTTGGAGGCGGTTCCATTATGCTATGGGGAGGCATTAGTTGGTTAGTCGCACGGAGCTCACTGAGGTGAATTTAAGAATGAATGCTGGCTGGTACATTCACAACATACTTGAAGAGCATGTTTTATCTTATGCTGGCTTCATTGGATACGATAACTTTCTGATAATGCATGATAATGCCCGTGCACATGCCGCTAGAATAGTATGATGCATTAGAGTGGCCACCAATGAGTCCTGATGCAAATCCCATAGAACATGTATGGGACATCTTAAAGCGACATGTACGAGCACGAAATCCAACTCCTAACTCAATTGCAGAATTAAGAATTGCTGCACAGGAAGAATCGCATCGAATTCCGCAAAAAAATCATTAAAGACCTGCGGAGCATGGCTAGGAGGATGCAGGCTATCGCTAGAGCTAGAGGAGGAAGTACTAAGTACTAAATTGTTTATTATGTTGCCTTAAAGTCGTTATTTTGTCGTCATTGTTGCTCTTTTTAATTAAATGTTCTAACCAAAAAAACAGGATATTTCATTAATGCCTCTATAAATCTGTTGCAAAGCTTCATTATGTAATTTATTTAACCATTAATATACGTAACGCAATTCAATTTTAAAATCTTCAAACATTATTTTCTTGAAATTTTCGTTAGGTGACACCATAATTTTTCATGATGTATGTATGTAGAATCGCACGCTTTCAAATGGCATGGTCAAAATTGGGGGTTGCTACTTAAAAAAATTGTCGATGACGTCATATCTCGAACAACGATGACGTCACAAATATGGGTCGTATGTCAAAAAGTGCCTTTTTTAAAAACAAAATCGACGTGCTAGGGGATTTTTTCGAAAACTTTATATAATAATTTATTCGTTACTTTTCGGAAGCACTGTATGTTATGGCATTGCTGCAGTCGTTTCTTAACGCAACGCCCGAATCCGCATCAGAATTTTCTATTTCATTTATACATTAAATGTATCGCGAAGGAAATCGATATGGGCCTATTTTTAGACAGCGTGGGTATGCGATCTTCGGAAAAATTGTAATTTTGGTAATGTACTCACTGACGTGTATATCTGTTTTGACAATTCCGATTTACACAGGAATAAGATTAATGAATGATGATTGTTGTACTGAAAAAAAGAGTAATTTTCTTAATTAAACAGGCGTGAGTGAGCATGGGGCTCGGATATTTTTTCTGACCTTTTTTTAATTAAAAATCCGGCGGAAAGAATATAATATCTACCCTTACTTTTGCTAGATATGGTCTGTTCAGTTCAAAACGATGTTCAATATCGGGTTATCCATGGAATTTCGACGTTTCGCGTTTAATGAAACAATTGATATTTTTGATATTTCTATTTGACAGTTAGATATTGACATTTACCTTACCTTGATTGTAAGATAATTGTACATAATTGACAATGCCCTTCATAGAGATATAAAAAAATCCCATAGTTTGCTATTACTTACTGGAAGATGCAACTGGATTAAACAAGTGGATAAATTAGGTTGCCATAGCAACGCTGTTCTATTTGTTATTTTATTTATTATTGGTTTATTTAAAACTGTTAAACGTCATAATAGTTATTTGTGCATGACTATATTATAATCTGAAAGTAAAGTGTTCCGACAGTCTTGAGATGTATTGTTCAGTAAAAACTTTACTAAATCTAAAATACGAATAAGAACTGAATAGTATAGAGTTTAACAAATAAGAGGAATGTTATCTCATGCTACCTGCGAATATAAGGTACCGAAGTAAAACGAATACCTATATAACGACAGAAAGCAGTGTAACCAACAAATATTTAAGTAGAGAAATCTGTCATAATACGTATTTTTTTAATTTAACTGTTGATGTAAATACTGTTATAACATTAACTTACATAGTTCTGCATATAAGATCGTTCCCTTTTGTTTATAAGTATGTGAAAATAATTGTTAAAATGTGGGGTTATAATGGCAAATGTGTGTCATACAAATGCATTGTAAAAGTTATATTATTTGAAGAGAATTTAAATAGTAAAAGTGGATAAACAAAACATCAATAATTTTATTTTTGCTTTTGCTTTTGCTCTACGTGTTTAATATTTCGAGATTTCTGTACCTAAAAACACCCCAAATTTGATCATTTTACGGGGAGAAATACGGCGACCTTCAGGAAAAACCGAGATTTAAGAAACATTATAAAAGATCTATTCTTAGAATGGTGTTAAAAATAATCTTTGTTAAAAACTACAATACTTTTTTTTATTAAATGTAACTATATTTTGCTAATAAGGTAGATTTGATATTTTGTAGGTAATACCTAGTTATGTATCTTTTCTAGGGTAACGGGAGGTGAGCTGTTCGAGGACATTGTAGCAAGAGAATTCTATTCAGAAGCTGATGCTTCTCACTGTATACAACAAATTTTAGAATCAGTCAATCACTGTCACCAAAACGGCGTAGTACATAGAGATCTCAAGGTAAGGGCGATCTTTCACATTTTTCTTCACAATTCACATCGCTCCATTTCGTAACCAGCCTCCTGTGTTAACATACCGGTGAAACTGATTGCCTATTTGTTTACACCAACACGTAACTGTACAGGGTGGTCCACTTTCGAAAGCGGAAACTTTAGAGGCAGACAGAGAACCACAAAATAACATCAGTTTGTATTATAAGCTATATTCGAAAAATGCTTCGTTACAAAGATATAGCGTGCCAAAATTTTTATCAAAAGTTCAAAATTTATTCACATTTTTAAAACTGCTTTAGATAAATATCTAGAAATTTGGAACCTTTGAATAGGTAATATAGATACACATTTTTATGTAAAAAGTATTATTTTTCCTCCACCAGTGGCGTGGAAAAAATGCTACGTCAATGTTTTCTATTTAAAAATATAAAAACTATTTCTAGAATCATTGTTCAATTTACAACAGAAAAAGGCTTCTTGCTTTTTTCCCTTTGACACACCGTTTGCCAGTAAAAAATTGAAGTTCTTTAAGCAACTGAAATTCCCCCTAGATTTTCTTATCATTCTGTAACACCCTGTATAAGTTGCGGCAAGAATTGTTGAAATGTTTTTATTATCAACATAATTTTACGTAGTTTGCCGCATTAAAAACAATTGAGAGAAAAACATTTTTTAAGTAAAATACAGGGTGTTAAAAAAGAGTGTAAAATAGTATGAAGCAAGATAAGCAGAAAAGTCTTAATAAACATGGGTCCGCAAAGTAACGGTTGCGGAGATATGGACCACTATTCGTTTCTCAAACATTTTATTTTATTAGGAATAAACCGACAAAGGAAGCTTTTAACAAACAAAAGACAAAGTTACAGAAGATGTTCAAAGTGCTCTCTGTCTATTTTCAAGCAGGCATGACATCTTCGTCTCAACAATATTCGAACTCTTTCGAAAACACCCTCCTTGGTTTGGATTTCTTGACACTTTTGATTAGTCCGTAGCTGCAGCTCTTCCAGGCTATTTAAAGGAGTACCATACACTAATATCTTCAAATATCCCCAAACAAATAAATCTTGAGGGTTCACATCAGGCGATCTTGGAGGTCATAAAGCAGGTCCGGCCCTTTCTACCCATCTATGTGGAAAAGTTTGGTGTAAATGCTCTCTAACGGCCATGGAAAAATGAGCTGGAGCACCATCATGCTGGAACCACATTTGTTGCCTCTGATTCAAAGGAATGTCTTTCATAAACTCATACAGTGTGTTCAGCAGAAAGTTGAGGTAAGCAGCGCCTGTTAATCGGTTTGGTAAAACAACAGGACCTAGAAACCTGTCACCTACAATACCCATCCAAATGTTTAATGAAAAACGTGCCTGATGTCCAGATTCTATTAGAGCATGAGGATTTTTGTCAACCCAAATATGCGTATTGTGAAAATTAAACACTCCATTTCTTGTGAACCCGGCCTCATCAGTAAAAAGAATGTTTGCAAGAAAACGAGGGTCTTCAGCATCATGACGTAGAAACCAGCGGCAAAAAACAGTGCTTGATGATCATTTATTGGATTTAAGGCCTGTACTCGTTGCACATGGTATGGATAAAGCAGTTGCTCGTGAAGAATTCTCCAAACAAGAGGACCACTAATTCCTACCTCGGCTGATATTCTCCGCACACTCGTACCTGGATTCTGCTCTACCAGTGCTAGAATTTCTTCTTCTGCTCTAGGAGTGGATACCGACCTTGGTCTTCCGGATAATTGGGACTGTTTGTCAAGGAACCGGTATCACGCAATCTTTGGTGAATTCTTCCAAACATGCGTTGTGAAGAAATCTGGCGATTTGGATAAGCGTCAACATAAAGACGTCGTGCTTCGGTGGCGTTCCCATTAGCACGACCATACATGAAATGCATGTCTGTTAATTAATTAAAATTCAAATACGCACTGTTTATTCCACTAAACATCAACCAACTATTATAAGAAAATACACAACGTTTTTGCAAAATAAAAAAGGGGCTAAAAACATAAAACATTCCATATCTCCGCAACCGTTACTTTACGGATCCATGTTTATTGAGACTTTTCTGCTTATTTTGGTTCGCACTATTACGTCCTTAAGTATTTTACACTCTTTTTTTAATACTCTGTATGTTTTGCTTGGTAATTATCATGCAACACAATAAAACCACTCATATTTCGACCGTCCTGTATAGGTGTGTAGTAGCTGAATTACTTACCTATATCCGATTGCTTTATATCCCTTAGATTCCTCTAGAAATTTCCACGAATTCATTTATAAATGAAAAACGAGTAGACTAGGGAAACAACAATTTCCAACTCTTCTATATCCAGGTATTGAAACATTTTTCTTCGACGTGCAATAACGGCCGCCTCTGGCCATTACGTCTAACGAGGAAATTTCTTACATTCGTTTCTCTCAATAGCCGATAAATAATATTTCTAATAAAACTGAAATTCCCCAGACACGAGAAAATCCCCTACAGCCAGTCTAATCGAATAAGTTTTCAACTTGAGATCGGGCCGAGATTTTTCCTCTAATAACTGGGAGCCGACATGTCTGGAATGTAGAGGAATATCTTGATTGCACCGTTTTCTCGTCCCTCGGGTTTATTTTTTTCTTCGAGTCGAGAATGTAAATAAAACCGATTCTACAGAATAACGCCGCCTCTCCGTCAAACTTCTGAGGACAAAGTGAATTGGCGTTCTAATGAGATGATGTCAAACGATAATGTACAAGATATAACTAAGAGGACGTAATTTTTTTAGTAGTAATAGTACGTGCTGCACAGAATAGCATTCGGAAATTATGTTTTCAATCAAATAAATGCTCAAGTTATATTAGTGTTTTCTATAGCCAATGCTAAAGTTACCTTTTAGTAGTAAAACTCGTAGATAAAGATTTTCATCCAGAATCACCTTATAATCGAACTTTTATCCACACATAATGGTCTAAATTAAATATGTTACTAAATTTCAATAAGAAAATCAATTTCTATATTAGCAATCAAATAAATCTTATCTATCGTAATCAAATGTTTAATGTTATACAAATTTCCCCATTATACTTTGATCAAAATATTTCGTACTTTTACAGGCAGGTCTACATACCTACATATACAGTATGCGCCAAAAGTATGGAATAAATTCAATAAAAACGACACAATTATTTTTTGGGAAAAATATTCGAACAGGTCGATTTTTAATTTAAAAAATACATATTTTAGCGTAAAATGCGATTTTCAAATGTCATTTGTTTTCGAGTAATGACGTCATCGATTTTTTTTAAATGGCAACACCATATTTTTTCCTTGATTCTGAAAGATCGTTTAATTCTCTATCAGACAGTACTAAAATTTTGCCCTCTTACATAGGAAAGTTTTCGAATAAATGACGATTGAATGTTAGAAAACGTAAATCAATTAAAATAAAGCAAAAACGTTATCAAGTTTAGAAAATCTTTGCAAAGTGTCATTGTCACACCGACTTTCTAATAAGTATTGTAAGCGACATAGAAATTATTATTCAATTTAAAATATTATGGCACATTTAACTGTTACTCAAAGAATTGAAATTTTAATTCTTATCGGATGCGGGAATATGACTAGAACTCAGCAGGAAGTTTGCGATTTATTTAATGAAAAATATCCAGATCGCCCTATCAGCCAAGCAACAGTCAGTAAGGTAGAGTCTAAATTTAGAGAAACTGGCAATGTTGTAAATATTCCAAAACCTGGACGTCCAAGCATTAATGAAAATCAGAAACATAACATTTTGATAAGTATGGTGGATAATCCTCATAATTCTTCACGATTGGTTGCATTAAACAATGACACTAGTCAGAGCTCAGTACTACGTATCTTGAGGAAGGAAAAATATCATCCCTACAAAATTCAACTTGTGCAGGAACTCAATGAAGATGATCCAGATCGCTGCTTACACTTTTGCGAAATTCTAATGGATTTATGTCAAGGAAATAGAAATTTACACCGGCAAATACTTTTTTCAGAGAAGGCCACATTTTGTCTGAATGGTACAGTAAACCGTCAAACTTGCAGATATTGGAGTCGGGAAAATCCTCATTGGATGGCAGAGGCACATACCCAACACGCTCAGAAATTAAATGTGTGGGCTGGAATAGTTGACGACAGAATAGTAGGGCCTTTCTTCTTTGAAGGAACCCTTACAGGACAAAGATATTTAGAGTTTCTAGAAAATGACCTTGTTCCAGCCCTTGCAGTAATGTTTCCTAACGATAATGACCCTGACATTCCTGACGATACCATATGGTTTCAGCAAGACGGTGCACCTCCGCACTATGCGCGCCCTGTACGAGATTTTTTGGACAACTGTTTTCCTGGGAGGTGGATCGGCAGACGCGGACTGATAGAATGGCCTGCAAGATCGCCAGATCTTACACCTCTTGACTATTTTTTATGGGGATACTTGAAGTCAAAAGTGTACATTAATAAACCACGTAATTTAGAAGAACTTCAAAATCGCATTCGGGACGAAATACGCATAGTTACCCCAGAAATCATTCATAATGTGCAAGAAGAATTTCTTCACAGACTTGCGCATTGTCAAGAAGTTGGTGGATGGCAATTTGAACATTTAATTTAAGTATAAAATTTAATCAATTGTATTTTATTTATGCCCTCTTGGGCATCGATGCCGTCCTTTTCCAGAAGGCGTCTTTAATCCTGTAGAAAGTTCATCTAAAAATGCTTCTCTTTTACTTCGAACGTTACAATCCTCCCAAACTTTTGATACCGTATAACCTTCATTTACCCATGTTTCATCCATGTAATATATCTTTTTGTCCGATGCACGAAATTCTCTTAGTTTTTCTAAATATTCTCTTCCCCATACTACAATTTTATCTTTTTCAACGAGCATACTTTTACGATTTCGTTTTAAAAACCGAAAATTCATGACATGCATTGATTGTTCTTCTAAGAACTTTGTCGGATAATTGAGGCATGTCCTCATCTTCAGCTACCGTAGCTTGAATTTTTTTTATCGTCGGTATTTCATTTCTGAAGAAGAATCCATAAATTTTCCTGCGAATGGTGTATTTTACGTCATCATCGACTTCTATTTTTTTCCTTCCTCGTGCTTTTATTTTTTTCTTTGGATTTACTTACACACTCTTTTTTATAGCACGATACACACTAGAAACTGACACTTCTGTTAACGAACTACACATATCAACAGCTTCACTAACTCTTATATTAGAGTTTCTCGCTCGAATTCCTTCGTATACGTTTTTGAAGTTATACTTCTTTGCGCCCGTTAGACACATTGGGATGGGATGTTGGTCGAGAAACCGCGTCACGCTCAAAAGGAAGAACAAATTTTTAAGAACAAATTTTTAAGAACTAATATAATAATAATAATATATATATATATTTTTTAAGAATTTTACGAGTGTTTTTTTTAAGAATTTTTTTTTTTAAGATTTTTTTTTTGTACGTACGAGTGGGTGTATGAGAATGGCCAAAGAAGTATAACTTCCACCGTCTGGTCCGACGCAGACAATTTTTTTATTATTATGAATTTGTCCGTTACATAGGTTATGTCGCTTACTAACAGACCTTATACTAGAACCGGCACTTTGATCCATTTTTAACTGTTATTTGTTAACTTCAGGGTAGCAATGATTTATTTTTATAATTTAATATAACTATAGAAATAGCACCCCGCGAATAGCAGCTAATTCCTCAACGTACGCATATTCTAATGGCGTTCTAACCTCGGCAAAGTCGTGTACTAACGCAACTGAGTCTTTATCGTGTTGCCGCGAATGTGAGTATAGTAGTGTTGTGCATAGAAAGCGGCACTCTTATAAAAATTTATACGCTTAATAGTAATAGTGTTTTTGTATTATCTATGAGTCACTCTCTACAATTTTGGACGTCGACTATAGTAGAATAATGAAGAAAGTAATCAACCTATAATGTTCATCATTTTCGGAACACATAACATCTGCCGAAGTTTGTGAAAAATTTGCACAAAATACGGATGTCCCTTCTTGAACAGCTATATTTTCCTTGCAATATCAAGTTAGTTAAATATGGACTCCTCAACATAATTTTCTGCTACAGAGGAGCTCTTCCATCCACCATGTCGTTTAATGATTGGAAGGTCAGCATCTTTATTGGCCAATAAAGTTGATGAAGTGCGCCTCCTACAATGGCCAGTATATGCTCTTGGTTTTGCGATATTCAGGAATAAAGCAACTATTGAAAGTATCTTCACCAATGTGTTAATTCCAACAGACTGAGAAGTACATTTTTTTATTGAAGTATCTTAAAAAGAATCTGTCTTGTGTTAAGCGCATTGGGCGCGGAGAAATATATTTTCTGCATATTTCAACAGCATGCACGCAAAATTCTTCTTCTATAATTGTACATTTCCTTGAAATACCCGTCTTGCTGTTCAATATTGAAGTAAGTACAGTGCCTTCATAAATGATTACAAGCCACGTGATCAGGGTTGAGATTCTCAAATCAATCGCAGAGCAATTCAAATGCGAATATCCTTTTCCTCACTACGGCAATTGAGAGAGACAAGAAATCTATTTGCATACGAATTGTTCTTCGAGAATCACACTGCCAACGGTCTGTACGTCAGTAATTTTCACATTTGTCAATTCCACAGGCACCAGAAACCTCCATTATTAGTGCAACCTAAAATAATTTAAAATTCACTATATACCTAACAACATGTAAAAGGTAAAGAGATATTACCTTAATCATTAAATATTCTTTATCGGAAGCCCCAAATGTTCTTCAATATGTGCTCTTTCCAACGCTGCAGCTTTGTATCGTCTCAATACTCTTCAAATAAGCAGTAAGCTACTATCCAATATCTAAATTTTTGTTGACCTTAATAATTGTAGCCTTCAATACTGAATACTTCGACCACATGGATATAATTGCATACGTTTTCTTCAAATTTAAAAAATACTGACTGATAATGACTTAGTACACTTTTCCGCATGATCGTAGAAAAAATTGCGTCTGATTTGAAGACATCATTGGGCTCTTTACAATTTTTAAATAGAATTTATACATTTCCAACTGTAGATCTATCACGTCCATCTTTAACAGAGGTCCTCAAAGAGGAAACTCCCATACTGTTAACGTTTCCCCCTTCCCATTGTGACAACAACGTCTTATGGCCACATAGTGCCAAACATCAGGAATCCAGTCTGTCGGCAGTGCCAGTTCGGACTTATTTACGGTCGGATTACACGACTCCTAAGATCATATAAATATATCAGGACCCCGAGTCACCCGTCGAGAGCCAGGGGGGAAATTCTGGTGCGTGATTCCCAGATTCTGTTATTGTATTAGGAACGTCGGCGAGAGACGGGAGCAATATAGAAATTTCATTTCCTCCCCGGGAATGGGGGGCTGTAAATGGGATGGAACACATTCGCGATTGTTTTCTTCAATTTTTCAAGGAAAAAGCTTTTGCTGTTATGCCTTGGCGTGGAAAATGTTGAATAGGTAGTCGGATATTTGGATTGAAATTGAAGGTCATTCTTATCTGAAGCGGTATGTCGGTAAATAACATAGTTTTTAAATTGTTTGAAATGAAGTAGATAATATGAGACATAAGTACAAGAAAAGAAAATGCAACTCATATAATCAATACGCGGTGTAGAACTAACTACATCTATCGGCCATTTGCTACTCCATGCCGGACCGAAAATGTCACAGACACAAAGCGTGTTCTACATACAGTAGACACCATTGAAAGCTGTCGACCTTTATCGCGTTCGGCGAGAAACGATATTTTGCAAACACGGAATTCCAGGAAACAACTACTCTGCGGCTAATGCCCCGACCAGCATTGAATTACACCTGGAAAACCTTTAGCAACAGCTAGAGTCATTCGTCAGAAGCCCACCAGACATATACCGGTTTCGAGCTTATTAGATCTCATCAGTATGCCATAGATAAGGTATCCGACGAATAATCCTAGCTGTTTAGTCTGTCTAACCCGACAGAAGGGACCATGAGTACGCGGTGTAGAACTAACTACATCTATCGGCCATTCGCTACTCCATGCCGGACTGAAAATGTCACAGACATGAAGCGTTCTACATGCAGTAGACACCATTGAAAGCTGTCGACCTTATCACGTTCGGCGACAAACGATATTTTGCAAACCCGGAATTCCATGTCATGTCATATAATCAATGTAAAAATACGAAAAATAATATGCAGGTTATAATTACCTACTAAGTACACTGATATTTTCCCTTGGTCTTCCCTCTCAGTTCCCATTAATCGTTGTACTTACACATCTCGTACTATCAAACTTTTTGCTGTATGAATGTAATTTGTAGCACACCGCGCGCATATGGCTCGAAATTTTACTCAGATTTGATAGATGTGGAGTAGTTTTTGTAACAGATATATTTTTGTAATACTGGAACTAAAGTTTTACTCAAGGAATCCATTACATTTTTATTTATGATTGTTTCTAAGTTTTAAAACCTTTTTACCACTTGTTGTCGAGACATTATTAATTATTTTCATTATTTCAAACTCTAGGTTAAGTTTTACATATCGTTCGGGTCTTGGGCTCTGTGGTAACATCGCAGCATAGCAGCGAATTCCTACAAAAATACTCATACGTGCTTTGACAGTTTCTGTCTCTTTACTTTTTGTCGTCTATCCATGCGGTTGTTGCGTGTGTGTGTAAATTGGACTCAAGGCTATACATAGTTTGCATGACAAAACAATGAAATTTGGGGACTTTTCATAGGATTTTTTTTTATGATAAAATGAAAATTTTTAGTGACTTTTTTTATCAGAATGTGTTCATAATTAAGGATATTTCAATTTAAATACAAATTTTACCGAAGTTGACTACCAAGAAATCGAAATTAAATCGATTTTCTGCAAAACTGAGCACCTATTATATTGCATCATTTTATCCCACGATTTAGTTTCAGCACCTTTTAAAATCGTTTATATTCTCTTATATGGATGAGTTGAAGTATACCTACTAGTATATGATTTCTGTTTTATGGGTAACAAAAAAAATAGATAAAGCACTATTGATTTTATCAGTAACAATCCATTTTTTGCATTTTTCTCAACCTAAAAAAAAAATAGATGAAGCGCCACTGATTTTATCAGTAACACCTAACATTTTTTATTGCATTTTTCTTCTCAAACTTACCCTGTGTTGTCGAGTGCTAACAGACATTGTTTTTCTTCAGCCTGAAAATCTGCTGCTGGCCAGCAAACAGAAGGGCGCGGCGGTAAAACTGGCGGACTTCGGTCTGGCCATCGAGGTGCAAGGGGAGCAGCAGGCATGGTTCGGGTTTGCTGGTACGCCCGGGTATCTCTCACCCGAGGTGCTGAAAAAGGAGCCATACGGCAAACCTGTGGACATCTGGGCCTGCGGCGTCATCCTCTACATCCTGCTGGTGGGCTACCCGCCCTTCTGGGACGAGGACCAGCACCGGCTGTACGCGCAGATCAAGGCGGGAGCCTACGATGTGAGTATTTTTACAAGCTACCCGTCTTACTTAGGTTAAGTTAAACGTAAAATAAAAACACATTCAAGCTGTTAGTGAATTTATGTTGAAAATTTGAAGGGGTTGATTATATTAGATAATGGGTGAATCTGAACATAAGTTTGTGTATTATTTGCTTGTGTATATGTTCTCCTCATTGCAGGAAACGTCATGATAACTACATTCATATGTCTATCTTTGTTAATTAATTAATTGCCAATGTTCATGTTAGACTGTGGCATTTGTCGCTTGTAATCCATACAGTTTCAAAAACATGCGTTTGACGGCCATATAGGTCACTGGGGCAAATTTAAAGTATATTTAATTGTTCATTTAGGGTGGGGTCCCCATTTTATCTATATATCTGTATTTTACACGGAAAACTTTTCTTGGATTGTCCTGAAGAAGGCTTAAATATAGCCGAAACGTAGACTTGCCAACAAATCGGTTTTCTTTAACTTTAGACCCCATTCCCAATAATATTTCTGAAGATTAAACTACTGGGTCATAAATATACTTACAAAAAATATTGTTAATACATATACAGGGTGAGTCAGTCATAATGTTATTCATTTTAACCACGTAATCGGGAGGCCTAATAAAGGCAGAAAATCGGAAACAAATTTTTTACTCGACCTTTAAAAAAATACACAAATCACCCTATAAAAATCAGTAACACGGCGCTCCTGGTGCGCTACAAACTCTGATGACGCACCCATACGACAATCGAATGCCGGATTAAACATCGTTGCCACATCATGTTTACATACATAATATAATAACACATCAGCGTGTCATTCAAATTTACCCCCATTTAGCACTCTTCATTTCCAGCATTTCTTTCCCCCCAAATTTGTACATCATGCCACACATTTGGAGGCGGGATGGAGAGAATACAAATGGTAAGCTGTAATTTGTTTATTTCGGTCTCGCGTATTCGTCGTAAATTCACAATGCATAATTTTACAAATTCCAAAGCGGAAATAGTAGTGTTATACGGATAATGTTTACGAAATGCGACTGACCCTAATTTTATTAATAAAGTGCTATGGACGGATGAGTGGAGTTTTACTCGAACTGGCATTTTAAACAGGTTAGTACCATACTACTTAAAAAACAATACATTTCTAGACTAGATGTACGTAACTACAAACTGAATAATTAATTGTGCTTACGAGTATTACTAAAAATTCATATTTATTTGTAAAACGTAGTGAAAACGTAATATCAAAATTATTAAACTGTAATAACCTAACATTAGAAAACATTTATTTATTATCTACATTTGTTTTTATTAACAAATAAATCAATGTTTAAGGAAAATTCATTCATGTATCTAGATTAAAAAAAATAGTTTTACTCCTTGTCGTTAAATAACAGTACAAAACTAGATAACTAGGTTATTGACCTAATAATACGGTAGGTCAAGATTCACTCTCGATAACTTATAAGCATTAAATCGGGGTGCCATTTCGGTCTTGGACAGTTTTCTGTCCTCCCATAGCACACAATAGGTCTATGTGGCCCTCGGTCTTAACAACTCTCTGCATCCTCGGCCTAAACTCTGTGAATAGTGTTTCAAAACAACACTACCATTTAATATAAAATACTATTGGATTCTAAAACTACGCTTATTGAGGTAGTTTTTTTTTCTTACTGCCAATTCCTTGCCCCGGACTTGGTGTTTATCGATTGTTTTGTGCGTGACTTCCTAACATAATTTATGGAAATATGCACCGTCGTTTGTACTGCGGCAATCAACTGCAGTGACAACTGTTAGAAAGCATTTTGCATAATCTTGATAAGGCACGGTAAACTACAGAACTTGGAGTCGTTTGAAAAAATGTTACTATTGTAAAAGAAAGAAAGCTAACACCGAATAGCAAATTCCCATCGTTTATTTTAAACAGAAATACCAGGACAGCTTGTTAGTATCATAAACATGTTTCAGTTATTTATCAGGCTGTGATACACCTACGCGTAAATTGTAAGTGCGGCCCTGATTACCACGACGATAACTAGAGTTAGAGGAGCGCGGAGTTTAACAGAACCGTAGTCAGTTTACGAATGAACATAGTTCGCAATGTCTTCGCACATCGGTGTCAGTACATTGTTGTAAACCCTATCGACATATCTTAAGTCATGACGTTCTTTCATAAGGGATTTTCGGTCTATATATTTTTCTAAAAAAGTACGTACCTAGGGATTGTCTAGTTTACTTAGTGGATTATTACTTCTAAGAAAGGCGTCTGAAGTTTATAGAAAAATAGTCTTCAGCGCTGGACGAGGCATGGCTCTTCAAATGTCTTGTCACTTTAGTTTTGTCAGAATAATTGGCGTTCACATACAGTACAAACAGGTAATTTTCTTACCCTACCCTATAACCTTCACTCACTGTGAAACCACATTTGAAATAATTGCCGTCCATTTCTTCTCTCCTTTAGCATGTTACTTCACTTCATTCACGCACAATTATATTACGATTTATAAATAATTAGTTAACTACACACGGCGAATACCAATTAGAGCAGGCGTAAAAATGAAACGTATTTATGCGACACCGACTATTACAGCGCTCCGTAAATGACTAAAATCAACAGCGCAGTTCGAAATGCGAATCAGCTGTTAATGCCAATGACCCACGCGTTTGACCATGTTAGACTCCGCGCTGGCACTAATTCTAACCATAGCATCGGTTGAGTTAAAGTTTACATAATACAGTGTGTCCCAAAAATCATGCGCATGTCAGAAACTGTAAATTTTTGGAAAAATCGCTCGAACACGTCAATTATGTTTTTATGGAGCTTGAACTTTGGTGAAGTTAAATTTTCAAAAATGGCGGCGGGAGGGGATAAAGTTGTTATTATTAATGGCAACCTCCTTTTTTTATTGAACCGTATGAAAGATTAGATTCTTGTAATTAATTTGGTGAACATGTTGGGAGTTGATATGGAAAATTTTAGAGAAAAATCTAAAAACTAGTGTGTCTTAAAAATCACACGCATTTTGGAAATCGGCAATTTTTGGAAAAATTGCTTGAACAGATCAACTTTCAAAATGTAACCAGTGGCGGCGGCAGGAGATAAATTTACTCTTTTAAAAATCGTAGTAGGTTGGGTTTTTGTCGCATCGATAAAATGGTTAGTAGAATATAATCTTCCTTCAGGGTAGCGAAATTGGCTTGCGGAAATTTCACAGCGTTCTGACATTTTCAGAGGTTAATCTGAAAAACCGGACACGCTGTCTATATTCTGAAAACTTTGGTTGAGTTTTTATAAAGAACGTTTTTTCCTTTAGTATCCCAGCCCGGAATGGGACACGGTCACACCAGAAGCGAAGAATCTCATCAACCAGATGCTGACCGTCAACCCAGGAAAGCGGATAACGGCAGCAGAAGCCCTCAAACATCCATGGATATGCGTAAGTATTCCTACTTTGTACAATTAAGATATCATCACCAGGAGAATCTTCAAATCTAGTTCCTACTTGTCTAGATTTTCAAATGTTTTCAAAACGTTTCTTCTTTCAGCAAAGGGAACGCGTGGCATCTGTCGTTCACAGGCAAGAGACGGTGGACTGCCTCAAAAAATTCAATGCAAGGCGCAAACTCAAGGTAACCACTTCCCCCCCTCCCGAATTCCATGTAGTAATGGTTTTTGATTCCAGGGTGCTATACTTACCACTATGTTGGCTACGCGTAATTTTTCAAGTAAGTTTTACCTGATAACAAACGTAAATCATCCTGCGACATATGATCAAATAATTATTAACCCTGTTTTCTGATGTATCTCTTTCAAAACTGTGGTGGCTGAGATTAAAGAAAATTATTTGAAAGAGTTTCATAATTTATGTAATAGAGATTTGTATTTCCAGATATTGAAAATCGCTGTTCATTTTGTTCCATTTTTCGAATAACCGTTCAAATTTTAGTTAAGCTTCCGCAGAACTTTTACAATACACTTAATTATAGCCTTAAAATGTTGGAAAGTCTTTTAAAGCGAATGAAATCAAGAAATGGAATGAAAACAACACCGTTACAGTATTACTGGATGTACGAGATCTCTGTCAGCCCTCTGTATTTTTTTTTGTAAGAGATACAGCTTATGTACAACGTAAAATATGAAAGTAACTAGTTCTTCCTAATTTGTCAACCATATGGCACTAGCGACCTCCAACAGACACTTCATCCAACTTACCTGTCACACTAACTTCTACTCTAACACTTATTTTGACAGTTTTGGTAGTCATTCCGTTTACTAAATTAGTTCCCCCGATCTTATTAGAGTCCTTGGTCAAATCAGGAGGTTTTTTCATTTCAGTCTAAAAAAGTACCTTCTGCAATGAGTCTTTGATACAAAGTGACAAAGTATTGAGTATGATCCACAAGCTGTCGCCATTATTTGAATTATATTCGCGCGCCAACAATATGGCGTCATATTACCAACTAAAATCATCGAGACATTGACCTTGAAAACTCCTCCTGACCGTCCTCCTTAATTTTTTGACATCACGTTAGTCCCGAAATTGAATGATAATTTTCTTGGGTTGTAAATACTTCTTTCTCCTTAGAATAACAGCATTATAGCATGTGGAAATATAGAAACAACTAGTCGTAGTTCTTTCCTACTAGTTGATCTTTTGTATATCTACTTCTAGGAACTGTCTTTCTTTTGATAGTTAGGTTATAGTAGAGCGGCTACGACTACAATTTTTTATCTGAAACGGAAGTGGCCTTGCAACTTGATACGATTTGGTTCTTTCGGTACATTCAAAGGCCTTCTTAAATGCTGATGGTATAGGGAGAATGGACTATGTGAAAATATAGGAGATAATTCTGCAATACAGACAAGAAAATGCGATGATAATAACTAAACTTAACCTTGTGACCTCCTCTCATGTCAAGACACATATCCAATCTTCGCGTGACTTTGTGGGCTGCGTTTATTAACATTTTGCCGTTTAACTCATTACAAGCGTTTGTGATTTTATCTTTCAAATGATTAATATCTCGTGAAGGTGTTTTGTAAACCCTATTTAAAAAAAAAAAACATATAAAATCGAGGGGTGTTAGAATAACTTTTAAAGAGAAAGTAATACAGAAAAATGTCTCTAATAAAAGTTTATCAGAAAAAAGAGAGGTTTTTAACAGGAAAATTTGGGTGTTTCTGGAAAAAATATAATTTATGACGTCTTTAGTTCTTTCTGTCAAATCCCAAAAAGAATACTTTCAATTGAAAAATGATTATGATGATGTACATACAAACCTATACAAAATGCTGAGAGGTTTAAGATGAAGAAGAAGAATTCTTTGTGAGAAATAGCAAATGCCGTAATATCAAACTCAGGCACAGCAAAAAGCGCCATAAAACCAAGCGTATTAGCGTTACCTCCGCCTATTTTCTGTATCATCAGCAATTTAAAAAGAGCCGACGCGAAATTAATGAAACTGGACAAGAAACGAGTCGTGTCTAGTTGCAGGTCCTTCGGCATACAAGTTACTTTTTGCGTACGTCCGCATTTCTATAACGAAAAAGGAACATGTAAATAAATTCAACCTTCCACCAGAACAGACACAAAACACAACTTTTAATTTAAATACACCCGAGTTTACTTTGTAAATATATCTAGTACGTTTCTCTTTATTTTGCTCAACACCCACATTTACATACATATTCGGTACGTGACCTTTTTTAACGAGATAGTGATCGCGCAGCAGGCCTAGGTGGTCGCTGTTTAATTGTCGCCACGTCTGCGTTTCGGAACGCGGCTGGCTCTCGTTTATACTCCAGGGTTGGTACGTATTGAGATCAGTGGCCTTGTTTATACAGGGTTAACTATGACTAAGTACAAAAATGTTAACCACGTGCTCAGGGAGCCCTAAAAGACATTATTTGGTTACAAACTGGTAAAACTACATTTTCACTCACTACCAATAAACAAAATCGAAGAAAGGGATGAGTAGGTAGATTCTAATAGATAACAGAAAACGTTTAACACCCGCGGCAGTCTTGTCCCATAACCTACAAAAACAGACCGGCGAATTATATTGTGGAAAAATATCTGTACCCGACACATATTCCTTTATTTATTAACTATAAAACGTTTAAAATTAAAATAAGACACTAAAAACTGAAGAAGAACACAAAACTACAACGTAAACACAGGAATTAAATTATAACATGACAGCGAACCGACTCGACTGGACCGACTGTGTCCGACTGTTGCATGACGGTAGCTTGCTGGTTGCCTAAGCTGATTCTCGCATTGGCGGCGTTAAATAAGGATTTAATATAATATCGAAAAAACAATTTTTTCGCTTTATAAATAAGTTTGGAAATTTTTTGAAAGGAAATTCTGTTAATTCTCATTTTTTCTATCCCCTCTTAAAATATTTGTACTTAGTCATAGTTAACCCTGTATATGGTCAATACAGATACTGCCAGATTCCATTTTAAGTAACAAAACATCCTTTATCTGTTATAAATAATTAAAAGGTTTTTTCTCTCAGTTTAGTTTAGCAAGATATTAATATTTACCTTAGAAAAGATTTTTATTGCTAATGGTATACGTCAACCTATTTTTAAAAAAGAAATTGCTTGACGTAAAATATTTTATTTTTTTCCATTTTTTATGTTTGGACTCGCAGATTTCAAATCTATATTTTTGTGTAAATGAATACTGAATTGAAATTCTGAAATGCCAGGAAAACGCATGACCTTGAACATTTTAAAAAAACGTCCGCTGCGATAGGCATACGCATATCCGTTGGAAAAGGTCCCGGCGCCATATACCTTTCACATAAACATGCTATACCACTAGTAGCTGTGCATAATAATTTAGAATAGAGCATTGGGTAGTTGGTAACTTTGTTTTGTTGGTTGTGGCGGACTTGTTCGCGTCACCCTACCTCACTTCACTTCACCTTGATGCAACTAGAATGTGGTAAGAACACTGCAGCCTGCATCAACCAACCACTACATACCATTTTTGCTTTGGACGTAGCCTCACGTTTCCAAAATACACACAATTAAAGAGAAAATGTGTACTATAAACGAAAAAATGAAGTTGGCAAATTCATACAATATTTACAGATGTCATTTGTTTAGTATAATCATATAATAGTAAGCGGTGGGCACTATCTTTTGTCCGTTAAAAAACCGAAATGTGAGGTTACGTTAGGATGTGTAAACTGTGGCTTCATGCATGACTTTTCTGATTTATTAAAACATGTCACTACATATGATTTAAAAATACTGTTTCTTCACCACCTCATCACGTCACGCACCACACTTAAAATAAGGCTTGCAAAGGTGGGCGCACAATTTACAGGGACGATAAATGAGTCAGCACAGAATAACAACTTATTTCTTGTCTGCACCCCGTATACAGAACGGCCACGAATTGCTGTTCGGAGGGGAAGCATCCATTTATTTTTTGGAAAAGTCGATCTTCACGAAAATGTTTGCCTCTCAAAATAATCGTATTATACAGGGTGTTCAAAAAATAAGAGATAGTGGTTTTATTTTGAATTTTATGGAAAAATATACTTGTTTAGTACAAGATTATTTATGATAGGGTATTTCAGATATGGGCATTTTAAAAAATATATTTTTAACTTTCGTTCTTTCTGGAAGTAGCAGGTCTGTATACAGGGTGACTTAGAAATACTAGGGAAAAAATTAAGTACAAAATCTACGTAAGAAATTATTGGATCCGTATTTTCTTTTGTATTTCCGATTTCTCAGCCTAAAATTTTGTTTTTTGTAAATATATTCAGAAATCTAACCTGATTTTAATGAAATTTGGTATGGGGTTGTAAATAGTAGTAAATAGGTCTGAACATTATTAAGAAAGTAGTACCATAGAGGGAGCTAGTTATGCATAATGCCACTCAATTTTGTTTCCAAAAATGTTTCCATTGTTTTTCTAATTTTTTTTGCAATTGCATTGGAAGTAGCGTTTCATTCTACACCAAAAAGTACTCTTTACTATTGTTCATTTGAAGTTTAATTTTCCAAAAAAGTACTAAAGCGGTAGTGCGACCATGGCAAATGCAATTGAAAAATCCGTAAACAAGATGATGGTTATAATTGATAATAATAATAATAATATAATATCTCTACCCCTCATTCTAATCACGAGGATTAGCCCAGAAGTCGAAGACTTGTGCGGGAGAGGGGGCGGCATATTATTATTAAGCAGGCCGCATTTGCGCCCAGGAACGACTTACGTTGGTAGGCCCTAACCACCATTCAGTGCAGGAATGAGGAAAACCTGGAAAACCTCATTAATTAGGGGGGTAGTCAAATGTCAACCGGTATCAATCTCTCACATTGACCCAAGCCAACATTCTTCCACCCTACCATACCCGCAGAGAGGGTGCCAATCTATCCACGAATATAGCTTATATACGGTCTACCGGCTGCGGGGGTCGAACCCACAGCGATCCAGTCACCTCGATTCAAGTATTGACGCCTTAAACCGCTCGACCACTGACCGATCCCATAATGGTAAGAATTTCATAGGACGAATATTTTTCTAATTGCTAGATCAAATGTTTTCCTCATTTAAGGCTTATGGCATTCTACAAAAAATCTCAGGTTTATGGTACTATCTTTAGCAAATAAACGGATAAAAATTAAAATTTTAAAATTTCATAATTTTTAAATCTCTTGGAAAAAATTAAGTGAGCGTAATTACGAATCGGCAACTTTTTCTAGAAAATGAAGCTTCAAATGAAAAAAAAATAGATAATAATTCTTGTGTAGAATCAAGCGGCACTGGCAAAGAATTTAGTAAAAAAATGGAAATTTTTGAAAAAAACTAAGTGGCATTACGCATAACTAACGCCCTCCGTGATACTTGACAAAATTACTTTTTTAATAATGTTCAGATAGGCTATTTGCAACCCCATACCAAATTTCATTAAAATCGGCTTAGGGATTCCAGAGATATTTGCAAAAAACAACATTTTAGGTCCAATTTCAACCCCAAAAATTAGAATTCAGGAAAACAAAAAAATACGGGTCAACAAATTTCTCATGCAGATTAAATACCTAATTTTTCTTCTAGTATTTCTGAATCATCCTGTTTGTATAAAACATTTAGTCTAAAATCAGTGTACACTTTTGTGAAGAATCACTTTTTCAAAAAAAAAATTCTCTTTGGACACGTAATCCGTGGACATCCTGTGTATTTTATTTCTACAAGTGAAAAAAGTCAATGAAATGACTTTATGTTCCCATTGTGTGCACCAACCTTTATTGTCTCACTTTCTCAGTGACTAAATACCAAAAACTACAACATTTTTATTATTCCTATAATAACAATATATATTAAATCCTTAAATCTAACGTAAATCTAAAATGTTTTGTTTTCAGCAAAATACAGTTATACAAAATCTCATCCAAACTTTACCGTACTATTACAGTTTGAATATACCCATAAAAAAATGATATGTAGGTATGACACATATTTAGGATTTGTTTCGTTGTCAACAACTTTAAATGATGTCTGAAATATCAAAAATATTCATCTTCAGCGCTTTACCATATTGCTTTTTCAAGCCTTTGTTTCCACGGCCACACGTTGGTTCAAGTTTTCATCTTTGGCTTTTTGTGTGTAACTGAAATGAAAGACAGCAACCAATACGGTATTTAACTAAATTCAGAAAAAAATTATAAAAATTATAGACTGCCCCGAATATTATAATATAGTGGGATATCTACATATTGTATCTAAATAGGTGGTAATGGTTTAACACTGTCAAATTAAAACATGACATCTTTAGTCAGTTAAAATGACTCAATATTTTGCATAGAAGTGAATGTAATTGGGTTAATATATGTATAAATTCGTAGCGTTAGTACAGCAAAAACAACGAATATTTTGGATACAGTCTTTAGATTAAGTTTAATAGACAGTTTAAAGCTGTTTGCCCGCTGAGAAGCGAAAGAAGCGTTTTGATCATGTGTTCGCGCACTAGGACAACGCGATTGAAGAGAAAATACCACGTGGCTTTTGGCGCTAATATATGTTCGTGTAAAAACCATGGAATTTTCTCAGTGGGCGAACAGCTTTAGGCTCCGTCTGTCACATGAACTATTTCAATGCTCGATCTTTTCGGAGAATACGCCTTATGACATAATAGGAAACATGTTCTGTGTTTACTGTTGAATGAGTATTCGTAAAAGGATTATCCTCTATGGTGTCCTTTTTTTCTTTGGCTTGTAAAATACGACGGGTTCGTTGCGAAATTCATCTTCACGTTTTGGCTATAACTGTCCCGTGTCGCCGAGTTCTTTGTGCCACGCGAACTAAAGATTTTATATGATATATATACGACCTGACTTAATTTTGATGAGCTTTCTCTATAAATTAGCAGCATATCTGCATTCCTCTAGTTAATAATGTCATCATAACTCATAAGAAATTCACAAATCTTACAATAATAAAGTTAAGTATTCACAAAGTTTATCATATGTTTATCTTTAAAAACTAATGTGAGTAAATCCATAATATACAGGCCATACACTGTTAACAGTTTCAATTTACTAAACGACATGAAGAACGCTAAGGAGCATTCATACATGTAATAATCCTTTTTGAGATATACATAAATACATTTTTTAAGGAAGGAGAACTGCCTCAGACAGTTATTCCGTAGGTAATTTTAGACTGTATTTCGCTAAAGTAAAATTTCTTATCTGATGACAATTTGAATTTAATACTCTAAAATACTGAAACAGTGACTCTTAAATGATAATTCAGACTCAAAAATGACTCAAAGGAATTTTTTATACGATTCTCTTGCAAAAGAGGGTTTTGCACACGGAAAACACGCTCTGAAAACGGTATTTTGCACACGCCTCTCCAGATTTTGATTTTTGTTTGAAGTTGTCACCCAAATTATAATTTGATTTTTGTGGTCTCTGTTTGCAGTCGTATAAAAAGTATCGTAAAAAACTCGTTTGAAAACCTCTTTGCACACGAGCGAGGCAAAACAAGTCGAGCGAGAGTCGTTTTCAAACCTTGTTGTTTAATATACTATTACATTGTCATTATTTTGTATATTACAGTTAATGGATAGATGGATGGTTAAATGTGGCATAGTCATTTTTTATCTAGTATGAAGAGACATACTTAGTTTCTTTTGCATTAATCAACTAGTCACTAGACCAAGTGGAGAATTTAGGAAGTGCACTTGAAGTGCATAATGTAGAGTCATCTGCATAAACAGAAGTAAATGTATCAGACAAAATAAGAGGAAGGTCATTAATATATAATAAAAACAATATTGACCCCAATATTGACCTCTGTGGCACTCCATTTTTATTAATATCTGAGTTGGTCACAGCTGTGTTTCCTCTGTGCACAATTTTAACAAATTGCTTTCTATTACTTAAGTAGGAAGTAAACCAATCATGTGCCTTACCTCTCACACCATATTTATAGAGGTTATCTTTCAAAATGCCATGTTGGACGCAGTGAAAAGCCCGACTGAGGTCGCAAAATATTCCAATCGGGCAATCGGGACGTGTCAAATTGGAACGTTTTAGCTAGACCGTATGAAAGGTTATGCGTAGTTCAGAATCTAGTTTTGTTTTCTTCCTCGTTTTCATTTGGCGGTTTACGGCAGCTCGATACGGCCCTTAATAAATAAACCCGGGCCTTTTTTATCGCCCTGGGAGCAGCGAGGAACATCACTAGTCGTATCTCCAAATAAAACAATGTGTTTATTCGGAAGCTGCGGTGAATTTTTTAAGTGGCAATTCGGGGATTTACCGAGGCAGGCGGAAATAAACCGACATCTCTTATTCTATTCCCGCGTCGCCGTCGCTCCAAGTTTAGGATTCGGGAAGGCTGTACGGAGATAGTAACAAATTTCATGTCGTTCTTAATTTGAGAAGCAGCCGTTGTTGGGGCGACAAAGTATATATTGAATAGCTCCTCTGTACCAGCTGTCAGTTGCGTTTTATTCTTTTTTTATGCAGCATCAGTTTTATGTTGCTTCATGCTTCTTCATTTATCTTTTTAATTTGTACAGGATCGTTACGCGAAAATGTTCGACCGTAACCTCGTAGCCTTTCAGACAGCTGTAGATGTAAAATGCGACTATTTTTTATGGGGAATTAATTTCGGTTACAAAAAACAAACGGATATCGCTATTCGGAGAATATATACCAACTCGCTTGTTTCTTATAGTAACCATAGAGAGAAATAGATGAACAGGCCGTAAATGGACCGCATTCGTGATGACATCAATAGGTATGCAACCAGCGCCAGCTTTAAAATCTACTTGTATGTTATGGAAAGATAATAAGACAATACTTATTTTGTTTCTTTTTTAATCAATTTTTATACAGGGTGATTCAGGAAAAAAAATTGAAAGAATTTCTAAAAGGAAAGAATAATAAAACACCTATTTTCATTCAACTGCTATCGCCGCTGTTATTATTAATTAATGAAATTAATTTGTAGTTTTAATTAATAAAACTGTCTACAATGAAATCGTTCTGCGTACAAACGAGAAGCCGGTAAAGCATTTTGTCTTACACACGTAAGCAATTTTTAAAACTTCAAAAACTAATGTACTTAAACACTGTCGTAAAAACGTTAATACTAAATTCAGATTCGGGATTCAGGATTCGGAATCGCCTGCATTGCGATTACATAGAGCATCTACTCACAATTTTTTTTAATAACTTCGGAATCTTCCTGTATAATTAATACGATAAAACACAAAATAATCTCTACCCCTCATTCTAATCACGAGGATTAGTCCAGAAGTCGAAGACTTGTGCGGGAGAGGGGGCGGCATATTATTAAGTAGGTCGCATTTGCGCCCAGGAACGACTTACGTTGGTAGGCCGTAACCACCATTCAGTACAGTAATGAGGGACACTTGTAAAACCTCATTAATTAGGGAGTAGTCAAATGTCAACCGCTATCAATCTCTCACATTGACCCAAGCCAACATTCTTCCACCCTACCATACCCGCAGAGAGGGTGTCGATCTCTCCAAGAATAAATATAGCTTATATGCGGTCTACCGGCTGCGGGGGTCGAACCCACAGCGATCTAGTCACTTCGATTCAAGTACTGACGCCTTAAACCGCGCGACCCCTGACCGATCCAAAAGTACAGACATATTCATTTATAGATTTGATAAAAAACAAAAAAAAAACTCAATGTACAAATTTGTAAGTAGAAATTTTTTGAGAAAAACGAATTGAAAATAGTTGTTCAAATTAACAATTCTGTTTTGATATAGTTGGAGCAAAAAGACATTTTAAAAAGTTTGTTTAAAGAGAAAGATATTTTAGGACAGTTGGTCTAAAACTAGCAAATATTATTTCTTTCTTTCGTTCTTTTGTCGAATTCAAGTGAAGAATTTATTTAAATATGTCTTTTAACAAAAAAATAAACAAAATTCTAATGTCTCTCCTTTAATCAAACAATTTGACCCTTAAATATACGCCCCATAAGGATCACAATAGCAACAGTTGATTGAACTGTAATTTCTTTATAAAAAATATACTGCAGGTTGCATACTCTGTGACGTCACACTAATGCCGTCCATTGAAAATAATTATTTCATTCCAACAACAGAATAGTTACTTTATTTATGGTCTGATTGTTGATCTACATATTCGTAAAATATAGATGATGATTACTTGTATTAGCTTCCAATGTTTTGAACACATACAGGGTGTTAAAAAAAGAGTGTAAAATATTTCAGGAGGTAATAGTATGAACCAAAATAAGCAGAAAAGTCTTAATAAACATGGGTCCGCAAAGTAACGGTTGCGGAGATATGGACTACTATTCGTTTTTCAAACATTTTATTTTATTAGGAATAAACCGACAAAGGAAGCTTTTAGCAAACAAAAAACAAAGTTACAGAAGATGTTCAAAGTGCCCTCCGTCCATTTCCAAGCAGGCACGACATCTTCGTCTCAACGATATTCGAACTCTTTCGAAAACACCCTTCTTGGTTTGGATTTCTTGACACTTTTGATTAATTCGTAGCTGCAGCTCTTCCAGGCTATTTACAGGAGTACCATACACTAATGTCTTCAAATATCCCCAAACAAAGAAATCTAGAGGGTTCAGATCAGGCGATCTTGGAAGCCACAAAACAGGTTCGGCCTGATCTGAACCCTCTAGATTTCTTTATTTGGGGATATTTGATGACATTAGTGTATGGTACTCATGTAAATAGCCTTGAAGAGCTGCAGCTACGGATTAATCAAAAGTGTCAAGAAATCCAAACCAAGGAGGGTGTTTTTGAAAGAGTTCGAATAGAATACACATCGAGGGTTATCCTTGTAAGAACCAAAATGGCCGCGATAACAAATACGGTCTAAATAAGTTTTTATTAGTCCTGTGCGCACAATAGTTGAAAACTGTTTCTAACCATAGAGCAGAGATGATATCTTTAGGACAAGATATGATGATTTAGCTAAGCGTATGTGTTGGAAAAAATACTATTAATGGATGAACTAAATCGTCTGCTGAGGCTATTAGTCTGAATGTTAAGGACAAAAAGATAACAAACTATTCGAACAGGTCAACTGCTGTTAGCAAAATGGTAAAAAATGATGTGGAAGGACAACAATTGCCAAAAATTGCTGGTAATAACGATACAAATTCTATAAAACCATCGACCAAGAACACCACAATAAGATCATAAATACTATGCGTGGTAATAGATCTTTTATAGTAGAAAAAATAGCCAATCTAATGCTGTACTATAACTATACCTTTACCAGCTGTACTTTTAATAAATAAATAGTTGTTTTGTTGTGTTGCGACTTTTTTATCAAAAATATATTTAGTTATATCTTCATATTTTGTCTCAAAGATGTCGCTCTTGCTTTATGGTCCATTATGAATGGCCCATCCTATATAATGCCCGCATAAGGTTGAAAATAACGATTGGAAACTGATTCTGTTGTCCGAACAAAGCTATTATCAACATTTAAAAAATATTGTACGTTATTTAATAGTTTTTATCGAGTTGGGATTTAATCAATAAACACAGTATCAGTAGGCTTTGGTATTGAGTCACGAGATGGTTTCAAATTAAAATATATCTGATTTAAAGGTTTTGTTTTATTTTGACATTTTTCCCAGCAGAATAATTGTGAATTGGCTTAATTTTTATTTTGAAATTTTTCGATTTTTCATTACGAATCCACACTAATCTTACACCCCCCACTAAAATCGATCGTAAATTCTAGGTCGAAGTATAATAGTGAAGAAAGGAGACGGCTCCCAAGTGAAAGAATCAACGGACAGCTCAACGACTTTGGAGGACGACGATGTCAAAGGTAAGACTGTCGTTTGTTTGTTTATCGCCGTTATAGCCAACTGCACCTAAGTTGTATGTAATCAGCACCGCATATTTGCTGCGAAAATCACCTAAGAACCGCAGTAGTTTTTGCAGCAAGTATTTTACAGACCCCATGTGTATATAGAAGATATCATTCATCCCACATACCACTGGTTTATTTTTTAAAAAGTGACCGCAGTTCATGATAAATACTGTTCTGATGCTTTGGTGCACTTGTATGATCGCTTTTCATCTGTTACAGGGCGTTACAGGGAAAATATTCATCGAAACGGCGACAGGGGTCGTTTTTTGTAAATAATACGTGTGCTTGGCTACGATTGCTGCGATGTTTTCCGTTCTGCGCTTCGCATATTCAACCCAAGCCCAACTATGTATCCCATTTTGGTCATAATGACATTTACGTTATTTCGAGGTTATGTGTTATATTTCGTCACCTCAAATTTTTGTAGTATGCATCCCCCTGTAACTGTTAAGAAATAATTTCTTACACGTTATGTGGAATTTTAACAGTCTTAAAGACAAGGAATTATGTGCCGGTATAGTTTGACGTATGTGTTATTTGAATTGTGAAAATGGACGGTTTATTAAATTTACATTTAATTCATAGTTTTATAAATGCACATCGAAGGTAAGTTATAATATTCAAATACAACGAAAAAGGATAAAAGATTTAAGTAATCCGTTTGATTTACCCGATGAAAAACAAAAAAAATTATTCAGATTTAGTAAAAGCAATTTATTAACGAATTAAGACCATTTTGGCAGTTCCTCAAAGCCAAAAAGTATTCCGACAGAGCTAAAGGTGAACTTACTAATTTCTAATTTTATTTTTTGGTAGGTGAATTGCTTCTAATATTTGCAACATTATTATTTTTAACATAAGGTAGCATTCATGTATTGGTGATCATTTTAATTTAGGGCTGTCAAACTTCACTTAGTAACTGTATTTATTACAGCTGTATTCTGTATCTTATAGGTTAAAATATCCATCCAGTTAAAATATTAATGTTAACCCTACCGCTAAAAATAATAACTCCAATTGGTATGTATACAGGGTGATTCATTAATAATGGGACATAGCTTAAGGGCATATTGCTAACCTCAAAATGCCTTATCCGAATGTTGCTCCTTTTCGATCTACAAGGTGTCAAAGTTGAAAAGATAAATCACACTTTATTATTTTTCGATCGCATCGACCGTATTTTATGAAATTTGGTATATGGAATATGTCGACGATTTTGGTGTATCTGCTAGAAAACGCCACCAACGATGGTTTTGACCCCTTTAAATCGTTACGATGTTTTTGTGCTACACTGTATCTTATTTTGGACTGGAAACATTTTCTTCCCTATCTTTTCTAGTTAAAAAAGGTACACCTTGTTAATGTTGCTAGAAGCAAGGGTTTCTGAGAAAAACGCATCTAAATCTCATGATGCATGCAATTTATCTAAAAGTAAAGTCAAATTATTGCGTAAGTAATGGGCCATACTGTAATAGCATAATACTGTGAGCGAAATTTCGTGAAATTTGCTTCAAGCGATCGAAAGATAATAAAGAAAATGTGATTTATTTCTTCAATTTTGACACCCTGTATCTTTGTTATTATTGATTTGGGTGGATTTTTGGATTTTTTTAGGATAAGCTAAAGTAAATCCACTTATTTTGGTTGTTTAATTGACTAATAACGCCAAAAACTTAACTGTAATTAATATTTACTTTAAAATGATGCTCTTGATTATAAAGTAGAATATTTACATCACATTCTTCATATTGTTTTTTTGGCTTATGCTGACTTTTTCCTGTAAATAATGAATTAATAATCCATCTTTTAGCAATACTAATTGCGTTATTTTTTCTAGGGACCTAAGGTCTAGAAAATGGATACTTTATTTGCTTTATGTTGGCGGTTGTGCAAATATGATGGCTGCATAGCAATATGAAATTAACTAACACTGTCATTTTAAATCTCATTAAAGAATGTGACATGAATGTGACCAATCACAGTAAACAAATGAGAGCTTCACGCTACAGTACAACCAACGTAAATTGGCATAAAAAAAAAACAAGTTTTACTGATTCGCGCCGGCAATATGACACTGGCACACACAGATTAAATATATTGCTGGCACAGTCTATATTTTTTCTAGGTTTGTGGGGGATACATACTACAAAAATTTAAGGTTATGAAATATAACATTTCCCCTTGAAATAACGTAAATGTTATTATAATTAAAATGGAATACATACGTGGGCTGATTGTCAACAATTAGCTATTTCAGCATTATCGTTTGTTTTCATACATTTCAGCGCTTTCGGATTTTTTAAAACATGAAGTAAGCACTCTTTATGTCTCTATGGAGAATAATATGAAGTTATGAATTTTTAATGTGTGCATATACAGGATGTGTCATCGTGACGAGAGCCCGAAAACTAAATCAAATTGAAATCTGAAAATTTGTATACTAGGATTTCTGGCAGTGATATATCTGATGGAAATACGGAATAATGCTCTGTTTTCGAGTAACGTCGATTTGAACATTTTATAACATGCTCTAAAATGCAATTCGCATTTTCGATCTCGGTTAAAACTATTTGAAAACTTAACACTGGCATTCCTGTTATCTGTCACAAAATTGCAATTTTTTTCATTACACGCTTTCAAAACTTTGTGCTGCTATCTAATGGTAGTTTAGAGCATGTTTTAACATTTTCAAATCGTTCTCGAGAACTGTACATCCTGCCGATATTTTTTTAGAGTACCTTTTGTATGTAAAAAAAACATAACAAGTTTTATATGTTTTATTCTGAAATTAGAAAAATCCAAGCATAAATACACTCATCGGTAAAAAAACCGGCCATTAAAAACTAGCCTCAATTTTAAAGTTGGCTTCCTCGCGAACCGCTCATTCCATTTTGATGAGCTTTTTTAAATTGTACATCGATTTCTCAGGAACGGATTCTATATTGGAAATTTTTATTCGGAATTTAATTTGAACATATACGGGGCGCAACAAACGACGAAGTTTTCCCCCCGACATTTGTAAGACCCTGTGGGGTGCAGCAGCTACAGTCGCTGTTGCTAACTAGAGTTACACACTGTAGCCTCATCTTATGTGAACATTTTATTTTTTTAATCACGACATTATCTCTGTTTTTATTGGAGATACATTGTTTTAAAACGGACGCCCCGGAAAAAAATTTAGTGTGGCCTCCTCACTTCAAAATGGCTTCATTCAAGCGACATGGCATCGAATCAATAAGATTTGCAAACTCCAAAAAAACGTAACAGATAAACCTGAAAGTTTAATAATTTTTTGCTTTCACTGACAGAAGTATCATGCAAAAAATTATCAAAATAAAATGATTTAATGGTGGTTTGGGCTGTTGTTTACTTTAACTCCCTATTTTTCAAAAATAAAACCTCGTGTTCTTTGGTGAATTTTAAGGGGGATACTTCACATAAGTTTTTATCTAGAACGCTTCGTTAAAAAGATACAGGAAATTATTTTTGATTTTTTTTATATTTAAAACACTAGCGAGGGAAATAATTTGGACACATGGACAAGTATACTTTTTAATTCGTCTTTCAATTTTTCATAAATTGTCAATATTATCGATTTGACATCACCTTCAAATTCAGCATCCTCAAAAACTTGAGGGCATACATTAAAATAATTAAAATATGATTTTCAAAAAGGTGACATGCGTTTTAGAGGTTTCTATACTATGGTGGAGTCACGGAGCTTCGGAGCTCCATAGGAGCCAAACCATGGACTTTGGAACTTAGTGCCCATTGAGACTTTTGTTCAGGATGACAAAATGTATAACATATCAAAAATTCAGACAATTTGACCGAGAGTGCATTTCCTATCTTTTTGTGCGGGGTCCTTTGATACATGATTTTGGGTTTAACACCCTGTATATGTCTAACGAAGCGTCTTAGATAGAAACTTATATGAAAAACAAACCCCATCCATTAAAATTCTCAAAAAAAAAACGAGATCTATTTAAAGTAAAATCACCCTGTACTGAATGTTTCTATTACTTGAAATAGAAAATAAGAAATATACCGAATTTCATTTGGATTTTAATTAAAAAACAGATGGACACCCATTAAATTAAAATCAGTTTGATCATTTTTACATATTTACTCCTCTCAGTGAATGTAAAAAATGATTAAATTTTCAGGTTTATCTGTTTAGTTTTTTTGGAGTTTGCATAGGTGGTACTTCGATAACGTAGCATTACAAATATTTCTGCTCCCACAGAATGCTACGATCAAAGTACGACCTATGAAAATTCCAAAAAAAAAATTGAAAATTTAATAATTTTTTAGTTTCACCGAGATAAGGAGGCATGCATGCAAAAAATTATCAAAAAAAATGATATTTAATGGGAGTTTACTTTTCTTTGTCATGTAGTATAAATTATACAGGGTGAGTCATTAATGATGGTACATAGCTTAAGCAGATTGTTGAAACTTAAATCGTCTGTTTCTCGAAAACGGTTGAGTTTATCGATTTGTAACAGGTATACATTTTCTATTTACATTTGAAGGTAGTTCAATAGTTTCTTATTAACAAATTCAAAAGTGTTACATCGTTTTTACATCGACAGTACAGTATAACTAGCGCCCCCTAGTCGTGACCTCAACACTGTTTACATATTCCTAATTGCCACCTCAAAAAACATAAGACTACGAATTTTCAAAACAATCGGTCCCTACGTTCTTAAAATATACCAAAAAATTGAAAACATTTTTTCAAATTTAACACTGAGAATAAAAAGAAGCAATAATTGAATAAGACGTAATGACTCACCCTGTATAGAACCTTTTACCCCACCATCCTATTTCTGCGATTATTTCATTCACACGTGGCTCCACCTATAAAAAGTCATAGATTTAGTCTCATGATATGCAATATGATTGACTATTTAGGTAAATGAAAAATATCAGCGGCTATTTAATTCGATTGTATAAGAGTGCTATGATAAGTGTCAAAATTTGACGTAAGATTCAGCCAAATTTAAAAATGCCTCGTTTTGGTTCATCTTCGTAAATCAATCCTAAAAAATACCAAAAGGAGTAAAATCTGTCTGGAGATTTATGTCGGCAGAAGAATTATGAATTTTGTGCGACTACTGTCGTTTTAGTTCACAAAATAATCTTCCTAAATATCACTAAGACTATGACAAAGAGTGACTATTATTTTCTTTAATTTATTTCGAGGGAATTTAATGAGACCATATGAACATTGTGAGATATAAGTGGTCTGCTTACTTCCTGCTCGGCCTAAGCGGCTCGACTAGCAGGAAGCGACCTACACTGCAGCAGGTACTTAACGCATACCTCTCGCCCTGGGCAACGAGCCATTGAATCTGTAAATGATACTGCAGGAAACAACTACTCCGCGAACTAATGCCCCGACCGGCATGAATTACTCCTGCAGTATCTATGTGAAGAGCCAAGAACCTTTGTCGGATACACCACCAGACATAGACCGGTTTCGGGCTTGTTAGCCCTCATCAGTATGCCATAGAGATGACCGACAATTAAACTGGCTGTTCCTTCATATTATGTATGTTCATATATAAATTGAGTGCAGGTGAGAGGTAAGTACCTGCAGCAATGTAGGTCGCTTCCTGTAAGTCGAGCCGCTTAGGCCGAGCAGGAAGTAAGCAGACCACTTATATCTCACCAGCACTCAATTTATATGTGAACATACATATGAAGGAACAACCAGCTCAATTGTCGGTCATCTCACCTATGGCACACTGATGAGGGCTAACAAACCTAAAACCGGTCTATATCTGGTGGTGTGTTCGACAAGGGTTCTTGGCTGTTCACAGATACCTGGTAATTCAATGCCGGTCGGGGCATTAGTCCGCGGAGTAGTTGTTTCCTGCAGTATCATTTACACATATGAACATTAATAATCTGAATAATTATTCTTTGATATTCTCATCAAATTGTCTCGAAATACAAGGCCCTCTCGATACAATTTTAACGAAAATAATAGTCGGCTATTTGTCACAGTCTTGGGACATTACCTGAGAATATTGAAGCGATCGCTCGGCGAATCGTCCTGTACATAAAAACCCACCCCCGCCTACTTCGATGAATATTACCTGCAGCGTCCTCCTACCATCGTCATCGTCATGTAGCCATTGCACAGTATTTACTTGGGGGCACACTTGCAAATGCAAATCTTTGAAGTATCTGATAGCAATCGAGTCAACCACGCGACCGTAGATCCTAAGTTAACTAAAAACTAATCCTGTATTATTGACACACTGGATAATTTGTTTATTTTCTGGGCAACGCTCAGAAGATAAGAAAGGCGGAGTCGACAGAAGCTCGACGGTTATCGCCAAAGAACCAGAAGGTAAAACCAACAGAATCCATTTTATACTACTTTAATATTACTCGCCAGGGCCGGACTGGCGCCTCGGCGCTACTCGCGCCCTGGGCCCCTATTCTTGATAGTTCGAAGGGGGAGGCGTGTGGGAATTACACAAGGTGTCCGGGGAAATGTGGGAAATCTCTCGTGTGTAGATGGAACATGAAAGAATAAGATGACAAGTTCCTATAATTTTTTTTCCTTAAAGATCCTCCCTACGGAGATATGTGTCCCTGCTCTTGTGGTCTTATTTTTTCATGTTCTATCTACACCTCTCTTTCCCACATTTTCCTGGACACCCTGAATATTTTTTACTCTATCAATCAATATTGAGAGAAAAAGAAAAAACTGTAATTCGCATACATTTTACTCCTCGAAGCATCAAAAATAAACCTCCCTGTATCCAACCGAGGGTGTGGTCCGATCTCGTCATTTAATTACAAAGAAACAATACTGTAATAGAGTAGTGTTGAGAGTAGAGTACATGGAGCAAGAGGAATTTTTGCAACAAAGACCTTAGCTCCACAAACTGTGATATTAGTTGTTTTCTTTTTACCACAAGTCTGAGCTGCCTAACCTAAGATAATCTTACCTAATTGACTGTTATTTTTACTTTCTTATTTTAAGAAAGTTCATGACATTATTCCTGTTCCTTTTGCAAGTTAGCTCAGCTAAGATTATCTACTAAGGAAGGACACTAAAACTTAGCTAAAACAAACATTTTGTAAAAGGGAAACAACTATAGAATCATTAACACTTATAAAGTGGTCTAATTTTTTATGTTTTTTCTTTATTATTAAGACTTGATAATCATAGATAAATATAATAAGGTTAAAACTGTGCGTATAAGCGACGTATATTGACCGCCATTTTGTTACTTTTCATCCAGTGGCGGCTCTTGTAATCAAGTGAGGCAAGTAGCCTGGTACTGTTCCAAATACGAACTGCAGAATTAACATTTTTTGGAAACTTTTCCTAATCATAGGTAAATCAGACAATACAATTACGGGACTATTTGTAATTGCTCTATTTTGTTAAATAAATCTATTTATTAATTATTTTTTTATTTCTATTTTACGCGCATCGTACAATATTGTAATACTTTATTTACATATACTTATTAATTTGCAGTTTGAAAAAATACAATAATAATTTTATTATCAAATATTAATAAATTTCTCGACAACTTTTTAAATCCGAATATCCTTTTTTGCCAATGTTGAAAAAGCGCGCTTATTCGTTGAATATATAATAATAAATATCGTTAGCAAATTCCTCCCTGTTCTTGGGTGGTACTTGAGGCCCTGGGCATTTGCTATTCCTCATTGCACAGTTACAGTACACACATCTGAAACTTAATTAAAATGAATAGAAACGACAATTCATTGCAGTGAAATCTAGAAATAATAATATTAATAATGGAAAAGTAACCGCGGAAACGACCATACAAAAAAAAACTATAACAAACTATATTAGATTGTCTCTGTCTAATTGATTAGATGATTAAAGTAACCAGTTAGTGATTCTTATTTTGTTACTTATTATTTTCAAATTTCACTGAGACACTGCTCATCTTACTGGCACTGATGTAACCTGTCGAAAACCCAAAATGGCTGTCAATATATAACATACCATCTAAATATTATTTATCTATCGACTAATAAGAAAAAAAATTGAACATCAACAAATCATAGTTCCTTGTTTTTTTAACTTGACGTAAACTTTCTTCTTTCTTTGTGTCGAAACAAATAAATTCTGTTTATCGTATACAGTACTTTCGAAAAAATCCCCTGGCACGTCGATTTTGTTTTTAAAAAGGCACTTTTTGACATATGACCCACATTTGTGACGTCATCGTTCGAGATATGACGTCATCGACAATTTTTTTAAATAGCAACCCTCAATTTTGACCATGCCATTTGAAAGAGCGTGTCATTCTATACATACATCATAAAAAATGATGTTGTTACATAACAAAAATTTCAAGAAAATAATGTTTGAAGATATAAAAATTTAATTTTCACACTACTGAAAATGATAATGATTATGTAAAAAATCGACTAAATTAAATATTCAAATTGTGCACCGCTGGCTGCCTGACAGTAGTCAAGACGATGAATACATTCTTTTTGAACATTATCAATAACTTCAGGAGGTATACGATGTATCTCGTGACGAATTCTTGCTTTTAAATCTTCTAAATTAACCGGTCTAGTAACGTATACTTTGCTTTTTAAGTATCCCACAAGAAATAATCTAGGGGTGTCAAATCAGGTGATCTGGCTGGCCACTCAATCGGCCCCCTTCTCCCTATCCAACGATTCGGGAACAGCTCATCTAAATAAGCACGGACAGAAGTTGCATAATGGGGAGGTGGTATTGTGAAAATTAAGTTTTAAAATCTTCAAACATTATTTTCTTGAAATTTTTGTTATGTAACACCATAATTTTTCATGATGTATGTATGTAGAATGACACGCTCTTTCAAATGGCATGGTCAAAGTTGGGGGTTGATATTTAAAAAAAATTGTCTATGACGTCATATCTCGAACAACGATGACGTCACAAATATGGGTCGTATGTCAAAAAGTGCCTACTAGTACTAGGGGATTTTTTCGAAAACTCATATTCAAAAATAATGAATTTATTCATTACTTTTCGAAAGTACTGTGTATCGTCTAAATGAACAAAAACATATATTTTTCTAAAGATTTTTTCCGGCTTTCCGCCAAGACCATACCCCCAGTTGACCACCGGAAACATAACCTAAAAGTGAAATTGTTATCGCTTAGGCCCAGTCCAACCCTGTTCCCAGCCGCATCACACGTAATCGTTTATGTCGCATTTAAATACACGACACAACGCTTGGGCTGGCTGCTCGTTTAACCAAACCTACTAAAATGAATGAATTAAATTAATAGACGTGCTGTAAATAACAAACTTAATACGTTACACAATAACTCATAAAAGGGGGCTGCCAAGACCAGACCGTGCAGTTGTGGTGTAATAATATCGTTTCAAGGCGAATTCGGATATAATTCAGTGTTTCAGCGGTACACGGGTTGCTTTTGATAATTCTCTAGAACGAAAACGGTGACATCTACCACATTATTTTAAAATACTGTCATAGGGAAAGCGTTTAGTTTTGATTTGATTAGATGTTTTTAAATACCAGCAGCAGAACATTTTTCATAATTCACACTAGAACATACAAGTAAATGTAAAGTATAAATCACATCCATAATATTCCAATTAGTTTTATTTTATTTCCGTATTGGTCTGTTGACTGTATGAATAAAAATCAGGACCAATCATTTGTGTTTAATAGTCAGTTAGGGTTATTTAAAAGTCAAATATACGAAATCATCGCCATTTTGGTTCTTTTTTGTCGGGAATCTAGTATATAAGTAGGACATTTCTTTTGATCAGTTGTTTTTGAGATATACAAAAAAGAAATTTTGCTACTAACTAAATTAAACATTAAAAATGTTTTAAAAACGAAATAATTTAGAGTAAAATTGTTATACAGAGTGTTTCGCATAAGGACCGACACAAAGCAGATGCATGTCTCAAAGTATTGCAATATAACCAAACATACCTACAGTGCCTTCATAAATGATTACAAGCCACGTGACCAGGACTGTGATTCTCGAAGAACAACTCGTATGCAAATAGATTTCTTGTCTCTCTCAATTGCCGTACTGCGGAAAAAGATATTTGCATATGAATTGCTCTGCGATTGATTTGAGAATCTCGACCCTGATCACGTGGCTTGTAATCATTTATGAAGGCACTGTATATACAAACTTGTGGACACACAAGCACAGGCGGAGTTACAGGTCCTCTGAATTACTTTAATTTGGTTAACCAAATTTGGTACATGATTTAGGTTTATTATATGTCTTATTTGGCTATAAGTTCAAATAAACTGAAACATGACAATTGACAAGGTGTTCATTGAAGGCGAATCACTCCTAAAATTATACCAAACTTTTTTTCCATTGATCGAATTTAAAAAGAATGTCAATACCCGCGCCGAATTTAATTTAAAACACATTCTCTTGCTAAATTTTAAAAAATTTTAGGTTTTCAAGAAAAACTGCTTTAACTAAAACAAGATTTTAATACTGTTTATTATAGTTCACTTCCAAAATTGCAGAGGGTGACTAATCGCTAGCTTGTAGACAAGTGCGACGGGCAAAGCGTGCGAGGAGCAACATTTCATAGGCGTACTATATTTGAATATACAAAAATGACAAAAATAATTGAATTACAAAGCGTCCATTATTTTTAGAGTAGAAACAGTGATATAACAGTTTTTACCAATTTCGAGGCGTTAGGTTAGATAATAAAAATAATAAGAATTATTTAAAAATTGTTTCAATGTCGAAAATAATAGAGAGTGACTAATTCACAACACAGAGATGAGTACGGAAGATACAGGTGGTATGATTACCTAAGCGTGCCACTTGAGAAGAGTTAAAGCACACAAAATTATCAAAAATAAGTTGACGTCGGCTGAACCTAGCACATTAACAATTTACTTTAAATGTACCACCTGTGTCATCCTCTCTACAAATTAGAATGCCGTCCTTTTGGACGGCGATTGCCACCACCCACTTACACCTACCTGATGCGCACTCCGCAGATATCACACTTAAGCCTTGTATCGGTTCTTATGCGGAACACACTGTATATTTAACCTAAATAATACTTGTAAAAAAACTTTTGTCTGGAGACTACTGGATGTTTTTAGAAAATTATAAACATTATTTCATACATATTTGGCACCGTACCACATATTTCGCTTATGTCTGTAAATTTAAAAAAAAGGCTTAAGTAACAAACTGCCTAAGGCATATCCTATACATTTTAAGTAACTTTTCTTAGTATTTATTTTCGCTTCCTTCTTCCATTTTAGAACATTACAATTCTTCGGAAGATTTTATACGTTTTAGTTTTGCAATTAAATAATAATTATTTTATTTATCATATTTACTCGTAGTAATCTGATAATGAACATTATTTATTAATCTCACGGTTCTGTTTGCAAACCTACACCGCAAATTCCATTACCCACTAACGAATAGTTATTATCTCATGCTACATAATCTGGATTGCCGGCCCCCAACGCTAAATTTAAATTTTAAATCGATCTAACAAATGACTAAAATGAATTTAACGTATGTAGCGAGCGCATAAATAATTACTGTGATGCAGCCAGTGTTGAATCGAAATTTTTTAAGTATATTAAGCATTTCGTTCACTACTACATATTTTTAATTCGTTAACTTTATATCCAGGCTTCTTTTTTCGCCACAATCTGCAAGGCGGCGTGTACTTTTCGTGCTGATCGAAGCTGTCTCGATAATGGCTGTTAAATTTGACAGGATAACATAACCTGTATTCCATAAGTTTTATCTGACAGAACACTCAAAAAGTTGTTCTAACAGAAAGCTGTCTAGTTCAATTAAAAGTGAGGTTAAATGTCAAATTGCTTTTGCAAATCAATTGCTTTTTTTGTCAACTTTTCCTGGCTTATAATATAGAGGGTAGGGGCAGTCAATGAACTTGACCTTGAACCTCTTTTCCAAGATCACCTGAAGATCAACGTGTTTTTAATAGGGTAGTCTATTTTTAACTCAAGAATCGGATGCAGTGTATGTATTGATATAATTTATGATTACAGTTGAGAGATTTTAAAAATTATTCTACGAAAATGATTCGAAGTTGATTTCAGTATCAAGAAGTATAAGGTTTTCTGTCAAAAACACACATTGACCTTCAAATGACCTTGAACGAAGATTGACTTATAAACCTAAGTGTTCAAAAAGTCGATTGATATTTTTGTTAGCCTGTGAGTATGACCTTACTTTTGATCGGTTACAAACTTTATGGGCTTAGACGTGGTGATGATGACTTTAATTATACCGTTTATTAAAAAATGTGCCATTTTCTAGACAGTTTCGTCCGATCAGCAGAATGTATACACTGCCAGATCATATATTTACTAACATACATACCAGCTTATACTAATTGCTTGAGTTTTGGAGATACGTTTTGAATAAGATAGCACAAAGGTTTGAAATTCGATTTTTCATATAATGTTTTTTGTCACTGGATTTTGAAGAGCATTCAGCATGATCCCTGTTATTTGCATGCATAAAATGATTTGGTTTAATATTTTCTGGATAAATATTTTTCTCGGTTTAAATAATACTGAATTCTTTACTTTTGCATTTTATTTAAATGCAATTAAATATTTTAAGTGGTCTACTTAATTAAACACAGTATTTTTAAACATTGTTGTTTTCTCAGTGTAAGTAAGAATAGTTCATCTAAAATTGGTTGAAACTTGAATGACCTACTGGACCCGAAAACAGTGTTGTCACATATAGTTCTGAAATTTCTCTATAATTGGGGAATTTTATTGTTTATTTCGAGTTTGCCCAAGAAGCACAACAATACAACAAATAAAGTTTCATGTTTAGTATATGTTTTGTTTTGTTATTTTATTAATAGTATACAATAAACTAATGAAAAATTGTACTATTAAGAGTAGCATCACTGATGTTTATCATTATTTGACAAAAACATATATATTAACTTATCTTTCTTGTACGCTGCTGTGTTCTGGTTAGGTATATTTGAAATTTGGATACATTAGCGTCAATGTAAGTTATTTAAGGGCATTCAGTCACTTATGGAATAAAATTCATGATTCGTTAACAACTACAAAACTTTGGGAAAAATCCTCGGGCACGTCGATTTTTAATTTTAATTTCGCATTTTTTGATATCACATTTATGTAGACAGGGTGAACCATGTGGACGATATGACGTCATTGATAATTGTTTTAAACGTAACACCCTGTATATTTTACGCCAAAAATATATTAAGTATTTTTTCAATTTTTGAGATGTTACTAAAGGTTACTAGAAAGGTAGCAAGTCGGCAGACGTCAACTTGCCTTTTCTTTAGTACATGCAGCATTCTGGACGCCCTGTTTTACGTGACCACCGCTATACAGCGTGCTCTATGCCGGTTCAAACACTTGGTTAGTGAATAAAATTTATTTTATTTTGCATCTACTGATGTGATATATAAAGTTGCATTTTTTCCCAATATTATGTAGTGTGATGAATCATGAATTCCTGTACAGTAAGAAAAGTGCAAAATATTACGTTCACCTTTGTCACGATTTCAGTTATTTTAGCGCCATCTACCGTTCTAAACTAAATTTATAATAACTCTGTTCCTATTCATTATCTGAAAGAACGAGCACAGTTAAAGAGCCAAATTCCCAGCGGTACAATTAACTGGAAAAATATTTATGCAGTGAACATGCATGTTGTGCGCCATTTGTTGATGTAATCTTATTTATTATATTTTTAACCTCGTCGGTGCATCTTGGAACGACCCTGCCTGCTCGTCAATTGTATGTGTGGATGGACCACGTGTTGCATGCCCTGTTTTAAAAATACGCACGATCTTCGACTGGTTTTCAATGTAGACTAACTAATTCACGGTTAGTGTTACTACGTAAGACGCATTCGTTGACTTTCTACGTTTTCTATAAAAAGGATGGTTGAAGTTTTTGATTTTTGTTTGTTTTTAACTGCAATTAACTTAGCTTTGGCTACTTAAAACAACGGAAGACAACCATGGGTTCTTGATAAGGCTGAAGGTTAATTGACACGTTGCCAAATTTCGTGAAATTCCCAAATCCCCGATATTACATGTTAGTTTACACAGATCTGCAGAATCTAAATATTTAAGTGAAAATTAAATATGTTCGTGGTTAGCGATGTCAGAAATGAAATTACACTTAAATTTCTTAGTAAAAATTAACATATTTAAAAAATCCTCGACAAGATCGAGAAAACATTTTCATATAAAAGAACTGGTTCGAAAAAAATGCTGGAAAAATCAGTGTACGTACCAAAAACCCAACCAAACAGCGCAGAAATCGTACATGACCATTTCTGCTGAATGCTGTGTCTAGATACGGCAACAAGCAGAGAGCGACCCACTGTAAAATGGGTACTATGAAAGCCTTACGATGAGAACTAACAAGCTCGAAACGGGTATATTCTGGGGGCACCGCTGACGAATAACTGTGGCTGTTTGCTATAGCTTTTCAGGTGTAGTTCAATGCTGGTAGAGGTATTAGCCCGCAGAATAGTTGTTTTCTGAAAATGCACTTTTGCAAATGAAATTAGTTGCCCAATTCAGTTTTGCTCTTGGTGGAGTTCTGACATTTTAAGATTAAAAAATTTCAAGAGGAGTATTTTAGAATAGTCGGTCCAAAACTAGCAAATAGCAGTCTTCTGTCAAAAAGTGAGGAAATCTCTTAACTACAGGGTGAACTATAAATAAGTACAACCAATTTACCTACAGGTGTAGTAATTTTCAAATATTTACGGAGATATATATTTTTTTATTTTGAGGACCGCTGACCAGATATAACCTGGCCGAACCTAATAAACCCTATGATCTGCTGAAGGCAAGGTTGCCATATTGCCTATAATTTTTTTTTCAATTCCAAAAATACGTGCATAAGAGGTTACTTACTTGCTGAAAAACTAAGTATTTAAACACTTCACAAGTTAATATCATTGTACACTGTTAGAAAGAGACACAGATTATTTTATGAAGAATAACGAAAAACTATGATTTACACACAACACATTAATGTTAATTTTCCGCCACAATTATTTGCTATGCCGTCCTGTCACATAACCTCAAACAACGTAGGAAGTTGCACATTTATTTTATTCTCCTCTTATTAAATTCATCACATTTAAAAAAGTCAATTACCACATATTTTTTTTATTTTTAACTAATAGTTTTTTCTGTAAAAGATATAGAAATTGAAAATAATTCTCTCCGCACTAAAACGCAGTTGTAAACAGACTTGGCCTTACGTCACGACCCGGTCACGGATTATTAAAGATTCTGTGCAAGGTTGTGCTGTAGGCACAGGTGTCACGGGTCGGGCGGTGGGCGGTAGGCACAATGTCCCGTAGGGGTACCGGTGTAGGGACTGCATAGCAAGGTACAAGTGAAAATAAAATATGTAATATTTATGGTAAGACAATGCCTAATGTATTTTTCAGAACTGTGGTATTGACGTATAAAACGTATTTAAATCGTTTGATTATTTTCACGGGCAGCGTTTTTCTTTTAAGTGTTATGTGTATTTAATCAATATTTTTGGTGAAATATTAAGTAAACTATGGTTCATTATTCAAACAGTATAAAGGTTGCCATGGATTGCAGTGATATGATATCGATAGTATTAAGATAAATCATTTGGAGTGTAGTAAAAATGGATAACGATCAAATTTTGGATAACTGTTTTATATTTTCAAATCAATATTAGACATGCAAACACGGAATTCCAGGAAACAACTACTCTGCGGGCTAATGCCCCGACCAGCATTGAATTACACCTGGAAAACCTATAGCAACAGCTAGAGTCATTCGTCAGAAGCCCACCAGACATATACCGGTTTCGAGCTTATTAGCTCTCATCAGTATGCCATAGGTAAGGTATCCGACGAATAATCCTGGCTGTTTAGTCTGTCTAACCCGACAGAAGGGACCATGAGTACGCGGTGTAGAACTAACTACATCTATCGGTCATTCGCTACTCCATGCCGGACTGAAAATGTCACAGTCACGAAGCGTTCTACATGCAGTAGACACCATTGAAAGCTGTCGACCTTTATCGCGATCGGCGAGAAACGATATTTTGCAAACACGGAATTCCAGGAAACAAAAGGTGTAATTCAATGCTGGTCGGGGCATTAGCCCGCAGAGTAGTTGTTTCCTGGAATTCCGTGTTTGCAAAATATCGTTTCTTGCCGATCGCGATAAAGGTCGACAGCTTTCAATGGTGTCTACTGCATGTAGAACGCTTCGTGTCTGTGACATTTTCAGTCCGGCATGGATTAGCGAATGGGCCGATAGATGTAGTTAGTTCTACACCGCGTAATATTAGACATACTTTATTGGTAGGGTATAGGAATGAATGAAGAAGAGGAAGTGGTCAGAAATATTTTCATGAACACATTTCAATAATTGTTTTACATAATGTAACACTGGCAACACTGGGGAACACACAATACATCCAATCTACAGTACCATGACCCATAAAAACCTTAATAACAGCGTCTGATCAGCGGTCCTCAATAAGCTTTTTATTGAAAAATAACGAAATTTATTTAAAATTTGACATTTATTCCTGATTGTTTTGTAAAAAAGCCTATTATGTGTTCTACACCGTGAACTGTAAAGCTGGATAAAATATTTATATCTATTTAAGGTTCACCTTGTATAACTGTTAACAGAGATATAAACCATCTTCTCCATCGTCTCTTCTTCAATCATATAATTTGACTGTTAAATATAAATAAGTTCCATAAGGATCATTACAATATTTGATTGAAATTGACACAATGCAGGTTGCATAGTCCATTCATGAAGTTTCAAAAGTGTAATCGTCACAGAATGACATAAAAAATAATTTAATTTTACCGATATTTATCTATAATGCTGAATTTAGTTTTATTTTAACCCGCAAGGCAATGGATTTCGCAAAGAAAAGCTGAAACAGCTACGTCATGGAAAAGATCGAAAAATCGTTAAATCCAAGGAAATCCATAGCGACATGGCAACGCCCCCCCGCCGGCAATAACCATTATTCTAATTATTTTTTCAGGCACTATTTCGAGTGCACAGCACACTATAAATAGTCCACTTAAGCTTTATTTTGCTTAAATTCGCCATCGATTAGGCTCATCAGTTAATTTTGGCTCACTGACAAGCATATCTTGACCGCCGCGCGCGTTGCCGCTACTCCCTTGCTAGTTCATAGTGTGCCTTGGACGAGTGATCCCTTCGCGAGCGCGTTTTTCGTTAGGCGTTTGGTTCGTACATGCATTTGCCTGCCCTGGCCGCCGATATATCAATAGGATCGAGGAGTGCCCTGGGGCGCCAACGTCAAAATTGGTTGTTTCGGTGACATAATGTCGGCCCTGGCGGCGGTTTTGGGAGCTACGAAGAGGAGAGAGAGTACGTATGGTTGTCTAATTTTAAGTTTGTTTACTTCGCGGCATAACAATCGCGGTTGGGCGACGTGTTTTTGTATGTGTCGATAAAACAGGTAACACACCGATACGAAGATGTAAAAAAATATATTCCCATTCCCATGTAAACAAACTACCAAGCAGAAGTGAATTTCGTGCAAAACGATGTGTAACAATTTAAGGAACGCGTTCAAATATCAGATATGTTTGTATGTACAATGTACAGAGTATCTCATATACTGTGAGGATAAAAAAAATTAAATAAAATCTGGAACACGTGGTGTTACATGAGATGAGGTAAGGTCAATTTTCAATTGAAATTATTATCTTTGGGATTTGACAGAAACCACAAATAACGTCATCAGTTATATTTTTTCCAGAAACATACCCACACAATTTTGTTCCTGTTAAAAAGCTCTCTTTTTTCTAATAAACTTTTATTAGAGACATTCCGTATTACTTCCCGTTGAAAAGTTATAAGTAGAGACCGTATATCGTTCGCACATGACGTCATTATCAGGGGCGCACTTAGGACACTTAACGTTTGTGGAAGTCAAGCAGATACGTACATTTATTGTCAAATACAGTTAATATCAACGTCTTACCTTGTACTGGTAATATGTATGTTGTCCAATATAGATCATATTAAGTTGTGTAATTTACAAAACACTATACTATTCACTTTTAGTACTGAAATAAAACTGAATAACCAGCAACTGTTGTAAATGTTCAGTTGTTAAGTTGTGACGTTTATCGCTTAAAATCCATTTCAGTTTCGAAAACGTACGTTCAACGTCCACAGAGGTCACTGGGGCATATATAAAATATGTATAATTTTTCATTGATGGCACATTTAGGGTGGGTTGAGCAAAATCTAGTCATTTACCTTCAAAAAGATCTATTATATGGCAGACAGTTAAAAATCCCGGATTGTTCTGCAAAACGGTATTAAGTTTCTTCTTCACACGTTCAGCACTAGATCCAGGTACCTGAGAAATAAACTGTCGCAAGTCTAAAACACTAAGTCGTTGTTAAATTGTTTTTGACGTTCACGGTTTGTCATACAGTGCCTTCATAAATGATTACAATCCATGTGACCAGGACTGTGATTCTCGAAGAACAACTCGTAAGCAAATAGATTTCTTGTCTCCCTCAATTGCCGTAGTGAGGAAAAGGATATTCGCATATGAATTGCTCTGCGATTGATTCGAGAATCTCGACCCTGATCACGTACTATTACATTTTGTTCCGAGCGCATATGTTCCATAATACGTGTTTTATAATTCCACGATATAACTCTTTCACAAATTTTGCACTTTAATTCTGTCCCGTCAAGTTCTAAATCTGGATAATATTTAATCTATTTGTCCACTATAGAACGCATGGGAGGCCGACGGAACATATTCAAGCACCGAAACAGACAAATCAACAAGAAACTAACATTATTTGCTAATAACGCGATATCGTCCCTACAAAGATGAAGCGACTGCGACCTTGACACATGCGGGTAAATAAATAGGATGATGTTCCTCAACGCTCGCCATTATTTTGAAGATGATATTTGTTGTTAATTAGGAATATTTAAATATTACGATTTTCAACCGACGGACCTGAGTACGGACCTGAGATGTGCAAACGACATACTATCTTTAGTTATAAGCAATATTGCCCTGGCCTAAAGACTCTCGAAAGAAATACCACCTAAAATCACATTAGCGGTGGAAAATCAAGTAGTCGTTGGAAAATAATTGAATGTTACTGTGTTGGTACTAGTGGTACTAGTTTTCTTGCATACTTTTACTCACCATTTTCAACTTCGGCAATTTTGTAGGGAGTCAGAAAAACTGTAAATATTACTTCATTGTAACTAATTTCTACCTTGTCTCGTTCCAATGGATGATTTGACTCCATTTCCGGCACTTTCATTCGAATTTGAAACGTATATTTACATCACACTTAAATCAGGTTATGTTTTGATTGTAAACAAACCAAAAATTAGAACCGCTCCAATGTGAGTGGTTCTAAAATTGACAGACTGAATTGTTGTCTTGACGTCATGAACTTCCAATAGAATGCGGTTGGTATCAGTTTGGTTGACCTTCAAGTAAACCGATGCTGAATAAAATTCGCCTAAAGTGGGGATTTTCAATGGACCAGCCACAGCCTTCTTCATCTACTCATCTTAGATAAAGAAGGCTGTGGACCAGCACTGTTCGTTGCGCCTGTTTGGCAAACCATTACTGACAAAGCGACTTTCGTCCGTTTCAAGGACGTGCCGAAAAAGGTTCTGATCAAAAGTTTCTACTTTACTACAATTTGAGCTATAAAATCAAGTCTGTTTTCAATGTAACGATCAGGCAAATACTCCAAATTGCGATTTTTGTAGTCATGATATCCGTTGGTCTTTAAAATTCGTTGAACGGTATTTTTATCCAAATCCAATTCCCGGCTAGTAACAGTCTAGCTGTATTAACATTGTTTCTTACCCTTCGGTCAATTATTTGATTTTTCCGAACAGAAAATGCATCTTGATTTCGTCGCAAGCTCGCCTCCAATCTTGTAAAGATTCTATAATCAAGAATGGGGCGCTCTGGATACCTTTCTCGATATAACTCTACAGCTCTTCTTGAATTTTTTTGTAACTCGCCGTAAATAACAACAAGTATTTTGTCACATTTATGCAGTTTAAACAACGAACATTCTTCCACCGCTGTGATTTTTAGGTGGTATTTCTCTTGATACTCTTTAGAGAGAGCTTTTAACACGAAAAAAAATTGTGTGTTTCTGGAATAAAATTAATTGATGACGTCATTAGTCGTTTCTGTCAAATCCCAAAGGTAGTACTTTCGATTGAAAATGGAGCTTATTTCATCCCATTTAACACCACGTGTCTAAATTTTATTTAAATTTTTTTGTACCTTCACAAATCTTTCGATGCCTGTAACAGAAATATTAGTGTTCCATAAGAGAAGTACCACATAAATTTTGATAATTTAAAATAAAAATCGATCTGTTTTTTTCCAAAGACATCCTACCAACCGTTTACCAGTTTAAAATTACTTGTTACAAGACAGATCTTTGTAACCATGACTTTAATATTTTTATAATAACCCTAGTAATAATAATTGCAAGAAGAAGAGGATATACAGGGTGTACAAAGAATGTAAAATATTTCAGGAGATAATAGCATGGACCAAAATAAGCAGAAAAGTCTTAATAAACATGGGTCCGCAAAGTAACGGTTGCGGAGATATGGACCACTATTCGTTTTTCAAACATTTTATTTTATTAGGAATAAACCGACAAAGGAAGCTTTTAACAAACAAAAAACAAAGTTACAGAAGATGTTCAAAGTGCCCTCCGTTCATTTCCAAGCAGGTACGACATCTTCGTCTCAACGATATTCGAACTCTTTCGAAAACACCCTCCTTGGTTTGGATTTCTTGACACTTTTGATTAATCCGTCGCTGCGGCTTTTCCAGGCTATTTACAGGAGTACCATACACTAATGTCTTCAAATATCCCCAAACAAAGAAATCTAGAGGGTTCAGATCAGGCGATCTTGGAGGCCATAAAACAGGCCCTTCCTACCCATCTATGTGGAAAAGTTTGGTGTAAATGCTCTCTAACGGCCATCGAAAAATGAGCTGGAACACCATTATGCTGGAACCACATTTGTTGCCTCTAATTCAAAGGAATGTCTTCCAAAAACTCATACAGTGTGTTCTGCAGAAAGTTGAGGTAAGCAGCGCCTGTTAATCGGTTTGGTAAAACAACAGGACCTAGAAACCTGTCACCTGCAATACCCATCCAAATGTTTAATGAAAAACGTGCCTGATGTCCAGATTCTATTAGAGCATGAGGATTTTCGTCGGCCCAAATATGCGTATTGTGAAAATTAAACACTCCATTTCTTGTGAACCCGGCCTCATCAGTAAAAAGAATGTTTGCAAGAAAACGAGGGTGTTCAGCATCATGACGTAGAAGCCAGCGGCAAAAAACCAAATGTGCTTCATGATTATTTATTGGATTTAAAGCCTGTACTCGTTGCACATGGTATGGATAAAGCAGTTGCTCGTGAAGGATTCTCCAAACAAGAGGACCACTAATTCCTACCTCGGCTGATATTCTCCGCACACTCGTACCTGGATTCTGCTCTACCAGTGCTAGAATTTCTTCTTCTGCTCTAGGAGTGGATACCGACCTTGGTCTTCCAGATAAATGGCACTGTTTGCTCAAGGAACCGGTATCACGCAATCTTTGGTGAATTCTTCCAAACATGCGTTGTGAAGGAATCTGGCGATTTGGATAAGCGTCAACATAAAGACGTCGCGCTTCGGTGGCGTTCCCATTAGCACGACCATACATGAAATGCATGTCTGTTAATTCTGCGTTAGAGTAACCAGCCATAGCGAAAGAAAACTTGTGCACTGAGAACAACTGTCAAATACGTACTGTTTATTTCACTAAACATCAACCAACTATTATAAGAAAATACACAACGTTTTTGCAAAATAAAAAAAGTGGCTAAAAAACATAAAACATTCCATATCTTCGCAACCGTTACTTTGCGGACCCATGTTTATTGAGACTTTTCTGCTTATTTTGGTTCATACTATTACCTCCTTAAATATTTTACACTCTTTTTTTAACACCCTGTATAATTCGAGTGCTGCGACATCTGCATTAAAGTATTAAAGATCTCTGATGATATGCAAAAGATTACATAATTGTAATTATTAAGAAAAAAACATTTTTCAACTTTGTTTATTGGTTACTATTCCTGTCAAGACAGATCACGATCATAAATACGTTCGTCATAAAATAAAACTGATAGAAAGCAACATCATACGTTGCAGTAGTATAAGTGAACTTCAAGACGTTTAAAGTTTTCTATTCGGCTCGTGCAAAGTTACCATTATAAACTTCTATTTGATATAATTGTTATATATCCGTCTGGCGAGCCGAGGTTCAGCGCAATTTCAAAGGACAGAGAAATGAAGAAAAGTAAATATCGTCGCTCGTGAGCCGTAATTTATTAGTTCTAAAGTTTCATCCGACTCATTTTTCGTCGGATCATTAAAATCTAATATTTAACGTTTAACTTTAGGAATCATTTAGAGTTTAAGTACGTCGTCTGTGCAAATCCTTATCATTTTACCACTTAATTGGTGTATTATTATGGAATCATAATTGGAATAAGAGCCCAGTGTATTTAAGGCTAATGAATTACGTTGCATTAATTTAAAAATACTCCTACGGGTTCCCCTCAACTATTTCTCTACTCACACCATCGCTAATTAACTTTTGCTAATTTTATTAATCACTGTATTACATTTACAAATTACAGGAATACCAACACATCCAATTATTAATCTTACCTGATCAACACTAATTGTTAAATTAAATTCCAATACTGCTTAAATAGCAACAATCGAAACGTCGGGAATGTCTCTAATTTTGTGTACAGTTCCAAGGTGTAGACTCGATTCATCCCGTTGCATGTCGAAGATACGTCATAATTAATCTACCTCATAGGATAAAACTAATGCAAACTGCGTTAAGTATTTATCTGTAACTTTCACTTATACAGGATAAGTCAGTCATAATGACATTAATTTTAACCACGTATTCGGGAGGCCTTTAAGGCAGAATATCGAAAAAAATATCTACAACAACCATTTCAAGGCGATTGAAGGTATCCCAAAGCAAGGTCTGCAGAATATTATGAGAAAATTCACTGAACCCGCATCATTTTCAGAAAGTTCAAGCTTTAGAACCTGCTGATTTCTCCAGTCGTCTTGGAATTTGCAATTGGCATCAAAATCAAATTGCGGCTGACCCTAATTTTATTAATAAAATGCTATGGACGAATGAGTGCAGTTTTACTCGAACTGGCATTTTAAACAGGTTAGTACCATACTACTTAGAAAACAATAAATTTCTAGCCTAAATGTACGTAACTACAAACTGAATAATTAATTGTACTTACGAGTAATACTAAAAATTCATATTTATTTGTAAAAGTAGTGAAAACGTAATATCAAAATTATTAATCTGTAATAACCTAACATTCGAAAACATTTATTTATTACCTACATTTGTTTTTATTAACAAATAAATCAATATTTAAGGAAAATTCATTCATGTATCTAGATTTAAAAAAATAGTTTTACTCCTTGTCGTTAAATAACAGTACAAAAACTAGGTAACTAGGTTATTGACCTAATAATACGGTAGGTCAAGATTCACTCTCGATAACTTTTTTGAGCATCAGATCAGAGGCGTGCCATTTCGGTCTTGGACAGTTTTCTGTCGACAACACGATGGTTTTTTATTACTTAGTATTTAAACACGAAACACTTTTCAGCTTCTCTTAATAATTTACCCATTGGGTATAGGTTTTTTATGTAATGTACGTAAATGGTTTATTACTCGGTTTATTATTAGATACGTTGGAGTTTTGTGATTTCAATGTAACTAAGCTAATTTCTTTGCAGTCATAACAGCTACATTTGCTCAGAGGAACACGCTACTTGTCGGTTTAGTTTCAGAGGCGATTTATTGTCAACGTATAGGCATCGTTTGATTGGACCGTATTTTCTACCGGAAAACCTGAGTGGACCGCGTTACTTGCAATTTTTAATAGAATTATTTGATTATTATTATTTGATTTCATTGGATATTAACATTTTAAATTATTATTGGCTGAAGTTGAACTGAACAAGAAAAAATTATATTCTAAAATAGTCAGTACAACCGTTTATTTGTGAACTAGAAAATATTTCAACTTGGCAACATTGCATCAGGTCGACATCGAGTTGAACTGTGAGCTGTAAACGACCAAGGCTGTGAGCGGTCAGTGACAGTCTGAAAAAGGTGTTTAAATAATGATTTGGAAATATTTTTTTTCGGCGTAAATATGCATTTAGATTTTTTTTAATCGCGTATTCGCATTATACTCATTATTCCCTACCTCCTCTTAAAATTAATGACATTATGACTAACTCACCCTGTATATTTCTTAAATACTCCCACAAAAAAACAACAACAATTGGATCCGTACGTTAGCACTACGCCTATCAGTTCAGTTTTGTTGAATTCATGTCATTTTAATAAGCATTAAACTAAAACCACATTCGGAGTGGGACAACTAAGATGTCTTCCAGAAATCCAGGAAAATTATTGTGAAGGATAGAAGGATACAGCATAAGACTCATTTGTTTTTTGGATAAGCTGTAAATCACTGTATATTCCCTTAATTATTTTCTGTAGCACCTTGTACCTATATCCTGCAACAGCACAGGCATAACTAACCGTGACTCCGAGCGTAATTTTTCCCTGTCTCACGCATGAGTTATAATAACGCAACTTTTTCTTGGTTTTAAAGGTTCCCCAGTAATATGTCTGTACTCTAAAAGTCGAGGTGCGGCCGAGATAAGCATAACTCAGTCACGCCACCCCATCCACAGAAACGACAATATTTTATACTTACCCAGTTATTATGACTTTTATTTCGGGCTATCCAATATAAACTGCTCCACAAAGAAGTTCACAAATATCGAGTTCTTTTAAAGGTTGACGTTTTTTGTCTTCCAAATGGTTCTAGATAATAAATAAAGTGTTTACTTTCTTATCAGAGTGGTTTTTTGCTCATCATTGAGTGATTTTTTCAGTTTTCGACTAGTTTTTATCTTTGGTATTTTTAAAAATTTTGGATCAGTCGTTGTTTCGAGTTTATATAGCCATCTCTTATTCAAGACTTAAAAATTTTGTTTTGCAAAAATGCCTAGACATAAACTGAGTGCAGCTGAAGCCAATAGAGCCATTGGAATGATCGAAGCGGGACGCTAACTTTTTTCAGGTCAGTGAAAGCGTGATTTCAAGGCTTGTGCATCGATATAGAGAAACAGGAAATGTCATTGAAAGACCGAGGAGTGGACGCCCAAGATCTGCTACCCCTGCACAAGACCGGTTTCTAACAGTATCCACCCGTAGATAACCTCTGATTACTTGTCGGAGTATGCAACACCGACTTTTAAACGCTTCTGTTGTTGCAGTTTCAATTGAAACAGTTCGTAGAAGACTGCGACATGTGAATCTACGTTCACGACGACTTTTGAGAAGGGTTCCACTGACACAAAATTATATGCGACGTCGGTTCCAATGGGCTAACGAACACTTGAATTGGAATGATCAATGTAGGTCTGTATTGTTCACAGATGAGTTGAGATATGGACGGGTTTCGGATAGTTGGCGTGTTCTGGACCCTTCCTTTGGTACCCAGAAATCGTAGAACCATCCAGGTGGTTCATCCATTCAGAGGTAGTACAGTTGCTGTTTGGGGGGCATTTGTTGTAATGGGCGTACAGAGTTGTTGGTGCTTGATGGAAACGTGAATGCACAGATCTACGTCGACCAAGTCATCAACAATGTCATCCCTTTATTTCGTGCTGCACTTGGGCCAATTTTTTTAATTCTCGACGATAATGCGTGACCTCATCGTGCGAGAATTGTTGTCGATGCCCTGGAATTTCATGGTATTCCGCACTTGGCACTGCCGCCTGCATGGGACCAACTACAAAGAGCCTTAGATTTGCATCAACCACCTCCACATACCCTTCAGGAACTCAGAGGGGTTTTACCACGCCTGTGGCGAGAAATTGATCAAAGCTACTTCAACAACCTGATAGACAGTATGCAAAGGCGTTGCCAAGCAGTAATACTCAAGGGCGTACCCAGGATCAAAACTAGGGGGGGGGGCAAGCCATGGTCGTTCAGGTTGTAACATATTCTCGCGGAAAAGGTGAATGAAACCAAAATTTTAAGAAAATTATGTATAATTATAGCAGTGCTATATCAAACTAAATTATTACAATTATTTGCTTGAAAAAAAAAAAAATTCTAGTTACATGTCTTATACTAGTATAATTTTTCTTGGATTTGTACAAAACTTGTTCAAAACTCTCGTTTCAATCTAGTCCTGATTTTCCTTGAAGAATTTCCGATGGACGCTCATCAAACACAACCCAGTCAATCTGTCTTCTCCCATTGTACTGCTCAGCCAGGTCTTTACCCTTCGAAGGGTACTGAAAGATCGTTCAACAGTAGCCGTAGTTGATGGGAAAGCACTTAAAATGAGGAGTGCATGCCTTGTTGCAGGGAAAAAAATATTAGCCTCCTCCAAAAGTGCAGCCACTTCAATATCCTTTAATTTGTCTTCTGCTAAATCCTTCTTTTTCCACAGATTATACCACAAATCTAATTCTGCAGAGATATCACCCAACCCATAAAACTCCATGAAAAATTTGGCATTTTTCTCCAAATCTTTTGAAGTCATTTTTAGCATGTATGAAGGATGAAGATGGGATAAGGCAAAAGCAGGTGTATTTTCGTGTGAGAATCTAACATTCAATGATAAAGTTAAAGAGTCAAGATAAGGGATGGTCAACGACCGTCTCCAATATTCCTTTCTCCGCGATATCATGTGATTTTTTAAGTAATTCATCAGACACATGTTCAATTTCTTGTCGATCCTTCTTGACGACATCAAGGTTTGCACCAATATGTTTCCTCACCATAATCAAATCCATATTTTTACTTTGTAGAACGTTCACAACGGGTTCCAAAATCGCAGAGTACTTTGCAATCATGACTAAACCTACGATGAAAATTGGTTTAGTAACTGCACAGTGCAACTGATAGGCAAATTTTCTTGTAGCATAGTTTCCTTCGACCGAGAGATGTTCTAGCACATTGACGATTTCATGGAGGCTGCCTGAAAACTTTCTAATGCTCTTGAATTTCTCAGACCATCTGATCTCACTGAGCCTTGATAAATTAGGAGCCGACTCACGAAAGAAGGATATTGTATCCTTAACTGTTGCAATCAGTCTTTCTCGAATCCCACTAACTGGCTGACAGATTCCGCTACCAGTCGCTAGATGGCTCTAGATCAGTGTGAAGTTTTTCGAGATGTACGGTAATTATCCTATTTGTTCAGTAGTAGTTTAAGTATTTTTTGGTTATTAAAACAGTTATTTCAAGAATTTTACAAGGATTTATTTTTTTGCCTCTAGACTTCCAGGGGGGGGGGGCAGCTGCCCCCCCTGCCCCTCGCTGGGTACGCCCATGGTAATACTCATAATTTTTTTTGTAATTGTTCTAAGAATTCGAATTTTGTATTGGAATCACCAAAAATAATACTTTGCAAAAAACTGAAAATGATTTCGAAGGAGGAACAAAAAAGCCACTCGTATAAAAGAGTAAACATTCAAGATAGCGTATCAAAAATAATTTTGAAGAAAAGTTGCCAACCTTTAAGAGAAACTCAAGATTTATGAACTTCCTTAATTTTGGTGGAGCAGTTTATTGTCCAGTTCCACTTCTGAAAGTTAAATCTGCAACCAGTCGATCTGGTGTCAGATTTACCGAGAAACCGTCTTTTGAACACGCCAAATCAAATAACTAATGCGCTTAATGACCAGGCTGATTTATTTTAACGAATAAATGATAATAAATCGTATATCAAGAAACCTCGTATCTTTCTCGATGTCTGTTTTCCTCGCGTGATCCGTCGTATACAAATTAAATCGTGTTTTCTTATATGGGTTTTATCAAATTCCCGTGAGATAGTTTTATTAAAAAGAATTAGCTTTGCATTTTAAACGCGTTTCAAGGCTGTTAAGGAAATTGTAGGTCGGCTGGCATGCGAAGTTATCTAGCACGAATCACGAATAAGTCGGTTCGATAATGGTGAAAAGTTTCAATGAACACATTCATAATGGATGTGGCTCTCCCGACCTTGGAATTAACACACTCAGAGAAATGCTTTAGTTGATGTTCAGACAACGCTGTGCAATAACATTTGTAGCATATTGTGAGAAAATTAGAAAAAACATTTTACTATTAGAATACATTTTTCTTCATTCTTCGAAATAATATTGGTATGATCTAGTTGTTTTACCATGGGCGTATCTATGATTTTATCTTGGAGGTAAAGTTGTAAAGACTTATAACATCAACAGACTAAAGAACTAAACATAAATAAAGACTTGTTAAATAAAAGAAGTTAATATCCAATATCAATAATAAAATATAAATTAAAAATGTATGCATTGCAGCAGTATTATAAAAATAAAAGATAATGGAAATTAAATTAATTTTTCTATTTGTTTTTCTTGCATATCAATAATTTAAATGTCTATGTATATGTAGAAGAGCAAGGACTTTTTATGAACAGAATAGAGAAAGAGAAAGTTTTCGCCGAGGACGAAAGCATATTTAAAATATTGTATTTTTCTAGATCAGATCTACATATTTTCAGCATTCATATATGCAGCAACATCGAGCAAAATTGCAGAATTTAGGCTTAAGGGTATAATGTTCGGCCAAACAGTGTAGCTTTTATCAGCAGTGGCGGCCCGTGGGTTTTTCAAAGGGTGGGCACAAAAAATAAATTTAGATTTATTTAAATGTATTGCAAGAACAGAATGTAATTCTGCAGAAAAGTTAATTAAACCTATATACATGCCTGGATTTTTGAACGAAGTCTTCTCATCATGACCTCGTAAGGCTAATTCGAAGGCTCCACAAAAAACTTTATACACATTATTAAACGACGCAAAATGTGACGATTTTTTCCACCTGTTTATTATGTTCTAACCGAGGTCCTAACTTATAGCGCAAATACGCACTATACTCGCGACAAGAATTCAGACGACTTACGTCATATGAACAAATGAATAATTCATTATATTTTTATCAAAATATTTAAGAAACTGCAACTGATAGTTATAAAACTACATACTCGACTAAAAGTTTGCATTATATATTGCACTAAATTACAAAAAATGACTGTTTATAACGCGACCAAATATCGAAAATTACGTTGACAATAAAAACAAATGTGTAACGTCAGCCGTGACGTAGACGTCTGAATTCTTGACGCGAGTATATCTAATTGTTCACGTATGTCAGTTTTTCCTAAAACACTAAAGTCCATATATGCTTTTAAATGAGTCACAGAATTTTCATGTTTTTTGCCCCTATGCGCTATGTGCTTTAAATCGTCAAGTCCGTATTTGGTCCACGCTGTAACATATGAAACAAACAAAACTTAACAATTTATTTGTCACAGAACAACCATATTTCTCGTATATGTTTCTATTAAAAACTCTATTATATGTTCTAGCTTTACTTGTAGATTCGTAATTAATATATAAATCAGTAGGCCTACCTTTCCTTTAATTAAATATTTTTGATCAAATGGCACTGGATCAGATACTGAACAGAATTTATTTCTGGTTCCAGATCCATTTCTTTTAATAAGTATGTACAAATACACAGAATCACTTTAAAATTATATCTATAATGAGAAATCGCCTTTAAAACCAGCAAAGTTAAAACACAAATTTGTTTACACAACTATTCTGCAAGCGAAATATATTTGTATATACAAGTACGTACTAAACAAAGCAAGCGACTACTGAGAACTGAAAACTGAATGCCGGAGGGAGACGGAGTGATGGAGATTGGAGACAGTGGAGACTAGTGGAGAAGGGACAGAGACACGTATTTCAGTGCCCTTTGTCGGCTTTAAATCGGCGAATTTCATTTACTCCGAGGAGTCCCGAACGTCGGAAAATGAGCCACGTTTGGAGACAATTCTTGGGTTCCCAGGAAATAAAGTTTGATATGGTTCGGCGCGTGGATGGTTGACGGGAAATAAGTTTTGAGTAGTTTTTCGCAACCGATAATAGAATTACAAAAAAATATATAAATCTATAATAGCATCATATATTTCTTCGTGACATGTACAGTGAAGGGTGGGCACGTGCCCTTGTGCCCCTTAGCACCAGCCGCCACTGTTTATCAGGCTCCTCCCATCAGCACCTTCAACGGCAAATTTAACTTTGTGCCCCTGTAAGTTAGGCAATTGTATGCAGAAATTTAGCAAAACATATCTTCTTGGCGGACAGATTTCATGAATATAAATGCAAAAAATTGAAATCTGAGGCAATTGTCTGTTATACTTGAAGACTTGATTTACTAGCCTACAGCTTTCTTTTTTTATAATAGTGCCTAACACGTCTCACCGCAGTCCTAAATGTGGGCAATATTGCGACCGAAATATTGTTCAGATCTATTTTTTTTTTTTTGAAAATATGGCTCTGCTGTCTAGTAAAATAGACTTTTATTAGTTGATTAAAACTTGCTCCATCTTAATACGAATTTCCATTGAGGAGAAATATGAAAGCGCGTGGCCGTCTAAAAACGGCTTTGTAAAATTGCGAACATTACAGCCTTAAAGTCACATTAGTAAACGGTAAATATTACTTATAGAAATATTACGTATTACACAATTTAATATTGTTTGCATGCGATTATCAAGTAATTCAAATTACAAATATTTCACCCCTGTTTTATTACATGGAAAATTATAAAGTAATGTATTTCATTTCAGTAAGCTTCTTGGGGGGGTAATTACCCCCATTAACCCCCCCCCCCCATGGATACGCCCCTGTGTTTTACTTATCGGTCTTTAGTTCTGTATTCCTAAATCCACAACACCTAATTGGTACATTTATTTAACTTACTAACTGAATTTATTAAGAAGCTTCTTTAGGTATCTTAAACCTAGTTCCAAAATAACTCCGTAATAATGATACGATTTTGATCCGGCTTGCAGTTTTCTTATAAAATAATGCCCTAAATCATATTTTTTATACGAGTAAACTAGGGTTTAAAACGTGAAGAGAACAAAATAAATGGACATCCTAGAAGCGGCAAATTATTTTATTAATTTATATACACTTTGTTTCTGAAAATAATTGAAAACTTTGTAAATTTGGAACTAAGAAAGTGCATTTTAAGTTAAAGCCTGCTAAAGAAGCCGCTTACGTTCAAATAATATCAGGCCATGAGATACGATAGCATTTGATTCCACCCTTGATCAAAACGGTCGATTATCGGCTATTCTCCGTTTATTAGCAAGCACGGTACTTGACTATGCAGGGTGTGATTCAGTCGTAGTGTCAATAATTTTAACCACGTATTCGGAAGGCCTAATAAACATAGAAAATCGGGAAAATGATTTAATCACCTTTCAAAAGATAAACAAATCAACCTATAACAGTCGGCAAAACGGCGCTGCAAATTTTCTAGTACTTAACGTGTTCGAGTATTGAAACACAACAGTGTTGCCATTCAGGACCACGTAAACAAAACAACATGTTCATTAAAGTTCCATACTGTATGTATTGAACTCTAACACTGCATTTCCTATAGTTTTTGTAGTGCCTTGTTTCATATATTTAAGATATTCATTAAGAATTTTGTCAGATTCTGACGAAAAATTCACTAATCTGAGAAAAATACCCATTTTTTCAGATTCATCATGCCTTCGTAGTGCAAGTTCCAAAACCCCGTAAAATTTTATATAATAAATGATTGTGGATAAAACGTAACTATTTTTTGTCACCTTTTCGTTATGTTTTTGAAAGCGGAATCAAATTGAGCGTGTACGTTGCTATTCCCAAATAATGTAAATCATTTTGATTATGAATATGAATCAGAATAAAATCCTTTACCCTCGTTTCTCTCCAGGCTTTCTCGTCATGATCAGTAAGTACCGAATAACACACACGGAAAACAACAATAAGCATTTTTCTCGGAACAGCCACAAATCCAATTGTTTCTGTTAGAAATTTTTGTGGAATTTAGGTTCACTCAACTATTTAGGTACACTACATACATTACATTACAAAGATTGTAACTGATGGCAGAAGGGAGAAAAAAGAGGAAAAAATTTGAACTACCAACTTTTTAAAAAATGCGAATTTAAATTGTTTGTTTCTGTTATTATTTAGCGGTTCTATAGCTGTGCAGCGTTGGTTATTACATAGGCATTGAAAACAAAGTTATTCCTAAATACGGTAGGTCAAGATTCACTGTTGCATTACTATCGCTGTATATTTCTCGGACTGTTTTTTGTTGACAATACAGTTTTTAGTATTACTGTCAGTATTTAAATACGAAAAACTAATCAACCTCTTAAAAATGTACCTACTATTAGTTTTTATCTCACTGGTTTATTATTTGGTCCGTAGGGTTTTTGTTTCTTCATTATTAAATATTTTTTAACCTAAAACTTAATATGTTGATTGCATACTTTTAAAAAATAATTTATAGCTTTCATTAGGTACATATTTTAACATTACCGTAAGTACTAGGAAAATATTTAAATTTGGCAACGCAGCGTCAGGTCGACATCGAGTAGAACGGCCGTCAGGGGCTAATAGGGGGTTAAATAATGGTTTGAAAATATTTTTTTCGGCGGTTAATTTTTTTTAATGACGTATTCGTATTATACTCATTTTTCCCTATCTTCTCTTAAAATTAATGACGTTGTGACTGAATCACTCTGTATAATTCTAAATGCCTTGTTTTCTAGAATCCCTACGTGTCGGTCCATCGATCGAAATGATTATTTTACACAAGATATTAATTAATAAATACAAAGCAAGTAGATTTCATCTCAAATAACCAGAAATACCAAATTGTATTATTAATTTAGTGCTGGACCCTGGGCCGATGGATTTATTTAGTTGTACTACCCCTTGATTATTTTCCTCACGTAGTCTACACGTTTTACTAACAGCCTTTTGGATATCGTGGCTGGGGCAAGAAATTTCTTATCAGTATTCATAGTCGTGCCCCGAGACCAAATTGAATGTACCAGATGGCATGAAAACAATGCATAATGCACCGAAACGTCCACTTGCATAAATTGCACTGAGATTAGTGGGCGCTGAAATGATCCGCCGAGTTTGAAATTTCGCTGAAAAGGTGATTTATCGTGTCTGTGAGCTCATATAATCTGAGACGGGTTTAGGAATAGCTCATACACAGGTTAAGAAACTGGAAAAGTTCTCTCGTCTACAATAAAAGATAATTCATATATTTTTTTTTAGTTTAAATGGGTGTTTTACCATACTTTGGTCAGGTGATTTCCGGGCTGGTTGCCACGTCGTCGGTTTAGAGCTCTTGACGTTTCGAGAGACATATCGCTCTCTTCTTCAGAAATTACTTTGAAACTGGATATCTACTGGTCGTCGCACTATTTATATCAGGGGTGGTCACTGATCCATGATGTTCCGGTGGGGTGGTCACTGATCCATGATGTTCCGGTGGATTGCTTTCACGGATGAGTCGTTTCCAAATACTGGGCAGATCCACGCCACCGTCCCTGTTGAAATTGTTCGGATTGAATGAATCTGCCCGGTATTTGGAAACGACTCATCCGTGAAAGCAATCCACCGGAACATCATGGGTCAGTGACCACCCCTGATATAAATAGTGCGACGACCAGTAGATCTCCAGTTTCAGAGTAACTTCTGAAGAAGAGAGCGATATGTCTCTCGAAACGTCAAGAGTTCTAAACCGACGACGTGGCAACCAGCCCGGAAATCAACTGACCATTAACGGCAACCACGGAAGCCTACAAACTTACCATACTTTGGAAAAAATTAAGATTAATTGAATAAACCATTGCGCCAAACGGATCAGTCAAGGGTTATTGTAGTTTATTATATATATTGTATAGAAAATGTAAAATAACATCCAATAACAGTAGTATTTCTTTTTCTAAAATGAACTGGGTAAACATATATGGTTAGATTGGGTTTGGTTAGGTATCTAAAATGTAAAGTCATTTTTCCACGAATCCTTACGATCTTAGATTCCAAAATCTTATGAACTGAACTCTTAGCCCTTTGGATTATTAAAAAGAAATATTTAACATTCATAATCTACGATATTTATCCAATTTACTATCCCCTTTCTCTACCGAATGCATCAATGAAAGCGAGAATGTCGGTGCCTCCGCGCTTTTACTGTTGTGTATCTAAACATTTCTTAACATAGCAGGCCCTGGGACACCGCCGCAGTCACCAAGAGCTCCCGCAGCCGCTGGTTCGCCCTCTAGTTCCGTGGCCGCTCCAAATCCCAAGCCCAACGCCCTTAATTTGGGCCAGGCTTTATTACAGAGCGTTCAAGGTTAGCCTCAATGCGTTTGCAGTTGTCACTAACAACACTAACATTACGTGTTCATGTCATTATGACTAACCCGAGTGTCTAACAGTTTAAAACGTGTGCCATAATAATTTGCAAACTGTCGAAATGCCTCAGGGATGATCCAAGTACGGGTAGCACTTTACGTCGACGGAGGATTAGACGCTTCCATTAAGCGAATGATTATAACATAGAATGATCAGGATCAGAACAAGTTGTTTTTTTAAGTTATAAATATTGCGTCATACATATTGAGTATCTTGTATAAAATAATTGATTTTATTTTCACTTAAGGAATCTGTGGTCACATATTTTGTAGATAATCACTAAAAATAATTGAATTATTTGCGAAAAGTCTCCAGTTTCATTTTTGAGGCGTACTGTATATGAGGTAATTCCGTGAGTATATTTATACGAGTTTATTGTATAAAAAAATCCATGGTTTTCACTTTCGGTTTACAGAGGTATTTTCGTGCACGATACTTGCATATGGATCACAAGGCGTTTTTTTCTGTGTCTGAACAAACTAACTGAATGTGTTTTTTTGCTTTGCTTGCTGCATGCTTTTGTGCACACTCTCTAGATATGGATCCCAGGCACTTTCACGATGTTGAAAAATGGGTACAGGCAACCTTAAAATGCGAAATATTACCGAAAATGGAGTCAGGTTTGTTTTTTAATTTTTTCACTTTCAAATTTTTTTATTTGTACAAGTTTCTGATATCTTTCTGAATTATTTCACTTACGTCTCTCTCACCTTTGTAACTTACAGTCTTGAACAGTAATTTGATTTCACACACTTACTTTTTAATACAGGGTGATTTCTTTTTGTCAACATGTTTTAATCTGAAAAAAATATATATGTCAAATAGATACGGTCCATTTTCTATATAGTCGAGAGCAAATGATGAAAATATCACCCTGTAGATTATTTCTTAATATATATTTTTAATTCTTTTATTTTTTTATAAAAAAATCTTTTACGCTTTACTTTCTAGAAAAAAAAACTATAACCAGTTCTATAGGTGAGCTTTCCATTATATTGACTTTGTTAAAAAGCAAAATTGGAATGTATAATTTCAAAATTATAAAAAGTGAATACTTTGCATAGATTTCTGGGTAATATTTTAAATAAAGCTTTCTCCGGTTACAACCTAATAAGATAATCGTCTACTTTCTAATAGTACTACACTAAATGTGTTTTATAATGTTAAATGATGTTGATTTGCATGATTAGAGTAATTAGTTTTTTTTTTAATTTAGATGATTCTGTGGCATATCAGCGCCTTGAATCTTGTGAAATTGATCTAGATGATGACGGTAAGATTAGAAAAACCCTTCCAAAAAGCTAGATTCGTACAGGCTCATAGGTAGAATACACAAGGTGCCCCCGTTTTTTCGTTCTTAACTTTGGGAAAAGATAAAGCATGAAAAAATAATAAAGGTCTTCCCTACATCATTTTTTTCTATGATACTCCATTTTCCTGTTTTTATTTTTTCATGCTGTATCATATCCCAAAGTTAAGAACGAAGGATCGGGTAGATCCTGTATTTGAAAAAGTATTTGTATAAAAGAACAAAAAATCTATTTGAAACTAAGGTTCTCTCTGGATTAAATTTTCCATTAATTCTATTCTATAAAATGTTCATTTTCTAAAACTTGAATGTCCCTGATTGAAATCAAGATATCTGACAAACCATTTCAGCCATCCACGTAGATATTTCATAAAAATATCGGCTTTAAAAAATATCAATCCGTTCTTACTGCTGCAAATTTTATTTCTTCCCTATGTAACTCTTCTGATATCTGTATCACAATATTTCCCAGAAGTTACTTATTCTCTACTTTCAAAACGAATTACATATGTATATCTTCGGATAATCTAAATGTTTCTTTATGTGTGTTTATCCATTTTCCATTTGTTGAGGTTCCAAATGTTCCCATTAAAATGTGTGTAGATCATAAAATGGTTTGCTGTAAAGTAGTTATTATTTGTAGTTTAGTTTTGTGCGTTTTGCTTTTTGTTATCTATACTTGAGTTACAGAATACGCTAACAACTGAAATATAATAATAGTAGGCCTGCTAAAAATTGTAATTACAAATACAGGAACTTGAAAATTGTCCAATTATATAGTGTTTGGTGCATCGTTTGCCAAATTCAATGTTGAATTTAATAGAACAATACAACAGTAAACATGAACATTTAAATTAAATTTGGAGGCTATACCAATAACTTTTTTTAAAAATTTAAGTTAAATATACTGAATTTTGGGATTTTTTAAAATAAAAATTGAAAAAACCCTTGGGGCAATTCAATTTGGCAAACGATGCACCGAACACCCTGTATAACTCCCAAATAAAGGAAACATGTTTCTGCCACTAAATTCAGTTAGCAAAATTTTAAATCTATAAGATTTGTAAGAGATTTTTAAACTATTTCCTATAGTATACATTTCTTCAAGTGTACTACAATTTTTTGTGGGCCAACGCACTAACTTGCTTTGTCGATGGACTTGGTGGCGAAAAGGCTTGCTTGGGCTTCTTATGTAACTAGTAACTCACGTATAGCATAAATACGTTAAATTTCTAAGCTTCGTAGAAACAGAGACAACAATATAATTCCGTGCCATATAACATAGCAATTAGTAAAGGAAGGTAACTTAGCTGAATAATTTTGAAATATTTTTACTACATTTTTCTTTTTTCTAGTATTTATTATATATTAATCTTCCCTATTTCTCCTGTGTGGCTTCGAAACATGTACACTTCGGAACGGTGTACGCCACTTGGAAGACAGATTGTTACGACAGATTGGCTTTCGTGGTTATGTAAAAACAAAGCAAATGTAACACAAAACACCTTCGAATCAGTGTTCTGGCGTATCGTAAAAACTGTGCTGTGCTTAAGTGAGCTTTCAGGTCAAACTTGCATGCTACGTGCGTTTTAAACTAAAAACTGCTACACAAAAGGTAAAGAAGTTCACAAATATCGAGATTTCTTTTAAAGGTTGACGTTTTTTGTTTTCCAAAAGGTTCTAGATAATAAAGAAAATGTTTACTTTCTTATCTGAGTGGTTTTTTTGCTCTTTGGTCCTTTTCAAGAATTTTGGATCATGGTCGTTGTTTCGAGTTTATATAGTCAACTCCTTGTTCAAGACCTAAAAATTTTGTTTAGCAATAATGCCTAGACGTAAACTGAGTGCAGCCAATAGGGCCATTGGAATTGACAAGGCGGGGGAAGCCTTCAGAGAGAAGTTGGCTAACTTCTTTCAGGTCAGTGAAAGCGTAATTTCAAAACTTATGCATCGATATAGAGAAATGTCATTGAAAGGCCAAGGACGATCTACTACCCCTGCACAAGACTGGTTTTTGAACAGTATCCACCCGTAGAGAGCCTCTGAGTACTTGTCGGATCATGTAACAGCGACTTTTAAATGCTTCTGGTGTTGAGGTTTCAATTGAAACAGTTCGTAGAAGACTGCGAGATGTTATTCTATATTGTCTAAAGCTATTTATTTGTGGCATAGTTTTAGTTTTTCTTTAGTTTTTTTGGGTTTTTGCCACACTTCTGAAAAAATAATAGAGATTAATTAAATAAGCCCTTGCGCCAAACGGAACAGTCAAGGGTTATTTTTGAAACTATGTTTGCCTAACCAAAAATCTCACACTGAAAAACAGATAAGTAAAAAGCACTTCCGTATTATTGACGTTTCGAAAACCTCTCTGTTTTCGTTCTCAAAATCGTATTAAAAATGTTAAACGTATGTCAAGTTTGACAGTGAACATCGATCCTTGTTGGCTACAGTTGTATCAAGAAGAAGTAACAATAAAATAAAAATCATTTAACATCTCTATGGAAGCAGATAAATAAATTTTAAACTGTCAAACTTGACATACGTTTAACATTTTTAATACGATTTTGAGAACGAAAACAGAGAGGTTTTCGAAACGTCAATAATACGGAAGTGCGCGATAGTGATGTGATTTTTGTTATTTTTTTACTTATCTGTTTTTTCAGTGTGAGATTTTTTGGTTAGGCAAACATAGTTTCAAAAATAACCCTTGACTGTTCCGTTTGGCGCAAGGGCTTATTTAATTAATCTCTATTATTTTTTCAGAAGTGTGGCAAAAACCCAAAAAAACTAAAGAAAAAATGTTATTCTATGTTCAGGACGATTTTTGAGAAGGGTTCCACTGACAAAATCATATGCGACTTCGGATGAACGGTTTTCGTATAGTCGGTGTGTTCGACTATGGACCTTCCTTTGTGATATGCAGAAATCGTATGGCCATCCAGGAAGTTCATCCATCCAGCGTTGGTACAGTTGCTGTTTGGGGAAGCATTTGTTTCAATGGGCGAACGAGTTGTTGGTGCTTGATGGAAACATGAATGCACAGATCTACGTGCAATTGGCCAAATATTGTATTTGTGGATGCCCTGGAATTTCATGGCATTCCGCACTTGGCACTGCCGCCTCTCTCACCAGACCTCAATCCAATTGAGTACGCATGAGACCAACTACAAAGAACCTTAGATTCGCATCAATCACCCCCACATACACTTCAAGAACTCAGAGAGCTTTTACCACGCCTGCGGCGAGAAATTGATCAAAGCTACTTCAACAACCTGATAGACAATATGCAAAGGCGTTGCCAGGCAGTCATTGAAGTGCGTGGAAGGCATACTCTGTAAACTTTTTTGTGATTGTTTTAAGAATTTGAATTTTGTATTAAAATCAAAAATAAAACTTTGCCAAAAAACTAAAAATACTTTCGAAGGAGGAACAGGAAAAACCACTCGTATAAAAGAATAAACATTCAAGATAGCATATCAAAAATATTTTTGATTAAAAGTTGTTAACCTTTAAAAGAAACTAAAGATTTTTTAACGTTTGTGGAGCAGTTTAATAAAGGAAATAAAGACGTAGTCGAATATTGATTTATTTAGGTTTAGGTACCTACTTCATAAAAAAATTAAAATTGAAATAGTTTAATTTTTGCTGAATTACAAGTAGGCAGTTTCGCTAATGAGCATTCCACTGGATGAATCTAGAATAAAATCTTCAGTATTTAGTATGACTTTATTTAAATACTGCTTTCCCTTATTTTACCCACAAAAATATAGTTGGTTAATAATTTGTCAGATGGATTCCCTTATTCATTTGTTCATTTCCTTTAGTTTTGCCAATTTAATGGTGAATCAGAAAAAGTATGTCAATATTTTGAGAGGATAAGTTTGCTTTATAATGTGCACACACCAATACGCGTAGCAAACTAGCAAATATAGGGTGTTAAAGAAAGAGTGTAAAATATTTCAGGAGGTAATAGTATGAACCAAAATAAGCAGAAAAGTCTTAATAAACATGGGTCCGCAAAGTAACGGTTGCGGAGATATGGACCACTATTCGTTTTTCAAACATTTTATTTTATTAGGAATAAACCGACAAAGGAAGCTTTTAACAAACAAGAAACAAAGTTACAGAAGTGCCCTCCGTCTATTTCTAAGCAGGCACGACATCTTTGTCTCAACGATATTCGAACTCTTTCGAAAACACTCTCGTTGGTTTGGATTTCTTGACACTTTTGATTAATCTGTAGCTGCAGCTCTTCCAGGCTATTTACAGGAGTACCATAGACTAATGTCTTCAAATATCTCCAAACAAAGAAATCTAGAGGGTTCAGATTAGGCGATCTTGGAGGCCATAAAATAGGTCCGACCTGATCTGAACCCTCTAGATTTCTTTGTTTGGGGATATTTGAAGACATTAGTGTATGGTACTCCTGTAAATAGCCTGGAAGAGCTGCGGCTACGGATTAATCAAAAGTGTCAAGAAATCCAAACCAAGGAGGGTGTTTTCGAAAGAGTTCGAATATCGTTGAGACGAAGATGTCGTGCCTGCTTGGAAATGGACGGAGGGCACTTTGAACATCTTCTGTAACTTTGTTTTTTGTTTGTTAAAAGCTTCCTTTGTCGGTGTATTCCTAATAAAATAAAATGTTTGAAAAACGAATAGTGGTCCATATCTCCGCAACCGTTACTTTGCGGACCCATGTTTATTAAGACTTTTCTGCTTATTTTGATTCATACTATTACCTCCTGAAATATTTTACACTCTTTTTTTAACACCTTGTATACGACATACTCTGCTGAGTACTTGAGTAGCACGTCGCTTGTTAGTACGTCGCACGTAGCACGCATCTTCGGTCTGAAAGCCCACTAACGCAATGTTGCTGTAGCTCGAAATAAGCTAAGAGGAAAAATTAAACTTGGATGAATTGTTTCAGCTGCGAAAAAGTCTCTTCAAGGCGGGCTGTCCGCCGTAAAAAGGAAGTTTAACAGCTAAATGCAGAGCAAAACGTGTAGATGTTTAAAGTAAGCTTATGTTTCGCTTTTGTCACTAACATTGATCCATGTTGCTGTTGTTCGACGCCTTGAAGGGGAATTTATTGTGATTTTTTTTATGAATAAAGAGTTTGAGAGAGAGAGGTGCTTTTTCTTTTCTTTCGAAGCTCTATATACTGGGTGTTTCAATTTCGTTGTAATTGCAGGATATTTCGGAAACTAGGTACAAGATATAGAAGAATACGGCTTTCACGACAGGCTACTTTTTCGAGACCTAGGTTTTGAGATACAGGGCGAAATTTTATTGTTTGTTTTATTGTGTAATTTGTCTTGTATCATGACTTTATAACGCGGAACCTCTTCCTATAAATTTGTATTTTGTACTTTTGTTTTGAAGGAATAAAAAATAAAATCATTATTAATATATTACAGGACGAAATTTAAAAAAAAACTGTTTTTAAGGGATTGTATCTCAGAGAATAGCTGAGAAATCGGAATGGTGGAAATTGCTTTTGATAGTTTTTTTTTTTTGATAGTGGCGTACTTTTGATTTCTCTGTAGTGTCTTTTTTAAAATATGACCTAAACATACATTTTTTTAAATAGACCACCCTGTATATTTGTATGCGTTTCAATTGCAATATTTGTTTCCTTAATAATGATATATAACAGTTGCTGTTTTACATTTTGGAAATTTCCTAAAATCGTTAAATTCATAAAACTGCATTTTTATACAGGGTGCATCAGAAAGAATGGATCATTTCAGAATAAAATTAAAACTTGAACACCCTGTATCTCTTATACCAGCGACATTCGTAGAAGGCATGATAAGCTCTAACATAATATTTTGGAGTCTAGTATCTCCAGTTTAATGCTGACCCATTCATTTTGATTCACTCTGTATAAATAACAAAATTGGTTCATAAACTCTACAAACGTTACCTAAAGAAAAATGTATGCAAAATAAACAGTTATTTATATAATATACAGGGTGATTCTTTAATATTGCGAAAAATTTTAGGGACAGGTTCTTTAGATAAAAATAAGAAAAAAAGTTCCCATTAGCATGTGTCCGGAAACGCTTCGTTTCCGAGATACAGGGTGTTCATTTTTTTTGTAATCTACTTTTAATACTTGTTATTTCAAAAGTCATTTAACCGATTTATTAAAACACGAAACGAGTAGTTATTTTTACTCACTCCTACACTCACAATGTGACAAATAGTAATCAACTATTGACAAAAAACAATTATTGATAGTTGGTGGGCATTCCAATTTCCAAGCCAACTGGGACTATTTTGTTTGAACACGATAAGATAATTTAATCAGACGTCTATCAAGACAGATACCCTAATCGTATAGTTAAAAGACTTTTGAAATAACAAGTATTAAAAGTAGATTACAAAAAAATGAACGCCCTGTATCTCGGAAACGAAGCATTTCCGGACACATGCTAATGGGAACTTTTTTCTTATTTTTATCTAAAGAACCTGTCCCTGAAATTTTTCGCAATATTAAAGAATCACCCTGTATAGTCAATATCTTTTATGCTATATCTAGTGGATTTTTAGCACCATAATTAATAATAATATCTGTATAATATGATGTATCTTATGAATCATATTCATTAATATTGAAACAAATGAAAACCCAAAATACATATACACATTTTTCACATTGTTTTTTATTCTTACTTATCATTTTTTATATTTCTTCTGTTTATTGTTATTTTTCCAAATGTTATTCAATTCAAAAGATATTTATTTGTAAATTACTTAATTGGCTAATATAATTATCTTGTTATTATTTTATGATTAATTAAAGTGAATCAATTTTATACTGTTATATAAAAATGCATGGCCAACTATGAGCCACGCTATATCAGTTTTAGTAATTTAACGGTTTTTGGCAATTTCCAGAATATAAATAACTGCCAAACATTTTATCTACAACGTAAAATGCTACTATACTTTTTTCAGTTAACAACTTTTATATTATTGGAAGCATGAATAAAGACAATAAATCCCTTAGCTAGAAGCTAGAGTAAACTTATGTTCAATTAACCGTATATTTTACAATAATGAGGTTAAATATAAAATTGCGAAGTTTAGGCAACCAGACATACAGAATTGGCAATGAATAACACAAAATTCCCTAGGAACAGGTAAGCTGTATGTGAACTGCACAGTTATTTCATATTAATTTTAAAATATCCAAAATATAAAGTAACTGTTTTATATCATTACGAAGGAAAGAATCATGTAGTTGAATTGCGAAAAAATGTACAGGTTCCATTTAAGAAATTGTATGTTTGGGTCATATTAGACACCCTGTAGATAAATCACAAGTACGGCATTGAACTCTACATAAAAGTCTAACATTTTCACCATTCCGATATCTCATCTATTCTCTGATACAAGGAATACCTTAAGAGTAGTTTTTTTTTAAATTTCGTCCTGTATCTCAGGCAAAGAGGTCTAAGATAATTCTGACTGCAGCATCTTAAGTTTCTCAAAAAAGGAGCTCACTATTGTGAAAACCACATTATTCTATTTGTAGTAGTTTCCGAAATACCCTGCAATTACTACGTAACTGGGACACTGCACAAGCAAATAGCTGGTGGAACAATTTAGCCAAAAAAAAACTAATGTCAGATTCGTAAGGAATTTTCCAGGGCTTAGAAAGTTGTTAAATTTGAAGAAAACTAAATACCCTGTATCTTGAAAATTGTTGTTGATCTTCAAAAAAAAAAACATATCAAAGAAAGCGGTGAGATTTTATTAAAAAAAAAAACAAACGAAGTGACGATACATCAGTTCTCATCATTTATTACAATACAGAAACCACCAGAGCCTACTAATAATTTTAGAGTCGTAAACGGTCTGTCGGACGGTGGTTGTGCATGCAGAGCTACAATGCGATACTAACAGTGCTTGTTTGCGATTGTAGAAATACGGATTGTCTGCCCTGATAAGCCCTACACTCAACTATCCACGAATTCGCAGGGTTCAGGTATGCCTCTTTTTACAGTAATAATTATAACTAGCCCTAGGAGCTAACTCGCTACTTACTAATCTTACCTACTACTTCTAATACTCGTATCGTAGGACCAAAGTGTCTAGTAGAGAATCTTCCACGTTTAAGGCATTGTATTTTGGGCTTTTATATGAGAAGTTGTGTAATACAGACCTACCTAACGCTGTGCATGACTTTTGGGAGTTACTATACTGTATTTTCCATGTATAAACCAGTGGTACTTGGTGCTCTTGTAGTTCCTTCTAGTTGTTTGGTGGTCACTGGTATACGGCCGTGATTTCATCGGCGGTACTAATTTGTCTTTTGTTTTCACAGCTCGACGACAAGAGATCATTAAGATGACCGAACAGCTTATAGAAGCCATAAATACTGGCGATTTTGAGGCGTACACGTAAGTAAATCGTTTCAGTAATAGCGTCATTGCATTTTCCACATTTAAAAATAAGTCGTTCCTGAAATTTCATAGCACGTGTTAATCAGAGCGTTTAATATTGTGTTACATAGTGCTCTATAACAATCTAAATTGTTGTTTGCTTAAGATAACAATGAATCGATACATCATACGATATCTGCCCCCTTTGAGGTGTTTTAGTGCATTTTTATGTTAATGCAAAAAATAATCAGTTTGCACACTGATGTTAATTTAATTTTTTTGGTCATTACGAAGTAGGTTAACATTTTATCTACAAGATAAAATGGGTACTAATACTTTTTTTATTTGAACAACTTTTATATTAGAAGCATGAATAAAGACAATAAATGCCTTAGCTAGAATAAACATGTTCAATTAACCGTATATTTTACAATAAGGAGGTAAATATGAATCGCGAATTTTAGGCAACCAGACATACGAAATTGGCAATGATTAACACAAAATTCCCTAGGAACAGGTATGCTGTCGTGAAGTGCACAGTTATTTTATTTTCATTTAATTTGGAAAAAAACAGAACTGTTTACTAACTATACAAATAAATAATGGAAGTACAGATATCATGAAATATATGTATTGTTGTATGATTTTCGTTCTCTTTATTAAATATTTCATAAATTCAAAATTTAAATTATGTTTGTTTTATGCTGATTTTTTTTTTCAGAAAAATTTGTGATCCACATTTGACAGCTTTCGAACCAGAAGCAATGGGGAACTTGGTAGAAGGAATGGATTTCCATAAATTTTATTTTGATAATGGTAAGGGTACATACTGTTCTGTAACCGTTTGTTTTGATTATGTTTATATTTTCTAATGAATTGTACAAATTGTTTAGTTTCATTGGTCTTTTCGTGATGTATCGAATTGATTTCAGTTCTGGGAAAGAATTGCAAGGCAGTTAACACAACAATACTAAATCCACATGTACATTTACTAGGTGAAGACGCAGCATGCATCGCTTATGTACGATTGACCCAGTACATGGACAAGTGAGTACACTTTCATTGTAAATTAAAAAGGTTGTAACACCTACTAAAACAATACTACTACTATAATATTATAAATACGTCATGTATAACCATCTATCTGGTACTTACCCATCAGCATTGTCGTCGTAATTGTCACAAGCAGATTCATATTGTAAACAAAGGAATAAGTTTAATAATACTGTAAGTTCATCACATCACCACTAATAATTATAGCATTACCACAGTATTTACACTATGTATCTATGACATACAAATGCTACAAAAAAATAAAAAAACAGATTCATTTCAAACCAATATAAAATTCATGAAACTTCTCCACTGTTTGCATTAGACATTTTTTTTCTGTTTGGTCAGAGATACAAGTTTTCCAGTATTGACACTCATATTCTGGACACCCTGTTTTATGACATTCAACCTGTTTGAATTTTTTTCATGACCACCAATCGTAAAAATATAACTTTAGCAACTCTTTCTGGTAAAGTAACCCTTAAATGAAAAAAGTAGAGTACTTTTTTATGCATAGTGAAACTGCTTTGTCCGCTAGAAAATTTTGAAAAATAAAATTTTTTAAAACACTAAATGGCATAACGCTTGACTAGCGCCCTCTGTGCCACTTGGTAAAACTTCTAAATTCTATCAAAACTGATTTAGCGGTGCAGGAGATTTTTAAAAAAAAAAAACAATATTTTGAAGCTAATTTCAGAGTCCCAGTCACTAAAAGTTAGAATTTCGGAAAAAAAATTGCCTACATTTATATAGTCAATATAAAATAATGGTTTTGAGGCTTTCACGACCAGTGCTGTAATGCGATACATGGTGATTTTCCGGGTTGTTGTGCCGTGACCTCGGTAACTGGTAGCTGCCAGAAACAGAGTTAAAATGCACATCCCTAGCATTAGCCGGGATTCTTTTACCTGCCCTGGTTGTTCTCGGGCTAGGCTCTGTGGGGACAGACCCGCTATCGGTGTCTCTGGGCCCGTTCATATATTGATTTCGGTTCCTATTGTTGGTATTACGACTGATACGCTTCGCCGCTTTTGCACAGTCACCACTGAAGATGCCGACAGTGAAGAGCGGCGAAACGTTTGGAAGCATGGGATGCGACCAGTTACAGCGGCGGCTACGAAACGCCTCGGAGGACCACGATTATCCGAGGAACGGTTCCGACCGTATCAGTCGTAATACCAACAATAGGAACTGAAATCAATATATGGACGGGCCCAGAAACACCGATAGCGGGTCTGTCCCCACAGAGCCTAGCCCGGGAACAATCAGGGCAGGTAAAAGAATGCCGGCTAATGTGGGATGTGCATTTTAACTCTGTTTCTGGCATCTACCAGGTACCAACGTCACGGCACAACAACCCGGAAAATCACCACATATCGAATATAAAATAAGTAGGTGAGAACAGAAGTATGCGCAAATTATTTAGTAACTTCTCACGAAAAGACCCACTAATGTAGTTCCGTTGCAGGCATGGCCAAGCACACACCCATCAGTCAGAGGAGAGCCGGGTGTGGCACAAACGAGATAACAAATGGCAGAACGTCCACTTCCACCGCAGTGGAGGTAACGGAGGGGCTGCGTTTGGATTTAGTTCACATAAATAGAACAGTTAGCTAGATTAACCTGGAAGGCCCGCCAGTTGGGTCCGCTAAAAGCCATATAAACTATCATGTTTACTGTGAAATCTATTTGTGGTGATGTGTGATTCTCATGTTTTTCATTTTTATATTAATTTGTTATGTTTCACATGAGTATAACCTACTTCTCTACCACGTACTGTACGTATTATACATGTTACCAGCTGTTACTCCATATAATGTCGATGCAACCAGCCGATCCATTCCTTTGAACTACTTCCCTCGAAATAGTACAAGAATATCGGAATCGTACACTTCCAGACCTTGAGATTCGCAACCCATCTCCACCTCCGACAATCGCATTATATGGAAGCAAGTTTGATATAGATTGCCTTCAACTTTGTATTAATATAGGCTTGCCACTATGTGAAGGTTGATATATATAAATATAGCAACCGTTTTGAGACGGCAGCTTATACGCAGCACACCAACATAATTGTACTAAGGTATAAAGTAACTTAGCCAAATGAATTTAGAGGATATAAAGAGTTTAATTTATTTACACAACAACCGGAACTTTTAAAGGAATTAATTTTATAAGCTAGTTATTATCGGTGCGAAAGTTGTTTTATATTTGTAAATTATTGCCTTCTTGTGTCCGTGGTCACTTTTTACATCCGCCACCGTATTACAGTTTCATTTTTATCTTAGAATTTGCAATAATTCGCCGGAATCAAAATTTTTGACAGTTATTGACTCATCAAATTTGACAGTTATCAAGATGTCAACGGCATATACATAACCTAAATCTTAATATAACAAATAAAATTTGATTTTGTTGGCAGTCGAATCTTTTGCTCTCTTTCAGGATATTTCAAAAATAAACTCTATACGCAACCGTACTCATGTAGAAATCATTATATGTCTTTTGGACATGGATAAAACCACAGTTGTACTGCCTTATATTTAAATCTAGGTAGCTGATTTTTTTAATTTGCTTTTAAATAAAATTTTCTATATTTCTTAACTACTTACTCGAAACACCTAGTCAGACATATAAATTTAGCGTTAATAATCGTTTTACAGTACTTTCAATTTGCCTTTCTCGCTCTAGGTGGCTCTATTTTAGCATATTTTGACAGAAACTGAATCCCTAGCGTTCCTACGTTCTTTACTATAAGAGTGAATTTGTATATCAGCGTGTTTTTAACGTTATAATGTAATAGTTTACAAATCTACTATGATGGAAATCGCACGTGGCTTTAAAATTAAGAATTTTTACTAGCATTTAAATTGCCCGTTTATACAGTATGTTGCCTTTGCCAGATGCAAGTGAATGGTAATTGTTATCAACAAAATTTTAATCTTGTTTAAAAAATGAAAGTTTGTGAAATTTTAATATATTTCTGGATTATAATTCGCTTGCGACGAGGTCCTCGACACATCCTGTGCATACGAGTAACGGAAAATATTTTGGAAATATTACTTCCATTTGACTGTTTTAAGATAAAGTACTATTGACATGTTTTTAGCTCTCTTAACATATATTTAAATAAATAATATGTAATCACTATGTATATCTAATTTTCACATTTTTGGTCATTTCCTACGTCTCGACGGGTCCCTCCGGCTTCCAAACGATAAAAGTAACGAAGTAAAGATAATCAAAGCCGGAAACTGTAAAATATATTTGTATAAGTAATAAAAGTCCAACGACACATAACGAAGAGATCCGAATGTTGGAGGGCCGCCGTCAGATTACAGCTTTTTTAATGTATTTGCTGCGATTATCGAATTTAAAAAAATTATCCACTACGTGTTAGAATAGTTCTCCTTTTTAGTGAATTTGTAGTTATAAAATTGTAACAAAGTGGTTTAAGTCATTCTATGAATTGACTTTAAAAGATACATTTGGGCCTAAGTGTTGATTCCTTTATCTTCTGAAGAAAAAAAATTATAGGCATTTATATCTCGCCAAATTATAAGATTCTTTCGGAAAGGGTATTTTGCTACGTAACAAATTTTGCAATTCGAATTATTAAAATAGAGGGTAATAAAAAATGTCCATAATTTTTTGTGTCTTTGTTTTCAACGGTTTTGTAATAACAATATTTAAACAATGTGCAGTCAAAACTTAGTCATATTAACCTTAAAGTATTAAAAAGATTTTGTTATTACAAAAAATTATCCCCTTGAGCTTACAGTATCAGTCTTCGTAACAGTTGATATTTTTATTATTTCGAATCGTGTACTTACTTTTTTGTGATACAATTTTTTTGTTATTTTTATTTCAGGAGTTTGAATCTGTATGTAGAAGTGGGCACTTTAACTGGCAAATGTCAACTGTCAAAATATTGCATCAAAAACAAAACACAAACTGTCAGTGAAAAAGTTTGACATCTGACTGACAAAAATATGCACTGTTAAAATGTCCGCTTAACTGTTTTTATTGTTTAAATCGGACACCTTGGCTCTCTAAATCAATATATATTTAACAAATCTGTTTAAAATCTTTTTACGATTGATGAACATATTTAACAAAGTATTGAATGCTTTTATATTTGAATATTTGTCACTTTCTGAATGGTTTCATTCGAATGGCTACCAGATCTGTTCCTCTAACTATATCATTTGTTGCAAATGACAGGAAGTATATCAATTAAAAATGCACGTCTCGACAGAGGAGCGTCGTCGAATAAAGAAGAAATGTCTGCATATGATATGTGATAAAAACAAGAGCATATTTGTGCAATTCCTTATTGTAAGTGTCATTTCGATAAATAATATAAATTAATTTATAAACTGTGTGTTTGTACAATTCTTTACATAATAATAGTTTTAATGTTTTCGTGCAATATATGATACTAGTGTTTTTAATATGTAAGTTCACATTTGCTCATATACTTAATTTTTTGTGGATCATTCTGGCACACAGGTCATGATTATAATTGTTTACTGTCTCGAGTGCCATTTTTTTTTTTTTTGTATATTACAAGTTTATATTTTTTATTTATTTCGTGATGTGGTACGTTTAAAACTGTGTAAACCCGTTTCAAATGTATATATATAAAGAATTATGAATTTTGCTTCTATCGATTTATAATAATGTAATGTATGTTTTCCCCTTTACAATCAAGTGTTTGAGTAAAGACCACTTTTATGGAAAATTAAATTGAAAATAATGATTAACTTGTGTTTCAATATCCCCCAAACTAAATGAGGCGGCAAATGATAGATGGAGCCACTATTCAGTGCATACTACTGTAGAACAAGCTACATCTATTGCCCATTCGCATTTACGACTCCATGCCGGACTGATGCCACTGACACGAAGCGTTCTACATGCAGATCTTTATCGTGTGTATGGAATTCCAGGAAACAACTACTCTATGGGCTAATGCCCCGACTAGCATTGAATTACACCTGCAAAACCTATAGCAAACAGTCACTCGTCAGTAGCTCACCAGACGTATACCGGTTTCAAGCTTATTAGCTCTCATCAGTATGCCGTAGATAAGGTATTTGATGAATAATGCTAGCTGTTTTAGTCTGTCTAACCTGACAGAAGGGATTATGAGTATGCGGTGTAGAACAAGCTACATCTATTTGCCATTCGCAAATTTATTTGTCTTCATAAAATTGGGAATCGGCGCTAAGACTTTGCAACAGTTCTTTTTCTATAGCCATCATCGATAAGTTGTTTAAGCGCTCTTGTGTCATCGTATTTCTTAAGTAAGTCTTAATGCGCTTAAGGCACGAAAAGTTTCGTTCTACTGAAACACTTATTGCAGGAATTGTTAAAACTAACCAAAATAATTTGTATGTTTGTATAATATTCCTACCGTTTTCTTAACTTCTAAATTATAAAATTGTTTGTCTCTGTACAAAACATAAAGTTCGTTTTTCAACTTATCTATGTCAAATATGTTTGGATACATTTGTATTAAACAATGAAACGATATTTCCAGAAATTTGTTTGTATATTCGGGACATTTTAAAGCGTTGGCCGACTATTCAAAATTTGTCGTTTCTGTGGTGGGATTGGTTGGTGACCCCGACTCCCCGCGGGTAGAAACAGAAACGGCAGGATATTGAAATGTAAACCAGAGGTGCGTTATAACATACTAGGGCTAATATTGAAGCAATTATTTTATTTCGTTACTGTGGTTTTCGATAAATGTAGTAGGCAATCGGATTGGAAATTATGGGGTATTAAAATATACAGTGAAAGCCAAATTTTACAGTGAGGCCCGGCCTCAGTTGCTTCATACGACGAGCTGCCAATGTGTTTCAAAACGGTTTGTATTTACAAAAAAACGTTAATTTTAAACTAATGATTGATTTGTCATAAAATCTCTTTGGCTGTGAAAAATTAGATTTTTTTTTCCTCACCGACTCATGTTTTGTATCTGGCTTCTCTCACTGGTAATTATGGGCTGAAGCGCTGAGTACAGGCTTGTGTCTCCTCTGACTGCTGCCGAATGAACACCAGGCAACACTCTATTTTACATTGGACACCAAGATAACTAGCTGGTAATGAATAAGCTGTCATCATACTATACAGTTTAAATTCTGACAGAGCCAACAGAGCTTAAATAGGGATAACACAAGTGTTTTAAACACCTTGTATATTTTATTTTAGCAACCCCAACTTAAAAATTTCAAATGCAACTACCCCACTTGTGGCACATCATTTTAAAGCTCTTTTCATTGCGAATACAGTGACGTACCGTTTTTAGAAATCGGTTGAGATTTGACAGAATTATTGGTTACACACGAAAAGATGACAAACCAACTTACGCGTAGTAATTTCTACACAAATGCCCACCACTAATAAGTTTTTCATCTACTACACATGACCGCATTACCTAATTGTTATTGATGTGTCTATCAGTTTACAAAAAGTCAGAAATGAAATAAAAAAGCTGAAGCAAATAAAACTAGATACTAAAATAGTTATTAGTAGAAGATACTTAAGTTTATAGGAATTCAGACCTTTTCAAAATAACAAAAAATCAGTACTACAAAAAAAGTCGGTGTTTTTGCTTGTGACCAAGAAATCGTTAGTTTCAGCCGTTATTGAAAGTATTAACGTGTGTTCGAAAGAGTAGAAATTGGTGCAATTTATTATCGAAATCACGATTGCGCTAAAAGCTACAGCACGAATTTTTAATGCCAATCATCCTGAAAAAAATGTTAAACACCTGATTGAAAAATTTGTTGCAAAAGGTTCGCTTTTAAAAAAGAAACGTGAAGTCATTGGGCCAGTTCGAAATGAAGCAGTTGAAGTGGCAGTTTTCAGTCATGTACAGATGGATAATAAGCAATCGATTAACTGTGTCTCAAGCTTCTGGCGTATCCCATTCCAGTGTTCATCGAATTTTGAAAAAACACCCAAGTTTCATCCATTTAAGATGACGCTGATTCAAGAGTTACATGAAGATGACTTTGATCGCCGTAACCAATTTTGCGAATACTTTAGTGAACAACTTCTACTGAATCCAAATCTTCTCTACAATACATGTTTCTCCGACGAATGCACATTTATGTTGAATGGCGAAGTGAACAGACACAATTGTCGTTATTGGAGTGATACTAATCCGCATTTAATCAGGGAATTTCATACTCAGACACCTCAAAAATTGAATGTTGGACCATTTTTAATCCAAGGTAATCTCGATGGAAACACCTATCTAGAATTATTGGAAAGTACAATTGATCCTAGGATAACAGAGATTTTAGAAAGTGACGACAATTTACTAGAAAATGAAATAACCTTCCAACAAGATGGTGCGCCCTTGCACTATGCTGCTGCTGTGCGACAATTTTTGGATGACCATGTCCCGTCGAATAGCCACCAAGATCTCCGGATCTGTCCCCTTTGGACTTTTTCTGTGGGGTCATTTAAAATCACGAGTGTCCGCCACTCAGCCGGAAACATTGCAAGTGCTACGCCAGAGAATTGTAGAAGAATGCCGATTAATAACTGCGGATGTCTTTAATAATGTTCGAACAGAATTTGAAAACAGACTGTATTATTGTTTGGAAGTTAACGGCCCATTTTGAGCAATTCATCAAATAAATCTGATTTATTATTTGCTTCAGCTTTTATTTCATTTCTGACTTTTTGTAAACTGATAGACACATCAATAACAATTAGGTAATGCGGTCATGTGTAGTAGATGAAAAACTTATTAGTGGTGGGCATTTGTGTAGAAATTACTACACCTAAGTTGGTTTGTCATCTTTCGCTTGTAACCAATAATTCTGTCAAATCTCAACCGATTTCTAAGAACGGCACGCGTCACTGTCTTCGCAATGAAAATGGATTTAAAATGATGTGCCACAAGTGGGGTAGTTGCATTTGAAATTCTTAAGTTGGGGTTGCTAGGCATTAGGGGGATGAACATATCGAGTTGGCTTGACTGTCAAAAAAGCTCCCCCCAAGAAAAAAAATCGACGCATCTCGACGAATTTTGAAATATTATTCGGTTTTCCAATTATGGGGGGGGGGTCAAATTTTCGTTGGGATACCCCTGTGTTAAACAAAAATCAATTTCCTTGGCATAATCTTTTTCAACTCCAATATGTGGATAATAAATGAAATTTGTAACACTTTTTCCAATTCTGGGAAATAACAACTATTATTAAACAAAATAATATTTTATTTTTCAAAAAAAATAAATTATGATTAACGCAACTGATAAAAAAATGTTCATGCAATACATCTAATTATCACAATCGGTGAAACAATGAGACTATTAGAGTACCTTTTTCTAAAACGTACCCCATGCCGTCGTACACAAATTCAATATTATACACAATACACTTTCATCAAAAAAATATACAATTTGACCAACTCAACGATGGCGTCTATAAATAATTAAACCTTAACTTACAATGAACACTATAATTTATTTAAATCAAACTATATACGTTCCTAGTTCTTTCTATTCATCATGTATTGATTCACCATGGTGTATATCAGACCCAACGTTAAAGATCCCACTGCAGCACCCTGCGCTCCTACACGGAGGTGCATTAGGTACACACTGGTACTCATCTTTCCCCTATTTTTGAAAGCGTACGCCCCATACGCCACCGCAGCCGTGCACACTCCAATAGCTGCAATCAATAAGTTACATTTTTTTAATAATTGAATAATGATGTTTTTAATTGATGAATGAAATGCTCGCACAGAAATAGTTAAATAATTGTTAAAACTTCATAAAATGTAATTGAACCATGTTTTATACATTTTTTATAGGAATAATAATATTGTGTTAAAACTAACCTCTGTGGACTAATGCCCCTACCAGTATTGCTTTACAACCGCAATCCAAATATTCTTTATTATTTATTATTAGTTTTTGTAGATTTTTTACTGTATTGTAATAGTATATTACTTACCTAGCGGGGAAGTAGATCATTACAGCCCAGGCTTTATTAGAGCTAACAGCCATGGCGGGAATGATCCTTCCCGCGTGGTATGTATACTATTTTATTTACAATCGCTTAGTTACAAGCTCCATGAAACGGTTGCTATGCAATATTACTAGTTTAGTGGTTTTGCCAATTAAGTCAAAAAATATTCTTTCCGTTACAATTTTAATTTTTTTTGCTTAAACAAGTACATAATGTCTGATTTGGAATTAACGTGTACTCCGAAAGTCCGAGAAGCTGCGGATACTGCGCTTGACGGAATAATTCCGTAGAAAAGCAAAGAAAGGTACGAGAAAAATTTTTCGTCTTACATTAAATGATGCGGAATTAAGGTGTGCAACATACTTAAGAAACGACATTAGCCAGTATTCCAAAATGCGAGCATTTTTGAAAAGGCAGAATACTGGATATGAACCTAAAAAATCCAATGTTCTTTCAGAAGAAAACAAAAGTACCTTCTTAAATAAGGCCTCAGAGGAATATCTTGTTCGAAAGGTAATATTTCTAATATTTAATTCATATCAATTATGTTTTTAATGGTATATTTTAATTCAAGGTTGCTTTAATTATTGGCATATCTGGCGCCTGCAAATGCGATGAACTCCTAAATACGAAAAGAGCATAATGATAGTTATTCCTGTAACAAAAACCTACACTTCCCCAACATTTGCAATTACAAAATCGGAATGGATAAAAATAATAAAGCTATACTATGATCTTCACAAGACCATTGGTTCCGATCGTTTTTTTTTACAAATAAGGAATGGCAAGATTACAAATCAGTCTTGTGGCCACAATGCTATTGGAGGTTTTCCCAAAAAAGCGGCTTTTTTAAATTAGAAAATGCGCATGGGTTTACGGGACATTGTTATAGACGTACTTCAGCTACATCGCTAGCAAATACAGATGGAGACATCCTACAGTTAAAAAAGTTAGGAGGATGGAAATCCAGCACCGTGAATTTTTCAGTAGCGTGTATACAGATAATAATCATGATACATTCAATTTTGCATTTAATAGCTATACATCAAGTTTGAATATTTACAATGTATCAGAAACTGAAATAACGAGATTTGTCCGTCTGTCGAGAACTGTTGTTAACGACAGTCAATTTTGAGTGTTCTGTGTGATTCAATGGTTTAACAAGCAAAGAAAACCTCCGTGAACAATAAGTTGTCGATAAATTGACAAATCTTAGAACCAAAGAGCTGCTATTACCTAATACTATCTCTGGCGGCGGGCCCAAAAGTGTATACGCATTTCGCCGTAAGGTTGCGCCTCTATCTATAATTTCTCACTCAACGACGTAGAATAACACTAAAATATGTACATATCCTCCTGAAACACCGCGTATAACTTTATTAATACAAATTATAGAGAAAGTAATTTTGAATTAACTTAAATATGTTTACAATACAGTAAAAAATGTATTTATTTAAACTATCATAAACCAGTGACTGTTCAATATCATTATATGTGATAGGAAGGGTTAATTGGAAAATTACATGAATTCCAAGAACCAATTTAGGCTCAACATGGCACAATCACATGCTTGGTCTATATAAGGCACGCAAATTGTAAATTAATGCAAACAATTTAATAGACTTACATATTATGTACTGTCTACAGTTTTATCTGAACTACTACTAAGGGAATTACTTGTATTGTACTTTAGACGGTCTTATCTAGAACAAACATGATAATATTGGGAGTTTCCATACCTTCTTACTCAACCTGTTCTTGGAGTAAAAATAACAAAAATAAACTTCTATGAATGAATCCCTCATTTCAGCACACTGACATTGATCTAGCTATAATTGAACATTTAGATACCATAAACTGCCTGTTAGGGCACTAATTTTATCCCAAGTGAGGGTTTGTCAAGGTACCTACCTACCAAGTTCATTTTAAATCTAAGTAATTTTCTAATTTTTGTAGGAAAAATAAACTTTTCTGATATAGGTATCTATACAAATAATTCAATTTTAAATCTGAATTGATATGATCTATAGGATAAAGACGATATATATCCTTACTTATATCTTATCTATTTTATTTTGGACAGTTTAATGTACAATAGGGGCATTTTTATCACAATTAAAAACCATATGTGTAAATTATTCTAATGTTGAATTAAGTAATGTATTCAATCAAAATGTATTGTCTAATTCATGAGCAATATGTCATTTTTTAACGAAGGATTTAATAGTGAACAATTTTTAATTAGAGGATGTAGTGTTTTGCAAAACGAAGAAAAAGTTACTTACCAATGGGAAAGAATGGAGTTTCTTTAGACTTCCTCGCTAGCCTGTCCGAGTGGGACTCTTGTTCGAAATATATGCTCTTCTCGCTCATGGTGGCGGCTAGAAATTAATACACAGTATAAAATCAACGAATAAAATCGCAAAAACCGAATATATTAGCACTGTTACAGGAATGTCGAAAATGTTACATCACTAACACCAAAAAAAACCAACAGGAGACAAGGTCGCAAATTATTAAAGCAAAGGTAAATCATATGAAACTAAACTAAAACTCACTTAAGGACATGATTAATGTGGATTAGGACAAAGTAAAATAAAACTAGCTAGTCGCAATTGGTGGTAATTACCGCAGCTCTCTAATCGGTAGACCTAACCTCTGAAAACTGATTCACTGAATGGAGCGAAAGTGACACGGAGACGTATGTATCGACCTTGGACTTGCGCGTGATGTCTGGTTGACGTCAGCAGAAGGTGTCCTCCACATGAGCGTCACACGCAGGGAATTTGCCAGAAAATTACAAAATATTAAATACGAAGATAGAACTTTTCCACAGGTAAGACAATTAAATTTAATTGCTCTCTGGATATACCTTAATAACTAGAATGCCTGAAACTCAAATATGCTTCGGGTAGTCACTAGAACAACAGATTCTTTTGTCACAATAAGACCACTGAAAAAAATCACGTACCTCCTTAACTTAAACCACTGGTTATACAGGCATATGCTTGTTCCTATATATTTAATGCTTCTATATTGGTTAAATACCTCAATGACATCAAACAAAAATACCCTTGTTGTTGTTTATACAGGGCGTCCGGAAAAATGTGGGAAATCTCGTGGATACCGATAGAACATGAAAAAATAAGATGACAAAAGGACCTCTTAAAATAGTGCTCTTGAAACATTTTTAGCTTTTTTAGTTTACCAAGGGCGAACTAAGCTTTATTAAATTAAATTAAAGCTAAATTTTCTAATATGTTTAATCCGAAAAATTAAAAAAAAAAACGCAGTGGTGTCCCAGGAGGTACCTTAACGAAATTATTGAAAATCTTCATAAGTGGGTTCAACATGAACATAGGTCGAAGTTTTTCTTGAAAGCGGTTCATTTTATCGACAATTAACAAGAGTACCTTTTCTTTAGTCTAAGATTGAAGCTACCCAGATTCATTATTTTAAAGTCTCTATCATACAGGGTGTTAATAATTTAGGCATCAAGTTGTACAGCTTAGCCCGTCCAGCGACGTCCTTCTGGGAGACTTATCTCCGTAGGGAGGGCCTGTAGAAATTGACACGAAACATAATATTTTCTTGTAAAAATACATAACAAAGCAACATCGGTTTATTGGGGTATTTTTGCAAACTGCATAAGGCAGTCAATGTATAAGTTTGGCAGAAAGGTGCAAAAACATGAAATAATACGAGAAAGGGTGCATGCCTAAAAATTATTTTCGTAGAAATTAAAAATCTGAATGTCAGTAAAAATTGAAGAAATGTACACAATGATTAAGTGTACAGTAACACTTATCTCCAATTTTAAATCAGAGGGGTATAGAAAAATTCACCAGGTGCTCAGATAGGTACTACGAAGCCCTAGAAGGGCCATGTCTACAATTTTTTTTAAGTTTAGTCTTTAATATCTGAACTTACGCTAACGAAATTATGGGGCAAGTCGTAGCACTCAGCGCTTTCTAGATAGAAAATTGAGATTTAGAGGACACAGGGGAAATGAAACTTTACGATATTTGTCATCAACTATGAAATTTTACAACACTCTGTACAATTTTACTGTTTTTGATTCTAGAGACGATTTAAGGTGCGACTGTACTTGTTCGGAAAATGATTTAGATTCATTTCTGGATCTAGATTGCCGTGATGTGCTAACACCGATTTCCTGATTAAATTTGATTGTACCATTGTCATGAACAGTATTATTTAAGTATTGGGTGTCTAAATAACGTTGCGCCTTTGAATTACACCTGAAATGCCTACAGCAAACAGCCGCAGTTAGTCAGACATAAAAGTCTGAATTTAGAGTTTAAAGTCTGAATTCAGAGTTTAAAATCTCAATTCAGAGTTAAAAGTCTGAAATCAGACTTTAAAATCTGAATTCAGAGTTGAAAGTCTGAATTCAGAGTTGAAAGTCTGAATTCAGACTTTCTGCCAAACTTACACATTGACTGCCTTATGCAATTTGCAAAAATACCCCAATTAACTGATGTTGTTTGTTATGTATTTTTACAAGAAAATGTTATGTCTCGTGTCAATTTCTCCAGGCCCTCCCTACGGAGATATGTCTCCTGAAGGACGCCGCTGGACGGGCTAAGCTGTACAACTTGATGCCTAAATTATTAACACCCTGTATGATAGAGACTTTAAAATAATGAATCTGGGTAGCTTCAATCTTAGACTAAAGAAAAGGTACTCTTGTTAATTGTCGATAAAATGAACCGCTTTCAAGAAAAACTTCGACCTATGTTCGCATGTTGAACCCACTTATGAAGATTTTCAATAATTTCGTTAAGTACCTCCTGGGACACCATTGCGTTTTTTTTTAATTTTATAATTTTTCGGATTAAACATATTAGAAAATTTAGCTTTAATTTAATTTAATAAAGCTTAGTTCGCCCTTGGTAAACTAAAAAAGCTAAAAATGTTTCAAGAGCACTATTTTAAGAGGTCCTTTTGTCATCTTATTTTTTCATGTTCTATCGGTATCCACGAGATTTCCCACATTTTTCCGGACGCCCTGTATAAACAACAACAAGGGTATTTTTGTTTGATGTCATTGTTGAAAGAAGAGTTGAAAGTCTGAATTCAGAGTTGAAAGTCTGAATTCAGAGTTGAAAGTCTGAATTCAGAGTTGAAAGTCTGAATTCAGAGTTGAAAGTCTGAATTCAGAGTTGAGTCTGAATCTAAAAAAATTGTGTACGTGGCCCTTCTACGGCTTCGTAAGGTACCTATCTTTATCCTTTTTTTTTTTGTAATTTCAGAGAAAGAAAATGTCATGCTTGGTAGGTAGAACACTAGAATTTAAATTTGGTAAGCCTGTACAGATAATAAATAATAGTTTTTACCAAGTTGAACAAGGATCAATTGTTGAAAAAAATATTACTCATTAAAGAAAAGAAAATAGAAGTAGGTTCTTTACAAATCTTTTTAGAAACATACAAAAAAAATCGTTATTTTTATTCTCCTTATTAAATAAATAATCTCCAGCACTGCTTTTTGAAATTGTAATGATGCTATGCTTTGCTAAGGCTAAAGGATTTACAGATACAAAAACACTTCAAGTGCAAGGTTACAAGTTTGTTTTGAGTCTAGTAGAATATAATTTTTAAAAGTGACAGGACAATTTTCTACAAGGAAATCTATAAATAGGCAAAATATTTATAAAATTCCCAGAAATTAGTAAGTATAGCTCATTTCTGTAGAACGAGGAATGCAAAAACTTCGAAAGCTAAAGAAAACTGAAAAAACACTTATTTTTTTAAAGTTTCGATCGCATTCTTTTAATTTTCGTTAAATACAATATACTCACTTACCTTTTCTGCTTACCGCATCGTGAAAATTACTGTAAAAAAGCACCCCTTACGTTCTTTTAAGTAAAACAAAAAATACGTGTATATAATTTTATATTTTATAAAAAATAATTGCCATTATAATATTTTACGTCTAAGTAAAGATTGTAGGAACAAATTATATAAAAACATCATATAAAACATTTTTTATCTCACATATACAAAGAAACAATATAATTTACACATAAACAAAAGGATTAGGCATCACTATCGATAAACTTTTAACACGTCCAAGGAAATATTTTTTGACACGTTCAAATCATAAAATTATAGTTTTTTAGCAACTATACTTGTACGAAGAGAAAAATTAGTCAAATCCGACAGTCGACGTGTTAAGATCGATTCACAACTTAAAAAACTTGCGTTTAAGACTACATATATAAAATATATATCAAACAATTTATAATACAACGATTATTAACAGTTTACTTGTCTAGGACAACGTAAAATAAATAACCTCTAAAAATCTCCTAGTGGAATATAAGGTTTACCTCCAACCGAAATATCTTACATTTTAAATGCCTATTAGGTAATACGTTGGGATAACATGACGAAATCTAAGCACTTGATTGGCAGTTCACCAGTCTGACGAGAATTAACAAGTGTTAATACAAAAACAAAGGATCGTTGCGACTTTCGTACCTTTCTATTCCACCGTCACACTTTTAGCGAGGTTCCGGGGGCAGTCTACGTTGCAACCCTTTAGAACGGCAATGTGGAAAGAGAGCAGCTGCATGGGGATGACGGTCAGGATGCCTTGTAGACAGTCGACCGTTTTGGGCACCTCCAAAGTCTTGTAAGCGAAGGCCATGGTCTCCTTGTCACCCTCTTCGCAGATTAATATGGGTTTGCCATCACGGGCGGTCACCTAATGGAAATTTGACATTTTATAAGCAATTATAGCTGTAACGTCCACAAGGCGTGTTTACATGCAGCACTTAGGTCTCATGTCCCATTGTGCATGCTGCTATGCAGTGGTCGGCGCCTTTTAGTAAAATACAAGGTGGTTTTGAAGGGGGATATTAATTTTAACTGATGGCAGTAGGCATTAAAAAATCATTTTACATAAATTGCCGACTCTGTAATCCTGACCTACCCTAGTAGGTCAAATAACTCTATTTGTGATATCTCATCGATAAGCAACATGTTTACAAGTGTACAAGCAGTCTTTGTTGTTTGTCACGATTCTTTTAGCTAACCTTAAAATTCCAAACCAACTTACACGTTATAAACAAATCGTGTTATTGTTATCATTTTGGTGTTTTGTAGTATGTGCGTAGCATCATTTTCTGTTAAACGTAATTTGCTAACAGTGATATAACAATGTGATAATAATGAACTTGTGTATGTTATTATAGTACATAGAAATTTCCTTGTAGACCTTTCTTTCCAGTACTCTATAAATTTCAAGTGGCTTTCCGTGAAGTGTGACGTTTTTTTTCGAGTTTGGTTTAAAGTCATCTTTTTGATGTCGAAAGCTTCATCAAAAAATATTTTAAATTCCATGATATTTGAGTTTTAGAGTGGTTGAGTTCTTTTAAACACCATGTATTTTTATTTATTAATATTTCAATAGACCACTGTTTGAAGTGTCACTAAAAAAGGAACCATCAGAATACGACATTGCGATAAAGAAAAGACCGCAGAGTGCGGAACACTCAACGATTCTCAGTTTTGCGAAAACAACACGCAAGTTGGCGTTCTTGTTTGCCGTTTTTGCTATAGGATAATAAAAAATTACAACAGAAATGTGCCCTACTAACCTGTTGCAGAGCATTCATGCATTTAACATAAACGGGGTCCCTCATAATGATCATCATCACAGGCATCAACTCGTCGATGAGGGCGAGAGGACCGTGTTTCAGTTCGCCTGCCATGATGCCTTCGCTGTGCATGTACGTCAATTCTTTAACTTTCTGCAAAGGAAGGATCATTTTTAAGGTTACGCTTACTATATTCCCATCGGACACTCACCAAGGCACCTTCTAGGCAAGTGGCAAAGTTGAAACCACGACCCATGATCAATAGCGATTTCTTTTTGTAGAGATCCTCGGCCAACACCTTAACTTTGTCATCGAGCTTCAGGACTTGACGAATCTGTTCCTGAATGTTTCTCAAGCCGTTGATGATCTAAAACGAAATATTTATTAACAAATTCCGTATTTAATAATAAAACGTTAGTTTACCTCTTCTCTCCGTTTACGCAGAGAAAGCCTGTCCTCGCTCATCACAAGAGCGAACATCACGAGCGAGATGAACTGACTGGTGTAAGCTTTGGTAGAAGCGACACCAATCTCGGGTCCAGCGTTGATGTGAACACCGCAGTGTGATTCACGACAAATAGAACTGCCGACTGTGTTCGTGATACCTACGATTAAGGCGCCCCTTTGTTTGCAGTAGCGGAGAGCCATCAAAGTGTCAGCGGTTTCACCTGCAAATCACTCACATTACGACGATACTCTTTTTTGGATAGAACGTGAGAATACTCAGAACTAAAACGTCACATTAACTTTACCTGACTGGGAAATGAAGAAGCATACATCATCTCTGAACACGGGGGTAGTACGATCTAAGAAATCACTGGCAAGTTCCACCATAACGGGAAGCTCGGTGAGCTCTTCCAAAAGTTGCCTGGTGGCAATCGCACTGTGGTAACTCGTTCCGCAACCGATAAGCATGAGTCTCCTGCACCGTTTGATTTCTGGAATGTAGTCTTTGATCCCTCCCAAAGTGACAGTCTAAAAACATACTCACTGTAGGTCTAATACATCTATTTCAGGCGCACTTTAATAGTTACACCTACTAGTCATTTGAACTACTTCAATGTTACTGCCCTGTTATCTACTCCTGTCTTTTTTTTATAAAATTTACAGTAAACAAAGACAGTATAAGGACGTACCCCTGTTTCGAAGTTGACACGACCCCTCATGGTATTGATAACGGAATCGGGTTGCTCGAAGATTTCCTTTTGCATGAAGAAATCATAGTTGCCTTTCATGATCTGTTGCAATTCCATCTTCAACGTGGTGATTTCACGCTTGTGAGGGTCGTCGCCCCCACGTCTGATCCTGTGGATGCTGAGGGCGCCGTTCTTGACGGCAGCAACGTCATCATCCTGAAAGTTTCCGTTTTAATATCTCTCTTTGCCAAGACAAAAGTTAAGACATGTAATAATTTTTTTGTTTACTCGACTTTCGCATTAGCGATATAAATATTCAAATTTAAGTTATATCGAAAAAATTAACCTCAAAATAGATGACACGGTTGGTGTGTTCAATAATAGCCGATGCATCGGATGCAAAGAAGTACTCCACTTGTTTATCTTCCAGGGGTTCAAACTCAGAAGTAGAACCAGTTCTGGGCAAAGTAGGAAAGTCGGCTCTGCCATATGGTCGATGTTCTATAAATCACATTGAAAAAAAAAAACACACTAAGTAAAAGTGCAATGCGAACAAATGGTTTATCTGTCACACATTTCGCAATAATGGCAGCATTTTTTGTTTAAGCATTATTTTCATTTTTTACAAAAGTCAAGTGAGCCTTGGAATATACTACAATGACAAATGAATGAGTTGTGTAATTCATGGCAATCCTAGACCATTTGACTTCGTTTTTTTAAAATATTAGTTTGTTCCTACAGCTGTTGAAAATGGTTTGGTCGGACATTTCTGTCAGTTTCAAGGTAATCCCTGACTACTGCTGGAAAAAATCTACTGAACAAAATTCTAATTCAATTCACTTAACAAGTATCAAAAACATTTGAAAGAAAACAATTATTTATATTTTTTTTATTAATATAGTACTTCAAATACATTTAAATATAAAATAATTGTAAATTTTATTCAATCTACTCTTATAACAAAGTATAATCAATATTTCTATAGAAGAAACATTTCTTAGAGATAATCTTTATTAAAACTATAATATTTTTATTTTAATAAGACATGTCATGTGCTATTATTTTTTTAAAAATACTGTTTATATTTTCATATCTAATCAAGATTCTGTAAACTGTAGAGCCAAAGCTGGTTGTTAGAACCAAAATGTTAACAAGGTTACGCCTTTTCCAACAGCCAACTTTGTAAATCTTACTAACTACAAGATCTCTAAGCGCTACATCAGATTTCAAGCACACTGTATATACAAAATATTTAAAATTTGACTGTAACTCTTAAAATAAATGCGTGGCACCTTCACCATACCGTCAGTATGTACCTTTAAACGTTGTGATGTATAAAAATGTATTATACCCGTGTACTTACCGGAAAACAGAGATAACGTGTGTGTACCCTCACCTATTACGGACAGACAGACCAAACCCTGTGTGAGTGTGAAAGAAGCAGAAGCCAATGTTAAAACAAAGAAAAACGAATAGACAAAGGGTACTACCTGAATTGGAATCTGCATCTGCAGCAGGGCCCAGGAATAGAACAAGGAACAAAACAAACATTAAATAAAAACACAAACATAACACTAAATACGTCGACGAAAAATACCCAGTGTTATCTTTATTTATTGTTTTTTTTTTCATGGTACTATTGTCATAATTCCGGTATTTTTCGTCGGCAGGAAATACGGATTAGTTTCGTAAGAGTAAAATAATATTATTGATGAGAACCAAAATATTAGATAAGATTTTATCTAAATCCTTCTACGTTTTAAATTTGCCAATTGATAATAATTCAGTATAAAAATCTTGCAAATCCAAACAATAAAAACTACTGCATAAACAATTTCAGAATTTGTATTATTTTATTACTTTTGTTAAAATTTCTTTATACAGGGTGTCCACAAATTTTACCGACCCGCAGAGAGGGTGCCAATCCTCTCCACAAATATAGCTTATATACGGTCTACCGGCAGCTGGGCGCAAACCCACTCCGATCTAGTCACCTCGATTCAAGTACTGACGCCTTAAACCGCGCGACCACTGACCGATGGTTGCATTATTCTAAAAAATTCTTGTCTGACTGAATTGCCTACAGATAACTATTCTTCAGAAAAATGGCATTATTTATAGGACCGAAATTTACGATATAATACGACATAATAGTCCAAATAAATGTTCCAAAATTCAACGCAATCGGTAAAGGCGTTACGAAGTTATTAAATACGTTTTATTTTTGACAATTTTGAAGCTCTGTAACTCAAAAATTAAACATTTTTTATTTAGCTTTTTCTCTCATTTTTAATTATTGTCATGAATATACAGGCAAACATTGTCGATGAAATCTGCAGACACTCTGCATATCTTTTGAAACTCAATATTTATAAAACACTATTTGACTAAGTTAAAAAAAAAATAACCGTAATAAAGCAAGCACAAAAAACAAATATTATCTATACTACGTACCTCTGTACACTAAATTTTAATAGTATAGACGATATCGAACAGGATTTGTTCAAGTACATAGTAGTGACAAACAGAAACGATATTAACCCACAAATTTTTCAGAATATATACAATCATGTACTCTCCAAAACCTGAGGCAAGATCAACTCTGGTACAAAATAGATACAACTGTAAAAACTTTCAAATCTATTTCTTCCCGTCAGATAAAATCAAATGACAATTTACTATTTCTGACAGGATTTGCAATTGTTTTTATAGCTGTCAAATAAACTTCACTGACAGTTCACTGTTTTTGACAGAACTGATCTTGCAAGTGTTAAAGCAGACCGAGAGAGACGAGAATAGACAAAACAGGACCCATGCCAGTGTTAAATAGTCGTTAAGGATTCTAAAGTTTTATATACCTTTGTTGATTGGTGAAGTGGGACGGTCTTCTACAGAATGCCAAATCCATATAGAGGGGACAAAAGTGGGGAAAAACAACAAATATGTTAGAAATATTGTTAAAAAAACATCACACAGCAATATTGTGTTAATTACATTCAGAATGGTGATAACAATTTTGTCTACATATGGTCAGAAATGGTCAAACAAGCAATGATACTAGCGCCATCTATTGGTTGAATATTGAACTAATTAATCGTTTTATAAGGCAGAGCATCCACAAATTGTGTATTAGTAATTTAAATTTGCCAAAACAAGTTGTTTTATTATTTTGTATTTACTGTTTGACATTTTCCTCAAAAACAATTCTTTAACAAGAAAAAATCATACTAATCAGTTATCGTGTATGTTGGAAATTTGTTGGAATTTTATAGGTGTTGATTGTCTTTGTTTGAATCAAAATGGCGGTTTGACAAATGTTATTTTGTATCTATATATTTTAATAAAAACACCCCGCACAAAAAGATAGGAAATGCACTCTCGGTCAAATTGTCTGAATTTTTGATATGTTGTCAACTGTCAATATTATCGATTTGACATCTTATTTGAATTCAGCGTCCTCAAAAACATATGATAACATTCTTTAATATAAGATTTGTTTTTCTTTGAAGCATTTGACAGCTGTCAACTGTCAATATTATCGATTTGACATCATATTCAAATTCAGCATCCTCAAAAACTTAAGGGCATACATTAAAATAATTAAAATATGATTTTCAAAAAGGTGACATGCGGTTTAGAGGTTTCTATACTATGGTGGAGTCACGGAGCTTCGGAGCTCCATAGGAGCCAAACCATGGACTTTGGAGCTTAGTGCCCATTGAGACTTTTGTTCAGGATGACAAAATGTATAACATATCAAAAATTCAGACAATTTGACCGAGAGTGCATCTCCTATCTTTTTGTGCGGGGTCCTTTATAAGAACTGGATAATTTTTGGGGTATAATTATAAACAAATATTTTTTTTTGCATTCTATACAAAAATATAGATTTGTCCCAAAATGGCGGTTGTGGTACATTCTACAGACTTCATAGCAAAGTGCCATCTGTTGATTATCATATAAAAACATCCGTCCATCTATTGTTTGTCATGTGTTTTATTACTTTTACGTTTCACCAATACAATAACTGACAAGTATGACTTTTACTTAACAAATGATTTATCTGCTTTAAGCTAGCTAGATTTTGGTTAAATTAAAAGCATTGCTTAATTTTTCTGAATGTAACGAATGAATCGTGAATGATGTTGAATGTTGGGACCACGATTTTTCAATTTCATTATGATTTTTCATATTTCGATAACCCAACATTATGGTGGGTTAGTGGAAGGTTAATTATTAGTCACAGATATGGAAATGAAAATTAGTCGGTTAAAAGAAGAAATCTACAACGTCGGAAAGCGCTGGTCTAACTACATAATAGCCAGTTCTAACAGCTCATGCATAAATTCGAAAAAAAAAATCATGCAGACCTACCACCTTAGACGTTTGAGAAAGAAGTCAGCCCTTAACCTTAGTGAGAATGAAAATGATTAGTACGGAAATGATAGAGGGGGGACGGACTTACCCTTGCTGTACAGGATGGGGACGTGATCGGTCGCCAGTCTGGTGGCCGTTTTTATACCCACCAAAAGGGGAGAACCTCTCCTCGTGGCAACGCATTCGCCTGGGAAGAATTTCGATTTGAAACAGAGCGCAAATGCGCCTTCCTACAAATAAAATAAAAATACAAAAAAAATAAAAAACATTAACCGCTTTTAAAGTCACGTAATTTTCAATAACTGTATTATTTTTAGCCCAATATTTAACATTTGCCTCATTAAACTTATTTAAACAATGCACTTAATGTCACCAAAATGATGAATAATGTACTTTCAATTCTGATAACAAATATTATCTATATATTTGACGTACCATACCAAGTCTATTTTATTATGTAATTACACGTGACCACTTTTCTATTAAAAATAACACATTTTGAGAAATAAACGGAAAAACTGAAATACAGGGTGTCCGGAAACTTCTGCGCGGTTTTTCCGGACACCCTGTATATATCAGTATTCTAACTCACCAATTGCTGCACGACAGACTCGACAAGCTCCCTGAAAGAAAAGCTTGGATGCTTCAGGTAAAAGTGGTGGATCAACTTGACGATAACCTCGGTATCGGTTTCGCTCTCGAATTTGTACCCTTTTTTTTCTAGGAACACCTTGACCTCCTTGTAGTTGGTAATGATACCGTTGTGGACCAAGACGAAACCGTTGTGAGGGTCCGAACGGAGGGGATGGCAGTTGACTTCGTTGGGGACACCGTGGGTGGCCCAACGGGTGTGTGCGATGCCACAGTGGATGTCGGTGGAGCCGTCCATGTCGAGCTCATTGCGTCCTGTGGTAGTATGATGTTACTTTATACAGTGTGGCACATAATGTATAAATATAAGATAATAGATGGAGTACTGCCTTATTCCGAACTTTTTTATTACAGATTTTTCAGCAAAATCCCACTCTTGATAAAAAAAAATTTGCTTACCCTCGAATGCTTTAAGCTGTAGTCAAATAACATTAACTTATTCAAATCTAAATTAAAAAAATATTTGATAAGTAAATCCTTCTATACTCTTGAGGAGTATCTACAAAATGATTTTTCCGACATGTAAATTGAATTTACACAATTAGTTTGTCTTATTAACTGTGATGTTATTTTACATTTGTGTTACTTAGGTATTTAGATCATTTATTTACATTTTTACATTTACCTTTTTATACCATGTTCTGTATTATATATATGTATATATGTATAAAACATTTGTACTGCTGACCCGTGTAAATACTCTGTATACTTAACACTGAATAAACAATTCAATTCAATTCAATATGTAGTAAAATATACAGGGTGTGCAATATACCTACAAATGTAAAATTTTTCTAACGCAGTACCCTCCAAATTTTTGTGAAAAAGTTAGTATTTTGATATTAACGGAAAAGTAGTGTCACGGAATTTGCCCCACTCACTCCCAAACCGACGACTGTGGCACCGCGAATTGCCTAAGATTGCCCCGATCGCCCCTACGCCATTCTGGTAAACAAACAACATGCGTGAATCGAGGCGTTACTAGAAAATCGTGGAAACGACGAGAAGCGTTCCAGTCGTACGAGAAAATGGGTCTAGAAATGCTAGAAAATACGTGGAACATTCGTTGGGTCTATAAAAGAAGAATAAACGGCCGAGGTAGTTAGTCTTGTATAAGTCTTGTATTACAGTCTGAATTAAAGTGTTTAGTTGGAGATATCAAAGTGATTTAGATAGCGATTAATTAAATAAGTGTTTAGTTGACCTGTAATTAGTAGTGTTCAGTAGTTAATAAAGAAGTAATTAATTAACGGATTGTTTTTCTGGAAAGAAAAGAAAGATTGGGAAATCCGTGACAGTATTTAGTAATATTTAAAAAATTTGAATTATCCGCAAATTTTTTTAGCCGACAATGATTTCGACATAGGATCTTAAGCAAAATTTTATCAGGAATGGCATTTTGCCCAAAAATCAGCAAAAAGAAAGCTTACAATAGCGAGGTACTCCATCTGCAGACACTCAGTATAACTAACCTTTTTCCTATTTCAAAATTATTTCAGTTGTATACATGAATATCTAGAAAATGCGTAATAAGAACAAATATCAGTTTTTTCATTGATAATAACTACATTATTTTATAAATAAAACATATAAAGTATAAAATTACGTACACTAAAGTTAACGGAATAGTCACAATCGATTTAGTAGAACTGTTGTTCAAGTTTTCCCTGATTTAATTAAACTTATATTAAAATCGAGATTGAACAGAATTTAACTTAATCTACATATATGATCTAAATGATATATCTTTAATAAGTGTGATAATTGAATAAAAAAAAAGAAAATAGTAGGTGTTATTGATTTTATTTTGATTTTAAGTCACCTTACTATTTGCAAAATTCACGAACCGCTAGATGGTGCTGTAAAATTTAAGATGTCAGATGTAGGGGGTGATCAACAATAATTACAATTGTCGCTAAGATTATAAAGCTTTTAATCGCCAAGCATGTTGTGTTTTATGGTCTAATTCTTTATATTTATGTAATTTTTTAAGTGAGTGTATTCTAGGGCTTACAAAAGGATTATTTTAACTTTAATGTAAGACAAATTCCTAATGCATATATATAGCGAATTCTGGTTGCCTCATCGTATTTGACCCCCTAATTCATTATTTTGTTTTATTAGATTGCATGTTAGCATATTACATCTTTTGATAGCAAAACAACAAATTAAATCAAGTCACCTCAGAAACTGTTTCTGGCAGCTAAACAAAATTTAATCAGAATTGACATCTGTCAACTGCAGCGCTTTATTGGATCGGTTATTTTTTCTCGGAAAGTTGAAGGAATAAAGTGTTGAAATTATATATTTTTGAATTCAGCAAGTTAAGCTCTACCAGAATCCGATGAAAAACCATAGGAGTTCTATTTAAAAAAAAATCCGATGACGTCATCACGCGAAAACAAATGAACGTCGGATATAAAAAAGAGTCTTTTAAAAAGCAAAATCGACGGGTCCAAGTGAAAGGTGGCGCCACTCACTATTTTTTATCTCCTCCTCGAGCAGGGCGACTTTGCCCGCCTTCTTGATGATGGCGATGTCCTTGTCGTCCGCGGAATCCACAGCGACGCCTACGCAAAACACAGAGTTATTTTCTACCAGGTTCGCAGAGGGATTATCTCGTTTTTTTATATTATTTATTTTGTTTGTTGTTGTTTACCTGCAGAGTCATAGCCGCGATATTCCAACCGCTTGAGTCCGTTGACCAGCAGCTCCAAGATCTCGGCCCGCTTCTTGGGGGTGAGGTAGTTCAGGTAGGCGAAAATTCCTGCAAACAAGACACAGGTCAACGGGTGCAGGTCAGAGGGAGAAACAGACAAAGATGTGGAAGATTAGGGGGTTTCCAACGAAAACCGAATTTTTAAAATCTATTATCTAGGGATTTTAGTGTGGTAGTACTGTAACTTCTAAAGTATTTAGACATAAAAGGTTTGTTTTAGCAGCAGTTGAAAACTGTTTGGAAACTATCAGAAACGTCCGTCCAGCTATTTATTGCGTCAAATTCAATGGTAACGCGTTGTCAACTTAACTAGTCGAATATTTCTGACAGTTTCCAAACTAAAGTAGGTACCAAAATCGGTAATTATTTACATTGGCAGAAACCTCTCCAATAATACATTGCAACTTTAACCTAATGTAATGTATACATAGAGGTTAAACTTTTGAAACTTTTTTTTTGAAAACTACAATAATCGACCGCACAAATTAATTTTAGAATCAAAAGTCAATATTAACCAATATTATCTTGTATGAACAAAGCATATAAGGTTTGAAATTACCGTCAAAGCAATATGACAGATATCATTCAATTGTTTTTAAAGTATACTTTGTTAAGGTCGCCGTATTTCTCGCCGTAAAATGACCAAATTTGCGTTTTTTAAGTTCTGAAATCTCGAAGAATACAATACGTAGAGCAAAAGTAATATAAAAAATAAAATTATTGATGTTTTGTTTATACACCTTTACTATTTAAACTCTCCTCAAATAATATAATAGTATTTAAAATGCATTTGTATGACACATTATTTCGCTATTCTCACCCCACATTTTAACAATTATTTTCTCATACTTATAAACAAAAGTGAACAATTTTATATGCAGAAGTATGTAAGTTTATGTTATAACAATGTTTACATCTATAGTTGAATTTTAAAAAAAAAATTGAAAGATTTCAGTAGGTACTATCGTTTGCAATATTAATGACACTCACTAAAATGAATTTTGCGATTTCTTTTAAACTTCTGACGTATTCATATTGAAATCTGCTTCAGATTTTTAACAAATGTTATTAGTTGTTTCACTTACCAAGAGAGATTTAATGAAATTTCTATTCAGAACTTCCAGAAGTTCAAAAACTGTTTAAGAGAGTGTCATTATTATTGCAAACGATTGTTCCTAAAAGTTTTCTGACATATATTGATTTTACTTCGGTACCTTTGAATATTCGCAGGTGGCATGAGATAACATTGTTGGTATTTGCTAAACTCTATATTATTCAGTTGTTAAATGTCTAAAATTACTTGTATTTGTAGAAAACATTATTTCAAGAATACGGCGCCCTTAAAATAAATGAGATTCATTAGTATGTCCAAAAAATTTAAGTCGATTTTCTCACAAAGGGTTAGTTTTTTTGACTTCAAACGCGAAATTCTTATATAAATAAAAATATAAATAAATTAAGATCATTCCTTCAACTATGCATTTTCTCTGCTTTTTTCTACTGCAATTTTAGAAATATTTTACCTGAAACTGCGTCTCTATAAAGGTAACAAGTGTGTGCCTATTTTGCAATAAATCGTTACATTATTAAAAAAGTTATAGCAAAAAACCAATTTAAAAAATAACTTTTGAAGTTACACACCTCCCTTAATATTGCATATTAAATTATTATTATATAATATACCCTTTATAATTTTGAATTTTTGCAATATACAGGATGATTCACTTTTAAATAAAGAAACGTCGAGGGTTAGTACAACCATTGTTTATGTCATTAGACTATGGTAGAACTTCGAGAAATAATTCCAGTTTGTCATAAAAATGCCATCTACTGACAACTGCAACAACTTTTTTCATGTTCCATTCACTTTTATAGGTTATATATCGTAAAAGAAATATTTCGGGCATCTGGAATTCCGTTTACATTTTAAATTAAACATTTCCAGCACATGCCTTAGGATGACATCATGCGAATCAAGTTCAAAAATCTATTTCCACAAGGTAACATAAAATAAGATGACGTTTGTTTAAAATGTATGGGTCAAACGAAGCTATAAATACTTTTATGAGGTTGGGAATTTTTTAAACTAAATTTTATAGAAACCTCAGTGGTCCCTAAAATAGGAATTTACTGTTACTTTTTATATCTAATTACAATTTTTTTACGATCACCTTAAAAGCGTTAGCTTTGGGCATGTTTTATTGGTTTGACGAATACACTTTATTAAAAACAAGAGAACAATAAATTTGTTCTTTTATATCCGAGTCCATACTATTTACTATTAAAAAAAACATACAGACCTATAAATGTGTATCTAGAAAATAATTTGGCAAATACTGAACTCTCACTGTTTTTTATTTAAAGCTAATTACTGACCTGGCATTTTCGTTTTATTTTCACAAGGAATATTATTAATAAAGCAAACAGCTTTTAGGACGGATTGTGTACAATGCACTCCATCATGTTTGTCTTTTGGTTTTTTTAATAGATAGTACAAGAGTAATATCAGATATAGCCTGTCAGAGTAATTTTGATGGATCATTTGCACTGGAGTGCTGAATTAAGAGCAATTCAACATTGTTGATATAATTACGCTATTCCGCGAATTTTCGTAAATGCGCATAATGAATGAAAAAAACAATTCAGGTTTTCCAGACACCAAGGCATTTTTTCCAAGGACTCTCAGAGATATCTCTAAATCAAAATCTCTGATTTTTACGGGTTTTTCCACATAATATAACAAGAGCAAATTACAATAAATTGGTGCACTGTAATCTATAAGTGCATAGCATAGAAATTAATCAAATTTCAATAACAAATATTGCAAATTCTTTCCGCGAAGTATGAATGTGCTAATTCAAAATGAAACTGTCAAAATTGTAAGTAAAACTTAAACGCCTGTTCTCTCAGTAACAGTATATTATTCAATGACCATATAATGGCTGTAATTCACGAGGAAGAAGGTCGTAAATGATGCAAGTAGCATACTGAAAAATTATACAATATTTTGACATTCATAAGTCACATTGAGGAACTTAAATTTGGTAACAGAAGTATGAATGATCATTAAACACAAGTGAATAATGATTATACAATGCTATAGTGCGTCACGTAGTATATAATATAGTCGTGAACAAACATATTTTGTTATCTAATAAATAACTTTGAATTAAAAAAATCAAAATCAATGCTTCTAGAGAGGCGAAAGTTTTATACTTGTAGTTTTAGAATGTCATGGTATACAGGGTGAACCTTAAATAAGTACAAATATTTTAACTGCTGGTGTAGTTCGTCATATAGATCATCTAGTGAAAGCCATTTTTAAAAATTTCTAATATTTACGGAGATATTAATTTTTTTTTAAAATACCCACATTTTGAGGACCGCTGCTTAACCAAGCTAATGAACCATATGATTTGTTGCGAGGTTGCCATATCTTCTCTAATATAAATATTACGTTTCCCTTAACGTAATAGTAAAGTAATACGGTTAATTATATTTTAAAAATACTTGTTTGAAGCATAAGTACAGTAAAGTTGGGTATGTAGTATGATACCCACCAATATTAACATATATTTCAACTGCTTAACTGACCTTACTATAAACGATTAAAAATGAATTTCCGCAAGTTAAATACTACCGTAAAGTATTTAGGAAGATATTACGTGATATTACTATGCCCAATGTTCAAAAATTATACATAAACGTGCACACAAGCTTACCTGTTTGTTAAAAAATTAACTATTTAATCAGTAATCCACATTTCACAAGTTAAATGCCATTGTACACTGTTAGAAAGAGACACAAGAGACAATTCCCTTAAATTATTTTATGAATAATAACGAAAAACTATGATTATCACACAACGTATTAAATTTAAAAGTTTCTTCAAGCAAAGACATTTGTGTAACACTGGCAACACTGTGAACTGCACGTTCAATCTGAAGCGCTATGACTCTTAAATATATGAAAGTCAGCGGTCCTCAACAAGTTTCCTACAGAAAAATTACAAAATTTATTTAAAATTTCACTTTTTTATTTATGATTTTTTTATAAAACAACTATTAATTATGTGTTCTACATAGTGAGCTATACTGCAGGTTAAAATATTTGTACTTATTTAAGGTTCACCCTGTACATATAATTATTTTCAATTGTTAATAGGTATTTTAACATTTGAAAATAATTATGCTGCCTATTGCATATTAATCCTTACTACTGTAACAGAAAGTATTCTAAAATGTCGGCTAGCTAAACGGTCTTTCATTTGTGACCCCTTGTTATAAAACGCCCTGTATAAAAGTGTAAAAAATCACTTACGTACGAAATAAAATTTGCACGCATAATTTCGTTTCAATATCTTCATTTATATAATAATAATATCTCTACCCCTCATTCTAATCACGAGGATTAGCCCAGAAGTCGAAGAATTGTGCGGGAGAGGGGGCGTTATATTATTATTAAGCAGGCCGCATTTGCGCCAAGGAACGACTTACGTTGGTAGGCCCTAACCACCATTCAGTGCAGGAATGAGGGAAACCTGGAAAACCTCATTAATTAGGGGGATAGTCAAATGTCAACCGGTATCAATCTCTCACATTGACCCAAGCCAAGATGTTTAAAGATACACCTATTTTTTGAACATTTTAAACAAATTTATAAAGTTGCTTACTTCTTATGCCCGCTACAGCGTGAATTCGTGATTCGCGATTCATATCGAATTCGTGCATAGTGTGTAGGGTCTTTTGTCTTGTTCGTTAAAAATCCATTCATAAAAAACCAACATACGATGCGCGAATTCACGCATAGCGGGCCTTATACGGATTCCTGAGTTTTTGTGATAAATGTAAAACAGCTGTTACAATGTTTTTGTTGTAACTATGAACGGATGAGTACTGGTCTTTTTTCAATCTGGTACCTGGCATTTTGATAAGTTCAAGGTTTTTAGTTTTATATTTAAAAGTACACTTCATAATTTATAACATCTGTAAAAGCAAGTTTTAAAATAACTATTACGTCCTTTCATAATTTGAACAAAACAATTTCATATAGAAGGTGTTTCATGAAGTTCTCTCGACACTAATGGAGCACGTTCTTAAGGCTATTTCTTCGAAAAAAGTTCATGTGAACGTGTCCAATTTGTTATATTTATTGAGCTACACAAACTTCTCATTTTTTCCGAACAACTGTTCACCTAAATAAGCATTACCCTGGTCGTTGGATAAGTCGAAGTGGGCCACACATTTGGCCAGCCAGGTTTCCAGACCTCTATGCTATGGATTGCAACATGTGGGTATTTTATTTTCAAATTCGTGTAGCTCAATAAAGTGAATGGGATGCATGCTCCATTAGTGCCGGGAACACTTCGTGAAACAGCACCCTATATGACGAGTTTATCAATTTAAATGCGATTTAACTAAATCGAGTTTGATTGTTAACAGATTTGATTATCTGTTGCTAAAGGATTAAATTTAATTCAAATAACCGATCAACAATCATACCTCAGGCTAAAAGTAGTTGCAAAACAAGAACTTATAAAACACGCTGTATATCAAGTATTCCGTAAAAATTTCAAGCATGACGTATTGGTAACTAGATAACTTTATCTGAGCAATTTCTGTTTGTCAAACAGACAATGGCAGTGATTTGGTGGTAATCTCGACGAAAATAAAATTATCTGATTTTTGTTTCTGCTAAAATTACATACGTAATGTGTATTTTTAGTCGGATATGATAATCGCTTTTTTCAAGTGCCTATTCCTGAGTCCGAATTTCATTCTGATAGAAAAATTCAATGTCAGTAGGTCGTTCGTTGCATTTCTAAGTAGGTACCTACATAAGGCTCTGCGTACACACACATGTCAATTGGGTTCAATTATCTTTGGTTTGAGCGCATTTAGACTTTGACATTGATTTTAGACAATCTCCAACACAAAATATACACCGTACGCAGTGCAGTCATATAGCTCTATAGCCGTTGAGTGAGAAATTTCTCACTCAACGCTATAGCTTTATTTGCTGTTATTTTTTATTATTCATGATATTAAATGCATACGTTCGCAATGTTTCTTTTCTACAAGTGTAAAAGCATTTTTTCGCATTTTGACTGAAAATGCTATTTTACTAAATTCAAAATCGTTCACTAAAGTGGCACTTTGCTACACTGGAATGTCACTTTACTATACAGTAATGTCACTGTTAATAGTTATTTATGCAACAAGTACAAAAAGTAAGTGTTTACGGGTTGCCCTACTCGGCCTGACGGCCTCGTTGGACAATTTCACGTCGCGTGCAATAAGCACTTTTTGTACGAGTTGCATACAATATTTTTTCTACGTTCATGCAAAAACCAAAAAATTGTATTTAGATGACACTAAGTCTAGGAAAATGTGACATCGATTTGAACGTTTATGTTTGTCATGATGACACAACGCTATTGTAGAGTGACAGATGAATGCAATAAACACTTTATTGCACTAGTGCAATAAAGAACCACTTTTTCCACTAAATACAGTTCAATAAAGTTTTGTTTTTTGCATGAACGTAGAAAATAAAAAAAAAACAGTTTGATAGAAAATTGTTTATTTAAATATCGGAAACATTGTTATTGTATATTAAAAGTACAATTATTCAAATTTGGAAAGTTAACAACAAGAAATTTATTCAATAATTCTACTTGTTCTTCATGAAAACTATTCTCTATCTGCATTCCTGAATGGTCTAGAGGTGTCACTAGGTCTTGCTGATGGAATATACTTCTTGAAATGTTCAACTTATTGGCGATCCTTTCATCGATATAACCTTCAACCACACTAGTTGACTGCCATCCTCCAGTGTTTGAATATCCACTCCACTGTCGGCAAGGAAAGTGGCAGACGTCCTTCTCAAGCAATAGCCAGTGTAATCGAATGCATCCGGGAATTTTAAGTATTCTGCAACTATTTGGGGAATTTTTGTAAAACTGCCAACTGAATGTATTGTGCACTCACCGTGATTATAATAAATTAAAAATCTATTGCGTTTTACTTGGAGTCTCAATTGTAAATACTTCTGATAAATTTCATATCCGTTGCACTCTGATCCTACGATAAATCTACGTTTCTTTTTGATTTTGGTACCATGTAAATTTATAACCAGATATTCCCCGTGTCTTCCACATTTAAACCACATATTAGTACCGTTTCATTAATAAAAACTTATCGTCTGGAGTCTCTTTTAAAAACATAGTAACGTTTTCCATAGTCAAAACTTTCTTTGCTTCGTATGTATCATTTTGACGTTTTAAAAAGGTAAGTAGGTTTTTATATTGTGATATACTTTTGTTTATTTGTATAGTACTTTTCAACATGGAGTATGCAGACCATAAACTGGATGTCTTCAAAGATTTTCTCTAAATAATGAAACGCGTTGTGTGCAAAACACTAAAATATGTATAAAAAATAGCTTAAGCTTACCTTTTCAAAAAATACGCATGATCATGATACTTTTATCAGAGTAGTAGAATTACACGCTCTTTCAAATGGCATGGTCAAAATTGGGGGTTAAACAAATTGTCGATAACGTCATATCTCGAACAACGATGACGTCACAAATGTGGGTCAAAAAGTGCCTTTTTTAAAAACAAAATCGACGTGCCAGGGGATTTTTTCGAAATTTCAATTTCAAAAAATAATGAATTTATTCGTTACTTTTCCTAAGCACTGTATACAATTTAATTGTGAGTAATAATGATCATTATATTATATCAAAACCAATGGCTATATTATATTTTAGGTAAGTAAACAAATTGAAAGTTATCCCCTAACTGATGTTTTTTTCAAGAGCTCTCTATAGGGTACCTTCATAAGTTTGACGCCCTGGGACCTGATGATCTTGAATAGAAAACGTAGATTGTTTTAGTTCATTGGTTGCAGCAAATCAGTGAGATTTAAAAATAACAATAAACAGAAACAACTACTACAACAAAACTCTCGCTCCCATCAGGTTGTTGTTTACAGTTTTAAGGATATTCAACTCACAAAACCGTTAGATTTGAAAAACAAATGTTATTAATTTTAAAATTGTTTTCAATGCATAAGAAAGGTTTGAATGCGTTATAATTTACGAGTGCATCATTACATATTTTTATTACTTCTTTCTATTTTGATTTTATTTTGTATATTATATTTTTAATAAGCATATCGTAATCGTACAAAAATATACCTATAAAGTATTACGATCAAGAGAACAGTGATATATATATTTTTAAACAAAAATATTGAAAATTTGCCAAAATTTGTATTCAAAAACTTTATCAAGTTGTTACCAAATATTTGTGTCTTGTATCCTGTATTTTCTTAATGCGAATTTCGGTGCCGGTTACATTTAAAATTCGCCAATTTTATTCTTTCGGTGGCTGCGGTTTTACAAAAAAATCCAAACTCGCCATGAAAGTAGAAACATTTGTTTAATAATTCATGTGTGACACTACCTATTTTTTATAATCCGCAATGTTACACTTTAACTTTAGGTACAAAACTGTTGTTTGCCCAGCCGTTTCTTATTTTTTATGTTTCAATAAAAATTTGCAATAGGAAGTAGTTCTTTTCTATATTTTTAAGTATTAACAATATTGTGTGAAACTAACTACTCTGCTGAATAAAGCCCCGACGTTGAATTACACCCACAATACCTACATTTTTTGCTATATTAGAAAGGTATTTTGAGGTAATATAAATCAAATCTCCTAAAATTCCTATCAATGAAGTCATATTGATGAACACCGATATTCCTCATTTCTTAGATTCGGTTGTTTACGGTTTTGAGAACACGCTGTAGAGCTTGAATTATTCTCCATTACAAATCACAATTAGGTAAATTAACGCAAAGATATATGACATTTCTCCACGCGCACACCCGTGGTAATCAGGTATGCTCTGCCAGATATGCGAAACATTACGTTCACATTAAAAATATACAGGGTGTTAAACTTACAAAATTATTTATGATTTCTTCAAATATTTTAAAAATTAGTGAGTGAAATAATTTGAAATTGGGCACATAAATGTATTGTTTGATTAATTGCCCAAAATCTGAAGCCTAAAATTTGGATGCTCCAGTGGCTGGTATTGGTGGAATTTTTCTAAATAACACAGTACGCCACTGACTCATTGAAACAATAATGTATTTTCGAATAATAATAATAATAATATCTCTACCCCTCATTCTAATCACGAGGATTAGCCCAGAAGTCGAAGACTTGTGCGGGAAAGGGGACGGCATATTATTATTAAGCAGGCCGCATTTGCGCCCAGGAACGACTTACGTTGGTAGGCCCTAACCACCATTCAGTGCAGGAATGAGGGAAACCTGGAAAACCTCATTAATTAGGGGGGTAGTCAAACGTCAACCGGTATCAATCTCTCACATTGACCCAAGCCAATATTCTTCCACCCTACCATACCCGCAGAGAGGGTGCCAATCCTCTCCACGAATATAGCTTATATACGGTCTACCGGCTGCGGGGGTCGAACCCACAGCGATCCAGTCACCTCGATTCAAGTACTGACGCCTTAAACCGCGCGACCACTGACCGATCCAATTCATCAGTTTTCTAAAAATTACTATTTACAATTTTCGAAAAAAGGCTGGTTTTCGAGTAAAAATTAAAAAACGAACTGAAAAATACTTTTATACAAATGACAAATCAATTATGGTTTTAATTATTTTATTTGAAGAAATGCTCAAAATTTTTTCCATGTACACTAACACCAATCTCCGCCAATGGAACGACTAAATTTTTGGGAAACCCTTCAAATGTTTGACAATGTTTACACATATTCATGAGTCCAATTTCAAATTATTTCATTAACTAGTTTATAAAGCTTTTACAAATAATTTTGTAATTTTAACACCCTGTATCTTTTTCACAAAGCGTCATAGATAAAGAGTATGAAGGATCCTCTTTAGAATGCCTCAAACAATGCGAGGTTTAATTTTTGGTCACTTTTTGTGAATCATCCTGTATAATATAAACTTTTTTAAATTTTCCTTAAAAGAAAATTGTAGTTTAGATTTATTCAAACAGTTGAAAGAATATTTTAGAATAAACTGTAATTTTATGGGTAATTTTTTAAAACTATGACACTTGATAGCATTCCTCGCAGTTATTTGAAATTTTTTCACGTACTTCTGCAGCATGGCATGTTTTTAGGAGACAGACAGCAATCATTTTCCCTAATTAGTATTCTTTACGCACTGTTTAATGCAGCATATTCCACATTTAGACATTAAGGCAGTTGTTCCTTACACGACAATGTATATTTTTCATTGCCATTACTATTTTACGTTTATATAAAATATTTCTTCGGCAATTCTATAATATTAATGAAAAAATAAATATTTACACAAGATAACCAAAAAGCAATATCGTTTTCAAACATATTTACAAAACAAAAGCAGCGATAGCCATTGTCTCCAAAGGTTACTTGTTACTTATTGCACCAACTCGTCCAGACGGCAATTGTTCTTTTTACAGACTTTCACAGCTAGCTAGATTCTAGATGTACTTCGTAACAAGTTATTACCCTACCCCAACCTACGCAACACAAAGGAGTAACAAGTTAACAGTTATACATTTTATTACATCCCGACGACAGAAAAAAAAAACACTGGTACTAGCTGCACACCCAGTAGTACCGCCAGTACCAGGCATTCGATGACATTTCTCGGAGCGATTCAACTTTTTGCATGAATTCAACGCGAGGGGTCGGCTTCAGAATGTCAAGGCCGCCCTGTTCAGCTCTGTGACAGAAATAATGTCCCGCATTTACATAAATGAAAGTAATTAGACGAAGGTGGTGAGCGAAAATAATTCGAAACTGCGGTTTTCAATATTTAGTAGGTAATTTTTCGGGTAGGTATGAAAAAACGGTATAAGGAACTGCTATAAAAACATCAAAGGCTTCCGAATTCTTCAAAATTGCAGACCATGAACTTTTACTTTATTACCAATGGTTTTACAAATCTGGTCAGTTTGGCAGTGTATTCAGCCAAGTGTTCCTTTGAATTTTTGCACATTATAATGCCAGGACGTGAAATTTCTGCGTTTACCCGAGCAAGAACTGCTTTACATGATGCAGGACATTCTAATCATCAGATATCGAACATGTTGGGCATTCCTAGATCATCTGTTGTACGAATAGTAGACAGATACGAAGAATTTGATACTACGGTGGAAGACAGACCACGTAGTGGACGTCTTCGAGTATCTAATGAATGGGAGGATCGGTATTTGGAGCAATATGCCCCTAGACACCGCACATCTTTAGCTTCAGCACTTAGAGCCCTTTCAAGGTACGTTTTGTCGTGTTATATCGACACCTACTATTCGAAGACGACTCCACAACGCAAATGTACGTGCTAGAAGACTATTACGGGTCCCCACTCTGCTTTCAAGGCATCGTGCTGTCCGTCTCCAGTGGGCGCGAGCATAGGGGTTGGCTTTTACGCCAGTGGCGGTGGGTCTTATTTACAGACGAAACCAGAAGTGGGCTGGTTACTGATGACAATCGACAGAGTCTGGAAAGAACCAGATCGTCAACAGCGACTTCATTTTCCCCGTGAAATTGCTCCGTATGAAGGGGGTACCGTAATGTTTTGGGGTGGAATAATGTTCCACCGCCGCATCCCATTAATTCGCATACCACAGAATATGACCAGTCAAATTTACATCGAACAAGTTATTACGCCCATTATCTGCATCCCACGCAATGAATTAGGTAAACATTTTGTGTTTATGGACGACAACGCTCGACCACGCACAAGAAGGGTTCACGAGACATTATGCAGGACATATCAATAGATTAGATTGGCCAGCCAACTCTCCTGACATGAATCCTATTGAAAACATGTGGGATTTCGTTGCTAGAGCCATTCATAATCATATTCTTCCACCTCAGACTGCAGATGAGTCATAGCGGCAGAAGACGAATGGAACAATATCTGCTTCTTTAAAAAAGTCGGTGGGCTCTTGGTTCGTTGAAATCTCTACTTTCTGATGGTGTAAAAAACATTCATTACTATGGTAAATGTTCTCAGAAAATGCAAATAAACGATGCGACAAACTCGAATCCGATTTTTTTTTTAATCATTATGTACCATTTTGAGCTATTTATTAAAATTTCTACTTTAATTACTCGAAAAACGTAAGATTCCATGTTACATTGATAAGTAAAAAAAACCAAAACAGCCAAATAAGTTAATAAAGTTAATATTTATTTAATAAGATATCTACAATATTTTTTCGTTTCTTTGCAATTTCTGAGAACATTTAACATAGTAATGTATATTTTTTACACCATTAGAAAGTAGAGATTTCAACGAACAAAAAGCCCACCGACTTTTTAAAAAAAGCAGATATTTTGTCGTGAGAACTTTCAATTGAAAATTAGGGTGCTTTTTCGATATTAAGTCAAAATAAGGTGAAAAAATAAATATCTTAAATCAAAAAAACTACAGTGTGTTTGGGACATAAAAAGGTAAGTTTTCACCAAATTTCGTGAAAAAAAATTTTTTTTTTGTAAAAGAAAAATAAATAACCATAAACTTGGTTATTTGAATTTTTCTCGTAAATTTCGATGTTATGTGAAAAAAGTGCAAATACTTGTAGATCTTTTTATTACCTATAATTTTGCCATTTAACTTTTTTCCATAGGACTTGTAGTTTTGCCAGAAATCGAGATAAACCGTTTTTTACCCTTAAAATTCATTAAGTATAAATGTACTAATAATTTCAGTTTATTAAAAATATTTCCACAATTTAATCAATAGATTTCAACAGTGACGGATTAAGATAAAATACTAAAAGTATTCACTTCCCGACATTTTTCTACAAGATTCTAAAAACTGGGCAATTATCCTATTTTTAGAATACATACAAATATTTAAAGATCGTGATTTTGAACATCCGCCCTTATCAATAATTTCACAATCTATTCAAAAGATTTCGTACATCTATCAAAGATAACAATTTGAAAACGGTACGAATTGTTTTTCCTGGAATTTGTTGCTAACAATAATATTAGACGAGTCCATATTTTGCACTTATTCTTATCTAATCTGAACGAAATATAAGATTGTACTAATAACCTGGATTAAGAATGATAGATCCGAGATAAGATATCACTAACGTAATGTAAAAGGGTTCTTTTTCTAGAGAAAATCGAAAAGACAATGGGAAAATTGCACGATATTTCCAAATATGCGCAAAGAGAAACAATGTTTTATTTTAATGGAAATGGCGTTGGTCCTACATAATTTCTTGGAAAAATAAGCTTTAAAACGGTGGCCGCCACAGCGAATACCTGTGATGTTCATACGTGTATGTCTAATACAACAATGTGCTTTATATCTGTATACGATTTCCGTTTTCAGACATCGCAGTACATATCTTTTGAATAGTTAATGAATCTATATTGTAAACAAAGAAATAGTTTACGTTTAACAATACTGTAAGTTCACATCACCATTAATAATAATGGTAACGTTAAAAACTTCTTGAAACTTTGCACATCGCCATAATTTACCATTTTGAGTAGGTAATGTTTCACGTAACATTTTGCTGTAATTGCAGTGGAAAAGGCACTTTACCTGAAACCACAGTTTTTACTCGGTGCACTGAATATTTCAAATAGGATTATTTCGTAAACAGTTACTCCTCGCGACTTCAAAAAGGTATATCTTTTTCACATTTAAAGAGGCATGTCGTGCCGTAAGTGGCATCTTTTATAGTGACGTCAAAATTACAAAGAAATTTGAATTTCTCGCCCACAAAAACCCCCGATCTCCAAAATGAATGCAAATATTTGGATTTTTAAAAAAGTTACAAAAATTCACGATTCAATCTACTCTGTCAGCTCTCAAATATCAGAATATCAACATGACTTCATGAAAGCACGGTCTACTACACAGTATACTAAGCAATCAGTAGGGAAACTCAGAAGTAGGGAAACGATAGAGGCCCAAAAATAATAAATAAAGTTATATACGCTAATGTCCGATCGCCTTTTGTTTTCAAGATACAGCATGTAAAGAATTTTTGTAAAATTATTTTTTTTTAATTTCTCCCGATTGTATGAAAATATTTGAACCAAAATTGATGCACACTGTGACCTTGCATGCAGCTATTATGTGTCACAATATTCAGTTCATTCAGCATCCAATGGCGGAAGAAAAGGGCCTCGCTAATGCGACTTCGCCCACGTCTAGATTACTCCACGCTACGCCACTGTAATGACATATACCACCATAACTACACCTTTCATTTTTAACTCTATTTTGGCTACTACACTACTTCAGCGACCATCTACATTACGTGATCTTGGAGTTTTGCATTTTTTGGGTATTTATGTGTATTTATAGGTATTTTTTCGGTGTTTTTAGGTACTTTGTGTATTTTTGGGTATTACGAAGATAATTAATGCGTATTTTAAGAGAAAACTAGTATTTTCCAGCTAATTTTTAAATACAATAGCGATCGCGCATGCCTTATTACGGTGACACAGTTGAAATATAAGTAAACAACTGACCGACGCAATGGCAAATATAAAAATTATTAAAAATAGATACAAAAATATATTCTGTAAAATTTTTCGCAGGCACTGTTAAACCACCATGTGGCCTTTTATTGTCTTCGTAGTCTTTAGTTTAGAAAATAATATAGGGTGAATCGAATTAGATACATTCAATTGCAAAAATAATGACACTTCTTCAAATCAGTTTTTTGACTACTCTGTGGGTGAGTGGAACAACTAAGAACTAATGTTTAAGTAGAATTAAGTAGAAGAAAGTAGATTTCATTACGAATATGTCAGCAGTTCGAAATAAATAGCCAAATTCAACTAAACAGTGCCTTTATTATTGCAATAGATTGTACAGTACAGGACCATATAAACAAGTATCATATGAATGTTTTATAAGGCGTTTACGCAGAATATATCCACTCACATAGTAGCACATTCCCCTCTTCTGTTGACAAATTTTAGTAAATACATTACATCATATACCATACGACGTGTTACCGATGAATTTGGTCAAACTTCTCCAACATATTCTATTGAAAGTATATACTAAAAATTAAAATATTGCTAAATTAGGTTTTCCTATCATATTCATATTCTATTTAATAAAAAAGGAGCCTTTTTATGTAAACAACTGTCAATTATCCAATTCCAATCATACATGACAGAAAGCAAGCTAGGGCTAAAATTGAATTCTCCCTCGATACCCATGCATTTACACTTGCTAATGAAAGATTTTGGTTGTACTTTGTACTGGAGACGCCGATGGTACCCCATGAGTATTTGGGATCCGGACAATAATTTTAGGGACACCCCGTATAGACCGAATTTTATGATTTCATAGACGAATAAGAAGTTTGTTTTTAGTTAGTTTGAAGGGGGCATGGTGTAGGCAATGGGTTTATGATACATTTTATGTAATCCAAAATGTTCTTTCCAGATGATGTATTCAGATTGAGTAAAAGGAGCCCTTAAAAAATCTATATTATTTATGTAGATCTGTAAATGGAATAATTTCTAAGGAAATGAAAGACAGTTTTGGAAAATTAAAGGTATATTAAGTAACATCATGGATTCGCGGTTTTTGGGTATTTTTGAGGTATTTGCTTATTCGATGAGATATTTTTTTGGGTAATATTTTAAGAAAATGGTATTTCATTGTACAAATTTCAAGCAGTGGTTTACCCCTCGGTCCCAGCCTGCTTGCCTCATTGGTTTAAAAAGTCACGAGCCACCACTGATATTAGGTGTAATTTCGTCATAATTAGTGAGCGCAATTTAGTGATCAGTTTATCTTTTTGGTAATTAGGTATAATGGTATTTTTACAATATTTTAGGTTTAGGTATAATTTTGGTAATCGGTTAAATGCGAGCCAATCAATAACAACGCTGATTGTAAAATGAAAAGAATTAAGGAACAATTCCGTTAAAATTTTTGAAGTAGGTACGCTGCATTCGCTCAATACCAAAGAGTAAAAGTAAGTTTTTTCATTGGAACTGCTGCGTCGATGCCGTTACGAGTACCTTGCGGTCTAATTTTGAGTGGACAATTTCGGACGGCAAAAAAGGTGGCCAACAATATAAACGACAGAGGACGTGATACCGTTGCATACATGAAAATGTTTCTTGTATATAGAAAGTCGATTGCACTTGGCCTTCGAGTTTCATACAACAGCCATGGCTAGTAGTTGTTACATAAAACGGGTTTAGTCACGTGGAAAAATAGTTTTTACAATATTATTTTGTAGGTTCGCGCCGTGTTTTGTCAATGTTAATAAACTACTGGACGCGGAACAAAAAGTAGACAAAATACGAGTAATTAGGCAGGTACTTGTACGCTATGTGTGTCACACTCGATCGGCTACAGATATCCGTCGTTTTCATAGAATGGCTTTTTATCAACAACTGTTTTATTATACTTCTTCGTAAACACATTTTTATCTGTATCAGTAATGTGGTAATACTAACAGACTTTTTCGAGGTAAGGCACGGAAAAATTGTCCGAATAAAAATAGCGAATATAAACGCGCCTACAGACACACCAACATTTCTTGAGATATGTACGCGCGTACAAGTACGCGCGTACATATCCGTCGGTGTGTAGACAATATCTCTCTAAAATATCCGTCGAAGATGTATTCAGTCGCCGCTTGAATTTTTGTACGCGCGTACAAGTTGCACGTACATATCTTTCTGTGTAGCCAAAACGGACTTACGTATCGCGAATAATATCAGTGCGGTTCGTGGTGTCCACGCGCCGTTATTTTATTGGCGAACGGTGGCCTTGTATGGATTAGGATCGAGCGGTATTATCGCTCTTTATCCTTCACCATCTCTGTAGAGTGTAGACCTGGGCGGCCTCGTAGAGGTGGGTTCCTTCTTCGGTCAGCCTCGACCGCTGTTGCGGCCGATGCTGGCGGCTCGAGGAACCTCCTCCTGCCCTGGCTGACCCCCGCCGGCAGGGGGGCCTCTTCTGGCGCTCTTCGTGTCTTCTAGGTTCTTTCTTCGCCGGCCGTCCTAAACCCCCGGGGGTGGTCTTTGTTGGGAGTGGGTTTTGTGAGTGGCTTGTAGCCATAGTGGTGTCCACCCACGTGTTAACTGTTTTTAATTTAAATCATAGCTGATAGTACGAATTATTCGAAGGAATTTTTAACGAAATAGCATTGCAGATCTCTGGAATTATTTTACTTAGCGATTGAGGTGCGATGATACTAGAAAATTTAAAATCTTCATAATTCCTTCCACAGGGCAACTGATAATCTTTCATGTGGTAATATGGCAGACCTCATGCACGTGTCTTGTTTCTGGATTAGTGGTGTTACTAAATTTAAAAGTAATACATAGCTATCTTCATCCATACCTACGAAGATAATTTCGATAATCATCCAGTTCTAAACGAAGTTCTTCCAGTAGATTTATATGCGAAAATCGATTTTTTATTATGCACACACACGGCACTGCTAATAAATTAAAATCGTGATTACTCACTGTCGTCATGTTTATTAGCAAACTGAATAGAAAATTAACAAAACGTGTGTAGGCAATTCGAATAAAGCGTATGTACGCGCGTACATACAGATTTGGAAAGTGAGGATCTTGATGGTGAATTGTATTTTGCCGCTTGCGTGTATTTGTGTCATGCTACACGCATACTTCGACCACAGTGTGTTTGCATCAAGCAGTGTTGCCAGGTGGGAAAAATTCAGTGCATGAGAATGATTTCAAAGAAGCATGAGGTTTGGAGAAAAAAGCATGAGAAGGCTTAATTTATCAAAAAACACCTCTTGACACAGCTTAATTTGTAATTACTTTTGTAATGCCATTTTTATTTTATTAAAAAGCATTAGGTATGTTCTGCTATTTTATCATAACATTACATTGTAAGTAGCTACTTACAGGTACTTACTTAAAAGTTATTAACCACGTAACCTTTCTAATTTATTTTATTGTTAGGCCGGGCGAACGTTGAGGCGCAGTTGACGTGACGCAGGGTGGTAAAATCTGTTGTTTCCAGAAAATGTAGGTACCCTTACGGAATAGAGTTAAGAATCACTGCAATACAGCGTGAATACAGCACACACACCGCATATCCGTACTGTCATACCCGTTTATGTATTCATTGCTAATTATTAAGAGAGCAGTCTACAATAAAGGACATTTCAAGTACCCAAGTATTGTAGATACCTACCTCTATCTATTCAATTTTGCCTTTATTTCTCGTTAGGTCTTTGTTTTGGTAGATTTCAAAGAGTAATTTTAATAATTTTATTATTTCTTTTTGTGTCTATTAAAAAGCATGAGATTTTGTAATCAAAATATGAGAGCAGAGATCTCATGCATTCCTCGGAATGCATGAGATCTGACAACACTGGCATCAGTTGACCGGACAGTTAGATTTGCAATGGCGAATTGGCGTTGGCGATACGGAACCGATTACCGTAGTAGTGGGGAATGCTAGACCAATGCACGTCGGCGCCCCTCTTAAAGTTCGTACCGTCCCTGGGATGAAGCGGCAATTTCTACTTTCTCTGTAAAGATCCGCAATTTCCGAATCTGTATACGTTTTATTCGAATTGCCTACACACGTTTTGATAATTTTCTATCCAGTTTGCTAATAATGGCGACGGAGAGTAATCACGATTTAAAATAGAAATATATAGCAAACAAAATTTAAGAAAGTCTATATGCTATGTTATATTTAACATATACGAGGTGTGCAATTAAGTTCCGGGAATTTCGTTATAACTCGGATACTGGCCACACTGCGTTGTTCGTCAACGTTTTTCTAGAGAGGGGAAAACTTCCTTTTAGCTTTTAGTTTCAGTCCAAATCGATAGCACGTTTGGTTTGGGTTTTATTTGTATTTTTTGGAAGTAACTTTTTTAGTGGCGTCGTGAAAATGACAAACAACGTGTTGTGATTCAATTTTTAGTGAAATCTAGCGAAAACCCTCGGAAATCCTTCGAAAATTGCAGGTGGTGTATGGAGACGAATGCATGTTGATAACACGCGTGTTTGAATGGGCAAAACGGTTCAAGGAGGGGCGTGAATCGGTAGAAGACGATCCACGTGAAGGAGCTCCCGTCACTTCTCGTACTGACGCGAATGTTGACCGTTTGCGTGCACTGATCACGTTTGACCGACGCCTAAGCATTCGTGCGTTGTCTGACGAGTTAAACGTCAACAAAGAAACCGTTCGCAAGATGTTACACAAAAATTTGAATATGCGAAAGATTTGCGCAAAGATGGTGCCAAAAGTTCTCACCCGTGAACAGAAAGACATGCGAAAATCGATCTGCGAGGAATTTTTGTCCCGCATTCGGAGCGACGGTAGAGACTGGATGAATCGGGTAGTCACTGGAGATGAGACCTGGATATTTGAGTATGACCCCGAGACCCGTAAACAAAGTCAGCAGTGGGTGGAAAAGGGTGGAGAGCGGCCAACGAAAGCGAGGATGTCCAAGTCACGACTGAAGGCAATGTTGATCGTTTTTTTCGATATCCACGGCATCATTCATCGTGAATATGTTCTTGCAGGCCAGACAGTGACTGGACAGTTATATGTTGGTGTCCTGGAACGGCTACTGGCCCGCGTTTTCCGTGTGCGACCCGAATTCGCCGAGAATGCCTGGATCTTGCACCGCGACAACGCGCCAGCCCATTCCTCGTTCATTGTGCAAGAGTTTTTGGCAAAAAAAGGCATTCCAACGTTGCCGCACCCACCTTACAGCCCCGATATTGCCCCCTGCGATTTTTATTTATTCCCCAAGATGAAGTCTCACCTCAAGGGAACTCATCATGGTGGCGTACAGGAGATCAAAGAAGCTGTAACCGTAGTGCTGAACGGGTTAACTGCGGAGGATTACCTTTCGTATATCTTTTTTTTGTTATATTTTGTTTTTATGTCTTCGTTTTCAAAGAAGTATAATAAAAAATATCGTTCATTACACGTACAGAAATAGATTTTTTCGTGCTTGTATGAATTTGTCACACACGCATGGGAAAATCTTTTATTTCCAAACTCCTAATTAGACTAGTTTACAGTGTCTACCATAAAGCCTAACTATCCTTCTAAAATCTTTTTGTCCTAATTTAATATTTTTTTAATGGGTAAGTATTCAAAAAGCGCATACAGTGATTGAAGAACTTCCATTTTTCGTATGTAGTCATGACCAACTATGCCCACTTTTACGCGGGAGAGTTCTCTTTCATTATGCGCTCGCGGTCTAGGAGCATCGCGGACCATGTTAGTCTCGTTTAGTGAAGTATTATTATCGTTTTTTGTTTACTTTTTGGTAACACCTCAAAAATTCTTTAAATTGTCAGTGAAACATCTCAAAACTTTTGTAAACGCAACCAATATTCTCCCATCATTAAGGAAAAAAATGTGGCTTCAGTAATAATGTAGACGAGAATTTGTAAAGGTATTAACTAATCATCAGCATGTTTTAATGAACAGGTACCTAGTCAAAATTTCAATTTTTGAGTTGCACTTTTATTCCACGTTATATTTATGACGATCAGCTTATCAAGTAAACTTTGACTGACTTTGGTTGCTAAGAGATGTAACATTCGATAGCCTGTTGCTAAGGGATTTAATTAAATATAGTTTTAACTCCCTCTTCGTTTCAAGTGGAAGTACCTAAATCGCACGAAAATTAAAACAAAATTCAAAGCTAGGGTATTACGGGCAGAAAATAACAGTAGTTTGACATTTCTGGTTGTTTATTTTACGCACGAGATTGTGAATTGAAGCTGTTTATTGGTTTTGTAAACAGAGAAAGTTTCTAGACAAGCGTGAAGATAAATAATTATAATAACACCACTCTGTGATCATATCTAACGATGTAATGGCGATGGAGATGGTAAGCAGGACTAATTTTTATCACTTCTGGAAGTTTTGACAGTTTATTGTTTACACGATATCCGTTTAATTTACAATTAAATCCGAATTTAACAACACCAGCATCATTTTTCAGAAAATTACCAAATTCTATGGTTATCTTAAACTTTTATCTAAAGCATGTCAATTACTTATGAGGATCTTAAAATTTTGTAGGTAGTTTACTGATTACTCACTATTTTTTAAACTTGTTATTAGGCTTATTTAGTTTATACCGGGTGGTCCGTCTTTTCATAGCTCATCATTGCGATCTCGGAAACCGTAAAATATACAGGGTGGCTTAAGAAGAAGATTGTCATTGCATTCTCCATTTCCACCCTCAAAATATTTAAATAGTTCCGAGGAGAAAGACCACCAACAACAGAAACAAAGTTGGCAAATGTCGATTCTGTCAAAATGTTTGTCGATTTTTGTTTCACGTCAAGAACAACTTTTTTTATTTAAATTATTATATATATTATATATTATATTATTTTTAAAATTTTATGGGTTATTCTTCAAATAGAATATTAACGTGTCCGTAATTTTATTCTACATCTGTTACTATCAAGATCCATATGGCGCCCAAAAGAAAAAAAAACAATTGAACCTCTACTAGTCACGTCAAAATTAGAAACAAATTTGAATTTATCGCCCCCCAGATACCCCCGATCTCCAAAATGTATGCAAATATTTGTATTTTTTAAAAAGTTATTTACAAATATCGAAAATAAAATTTTAACTGTGACACCCTGTATCTTTTCAAATTAACACAATATGTTTTAAGGTAGGTAACTTTGGACACACCTCCAGAAATAGGAAATGCCAAAAACCGCTACGGATTTATCAAGTGAATTTGGTGGCCAATGAATTCCTCATGGGTCGACTGGACTAAAGAACTACGACCTTGTCAGTAAACTGAAAGCCTGTTTGCCATGATGAAATCGGTATAAGGAAATTGCACAAAGGTTACCACCTCTTACTCGAAGGGAGCGTCTTATATGGGTTGTTTTGCAAATTCTATTTTTTAGATCTATAATAACGGCGCTGGAGGCGTTTTTTGTTGCCATGAAGAGGAACTAGAAAAATGTACCGAAACAAGATTCAAATGTACGTGTACATAATATGTTGAAGCTGATAAACATTACTGAGTTTTAAGAATTGCAACACAAATACTTAACATTTCAAACTATAATATGCAGATATATTTTCAAACAAACGCAGCAGACGTACTTTCACTTTGGATATACCTATGTAGATTTATCTATTAGCTACATGACAAAATCAAAACAAGTTTCATTATATAACGAAGTGTTTTATAATTTTTAATAATCATTTGGCATAGTTTCATAAGCTCTTTGAATATTACATCTTTATCAGCACAGCTATAATACAAAGTTACAGTATCTAAATACAATAATAAAAATTAAAACAATGAAACATAAAATCCTTCGTTAAATTCGCTATTAAAAAAACCAAATGCCGAAATACATTGCGGAAGAAAATAGAAATTTGCCACATAGTATTTGGCATTTGGCGGCTGTCATGACGTTCTGGGGTTGTCAGGGAGGGTTTTCCAGTAAAAATATAAGGTTATGTGAGTCTGGCCCACCTTAATCAATAATTAAAATGCCATTCGCACTTACCACACATATTTCCTCACAAGATAGGTACCACGAACAGAACAAACTTACACAACGGTATTTTATCAAGCACTAAAACGCGAAATTGATTGTGTACCTTTTTATACACGTCAAGTCGCCGACCCGCTATCAACTACATGCATATGACGTACATACGAGGGTGCTACGAGTAGTATTACATATGACTAATATTACTTTCAAGTTATCACCAGCAGCCTGACTGTGAGCCTGACACTGTAACGTTGTCGAACGTTACAGTACGTTACAGTTTTAACGAGTTTCTCGGAAACTTTAATTGCTTACTTCATTAATATTGATCCAAAAATCAAATTAAACAAATTACATTGCAAACGCCTTTACATAACCTTAATTGTACCTTAGTTTGTATTATTGGAGTAGTATTTTTATTTTTGAAATGTATTTGTAAACAAACTAATCGTTTTAGAATTTTTTTTTTTTTCATAAGAGTTTTTTATTGCTTTTAGCCATTAAAATTACGGCACTCATATTCGGACACCTTATATATTATATAGAAATTCCACATTTAATTAATACGATTTTTATTGATATTTATTTACCATAGCATAGAACTCTACAATCTTCATTAAAAAAAATCTACCCCTCAGTTTTCGAGGGTGCCAGACACGAATCTATAATTAGTTCTTCTCCAACCGTCGCAAAACTATTACATTTTTTGACTGCCTCGAAAGTTGACATTTTCCTTACTGAGAAAAAAATTGTATCATAGCAACAAAAGTATTAACTTTTAAACCTAGGAGCTAAAGTTTCAGCATTTTGAACCACAAACAATCACAAATGGATTAAATTAGCAATAAGGCGACTAACGTTTAACGAAAGTATCTATGACTACATCGATATGTCCTATTTACCTACTTTGCTTTATTATCCCAATTTAATATTTAAATGGGGGATTTCCGTTGGAGAAAAAATATCATGTTATATTCGGATTAAAATTGTAATTTGTACAGTACAGTTGTGTTCATTTTTGTCCTGTTGTAAATGGATTTTTTCTGTTGGACAAATAAATAATATTTGAACGTATTGAAGATTGCCTAGGTATACAGTGGCGTAGCGTGGACTAATCTAGACGTGGGCGAATTCGCATCAGCGAGGCCCTTTTCTTCCGCCATTGGATAGTGAATGAACTGAATATTATGCTACAGAATAGCTACATGCAAGGTCACAGTGCGCATCAATTTTGGTTCAAATATTTTCATACAATCGGGAGAAATTGAAAAAAATAAATTTTACAAAAAATTTTAAATGCTGCTAAATCTTGAAAGCAAAAGGCGATCAGACATTAGTGTATATAACTTTATTTATTATTTTTTGGTCCTCTATCGCGTGATACTATGCACACCCGGAAGGGTGTGCAAATTAATTATAGTACGTGTGGTAAAGCCTCGGTAAAGCTTATTCTTAGTAAGGTCTTTTAGGGTGCTATTCGCACTATTTACAGTTCATGGCGTTTGGTTTTAAATCACCCTCAAGGGGGCCTCGCGCGAGGCCTCTTTAAGTCCGAGGCCGTGGGCGAGGGTCCGCTTCGCCCACGCCTAGCTACGCCACTGTTGCACAGCACATTGATTATAATTTCTTCAAAAATATCTTTAAATGGAAATACTGATTCAATTAAGACTATTACATTTGATATTATTGCACTTAGATCTATAATCAACTAGACCAAATCATTTTGTAATTCAGCAAAGCTGTTGTTACGATTAGTATAATTACTTTTACCTGTATAATTTTCGAGATGCCCTGGTATTACGACTTACTGTCACCGAACGGGCTGTAGGAGGGATAAGAAAAAAGATAAGAATAAGAATGAAATCTTGTAATAATGTGGATGAATGTGGAACCCTGCTCAATACCAGCGGAAATAATTCAGTGAACCCCCTAGCGATTCTAGCAGCTACGAAATAGGATTATTTAACAATTATTTGCCCTTGCAATTATTGTCCTACAAGTTCAAAGAAAGAATCAGAAAGTCCCGCAAACCTCCAAATCGTTTGTTTGAACCTTCAACGTTATTAACCAATAGAAAGCAAGATCCCATGCAAATATTCTGTCAAGTGTCAAATCGCTCTGTCAATTTAACCTTGTCAGTTCTTGTTTACGTCTGTTATTTTTAAATTAACTTAAGTAGTTTCGTACGACTTTGTTAATCTAATTCTAGCACCGTTTCGTAAAAGAAAATGGCAACTCTAGAAGACAAAATACTAGGCGAAAAACTGCACAACTATTGCAGCAGCAGCGAGGAAAGCGACAACGAGAATTCCAATTCAGAATCGGAGGAAGCAAGTACCCAAAAAGGAACCGTTTCAGGAACTACTTCTCCCCCGGAAATAAATAAATGGGAAGGCACATCCACCAATACGGGACCCAAGGGTGTTCTTAAAGACTGGGAAAGATACAAGCAACTGGAGAACGAGAAAAGGGTGGAAGACGAAGGGGAGAAGATTGAACTAATGAAGAAATTGACTCTGACTGTTCAATCGGCCTTAGATGAGGAAAGAGAGAAGGCCGCTCTGGAAGACCCAGATCTTGCTGAACTGCTTAATGACGAGTTTTTGGTCAAATATCAGAAGCAACGTATGCAGGAAATGCTACAACAGACTAATCATAACATAAAGTTTGGTAAGTTGTTTGTTAATTAATGCTTTTAGTGAAGTGTAGGTGGAAATAATAATTAACAGTTATTTCTGTAGATGATCCAAGTAATAGTTTCTAACTCTATCATAAATTGTTTAAAGTATAATTTAAGTGTTCCATAAAATTGTTTGCATGTACTAATAAGGATGTTCCAATTATATAATTTAACATTTCCAAAATTTTATAGTACTGATATCGGGTTTGTTAACAACACTATAGTACCAGAGAGCTTTGGCCAATCATTTGAAAAAAAAAAAACAAATAATGACCTTGTTACAGGTGAGTTGCTCTTCTTGAAGAACGGTCAAGAGTACCTCGATGCCATCGACAAAGAACACAAGTCCGTGATGATAATCATTCATATCTACGAGGACAACGTGGATGCTTGTCGTACCATGAACGCTTGCCTAAAGGTCCTCTGCAAGCTTTACGAAAGCGTCAAATTCTGCGCCATTCACGGTTCTAAAGCCGGCATCAGTCGACAGTTCAAAACCGACGGAGTTCCCGCCTTGTTAGTGTACAAGTCGGGAAACCTCGTGGGTAACTTTATACGGTTATCTGACGACCTGGGCAATGATTTCCAACCAGAGGACGTGCAGGGGTATCTCATTGAACACGGGTTATTGGAAGACAAGAGTTGTACCCCACTTCTGATCAAAGATGCTTCGTCGGATAGCGATAGTGATTGAGAAGAGGGAATCATGTGAATGGTGCTTTTTTTTGTAAGCTATCGGGTGTGTGGTATTTGGTTGAGTTAAGAATCTGTGCTTTCGACAGATATCAGTTACTCGGCTGGTTTTTCCTGTACGTTTTTTTTATAAAGGAGGACTATTGATTTCTTATAGACTTTGACGGGTTACCATCTCCTGATTTGCTTTTTAAATGCTTGAATATTGCAGTATTACATAGATTTTTTATGTAACGGATTGTTTATTATTAGTTTTTCTTATTTTGGTACTCGTATTATGTCTTTATAGTTAAGTCTAACACGTAGATGATGGTTGAATATATTTTTTATGTTTGCTGCGGTTTTTCGCAAAATGGTGTTCATAGGAAACTAACGTAGGTAGTAAATAAAATTAAACCATTATATTAATGGTGAAAATTGGGGTAACATATTGTAAAATCCTTCCCGGTTCATTTTATTGAAACAAATGTGATTTTCAGAGAGGCTACAAAAATCGGATCCTTGTATTTTTTATATTACTTTTATATGATATTTTATAAAACAGTTTCCAAGAAAATTCTGTTCTGTTTAATAGTGTTTTGAAAAGTTGTACATTTAGTAACTAATTTGAGTTAAGAAAGTGTGATTTTTCCTGGCTAGTGCGGGAAAAATTTTCCTGCACGCAAAATATGCATCATAATTCTTGAGCTAATTTCATTTATTGTCAATTTAAATCATGCCCTTTAAGAGTAGTGATGTCTGCTCCTGCATCAGTCAGTATCGCAGCAGACGTTCTCATAGACCTTATAAATCATGGACCGGCCCTAGAAAGAGAGGTCCGCTGTCTTGATGTGTACAAGAGGGATGAAGCTAGTCCAGGCAAAAACAGATGTTCTATGACAGAAAAATATACAAACATAACCTGACAAAACCTTTCCTGTTAATATTGTTAATGATTTGTGTGCCTTTTGTGATTTAGTTGTGTTTAGTGTGTTTATAAGCAATAGTTTTTAAAGACTCATAAACTATGGTGGAGTCGGTCTGTCACACGTCTGTCATACGTCTCACAGATCATTGGCCGAAAAAAAAAAATACGTCTGTCATTTACGGTTTTTGTTTTTTTCGGCCAATGATCTGTGGGTTTTTGCCCGGACTAGCTCTATCTCTGTCGCACACATCTGGGCATCAATGATTTGTATAGGCAGAAAACGGTTTTGGGCGCGTCCATGATTTATAAGGTCTATGGACGTTCTCCAGAAACAGTGGCCGGTGTAATTCGGATCATTCAATAGTTTCAAAAATCTGCAAATTTTTTTGGGAAACCCCCTATAGAATTTGTACCAACGGATTGTTATGTATATTTTCCATTTCTATATCCTAGGAAGAATCTTGAATGCTCCATTGGTGACGGATGAAAAACATTTTTGAAACATTTTGACAATATTGACTCCTTCAGTATTCCCGTTAGAAATAGTAAATTCTCTTCTTACGTTCGTCTTGGTGTTGGGAATCTCCATCAATATATATTCTCCCATGTCTTTTATATGTTCAAGCTGAAGAAATGTTAGTTCTTCACGACGGTATGCTCCACTGATACCAATAACTCACACTACCTAAAATAAGCAACAATTTCAATATCTGGAGAGAAGTGTGAAGTTTACACTTTTAATTCATCATCAAGTAGGTTTTATCATCTGTATCTTTCAAAAATTTCTCAGCTCTTGATTTTCTTAAAAGACTAGGCTTCCTGAATCTACGTTTTTCCGATTTACGGTTAAGGAAAGCCATTAAACTTAGTGTAGAACTCTGGTATACTCTGGATTTTTGTTCAAAATAGAACAGTAGCCTTTTGATGACTCCAATCTTCAAAGAAGCAATACACTTCTTCATATTTATATTTGGATTTTGTCGATAATAATGATTGAATCACAATTTCTGATGATTCTTCTGTATCATCTTCCATTTTATCGTTGTCTTTGTTTTAGCAGGAGATTCTGACATTTTTCATAAATCTCTGACACAATAATATTAACGAAAACCTAAGTAATAAAGACATTTTCGAAATTGACAATTTTCAATAAAGAATTATGATGACTATAGTTATTTGAGCTATTTTCAAAACACTATTAAAAAAAATCCTGTGTGCAACTCGTAGGAAAAATGTCTTTTCTGCATATGGTATAAAAAATAACCTACGCCCGATGCAGAATAAAAGTCACTTTTCCTAACGCAAATAGCTATTGTCTACTTAACAAATTTATTTTAACTAACGTGTTACTTTCTGTCATCATTTATCATGTGTTAATGGTCAGTATTAAAATTTTATGCTGGAAATGAGCATAAGACTATTATACAGTAAAAGAAAATAGAGGCAAGTAATTTTTGTGATCTCTACGACTCCGTATTATCCAGTGCTTTGATGTATTATATACTTTGTTTACACGGTATGTTATTGTATCCCACGACATACATTGCTGTAATTAGAAAATATTTCGTTCAGAATTGTGCTGACTGTAAAATTCTGATATACAGGGCGTCCAGAATATGAGTGTCTTTATTTCGTTGTATGATAAATTGTACCAAACAAAGCATATTTAACTTAACAATTTATTTTTTATGATAGTAGCATTATGACACCGAACAGGTCTTGAATACGTGACAACGTTGTCACCTACTATGTCAGGAGTTTGTACATAATGAACACAAATACGCAAACATACTTACTATGAATGGTTTTCTTGAAGTTCTTTTCACAACTCTGAATAAAATGTGAAATAATACACTCACAAATATCAAGCACGCACTATGTACAGAAAACCAAACACACTAGCCGCACTACTACTACTAATAATAATAACAATAATAATGTGAGGTTAACAGCAGCAGGTAATGGATTCCATGGTTGCGGTATTGTTGTACGCTACAGTTTTAAAGATTTGTTGGAAAAGCTTTGTTCTTTACTTCGTTAATATTGATAAAAAAAATAAATTACAAACAGTTACATTACATGAACTTTTTTTAACCTTAGTTTATAATTTTGTAACATAGTTTTGCATTTTATTGAAAACCATAGCAATTTTTTGTTTTATTCCGAACAACCTGTATACTTTAAATTGAATCCAAAATTTCATCACAGAGCACAACTTTGTGTCACAGAGTACCTTATGAAACAATATTTTAGATGCACTGTGTCAAAATTTACATAATATAAAATTAAATTACTCTATCGATAGCCTAAATACTGCCTGCCAAAACCTGCTATGTAGGAAATATGGTATTCATGGTGCAATAACTAGCAAAGTTAGATGCCCTGACAGAGTATCTAACCTTTATTTGATACTGTCGGTAAACTCAATATTAATGCATTTTTCTGATTACAGCAAAGTATAAACGTCTAGAAATGTAAAATGTAGTTATTTATATGGTTGTGGACTTTGTATAGGCGGTATAATATTGTAATCAACTCTCGAGACTTTGGATATCTTGAAACTGACTAAAATACGTTATATTCTCCTACTTTTCTACTTCATGTATCTGTGCAATAAGATGTATACAATTTGTGTGTTGTTTGATTTGCAATCCCTATAACTATTCGTCAAATATTTCTTTGACGCATTCTTGAAGAAAACTACATAATTAAATAAGCTATATTTATTCTACATAAAACTATTTGATATACAAAACTGTAAATGATGTATAAATATATGAAATATTACAGATTTCTTAATATTAATTCAGTTATATCTTATTAAATGCAGTTTTATGATGTTAAAATTATGAATTATTCGCAAAAATACTATTTACACTGTCTCTTATCTTTACGTTAGCTTTTTAAGCAGTTATATAATAATTTCTTCTTCTCAATCGAGGACTTATACTGCAGATAAGATTTTAGAATATCATCGTACTGCTTACAAGAAACTTGATTGTATTTATCCTTCAGATCTTTCAATTCCTGTATCTCTCGTTCGCAGTCCTTCTGCTGCTCTTTGATATCTTCGATCAACTCCTTATATGCCTTCAGGGAAGTACTCGTTTCTGTAAATACATCGATCCTTACCTTCTCTTGGATTAGTAGGGATTTTAGATGATTCATCTTCTGCTCTATCTGACATTCTTTTATTTTTTGCTCAGTCACTTGCGGCAATTTATTTAATCTTAAATTAATTATTTCGCTTAACAGTTCTAACAGTTTTAGCAAATTTTTAACATACTGCTCTTGTTCAGATATGAGTTTAGTTTTATATTCTATTAAAACTTTGTCATCCGATGCCATCTGTATAGGGGCGGAAGTTTGAGAATTCTCAAAGGCTTTGTTGACATCTTTATTGGTTATTTTGCGAAACTCCTCGCAAATATCTTTATATTTGTGATCCAGCTTTAATATTAGAACCTCTTGCAGTTGATTCCTCTCGATATAATTTAACTTTTGTTCATTTATGCCACAGATTCCAAATAAAGTTGTGCTGTCATCGGTACTACAATCTTCCAAAGGTAAAGTTTGTACAACACTTCCACTTAACAATATATCCCTTACTTTAGCCTGTAAAGTTCGATCTAAGTCACTGCTCTCACTGACACATTCCTCTAAGGCATCGTATACGATTTTATATTCAACATATTTGTTTTGCTCCAATTTCAAAAACTCGTATAGATCGTTAACCTCTTGCTCTTGGGCATTGTTTGGTAGCTTAGAAATTTCTCTTACGCTAGAAGGCTCGTTGTTTACACTTGTTCCCACAACATCAGACATAATTTAGGCTACTTTACAACACTACATTAGTATAAAATTGTTTATGATTTCAAATAAAAACGATACGTCAAATTGTTTGCGTGCCATTACGAAGGTGGGAGAGCAATACCTAGTCGGTAATAACGAAAACTGTAAAACCAGTGTAAAATCTAAAACCAAATTTTAAAAAATTTGGTTCTTGTTCTTGTCAGCACAGAATTATAAGGTCTAAATTTATTTGATTCGATAATATAAAAGAATACATAAGAAACCTACATACATTTTTATTATTTTATGATAAAAATATATCAAAAAATTAATTTTTCATGAATCGAATAGTTAAGTTGGCAATAATTTTTGCACCAACTAGTTCTGTGACCGGCATGTTTATTGTCCGTCGTTCATTTCGGCGTCAGTAAAAATGTTAGGGCCTGCTTCTTTTAATAAATAAGTACTTATTACATTATCAGTAATTGTGACTTCAATATCAGTGCATAAATAATTGAAAAGGCTATTTATGTAGCCAGATTTGTAGATGTTGAATTATTCTGTGTAAAAATGGAGCTACCGTCTATTTTTGTCTCCATTTTAACTGACGAAGACTGGCAAGCAGTGCCAGACGAGGTGGGCAAAAAGATAGAAAAGTTTGTGAGTGAGAAGTTCGAAGAGTTTATAACTTCCAAAGCTTTACTGGAAACCAAACATTTTAACACTGGTAAGCCTAATATTCTTTCTTTCAAAGCGCGAGTTTGGATACATGGTTTAGGTGCAGAAGTTCCTTCCGCTTACCTAGTGCAGTGTTGTTTTATCTCTAGGCTTATTTACAGTTTTATAGCTTTGTTTTCTAGGTCATGTGTGGTACCCATTTATCCTTTTCTTACAGAACAAAGCCTATCAGAATCGAAGACCCAAAATGAGAAACTAGAGCAAGAATATGAGTCATTAAAGTCAAAGTTAGAAGTAGCTAGCAACACCATCTCCGAATATGAGTCCCAACTTTCCACCTTGACTACTGATATTAATAAATTGCATACGCAATGCAACAAACTAGAGGCCGAGACTGCGGAATATCGGCACCAACGCAACCTGGCCGTGGACGAGAGAGATGAACACCTCAAAATGATTCAGCGACGAAATGGCGAAGTAGAGAGGTTGCAGTTGGAAATAAACACTTTAACGAAACAACTAGAGAGTGCGGTGAATGCAAAATGCGAAGCCCTGGCTGAAGCAGACGAAGTAGCTTCGTTGAAGATCAGATTGGAGTACAGAGAAAAACGAATCGAACAGGAGAGGACTCTTTTGAACAGCCAAATGGAGAGTTTAACCCAGGAGTTGAATCAAAGGACTGACGAACTGTTGAATATGAGAAGGGACAACACTTCTAGGTGTATCCAACTGGAAACGAAATTGACGGAGAAAACACAGGAACTGACAGTGGCTACGGAACAAATTAGATCGCTTACGGACTTGAATAATAACTTGGTGGCAAGGAATGAAGAGCTATCGCAAAAGATGGTCAATCAGAGGGAGGTAGATGCAAAGATGAACGAGTCTTACGTTTACGAAATTGAAGCTAAGACAAAAATGGCCAACGCTTATAAATCCATGTATGAAGAGAGCCAACAGCATGGCGACGAGCTGAAAGAAGCCTTGTCTGAGGTCCAACAATTATTAAAAACGGCGACTGAACAGTATGGCGAACTGGAGACGAAACACAAGGAATCTCAACTTGCCAACGAAGAGATTATTGCCAAGAAAAACGAGTGTATCGCTATGCTGAAAAAGGAGTTGGAAACGGCCAACGAAATTCTAGAAAACTTCAAATCCGACCAATTGAACAGAGACGTAGAAGGTTTGTCCTCCACAGCAGCAACCGCCTCTAAACTCATCAAATCCGGTCTCTCCTACTCCGAAGTTTATTCCAAATACGTCACCATCACTGAACAATTCACCAACAAAGAAGAAGAATGCGCCCGCCTGAATAACTACATCTCTTGCATCGTGAGAGAAATAGAAGAAAAGGGACCGTTGATAAAGAAGTTACGGGAAGACTACAGCAACACCCTGGACGCGAATGACGCCCTCAAAGAATCCAACGACGCTTTACTGAATGAAGTGCAGCAACTCCGAGAGGCCAATTCAGAATGTAAGAGACTGCAAGGCGTCGCGATGAGAGAAAACGAGAGACTCAAGAAAGAAGTGGCCGATCTCTCGAGACAGGTCGTTCACTTGCTACACGAAGTGGAACAGTCTCGCATCGGCGGTTCTTCTTCGACATCCACCGATAACGACCTAAGCGACAGCATCAGTTCCGCCGATATAATCACCAAGAAACTCGTCACTTTCAATGACATCTCCGAATTGCAAGCCACCAATCAAAAACTACTCGCTTTGGTCCGGGAATTAACGGAAAGACAAGAGGAGGCGGAATCGTTTGACCCAGCAGCTATTTCTAATCTAAAAATGAAGCTGGAGGATTTGAGGGAGTCTCAAAATGAACTTTTGGAAGAAAGGGATAGACAAAATAAGATGATGGGTACTTTACGGAATCAGAGAGACATGTACAAAAATTTGTACACTCAAGCGATCAAAGCTACTGGGGAAGATGTTCCTATGCAGCTAGAAAGGTCGTTCTTGCCCGATGGAGGAGAGAGCAAGATGCAAACTGACGCCGAAGCTCAATTAGAAGAAAAAATACAAGAATTAGTCGGCCAGATTGAAAAGTTGAACAAACAAGTTGAACACTTAAAGGAAGAGAATGAGACGTACCGGAAGGAGAAATCCGCCAATGAAAAGATTCTCTTGGAACAATTAGACAATATGAGAGGCGAATTGAAAGAACTGACCAGGCTAAACTGCAAATTAACGTCTCATGCCGACGTAAACGAAGAGAAATTCAAAGTCATGCAAAACAACACGGAGATCTACAAAAAACAAATCACCGCCTTGGAGAAACAAAACAAAATCTACAGCGAAGCTATCATCAAGCATGAACAAGCTGCGACTTACCTAAAAGACGAGACTTTGCAATGCCAAACAAAGCTATCCAGAGCCGAGGTGATGCTCGGTAACTTGCAGAAGGAAAACGCTCTACTTAAAGACGCGGAACAAAGGCTCTTGAAAGAAAGGGAATCCTGGAAGCGAGAATCTCACCAACAGAACCTAATCAAGACCAATATCGAACTTATAAAGGCGACATTGGAACGAACCGATGCTGAAGGACGACTTAAATTGGAATCTAGACTCGACGAGGCACACAGAGAGTGTTCGGCGCTTCGCAGACGATTACAAGAAGAACAAGATCACTTCCGGCAACTAACGGAACACCTCGAAAAACAAACTCACGAGGCTCAGAAACGCATGGAGGAAGAACGGGAACAAGCTGAGAAATTACGGAAGGAACTGACTGAGACTAGAGAGGAGTTAATCGCTAAAACGACTCAGATCGACGAATTGGGCAAAAAATTGAAAATGGGTTTGTTCAGCGTCACCGACAGTAACGCCGAAGCCCAAAAGATTCGAGAGTTGGAACTGAAACTGAGCGACACAGAAGCCGAAATCAATTCTCTTAAGGCGAAATTGAAAACGGCCAAAGAGGCCTCGGACGAATACTTCAACGTAGCCGAGGCGGCAGAGAAACAAGTGAAGGAAACCTTGGAGCAACAGGAACGTCTGCAGCAGGAGATCGAGAAGCAGAAGGCTCTCGTGAAGGAATGGCAGGAGAAATGCTCGGAGCTCGAGGGAGAACTCTCCATTCAAATGGACGACCAAGATATAACAAACGCTGGCATCAAGACTAAATCCTCCCAGCTACAAGAAGAACTCAGCGTGAAAACCATGGACTTACGGACAGCCAGAGAACAGCTGGAGAGTGCCAGATCCGAGAACAAGTCCTTGATCGATCAGCTCAAAGCCGTCGAGAATAAATACGCGAGAGAAGTGACTTTGCATTCCGTCGACTTGCAAGCTCTCACTTCTATGAAAGAAGAATTAGATAAAGCCCTCAGCATAACGAAGAAATTAGAGAGCGAGAGAGAACAAGCCTGCGAAGCTCTGACTCACAGCAAGAAGAACTGGGAGGAACAAGAAAAGATATTCCAAAAAGAGAAAGAAGAATTAGAAAACCGATTCAAAGACATGGACTCTCAAAACAGCCTACTGCACGACCAAATCCAAGCTCTCAACACGCAACTGACCATCCTACAAAGCCAGGCGTCAGCGGACCAGAACCAGTCCATCGGCGACGTTTCCTTCAACAGATCTCTCACCGAAGACGATGTCAAATCCTCCGAGCAACTCCTGAAGATCATTAAATACTTGAGACAGGAGAAAGATATCGCCGTCAGCAAAGCCGATATAATGGAAGCCGAGCACGTGAGGCTAAAATCTCAATTCGACATGTTGAATAAGCAGCTGGAAGAAGCAAAGGTGACCATAGAACTCGAACGTCAGAAGACGGAAGTCACCGTGGTATCCGCGGCCAAACATGGCGAGGTACTACGCAAATTAGAAACACTAAACGCCATCACAGACAGCAACAGAACCCTCAGACAAGAACGCGATACCCTCCTGACGCAAATAACCGAACTTAGGGAACGCGCGGAGAGACTAGAAGCAGAAGTGGCGCCTCTACAAGAGAAAAACAGGGATCTTACCACTAAAGCCGATCAGATGCAGAACGAAAACATATCGCTTCGCGCCGAATGCACCAGATGGCGCCAGAGAGCTAACATGCTTATCGAGAAAACAAACAGGACCAGTCCCGAGGACTGGAAGAAGCTTCAAACCGAAAGAGAAACACTCGCCAAACAATTAACCATCGAGAGATCCACCACCACGAAATTGAACGACGAGATCAACAACTTGAAGCAAGACAAGAGCAAACTGGAGGAGCAACTTAAGAGCCTGCGGGCGCAGAACAACCAACTTACAGAAGAGTTGTCCAAGATGCGCGACGAAGTCAGTTCCCTACAGACTCAAGTAACCCAATTGACCAACACGGTCGACCAACACAGCGCGGAGATCATAAAATACAAAGAAGAAAACCGCGTGTTAACGGAAGACACTGCTGGAAAAGACGTAACAATTACCGAACTAAAGGGAAATCTAGCACAGATCAGAAAAATAGCGAAAAAATACAAGATCCAATGCGAAGACCAACAGAAGGAGATCGACACTTTAAAACAACAGAAAGAGCAGCGGGAGACCGAACAAACCTCCAACGCCGAAAAGCAGGAACAACTGATGCAAGAACAACGTACCGAGATGGAAAACCGCATCTCCCAACTGGAAACAACGCATAAAGAAACCGTGGACCAACTGAATCAACAGGTTTCCAGCACCTCGGAGCAGATAGAAACATATAAGAAGGAAATCGACAACCTCAAACAGATGAGCCTGGAGAAGGAAGAACGGTTTAAGAACCTGTTCAAAAACGCCAAAGAGCGTATTGTGAGCTTGACCGAGCAGAATAACAACCTCAAAGAGGAGCTTCACAAGCAGGACAGACCGGCCAGGTCCGACGGGGATGAAACCGTGGAGGGTACCAGTAAAAACGGTGAACTAATGGAGAAGATAGCGGCTCTGGAGAGGGAGAGGGACGAGCTGAACGAGGAAAGGTTGCAGGAAAAGGAGAAGTACACCGCTGAAATAGATAGTCTTACACAGAGGGTCAATCAGCTGCAGAGGCAGCTGGGGCTTCAGCAGGGCTCCAAGCCTACTACTAGTTCCGCGTCTTCCGAGAAGTCGGCCACGGAGAGACCCACGGCTGACATCAAGCCTATGGCAGGTAAGAATTGAAAAGATTTTTAAACTTTATAAAATATAATTATTTTTTCTGGGATTTTTGTCACGCTACGACTGAAATATTAATCAAAAAGTAGGAACCAGTTTTAACAAGCTTACTTTTACCATTTTTTGAAATCTTATAACCAGTTTTTATCAACCAAGAGTACATTTCGTAGCTCCCTCTAGCGTCTACAGCAAAATTAAGTACGGATTCGTTCTTCTCGTCCCAAAAAACCCCCTAATCCAAATTTTCAAAAGAATCCTTTGAAAACTTTCTAACGCCCTGTAACTTTTTTATTAGCCACAAAAAATGGACCAAGGTAAATTTGGCTTAATCGCATTATTTTGATGTAAGGAATCTACTCTTGCTCTATGTTCCATTAAGTTCGGGACACCCTGTATAAGCAAATATTTCATGAATTTAATTGGTCAAATGTATTGGGGCCCAATAGTGGATGTAGAATTATTCTGTCCAAAGAATTTGCATAAGATAATTTGACATCTGAACTAAATCAAATTTTATTTTAGATAATTATTGAATACAGCTTAATCTAAGAAATTTTTCATTGGCATACCTAGATATTTGGTATCAGGGACTTCATTGATAGGAATTGAAGGAAAATTGATTTATAGCTTAAGTACCTTTACAATACAGTAAAACACAAACATTTCTTAATGTCTCAATGTCTCCAATTTTTTGGCCAATTTATTAAAGACAGGAAATTTTCCATAACTTATTTACATGTATCAATATATCTTGACCAACTTCTTGATCAATTTATTACGTGAAAAATTAGTAAAGGTAAATAATGGGTTTAAATACAACAGTTCTATTAAAAATTCTTGTTAAATGGCGTATTCAAGACAAAATAAAAATATTACAGGTCACTCAACCAATACTCAAACACAGTCAGTTCCAATTCCGCCCTGGCGAAGCGGTGGTGAACCACCCTTAGCCAGCATCAGACCCATGTCTGCCCAATTAAGGACCGTCGCAGTATTACCCACCAGTCAAAGTCCAAGTGCCGTAATGGTACCACCTCAACAACAGGTAATCGTCTTATAAAAAATCAAACAACAAAGATAGGACTGTCTGTATATGCCCGCAGGTTCACACGACCGGATCCAGTACCATCGAGGCGTTATCCAGCAGCCCTACCAGTTCTCATACCGATTACGTTCCCGCCACGAGTTCCGCTAGTTCCGCTCTCTTAGGACCCAGGCAGGTTGCCGTTCCGCCAACCCAGTCCTCCCAGGACGTGGAGGACGAGGATAACAACATGCAGGTGCAGACGGCGCCCCAAACTCAAGCCGTGGCTCTCGTATTGCCCAGAATCGAGCCTCCTAGTAGCGGTCCCACTCAAGAGCAAGGTACGAGCAGCAGCAGCAGTTCCAACACGGTAACCACCACCCAGGCCGGGTTGAAGAGACAGAGGGACGCCGATACCGACAGCTGTCAGGCCGACGAGCAGAGTAAGACGCAGCAGCAGAGCAAGAGGACCAGAGTTCAGGTATGAAGTGATTCGGTCGATAATATCTTGTTTTTGTGGACAGTTTTTATGATGCATTTAGCTTAATTTAAAATGTTACTGCATTTAAAAAAATTGTTTATTAAATATATACTTGGAAAAGTTGTTCATTTTACCATTATTATTTGGTATCATTGTTTCCTTTGTATAATTTTCAAGTTACGACAACTTTTATTCTAGTAGTTCAAACGTACTATTTTTTATTCAGTGCAGTTTGTTTCAAAATTATTTTTTGTTTTTAAATTATTTATTGTCGTAAATTAAATATATGTTTTTATTCGACACAACGAGCCTATTGAAGTTTTGTGGCTCGTAAAGCCACATATTTTTATTTGCGATAAAGATTCACTTATTGCTAAGCAGCAGCAAAAATAAGAACCTAAGCAAAACTTTTTTTCACAAAACCACACTCTTATTTTGTTTGTACGCTAAATCCTAAATATATTCTTATTTTCCTGATTATAATACAAATTCATAATTATTTTTCATGCGATGGCTACTGTTATTCTAGTAGTTCATATGTACTATTTTTTATTTAATGTGAAACTGTTTTAAATTTATTTTTTGTTTGCAGATTTTTTCTGATAATTCTAAATATATTTTTCTCTTTTTCTTTTATATCGATAAATTGTTTATCGTTTACGATACATTATCAGATAATTAAAAGTGAGGCAAGTGTTATCCGCAAATTTTAACTTGTAGTGCGTCAAAATTCAAGTACTTATTCTATACTGTGAAATCTGACAAATTACATATTATATTTGCTCATTATTTATTACTATTTTTTCATGTTATGACTTCTTCTATTGAAAAGTAGTTCAAACGTACCATTTTCAATTTGATATCTAAATTGCTCCATTTTCTGTCTCTGTCAATGGTTTTTCCTTCACAAGCATCTTTTACTTGATTTTGTCGTGATATTAACTTTGTATCTTGTTTTGTCGTTACTATTGTTCAGTTACTAGACATGCACTTTTTCATAACAGGCGGGAACTGTTAGCGATAGCGGACTGGAAGTGGAATATCAAGTGCCCACCAGCAGCCAGAGAGACCACGACGACGACAACGTTATCGTGGTTGAGAGTGATGACGAAGGGGGGCCGGACGAGGGCGAAGGTGCGGACGACGACCAAGAGGATCCTGATACTGAAGGTTACGACATGGAAGGAATGGTAAAGACTCGATCTTTTAGTTTTGAAGAATTTTGAGTATTTTGCTTTTCATGATAGGAGCAAGATAATTATGAGGATGCGGATTGCCAGGAGGTGGAAGACGAAGAAGAAGCTGGTAATGAAGTGGAGGTCATAGAGGACTCCAGCGAAGTGCCGAATCAGAGCGAGAGGTCCATCCAGGAAAGTCCCGAGGAAGAGAATTCCGAACAGGCTCAATCGGAAGCTATAAGTAGTGGAACTGATGGTGAGTTTCGTTTTTTTATTTATTTTTTTTATTTTTTTTTTATTTATTTATTTATTTTTTTTTGTTCAATGAATAGTGATGATGTGGCAGTAATAAGTTGAAAATAACATTTTCTAATGCTGTTTTCTGAGATTTATTAGCATTTTTGCATGTTCTCTATGTTTTGAAACGTAATAATAATGTATTAGAATTAATGCAATTGTTTGAGTATTTGAGAAGATGGGTGCCTTGTTATTGTTCGGAAAATTATTTTTTTATGTTTTTTAATTTGGTATCGATACAATTTTTAACGATTATAACAAAAAAAAAAAAACACGTTTCTATGACACTATTTCGAAAACTCGGTATTGATAGATTGTTTTTTACAGAGAAATTGAGTCATTGTTGAAAAAATAACTTTATGATTGTATTTTTTTTTTATTTTAGAATTTAAATTTTTTTTTGAAAACGAGTCGCCAGCAAAAAAATTTAAAAATGTGAGAAAAAATTGAAAAATAAACTTTTGGCTGTCTCGACTTCGGTAAACCAGTAAATAACATAACCTAGAACGAATAGTGTCGAAAAAAAAGTATGTGACGTATACATATGTTTAAGTTTCTATTTAATTAAATAAATGCATGTTGTGTGTTTTCTTAGCCGTTGCCTATTTGTCACATATACAGGCTGTATCACATAAGAGGGCCACTCCCATGTATCTTGCTTAATATGCGAGACACGTCAAAAATCTTTAATTGTTTTTTGTTGCATTTTTGGAGGCCTTTATGCTCGTAAAAACAAATTTGAGATCCATGGCCAACTTTACGAGTAAAAACAAAAAAACCCAAAAGTACTCAAACTTTAAGGCTGCAATCAAAATTTATTACCAATAAGTTTCCTCTATCTCTCAAAATAAAAAAGTTAGACAGCCTTAAAGTTTGGGCATTTTACAGGTTTTTTTGTTAATACTCATAAAGTTGGCCATGGATCTCAAATTTGTTTTTACGAGCATAAAGGCCTCCAAATATGCAACAAAAAACAATTAAAGATTTTTGACGTGTCTCGCATATTAAGCGAGATACATGGGAGTGTCCCTCTTATGTGATACAACCTGTATGTACCTCATTAACTAAACATGATCTAGTTAAACTTGCTAAATCGACCGTTTTTCAATACTTGATGTTCTGTTGTAGCCTGTTTTTGTGTTTTGTGGTTTGTTTTAAAAAAGTTGTGGTGATTTTCCGTTTCGCACAAATGCAATAAGGATAAAATTTTATGTGGCAAAAAAAAACAATAATGTCAGATTATATTACTCAATTATCCTACTATTTTCATTGAATCGTGAGTATTCTGAAACAGTCGGAAGAATAACTGCTGCCGACTTGCTATCGTGTTAAGCCGGTTGGATCCAACCTAGTGAAAAACTTTTTGAAAGTACCTTAAAATTGATGTTGCAAGCGTAATAAATTATGCATTTTTTCTTTAACAATAATTTGCAGGTTGTTAAATCTTTTATATTCTGTAAACGATACACAAAACGTTTATTTTACTAGTTCCGTAGATGTATTTTTTTTTTAATATTGTTGTCAAAAATATGTGTTTCTTTTTTCATCATCTGAAATATTCTAAACTTTTTTTTTTGTAAAGTGGTAGATACATTGGATTTATTTTTTAAACATCCGCACACACTAGTACCGAAAGGCATGTTTGTATATTCATTTTGTCTGGAGCATAACTTTTCTGACAAATATATTACATTTGTACTTACCCGAACTCGCTACTAGAAATTTTGTATTATTATCTGTATCTAACAACAATTTAAATATAATTTTTATCCTCGTGGAAAAACAAATTTTCCCGGGCTGGTAGCGTTTCTGTATTTCAGAGATAGATACATTCTCTTCGGTCATCGAGCTTAGATTCTGGTGCAACGGCTTTCTCCCTAACAAACTAACCCGTACCCGCCTGCTTTTGTGGTATCTGCTAACACCTCCCGCATCTCTTGTCTTCCGCCTTTTGCTTGGGTCTTCTAACAAAACCTCCCGATCGACATCTAACGAATCACCTGGAATATCTCACTGTTTCCCTTTTTCAAACTAGGCTCGGGCGGCGTCACCATATCTCAGGCTTCCACTTCGGTTTCTCTGACGGTGCCGTCGTTTTCTCGTTCCCGGCCCGTGGCGCCCCTACCCTCCAGACAGCAGCAGTCGCACCTGCTCCTGCCTCAGAGCATGGAAGACGGCGGAGATGACGGCATCGTCCCGTCCACCCCTACGCTGTACGTGCCCCGGCGCTCGGATGGGTTTGGGGAGGCCGTGAGTTCTCCTCACGTTCCTACGAGCGGCAGGTTTACTTTCAGCGAATCGGTGCAGCCGAACGTGCCGGGATCCAGCGAGATCGTGCCGGAACAGAGCCTGGAAGCAGGCAGTTTGGACGACACCAGTATGAAACGTTGTCCGGGGATCAGAAATTTTTGATTAACGGGTGCCGTTGTTTCAGGTACGGGGCGCAGCGTGCCCACCACGCCTCTGCAGTCGTCGCCGCAAGAGGCTGTACCTGCAGGTGACGAGCAGGGCTCCAGCCAGACCACTCAATCTGACGGTAAGTGAATTTTTAGTTGCGGGTATGGTTTAGTAAAAAAATGAGCAAAAATGCTAATTTATAAAAATTTGTCTTTGGAATCGAGATATGGTCTTTGTGGAGGGAAAAGTCATAGACATGAACAATAAAATTAGTTCTAAGAAACATTAAGTCGTAGGATAATGAAGAACAACTTTTTTTTCTGTTCAATTTTTTTTTTTTTGGTTCTCGATTAGAAAATATTAGAAACAAACTGCTTACCACATATTGAATATTAGGTAATTCTACATTACTCGAAATGATTTCAATGTGACATTATTCCATGTATATAATTTTATTGGCTGTGGTAAAAATATGTAGTTGAAGATTAGCAGTGTCAACGTAGGGTGTTTGATAAACACTCATGCACGATATGTGCTAATTCTTGATTTGAGTAAGGCATTTTAAAGAGAACAACGTAAATCAATCTATAGTCGACGAGACACGTCCGCGCCTGCGTTGTTGACTACACTGAACTACCAAACTTCATTCAGAGCATTGTAAACAAATAAGTGGGATGGCACAAAGTTAGCCCAAATTTCGTGTAATAATTCTTGATTTATTTTCTGCAACGCATGCCACTTTAGACTACAGGTTGCTCAATAAAAATCCTTTATTTTTGTATCCTTTTTATCCCTTTCAAGTAACGCATTTATTTCGAAAACGTCCTGTACATAAAGTAGTGTTAGATTTAGCTTGAATTTCACTTAGTCTTAGATTTTCATTTAAAACATTGATAGGCTTTAATTCGATCAATAAATTTTCAAATTTATTGTAATGTAACAATTTTGTGAACAATCTTTAGGTAAATATTACTGAGAATAGGTTTTACCATTGCATTTCTGTTAAGAACTGTTAATTGTTCCAAAGTTTTAGAAAAATTGTTTAAATTTAAACAAAATATGAACGGATCGTTTGCGGATTTGCTGGATTTACAATTAACATAATTTTAGAGGAAAGAATTTTAATTTTGAATATTTTCTTTTTCAAAGTTGAGAAACCCAAGAAAAAGGGGGCTGCTACTAAGTAACGTAACTCGTTTGGAATTTTTTGGGGCTTTGACTGACTGAAGTGAAGTTAACTTCAACCAATTATTACTTAAATTTTTGTTATTATTAGTGTTTATACGTTTATAATTTTGTGCTGTTGATCGATATATCATGTAACCTATTTTTGTTATTAAGTGAAATAAATATTCTATTATTCTTTATTTCTTATTTTTTCTTGCGTTTTTTCGTAAATTTATTGACATTTTAAGTTTTTTCCCAATTTTTTTTATAAATTGTTTTCAAAGCAACCATTTTTATGAAAACACTAACAGAATAAAAAATAACAGTTTAAAAACCTAACAAATTTAAAAAATGACTGTATTTACTTCAAAAAATGTTAAATTACCAACGACTAGAATAATACGGATTTGTACGAGTTTAACTTTTCTTGTAGCAGAGATCCCTTCCATAACGGTAAGTGGCGAGGCGGACGAGAATGAAACCGGAGCCGAAGGTAGTTCCGGGGAGTGTATGGGACCGCCCAGCGTGGCGGGCACTTCTTCCGAGGGCGCCCAGACCGACCAGGTCGAGGAGATGCTAGAGGGGGATGATGGGGTAAATTAAAAATTACTTTTTATAACAAATGTCAATGACATAATGCATAAACTTGCTGTTTTATACAGGGTGATACAGAAATACTAGGACAAAAATTGGGTGCATATTCTGTGATAAATTATTATTAAAACCGTATTTTTTCGTTTTTCCGAATTCTAATTTTTGGGGACTTTAGGGCTCCTTAAAATGAAAAAATTTGTTTGTTTTGCAATTTCAAAGAACCTCGAGGCCCCCACAAACACAGGATTCAGGAAAATGAGAAATGGATGAAATAATTTTTCACCTCCATTATGTACTCAATTTTTTCTGAATGTTTTTGAGTTACCCTGTACGTCATAATCTCTTCTTACGAAGGTGAGTTCTGAGGGCGAGAAGACTTTGGCCCCGGAGGACGGAGAGGAAGAGGGTAGAGAGGCGGAAGCCTCCCCAAGCACCAACTCAAGAATAAGAACAATGCGGGGAGGAAATTCCGCACGTCGGTCTATGAGAAGTTCTCTGCCGCGAGGCAATATGGCCAGATCTGGCCCTACGCCGATAATATGGGGAGACCAGAGGTCACCTCAAAGGCATCATTCACAAGGTAAGTTGATAGGATCGACTTCTGCAGAGTTAATAAAAGTAAAAATTATCTTACTATTTTCTTCATAATATTGTTAGCTCACCTACCTGTTTACTTTAAATATACCAGGTTCTATTCGATTTAGTTCTAGGCGCGTTCTCGAGGACCTAGGAAACTTCGAAAACTGTAAAAACATATATGAGCGGATCGGTTTTGCTTCGCCGGAGTTCAGTTTATCTTAAGAAGGCGATCGTGTATAACCGTGTATATAAACGTCAAAGTAATGATTTGACAGTTGTGTAATCAAGTAGTGCCAATAAAGTTTGTTTTTCTACGTGACGTATTTCAAGGCTAAGTCAATGTAGAGGTTACAATATTAAGGAATTTTTACAACCACTAAATGCACGAACTGATAATCATATTTGTCATCTTCATCGTCTTCATCATCATCGATAATTTTGTCATCTGCGTAATTATCATCAATTTCATAATCGTCTTCTTCATTATCACTATCATCTTGTAAATTTCAAATTTTTCCGTAATTCTGACACCTTTAGTGAGAATGACAGAGAAACTTATTTTATTTCAATATTTTTACATACACAAGTTTCTTGCACTGATAATAATTTATTGAAAGTTTAAGTCTCTTATATTGAAACGTCGGTCATAGGGATTTTGTCCAAAAATAATGGTTGATGTGGTACTTTATCAGTCTAAAGACTTTAAATTAAAGTACCCTAGATTAAGCAAGTATTGCAACTATTTCAAGCATAATAATATTTGAACAGTTTTCCATGTTTTTATTATTTTTGATCTCATTGTTACACTATGACAAAAAAGTATTGCAAATTTAAACATATATTTCAATGTTGCAGTAGGGATTTTGCCAAAAATGAGTGTTGTTTTGTTTTTGTCAGCCTAGGGACTTTAAATTAGATTAAAGTCTCCAGACAAAATGGCAATTTTGTACTACATACAGGTATTTCATTTAAATAATAAAAACTGGTTGTTCACATTTTTTTTAATTATCAGTTATACATGTTTTTACGTTCTAACAAAAATGTATTGAAAGTTTTAACTTATACAGGGTGAGTCAGTCATAATGTCATTAATTTTAAGAGGAGATAGGGAATAATGAGTATAATGTGAATACGCGATTAAAAAAAAATCTAAATGCATATTTACACCGAAAAAAAATATTTTCAAATCATTATTTAAACCCCCCTTTTCAGACTGTCACTGACCGTTCACAGCCTTGGTCGGTTACAGCTCACAGTTCAACTCGATGTTGACCTGATGCAATGTTGCCAAGTTGAAATATGTTTCTAGTACCTACCTACCTAGGCATTAGACATAAATAAACGATTGTACTGACTATTTTAGAATCTCATATTATTTCTTGCTCAGGTCAGCCAATAATAATTTAAAATGTTAATGTTTAAAAAATATTTAATATTGAAATTACAAAACTCCAACATATCCAATAATAAACTGAGTAATAAACCATTTAGGTACATTACATAAAAAACGTATACCCAATGGGTAGGTAAATTATTAAGAGAAGCAGAAAAGTGTCCCGTGTTTAAATACAAAGTAATAAAAACCCTTGTGTTGTCGACAAAACACTGTCCAAGACCGAAAGAGAGAGTAAATCTGACCTACCGTATTATTAGGTCAATAACCTAGTTACCTAGTTTTTGTACTGTTATTTAACGACAAGGAGTAAAACTAACTTTTTTTATCTAGATACATGAATGAATTTTCCTTAAATATTGATTTATTTGTTAATAAAAACAAATGTAGGTAATAAATAAATGTTTTGGAATGTTAGGTTATTTAGTTTTAATAATTTTGATATTACGTTTTCACTACGTTTTAAATTGAATATGAATTTGTAGTATTAGTCGTAAGTATAATAATTAATTATTCAGTTTGTAATTACATACATCTAGCCTAGAAATATATTGCTTTTTAAGTAATATGGTACTAACCTATTTAAAATTCCACTTTGAGTAAAGCTACACTCATCCGTCCATAGCACTTTATTAATAAAATTTGGGTCAGCAGCAATTCGATTTTATAACCAATTGCAAAATTCAAGGCGACTGGCGAAATCAGCAGGTTCTAAAGATTGAACTTTCTGAAAATGATACGGGTGCAGGAGTTTTCTCGTAATATTCTGCAGACCTTGCTTTGGGATATCTCCAATCGCCTTGAAATGATTCTTACGAAGGTAGAAATTGTAGGTTGCTCCTCAACTAAATTTAAAACAGCTTCTATTACATTTAAGTCATTTTGAGGATGCCCAGCAAGTTCTCGGCGCGGTTTCACACATCCCGTATCGTAAACACGTGAAACACTTGGACAAAAGTTCGCGCACTTAGATGAAGCCGATTCTCCGGTATTCGCCAGCAGTGGCATTCGCATTTCGTAAACAATCCCCGTATAAAACTAGCATTTCTGCATATTCTAAATTAGTAAAATTAGGCATTGTGATGTGAATTTACGACCAATACACGACCGAAATAAACAAACTAGTGCTCGTATTCTCTCCATCCCCCCTCCAAATGTGTGGTGTGATCTCTAAATTTGGGGGGAAAGAAATGCGGAAAGTGCGACTAAATGGTGGCAAATTTGAATAACACGCACGCTGAAGCGTTAGACGACATTATGTATGTAAACATGATGTTTTTCCATCGAAAGAAAGTTTGTAGCGTACCAGGAGCGTCGTATTACCGATTTTTATAGGGTGATTTATTTATTTTTTTAAAGGTCGAGTACAATTTTTTTTTTTATTTTCTGTCTTTATTAGGCCTTCCGAATACGTGGTTAAAATTAATGACATTATGACTGACTCACCCTGTATTTCAATGTTAATTTTGCCTAAAAATAATGGTTGACTATCCTTTATAATCTAAGGGCTTTAAATAAAATTAAAGTACCTTACGTTAAACAAGTACAGTAAACGATTGCCCCAAAATAACTATTTTCTATTACAAACATGTATGCTATTAAAATGAAAGCTAGAACAGTTGAGTTTTTAGTGGCATAAATTTTTTTGTGCTTTGACAAAAATGTATTGCAAGCTTAAATGGAGGGATAAAAAATGATAGTTGATTGTGGTACTTTATCAACACAGGGACTTTAAATTAAAGTCCCTAGATTAATCAAGTACCATAACCGATTGTCTTGGTTTTGTGCTCTGATAGAAATGTATTGACAGTTCAAACTTATATTTCAATGTCCGTCATAGGAATTTTGCCAAAAGATAATGATTGGTTGTGGTACTCCATCAGTCTAAGGATTTGAAATAAGCAAGTACTGCAACCGATGTTTCCAATTGCATCAAAATTATGGTTTGGTAGATGCCATTTTCTATTCCACTTGTTTTTGAAAAAAATAATAAAAACTAGCGACTTTAAATTAAAGTCTCTAAGCAAGTACCACAATCAATGCTCCCTGTTGGTCAAAGTGGCGGTTTGACATGTCATTTTCTATTCAAAGCGTGCATTTCAATGAAACAGTAAAAGTTGGAATAATATTTGAACAGTTTTTCACATTCAATTACATATCAAATTTTTTTGCACTGACAAAAATGTATTGAAAACTTTACATTTCAATATTGGCAGTGGCAATTTTGCCCAAAACTGGCGATTGATTGTGGTACTTTGTCAACATTGAGACTTTAAATTAAATTTTATAGGTACGCCATCTATTGCAGATCAAATGAACTAAATCTCAAGACAAGTTTTGAAAAGGTATGTTGAAATAAAAATGGGGCTGTTTTCTATACTTTTTAAAGTAAAAACACTCAGTCTCTAATCGTAATTATTTATGATGGTGTCAAATTTTAGTTAACTTTGGACAACCCTTAAAATAAATTTCTAGAAAGTAGTACTTGTGCTACCATCTCTTGGCAATTCTTGAAACCTATACATTGACATTTGGTAACAGCACACGATTACCAAAAAAATTGTCCCCAATCAGGTTTTTGTGAATTTTACTTTCTTTCAGATAGAGGTCGGGGAAGTCCTTCACCCAACTTCCAGGCAAGAGCGGTGGCCAGACGGGCAAGGGGTCGCCTCCAGAGACCCTTCGGCGGGCGCTTTTAGTACTGAACATTTTTATTATTAGGTCATTCCATATCCCATATATTCTTCATATATTACTTAGCCTAAGAATGTTTTTTATTTTTGTGTAAAAACATAATTGATTTTTGTTCGATGTTCTTGATAGGTGTAAAAACGTAATCAATTGGAAAACTTGACTGAAAACATCTAGAGTTTCGTTTTATGTACTATAATTTTTAGAAGTTTAAGGTGTAGTTTGGAATGTAACTGTTTATATATAATAACACATTTAAAGAAGCAACGGGTCTTTTATTTCACGTTTATTACGGTTTTCTCATGTCTGTGAATTAAACCACCGTGATGAATTCCTTGGATCCTCTGAAATTTGCAAAATAGTTGAAAAATGATATAAAAAAATTAAAAAAAAATAAAGAGAAAAAAATGTAAAAAGTAAAAAGGTTAGAAAGGAAAATTAAGAAAGGTATAGATAAATTATTGTTTAAAAAAAAAAATTGATAATACGAACATATCACAGAAAATGGCCTTATCCATATGACCAGAACTACAAGGGACAATAAGTTCTGAATCACTCTATAACTTATTGTCCCCTATACAAATACAATTTTGTAAAAATAATATTAAAGAGCAGTTCAAAAATTATTTAAAAATACACTTCCACACAGTATTAGAAACTAATTCAAATATTTCCGTACGATCAGGAAAAATTATCAAGTTGTACAAACAAAAGGCGATGGGACATTAGTGTATATAACTTTTTTAATATTTTTTGGTCTTCGTATTGTGTGGTAGTTTTTTCAATATCACCCTGTAGATAGATTTCACAATTTTTTCATGATATACTGACAAAAACTAACTGTATGGTGAGATGACAAAGAGTGTTATATACAGGGTATTTTCTAATTGTGTGCAGAAAATCCATAAGCATAGTCGGGTGTCGTTTCCGAGATATATATTTCCAAAGCTGATAAAAAAATCAATTTAAAATTCATAACTTTTAAATCCCTTTAGATATTTTTGGCAAATATGGCATAATTTTTTATGTAGGTAGGTATAAAATTTAAAATTTGCATTATAATACGACAATACGTTAACGTTTATTATATTGAAGTTTATTTACAAAGATATATAAAATATATATTATCAAAGCATACTTTTAGAAATCAATCTGAAAATTTCATTCTTTTATTTAGCGGCAAATCCTTCGATTTATTCTTGTGCTGGATGCCGTGTTTCACAAACCTTCTGGCTGCTTCTTGATCTATCTTGGGCCTTAACGTCTGTCTTTCGTGTGCCTAAAAGTATTGGGATAATCAGTATTTCGTCTAGTAAGTGAATCATTGTATAACTTGCCCTTCAAAAGCTAAATATATAGAAAATATACGACAAATCATACCTGTTTAGCTTTAACCATGCAGTCTTTAATCCTGTTTAGCTGATTTTTAATGTCATTTTTGTTGGGGTCCTCGTTCCTGCTCCTCAAATAGATCCAGTACAGGGTACTTGATGCATACGCTTGAAACAAATCATACTCGACTTTTTCCTTTAGGGATAGCTTTTCGTAAACGTCCGAGTTTAGTGCTATCTGAAGCATATCGGTAATTTTGTTTACACTATTGTGAAAGTTTGTAAGTTTTTCTTGGATAGCTTTGTCATCTTTTAAGTCTCCGAAATTCATGTTAACTGTTATAAGATTGTATGATATCACAAAAAAAATACTATTTTTGTCGTCACAAAACTTAATATGTGATATGATCTTATTTTTAATTTGTAATTTTTAAGGTTATGTTAGTTTATATTTCAGAATCATGAACATAGACCATGGCAAATGATCACAGACCATGGCAACTGATAACCACAAAATATAAAGAAGACAGATGCTAATAACTCTAGGAACATGTCAACGGCATATCATAGAATACCTAGACCTAGATACGCTCATAGACTCATCAGAGGAAAACTATTTTATTTTATATTTACATATCTTTAAAATCAGTTGGATCGCCTTGCGGCCACATTGTGCTTAAATATTCTTGGCTAATTTCTATTTATATTCAGTGAGAGAATATTTTACTAGCTAATCAGTATTAAATACGAAACAAACTATTTAAGTGAACTTATACTTAAGTGCAGCACCATATTACATTACATCATCAATACGTTTGCAAAGCTGTTAAAAGATCGAAAGTAGGCTTTATTATACAGGGTGATTTGGAACTTATCCAAAAAAACATTTTTGAATGTACAGGAACAAATACAATTTTGTAAAAAAAATTAGGGCAGTACGAATATGATGTAAAAATACACTTGTGGTGGCATTGGAAAGTAGTCCACTGTTCTGACCTTGCATTTTTAAAATACTTTTCTTATAGTAAAAAAATGTTATAAAAGCTATAATAATAAAAAATATATGGGTAGATATTGTGGGTGTAATTCAACGCTGGTCGGGGCTTTAGTCGGCAGAGTAATTAGTTTCACACAATATTGTTAATACCAAAATATATATAAAAAACGATTACATAAAGGGTAAAAACTGTATTTGATTGTTTAAGTAGGTATTTGCCATTGACAGGTTAAAGTCACTGTTGACATTGTCGGTATTTATATAATTTCAAATAATTTTAATTTATTGGTATAGTAATTTTTATAGGTAGATATTTGACTCAATTTAAAGGAGGCCACCTGAAGAAGCAATTCTAAAAATGCAGAAATAGGTCATATCTCATCTATTGTGGTTGAATTTTCGAGTTCCCACAGTTTCAAAAGTGAACTTAGATATTTATAGAATGTTTTTATTACCTTTTGTTATAAACAATTCCCTGAACATTTTGCGGAAAATCGCATCTCAATCGGACTCGCAAAAAGTTGTCCTTTTTCACTTTTTTCATTCTAATTTGACGCGACTAAAGATAATACTTTCGATTATAAATGTAGCTTACCTCATCCCAAATTTTATTTAAATTTTTTGTATCCTCACAGTACATACAATTCTTTAAACTCGATGAAGAACGAATAAATAAGAATACAATTTAAAAACATTTCCATTTATTGCACACAAAATAAATACCAGACAAACACGAAACAAAAAACAAATTTTAAATTAATATCACAGCCTGTAATAGCAGGTAACATTTCCTTTTATTATATAACGTTGTCACTTCCATCGTATGCCGAACAAGAACACTGAGTGTGATTCGTCAATTTCACGTCGACGAATTTGAGAGACTTGTGACGAATTGAAAACGTTACCGTCACTTCCTTTGTGTCGAACGCTGTGCATCTCTCTCCGTCCTTTTTACAGCATCCGGCATTCGAGCACCTGTGCAGAACTGTCACCACTGGACTGATCTGAAAACAAGTGAAAAAGGATGTTAGAACCACAGAATATATAATACATTAGAACCTAAGCAATCTCTCTGGGTGGGTGCATATTTCTGACCTCAAACAACCCGATAGAATATACAAATGACAAAAGAAAGTTTAATTAATATTATACGAGGGGATGACGGTAGATGGCGCTGTAACGTGTGAAGTCCTCTTGATAACCACACTTTGAATCGCAGTACCTGTGCTTTATGGATGAAGGAGGTTGAATATGGAAAGGTTAACATTTGAGTTTAAAATTTCTATTTACATGCAAGAATTAATTAAGTCTCCCAAGTAACATTTTCAGTTATAATTTTATATCTATATGCCCAATTAGTTGGATTATTGTCATAAAACTGTCGCTAATAGAAAGTCTCTCGACTATAGGTTACATAGTCGTTGTTATAAGGTTATTTATATGACTAGTGAAATTTCTTGTTGTATTAAGGTCATATAGTAGGCCTAAGATGATTACTTTACCGACTAAGTTAGAAGGTTTTTAAAATGTCATTAAGAGGTTGTAAAGTAGTCTCTGTCATCTACAATACAACGATTAATACAACTTCAGAAATATAGTTCTAATACGGTCGTTAAAAAACTGATTTGACGATATTATAACTTTGTGGGAATATAGTTATACGAAGGTAATTCAAATATGTGACAAGACATTAAAAAGACTTCCCACATGACAGATTTTTTTAATTTAAGAACAACCATAACACGAGCTATATACAACTTATATCATCATACTCAATATGATTCATAAGACTCCAGCAAGAAGCAGCTTGTAGCAGTTTTTGTACCATTTGACGTGTTAGTTTATGATTAAAGTTGTAAGAATAAGCATCGATTATAAAACTTGGAATGAGTTTTACAAAAGATTGGTGTAAATACAAACGCTCAGGAACTTATAGACGAGCAGTTAAAAGAAATGTGGATAAAATACGAAGTGACAGTGTAATTACTCAGGACACATTTAAGAAAAAACCAGTTGCTGTTGATTTAATTGAAAATAATCACAATGAACTTGATAGTCATGTTCTTGAAAATTTCCTAACTGATCAAACTCAAACTGAAGCAGATTGGTCTATTGTTAATGACTGGAATATTGTAAGTGAAAATGACATTAACGAAGATGATCCCTGGCATTTTCAGTTAAATTTTGAAAATGAAGAATTTGATGACATTGAAAAGAACAGAAATGTGCGTAATGAAATGAAAAAATGGGCAATAAACAATAATATTTCTCACATTGCCTTAAAACAGGTTTTGCAGATATGGAATAATCGTTTTCCCAATATACTACCATCAGATCCTCGTACTCTTCTAAATACTCCAACCGTGATTGAACTATATAATATGGGATCTGGTAAATACTGGCACTGTGGACTGATCACTTGTTTGAAATTTATTTTCCAAGATATTTCCCGACCAATATATATTTCTTTAAATATAAATGTTGATGGACTGCCTTTATTTAAAAGCGCTAAAGATGAATTCTGGCCGATTCTCTTTAATATTTTTGAATTACCAAATGCCAAACCTATGGTTATTGGTATTTATCATGGAAGAGGTAAACCTGATGACATGCCAACTTTTTTGGAATTATTCGTCAATGAATTGAAACAATTAATGAATGATGGACTCATCTTGAATGGTCACAAAATAGTTATTTCCATTAGATCGTTTATTTGTGATTCACCAGCTAGAGCCTTTATTAAAGGTAAATATTATCACTGTGACAGATACTTCTATATATTTATATTATTTATTTCTGCTATTAGTAACATTTTGCAATTTAAGGTGTGGCAAACTTTAACGGTCAACACGGTTGCCTCAAATGTGAAACAGTGGGAGAGTATAGTTACACCAGCAATTGCAACATATTTCCTCGTACGCATTGTACGCCAAGAACCGATATTGGTTTTCGTCAAAAGTTGTATGAAGGACATCATAAAAATGATTCTCCACTTTTACAATTGCAGATTGATATGATTAAGGATTTCCCAACTAGCGATCGTCTTCACTTGATAGATGGAGGTCATACAAAACGTCTTCTTGTTGGTTGGAAAGATGGTTCATTTAAAAATTCCGATATTAAGCTTAGTGCAAGAGAGGTAAATCAAATTTCTAAATTTTTGGAAAAAATTAAAATGCCGAAGGAAATTCATCGTAATGTAAGAGGTCTAGACTGTATTCACCATTGGAAAGGCACAGAATTTTATACATTTTTACATTACATTGGTATTGTTATAATGAAAGATTTTTTACCTACTGACGTTTATGAACATTTTCTCTTATATTTTTGTGCGATAACAATTCTTAGCTCAGAAAAATACTTGCAACACACAGATGGTGCTGAAGCAATGTTGAATCATTATTTGGAGTTGTTTAGACATGTTTATGGTGAACAATATATGACGAGTAATGTTCACAATCTTGTTCACATAGCTGACGATGTAAGAAGATATGGAGCTTTATCAACGTTTAGTTCCTATCCATTTGAAAATATGCTTGGTCACATTAAGGCTTTGCTTCGAAGAGGAAATAATAATGTGTTAGCATCAGTTGCTAAAAGAATAATGGAAATTCATGGTATCCAAAAGAAAATTAATAATGAAAATGGAAATACTTATCCTAAACTTACTAAGAAATGTGATGACGTCGGATTAGAACCAGGTTATTGGCTTCCTTGCAGCACCACTTATCAATGTTACTACAAAATTGAATTTGAGAAATTTATGTTAAGCTCCAGCAGTGAAAATAAATGGTTTTTGACAGTTAATAATGAAATTGTAGCCATGAAATATGTATTGTATGCGTCGGATCATAGATTGTACATTTGCGGTGAAAGTTTAACAAACATATATGATTTTTTCGAAAATCCCATTACTTCCTCAACATTGAATATTTATTGTTCAGAGTGCAATGCGAATCCATCCAAATTGTTTACTGTGAATGATATTAAATGTAAGTTAGTGTGCATTAATTTAAATAATGCAGCTGTATTTTTCCCTTTACTTCATACTTTGTAAAAAAAATTTTGATTTTATTAGATAGGTTATCTGTATAACTTAGATAATGCTGAAATTTGAAATAGAAAATATTTTCCCATAAAAGTAACATTAAATTAAAGTCAAAAGCAGCTGAATTTTTGCCATAGACATGTATTTTTACAACCGGGTAGACTATTCTCATTTTTATGACTAAATGGTCATTTAAATTACTTATTAGTCTTATTAATAAAATGAATACAAGACAGGGTTGTCTTTTCTAATAATGATATATAGATAAAATGTATTTAGTGTCTCAATTTATTTTTTTTTTCTAGTTCTAGTTTTCACATTAAGCAAGTGTATATATTAATAAAACTGTTTTTAATAAATGTTTAAAATAATTATAAAGTATTTGTTTAATTTATTTTTCCACATGTGTTTTTCGTTGCTTTCTTATCATAAACTTTAATTATGGAGTGCCCAAGGGACCACCGACCACGAATTAATAGATACATCTAATAATAATAATAAAAATAATAATATCTCTACCCCTCATTCTAATCACAGGGATTAGCACAGAAGTCGGGTCTAGTTGCAATTTTTGGAAAACAACATTTTTCATAAAAATGTTTAACAAATGTACTTAGTAGTTTTTATCATACATACACAAATTTAAACATTAATTTACAAATACTTATATTAAACACTGAAATGCAGTATAATTCGACGCGTGATAATTTACGTACCGAAGATTTTAATCACTAACCCAATACTAAATTGAATTTACTTAAAAACATACGAGTATATACATATACCTTAATAATAATGACATAAAAGCTTAAGAAGCAGTATGGGTAAATTTTTATTTATTGTCAAAGAAAAGTAAAAAGATTAAAGAAGAACACAAAAGATAAAAATTAAAATACATTTCACGCATATGGGGAAATAATTTGACATTAATACTAATCATTTTATATATCAGAATTGTCAACTTCATTAGAATTACTGTCATCCGTATGGTATATTTCCTCACCACTGTGAGAAAAACTACAGCAAATATTATGAGTATCTCCTTCATTCTCTTTGTTCTCGCTATCAATATCTGCCTCATTTTCTTGACTTTCATTTTTTTTTCTGTTATAGTTGCTATGAGTTTGTTTAGGTGTCGAATAATCACTTTCTCTACATTTTCTACTGGGAATTCCTGTGGGGCGGTGTTTTATTTTTGAAAGGCGGCCACTATTTGCTTTTGCTCTTTGAGAGCTATGTTTAAGCGTTCTGTCTTTAAAAAATGATTCACACTCCCCATACGTAAAATCGCCATCAATGCACCTAACACATTGGAAAAAACAACTTAATATTCTTCGGAATGATTTAAATGCATATTTATCCATGCCTTTTGACCTGGTTTGTCCACTCCAAGAACATAAATTAAAAAATAATCTATCAAAAAATAAATCAACTAATGAATAGCAACAGTTGAAGCTTCTTAAATTCTTTGAAAGTTTGATCTTCATTTGATTAACCTGGAAGTAAAAGTAGATTAGTTTCACTCGACGTTTTGAGATATTGCTAAAAAGAAAAAAAAAGAACTTCAGGATACACTATTTCTGTAACTGGTATTGTTTCCAAGTCCAGGAAACCGTAAATAGATTTCATCCTTGTTGAAGCCAAACAAATATTTTATGGTAGAACTAGCATTGATACTTACAATATTTTGGAAATAAATTTCATCTTTTAGAGCTTCCTCAAGGGATACAGCATCCTCTATCGTTTTTATAGGATTTAATATGTCTGCTTGCATTGTAATGATTGTTCTGTCTTGTGAACCTTGTGCTAAAGCATCAATTTTAGCTTCTATTCTTGCTAAACAACGGAAAATTTTTTCTTCTCTTTCTCTTGTTTCATCAAGTTTTGTTTCTGGTTTTTCCATGAAACATAACATTTTTTCATTAAGTCCTGGATCTTCATTAGGTATACTAAAATCCGCCGATTGCATACCCAATTGTTCGGGTTCATCTGAAATAACATCATTCAAAAAAGGATCTGTTGATGTCTGAAAATTACAAATATTTAATTAAAAATCTACAAAATTCATTGCTTTATGTTTACATTGAAAAAACTTGCATTCCCTTGAATAGTAGAAGGATCTTGAGACGCAGTTAACCTAGGTGATATTATTTTTCTATTTTCTAATATCACAATTTGTGGTGATGACGCTTGATGGCTGACAAAAACTGTTTCCTTTTTTGTGCTGATGTTATGGTTTGGCAAGTTGCGTTATTAGAATCCATCTATGCAAATATATAAAAAGTATGTTAAAAATAAATTTAACTCATTCCATTATTACATTGATGAGAAAGTATCTACAATTATTCTAGCCCAGGTTAAAGACTTACATAAGCAGAAAGAAATTTGTAATCCACAGATAGGTACTTTATATTTAGAATTTGAGTTAGATATTAGAGGGTTTTAGAACCATTTAATTAATGTTAACGTTAAGATGAATCCGTTAACGTTATTCAAGTTAGTGGGTGTTTTCAAATAAACTTTTACATCTTCCTATTACAAATAATGTAATTTAATGCTGATTGAGACTTTGCTACGCAGAATAACTGTTTCGTACAATACCGGTTTAATAATTTTAAGTTAGTAATATTTATTTGAATAAATGAATCAGATATGATAGATCAAAAAAAGTACCAGGTTTTGAAAGTTGTCAACAAAAACATTCTGTCTTTTCACCATGCGTCGTCGTTTAGGGTTGACTGTGTCAAAGAAAAGTAAAAAGATTAAAGAAGAACACAAAAGATAAAAATTAAAATACATTTCACGCATATGGGGAAATAATTTGACATTAATACTAATCATTTTATATATCAGAATTGCCAACTTCATTAGAATTACTGTCATCCGTATGGTATATTTCCTCCCGACATGGTTGATGGGAAACCACCGTCAATAATAACCTGCAACAAAGTTTTTAGAAATTGCCTCGACATGGCTGTAAACCACTGCAATAATAATCTGCCTCATTTTCTTGACTTTCATTTTCTTTTCTGTTATAGTTGCTATGAGTTTGTTTAGGTGTCGAATAATCACTTTCTCTGCATTTTCTACTGGGAATTCCTGTGGGGCGGTGTTTTATTTTTGAAAGGCGGCCACTATTTGCTTTTGCTCTTTGAGAGCTATGTTTAAGCGTTCTGTCTTTGAAAAATGATTCACACTCCCCATACGTAAAATCGCCATCAATGCACCTAACACATTGGAAAAAACAATTTAATATTCTTCGGAATGATTTAAATGCATATTTATCCATGCTTTTTGACCTGGTTTGTCCACTCCAAGAACATAAATTAAAAAATAATCTATCAAAAAATAAATCAACTAATGAATAGCAACAGTTGAAGCTTCTTAAATTCTTTGAAAGTTTGATCTTCATTTGATTAACCTGGAAGTAAAAGTAGATTAGTTTCACTCGACTTTTTTAGATATTGCTAAAAAGAAAAAAAAAGAACTTCAAGATATACTATTTCTGTAACTGGTATCGTTTCCAAGTCCAGCAAACCGTAAATAGATTTCATCCTTGTTGGAGCCAAACAAATATTTTATGGTAGAACTAGCATTGATACTTACAATATTTTGGAAATAAATTTCATCTTTTAGAGCTTCCTCAAGGGATACAGCATCCTCTATCGTTTTTATAGGATTTAATATGTCTGCTTGCATTGTAATGATTGTTCTGTCTTGTGAACCTTGTGCTAAAGCATCAATTTTAGCTTCTATTCTTGCTAAACAACGGAAAATTTTTTCCTCTCTTTCTCTTGTTTCATCAAGTTTTGTTTCTAATTTTTCCATGAAACATAACATTTTTTCATTAAGTCCTGGATCTTCATTAGGTATACTAAAATCCGCCGATTGCATACCTAATTGTTCGGGTTCATATGAAATAACATCATTCAAAAAAGGATCTGTTGACGTCTGAAAATTACAAATATTTAATTAAAAATCTACAAAATTCATTGCTTTATGTTTACATTGAAAAAACTTGCATTCCCTTGAATAGTAGAAGGATCTTGAGACGCAGTTAACCTAGGTGATATTATTTTTCTATTTTCTAATATCACAATTTGTGGTGATGACGCTGGCGATGGCTGACAAAAAACTGTTTCCTTTTTTTGTGCTGATGTTATGGTTTGGCAAGTTGCGTTATTAGAATCCATCTATGCAAATATATAAAAAAGTATGTTAAAAATAAATTTAACTCATTCCATTATTACATTGAGGAGAAAGTATCTACAATTATTCTAGCTCAGGTTAAAGACTTACATAAGCAGAAAGAAATTTGTAATCCACAGATAGGTACTTTATATTTAGGATTTGAGTTAGATATTAGAGGGTTTTAGAACCATTTAATTAATGTTAACGTTAAGATGAATCCGTTAACGTTATTCAAGTTAGTGGGTGTTTTCAAATAAACTTTTTACATCTTCCTATTACAAATAATGTAATTTAATGCTGATTGAGACTTTGCTACGCAGAATAACTGTTTCGTACAATACCGGTTTAATAATTTTAAGTTAGTAATATTTATTTGAATAAATGAATCAGATATGATAGATCAAAAAAAGTACCAGGTTTTGAAAGTTGTCAACAAAAACATTCTGTCTTTTCACCATGCGTCGTCGTTTAGGGTTGACTGTGACAGCATCATCAGTATCCGATCTACCAGCCATTGCATCTATCTCTTCGTTTGCCTGTTCGTAGGTGACATAACCTGTGCGCTTCAACTGACATGGAAATTTTTTCCAGGTACTGTCTGGTTTACTCATTGAGTCAGCAATATTACCGGTTTTTGATGTGGTAGGCCAATATAATACACCACTATTCTCCCAACCTGATGGGACCACCGTCAGTTTTGTTAAACCATTTTCGGTGGTTTGAACGATCTTAAAATAGCTCGACATGGTTGTAAAACCACTGCAATAATAACCTGCAACAAAAGTTTTTTAGAAATTACTTAATATTTAATTTTCATTAACTTATAGTTTTAATAGATTAGGTGAAAATGTCATAAACGGAGATCCTATAATTATACTGTTGTAAACCTAAACAATATTTTATTCGAACCTTAAATTAACTTTCCGCACGATCCATTTATTACCAAACTTCATCTGTTTTGCGAGATTTTTTTAACTAAACAAAAATATTTACTACTTACTGCACCATATATTTGACTCACAATAACAAATAAAATTGTGATAGATTCGAATTACTATTGACTGATTAAAAAATCTTTCCTTTAGTTTCAAAACAAAACGCAACTACTATATTAAAGATATTTCTAGAGACGGCCCTGAGCATACATAACCTCAATATACAGATATGATTGGTGACTTCATATTTTCGATCTTTATAACTTATTAGTAGTATCACTTAAGTTTTACAACCACTAAGTCATATGAGCCCTACCGGCCATATTTGTTATCAGAATTTCAACTCAATTTGGAAGCCATCTTTAATCAACAAAACTACTAAAGTTTTCAATTTGATTATGGATACATTACATAGTCATTTATGTAAAAAACATATTATTGCGATGTTTTTAGTAATGCTCTATCAATCTATGTACACGGTAACACTTTAAATGCAAAATTTAGAAAATATGTATTATATATATTTTCTTTAATTATATTTAATAGTAATTATTCTGAAGGCGAGTTGTATATTTTCGAGATATCTTCTTTTCTTTCACAGTAAATATAAATCTGCAATAGATTTTGGTCGCTACAATCAATCAACCAATCACTATGACTATGTAATAAACAATATACTATATTTGTTACTTACCGTAGATTGGAAATAAACAAATGTCTTGTTACACGCACACACTAACACAATATGACTTTTTAGTAATATTTTCGCGACCGAATGAAATAGACAAGCACATATACATACGTCAAAATCAGACTGCTAGTTGTATTTAAGCCATATCAAACCCTTCTAACCTTATGAAGACTTTATCATGCCCTCTATACGTCAATATTGCGTTTCATGTTTACAACTATGTGGTAGTATAAAGGTTTTAATAGAGGTCTTTACAACTTTATAACAGATTCTTTATGATATTAAGGTGTCTTACAATTCATACGACTTAATGGTCATATAGAAGTCATATCTGATAAAGTCATATAAATGTTGTCAACTGAAGTCATAAAAACTGTTTTCCAACCGTCCAAATTCAGTCATAAAGGTGTTGTAAACCAGTCGATATGTCTAAAAACAAGTTGTTTAATTGGTTGTAACTACGTCTTTAAGTGTCTTATAAAACTTAAAATGTTACTTGGGCTGCTTTATAATTTATTGGTTGGCTTACGTCAATATTAAATAATCGTACATTATAATATAAATGTCAAGTTCGTAGATGGATTTAATTGTAAAAATTTAAAAAATTAGAAAACTATAAAAGAAATCGTTTTTATAAATATAACATTTCAGAACAATTTTGAGTTTGTTTCAAAGTGATTTTGTTGTTGTTTTAACTTATTTTCGGTAAAGTTTTGATGTTTTTCCTTTAATTTAATTGGGTATTTTGTCAGATTTCTCAAAAAATTAAGATTAATTGAATAAACTCTTGCGGCAAAAGGATGAATCAAGGTTTATTTTCGAAACTAGGTTTATATAACGTAAAAACCTCACACTGAAAAAGCAGGTAAGTAAAAATAACAAAAAATCACAAGTTTGACAGTTTAAAATGTGTTTATCTGCTTCCATAGAGATATTAAATGATTTTTATTTAATTGTTACTTACTTCTTGATACAGTAGCCAACAATGATCAATATTTAACAAAATAATCACGGTCTCTTTTCGCTTTCTTTTTGTTGCATTATCCTCATTCCCTAAAATTTTTGCCAAATCAAAATATGCAAAAAAAATAAAAACTGTTGTCTGAACAGTTTTTTATACAGCAGGATTCGAGCCATATTCTAATATCTTGTTCTGTTTATTTGTTTTATTTTATTATTTTTAAATGCTGTCATATTTTCTAAGTTGTGATTCATGTTGTTTTTGTTATGGTTTGTTATAAGAACACTAACTGTGATAACTTTTTTGCATTAATAATTTTTTTGAATTGATGTATTGATTTCCAAGCTTAACAAAAATGTTAACGCAGATTTCTCTGAAATGGTGTATTCTAGCGATATGCAACAAGTAGCTATACTTCTTGCAACTGTTAGAAAACTATTGATGTTTTGTTCATCCGCTTTTACTATTTAAATTATCTTCAAATAAAATACTAATTTTTGAAAAGCGATTATAAGACACACTTTATTTTGCTTTTCTAACCCCACGCTTTAACTTATAAACAAAAGTGAATAATGTTATGTGCAGGACTATGTAAGTTTATGTTATAACAATATTTACATCTATAGTTGAATTGAAAATAATACTTATTTTGAAAGATTTCTGTACCTAAAAATTTGTTGGTTAGACGGCTTTCTGTCGTTATATGTTCGTTTAACTTCAGTATCTTTAAATATTTGTAGTTAGCATGAGATAAGTGTGGCTAACTATTTACTGGATTGAATTAGATCACCTTATTGTCGTCAGATGAAGCTAGCGTTAAAGTGTGGCTCACTATTTACTGGACGCCCTGTATATGTGAAGTATGGAACTTAATAATTTTGAAAAATTCTAACTTACCGTCCCTCCTGCATAATCGTTCTTCGGTATAAGGTCCGTGGCCTCGAAGACTCTGGGTTGAGGATGAGCACAGGGATAATTTTTCAATGATGCCACGTGCCGCTGGTAAGCGGCCTTTTGGTCAGCGCACTCTAGGACGCCGACCGAGAACAACAGAATAAGGGTTACTTTGACGGATTGCATCGTGGTATTCGTGGTTCACTTGTCTTCGACTTGACCGAGTGTGGTGAGTACCGATCGAATGCAGCCTTTTTATGCGAGGACTGACCTATCGCGGCCAACAATTAGGGGAATCCGCCAACGTCAGAGCAAAGACTGGTTTCTAATTGAGAACGGCGCGGGGGTTTTCTCAAAAGCGCGGAATATCTGGCTTTCGGAATTCGAGCCAATCCCAGTATCATGTAATTTCGAGAATTGTAGGAACTATATTTATTGAACGATGCTTCAATTGGTATAATTAAGGGAATTAAGGGAAAAATCGTTGCAGCATTTTTTTATTCTCCTCGCGAAGTCAAATATGGTTTCATTTGGATGTCACCAGCAGATTTCTTGTTAGATTTACAATGTTACAAACTTGCCACTCAATGAAATAGTTAATTTTATATTAAGTGCGCAAAATCAATGTTTGTTTAATAGCACGTGAGAATGTGAATTTTTGGTCGAGATCGTAGGTCGAGACAAAAAATCATTCGATAAATAAAATACTGATTTCGTGCACGAAATATAACATATTATAATAATAATAATAATAATATCTCTACCCCTCATTCTAATCACAGGGATTAGCCCAGAAGTCGGAGACTTGTGCGGGAGAGGGGGCAGCATATTATTATTAAGCAGGCCGCATTTGCGCCCAGGAACGACTTACGTTGGTAGGCCCTAACCACTATTCAGTGCAGGAATGAGGAAAACCTGGAAAACCTCATTAATTAGGGAAATTATAGCAGCAGGCAAATTTTCAACGAATTTCATAGCTGTTTGTTGAGACAGTCTAAAAAAAATCTGAGTAAGTTAGAAAGAATATCTCTTCACTATGTCAATTATACAAGTTTTCTCTGGGATATAAAACAATTTTCAGGCTGACAAGTCATTTAGAATAAGAAAAAAGAGCATCATTTTCACCTAATACGTTTTATCATAAAATCTACTGAATTTTACAAGTCAACTGCACATTGAGAAAATTGTATACAACATTATAAACATTATCACATCCCGCAGAATTATTTTAAAAACTAGTAACACTTGAATTTATGTAAATTATCAAGTATTTTTTACGGTGTATAGAACACAGTGATAAGGTACAAATTCACAGTTTTTTATGTTCTCTAGCACATTTTTTCTTCAAAAGTTAAAGAAAATGATTCAGCATTATATTTTAGTACTACATTAATAAGGACCTCCACCTACTGTGTGTATTTTTTGTGTGCATATTTAGATATGATTATTCGTCCTTGAAACGCCAGCCTTAATATCAAGAAAAGCAAAGACATTTGTGTAACACTGGCAACACTGTGAACCACACGTTCAATCTGCAGTGCTATGACTCATAAATGTATGAAAGTCAGCGGTCCTCAACAAGTTTTCTACAGAAAAATTATAAAATTTATTTAAAATTTCACTTTTTAATTTCTGATTTTTTTGTAAAAAAAAACTATATTATGTGTTCTACACAGTGAACTATACTGCTGGTTAAAATATTTGTACTAATTTAAGGTTTACCCTGTATATATAACATAATTAGACACAATTTTATGTAGTTACCTAAATATTAGGTATATCTCCATACACCTAATTATTTAAAATATACAGGGTAATTGAGATTAAGAAGATTAAGATTAAATTTTGTACGCAAAAATCAAAAAGGGCAGTTCCAGAATCATTTAAAAATGCACTTCTGCACGGCACTGTAAAACCTGACAAGGCGACAAAGCATGCAATCGGCGACCAGACAAAATATGGAAAGAAATTCTCAAGGAAAGAAATAAATAATATTTTATAACATTTTTTACTGTATTAGAAAGGTATTTTAAGATAATATATATCAAATCTCCTACAATTCCTATCAATGAAGTCATATACTCGCGACAAGAATTCAGACGACTTACGTCATATGAACAAATGAATAATTTATTATATTTTCATCAAAATATTTAAGAAACTTCAACTGATAGTAATAAAACTATATACTACACTAAAAGTATGCATTATACAGGGCGAACCTTAAATAAGTACAAATATTTTAACCAGCAGTATAGTTCACTGTGTAGAACACAGAATTAATAGTTGTTTTACAAAAAAATCAGAAATAAAAAAGTGAAATTTTAAATAAATTTTGTAATTTTTCTGTAGAAAACTTGTTGAGGACCGCTGACTTTCATACATTTAAGAGTCATAGCGCTTCAGATTGAACGTGTAGTTCACAGTGTTGCCAGTGTTACACAAATGTCTTTGCTTGAACAAAATTTTAAATTTAATATGTTGTGTAAAAATCATAGTTTTTCGTTATTATTCATAAAATAACTTAAGGATATTGTGTCTTGTGTCTCTTTCTAACAGTGTACAATGGCATTTAACTTGTGAAATGTGGATTACTGGTTAAATAGTTAATTTTTTAACAAACATGTAAGCTTGTGTGCACGTTTATGTATAATTTTTTAACAATGGACATAGTAATATCACGTAATATCTTCCTAAATACTTTACGGTAGTATTTAACTTGCGGAAATTCATTTTAATCGTTTATAGTATGGTCAGTTAAGCAGTTAAAATGTATGTTAATATTGCTGCGTATCATACTACATACCCAACTTCACTGTACTTATGCTTCAAACAAGTATTTTTAAAATAGAATTAACCGTATTACTTTACTTACGTTAAGGGAAACGTAACATTTATATTAGAGAAGATATGGCAACCTTGCAACAAATCATATGGTTTATTAGCTTGGTTAAGCAGCGGTCCTCAAAATGTGGGTATTTAAAAAAAAATATCTCCGTAAATATTAGAAATTTTTAAAAATGGCTTTCACTAGACTGATCTATATGACGAACTACGCCAGCAGTTAAAATATTTGTACTTATTTAAGGTTCACCCTGTATATCACCACATTGTACTTATCAATACCACAAGTTCTAATTGTCTTTCCCTATCCACGTCACATTTTACTTACCTACGTTGCTTCAGCGGTATGGAAATGAAGTAATGACGTATAACTTATAGAGATAACTGAAAATACCGAGTAATTTAATCTACATATATACTGAATTCGCTAAAGTTGGTAGGTAATTATTCAGGGTCATGACAACATCTTAGTGCATATAATCCCAGGCATTATATTATAACTGTAATTGCATAATAATACTACTAGATTAGTCATGTTTAGTCGCGCAATAATGCAAAAAGGTCTCATAAAATACGAGGAATGTCTTTGGCACATTTGAATTTTTAGCCTCCTCCCCCCAAAAGTAGAATCTGGTGGCTGGTTGTTGGTTGCCTCTTGGTCAGTCTGCAAACGACTGTTGAATGTGCTTTGTTTAGGATATTTTATAAATAATTGAAAATAGCAAATAAAATGGGAAATCTAACCTTTGTTCTGATTTCCCCATTTAACTGATAAGAGGTCTGTAATAATAAATTCTTATCTGTCATCTGAAAGGAACAATCCAAAGGCATTTACGTTTGAAGGAAGTGTTGAAATGCTTCCGTAGTGTTCATTCATCTTTAAAATTGACAGGAAACGGTTTTATCTGTAGCTATATTTGGATTAAACTTATTTATTTCAGACGGTGTTTTTATAGATATCGACGATTGGGATCGGGTTTGCGAAATTTTTCACAATTTCTATAATTGGATACAAATATAAAAAAATTAAGTATAGGTCACTGACTTCCTAAATTAAAATGGAGTTAAGAATGAAAATAGGGTGATTTAGTCAGATCTAATACACTGAAAATAGAAAAAAAAATTACTCGACGTTTCACAAGATAAACCTCATAATTGGTATATTCCTTGGTTTCCAGGAGATCGTGACCACCATGGTACCTATCCTTCTCGTCCAATCCCTTCGTATTAATACTTAAACACGCTGTACAAAGTACGAATATAATTGAGCCTCGTGTATAATACGCCACGCTGCTGCAATACGCCATGGACGTCCTGCACCTCCATCTCATCCACAATTCGGTTTCAAATTTTCCTTGCGTTGCATTCACTTGCAGTCACTGCACACCGCGGTAAAAGTAGCTGCATTTGGCACACGTTTACCTGGAAATGGTTCTGCTAAAGCATTTTCACATGACCATAAATTAAAACGACAATTTTGACACTTGAGTCTTCAATATCCAGGGATTTTTTTAATTATTACAACAGGTAAATATTTACATATTTATTACGAAACTGTAAAACTTATTTTGTCTTCAACTATACCTAGTTAAAAATAAGGTAACTATTGTACCCTATTAAATCCTTCAATTTGCTAAGTTCTATTTTTATTAGGTACAATATAAACCTATTTTCAACTTTGTTGATAACTTTTAAGGAATATTTGACCATTTCAATTAACCTAACAGAAATAATGTCCTATATATTATGGTAAAAATTTTCTTGTTAATAATGCTGCGACGTAGATGTATCTTAAAAAAGTAATTTAGGGAGAAAGCTTCTTGTTATGGACAGACAGATCTTCATGCAATAGAGTGTTGACATTGTTTTGTGTTTTGGCGATCTGCAGTGTTCAGTAGTGCCTGTGAATGGAAATTTGAATTGAGTTCCGTTCGAAACTATTTTTTTTGTTTGATTGGTTATACGCACACATTCAACTTGAATTTTCAATCACAAATAAAAGAAAGCGTGGAATTTTATGTGTAGAAACCTAGTAATAATTTAATTAGTAATAAATTACCATAAAATATCCTCATTTGAAGCAAATTTCAAACACAAAGGTAATATTTTGCTGTGACGTCAACATTGGCATAGGCAATATGTCCTATAGGTTAAGACTTGCATGCAAATTGACTTCAAACTTGATTTATTTGAGCGGCCATGTAACAAACACTAAAAGTTTGACTCGTTATTTTAAGTTGAATACTCATTAAAATTACGTTAATACAAATAATATTAGTTAATACATTTAAGATGAAAGATTGTTAAACACATCTTATCACAAAATACATTCAGTTTTTATTTTAGATTATTTAATTATTTTTCACAATAGTAATATTATTAAGAAGCAATAATAAAACTGTATATTTAGAAGACGCGTAAAAATTACCTGGGTTGTAAAGTTTGTTGAATCGAAACCAAAAATACAAACTTTATATTATATTAAAATCTAAATATCTGATATACTTATTCCTACTCTATTTGTAGCTTTGCAACCTGACAGTCTCTTTCTCTTCTTATCGTTCGTTAGAATGTATTTAATCAAACATATAATGTTGTCTCTCTCGGGCAAAAGTCATATAAAGGGCATAATTTGGGTATATTTTGGGAATAATGTGTAATCAACTTCCATAATACACACAACGGCAAAAGTCTTGGTCTCCCTCCTCATTCTTGTTAAAGAAATCAAATATATTTATAAAAGTTAATGGCACACTTTGCACTGAGCTAAAGCTGAAGTTCAGCATTGCTTCAGCCGTGCTGGTAGCAATCGAGCCTTAGTGTTTTGTTCTGTTCAGGAAAATGGCAAACAAGTAGAGCGATTTTTATGATAATTTGACATGTTTGTAAAACTATTTCTCAGAAACAGTTGAAGATAGGTATAGGATATGCTTATTAAAATATGCTTGGAATTTTGAGTAGAATCCAAATATCCAATAATATACAGGGCGTTCCATTTAAAAAAATATAAGTTAGGTTAAGATCTCTCAAAATCGTTGGTCTTTTGTTTTGTTTTTCAAATAAGAAAAAACTTGCTAGTCCACTATGCAATATGGTTTTTGCTTCATTCCGATATCTTTAAAAACAGAAAAGTTACAGCTGATCAAAATGTTATCAAAGTTAATGAAACGCACTGTACCTTGAAAGGGCTCTAAGAGCTGAAGCTGAAGATGTGCGGTGTCTACGGGCATATTGCACCAAATACCGATCCTCCCTTTGATTAGATACTCGAGGACGTCCACTACGTGATCCGTTTTCCACTGTATGAAATTCTTTATATCTGTGTACTATTCGTACAACAGATGATCTAGGAATGCCCAACATGCTCGATATCTGATGATTAGAATGTCCTGCATCATGTAAAGTAGTCATTCTTGCTCGGGTAAACGTAGAAATTTCACGTACTGGTATTATAATGTACACAAATTCACAGGAACACTTGGCTGAATACACTACCAAACTGACCAGATTTGTAAAAAGATTGGTAATAAAGTAAAGGCTCATGGTCTGCAATTTTTTATTGTCTTTTTTCCCCTAAGTGCATGAAAAACCACTAGGTTTAATCGAATCATTTTATATATAGGTCCAAGACATTTGACGTTTTGTGTAGGTACCTACTTTAGTTTTTTCCCCACATAAGGAAAAAGGCAAACAAATATAGGTAACCTTTCCCTATACGGAATAGGTCATATTTTTTAAACTAATTTAGAGGTCAAATTAACGTAATTTTAACTTTAACCAGAAAGTTCTAGTTTATGCTTTGTGCGCGATGCCTCTTGAATCGTGACGTCTACAAACGTCAACTCTCATGAACAAACGTCATCATACTATAACTTATCTAATAACGCGGCTTATAAAACCAAAATAATAAATTAGTCAATTGATTATTTATTTATCAATAAAGTTGAAGGTTACAAGCTTTTACAACAAAAAATATTTGTGATAATAAAAAACCGCAAACTAACCATAATGGTATTATAAGTTACGCCATTAAGGAATGGCGCAAATCGACGTAAACTATTTTAATATTTGGCATCATTGGTTAATTTAATATAAAATATTAAGGCTGGGATTTTGTATACATATTTTTACCGTCTAACAGGGCTTCAAGCGAGGACACAGAACTCCAAGAAAATTGAAATAATTGGGTATTATTATATATCAACGTATTCACAAAGGTTCCCGCTAGTGCGTGAGATAATTTTCATTGCTCATAAAATCACAAGAATAATTAAAATAAATGTCAAAATACCTCAATTTTAGCCACACAGTTACTACGACAATATGTCACAATTACGGCAAAATTATCACAGCCACAGCCACCAAATTACTTCACTCACTAGCCAGGACATATAGGACAACTTGTGTTTCACTTTCAGAGTAATATCTATTGGTAATTTTACATTTTGTGTCCTCGAGTAAAATCATAACATATATCACGGCTTCCATTTTTATGTACGTCAAAATGCACGATAAACTTCAGAGAACCGTGCGGTTCGGGCCTATACGAGTTGTATACTGTCTCATAGGTCTGATTGATTCGTCGTTTCACTCACTCAGGCTGTGCAATGGGGAAATTGCATGATTTTTTCAAATACATGGAAATGAAAGAATGTATTATTTTAATCGAAATGCCGTTTGTCCTAGACAATTTGATGGAAAAATAAACTCAAAAACGGCTTTTAAAGTTTTGGTCTGACCACGCCTCCAGAAAACGGAGGCCACCATATTAAATATCTGTGACGTCACCAGCCGCAGTGACGTCACCTATAAAGCACAAAACAACGCAGTCGCAGTACAGTACATACGTTTAGGTTAGGTAGAAGAGTTAGTTTGACGTTTGTAATATTTATCACATAACATGTGATATTTATTAAGTGTTATTGTGTTAAACAGACACTGGTGTTGAAAAATTTGCAAAATAGACTCGTAGAATGAGCACAGAAAGTGTATTATCACCGGGAAAATGGAAGAAATATTGCATTGTGCAATTACAAATACTTTCCGTACAGCGGCTAATAAAAAATATTTCTCCGTGCCAAAAATTGAAAAAAACTAGAAGAATGTGGTGTATGGCAATGAATCACGACGAAGGAAAAAGCGTAAAACTCTATCATTTCAACGTTGTATGTTTCTGAAGACCATTTTAATGTAAGGTTAATTGAAAATAAGTACGAATAAATAATGGAAGCGGTCGATCAAAAAATTGTTTAGGTACAGAAATCTTTAGAAATATGTATTTTCTTAAATTTAACTGTATTTGTAAATATTGTTAAAATATAAACCTAATACTACATACAAAATTGTTTCCGTTTATTTACAAATATGTGAAAATAATTGTTAACAGCAAAATAATGTGTCTTACAAAGGCTTTTAAAATGTATTGTTTTATGTTACGAAAATTTGAATAGTAACAATGAATAAACAGATCTAACATAAAGAATTTTATTTTTGATATCTATTACTTTTGCTTTACATGTTTACATCCTCCTTACAAAACAAATTATAGGGCTGTTCGCCTTATTTATTTTATAGTTTTTTTCAAAGAGCCTCAGTCATGTCACTACCTTACACAGTATTGACATTTCTATGACTTGTTCAAAAGAAATGTCAGTAATGTCACAAAAACTCAGAAACCAATGCCTATTTACGTCACGATCACCGTGAGTATCTACGGAAACATAAGCAAGATGGCCGCGTTACTCCGGCCGTTGACGTCACACCAATAATAACAGTGTTTTCGATCACGTGGTTTTGTTTACATTCTATGGCAATTTATTAATGTTAATATTTTAATTATTATGTGATTATTGCCGCCAGACATATGTTCTGACCTTTCAATATGTTTGAAAGTTTACCTTGTAATACATTTCAAACCAATATAAAATTCATGCAACTTCCCCATTCCTCTTCTACAAAATCCCCGCCTTAAATCACTTCGTAAAAATATTTAAACAAATCTCATTTCAGCAATTTCTAGGACACGATGTGATATTGGGGTATTATTATATGCACTTTGGTCAATTCCTTGATCAAATTATGTGTCATAATGCTTATGGTATCGTTGAATTAAATTTAGTTAAGGGGCAAGACAAAATTCTACGTAAACCTTGGACACTTTTAAAACTGGCGCATTCGCCAAAGTTTCAAATCATCATTGAAAAGTAAAACGGAAATCAGCAGGACATAGATCCAGGAAGTCTAGTGTTTTAAGAAATCAGAATTGAGAATTTTTTTAATGAAGTAGATGATAAAACCTACTTCATGGTGAAGGTAAAGTGTAATTTTCACATCTCTTCTCAGATATTGAAATTGTTCCTTATTTTAGATAGTATTGATTATTGCGGTATCAGTGGAGTACCCAGCTAGCAAAGTAGTTCTATAAATTTAGAGTAATAGGAGTTTTATATTCTGTTAATATTTTATAGTTGTATTTAGAATACTAAATTGTTGCATTAATGTGGCACATGAGACTATTTTGCCTTCAGAAACTGAATTGTTTTTTAAATTTGTTGCAAGAACGTTCTTAGAGCATAATTTATAGAGCACTTATAAGATAACTGCTAATGTAGCCCTATAAGTGTGTACAATAACACAATTTTACAGCAACGGTGCTTATAGAATCAAATTACTGTAAAACCGATGCAAAATACTGCTTTAGGTATAGAATTATACCATCTCCTGTGACACTCTTATAAAATTATTCCGTAATGTCGCTTATAGTTTAATTATAGAACTATTGTATAAGGCGTTGTTAAGTTACAATTCTGCTGCGGAAAACAAATTACAAATATGGAAGCTGCTATCGAACTTAAGAGAAAAAGCTCTCTAAAGCAGTTGTAATACAGTTGTTATAAAATCATTATAGAGTAAATAAGTAACAAAAGCCTTTTTGTTCCATAAAGAAACGCTATAGAACAATCATTTTTTATATACTTATGTAGGTTCCCCATGGCCCCATCTGACGAGACCTGCCTGTAATAGTACGAAATATTTTGATCAAAGTATAATGGAGAAATTTGTATAACATAGTCGTGACTTGTAAAAATTATTATCTACTTGCAGAAAGAAGATTTCATTACGATAGATAAGATTTATTTTATTGCTAAGAGAAATTGATTTTCTTATAGAAATTTAGTAACATATTTAATTTAGACCATTCCAAACCTTAAACATTTTCAGTTTTAGATGTTGAAGTTAAAGAATTTTAATAGATTTATTAAATAAGATTGAAATAAGTGAAATTACCACAATAAAATATGACAACACTGTGAATGTTAAGTGACAGATCTGTTATAGTAGTTGCTTACTAAGCATAGTTGTTCTATAATCATTGCAATCGACACAAAAATGTCATATTAGTGAGAATCTATTGGAAGTACAAGATAAAACCTTTCTTTCTGTACGCCATATTGTGAAGAGGAAAAAAATCTTAATTAAAAATATGTACAATATAAATAGGTGAAATGATATCAATAATATGGATATACTTACTTTCTGACTATTTTATGTACAGTTGGTTGTTAAATTCATCAATTTAGAAAAAAAAAATTTATTAAATTTCCAGCATCATAGAAAATATAAGGTTAACTGAGGGCGCGTCAAAAAATTACCATTATGTACCACATATTTCACGATAAAACTTTTTCCGCATTAAAATGTACTGCTCCCTAATGGACAAACAAACTAAGCAATTCGTAATAATGTAAGTAAGTACTCCTATGCAGGCTGATTAGGCCCATCTTATTGGCCCGTCCATATTATTTCTAACATGTGCGATACAGAAACATTTTGTTTTTAAAAGATACAATTAAACGATTTTAAAGTTCTTTAAATATAACACCATGCAACACAAAAATTAATTGTATAGCGAAGTGCTATAGAATTTTTATGAGATTGCTTTGTAACTGTGTTATAAAAATTCTTTAAGACTTCTATAATTATATCCTGCAAGCTTTACAGAACCGCTTAAAGAACTAAAAGGTTCTATAGAACGGTGCCCATTTTTATGGTATAAGTGTTGTAAGAGTGTTCATCCTGAATGAAGTAGCAGACCAGTTACATCTCACCTGTACTCGATTTATATGTGAACCTACATATGAAGGAACAGCCAGTTCAACTGTCGGTCATCTCACCTATGGCATACCTACTGATGAGGGCTAACAAGCCCGAAACCGGTCTATGTCTGGTGGAGTGGCCGACAAGGGTTCTTGGCTGTTCACACAGATACTGCAGGTGTAATTCAATGCCGGTCGGGGCATTAGCCCGCGGAGTAGTTGTTTCCTGCAGTATCATTTATAGATTTAATGGCACATCGCCCAGGGCGAGAGGTCTGCGGTTAAGTACCTACGACAATGTAGATCGCTTCCTGCAAGTCGAGCCACTTAGGCCGAGCAGGAAGTAGCAGACCAGTTACATCTCACAAAGTAAAAAATTATGGAATTTGCATAGGTCGTACTTTAGAGTAGCATTGTTTTAAAAATGTCTGTTCATATTTGTGTTGGAAGTGTTGTAAAGCTTGTTGCACACGATTTTTTTTACAGCCTAAAGTAGCTACGTAGATTTGGGCAGATTTACGAATAACCTATACTATAATTAATGAGATTTTATACATATTTTAACAAAGCATTATTTTTAAGTAAATCTTAAATTTATTGTCATTTTAAGAAAGAAAAGTGTTAGTCAGAATTAAGTATAAGAATACTTGGATGCCAAGAATATGTAAATATTTGTATCAAATATACTTTATTACTGAATTAATATATATACACTTAAATGAAGACTAAAAATTTAAGTATATTTTTACACGAATACAGAGTAGATTTTTCTGGTATACATTTTCGTGTAGATCTCGCTTAACACATCATTGTACTCTTTTGTGTTAAAAATGTGTTATTATTTTTTTAGGGTGTATGTACCTTTACCTTTACCTATACCTTTAAATAGGCAATAGTTGTTACTGAATGTGCAATAAGAAAAAACAATGTAAATTCATTTTATAATATATTACAAGACAAACAACAGTTTTACAATAAATAAATAAATATTAACACTATATCACAGATTAAGAAAGCTGAGGAAAATAAATTTCTTCTCATTTATTTACACACATCCACACCTCGTATGATTCACAGCGGCCACCTCCAAATACGTCAGTTTAGATCCGGAGATCTGGAATGTCAACGTCACATCGTCTGTATCCAACGCCGTACATTTCTGGTGAGGACTTTGACAGCAGCCTGAAAAGTAACACCTGTGTAGCACTGTGGTAGCTGGCTTTATCTGAAATAAAGGAAATATTTCGTTATAGCATTTAAATTACAGTTAGAAAAGGCTAAACACTATAAATATCTTTGTTTTGTGTATGATTTATTGTCTCGAATTACGATGCTGTCATAAAGATGTACTACAACTACGACGAAACGTTGAGTAACCTTACCTCAATATCCATGAGATGAAATAATACTATATTTGTAATACTACATAATTATTTTGTTGTCAACCTTGCCACGAAAATTATAAGCAACCGTTAAAATAAAATATCTTTAATTCAGCGAAAACATTTAAAAATAGCAAGAGCAAAATCTCCAAATTATTACCTCGGGAGGAGATCGCATAAAACATTTGTGTTAGGCTTCCTAGTAATATCATAATAACTGTTAAAAAAGTAATTTGACCAGGAGTGGCATTGATTTCGTCGCGATTCAATTAAAGAAGCTGCTGTCGATGAACTTCACCTTCATAACAAGTTTCTATAATATTTGCATAGCGCAGGTAATTTACAGAACAAGTTTATGGCGTAGCAGACCTTTTGATAACATAAACTATACACGCGTAAAATATTAACGACATTTAAAGAAATGTAAAGTACATTGGCTTACAATCTGCCTAGGCTTTGACTCTGACAAGCTCTAAATCAATTGTTTTATGATAGATAACTTGATTCTCTGACACTCAATATTTTTAGTACGCTATGAAATAATAACAACATTTAAAGAAATGTAAAGTACATTGGCTTACAATCTGCATAGGCTTTGACTCTGACAAGCTCTAAAACAATTGTTTTACGATAGATAACTTGATTCTTGTTCATTAAAAAATAAGTAAAACATTTTTTTCTTGTTGTAAAATTGACTTACTTTAACGTCGACATCATTGATCTTCTCTTTCAATACATCCTCTCCGATAACCTCCTTCAGTTCAAACACCCTGGGTTGAGGATCCTTGCAAGGATACGCTTTAACCAAAGCCTCGTGCTCTCTGTAAGCCAAAATTTGATCGGAGCGCACGGACACGCCTATGGATACAAGCAAGGCCAGTGTGATGTAGTGCATCGTTCTCCGCACTTCAACTGTTAACAATAGCACAACGCCGAACGGTTTGACCATTTCAGCAGTCAGCGCTCGCTTATATCTACTCACATACCGCAACAATGATTACTAAAGAGCTTACGGGGAAAGGAACTGATGTCAATTGATGGAGAAATGGGAAAATATGCTTGTTGGTGCAAGTTGCCCCCATATAGCGTGGGGCTTCCCTCCACCCACAATTTTAATGGTTTTCCAGATTTTTACGGTTTATTTTGTGCTACAAGTTGTTTGACCTTTCGCTCGTAGTAATAAAAATTGAATTACTAATAAACACATTGAACTATATACAGTACAAATTGGCGGTTCATTTACCCTTTATTTTTACTGTATATTTCTTTAACAGTGTGGGCCATCGGACCTTTACCCCATTCACCAAATTTGTGTCACCCTAAAAATCTTAAATACAAATGGTATTGTGATACATCATCCTGTAATTCTTGAACGAAAGTGTAATAGTATACAGGCCCAGCTAGCAAAGTAGTTCTATAAATTTAGAGTAATAGGAGTTTTATATTCTGTTAATATTTTATAGTTGTATTTAGAATACTAAATTGTTGCATTAATGTGGCACATGAGACTATTTTGCCTTCAGAAACTGAATTGTTTTTTAAATTTGTTGCAAGAACGTTCTTAGAGCATAATTTATAGAGCATTTATAAGATAACTGCTAATGTAGCTCTATAAGTGTGTACAATAACACAATTTTACAGCAACGGTACTTATAGAATCAAATTACTGTAAAACCGATGCAAAATACTGCTTTATAGAATTATACCATCTCCTGTGACACTCTTATAAAATTATTCCGTAATGTCGCTTATAGTTTAATTATAGAACTATTGTATAAGGCGTTGTTAAGTTACAATTCTGCTGCGGAAAACAAATGACAAATATGGAAGCTGCTATCGAACTTAAGAGAAAAAGCTCTCTAAAGCAGTTGTAGAGAATAATAATACAGTTGTTATAAAATCATTATAGAGTAAATAAGTAACAAAAGCCTTTTTGTTCCATAAAGAAACGCTATAGAACTATCATTTTTATATATGTAGGTTTCCCATAGCCCCATCTGACGAGACCTGCCTGTAATAGTACGAAATATTTTGATCAAAGTATAATGGGGAAATTTGTATAACATAGTCGTGACTTGCAAAATTATTATCTGCTTGCATAAAGAAAATTTCATTACGATAGATAAGATTTATTTGATTGCTAAGAGAAATTGATTTTCTTATAGAAATTTAGTAACATATTTAATTTAGACCATTCCAAACCTTAAACATTTTCACTTTTAGATGTTGAAGTTAAAGAATTTTTATAGATTTATTAAATAAGATTGAAATAAGTGAAATTACCACAATAAAATATGACAACACTGTGCATATTAAGTAGTTGCTTACGAAGCATATTTGCTCTATAATCATTGCAATCGACACAAAAATGTCATATTAGTGAGAATCCATTGGAAGTACAAGATGAAGCCTTTCTTTCTGTCGCCATATTGTGAAAAAGGAAAAAAAAACTTAATTAAAAATATGTACAATATAAATAGGTGAAATGATATCAATAATATGGATATACTTATTTTCTGACTATTTTATGTACAGTTGGTTGTTACATTCATCAATTTCGAAAAAAAATTTTTTATTAAATTTCCAGCATCATAGGAAATATAAGGTTAACTGAGGGCGCGTCAAAAAATTACCATTATGTACCACATATTTCACGATAAAACTTTTTCCGCATTAAAATGTACGACTCCCTGATGGACAAACAAACTAAGCAATTCGTAATAATGTAAGTAAGTACTCCTATGCAGGCCGATTAGGCCTATCTTATTGGTTCTTATTGGCCCGTCCATATGATTTCTAACATGTGCGATACAGAAACATTTTGTTTTTAAAAGATACAATTAAACGATTTTAAAGTTCTTTAAATATAACACCATGCAACACAAAAATTGTATAGCGAAGTGCTATAGAATTTTTATGAGATTGCTTTGTAACTGTATTATAAAAATTCTTTAAGACTTCTATAATTACCTGCAAGCTTTACAGAACCGCTTAAAGAACTAAAAGGTTCTATAGAACTGTGCCCATTTTTATGGTATAAGTGTTGTAAGAACGTTTTGAAAATGTTCTTAGAACAAACATTGCTCTATAAAATTTGCTCTGGAAACGTTCTTACAATTTTTTCAGAACAAGAAATTGTTAGCTGGGGGGTAAAACTTAAATAAGTACAAATATTTTAACTATACAGTATGTACAGTTGGCTGTACAGGACACGTATTTAATAGTATTTTTACAAAAAAATCAGAAATAAAAACGTCAAATTTTAAATAAATTTCGTGTTTTTTTTCAATAGAAAACTTGTTGACGACCGTTGGTTCGGGAGTCATGGTGGATGTGCATTCCACAGCGTTGCCAGTGTTACACTAGAATTTTTAGACATGTCAAAGAATGATTGAAATATTTTTATTTATGAAAATATTAATGGCCATCTCCTCCCCTTTGCCATTTCTATTTCTCTCCAATAAATTGAAAATATAAACCAGATTCTCTACTCACAATCATATTATCCAGAATTTGTTCATTATCCATTTTTACTACACTCCGACTGATTTATCACAATACGTTATTTTTATCACTATCACTGAACACTACTTACTTAACAAATATGCTTTTAGCATGTCAACCTTTTCACTGTTTGAATAATGCGTCATATTTTATTTAATCACACTGTATTTCACGAAAAATATTAATTAAATACACAAGACACTTAAGAGAAAAACACTGTCCGTGAAAATAATAAAACGATTTAAATACGTTTTATACGTTAGTGCGGCAACTCTTAAAACAGATGCGTCAAGCGGTGCATTACTTAAAGAAGCTATCAGCTTAGTTCGGTTTCAGAAGATGCAAAAGTATCTCATATGAACTTTCAATTTACGTTTATTGAAATTATCAAATCCCTTTCCGCAAATATTACATGTTTTGATTGCACTTGCCTGTGCCACAGCTGTTTCCTTTGTCCCGAAACCATACTAGTGCACCGGTATCAACATCTATCTCTATCAATCCTAGAGCCTAGAAGAGGATGGGGCTTGTGCGGGACAATTCGCCTGCTGCAGGAGACACCTACCTGTTGTCTGTACCTACATCAGTTTCGTTGTGCATGCGATTGACGCTGCTTTTAAATATTTTGCTTTGCCTTCTCTTGATATTGAACGCATACCTCAAGCTCGTTATTTTGTTATTTCATATTTTGTGTTTGTTTTTAATATCTGTTTCACTCACTACGAAACTACGAGGTACGAAATGGTTAGCACTGGCACGTTGTTTGAGGTTATGTGGTGGAAATTAACTCTAAGATGTTGTGTGAAAGTTATAGTTTTTTGTTATTCTTTATAAAATAATTTAAGGGGGTAATTTGTGATAATATTTCTAACAGTGTACAAGAGTATTAACTGAAATATGGATAATTGTTTAAATAGTTGGTTTTTCAGTAAGTATGTGAGCTTTTATGCATGTTTATGGATATTTTTTTGAAATAATTTAAGTAATTTCTTAAACTCTTTAACTGACAGTATTGAATTTTTTTTTTTACTGTTTAAGAAAGGTATTTTAAGGAGGCCACCTGACGAAGCAATCCTAATAAAATGCAGAAATAAGTGAGATCTCATCTATTCTGGTTGAATTTCGAGTTCCCACTCCAGAGGTTAGTAAATATATTAAATTCTTTAGATAATTATTGAATAGAGTTTTGTCTGTGGATGTTCATTAGCATACCTAGATGTTTGGTATCAGAGAACATACATATGACTTTATTGATAGGAATTGTAGGAGATTTGATACATATTAGCTTAAAATACCTTTCTTAAACAGTAAAAAATGTTACAAAAGCTAATAATAAGGAATATATGGGTAGATATTGTGGGTGTAATTCAACGCAGGTTGGGGCTTTTGTCCACTGAGTAGTTAGTTTCACACAATATTGTTAATACCTGAAAATATATGAAAAAAATGACAGTATTGAACTTGAGAAAATTCATATTTTAGTCGTTTATGATAATTTTACTTTACTTATTGCTAAAAACGAGTGTTTTTAACTAGAAACAATGGTAAAAATTTAATTTTCTTTAAAAAATTATTTATCTTACAGAAGATATGGCAACCTCGCCTTCAGTAAATCATAAGGTTTATTTTATTAGGTTAAGTCAGTGGCCTATCTGGTCAGCGGTCCTCAAAATGTGGATATTTAAAAAAAATTAATATATCCGTAAATATTTGAAATTTTTAAAAATGACTTTCATTAGACTTATTTATATGACGACCTACACCTGCAGTTAAAATGTTTGTACTTATTTAAGGTTCACCCTGTATAAACTAATGAGAAAAACAAAACATTGAGAAAAATTTATAATTTTTGAAGAGTTTTCAGAAGGGTTTTCTCAAAAAAACAGAAAATTTTAAATTACTTGGAAACTACTTGGATTTGTATTGTTAATAATTTCTACTAACACGTTCCTAAAGGAATCCTTCATAGAACATTGACAATTAACGAGATAATTTTATGGTAATTTCAAAAGCAACGTGCTTGAGAAATTTGACAAAAAATTATGAGTCATTTGTCAATGTCAGAGGAATATTCAGTCAGAAAATTCTTTGACAAACAAATCAAATAAGTCGCAACACAATAAAACAACTATTTAATTATTAAAAGTACAGCTGGTAAAGGTGCAGTTATTTTCTATTATAGAAGATCTATTACCGCGCATAGTATTTATGATCTTATTGTGGTGTTTGTTCTTGGTCGATATTTAAGTATGCTTTTATAGAATTTGGACTGTTATAATAATATCTCTACCCCTCATTCTAATCATGAGGATTAGCCCAGAAGTCGAAGACTTGTGCGGGAGAGGGGACGGCATATTATTAGGGGTAGAGATATTATTATATTATTATTATTTAGTTGCAATCTTGATAAATGCTACAGGGTGAAACAAAAGAAAACAGCATACAGGTAGGTACTTATAAAAATGTAATAATAGTTTATAACACAATAAATAATAACAATAATAAAACAAATAAATAATAAATTATATCACAGATTACGGACAATAATTAAGAGGTAACATTCTAAGCACTGGTACAAGCGCATTGCGTGTGGTTGACGGCGTCTACTTCTAGGTAGCTCAGAGTGGGGCCTGAGGTAATGAGGAATGTCAATTTTACGTCTTCTTCTTGCGATGGCATGCATTTCTCCACCGAATTTTTGCAGCAACCCGAAGAGTAACACCTGTGGAGCACCGTCACAAACGGTTTGACCTGCAAAGAAGAACACAATGGTCATTATCAGATGAAGAAACGGAAATATTTTAGCAAAGTTCAGCAATGAATCATTTTTGTATATTCATCTTAAGGATTTACCACAAAGTGACGAATCGTCGCGCTCAACGCAGCAGGTAAGCATTTTACAGAAATAAACATAAATTTTTATCGCACATTCGCATGAAATAGTGGACCTGTATTGTCAACTGTTAAGGTCATAGCGAAAGTCGTATAAACAACAAGAAAACCAGTTAAAGTCACGTTCTTTTTTCCAATTCTCCAGAATATTTATAAATAGAAGACGATATGGAAATAGAAGATTGAAATTTAATTATACAGGGTGTTTCAAAAAGACAGAGCAATATTGCTGGATTTGATAATTGAAAAATAAATGGGGTTACCCGTGTTTTCATTCACTGGGATACAGGATGTGCACGATAATTTTAGAAAATCAAATTCTGGATGTTTTGGAATTTTTTAAAGTACGACGTATTTTATCAAAATCTGACACGTTTTACGATACGTTTTTGGTGGTGTTGAACACGCTGATGTTATCAGTTTTTAACACGCTTTTATAAGCTTGACCTGTATGTATGTAACGGAATCTTTCAGCGTAATTTTCACCAATTTCAAGAAATCTGATCAGCTTGAAAATTTGCACGGGGGTTAAGGACCGATGACAATACAATTATTTAATAAGTTTGTTCTAATGTCCTGACTATATAGGATCATGAGAATAAAAAAAGAAGCTATATAGATTTGTTTGCAGGTTAAGTGTATACAATCCATAGATCGATGGTAAATGACATTCTTCTTTACCGATTTAAGTAAAAATAATTCATACCACTAGAGTATATTTAATGAAAATTTATGGTACGATTATGATACGATAGATGTCGTTACGGAACGTTTCTACATATATTTTGCAAATTATTGAATTATTAAGTCAAACTTATCATAATGGACCACAAGTTTTTTTGAAATAATTTGAGAATTTGAGAAAAAAATAGTAGGAAGTTAAAAAATAAGTTTCTGAATTAATTTTAAATCAATAAACTTCAAGATAAATTGTAAAAAATTACATTGCAAAACTTGGAACGGAAACGATACTGAACTTTAACAGAAATTTTGAAATTAAACATTTTGAAAAGTGTAAAATTGTCAAGAAAAAATTTTATTTTGACAAAAAAATTTCATTTGGATTTCAAAAATTTTGTAAATAATTTTGGATTTTGGAATTATATATAATAAAATTAAAATTAAACAATTTTAGAGATAAATAAAAATTTGATAATATAAAAAAAAATCATAAATATTTTCGGAAAAAATTTTCAATTAAAAAATTTTGGAAAAATTTTGAAAAAAAACTGAATTTAAAAATTTTGAAAAACGTAAATTTTCAAATTCAAAATTTTAATTTGAAGTAGAGAGAGCTAGTTGCTAGCTAGCAGCTCCGCTGTCATTTTATTCTGTAACTGTTTTAAATTTGATTTTTTCAGTTCTAAATTAGTGATAGTAAGACTTCATTTTTAACGAAAAAAGTGCTCTTAATAAATTTGTTATAATGCATCGTTTTCGAAGAAAACGCAAACAACTGCAACATTTTAAGACTAAAATTTCCTATAAATATACAGGGCGTTGAATTTTATTTACATTCAGCGCACAAGTTGACATGTTACTTCTTGTGCTAGGTTTCTGTGAAGGAAACTGTAGAAGAAATGTGGAAAAATATGGAAGGTGATTTCCAAATTGAGTGATTCCTCATCAGTTGAGATAAACCGCAAGTACTAAACGTTTATCTCGAGAAACTGGATTATCAAGAACTTCTGTACACCGAATTCTTAAACATAATCTGCTACATCCATATCACATTCAAAAAGTGCAAGAGCTATTATCTCAAGATTTGGATCAACGAGTGACCTTTTGCAAGTTTATCTGGCATCAGAATATTAATTTTCGCATGAACATTCTTTTCACTGATGAGATGTTTATCTTGTAGAGGAACTACAAATAAATGTTCACTACTTCCATGAATATTCCAATGTAAATCCCTATGCTATAACAGCTAGACATTTTCAACGCAAATTTAAGATAAATGTTTGAACCGGTATTATTGATGGTTATTTGATTGGAACAGTTATTTTGCCAGATCGATTAAATGGCGATAGTTAATTTCTGCAAAGTGCTCTTCTAGATTTAATCGAAGATTTACCGTTGCAACTTAGACTAAAGCTGTGGTTTATGCATGATGGGGCACCGCCTCTTTTTGAATTTTAAGTTTCCAAATAATTGGTTAGGACGAGGAAATAAATTGTCTTCAAAAGTCAAAGTAATTTAGAGATTCTGTATATCGTTAACTTGTTTTACAACATTACTGTTCGATTTAAAGAACGACTATTGATACTTGTAGTTTATAATGACCTTAATAACGGGTTTTGTCATATTTCCATAAGGCGATCACCTGCGAAACTAGTTTAGATTGCAAAGAAATCTGGGGACGTATAATACAGATAAGCTACCAAAATCGTTTGAATAACATACTTCACTCTTGACAGTACGACTCTACTTTTATTATACAACGTATAGAACTGATAAATTGAATATTATCGAATTACTATTTTGTGACTAGTTCTAGTTAACGAAAAATTGTAAAGGTTTGTTGATATAGCACGAAAAATTAATTTTTAATATAGGTACAAAGCACGTCGTAGATTATAACCACATAATAAAACAGTACACGATATAACCTAAGCAAATTTAAACGAGTATCTTTATCATTGAAATACGAAATATGTAGAGACTTACCGAACGTATGTTTCCATTCGTTTTCTCCTTCAAGACATCCGTCCCTATAACATCGTCCAGTTCGAACACTCTGGGCTGTGGAGTGCCGCAAGGATAGTCTTTCAGGAAGGCCTCGTGCTGCCTGTACGCAGCGAGTTGCTGACCACGCACCCAGATGCTTAAGGATAACAGCAAGGCTACTCTGATGTAGTGCATCATCTCTCGCGTTAACAATCGCACAACGTCGAATGACTCGCCGGAGAATCGCGTTTTCTTTATAACTACTACCTATCGCAACGTCACCATTATTAAGGTACGGGGAATGCGGCTGATGTCAGTCGATGGGGAAACAAGTGGAAATATAAGTTGTTAAGGTTGTCGCAAGCTGTCCATTTCCATAGGATTTCCCTACACCTACATTTTGGGGCCGGTTTTTCACTTTCTCGTGTTGCATTTTGTTGTGCACTTTTCGAGCCTTTACAAGATGGGCCATAGAGCAGGAGCGACATCTTCGGGACAAAATAGGAAGATATACAGTATGATTCAATACCTATCTAAAAAAAAATTTTTAATGTACAGGACTTTTACAAATACAATTTTGTAAAAATAAAATCAAAAAGAGCAGTTCAAAAATGATTTAAAAATATACTTCCGCACCGCACTGGAAAATGGCGCCCTGTAAAACCTTACAAGGCGTATGATAGGAGACCGGACAAAAAATTGAAAGAAATTCCCAAGGAAAGCAATAAATTACAACACCTATTTTAATGCAGCAAATGCAACTGCTTTTGCCCCTATTTTTAAACTAAGAGGAGCGAATGCTAAAGACAAATTTACACTGCAAAATTTACTAAGAACTACCCTAGATAGCATCAGACTATCAAGTATATACTCACTGCAAGTGTTTAACCTCAATTTGAGTACAATAAGCTTTCATTACTTTCAAATGGGGTTATTAAGTACCTATTCAAAATAATGTGCAATGAATAAATATCTAATTCTAGGTTTATTTAACTTTTGTACAGGGTGAACCTTAAATAAGTATAAATATTTTAACCAGCAGTATAGTTCACTGTGTAGAACACATAATTAATAGTTTTTTACAAAAATCGGAAATAAAAAGTGAAATTTAAATTTGAAAGTTGAGAACCGCTGACTTTCATACATTTATGAGTCATAGCGCTTCAGATTGAATGTGCCGTTCACAGTGTTGCCAGTGTTACACAAATGTCTTTGCTTGAACAAACTAAATTTAATATGTTAAAAATGAAAATCATAGTTTTTCGTTATTATTCATAAAATAACTTAAGGAAATTGTGTCTTGTGTCTCTTTCTAACAGTGTACAATGGCATTTAACTCGTGAAATGTGGATTACTGATTAAATAGTTAATTTTTTAACAAACAGGTAAGCTTGTGTGCATGTTTATGTATAATTTTTGAAGATTGGATTCCTAAATACTTTACGGTAGTATTGCGGAAATTCATTTTTAATCGTTTATAGTAAGGTCAGTTAAGCAGTTAAAATGTATGTTAATATTGCTGCGTATCATACTACATACCTAACTTTACTGTAGATACTTATGCTTCAAACAAGTATTTTTAAAATAGAATTAACCATATTACTTTACTATTACGTTAAGGGGCACGTAATATTCATATTTGAGAAGATATGGCAACATCGCAACAAATCATATGGTTTATTAGCTTGGTTAAGCAGCGGTTCTCAAAATGTGGGTATTTTTTTTAAAAATTAATATCTCCGTAAATATTAGAAATTTTTAAAAATGGCTTTTACTGGACTGATCTATATGACGAACTATACCAGCAGTTAAAATATTTGTACTTATTTAAGGTTCACCCTGTATATACAGGCTGTATCACATAAGAGGGCCACTCCCATGTATCTCGCTTCATATGAGAGACACGTCAAAATCTTTAATTGTTTTTGTTGCATTTTGGAGGCCTTTATGCTCGTAAAAACAAATTAGAGATCCATGGCCAACTTTATGAGTAATAACAAAAACCTGTAAAGTACCCAAACCTTAAGGCTGTCTAACTTTTTTATTTTCTAGGCGGATGAAGCCACTTATACTTCGTACCTCCCTGGGATAAAGCGGCAATTTCTACTTTCTCTGTAAAGATCCGCAATTTCCGAATCTGTATGTAATATTCATTGGTTTGCTTTGTTGCAAATATTTGGAGACATACGTATATCTGTGTGAAAATAAATATGTTTAGCTCGAATTTTAGTTACAATAAATTTATAATTAACGTAACTACAACTAATGTTAATATCTGTTGTAAACAATTACTATTTTACTTCCACACCTATACAGGGTGTTTCAGGAGGGGCTGTACTTACTTCGGTATGTTATTCTACGTTCAATTTTAAGCAAACAATTTCCTATGATCTGGATTCCTAAGGTCTGAAAGCCCTTCGTTTGTGCCACGGTGTATGTCATTTTGAAATAGAAAACCTTTTTCCTACCTTTTCTAGAAGCAGCCTTTTCCGTTAAAAACTCATTTAAAGATGGTGATGCATGCAAATTATTTTTTCATTCTCTATTGTTTCCGAAAGTTAAGAACGAAAAATCGCGGGCACCCTGTATTTATTCAATAACTTGTTTTTGCACTACTACTTTAAAAATATTTGAAAATATGCAGGTACCGCTTTTACTTTAATTATTTGTTGTTGTTGTACTAAAATAATGTTCTCTATTTCAATTATTTTGAGCATTTGCAATAAAGTTATGGACAAAGATGACTTAATAAAACTCGGTATTATATTATTTGTAACAATCATTTAACAAAATCGTAGTAGACCATAGATTTATGATTCTTAGTATATCTAAGAAGATCCTGTATACAGAAAAAGATGTATCATACATTGCATTCATGGTCATTTATTTGATGAAATCAATTAACTTATATAATAAAAGTATTCAAATTCATGTATAAAAATCCTACAACGATTTTTTAACATGATTCATCTATTCTATTTTCATCATCATTCCATATTTTTTTCAGGAAAGGATTGAAAACCTCTACATACCAAATTGATAGTGCAAATCATGCTATTGTCATTGTGTACAGGGTGGCAAATTACGATGCTTTTATAGACTTGTTAACTATATGAGATAGATAACAAATGACCTTTTTTTAATGAGAAAATTAATGGTCAAAATCAAAATGATCTATCGTCTTTTGTTTTCGTGTAATAAACAACACTTCTTGCTACAGGCAAATACTCCAAATTGCGAATTTTGTAGTCATAATTGGTCTTTAAAATTCGATGAACGGTTGATTTATCCAAATTCAATTCCCGGCTAGCTTGCCGTATATAGAATTTCGTGGATTTTGTTCGAAATATTGTAACAGTAGCTGTATTAAGAGTCCGTTCTCTGTACACTTCTCGGGTAGCGCTCCGGGGTCGGGTGCACGGGTATTACGGCTGAAGGCGGCGATTATCACTCCCACTACAATGACTTTACGGTGGACGTATTTAGAATATTTAGATTTAGTGGAGTAAAATCGGCTAGCAATTATGCCGTTTTGTTTTCAAGAAAATATAACCATCTTGTAGAAGGACATTTTTAGTATCCAAAATGGACTTGTACAACTTTTCTTAGTAGGGCCGCATTTTATAAAAATAAAATCAAATTATCGATGCTTGGGACATTATTTGACAATTATTACCGTTTTTGTTACATCGCGCTTGTAAATCAACGATTTTACTTATGTTTGTAGTCTTTTTACAGTTTATATAAAAAAAACTACAGTACTTCTCACGGTACACACCAATAAATAAAAACAGTATAAAAACGAAAACTAGGTTTAGCGTCGGCATTTCCTTTATTAAACATGGGCGGACATAGAAATGCTAAAATGTTGTACCATAGTTAAATTAATTAAAATTGTATTATTAAATTTCATTGTCTTCACCGATATCGAAAACTAATAATTATTACAAACAGTGCATTAAAACATTTACTACAACATTTATTTTCATTCAAGTTTCCGCTACAAGAAATAACATTGCCTAGCTGTACCGCACTGTTTTTCTCATTATTAACTTAACATATCAATTTCTTATAATATTGCTCATGGGGTGCAAAAACTTTCTATCAATGAAAATGAAAGCATCGAACTCCATAAGATCGATTAATTCAATACTGTATCAACTAAGAACGTACAGATTATAAGTGAATATGTATTTCTTTGAACTCCGGTCCTGCCCGCATTTATCAATCTCTAAGCCCATCCCACTGAGTGAAACACACGTGGTTGCAGCATTTAAAATATATTCGTTTCTGAAGTTGTAGACGTTCGGCATTTAGCATAGAATTTTGAGTAATTTTTATCAATTCGATATAATTTTGGTATCATTGCAAAGCTAAAAGACATACTTACTTCCCTCGTGTAACCAATTTTCCATTTAAGCCTGTATTTTTAAGTAAATAAATTGTAAATATGACGATTTCTTGCACAGTTTACTATTTAAATTTAAATAATTAAAAACTAATTTTGAAAAAAATATTACACAGCAGTCTTAGGAAACAACTTTGTTTTTCGATTGTTTTTTTTATTTGAGCCGCTATGTTTATTCGTTGTCTAAATAAGTGTTATGGGCCGAGCGCAAAATATCGGTTTACTTCAAGCGCACGACGGACTCTTAAAATTGTTTCTTACCCTTCGGTCAATTATTTGATTCTTTCCAACAGAAAATGCATCTACATATTGTCGCAAGGTCGCCTCCAATCTTGTAAAAGTTCTATGATTAGGAATGAGGCACTTTGGATATATTTCTCGATATAACTCTACAGTTCTTCTTGAATTTTTTATGACTTGCCGTAAAGTAGCATAATATCAACTTTTTCTAAACGCAAAAACATTGCCAGCACAAAAGTTATACGTTTGACGTTTGTATTGGGTAATGAAGTATTTTGTGACATTTATGCGCCTTAAACAACGAACATTCAATTATTTCTCAATGACTACCTGATCCTTTAACCGTTAATGTGATTTTTAAGTGGTATTTCTTTTGAGAGTTTAGGACGATATTGCTTGCTGTTAAACGGAAAGTAATACATAAAAAATTATCTAATAAAAGTTTATTAGAAAAAAGAGAGCTTTTGCACTAAATAGTATAAATGATTGATTTTAACGCGATCAAATATCGACAATTATGTTGTCAATAAAAACAGTTGCGTAACGTCAGCCGGGACTTAAGTAGTCTGAATTCTTACCGCGACTATACTAATTATTATTATTAATAACCTCGCATAATAGATAAAGCTTATGAGCAATTCGTATCTGTGCGGTAATAATGTGTATACAGGGTGAGTCAGTCATAATGTTATTAATTTTAACCACGTATTTGGGAGGCCTAATAAAGGCAAAAATCAAAAAAATGTTTTACTCGACCTATAAAAAATAAACAAATCACTATATAAAAATCAGTAACACGACGCTCCTGGTGCGCTACGAACTTTCTGATGGCGCACCCGACGACAATCTAATGCCACAGACTTGCCGTATTAACCATGGATGCCACATTTACATACATAATATCGTCTAACACATCAGCGTGTTATTCAAATTTACCTCCATTTAGCACTCTGCATTTCCCCCCAAATTTGTAGATCATGCCACACATTTGGAGGGGGATGGAGAGAATACAAGCAGTAAGCAGTAGTTTGTTTATTTCGGTCTAACCTCACGTATTTGGCGTAAATTCACAACGCATAATTTTACAAATTCCGAATATGTGGAAATGGTAGTGTTATACGGAGAATGTTTACGAAATGCAACTGACCCTAATTTTATTAATAAAGTGCTATGGACGGATAAGTGCAGTTTTACTTTGTCTATGGTTTTACTCGAACTGTGAGCTGTAAACAGGTTAGTACCATAACTGAAATAATTAATTGTACTTACGAGTAATACTAAAAATTCATATTTATTTGTAAAACGTAGTGAAAACGTAATATCAAAATTATTAAACTGTAATAACCTAACATTCGAAAATATTTATTTATTATCTACATTTGTTTTTATTAACAAATAAATCAATATTTAAGGAAAATTCATTCATGTATCTAGATTAAAAAAATAGTTTTACTCCTTGTCTTTGAATAACAGTACAAAACTAGGTAACTAGGTTATTGACCTAATAATACTGTAGGTCAAGACTAACTCTCGATAACTTAGATTAGCGGCGTGCCATTTCGGTCTTGGACAGTTTTCTGTCTACTTAGTATTTAAACACGAAACACTTTTCAGCTTCTCTTAATAATTTACCCATTGGGTATAGGTTTTTTATGTAATGTACGTAAATGGTTTATTACTCGATTTATTATTAGACACGTTGGAGTTTTGTTGCAGTCATAACAGCTACATTTGCTCAGAGAAAAATCGACACGCGAGTGTACGGGTATCGTTTGATTGGGCCGTATTTTCTACGGGAAAACCTGAGTGGACCGCGTTACTTGCAATTTTTAATAGAATTATTTGATTATTATTATTTGATTCTAGTCAGTACAACCGTTTATTTGTGATATCTAAAACCTAGGTGGGTAGGTACTATATAGAAAAATATTACAACTTGACAACATTGCATCAGGTCGACATCGAGTTGAACTGTGAGCTGTAACCGACCAAGGCTGTGAGCGGTCAGTGACAGTCTAAAAAGGGGGTTTAAATAATGATTTGAAAATATTTTTTTCGGCGTAAATATGCATTTAGATTTTTTTTAATCACGTATTCGCATTATACTCATTATTCCCTATCTCCTCTTAAAATTAATGACATTATGACTGACTCACCCTGTATATCCTACTTATTGCGTAAATAACTATTATCCACGACTATTGTATAATGTACCCATTATACATCTGTTTCCTCGACCTTAATAATATCCATTAATCACGGCAGTGATTAATGAGTCATTAATCACTACTGTCAGATGCTTCCTTCATTTAGCTATGATATTATATTATGGCATTAATATTTGACAATTCATAGTTTTGACGTTTAGCGATGTTAGTTTCTTCTGTGTAGTCTGTGTAACAAAAATATTTAGTAGTCGTGGATAAAGTATAGTATTCTACTCGCGTATAATGGATATTATATGCTCGTTGAATAATATACTATTATAGCACTAACATACGTTTAAAACGAAAATTTACCATTTCGCATACACCTATCGTTAAAAATAAATCTTTAATAATTACTCTATGAAGAATATTTGTACGTCCTTATAACTATTAATAGAGCTTATGCAATTAAACATCAATGAACTGTGTATCACGTAGCATGATGAATGAAGCATTGTGATAAATATTTCTGTAATTTGTAAACAAAGCATTTACCTTTTAAAGATTAGATTAACTAACTGTATATGATTGGCGATGAATTCAATCCACTTGAATAACTAAGCGAGACCGCCAATTAAAGAAAACTTAATTTTCCATATGTTCTCTATACTTTTTAAGGGCAAAAAGACACGTTTAAAAGTGACAAATCCAAAGCTTTCGTAAATGATGGATACAATGGTTGCCACCATGGTTACTATATATCGTTGGCAAGTGCCCACTTCAAAGATTTGATATAGTACCTACGATGCTATTTAAAATTAACTTATTTGTAAAGTACGTGTATATTGCACGCGACGTGAAATTGTCCAACAAAGCCGTCAGGCCGAGTAGGACAACACGTCGAGTGCAATAAGCAGTTTTTGTACGAGTTATATATGACGTCGATTTGAACGTTTATGTTTGTCATGATGACAAAACGCTGTAGTAGAATGACAGATAAATGCAATAAACACTTTATTGCACTAGAACCACTTTTTCCACTAAATATAGTTCAATAAAGTTTTGTTTTTTGCATGAACGTAGAAAATAAATATTTTTCATTTTCCTAAAAAAATTAGCGTTTAGTCCAAATCCAGTAATCCAGTCCAATACCAAGGCCATTTTGGAGTAAATGTATGGTGCGGCATATTAAAAAGATGATATTGCCAGTTGACAGCTGTCAACTAACTGTCAAACAACAAGCAAGAATGGAAAATTGATAAAATCCACATACAAATATATGTTTTTGAGCTTGCTGACTTCAAAACTGATGTTAAAAAGACGATATTAACAGTTGACAGCTATTGAATTGAATTGTTGAAAGCCATAAAAACATAGATCTACGTATGGACTTTATCAATTTTGATGATCACATGTTGTTTGACAGTTAGTTGACAGCTGTCAACTGTCAATATCGTCTTTTTAACATCAGTTTTGAACTCAGCAACCTCAAAAACATACATTTACGTATGGATTTCCTCAATTTTACTTGTTCCTTGTTGTTTGACAGTTAGTTGACAGCTGTCAACTGTCAATATCGTCTTTTTAACATCAGTTTTGAACTCAGCAACCTCAAAAACATACATTTACGTATGGATTTCCTCAATTTTACTTGTTCCTTGTTGTTTGACAGCTAGTTGACAGCTGTCAACTGTCAGTATTATTATATTGGCATTGGATTTGGATGCAGTGACCTCGAAAACAAAAGAGGGGACTTTTTTTAAGGCAGCCAATACCAAACTTTCCAAAAGATTAACCTTTTAAGTAGTAAGTAATGGTGAATCCGTGGAGCTTTGGAGCTCCGTAGGAGCCAAAATAAGCAAAATTGAGCTTTGTGCCCATTGAGACTTTTGTTCAGGATGCCAAAACGAACAACATATCCAAATTTCAGCCAATTTGACCGAGAGCCAATTCCTATAAGGTTTGTGCGGGGTCTTTTGTGTGCCTTTGCAACTAAGGAGAAATCTATGGTTTTAGCACGACGTAGCTCCACCCCACATGTCCAGGATCGTGTAGCAATATTTAGATAACACTTTCCCAGAAAAATGGATTGAGATTAAAAGACCTATTCAGTGGCCCGGAAAGTGACCAGATCTAACACCCCTCGATTATTTTTATGGGTGTTTTAAAAAATAAGGTTTACTAAACATCTCTCCTCAAGTCAGGTGAAGATTAGATATGTGTCTTGAAATGAGAGGCGGTCGTGTAGAGAATAGATTGATATATGTATGAGGGCGTTTGCCTCAGTTTCAGTTATTGTTACCATCACCTTTTGTTTTAACTGTATTAAAGAATTATCAAGTTTAATCCTTTCATTTATTCTCAATGACATGCATGCATATATTTTTAGGTATTAATAATATTGTGTGAAACTAACTACTCTGTGGGCTAAAGCCCCAACCAGCGTTGAATTATACCCACAATATCTACCCATATATTCCTTATTATAATATTCAACGCTGGTTGGGGCTTTAACTCACAGAGTAGTTAGTTTCACACAATATTAATACCTAAAAATATACAGATTCGGAAATTGCGGATCTTTACAGAGAAAGTAGAAATTGCCGCTTCATCGCAGGGAAGGTACCGAACTTTAAGAGGGGCGGCGACGTGCATTGGTCTAGGATTCCCCACTACTACAGTAATCGGCTCCGTATCGCCAACGCCAACTGTCCGGTTAACTGATGCCAGTGTTGTCAGATCTCATGCATTCCGAGGAAATCTCATGTTCTCATATTTTGATTACAAAATCTCATGCTTTTTAATAGACACAAAAAGAAATAATAAAATTATTAAAATTACTCTTTGAAATCTACCAAAACAAAGACCTAACGAGAAATAAAGGCAAAATCGAGGGCAAAATTGAATAGATAGAGGTGTAGGTATCTACAATATTTGGGTACTTGAAATGTCCTTTATTGTAGACTCTCTTAATAATTAGCAATGAATACATAAACGGGTATGCCAGTCGACGGATATGCGGTGTGTGTGCTGTATTCACGCTGTATTGCAGTGATTCTTAACTCTATTCCGTAAGGGTACCTACATTTTCTGGAAACAACAGATTTTACGACCCGTGAGTCACCCTGCGTCACGTCAACTGCGCCTCAACGTTCGCCCGGCCTAACAATAAAATAAATTAGAAAGGTTACGTGGTTAATAACTTTTAACTAAGTACCTGTAACTACCTACTTACAATGTAATATTATGATAAAATAGCAGAACATAATGCTTTTTAATGAAATAAAAATGGCATTACAAAAGTAATTAAAAATTAAGCTGTGTCAAGAGGTGTTTTTGATAAATTAAGCCATCCCATGCTTTTTTCTCCAAACCTCATGCTTCTTTGAAATTATTCTCATGCACTGAATTTTTCCCACCTGGCAACACTGCTTGTTGCCAACACGCTGTGGTCGAAGTATGCGTGTAGCATGACACAAATACACGCAAGCGGCAAAATACAATTCACCATCAAGATCCTCACTTTCCAAATCTGTATAAAAACCATTACATAAAGGGTAAACGTCATATTTAATTTAAAATTCATTGACAGGCTAAACTCACTTTTGTCCTTGTCGATATTTAATTTCAAATAATTTTAATTTATGTAATAATTTTGAAGAAGCAATCCTAAAAATGCTGAAATAGGTCAGATCTCATCTATTGTGGTTGAATTTTCGAGTTCCCACTGTCAAAAGTTAAGTTAGATATTTATAGAGTGTTTTCATTAAACCATGTTAGTAAATTTAGATAGATTAATTTCTTTAGATAATTATTGAATAGAACTTTGTGGAATTGTTCATTAGCATACCTAGATGTTTGGTATCAGAGAACATACATATGACTTTATTGATAGGAATTGTAGGAGATTTGATTTATATTAGCTTAAAATACCTTTCTAATACATTAAAAAAGACATGTATATGCACTTTAAATAAACAATCAATTATTTTGCAACGACTACCTGATCCTTTCACCGCTAATGTGATTTTCAGGTGGTATTTTTTTTGAGAGTTTAGGACGATATTGCTTATAATTTTTAAACGGAAAGTAAAACAGAAAAATGTATTTAATGCAAGTTTATCAAAAAAAAGAGAGCTTTTTAACAGAAAAAATTTTTGGGTATGTTCCTGAAACAAATATAAATGATAACGTAATTAGTCATTTCTGTCAAATCCCAAAGATAATACTGTCGATTGAAAATGAAATGAAATTTTTTTTAACTTCACAGTAAGCCTGTACTATCGTTTGAGCCACCCTGTACCTTAGTTATTTACAATTTCGTAAAACAGTTTTGCATTTTAGAGTAGTTGTACTTTTATTTTTGAATTTATAGGAAAACTATTCGTTTTAGACGTTTATTCAAGAATTTTTAGTGGCAGTTGAACTGATATAAAAACTCTTTCAATATTGACACTCTTACTTCGGACATCCTGTATGCCTGTCCTCATGGTGAATTCAAGTAAAACAAAGTTTCAAAATGCTGAAAGGAGTAGTATATTAAAAAATTAATAAATTTGAACACTTAATAATAGTAATGCAATAAATAATAGTTCTAGTATCACATGTTTTGGTAAAGTAAAATTGATTTTTCATGACCGTTACTTAATAGTCCTCTCGCAGCCACATTTGGTATGGTTCACCTCTTGAACAAAGACGTCTGCTAGATTCTTGTCATCGGAAAAGTGCAAAGTCACGATTTCGTTTCCAGTTTCCGTTACCATACATCTTTCTTTCTTGTTCTTGCAGTATCCTGTGCATTCGCATCTATGAAGAATCGTCACATGCGGGACCAACTGAAATCGAAAAATTGTTTCAATAACGTTAAACGATATGGAAATATCACGATATGGAAACTATTTATGAAATAAATTCAGTCCTTCACTCCTTTTATGTGACTGATGCGACTGAAATAGGTATCTACATTGCAATACATATTTAGATGATGGGTGAATAATACACTTTTACAGAGGACGATGGATGATTCATATTTAGAGCAAGGATGGACAAATTCCACTAAAAATCTTCCTATACAGAAGCTATTTCTGCTACTGATAAGGCCTTCAAACCATTTAGAAATATAAATGTGACTCGCATAGTGTATTTATTATTGAATTCTAATAATAAAATCTACTTTAAATCGGCTTCTGTTACACTATTCAGCTTAAATAAAATGTAGATATTTGAACTGATTGATGAATTCTTTGGTATACATTTTTTTAACATGTGCATATTGTTCAATTTTTTACACATTGATATTCAGTCAAATAATATGTGAAATAATATTAGTTGGAAAAGTTTTCTCTATGCATATTTTTCAATGTTATGTTATAAAGGTAAGTATATACAGGGTGTCCCTAAAAGGTTGGGACAACGTTTTGCCACATAAAGTATAGCTGAACATAAGTGGATTTAACTAAACTTGCCTTAGTCCAAAAGTTGATAATCACGGAGCTATAGGGTGTCAAAGATTAAAAAATAAATCGCGTTTTCTTAATAACTTTCGACTGTTTTGTGTTAATTTCACGAAATTTTGTATCCAGAGGTTTCTTGGGATGGCAAATTTAATTTTATTGTCCATTTTGGTATATCTTGTAGAGGGCGCCACCGGCGACGATTTCGAACCATTTAAACCGTTACAACTTTTTTGTTCCACCCTGTATATTATTTCGGACTAGAAAAATCTCTTCCCCAGTCTTTTATAGTAGAGAGGTACCGTAAGACCAAAGTTTAGAGAATAAATAGTTATTCTGTAAACTTTGGTAAGACGAGGACTAAAGTAAATAAACAAGCAATATATCCTCGGGATAGGGTAGATGAGACAACGAAGCGACACATTCGACTGTAGACAGCCTGATTAGCTGAAACTATCGAACTTTATACAGGGTATCCCAACGAAAATTTGACCCCCCCTATAATTGGAAAACCGAATAATATTTCAAAATTCGCCGAGACCCGTTGATTTTTGTTCTTGGGGGGAGCTTTTTTGACAGTCAAGCCAACTCGATATGTTCATCCCCCTAATGCTTAGCAACCCCAACTTAAAAATTTCAAATTCAACTACCCCACTTGTGGCACATCATTTTAAAGCCCTTTTCATTGCGAATACAGTGACGTACCGTTTTTAGAAATCTGTTGAGATTTGACAGAATTATAGGTTACAAACGAAAAGATGACAAACCAACTTACGCGTAGTAATTTCTACACAAATGCCCACCACTAATAAGTATTTCATCTACTACACATGACCGCATTACCTAATTGTTATTGATGTGTCTATCAGTTTACAAAAAAGTCAGAAATGAAATAAAAAAGCTGAAGCAAATAAAACTAGATACTAAAATAGTTATTAGTAGAAGATACTTAAGTTTATAGGAACTCAGACCTTTTCAAAATAACAAAAAATCAGTACTACAAAAAAAGTCGTTGTTTTTTGCTTGTGACCAAGAAATTGTTAGTTTCAGCCGTTATTGAAAGTATCAACGTGTGTTCAAAATGGTTTATTCTATCGCGGAAAGAGTAGAAATTGTTGCAATTTATTATCGAAATCACGATTGCGCTAAAGCTACAGCACGGATTTTTAATGCCAATCATCCTGAAAAAAATGTAAACCACCAGTACGTTAAACACCTGATTGACAAATTTGTTGCAACAGGTTCGCTTTTAAACAAGAAACGTGAAGTAATTGGGCCAGTTCGAAATGAAGCAGTTGAAGTGGCAGTTTTGGGTCATGTACAGATGGATAATAAGCAATCGATTACAACTGTGTCTCAAGCTTCTGGCGTATCCCGTTCCAGTGTTCATCGAATTTTGAAAAATACAAGTTTCATCCATTTAAGATGACGCTGGTTCAAGAGTTACATGAAGATGACTTTGATCGCCGTAACCAATTTTGCGAATACTTTAGTGAACAACTTCTACGGAATCCAAATCTTCTCTACAATACATGTTTCTCCGACGAATGCACATTTATGGTGAATGGCGAAGTGAATAGACACAATTGTCGTTATTGGAGTGATACTAATCCGCATTTAATCAGGGAGTTTCATACTCAGACACCTCAAAAATTGAATGTTTGGGCAGGCATTTTGGGCGACCATCTTGTTGGACCATTTTTCATCCAAGGTAATCTCGATGGAAACACCTATCTAGAATTATTGGAAAGTACAATTGATCCTAGGATAACAGAGATTTTAGAAAGTGACGACAATTTACTAGAAAATGAAATAACCTTCCAACAAGATGGTGCGCCCCCGCACTATGCTGCTGCTGTGCGACAATTTTTGGATGACCATTTCCCGGGGCATTGGATTGGCAGAAGAGGTCCCGTCGAATGGCCACCAAGATCTCCGGATCTGTCCCCTTTGGACTTTTTTCTGTGGGGTCATTTAAAATCACGAATGTACGCCACTCAGCCGGAAACATTGCAAGTGCTACGTCAGAGAATTGTAGAAGAATGCCGATTAATAACTGCGGATGTCTTTAATAATGTTCGAACAGAATTTGAAAACAGACTGTATTATTGTTTGGAAGTTAACGGGGTCATTTTGAGCAATTCATCAAATAAATCTGATTTATTATTTGCTTCAGCTTTTTTATTTCATTTCTGCCTTTTTTGTAAACTGATAGACACATCAATAACAATTAGGTAATGCGGTCATGTGTAGTAGATGAAAAACTTATTAGTGGTGGGCATTTGTGTAGAAATTACTACGCGTAAGTTGGTTTGTCATCATTTCGTTTGTAACCTATAATTCTGTCAAATCTCAACCGATTTCTAAAAACGGTACGTCACTGTATTCGCAATGAAAAGGGCTTTAAAATGATGTGCCAAGTGGGGTAGTTGTATTTGAAATTTTTAAGTTGGGGTTGCTAGGCATTAGGGGGATGAACATATCGAGTTGGCTTGACTGTCAAAAAAGCTCCCCCCAAGAACAAAAATCGACGGTTCTCGGCGAATTTTGAAATATTATTCGGTTTTCCAATTATAGGGGGGGGTCAAATTTTGGTTGGGATACCCTGTATAAACACTGTATCTCAGTATTAAAACTTGTAAATTAATTTAATATATTTTATAATTTCCTAGAAATTAAATGTATTTCTAACAATACATATTACTATTATTATTAATTTAATTATAATTATTTGTAATAGTCATAATGGTATTAATAGTAATAATAATTATTATTATAAATATTTATAATGTAATAATTTACAATCCGTAAATAATTAAACACGTTTAATAGGTACACAATAATTCTAATTTCCATAAAAACTGTATACGAACCAACACAGTTTTATTACTGTATTAGAAAGGCATTTTAAGCTAATATATATCAAATCCCCTACAATTCCTATCAATGAAGTCATATGTATGCTCTCTGATATCAAACAGTATAATAAAAAATCATCACTACTTTGAGCTTGTTAAAACACTAAAATTATACAAAGTAACTCATTACTGATTTAAACTGTAAACATATTGGGAAAAAATAACGAAATAGGTTGATAATATAACTCAAATTTGTGTTTGGAATAGCACAGTTTAGGTTACCCTTAAAAGATTTTTTTGCCTAACAAAAAACTGAGTGAACATTACTCAATACATTGTGTTACTATTCAACACAATCGGATATGGACTCGTTTTGACAACCATTCGTGTTGATTTTGAGTAAAATTTTACTCATATTTTTTACAGTGTAAACATTTGTTGTAGTAATATCATTTCAAAATTTAATTTTTCAAATAATTTAAATTTATATGTTTAATTTTTTATAGTTAGATATTTAATACGATTTAAATTAAAAAAGGTCACCTGAAGGTGCAATCCTAGAAATGCAGAAATAGATCAAATCTCGTCTATTGCGACTGATTTCGTGCTCGTATACAGTATGCGCCAAAAGTATGGAATAAATTCAATAAAAACGAAACAATTATTTTTTGGGAAAAATCCTCGAACAGGTCGATTTTTAATTTAAAAAATACATATTTTAGCGTAAAATGCGATTTTCAAATGTCATTTGTTTTCGAGTAATGACGTCATCGATTTTTTTTTAAATGGCAACACCATATTTTTTTCCTTGATTCTGAAAGATCGTTTAATTCTCTATCACACAGTACTAAAATTTTGCCCTCTTACATAGGAAAGTTTTCGAGTAAATGACGATTGAATGTTAGAAAACGTTAATTTTATCCATAAAAAAGTAACAATTCTAAGGTATGTTTAATAAAATACAATTGATTAAATTTTATACTTAAATTAAATGTTCGAATTGTCAAAAGTGTACATTAATAAACCACGTAATTTAGAAGAACTTCAAAATCGCATTCGGGACGAAATACGCAGTTACCCCAGAAATCATTCATAATGTGCAAGAAGAATTTCTTCACAGACTTGCGCATTGTCAAGAAGTTGGTGGATGGCAATTCGAACATTTAATTTAAGTATAAAATTTAATTAATTGTATTTTATTTTACATACCTCAGAATTGTTAATTTTTATGGATAAAATTAACGTTTTCTAACATTCAATCGTCATTTACTCGAAAACTTTCTTATGTAAGAGGGCAACATTTTGTGCGTGTGAAGTTAGCCCCCCAATGTTCGATTTTTGTTAAAATTTTTGTAGTGCTGGATTGTATATGAATAGTTCTGAAGTGCTCTATAAATTTAGACAATAGTTCTATGACGTTTAGTGACAATTTTTTTTTTAAATATGTGGGGCCAACTTCACGCAGCCCCCCATTTATGAGTTCTGTCATATTTGTTGCTCGTTTTGGGATGTACTTCAATAGTTCTACAGTTCTATGTAATTTTTAGCAATAGTTCTGTACACCATAACAAGTTTAAAAATCAACATGTAGTTATTAAGTTAAATGATTTCCAAAATACGTGCTCTTGTGAAAATAGCGGCGATATTGTATCGTATTCCAATAATTCCACTATTCCATGCAAATCGCACCAATCTAGGTGCTTTAATTTCGGAAATATTGAATTTAATTAATATAAGAATTTTTACAAAATCTTGAAAAAAGGGAGTTCTGGCGAAAATAGGAACAGTTCTGCATTGTGCACCAATAGTTCTAGTATTCCATGCAAACCGCATCGATCTTGGTGGTCTAGTTCCGGAGTTATCGAATTTAACTAATATAAGGATTTGTAAAAAACTTTAAAACAGGGAGTTCTGACGAAAATAGCAACAGTTGAAAATCGCATCAATCTAGATACTCTAATTCCTGAGATGTATGTCAAATATAATTAATATAAGTTTGTTATGCAGAATTCAATTTTTCCCCGTTTCTAAATATGTTATTTTTTAACAAATGTAAGCCGTGCAAAGTTCTTATCAGGGAAAAAGAGATTTATTTTGAGGTCCCATGACACACCAAATATTAGATGCCTAAATGTAATACAAAATAAGATATAGAAATTGTTACAAACCTCTGCAACTGTCACTTTTTTAATTTCAAATATCTCCGAAACGACTGGGTTTATGCATAGCTACCTACATAATTTGGTTAGAAATTCTATACCCTTTCTAATAATAAAATAATTATTCCATTTAAATAAGTTGACACCTATTTTCCGTACTTTGGAAATACATATTCATTAAATTCGATATCTCCGGAACTAGATCACCTAGATCGATGCGATTTGCATGTAATTGTAGAACTATCGGTGCACAATGCAGAACTGTTCTTATATTCGCCAGAACTCCCTTTTCCAAATTCTTTGAAAAATCCTAATATTAAATAAATTCAATAACTCTGGAATGGAATAGTAGAACTATTGGTACACAATGCAGATCTGCTCTTATTTTCGCCAGAACTCCCCTTTTCAAATTTTTTAAAAAATCTTTATATTAATTAAATTCGATAACTCCGGAACTAGAGCACCTAGATCCATGCAGTTTTTATAGAGTAGTAGAACTATTAGTGCATAATGCAGAACTGATCTTATTTTCGCCAAAACTCCCTTTTTCAAAATTTTTGAAAAATCCTTATATTAATTAAATTCGATAGCTCCGGAACTAGAGCACCAAGATCGATGCGGTTTGCATGGAATAGTAGAACTATTGGTGCACAATGCAGAGCTGCTCTTATTTTCGCCAGAACTCCCGTTTTAATTTTTTTTTAAATCTTTATATTAATTAAATTTGATAACTCCGGAACTAGAGCACCTAGATCCATGCAGTTTTCATGAAATAATAGAACTATTGGTGCACAATGCAGAACTGTTCTTATTTTCGCCACAACTCCCTTTTTCAAAATTTTTGAAAAATCTTTATATTAATTAAATTCGATAACTCGATGCGATTTGCATGGAATAGTGGGATTATTGGAATACAATACAATATCGCCGCTATTTTCACAAGAACACATATTTTGGAAATCATTTTACTTAATAACTACATGTTGATTTTTAAACCTGTTATGGTACAGAACTATTTCTAAAAATTACATGGAACTGTAGAACTATTGAAGTACATCCCAAAACGAGCAACAAATATGACAGAACTCATAAATGGGGGGCTGCGTGAAGTTGGCCCCCATATTTATAAAAAAAAAATCCACTAAACGTCATAGAACTATTGTTTAAATTTATAGAGCACTTCAGAACTATTCATATACAATCCAGCACTATAAAAATTTTAACAAAAATTGAACATTGGGGGGCTAACTTCACACGCACAAAATTTTAGTACTGTCTGATAGAGAATTAAACGATCTTTCAGAATCAAGGAAAAAATATGGTGGAGCCATTTAAAAAAAATCGATGACGTCATTACTCGAAAACAAATGACATTCGAAAATCGCATTTTACGCTAAAATATGTATTTTTTAAATTAAAAATCGATCTGTTCGAGGATTTTTCCCAAAAAATAATTGTTTCGTTTTTATTGAATTTATTTCATACTTTTGGCGCATACTGTATGTTCAAAAGTGAATTTGAGTTTTGAAAATTAATTACTGATTTCATTATGACAGGTATGTCTTTTTTTGTTAGTTAATTTAGCTGGATTCATTTTTATTTTACTTTAGATATTTATTGAATGTCTATATGGACTGTTCCTTAGCATTTGTCAACAGAGAACAAACACATGCCTTCATTAATACAAAATTGATTTATTTTAGCTTAAATACCTTTAGAATGCTGTGAAAAATAATTCATAAAAAATTGTATTTCGCCAAAAAGCCATGGTGAAATATTATCCACAATTGCAGCATAAAAAACTCACTCACCTTTTTATCCTTCACTCTCGTGTCGGTCAGCTCATTTAGCTCGAATACTCTAGGCTGAGGATTACCGCATCCATACTGGTTCTCCTCCAGCCTCTTTTGGTGCTCCTGATGAGGCTCCCGGCTTTGCACCTGGACCCAAAACATCGACAGCAAAATAATGGCCACTGATACGGATTGCATAATAGCGTTGCACTTGTTTATGACAGCGAAACGGTTAATTGTACAACTAACGTTGTAATTCAGCGTGCGATTTGATGCGAATGGGTGTTGTGTGGTCATTTATAAGTAGCCGGTTGAAGGCGGGAGTAATACTTCGGGCTGCCGGACACGACAGGAAGGGATGGATATACGTTACCAGATTTGTTTCGGTATTACACAATACTACAATTTTGTTTCATAGAAATATAAATTATTTGTTTGTATAGGGCCAGACAGATATTTATTTCTTGCTATCTAATCTTTTTTTTAAGTAAAAATACAGTTATGTTGTGTAAAGAAGGCATTTGTTTCCATTAAAAATTTATTTTCTTTTCACTTATTCACTTCTCGTGTTGATTTAATTATATTCTATGATAAAACAATATTTATGCAGGGTGTCCCATAATGATGTGCGCTCCTTTGGAGAGTGTGTTTTCGATTTGAGCCCTTCCTTACGAGATAAGGGCTTTTAAAAAATTGGAAAAATTTCGGTTTTCATTTTTTTTCTCAAAAACGGTTAGACTTATAAATCTGAAAATCGGTGACTACATTTAGTTAATTAAGTTACATTGTTGAGTACGATTTTTATTTTTACGAAATGTCTACAAGGGTGGCAACCACCAATCTCTGTTGTTTTTTTAATTAGAACTTTTTATTCCAAACGTTTCTCGATATGAAAAAATTGCAGTAAATAGAACCATCAATTTACAAAATTTTCCGTCTTTTAGTATTTTTATGCAGAGACACGCGTTTTCTTTTAAAAAAATAAAATCCACATACGTACATATCCTCGGGTGTGGAATATGCAAGCAAAATAATTAATATGAAATGTAGTAGGGTGCTGTCACTTTTATGTTTTTATTGTTTGGATTGTCATTAACAATTAATGTCAGATATCTAACACCAAATTAGTTATTCTTTTCTGTTAATTTCTATTGTAATTATGAATTTTCAATATTTCCAACGAAATCAAAATTCGACCTTTATCGCGATCGGCGAGAAACGATATTTTGCAAACACGGAATTCCAGGAAACATCTACTCTGCGGGCTAATGCCCCGACCAGCATTGAATTACACCTGGAAAACCTATAGCAACAGGTAGAGTCATTCGTCAGACGCCCACCAGACGTATACCGGTTTCGAGCTTATTAGCTCTCATCAGTATGCCATAGGTGAGGTATCCGACGAATAATCCTAGCTGCTTTCGTCTGTCTAACACGACAGAAGGGACCATGAGTAAGCGGTTCAATGCTGGTCGGGGCATTAGCCCGCAGAGTAGTTGTTTCCTGGAATTCCGTGTTTGCAAAATATCGTTTCTCGCCGATCGCGATAAAGGTCGACAGCTTTCAATGGTGTCTACTGCATGTAGAACGCTTCGTGTCTGTGACATTTTCAGTCCTGCATGAAGTAGCGAACGGCCGATAGATGTAGTTAGTTCTACACCGCTTACTCATGGTCCCTTCTGTCGTGTTAGACAGACGAAAGCAGCTAGGATTATTCGTCGGATACCTCACCTATGGCATACTGATGAGAGCTAATAAGCTCGAAACCGGTATACGTCTGGTGGGCGTTTGACGAATGACTCTAGCTGTTGCTATAGGTTTTCCAGGTGTAATTCAATACTGGTCGGGGCATTAGCCCGCAGAGTAGTTGTTTCCTGGAATTCCGTGTTTGCAACATTAAATTTATCCTGTAGTTTTATTTGGTACACCCTGTATATTTCAACGATTTTTTTTTTAAATTAAACAACTGGCTTATTTAAATTTCAACAACTTATTATTCAGATATTTAGGAAACAACTGCGAGCTAATGCCCCGACCAGCATAGAATTACACATAAAAAATCTATAGCAAATAGATATACCAAGTTTCGAGCTTATTAGCTCTTATTAGTACGCCATAGGTGAGCGGTGAGTTAATTGACGACTAACCTGGCTGTTCATGTTTCTCAAACTCGCACGGTAAAAACAGATTTGTTAATTCAAGATTTTTTTGTCAATTTTATTTTGTTTAATTAAAAAACGCGTATTTCGCTATAACAATATTTGCATTGTTTTAAGAAACAGTAGGGTTAGAAAGAATCATATACTTAATATATTTGAATTTTTGTTATATTTAAACACAGAACTATTCAGAGGTCAATTTTGTTTTGTTACCCCAGTAATTTAAAAGAATACATTCATTTTACAACAAATAAAATTCATTGAATTTGTAAAATGCAAATAAGTCAAAAACTGATAGAGTTGATGAAATAAACAAGAGTACCTTTTGTATTCAAAAATGAACTGCCTTTTAGATTTTCTAGTCATTTTGACCATAACTCATTAGGCAAAAAAGATGTTGTAATTTACCTAAGTAACAGGGTGTAACTAATGCCCTGTATAAATAGTGCTAATTTCAGTATAAAATTCGTAATTTTCATGCCAAAGAACATAAAGTCGCCAATTTTCAAGACGATACTGCTTAAAATCACAAAATTATTAAGAAATTTCAAATTAAAATTTCCACTTTAAATACCCTGTATCTCGTAAACCTGCAACATTTGCATATGACATGTTAAGCTCAATCGCCATGTTTTGGTGTGTAGTATCTCCAGTTCAGAGATTGCCCATTCTTAATGAATCACCCTGCATAGTGTCATCCTGAGTTGTGTAGGTATCTGAGTTATAGACTCGAGAAGTCTTGTATCTATTACCCATGAAACAAAGAGATCTGTCATGCCAATTTCCTTTTAGTAATCCTGATGTGTTATTTTGTCTACAAGTTCCGGGAAGTATAACTAACTTGCGATGATAAGTATTTCTTAGTATTATTATTGATAACGTAAGACACTGAACAACATAAATACAAATTTACTTTCGATCTGTATTATTTTCCAAATTACGTGATGTGTAAATACAAATACTAAATTTAAAATTCATTAAATATAAATATGGCGTCAGTCTGAAATAATTTTCTGAACAATTGACGCCATTACAATATTATCAATAAAATATTTTATGTAATATGCGTGTATCAAGGTGACACCAAGAACTTCTATTTCGGAGAACCACGGAAGGTACCGTAATAAACAATTTGTTGGAAAACCTCCTAAGCATATTTTATATTATTATTGTGTCCATAAAAATAATATGCAGTGCTTTCAAAAAGTAACGAATAAATTCATTATTTTTGAAATTGAGAAGTTTTAGAAAAAATCCCCTGGCACGTCGATTTTATTTTTAAAAAAGGCACTTTGACATACAACTCAAATTTGTGACGTCATCGTTGTTCGAGATATGACGTCATAGACAATTTTTTTAAATGGCAACCCCCAATTTTGACCATGCCATTTGAAAGAGCGTGTCATTCTACATACACAGATCATGAAAAATTATGGTGTTACATAACAAAAATTTCAAGAAAATTATGTTTGAAAATTTTAAAATTTAATTTTTACCGAAATGTATCACCCGAGAAGGGGGCCGATTGAGTGGCCAGCCAGATCGCCTGATTTGACACCCCTAGATTATTTCTTGTGGGGATACTTAAAAAGCAAAGTGTACGTTACTAGACCGGTTAATTTAGAAGATTTAAAAGCAAGAATTTGTCATCGATACCTCCTGAAGTTAATGGTAATGTCCAAAAAGAATTTATTAATCGTCTTGGCTACTGTCAGGCAGCCAACGGTGCACAATTTGAACATTTAATTTAGTCGATTTTTTACATAATCATTATCATTTTCAGTATTGTGAAAATTAAATTTCGGCCTGCTTTGATAAAATCTTTGTGCTTTGTTGAAAAATGGTTTTATCAAACCTCGCCGATCTTCTTGAAATTTTGCACGTCTCCATAATTTACGATTCTGAACAACTTTTTCAAGTGACATTTTGCTGTATCTTCAGCAGAAAAGGCACTTTACCTGAAACCAAAACAGTTTTTACTCGATGCACTGAGCATTTCAAATAGGATTATTTCAAAAATGGTTACGCCTACCGACTACAGCAAGATATATCTTTTTCAAATAAAACAGGTAGGAAAATCGATTTTTTTGATAGTCAAATGGATATATTAAGATGCAAAAAAGTTCTGCTATTTAAAAGAAACATGGTGTGCCACAAGTGGCGCCCTCTACTAGTGACCTCAAAATTAGAAACATATTTGAATTTCTCGCCCGCAAAAACCCCCGATTTACAAATTTTATGTAAATATTTGGATTTCTTAAGAAGTTATTTACAAATATCGAAAATAAAATTTTAATTTTAACACTCTGTAACTCCGTTAATAATCAGTTTTGGAAAAAATGTTATAGAGATAGGTAGCATTTATTTTCTATATAGAATTATTCCCTGATTTTTTTGCTCATCGTTTCCGGACACCCTGTATATGGAATATGTTTTTATTCTTATTCTGTCAAATTATTTTACTTGATTGATTCCATTACACTGTTACGTTATTTAGTTAAAAAACACAAGTTTGTATATAGTTTATGTACATGCCCTTATTGATTCAATTTATCTTATTATAATGTCACTTAATAGTTAAAAACGTAGTACCTGTATTCTAATTAATTTCTCGAATATTTATGTGATGTATAATGGGTGCTACGTCTGCTATGCATACAGTGGCGTAGCGTGGACTAATCTAGACGTGGGCAAAGTCGCTTCAGCGAGGCCCTTTTCTTCCGCCATTGGATGCTGAATGAATTGAATATTGTGACACATAATAGCTACATGCAAGGTCACAGTGTGCATCAATTTTGGTTTAAATATTTTCATACAATTGGGAGAAATTAAAAAAAATTAATTTTACAAAAAAATTTTAAATGCTGTATCTTGAAAACAAAAGGCGATCGGACATTAGTGTATATAACTTTATTTATTATTTTTTGGTCCTCTATCGCGTATGCATTGCAGTTTTTTCAATGTCACCCTTTCAAGAAAAGAATGGTGAAAAATCAGAAAGTAAATTATTCATTTATGATGAAACTAGTTGAAGTAGTGAAGCCTGGATGTTCTGAAAATTTCATAATTATGAGGTGTTTAAATGCTAAAAATTATTATTTGTAACCTCTTCAGTACTAAAAAATATGTCGATACTAGAGCACACCCAGCAGGGTGTGCAAATTAATTATAGTACGTGTGTGGTAAAGCTTCGGTAAAGCTTATTATTAGTAAAGTCTTTTAGGGTGCTATTCGTACTATTTATGAGTTCATGGCGTTTGGTTTTAAATCATCCCCAAGGGGGCCTCGCGCGAGGCCCTTTTAAGTGCGAGGCCGTGGGCGAGGGGCCGCTTCGCCCACGCCTAGCTACGCCACTGTATGCATATTCCATTCCTATATCTGTACATTACGTAAGTACATGTATTTATATTTTTGTATTTACCTTTTTTCTCGAAACAAGTGTTCTCACTTATTGAGTAGATTGTTTATTTAATTTGTCTTTATTGTTATTGTGCAACAAATATTATAAATAAACAAACAAACATTATCGTAAACGAGGCATTTCCGGACCCATATTTTGTTTCTTATTTTTAATAGAATCTGTCCCTAAATTTGTTTAACATTCTGTAAGATCCTGTATATATTTGATTCCATGCACTTAAAGGAGGCCACCTGAAGAAGCAATCCTAGAAACCATATATTGTGACTAATCTTTTCTTCACAAGGGTCAAATTTTAGGTGAACATTCTTCAATCTGAAGAAAATATTCACGTCTGGCAACATTGATCTCGTAACCTCCACTGCACCCACTCCACAGATGGATCTATCGCAGTGCAGGGTATGAGAACTTTGTGTCACTTTTTATTAAATATTTTTATTATTCAAATCCCATAATCGATCTATGATGACCTAAATTATTATTAGTTTGCTGTCAGGAATCTAGGTCTCTTATATTCTACAGTAAAGACACCATACCCTGTATATTACGCATATTTCTCGTTATTGTGTTTATCCTTTGTTTTAATGTAAACATGCGTTGTTAGTACGAGCATTTCGTTAACAAAATGAACTAAAGCTGTTACTAATCATACAACTCTCCTGCGTTTGTGCATAAAACATTGAACAGCTTTTTTATTTCTACCTACCTCTTCCGAATTTTTTTATGTGTAGGTATAGCTTGATTCGATAAAAAAATTAATGAATGATTAAGAGGTTTTGTAACCCTCAACGTCAGCAAGAAAGTTATCATTAATGGTGGTAACTATGACGTCTCTGTATAAAATGATCTGATAATATCCAGTGCATACTCATACATACATACCTTGGGTTAGCATAAGAATAATAATTAACAGATATAGACTGAAATACTATCATCATTTGACTTGATTGAGTGAGTAACACGACGCTCCTGGTGCGCTACCGAACTTTCTGATGACGTACCCGACGAATTTAATGCCGTATCAAACCCATCGATGCCGATGTTTACATACATAACATCGTCTAACACATCAGCGTGTTATTCAAATTTACCTCCATTTAGCACTCTGCATTTTCCGCATTTCTTTCCCCCCAAATTAGTAGATCATGCCACACATTTGGAGGGGGGGTGGAGAGAATACAAGCAAGAAGCAGTAGTTTGTTTATTTCGGTCTCACCTGACGTATTTGGCGTAAATTCACAACGCATCATTTTACAAATTCCGAATATGTGGAAATGCTAGTGTTATACGGAGAATGTTTACGAAATGCGACTGACCCTAATTTTATTAATAAAGTGCTATGAACGGATAAGTGTTTTACTTGAAATGTGGGCTGTAAACAGGTTAGTATCATACTACTTAAAAAAAATAAATTTCTAGGCTAGATGTACGTAACTACAAATTGTACATCTAGTTATGTGTGTGGTTAATTGTACTTACGAGTAATACTAAAATTACAATACATATTTATTTGAAAAACGTAGTAAAAACGTAATATCAAAATTATTAAACTGTAATAACCTAACATTCGAAAACATTTATTTATTATCTACATTTGTTTTTATTAACAAATAAATCAATATTTAAGGAAAATTCATTCATGTATCTAGATTTAAAAAAATAGTTTTACTCCTTGTCGTTAAATAACAGTATAAAAACTAGGTAACTAGGTTATTGACCTAATAATACGGTAGGTCAAGGTTCACTCTCGATAACTTAGATTAGCGGCGTGCCATTTCGGTCTTGGACAGTTTTCTGTCGACAACACGATGGTTTTTTATTACTTAGTATTTAAACACGAAACACTTTTCAGCTTCTCTTAATAATTTACCCATTGGGTATAGGTTTTTTATGTAATGTACGTAAACGGTTTATTACTCGGTTTATTATTAGACACGTTGGAGTTTTGTTGCAGTCATAACAGCTACATTTGCTCAGAGAAAAATCGACATGCGAGTGTACGGGTATCGTTTGATTGGGCCGTATTTTCTACCGGAAAACCTGAGTGGACCGCGTTACTTGCAGTTATTAATAGATTTATGTGATTATTATTATTTGATTTTATTGGATATTAACATTTTAAATTATTATTGGCTGAAGTTGAACTCAGCAAGAAAAAATGATATTCTAAAATAGTCAGTACAACTGTTTATTTGTGATGTCTAAAACCTAGGTAGGTAGGTACTCTATAGAAAAATATTACAACTTGAAAACATTGCATCAGATCGACATCCAGTTGAACTGTGAGCTGTAAACGACCAAGGCTGCCAGCGGTCAGTGACAGTCTGAAAAGGGGGTTTAAATAATGATTTGAAAATAATTTTTTTCGGCGTAAATATGCATTTAATTTTTTTTTTAATCACGTACTCGCATTATACTTATTATTCCATATCTCCTCTTAAAATTAATGACATTATGACTGACTCACCCTGTATACACGAAAATTGTAACCTCGAAATTGGGTTATTGTAGAAACACGTCACGTAGACAAACAACTTTATTGTCACTCTTGATTATACAAGAAATCGCCTTCAACAAATTCACAACTGTCAAAATGCTTTACTTTGACGTTTCAGTCATTTGCGTTCGACTGCTCAATATAAACTGACTGTGATGGAGGAATTGATCCGCTTATATAGATTTTTAGAGTTCTTGAAGTTTTTGCGATCTCGAGAACGTGTCGAGAAACAAATGGAATATAGTCTGGAATATTCCGGAAAACGTCAAAATAAAGGTATTACAAAAATGATAAATTCTAAGGTAAACAGGAACATAATTAACAAACTAAAAAGGTAGGTGGGCTTCCGTAACAATATTAAAAAGCTATTGATAAATTATTTCACTCTAGAAATATATTTGGTATCAGATAAACCTGCTTTAAAAATAATTAATCTAAAAACAACCTCCTTTATAAAACAAGACTAGAGAACATTTAAATTGTTACTTGGGTAGGACTTTATGTATTCATCCATTAGAATTCACTTGAGTAAACTATTACAGTAGTTAATTCATCTATTTGACACTTTTTTTTCATTTATTTACACTGTGAACATTTTTTATTTAACAATAATTTTAGTGATTACCTTTTTCTAACGTGAGCTTATCTGATTTTTTATATTCCAAATAAGTTTAAATTTTTTTCAAGGGGGGGCTTAGACCAACTATAGGAGCGGCGCCACCTGGTTGCGATCCTGTACACAATACTTTATTTTCGGGGTTGGTGAATAAAAACGCAAAATCAAAATATGAACGACATGTATTAAAACGTAATAAATTAAATAAATAGTACAATAAATAATAACCCTAGTATCACAGGTTTGTTGTAATGTGTTACATATAATTACGGTAATTACAGACTTCTTCTTTGTTACTTGATGTATCTGTCGCTGGGTACTGTGCACGCACATCTGGTATGGTTCTTCTCCTTAACTTTGATGAACTTTAGATGCCTGTCAATGAAGGCAAACGTCAGGGTGACGTCGTCCGCTTCTACATCTACGCACCTCTCTCTGGAACTTTTGCAGCATCCTGAGGATTCGCACCTGTGTAGGACTGTCACGGCTGGCTTGATCTGAAATAAATAAATAAATAAATAACGGTATACATTTGACAGGCTGTATTACAATTTTTTGTTTTGGACAACTTGACTTGATCGGAAATTGAAAAAATATCTTGAAATTTTAGAAATGTCAGTGGCGTGCTTTTTTATTAAAAAATACACACCCAATTACTTACGCCACCGGGATATATTTTAAATTCTTGGGTGCATGAATAATTGCTAAAGGTAGTACCATAATCAACAATCAATGCTTTATATATATATTTACAAGCCAACTGTTCAAGTTCCATAAATTTTTAATGAGATTTAGCATGCCTCCAAATATTAAAATTCATTTTTCTCGAAAACTTTTGCCAACATCGAATTTCAACAAGAGTGCCTTTTTATGTAAAAGTCCTTGCCGTTATTTTGCTATGCAATTCTCATAAAAATAAACACAAGTTCTATCACCCTTGTTTTACCCTCCCCTGAACAGACTGTATTAATTTCTTTTTGAACTTTAAAAAAGATATGGGATTGTGCCAAATTTCATTAATTTATTTCTGCGCCTTTGGGAAATTCTTATTAAAAACCGTCATCAGGAACTAACTTTCTACACCCTGTATATCGAAAACGAAGCGTTTTACGGTGTATGTTTTACTTTTCGTCATAATTTGGGGTCCGGAAAACGCAGTAAAATTACCCCAATTATTTCATCGGTAGGATATATCGGCGAAGTTTGACCAGACTTATCCTTAACACTCTGTATAGAGAGGTCATACAAAAATTTTCTTGCCTCGAAAGAGCTTTTTAAAGATATATTTCCTGTACATAAATGTTATGATTTTCGAGACATTGTGAATTAAATTACGTAATATTATATAATTTTATTTACTAACTATAGACGTAGATACAAACAATGTATTAATTTATTTAAAATATTCATACAAATTTATTAATTGTACCAATTAAAATAATAATTTCAAAATTCTTAATTGTTTACAACTTTTATTTTCATATTTTTTTAGCGTCTTGTGCAATATATTACAACCGGTTATAATGTTTCCAATTAGTCAGTTTATGTAATAATAATACAATGTTTAAGAATTCGTACATTTATAAAGAAAATATAAAGAAAAAATATTACAGTACTGATTTTCGGACATTATTATTGTTACGAGTATTTTTTTTTGCCACTGACAATGATCTAAACCATTTTTTTTTTTTTCAGAAAAAGAAAATCGTTACTAAAATTATATTCCTTGCCAAATTCGAAAACTAACCATCCTTTTCCCTCAAACTTAACAAAAATTAAACAGAAAGCTGTGACGTCTGACGTAATATTTTTCAAAATTGCCCAAGAAAAAATCTATCATTTTACTTAATTTCAAAATTCAAAAACCTTTTATTCTTTAAAGACATACAAGATGTATAAGAAAAGTCAATATACTTATATATAAAACAAAGACATAAATACACAAACAAAGATAACACTTGCTACAAGTTTACAAGTGAGTCACAATATAATTTAAAAAAAAGGACATAAGCAACAACAAATAGTATTTAAATAAACGCAAGTACACTAACAAAAATCACAGGAACATTCAGCTATAGAAATCAGCGGTACTATACAGACACTTATCGACAACGTCTCCTCTTAAAATTAATGACATTATGACTGACTCACCCTATATTTATCTCTTTAGATTTAGATTTAATATGTTACTAGCAGATCAAAACAATTGTTAATATTATATAATATTGTATAGTATTATATGATTAATTTTATATAACAATTGTTTAGTGTTTTTGGCAACCAGCCAATTATATTAATATATTCGATAAGCGTTTCCTGTAAATTTTTTATTTTAAAGAATTACTAGCTATCTACAGAATTATTTTACACATCTAGATATTTTATTTTATAGAATATATACAATTTCATCATCATCATCATTTGAAGAATGATTTGAAATTACCGTTAAAGCAATATGAGAGATATTTAACTGTTTTTAAAGTATGCTTTGCTTAATCGTAAAGAAAATGAATTTCACCAGTATGTCCAAAAATTTTATAGCAAACGGTTGTTTTTTTTTTGACTTCCAATAAGAGTATCAAATTTTTAGATAAACTTTCATTCTTTAAAGGAATGCCATCAGAATATTAATAAAATCAAGGCAAAAAAGTTATAGCCAAATAAAAAAACAAATAAAACGTACGTAGCTCCGTTAATATTGACTTTTCAAAAATATGTTACGGAACTTGACACATTATTTTTTCGAGTAACTAATTTCAAGATACCTAAAGAGAACCCTTAAATGCAACTTGATGGTTTTAAGAAAATAGTACAGTTAAATATAGTTTTGCATTTTTTATTGGTATTGTGTGTGTGTTTGAATAATGGCTTTGGTCGCACCAATTAGCCAGAGCTGAGTATTTATTAATAAATTCTATAATCAGTGAGGACAGATATTGATAGAACAACCACTTATTTGATTTTATATATTAAACGTATATAAACACATATATGTTTTCTATATTGCTCAGACATTACAACATTTTGCAAAATTCTTTTACATGCACAGATTGATTAGTAATAGCTTCGAATTTGATTTTATATAGTATTATGCATATGCAAGTTTTTTTTTTCCTTTTTTTTCCTGCATGTCTTTTGAACGCAAAAATATTGCTGTTTATGTATACATGTATATTTATATTTTTTTTTACTGAGTGCTTTATTAATTTGCCTGATTTATTTCTTTTGGTATTTTTTTTTTCAGGTTTGTTATAATTTATTTTTGGTTTGTGTAGATATTTTTGATTCATTTGTATTTTGTGGTATTTTTTCGACATGAATTTACTAATCTATTATTACTGTTTTATGTTTTTCTTATTTTTTTTTTCCCATTAACTTATTTACTATATACACAGTTCAGATTATACAGTTACAATTTTGTTACAGAATTTCTTAAATTATACCTATATAAGTACATACTATATTTATTTATGTTGCATTGACCACTGAACTTTACATGTTAATATTAGATCTTTTTAAGTATTTATATAAACAATCATATACATGAATGTTTTCGGAATGTAAAATTATATTAATATTTAACGGAAATTGAAGTCCAAGTTTGTGCAAGTCGCGATAGAGAGATTCTCGGTTATTTGAATTTTTATTGGTATTAAAATTATCGTTTCAGTTTCAGATATAAATTTCGTGGAGTAAGTGTATTTTTAGCAATCTAGTTCATGTTTAATCGCTCAAAGAAAAATAAACCGATGCAGTTAGAATAGTTGCCAATAAAATTTGGCACAAACCTAACAAAAGTCTAGACTGCGTGTCGCTTTACATATAAAAATGGGCGACCTACAACTCATGGCCAACTGACTAAAGCAAATGGGAAATTCCCTTGTCTTATGTCACTTTCCAGTTATAGCTATACTCAAGTCAAGAATTCAGACGTCTTACGTCATACGAACAAATGAATAATTCAGTATATTTTCATCAAAATATTTATGAAACTACAACTGATAGTACTAAAACTATATACTACACTAAACGTTTGCATTATGTATTGCACTAAATTGCAAAAAACGGTTGTTTTTAACGCGAATAAATATCGAAAATTATGTTGACAATAAAAACAAATGTGTAACGTCAGCCGTGACGTAAGACGTCTGAATTCTTGACTTGAGTATAGTTATTATTTGTTTTACTATTCTACTGTCATATTTCATTATTATTCTTTATTGTTTTGCCTGCCTTCTATATTATAAAAAATAGTAACTCCAAATTGGTTCATCTCTAAACATAAATGTGTTAAATTTTCTTAAAGAAACAATTATATAAAAATATATACCGAACTACAAAAGCAAAGCAAAATAAGGTGGGAGATTTGCAGATTTAAAATATGCATAACAGAAATACTCGGCTAAACAAAAATGTTCGTCTTCCTTTTTATAAATATAAAATATCTCTTAAGTTCACCATTCTTTATCGATTATAGTCCTATCTGTGGATGTAGCTAATTTCACATCAATAATAAAGCCACATAATGAAGCAAATACAGTGCTTTCAAAAAGTAACGAAAAATTCATTATTTTTGAAATTTAAGTTTTCGAAAAAATCTCCTGGCACTTTCAAGATATGACGTCATCGAAATTTTTTTTAAATAGCCATGCCATTTGAAAGAGCGTGTCATTCTACATGCATACATCATAAAAAATTATGTTGTTATACATAACAAAAATTTCAAGAAAATAATGTTTCAAGATTTTAAAATTTAATTTTCACGATACTGTGCACCTCCGCATTATGCAACACCTGTCCGTGCTTATTTAGATGAGCTGTTCCCGAATCGTTGGATAGGGAGAAGGGGGCCGATTGAGTGGCCAGCCAGATCGCCTGATTTGACACCCCTAGATTATTTCTTGTGGGGACAGTTAAAAACCTTCTCTGTTCGCCATTTCTTATTGAACACTTCAATTAAAAAATGTCTAAACAACGTTTTTTCTATTTAACTTATAAATTATTTTGACAACCAAATGTACCTACCTATCTGACTTTGTTTTCAAAGCCTACATAGAACTTATTACTTGAAACACTAGTTATCAAATCCATACTATCCGTCCAAATAAGTTACAATATCTGGTAACCCAGGCTCCAAATCAAAATCTTGCAAGAATAAGAAAAGTTAGAATAAAAGCCGCTTTATCTAAGAAAATATATTGTTTTACCATAGGCGTGCGTATGAAAAAGTTGAGGGGGTCATAATGCACTTTAACCCCCTCACCTCCGCTCGTGCTTTGATTTTTTCTACCAAAAGTATACTGAAAGTGTGGCTCTACAAGAACAAAATATTAGCGAAATTTCAAACAAATATCTCTAATTCTACCGGAGTTATCGACAAATTTCCTTTTTGACATTTACATTTTGACACCCTGTATTTCAAAAATGGGGCTCCTAAATGAAAAGTGGCATAATGAAAGTCCCATTATTTTCATATCAGCTATCTATGGTTAACGGATTGACCTACTAATTTTCGGCAACCGTATATTAAAAAGATATGGCTACATTATTTCAATCTAGAAACATATTTGGTATCAGATAAACCTGCTTTAAGAATAATTAATCTAAAAACAACCTTCATAAAACCTTTATAAAACAAGACTAGATAATTTAAATGCTGTCTAGTCTTGTTTTATAAAGGTTTTATGTTACTTGGGTAGGACTTATCCAATTATTTCTAGAATTTTTGGATCATCCATTAGAATTCACTTGAGTAAACTATTACACTAGTTAATTCCTCTATTTGACACTTTTTCTTCATTTATTTACACAGTTTTTTACTTAACAATAATTTTAGTGATTACCTTTTTCTAACGTGAGCTGATCTGATTTTTTATATTCCAAATAAGTTTACATTTTTTCCAGGGGGGCTTAGACCAACTGTAGGAGGGGCGCCACCTGGTTGCGATCCTGTACGCAATACTTTATTTTCGGGGTTGGTGAATAAAAACGCAAATTCAAAGTATGAATGACATGTATTAAAACGTAATAAATTAAATAAATAGTACAATAAATAATAACCCTAGTATCACAGGTTTGTTGTAATGTAGCTACATTATATAATTACGGTAATTACAGACTTCTTCTTTGTTACTTGATGTCCCTGTCGCTGGGTACTGTGCACGCACATCTGGTATGGTTCTTCTCCTTAACTTTGATGAACTTTAGAGTCCTGTCAAAGAAGGCAAACGTCAGGGTGACGTCCTCCGCTTCTACATCTACGCACCTCTCTCTGGGACTTTTGCAGCATCCTGAGGATTCGCACCTGTGCAGGACTGTCACGGCTGGCTTGATCTGAAAACAAAAATAAAAAATTAAATAACGGTATACATTTGACAATCAAATTTACACTTCTGTTTCCACTTCTATTGTGCAGAATTATTTGTATCTAATTTTGTGTATTGTGTATATTATACATAATACTTATCTCTTAATGTTTTCGAGATTATTACATGTTTATTGTTAATATGCAACATCATATAACTCATGATATATGATATCAATTTTAAATGAAATACATAGAGCATTGTAACAGGGAAATAGGTTTTAAGGTAAAATAAAGTTATCAGTTTTGCATTCAAAAAGAAGGTCATATTGAACCATTCTTATAAATTTATGTCTTTAATTTTTCATATACCGTTAAAATCTTTAAAAATATATCAGTTATATGATGTTGCATATTAACAATAAACATGTAATATATCGAAAACCGTAAAAGTATCATGTATGGTATATTTCAGAAAAGTTAAATTGGCGGTCTTTTCAATAGCGTAAAAATATAGAGTGTTCCATTTAAAAAACAAATTGAAATAATAACGGAGAACAAAGGGAGGGAGAGTAATTTTCACGTGATCACTTTTACATATTAGATCACTCTGTACATATGGTTATTCATTTACAATAAAAAAGTAGAATTATTAGTTATTACGGCCCGAAACTCTACACAACACAATTCAGCAAATAACTAAATAAACGTTTACTCCGTTTGACGACAATGTAACAGGCAATCCCTGATATGACGACAAACTTCAGTCAATCAAAGGAATATTTATTTGATTACAGTATTTGCCGGCAATACAGTCAATGACTAGGCTTTCCGTGAAATGACAAATTACACCCAATGACATATACATTTTGTCCAACGGTGGACAAAACAAGAGGGATAATTTTTTACTGTATTAGAGAGGTATTTTAAGCTAATATAAACCAAATCTCCTACAATTCCTATCAATAAATTCATTTGTATGCTCTCTGATACCAAATATCTAGGTATGCTAATGAAAAATTCCACAGACAAAGCTCTATTCAATAATAATAATAATAATAATAATAATAATAATAATATCTCTACCCCTCATTCTAATCATGAGGATTAGCCAAGAAGTCGAAGACTTGTGCGGGAGAGGGGGCGGCATATTATTATTAAGCAGGCCGCATTTGCGCCCAGGAACGACTTACGTTGGTAGGCCCTAACCACCATTCAGTGCAGGAATGAGGGAAACCTGGAAAACCTCATTAATTAGGGGGGTAGTCAAATGTCAACCGGTATCAATCTCTCTCATTGACCCAAGCCAACATTCTTCCACCCTACCATACCCGCAGAGAGGGTGCCAATCTCTCCACAAATATAGCTTATATACGGTCTACCGGCTGCGGGGGTCGAACCCACAGCGATCCAGTCACCTCGATTTAAGTACTGACGCCTTAAACCGCGCGACCACTGACCGATCCGAATTATCTAAAGATATTAATCTATCTAAATTTACTAACCTGGTTTAATGAAAACGCCCTATAGATATCTAACTTCTGACAATGGGAATTCGAAAATTCAACCACAATAGATGAGATCTGACTTATTTCTCCATTTTTAGTTCCCACTGTCAAAAGTGAAGTTAGATATTTATAGAGTGATTTCGTTAAACCAGGTTAGTAAATTTAGATAGATTAATTTCTTTAGATAATTATTGAATAGAGCTTTGTCTGTGGAATTGTTTGGTATCAGAGAGCATACATATGGCTTCATTCATGAATTGTAGGAGATTTGATTTATATTAGCTTAAAATACCTTTCTAATACAGTAAAAAATGTTACAAAAGCTAATAATAAAGAATATATGGGTAGATATTGTGGGTGCAATTCAACGCTGCTCGGGGCTTTAGTCCACAGAGTAGTTAGTTTCACACAATATTATTAATACCTAAAAATATATAGAAAAGGGGGATAATGTTTCAAAAATACCTAAACTTTTTTGTGGGTATTCTTTTGACAATTTCATAGCAAAAATGAAAACTGTAAGGATTAACTTTCTACACCCTGTATATCAAAAAGGAAGCGTTTTACGATACATGTTTATATATACATACTTTTATTTATGGTACTACTTTTAGAATCACGTTGTATAACAAACCTCAATTAGTTTAATAGATCGAATATGTCGATGAAGTTTGATCAGACTTATATTTAACACCCTGTATAGGGCGGTCATGTAAAAATTTCCTACCATCGAAAGAAATTTTCAAAGATATATTTTCTGTACACAAATTTCCAGATATTGTGTAATAAATTACGTAATATTATATAATTTTATTTATAAACTTTTATTGTTTATAGAAATAGATCGGAACGATGATGTAAATTCAAATTCAAATATTCAAACAAGTTCATTTAATTGTACCAAACAAAATAGTAATTTTAAAAATCTTAATTGTTTCCAACTTCTATTCTTTGCCACTGACAGTTTTTTAAAAAAAATCTAAATCAATTTTTCTCCTGAAAAATAAAATCGTTACTTCCTATAAAATTTTAGTTTCACGTTTCACGTTTGATTACGCCAGTGCAGTGGTTGAAATTTTGTAATATCTAAAAATCAAGAATACAATTTTTAAATCAGGGGTTTTTGCGGGCGAGAAATTTAAATTTGTTTTTAGTTTTGACGTCACGACCTGTCAAAAATGTTGTGTTTCTTAATAATCAGTATAGTTTATAATATTAATTCATGCTTTATTCTATCCCGATTATGCTATAATTACAACGAGCCCATATTGTAAAAATAAAAATTTTTTGCTGAAATTTCTTCAGCAAATAATTGTTATTTGAAGAGAATAAATCAAATTGGCATAGAGATTTTAATGAATAGTAGAACTTAATGAAAATTAAACACAGAAAGCTGTGGCGTGTGGCGCAATATTTTTCAAAATTGCCCAACAAAAAACATCATATTACTTAATTTTAATCTGAGCTGGTAAAAAAGTAATAATTAATATAAAACTGTATTCATTGCCAAACTCGAAACCAGCCAACCTTTTCCCTCATTGAACTTAATGAAAATTAAACACAGAAAGCTGTGGCTTGTGGCGCAATATTTTTCAAAATTGCCCAAGAAAAAACCTCATTTTACTTAATTTCAATCTGAGCTGGTAAAAAAGTAATAATTAATTAATATAAAACTGTATTTCTTGCCTAATTCGAAAATCAGCCAACCTTTTCCCTGATTAAACTTAATGAAAATTAAACACAGAAAGCTGTGGCGTGTGGCGCAATATTTTTCAAAATTGCCCAAGAAAAAACCTCATTTTACTTAATTTAAATCTGAGCTGGTAAAATAGTAACAATTAACTAATATAAAATTATACTCCTTGCTAAATTTGAAAACCAGCCAAGCTTTTCCCTCATTAAACTTAATGAAAATTAAACACAGAAAGCTGTGGCGTGTGGCGCAATATTTTTCAAAATTGCCCAAGAAAAAACCTCATTTTACTTAATTTAAATCTGAGCTGGTAACATAGTAATAATTAACTAATATAAAACTGTATTCTTTGCCAAATTCGAAAACCAGCCAAGCTTTTCCCTCATTAAACAAAATGAAAATTAAACACAGAAAGCTGTGGCGCAATATTTTTCAAAATTGCCCAAGAAAAAACCTCATTTTACTTAATTTCAATCTGAGCTGGTAAAATAGTAACAATTAACTAATATAAAATTATACTCCTTGCTAAATTTGAAAACCTGCCAACTATTTCTCTCATTAAACTTAACAAATATTAAACAAAGAAGGCTGTGACGTGTGGCGCAATATTTTTCAAAATTGTCCAAGAAAGAACTCACCTTATGTCTCAGTTCTCTCTTGACAAGTCCCATCAGCTCCAGATTATTGTCAAGCTCCTCCAGTTCGAAAACTCTAGGCTGGGGATGTTTGCAGGGAAACATTTTCAGCATGCGATTGTGTGTCACGAATCCTTTATTATTGGCGCACACAAAAGCCGGAAGGGTCAGCATGGCAGCCACGATCACTTTAATTAGTTGCATGATGTTCACTTGTTGCCGCGGCGAACGAGAGAATTGAATAACTGGACTTCAGCAGCCGCTTGATATGAATGAATGGTAAGGAATGTATTGTGGTCATTTATAGCAGACGCTGGAGGGAGTGAGTAATACTTCGGGGATCCCAACGTGCGTGGACAGAAAGTGAAATTGAAACACATCCCGACGGTGTTATGAATAATATTGGACCATGTTATACATACCACTTCAAAGTTACAACACTTGTTTCAGAATTATTCAATACTGTTTTATTACGTCTGTCCAGTGCAGTGACAAAAATGAGAGTAATTCAAACAAAATAGGAAGATACCAGTGTAAACACACTAGTACATTTACAAAATGTTAAAGTATATTTTTTACATAAGGTTATCACACAAAAAAATTTTGGGAATTGATGTTTTTAGATATGAAAAATCATAATCCATTTTCCATTTCGACGTATTCCCTAGAGGGTGCTACATCCGCCATATTTGTGACGAAGTTAGGAACAGCTACATATGCATTATTAACCATAAAAAAATATTGATTTTTCCACAGCAAAGTTGGTCTATTATGCATATTTTCAGAGTTTGTCGCAATATGGGATAGAACTTTGGGGAGGATCTAGTGAATCTGAAGATGTATTCTTGATACAAAAAAAAAATCAATCAGAATCTTATGTGACTTACCTCATAGAAAATCTTGCAGAGGTTATTTTAAGAAAATTGGAATATTTAATAATAATAATAATAATAAACTTCATTCCTTCAAAAAAAAAAGTACAAAATACAAATTTATAGGAAGAGGTTCCGCGTTGTAAAGTCATGATATAAGACAAATTACACAATAAAAAACAACCAGACAAACAAACGGTATGAGTGTTTGGGCTATGAGAACAAGATTTACAATAATAAAATAAAATATCAGACAAATGATTGGTACAAAAATATAGAAAATATATAAATAAATAAAAAAAACCCGATTACAAAACAGTAAGAAAAGAAAAACAGTACAATTCTAAGTTACTATTCGCTCAAAACAAATGAACGAAGTTTCAATAAACTTATTACAAAAGTAGCCAGCAATTTAGCAGTACTAGGCGATAAGTTATCGAGCATAAACACAAGAGAGTTAATAGTTAAGTTTTCTAATTCAGTAGGCTTTAAACTGGCATAAACAGGGCACTCTATAAAAATATGTTCTAACGTTTCCAATCTGTGCTGATTACAAAGTGTGCATAGTTGGAAAATTGGAATATTTACTGTAACTAATTTATATACGGGTGTTCCAGAATGATGGTCAAATATTTTACCAGTGTGTTCCACAAGCCATTTCAGGGGGGATCTTCATATAAATTTTTTCAATTTGGGTCCTTCCTGTTGAGATATTCGAGTCTCAAAATGGCGGAAAAAAATAGTTTTTTTATTTTTGCTTAAAAACGGTTGTACTTAGAAATTTCAATTTTGGTACACATTATCAGCTAGTCAAAGGCTATTTTGTGGTGGTGTCTATTCCTTAGCTTATGTTTCTGGAGGGCGGGAATAAGCAATCCCTAGATTTATTTCTTTCAGAACTTTTTCCTGCAATGGCCGATTTCAACAAAAGTTTTTTTTTAAATACTATACCTAATTTGACAACTTTATTCCCTCTTTTAAATTTTTCATACAACCAACAGTTTGCGTGGAAAAAAAAATAAAAATATTTTTCCTGACTCCAAACATCTTTTCGTCACCGGTTACTGATAACCGCAGTAGGCGGTGCTGTTATTTATAATTTACTTGTTTTTACTTATTGTAAAACTATTATTGTAAAAAATCCATTTTGGTATAACAAAAGGAAATAAATGTTTACTTACTTACTTACTAAATGTGAGCTTAAGTTTTTTGACCCTAACGTTATTACGTTTATTATTAAAAAATCTTAAACCTACATTGTTTTTGTTAAAAGGTATACTTTTCATTAGTCTTAGAAATTTTCTATTTCATTTCTATTATCTATTTTATTTTCATTTTCTTAGCTTTTCAACTATCAGTTGCATAGTATAATATTTTAAGTTAAGTTAATACGTATTTCTAAATGTACATTATTTATCCAGCTTTCGATAAAAATAGGTAATTACTTTACAAAATCGAAAAATTCTGAGACGCTATAACTTTTCATATTCATATATGAGAGATGAGAGATGACATGAACTCACATCACTGAAAATGATATGATTATGTAAAAAAGCGACTAAATTAAATGTTCAAATTGTGCACCGTTGGCTGTCTGGCGGTAGCCAAAACGATTACTAAATTCTTTTTGGACATTATCAATAACTTCAGGAGGTATACGATGTATCTCGTAACGAATTCTTGCTTTTAAATCTTCTAAATTAACCGGTCTAGTAACTATACTTTGCTTTTTAACTGTCCTCACAAGAAATAATCTAGGGGTGTCAAATCAGGCGATCTGGCTGGCCACTCAATCGGCCCCCTTCTCCCTATCCAAGGATTCGGAAACAGCTCATCTAAATAAGCACGGACAGGTGTTGCATAATGCGGAGGTGCACAGTATCGTGAAATTTAAATTTTAAAATCTTCAAACATTATTTTCTTGAAATTTTTGTTATGTAACACCATAATTTTTCATGATGTATGTATGTAGAATGACACGCTCTTTCAAATGGCATGGTCAAAATAGGGGGTTGCTATTTAAAAAAAATGTCGATGACGTCATATCTCGAACAACGATGACGTCACAAATATGGGTTATGTCAAAAAGTGCCTTTTTTAAAAACAAAGTCGACGTGCCAGGGGATTTTTTCGAAAACTTCTCAATTTCAAAATAAATGAATTTATTCGTTACTTTTCGAAAGCACTGTACAGAGAATACATAAGTGAGATAAAAATATTTAAATGGTCTTATCTAGAAACCAATATCACTCAGTTAAAGACAAAAACAGTCTCCAGAAATTACAAAACACTTGTCTAAAATTCTGTTATGGTGCACGAAAATTTGATCACGTTTCATCTTTTTTTCTTTTAGTGGTACCTAAATTATCTATTCATACCTAGATTATTTCATTATGAAAAACTGTACCCGTATCACTTTAGCCCAGTGCAGAATTTACTACCTGCAGATTTTCTAGATTGGGAACAATTATGTCTTCGATTCTTAGACCGGCACAATGATGATCCACACTTTTTAAGCACGGTGCTGTTTACAGACGAAGCCACATTTACTCGTCGGGGCATTTTCAACCTCAGAAATAAACATTTGGTATGGTATTGGAAATGATGTGTTGGGCTCTGTTGAATTGCCATATAATCTGAATTGTCGTTCTTACATTTCTTAGAACATGATTTTGAGGAACTTATTGATGATTACCATTAAATGTGACACACAATATGTTTTTTTATGCAAGACGGTGCCCCTGCCCATTTTTCTGTACAGGTGCGAAACTATCTTTAAAGTCCGTCGCGCGCTTGAATTAAACCGACTTTTAACGCTCGGTCCATAACACTTATTTAGGCAACGAATAAACATAGCGGTCCAAATAAAAAAATTATCGAAAGACAAAGTTGTTTCCTAAGGCTGCTGTGTACTATTTTTTCAAAATTAGTTTTTAATTATTTAAATTTAAAGAGTAAACTGTGCAAGAAATCGTCATATTTACAATTTATTTACTTAAAAATAAAGGCTTAAAACGAAAATTGGTTACACGAGGGAAGTAAGTCTGTCTTTTAGCTTTGCAATGATACCAAAATTATATCGAATTGATAAAAATTACTCAAAATTCTATGCTAAATGCCGAACGTCTACAACTTCAGAAACGAATATAATTTAAATGCTGCAACCACGTGTGTTTCACTCAGTGGGATGGGCTTAGAGATTGGTAAATGCAGGCAGGACCAGAGTTCAAAGAAATACAGTCACTTATAATCTATACATTCTCAGTTGAGACAGTATTGAATTAATCGATCTTATGGAGTTCGATGTTTTTATTTTCATTGATAGAAAGTTTTTGCACCCCATGAGGCAATATTATAAGAAATTGATATAATTAATATTGAGAAAAACAGTGCGGTACAGCCAGGCAATGTTATTTCTTGTAGCGGAAACTTATGGAAATAAATGTTCTAGTAAATGTTTTTAATGCACTGTTTGTAATTATTAGTTTTTGATATCGGTGAAGACAATGAAATTTAATAATACAATTTTAATTAATTTAACTACGGTACAACATTTTAGCATTTCTATCTCCGCCCATGTTTAATAAAGGATATGCCGACGCTAAACCTAGTTTTCGTTTTTATACTGTTTTTATTTATTGGTGTGTACCGTGAGAAGTACTGTAGTTTTTTATATAAGCTGTAAAAAACTACGAACATAAGTAAAATCGTTGATTTACAAGCGCGATGTAACAAGAAACGTAATAATTGTCAAATAATGTCCCAATCATCGATAATTTGATTTTATTTTTATAAAATGCGGCCCTACTAAAAAAAGTTGTACGCGTCCATTTTGGATACTAAAAATGTCCTTCTACAAGATGGTTATATTTTCTTAAAAACAAAACGGCATAATTGCTAGCCGATTTTCCTCCACTAAATCTAAATATTCTAAATACGTCCATCGTAAAGTCATTGTAGTGGGAGAGCGAACGGACTCTTAACGCACAATTTCCCCAACTGTGGATAGGTCGCGGCAGCGCGTTTTCATAAGCCCAGATTTAGACTCCATGGATTTCAGTATTTGGGGTATTTTGAAATCAAAAGTTTACATTGACCCTATTAATACACGGGATGAGCTGTGGCAAGCAATTTTAAATGCTAGGATTTTAATAAGAAATGAACAAACACTATTTAATATTAGACATTCATTTATCAAACGAATAAGATTTGTTATTAATGTAAATGGGGGTCATATTTAGAATTTAATGTAGCCGCCTGAATGTAATTAAATTGTTATTAAAAATAATCTTTTTCTACGTTCATGCAAAAAACAAAACTTTATTGAACTATATTTAGTGGAAAAAGTGGTTCTTTATTGCACTAGTTCAATCAAATGAGAGCAATAAAATGTTTATTGCACTCACCTGTCATTCTACTGCAGCGTTTTGTCATCATGACATTTTTCTAGACTTAGTGTCATCTAAATAACATTTTTGGTTTTTGCATGAACGTAGAAAAATATTGTATGCAACTCGTACAAAAAGTGCTTATTGCACTCGACGAATTTCAGGACACCCTGTAGATTTGTTTCGAAAACGTTTTTGTAGCTGAAAAGCTTTAAAATACCAAATTGCCAATCGTAAAAAGTCGAGCAACTTTTGTATTTCACATTTGTTTATAACAGCAATAACAAAAAGTTTACAGAGGGATCGACATATAGCAGATCACCCTGTACAGAAGGCACAAAGAATTATTTATTTGGCACGATACGTATGTGTCCGATAAAGTTATATCCGCCAGATATCTGATTCATTTCCACAATCATTGTGTATGTGTTTGGGTTTTATCTTTAGGTATGTTGATTGTCTACTTGTTTTCAACAACAATGTTTTCATAATGAATAGGTAGTTAAATCTATAACTAGAAATATTTATAACTGGTAATTACGGTGTAATCACACAGTATTATAGTGATTGAATGTGTAATACTAGATAAATACTATCTCAACTCACAGTTTCCTACACACGATCAGATTCGTTACAAATAATAACAAATATAAGCCACTTCCGTTATGTGTGTCAATAATTAGGCAGCGATTTTATTAGTTATCAGCACATGTATCATTATTTTTTGTACATGAATCATTCATCATCAGTCATTGAGTCTTAATGTCTTTACTTGATGACTTGGTACTGGTATTTGAACCGGTGGACAAACTAAAGGAGTTATGTCTGATATACCTAAGTGCTAAAAGTGGGATTTTATTTTATGAAAACAAAATAATAGAATGTATATTAAAGTATAAGTGGATATACACAAATGCTTTACGCTATTTGTTATTGGTACACTTTAAAATCATAAATACTGGTATTGATACTACAAGAAATGGTGGAAATAAGAGCTAATAATGTAAAATAGTTGAATTCGTTATGTGACAACAATATACCTTTTGTTGTCATGAAAATGAGAAAAACAAAAATTAATTTGTAATCTGCCACATAAGATTAATTCTTGTCACGATAACTGTTACTCGTTGTACAGGGTGAGTCAGTCATAATGTCATTAATTTTAACCACGTATTCGGAAGGCCTAACAAAGGCAGAAAATCGAAAAAAAATTTTTTTCTCGACCTTTAAAAAAATAAACAAATCACCCTATAAAAATCGGTAACACGACGCTCCTGGTACGCTCAAACTTTCTGATGTCGCAGCCATATGATAATCTAATTCTGATGGAAGGCATCGTTGCCACATGTTTACATACATAACGTCGTCTAACACTTCAGCGTGCGTATTATTCAAATTTGCCACCATTTAGTCGCACTTTCCGCATTTCCCGCATTTTTTTCCCCCCAGATTTAGAGATCACACCACACATTTAGAGGGGGGATGGAGAGAATACGAGCTGAAGTTTGTTTATTTCGGTCGTGTATTGGTCGTAAATTCACATCACAATGCCTAATTTTACTAATTTAGAATATGCGGAAATGCTAGTTTTATACGGGGAATGTTTACGAAATGCGAATGCCGCTGCTGTCGAATACCGGAGACGTAGGCTTCACCCACAAACCTAGAAAAAATATAGACTGTGCCAGTGTCATATTGCCAGCGACCGCAAATTCATGGCTGCCCTAGAAGGTACAGAATCGCTAAAACTTGGTTTTTATGCCAATTTACGTTGGTTGTATTGTAGCATGAAGTTCATTTGTTTACTGTGATTGGTCACATTCTTTAATGACATTTAAAATGACAGCAAGTTAGTTAATTTCATATTGCAATGCAGCCATCATATTTGCACAACCGCCAACATAAAGCAAATAAAATATCCATTTTCTGGACCTTAGGTCCCTAGAAAATGCGGCACCTGTCACGTGACCTATATCATGAACCTACGCAGTCTATATTTTTCTAGGTTTGTGGCTTCACCCAAGTGCGCGAACCTTTGTCCAAGTGTTTCAATGTGTTCGCGATACGGGATGTGTTAAACCGCGCCGAGAACTTGCTGGGCATCCTCAAAATGACTTAAATGTAATAGAAGCTGTTTTAAATTTAGTTGAGGAGGAACCTACAATTTCTACAAGAACCATTTCAAGGCGATTGGAGATATCCCAAAGCAAGGTCTGCAGAATATCAAAATTATTAAAAATAAATAACCTAATATTCGAAAACATTTATTTATTATCTACATTTGTCTTTATTAAAAATAAATCAATATTTAAGGAAAATTCATTCATGTATCTAGATAAAAAAAGTTAATTTTACTCCTTGTCGTTAAATAACAGTAACCTAGTCTTGGACAGTGTTTTGTCGACAACACAAGGTTTTTTTATTACTTTGTATTTAAACGTTTTTTATGTAATGCACAATCGTGCAATAATAATGACACTCTCTTAAAACAGTTTTTGAACTTCTGGAAGTTCTGAATAGAAATATCATTAAATCTCTCTTGGTAAGTGAAACAACTAATAACTAATGTTAAAAATTTAAAACAGATTTCAATATGAATACGTCAGAAGTTCAAAATAAATTGCAAAATTCATTTTAGTGAGTGTCATTAATATTGCAAACGATAGTACCTAAATGGTTTATTACTCAGTTTATTATTAGATAAGTTGGAGTTTTGTAATTTCAATATTAAATACTTTTAAACAAACCAAGCTAATTTCTTTGCAGTCATAACAGTCACATTTGGTCGGACGAAAATCCACACGCTACTCGTCGGTTTAGCTTTATTGTTCTCAACGTATGGGCAGGAGTTTATGGGAATCATTTGATTGGGCCGTATTTTCTACCGGAGAACCTGAATGGACCGCGTTACTTGCAATTTTTAATAGAATTGATTGGAAAGCGTTCATTGAACATTTTAAATTATTATTGGCTGAACTGAGCAAGAAATAATATGAGATTCTAAAATAGTCAGTACAATCGTTTATTTATGATGCCTAATGCCTAGGTAGGTAGGTACTAGAAAAATATTTCAACTTGGCAACATTGCATCAGGTCGACATCGAGTTGAACTGTAACCGACCAAGGCTGTGAACGGTCAGTGACAGTCTGAAAAGGGGGTTTAAATAATGAATTGAAAATATTTTTTTTCGGCGTAAATATGCATTTAGATTTTTTTTAATGGCGTATTCGCATTATACTCATTATTCCCTATCTCCCCTGTATATTGTTTAAAAATGAGTTCTGACATTGATTACTTAAATAGTAAAGCAGAATCGCGTATAATATCGCAAAAATCGGAAAAGGAATACGACAAGTTCTCCAAATCGATGGAAAAGCAAAACGTAACAGATACAGATGAACGAGTTGTGCTTGCTTACCTTCAGAAAATGTCGGAGCAGTACAAGGCGTCGACTACGAGGTGTGGCAATTAAGTTCCGGGAATTTGTCAATGAAAACACAAGGAAATTAAATTTTGCCAAAATTTTATTATCGACCTTCACAATAGTCTCCCTCTAACTCTACACAACGATTCCAACGTTGCTCCCACGATTGGAAGAACCCTTGGTAATCCTCCGCAGTTAACCCATGCAGCACCACGGTTACAGCTTCTTTAAACACCTGTACACAGCCATGATGATTTCCCTTGAAGTGCGAATTCATCTTGGAAAATAAAAAAAAATTGCAGAAGGCAATATTGGGGCTATAGGGTGGGTGCGGCAACGTTGGAATGCCTTTTTTGCCAAAAACTCTTGCACAAAGAACGAGGAATGGGCTGGCGCATTGTCGTGGTGCAACATCCAGCCGTTCTCGGCGAGTTCGGGTCGCACACGGAAAACGCGGGCCCGCAGCCGTTCCAGGACGCCAACATAGAACTTTCCAGTCACTTTCTGGCCGGCAGGAACATATTCACGATGAATGATGCCGTGGATATCGAAGAAAAACGATAAACATTGCCTTCAGTCGTGACTTGGACATCCTCGCTTTAATTGGCCGCTCTCCATCCTTTTCCACACTGCTGACTTTGTTTACGGATTTCGGTCATACTCAAATATCCAAGTCTCATCTCCAGTGATTACCCGAGTCATCCAGTATCTACCGTTGCTCCGAATGCGGGACAACAAATCCTCGCAGATCGATTTTCGCATGTCTTTCTGTTCACGGGTGAGAACTTTTGGCACCATCTTTACGCAAATCTTTCGCATATTCAAATTTTCGTGTAATATCTTGCCAACGGTTTCTTTGTTGACGTGTAACTCGTCAGACAACGCACGAATGCTTAGGCGCCGGTCAGACGTGATCAATGCACGTAAACGGTCAACATTCGCGTCAGTACTAGAGGTGATGGGAGCTCTTCTCGTAGTCTTCTACCGATTCACGCCTCTCCTTGAACCGTTTCGCCCATTCAAATAATACGCGTGTTTTCGACATGCATTCCCAAAATGAAAGTACAGACCGAGTTTTCTTGCGGTGTGATAAGGGAAGTGCACCAATCAGCAGATTAGTATTAATACATTTGGATTATCTCCCTTACAAATTGCGCTTTATCTTAAACTGGACGATCTTGAGAAGTACACTGGACATTCGGCGTACGTCTGGGTCTGCTACCTTCGTGGCGAATAGTAGCATGACAATAGATCAAATCCAACGACAAGTAGGATAGAAATGGGCAGCTGTGGCCATTGATTACGTTGAAGAGAGTAGTACCAATAAGAAGAATGTTTCGAACAATATTGGTAGCGCCATTAATGGAATAAATAAAATTACTTTTGATAGTGGACAAATTTTTTAGCTGCAGTAAAAATGATTCTGCCTAGCCAGTAAAATTGACACTTTATTGTCTGACAGCTGTCACTAAGGGCAAAATTCATAGTCAGCACTTCACTTAAGTGAGAATTTTCACTTAAGCTTCATTCACATAAAATTAGTGCGGTTGCATTGGTACTGCAGAAAAGTTATTGAAAAGGCGCCGTATTCTTGAAATAGTGTTTTCTACAAATACAAATAATTTTAGACATTTAATGACTGAACAATCTAGGGTTTAGCAAATAATAGGAATGTTAACGCATCCCACCTGCAAATATTCAAAGATACTGAAGTAAAACGTCGAGAAATACGGATGACTTTTGTAACGTTCAGATAAACTTAACAGTTACGCCTTTGTACTACAATTGTATGGCAGAAGCTAAAAGCATTTTAACTTTTACCATTCCTTTTCCAACAATCATACAAGGACCAATCAGAAAACAGCTTTTTTGACAGAAAACAGAAGATTCACATTTTTGCAGGTTAAGTTTTTAACTTAGATTCTAATTTAGATATTTAGGTTAGAATTGATTTGTTTTTAAAAAATGGATGAAGAAGACTGTTTGGTTAAGAAACAGTTACTTTTGCTGCTCTTATTCGCAACGACGTCAATATGTATAAAAACTATACATGCAAAAAAAATGAAAAGAAGAACTCGAAGATGGTGGGTGTGACCTATTAATCGCAGAAAGCACATGCGAGGTGATTTCTATAATTTATATAAAGAAATGCGAAATGAGAATGCCGATTATTTTTTTATTACACCCGAATGACAGTGGCAATGTTGATGACTTGCTGAAATTAGTGGGGCCTCATTTAGTCAAACATTCAAATAGGCCATCTATTCCTGCAGATTGTAGGCTTTTAATTACTGTTCGGCAAATGATAAAAACCAACAATTTCCGTAGATAGGGACGTAGTTGATAAAAACATAAACATAACCTCTCCATCTGAAGGTCAAGAACCTTGAGTTTTGCATGTTGCCAACACACAGGGGAAAAATTCCCCAGTTTTTTAAGTCTGCAGTAATTTTATGTAAACAGAGTAAATAATATTTACCATACAATTACAATATAACAGTACAACTGCAGTGCCATTGCACTAACGTTTATCTGAACGTTACTTTAAGGTATACTTAAATAAGATGCCCTTCAATATTTTGTTTCATAATCTGAAGTTATCATCCTGCATTTTTATCTTGTAAATTGCAAGGTAATACGAAATAAGTGCACACGTAACCTTCAGTTTGATCTATGAATTCCACCCTAAAACTACTCCTTTGTAAATGTACTCGTCGGACAGCATGCGCTGCTTCGGGCATAACAACGCTCGTGTGCGCGCGCCCTTAGCTTTTCGACCTGCCGCCTCTGACCCGGGAGCCTCCTCCATCAAGCATATCCGATAGTTCCAGCCGGTCTGACCCCCGAGATAACCGACAGATAGTAACTGAGGATCGCACACAACCAGCAACAGCTAAACCAATATGGTGCGTACTCCAAAGGACCGGATTCCGTCCAACGAGTAGAAAAATATGTCCTTCTTCACCTTGGTGTGCGTGGTTTTGTGGGGAATGAGTGCGCTTTTCGTTCAGTGCGTGGATCTGAGTGAGGAGTACAGGAAGCACGCGGGCATGGTGGCAAAGATCAAGTTTCCGTGCAACATGGCGCAGCCTCGTGTGTTCTATCTCCAGGACCTGGTGAACGCCACGGAGTGGAAGAGCAAGTACGAGATGATCAAAGTAAGGATTTCTAATGCTAAACTAATTTTACTATACTGTAAACGTATACAGGATGTCCAAAATACAAGTGCCGATACTGAAGAAGCTTGCACTGTAAAAATAATTACAGTTAAAATAGATGGCAATTTATTTACCACTCATTATTGCTGTAATTTTCTTATCGATTGTGACTTTACAAATAAAATGTAAAATTATGTTGTAAATTTATTTTGTGATGTAATTTTAGGTTTTGCAATTGTAATATTACTTTGTGATTTTACAATTCAAAAAGTATTTTTACAATGTAACTTCCACAATTACTTGTAAAATTGCAAAGTAACTTTACAGGCAATTGTAAAGTTACATTGTAATAATACATTTTATATTATTACTACAATGTAATTTTTTGTATTTATTGTATAGGATAGTCCAATTTGGGCACTTAGGTATAGAAGGTTTCTTCTATTTTCCGAAAAGACAGAAAAAAGTAGCCAAGATATTTGGAGCTTAATTTTTGAGAAAAGTTGAATAGCGAGAATCACATTTCGATATTTTGATTTGTTTAAGAGATACCTACATGATATTTTTAAATTTTGGTCGTTTTCTGTGGTAACTTTTCTACTTATTATATTAATATTTATACATTGTAAAGACATTTTTTTTCTACGTGTAGTATATAGTGGCTTGAGGAATATTTTTTATAACTTCTAGTTTTCCGCTGCTATAACAAACATATATATGTTTTAATGAAAAATTATACGTATGTAATATGGGGCATCATAGAAAAGGCCTAAAATTAAAAAAATGCTATATCAAAACTAATCAAGATATAGAAAAGAAATTTTCGTTTAATTTTTTTCAAAAATATTCCCGTGACATTTGGACCTTTTCGGAGAATAAAAGAAACCTAAAAGTGTTGAAACTGACCTAACCCGTACACAAGACATCTTGTTTACAACATTCGAATTCACTAACAGTGCTTTGACATAGATATCTAAACAAAATCTGAATAATAATTCATTTATACCTAATAGATTAATATGCCTACATGAGAATAATTGAAATATCGTAAGGAATTAACGATTGTTACTTACCTTAAGTAACATATCAGGCTTTTCCATGAGTTTCTCAATAGCATCTCTGCATCAGAAAGTTATTTCAAAAGAAAAATGTAAGTAACCTAATTAACATGAATGCCAATTGCTTCTAATGTTCACAAGGGTAGGGGATTGAGAAATAAACAAACAAGGCTCTCGAATACCTGATTTAATAGTATAATAAGATAACTAAATTGGTACAAATATACATAAAGTTCTTGTGAAAAACAATGTAATGTCAACCGAACCTGATATAGATAACAGCTTACGTCTCCTCCAGCGGTGGCCAGGTCGTTGGGTACCTATCTTAACTTTTGGGGCCCCGCTCTTCATCCAAGTCTCGGAGGTTTTTTATTACTAAGAATACGTGTCCACACTGGCTTTTCTCGAATTCGGATCAGCTTCACTGAATATATCTAACTTATTCCTATGTACGTAAGGACTCAACTGCGGTAGATAATGAAGTTGTATATACTTAAGATGCATGCAATGCAATTCTTTTTCCTATAATTTAGGCTAGATCGAATGGCTGATTGATAGAACATACAAGTACTCCCAACACTTTACTGTTCTCCGCCGCACTCCCTACCTCGTCCAGACACTATCCGCCACAGGTGTTCATTGTAAGCCTGCGCACATCACTCCATTGTTAACAGAATGCAAATGGGCCATCACAATGTATAACTTACATACCTATTACTTCTGAATCTCATTGAGGTTATGTTATAACAAGCACTAGACAAAACTATTTATAGTACTAAAAACACTCACTTGTCACTCTAGATATGTTTATATTGCTAGTCACTACTCACAAAATTAATTATGTAAGTACCTAGGTCCTAGGTACACGCTGCATTAATCGAAATGAAGCAAGAAATAATGAAGGCGTCACCACCCAACGCTCTCAACGGTTAGTGGTATAGTGCGTTTTAAAATTAGTAGTACCTTCACACACACATTAGGCATATTTTTACAGTCAATTATATAGTAAATTTGTTATATTCAGTAATTTTACAATGTAAAAATGGATTTCACATTGTTAATTGTAAATGTATTACAATATATTCAATAAATGTACAAATTATATAATAATTACATAGAAAGTTTACGGTTTTATTGTATATTTGCAGTTTTCTTGTAAAATTACAAGTGTCAGTGTAATATCATCATTATTTATAGAATTATTTTAAGACAATTATAAGGATATACTTACAAAGTAAATTTGTAAAGTTACTGGCCTTTTTTTCAGTGTATATATCTGACCGAAGGCAAACAAAAACCCTTATGAAAAAAATGTCTAAAACGAATGGTTTTTCTACAAATACATTTCAAAAATTAAAATATAACTGTATTAAAATGCAAAACTGTGTTACGGAATTACAGGCTACAAGGTTCAGCTAAGGTTAAGTAAAAGCTCCTGTAACGTAATTTAATTTTTTTTACAGTCATAGTTGCACAAGAGATTTGTATTTTACCGTGTAAAATAAAACCTGAAACGCTCTCGTGTCGCGTTTTTAATAGTTGACATTTTTCTCGTCTAATTGCTAAAGGAAACAGTAGAATTTAAACAACACAAATTTACCCGGTATCAATACAAACATAGAGTATAATTCGGCAGGAGAATTTAATGAATAATAAATTTAGAAACATACCTATCAAGGCAAACTTTATTTATGAAACATTAAAAATAAATAATTTTTATTTGAGCGTACAATTATTAAACACGCAGTTATTGAAATTCATACGAGGAATACTACGGGTGTTACAGCTAATGGTTTCTGTAGCAATGTTGAAGTTTGTTCTTTTTCCAAACGAATCGATTGAATAATGCTCGAATGACTCCTTGTGCCTTGTTTTTCCATCAACTTTTGAAATAAGCGTACTGGGCAAATATTGTCACCATCTTGCCTTGTTTTCGAATATAGAGGGTCGATACGTCCATTTTCTTTTTCATTATTTTCAAAATGTGATAGTAAACAACAGATTTATCAAGAAATCCTTAAAACTGCAACGTACGACAACATTGCATCCATTACCTGCTGCTGGTAACCTCAAATTAGTATTATCAGTAGTAGTGCGGTTAGTGCATTTCGTTTTTCTGTACCTATGTGTTAGCTTTGTGTGTGTAGTACACGGTGTCCCATAGTTCCCTCCCAGGGCATTTTTCTCGAAGAAATATTTTTAATAGGCGAAAACAAGTTACAATATCGTGGTTTTTAGGCTTTCACGGCCAGTGCTGTAATTTGATACATGGTGATGTTTTGGGGCCGGGATTATTTTACCTGCCCTGGTTGTTCTCGGGCTAGGTTCTGTGGGGACAGACCTGCTATCGGTGTCTCTGGGCCTGTCCATATATTGATTTTGGTTCCTATTGTTGGCATTACGACTGCTACGGTCGGAACTGTTCCTCGGATAATGGTGGTCCTCCGAGGCGTTCCGTAGCCGCCGCTGTAACTGGTCGCATCCCATGCTTCCAAACGTTTCGCCGCTCTTCACTGTCGGCATCTTCAGTGGTGACTCTGCAAAAGCTCAGTCGCGGCGAAGCTTTTGCTAGGGATGTGCATTTTAATTCTGTTTCTGGCAGCTACCAGTTACCGAGGTCACGGCATAACAACCCGGAAAATCACCATGTATCAAAGTTACAATATCTTTTAGGCATAAACCTAAGGTATGTTTGTGTCTAATTTGTGAAGTTGGGAACGAGCGTGAGAATGATGAGAATTGCCAATATTATTGGCTATCCGTAAAATTAAATTCGACAGGCTTCGGCTGCTCTTCGTATTTCTAAATCGATGTGTTCGCATTCATGATTACAAAACGTGCAAATGCTAACAAATGATGACTGCCTTCAGGTTAAATTTTATTACTAAACGATGGTAACTGCTGAGGATGAAAACAACTTCGTTAGTCATATCCTTTGGACCGACAAAAGTAAATTCTTATATAACGGTATATCAAATCGCCGTAATATCCAATAATTACGCGGAATAAAGCGCGCGCTATGAAAATTGTCTGCAATGCTTGCAATTCTAAATGTGAGCAAATTACCGATATTAAGGGCGTAATTGAGTCTCTGAAATTGGATATGAATAAAAAGATAGAATCTCTAGAAGCCACCATCGGAGCGGGAATTAATGTCGGTGCCGAAATACCCCCCAAAGTTATAGAGAGCATCACACTGTAGGCTATTGAGCGCGTAAACCGTGCCAATAACATTATTATTTACGTGTAGAGAAAGTTCCAAGAACACTAAAATTTAGTCACCATTTTCATTAGATACTGTACAAATCATGTAAACAATTATTGAGAAAATAGTTTTTCAACAATCAGCTCCATAGTTCATGGTTTATGGTATATTAACGTAGTAGGCGCCAAAATTCTCTTGCAAATTGGATATGTTGATGGTAGACCGACAAGCAATAAAATTTGCACTGGTGTAAAATGATACGGATAGTATTTTTCAACACGCAACGTTTTTAAAATGGAAGTTATACTGATACTAGAAAGGTGGCAAGTCGGCTATCGCTGACTTGACCTTTTTTCGGGCATGACCACCGCTGCATAGTGCCTTTTACTTAATTGCCATTACTGCGCGGATCTACGCTTGTGATTAATAAAATGTAAACGTGACTTCGCCGAATTCTCTATGGTGGGAAAAATCCGGCGCTCTATAGTGTATAAGAGTGGTTGGCATATTTTGGTAATTTTTGTGTTTTCTCGAGTTTGGCTAATTTTTTTTTAACATCCTGTATTTTAAATATTGAATCGGCTAGTCTTTATGTGATGCTAAATGTTTCATCAAAATATTGTTTTTAATTCCATGAATTTAAAGGGTTTTTAGAGAATGGTTCGTAATTTTTATACATTCTGTATATGCTCCGTTAGTTAGTGGCATAATAGATCCTTGATGCAAGTTTCATCAAAAAATTTTTAATTCCCTTAATTTTGAGTTGTTTTAACGGTAACATTTTTTTCAACACTTTGTATACGAAACAGTCTTTCGCACGTTCGACAACCGTTCCGAAGCGGAAAAACCGAAAATTTCCTCGAATTTTGAGTTTTATATTTTTGCCAATAACATTATTATTTACGGGGTTCCTGAAAGTTCTGGATCTTCAGAGAAGCGAAAGGCTGCTGACTCTGAAAAGGCGATAGAAATAATATCCACTTTAGAATCGGTTGACACTCCATCTACTACTTTTCGTCTAGGAAAATTTTCAAATCGAAGAAATGCGAAGGTCACTTTTAAGAACCAAATAGCTGTCCGTACTATATTACGTAACAAACACAAATTACTTGATCAAAACTCCACGGCCAACTTTAAAGTCACCGACGACAAAATTCCGGCTCAACAGACTTATCTAACTATTAAATATGTTAACTTGAACGATGAACGATGAAAAAATATAGGGGTTCTATTTAAAAAAATATCCGATGACGTCATCACACGAAAACAAATGAACGTTGGAAATGCGTTGGTATAGAAAACAGTTTTTTTAAAAAGCAAAATCGACGGGTCCGAGGAAATTTCATGAAACTTCGTTGTTTTAGAAATAGTGAATTTATTCCATACTTTTCTTCCACACTGTATAAACTTTGATATTCGATTTTATAACGAAAATTGTTTAAGTTTCAGTCAACTACGAGGTGCATTGCCGACCAAAATCACCGAAACGTCAAACGTATGCTCCCGCGGTGACATCTCGGAATAAAACGTAGAAAATTTGGAAAAATGGGCCGACTGGAAGCCGGCAAAGACCAAAAACTGTAAATTTAAAGTCTCTAGAAAGTTTCCCGTACCCGAGCGCTGGGGTTTGAGGTCGTTTTTACATTGAACTTTGCATAAATACAAGGTAAAAATGAGCTAGACAATATGGCGGTAGTCATTTCATTGCCGTGTCGCTTCAATTTATAGGGTGATTCAAAGAGGTTTGATTAAAATAAAAGTTGACAAAAATATAAAACTCCAATTCGAGGAAATCTTCGGTTTTTTCGCTTCGGAACGGTTGTCGAACGTGCGAAAGACTGTTTCGTATACAAAGTGTTGAAAAAATGTTACCGTTAAAACAACTCAAAATTAAGGGAATTAAAAAATTTTTTGATGAAACTTCCATCAAGGATCTATTATGACACTAACTAACGGAGCAAATACAGAATGTATAAAAATAACGAACCATTCTCTAAAAACCCTTTAAATTCATGGAATTAAAAACAATATGTTGATGAAACATTTAGCATCACATAAAGACTACCCGATTCAATATTTAAAATACAGGATGTTGAAAAAAAATTAGCCAAACTCGAGAAAACACTAAACTTACTAAAATATTCCAACCACTCTTATACACTATAGAGCGCCGGATTTTTCCCACCATAGTCAGCGATAGCCGACTTGCCACCTTTCTAGTATCAGTATAACTTCCATTTTAAAAACGTTGCGTGTTGAAAAATACTGTCCGTATCATTTTACACCAGTACAAATTTTATTGCTTGTCGGTCTACCATCAACATATCCAATTTGCAAGAGAATTTTGGCGCCTACTACGTTAATATACAATGAACCATGAACTATGGAGCTGATTGTTGAAAAACTATTTTCTCAATAATTGTTTACATGATTTGTACAGTATCTAATGAAAATGGTGACTAAATTTTAGTGTTCTTGGAACTTTCTCTACACGAAACATGTATCTGTAACATAATATATGTAAATAAATACCTTTTGATAAATGCTGACAAGGGTTATCGCCAAAGTGATATCATAACATGTAAACAACAAATAAATATATGCAATTAGATAAAAATTATTCACTTTGTTATTACAAAACCTGGAGAAACATGATTCAAATTTATATTTCTGTCATCTTTAAAAATGTTCATACCTAAGTTTTTTAAACCTAGTTAGGTGTTTGGTAATTATTTTCTTTTATTATTCACATTTTTTGGTTTTGTTTAATCTGAATAGAGAAACAGAGACCAATATAAAAATGTGTTATATTATTTTTCCACGGTCGGGAGTAGAAATCAGTTTCTATGACATCAAAATTAAAACAGAAGTAGTCGATTATTCCCAAGGGAGTATAATGCTCCCAAGGGAGTTTACATTATGGAGAACGTTTGTCATGCAAAAAAAAAGATAACATTGAAATTATTTATTGACATTTAAATTAAATGTTACATTTGTACAATTTTCAAAATTAATGTTAGAAGGAATATTACTTTCCCTTACATTTATAGTTTTTGTGATTGCGCTAGTAGTGATACCTACTAAAACCTGATTAGCAATTTTGGTCTTATTTTCAATGGAGTTCTCGACATAACCCTCAGCGACTGTCGTTGATTTCCAACCAGCCTGAAGCTTTATTGTCGTGATATCCACACCAGCATCTGCCAGTAATGTCGCTGAAGATCTTCGTAAGCAGTGACCAGTATAACATGCAGCATCAGGTAATTTTAAATACGAAGCTACTACACTCGGAATTTTTCCCATTGTATTCTTGCCAACTGGCTGCGAACTACATTTTCCTGCTTTGTAGTACAAAAAAAGGCGCTTATGTTTGACGTGGGGAGGACGAAGGGACAGGTATTTTCGAAACAATTCAAGCATATTTCCCACATCGGTAACCAGAAAGGTTCGTGGAATCTTTGTCTTATTGTTTGGAATTTTTACAATCAAGGAAGAGCCTACATCCTCAATATCATCTACAGTTAAATTGACTAGTTCATCAGTTCGACAAGCTCCGGCAATCCCCAGAATTAATCCAACCTATAAAAAATCAAAATACTTAATAATTGAAATACCTAACAACAAAAGTAATCTTACCTTAATCATTAAGAATTCTTTGTCATCTGACCTTGATAGAAAACGATCGATTTCACCCTTTATCAATATTTTCGATTTTTTCGCTTGATATCCGTCACCGGTTCTTTTCAAAAATGCGATCAGCTTGGGGAATTTGCTTATATCTATGTTGTCGTAAATTATCAAGCATGACTTAACCATAGAATATTGCGCCCATAATGTGGAAGACTTGTAACTCTTTGCATTTTCACTGAAGTATGCCAACAAAACATTATCGCTGTATACTTGAACATTTTTCTCGGCGCACCACTTTTCGAACCGATTGTAGGCTATATCGTATAAAGATTTTGACTTCGTAGGCAGCAAATTGCTTATTGCAATATTTGCAGGCTCCACAATCTCTTCCGACTCACAACCAAACTAGCACCTTAATTTGACAATTCTTTTTGTTTGTTTATTTTGTAGTTATGACAATAACTCAACGACTACTAAATAAATGCTCAAATCCGAATACAATAATTCTGGTGCTACTTGCTTCATAATGACAAAATATGTGTTTTTAAGTTAATGAGACCGTGGAAAAAATAGTATATACCATTCGGGAGAGATGCTATTTTGTCCTCGGTGCATTGTAGCCCTCGGGCTTCAAATTGCACCTCTGCCAAAATAACGTATTTCTCTCCCTTATAGTATAATGTACTATTTTGTAGCCGTATAGAGGGTGTATTGACAAATGAAGTTGAAAGGAGGGAAAAGTTTTTACTTTTAATGTCGTAGAAAAAAGTCTGCTTGTTAAAATATACAAAAGGTCATGTTTATGCTAGTCAATATAATTTGCAGGATATCTCTTACTAATAAATTATTATAAGTACAGTAGATTTTATTATTAGAATTCAATAATCATAAATACACTATGCGAGTGACATTTTTATTCCTAAATAGTTGAGGCGTTCTCAGGAGCAGAAATATATTTTATGTAGGAAGATTTTTTTAGTGGAATTTGTTCATCTATCCTCCAAATGTGAATTATCTATCGTTCTCTGTAAAAGTGTATGGTTTACCCATTATCTAAAAATGTATTGCAATGTAGGTATTTCATTCGCATTAGAAAATATGTTGAATATTTTCGCTGAAAATACTACATAATTATTCTTGAAACATCAGTATATATTCCTTTTTGCAAATATTTGTAGATATGCGTATATCTATGTGAAAATAAATATTTTTAGCTCGAATTTTAGTTACAGCAAATTTATAATTAACGTAGCTACAACTAATGTTAATAATTTTGTTGTAAGCAATTGCTATTTTAACTGTCATAAAGATAAATATGCTGTTTGAAATGAATGTTGTATAGTGACATATTTAATGGCGTAATTTTGATGCAAACATCTAAACAACGTACCGTTTCAGTTTCTACAGGGTGTTAAAAAAGAGTGTAAAATATTTCAAGAGGTAATAGTATGAACCAAAATAAGCAGAAAAGTCTTGATAAACATGGGTCCGCAAAGTAAAGGTTGCGAAGATATGGACCACTATTCGTTTTTCAAACATTTTATTTTATTAGGAATAAACCGACAAAGGAAGCTTTTAACAAACAAAATACAAAGTTACAGAAGATGTTCAAAGTGCCCTCCGTCCATTTCCAAGCAGGCACCACATCTTCGTCTCAACGATATTCGAAATCTTTCGAAAACACCCTCCTTGGTTTGGATTTCTTGACACTTTTGATTAATACGTAGCTGCAGCTCTTCCAGGCTATTTACAGGAATACCATACACTAATGTTTAATATCACCAAACAAAGAAATCTAGAGGGTTCAGATCAGGCGATCTTGGAGACCATAAAACAGGTCCGGCCCTTCCTACCCATCTATGTGGGAATTCAAATTATTTGGTAATTCAGTTGGGCCAATCAACTGATTCCTAATGATTCCCGCCCATAGATTAATGGAAAATCTATTTTGAAAATTAGTTCGCCGTACTCCTCTTGGGTTTTCGTCGCACTTCCATTACATCAGTATCCGTACACAGAATGAATATCTGCGAGTTCTTGGTCTGAAAAATTAGGTATTATTTTGTCAAGAGAAAGAGAACTTTTGAAATCTTTTAAAGAAAATGACAAACTGTCAAACAAACTCTTACTGTATCTGTCACTTTTTTCATGGCCTGCTATTAGAATTAAAAATTTATTTTTATTTTATATGATAAGATCAATGTTTTCTTTAAATCGATTTTGCTCGAAAACGGCGCATCCTGTAGAGATCGAACAAGAGTACCTTTTCTGTGTAGAAAACTATGAAGTTTTATAATTTGATCTCAAAAAAAAGAAAATACCCAAAAATAAAAAAAGTGGGGGCTCCTCACCAAATTTCGTGATTTTATTTTGAATAGTTCGAAAGATATTCTGAAAAAACCATCTTCAAGATTCCCCTTTTGGGCGGTTCTAGCCCCCTTATGAAGCATTTTTCGGGTCATGTTTATATGAACTTTCACATATACAATACACGGCAGGGACACCCTGTATTGGAGGGTTTACTGTCTCAGCGCCCGTTGAATGTAATACAGAACAACATTTAAATGGGTCTAATGACTTCCTATATTCAATTCCATGCCCTTGTTTGCATCTTTCGCGATGATTAATGTATTCGTCTATTATTATTAGTCAATATTATTAAAACTAACGTCACATTATGCAATTTTATTAACACTGACAGGATACTAATGAATAGATGGTCGTGTGGGTGGTTTTACAACGCCTGAAGCTATGACATATGCAGATAATCGAGTAAGATAACTGGAGAAAAGCTTTTTGTCAACCATCAAAAGCATAAGGTGACTAAATAGAACAAATTTGGCACTAAGGGCGAAATATATCAATTTAAAGTGTTAACAATGCACATGAAACATACACTGATGAAAATTATAGTAAATTTACACGTTTTTCACATCATTTATTACTGTAAAAAATATCATATATAACTGAAAGAAATGCATAGAAAAGTAAACCTTATTTGTGAAAAATAAATAGGAGAACAATATTTTTCTATTAAAACTTTCGTGCACACACTGATAAAAAAGTTATAACCAGTTTTTATCAAGCAAGAGTACATTTCGTAGCGCTTTCTAGCGTCTACAGCAAAATTAAGTACGGATTCGTTTTACTCGTCCCAGAAAACCCCCTAATCCAAATTTTCAAGAATCCTTTGAAAACTTTCTTTTCGAATTCAAAATTTGAACTTTAATGCCCTGTAACTTTTTTATTAGCCACAAATGGACCAACTTAAGTTTGGCTTAGTCGCATTATTTTGATGTAAGGAATCTACTCTTGCTGTGTATCCCATCAATTTCGGGACACCCTGTATATTATAGCTCACCGTCCGTAACTAGCTTTAATCCTCCTGTGTTACATATTATGAGGAATTTTGTAAGTAATAATATTGAAGTTATTTCATTTGATTGACTTCTTCGAAATACTTTCTACATTTTGATACATACATTTGTATATTTTATGCCATTTACTGGGAAATAAGGTGACGCTGACGTAAATAAATGTCGTTGTAATACTAATGGAATTTCAGTTGATTTTACGTATATTATTATTAGTGAATTTTGGTGACATAACAATAAAAATCTTACTTTTATACATGTTATTGTTTTAATCATGCGCAATGTTTTATCATATGACATCATAGTGTTGATGTTCAACGAAATAGCTGTTTGTATAATATATTATATAATTTTTTATACTCAAATAGACTTGATACTGATAGGAACTTATCAGTTCTGAAAGGATGCAGTTTTTGTAAACAGGGCAATAAACATATATCGTACCTTCTACCGAAAACATGGTGATTGGTGACTGTAACTAAATCATAAACATAATTAATCTTTATCGTAATTGTTTATTTAAATGGCGGCGGTGGCTAAAAGAGAGTTGAAATAATTATAGACCGCGCTTATCGATAGACACTACTTACTGTCAATTTTAATATACCCTGTATAGTATACAAGGTGTGGCAATTAAGTTCCGGAAACTTGTCGATGAAAAAACAAGCAAATTAAATTTCGCCAAAATTTTATTATCGACCTTCACAATAGTGTCCCTCTAACTCTACACTTGGTAATCCTCCGCAGTGAACCCGTTCAGCACCACGGTTACAGCTTCTTTGACCTCCTGTATGCCGCCATGATGAATTCCCTTGAGGTGCGACTTCATCTTCGGGAATAAAAAAACGCAGGGGGCAATGTTGGAGTTATGGGGTGGGTGCGGCAACGAGGAATGGGCTGGTGCGTTGTCGTAATGCAAGATCCAGCTGTTATCAGCGAGTTCTGGTCGCACACGGAAAAACGCGGGCTCTTCCGTTCCAGGGCGCTAACATAGAACTGTCCAGTCACTGTCTGGCCTGCAGGAACATATTCACGATGAATGATGCGGTGGATATCGAAAAAAAAACGATCAACATTGCCTTCAGTCGTGACTTGGTGGACATCCTCGCTTTCGTTGGCCGCTCTCCACCCTTTTCGACCCACTGCTGACTGTTTACGGGTCTCGGGGTGACACTCAAATATACAAGTCTCATCTCCAGTGACTACCCGACTCATCCAGTCTCTACTGTGGCTCAGAATGCGGGACAACAAATCCTCGCAGATCGATATTCGCATGTCGTTCAAGTGTGAGAACTTTTGGTACCATCATTACGCAAATCTTTCGCATATTCAAATTTTCTGTAACATCTTGCGAACGGTTTCTTTGTTGACGTTTAACTCGTCAGACAACGCACGAATGCTTAGGCGCCGGTCAGACGTGATCAGTGCACCCAAACAGTCAACATTTGCGTCAGTACTAGAGGTGGCGGGAGCTCCTTCACGTGGATCGTCTTCCTTGAACAGTTTTGCCCATTCAAACACCCTTGTTTTCGACATGCACTCGTCTCCATACATCACCTGCAATTTTCGAAGGATTTCTGAGGGCTTTTCACCAGATTTCACTAAAAATTGAATCACAACACGTTGAGTCACTCATTTTCATGACGCCACTAAAAAATTACTTCCAAAAGAGACACACATAAAACACAAACCAAACGTGCTATCGATTTCAACCTTGGACTGAAACTAAAAGGAAGGCCCCCCTCTCTAGAAAAACGTCGATGAACGATGCAGTGTTGCCAGTTTCCGAGTTATAACTAAATTCCCGGTACTTAATTGCCACACCTCATATTGTTAATGATAATTTTCGCTACATCCATGTTTTTTTTTCAGGTCCAACCCAAATGGACAATCCTCTACAGATGCACTTCCGCTGGATGTTGCGAAGAAACAGATAAAAGGTGCTTACCTTCCAATATAGATGAACTCGAACTGACATTCAGCAACCTCACAGAGACAAGGAGGTACTTCCAGATATCTGTTACGAATCACACGCAGTGCAGTTGCCTGAGTACGGATCACTCGGGAAAGGGTAATATTAAGTGACTTTTACGCGTGTTATATTACTGTGATTTCAATCGAAAACGTTTAGATTCGTTGCCGTTAGACTTTACCGAAAGGAGAAGGCAAGAATCAAGCATTCGTCCTGCTAAAAATAACAGAGAATTCGACTGGCTGTAAGGGTTTTTATAGTGATGACGACGCTGACTGTCAAAATATCTTGGCACGAAGTGACAGTGGACACTTCCTTTCAGCAGTGGACTGACAGAAACTAGTTTTATGCACTTAAAGAATAGTCTAGTCAATAGTTTCTTGTAAGTGTGTTGTTGTGTATATTAAAAAGTTTATTAAGAAGTCTTGATTTTTTATTATTATAATACTTTATTTATAATAGGAGTAAAAAACGTTGGCATCTTATTGAAATCGATTTGAGGAAATAATATATTATAAGTGCCTTATGAGGTATTTTATCTCTGTTTAACAAATGATCATCGTTTCTTATAACGTTACATTCATTCGTAATACGATACCACAAATCTTCTCGGGATTCAATTGGTAAGGAATAAACAAAATCCTTTAATGTTGAGTGTAAAATAATTAAGGAGGTAATAGTATGGACCAAGATAAACAGAACAGTCTCAATAAACATGGGTCCGCAAAGTAATGGTTGCGGAGATATGGAATGTTTTATGTTTTTAGCCTCTTTTTTTATTTTGCAAAAACGTTGTGTATTTTCTTATAATAGTTGGTTGATGTTTAGTGAAATAAATAATACGTATTTGACAGTTGTTCTCAGTGCACAAGTTTCCTTTCGCTATGGCTAGTTACTCTAACGCAGAATTAACAGACATGCATTTCATGCATGGTCGTGCTAATAGGAACGCCACCGAAGTGCGACGTCTTTATGTTGACGCTTATCCAAATCGCCAGATTCCTTCACAACGCATGTTTGGAAGAATTCACGAAAGATTGCGTGATACCGATTCCTTGAGCAAACAGTGCCATTTATCCGGAAGACCAAGGTCGGTATCCACTCCTAGAGCAGAAGAAGAAATTCTAGCACTGGTAGAGCAGAATCCAGGTACGAGTGTGCGGAGACTATCAGCCGAGGTAGGAATTAGTGGTCCTCTTGTTTGGAGAATCCTTCACGAGCAACTGCTTTATCTATACCATGTGCAACGAGTACAGGCCATAAATCCAATAAATGATCATCAAGCACGTTTGGTTTTTTGCCGCTGGTTTCTATGTCATGATGCTGAAGACCCTCGTTTTTTTGCAAACATTCTTTTTACTGATGAGGCCGGGTTCACAAGAAATGGAGTGTTTAATTTTCACAATACGCATGTTTACGCCGACGAAAATCCTCATGCTCTAATAGAATATGGACATCAGGCACGTTTTTCATTAAACATTTGGATGGGTATTGTAGGTGACAGGTTTCTAGGTCCTGTTGTTTTACCAAACCGATTAATAGGCACTGCTTACCTCAACCTTCTGCAGAACACAGTGTATGAGTTTTTGGAAGACATTCCTTTGAATCAGAGGCAACAAATTTGGTTCCAGCATGATGGTGCTCCAGCTCATTTTTCCATGGCCGTTAGAGAGCATTTACACCAAACTTTTCCACATATGTAGATGGGTAGGAAGGGCCGGACCTGTTTTTTGGCCTCCAAGATCGCCTGATCTGAACCCTCTAGATTTCTTTGTTTGGGGATATTTGAAGACATTAGTGTATGGTACTCCTGTAAATAGCCTGGAAGAGCTGCAGCTACGGCTTAATCAAAAGTGTCAAGAAATCCAAACCAAGGAGGGTGTTTTCGAAAGAGTTCGAATATCGTTGAGACGAAGATGTCGTGCCTGCTTGGAAATGGACGGAGGGCACTTTGAACATCTTCTGTAACTTTGTTTTTTGTTTCTTAAAAGCTTCCTTTGTCGGTTTATTCCTAATAAAATAAAACGTGAAAAACGAATAGTGGTCCATATCTCCGCAACCGTTACTTTGCGGACCCATGTTTATTAAGACTTTTCTGCTTATTTTGTTTCATACTATTACCTCCTGAAATATTTTACACCTTTTTTTAACACCCTGTATAGTTCGATAACATTTTTTGTTTTCGCTTTAGAAACCCTTGTGTTGAAATATTTATGTGGTCGTGATGTGAAGTTTATTATTCGTGTTTTTCTGAAGTACTAGAACCCGCTAAACCGCATGATACAGTACAATTAAACGACAACGAAAAGTGTGAGTAAATTTGTTATGATTTGGCGTGCTATTTGGAACTGTTAAACCGCAATTTCTCCCGAAACGATTTGTCATACCCACTCGGGTCATATGTCGGTTGATGAGTAGGTAATTCATATGCCTTATTTCAATTGTCCACGCAGCAGTTTCATTCGGTAAGTTGATAAGTATTTCAGGAAAATGAATAAAAAAGAAAATACGTAGAAGTACCTATACATAAGTACTTTTAAAGAAAATACGCATGTCGTGTGAATAAATTATCATACTGGGGTTACTTTCAGATAATTTCTGCCGTTTCATTATGAAATAGGTAAGATGATACAAATGAAAATGTCACACCAACGATTTCTAACCAATTAGAATCTTGTATCGTTACCACTATAATACAAACAATTTCAAATTATGAAAAATGTCATCCTCCTTGCAGTGATGTGAACTGGAAGTTTTTTAACATTCCTGTCACAAAATTTAAACTATACTTCGTGGTTTATGTATAGATTGACATTTTATTTGAAAGTATTTGATATGTTAATAATGTTTTTCTACGTTCATGCAAAAAACAATACTTTATTGAACTATATTTAGTGGAAAAAGTGGTTCTTTATTGCACTCATCTGTCATTCTACTGCAGCGTTTTGTCATCATGACAAACATAAACCTTCAAATCGACGTCACATTTTTCTAGACTTTGTGTCATCTAAATAACATTTTTTGGTTTTTGCATGAACGTAGAAAAAATATTGTATGCAACTCGTACAAAAAGTGCTTACACTTACTTTTTGCACTTGTTGCATAAATAACTATTTGACAATTGCATTTTTTTAGGGAAACCTCCTATAGAATTTATACCAAGGCATTGTCCTTACATTGCTATATATCCTAGGAAGAATCTTCAATGTTCAATTGGTGACGGACGAAGAGAGGAATATTTCCGAAACATTTTTATAAGATTGACTCCTTCGATGTTCCCGTTAGAAATAGTAAATTCTCTTCTCAACTTCAACTTTGTGTTGGGAATCACTGTTATTATACAGGGTGTTTCAAAACAAAGGCGAAAAATTTCAGGGGGTGATTCCTTGTTGAAAATAAAAGGTAGTTTGTTATATAAACGTTGGGTCACAAGTCAACCATTAGGGAGATATCGCGTTGCAAAGATGGCGGAAAAAAAAGTGTTTTTATTGTTTTTCTTGCAAACGAAAAGCGTGGGAATGGTAAAATTTTGTGGAAGTGTTACTATGATCAAAAGACACTTGTGACATATTTTTTCCCTTTTTGAAAATAATTGGAAAGGGTTGAAATAAACTACCCCTTTCAGTTTTTAACTATACTTTCAAAAAACTTCCTTAACGACGTAGAAAAAAATAAATTGGGTTAAGCCGCCTCATTTAAAAACTTTTTTCTCTCTTATATTTTTTTGATAAAATTAGCGGTTTCGACATTAAAAAATAAAATGTAAAGTATTGCAAGTCGGGAAGAGGCAGTTTTACTACATCCATTATTATTAAAAAAAAATTAGTTGGCTGGATGTTTCCATTGTTGCTTTGACAGATAGCAAATTGATAGCAGCCAACTAGTTTTTCCTAATAATAGGTGTAGTAAAACTGCCTCTTCCCGACGTGCAATCCTTTACATTTTATTTTTTAACGTCGAAACAGTTAATTTTATCAAAAAAATATAAGAGAGAAAAAGGTTTCTAAATGAATCGGCTTAATATATTTATTTTTCTACGTCGTTAAGGAAGTTTTTTGAAAGTATAGTTAAAAAAACTGAAAGGGGTAGTTTATTTCAACCCTTTCCAATTATTTTCAAAAAGTGAAAAAATATGTCACAAGTGTCTTTTGATCATGGTAACACTTCCACAAAATTTTACCATTCCCACGCTTTTCGTTTCCGAGAAAAACAATAAAAACACTATTTTTTCCGCCATCTTTGCAACGCGATATCTCCCTAATGGTTGACTTGTGACCCAACGTTTATATAACAAACTACCTTTTATTTTCAACAAGGAATCACCCCCTGAAATTTTTCGCCTTTGTTTTGAAACACCCTGTATAAAGAATGATTCATTAATAATGGGACAGAGCTTAAAGGCATGTTGTTGACTTCAAAATAGAGCGATTGAGCCAAATATGCCTTATCCGAATGTTGCTCCATTTCGATCTACAGGGTGTCAAAGTTAAAAAAATAAATCACATTTTCTTTATTATTTTTCGATCGCATCGACCGCATTTTATGAAATTTGGTATAGGGGGGTTCCTTGGTACTAGAAATTCGAATATGTCGACGATTTTGGTGTATCTGCTAGAGGGCGCCACCAACGATGGTTTGAACCCCTTTAAATCGCTACGACTTTTTTGTGCTACACTGTATCTCAGTTTGGACTGGAAAAATTTTCTTCCCTATCTTTTCTAGTTAAAAAAGGTACACCTTGTTGATGTCGCTAGAAGTAATGGTTTCTGAGAAAAACGCATCTAAATCTCATGATGCATGCAATTTATCTAAAAGTACGACCAAAATAAGCGTTCTTCGGCAACATTACTGGCCAATGCTGGGGGTGATATTACCACTGTAAAATATCATGGTGGTTAGAAATCGATTAGAGTAGAGGAAAGTGATATTGAAGATTCACTGTCCAGCTAAATGGCAACTGCTGAAAAAATCCAGCCCCTCCAGTCTTTCAGAAATTCCTTACGACTGAATTTAAATCATCCCTGTCAAGATGACAAGATCGTTATTGAGATAAATGTTAATAATAATAATTCTAGATAAAATGCTATAAAATCGAAGCGTGGTATTATAAACTATGTGGGGTTGTTAGGGTAAAAATAACAAGTCCACGATTTGTAACACGTTTGAATATATTAACAAAGATATAACAACTGGGAAATAATGTTCCACCAATAAAGAAGTCTTGACTTGACGGGACTGGTCCTGACTCGTCGGTTACCGCTACAAACTCTAATCCACTAGTGGGTTAAAAGGCCTTTAATTCACGGAAAACAGACGTATTAAACCTTCTTAATGTAGTGCGTAGTGAATAAAAACATTAAAGTTTGTCTCCTTTATTTTTGATGGATTTCATGACAGCAAAATTGGCGCATTAAATTTTAGTGCTTAAAGAAATAGATGTAATCATTGCATGCATCGCACTTGCTCATGTCAAGGCCAAATCACTTGGACGATTTATTAGTTTTACAATATTATTTTAGAAACAGTGCCATTGTTTAGTAATATTAACGGTTTTGCACTAGTTAAAACACAACTAAAGTTATTTTTATGCTCTTAACAGCAAATGACGTAAAATAGCGTACATTTCTATTTTAATACCGCACACAACAAAAGCACAGCTTAAATAACAATCAGCTCACAGACTCCTATGACCGGGAACGTCTCGCGCAGATCTTCGCGCATGCCGCCATATTGGGATACAACCTTTCAAATAGGACCAGGGCCGTCTTGTGTTCTATTTGTGTTACTTTGTGTTTATTGTTATTTATCATGATGAGTGAAAGAAGGGGAGGACATGTTTGTGCCGTGTGTGGATAACAGTAGTCGGGTGTGTGAGGATCGTTTTGAACCCAGTATGTTTACGAATCATTTTCCCAATCGGTTGAATAAAAATGCAGTTCCTACATTATTTCCTTCACTTGAAGGAAGTTCTAAATATTTTTCAGATCATACCTATTCCCTGCCCATGCTAGTTTTATGCCAAACTAATGTCTTGGAAAATAATCCAGGTATTATATAGAGTACGGCAGAAAGTTGAACACAATGAAAACATTTTTGTTTCAAATTTTAATTTAATAAGTTTCACTTTTGTTTTGTTTTCTTTTTTAGTCATTAGCAACGTAATGTTAATAAATTACCTATACGTACTTTGAAAAGTAATTGTACATTTTATGTTAATAATGGATCCACGTAGGTGTGGTATTTATATTAATCAAGCTCCCAAATTTAGGTAACATTTCCTATATCTATATTTTAGTAAAACAAAAACAAAAAATATTTTGAAATTCAAGTAGGTATGTACACAGTGCAGTTATAACACTTTCTAAATTGGGCAACTATTTTTAATCCGGTCCTGACTTGTATCCCAAAAGACAGAGAGAGAACAAGCTTCAAGGACAAATTTTCACGTTTTAATACTTCAAAGGTGCCGCCGTAGAGTCTGTGAGCTGATTGTTATTTAAGCTGTGACAAAAGTATAGCCAAATGTGACCTTAACTTTGGTTGCACAAAATTATGATTCATTCGACAAAAATATTGTTTTCCAAGATAAGGTATATTTACCGCCAGTACATTCCAAACAAGTCGAAAGGATGGATATAAGTAAATAATATAGAGTGTATCTTAAAAGTCGTTACAAAATTCAAATGTTATTTGAATAAGTCAATTTAAATTCAATTCAATTTTTAATTATTTTTTTGTTTTAGCTAAAATATCTTAAAATAAATAATAATCTACTGCTAAAGCTGAAGGATTTTTTTTTGTCTGGTGAGTTTTGACGTAGCTAGTTTATTCACTAACGTACCAGTAGACAAAACACTGAATATCATTAAAAATAAACTGGAAAATGATATCAATTTGACAAACAGAACAAAATTAAACGTAGGATGTATAATGTAATTACTAAGTCTATGGATAAAAACAACATATTTCCAACTAAACAATGAATTTTATCAACAAAATTTCGGAATGGCCAATGACCAATTTTAAGTAATATTTTTATGGATTTTTTTGAAGAAAATTATATTCAAAATATAAATAAAAAACCAACTATCTGGTGGAGATATGCAGATGACATTTTTGCAATTTGGCCTTTTACTGTTACAGAATTAAATGAATTTTTAAATGATATTAACAATAAAGAACCAACAATAAAATTCACTTTGGAAATAGAAAATAATAATATGCTACTATTTTTAGATGTTTTAATTAAAAAACACGAAAATTATGTAGAAACAAGTGTTTATAGAAAACAAACACACCAATAGATATTTAAATTTTAGATCTAATTAATTTCATTAAACAATGACATTTTTAATAACGAACTGAAATTTATTAATAATGTTTTAATAAATAATGAATACCCTCCAAATTTTGTTGATAGAACATTAAAAAATATTACAGATAAAACGAACACTTTAAGACCAACAAAAGAAACTAATCATACAATAAAAATTCCATACATTCCTACATTATCAGAAAAGTTACGAAGAATCGGTAATAAATTTAATATTCGAAGTTTTTCAGACAACTAATACTTTACGACCATTTTTGTCTAAAACGCGTCCAAAAAATGATATACAAAATTCAAAAAATTGCATCTACAGTATACCTTGTGAATGCAATAAACATTATGTTGGAGAAACATCTCGGCCTATGAATGTTAGAGTTGAGGAACATACAAATTATATAAAAAGACGGGAATTTGAACAATCCAAAATTTGCGAACATGCTTGGGAAAACGGTCATTTGATTCAATGGGGTGCGGCAAAAATTTTAGAGAAGGAAGATAACGCAACAAAAAGAAAATTAAAAGAGAGCGCGATTATTTTGTTGAACGGAGATAAGTGTGTGTCAAACTGTTCAGTAAACATCGATCATTGTTGGCTACAGTTGTACCAAGAAGAAGTAAGTAACAATAAAATAAAAATCATTTAACATCTCTATGGAAGCAGATAAACAAATTTTAAACTGTCAAACTTGACATACGTTTAATATTTTTATTACCATTTTGAAAACGAAAACAGAGAGATTTTCGAAACGTCAAAAATACGGAAGTGCGCGATTTAAGTGATGTGATTTTTGTTATATTTTACTTATCTGCTTTTTCAGTGTGAGATTTTTTGGTTGGGCAAACTTAGTTTCAAAAATAACCCTTGACTGATCCGTTTGGCGCAAGGGCTTATTTAATTAATCTTTATTTTTTTTTCAGAAGTGTGGCAAAAACCCAATCAAACTAAAAAAAATTTTTATTAAAATATAAAATCAACTTTTTCTCTCAAACATAATTTCGATATCTTCTTTTTCTTTTCGACCTAGTCAGAAGGTGGTTCACGATTTATTCAAAAAAATTGAAAATAGATGTCTTGAATACGGTAAGAATTTTTAGTATCGCTCAATAAGTACAAGGAATATCCCAATCAACGGTGTGACGTATTATACACCAGGCTTCATTATATTCGTGCCATGTACAGGGTGTCCAAGGTTAATATCAAGAGATTATACGAATTATATTTTGTGAATGGTTGCTGCAACAGCATACTCAAAATACCAGATTTACAACTGACATGTTAATTACTGTTGAAGTTATTTTTACACGGAATGGGATGTACAGGGTTAACTATGACTTAGCACAAATATTTCAAGTGGGGATGGGGAAAAATAAGAATTAACTGAATCGCTCTTCAAAAAAATTCCAAACTTATTTATAAAACGAAAAAACTTTTTTCAAAACTATATTAAATCCTTAGGTTAGGTCTGCCAAAATCCAAGGTGTCAAACATAGTGACAGGTCACTGCGTTGACACGTGTATCAGTTTACGTCGCATTGAAAGAGAAGAAAATTCTTTACAAAATGTAGATTATTATTTAATGATTTAATGAGAAATGCGGTATGGTAGCACAGGGAGGCAGCACTTACCTTACTAATATTTATTTGCAGGATTGATATTTGGAGATTTTAAGAATGTTGTATTTTGTACTTGTTTAAATTAAAACCTACAAATATGTTTGTACTTGCTGTGGACGCAAATGTACACAAATACATAAAAACAGTGCCATACGTTTACCGCCAAGGCATTCTAACAGTTGTTCAATGTGGTTCGAAAAGTATTCAGCATAATATTTTGTGTACTCGGAAAACGTCTTTGGTATTAAGCTGCCACAATATGCACTTGTTATACTCCCATAAATCAGCACCTTACCTTACGTCATCATGTCTGTACCGTGGTATTTAAACGTTCAATTTAAATTTAGCGCATTTTAATTACCTACATTAACATGTTTCAACATAATACATTCATCTCAGCTATACTTTATTTTGTGTGCAAACATCTGTCTCTACTAACTATATCTGTTTCATTATCATTATCTGTATGTAGTGGACAGTGGACACGATAAACACGAATAGGCTAGGTTACAGTTACGGTACAATTCACGATCTTCCGTAGATGCTAATTTATTATTTCAATTGAATTTCACGCCACTATAAGGACGTGGGCGCGTTTGACTGTTGTTGCCGTTGCGTCATTGTCCGAGTCTAAGCGTGTCTACTGTCTACGCGCCATAATGAATCATGCCCTATCTAACAAGGTACTCTGAAAAAATTAGGCGATAAATGTTGTAACTTCTTTAAGTCGGAATATGAGTAGATACCAATTTATTTTGTACAATATCGTCATTTGAGTATGCATCGCATCACCTTTGACATTATGTTCTCGGAAGCATTTGTCTAATATTCACGATTCCTTTGAATTATTAGGGTAATATTACTATATGAGAAAGAAAGGTAAACAGCCATTGAATATCATTTTATTTTGATATTCTTTTGCATATTTACTTCTCTTGGTTAAAGTAAAAAATGATGAAATTTTTAGGTTTACCTGCTATTATTAAAACTTCATCTTTTTAGAAAATAAGCGTAATTTGACTATACACAATATTAAATGAGATGACGGTTTCTTCTTCTTGTTAATCGGTTTGGAATGCAAAAAAGTGTAAAAAACTTATTTTATTTGGGGAACAAATTAAGCGCTCGTTAAATTATTTAACCGCACGATACATTTTCCGAATAAAATAATATAGAAATAGGATATTTTATTTGAATGCACGATACATTAAGAAATGTTTGGTAAACATAATAACTGTTCGGTTAAAATTATAAATTCTCAGTGAAAAATGTATTCGCAAACTGGAAATAATAGTTGCACGAGGGAAAAAATACATGTTCAATAAAAACAACAAATGCTCTCTATATGTATAAATGTGTTCATCACAAATAATACTTGCTAGTTAAAAATAATAAATGCTCGGTAAAAATATTAATTGCTCGATAAAATTATTCATCGCCGGATAAGAATATTAAAAACTCGGTAAGAATATTAAATACTGGGTAAAAATATTAACAGCCGGATTCATGAAACGGGCATAGCGCTAGTCGGACTAACGAGTTTACGCCCGTGTAAAGCGCGTTAGTTGGCCTAACCAGCTCTGCGCTCATTCACGAAACATACGTTGCTAGGTAGCGAAGCATGCGTTGCTAGGTAGGCTGTTTATTTACGTCCATATTTGCGCCAAAAGTTAGACCCAGTATTGTACCTGTCTAAAAATCGCGTAACTTCGGCCTCTAGTTCCTTGCGCTTCCCATTGTATATTTAGTATTTATATTCAAAAACTGTACTTTTCAGTGCTACGGATTAGTTAACATATTATAAAGTAAGTATTATACATAGTAGTGAATAGGAGTTTGCTTTTTATTTAAATTAGTGCAACAGATGCGTAAATTTTTCGCGTAACCTCCGCTAGTCTGATTAACGTTACGCCTTGTTGATGAATCCGTATGTAAATATTTAATGAGAATATTAAATGAACCGTTAAATATATATATGCAGTCAAAAACAATAATTACTCTCTAGAAAGTGTAAATTCACAATTATAAAAATTATTTGCAGAAAATAAATTCTTAAGTTTGAAAAATTGACTGTAGGTTAGGTTAAACAATGAAATCAGCCCGGGACAGTCGTTTGTTCATTTCACTGCTTGCAAATCATTCTATTGCGCACACGCGCTTTTAGATTCAAATCTGCGACCAAAATTAAATATCGTGCATAAAGTAATCAACAATGTCGAAACATACAATAAAAACTTATCGAGCATTTAGTATTTTTATTATGCAAATGCTATTTAAATACCTAGCATTCTTATATTGCATTCATCATTAGTAGTCAAGCATTTCTTCTATTTTATATTGCAAAAAATATTAAAATATCGAGCACTTTATTGGGACCCTTTCATTTGTAATATTATAGAGGGTGTTTTTAAATGAAGTAGCAAAAATGAGACCACAGCTTCCTTAGGTGAAAATAAATCGATTTTACCTAACATACCTTAAGTCGCTTAATGAAAAAAATACAGGGTGTCAAAGATAAAATTTTATTTTCGATATTTGTACATAACCTTAAAAAATCCAAATATTTACATAAAATTTGTAAATCTGGGGTTTTTGCGGGCGATAAATTAAAATTTGTTTCTAATTTTGACGTCACTAGTAGAGGGCGTCACTTATGGCACATGTTTCTTTTAAATGGCAGAACTTAAAAAACTTAAAAAATAAATAAGTAATAAGTGGCGCCCTCTACTAGTGACGTCAAAATTAGTTGAAAATTCTTATTTGACTTGCCAAAAAACATAATTGTGCCAATTTTTTTAATACTCCGACAGGTTTCAAAGTTATTGAGATAAATCAAAATAAAATTCTAGCAATGAACGCCCTGTATTTTTGAAACCAGCAACATTCGGATTAGGCATATTTGGCTCAATCGACTTTTTTTGGTCACCAGTATCTCCAGTTCCGAGATTTCCCAACCTTTCACAGACACATAGTATAATTAGTTTTGGTAATAAAATACCATCTTGAAATAATGCAGTTTTGCATCATTCTTTTTTTTTCAGTGCATGGTACACTAAGTAGTATTTTGCATTGACCTTGCAACGTCGTGCATGCTACTCGTATTCTATAATTATGGGATTCCTGAAAAATTTACATGTGTGGATCACGTGTTTCGAACATCTATATTTAGATTTCACTACAATAATTAAAGTTGGCGTTTTTTCTAGTACGTGACTGTAATAAGAATAAGTAATAATACGGGATTATTACTTTCGCGCAATCACTACAATCGTGGAAATTCAAGGCGCCACACTTAAAGTGGTTACTGATTTGAATTATTCATTGTTGTAGTCATCGGTCACTTTATATTCAATTTAAATTTGTTCTAAAATTGTTGAGCGCAATTTTAAAATTCCCCTTGCTTTACGAAGATCCAGAGTGACGCATAAGATATTTCCTAAGTACTAGAAACTATAGAACAGGTTTGCCAATTCAGTGATCGCGAACTGTCCGCAGCTTATGTGGACAACTTACGATAGTTCAAAGGTATACAGTGATTCAGAACTTATCAAAAAAGTTTTGAATCTACATGGGACTAACAAATACAATTTTGTAAAATAAAATCAAAAAGGGCAGTTCGAAAGCAGTGCGATTTCTACGGCGCCCCAACTGCAATTCAAACCCATACGAAAAAGGAAAAGGATATAATGAAATTACCATAGAGTTATTATATGTACCATAGAGGCGCCTTCGGCTCCATTTGTTTGTCGCCAACATCATGATTTTGTTTGTAAACACTGGTTCCGTTTTCTTATTGGTCGGCTGGAAAAATCAATATTTATAATAGGTGTTTGAGGTTGTGTTTTGTTAAATAATTATTTATATGCATATATTTTGGATTTTGACTTAAGTAGACTGTATAATAGTGATACAAAAACAATGGGGAAAAGGTGCATAGTGTGTAAAAAGCTACAAAGAAAAGGAAATCAGATATCACAGGTAGGCATTACTAATCCATTGACGTAGTTATAGGGTTTCATAAAAATCTTTATTTCAGATTTCCAAAAGATCTAGAATGCCGAAATACATGGATAAATGATATTGGCTATAATAGATAAAGAAAATTATTAGCCAAATCTGCAGCTTGGTTAAAAAAAGAGGCATATATAATCATATTGATTATCTGAATCTCTAGTTTTACATAGTGTTAGGTAGTTTTTTTTTATCGTAAATATGGTGTGAAAATCATTTTTAAAAATTACCCCCAGTAAATGTACAACATATATGTATTTTATTAAAATTATTATTATTATTATTATCGTTCTAATAAATTTAATATTTATATTGTGCAATGATTTTATCGAATTTTAAATTTATTACAACGCTAATTAGAATTAAGCATAAACAAATTCAAAACAGTGATAAACATTGTATTTTTGTGTATTCTATGCATGCTTTGTACGTCACAAAGTTTGAGGTTTTGGTTTTTTCTTGGAAATGGTTTACTAGGGCCCGTATGTCATATAAGGATTTTTTTGTTTATTTTAATGTATTCCATCGTCTGTTAAAATTAAGGCAGTCAAACTTCAAACACCCTGTATATGTTTTTGAAAATTTGAAAAGCTTTCCATGGTGTCAAAGCAAATAATAGTTTCCATTTAAAAATCATGTTTGATTCTTAATTTGGTAATCATTCAGCATATAAAAAAGAACATCGCCATTGAATTATTCTTCCAAAATTGACAAATTTGGTATTTACATTTTTCTGTATCTCTTCAAATAAGCGAGATGTAGCTGAGGTTATAAAAAAATCATAAACGGGTTATAAATTTAAAAACCTTTTATAATTGTAATTTATGTTAAAAGAACAACTATCTAAAATTAATTAACATTGTAAAAATCTAAAATGTTTATCAATTTTGACTCCTTAAATAAAAAATAAACCTACGCCTCTGTACTTGGTACGAAATGTTTACAATAGCTTCCCCCGGCATTCCCCACAAATCCACACTTGTTTGTTTATGTATCGGACAAACTATGTGTGATAGATATGTAAGGGCACCTCTATGGTACATATAATAATTAATAACTCTATGGAAATAACCATTTATTAAAATAAATAATTAGGTATTTATTATAAAAATAACCGATTATTAGAAAAAACACTAATAAAATTTTCCTTTTCTGGCCTTTCTATCAGCGAACTCATTTATAAGGTTATTAAAGTCGATGTTTTCAGCAAGTTTGTTTTCAAATGACAAAGTGGCGAAGTTTCAGAAGTTTGTCAATCTAGGGAATTTACGAATAAGACCTCGAACTATGAGCGATGGGCGACAAAGGGGGGCCTGCGGCGGCCCCTTTTATCCGGCGCCCTGGGCGATCGCCCAACCGCGCCCTACCCTAACGCCGCTACTGTTCGAAAGTGATTTAAAAATACACTTCTGCACCGCTCTGGAAACTGTAGTCCATTGAAAAGTTACATTTGGGGTTGTATTTTGTAGAGGACGCAATTTTATTGTTTAGATCTGAGGGGGGTCAAAAAAAGCTTAACTTGAAGTTTGTGGGGTCACAACCCTTCAACTTCGGCCGCCATCTTGGAAAAGGGGGTTAATTGTTTCTAGCATTTATCAGGTAAACTATTGGTTATACAAAATTTTTTAGAAAAACATTTTTTATTGCAAATTGAATCTTTTGCAATTTTAGTCCAGTAACTTTTTGTTGTAAAATCAAAAATTACAAGAATATTAAAGAAAAGCAAAATTTTTGGACACATTTTCTTTTGGACGCCATAATTTTTTATTTAAAAAAAATGACTGAGCATTTTTGTAGAGTGGTTTTCAACGAAGAATTTTTATTATATACTTTTTTATTATATTCATTAGTTTGCGTTTTACAGCGCTGTGACCGCTTTCAAAAAGTAACGAATAAATTAATTATCGGGATCGGTCAGTGGTCGAGCGGTTTAAGGCGTCAGTACTTGAATCGAGGTGACTGGATCGCTGTGGGTTCGACCCCTGCAGCCGGTAGACCGTATATAAGCTATATTCGTGGAGAGATTGGCACCCTCTCTGCGGGTATGGTAGGGTGGAAGAATGTTGGCTTGGGTCAATGTGAGAAATTGATACCGGTTGACATTTGACTACCCCCCTAATTAATGAGGTTTTCCAGGTTTCCCTCATTCCTGCACTGAATGGTGGTTAGGGCCTACCAACGTAAGTCGTTCCTGGGCGCAAATGCGGCCTGCTTAATAATAATATGCCGCCCCCTCTCCCGCACAAGTCTTAGACTTCTGGGCTAATCCTCGTGATTAGAATGAGGGGTAGAGATATTATTATTATTATATTATTATTTTTGAAATTGAGAAGTTTGGCCAATGAGAATCCCGTGGAACTTTGGTAAAACTAGGCGAAAGATATAAGTAAGTGTGACTACAGAAAATAGTTGTGAATTTGCATATGTAGCATTCTTTAGCAATGGTGCATATTCTGTGATAATATCGCGCCATGCTTTATCTTTACCTTAGTAGGAAATAGAATTACTGTTGTCATCAAATCGCAAAGTGGGAAATAATTTTACACGCTCAGTTCCAGAGTTTACTACATAGTTTATCGTGTGGCGCAAGGAAATCTAACCGTCAATGGGAAATAATCTTGTAGTGGTTGCAGTTTTCTATTTTTAGATCTCTAACGTTTCCTATGTGGCCAGTTCTGTTTACAAATCTCTTTCCTGCGCTGTTTGTAGACATTCGTTCCATACCATATTTGGAAAATATAGACCGTAAAAGTTTTTTTTTGCGGAAAGGTTAATTTTTTAATTAAATGCTTCAATAGGACCTTTGTTCTTGTTTTAATATTGGAAATATTTAAGTAATCAGCAGCGTGTACAGGGTTTCCTAATTTCGTTATAATTGCAGGGTATTTCAGAATCTACAAGAGATAGAATACTGCAATTTTCACAACTACTTTTTACAGAAACTTAAGATGTGATAATCAGAGTTTTCACAGACCTCTGCATTTTTTGAGTAACAGGGCGAAATATAAAAAAAACTACTTTTGAGAGATTGTTCGTATTTCAGAGAATAGTTGAGAGATATTAAATATATTTTGTGAAACTAACTACTCTGTGGGCTAAAGCCCCAACCAGCGTTGAATTACACCCACAATATCTACCCATATATTCTTTATTATTAGCTTGTGTAACATTGTTTACTGTTCTAGAAAGGTATTTTAAGCTAATGTAAATCAAATCTCCTACAATTCCTATCAATGAAGTCATATGTATGTTCTCTGATACCAAACATCTAGGTATGCTAATGAACAATTCTATCCAATAATTATCTAAAGAAATTAATCTATCTAAATTTACTAACCTAGTTTAATGAAAAAAATTTTGTGTTTATGGACGACAACGCTCGATCACATCGCGCTAGAAGGGTTCAAGAGACACTCGAAGCAGGACATATCAATAGACTAGATTGGCCAACCAACTCTCCTGATACGAATCTTATTGAAAACATGTGGGATTTTGTTGCTAGAGCCATTCATAATGATATTCCTCCACCTCAGACAGACTATTAGTCAAGTAGTTGTTACTTCTTTTTGATTTAATAAATTTTGTCAATAATGTCAACCATTTGCTGGTTTTTAATTATCAGTATTCAGTTTATCGAACATATTATTTTCACAAAAAAAAAAAGATTCAGAAAACAATATACTTTTATAAATGTATTTAGTTTTTCTGACAAAAAGATTTCTTTAACAAGAATGAGGTGAGGTCCAAAACTTTTTACGTTGTCTGTAGTTTAATGCCCGTTTGCACCGAAGTTAATAAGCATTACTTAAAAATAAGACATGCTTAAGTACGCTTTTCCTATTGCACCATGCGTTAAGATCTTCTTAAGTATGAAAACAGATACTTAAATGTAAGCCCCTGTTTGACAGTGACTTATGAAATTCTTTAATTCAAACAGAGTTAGAATGTGCGGAAAACAAGCATAAAAATTTAAAAAACGCGGAAAGTGCAAATATAGGATCAATGCTAATGAGTGTAGTATTAAAGTAAGTAGTAATAAAAGTACCTATAATGGATATTTGATGATTTGGATACTTTGGAAATTGCATTTCTCAAATAATTATACAAGATCTGATCATTTCCATACAATGGATGAATTGAATGAAGATGATTTGGCCACTAATACTAGCCACAGAGAAAATAAAGTAAATTATTATTATTATTAGTTTGTCTCTGATATTAACTAGTCTTGATGACATCAACAACAACAACCATACCTATATTACAAATGACAACAACAAAAATAAACACCACAGAGTGCCACAGACATGACATTACACCGAAATCTAACCTTACTTCCATGTAACAAACTGAAGAAAAACAGAAAGAACTAAAATACCAAACATAAAGTAACGAAAGTTACTAGATTTGTGCGTTGTTGCCAATACAAATATGTACTTTGCAAAGTATGGTTTATAATACGTCAGTGCAATACTCTAAAAAAATAAGCATAACTTAACTTTAAGAACAACTTTATTAAGTTGTTATTAGTAAAATGTCGGTGCAAACGGGCATAAATAGCACAGCATTATCACAAATCCCAACGCTCTGAGACTTAAAGAGTCAAAAATACCAGCAAAGAATGTCCCCCTTTAATCTAAAGTCGAGGGGTCTGGGCGTTTTTCTACAATCCTGACGCAGTTCCTGGAAATGGCTCTGTTTCGTTTTCATCTGGCCACCCTGTATAGTTGTATAACACTTGCATAATTATGTCCTAAGAAAATTATCTATAATGTATATTTCTACACTTCCCAGAAAATAGCATATTAATGTGATAAAATTGGAAATAGCAATTTTCCCTCTTAGTTTCCGAGATACTAAAAACGCGGTTACTGATTAGAGACACATCCTTGCCTCATTTAGATGAGGAGTTCTATTTTTAGATCATCGCCCACTTCCTTTCATATCGGTTTTATACGTAATGATGAACACTGATTCAACAAACATATTATTACCTATTATATTTGTTGATAAAAATAAGTGTTTCTAGAATCCATAAAGCATTTGGAACAATGGACTAAATCTCCGCAATCTGTAACTTGTAAACATAACTTCGTAGTTTTCTGTTTTACTTTTGATGTGCATTTTTAGATACACGAGTATGAATAATTCTTCAGAACTCTAGGAAGGTCAACATGCATTCCTAGTTTTCTATTAAGCATTGAGTAAAGTAATTGTTGTCACTAAAGCTTGTATTTCGTTTGCAGATCTCACGTCGAGACTTGGCGTCGACCTTGATATTTAAATTTACTTTATTTATATTAAAACAAATTTAATTTTATTAATTTACCTGCAGGAGCTCGATTCTGATAAAAAAACGCAAATCTGTATTTTTGACCATTCTCATTGTAGTTATTTCCCATAAAAAATTGGAGAATTATTTCACATGGTTTTTGCTAAAAGAACATAACGGGTGTCTTGCAAATCAACAATTTTAGGAGGTGATAGAATACGTGATTTTGTGTCGATTGAAACCAACATATCAATATACCAAGTGTTACGATATTTGTGATAATTAATGTTTTAATATATTGTCACGCTAATCCGAATTTTTCTTACTGCCAGAAAAACAATCCGTTAATTAATCACTTATCTTTATTAACTACTCAGTACACTACTGAACACTAATTACAACTCAACTAAACACTTATTTAATTAATCACTATCTAAATCACTTTGATCTCTCCAACTAAACACTTCAATTCAGACTGTAATACAAGACTAACTAACTCGGCCGTTTATTCTTCTTTTATAGACCCAACGAATATTCCAGGTATATTCTAGCATCTCTAGATCCATTTTCCCGAACGACTCGAATGCTTCTCGTCGATTCCCCATTTTTCCAGTCCCGTCTCGATCCACGGCATTTTGTTTGTTTAACATAATCGTGTAGGGGCGATCGGGGCAATCTTAGCATTTCGCGGTACCTCAGTAGTTGTATATTGTGGTTGAATTGCCGTGTTTCCACTGCCAAAAGTGAAGTTAGATATTTATAGAGTGTTTCATTAAAGCAGGTTAGTAAATTTAGATAGATTAATTTATTTAGATAATTATTGAATAGAGCTTTGTCTGTGGAATTGTTCAAAAGCATACCTAGATGTTTGGTATCAGAGAACATACATATGACTTCATTGATAGGAATTGTAGGAGATTTGATTTATATTAGCTTAAAATAGCTTTCTAATACAGTAAAAAGAGTTCTAGGTAAGTAACGAAGCCACTTTGGATTTTATTGGTTAAATCATTAAATAATCCATTCATTCATAATGAAAAAAAGTATAGAAATACTTATTATAAAAAGATTTGTTTTTCTCCTACACTTCAATAATTGTAGAAAAGCAAGGTTAAATTAAAAATATTAAAAAATTAATTATCCCAAATATTGTAACACTTGGTATATAGGTATGTTGTTCCAATCGACTGAAAATCAAGTATTCTATCACCTTCTAAAATTATTGTAAGGACTTGCAAGACACCCTGTATAAGCAGGTATAGGAATTTCTAATGAATTATTGACTATTCAAATCAATTAGGGATTAACCCGGTCTCGACTAATTAATTGGTGACTCAGTCCGTCTAATTTTAGCTGAAGGTTATCATATCATATCACTTTACGTACTAGGCATGTAGGATATCCAAATCTCTAGCAGAAACGTTTAAATCAGTTAAATATGAGCGACACTTTAGAGAGAAATTTAAAGACACTTAATTTAAGGCTGGTTTTGTAGTTTTTCATATTCGAAGTAAGGACAATCTTACCATTTCTTATACATCTTATACAAAACTTCTTAAAAAAATTTTTTTGAATGTACAGAGTACTTTTTTTACTGAATTAGAAAGGTATTTTAAGCTAATATAAATCAAATCTCCTACAATTCCTATCAATGAAGTCATATGTATGTTCTCTGATACCAAACATCTAGGTATGCTAATGAACAATTCCACAGACAAAGCTCTATTCAATAATTATCTAAAGAAATTAATCTATCTAAATTTACTAACCTGCAACCAGTGGTTGAATTGTCGTGTTCCCACTGCCAAAAGTGAAGTTAGATATTTATAGAGTGTTTGCATTAAAGCAGGTTAGTTAATTTAGATAGATTAATTTCTTTAGATAATTATTGAATAGAGCTTTGTCTGTGGAATTGTTCATTAGCATACCTAGATGTTTGGTATCAGAGAACATACATATGACTTCATTGATAGGAATTGTAGGAGATTTGATTTATATTAGCTTAAAATACCTTTCTAATTCAGTAAAAAATGTTACAAAAGCTAATAATAAGGAATATATGGGTAGATATTGTGGTAGATACGGGAGGCTACGCAGCTAGTAGTTGAGGGGTTGAACAAGAATCTCAAATCATATCTCATGCATCATATGTTTTACCGGATGTTTGTCCAGTCACGGGAGAAAATATTAATAGAATCACCAAGGCACTTACAATCATCTGACAAGCAAACCGCTAATTCAACTAATAAAGTAGTAGTCGTAGATGATTAATAATAACTTACAATACCATTTACAATAGCATAACTTTGACGCAAACTAAAGTTATACATATAATTTCAACAATAAATCAACAAGTGCTGTCTTACCTCAAAATTAAAATAAAATATAATGAAACTGTAATAAAATACTGAACAGACAAGAAAATAATAAAAGGAACACAATGACATTTAATCTTTAAATACAATATACAAAAACAAGTTACTGACCTGTAAAATTCGAACAGATGCACCACTTATCACAATTCACTGTCTTCCAGCCAACCTGCCGAAGTCTTAAAACCCAAACTAACTACCCGTTGAATCTCGCCCTGCGTTCACGTGTTAATTATTGCTTCGTCTGCAGTCGCCCCTCTAGCTAATGCGTATATAGTATTATATACAGGGTGTTATTCATTCAGCAGTACAGATATGACAAAATAATATTTAACTAAGTGGATTCTCACAAAATGATTTAAAGTCAGGAGATCGTGGCGGTCATGGTACCGGTTTTCCTCGTCCAATCCCCTGGTATTAATGCTGGGACACGCTGTACTTGGTACGGATATAACGGAGCGTCGTGTATGATACACCACACTGCTGCAATACGCCGTGGACGCCCTGAACCTCCTCTCCAAGATTCGGTTTCAAATTTTCCGTGTTACGCCTGCGTTTGCACTACACTTGCACTCACATTTGTAAAAGTAGGTGCATTTGGCGCATGTTTACCGCATTTTCACATGCAAACGATACCCATCAAATACGAGTTGCTATACGTTAGACATTTCTGATATTTGAAAAACTAATGTAAATATTTGCATCACAAAGAAGTTAATACGATAAGTAATCGGATATTTGAAATCGGTTGGCTAAAGACTGCAGTAACCCAGCGATATACATTCATAAAATTATGGCATATTGTCATTATATTTAAACCTGATGATTAAATTTGATGAACAGTCGCAGGTTTTCAGCCGGAATCAGTATCATATTTTGTTCAAATTATAACGGCTTAATCGCTTGCCTATCACACATTTAGAGATTTTATGCCGCGGGTGGTATTTAATAGTCAAGCGCAGCCGAGTCTATTAGAGCAGCCAAGGCATTATATCTGCGTTACTGCCAAGTTAAACACATAACTTTTTCACCGATTATCTTTAATTTTATCATAGTAACAAGCAAAGCTATTTGTTTTATATTATTAAAAGCGTATGATACTTCTTTCATGAATAATAATAATTCCATCAAGTCGTCTGTGATTGCTATGAGACGAGCGTTATTAAGTAAATAACTTAGGTACACAGTATTTAATTTGTAATAATACTAATGATAGTAAGCAACAGGCCATTTTTTTAATTTTTGAGGTTACAAATACAAATCTAACAATAACCAACAAATTAACTCACTATTATAGTTTTTCTGTCAAAATTTGATCTTGACAGTTTTAACACCACATTCGAATCGTTTATTTTTAACATGGAGAATGTAAATATACTTTTTTATTAATATAAGCGTTAAAAGTATCTGCATGTGTTAGTAATATCATTCAATGTCAAAAATGCTACATATCCCAACAATGGGAAAAGGTTCTTGTTTTGCAAGTTGATTATTTTTGTAATGGTGTAATGTAAAATCTTAAATTCGATGAAATGTTGTTTTCGCATCAAAGTTGGACGATTATTTTATTATTTAGATACACAGCAAAATTAACATAACATTTTATTAAGTTATAAACTCATTAAACTTTATTTAAGACATAACGGTTAACAATATTTTATAATTAACATATAAATATACAAAAAATAACAAATGGATAAAAATATACATACAGAGTGTATCAAAAACCATACGTAGGATTTGGTAAAACCTCAAAATCCTTATAAAATCTAACATAACATCTTATATGTAAATGCTGCTTTTAAAATTGGATAACATGGAACTGTTTTATACAGGGTGTTTCAGGAGGAGATGTACATACATCAGTATGTTATTCTGCGTTCAATTTTAAGCAAAAAAATTCCTATAAACTTAGGTATGGAAACGCTTCCTGCACTGAATGGTGGTTAGGGCCTACCAACGTAAGTCGTTCCTGGGCGCAAATGCGGCCTGCTTAATAATAATAATATACCGCCCCCTCTCCTGCACAAGTCTCGACTTCTGGGCTAATCCTCGTGATTAGAATGAGGGGTAGAGATATTATTATTATTATTTTCATCAACGTGAATAATCCTGCATTTAAGTTGGTCTCAGAGCAATAATAAAAGTAGAAGGAACAAACGCCATTTATAGTTGCTTCCGATTTATCAGCAGATTGAGTGAAAAGTGGATAAGAAAATCCGAAAATGCTTCAGTTATTTTCGAAAGTGCGAACAACTGAGAAACGTGGAAAGTGAGGAGAAACAGATTTTCAGGCAAATCGAAAGCAGCTTATTGTACAAAGTGATATTTGACAATTCGCGTGGAATGAAAACAAATACCAGTGGTGTAACAAATTTTGTTGGAAATGTAATACTAATATTTTATAAAACTGTAGATTAAAAAGGAATACCTATGTAAAAAAATTTAATGGTGTTTTTAGGCACAGAAATTTTGAAAAATAAAATACATAGAACGAAAGTAATACCAAAAATAAAATTCTTGATGTTTTGTTTATTCAGAATAACATATACTATTTAAATTCTCCTAAAATAAGATAATGACTTATAAAGCGCTTGTAAGCCACAAACAAAAGTGAACAATATTATATGCAGATCTATGTAAGTTTATAACAATATTTACATTTACAGCTAAATTTTAAAAAATACGTATTTTGAAAGATTTCAGTACCTAAAAGTTTGCTGGATAGATCACTTTCTGACGTTATATATTGATTTTACTTCGGTACCTTTGAATATTCGCCGGTGGCATAAGATAACATTGTTATTTGCTACTAGATTCTTGCCGACCAGTTTTTAAACAAAATAATTTATTAACATTACACTCAATTCTTGCATATGAGGCAGCATGTTTTGTTTATAAAAACAGAACTAAATTTACGTCAAATGCTAATAAATATACATATAATATACGCACAGCTAATCATATTTCCATAAGTAATTATAACCTTTCACTTTTTAGGAAAAGCCCTTATGTCTTATGGTCAACTATTTTTAACAAACTACCATTAGATTTAAAAAATTGCGAGAGTTTCTCTTTGAGAGAAAAAAAAGTTTCTAAATGAATCGGCTTAACCTAATTTATTTTTTTCTACGTCATTAAGGAAGTTTTTTGAAAGTATAGTTAAAAAAACTGAAAGGGGTAGTTTATTTCAACCCTTTCCAATTATTTTCAAAAAGTGAAAAAATATGTCACAAGTGTCTTTTGATCATGGTAACACTTCCACAAAATTTTACCATTCCCACGCTTTTCATTTCCTAGAAAAACAATAAAAACACTCTTTTTTTCGCCATCTTTGCAACGCGATATCTCCCTAATGGTTGACTTGTGACCCAACGTTTATATAACAAACTACCTCTTATTTTTAATAAGGAATCACCCACTGAAATTTTTCGCCTTTGTTTTGAAACACCCTGTATACCTTAATAAATATGACATCTGACAACGTTGGAAGAAATGTTGCCTTTGTTTATGTTAGCATACGTTCCTTCTATTTTTATTATTACTCTGAGAAGTCAACCAAAATAGTACCTAAGCACTCAACAAAAAAATCAATAAATTATTAATCTTAATATCACAGACACACAGTTCAGTTGTTCATCAGCGAACTACGGTAGTAGCACACGTCATATTTAAGTACGAGGAATCACAAAGACAAGGCCTCGAGACATAACAGTAGGCCTTTTTTTAAAAACTATGTAAACAAAAGATGGATAACAATCACCAATTGGACCATACTCCAGCGTAGTGATTCGGCAGTCGTCCACGGTGCGCCACCAGAGGGCGTTTCGTCACTTTTAGCACTGGTTTCGTTTGTTGAAACACAATGATTGTCACTGGTTCCGTGATCGTGAAAGTCCACGATTAGTCAGGTAGAATTAGGCTGGCACATACAGGATATGTGATCTTCAGCTGAGATGTTCATAAACGTTAGGTGACGGCCCTTCACAGCGAAGATCAGGTGACGCGGCTCTGTGTCCGAAGGAAGACAGCTGAGATTTCCCTGGCAAGATCCCGCCGAGAAACATCTTTGGAGGACGGTTCTGCGAGGCATGATCTAAAAATAATAATTATACAGTTATAGTTTGTTTAGAAAAGAAAGAGAGTAATGAAAGCTTATTATGTATGCAAATCGAAAACAAATGAAGTACTGGTGCTTATATTCAATATTTTTATATTATGTATTATCGGTATAGATGAGGTGTACTTTTAAACAAAACTTTGTGTAATCCGACCATACTAAATTGTGGCAGGTAGCTAAAATTTAATCCCCGACAATCCGCCTTTGTCTATGCTGCTTCAATTTCTCGGTCCATTTCTCTTATAAGTAAACAATATAAAAACAGCATTTCAAAACTAGAGGCTACTTTAAGCATCATAACCGAGTTAAGAGGGTTTTTAGTAATTCAAATAAAATTATTCAATATTATTATCAAAATATTTATTTAAATTTAATGAATAGATTTTTATTCCACACAAAAGTATATGTATTCTGAAAATTCAAATTATGGTGAGCAAATGTAGTGTTGTATAAATGTACAATAAAGAAAATAAAATGTAGGTATACTAAAATTCATCCTCTGAATATTCTGATGAATTATCTTCGTCTCCTAGATTGATAACGATAGGTTCCACAGTAACGTCAATTAAATTATCGAGTTCCCACATTTTCTCCTCTTCTTTTTGTACATTATGTATACATCTTTGCCAGTTATCTGCAGTTACTCGTTCCAAGGAATTTTCACGTCACTTAATTTAAACGTCATATTATTTGGCGCTACATCTCATTTTACCTGCGCCCAGACTAATTCGATTGGGTTAAGTTCACAGTGATAAGATGGTAACCGTAGTACTGTTATTTGGCGATTTGTTGCCATTTCATCGATAACATATTTTTTCTGATCTTTCTTAAGATTGACAAATGTCAAAAGTTCCTTTTTCACCATATTTGTTTCTAATGAAATGTTTTTTCCGGATAACCATTGAATTATATCGACTTTCCTCCAAGCAGTCGTAGGCGTCCGCTCGGTCTGCCGTGAATGGTAACTGGCATTATCTATGACAATTACAGACCCCGGAGGAATAAGATCCAACATCTGTGTAAAATACTCTTCGAAAACATCTGCGTTCATGTCTTCGTGATAGTCACCTGTATTTTTAGATTCAAATAAAAGTAAACCGCCATCTACAAAACCACTGGCACTACCTATATGTGTCACTATTAATCTTCGCCTTTTACCTGAAGGTGCCTTGAACCCTGTTGCAAGTCCATCCAAAAATGCTTGTCGAAAACTTTTTACATTTTGATCTTGCCATACTTTTGCTACAGTATATCCCTCGTTGACCCAAGTTTCGTATAGATAATAAATATTCCTCCCTTCGTCACGGAATTTTCTAATTGATCTTAAGTAGGATCTTCGCCAACAAATAATTTCAACTTTATCGATAAGATCTGACTTCCTGTTCTGCTTTTCCCAGCAAAAATTCAACTCTCGTAAGACGGCCCATAATTTGCTTCTACTGATTTTTGGCAAATCGTTGTCCTCTGAAAGTTCACTTAAAATTTTGTTTAGCGTTGGTATTTCTTTTTTAAAATAAAATGAGTGTACTTTTCTGAGAATGACATTTTTGAAGAAATCATCTATAACGACTTTTGACCTCCCAGTAGATGATTTTGGGGGATTTACAGTATCTAGTTCATTTTTTGTTTCCTTTAACAGTCTGTAGATAGTCGATTTTCCAATCCCTGTCATTTTGGAATACTTTTCCACGATGCCGTCAACACTGTTGGTAGGATGTTGGTGTTTCAATGCATTAAATACATTTAATATAATAATCTTCTCATTCTGAGACAGCGCACATCTTTTCACGCGTTTAGCAGGTACGTAATCTGATAAGGTCGACATTTTACCCAAACAATATTATATCCACTGGCACAATAGTCACTAAACACAAGTCGAATTTTACTCTACTGCACTAGCACGTCTTCGTATATTCAGCTCTAAGACTGGATTGATCTGTCACAATACACTGGCTCCTGCCCTATGATGTATCCAGTAAAATATACTAATGTACACTCATTACCTGTTAGCATTAGTGTTACCCGATATTTATCTGAAACGAAATATTACCACGCCCATGGCCGGTTCGTATCTAGGGGTTTTATTACTCGCTTTCATTTCCAAACAGACTATAACTATGATTATACTCAACGGCCGAAAATCTAGTGAGTCACTCATGAACCTGCTTATAATTAGGATGGGTGTTTTCAAATGAAGTAGCAAACATGAGACCAGAGATTTCTTAGGTGAAAATAAATCGATTTAACTTAACTATATTCCAAGTCGCATAATAAAAAAGATACAGCGTGTCAAAGAGGGCGCCACATATCGTCGCTGTTATTACAAAGAGTCCTATCTCATTTTTTACAATTTTTCAGGAGAGCGATTTAAAGAAAACTGTGGTGATCATTTTGGCTGTATCACTAACACTTATATCTTATTTCAATTTATTTTTTCGCAATAACGTAGATAAATCAATGTAGAATGATGAGGCATATAACATTTTTTAAAAATTATAGGTGTTTTGTTTTAATAAAATATTAGTTAAGATAGGCCCTTTCGTAAAAATAATAACAAGTTCTGGTTTGTACATGAAACCAAATAGGCCCCTCTATTATTAATAAAAAAATTGTGTTTTTCAATGAAAAGGTAGAATTTTTTTTTAACTTTTAGTATTTTTATTTTTATTTAAGGAAAACTTACAAAACATAATATTTTATACTAAAAAAATTAAACCGATCTTAAAATCTACGTATTAGGTAATGCTTAAAAACTAAAGAATACCAGTCTGAGTACCATTTTAACTAAAAACAAATTAACAAAAGAGAAAAAAGAAAATTCTGAATGTTTGACAGTTTTAAACCTAAACTAAAACTGTACTCTGACAGTGAATTAACATGAATGCTAACCTAAAAGTCATTACTATGATTGTGTGTGCGGCAAAGAACGGTAAAATAAAACATCGTCAGGACATCTAACGACAGTCTTGTCACCAGTACATAGTGCCATTAAATCATTGTATTTTAACAAAGGTATTGGTTTGGGTTCCTTGTTTAACTTTGAAAGAGTTATAGTGCCACTAACTTTTCTTTTTTATGGTGATAGCTCGATATTGAGTTTCCAGATGACTGGTTTTGAAAAACAACTTATTTGGACTATCTTGTTTTACTCAAAACTCAAAGATGTCGGTCCATTTAAAATCCTTGCCATTGTTATCAGTTCTTATGGACTTGAATCTATAATCTTCGCTCAATTTTTTAAAATTCAAAAAGGCATCGAAATTTAAAGAATAAACTTGATAAGGCTTTTTCTGTCTGGCTAGACGAAATACGGGCACTAGTTTCCTGGTGATTTGGTATTAATTACGAATCGATGGCGACGTGTACACATAACCTTATAAACATTGAATCTCGCAAACAACAACTGATCTTTTGGCATAACAAATTTAATTTTTTTTGTTTTTAATTTAGTTATTAATCATTCGATTGCCTTTGTCAAATAAAATCATAATAATGAATAGGTAATGTACTGGGCCTATGTGAAAATTTCTTTCCATCTCTTGCAAAAATATTATAAGGCATATATTGATTTTCGCCCAGCCAGACGCGCTTTAAACATATGGCATAGAGGCCAATGTCAACTTTGGCCTTTACGTAAAAATATTTTTAAGGCTAATCTAAGATAGGTCTGATTCTTATAATTCCATAAAATATAAACGGTGTAATATTAAGATATGGCAGTTTGTCATAACATAAATAAGGTCTACCCATGCCTAAATATGGGCATAACTCATTTTCGCCAAATATCGAGTTAGGCCCCTTCGTAATAACAGCGACGATATGGCATATCATGTTTCTTTTAAATGGCAGAACTTTTTTGCTGCTTAGTGTATCCATCTGACTATTGAAACAATCGTTTCCCCTACCTGTTTGATTTGAAAAAGATATACTTTGATGAAGTCGGTAGAAGTAACAGTTTTCGAAATAATCCTATTTGAAATATTCAGTGCACGGATTGAAAACTGTTATCGTTACTGTTACTGGCAGTAAATGTGACACTTCAGTGCTTGACAGCGGTCACTAAAAACTACAAATACTACATTTTTATAAACTTATTTTCATTTGAAATGGGTCACACACTGTATCTAAGCCAGCTTCTGTTAAAGAATTTTATGGATTTATAAATCGCATTATTTAAACACAAATTTTATCATTATTTGGCTTATCAAAAGTAAAAAAAAATGTTAAACTTGATATTTGACAAACTGATAAAATATTATCAGTTATTACGGTTACCATGTAAAGGTTATTTCATTTTGATGGTATATGATCTAAGCATATATAATGTACTGAAAAAATGTAAGTAAGTTGTAAAACGTTGACACGCATTTTTATAGCAGAGAGCAATTTGTTAATAAATAGTTATTTATGCAACAAGTACAAAAAGTAAGTGTTTATTGCACGCGACGTGAAATTGTCAACACATTTTTTGTATGAGTTGCATACAATATTTTTTTGTACGTTCATGAGAAAACCAAATAATGTTTTAGTTAAATGCCACTTTAGTGTGGGGAAATATGACATCGATTTGAACGTTTATGTTTGTCATGATGACAAAACGCTGTAGCAGAATGACAGACGAATGCAATAAAAATTCCACTTTTCCACTAAATATAGTTCAATAAAGTTTTGTTATTTGCATGAACGTAGAAAAAATAAATAATACCTAAGTTTATAAATCGTAAATAGTAGTATTGAAAATATCAACATTTAAATCTGCATTGTAACTACTATAATTGATAGTTATTCTATACAATGGATTATTTGAACCGAGATTGGTATGTTGGATTGATATATTAAAATATAAAAATAAATTACCCGTTCTAGTATTTCTCGAAGGTACATGAAAATTTAACAAATATGCAAAGTTGAGCTATAAATGTATGCATAATATAAAGATTTAAGAGACTTTTCATTTCTAAAATCCCTGCAAGTCCTAGATATAAAACCCAACATTCCATTACATGTCCTACAAACATAATCAATATGATGACCAAAACTCAACCTACTGTCGAAGATAACGCCTAAATCTTTTATTTCCGAAAATTATGTAATGTAAGGACTAATATTTTTGGTAAAGGCGATTGAATGACATTTAAAAACATTTTAAATTTACTCAATACTGTTCAAAGCGGTTGATGTCCTGCTGAATACCCTCGCAGGCACTTAGAGATAAAACCGTGCGAAAAATGTTCAGATCGTCTGCATAAAGGAGAAAGTTAGATTATTTGATACAATCAGCTACATCGTTTATATAAATCAGAAATAAGAAGGGTCCAAGATAGGATCCCTGAGGAACACCAGATGTAATGTGGACTGAATTAGAAAAATGACCATTTATTGTTACCATCTGAGATCTATTATATATATATAAGATGCAAACCAACGTAAAAGTTCACCGTGCACACCAATTCCAGCCAACTTAATAATGAATATATCAGAGAGACCCAAACAGAGTGTCGTAAATTATAGACTCCAATACCTTACTGAATATAGACAATTTACTAATACCTCTGTAATTCTTCACACAATTTCTATCTCCAGTATTCTTGTATATTGGAATAAGAAAAGCTTTTTTCCATAAAGATGGAAATTCACCTAATGTGAGAGACATATTAAACAAAATAGTCAAAGGGTATGCCATCTGGATCGGCACCTATGTTTAGATTTAACTTATGAAGTTTATTATATACACCCTGTTCACTAAAATGAATTGTATTGATACTGATACTGCTAATATTTTGAAAAGCTGATAAGATTAGTAAACATTTCTAAAGTAGGTCGAAAAAAGGTCACAAACATTGGGCCCCATCGCGGTACAGTCACTATACGTACGGCAATCAATATGCCCCCACCATCACATTTTAAACTGCTGGAAGAATCACGTCGAAACACATGATAATTATTATAAAAAATTTCACTGCTTAAAATATCATTATTTAACGAGGTTTCTGTTATTTAAAAAATGTCAGCTTCACAGCTCATTGCATTCAACCATCCAGTTTTAGTTCGAATACCACTACTGTTTTGGTAGAATTATCATCTTTGCGAATACAGACGTTGCCATTTTTAGTCCAGATCCAGACATATTTGTAATGTTTATATTTAGCTGCATCTCTTGCATGTTTGAACAACAGCTTATTAATTGCAATGAGGTGTTCATTTACAAATAAATTGTGGGATATATCATCAATTCTTAAGCCAGGAAAGGTAGCACCTCTACGCTTCTCTTTGTGTAATGCCAATATTTTACCTCTAATCAGTTTAGATTGAAAGCCAACAACAATATTTCTGGAAGAATGAGATTGTTTATTAAAACTCTGTACTCTGTGAGCAAATTCGCTCACTTCACCGCAGTCGATTCCCAAAAAAGCAGCTATTTTAGAAACAATGGATAGAATATTCTTGTTAGCTTTTCCGGTACACCCTGTAATTCTATATTTTTTTAAGCGGGAAAATTTCCTTCTTAAGAATCTCATTATCTCGTAGGATCTCTATTTGTTTCATGCCATCATTAATTTTAGCAAGTGATACTTCAAAGTCTGACAAAGTCACAGAATGAACCAGACATAGACCGGTTTCGGGCTTGTTAGCCCTCATCAGTATGCCATAGGTGAGATGACCGACAATTGAACTGGCGGTTCTTTCATATGTATGTTCACATATAAACTGAACTATACCTCACCTGCACTCAGTACTAACTCGTTACTTTTTAAAAACATGTTAAAATGTAGGTACTATTAATTATATTTATCCACAACTGCTGTATAAGAGCCACTTGAATTTTTATACATTTTAATGCCAGGACGTGAAATTTCTGCGTTTATCCGAGCAAGAATGACTGCTTTACATGATGCAGGACATTCTAATCATCATTATAGAACATGATGAGCATTCCTAGATCATCTGTTGTAGAATAGTACACAGATATGAAGAGCATAGGGGTTCGCTTTTACGCCAGTGAAGGTGGGTCTTATTTACTGACGAAACCAGACTGGATGGTTACTAATGACAATCGACAAAGAGTCTGCAGAGAACCAGATCGTCAACAGCGACTTTATTTTCCCCGTGAAGTTGCTCCGTATGAAGGGGGTACCGTAATGTTTTAGGGTGGAATTATGTTCAAGCTCCGCACCCCATTAATTCGCATACCACAGAATATGACCTGTCAAATTTACATCGAACAAGTTATTACGTTCATTATCTACCTCCTACGTAATGAATTAGGTGAAAATCTTGTGTTTATGGACGACAACGCTCGACCACATTCCGCAAGAAGGGTTCAACAGACACTCGAAGCAGAACATATCAATAGATTAGATCGGCTAGCCAACTCTCCTGACATGAATCCTATCGTGAAATATGTGGGATTTTGTTGCTAGAGCCATTCATAACCATATTCCTCCACCTCAGACTGCAGATGAGTTAGTCGTGGCGGCAGAAGTGGAATGGAACAATATTCCGCAAGAGATCGTTAACCGCTTGATTATCTCAATGCAGACGTGTCAATATGCTATTGGAACGTGGTGTAGGTCATACCGACTATTAGTCAAGTAGAGAACTTACTTTTTTTTGATTTAATAAATTTTCTCAAAATGTCACACATTTGCTGGTTCTACTGATATCTTTAACAAGAATGAGGGGGAGTCCAAGACTTTTGACGTTGTGTGTAGTATGTTGCCCGCAGCGTTACTATTCAAATTGACTCTATTTAGAGCAGAAACAGAACTTTTGACATCATATCCTGCTGAGTGTTTTATTATATTTTATTATGTTATAGTACCTATACAGTATGCGCCAAAAGTATGGAATAAATTCAATAAAAACGAAACAATTATTTTTTGAGAAAAATCCTCGAACAGGTCGATTTTTAATTTAAAAAAAACATATTTTAACGTAAAATGCGATTTTCAAATGTCATTTGTTTTCGAGTAATGACGTCATCGATTTTTTTTTAAATCGCAACACCATATTTTTTTCCTTGATTCTGAAAGATCGTCTAATTCTCTATCAGACAGTACTAAAATTTTGCTCTCTTACATAGGAAAGTTTTCGAGTAAATGACGATTGAATGTTAGAAAACGTAAATCAATTAAAATAAAGCAAAAACGTTATCAAGTTTAGTTTTTCGAATTCCATAGTTCTTTTATGGATCACGTAGGTGAAAATCTTTGCAAAGTGTCATTGTCACACCGACTTTCTAATAAGTATTGTAAGCGACATAGAAATTATTATTCAATTTAAAGTATTACGGCACATTTAACTGTTACTCAAAGAATTGAAATTTTAATTCTTATCGGATGCGGGAATATGACTAGAACTCAGCAGGAAGTTTGCGATTTATTTAATGAAAAATATCCAGATCGCCCTATCAGCCAATCAACAGACAGTAAGGTAGAGTCTAAATTTAGAGAAACTGGCAATGTTGTAAATATTCCAAAACCTGGACCTCCAAGCATTAATGAAAATCAGAAACAGAACATTTTGATAAGTATGGTGGATAATCCTCATAATTCTTCACGATTGGTTGCATTAAACAATGACACTAGTCAGAGCACAGTGCTACGTATCTTGAGGAAGGAAAAATATCATCCCTACAAAATTCAACTTGTGCAGGAACTCAATGAAGATGATCCCGATCGCCGCTTACACTTTTGCGAAATTCTAATGGATTTATGTCAAGGAAATAGAAATTTACACCGGCAAATACTTTTTCAGATGAGGCCACATTTTGTCTGAATGGTACAGTAAACCGTCAAACTTGCAGATATTGGAGTCGGAAAATCCTCATTGGATGGCAGAGGCACATACCCAACACCCTCAGAAATTAAATGTGTGGGCTGGAATAGTTAACGACAGAATAGTAGCGCCTTTCTTCTTTGAAGGAACCCTTACAGGACAAAGATATTTAGAGTTTCTAGAAAATGACCTTGTTCCAGCCCTTGCAGTAATTTTTCCTAACGATAATAACCCTGACATTCCTGACGATACCATATGGTTTCAGCAAGACGGTGCACCTCCGCACTATGCGCGCCCTGTACGAGATTTTTTGGACAACTGTTTTCCTGGGAGGTGGATCGGTAGACGCGGACCGATAGAATGGCCTGCAAGATCGCCAGATCTTACACCTCTTGACAATTTTTTAATGGGGATACTTGAAGTCAAAAGTGTACATTAATAAACCACGTAATTTAGAAGAACTTCAAAATCGCATTCGGGACGAAATACGCAGAGTTACCCCAGAAATCATTCATAATGTGCAAGAAGAATTTCTTCCCAGACTTGCGTATTGTCAAGAAGTTGGTGGATGGCAATTCGAACATTTAATTTAAGTATAAAATTTAATCATTTGTATTTTATTTTACATACCTCAGAATTGTTACTTTTTTATGGATAAAATTTAGGTTTTCTAACATTCAATCGTCATTTACTCGAATACTTTCCTATGTAAGAGGGCAAAATTTTAGTACTGTCTGATAGAGAATTAAACGATCTTTCAGAATCAAGGAAAAAAATATGTGTTGCCATTTAAAAAAAAATCGATGACGTCATTACTCGAAAACAAATGACATTTGAAAATCGCATTTTACGCTGAAATATGTATTTTTTAAATTAAAAATCGACCTGTTCGAGGATTTTTCCCAAAAAATATTTGTTTCGTTTTTATTGAATTTATTCCATACTTTTGGCGCATACTGTATATACCATTTTGTTGTTGTTGTTGTTTTGTTGTTTTTGAAGATATGATGCTTAAGAATTATATGGACCTTATATATCCTTTTAAAATGCATATTTTGTTGTTTCGGATTTAATATTTTTCAGCATTTCCTCCTCCTTGAAAAATTTTGTAACGACGCCCATGATCACTAGCGGAGTAATGTGACATTAGCCCACTAGTGAAATATTTAAAAAGAGAGGTCACTGCTTAATGTATATTTATTTTAAGAACCAACGGGTTTATCAACTTGACAATTAACAGATAATTTAACTTAAATTAAATTGAATTACCTACTTGTTATAAATATTAACAACACAACTTTGGCAATTCCTAATATTAATACCAGATGATTGCAGCTGGTCCATATTTGTATTAACAATGTTTAAATTTTCTGTATAAGCACTTGAAGTACAATGACGACAATATCTCCGCCAATAATTGATAAAATTGTATAGCTTGCCGTTTGACATTCATATCGAATGTAAAAACCAGAAAATTGTTTTTATTAATCATTCATATTGTAAACAATAAAATAATTATTATCTCATCTAAAACCCATTGCGTGACCTCTGAGGGTTATATATCTTGAGGCAGTGCGTGTTGTTTCTTGGTACAGTTAATTAGAATATAGTATATATGGACCAAACTATTTTGCTTCAGTAGAGTTCCGGTATTAAATCCTATTTTGTCCGTGTTCTAGTCTATGTACTACTGGAAGTATTGGTGTAAGTTTTCTAGATAAAATACAGAATGTGTTCTATAATGGTACATTTTAGTGGCATGCAAAAGTATACCTTTTTATAGCTAATCGAAGATTGTTTCAAAAGAAGTAATCATTTTCCAGAAAACTCTATCCTTGAAAAAAACTGAAAGGACTCGGCACGCTCTGTACATTTATTTATTTTATATACCAGTGATTTAGATAATAATAATATCTCTACCCCTCATTCTAATCACGAGGATTAGCCCAGAAGTCGAAGACTTGTGCGGGAGAGGGGGCGGCATATTATTATTAAGCAGGCCGCATTTGATACTATAATTAAGGATACGATCAATCCTCATTGATTTTGGATGATTCAGACAAACAGAGTTTAAATGCAATCTATAAATAGATGGTATGATTTACATTTTAATACTGGGAAAACTAATGTTATGAGATTTCATAATAGACAAAAACACTGTTCGTTACTGAATATTAGATTAAATGGATGTGCACCATTGGTATTCAAAGAAAATATTAGGTTTTTGGGCGTCACAATGGATGAGTGTCTTAATTGGAATACATTGTGATCAATTAATTTCCAAGTTAAACTCAGTTTATTACATTCTGAGAAATCTCAAAACTATTCTGTCAGACGTACAGCTTATTATAGCCCATCATGCACAAGTATCTCCTAGGATAAAATATGGGGTGTGCTTTTGGGGGTGCTCCACTCGAGCAATAAATGTATTTAAAGCTCAAAAACGGATTGTACTATGCATTACTGCTGTGTCGGGTAGATTTTCTTCTTGAAACCTATTTCGAAAATATGGCACATTTTAATATATGAAATGTGTGTTTACATTTTTAAAAATAGGATTAATTTAATTTTAACTAAAAACAAGCATGATATAGGTACTAGACAAAGGAATAATTTTTATATTCCATTTTATAAATATAAAGTGACACATGATTCTGTTTCGTATTTGGGACTGCAAATACTTAATAGGCTGACAAATGAAATAAAAACGCCATTAAATTTGAATATATTGAACAATAAATTAAATGTTTTTTTATTAGAAAATAGTTTTTACTCCTCGTGGGAGTTTTATGGATGGGTTATGTGCGATTATTACCGCCAGATAAAAAAATCTCTACACCTCATTCTAATTAGCCCAGAAGTCGAAGACTTGTGCGGGACGGGGGGCGGCATATTATTATCAAGCAGGCAGCATTTGCCTCCAGGAACGATTCACTTGGAAAACTAAGAAAGCAAAATCGCCCTAAGGTAAGTGGATACTGAACACCATGTATAAAAAAGTAAATAAAGTAGTAAGTACAAGAGTAGCAGACGAACGCATTTAAAATAAAAACAAAATAGCTTTAAAGCTTGGGAAAGTCCTTAAAAACTATTAAACGAATTCATTTGCTTTACAAAGTAGAACAATTCCAAATAACCCTGAACTTTGCTGATTTGCCAATAAATAATAATTATTAAGCGCCTAAGAAACATTAATCATTACATTCGTATTTGGTACATTAGTAGAGATTTGGCCTCGATTTAAAAAGTCGCAAACTACCGCCGATAGCGTGGATTGAAAGCAAATTTGCTGGATTCTAACTCCAGGCAATGCAAACTTACAGACAGGTCCTTGATCTCCGTCCAAGTGTCCTCGTCCACCAGCTCCTGTATGTCCACTGTCCTGTTCTGGGGCTTGGCGCAGGGGAAGGCACAGTGAGACACCCGATGCAAGTGTTTCTTCCACTCTTTCCTCATCTCGTCCTCCTCGCAGGAAATAAAACAGAAGGCGAAAGTGAACGCGAACGAGAGAACGGTGTAAAGATACATGCCTCCGCTCTGCTTGGACGTGACTAGAGTTGGAGTAGGAGCATACGAGTAACTATTTAGTCTTATGAGTAGGAGTACCACCTTCCAAGATTGAGATCGTCTGTGGTTCACTCGGAAGCGCAACTGCCGATTCGGAATAGCACTGGCGGTGGTACCGACCGATTTTATAAGTAACGTAATCAGTCTGGTGACTAACGGAGAATCCTGCCGGCACGAGAGTTGTATTGCGAGACGGATGTCTATGGGAAAATTGTTGAGAGACACTCCGCATCGAACTACGTAAATACAGTATGAAAACTAACTTGACTACGTGACTTTAATATTAGTCTAAGTAACGAAGGGGTTGTAGCCAGGGGCGGATGGGCCAACGGGGATTTTGGGAATTTTCCCGGGCCGCTGCAGCCCGCGACCATTTTTTTTTTAGTTTGATACGGCATTAACATAGTTGAAACAAGAAAATGCAGCGCGTGGCATGTGCTTGTTTTATTGTGCAGGTGCTGAAGCTATTTTGAATATTACTAGGTAACCATTTTTTTATATAAGCACGAACGAGGACTAAAATAAACTAGTATTACCGTAACAGTCGAATCTTGGATGTCGAGCCGGTTGGTCAGGGTCGTCTGTGATGTGTGATAAAGTTATTTTGTTTGATTATATTACATATTTCATTTGATTTTGACTTAGTTTATAAGTTTTAATATTTAATTCAGGGTGTAACAGATGCTGATGGCCAAACTTCAGGGGGTTATTATACAAGTAATTTTCAACAAAAAAGTATTATAAGATTTTGTTGGAATGTTGATAGTTGCTCTTTTATTAACATTTTTTGATTTCAAAAGATTTGGTGTTTTTGTTTTCATAAAAACAGAAATATCTCTGTTATTACAGCCACATCAAATTTAGACATACCATCGGAAAGAGCGTTAAATTTACTACAAGACGAGCATATATGAGTGTTTGAAAAATCTTCTATACCAGGTGCTGTAAATGTAATAATTGTGAAATGAGCAAAATTAGTGGTATCTTCTTATTGGTGGTAACGCCAAAAATTTGTCAATGAAGACATGTTTTCACTTCAGCAAAAACTACTGTATTTAGTAAGCTTTTCAATGATATAGCAACTTTGGTTTGCTATTTTTTTGGCAACAATACCAAAGGCAACGGTAATAAAACACAAACTTTAGTACTTTATTTTAAGTTTGTTCATATTACTCCATGCGTGTAGTTTTTGGTGGGAATTTCTTCAAAAAGCTGTTTTTAACTCTCCCTCTTTCTCCTATAATCCGAAATATTGTTACAAATGTGTTTTTGTTTAGAATGCATCTTTCATGATAGATAAATGCCAAGGCGGCTGTGAAAAACAATATTGACTGTCAAAGTCATAAAATTACTTGTTCTTGTTGATTACTTAAGTATCTAAATTTAAGATTCCACGTTTTTTCACAAATAACGAGTATCGAGATATTTTATTTGTGTATGGTGTTTGCAATGGAAATTCTATCTTGAAAGACGCATTCCAAACAGAAAAACTTTTGTAACTACATTTCGGGTTTTGGGAGAAACTGGGAGTGTTCCAGGACATCATCGTCTAAATGCCGATCAAGTAAATCATCAAGACCAAATTATAACAGCGCTTTTTGAAGAAATTCCCACATTAAGTACGCGCAGGTCAGTAATACAACTTGGGATAATTTCGCCTCTGTTCAAAGTTTAATGGATCGTATTCGCAGAACGTATTCAGTTTTGTTAGTGCTATAATTCAGCAAACTAACAGAGATCCGTGTTTTAGTGATTCTGGACCTTTTAGGGAACCCATGAATTAGCGGTAGCCGGCAATATGACACTGGCACCGTCTATATTTTTTCTAGGATTGTGCTTCTCACCCAGTAAACAGCACGGAGTAGGGATAAGAACGAAGCCGGCTACCAAAATATTCACTAGAAATAATTCATATGGCAAAACAACGTTTGCCGGGTCACCTAGTAAAACGCAAAATTTAAAGATGCTGGAAATCCTCTGTACGCTGTAATAAAACGGGTATAAGAAGGTGTATTACCCTAAACTAGTACCTAATAACAGTGTGTTGTTAACATTACTTTGGTAACATTCATGTCAACAAAAAATATTATTTTGACAGTTATCAAGAGTGTTAAAAGTGCATTTTTAAGGCACGCATGTGCTCATTTTGCAATTTACATCAGTGCCTTAAAACACTTTTAACACAAAACAGCGTTAATTTTTTTTTTTTTGTTTTGGGACAATTACAAATTGTATAACAATAGTCAGTGGTGCGTATTGAAAATACATAAAGTAAAAACACATACAATTTAACCTAAGAAGCAAAAAACTCCCTTAAGGAATAAAAACATCTGGACACTAGAATAGCTTCAGTTTTGCTTTAAATTGATAAAAAGATATATTATCTTAATTCGGAAGGTAATTTATTAAATAATTTAGGTCCCAAATAATTAGGTGACTTGTTAGTAACTGACAATTTAGAAAAAGTACTCGAATATTATTCTTATTCCTAGTATTTACAGAATGTATGTCCCTGCTCAAATAAAATTTTTGCTTATTTTTAAAAACATAAACACACATATCAAATATAAATAACGAACACAGAGTTGAATTTTTGTATTGCTTAAAAATATCTCTACATGTATGTTCACTGGGTACCCCAGCAATGGTACGCAAGATACGCTTCTGTGAAATAAAAACAGAATGTGACAGGGTGGAATCACCCCAGAAACAGACACCATAACGAAGACGCGATTCTACTTGTGCATAATACAAATTAATTAGTTGTTTTTTTACCAAAATTGTTTTCATATTTTTAAATAAAAAATTTACGGAACTCAAGATGGAAACAAGGTGATTGCAATGCACTTTCCAGTTGAGAGTTTCGTCAAAGTAAATTCCTAGGAATTTAACACTGCCTGAAACACCACTCTCAATGACACAGTCATTAATTTTTATTGATAGGTCATCACATTTTTTCTGTCTATTATGAAATCTTATAACCTGCGTTGTATTTGCATTTAAATACAAATAATTCTGATTGAACCATGTACATATGTTTTTAATAGTATGATCAATATGGATAATAAGATCATTATACAAGTTACTTGAAATGATCAAAGACAAATCATCAGCATACATAGTGAAAGCTTTATTACCAATTACATCCTCTATTGAATTGACATAGAAAATAAAAAGCACAGGTCCCAGAATAGAGCCCTGTGGTACCCCCATTTCGACCAAACTAAAGTTAGAATTGACCACATTAAAAGCATCGAATTCAACATTGTTGTATAGAGACATATTGTCTTCAGAATTTCAAAAAACATTGTAACCATTCCAACGCAACACCTCTTATGCCGTAATCATACAGTTTGGAAAGTAAATTATCGTGATTGACGCAGTCAAACGCCCTGCTCAGATCACAAAAAATCCCAACAGGGCATTCGCCTGCGTCAATACATCTAATGATCTCTTCATAAAAAGAGTGTGTAGCAGTTATAGTCGATAGTCCTGAACGAAACCCATGTTGATTATTAGATAGAATTTTGGTTTTATTTAAGAAATTCGTCAATTGTTCTAAGTAAGCATATTCAAAAATCTTTGAAAAGCTGAGAGGAAGAGTAACTGGTCTGTAGTTTTCTAATGAAAAACGGTCATTTTTTTTAAAGACAGGTAATACTTTTCCAACCTTTAAAGTGTGAGGAAAAACACCATTTTGAAAGGATAGATTTACTAAATACGTTAGAGGCTGCATTATTAATTTTAAAACACGTTTTAATAAAAACATAGGAACATCGTCTGATCCTGCCGATTTCTTATTTTTAATTTATTTCTCAATAAATTTAATAGTTCACCTTCAGAGAAAGGGTTTAAAAATAAAGTATGATTCACTATGTTATTAACACAAACTCCATTACAAACGTTAACAGCAGATATTTTCTCAACAATATTTTTTTGTGTATCAATGAAAAAATTATTAAAGGCTGAAGCAACCTCAACAGGGTCCTCTATTATTACTTCATTATTTTTTATCGATATATTACTCCTATCTCTCCTCTTATTAGAAATTTCATTCACTATATTCCAAGCTGCTTTTGGCTGGATCATCAGAATTATTAATTTTATTTTGGTAATATTTTTTTTGTTTCTCTAATTGTAGATATATGCTTATTTTTAGCTGCTTTATAAAACGGAGCTAAGTCAGCGTAATTTTTTTTAAATGAAAAAGTATTTTAAGAATTAACCCGAGTTTTAAATAGCATCGTAGGCACTATATCAAAATTTCGAAATGGGCACTTGCCAATGATGTATTAGTAACCATGGTGGCAATCATCATCTACCAAAAGTTTGAAAGCTTTGGATTTGTCACTTTTAAACGCTGTGCCTTTTTGCAATTAAAAAGTATAAAAAAAATATGGAAAAGGACAATCCATTGAAAGAAATCGATGACCACTTTTGACTTATTACCAAGAAAATCCCGGATTCAATATGAAATTGCATACAGTAAGTTTGTGAGGTGGTGTGAGTGAAGAAAAAGGCGTTCCTGGAAAATATACTGAAAACGTATTCTTGGCCTATCTTGAGGAGAAATCTAAGGTTTGAAAATCTCTATGGTCTAATTATTATATGATTAAAGCTGTTACAAATAATTAGCGACGTAGATATCAGCAAGCATTTTAAGGTCATTGCGGTTCTGAAGCATCAAAGAGAAGGTTATCAACCCAAAAAATCAAAGATCTTGACCAGAGACCAAATTGAACAGTTTTTGAAGTGCGCACCGGATGACGAGTATCTTATGATGAAAGTAGCTACTATTTTGGGAATATTTGGTGCCTGCCGTAGAGAGGAGCTTTGCCAGTTGACTCTCGACAACTTGGAAATTGTGGGCACTTCCAGTTCAATATTGGTTAAGATATTAAATACCAAAACCAAAGTTCCACGAAATTTCACTATCGTTGAACAATTTTAGGTATTTGGATTTTTACCGGAAATACATGGCCCTGCGTCCAGCCAATGTGGGACATCGGAGGCTTTTCCTAAAGTATGTGAAAGGCAGGTGTACGAAAAACCCTGTGGGAATAAATACGTTTGGAAAATTTGCTGCTGTTTGCAGTGGTGGCTTGTGGTAGTTGCAAGGGGTGAGGCCCAAATAATATCTAACTAGGAATAAATTTACACGTCTTCCCTGAGGTAATATTCCTTGACGCGTTGAGCATTTTTTATTATGGAGGTCTTCGCCAATAGCCCTACTATAACCATAAATTAAAAAGCTAAATAACATCAGAACCCCGATTTTTATTTACAATATAAATAATAGAAAAAAATATATGTTTCAGCATCTAATAATTTAAAAAATTGTTCCTAGGTGTTTAAAACACTAAATAATATGAAAAAAATATAAAAACCAATTTTCAACTACTTATCTATTTACATACAAAACAAAGCCATTTTTACCAAAAATGTTTTAATACTTTCACTTCTTATAAAACAAGTCTATTCGTCACTACCCAACGGCGCGAATCCGTGCGCGCTCGTACCACTCCCTACGTCACACGATCGATGACTAATAGCTTGGCCACGCCTTCACGGCTACTCAACCGTGACGGGTCGTGCGTCATTGCTGATATCGATCGTGGCCCGTCCACTGGCTGTTTACGCAGGTGCAGAAGCGCGCGCAGCTACACCGACACTACGAGACCGCTAACGAGGTCCCTATCGGCCTCAGTCGCGGCGAAGCTTTTGCAGAGTGACCACTGAAGATGCCGACAGTGAAGAGCGGCGAAACGTTTGGAAGCATGGGATGCGACCAGTTACAGCGGCGGCTACGGAACGCCTCGGAGGACCACCAGTATCCGATAAGCGGTTCCGACCGTAGCAGTCGTAATACCAACAGTAGGAACCGAAATCAATATATGGACAGGCCCAGAGACACCGATAGCAGGTCTGTCCCCACAGAGCCTAGCCCGAGAACAACCAGGGCACCAGTTACCGAGGTCACGGCATAACAACCCGGAAAATCACCATGTATTAAAGTCTATTCGTCGCTTTTAAATTCGCAAATTTATTTATAATGTCTTCATAAAATTGGAAATCGGCGCTAAGACTTTGCAACAGTTCTTTTTCTATAGCCATCATCGATAAGTTGTTTAAGCGCTCTTGTGTCATCGTATTTCTTAAGTAAGTCTTAATGCGCTTAAGGCACGAAAAGTTTCATTCTACTGAAACACTTATTGCAGGAATTGTTAAAACTAAGCAAAATAATTTGTATGTTTGTATAATATTCCTACCGTTTTCTGAACTTCTAAATTATAAAATTGTTCGTCTCTGTACAAAACATAAAGTTCGTTTTTCAACTTATCTATGTCAAATATGTTTGGATACATTTGTAGTAAACAATCAAACGATATTTCTAGAAATTTGTTTGCATATTCGGGATATTTTAAAGCGTTGGCCGACTATTCAAAATTTGTCGTTTCTCTACTTCATGACGTATTGAAAAAGGCGTTTCAAATAAAGATTAAAACAATATCGTGAGAGGGATTCATTATTATAAATAACTATCGACGAGCCTATCGATATCTAATATCTATTTAAATTAGGTTCCTATTCTATGTTAAATTTAGTCTTACCTTCTAAGGAAGTTGTTTTTTATTTCTTTAAATTAATCCTACCTTCCTTGTTCTTAAAACTTTACCACCGCACTTTCCAACTAATCTTTGAAGTCACATTCAACTAATCAACCACTAACAATACCCACTGGAAATTCAAAACACATAAATAAAAGTATTAACACTTGAATAATCGATTAATCGCGTCACACACGTAAATAATCTACAGTTCACAAGTTACCTACGGTCACTAGCCACTATCACATCGTCCATTTTCCGCTGAACTAAAAACTTGAGGCTCCAGAACTCTGGCCTCAGTCTCGAGCGGACATGGACCGAAAAACATCGATTTTAACCGTCTTGCGTGGTGGGGGAAACCATAACGTGTAGACATGTGAGACGCAATTTGAGGCTTGCAAAATTCGGCCTCACTGTGGTGGGATTGGTGGGTGACCCGGACTCCCCACGCTGGTAGAAACAGAAACGGCGGGATATTGAAATGTAAACCAGAGGTACATTATAACATACGAGGGCTAAGATTGAGGCAATTATTTTATTTCGTTATATTGATTTTGATAAATGTAGTAGGCAATGGGATTGGAAATTAAGGGTTTTAAAATATACAGTGAAAGCTAAATTTTACAGTGCTTCATACGACGAGCCGCCACTGTGCTATTGCTATATTTCTGCAACTTCCAAATTTTAATCTCTATACTGAACATTGTTTTCGGTGTTCGTCGGCAAGCTTATTTGAGGAGAAGGATTTATTTTTTCAAATTGTGTTAATTGTAATATAAGTATTCATGATAATAAAGAAAATACAAAATGTATTGCAAATTTACTGTCACAATTTGACATTGACTTTAAGACACTAGTGCTTTAAAGTGATTAAGTAATATTTTTAATGCTACAAGGGAGTGTTAAAAATTGCAATTTAATATGTTTGTAGAAAACTGTCTTATAAGTTTAATATTTGGCTAAAATTTAGTTAAAAATGAAATCCATTGAATGAGCAGCAATTATTGCGTGCAGAAGTTTGTTACCGGACAAATCTAAAGACCGTTATAATCAAGCCTACGAAAATTTCATCAAATGGTGTACAACGACAGATCTGTCCACAATAACGAAAGATGTATTATTGGTATTTTTCTTAAAAAAATCAAAGACATTGTCCCCTGCTACATTATGGTCAGAATATTCAATAGGCTTGTTTTTGCAGCACTTGAAAACGGTTTGGAAATTGTCAGAAATATTCGACCAGTTAAGTTGAGAACGCGTTACCATTGAATTTGACGCAATAAATAGTTGGACGGACATTTCTCATAGTTTCCAAACAGTTCTCAACTGCTGCTAAAACAAACCTAATGATGAATAATTTGACTATTTCATTAAATAAGAACCAGGATGTTTGAAAATTTGGCCGCTTGAAGGCATTCATAAAAAGGAAAAATGATGGATATCAACCTTGAAAATCTCAGGTGTTTGCAAAGAATGATATATCAAAGTTTTTGTTAGAAGCTCCTGATGAAATATATTGTCACGGATTTCCCAATCCGTCTTTTCTTTCTCTTCCAGAAAAACAATCCGTTAATTAATTACTTCTTTATTAACTACTGAACACTACTAATTACAGGTCAACTAAACACTTATTTAATTAATCGCTATCTAAATCACTTTGATATCTCCAACTAAACACTTTAATTCAGACTGTAACACAAGACTTATACAAGACTAACTAACTCGGCCGTTTATTCTTCTTTTATAGACCCAACGAATATTCCAGATATATTCCAGTATCTCTAGATCCCTTTTCTCGTACGACTGGAACGCTTCTCGTCGATTCCCGATTATTCCAGGCCGATCTCGATCACGGCATGTTGTTTGTTTACCAGAATGGCGTAGGGGCGATCGGGGCAATCTTAGGCAATTCGCGGTGCCACAGTCGTCGGTTTGGGAGTGAGTGGGGCAAATTCCGTGACACTGCCCCCTCCTTAGGACCGATCGTCCCGATCGGATACACCTCTATACGGGGACAGACGCTCCAGATGGACGACCTTCATCTTACTCCTGGGAGTCCTCTGTATCCGGTAGACGACATCATTGATTCTTTTAATGACTGTGTAGGGGCCCTCCCAACGGTTCTGTAGTTTAGGCGATCTTCCTTTCTTCCGCGTGGGGTTGTACAGCCACACCAGGTCACCTTGTTGGAATCCGACTGTATTGGCCCGGACGTCGTATCGAGTCTTCATGCGATCGCTCTCTAATCGCATTCGAGATCTGACTTGATCGTGTACGGCTGCTAGTCTTCGTTCTAGCTCATGGGTGTAAGTGTCTGGCTCTGTGGGCTGTTCCGCAGGACGACCAAATACCAAATCTGCTGGAAGGCGAAGCTCTCTTCCAAAGATGATCCTTGCGGAGTCTTCCCAGTCGTTTCATGGACAGCTGAGCGGTAAGCTAACAGGAAGAGTGGAATGAGCTTGTCCCAGTCTGTCTGGTTCTCGTTCACAAACATCCTCAGATTGGTTTCTAGTGTGGCGTTGAAGCGTTCCACCATACCATCTGACTGGGGATGCAGTGGGGTGGTCCTGGTTTTCCGGATTCCCATAAGCTCGCAGACCTTTCGGAACACACCTGATTCGAAATTTCTGCCCTGATCTGAATGTAGTTCCATGGGCACACCAAATCTGCAGAACAGGTTGTTGACTAGGGCTTCTGCTACGGTCGTGGTCTCTTGATTGGGAAGAGGGTATACTTCCGGCCATTTACTAAAGTAGTCCATGGCGACTAACAGATATCGGTTTCCACTTTGGGTTTTCGGAAAGGGGCCAGCGATATCAATCGCAATCCTCTCAAACGGTGCTCCTACGATGTACTGGCGCATTTTGCCTCTGGAACGGGTCTTCGGTCCCTTGCTGGCTGCACATACGTCACATTTTCGGCACCAATCTTCTACATCCGTCCTACAGCTCAACCAGTAGAAACGCTCCCTAATCTTCTGTAGAGTCCTATTGATACCGAAATGTCCACACCCAGTACCTCCATGTACTTCCTGCAGCACTTCCTTGACCCGTGTCCTCGGGATTAGTACTTGTTTCTTGACCTCCGTTCCGTCATTGTTCTCCCATGCTCTTTTTAGGACACCGTCTTCCAACACCAAGGAATTCCATTGAGCCCAATAGCTCTTTAATGTTGGGCTTTTACTGCTGACTTCAGCCCATGAGGGTCGGTTGTTGGCTTCTTTCCAGTCTAGTAAGGGCTTGATGTCACAGTCAGCTTGCTGGTCTTCCCGAATCGCCGCTGAACTCCATCTGTCTTCAGGTTGGGCTGCTACCACCTTACAAGGAACTGATGAGGTGTCCTCTTTCTTTTCAAGACTACTACAGTGTTTGCAGTTGACAGGACAGGGTCTCCTAGAAAGGGCATCTGCATTTCCATGTTTCCTGCCGGCTCGATGTTCAACAACAAAGTGATATTCTTGCAGCCGTTCCAGCCACCTGGCCATCTGTCCTTCCGGGTTCTTAAACTGCAACAGCCATTTAAGGGAAGCGTGATCCGTTCTTAGAAGGAATTCTTGGCCATACAGGTATTTATGAAAGTGTTCTAGGCTCTTGACGATGGCAAGTAATTCTTTCCGAGTCACACAATAGTTCTTTTCGGCTTTTGACAGGACTTTACTGAAGTAGCCCACTACTCGCTCTTGGCCATCTTGTATTTGGGAAAGAACTCCGCCAATTCCAATGTTGCTTGCGTCCGTGTCCACTATAAATGGTTGTCCAGGTATTGGGTATGTCAAAATCGGGGTAGTGCAGAGGGCCTCTTTCAGCGTCTCAAAGGCTTGCTGGCATTTCGTCGTCCATTCGAACGGGATGTTGTCTTCTGTGAGTTTATGAAGAGGCTTGGCAATGTCCGAGAATCCTTGGACGAATCGTCGATAGTATGTGCATAGGCCAAGAAAACTTCGAACTTGATGTTTGTCTTTAGGAACCGGCCAGTTCTTTATGCACTCTGTCTTCTCCGGGTCTGTTTTCACACCGTGTGGAGTAATAATGTGGCCTAAGTATCTGACCTCCTTTTGGAACAGACTGCACTTCTTCGGGTTCAACTTCAGGTTTGCTGCTTTCAACTTCTTGAACACTTCGGACACGTTCTTCAGGTGCTCCTGGAAAGAGCGTCCCAGCACCACCACGTCGTCCAAGTAAATCAAGCAGGTCTCCCAATGCAGGCCATGAAGTACAGTTTCCATCAGTCGTTCAAAAGTGGCAGGGGCATTACATAGACCAAATGGCATTACATTGAACTGCCACAATCCATTTCCGGTAGTGAATGCTGTCTTTCCTTGTCTTCTGGGCTGACCTCGACTTGCCAATATCCACTCTTTAAATCCAAAGTGGAAAACCATTGCGCACCAGCCAAGGTGTCCAGAGTATCGTCAATCCTCGGTAATGGGTAACTGTCTTTCTTGGTGACGTCATTTAATTTTCTGTAGTCCACACAAAATCGGGTGGAGCCGTCTTTCTTCTTGACCAGACCTACAGGAGAAGCCCAAGGACTCTGAGATGGCTCTATGGTGCCTTGATTTTGCATCTCGATTAACATCTTGTTAACTTCTTCTCGCTTGGCTAGTGGAAGTCCTCGTGGTGGCTGCTTTATAGGAGATGATGAACCAGTATCGATTCGATGCTTCACAACATTGGTTCTCCCAAAGTCGCCTGGTTTAAGTGCAAACACATCTTCATTTTCACGTAGCAGCTCTTCCAGTTGTTCCACCTCCGACTCTTTTAATCTCTGCTTGGCCCTATCCACGATGTCCCTTAGACATTCCGGTAGGCTGGTCTTATTCGGTTTCTTCTCCATTTCGTTGTTTTCTTTGAGTGTTCTGACCATGGTAACAGGTTCACAGACTCCTACTTCAGTTCCCTTTGTAATTTTCTGTGGAAAGGTTTTCAGGTTAACTACCCGTACTATTGTCGTTTTCTCTGGTTTAATCAGTGTGCGGCCGGTGACTATAGATTTATTGAACAAATCCGGATTACTGGGTTCCACCACTCCTACACTGCAAGACATTTCCCCATCCATTACAGTGGCAACCAATGTTTCGGTCTGACCAGGTAGTACCACATCTTCTTTAACAACGAGTCTCCTTACAGCGTTATTCTCAGTGATGGTCGTTAGCACTACTTCCTCACCCATTATCCGTAGCGTACCAGCATTCAAATCTAAGTTCACCCCCTTTGCTCGTAGTAAGTCTAGTCCGAGTATGACATTGTCCGATATATCTGCTACCAGGGCTCTGTGTTTGAACTTGACGTCTCCTAATTCTACTTCAAGCTCGCATTCTCCTTGACTGGCAGTTGTTGTCCATTGGCTGTTGTAAGGACATAACGTTTGGCAGGGTTCTTAATACGCCAATCACCAATAATATCCGGCCGTACAATAGTTCTTGTCGCTCCAGTGTCGATTACCATAGGGAACATACGACCAAAAATAATGCCTTCTACTAGCAAGGAGTCAGAGTCCTGGAGACGTGATAACGTAACTTCTTCTCGTGGGGCATGGTACGAGGACGCAGCCGGCTTTTGCCCCGTCAAGCCGGCTGACCCTAGTTTTCCTGTGCAGGTGCCGCTTGGGAGTCGCGCTGTTGCTGATCTGCGACTGGGGCCCTACACTGTCTCTTTAGATGTCCTGTCTGTCCACAGTTCCAGCATTTAAGAAGGCGATCCTTCGACTATCAGATTGTTCTTTCTTTGGCCCAGTAGATGAACTGAATTTATCAATAATCTCCTTTAATGTCTTTATTAGGTCTCCATTCGCCATATTATCGCTGTTATCACTGATGGCCCGAACTTTAACATGTCTACCGGATGCCATCTTTGCTGCCTCGAATTCCAGTGCATGCGAAAGAGCGTCGTTCAATGTTCTGGGTCTGGCGAGTCGTAGTGCCTGCTGGGTTTCACAATCTCTTAGGCCGTCGATAAACACTTGGATGGAGAGCTGGTCTACAAATTCGGACGGGGCTGTTGGATATGCCAATCGAACCAGTCGAGCAACGTCTGTCTCAAAATGTTGTAAATTCTCTCCACTCTGCTGGTGACGATTTTTCAATTGTGCCTGGTACACTTGCTGCAGGTGCTTATCCCCATATCTCATTTCCATATGTTGTTTTAGAATGTCGTAGTTATTCTGTTGCCCAGCAGGAACTCCTTGTAAGACGTCAAGAGCTTTCCCTCGTAGAGCAACTATCAGAGCAGTAGCTTTCTCATAATCCGACCATTCATTTGCTGATGCTGCTGCTTCAAACTGACGCAGATATACATTCCAGGAAACCTTGCCGTCGAATTCAGGGGGTCTCGTCTTCTGAGTTCGGATAACAGGTCCTTCTGATTTGATTACACCCTCTTGTTACCTTGTCTAATTTATGTCGAAGCTCTTCGCAGGTTTCTCTAACCAAGTTTATTTCTTCGTCTATTTCCTTTTTGTGCTAACAGTTCTTCGTTCATTTCTTTTCTTTGTTCTAACAGTTTTTCCTCTACTTGTTTTTCCACTTTATATGACTGCTCCTCTAGTTTTTCTTCTAGTGTATTCTCTAATTTTTCTAATTTTGTCTGCATTTCTTTCGTCTGATCTCTCATTTCCTGTTGTATTGTCTGTATCTGATCTTTCATTTTACACCCTTGCTCTTCTAATTTCATTTGCATCGTCTCTCCCTGTTCTTCTAATTTATTTTCTAATTTTTCCTGCATCGTTTGGGACTGATCTTCGATTTTATGCCCTTGTTCTTCAAATTTCTCTTGCATCGTCTTCGTCTGGTCTTTCATTTCCTGTTGCATTGTCTGCATCATTTCTAACAGTTTCGCCAGTTGTGCATCCATATTGACTTGGCTTCTAGTTACAGGCATTCACTCTATTTGGAAAGTTCTAGAATGTCCAGGAATGTGTTTGTAAATGTCACAGTTGACTTCCTTACAATGCAACGACTGTAGTGATATGCCACACTTGGGTCTTTGTCTTACTTCGGTATAAAGTTCTAGAATGTTCGAGAATGTCCTTCGCAAATAGCACCGTTCACTTCCTTAAGTCACGACGAGTGCGGCGATATGTCACACTTGGGTCTTTGTCTCACTTCGGTAGAAAGTTCTAGAATGTTCGAGAATGTCTTTCGCAAATACCACCGTTCACTTCCTTGAGTCACGACGAGTGCAGTGATATGTCACACTTGGGTCTTTGTCTCACTCCCGTACAAAGTTCTAGAATGTTCGAGATTGTCCTTCGCGAATAACACCGTTCACTTCCTTAAGTCACGACGAGTGCGGTGATATATCACACTTGGGTATTTGCCTCACTCCCGTACAAAGTTCTAGAATGTTCGAGATTGTCCTTCGAGAATACCACCGTTCACTTCCTTGAGTCACGACGAGTGCGGTAATATATCACACTTGGGTCTTTGTCGCACTCCCGTACAAAGTTCTAGAATGTTCGAGATTGTCCTTCGCGAATACCACCGTTCACTTCCTTTCGACAAGACGAGTGCGGTGATATATCACACTTGGGTCTTTATTCCACCCACGCACAGGGTTCCAGAAAGTTCTTCCAACTTCCACTTAAACCCACTCACGCACAGGGTTCCAGAAAGCTCCTCAAACTTCCAGTTAAATCCCACTTTGTGGACAGGGTTCCAGAAAGCTCTTTAAAACTTCCAGTTAAATCCACTTCCGACACCAAATTGTCACGGATTTCCCAATCCGTCTTTTCTTTCTCTTCCAGAAAAACAATCCGTTAATTAATTACTTCTTTATTAACTACTGAACACTACTAATTACAGGTCAACTAAACACTTATTTAATTAATCGCTATCTAAATCACTTTGATATCTCCAACTAAACACTTTAATTCAGACTGTAACACAAGACTTATACAAGACTAACTAACTCGGCCGTTTATTCTTCTTTTATAGACCCAACGAATATTCCAGATATATTCCAGTATCTCTAGATCCCTTTTCTCGTACGACTGGAACGCTTCTCGTCGATTCCCGATTATTCCAGGCCGATCTCGATCACGGCATGTTGTTTGTTTACCAGAATGGCGTAGGGGCGATCGGGGCAATCTTAGGCAATTCGCGGTGCCACAGTCGTCGGTTTGGGAGTGAGTGGGGCAAATTCCGTGACAATATTTTATGAGAAAAGTGGTAGCGATTTTTGGAGTAGCTGGCTAACTGACGAGCTATAATCTAAAAGTGGACGTGGAATATAAAAATTGTCTTAAATTACATTTTACAACACATATTTTTATATAGCAAATTCAAGTGCGTTTTCCGCGATTGTTATTAATTATAATATAATTAATTTGTGGTTTTAAATAGTAAAATAGTTTGACATACATTTACAACAGCATTTTAATATGTTTACGTTCTAACTACCCCTAATACATTCCTGCACTGAAATAATCACCCCCCCCCCAAGGCACGCTACATCTCTTTTTCGGCCATTCATTGACTAGTCTATATGCTCTATTTCTGTAGGATCCAGTTTGTATAAAAGTTTCAGCCCTCCTGATGGATGGACTGTGAACTATTTTTTATATTTTAGCTCTTCATTTGAGGATATTTCATTTAATAGAATATAATATACATTATCAGTAAGATAATGTTGTGTACATCATATATGTGGGTACCAATGAGATTTTTATAGCAAACGTCAAAACGCTAGTTACAATTTACCTAAAACTACGCTCAAATATCCAGTATTATCCGTCTACCATTAAAAAATAAACAAATAAATTATAATTTAATTTTGCAAATCATTAAACATTTATTATATTGAAAAACATGATAACCTTCAGGTTAATTGGTAATTAAAAATATTTCAATTTTCTCCTCAGAAGATAATATATGAGCTGCCATTTTTTGTGTTTTATAAATTGTAACTAGCGTTTTGACGTTTGCTGTCAAAAATTCAATGGTTTGTCAGTGCCTCCTAGATTTAATGTTGATCATTTTCATTTTTCGACATACCTCGTACACAACTGCAAACAATTAAAATCTGATTACTTTATTTTGGGTTTTAGGCCATGCAGAACTTTTTATCAAGAATAACTTTATTTCATAAAATTAATAATAAAAAAGTTCCCGATATGGTGCTGACTTAATTGGACACACTGTATATATATATAGCAGTATCAGATTGTAGTAGGCCGGTGCTGGGTCACAATTGTTTTGCTGTTTTGATCTGTCTTGATAATAGGGATAAGTCAAATCTTAGTTTCAGGTTTTTTCAGTACCTAGGTACTACTTGCATATGTATGTATATATCATCGATATAAGGGAATACAAAAAAACGACATCGTTCATTAATTATGTCAGTTTTTAAATTATATATTTTATTTTGAATTCATTTTATAGTGGTAATGCCATTTCGTAATAAATAATAATGGTCTTTGTAAAAGAACCTTGGGTTTGAATATTTAAATTATCTGCATTCTTCATTAATTTTGGCTGTTGATAATTCAAATTTAGGTAGGATATAAAAATGTTTGCTTTGATTCGAAACTGATAAAGATGTCATCACGAGATATCAAACAGTAACTATTAATCATGTTGTTTTTAGCTTTTTGTAGGACTATTATGTCAACAGAAATAAATTGATTTAATCTAACTACTCCATTTAAAAACACCCTGTATGTATAGGATGATACTTTATTGAATAATAGTGTATTTTGCAATATTTTGCTTAGAAGGCTTTATTTCTTAGACAGTGTGAGCTAAAATTTAGGGAAAAAACAAATATATTTCTGAAATAAATTATGAAAATGTTATAAAATAAACTTACTATTATTATTACCTTATCAAAATAGTCTCGTAAAATGTTGTTCGTAATTGATGGTATGTTTTTGGTTTTTAGTTACGGTTACAATGTTTCTGTCGTATTCCTATTCTGTAATTGGGTTTTTCCTTCCAAACATGCGTTGTGAAGGAATCTGGCGATTTGGATAAGCGTCTTCGGTGGTGTTCCTATTAGCACGACCATGCATGAAATGCATGCATGTCTGTTAATTCTGCGTTAGAGTAACTAGCCATAGCGAGCAAGAAAACTTGTGCACTGAGAACAACTGTCAAATACGTACTGTTTATTTCACTAAACATCGACCAACTATTATAAGAAAATACACAACGTTTTGCAAAATAAAAAAGGGGCTAAATAAAATAAAACATTCCATATATCCGCAACCGTTACTTTGCGGACCCATGTTTATTGAGACTTTTCTGCTTATTTTGGTTCATACTATTACCTCCTGGAATATTTTACACTCTTTTTTAACACCTTGTATAAAATTCATGAAGCTTCCCCATTCACGTTTAGTTTAATTTATTTATTGGTTCCCAACGTACACCATCAAGTAAATATTTTTCTCGCTTCCGTGGGTTTAACAGCTTATTTTAACCTTACCAGTCACCATAACCGATAAAATTAATATCCAGCCACTGATTCATTGATATTTTTTTTGCGAAATTGAACAGCAAACATCACAGCTTGTAAACCGTAAAGATAGGTGCCAAAGTCCGATAAAAAAAGGAACTGTGTTTACTGTTTCAAAACAACTTAAATAAATATGTATGAAATCTATTTAAATGACATCTTGAAGTTGGGGATTTCATTATTTTTATTGAAGAATAGAAATTTTAATTAGAATTAGATCCGGAGATCAAATCGTAGTATGTATGTAACTTATTTTGCCAGAAGCATCCAGACCAGAGAATTAGTGGAGCTACAGTAAAGTATGCAAAACGCCAAGAAGGCGAAACATGGTAAGCCGAAAATGACGGTCAAAATGTGACGTTCGCTGTTAGTGACAATCCTCCTCAATCGCATCATTTTGATCTCAAAGCAGTAATAAAATTAAAGGGAACATAATATGCAAAAATAAACAAAGCCAACATTTCCTCCAACCGTTGACATATGTCATACACATTTACGGTGCATTTGCATTAAAAAATTCTTCTATGCTATAGAAAGCATTACTTAATAAAATTTGTTTTACCCTACGCTTAAAACATATGGAATTTAAATTTCTTGTTTTGTATGATAGTTTGTTATAAAACTTTATACCCCAATATGTTGTTCCATTTCTTGTTTTAGTAACATCAGGTACGGGTTATGAAGCATGGTTCTATATCTAGTACCATGACAATGTGTCTCGCTACGTAGGTACTGGATAGGGGCGACCAGGTACGAAAGTAACATATTTTTGTAAAGCCGGATAAATAAAAAATTAACAAAGTTATATAAATTTACTTACTTTAAGTCGCTTCCTTGGCATTTTATATACAGGGTATCCCAACGAAAATTTGACCCCCCCTATAATTGGAAAACCGAATAATATTTCAAAATTCGCCGAGACCCGTCGATTTTTGTTCTTGGGGGGACCTTTTTTGACAGTCAAGCCAACTCGATATGTTCATCCCCCTAATGCCTAGCAACCCCAACTTAAAAATTTCAAATGCAACTAACCCACTTGTGGCACATCATTTTAAAGCCCTTTTCATTGCGAATACAGTGACGTACCGTTTTTAGAAATCGGTTGTTGAGATTTGACAGAATTATTGGTTACAAACGAAAAGATGACAAACCAACTTACGCGTAGTAATTTCTACACAAATGCCCACCACTAATAAGTTTTTCATCTACTACACATGACCGTATTACCTAATTGTTATTGATGTGTCTATCAGTTTACAAAAAAGTCAGAAATGAAATAAAAAACTGAAGCAAATAATAAATCAGATTTATTTGATGAATTGCTCAAAATGATTCCGTTAACTTCCAAACAATAATACAGTCTGTTTTCAAATTCTGTTCGAACATTATTAGACATCCGCAGTTATTAATCGGCATTCTTCTACAATTCTCTGACGTAGCACTTGCAATGTTTCCGGCTGAGTGGCGTACATTCGTGATTTTAAATGATCCCACAGAAAAAAGTCCAAAGGGGACAGATCCGGAGATCTTGGTGGCCATTCGACGGGACCTCTTCTGCCAATCCAATGCCCCGGGAAATGGTCATCCAAAAATTGTCGCACAGCAGCAGCATAGTGCGGGGCGCACCATCTTGTTGGAAGGTTATTTACTTTTCTAGTAAATTGTCGTCACTTTCTAAAATCTCTGTTATCCTAGGATCAATTGTACTTTCCAATAATTCTAGATAGGTGTTTCCATCGAGATTAACTTGGATGAAAAATGGTCCAACAAGATGGTCGCCCAAAATGCCTGCAACATAAATGTGCATTCGTTGGAGAAACATGTATTGTAGAGAAGATTTGGATTCAGTAGAAGTTGTTCACTAAAATATTCGCAAAATTGGTTACGGCGATCAAAGTCATCTTCATGTAACTGTTGAACCAGCGTCATCTTAAATGGATGAAACTTGTGTTTTTTCAAAATTCGATGAACACTGGAACGGGATATGCCAGAAGCTTGAGACACAGTTGTAATCGATTGCTTATTATCCATCTGTACATGACCCAAAACTGCCACTTCAACTGCTTCATTTCGAACTGGCCCAATTACTTCACGTTTCTTGTTTAAAAGCGAACCTGTTGCAACAAATTTGTCAATTAGGTGTTTAACGTACTGGTGGTTTACATTTTTCAGGATGATTGGCATTAAACATCCGTGCTGTAGCTTTAGCGCAATCGTGATTTCGATAATAAATTGCAACAATTTCTACTCTTTCCACGATAGAATAAACCATTTCGAACACACGTTAAATCTTTCAATAACGGCTGAAACTAACGATTTCTTGGTCACAAGCAAAAAAACACCGCCTTTTTTGTAGTACTGATTTTTGTTATTTTGAAATGTCTGAATTCCTATAAACTTAAGTATCTTCTACTAATAACTATTTTAGTATCTAGTTTTATTTGCTTCAGCTTTTTTATTTCATTTCTGACTTTTTGTAAACTGATAGACACATCAATAACAATTAGGTAATGCGGTCATGTGTAGTAGATGAAAAACTTATTAGTGGTGGGCATTTGTGTAGAAATTACTACGCGTAAGTTGGTTTGTCATCTTTTCGTTTGTAACAAATAATTCTGTCAAATCTCAACCGATTTCTAAAAACGGTACGTCACTGTATTCGCAATGAAAAGGGCTTTAAAATGATGTGCCACAAGTGGGGTAGTTGCATTTGAAATTTTTAAGTTGGGGTTGCTAGGCATTAGGGGGATGAACATATCGAGTTGGCTTGACTGTCAGCTCTCCCCAAGAATAAAAATCGACGGGTCTCGGCGAATTTTGAAATATTATTCGGTTTTCCAATTATAGGGGGGGTCAAATTTTCGTTGGGATACCCTGTATAGAAGAAAAATAATATTGAAGTAATTAAAGTTCATATTGATGTACAATTAATAAAAAAGTAGAGAGTGTACGTCGTTACAAGCTACCCAATGGTATGGGAAAAGTAACAGAACATGGGGACGTTTGTAACATACCTACGAATAATAGGTAATAACTAGGTATGGAAAGTTAGTGGTATTTATTTATTGATTATACCTATGTAAAAGTAAGTTGTAGAGCAGGTACATAATATATTTGTCTATTTAAAAAAATAAATAAATAGAGTAATGAAACAAAAATATAAAATAATATTTTTTTTTGGTAATAACAAAGAATCCTATCCCTATCTGGCTTTTGCACGGTTGTTACGCCAGACTTGTCCATATTCCATATTTGCGATGGACCAAGTTTTTCCCAATCCATAACAATCTTTTCCTCGATCTGTTGTTTGTTGTCTTCTGTTAGACTTCCTAAATAAAGATAATGAATTTGTATATTCCCACACAGTATAACAAATACTGAAGTAATTATCTGGATATCTACAGAATTATCATTTTAAATATGACAAATATGATCATAGGTATTAAATATGGAGGACGGTTGTAACATGTTACAATAGTCCCCCTATGGCATTGTTACAATCGTCCCATTACGCATTTTTCACGCGATTGACAGAATACTTGCTTACAACTTTTTTTAACGATTATTTTTAATTAAAATACCATGCTTAGGTTATAGCCAATATTGGTATTAACTGAACAAGCCAATAAAATAATTCAAAATAACGTTCAGTTCTAGGATTATGATAGATTAAGATAAATATTGAAAACTTACTTTGCATATCATTTTGCACCGTGCAGGTTTTAACTGGAACTAAAACACACCACGGATATTGTTGTTCAAATAAGTTAATGTAGATTTCAGTGCCGACTCTATGATGATATAATATCATAGTCAACCCTCTTTAGAAAGACAATAGGCTTACTGTTACAACCAACTCGTGTTACTTTCGTCCCGGTCTCCCCTACATCTCGATATGGCTCTTTATGTATAGCAAACATTGTAATATTTATACACAAGGGAGTCTTAAAATTCTTAACAAAATGAATTGTTGTCTACACTCATCTCTATTATCAGTCATCTTATTTATTTTATGTTTATATTACACACAAAATGTAACGCACAATTTAAAATATCATAAAAGTGCTGACGTTAAGTGCAGACTAAATAAAAAAAGTAACATTATTCACGGGTAGTATTGCGGCTATTCTAGTTGACTACATGCATCGCATACTTTAAATCCGCAGACAGCAGCACAATACTTCGCCTATCAACTACGGTAGACAAATGAACAGTTGTCCTTTTTACCCATATATCCAGGGATATAATCTACAACACTGAGTTACTTCCACGTTGGCGATTCGCGGTGCAGTCGCCTGCCGCTGACCACGAGAAGAACAAAATCGGAAATATTTACTCAGCTATAGTCTGTTTGGAAATGAAAGAGAGTAATAAAACCCCGAGATATACGAAGACGTGCTACGTGCTAGTGCAGTAGAGTAAAATTCGACTTGTTTTTAGTGACTATTGTGCCAGTTGATATAATATTGTTTGGGTAAAATGTCGAGCTTATCAGATTACGTACCTCTGCTAAATGCGTGAAAAGATGTGCGCTGCCTCAGAATGAGAATATTATCTATTATATTAAATGTATTTAATGCATTGAAACACCAAAATCCTACCAACAGTGTTGACGACATCGTGGAAAACTATTCCAAAATGACAGGGATTGGAAAATCGACTATCTACAGACTTTTAAAGGAAACAAAAAATGAACAAGATACTGTAAATCTCCCAAAATCATCTACAGGGAGGTCAGAAGTCGTTATAGATGATTTCTTCAAAAATGTCATTCGCAGAGAAGTAGGTAGGTACTCATTTTATTTTAAAAAAAGAAATACCAACGCTAAACAAAATTTTAAGTGAACTTTCAGAGGACAACAATTTGCCAAAAATCAGTAGAAGCAAATTATGGGCCGTCTTACGAGAGTTGAATTTTTGCTAGGAAAAGCAGAACAGGAAGTCAGTTCTTATCGATAAAGATGAAATTATTTGTTGGCGAAGATCCTACTTAAGATCAATTAGAAAATTCCGTGACGAAGGGAGGAATATTTATTATCTAGACGAAACTTGGATCAACGAGGGATATACTGTAACAAAAGTATGGCAAGATAAAAATGTAAAAAGTTTTCGACAAGCATTTTTGGATGGACTTTCAACAGGGTTCAAGGCACCTTCAGGTAAAGGGCGACGAATAATAGTGACACATATAGATAGTGCCAGTGGTTTTGTAGATGGCGGTTTACTTTAATTTGAATCTAAAAATACAGGTGACTAGCACGAAGACATGAACGCAGATGTTTTCGAGGAGTATTTTACACAGATGTTGGATCTTATTCCTCCGGGGTCTGTAATTGTCATGGATAATGCCAGTTACCATTCACGGCAGACCGAGCGGACGCCTACGACTGCTTGGAGGAAAGTCGATATAATTCAATGGTTATCCGGAAAAAACATTTCATTTGACACAACAAATATGGTGAAAAATGAACTTTAGACACTTACGAATCTTAAGAAAGATCAGAAAAAATATGTTATCGATGAAATGGCAACAAATCGCCAAATAACGGTACTACGGTTACCACCTTATCACTGTGAACTTAACCCAATCGAATTAGTCTGGGCGCAGGTAAAAGGAGATTTAGCGCGAAACAATACGACGTTTAAATTAAGTGACTTTGTTAAAAAATTCCTTGGAACGAGTAACTGCAGATAACTGGCAAAGATGTATACATCATGTACCTACAAAAGGAAGAGGAGAAAATGTGGGAACTCGATAATTTAATTGACGTTACTGTGGAACCTATCGTTATCAATCTAGGAGACGAAGATAATTAATCAGAATATTCAGAGGATGAATTTTAATATACCTGCTTTTTTATTTTCTTTATTGTACATTTATACAACACTACATTTACTCACCATAATTTGAATTTTCAAAATACATATATTTTTGTGTGGAATAAAAGTATATTCATTAAATTTAAATAAATATTTTGATAATAATATTGAATAATTTTATTTGAATTACTAAACACCCTCTTAACCCGGTTATGATGCTTAAAGTAGCCTCTAGTTTTAAAATGCTGTTTTTATATTGTTTACTTATAAGAGAAATGGACCGAGAAATTGAAGCGGCATAGACAAAGACGGATTGTCGGGGATTAAATTTTAGCTACCTGCTACAATTTAGTACGGTTCGGTCACACAAAGTTTTTTTAAAAGTAGGTACACCTCATCTATACCGATAATGCATAATATAAAAATATGGAATATAAGCACCAGTACTACATTTATTTACGATTTGCATACATAATAAGCTTTTATTACTCTCTTCCATTTCTAAACAGACTATACCACATCTTCATGACTCAAATTCTCACTTTCCAGTTTACATGATACTTTTTTATGCAAATCGTAATTTGAAAACATATTTACAATTGCGGTCTATAGTCCATGATCTGATTGGGACAATACACTTATGATTATCGTCTACAGACAGCAGTGACTTGTATCATAGCAAAACTGCAACTGCGCGTCGGTCGGTACCTGCTCGTATCCAACTTTGTTTTTCCCCCTTCCACTTACTAAACAATGTATAAGTAATATCTTGTAATATCTACACCGGTTGGTGTTATTTTTACACAACGTGTTCTCAATCACACATATTTTGGTTTCTCTAACCAAATGTTGTGTAGAAAGCTCATTTCTTTGTTAAAATGTTAAATTTACTCAAAATTCAACACCAAATTAATTCACTCATAAATGAGTGATGATTTTTTACTGCGTACGAGCCTACTACAGTCAGATTCTCCCTCATAATGACACAACCGCTGGTTGAACAAGCTCCACCTTCTTTACTACCGTTTAAATGGTACATCCTGACACGGCACTCCTTCTGGCCAATCGCCACAGAACTACACCACAAATATTGCAGCACTGGCGGTCTACTATTAGCTAGCCACCATCCCTCCTATACACCAATCCAAACTTAGCCGACACAGAATTGAAGCCGTCCAACCGTCTAGCTTTCATCATAGTTTACAGAATAAATACACACAACGTCAAAAGCCTTGCGATGGTATTCATAGTTCGTCTTCAGTCGCCGGAGAGCGGTCCCCTTCCCGAAATTATATGAATTTCGTAATGAAATTAACATAATTTCGGAAGAACTATGAATACACTGAATACAGTGTACTGTAACAATGGTATATTAATTCTCTTCCCGAAATTATGTGAATTTCATGATGTATTTTTTGTGTGTGGGACAATTTTTCCAAACTAGTTAGGAAAAATCGAACTTTTCCTTACTCAAATTTGTTACTAAATGTACAACTTTTCAAAACACTATTTAGAAAGAACATTTTTCTCATCTTTGAAATACAAACTTCTGTGATCTCTGGAGTTTCTATCTAGGTACCTACTTATTATATGTTACCATTTTGGTACAAATCAGCCATTTGCAAAGATTATACGTGAAGGTAAATTTATAATTGAGATAGTGGGTTGCACAATGTGACCAAAATACAGATTCCGAAATTGTGGATCTTTACAGAGAAAGTAGAAATTGCCGCTTCATCCCAGGGAACGTACGAAGTATAAGAGGCGCGGCGACGTGCATTGGTCTAGCATTCCCCACTACTACGGTAATCGGTTCCGTATCGCCAACGCCAATTCGCCATTGCAAATCTAACTGCCCGGTCAACTGATGCCAGTGTTGTCAGGTCTCATGCTTTTGCATGAGATCTCATGCATTCCGAGGAAATCTCATGCTCTCATATTTTGATTACAAAATCTCATGCTTTTTAATAGACACAAAAAGAAATAATAAAATTATTAAAATTACTCTTTGAAATCTACCAAAACAAAGACCTAACGAGAAATAAATGCAAAATCGAGGGCAAAATTGAATAGATAGAGGTAGGTATCTACAATATTTGGGTACTTGAAATGTCCTTTATTGTAGACTGCTCTCTTAATAATTAGCAATGAATACATAAACGGGTATGACAGTCGACGGATATGCGGTGTGTGTGCTGTATTCACGCTGTATTGCAGTGATTCTTAACTCTATTCCGTAAGGGTACCTACATTTTCTGGAAACAACAGATTTTACGACCCGTGAGTCACCCTGCGGCACGTCAACTGCGCCTCAACCCTCAACGTTCGCCCGGCCTAACAATAAAATAAATTAGAGAGGTTACGTGGTTAATAACTTTTAAGTAAGTATTTGTAAGTACCTACTTACAATGTAATATTATGATAAAATAGCATAACATAATGCTTTTTAATGAAATAAAAATGGCGTTACAAAAGTAATTAAAAATTAAGCTGTGTCAAGAGGTGTTTTTTGATAAATTAAGCCATCTCATGCTTTTTTCTCCAAACCTCATGCTTCTTTGAAATTATTCTCATGCACTGAATTTTTCCCACCTGGCAACACTGCCTGATGCAAACACGCTGTGGTGGAAGTATGCGTGTAGCATGACACAAATACACGCAAGCGGCAAAACACAATTCACCATCAAGATCCTCACTTTCCAAATCTGTATAGGTATTGCGTAATTAAGCATTAAAACCTTTATTTTATTTTCGTTTAGATAATTTGCCACTAACTGCATCATTTTCTTAGAATTATAGGTATCCCCCACGCACAATACCTACATATAGTAGCAAAAGTAACCAAACGTAAAATTGCGGTTTCCTGCTATTATAGACCATTCGCTTCCTGTGCGGTCGAAATTTAATATATTCATTAAAGTAAAACACCGTTTTCAGCTAAAATTTAATTATTTTGTTATCATATACAGTATGTAATTTAAGATCTTAAAGCTTTTAACCCGCACAATCTACTTCAGAAAAGTTCTTAGATATATTTTTCTTACAATTAATTGGCTAAGTATAAAGATTTAAACTAACAAGTGTAGCCTGATGGTACTTACCAGAAGCAGTGGCGGCTCGTCGTATGAAGCAACTGAGGCCGCGCCTCACTGTAAAATTTGGCTTTCACTGTATATTTTAATACCCCATAATTTCCAATCCGATTGCCTACTACATTTATCAAAAATCAATGTAACGAAATAAAATAATTGCTTCAATCTTAGCCCTCGTATGTTTTAACGTACCTCTGGTTTACATTTCTATATCCTGCCATTTCTGTTTCTACCGCCAATTTTGCGAGCCTCAAATTGCGTCGCACATGTCTATACGTTATGGTTTCCCCCACCACACGAGACGGTTAAAATCGATGTTTTTCGCTCCATGTCCGCTCGAGACTGAGGCCAGATTTCTGGCGCCTCAAGTTTTTAGTTCAGCGGCAAATGGACGATGTGATAGTGGCTAGTGACCGTAGGTAACTTGTGAACTGTAGATTATTTACGTGTGTGACGCGATTAATCGATTGTTCAAGTGTTAATACTTTTATTTATGTGTTTTGAATTTCCAGTGGTTAGTGTTAGTGGTTGATTAGTTGAATGTGACTTCTTAAATATTCTGAAGATTAGTTGGTAAACGCGGTGGTAAAGTTTTAAGAACAAGGCAGGTAGGATTAATTTAAAGAAATAAAAAACAACTTCCTTACAAGGTAAGACTAAATTTAACATAGAATAGGAACCTAATTTAAATATATATTATCGATAGGCTCGTCGATAGTTATTTATAATAATGAATCCCTCTCACGATATTGTTTTAATCTCTATTTGAAACGCCTTTTTCAATAGGTACGTAATGAACTAGAGAAACAACAAATTTTTAATAATCGGCCAACCCTTTAAAATATCCCGAATATGCAAACAAATTTCCGGAAATATCGTTTGGTTGTTTACAAATGTATCCAAACATATATTTGACATAGATAAGTTGAAAAACGAACTTTATGTTTTGTACAGAGACAGTTTTTATCAAGTGACTTCCACGGTATTTAATTGTTTGTCTTAACTGTTTGTTAGTTCGTATTCTCTGTACCTACCTATTTAACATGTTTTGATTTGTATGTTTGTAATATATTTAATGGTATTTTAGTCTGTAATTATTTTACATTGATTTTATCTATCTTTAGGTATATAAACTTTTAACTTTCTTAAAAATGTAATGATCTAGCGTAGGTACTAAATTATGTTCGTTTCTTTTTTGACGTGTGTAAACACTGGTGTATTTTGATATAAAGTGAAATAAATAAATATATAATGAGTACTTTAAAAGTTATTCAAGAAACACCGATTTGCAGCGGCGTCCTTATTTTTTCATGTTATACCTGCACCCGAGAGATTTCTCGCATTTTCCCGGACACCCTGTATATTGCAACCTGCATGTCTACTAAAATCGTGGTAATCCACATCGTGACGTAATTCCATTTTTCCTCTGTTCGTAACAAAATATTCTATGCGCGGGTATCTTGCGCAACTTCAGAGGTGGCCGTGCAGAAATGACTCATAATGCGTCTAAAAAAAGATTTAAATCGCAGTGTGAAAAATACTCGACAAATATTTACTTACCGCAGGATTGCTGACTTGACATGAGTAAAAAACTGGAATGCCTGATATTAAAAATCAACCGCATGAAGACCCAATATGAATGACTTTACTAACAAATATTTTTTAATGAGTGGTCCATGGAGACTAGATTTTTTTCTTCGAAATATTACGATTTAAGCCAACTTGTCTTCATACAATGTTGGTAATAAAAAAGATACAGAGGGTATCAAAGTTGGAATTTAAAAAGTGATTTTTGAAATACATTGGATATGTTGAAGGTAGATCGACAAACAACAAAATTTGCACTGCTATAAAATGTTACGGATAGTAAATGGAAATTGGGTCTCGGTCAAATTTGATGAAACTCTGGACTCTGTTAGTTCTCGACGAGTAGAACAAAAGTTCTCATGGCCACTAAGTCCAAAAGTCTCATGGTTTTGAGATATAGCTCTCTGAAGTTCGACTTTGGGTGCATTTTGCAATATTACTAGTTTCACACTTACAATAGTATATAGTTGTTTGTTCAAGCACGTATGCATGTACACGTGTATTCAAACACATATAAACTTCAAACACGTATAAACATACAACTACACCCTCACACACACACACACACATATACAGGGTGTTAGGTAAACATGCGGCAAAAATTCAAGGGTTATTCCTTGGCCTATTCTAAGAATATTTTGTCCTATGATGATTTCTGAAAAACTCCTTTGTTTCGAAGATACAGGGTGAACAAAATATGCGACAGTAACAACATTTTATTATCAAAAGTACATGTAAAGTTGCTCAATCTACAATAAATGTTCGAAATGACTTCCTCGAGCCTGGATACAAGCATTCAATCTTCTCGTCATTGAGTGCCGAACTCTTTCAAACTCACCAGGGTTATTTCTAATTGAGTTACACCACAGACTACTGTACAGAAGCGCAACTCAATTCTACCGCCCATATCAGGCCGCCATGTTTTAGGAAGTTGTTTATTGTTTACAGTACGCAGTGGATAACCTTATCATAATTTGGTAGTGTTATTAACAAGTTATTTATATGGTGTATTTACTCTATATAGTGTGTGAATTTGTATAAAACTGTGAATTAGTCTTGATAGTAACATTAGTTTTAGTTGTGTTTTTTTTATATAATGGCTTCAAAAACAGGGACGCGTTGTGCTGTTCCTAACTGTACAAGCAAACAAAGAGATAAAAATTGTAGCCTTTTTAGGATTCCAAAAGATAGAGATAGGTATGTAATAATTCAAGTAAAATATTGTCAATAATAAAATTGTGCACAAAATTGTAAACGCTGCTTCATAAGGTTTGTTTCTTCGTCATGATTTGCTGATTGAAGTACAATTAGTTGTTTTTTGGGCTAGAGCATTTTCTTATTTAATAACGTTATTAAAACTAGGAAGATTTAAAGTGATCTAGATAAAAAAAGAGTGACGAAGAAACCAACCTAAATTTTGTAAAATGTCGATTTTCTTAAGGTCACTCAAGTAATTTTTTTAAACATATAAAAGAAAGAATAAATATAGTAACACATAATCCATAGTACAAATTTTATTTTTTGTTGTTAATTTAGGGCAACACAATGGCTGACGAATTGTGGTTTAGAACATTTGATTGAAAAACCACCAGAGTGGCTCTACAAAAACTATCGAATCTGTGCTTTACATTTTGAAGAGAGGATGTACGCAAATGACTTGAGAAGTCGATTGCTGCCTACAGCCGTGCCTACAATTTTACTTTAACGGAGGAACAAAATCAGCCTCAAGAACAAATTCTACAGCAACAACAAATAATTCAGGAAGTAGAAGAAGCGATACCTAGCACTAGCTCACAGATATTGCCAGGTAAAGGAAAAGCATTGGGTTATTAACACAAATGTGATTTTTCTGCACATTTCAGAATACATTAGAAAGTCGCTTATTTGTTCAATATTTTTTTTCATTTGTCTGTTGAAGACGCAGTAACATAAACCACATTTATTTTCTTGTGAACTCAATTTTTATATGATTCAGTAATGATATTTTTTAAATATATATCAATTCTTTTCTACTATAATTTATAAAATAATTTCTTGAGACTTATGCTTGCTTTTGCAATAGTTAGTTATCGCTAACTGCTTTATTTTCTTATATTGAAATTAAAAAATACATTACAATTTTCTTCAAAATTAAAAGTTGATTTAACCATACTTATATGTGTAAATTTGTGTATAATTTTATAAAAAAATTAGATTAAAAGACAGGACACTTACATTACGTATGAAGTAATAAGTTGCATACATTTTCAAATTTAACAAATATTAATGTATATAAGATAAAATATCAAAAGTGTCAATAAATATATATTTTTGGGTGCTCTCATAGTGGACATTTCTTCAATTTCAAGCACTGAATCGAGTCTTTGCATTCACCAACATCTACACAAACTCCAAAGAAACTGACTGCAAATACTCCAAGGAAAAGAAAATTGAAGGAAAAAGTGAAGAAACTTCAAAAAAAAAATAGAACAAAAGAGGATACTACTGCCGCAAAGTTATCTGTGCCTAACATTGAAGACTTTGATAAAATGTGTGATCAGTTTTTACCAGAATCTTTAGCACAATTTGTAAAAATGCAGGCACGTTTACATCTAAAAAAACCCCAAGGAAGAAGATATAGTACGGCGTATAAAGAATTTGCTTTAGCAATATATTTTTTAGGACCTCGAGCTTATCAATTTCTCCAAAATTTATTTTGTTTACCATCCAAACGTGTCCTCCAGTCCATGACCCATGGAATTATTTACCAACCAGGTCTGGAAAATGAACTTTTATACAAATCATTAAAAATGAAAATAGATACAATGCTACCCCAAGACAAACACTGTATATTATGTATAGACGAAATGGCTCTTAAATAAAATTTATTTTATCATATATCCAGAGATGAAATTGTTGGATTATGCCAAGTAGATAATGATATTAAAGAATTTAAGCCAGCATGTAACGCTACAGTATTAATGGCTCGAGGATTATACACTAATTGGAAGCAACCAATCGCATACTTTTTTGTACATTCCTCATTTCCAGCAAATGATTTGAAGAACATGTTGCACAAAGCCATTACTAAATTAACAGATGTAGGCCTAAATATACATGCTGTTGTATCTGATATGGGATCTAACTTTGTTCAGTTGAGCAATATTTTAGGTGTTACACCGGAAAAACCGGAATTTGACATAGATCACCAAAGTATACTTTATATTTTTGACACTCCACATTTATTAAAAGCTACTCGAAACAATTTATTAAAAAATCAGTTTTATTTTGATGGAAAAACAACAAAATGGAGTTACATTTGCCAATTTTATGAACGAGACAAGCAACAATTAAATAGACTAGCACCAAAGTTAACAGAAGCACATCTTCATCCTAATAATTTTCAAAAGATGAAGGTGAAGTTAGCTACACAAATTTTAAGCCATACAGTTTCAAGTGGAATGAACACTTACGTTGCTCTAGGTGCATTATCATCCGATGCTATGGGAACAATTGAAGTAATTGAAAATTTTAATAACATTTTTGATATATTAAATTCTTCAGGAGGAGGTTCATATACAATGTACCAAAAGGTTTTTACTGGCTCGGAATCACAAAGAGAATATTTAAAAAACATAAAAGATTTTATTAGAAGTGTACAAATTATTAACAAAAATGGAGAGAATGTCACATCAAAAACCAAATTTTTAAGGGGATGGCAAATAACAATTGCTGCTATAGAAAAATTATTTGATCGTTTAGTAGCAGTGAATTTTGAAAACTTAAAAACCCGTAGAATAAATCAAGATTGTCTAGAGAATTTCTTCGGTCGTATTCGTCAACAAAGTGGGAACTGTGTAAATCCAACCCCAATACAATTTGAGAGAGCATTTAAAAACTTTTCTCCCAACATTATCTACATAGTGATAGTGCTAACTGTAGTGATGATTTTTCACAAGTATTAGTTCAAATAAAAGATTTGCACTATGGAATAGAAGAAACATCAGAATGTGAAGAAGGGAGTCGCATAGAAACACCGGCATTACTTGATTGCGATTATCGAACGCAAACTTTGCCTGAACAAAATGCGTTTGTGTATGTGTGTGGATATTTAATTAAAAAAGCCTTGTCAGTGCATACATGTGTTATATGTGAGGATTTAAGAAACAGTTCCGCAGAATTAGATAGTGATAAATTATATATGTATTTTAAAAATTTTTCAGAATCTACATCATTTGGATCACTTTCGGTTCCTAATGAACAATTTTTAAATTTTATTTTTCAATTGGAAAATATATTTGTTTTGTATTTTGAAGAATTTTTTACAAAAAAAATTATCTTGAAAAGGTATTATGAAATCATGAAAACTGTAACATTTCCACATAAATGTTCACATTTTCCAGTGCTATATTTAATAAAATTATTTCTTAGATTAAGAATTTTTTATAGTGTTAAGTTTGCAAATAGACACTTTGTTTCTGTTGGGAGTAGTAAACCTTCCAGAAAAATAATCATTTTATCACATTTGTAATAACAAAATAAAAGTTTTAAATCAGTGAGGGAAACATTTTTGGAACTCATTTTAATTAATATTGGTGAGAACGAGCTTAACATATGCACTTCACAACATATTATAATTCTTATAATAATTCGTAATGCCAATATAGTGGCCGTCAATATAATACATGATTATATGCTAATTTTGGAAAAAAACTGATTTGATTGACAGATGGCGTGCATACATTGAATTCGTGATTCAACCATATTTTAGCAGGTATTAAATTTGTTTTCATATTAATAGGCTTGTTTCTTTGCCACACATTTTTGATCTAGAGCGCTTTAGATTTCTGACAGTGCTGTAGATATAGTATATAGTTTTGATAACGTCGTTAATGAGAAAAGGCTCTAGTTCAAGATATAGCAAATCATACTTCGGTCAGAGAATCATGACGAAGAAGCAAACCTAACATTTGTAATTTTTTTTTCATTGCAATGATTTATTATGTGTTGTGTAAAATGAATATTATTGCACTTTTTATTATTTTTTCTACATTCATGCAAAAAACAAAACTATTGAACTATATTTAGTGGAAAAAGTGGTTCTTTATTGTTTATTGCATTCATCTGTCATTCTACTACAGCGTTTTGTCATCATGACAAACATAAACGTTCAAATCGACGTCATATTTTCCTAGACTTAGTGTCATCTACATAAAACATTTTTTGGTTTTTGTATGAACGTAGAAAAAATATTATATGCAACTCGTACAAAAAGTGCTTATTACACTCGACGTGTTGTCCTACTCGGCCTGACGGCCTCGTTGTACAAATTCACATTGTGTAAAATAACTATTATGTAACATTTTTTAGATCAGAATTTAATAAAGGTTATTATTTTAATATATCTTTATTTCCCATTAAAAAAACCTACTTAACCGATTTTAATAGGTGTTTTTATATGAAATTATGTGACTGAACATATACAGGAACGTTTAATTTTGATGCATTATAACAGGAGAAAAAATAAAAATACTTCTAAATATTCTATCAGCCTAAATACCTTGGCATATTTAATTTATTAATTTGGAAGCAATTAAATAAAGCTTTAAATTACGTCCTTATAAGGGGTTCTAACTCTAGCTCCAAAAGAGCTTAGATAAAAAAAAATCTGTATGTAACCCCCTATTAAAAAAGCAATCTACCCTTAAATTAATTACACGTTTGAGATTTTTGAGTACATATATACATTATAGTCTGAAATTATATCACAATTTTCGTTATAATAGTTTTCGCTACGTTTCAAATTTCGCGGGTCCGAGTAACTGCCAAAAATATGGCGCAAGGTCACAGAATTTAATTGCCTGAGAACAAAGGATTTTGACCAGAGTTGCGCTTCTGTATAGTATTCTGTGGTTACACCCAGCAATTATCCGATTTTGCAATTCGTCCAAATTCTCCACTGGAGTAGCATAAACGAATGATTTCAGATAGCCCCATAAGAAATAATCCAGACTCATTAATTTTATACTTGATAAACTCATTGGCGTACGCCATACTTTTATTTACATTAATGATGTCATCAAATATCGAATATGGTTGTCGCAAATATGGTTCACCCTGTATCTTCGAAATAAAGGGGTTTTTCAGAAATCATCATCATACAAAATATTCTTAGACTAGGCCAAGGAATAAACCCTTGAATTTTTGCCGCATGTTTACCTAACATTCTGTATATGTGTGTGTGTGTAGTTGTATATTTATACGTGTTTGAAGTTTATATGTGTACATGCATACGTGCTTGAACAAACAACTATATACTATTGTAAGTGTGAAACTAGTAATACTGCAAAATGCACCCAAGGTCGAACTTCAAAGAGCTATATCTCAAAACCATGAGACTTTTGGACTCAGTGGCCATGAGAACTTTTGTTCTACTTGTCGAGAACTAACAGAGTCCAGAGTTTCATCAAATTTGACCGAGACCCAATTTCCATTTGCGTCTTTTTTTCTCTAAATTCCTAAACACATTTTATAAATTGTTGATTATCCGGTTGTAATCTATTTCGAAATCCTCTCAAATATATTCTCGTTGCCCAAAACGTTCACTCAAATTTAATTGCCTATAAATAATAGTCACGTTCTCTCTTATCTCAATATGAAAAATTATTGTGTCTCCAAATTTTTGATTTGCACCAAAACTGGATAAATACCTTATAGAAATACTTGTTAACTTTAACATAAATTTTGTGTAATAGGATTGTTAAAATTTAAATCCACGTTTAAATTTGACTCTTTGCTTTTACAATGTAGAAAAACCATGTTCATTAAGTTCTAGGTAAGTATCTAACGACACCACTTTGGATTTTATTGGTTAAATCATTTATAATCCGTTCATTCCTAATAAAAAAGGTATAGAAATATTTGTTTTAAAAGGGTTTGTGTTTCTTCTACACATCAATAATTGTAGAAAAGCACGGTTAAATTAAAAAAATATTAAAAAATTAATTATCACAAATATTTAACACTTGGTTTATAGGTATTTTTGTTTCAATCAAATTGCAAGACACCCTGTATATATAGACTATAAAACGCCCTGCAGAATAATTTAATTACGAGAAACAACTACTCACATTGGCAATTTTAATAAATTCAACTAAAGTATAAATAGATATTTGGAATTTCCGTCTGTAACGCTATCACAAATCATGGCAGACAGCCGGCCGCCGATGCGTTAATGATTTTATTGGAAATAAAATGCATCACTGCTTAGCTATTCTCGAAATAATTTCTTGAAAATTTCCTGTGAGGCATTTTGTGGTTTCGTTGTGGGGCTCTGTAGTACCCCCAGGCATTATCACGCCGCTGAATAGTGGCCTACATTTTCTAATGTTCTAAGAGCAAAAGTATTTTTTGTTGTAGTTTAGTGCAAAACTTATTCCGTGATGAACCACTCATTTTGAAAAATAGGGCATTCTATTCTCTATTGAAACTAAGATATTTTTAGGTAAGTATTATATTGTGTGAAACTAACTACTCTGTGGACTAAAGCCCCGACCAGCGTTGAATTGCACCCACAATATCTACCCATATATTCTTTATTATTAACTTTTGTAACAATTTTTACTGTATTAGAAAGGTATTTTAAGCTAATATACAGGGTGTTTCTAAACTATGGTGCCAAATGAATATGACAGATAGAAAATGTCATTTTGAGCAAAAAGTTTCATGTAAACATAGGTCCGAAAATGCATAATAAAAAAGTTACATGGTGATAAAGTTACAGTTTGAGAAACAATTTTTCATAATAACTTCTACAAAAGTTAGGCAATTTAAATGAATATTGGTGCAGTTTCATAGACACTAACATGCAACAATTTGTTGCTAATACAATTCATTCCCATCGCCCAGGAGCTGAGAGCCTGGGTAGCACATAGGATTTTATTATGAAAAAAAAAATTGTCCTTTGCAATTTCGGAAAATTGATCAAATTTTCTGAAAAATAAACTAATATGTCACAAAAAAGGTACTCTTGTTCAATGTCGCCAACATGAACCGTTCTCTTTAAAATTTGCAAAATTTATTGTCGTGCACCCGACAACAAGAATGCTGTAATCAAGAAGGCTATGCTTTATGTGGTAACTGGGTATGGATTTGGTTTGTAAATTTGTTATAACAAATAACATTTATTTTTAAATTACAACATAACAAAACTACTTACTACAAACAAAGTTATTTAAGCATATGTTGAAAGTGATCACCGTTAGCTCTAATACATGCTCTAACTCTTTTTAAGAAATGAAAGGGGAGCTTATTCAAAACTTCTTCATTCGTCTTTATTTCATTGAAAGTGTCCGTTATTCTTTGCCTTAAATGATCCTCGTCTTCTATTGGAATTTCATACACTTTAGATTTTGCGTATCCCCAAACAAAAAAATCTTAGTTAGATCTGGGCTTCTTGGTGGCCATGGCTGAGGAGCATCCCATTCACGACCAATCCATCTATTTGCAAAAATATTATTTAAATGTCGCCTTACTTGTCGAGAGTAGTGAGGAGTCTTGCATTAGCCACATATTTCTTCTGGTTTCCAAATCAAGGTCTTCCAAAACTTCAACAAAGTCGTTGTTCAAAAAATGTAAGTAATTTTCCCCATTCACATTTAGAAGAAGTTCAATTGGACCCAAAAGTTTATTGCCAATTATTCCCGCCCATAAATTGATTTTAATTTTGTATTGTGAATGTCGCACAACTGTTGCATTTGGATTTTCATCATTCCAGTGATGATTATTTCTTAAATTGAAAATGCCATTTTTCGTGAAACAACACTCATCAGTAAACAAAATACGTTTGGCGAACATCGCATCAACACGAACCTTTTCTGATATCCAGTTGCAAAATTGTAGTCGTTTTGGCAAATCTTCAGCAAGCAATTCTTATACTTTAGTCATATGATATGGATGCAGTTGTTGTTCCTAGCAATCCTCCATACCAAGGAATGTGGCATATTTTTGGCGAAAGCAATTCTTCTGGTGCTTAAAGTATCATTTTCTTCAAAACGTTGGAGAACACGCTCTTCAGCCCCTGGAGTTCGGATCGTTCTGGGACGGCCAGTGTCATAATGACTGTTTTTAAAAGTACCTATTTCTCTAAGGCGCCGGTCGATGGACATAAACAATTTTCGAGAAGGTATTCTCCTATTTGGATAGGTTTGTTCATATAATCTACTTGCCATTCTTGTATTACAGCCACATTTTCCGTAAATTAAATGCATATCTGCACGTTCTCCAAAAGTGTATTGTTCTGCCATAACAACTTTTAACGAGTAACGCCAGCTAAATTTTATGCTATCAAAACTTACAATTAACTTTTGCCAGGAAAACTGAAAGGTTATTTTAAATTTCATGGCTACTATGATGACAAACTTCCATTGCTACCTCTATCTTGTCGGGTGCACGACAATAAATTTTGCAAATTTTAAAGAGAACGGTTCATGTTGGCGACATTGAACAAGAGTACCTTTTTTGTGACATATTAGTTTATTTTTCAGAAAATTTGATCAATTTTCCGAAAATGCAAACGACATTTTTTTTCATAATAAAATCCTATGTGATACCCCGGCTCTTCGCTCCTGGGCGATGAGAATAAATTGTTTTTGCACGAAATTGTTGCATTTTAGTGTCTAAGAAACTGCACCAAGATTCATTTAAATTGCCTAACTTTTGTAGAAGTTATTGCGAAAAATTGTTTCTCAAACTGTACCTTTATCACCCTGTAACTTTTTTATTATGCATTTTCGGACCTATGTTTACATGAAACTTTTTGCTCAAAATGACATTTTCTATCTGTCATATTCATTTGGCACCATAGTTTAGAAACACCCTGTATATCAAATCTCCTACAATTCCTATCAATGAAGTCATATGTATGTTCTCTGATACCAAACATCTAGGTATGCTAATGAACAATTCCACAGACAAAGCTCTATTCAATAATTATCTTAAAAAATTAATCTAGCTAAATTTACTAACCTGGTTTAATGAAAACACTCTATAAATATCTAAGTTCACTTTTGAAACCGTGGGAACACGAAAATTCAACCACAATAGATGAGATCTGACCTATTTCTGCATTTTTAGGATTGCTTCTTCAGGTGGTCTCCTTTAAGTTGATCTGACTATTATATAAATTAAAATTATTTGAAATTAGATATCGACAATGTCAAAAGTGAAGCTTGTCAATGAATATTAAATTAAATATGACAAATACCTACTTAAATAATGTTTACTCTTTATGTAATCGTTTTTTATATATTTTTAGGTCTTAATAATATTGTGTGAAACTAACTACTCTGTGGACTAAAGCCCCGACCAGCGTTGAATTACACCCACAATATCTACCCATATATTCTTTATTATTAGCTTTTGTAACAATTTTTACTGTATTAGAAAGGTATTTTAAGCTAATATAAATCAAATCTCCTACAATTCCTATCAATGAAGTCATATGTATGCTCTCTGATACCAAACATCTAGGTATGCTAATGAACAATTCCACAGACAAAGCTCTATTCAATAATTATCTAAAGAAATTAATCTAGCTAAATTTACTAACCTGGTTTAATGAAAACCCTCTATAAATATCTAGGTTCACTTTTGAAACAGTGGGAACACGAAAATTCAACCACAATAGATGAGATCTGACCTATTTCTGCATTTTTAGGATTGCTTCTTCAGGTGGTCTCCTTTAAGTTGATCTGACTATTATATAAATTAAAATTATTTGAAATTAGATATCGACAATGTCAAAAGTGAAGCTTGTCAATGAATATTAAATTAAATATGACAAATACCTACTTAAATAATGTTTACTCTTTATGTAATCGTTTTTTATATATTTTTAGGTCTTAATAATATTGTGTGAAACTAACTACTCTGTGGACTTAAAGACCAGCGTTGAATTACACCCACAATATCTACCCATATATTCTTTATTATTAGCTTTTGTAACATTTTTTACTGTATTAGAAAGGTATTTTAAGCTAATATAAATCAAATCTCCTACAATTCCTATCAATGAAGTCATATGTATGCTCTCTGATACCAAACATCTAGGTATGCTAATGAACAATTCCACAGACAAAGCTCTATTCAATAATTATCTAAAGAAATTATTCTATCTAAATTTACTAACCTGGTTTAATGAAAACACTCTATAAATATCTAACTTCACTTTTGAAACAGTGGAAACTCGAAAATTCAACCACAATAGATGAGATCTGACCTATTTCTGCATTTTTAGGATTGCTTCTTCAGGTGGCCTCCTTTAAGTTGAGTCAAATATCTAACTATTATATAAATTAAAATTATTTGAAATTAAATATCGACAATGTCAAAAGTGAAGCCTGTCAATGAATATTAAATTAAATATGACAAATACCTACTTAAATAATGTTTACTCTTTATGTAATCGTTTTTTATATATTTTTAGGTCTTAATAATATTGTGTTAAACTAACTACGCTGTGGACTAAAGCCCTAGCTAATATAAATCAAATCTCCTACGATTCCTAGAGTAGTTAGTTTCACACAGTATTATTAACACCTAAAAATATATAAAAAACGATTACATAAAGGGTAAACATTATTTAAGTTGGTATTTGTCATATTTAATAAAAAATTCATTGACAGGCTTCACTTTTGACATTGTCGATATTTAATTTCAAATAATTTTAATTTATATAATAATTTTTATAGGTATATATCTGACTCAACGTAAATAAGGTAAATATTGCCCCACTTTTTTATGTTTGGGTATTTTCTCTTGTTGATATCACATTATAAAATTTCATAGTTTTCTACACAAAAAAGGTACTCTTGTTCGATCTCGACAGGATGCGCCGTTTTCCAGCAAAATCGATTTAAAGAAGACATTGGATCGGATTTGGATCGGTCAGTGGTCGCGCGGTTTAAGGCGTCAGTACTTGAATCGAGGTGACTGGATCGCTGTGGGTTCGACCCCTGCAGCCGGTAGACCGTATATAAGCTATATTCGTGGAGGGATTGGCACCCTCTCTGCGGGTATGGTAGGGTGGAAGAATGTTGGTTTGGGTCAATGTGAGAGATTGATACCGGATTTGACTACCCCCCTAATTAATGAGGTTTTCCAGGTTTCCCTCATTCCTGCACTGAATGATGGTTAGGGTCTACCAACGTAAGTCGTTCCTGGGCGCAAATGCGGCCTGCTTAATAATAATATGCCGCCCCCTCTCCCGCACAAGTCTTCGACTTCTGGGCTAATCCTCGTGATTAGAATGAGGGGTAGAGATATTATTATTATTATTATTGATCGCATCAAAAAAAAAAAAATAATTCTAATAGCAGGCCATGAAAAAAAGTGACAGACACAGTAAGAGTTTGTTTGACAGTTTGTTGTGACGATACATTTATTAAGTAACAAAAATGTGCCAGCTACAGTCATTTGTGCTAAAGACAAAGCTACGATAAATTATTTATTTTGAAAAAGGATGTCCCACAATAACATTGCAAGCTGTTAACTTGAAATTACGTAATTTGTGTGTGTTGTATACATGAAGAATATCATCAAAAAGTGCTAACGTTTCCATTAGTGGAGGAAAATAAAGTATTTAAGCCACACTTTACCTGGTAATAGAACCCTTATAAATAATAAAAAAGTTTCCACATACAGAATGTATACAAAAATGTTTAGTGTACGAAATACAGTTGAAAAGTGTTCAAGTTGAAATTCCTGTGAATTATTGTTTCGAACGCCACTGAAATTTTTTGTTTCTTACAAGAATCATTTCCAGAGACACCCTGTAGGTTCAAAACGCCTACACGTATTCAAATTGAAGTTTATATACATATTTCACTCTTTAAAACTTTTCTGGGTTAATATAGCTATTAGGAATTTGAATTATTCAGAGGCGGGTAAAAAAGGGGGACTAGGTATAATTTTGTGTCATAATTTAACTCAATTAAGACAAGAAAATTTCAAAATTGCGATATAAAAAACGCTTGTATGGTATTTTATATGAAATTATCCATTTAAAAATGATCTAAAATGCATTGTGTGTTTAGATGACGAAAGAATTTCATTTCGTTATTCTTTATTCGACAGTAGATATTTTTTTAATAAAAAAAGTCAAATTTTAAATTTCCGGTGTTAAATAACTAAAAAGTTGCGCATCAAGAATCCCCTGTCTTATTTATAAAGAATGTAAAGTATTTATTTAGCTAGGCCTCGCTATACCGATTATTTATTTAGATTTAGACTACGCTATGGCGATGCTCTTTTGCTTGGTCCACCAGGTATATTCGGAAATCCTTTTCCAAGAATTTTGTAAACTGAAAGACTGCCAACAAATGCTGGAAACTTTTTTTTATTTTGAAGAGTTCTATCGCTAGGTAAAGTGTGGTTTGTTCAATCCTGCACGCTTTTGTAATCTGCGCTGTTTCCAGTTTACGTGGGCGGTATCTCCTTCTCCATCTGGGTCAGCTGGATGTTCCTGTCCGTGTCGGAAGCCGGCCCTGCGAACTCCCCGGTGCGCAACCTGATCCTCAGATCGAGGCAGCGGATGTCCGTCATCAACGATTGGTTCTTGTTGGCCAAATCGCGGTCGATGATGACCTGCTGGTCCTCGAGGGCGTTGTACGTCGCCTTGGCGCAGTTGATCTTGTCGATGAGGTCCTTGCGGGTTTGCCGCAGCTGGATCACTTCCTTCTTCAGGCCCTGTTCCGGCTCGTCACGGGCTAGCTCAAAGCTGGGCCTGTAAAAACATTTTTTTTGTTTGATAAAAACAATCGTTTATTACAATATCAAAGAGACTCATGCTTATATAAACTTGTTTCCTTATTTTTAAACATGGAACCTGTCCCCAGACTTTTTTCACACAGTCTACAAACCCTAACAGACAGATGAATAAAAAAAGTTGTTCAAGTGTATAAAGAATTGATAAACTTCCGTGTCCACAATCTACGTGCAATTTCCCTGCAATTAAAAAAACACCATTAATGCCTAAGAGATGAGGCAGTTTAAAATAAAGTGTTAGTATTCCAATAAGTGTTCTATAAATGCATTTATTCTTATGTTAAAATATAAGTTGTGCTACTTTTTTGTGTAGTCACATTAAAACTGTAATTCCCCTGGTAAGTAAATAAATATCATAATTTTCTTGTGCATTTGAAATAAATAACTAGGACTTTGAATGTACGTTTGAGTATAAACTTTACAATAACACTTGATGCGCTAGAATTTAATTAACATAAACTCATATTTTGTCATTCCCCTGGTGTCATGACCCTGGAAGAATAATTTCAGAGTAATTTGGTAATCATCCTTCTGGTAATGCAATTTTACTTAACGATATAGTAGAAAAAAACATAAAGGTAGGAGCATGTAAGTTTTGACATTCTGGAAATATTACCACAGCCTGAAATCCTCGAAAGGATAATATTACAAATCACTCAAACCAAAGGACTCTTTAAATATAGTTTAAATTTTTGTCGTACAAGGTCTAGGCCTTCTCAGCTTGGATCGTTAATACTCTATTCTATTTATAGAACCGTAGTAAAATAAATTACACCGAAGGTCAAGTATTTTTAAGATCTATGATATCTGAAGCGGTATTTACTATTATTATAATGTATGTTAATTAGTGTTAGGAATTTCTAATGTTGATAGCATTAGCATTATTCATTTCATTGATATACTACGATTTCCAGTGGATATACTGGAGGTGTTGGAAAATAAAAGTGGTTTTGCATTTCATTAATATGAAATGAGAACGCAATGGGAGTCCCCGCAACGTACACATTTGATCGAAAGAAAAATTAACGATTCGGGGTTCTTTTGAATTATGCATATTTGCGCTGTATTTTCGTATATCCCCACGAAAAAAAAACCAAAGAGTTTAGGTCTGGAGATCGTTGTCAGGTAACAGGCAGGACCGGCCCTAACGTTTTTTTCATCGTAAGCAAACCCAAAAATACCGCACCCAAACTTAAAAAAACTTTAAAATTAAAGATGCAGACAATACCTAATATACAGGGTGATTCACAAACACTACAGTCTGTTTAAATATGAAAGAGAGTAATAAAAGCTTATTATGTATGCAAATCGTAAATAAATGTAGTACTGGTGCTTATTTGTATGCAATATTTTTATATTACCTATGTATTATCGGTATAGATGAGTTGTACTTTTAAAAAAACTTTGTGCGACCGAACCGTACTAAATTGTAGCAGGTAGCTAAAATTGAATCCCGACAATCCGTCTTTGTCTATGCCGCTTCAAATTGTCGATGATGTCATATCTTGAACAACGATGACGTCACAAATGTGGGTCGTATGTCAAAACGTGCCTTTTTTAAAAACAAAATTGACGTGCCAGGATATTTTTTCGAAAACTTCTTAATTTCAAAAATAATGAATTTATTCGTTACTTTTCGAAAGCACTGTATCATACACACTCGTGATAACAAAGTGAACTTTAACATGCTGGTACGTAAATAAATATTACTGAACTATTTTCTATACGGGGTGTATTTAAAAGTTTATCATTATAAACGTTATTCCATACATATTAGGCACCCTGTATAGTTATGTATGTTATAATAATAACCTTGTAGGGGATTTTACACATCTATTACCACATAAACCTAAAAACAGTCGGTTCGCCCACGCCAATAACGATACCGAACATGTTAGGTGTTCAGTGACTCAAACTACTGCTGTGGTTTACTGATAAAAATTAAAAATGCAAAATTCCCCGCGAGTTTTGTCAATGCCAATTAAAAACAATTTTTATCGCTGGCTTTGTGTCAAACATTCTCCGTCTTATCGCTTACTTGATTACTAAAAACCTCTTCTGTGGTTTCCAAGTCATTAACATTCATACCTCCAGCAAATGACCTACTTTAACAGTATTATTTATGCGACGCCGACGTTGTCTACTATGATTTATTAAATGAAGTTTTAATGGGAATATCGATTGCAGATTGCAGAATTTATTAGAGGTTTACTATCGAAATAAATGAAATATACCCCTGAATTTGGAAACCGATATTAAAAAAACGTAGGGACAAAAAAAATTAAATTTGGCTATACATTGCCTCACTGGGACTCTATAATGTGCTAAAATTTCAGATACTTTCGTAATTCCATTGTGTAGTTATTAATGAAAATGTTGAAAAGAATCACGATTTTCTTCCTACAAATTTGATACCTCTCTAACACGTCGTAATTTTTTTGTTACTTAATGTTAGTTAATTAATCTTTTTTGGTTGACCATAAAATAACATTTTATAGATAATTATGAAACCACTGGCTGACTGATATCGCTGAACTGTACAGGGTGTCCCGAAATAAATGCAACAAAATTTGGTCAGAAATTCTTAAGAGAAATTTAAGGGACCCGTATTTTTTACTTTTGGTAAGTGCGGCCCCTTTTCGGAGATATAGCCCCCTGAAACAAGCCCCTAAAAATTTAATTTTTTTTATATCTCAGAGCTATATCGCACAAGAACCACCAAATTTGGTACACAGGGATTTAATGACATGTAGAATGCGATGCTGATAAGCTTTTTGGCAAGGGGCCCCCACAAGACACTTTTTCGGGGGCACCCTTGCCTTTGGGGCCACCGAACTTTAGTTGCATATTTAATTTTTAAAAAAATTAGTAGCCTCTTAGAAACTCCAGGGAATTTAAAAACTTTTTTGTCTCTAAGTTAAAGAATAAAATTGATTGTTTATTGCGAATGCCAGCCACCTACGATTAACACTTTAAAATTTCATATGAACCTCGATATGCATCCAATCACATTTTGCCATTTTTTCGAAAAACGCTGCGTTTTTCGAAAAATTTTAAGAGACAAAAAGTTTTTAAATTCCTGGAGTTTCTAAGAGGCTACTAATTTAAAAAAAAATTAAATACGCAACTAAAGTTCGGTGGCCCCAAAGTCAAGGGGGCCCCCGAAAAAGTGTCTTGTGGGGGCCCCTTGCCAAAAAGCTTATCAGCATCGCATTTTACATGTCATAAAATCCCCGTGTACCAAATTTGGTGGTTCTTGTGCGATATAGCTCTGAGATATAAAAAAAATTAAATTTTTAGGGGCTTGTTTCAGGGGGCTATATCTCCGAAAGGGGGCCGCACTTATCAAAAGTAAAAAATACGGGTCCCTTAAATTTCTCTTAAGAATTTCTGACCAAATTTTGTTGCATTTATTTCGGGACACCCTGTAGATAGTTATGAAACCACTGGCTGACTGATATATCGCTGAACTGTATAAAGATAATGTTCAATAGAAGTATACGTCTCTACGTTTTTTATTACTTTACGTCAGTATGTGATACCAAGTTAAACCAGTATGTACCTATGTTTTATAGCATAGTCTACCAAATAACTTTAGAAATGCTTTACGCTGCACTTCATGGGCGTCGTTTGGGATGGGGCAAGGGGGGGCAACTACACTACTACACTACAAGCCAAGTTCAACCTTGTAAGCCCGCTCTCACCTGTACGACCTGTTCTCCAGTCTGGTCTCGGCCAGCTTCAGGGCGTCGGTCTTCGCCAGCAGGGCGTCCTCCAGGGTCTGAATCTCCTTGATGACCTTGCTCATCTCATCGCGCATCTTCAGCTGCTGCCACTCGATCTCGTTGCGCGCCTTCTGCGTCTCATAGATCCTCTTGCGCAGCGTGAAGTCGACGCGGTCGCGCTGCGCCAGCATGTCGTTGCGGGCGCGTTCGCGTACCACGAACAGCGACTCGCGCAGCTTCAGCGTGTCGGCCAGCTCGTTGTCGCCCAGCTGTTTGATGTACTGCGAGTGTTCCAGCCAGGACTCGTAGGGGATGGAGCTGGAAAGAATCGTCTCGGTGCGCGTTTATGTTGGAGCGGCACGCCAGGCCACACGCCGGACTGCACGCCAGGCTCGAAGACAAGAGCTAGGAGGAGTGCGACAGTGTTTATGTTGGAGCGAAGCGCCAGGGACTCTTCTAGTTTATAAACTTCAATGTTCCAACAGTTTGGCCACAGGTTTAAACTTAAAATCGTAGCAAAATGTATACCGAATCGTCGTCTTCATCAGGTGATGAGATTTTCTCAGAATCGACGGTCAATTAATGGTATTTTCTTAATAAAATACGAAAAAGAAAACATTTTGTACGGAGTGGGCCAATTTTAGAGGAGTTCTCCTATTTTCCGAGGAGATCTATCTAAAAATATCTAAGGTCGTATGAGTTCGCTTTCTGAAAAATTGAATGGCTAGAAATGCCTTTCGATATCTCGATTTGTTTAAACGATACAGGACGTTTATTTTTTTTCTTTTTCTATGCCGCTCTATAACTTCCTTGTTTTCTAATATTTTGGAATTTTGTGAAAACATTATTTATTCAGATTTTATTAGATTTCAGTGGCGTACGCAGTTTTTTAAAATACTTCTCTATAGCAATCTGTGTGACATCGCAGTTTTCCCAATTTTATGGTCAACTTAACCAGTTTATATTTTATTTCTATAATAATATCTATAGACCAGTTCTGAAGCCTTTGAAAAAAAAATAATAGTGGGATAAAACCCATTGGAAAAGGAAGAGAATACAACAAAAATAAAAGGAAAAATAATTTACGGGCGATCTGAGGTCGGGAAGTGGAAGAGGGTGAGTTTTTAAGGGTAAAAAAACGGTTTATCTTGATTTCCGACAAAACTACAAGTTCTATGGGAAAGTTGTAGGTAATAAAATGATCTACAACTTTTGTATTTACACTTTTTTCACATAACCTCAAAATTTATATGAAAAATTCAAATAACCGAGTTCCATTATCTTTTAAACAAATCGATATATAGAAATGCGGTTTCCGCTATTCGATTTTTCCCTCACCTCGCGTACTTATATAAATGCTGTGAATGAATAACTCTCTCTTATTTTAGACCTCGAGTATACTATATCAGTGTTTATATAAAGTATAGTTAGTCAACCGGCCTTAGTTGTGGACCATGTCGGCTAGATGGCGGGACATCTGTCTATACGATCTGTCATACTATCTATACATACTTTATAGTACATAGAGCGTGTGTAGAGCGTTACTGCCCATACCAACATCAACCGTCTAGCAAACGCAGATGATTCAACCGCTGTTGTTACTTCTTAGCAGTGCAAGCCTTTCTAGAAGGAAACCCAATGCCTGGGATCGTGTCATATAGCGCTGTGCTTGCACTGTGCAATACACATGCAGTAAAGGTATAACCAGTGTGTATCCTTAATGTATGTATCATAATGCACGTCTGATTGTATCATCAGCCACGTGTTTGTGTTGTTTCTAGAGGGAAACTGTGATATATAAGCATTGGACCCATAAACAGATAGTACGTGCAGTATATGTGCAAAATCTCTTAAACGAGCCCTAGCCAAGTCACTAGACAGAGTCAAACTGACTTTATTTTTAAAATAAAGTCAGTCTGATCCTGTTTACCGACTTCTCTAGGACTCATTTAAGAGAGTTTGCACATATTATAGCCCCGCCATCTAGCCGACATGGTCCGCAACTAAGGCCGGTTGATCCCTTGCTAGATTCTATAGAAATATAAGTACTATATTTTCTATGCTAGATTCTCTGCTTTAACGTTTGGGTCGGCTTTAGTACTCTACTATAAACACCTCCATAAGAATGTATGCATTGGATAGTCGTGGCTAGGCGCGTAGCTTTTGTCGTGGCCTGACGTACTGCTCCAACATAATCGTGCACTTATCATTGGACGCGTAGAATCAACGAGATATCGTTCGTAATGATCGCTACTGAGCTAGTAAGTGAGATTGGGTTACTGGAAAATACTTTATAAAGAGTAGACACAATACTTTATTGGTTCAACACAATGATAAGATATAGGTATTTACGTCGGATGACTCGACAGTAAATGATTGAATGTAGGTGTTGACGGCACAGATGAAAAAGATGTAATTTGTCGAACCACGAAATTTAACTTTACTCAAAGAACCAAAATGGGATGTCTTTATGGGTCCTAGATTTATTTACATTATCAAAGCAGCAGCATAGTTTATTCTAGTTTCTTAATTGATAAAGTAACATAATTATCTACCATTTTTTATTAAAATTCATATCGTAACCATTGAGTAAGCCTAGGTCATTTGGTCAAACCTCAAATTACACCATTTGTGAAGCATTTTTGATCGTCAACAGAAGATTTGAAGTCGATTTTTTTTTCCTTGAACTTACCCTTTGACGGTTCTAAGTGCATCTGTTTTAAAGGTGATATTGGCGCAGTTCTTATCCAAATTTAACTGATCCCTGTCAATTTCCAAGGCTTCGCTTTTATCGTTGATCTCCAGGTTGAGTTTAAATTTTACTTCTTCCAATTTGTTGAGCTTCTCCCAAACTGCCTGACAGCGCTCTATCAGCAACTTCTTGACTGTTTCTACGACGCAGAGCTCCTATAGGTGGAGAAAGTATGATTCTTGTAAACAGAACAACAATTAATAACTCTTATTTATTTACATTCACATATTTATTTCCACTCATTCCATTCTTCCATTCATTCCATTCATTATATTCATTCCTCCGTTTGTTCGTACGTTTATTCATTCGTTTCTTCATTCATGCATTCATTGTTAATGTAAATACGGCATTTTCGATTCGCTCACCTGTTTCAGCTCGGTATCTCCGTCGTCGTAAGTCAGTTCAGCTCCCTGTCTGCAGTCCCTCATCGAAATGCATTCCGATATTACGCTCAGTGGGATTCCTAGGGCGTCCAGTTCTCTTTCCGTGCTGAATTTTTCGTCTTTCAGCAGGTTCATCTCCCTAATAATCCTGTCCATAAGCGCCACCAACGTCTGTGACAATATTTATGGAAATACATATAGGGTTTTTCAACAAAAAGTAGCCAGCCTTAGTATCTTTTAAAACTATCTTTTGGTTGAAAATTACCAAGACATGTCAACAAAGATAGCATCTTTTTAAATAAAATCAGAATTTCTACCATCAACCCCTTAGCCGTCACAGCCAGCTCCTCTAAATTTTCAAATGGCACCATACCATATGTGGCACATAGTTGCAACGGTGATTTCATAGGAATGCGTTCTATTATTCATTTTGTAAATTCGCGTGAAATTGAGACATAAAAAAAAAATTGAAAACCTTTTTCTGTTTATTTTGGTTTGAATTCGTATAAACTTTTTTTTTGGTTCAGTTCTTTTATTTGTGACGTTTCTGTAAACTGAGCGACACATTAATAAAAATAGGTAATGTGGTTTGTCAACTTTTCATTTTTAGCCAATAATTCTGTCAAATCTCAATCGATTTCTAAAAACGATACATCACTGTAAAAGGGCTTTAAAATGATGTACCTACCCAACATATCGAGTTGACTTGACTGTCAAAAAAGCTTCATCCCCCCTCCCCCCAAAACAAAACCGACAGCGCGGTATGGTAGTGAAACCTGGGTTCTCAATAAGAAGTCAAGAGAAAACCTTTTAAGGTGGGAAAGTAAGATCTTAAGAAGAATTCTAGGGGGTAAGAAGACAGAGGAAGGCTACCTATGTAAGGAGAAATAATGAGAAAATATATGCAATGTACCCGGCACCAACAATAGACGAATTTGTAAAAGCCAGAAGAGTACAGTGGCTAGGGCATCTAGAACGTATGGAAGATGAAAGGGCAGTTAAGAAACCTAACTACAGGGGTAGACCGAGGAAGCGATGGAGAGAGGCAGTGGCAATAGACCTAAGGGAGAAAAATGTAACGGATTGGAAAAGAAAGGCGAAGGACAGAATGGAGTGAAGGAGAACAACACAGCTCTGGGCCTAAAAGGCCTGTAAACAGCTTTATACAATATAATGAAATGTTGCTCCTCGCACGCTTCGCCCGTTGCGTTTGTCTAGCTAGTGATTAGTCACTCTTTAGATTTTCGACCGCTGGCTATAGTTTAAATTCTTGTTATACCATGAACTAGCTTAGCGTTGAATCGTCAATAAGGCCTCACCTGTTTCCACCTGTCGAGTTCGATTATCCTGTCGGACAACCGGACGTTGTTGTGGTACGTGTCCCATTCCGTTTGGACTTTGGTTTCGTTGCGCAGCTGTCTTGATTCGTGCCGGAGTTTGAAGGCATCGCTGCGCCGCGTGTCATTTGTTTGTTGGTTCTGCCACTGGCTGGCGTACCAGTCGGCCAGCGAGGAGTGGGGGATAGGCTTTTCAAATGTTACAACCGACATCGTTCACCTGAAATGATAATACTAGTTTAAAAAACGTGCACCAAAAAAATATATTCAATTTATTTGAACACAATTTATTCTCAGGAAAAAAAACTTTTTTGGTGTAATAATTTTGTCAAAAATAAATTGATTTATTTGGTAAGAAAACTTAATTTTTTTTATGAGTGTTTGTTTAAATGGAACAAATAATTATTCCATTTGAACATCTGATGAAAACTTAATTTTAAAAAATGATTTTCAAATAAATCGATATATTTTTTTCATTTCCTCAAAGAATTTGTTCAAGTCTGTATAAAAATAACGTTTTGAAAACAAAAAAATGATTTTTGATTGAAATAAATGTGCATATCGAATCAAACAATGCGATTATTTAATGCAATTGCATATTATTAACTGAGAGATGTGGAAAAAGAAAATATGTAGGTACCTAAATTTTTAATTCTTTTTGTAAAGTCTTTAAATTTAGTTTTATTAGGTTATACAATCTTTTGAAAAACCGTAAATTAAAAATATCTACTCAATTTCCTCATATTGTAGTCGTATCGTCGAAAAAAAGTATTACTTAATTGTTTCAAAGAAAAAACTCGAATAATTGTTTCCTATAAACACAAAATAACTGTCAATAGTGCGCCGCTAGATGTAGCTGTGCTATATTTCGCGTATTTAAGTATTTCGGCTTTGAGAGACATGCACAGCGAGCGTTAGTCGTCAATTAACTCACCACTGACCTGTGGCGTTCTGATGAGAGCTAATAAGCTCAAAACCGGAAAATGTTAACTATAGTCGCGGCAAGAATTCAGGTGACTTACGTCATACGAACAAATGAATAATTCATTATGTGTTCATCAAAATATTTAAGAAACTACAACGGAGAGTAACGCTACACTAACACTAAACTATATACTACACTAAATTTTTGCGTTACATATTGCACTAAATTGGAAAATATGATTGTTTTTAACGCGACCAAATATCGAAAATTACGTTGACAATAAAAACAATTGCGTAACGTCAGCCGTGACGTACGACGTCTGAATTCTTGCCGGGAGTATATTTTTTATAGATTTTTTGGTGTAATTCAATGCTGGTCGCGGCATTAGCCCGCAGCCCGCAGTTGTTTCCTGACACTCCTGAGCAATAAGTTGCGCTGACCTAAATAAGCAGTTTTCTTTATTGTAAAATAATTCTTTGAAATATTGTGTACCTATCATCGAAAAGGAAATAAGGTTTTTTAATGGAAACAAATGCTCTCTTTACATAAAACAACTGTAGTTTTACATTTTCAAAAAAATAATTTGCTGTTAAACTTATAAGTAATTTATTTCCTCAAAACTCAATTTTTTTTACAAACACGGATTTTTTTTCGGTGTATAGTGAAGATCTGGAACATAATAAATGTTCCAGATCTTCAAAACGGCCATCTAGATTATAGGACCTGAATTAAATCAGTTACTGCAGATAATTCGAGATACTGGAACTGTATTTGTGTTTAGGATTATTTTAAGAGTTAAAACTTCTAAATAAAGAAGAGGGTGTAGCAAAAAAGCAGGTCATCCCGTTAACTGCGAATTTTTGGCAGAAAAATATGATTATTCAACTTTATACTTAACTATATACAAAAATGTCTCCCTTAAAAGATACAGGGTGTTAAAGTTGAACTTTTAATATTGTTTTTGCTCTATATTAATTTCTTTAGATTTTCAAGTATTACTTTGAAATTGTAAAGATATACTTCTTGTTATTAACAAAATCCTCAAGGGTATTATTATAAACGACGCCTAAAAAACAAACGTAGAAACGGAGACGCCATGGACGATTTTTAATAACGTCGATGTAGAATTTTGTTTACAATATTTTATTACTCTTAATAATTTTTCCCAAAACTCTTCTACTGTTTTATTTTGTGCATTTTTTTTGTGTTTTTTTTATATGTCTATTCTATGTAACTTTTTATTATATTTTCTATTTTTTAGAACGAACATAATGAACATTTTTATTATTTATTATATTTAAGTAACACTAATTTGCATGTTTAACTCTTAATGTTTATCCACGAAAGAATATAATAGTACGGTACTGTCTAAAAAAAGGCAGCAGGTGGGATTTTACTTATATTTCGACGATTTGAATGACATATTTCTACATGAATCTGCGTCAAAAGCTTATGAATATTCTATAACTATGTAATTTCCCGTCTTACAAAAAAAAACTTGAAACAGACCCACAAGAATAATAATTTTATAAATATTCAAGAAGCTGATAAGTTAAAGAAATCTTATTATTCAATGGTTATAGTTACGTTTTTTATCAACAATTAGGTATATTATTATTAACTTATTCATATCAATAATGCATTAGGTAATTCTTATTCGTAAGATAAAGTTTCTACTTGCAAAGCAAACAAGTCTCTTAAATAGGATTTGACTTACCAAAACAAGAAAAAATTAAGAGTATCTAATTCAACTTTGACAAAATATTGACTAAACTGAAGGGCGATAATCCATAGAAACGACGTATCCATAGTAGTTTTAAAACACCTTTGGTGCACAGAGTATAAACCATAGCCACAGAATAATAGCATTGTGCTCTGACATAAATCGACATATTAGAAAAAATAATAAGGAACAACGTCAATATTCTGCGTGACAGAAAAATAAAAAAATATTACCTACGATTTCGGAAATATAAATGAGCGCACAAGACAGTTGGTCAAACTTGTTTTGAAAGTATAATCTATTATCACAGTTTATAATTCTCTTCTATTTAATAAGCATGATTCAATTTTATAAAAATATATTTACTGGATAAATAAATAAATTACAATTTATAAATAATAATAAATTATGGACATGTTCAATAGGCAACATATTATATTCGTACGTGTATTTTGGGTTGCATAGCATCTAAAATACAAAGTGTAACAGTAGTAAGTATTCAAAACTTGTGAGCTTGTAAAGCCCGCTTTACATTAACAATTTCTTTGTCAATTAATTGATAAAAATGCTTCATCAAGTCAATTGACAAATGTAACTTAAAACTTGTTCTAATTTTTCGTCAATTTTTACTTCAATTCAGGAATCCCAACCTAAAATTAATGTAAATATTTAACCAGTAACCGAGCAGCAACAATAATAAATGCAATGGAAGCTTTTTTTGCCCTAAAATATAATTATTAAAATTATTTTTCATTTTTAATAGTTTTTGTTTCGTATGCAAATGGGAATGATATAACGTCAAAAGTTAAAATTATTTTTAGGTTGTCAGATGTCACCAGTACCAACCTAAGGTGACAGCTGACAGCAAAATTGTTAAAAAGCGGGCATTACACTAACAATTTATTGCCAAAGAAATTGATGAATTAACTCATCAATTTGTTCAAGGTCACACTTTGGTTTTACATTACATTCAGGGCTTGGCAAGTAGAGTGGGGACCCGTAATGGTCTTCTAGCACGTAAATTTCCGTTGTGAAGTCGTCTTGGAATAGTAGGTGTCGATATAACATGCGAAACGTACCTTGAAAGTGGACCCTGAGACAAATTCTTAATATCTGTGTACCTACCTACTATTTGTACAACAGATGATCTAGGAATGCCCAACGCGCTCGATATCTGATGGTTAGAATGTCCTGCATCATGTAAGGCAGTCATTCTTGCTCGGGTAAACGCAGAAATTTTACGTCCTGGCATTATAACGTACAAAAATTCAAAGGAAAGCTTGGTTGAATACACTGCCACACTAACCAGATTTGTAAAAACATTGGTAATAAAGTAGAGGTTCATGGTATGCAATTTTTTATTGTCTTTTTTGTTCCCTAAGTACATGTACTTTTTTACCACATTATGAAAAAAATCGAATCATTTTGTATGCATGGAATCCAAGATTTTTGATGGTGTGTGTAGTTTAAAACACCTTTGGTGCACAGAGTATAAACCACCAGCCACAGAATAATAGCACTGTGCTCTGATATAAATCGACATATTTGAAAAAAATTAATAAGGAAAAACGTGAATAGTCTGCTTAACGGGAAAATAAAGAAATATTACCTACGATTTCGGAAATATAAACGAGCGCACAAGACAGTTGTATAAAATTGTATTGAAAATATAATTTATTATCACAGTTTATAATTATTATCTTCTACGTGGTAAACATGATTAAATTTTATGAAGATTAATATGTGTACTGGATAAATATTTAAATAACAATTTATAATAATAAATTATGGACATGTTCAATAGGCAACATATTATATACGTACGTGTATTTTGGGTTGCCTATCATCTAAAACACTAAAATATACGGAAAATTTCTGTGGAATGTGTTGGAGATAGTTAAGACCAGAGAGAATAGAAAATTTTATCTATGGTTAAGACATAAACATATGAAAAGTTCCCGACCCTTGCCCATCCGCTTCAGCAGGAAAGGGGGTTAAGAAATACCCTTTTTTGATTTTTCACTTATAATTCGAAAACAGTGCATTGCAGCAAAAAATTCTTTACATAAAAATGAGACTATAAAATTTTCCATAAAATTAGTTCCATACATTTTTGCGCTACAATGCACCGCTTCAGAGTGTTTTGTAATAATTCTCCTGGTAACTCTTCGGGCGTTTTTACACAAAAGTCCCATAAGATGTTTTAGAGCAATAAATTTTATCCAAGAATATACGGGTTGTTTTAAATGAAATAGCAAAAATGAGACCACATCCGATTCCTTAGGTGAAAGTAAATCCATTTAACCTAATGTCGCATAATAAAAATGGTACAGGGTGTCAAAGTTAAAATTTTATTTTCGACATTTGTAGATAACTTCTTAAAAAAATCCAAATATTTACATAAAATTTGAAAATCGGGGGTTTTTGAGAAGAAGACAGATGGGCAAGACGTAGTCTCTCCTCATACGATGGTCGGATACGTCCATAAGCATGACGAGTAACAAGACGTTGCATAGATTCCAGTAATTTCTGATCCCTTACTAGATCAGCACTCCACACTGGACCAGCGAATTCAAGCAGCGGTCTGACATAATACGTATATAGTTTCACAAAACTTTCCAGACTTGCTCCAGTAAACGACTTCCTCAAAAGGTACACCAATGAATTTGCCTTTTTGCACCAGGACTGTATGTGTTCAGACCACGACAAGTTCTGCGAAATTAATACTCCAAGGTCGTTTTGTGTTGTAACGGGTTTTAATGTCGTATTTAATAGTGAGTACTGAAGCAAGGGGTTATTCCTGCCAAGCCGGAGAACAGAACATTTCTCAGCATTCAGAGGTATCATCCAGTCCTGACACCGAAATGTTCATAAGATCACTCTGAAGGATGTTATGGTCTGTCAAGGGATTGGCATAGAACTTGGTATCGTCCGCAAAAAATGCAGATTTGGAATGTATGTGATACGGAAAGTCGGAAGTATATACTAAGAAAAGCAGAGGACCCAATACAGATCCTTGGGGTACACCACTAAGGACAGGACGTGCTGATGACCGATAGTCACCAACCCTCACACTAAAGGTTCTGTCACTGAGGAAAGCCTCAAGCCACAGAAGAAGATCACCACGAATGCCACAGTGGTTCAGTTTGTGAAGGAGTCGCTTGTGGGGCACCCGGTCAAACGCCTTGGCAAAGTCCAAATATATTACGTCGATAGGTTTCTTAGCGTCGAGGGACATGGACCAATCATTCGTGCACTGCAGCAGATTCGTAGTTACCGAGCGTCCAGGAACAAAACCATGCTGTGACTCAGGAATTACTTTATTGGATAAGAGAAAATAAAACATTTACCGTATTATTGATTCCATAATTTTGCTTACTATAGGCACCAAGCTAATTGGGCGGTAGTTTTCACTACTCAACTTGTCACCCTTTTTAAATATTCCAAATCGTAGGTAAAGTGTGGTATTTAAGTGAGGCATCCATAATCATTGACAACGGAGAAATAATTTGGGAACAACATTCCTTGAGCAGTTTTGCCTCGATTTCGTCGACGCCAGGAGAAGACCCATTTTTTAGTTTTTTTATACATTGGGCGATTATAGAAGGTGGAAAATCGATAGTGATTAGAGAGTCGGTTACACGCGGGTTTAAAATAATTGGGAGGTTGGCACAAGTAGGTTCATTTGTGTAAACACACACACTTCACAAAAAAAAATATATTGAGAAACTGTTAAGAACCATTTTTTAATACAAAAAATTGTACCACATTTATGACACTTTAAAAAAACAATGTTAATCTTACCTATAAAAATTGCAAAGGAATTTATGTAATTTCAAAGTAAAATATATTAATACTTTTATTATCTTAATAAAATCAAAAATAAAATTAAAACCTATGAACAATTAAAAGTAATATTCCCTTCACTGAAATCGTATTTAAATTCGTAGTCAATATTTGTCTTAATTTTACTCGGAAAAAGGAAAACTCCTTGCCGGGTATACATGTCCCAATTAATTTTTTGCCCAATTTCAACGGGAGTTACAGGTCCTGTTGTAACTGCATGTTTAGGCGAACCGTCCATATCCCAGTCCACCCATAGCGCGATACCATTACATCCCATGTCCCTACAAAAAAAAACTTATGTAATTTAAAGGTTTTTATTATTTTAATAATAAATAAAGAATTCTTAGAGAATTATAAAAACTTACGTCTGCAAGGGGAACGTGCCTTTAAGCTCAAGCAAAGATTCTGGTGTATTTACCAGGTCGATCTCCGCGATAACAACTTCCTTACTCAGAGCTATTCCTGGGTATTCCCACAGAGGTTGGGCTTCTACTTTGTCATCGCTGATGTTACTCGATGCCTAATGGAAAAGTGACCACAAATTATAAAATAATAATAATAATAATAACATGTTTGCACTCTTCTAAGATAAGAACCAATTACATTCTTCGATGTATCATAATAAATATTACAGACAGTTCAAATAGTATTGAATATATTACAAATATTAAATATTGGTGACCTACACATAATATTTATACGGCAAATGGGACAATAAAAATAATGTTACTATTTTGACAAGGAACCGAAAGCACAGAGCCTGTTAACAAGAATGCAATCAACATGACCAAATGTTATTTCTCCTTTCATTCAATGAAATTATATTAGATATATTCAATAAAACTTCATCAGTGATACCCCTTTCAAGGTAAAACACCTGTGACTTAAAAAATAAAAATTTAAAAAACTTTTGTTGAATTACCTTAAGTAACATGTTATTTTGGTAAAGCAAAAATCATATTAAAGATGTGTATTCTAGCTTAGATCTAATGTATCAAAAATATGTTATTTTTTGCTGTGACTTTGTTATACACTTTTTTTTGTTCTATCTATTTTTATCAAAAGCAAAATGTATTTTTATGGCTTTTCCTATTATTATCTGTTGGAAAATAAAATTCTGTCTATTTTTATCTGTTTACTATTTGAAAAACTTTTTCAAATTCGTATAAACTAAGTAGTTTATAAGTTAATTTAGTAATTAGATTAATCTAGAAAAACTAAATTTAAGATCAAATATGACACCAAGATCCTTCGGAACATCCTTCAAGAGTATAACTGTTGATATTACAATAAAACTGAATATGATGATAGTAAATCTGGGTAGCTTCAACCTTAAACTAAAAAAAGGTACTCTTGTTTATTGTAGATAAAATGAACCGTTTACGAGAAAAATAATAATAAACGAATTCACGTTTTATTGTTAATAAAAAAGACCATCATTTCTATTTCTTTTTTCTCGACAACAAAGTGCGAAAATCATTCAAACAATAGGAAAGTTTCATTTTAAGATGTTTAATCCGAAAAAATACAAAATTTATAAATTTGCAAGTCATGTGCAAATAAGAGATACCATTAATTCAAGTATTTTTTTTAGTGGGATAAAGACCAAAAATAGAAGAACATTATATTTATTTCATTGCCAACGTTTTGGTGTTATTTTTACACCATCTTCAGGGCTCGAAATTTGAAATGTCCTTTATCTAAAAATGTAGTGTAGACAAAGGACATTTCAAATTTCGAGCCCTGAAGATGGTGTAAAAATAACACCGAAACGTTGGTAATGAAATAAATATAATGTTCTTCTATTTTTGGTCTTTATCCCACTAAAAAAAACCACTTGAATAACTAAGCAAGACCGCCAATTAAAGAAAACTTGATACCATTAATGAACATTAAAAACAGTAACGGGTCTAAATTAGATCCGTGTGGGACATCACAAGTTGCTATATAAATTAGAGCTGTGAAACCTCCATACTGTTGTTGTTTCCTTAAACACTAAAAATAAATAGATTAACCACTTACTTCGATGAGATGATCGAAATCGTCCATCAGAAAACCCTCGCATGTTCCGAGGGGCGAACGTATTTTGTACAAATCGGTAAAATGAACAGCAACCCCTTTTATCACAGCCTTCTTAGGAAATATCTGAACGTTCGGGAGAAGAAACTTTCGAACAGTCTTCAATAAATACAAAAGCAATAAGTTGTCCCAAGGCAAAATACTACTCATAAAGTATGGTTCGCTCACAACAACGTTCACACTGCTCAAATCCACTTCATTTAGCGTATCTAAGTTAGAGATAACTTTAACGTTGTTTAGATTATTATAGTTTATAAATTCTTCCACAATTCTCCTGGACATCTGATTTGGTTCTATTACATACACTTTCTTTGCTAATTTCGCGGCAGACAATCCAAAATAAAAGCCTTCCGTAAGGATTAAAACGGTGCTCTCACTGTTAATGTAAGTTTCGAACAGAGACATATATTTCTTGTTTCTTCTGGAGTCGTTGATCTGGCCTACTCGTGTACGTGAAAAACAACTGTGTACTCCACACGTACAAACCGGATTCATATAATGCTTATCGGATGTTTGCCAATTCTCAGTTAAATTAAACCACAGCGAATATTCGTCGTGACTGCTTATCAAATGCACTTCTTGGCCCCTTTTCACCTTTACTTCAGTCGGGAGGTAATAGACAGCTTGCATCCAGTGATCGCGCCAAGGGATTTCCGCATTTTTCTCACTTTTTGTGTCTGGATGCGCCCAACGGGGGGCACAGCTTAATATTATCTTACCGTCTGTATCCATTTGCAAGTCCCACCACATAAAAACAGCTTGCGCTACACCATCATGTTCCGATTTAAGACTATTAATTGTGTAACTGTCAAAAGACAACGGAGTCCTGCCCGACCAATCGAACCTAAGCACAGGTATGGGAGAGATTATGGTATTAAAGGAATGTGTCGGTAACTGGCTGAGTTGAATATCATGAACTGCTGCAGTTCCCGGGCAAGTCTTAATAGATTTTGGAATAGACACTAAAAGTTCCCCGTCATTATTAAAAATGTCTTTCACTTTATTCCAGTTTTGCGCTAGTGGACACTCGACAACCTGTGCGTAAATCGTAGCAGATTCCGGCACAACTATCGAATCTTCTTCTAAAAGGTGTTTATGTGCGTGACTGAATGTAGAAATAGCTCCTTCACCTATGAGCTCGGTATCAAACACTTCCGTAACTAAAATGTTGCACTTTTGTTTTAAATCTCCTTCTTCGCCAACAGTCAGCTTTGTTGACCTTTTTGGAATGATTTTAATTTGATCTTGGAAGCCGTTTTGTGTAATTATTTTATTGGCACAGTCACTCATAGGTTTAAAGGCTTCACAAGCAATTACTGAGTCTGCACCGTTTCTAGCAGCCATCATAGATAGTAACCCCGTGCCAGTTCCGATATCAAGAACGTTAGCTTTCCTACCTTGCGAGTGTAACTTTTTAATAGCCGATATCAGGGCTTGCTCGTATTTCTCGTTTCGCTCCTTGTCATGTAGCATGTCTGCGAAAGCGGCTCTGGCTACTTCTTGATGATAATCGTAGTCTTCATTTTGCAAAATCCAATCGTTGAACCCAGTTATGGGATTCAGTTTCTGTACGAATACGCTCATATTTCTTGCAACTCCTCTTTTAATACAACTTAATACGTTAAAAAAATATTTTTCATACATAAAGAAATAAAATGTGCGTATTAATAAAGAGGTTATGTTTACATGTGTTTTTGAAAGGTTTCTTGACAGTTTAATAGACGTCAAGTAATACTGGTTGCATACACCTAGTTAAAGATAAGAGATATCCAATAGTTTATAAAATTCTATATTTGAGACATTTCTAATCAAATGTAGTCATAACGTCTTTATATATTAGGAATAAGTATATATCTCAAGGACCTACTAGGTTGGAAGCATAAAAATATATTGATACTGTAACAATAAAAACGTAATATGTAGGTGTAATCATAATCACACATTATTTATCTGTCTCATTTTATTTGGTTATTTGTATTAAGAGTAATAAAATAGATAATAAAATATTTGCCAATACTAAAATTTGTGTTCGGTTCGCATTTGCCATTTTTAAAAGAAATACAATGCTTTTTTTTTTTCAAGAAAAATTTGAAATTTCCCGCAAACCATTTTCCGGAAGCACCCCACCAGGACCCGGTGGCCATGTTAAAATGCGTAACATCCTACTTCCGTCCGTTCCATTTCGTCATCGAACGTAGAGCTTGTGCCAGTGTTGTGAGTTTACTCCAATGACTTTTTTTAATAAGCAAAGCAGAAATGGATAACGGTGGTGATATTTTGCGATTGTGCAGACTGTGTTTAGTTAAGGACGATGTTAATATTCCAATTTTCGAGGAACAAGGTGATATTAGGCAAATATTTCTGAAAATTAGTTCGTGTCTGCCGGTTAAGGTAAGTTGGCGTCACCCGCCATGTTACTGTTTCTTTACTTGATAGTTGATATTCGACAGATTTTCTATTTTGACATCGTTTATGTTGTTTACAAAACAGGAAAATGAAGGCAAACTTTCAAAAAAATTTCGGGGTAAATGAATAATATTTCTGTATTGAAGTCAAAAAATATTTTATTGAATTTAGTGATGCGTAGATCCAACGTCGACATATTGGTTTTAGGATTTTCATTTTCTGAGAACTTGATATGTAACTATTTGAAAGTAAAAAATACTTTGCGATATTTCATCGATTTTCTTCAGACAAAAAAGTTTTTGGGCTTGGCTTGGGTGCTGGGATGTAAAAATCAATATACAGGGTGTCGACTGGAGGGGCTTTGGGCGTGGGGTTATAATAAAGTGACCTTCAACATGTTTGCTTCTCTGGTAAAGTACATCGACGTAGCATTTCTGTGCTAGAGAAGCATTTTGTTGAAGGTATTCGATAACAGGCGTTGAAGTACAGTAATGCAACGATGTTTTTTACGGCCGTAATGAATATTTCTCTTTGTTCTGCAAACGAATTGTGCTATTACTGCGCATTTCGTATATAATAGCTACTTTGGCGTCCATTAGACTTGCCCTAATTTGCTGCATCCATATTTTAAACACCAGAGGTCATTTTTAATAAGCGTTAAATAACATTTCGAGACAATTTATAGATTACATATTCATTAAAAAAAAATGAAATAAATGTTTTTACCAAATTTTATAAGTACATGTGATATCAGTTGATGCATTTCTTTTTAGTTGTGCTGTACTTGCAGTCAATGACCAAGAAATGTGTACAGGTTACATAACTAATTGCTAACTTCTGGAATCTGCATTCCACAATTAGTTTACATTTTCTTCGGGCAATTGCTGAATAATTTTGATGTAAATGTAATCTAAACACTTCTAGAATTTTTTTTATAAGAAATTTATCTACTCTTAAAAGTTAAGTTATGTTAATTTTGCCCAATGCTTGACAGCACAGGAAAATCGTAACTGTGAACTGTTTTCAATTGGGCATAAATTAAACAAGCAGAGTTTTTCGCATAACAATTGGTAAAAATTGTTCTGTAGCCCAATTCTCTGTACAATGTCCAAATGGTGTAAACGAATAGTTAAGAAAATGTCGCTCAAAAATCAAGAAAATAAAAACAATTTTTTCTGTTGTTGCAGGTGTCACGAGAAGACAAATTGCCCAAAAAAATATGTGATGGATGTTCCTATAAGTTAGATATGTTATATGAATTTTGGAATACGACAGCCAACGCAGAGAAACAACTGCTGTCATGGCTGGGGGAGGCCGGCATGAACGCCAAGATGGCAGACGGCACGATATCGGCAGTGGCGCAACAAATCAAACCTGTAGAGACTTTCGTAAAGCAAGAGGCGATAGATCCCTCGGATGTACACGCGGACGACAACGATGACGATAAGAGTTACATGTTCCAGCAGAAGTTTGCCGTCGAAGAGGTAAGGTTTTCACAAGAGGCTGTTAAAGATTTTTTTTTAAACTGTTTTAATTGAATATTGCTCTTGTTTTGTCTATGATTTGTTTTGCATAATTGAATTATTAAATTATTCGTCGTGTTAAATTTGATGTGAATTCATCCAGAAATGCAAATTTGTCAAGCAAGCCATGTAATACTACGATAAACAGTTGCCACTATTATGCAATTGTTTTAAGAATACAGTCATAGCCTACTAGAGAAACTCGTGTTTGCATCGATAAAATTGTTTTTCAGCCATTAAAAATTACTTGATTCTGTTCTTTATGAAGCATATTCAATTTAAATTTATTATTTTTTACCTGTCGTGTTAAAATTTAATACTAATCAAAGAATTCATCCAGGAATGTAGTTTTGTCAAGCAAGCATGCAATACTACGATAAAGAATTGCCAGTGTTATTCAATTGTTTTAAGAATACTGTCATAGCCTACTAGAGAAAGTCGTGTTTCTATCGATAAAAATGTTCTTTATGAAGCATATTCAATTTAAATGAGTTTTTTTTAGTAATTGTTTTTAAAATGTGGGATGTACGAATGTTGTGTTTGTTGCAGGCTGGTCCTTCCGCCACCGTTACCTCGAATGAGGAGGAGCCTCCTCCAAAAAGGGCACGACGGACGGCTGCCGTCAAAGCCCAGATCGCGATGGACCCCGAAAGCGATGACGACGACGATTCCGGGGAGCCCATCACAAAGGTGGGTAGCGTCATCCGAAACGACATATTTTTAAAAGACCGCGTGCCATGACTTAAATTTGCTTCTGTTGCAGGTCGAGGACGAAAGTGAAGAGAGTGAAGGCGACGATCACGAGCCTCCATTCGTCGACGTACCCTCGACCAGTGCTGACGATCAACCTGGCCCATCCGGCGTGGGGAAAGACGGCGTCGAAGCACCGTGAGTACTTGTTTTATTTCACACCAAATTTCCTCCTTTTCGAGCCTGAATGTACCCCATAGCTGGTTTCGTTGCTGGTTTTTTTGATTGTTTGTTTTTTGATGACTTTATTTAATTTTTTTTCAACTCGTGTATTTGTCGTAATTGTCTTTATTTTTACTTTTTCTTTTTTTTTATTTCTTTGTTTTAAGGTAAGTGGACAGTTATGAATTTTGGCGAAACCAGTTCCGCGTTATTGAAAGTAATATTTTGTTGTGAAGCAAAAAAAATCATTTTAATTTAATAATTTTTATTTAAATCTCTAAATTTTTTTACTCAAAAGTACATTCAGGTTAATTTTTCTCGACGACAAACATTAAGGTATTCATTTGGGTGTGGGACTGTCTTAAAAATACTCTCGTTTGGTGTTTACGAAAACTGTTTTACTTCTTCGTTTTTCGAGTATCAGATATGAATTTTTGAAAAATATTTCCATGAACGTCTCGATATTTGAAAGTTTCCATAGTAGTTTCAGCTACGGTTCGATTTGGTGTACAGAAAAACGCCGTTCTTTCTTTGCATTCTTCGCCTTTAGAAAATGATGTTTCATTTTCTGCTTTAGAAGAATCGTTTTAAAGGACCGAATAATTTTCTGTGCATTAACCGTAGGATGTTGCATAGCTCGTATTGGATTCTTTTACCATTATGGGCTTGTAATAGAAATTACTGTGGTTTGCTTTATATTTGGGATGTTTTGTGGTCTTTGTTTTGTGTCTATTGTTCAATTGATTTTTGTTTATACTTTATGTCTTGAGAAAATGTCATCTTTGTCCATTTTCTCGCAGATACCACGACAGTGTAAATAAAAAATTGAACGTACGCATCACTAGACTGGAAATAATTATTGAAAATTTGTATCGGTTCTCAATGGAATTTTATGTGGTTTTGTTAACTTTTTGAGTTGTTGAAATATTTTTAACAACTTTGTTAACAACAAATACATCATGTATAATTTTGACGTTCAAAGAAATATTTAATGTTTATAAATTTTGAAACCGTCTGCAATTCTTTTTTAATGTTCAAAGACAGTCCCAATGGCCCAAATTAAAAAAATATATATTTTATTACCTGCCACAATGTCTTCAAATCTTTCAGCATACTTAATGTTTGTCCTTGTTTCAATATTGATATTTCTCTTTGAATCGTTTTGTGTATTTTTCTTGTAGCTTTGTCATTCTTTTGGCAAAGTTTTTTTGACCTCAAGATCTTGTGTTCAAATGTCGTTTTGAAACTTGGCGAAATTGGCACTGCAGAATGTTCCCTGCAGTGTTGAACTAGTGTGGCTGTGATTTTTACCTAAACAGTATTTGTTTTGGTATTTTTTTTATTTTTTCCAAAGCATAATTGTGATTTTGGAATTAGGTATAATGAAAAAAGATGTGATTTTGTATTAACTTTGGTACAAAATGTATCAGTCGGATGTGTATATAAGAATTTCCAAAGAAACTGTTGTTCCTTTGGAAATTTTCTGGAGTGAATTTTAGTGATGAAATCGTGTCATTAAAAAAATTAAAACGTATAATTCAGTGTTAAAATATTTGTGTTTAAATAACAAGTGAATTATGTCGGAGATGTTAATTTTCTTAATTTTGTATCAAAATGTACAGTTTTGGTGCTTTTTCGAGAATTGTTTCTTAAATTGCTAATGTTTGGCGTTTTGATTGGTTTTTGAAAAGGGATAAAGTGTGGTTTAGTATTTCTTTATTTGTTTAATGGCTTATAATTGGTAAGTTGGATTTAATTAGTACCTAAGGAATTTGTTGCATATTTAATAATTGGATGGTATTATAATTAAACACTAAGATTCACATATAACTAATGCTGTGATTATGTAAGATTTGGGTTTGTTAACCCTACTAAACTAAATACGTGAATGCAAAATTATTTTACATAAATATGTGGATTTAGTAAATCCTATATTGTCTATCTATTTCTATAGTGAGGTTTTTTTTAAATCTGTAAAAATATGAGCTTTTATATTTTTATACTTTAAATATTGAATGGTTTTTTTAAGTTTTTGACTTGAAAAAATGTTTATAAAATGATCAAGTAGCATTCTTAACACATAATTTCCATTTATGAGAAAGACAAAGATTAAAGACCTGGTTTTTTCCACCTACTAATTAACTTATTTGTCAAATCTATATCTGTCATCTTCTGATACATGGTTTTTGTGAAACAGGTATAGATTTAATGGATAAATAGTTACTAGGAGGTGGAAAAATCGATCATAAGGTTCATTTTCACAATGGAGCTTAATACAACTTTAAACTTTGAGAAGCTTAAACTAAGACATTTTTAAGATCAATTTAGCTTATTCAAAATTTAAAGTCGTATTTAACTCCATTTTGAAAATGGCTCTAAAACACAATTTTTTGTTCTGTGTACTATTTTATTTCTTCTGATAAATGGTTATTGTTTATTAAAAATGCTTTTAAAATTTACAATTAAAATTGTGAATTCTGTTACATTGAATAAAAACGTATGGGTTGATGTCCTTTTACAAAATTAATTGTAACGGCAAAAAATGCGACAAAAAACATGTTATCTTTGTACAGTAAGTAGTAGGTAGAAATATCGGTACTAACCGATAAGCTATGGCAACGTTGTTCCGCATTTTTTTCGTGGCAAATAGCCGCGAAGTTTTTTCTTCAATGTAAATTGGTATGGAATTTTCTTCAGACCGTAGCCGATAAGCTTATATTTATCGAGGTGTGCTCTTAATTGCTTCGTTGTTATATTTTTAAAGCATAATTTGAGTTAAACAATGGTGGGCATAGGTATGGAATGCATTCAAATAATTTGCGACGTTGCCACATTTGTGTAAAAGTTCTGTTTCTAGGTATTTCGTACGTACTGTGTAACTTAATTTGCGAACGTTACCACAGTAGTTTTGAAGGTTTATTCCTAGGTAAATACGTACGTACTGTGTGAGAGTGAACAAAAAGCTTTGATCTGTTGGTATTTTAATTATATATTTAATAATGCCTGGTTTTAATTTATTACTGCTTGAACGTTGAAAAAAGCTTTGATTTGGTACAATAGTATATATGGATGGTACTCTTGAATCAGAGTGTGTAACATTAAAAAATATTAGGAATAATATTTTACTAAAAATATGTTTGTTAATATTTGAATAATATTGTACTGTATTGTTTGACAAATCTAGCTCATCTTTGTGTAACTTATCTTCATTATTTGTTTGTGTGGACTAATTTATGCACATTAAAATGAAACACCAGTACTCTGATTTCATGGAATGATGAGAGAAGCTTAAAAAAATTGTTTATGTAAAATGTATGCCAGCTTCTAGTTAGGGAATAAGAGCGCCTAAATTGAATTTTATTAAGGTTTATGAAGCTGAACCACCTTTATGGGTAAGTTCTTATTGCGGCTGTTGACTCTTGCAAATGTATTCTCATATTTGTGTATTGTCGTTAATGTATAAGAATAATAGTAAAACATTCAGGGACAATTTTATATTGTAATTTTATTGGATTTAAAAAGTAAATATTTGTTGTTTAAAAACAAAAATTGTACCATGAGTTTTTTTATAAAGTAATTGTATTCTTCGATTATAATGAATAAGATCGATTAAAACTTTAGGTTTAAAATATAAAAAAATGGATAACTCAAAAATAATAAAACACTCAGTTTATCACAAGTAGAAAAAAATGTTGAAGGCATCCATTGCATTAGAAGACATTAACAATTACATAGAATAATTAAAAAATATATTGTATCAGTGTTCAGGTTTTATTTTGTACATATGTCTACATAATAAAAATATTTTGGTACGGTTTTCACAAAAATGAATCGCATTACGTTGGAGCCAGAAAATAATTGCTTACTTCACCTGTCCGACTTTGAAGAGCTTCCGTCGTTTGGATTACATCTATTTGTTCGCAAGTTGATGAGATCTTCACTTGTAGGTGATACAGAGGACGTCTGCAATTCTTATCCAGTCTTAAAATAAAACAAAATTAAAATGCAATATTTTATTTTTTTTCCTACCTGCTACGAGTGCGCATACTACATTAATCGATTTTTATATTGATCAATGGTGTTTACACATAGAAATGTTAAAATTGTTTAAAAAAAAATCGATTTAGTATTCTGCGCTACCTTTATCTACATACAGGGTGTTCTGGTTTTATGAATCAGCATTTTATAGACCTTATTTGAATGCAAAAAGTTTATATAAACATAAGCCCTAATGTTCCTCGATTTTGAGATAAAGGACGTTAAAATTTCCTAAACAGTTTTCTTTTCGCGAAATAGCAGCAGATAATAAAAAAAATATGTTTGTAGAAATATTACTGTTTTTATTAGATTCAAGGTCGTACTTTGGTTCTTCTTGTATCTTCTGGACCAAATGTGGTTTAGATATCTTTTGACAGTTTGAAACATTTTTAATGCTGTATTTCAAAATGAAGATATGTATGAACTTTTTGCATCAAGTTAAGACTGGAACGGTGAAATCTTGATCAATAAAACTGAAACATTCTGTATAATAGATAAATTGCATCCTAGTTTTTCGTTCATTTCATCCATTGGTGTTTGAAGAAAAATATAGTTTTTATATAAAATTTGTTTCAAACTAAGATTATTCATATCGTCGTTTGCCTTTTGTTTTTCATTCGTAATTTCGATAAAAAAAATTGTTCAAGCAAACGACGTGCCAGTAATTTTCGTTCATTCACAACATGTTTACATTGCTGAATAAAGAGAAACCAAGGTAAGTGAATTCAACCTTTATTTTTTAAAGGAGCTAGATTCAGAAAATGTCAAAACTATTCAAACTATTTTGTAATTATCCAGTGTTCAGTCAAATTGCCGCTTTTTTTTAAATCTTGTATGAATATAGAACAATAGTTTCAAGAGAATGTATAAAATGCAATTTCGGCTCCTGCATCAAATTAGACGCGGATTTTATAGTCATGTAGGAAATTTGTTATATCGATACAGAACATTCGCTTAGTTTCGAGTTGATGTTGACTCATTTGAAATTATTAAATATGTATATGAATTGACTCAATCGTTGTAGGTATAGTTTTTTTCATGTTTATTAAACGTATTTTATATGTAAAATATAAAGATCTTTAAAATTGAAAGAGGAACAAAGAGAAAACGTGGCATTACTTGGTAAAGATTTTATAAATTGAATATTTTTAGATTGGAAAAAATCTTGGTTCTCTCAAAGGTGGCCTGTTTCCATAATAGCTGAAGACCATGAAAAATATACTTTCTAAACAGGTTTAAGAGCTGCGTTCCTATGGAATGGAGATTTATTTCCGATTTGACAGACGACAATCAATTTCTTGCTCTGTCAAAATGTGTGTCGTATTCTTGTCTGGTAAAACAAATGGAAAGTGTTTTAAATATAGTATTTATATACATTGTTTCTCTAAAATAAGTACCAGTCTTAATTTTAAAATCACTATCATTCAGTTTCAAATTCTTTCGGTAAAGTAAAAAATGCATATAATTTTAAACGATTTGTTGTTTCAGATGTTGATATCATTTTGATAGGAATATGAATCCGTATTTCGTTTCATGTAACGAATATTTGAAAATTACAAATGGAAAAAAATGTTTTCTAGCATTACTAGATGATAACTAGGTTAATGTCATTTTTTTTAACACTGATGAATTCGTTTTTATTTAGAAGTTACAATCAATATATTTCAGTCAAAATGGCTTAGAGTTTAAAACAAATCTGAGAAAGAAAGAGTATCTCTTCACTGTCAATTAAGTTTTCTCAGGATGTATAACAGTTTCCAGTCATTTAGAATAAAATAATTTTACACGTTAATAGCATATTGAAAAAATTATATACTGCATAAATATTGTCGCATCCCGCAGAATTCTTTTTAAAAACAGATGACTGATTGATGAAAATTATTCAGTATTTACCATGGTGTACACAGTGATACGGTACAATTCATGGGTTTTTAATGTTCTTTAGCGCATTTTCCCCCAAAAGTTAAAGGAAATAATTGATTTAATTCCAGCGGATTTTTTGCGCATCTTTAGATACGATTTGTTGAACACTAGCTGTAAACATTGAATTGAAGTTGTCAAACTTCAAACCCATGTCATAAGTGAGCTCATGAACGCAATTCAATCGATAGCAATAATTCTAGGGTTGTTATCACTGTAATAAAGACTTAATTAGCCAATTTTACACATGTAACATGAAAGTGTTTATATAGATATAAAATTGTCAAAAAAATTTGAAGTCCATACTCCTGGCAATTTTATGAGAACTCAAATGATATTACATACGAAAGTATGAACGAGAGTAGCATTAAAAAATATCTAGCGGAAAATCTGAGTGAATGGTATTTTGTAAGACAATTTCAATAATGTATTGTATTGTAAAGATACTCGGGCTAATTCAAATCAGTATTCCTACAATTTCTATCGATGAAGTCATGTGATGTGATGATCTTTGAGACAGCAAATATCTAGATACCTATGTTAACAATTCCATAGTTCGCAGAGTAGTTAGTTTCACACAATATTGTTAATAACTAAAATATATAGATAAGAACATTTCGTAGGATACAAAATTCAAGTGGAATTAGTTATAAGGTTACTAATTAGGTTATTCTAGTATTCAGATAAATTATTTTAATCTGATAATGATTTGAGCTCTTTGTAGATCAATATTGAGTTAGTGCATTTTCCCCATCAGTTTCAAAGTTACTATAAGTATATCGAGAGAGAAAAAAATAAAAATTGAATAAAATCAACTCGTTTCATTTAGACGACATTTATGGCAACAGCGACTGAAATCAACGACTTTTTACCAATCGAATATACAGGGTGGCTATTTTAAAGCAAGATAGTTGAATAGATTTTTAAAAATTTCAAAAATTATAATTGGCAAACTTGGTTCTAAGTATCTAATTTAACATACTACATTTCATGCTTGTAATATTTATATTTGTAGGTAATTTATTAAAATACTTTTACAAACTAAAAGTGCGTATTATTTGTTGTATAAATTTGTCTATCAGTATCTGTTTATTTAAAATAAGCCACCCTGTATCTAGTTCTATGCAGTAATTGCAGCTAGAGGCCATTTTTTTGTAAGCATACAAGGTAAGTACGCTTTTAATTAATTATACAATCACGTTATTTCATATTTCCTGTACTAAAAGTCGGTAGTACATATATGTGCCGACGAGTGTTGAAATTACGAGCAGTATGAAGATATGTTCTGTACTTTGGTCAAATATGTTAATAATGGCAATGTTGATATATGTTTTTTACAAATCTTAATTACAAAAAAATATATATAAAATTATCACCCTTATTTTGCCATTAAATTTAGTGTCGCAAAAAAATTTGTTTGACTACAGTCATTAATGTTTTATTTATTTTTAATAAATTAAGGGGTTTGTAACTTAGCGACGATTTTGATGGTACCCTTAAGACTTTTGCACATGAGAAATGTAATTAAACAAAATACCAAGATTGCCAGTCTAGTAAAAAAGATCATTGGTGCAAAATTTTAAGGTCTTGATAATATAGCAATATGAATTCTCTTAACCAAACAATAGAAAAACGACTCCTTGGCTAAACATTAGGTTAATGATAATAATCTGTTACAACATTCCACAAAATTATATTAAGTTGTTGGCACTATATGTTGTGTAATATTTTGATACAAATTGACTGAAACCTAAATGGAATTATAGTTGCAACTTCTAATATAATAAATGTAGTGTATGTAAAGTCCATTTTTCTAGCCACTATAAACTGAAAAAGTTTGTGTTGTACCGGGTGTTTTGAATTAAGTGCCTTCCTTTACAGAGGTTCGTGTTGTGGTCCAGAAAATTAATCGACATTAATCCGGTCAAATTGTGGTCAACGGCGCAAACGCGGACATGTCTTGTCCCTGTAAATTGATGTAGGTTTTATTTAAAAATTCGTTATTCAAATCAAGAATTAGCAGATATGACAGTGTTTCTATGTACGGAACGCCTAAAGTTTATTTTTTTCTTCAGTTGAAACAAGACGTATGGTTGAGTTATGAGACGAATGCGCTTAGAAGCATATACTTATTTCCTTTAAAATAAAAACGTAACGTAAGGTGATGTCTTTAAAATTGTCACGTGCACTTTACGCAAAAATTTTTCGTTTTATTTACCATTTTTTTTTTATTTTTAGACTGACACTTCGTTAAATGAAAACTGTTTATGACTGGAGCGGCTTTATCGAATATAAATACATAAGAATTTAATAAAAATGATCTTTTTGGTTATACCAATGTTTAGATTTTAGTTATAAATGTTCAAAATTAAAAAAAAATCGTACAAAACTATATGCATAAAAATGTAAGCGTCCATGCAGGAATTACGACCCTTTAAAAGGGGGTGAAAAATGTTATTTATTTTTTCCCAAACTGTTTGGAATTGAGAACTGAAATTTGGCACAATATTTAGACTGATGAAGGTCTTTCAGACGAGCATTTCGAATTGTCCTCATATGTTATAAGACATTGAAATTAACTACCCCTCTACTTTTTTTTATTAGGTTTTTTTTGGAAATAATTTTTTCGATATAAAATTGATTTTAATTGTATATTTAGCAACTTTTTGCCTACCAATTTTTGTTAAGCAATACAGGTTTTGAGTAAAAAAATACTATTTTTTAATGCACACAATCTGATTTAGCACAACAATATCTAATAGCTTATCATTTCAACGTCATGTAACAAGACTAGGACAAATACTTATTTAGAAGAAGCCTCAGCAGCTTAAATTTTGTGCCTAATTTCAGTTTTTAATTTCAAACAGTTTGGAAAAAATTATATAAAATTTTATGTCCTTTCACTTCCTTTTAAAGATCTTAATTTCTCCAGGGGGCTTAAATAAAATATATGAAGAACTTTTATTAAAATTGAATAATCTGCCTTTTTACGCATAATTTGGGATCATCCTGTATACTATAAATATTTTATCCAAAGAAAACTTAAAACCAAAATTGAATCGTTGGCATAGTAGGAAATAAAGACCAGTTTATTTTTCATTATTTTGTCTTTATACAAGATGTCCTGTAAAATGTGGAAAATCCTCAGGTGCAGATGGAACATGAAAAAATAAGATGACAAGTTCCTATAATTTTTTTCCTACAGGCCCTCCCTACGGAGATATGTATTCTTAAAGGACGCCGCTGAAAGACAGCTTTTCTTTAATAACTTAAAATACTCCATATACTTTAATAAAAATTGAATGTATGTGATAGACACTAGTAAGGACCTCTTAAAATATAATGTCCTTGAAACATATTTAGCTTTTTTAATTTACCAGATGTGGGCTAAGATTTACAGCTTAATGCCTAAATGTTTAACATACTGTAAGATAATGACTTTAAAATAATAAATCTGCGTAGCTTCAACCTTAGATAAAAAAAGGTACTTTTGTTTATTATCGATAAAATGAACCGTTTACGAGAAAAATAAATGAATTCATGTTTTATTTTTAATAAAGTCATGATTTCTATTTTTTATCGACTTTATGCGATACGAGTCATTCAAACAATAGGGAAGTTTCATTTTAATTTGTTTAATCGAAAAAATACAAAATTAAAAAAAACGCAGTGGTATCCCAACGAAATTATTGAAAAACTTCATAAGAGAGTTCAAATGCGAACATGGGTCGAACTTTTTCTACGACTTGTCTTATTTCATGTTCTATCTGCACCCGAGAGATTTTCCATATTTTACCGGACACCCTGTATATTCGATAGACCGAAACAAAATATTTTTCCAGTTTTCAAAAAAAAAAAAATGTTTATATTTACGACCTCTGTTATCTCTTTGAAGCACAACACTTATGTCAAGAACGCCCTATATTGTAATGACGTAGGGTCACATCGATATTGTAAATGTATGCTATCTTTTTGACAGCCACAAGGTACAGAAAGTGTTTTTTCGTTTCCAGCAGGTCATAGAAGAGAGATTCCAAAACATTTCGAAGCGAAGTCTTGATTTATCTCATTGCTACTATTTTTCAGATGCAAGAGCAAAGAAGTCCGTAGCAAAAAGAATAAAAACAGTCGTAAAAGACAAAACAACCGTGCCTGCACCGTCTGCAAAGGCCACAATTGCTTAAAATTCTGCATAACGAACGTTCAGGCTACAACAGAAACCTGTTGCGAATGTTGTGGTCTCCAAAAGCTAAAAGACAAAACAGATTACCACCTACCGACCTGTAGGTGCAAGGAGGAGGAAATAGCAGTGTTCGCTTCTCCGTTCGATTACGCTTTGCAGCGAGCCAAAGGCAAGACTTACCAGTGCAAGCCTTGCCAGCTCAAGTTCGATACCCGCAGCGCATACAGGAAACACAGGTACCAGAACCACGACGACAAGTTCCGGATATGTTTCAAATGCGGCAAGACCGTCATGAACTTGAACCAGCACGTTAAAGCCGTCCACGGAAATCCCAACTCAGTGAAGTGCCCGCAGTGCGAAAAAACTTTCTCCTGCACCAAGCACCTGAACAGGCACAAACTGGTGCACAGCGACGAGTTCAAGTACCAGTGTCACTCGTGCGGAAAGGGATTCAAGACCCCTTTTTCGTTGAAGGTGCATCTGAGGTCGCACGACGCCGTCAAGCCTTTTAAGTGCGACATTTGTTTGAAGACTTTTACTACGAAGCAGTGGAGGGACAACCATCGGAAGACCCATAAGGTGATTTGATTGTCACGCAGTCCAAGTACCCACCAAAGCGTTCTGTTAGAGAGAAAAGTCCTTCGAAAGGTTCAGAGTTATGTTATATAAAGACTAAAATGCAGTGGGTTTTGTTTTGTATGGTACTCTTTACGGCTTAAGACTGACTTCATTTCATTTAAGAAAATCCAAATTAAAGACAAATAGATTTAAATGTGAAATATTTTTGTAACAAATAAATTTATCGTTTCATAAGGTATTGCTTATTTCTAATACTAATACATATACAGGATGTTGTAAACTAAGAAACGTCGGTTCACATACGCTTTGTTTTTAATATACAGGGTGTTTACAAATTAGTAGATCAAACCGTTAACCACATAATCTTTGAACTAAAATAATGGGACTTTCTTTATTGTCACTTTTCATTTCGACGCTTCATTTTAAAGATATAGTGTCAAAATAACAATTTTGAAAATTATTTCTGTTGATTTGAGCTCCGGTGATTTTAAAGATATTTCTTTGGAATTTGCCATAATTTTTTTTTCTTAAGTCGGTACACTTTCTGTGTAATTTTGGTCTAAAATATCAAAGCACGAACGGAGGAAATGAGGTTGTAGTACCCACGCACCCCTCAATTTTTTTAGTGCGCCCATGGTTTCAGATTTTTTTTTAGATAGTGCGTGTTTTTCTATTTTTCTTGTGCTAGGTTTCCGAGATATTGCAACTTTTTTTGGATGTGTTCCGTTTGGCACAAATTAAATATGGCTATTAAATGGTCATTTCCATTTTATTCAGTAAATGGAAATAAGGAAAACAGCAACTAACAACAAAAACTTGAACTAAATAATTCTGAACATTTTGACCATAATGCAAGGGAGCACCGTCGAGTTGAATCTACATATCTTGACGAACAGCCATGCAGAGGTAAATAATCAAGTCCACGAACGAGTTTTGTAAAAAATAAAATAAAATTTATTAGAATTTATGAAATATTTTGTTTATATACAAGGTGTCCCAAAAATAGCCTGCCAAAAATTAACTGTGGACTCTACGGTCAAAAATAAGAAAACAAAGATATAAACAGGTCCGTAACGCCTTCTAACGGAGCCAATCATTGCTCTTTAAAGGGGAACCCCAAAATTTGATTTTCTTCAAATATTTTCAAAACGGATCGAGATAAAGTAATGAAATTTAAAATTGAGAATTGCAATTAGATTGCGAATCTAATGCTCTAAAAACAATATCATAATTAGTCATAGGTGTGCCAAACTGGGGGAGTTATTGGATAAATATTGCTCTAAATTTCTCATATCTTGAGGTTTTTGCCGTCAGATCAAAAAATTAAAAATGTTGAAAAATTTTACAGAGAAAAAGGTACTCTTTTTTTACTTCGATACATTATTGCGTTTACGAGTAGTATTAATTTAAAAAATTTGTAACATACCACAAAAATATTAGGTATGCAAGCGATCAAATTGTCTCTAGTAGGCTTTGAAAAGTTATGTCAGTTTATTTGACTCACATTACATATGTTTTTAAACAAAATTTGAAGTATTAATAAGTTATATGAAAATTCAAAAATTTACAAATAATACATTTAGCGATATGCATTTTAAAAGTATTTTAATAAGTTAACACGCTTGAATAACACCTAATGTGTGTTAAATAAGTCAACAGTATTTTCTCAGAGCCTACTAGGGATATTTTGCCTATTTATAGTTTCCATCTTAAACTTTTGTGGTCTGTCACAAAATTTTTAAATGATGATTACTAGAAAACAGAGCAGTTTATCAGATTGACATAGGAGTGCCTTTTTTCATGAGTACACCTACCTACAAGTAAGTTAGAGCAATATTTACCCACTGACCCCCCAGTTTGGCATGCCTATGACCAATTCTGAGGAATTATTCTCTGAACTTTAGATTCGCGATCTAATTGTGATTTTCAAATTTGATTATTTTATCTTGATCCCTTTTGGAAATATTTGGGAAAAATCAAATTTTGAGGCCCCCATTTAAGGGGCCATATCTCCGTTAGGGGGCGTTTACGGACTTATATAACTTTTTTTCTTATTTTTGATCGTAGAATCCACAGTTAATTTTTGGCAGGGTAATTTTGGGACACCCTGTATATATGGTTCCAATACTAAGTAAACAATAGTTAAAGAACGAATTGTACAAGATGGAGAACTCTTTGAGCTGAAATCATATATATTTGAAAATGTTCGTTACCTACTCTCTTATTAAATGAGCCCAAATGTGGTACCTGGTACCCATATTGAACAATTAGTTTCAGTTGATTTTTTGTCTTTTCTTACTGTTTGTTGTCAGTTGTGTTGTTTTATTTATTGAATAAAATGGTAATGATCATTTAGTGATATTTAATTTGTGCCATATTTAATACATCTAAAACAGTTGCAATGTCTGTTAAACCAAGCGTCAAATTAAAATCTTATCTGAAAAATACGATCTATCTAAAAAAATATTCTGAAACCATAGAAGTACTCACAAAAATAAAACAGAAAATGTGCCGACTAAAGATACAAATAAATATCTGTAAAATCAGCGGAATTATTTTTTGATGTAAAATTCATGATTAACGTATGGCGGTTTACGTTGGGGCACTCTGTATAAAATGTACTTTGGTGTCATTTGTTGCAAGTGAAAGGTGGACCTTAGCATACATATCTGTATTATTAAAATAGATTTTATAGGGTACATCCTTTAACATTAACAAATTAGTCTAAATCAATTTTATTAATGAAAAAAAAGTAGTCATTATTAGTCGCTTTACCAGAGGTTAGCACGATAACTTTTTCTGTAGTTTTGCCGGTAATCCGCAAGTTTTACTTCCAGCCATACAAAGAATTAAATCCAAATCCACATGGATCAACTTCATTCCGACTTTTTGATCAGAGATTGTACAGTTCGTATTTTTATTTTATTTAATCTTCTATTGATCTCAAGTAATTTTCTCACTTTTTGGATAGTTGCCCCATTCATAAAAAAGGCAAAAACAATTTGCGAATTACATGTTTATTTCCATTGTGAGCAGTTATTGGAAAATTTTAGACTTATTTATGCATCACTATGATCATATATGTTCCCCAAGATTCAATGGGTCCTCTTCTCTTCATTATATTAACAACATTGTTAATGACCCGTATGCTGACGACGTAAAATGGTTTTCTTTAGACTAATACCCTTCGTTCTATCGTTTGAAGCTTGATTTATGAATGTCAGATTTCTTCACTTGAAAATGTTTAAATGGGTTTTTTTAAATCAGATATTTGATTATTCCTGTCCTCCACAATAGATACATCTATCACCATTTTCAGTGACATCGTCTTAGCTGCAGACATCCATTGTATTCTACGTAATGACTTTTTAAAATAATTCATCACCTACATTGGCTTTATATATATGTGGGCGCAACTTAACACTTACTCTCTACAATAAATTTTAATGGACGTAGTGTAATAGAATGTCATAACGAACCTATGTTGATATGAATTTTTGCTCATAATATGCTGAATTTTGCAACATCCTGCATATGCAAGTTTTATGATTATGTATATTTTTAGTAAAATAGAAAATATAGTAAAAATAATCTACTAGATTCTCTAAATGTACTCTACATCAATTAGGCTCATCAACTCAGTCATTCGTAGAGTTTAGGCAAGGAAGAAGCTTATTTGTTTTTCTGCAGAAGGATAGAGGATAACTACCTACTTATTTCCACCAAACAATCATGCACTGTGTTTTGGACAACTGTTGGAGCATATCTTAACATGTTTCCTAATAAGTAAAAAAAATGTATATTTCCAATAAAAACTATGCCATAAGACATCCTTGTCTCTAATCGGATATCCAAAACTTGTTAAAAGCGAATTGTACTGATGCGTAAAGTACATACAATTTTTTTTGCAGGTCCGTCCGAGAGTGCGGATGCTGCTTAATGCGTTTCCCCACGCAAGGACTAAATAAGTACGTCTTCCAATTTTACTACTGTCACAACTGCAAACAGCGGTGTTCCTGTCTCCCTACCACCGCAACATGTACTGTTCTTGTGGATCGCTTCTTGGACGAACCTAAGGATAATCACGAAGCGAATCCCAAAGAGAACGAACCAATTGTAACTTCCGAGTTTCAGTGCGAAACATGTAGCACTTACTTTAATTCCCTAAATGAACTCAAAGAGCACGCGCGTGACCTGTACAAAGCTTTCTTTTGTGAGCATTGTTGCGAGTTTTACACAGAGTCTCACGATTGTTCCTCGAAACACACACGATGTGCTTTCTGCAAGAAATCCAACAGGACTATCTTGACTAAACCGGAGGAGCATTCTTGTTTCCACGTTTACAAAGAATCGGATCTGAATAATTTTATGAACAAAGGACTGCTGGAGTGCGGGTACTGCTTCAAGAAGGTACCAGAGGAAGACATGGAACGCCACAGAACCACACACGAAACAGGAGCGATTGGTCGAGCGAGGAACTGCGATATGTGTTTTGCAGTATTCCCGAACTTGACAGAATACTACCAGCATTGCAAAACGCGACATCCTGAGAAACCTGGATCCTGCAAGATCTGCAGGATCTCCTTCCCCAACTTCAAAGAATTTATGGCCCACAGACAGGAGAAGCACTTCATCCAAAAGGTCAAATGCAGGATATGCGGTAAGGAACTCAGCAGTTACACCATTAAGAGACACATGCGGCGTACGCACGGGGAAGAACTAGCGTATAAATGTCCCAAATGCGAGGAGGCTTTTCCCTACAAGCATATGCTAGCCACCCACAGACTCCTGCACGACGACGGGGAAGAAACACTGAAAAACAAGAACACCTGTCTTCAGTGCAACCTGAAGTTCGATTCGAAGAGCGAGTACAGGAGGCATAGGGACCAAGTGCACGCGCGGAAGGAGATGGTGTGCGTCTTCTGCGGGAGGGTGGTGAATAACATGTCGGATCACATCAAAAGGTCGCACAGCGCCCCAGTTAGCTTACAGTGTGACACTTGCGGCAAGGCTTTCACGAGTAAGAGGAACTTGAGGAGGCATCGGTTGGTGCACACCAACGACTTCAACCACAAGTGCACGGTTTGCGGGAAGGGGTTTAAGACGAGGTATTCGATGAGGGTGCACAAGCGGTCTCACGACGATGTCAAGCCTTTCGAGTGCGCGGTGTGCTTGAAAACGTTTACCACCAAACAGTGGCGGGATAAGCACTTGAAAACGCATTAAACTTGAATTGTAAATATGAAAATACTGTATGTTGTAAATATTGTGGCGTTAGTAACATTTTTTTATTAAATAAGTATTTTGGTATATGCAATAGTTGAATATATATGTAAATATACAACTATGTAATTTATGACTCGTATTAGGTAGGGTGTAACTGCGATGTTTTTCTCAAATTTTCCTTAAAAAGTCCAAAGGAGTCGATTATTTTGCAATTTGTAATGATTTTGGCAATGGGGAAGTTGCATGAGGTTTATATTGGTTTGAAATATGAAGAGTAATCTTTCAAACATATTGAAATATCAGAACATGTGTTTGGCGGCAATAATCACATAATAATTAAACATTAATAAATTACCATAGAATGTAAACAGAACCACGTGGCCGGAAATGCAATATTATTGGTGTGACGTTAGACGCAGTTCAGCGCGGTTTGTTTCCGTGGATACAGGTGCAGGTCACGGTGTTGGTGATGTAAGCTGGCGTTTGTTTCTTGTATTTTTGCGTTTTTGTGGCATCTGTGTGTCATAGATACATAGTGTAAATACTGTATTGGTAAAGCCATAATTATTAGAATAATGTCACAAATAACAAATTAACTCTTCTAAACGTATGTACTGATTTGTCCAAAAGCATGGAAATTGTATACAGATATAAACTAAGGCTGTATTTAGGTATAGATGTGCGAACGGCTTCTGACGTCGCAGGTCTACGCTGTGGCGACGACCGTTTTTTGGGGGCGTGACTAGGCTAAATTGTTAAATACCGTTTTTAAACTTATTTTTCCACGAAATTGTCTAGGACAAACGCCATTTCGATTAAAATAATATATTCTTCTGCACGTATCTGTAAAAATCATGCAATTTCCCCATTATACAAGAACTTTTGAAGACTGCGAAAACTGAGTATCTAAGAACTAACCGTCACTAATGGTCAACAAATTCTAACCCCTTCAAGATTTGTGGATGTAATATACTCGTATTACTTTCAGCATTTGATAGGAACAGAGTATAATCACGTATACCCAAAGAATCACAATGGTAGTAGCGGTAACGGGATATGTTTTGACAAGCATAAAAATGATACTGATTTGATGATACTCTGTACGTAATAGTGAAACCTTAATTATAGTTTACTCACTATTTAATGTGTTTCTTTTAATGCGAACTTTAAAAATGTCACTATTGTATTGTTAGAAAACGCGCACGCTAATGACCGCCGCGTCCAACTACGTACTATCTCCGAACCCTAGTCTATGGCGCCCGATCGTACAGACAATTTGTGTCTTATGGACTGATGCTTTGTGTAGATTCGCAAACAAAGCCTGAAAAGCCTCCTAGAGGTTAGAATTTGTTGGGAATGCTAGTAAAAGTAATTTACTTGAAATAAAACATCATCATTTACAACTATAGGTTAGTCAAAACCTGGTTTATTTTATAGGAACATACAAGCTAAAGTAGAATATATATAGCATTCATAATAATTTAAGGTTTACACAAGTCTGAGAAAATAACTTCATTAGTTAAATTTGCTTTTATGCTGATTTATGTTACTGCTCATAGTATAAGATCTGAGCGAATGTATACTAATTGCAAGTACAAAGTGTAAGACACATGCAAAAGTTAGAGTACCTACCTTTTATTATTGCAAATTGATTTTTTTAAATGCAAATGCAAATCGTACAGCTCTTAGGAATCGCCTGAACATTTCAGTTCGCACCTCTTTTAATTAATTGTGACGATGTTATTGTTTTTATGTCTGTAGAGGTTTGTCAATTTATTGATCCACCTTCCTTTTTTTAAAGTTGTTTGTTTGCAATAATTTTTTTACCGCTGTTACAATCTGTATGTTTGTTTATACAAATGTGTTGTTGATTTTATAGTAATACTGTTATATTTGTTTTTAATAATAAATTCCTGCTACAATTGTATGATCATTTTAAAATAAATTAAGTTTAAAAAAAGAGAAATACCATTAAAAAGTAGTTAGTCATAAAGTTATGGAAGAACTTGAAAATTCTTTGATTTCTAATTCTTAAAAAATCAGGTATGTCTTATAAATTCGTATTTTCATTATATTCCCTCAATGTGCTAAATAAGAGTATAAATGATTGCATTATACGTCGCTGATATAGTTGCTCTCTTTTAGGATTTCCGACAAGAATAAAGCCCCAGAGAAGGTCATTTTCATGTGCAAAGGTTGTAGAAAAAAGTTCACAAGTCTCGGTCAATTGCAAACCCATATCGCTAAAATAGACGTGAAAATCACGTACTTCTGTCCCCCTTGCAACGGCTTTTTCGATCAGAACCACCCTTGCAATTTGTCAGGAAAAAGGTGTGTACATTGCAAACAGCTGATTAGATCGAAAAACCCACGGTACCACCCATGCTTCCACGAACCAGTGGGCAAGAAGCTTAACGGTCCATTCGAAACACCAATAGATTTTAACCAAGAATATAAGAATGGAATGATTCTTCATTTAAAAGATCTTTTAAAAAAAAAATTGGCAACCAACCAACACATGTGCAAAATATGTGAGAAAACGTTTAATTCCGAGGACCAAATGATAGATCACTGTGAGAGAATTGTACCGAAAATGTTTTTCTTTTGCAATCTCTGCGTGAATTTCTTTGAAGAAGCCCAAAGCCACGGAAAAAATATTGCTTGTACAAACAGCTCTCTATTAGCTTACTGTTCCTATTGCAAACAAAAATTGCGACGTTCTCAACACAAAAATCACATCTGTTTTCACGGGCGACAAGACACAAGCGATGTCGAAGAACAAATTTCGTTCACAGATGATTTAAATTTCGTTTATTTTTGCGAAATGTGCAGGAAATTTTTGCCTGTTCAATTGAAATCTGTACACCTAAAACAATTTCACACGAATGAGGTAGATAAGGCGACTTGTTCTATATGTAACATACAATTCCAGAGTTTTAAGGAACTTAAAACGCACAGACTTCGAATCCACATTAACAATACCTCTCTCTGCCATATTTGCGGGTTGAACGTACATGGTACTAAGTTCAAGTACCATCTGGATTCACACAACAACTACAAGAATTTTAAGTGTTCCAAATGCAATAAGAGATTTAACAGAAAGGAGAGATTAAAGGTACACTTATTGGTGCATTCCGATGAAGCCAAGTGGAAGTGCGCTTCTTGCGGTAAAGGCTTCAAGACTAAGTACAATCTTAGAGTACATACAAGGAAACATACTAATATCAAACCCTTTGGATGCGTTATTTGCAAAAGGACTTTCACCACCAAGCAGAGTAGGGATGGCCATTTGAAAACTCACGATGTGCTGGATAATCCTTAGATACTCTCACATTCTTTATTTTAGTTGTAAATAAAATCTTTTCATTTTACTTTTATAAGTTTTGCACTTAGCAACCTTGACATCACTTCTCAGTAGGATTATTATGAAGAAAATGTTTCAATTAAATGTAAAATTCCATCTGAGTAGAAACATTTCATAAAGTAGAAAAGAAATAGCAAGAATTGTTGCAAGACTTCATTGTCATCTTTAACTGTTTTTGATCTATAATTTGAGGTTAACATTGGCAGGTAATGAATATAATGTTGTCGTACGTTACAGTTTTAAGAATTTCTTCGGAAACCTCTATTGTTTACTTCATTAAAAATGATAAAAACAATTTTTTTTGTAGTACGGGTCATTTGGATTTGATAGTGTCGATTGCAATGCTGCTGTTCCAGGCGGATTGCAAGCATCTAAATTTATCTACAGTTAATTAGATTAGGCAGATCCTACAACTAATAACCTTACTGATTTAGTAAACTATTATGTACCATGCCATATTTAATCTTCATCAGACTACGCGATCTACATCTTTTCTAAAGTTGTAATTTTATGCCATATTTAATCTTTGAGGCGAGTTAGATCTTTTCTAAATTTGTAGATAGCATTGATATGGTTTTTGGACTTACACACTCATCTATTTTTTGAAGAAACGTCAAATAACTTTTGACAATTAAAACCTTTTAGTCCACACCATTCATAAAAATGAACACTTTGAAAAAATTGCAATTTTTGTCAAATGTATATCAGTGGTTCTTGATGTTCAAGAAAAAAATCTTATTTTGGTTTGTTTTGATTAAGAGGACAAGATCGCTGTTACATCCTATATACTGGTTTCTTATATTATATTTGTGCAAATGTGTTATGTTGTTTTTATAGTAATATTATTATTTTTCTGTTTTTTATAATTCCTGCTAGAATTATATGATTTTTAAACAAAATATATGCCTCTGTAAAACTGATAGACATGCCACATTAAAAATTTCGAAAAATAATAAACGTATTAAATTATATGTTTGTGCTGTTTAGAAATACCATTAAAAAATAATTATTCATAAAGTTATAAGAGAATTTGAGAATTCTTTGATTTCTAATTGTTAAAAAATCAGATATGTCTTATAAATTCGTATTTTCGTTATATTCCCTCTTAAAATATAAAGGCAATGTTAAGCTAAATAAAAGTATAAGTGAATGCAATATACGTCGCTGATATAGTTGCTCTCTTTTAGGATTATGAACCAGAATAAAGCCACACGGAAGGTAGTTTTCATGTGCAAAGGTTGTAGAAAAAAATTTATGACGCTTGATCAATTGCAAACACATATCGCTAATATTGACGTGAAAATCACATACTTCTGTCCTCCTTGCAACGGCTTTTTCGATCAGAACCACCCTTGCAATTTATCAGGAAAAAGGTGTGTACATTGCAGGCAACTCATTGGTTTGAAGAATCCACGGTATCATCCTTGCTTCCACGAACCAGTGGGCAAGAAGCTTGACGATCCATTCGAAACACCGATGGATTCCGACCAAGAATATGAGAATGAAGTGATTCTTCATTTAAAAGATCTTTTCCAACAGAAATTAGCGACCGAAGGTCACACAAAGCATATGTGCAAAGTATGTGAAGAAACGTTTGATACCGAGGACGAAATGTTGGATCACTGCAAGAGGATCGTGCCAAGGACTTTTTTCTTTTGCAAAAACTGCGTGAATTTCTTTAAAGAAGCCCAATACCATGGAACTGATATTCCTTGTGCTAGCTCGACCCTAATAGCTTACTGTTACTACTGCAAACAAAGATTGCAACGTTCTCAACATAAAAATCACAAATGTTTCCATGAGCGTATCATCGCGACAAGCGTCGTTGACGAAGAATTTTCTTTCACGGACGATTTGGATTTCGTTTATTTTTGTGAAGCATGCGGGAAATTTTTACCTGTTGAATTGAAAGATATTCACCAAAATCTATTTCACAAGAATAGGATAGATAGGACGACTTGCTCTGTGTGCAACATTCAATTTCAGAGTTGTAGGGAACTTACAAGGCACAGAATACGTATCCACAACATCTCCCTCTGTCATATTTGCGGGTTGAACGTACATAATAGTAAGATGAAGAACCATATGGATGCGCACAACAACTACAAGAATTTGAAGTGCCCGAAATGCGATAAGAGGTTTAATACAAAGCAGTGTTTGAAGACACACTTATTGGTGCATTCCGATGAAGCCAAGTGGAAGTGCGCTACTTGCGGCAAAGGCTTCAAAATGAAGTACAATCTTAGGGTGCATATAAGGAAACATACTAATATAAAGCCATTCGAATGTCTTATTTGTAAAAGGACTTTCACCACCAAGCAGAGTAGAGATGGACATTTGAAAACTCACAATGTGCTGGATAATTGTTAGATACTATCACATTCTTTATTTTACTTGTAAATAAAATCTTTTCATTTTACTTTGCACTTAACAACCTTGACATCACTTCTCAGTAGGATTATTATGAAGAAACTGTTTCAGTTAAATGTAAAATCGTTAAATACTGTCGCCTTCTCTATTTTAGTTGTAAATAAAATCTTTTCCTTTTACTTTTTAAATTTTATTAGTTTTAGTGATCTTGAAAATCACCGGTTCAGTTAAATATAAAAGTACGTCTGAAGAACATAATGTACACAATTTTGGTTCATATGTTGATGTTGATTCTTACTGTTGGTACTACGGCTGCTACGGTAAAATCCTTCTCGGATAACGGCGGTTTTCTCAGACGTCCCACAGTAGCCTACGTAACTGGTCGCATCCCATGGTTCTAAACGTTTTGCCGTTTCTTACCGTCAGCATGGAATTCGATCGTTTAGACAGCCTACAACAGGACGGTCTTGAAAGACCACCGTTATCCTAATGGGTTCGACCGACCGTATCAGCCGTAGTACCAACAGTGGAACCGAAATCGACATATAGGTGCATTCAGGGGTACTGATAGCATATTCGCCCTCACAACCTAGCTCGAAAACAATAAGAACAAGTCAGAAGTTCTCATCTGAGGCTAGGGATATGCATATTAATTCTGTTTTTGGCAGCGACCAGTTACCTAGGTCACGGTATAACAAATAGTAGATCACAACAATTTTTACGGCCCATGCTGTTAGGACGTAAATCGTCAAAACTACTGCCACTGTGCTACTCATCTTTTTCGAAGATTTGAATCATTTAAGGCATAATGAAACGTAAATTTACGAATTGGCGAAAATCGCGAAGTGGCCGACATCTGTCGATAGATTTCACAACTGATGTAGGGGTGAACAACAAACTACTTGCATAATAGGAGGAAAAATGCAAACCACACCCAAGGATATTTGCACAAAATCGAAAAATCTGTGCTGTTCCCCAGTGCTGCTCTTACTGTACCCATTTCTGATATTTCCCTGTATAAACTTCCGTCAGTTCCTGTAGACCCGAAACTGTAAGCAGTGGAAAATTAAACTGAGAATCGGAAAATCGATAACTAAACACATAAAAGTATGTAGCAAACTTCTTCTTATAGAGGATTTTATGCCAAGTAATTATAAAAAGGTGATGTGAATTATTTAAGGATGTTTTTAAATCTGTACACATTACACTGCCAATTTTCCATTTAATAAAAGATGAATATTTCATGGGGTGGCTGAACTCAAACAGACGCTGTAAACACAGACTTTTGACAACATGAGACTTCTCGCGTTCTACCCTAGACAAAATTATGTACCTCATCTTTTAGAGGTCGCACACGATCCCTCAAGTAGTTCAAGATATCTCGAACCGAACGATTATATCTGAATCTGAAAGGTTACGAGCATACTAGGAATTCACGATATATATGCACTAGAAATTTGTTTTATAATAAAATTAAAATAATCCTTTTGGTAAGTCCTAAAATACACTTTCCCCTAAAAAATTACATACATATAAAGACTTACACCATAAAACGCAACATCCCTGGCAATTAAATGTTATAAAGCGGCAATTGTAAACAAATTGTTGATCACCCCTACATCCAACAGCTTGAATTTTATAGTTCCATCTAGTAGTTCGTGAATTTCTCGAATACTTCCATCCTAGTTTGTAAGCAAAACAATTCTTATTATTTAATTTTATCTAGTAAGATTTAAAAATTTGAAATATGTGAGGTATAACCTTTTCCAGCTCTTGAGATCATATTAAACTAAACAAGAAGTTATATAATCTCATCTTTCTAATACAATTGTTCTATTTTAGGCCAATCGACCAGAACAGTGCGTTCCGCTTAAAGAAAATATCCTTCACATGCAAAGGTTGTACAAGGAAATTTAACACCCTCGGTCAACTGCAACGGCATCTCTCTAGAATCGAGATAGAATTCACGTATTTATGTCGTGCTTGCAAAGGGTTCTTCGGCGAGGAGCATCCTTGCAAACTATTAGAGAGGAGATGTCTGCATTGCATGTTGCTTATTGCTGACACTGACAATCCTCGGAGCCACCCTTGTTTCCACCAACCAGTGGGCGCAAAGATTTATGACCCAGCTAATGACCAGATGATTCGAGAACTGTTAACACCCAAGGAAGAAGATACCAAGTGCGCCATTTGTGAGAAATCGTTCGATTCCGAGATTGATTTGGAAGGCCACTTTGACGACATTGTTCCTAAAACATTCTTCTTTTGTAGAAAGTGTGTGAATTTTTTTAACGATGTAGAAAATCATGGGAGCGAGCCGCCATGTAATAACTCGAGCCTGTTGATGTACTGTTACTTTTGCAAAAAAATTCTGGAGGAGTCCAGTCTTAAATACCACAGTTGTTTCCACAAACAACAAATTGGCGACTGTACCCAAGAAGAAACTTCATTTATGGAAGACAAGGATTTTATCTACATCTGCGAGGCATGCGGAAAGTTTTTACCGATTAAATTGAAAGATAACCATGATATAGAAAAACACAGAAAGATGGAAACCGGTCAGAGGAAGACTTGTAATGTGTGCGACACGCACTTCGAATGCATTACGGAATTGAAGAAGCACAAGCGGCTTGTTCACAACGTCGTTCTTTGTCATATTTGCGGCTCGAACGTACCAACTAACAAAATTAAGTCCCACATTGATACCCACAACAACGTCAAGAAATTCAAGTGCACCGAGTGCGATAAAGAATTTTTTAAAAGGGAGAGGCTGTACGTTCACAGACTGGTGCATTCGAATGAAACCAAGTGGAAATGCCATTCATGCGGAAAAGGGTTCAAAACTAAGTACAACTATAAGGTTCACTTGAGGTCGCATAGCACTGTTAAACCTTTCGAATGTGTCGTTTGTAAAAAAACATTCACTACTAAGCAGAGTAGAGACAGCCATTTGAAAACTCATACTGTCTTGAATGATTAAATATTTTTACTCGAATAAAACATTACTTTTTTTGAAGTTTTGCTTCCAACATTCCCAAGTTTTCTTCCCTAAGAATTATTTATGGAAAATGTACAGGGTGGAAAAATTTCGATGTTTTTATAGACTATAGATCTAACTATAGGAGATAAAAAATGACCCTCTCCCACTCTTGATCTTTTTTTTACATGGTCATATCAAAATAACCTATCGTCGTTTGCCTGTTACCAATCTTCAACATTTTCGTTTCGACTGTTATATATCGAATCTAAGGTAAATTTTGTGTCAGATGATATGGCATAATACCTGCCAAACCTTAACAGATCGTGCAAAAGATTCGATATCTGTAACAAAAATATTAGTGTTCCATTTAAGATAAGAGAGGTAACGTCATTACCGGGAAAACCGGAGGTATCCCATAAATGTTGATAACTTAGAAGAAGGTTGTATAGAAAATAAAAATCGACCTGTTTTTCCCAAAAACATCCTACCAACCGTTATTTATCAAATGTATTTATATCAAATATTAAATGTTAAGTTTCTTTATTAAATATTAATTTTGTTTCTTTTATGTTATATTACCCTCTCTCGACTTGCCTTACACGGTTAGCAAAGAAAATGCAGAATTTGTGTTGAACCTCTTTTCCTTATCCAAGATCTTCTAAAATATTATTTCATGGCAGTTGTCAATGGTTGAACAACTTTCTGAACTGGTAGCCATGTCATCGGTTTAGGTTTCTTGACGTCTCGAGAAACATGACGAATGAAGAAAGAAACATGTATCTCGAAATATTAAGAACACTAGCATGGCGTGAAATTGTTCAGATTATCCATCGAAATTTGTAAAATAGCTATTAAAGCCAAGGTCCATCCTGAGTGACTAACATTGTACTTGACTTAGCGTGTAGTACATTTTCATGGGGTCTTTAAAACATATTCTTGCATTAACACTTATGTATTTTAGGGTGACAGAAATGCTCGTAATACCGCACATTTTCAAATGCGACACTTGCGGAAAATGCTTCCTAGACTTGAAAAAAATGCAGAAACACAAGCGAGTGCACAGGGCGAAGACCATTCCCTGCGACATATGCAAAAAGGCGTTCAAAGAGAGATACCTTCTAGAAAACCACATGAAGATCAAACACCTAAAAAACGTTCGCTACTTCAACTGCCACCTTTGCGATAAGAAATTTCACTACAAAAGTCTTTTAAGGATGCATATAGACAACTCTCACTTGAACAAATATAGGTTTCACTGCGACAAGTGCGACAGAGGGTTCAACTACCAATCGGAGCTGGATTTGCACGGTAAGAAAGTACACGAAGAACCGAGATTCACCTGCCAGCACTGCAGTAAAATGTTCAAGAATCCTCACTACTTCAAACTCCATTTGAAGACTCACGATCCAAACTATAAAAGCGTCGAATATCCTTGCGACGTGTGCCATAAGGTTTTGAAATGCGTCCAGTCCTTCAACGTTCACATGAAAGGACATACAGGCAGAAATAAAAATGTGTGTACAATCTGCGGGAAGGTGGTCACTTCTACCGTTAGTTTAAGAAACCACATGAGGACGCATACAGGAGAAAGGCCTTTCCAGTGCGAGTTTTGCGAGAAAAGCTTTATTTCACAACAACATCTAAGGACCCACCTACGCGTTCATACTAAAGAGAGACCTTTTGTGTGTGAAGTGTGTCAAAAAGGATTCACGCAGAAGTCGTCGTTGAACGTTCATATGAGGTACCACACAGGAGAGAGACCCTACAAGTGTTCCTTTTGCTTGAAGAAGTTTATCACTAACACTTTGTTAAAAGACCATCACTGTTCTGGAACTCCAGTTGAATAAGGAACTGATCAGAAGATGTTAGTATATGTACATATTATAATATAGTCGTGGACAAACATAATTTTATTATTAACTTGACACATTTTTTATTTAATTTCAAGACTGCCGAAATTTGGACATATTTAATTCGAAATTTATTGAGTATAATTGTATATTGTATACTGAAAAACATGTTGTTTTATTAAATGTAGTAGTGCTGCATACTCTATTTTGATGTATGATGTTAATATAATGTGCAATATATATTTTTATAAAAAAAAATTAATGATTAAAATTTTAGTACACAATGAGTTTTATTAATTTTTAACTCCAGTTTTTTTTTAATCTAGCAAGAAAACGTGTTGTATTAATGTCGGCAAGTGAGCAGTGTCTCAGTAAAAATTTGAAAGTAATATACAGAGTTTTTTTACAGTTTAAGAAAGGTATTTTAAGCTAATATGTATCAAATCTCCTACAATTCCTATCAATGAAGTCATATGCATGCTCTCTGATACCAAACATCTAGGTATGCTAATGAACACCCACAGACAAAACTCTATTCAATAATTATCTAACGAATTTATTATATTTACTAACCTGATATACTCTATATATGGAGTGGGAACTCGAAATTCAACCACAATAGATGAGATCTGATCTATTTCTGCATTTTTAGGATTGCTTCATCAGGTGGCCTCCTTTAACTTGAGTCAAATATCTAACTATAAAAATTATTATACCAATAAATTAAAATTATTTGAAATTAAATGTCAAAATGAAATTAAATAATGTCGACAGCGTCAAACTGATTAACTGTCAAGTATCATAACAACCTACTAAAATAAATAAAAATTTACCTTTTATGTATAGTTTTTTCACTCCATATATAGAGTATATCAGGTTAGTAAATATAATAAATTCGTTAGATAATTATTGAATAGAGTTTTGTCTGTGGGTGTTCATTAGCATACCTAGATGTTTGGTATCAGAGAGCATGCATATGACTTCATTGATAGGAATTGTAGGAGATTTGATACATATTAGCTTAAAATACCTTTCTTAAACAGTAAAAAATGTTACAAAAGCTAATAATAAGGAATATATGGGTAGATATTGTGGGTGTAATTCAACGCAGGTTGGGGCTTTTGTCCACTGAGTAGTTAGTATTGTTAATACCTGAAAATATATGAAAAAATAATATACAGAGTGTCCAGAAACTCTCCTGACAAAGCAAGACCGGAGATTCCTCAGATAATTTTAAGACAATTTAACCCAATTCACCTAGTCCGAAAATGCTTCCTAAGGGAACTAGATCTCTTTGAAGATGGCGCCTTGTAAATAGTTTTGTTTAAATACCTCCAGAACGCTTCTACTTAGAAAAACAAAAACTGGTACGCTTGTTTAGCCTTCAGAGATGAATCGATTCCATCAATTGCGAATTTCTAGTACCGGTCATAGGCGTCCGGTAGGTCAACGGTTATTTTAACGCATAACTTCTTTGTATTTAACTTTTAAGCATTTGTGACACTAGATTATTAACGAAAAATTTTCAAATCCATTTTTCTAGAAAAACGGTGTATCCTAATGACTTAAAGTAGTTATTGACGTTTAGAAGAAAAACAAATCTTTTTGGAACACATTTTTACACATTTTTTATTAGTAATGAATCGATTATTAAATGGTTTATAATAAATAAAATCCAAAGTGGCTTCGTTAGAACTTTATAAACATGTTTTTTTTTACTTTATAAAAGCAAAGGGTCAAATTTAAACGTGGGTTTTATTTAAACCTATGTATGTAGATTTATTCAGAAGTTATTAAAAACTTACATAAGCAATGCTCTTTCAATTCTTAGGAAAAGTTTCTTGATAAACATTCTAAACATTAGGGAAATTAATCTTAACTCGTTTAAATATACAGGGAGCGCATTCGCCAAAACAGGACAGCCGTTCTGTATATAATAAAAATGGTTTAAGAAATGAAGATATTTGCACTTTACTTTACACTTTAACTGAGATTTGAACGTATAGTTTGACAGTTGATCTACATTTACGGTTGTTATGGAAACTAAGGACAATTGTTTTCTCATGGCATACCAAGCTATTTAATAGAAACATTGCTTTTCCTTTTTACGCCGTAACTTTAAATTAGCTTTTAAGATTTGAACAATTGAAATAAATATTTAGCTTTTTGAATCCTCCGGTATTTTAATAACTTCAATATTTTCTAAAGGTTGCGTTCTTGTTAGCAAATGTCTTATCACAAATATGGTAACACTAAACAGCGACATTAAGGCACTTTTGAATTTGCCTCTGAATTGTAATAACTAATGCAATAATCTGTATAGACAATCTTCAATACGTCCATAAGCTCAATTGCTCAATAAAATAAATAAGGACGTATCTGAGACATGCTTCATACCAGTAACATATTATGATAGGCAAGAAAGAGATGGGAAGCATAGAATTCGTGCCTGTAAAACGTATATCAAGAAAATGTTTCATGATTATGTCAAAGTTAACAAAAGATTGGGTTATTTTAGCAAATTTGAAAATTGTAAAAAGATTGTTGTTAAAACAAAGCACATAACCTCAAACTTATTGTTTTTAATATTCTAGTGAATTTCATTTCTTTTATGATGTAAGTGAAACATGTTCTTTTAGGTCAAGGACACCAGACATTAGTCCTGTTGATTATCGCCTATGGGGCCATTTATCTAAGGTATATGAAATCAAGTTTTGAGCATTGATTGAATCTTGTAGTAAATGCCAAAAAATTAAAACCTTTTTGTCAAATTTGAAAAGTTATCAGTTTTTAGTACGAGCTAATAATTATTTTACGTGTAGAAATAAAAATACTAATAAAAATTTATTATTTTTTTGTAAATTTGAATGATTTTTCAAATTGTCTGATTCAGTCAATAATTGTCTAATAAATTAATTTAAAGAGAAAAATAAAACAGGATGCTATATGACAGATAGCAATAAAAACAGAAGAAGAAAAAACGGAAACAATTTTAGGAAACACTACAATAAATGTTCACATTGTTATGTTGAGCATACTTTCATATTTATATTATAATAGTTGTTACAGATGTTCCTGTTATATCAGGATTATTTTTTAGTTATTTGCAGGTAGGTATTTACAATTCGTTCAATCAGTTACTGCGAACTGTTAATTTCAATTCCATTTACCTTTGATTTTAAACGGTCCCATGCGTAATAATCAACAGGAGTGATGTCTGGTGACTTTGCAGGCCACTCAAGCGACCCACCTACGCACATGCTTGGAAAATTGCCATTCATATTTTTTTTTCCTTCCAAATGGAAAGGTAGTCTTACTTATAAAATAAGAATTAATTGTGAATTTGATGATAAAAGTAAATTTTCTAGTTTTTACTTTGAAAAAATCTCTCACAGGCTGATATTCAATCAAGCAAGAAGACTTGCATGATAAACTACAGCAAATTCACCGTAAACTCTACTCTACATACACACGCATAAAGCGTGAACAGATTTTTCAAAATTCTACATATAATGTGTTGTTACTGCGAATAAACCGAAAAATGCTATCATACCTATATATCTGTTTCGCTTATGACATTAGTGGATTAAGAAAAACAAGAATAGTACCCCTACCAAAAATCATTATTTGATTACACAGAGTGGTTTGCCTTTTATGGCAAGTTATAGAAATAGAAAGTTTTTTGAGGTCTCCTAGATGCTCTGTATTCACTGTTAACGTATGTACATTTCTCAGTGAAACATCATGTTGATAGATAAATCAGACTTGAGAGAGTGCAAAATATATCTTCATTGCACTGGAAACTACTAACCTCGATCAACTTGAGCATCATTTCGTTAGTATTAGGGTGAAAGTCATATACTTATGTCTCCTTCTTGCAAGTAAAACCACCGTAGAATCTTCCACCCTTCCATGAACAAGTGGATACAAAAGTTTGTTGTTCTTGGAAAGAGCCAAAAGGTTGTGAGCAAAAAATCTGATCTGCATATGACAGAAATCAAATAGAAATTAAAAACTATGCACGAGTGCAACATAATAATATAAGCTGAAGAAATATTTCAAGAACATTGCTCGGAGAATGATTCTCTATTGCAGAGTCCCTGATTTGTTTCTAAGGAAACGAAGTTCATGGAAAAAAAATAGTCCATGTGTTAATCTGAACTTGTTGGCACACTGTTATTTTTGCAGAAAAAGTGTAACCCGATTTAAATGAAAACATAATTTCTGCTTAAATACGATTTCAAAGTTCCGAATATGTTAAACATTCATAGTATTTTTTATTTTAATTGCGAATAAAGTATATTTGTTTTATTTTCTTTTTTACTCTTCAGCAACTCTTTTTTATTTTCTATCAGAATCATTTTCATATAGGTATCTTTTTACTGATTTTTTAATCAACAAAATATTGATACATTTAAAACAATTTATTCAATAGTATGTACCGTTGCACTATTTTGTATCTGTTTTTATTTTGGATATTTAACATGCGCAGGCCATTGTCGCAAAGAACGGTATTTGAGGTTCTCTCAGTCAATACACTCAAAAATTTTAATGTCGGTTCGAGAAACATGATGCTGTCTTCGTCAGAAAAGATTCTGAAATTGAAGATGTAAGTTCTCTTGTCGGTGTTTATCGTATATATGTCTGATGGCGTTTCGGTACATGGTTAAAAGTAGCTGAAATCATTGTTTCCAAATTTTCAAAAGTCAAGGACTTTCCTAAGCATGCAATAATAATACACTCTATATTCAACCATAGCTACAGAATCCTGCAAACCAAGTTTACTACTTGATGAACTGCTTGAACATGTGGTAAAAATTGAAAAGTCAAGTTTAACAAAATAATTAAATTCAAAGCGCTTTTGAAAAAATATTAGAAATAAAGTCTTCAAGCATATTTTTGTGGCATGATGTTTTAATATGTCAAAATTGTCTAAACCAAATTCAATGAATAACTAATAGATATTTTCAAATCGATACAAAAATACTTTCTTTAGGTTTGCCAAATAGGTTATCCTACACAGCTTTTAAGAAAAAGAATTAACGAACGCGTTGTTTTACAGATTACCCAAAGAGAGAGCGGAGGTGCACTGCTACTTATGTAACACGGGTTTCGGCACCGAAGACGAACTACAGACTCACCTTGAGAACCTTGAGGCATTCCTAAAAGCCTTCTGTAAGCACTGTAAAAGCTTCATACGGTTCGAAGAGTGTATGCTGCATCTGGACATAACTTACTCGTGCACGCTTTGCAAGCTCATCCTGTCCAAACGTAACTTTTTAGACCATAAATGTTTGCACAAACCTTCCTTTCAAGAATTGGCGACGAAACGAAGAGAGGAATGTGGGGTGTGCGAGAAACTCTTTTTTAATAGCGAAGATATGAACTCGCATATAAGAGAACGCCATACTTCCAACGCCAAAAACTTTTGTAAATGCTGTAGTGTGGCTTTCAAGAACAAAGACGCATTCTTGAAGCATTTAACCGGCCATACCAATCCTGAATACCTGTCAGCACCGCAGCAAACTTTCTCATGCAATGAATGCGATGTGGTGCTCAATCAAAAGAGAAGTTTGCTGATTCACAAGCGCATGGTTCACAAGAACGAGAACACTCAAAGTCAAAAACCAAAGAAAAATGCCAAGAACAAGTCCACACTAGTCACCAAGATTATTAAAAAAATTAAGAAGACAAAGAACAGCTCCCAGTGTATTTTGGTAAATCGCAGGAAATCTTATAGGAATATGAAGTGCAGAAAGTGTGCTAAGACATTTAGAACGCAAGAGCACAGGGATCGCCATCTTAAAAACCATTCCATCAGCAAAAGAAAATAATGTGTCCAATAAATGTTGTTTAAGTATGGAATTTTTGTTGAATAATTTATATTTGTGCTATTATATATTCCTTTCGTATGTTTGATTTCAGAAATAGTTTCTAGGGAACAAATAAATGTCAACAATAACTGTGGTTAGTACTTAAAATATTTTTACTTTACCACAGAAAGAGCAATGTCTAAAAATATTAACATCTTTAAAATTCCAATGTAAATATTGTGCATTTAATTTCATTTTGTTATTGTTTAGTTAATTAGAAATATTTTTTTAAAAATAGTCGAATTGTCTTGTATTTATTTATTGTTAGTCCATATAAATATGAGTGTGCCAAAGCTGCAACAATATAGTTGATATGGGTAACTAGAAAAGCAAACAAATTGTAGACCAATGAGTAAAGTACAAAAAAAATGGTATCTGGTATGTTATGTTCATATCCATATTAGATTAGCTTTAAAAATACGTCTTGTATTTTTTTATATGTAAAGTTGATGTTTTTTTTTTTCATTCAATAAAGAAATAAATAGTTGAGAGTACTTCTTTACAACTTCAGAAAATATTTAAAAAATGCTGCAGAAAATTTAACAAAAGAAGACGACCATCCAGTTTGGGTAATCTACAACAAACATTGTAATTCCTTAAGTAAGCATTTTTATTTATAATAATTGTTGTCGCACATCTGTATTATTATATTATAACTTTATTAATGATGTTTCGATTTTAGTGCCAAAAAAGATATAGAAAGTAAGACACCAAAATCTGAGAAGTGCGAACAAATCGCGAGCGAATTCAAATGCGACTTGTGCAATAAAACATGCAATACTAGCAAGTCTTTGTCTCAACACAGATACATTTCCCATTCTTCCCCGGAAAAGACGTTCACGTGTAAATCATGTGGGAAAATATTCCACAGGAAGCAGTTATTCCAGTACCACGAAGCAAGGCACCTGAAAGATTTCAAAGTTAAATGTCCCATCTGCGGTAGAGGATTTTACAGAAACTCTGACTACAAAACGCACTACGGAACAAAACACGAAGGAATCAGATATGCCTGTGAAAAATGCGGGAAGCTCTACGTGGACCTGCGCTGTTTCCAAGCGCATTTAATCACACACGAATCGTCTTACAGAAGGAAAGACTACAACTGTCCTTCGTGTGGGAAGACATACATATCCAAAAGCGGTTTGAACAAGCACACCAACAGTCACAAAAATGTCTCGTACGTTTGTGATATTTGCGGAATTTTGCTCAACAGCTTGAGCAGCCTCAGTAACCACTTGATGTTGCACAGCGGCGAGAAACCTTTCGTCTGTGACACGTGTGGGAAGAGTTTCAACAAGAAGATGTTGCTTAACATCCACGAAAGAATCCATACCAAAGAAAAACCATATACTTGTCAATTCTGTGACAGAAGGTTTACGCAAAAGAGTTCGTTAAATACTCATGTCAGGTACCATAATGGAGAGAGGCCGTATACTTGCAGGATCTGTAAAAAGGGTTATGTTACGAGGACTCTGCTAAGAAGACATTCCAAAACTCACGGCATAGTCTCGATCGATATGTGATATCGTTAGAAATACGAAATGGAATAATTTGTATTTTATTGCTAAAATAAATTTGTTCGTTTTCAGCTGTTGTATTTGAAGTTTGTATTAGTTTCATTTAGGTATTTCTAATGTATTGGACGGAATATAAATACAAACATTAGGTCTGTAATATAATCCATAATGAATGTAACATTTGCAAGACATGGTTAGAACGAACGGTGAAAATTTCAACGAATATTTTATATTGACAATATAACCTCAAATTAGTTTACAGCTGTTCGCTTGTTTCTAACGATGTTGCTTTTATTGCTTCTAAATTCTGGTCAACTCTCAAAACAACCCAATTTTTTAAATCAATTTCTCTTAATGAACAGACTTATCAGCATTTATAATTGTTTCATGTTTGTTCATCCTTCCAGAGTGTATTTTATGCCTCAAGCTGTTTTACTGAAAATTAAAGTAATATTTTATTTCAGAACGCATCGAGCGTCTTGTAAAATATGTGGAAAGTCTTACAGGGACTCGAAAAAATTAAAAGGTCACATGAGGGCTCACAAGAGAAAGACCATCTCATGCGATATTTGCGGGAAATTGTTCCTCTACAAAAACACCATGAAAAAGCACAAAGACACTGTGCATTTCGCAGAGTATTCCCACGAATGTAACTTGTGTGGTACTAGATTCAAAACCGAGCTTACTTTGAAGCAACACATGCAACACTTACATTTAAAAAATTACGCCTATACTTGTGAAACTTGTGGGAAAGGCTTCTTCTTCAAGAAGTTGCTCGATGTGCATTACAAAGTAGTCCACGAAGAGGTGAGGTTTACTTGCGATAGCTGCCAAAAGCCTTTTAAGACTTTGCAAGGTCTCAACAGTCACGTCGTCACTCACGATCCTTCTTTTAAAAAGCGAGAGTATATTTGCAAGGTCTGCTCCTCGACATTCAGCTCCAGGTCTTCCTATTCTGTCCATATGAGAAAGCATAAGGTGGGAGAAGAGTGTCACATATGTGATATATGTGGGAAGTCTGTTACCAAGAAGGACAGTTTGAAAAATCATATGCGTACTCATACTGGAGAAAGACCATACGTATGTAACACTTGTGGAAGAGGATTCAGCACTAGCAGCCTACTTAGGACTCATTCAAGGATTCATACGGACGAAAAACCGTACATTTGCAAAATTTGCACCAAAGGTTTTAGGCAGAGGCCTGCCTTGAAGGTCCACATGAGGTACCATACCGGTGAGAAACCTTACTATTGTCGAGTATGTTCTAGAAGTTATGTAAGTGGAACTTTGCTGAAGAATCACAGGTGTCCTGGTCCAAATTGAGAAAAAGAATTGGAAAACCATATTTATAAGACAAAGTCTAACTTATTTACAATCTAGAAATTCAGATAGCTGATGAATTAATGATATAAATTAAAAAAGGTAAAAAATTAGCTGTCGGAAAAGAAAGAGGTTACAATTAAATCTACAAAATAGAAATACTATTTCACATTATCAGTAAGTAAAACTCACTCTGTATTGGAATGTATTATTTTTATAATGTCTTGTTAAAACAAAAGAATAAAACCACTTATGTTACTTGTGGTATTTTCTTTTTAATATCCTTTTGCTTTAAACATGTTGGTGTTTTAAAATCGTAATATTAGATGATCAATGTAATGCGACACCTTCAGAATATGTGTGCCTGAACCTATAACTGAAACAATAACGATATTTAATTTCAGAAATTCCCAGCAAGCATCTTGTAACATATGCGGAAAATCCTACACAGATCGAAAAAAACTGAAAGGTCACATGGCCGCGCATAGAAAAAAGACGGTTCCTTGTGATATATGTGGGAAAATGTTTCTCTATACTAACATCATGGAGAGACACAAAGAGGAGGTGCATTTGGGATACAATATCCAAGAATGTGCTATATGCGGAAACAAATATAAAACGGAGCTCTCCTTGAAGCAACACATGCAAATCATGCACTTAAAAAACTACGCATACGCGTGTGAGACCTGTGGGAAAGGCTTCTTCTATAAGAAACAGCTAGATATGCATTACAAAGTAGTCCACGAAGAGGTTAGGTTCACCTGCAATTGTTGCCAAAGATCTTTCAAAACTTTACAAGGTTTCAATGCTCACGTTGTCACGCACGATCCTCTTTTCAAGAAACGGGAATATATTTGTACAATTTGTTCCTCGATATTTCATTCTAGGTCTGCTTATTACGACCATATGAGGAAACACAAGGTGGGGGAAGAATGTCACACTTGCGATATATGTGGGAAGACCGTTACCACGAGGGGCAGCCTAAAGGAACACATGCGCACCCATACTGGCGAAAAACCGTATGTGTGCGGCATTTGCGGAAGGGAATTCAATAAAAATAGTTTGCTGAAGACGCACATAAGGATTCACACAGACGAAAAACCTTACACTTGCACGGTTTGCAGCAAAAGTTTTAGGCAGAAACCTGCTTTAAACGTACACATGAGATATCATATGGCTGAAAAGCCTTACCAATGTACGATTTGTTCCAAAAGTTACGTAAGTGGCACTTTGCTCAAGAATCATAAGTGTTCTGGTCCAAGTTGAAAATAGGAGCAACTGTAGACTGCAATAAAAATCTCTAGATGAGCTTTCTTGACTAGTAAAAATATGTTTAGATAATACATCACATTCCAGTGGAGATTAATTAAATAATTATTTTCCAAATACTAAAAATGGCGATATGGAATAATGTAGTTTAGGTTTATATTTATTTAATAAATTTCTGGTTCCAAATTATATATGAAATTTCATTTAGTAAACATATTTGTTCGAGAAAACATACCAAAATATCCTTATGTTTATGTCGCAACAAAGTTATACTGTCTATTAATATCTTATGTATATATCTAAACGAGTTGCATAAATCGTGGTTTAGATCATTTTGACATCGACTGACTTGATATTTTATTTCAGCGACCCCTCCAAAGTCTCGTGTCGAGTTTGCGGGAAAATTTTCAGCGAGACAAAAAAGCTAAAAAGGCACATGCGAGCACACAGAGATCGAGACATTTCCTGTGATGTATGTGGAAAATTGTTTACCTACAAAAACACCATGGAGAAACACAAGCGATCCGTGCATGTAGATAAGATCCACGAGTGTGACTTGTGCGGAAGTCTCTTTAAAACAGAACAGACCTTGAACGGACACATGAAGCACATACATTTAAAAAATTACACCTTTACTTGTAACACGTGTGGGAAAGGATTCTTCGCCAAGACATTGCTTGATGTGCATCAGAAAGTCGAACACGAAGAGGCTAGGTTCAACTGCAACTGCTGTCAGAAATCTTACAAGACTTTACAAGGTCTCAACAACCACGTTGTTACTCACGACCCAACTTTTTTGAAGTATACCTGCTGCGAATGTCTAGCAACTTTCACTTTTAAAACAGCTTACACCTTACATATGCGCAGACACAGAGTTGAGGAAGAAAACGAAATCTGCCACATCTGTGGGAAATCCTTTTCTACAAAAAGTTTGTTGAAAGCTCATATGCGGACCCATACTGGAGAGAAACCTTACGTTTGTAAAACTTGCGGCAAGAGATTCAGTCAGAGTATCATATTGAGGACTCATGTAAGAATACATACCGGTGAAAAACCTTACATTTGTACCGTATGCACAAAAAGCTTCAGACAGAGACCTGCGTTGAATATACACATGAGATATCATACGGGCGAGAGGCCTTACAGTTGCTCCGTTTGCCCTAGGAGCTTTGTCAGTAGGACTCTTCTGAAAAGCCATAAATGTTCTGGTTCCACTGACCGATGAAGTTGAAGAGAAAAATATTTACAGACTGAGATCGACGATTCTCATTTTGAAGTTAGTGCCGTTAGTTTGAACACGAGTGTGTAACACTAATCTTTTATCAATTGATAAAGGAAAATTATTATTAATCCAGTGATCGAACGTATCGATGGGAAGAAAAACCTATTTATGTTTTTGTGCTGTATGGACGTGGGAATAGTTTTAAATAGTTTAAGTAAATTGTTTTTAGTAACCTTTTTTATGTAGTATTATTTGTAAGTAGATTGTTATATGTAAGTAAATAATAATGATTATCGTAATAGTAAACTGTATTGACTTCCGTATAGTATTTTATTTCATGTGTCATAGTTCAATAATAATTTATATTTTTAGATCTTTTCTTTGCCAAACTTGTGGGAAGCAATTCCCTGAACTGAAGAAACTGGTAAATCACAACCGAACCCACAACGAAAAAAATGACCCTTGCGAAATATGCAGACAGAAATTCCGAGCCTACTGACTTCAATGAAATCACGTACTATAGGTGTGAACTTTGCGACACCAAAACAACTAACAAAACTTTTTTGAAGTTACACATAGACAATATCTACTTTAATAAATACAAGTTCCATTGCGATATATGTCGGAAAGGATTTAACCACCAGTCAAGTCTCGATATCCATTTCAGGAATACCCATGAAGCTTTGCGCTTGGATTGTCAGTATTGCAGTCATTCAAAAGTCAAAAACATCTCAAATTCCACCTCAAGACTCACGATCCCAACTACGAAGCCTTCACGTATCCCTGTATGGTATGCCACAAAGTTGTAAAGTGTGCCCAGTCCACAAACAGACATATGAAGAGTCATACTGGTCAAAACAAGTACGTCTGCAACCTGTGTGGGAGAGTTGTGATATCTACCGTTAGTTTGACGCACCATATGAGCACGCATACAGGAGAAAAACCTTTCCAGTGCGAGTTCTGCGAAAAGCGTTTTGGTACTCGACCTCATCTGCAGGCTCACCTACGCGTTTACACGAAGAAGATACCTTTCATTTGTAACCTGTGCAACAAAGGTTTTACCCTAAAGGGGTCACTGAACGTCCATATGAGGTACCATACTGGAGACAGACCCTACAAGTGCGAGGTTTGCCTCAAGAACTTTATCACAAATACTTTGCTAAAGAATCATCGGTGCACTGGAACTCCTATCGAATGAATTAGATACAGATCTAAGAAATATGATGAAAATTGGAAATATGATAAATCAGTTATGGTTAATGATGGTAACATCACATCATTGGATGGCATAATATTTTGCCATAAGTTAATAAAACTGTATTATACATGTGTTCAATCAAATATTTTTTTACTTTCCTATTTTCCTTCCCAAAATAATTCATTTTAGATATTAAAATAATTGTAACTAGGACCTGAATTGAACATGTCTTTGTACGTATGTATGAGGTTAATTTGACAAGAAATTATTTGAGAAATATATTTTTTCTTGAAATGTTCATTACTAATTTTATTAGAATTCCAGTAACTCTTATGTATTTTAGGGCAAAAGTATTCATAATGCCATCAATATTCAATTGCGACTTGTGCGACAAATGTTTCTTGGATTTCAAAAAATTGGAAAAGCACAAACGTACGCACAGACAAAAGACATTCCCGTGCGACCTGTGTGATAAGATCTTTAAGGAACGGTACTTATTGGAGTACCACAAGAAAGTAAGACACTTAAAGACTGCCAACTACTTTAACTGCGACCTATGCGAGAGAAAGTTTCGCTGGAAAAATTTGTTGAGGGTGCACATAGAAAACGCTCACCAAAACAAGTTCAAGTTGCGCTGTAACAAGTGCGAGAGGGGATTCAATTACCAATCCGAATTCGATTTCCACTACAAAAACGTCCATGAAGGCCCAAAGTTTACCTGTGAATACTGTAGCAAGATGTTCAAAGACCCCGCGTACTTTAAGCTCCACGTCAAGACGCATGATCCCAGCTACAAGAGCGTCGAGTACTCTTGCAACGTATGCCACAAGGTCCTGAAATGTATGCGATCGTACCAGGTACACATGAACGGCCACGCTGGTTTGAACAAACATGTCTGCAACGCTTGTGGAAAAGTAGTGACTAGCAAAGCCTCCCTGAGGCACCACATGAGGACTCATACTGGAGAGAAACCTTTCCAATGCGAGTACTGTGAGAAGAGATTCAGCCAACAGCAGCATTTGAGAGCCCACCTACGCGTTCACACTAAAGAGAGACCTTTTGTGTGTACAGTGTGCCAAAAAGGCTTCACACAGAAGTCGTCCTTGAATATCCACATGAGATATCATACTGGAGAGAGACCGTATAAATGTTTGTTTTGCTCGAGGAAATTCATCACTCACACTTTGTTGAAGGATCATCAGTGTACGGGAATACCAGTCGAATGAACACGCTGAATAGAAATAGGTTGATATGCTGGCTTCCGTAGTAATTGAACAGTTTTCAGGCTGGCTGTCACGTTAGTTTAGACTTGGGAGACGTTTTTTTTTTTTTTCAGAGAAAACTCCCGAAGCGACGACGACGTGGCAACCAGCCCGAAAATAAGAGATATACAGAAACAAATTTATTATAAAAAAAAAAACAAGAAAGCGTATAACATCATAGGAATTAAAAACATCGAATAAATTTTGTCCTGTTTCCAAAAAAGGTCGACTGTTTTGTCCAGTACCTGCAACTTATCATATTAGTTATTTGTAGTGACCATGCATTCCTTACGATATACAGGGTGTCTGGATATAAATGCAACATAGAGCAAGGGTAGATCCCTGACGACAAAATAATGCGTGTTGTCAAACTTAGTCAAAAGATTATGGGTATTTTCGATATTTATAAAAAATTAAAATTTTTGCATACATTTTGGAAATCGGGAGTTTTTGAGGGCGAGAAATTCAAATTTGTTTGTTTTACCGAATAGAAACTGTTTTGGTTTCAAGAGCATTTGCGCTGAAAATACAACAAAATGTTACTGGAAAAAGTTATTCAGAAAGGTAAATTATGAATAGGTGTAAAATTACAAAAGGTTTGAAACCGAATTTTTAACAATGGTTTCATCGAAACAAAGATTTTATCAAAGCAGGTCAATCTTCTTGAAATTTTGAAAGTCGTAATAATTTACCATTCTGAATAACTTTTTCAAGTAACATTTAGCTGTATTTTCAGTTTCTACTCGGTGCACTAATTATTTCAAATTTCAAAAACGATTGCTCCTAACGACTTCAAAATATACTTTTTCAGATAAAAAAGGCAGGAGAATCGACTGATTCAATAGTCAGATGGATAAACTAAGTCGAAAAAAAGTTCTATCATTTAAAAGAAGCATGATGTGCCATAAGTGGCGCCGCCCTCTACTAATGACAACAAAATTAGAAACAAATTTGAATATCTCGCCCTCAAAAATATTTTTGGATTTTTTAAAAAGTTATTTACAAATATCTATCAACTTTTGACTAAGGTGCGTTTGGCAACATTGCATTATTTTGTAGTCGGGGATCTACTTTTGCTCTATTTCGCATTTATTTCGGGATACCCTGTATATTTTGCAGAAAATGTTGAAGAACTATTTATCGAATGTATTTTTTTCAAATATAAATATTAAGTTTCATTATTAAACATAAGTTTTGTTTGTTTTACCTGATCCACTCCACTTATTTAGCGCGTGATGGTTAACGGGGAAAATACAGAATTTTATTGAGTTTTCTGTGTATCCAAAATGTATATATATATTATATGTGAATTAATTTCGAATTAGTTTGGTTTAAAGGTAGGCTGAACAATTTGGATACTGGCAGCCATGTTGCAGCCTCTCTTCGTGAAAAGTAACTCAAAAACTGGTCAGTTTCTTGAAGATGAATGCAAGTTTTCCGAAACTTGAATATAATAAATCTAACTCGATGTGACAGTCAACCTGACAATTGTTCAATAACGTTACCTCTAGAATTCCCTTTCATCCTGTTTGATCTGTTGCTCTTACATTATAGTTTAATAATCAATAAATGTAAAAACTAGGTTCCGTCACATTCTACGACCAATACCAACCATTTATTTTTTTTGCATAGATATAACCAAAAATAATATGTTATCTTTTTAACATGTACTTGACTGTAAGTAAAAAAATATAGTTTTTACATTAACTCTTATGTATTTTTAGGGTTACAGAAATGCTCGTAATACCGCCCATTTTCAAATGCGAGTCTTGCGGAAAATGCTTCCTAGACATGCAAAAAATGCAGAAGCACATGCGAGTGCACAAGGCAAAGACCATTCCCTGCGACATATGCAAAAAAGTATTCAACGCGAGATATCTCCTAGAAAACCATATGAAAGTCAAGCATCTAAAGAATGTCCAGTACTTCAGCTGTCACCTTTGCGATAAAAAATTCCACTTTAAAAATCAGCTCAAGATGCACATCGAAAACTCACACTTGAACAAATACAGATTCCATTGCGACAAGTGCGACAGGGGGTTCAATTACCAATCAAGGCTCGACTTGCACGGCAAGATCGTTCATGGCGAACCAAGATTCACCTGCCAGCACTGCAATAAATTATTCAAGGATCCTCACTACTTCAAATACCATTTGAAGACTCACGATCCGAACTATAAGAACACCGAGTACCCTTGCGAGGTGTGCCACAAGGTCCTGAAATGCGTCCGGTCCTTAGACGTTCACATGAAGGGTCACACGGGCGGAAACAAAAACGTGTGTACAGTCTGTGGGAAGGTGGTCACTTCTACGGTTAGTTTAAGAGACCACATGATGACGCATACGGGAGAGAGACCTTTCCAATGCGAGTATTGTGAGAAGAGATTCAATAAGCAGCAGCATTTAAAAACCCATCTACGCGTTCACACTAAAGAGAAACCTTTTGTTTGTACAGTGTGCCAAAAAGGTTTCACCCAGAAGCCATCTTTGAATATTCATATGAGATATCATACTGGAGAGAGACCCTATAAATGCTTGTTCTGTTCGAGGAAGTTTATTACCAACACTTTGCGAAAGGACCATAAGTGTACGGGAATACCAGCTGAATGATTACTTAACTTCCGTGGCAGCTTTCTTCTTCGGAAGAAACTTTGACATGACGAGTAGTCACCTAGCTCGGGAATTGTTCAACTAAAAGTAACAAGTACAGAGTGTTTGAAGACTAAGAAATTACAAAATATTGTAAATATAATAAGAATTATAAACATCGAATAAATGTTTCTTTCGTCGAATTATTTGGTCTTCAGTAACTGGAACTTATCGTATCATTTATTTCTATTGACTGTATTCCTCTCGATATACGCTGCGATCTTGCCACACCTCTTCCTCGAAACTGGTAAACGGTTGGCAGGATGTATTTGGGAAAAAACAGGTCGATTTCGAAATAACTTCCTTTTAAGTTACCAACATTTATGTGATACTTCCGGTTTTTGCGAAAATAACGTCAACTCTCTTATTTTAAATGGAACACTAATATTTTTGTTGCAGATATCGAATCTAAGGTCAATTCTGAGTAAGATGATATATAATGCCTGTCAAATCTTCACAGATCGTTCAAAAACGAAAAACCTCTCGGTAGACTGAATAAAATATTTAACAATACGTATGATTTAATTTTTCTTTAATAATAATAATATTTATTTAATGGAGTTAATGTTCGAAATGCGCTTAATGAACCCTTTGACAATAAAATATGTTTTTGCATTCTTCACTCACGATAAAGTTTTGCTCCCTCCCCTGAAACTGGTAAATGGATGGTAGGATGTCTTTGGGAAAAAACAGGTTAATTTTTATTTTTTAAATAACCTAAGTTATTAATATTTATATGGCACTTCCGGTTTTCCCGGAAATGACGTCACCTCTCTTATCTTAAATGGAACACTATTTTTGTTAGAGATATCGAATCTTTTGCACGATCTGTCAAGGTTTGGCAGGTATTGTGCCATATCATCTGACACAAAATTTACCTTAGATTCGAGGAGGTATCCCATAAATGTTGATAACTTAGAAGGAGGTTACATAGAAAATAAAAATCGGCCTGTTTTTTCCCAAAAACATCCTACTAACCGTTATTTATCAAATGTATTTTTATCAAATATTAAATGTTAAGTTTCTTTATTAAATATTAATTTTGTTTGTTTTATGTTATATTACCCTCTCTCGACTTGCCTTACACGGTTAGCAAAGAAAATGCAGAATTTGTGTTGAACCTCTTTTCCTTATCCACGATCTTCTAAAGTATTATTTCATGGCAGTTGTCAATGGTTGAACAACTTTCTGAACTGGTGGCCATGTCATCGGTTTAGGTTTCTTGACGTCTCGAGAAACATGACGAATGAAGAAAGAAACATGTATCTCGAAATATTAAGAACACTAGCATGTCGTGAAATTGTTCAGATTATCCATCGAAATTTGTAAAATAGCTATTAAAGCCAAGGTCCATCCTGAGTGACTAACATTGTACTTGACTTAGCGTGTAGTACATTTTCATTCCGTCTTTAAAACATATTCTTGCATTAACACTTATGTATTTTAGGGTGACAGAAATGCTCGTTATACCGCACATTTTCAAATGCGACACTTGCGGAAAATGCTTCTTAGACTTGAAAAAAATGCAGAAGCACAAGCGAGTGCACAAGGCGAAGACCATTCCCTGCGACGTATGCAAAAAGGTGTTCAAGGAGAGATACCTCCTAGAAAACCACATGAAGATCAAACACCTAAAAAACGTTCGCTACTTCAACTGCCACCTTTGCGATAAGAAATTCCACTACAAAAATCTTTTAAGGATGCATATAGAGAACTCTCACTTGAACAAATATAGGTTTCACTGCGACAAGTGCGACAGAGGGTTCAACTACCAATCTGAGCTCGATTTGCACGGTAAGAACGTACACGAAGAACCGAGATTCACCTGCCAGCACTGCAGTAAAATGTTCAAGGATCCTCACTACTTCAAATTCCATTTGAAGACTCACGATCCAAACTATAAAAGCGTCGAATATCCTTGCGACGTGTGCCATAAGGTTTTGAAATGCGTCCAGTCCTTCTACGTTCACATGAAAGGTCATACAGGCAGAAATAAAAATGTGTGTACAGTCTGCGGGAAGGTGGTCACTTCCACCGTTAGTTTAAGAAACCACATGAGGACGCATACAGGAGAAAGGCCTTTCCAGTGCGAGTTTTGCGAGAAAAGCTTTATTTCACAACAACATCTAAGGACCCACCTACGCGTTCATACTAAAGAGAGACCTTTTGTGTGTGAAGTGTGTCAAAAAGGATTCACGCAGAAGTCGTCGTTGAACGTTCATATGAGGTACCACACAGGAGAGAGACCCTACAAGTGTTCCTTTTGCTTGAGGAAGTTTATCACAAACACTTTGTTAAAAGACCATCAGTGTTCTGGAACTCCAATGGAATAACTAATTGAGCAGATGTTATTAGTATATTATTCAACGAGCATATATTGATGGTTATAATTCACAGGATGAAGCGAATTCTTAAATCATCCGAGTGAATTATAGCCATTACACGAGTTGTGGCAATTACGTTCCGAGAATTTGTTAATGAAAAAAACAAGCTAATTAAATTTCGCCAAAATGTTATTATCGACCGTCACAATAGGCTCCCTAACTCTTCACAACGATTCCAACGTTGCTCCCACGATTGGAAGCACCCTTAGTAATCCTCCGCAGTTAACCCGTTCAGCACTGCGGTTACAGCATCTTTGACCTCCTGTACGCCGCCATGATGAGTTCCCTTGAGGTGTGGCTTCGTCTTGAGGAATAAAAAAAATCGCAGAGGGCAATATCGGGGCTATAGGGTGGGTGCGGCAACGTTGGAATACCTTTTTTGCCACGAACTCTTGCACAATGAACGAGGAATAGGCTGGCGCGTTATCGTGGTGTAAGATCCAGCCATTCTCGGCGAGTTCGGGCCGCACACGGAAGACGCGGGCCCGCAGTCGTCTGGCCGGTGGAACATATTCACGATGAATGATGCCGTGGATATCGAAAAAAACGATCAACATCGCCTTCAGTCGTGACTTTGACATCCTCACTTTTGTTGGCCGCTCTGCACCCTTTTCCACCCACTGCTGACTTTGTTTACGGGTCTCGGGGTCATTCTCAAATATCCAGGTCTCATCTCCGGTGACTACCCGACTCACCCAATCTCTACCGTCTCTCCGAATGCGGCACAACAAATCCTCGCAGATTGATTTTCGCATGTCTTTCTGTTCACGGGTGAGAACTTTTGGCACCATCATTGCACAAATCTTTCGCATATTCATTTCATTTGCGAACGGTTTCTTTGTTGATGTTTAACTCGTCAGACAATGCACGAATGCTTAGGCGCCAGTCAGACGTGATCAGTGCACGCAAACTATTATATCAACATTCGCGTCAGTACGAGAGGTGACGGGAGGTCCTTCACGTGGATCGTCTTCTACCGATTCACGTCTCTCCTTGAACCGTTTTGCCCATTCAAACACGCTTGTTTTCGACATACACTCCTCTTCATACACCACCTGCAATATTCGAAGGATTTCCGAAAGTTTTTCGCCAGATTTTACTAAAAATTGAATCACAACACGTTGCTTGTAATTTGAGTCACTCATTTTCACGACGCCACTAAAAAAGTTATTTCCAAAAAATACACATACAACACAAACCAAACGTGCTATCGACTTCACTTCAACCTTGGACCGAAACTAAAAGGAAGGTCCCCCCTTTCTAGAAAAACGTTGACGAACGATGCAATGTTGCCAGTTTCCGAGTTATAACTAAGGTCCCGGAACTTAATTGCCACACTTGGTATGCAAGCAGAATACTGTACTTTGTCCATGACTGTTAACAATATTTTAGCAAACTTTTTACGGAAAACATTACGCACTATTTTGACACTCATAACAAGACACTGTCACAACACCTTACTTTCAAGTTTGATCTTCGTTGTTCACTTAAATTTAAAAGGGCAAATAAAACTTTAATACTTATACCATCATTCGAAAAACTGTTAATATTGCCGTGACGTGAGTGAGTAGGATGTTTGGCTTTCACACAGAAGGTCTGGGTTCAAATGCTAACACCGGAGAATTTTGGTTGTGTTAGTTCTTTCCTAATACCTACTCGCACACAGAAGAATTTAAATTTGGTGGCAAAAGTTTGATTAATCATTGATCACAAGTGAATAATGATTATTAATCACTCCTATAGTGCGTTGTGTATATAATAATTATACTTGAAGAAACAGGAATAATGTATATATTATAATATAGTCGTGGACAAACACAATTTCATTATTAATTTGACACATTTTTTTATTTAATTTCAAGACTGCCGAAATCGAGACATTTAATTCGAAATTTATTGAGTATAATTGTATATTGTATACTGAAAAACATGATGTTTTATTAATGTATTATGTGCTGCATACTCTATTTTGATTTATGTTAATATAATGTGCAATATATATTTTTATAAAAAAAAATAAATGATTAAATTTTAAGTACAGAATGAGTTTTATTAATTTAATTAGTTTTTTTTTTAAATCTAGTAAGAAGACGTTTTGTATCTGTGGTACCAGTGCGATGAGACAGTGTCTTAGTTAAAATTTTAAAGTAATAAGTCACGTCACGAAGTATTACTTTAATCATCTAATCAATTTATTACATTAGAATATATTGGCGTCTATATAATTCCTATGTATATCTATAAATTACTATAAACACACAAATGTTACACCAACAACAGCATTAATGGTGGCACAATGTGTAAACAGTGACGTTGAGGCACTTTTCAATTTGCCTCTGTGAATCGTAATAGCGGTAATAACTATTATGCAATAATGTGTATAGGCAATCTTCAATACGTAAGCACAATGAGACAAATAAGAACGCATCTGGACATGCCTCGTACCTATAACATATAGGTAAGAAAGAGATGTAGAGCGTTGGTAGACAATTGCAGGAGAGAGGTCCTTCAGAGGCATGCACAAATTAAAGCAGGGTTCTCAGCGTCAGGGAAAACCTGAAAAACCTGGAAATGTCAGGGAATTTGAACTTTGTCAGGGAAACGTCAGGGAAAGTGCCAATAATTGTCAAAAATCAGGGAATTTTTATTGTCGTCAGGGAAAATTTCTGAATGGTACTCATGCCGTGTCTAAATTCTTTATTTAATGAACGCACCCAGTTGCCTATTTCTGTTTGTTTTAATCACACGTACCCGCAGATTGATATAAAGAAACAGCTATATCTGGAGTGTATAGCTGTTTTTTTTTATACATATTCATCGCTTGTTTCAAGACGTATTCAATGGTGACGTTACTTATGTAATGCACCAAGAAAATGTATAGTTTCATAACGTAACGTCATTAAATATTTGTTTCTTTTTAACATCACACTCACACTTTTTGATTATTGTTTATACAATTTATATATAACAAAGACACTAGATTTGGATTAAAATAGTGTGTAAAATGTGTGAGATCTGCAACAAAAACTTGGAATTGATTTTAGCAACTGCAAACCAAAAACATATAATTACCTACATGTTCGTGTGAGTGACAGGTTTAATGAAATTTGGAGGGAAAAGTAATTGGATTATGCTTTTGTAATGTAATTTAAGATGTCTAAGAATACGTTAAAATTAGTATAGGTACATACAATAATCCACAACCAATTCCTTTTTAAATAAACAAGATAAGAAATATAAAAGTATCAACCATTTTAAACATAAAATCTGAAAATTTAAATCACACTGATTTTGAAATCTCTATCTAGCAACTGCTGCATAGACCTTATCTAGAGTTCAAACAGGGCTCAGTGGACGTTTTAAACACGGTTTAAAAAACGACCTGTGTGACGTTACTGTTTCAATGCAAAAATATAGTGTTTTGAACCGATTTAAATACATTTAATGACAACAAACAGCTAAAACTGTACAAAAAAAAACAGCTAAAGCTGTTTTTTGTATAGCTGTTTGCTCAGTAGTAAAATCTATTTTATTGGTTTTTGTTGTATTTGTTTATACATATTTCTATTAGATCTCTTAAATATGTATTATATACATATTTTTATTAGATTTCTTAAATATTTATTTTTGTTAATATTTAACACAGTACAATGTGTTGCAATGACAGTAATAAATATTTCTAATAAAAATAAATATCCATGTCACTTATTTGTCATCAAATGGGCTCATTTGACTTGTTTTTACTTTGGTTTAAGTTTTAAAAAAATATGATATTTTATATGCTTTTTGTCAGGGAATTTTAAAAAAGTATGTCAGGGAAAACCTGGAATTGTCAGGGAATTTGGTTCTGAAAAATTGCTGAGAACCCTGTAAAGGTATCTTTTTTCCCCTATAACCAGAAAAACATTACGGTACTTTGTGTTGAGATGACCATTGAATCCGAATTTTCTGAGATGCTTGTTACAAAATAAACAAATTGATGAAGTTGACTACATGTGCACGCATGTACAACGTATATCAACAAAACGTTTCATGATTATGTCAAAGTTAACAAAAGATTGGTCTCTTTAAGAAAATTGTAAAAAGATTGTTATAACAGAACTACGTAACCTGAAAGTTATTGTTTTTAATAACTTCTTTTGACTATTTTTTTAATACGGGAATTTAGATAATATTTTTTTATATATATTCTAGTGCGTGCGAGTGACCATATTTTCTTAAAATTTTACGTGCTGGTATATACAGGGTCTTTCAAAACATGCGTTGGAAAATGAAGGGCGTGATTCTTTGGCTCATTCTAAGAAGAAAAGTTCTTTAACATAGATCCACAAACGCACCGTTTCGAAAAATATAGTCAAAAAAAGACTTTCAGTTGTTTGACGCTATCTCTGTAACCGTTTGAGATACAGAAGTCAAATATTGTACACGTATTATCATTAATGTTACTTTTGAGCGCTAATTCAATTTTTATTCTTATGACAGTAACGATTTTAGGATTGCGTGAATGTTTTTGTCCATAATTTATACGACTGGGAAAATTAACATTTTGAAAGCACATTTTAAACCGCCAATGTTTTCTACACAAAAAGGTATCCATCTAACGCGAACCGTATTATAAAATAACTGGCGTTTTATGATGGAAATCATTAAATATTAATGTGACTACGGGTTTTGTTGTTTGTTGACAAAAACATTTATTTTTCAGTTAGTTATCCGAATACTAATAATAATACGGGTGCAAAATTTGAGTTATTTATCTCAAACAGTTCTCGAGATAACGCCCAACAACTGAAAAAAATCTGTTTTTGTGTTTCGAACAGTGGGTTTGTGGACCCATGCTAATACGAAAAATTTTTCTGAGAATGAGGCACAAATCACACCCGGCACATGTTTTGAACCATCTTGTATTTGAACTATAGATTAAAAACTGGGTGAGAACTTTCTATTCTCCCCTTGGAGTTGTCTAGAAAGTGTATCTCAAGAGATTGTTGTTTTTTTATTTTATTTATCTTTTAGAAAGAGGTCAGTCATCGTTTACCTCAATTCCTAGCCTACTGCAATCCTAACTATTTCTTTTTGTTATAGGAATATTTTAAGCTACCTGCTGAACAGCCGCAACTGTCCAGATTGCGGAAAGAGATTTAAATCCGAATACCTTCTGCACAAGCACAAAGTATACATGCACAACGAAAAGATGTTCTCCTGCGACATCTGCAACAAGAAATTCACGCTGCTACACATGGTGAACTACCACAAAAGACTGAAGCATTTCAAAGAATATACCTGTCACTGCGACTTTTGCGGAAGGACTTTGGAAAATAAAAACGCTTTGAGGAGACACATTAATAGCGTTCACCTCCAGAAATACGACTACGGCTGCAGGGATTGCGAAAAAGTGTTCAGTACGAAAAGCGCCGCAGACAAACACTACCAAGTGATACATGAAGGGAAAACCATCGAATACACCTGTCAGTTTTGCAACAAGACCTACAGGAACGACACAAGCTTTAAGGAGCATGTGCAGTCACACGACCCGAACTTTGGAAAAACTAAGTTGCAATGCCAAGTTTGCTCCAGGCAATTTATAAAACGTACAGCACTTAGGGCGCATATGAACGTGAAGCACAAGAACAGGGAGGAGGTTCACATATGCGACATCTGTGGCAAAAGCCTGTGTTCTCAATCCTCGCTGGCAAATCACAGGAGGGCTCACACTGGTGAAAGACCCTTCAGTTGTCAGTTCTGCGAGAAAAGCTTCACATCCAAGCCATTGCTGCGCATTCACGTGCGAGTCCATACCAAAGAAAAACCTTACTCGTGCGAAGTCTGCACCAAGAGTTTCTCTCAAAGGGCAACCCTGACCATTCACATGAGGTACCACTCGGGGGAAAGGCCGTACGAGTGTAGAGTGTGTGAAAAGAAATTCGTCTCCAATACCGTCTTGAAAAATCATAAATGTACAATAAATCGTATACACTGAGTTACTGACTAGTTTTGTAGACCGTTATGCTGTAAATAAACAATTAAATGAGATAAAGCGGTATCTTTCTTTGCAGTATAATGCACTTAATTGTAATAAATGTTCATAAAAATAAGGTCCAATTACCACCACACCAAGGCCATTTACTCCAAAATGGCCTTAGTTTTGGACTGGATTTTCAATGGACCAGTAGTGTTCGTTGCGCCTGTTTGGCAAACCATTACTGACAAACGGACTTTCGTCCGCTTCAAGGACGTGCCGAAAAAGGTTCTGATCAACAGTTTCTACATTTACTACGAGTACTAGAATAATAGAAAAAAGAGAGCTTCTTTACTACTCAAACCGTGATCGGAACTTGTTGATCCATTGTGTAAAAGATAATTGTTTAATGCCAAAAATTTTATTTTACCTTCAGACGGTTTACGACTTGGGGGTATGTCTGAGTGATAGACTAAATACTCTGCTTTACTTTCAGTTTTTGACGAGCCTTAGGAATATTTTTGTGACAAAAAAATGTTAGGTTTTCTATTAGATTTGACGAATAAATAAAACAAACTATTTATACGAGTATATGCAACTACTCTTGTCTAAATCATTTTCTAAATCAGTCTATCTCAAACAAATTATTATTTTTCTTTATTCAGTTATCTTTTTGAAAGAGGTCGCCATTTACCTCAACTTCTAGCTTACTGCTAACTGTTTTTTTTTTTGTTATAGGAATACTATCTGTCCAGATTGCGGAAAGAAGTTTAGATCCGAAAACCTTATGCAAAGGCACAAGGTATACGTGCACGGCGACAAGATGTTCTCCTGCGACATATGCAACAAAAAATTCACTCTTCAATACGTTTTGAATTATCACAGGAGAGTGAAGCATTTCAAAGAATATACCTGCATCTGCGACTTTTGCGGAAGAACTTGGGACAATAAAAACTCTTTAAAGGTGCATATTAAGAGCGTCCATCTCCAGACATACGACTACGATTGCAGAGATTGTGGAAAAGTGTTTAATACGAAAGGCGCCGCTGACAAACACTACCAAGTAACACATGAAGGGAAAACCGTCGAATACACCTGCCAGTTTTGCAATAAGATCTACAAGAACGAAACCAGCTTTAAGGATCATGTCCAGTCGCACGATCCTGATTTTGGCAAGATTAAATTACAGTGTAATCTTTGCTCCAAGCAATTTTTAAAACGTAAATCACTTAGCTCGCATATTCTGAGGCACAAAAACAAGAAAGAAGGGCACGTATGCGACATCTGTGGTAAGAGTCTGGCCACTCAGTCCTCGCTAGCCAACCACATAAGGACTCACACTGGGGAGAGACCATTCAGTTGTCAGTTCTGCGAGAAAAGTTTCACGTCCAAGCCATTACTCCGCATACACTTGCGGGTCCATACCAAAGAAAAACCTTTCTCGTGCGAAGTCTGCAACAGGAGTTTCTCTCAAAAGCCAACCTTGACCATTCACATGAGGTACCACTCGGGAGAAAGACCATACGAGTGCAAAGTGTGTGGAAAGAAATTTGTCTCCAGTACCGTCTTGAAATATCATAAATGTACAATAAATCGTATACATTAAGTTGCTAACTAATTTTGTAGATTATTATACTTTAAATAAACAACACAGTGAGAAAGCGGTATGTTTCTTTGCATTATATTATTGTTGGACCTTGGCCGTAGTTCATAGCTTCGATTTATTTTGACAGATTCTAAATTCCTTGTATTTTTTTTAGTTCAAGAATATATCTGCCACCAACTCCTATAGTGGAAAGTGATGAATGCTGGGACGATGACAACAGTCCAACGTATAATCCAAAAATCAGTATATATCAAAAACCTGTGATCAGAACCACTCCTCCGAACTTGTCCAGAGCGAAAAAAAGAAAATTTAGAGACGCAGAGCGTAAAAGGCTTAAGAAACTTTGGAAATACTCTTAACAATGATTGACAGAAAATAAATGTTTCATACGATATTTCTTTTATTACTGATGTTAAATACCTAGTTTCTTTCAAGCTTATCTAAAAATTCATAATGGTTGTGATACTTTGACTTGTGGACTTGTTTGTCTTACGTTGTTGTATTGATTCTAAGGATATTCTAAGGTTCAGTGATATGTTCCATAGAAGCCTCTACATGATCGATTTCGCATTCATAATTATAAGTGAACATTATACCGAGAATGTTTAATAACTTAATCTCACTCGAGATTGTTTTCACAACTGACCGTAAATTTTACCGATTCATGATCTCTTTTGACTCCATTAAACAAGATCGTTTTTAGGTTACCCACAACAGATCGAAAGAACCCATCTCTGGTACAGATCGGCCTAACTTGCACGTTGTGCAACAAGACGTACCCAACGCAAGACAAATTCAGGAGGCATTTCCGCAACCATCAAGAAAGAAAGTTCTTCTGTGATATGTGCTCCTTTAAAACATTGTACAAAAGCGCTTTGGAAAGCCATAAAAAGGCTGTCCACATCAAAGAAGACGTATATAACTGCGAACTGTGCGACAAGGTATTTACCAATCCTTGGTGCTTGAAAAGCCACATGGGCAACGTTCACTTGAAGGACTACAAGTTTAATTGTGACAAGTGTGGCAGGGGATTCTACCAGAAAAATCAACTTATCACTCATGACGAGAACGTACATCAAGGTATCCGCCACGCCTGTACGGTTTGCAACAAAATTTTCACCACCAAGGCAGGACTGAGATTGCACTCATTCGCACACGATCCCAGTAAGAAGAAGATGGAATGCCCTGTTTGCCTTAAGGAAGTGTCTAGACGGACTTACAAAGTCCACCAGAGGAAACATTCCGGTGATGAGACCGTCGGTATGCACGTGTGCGAGATTTGTGGGAAAGCCGTCACCTCTAGTGCTGTCAAAGGTCACATGAGGACGCATACCGGGGAAAAACCTTACTCGTGCGACATTTGCGGGAAGTCCTTGGCCAGTTCGCAGATACTAGTTACCCATAAACGTACTCATACTAAAGAACGACCGTTTATTTGTCAAGTCTGCAACAAGGCGTTCACGCAGAAACCCGCTCTGAATGTTCACATGAGGTACCACACTGGAGAGAAGCCATATTCTTGCGACGTGTGTTCAAAAAAATTTATTACGAAGACTCTCTTGAAGGCTCATAGGTGCCAAGGGCCCAGTTCTCCAACGTAGCTAATTATTTTTTAAGTTATACTTTATCCACTCTACACTGTACAAATAAACGAAACTGATTTGTTAAAATTGTTTTCTTACGATGTTATATTCAGGCATTACAAGAATCTAATTTTAGCTAATGGTTATCGTTTCTTCAAAGTTGCCTTAGCTGAAAGATCGAGCATTCTCATCATAAGGATTAAAACATAGCGTGGATTTTTTCAGAGCTGAAGGATAATTGTAATGATTTCCAGCGATTTTGAGCAATAACTATTTTACAGAGAGGACAACTATTTTGTTACCATCAAATCAACCAAAATAATTGTATAATATCAAACTTCATGTAGGTTTCGTATACAAGGTGATTCAGTCATGCCATTAATTTTAAGAGAAGATAGGGAAAAATGAGTATAATACGATATAAAAAAAATAAATTCATATTGGGGTTAAATTATTAAGAGAAGCTGAAAAGTTTTTCTTATTTAAATGCAGACAGTAATAAAAAAAACTGCTGTCAACAAAAAACAGTCCGAGACATACATATACAGTAATCAACAATCCGGCAATCCGAGTCTTGACCTACCGTATGTAGGTCAATAACCTTGTTTTTAATGTCTACTCAATAACCAGAGCTGCAGAACCGCTAAATAATAGAAGCAAGCAATAATTATATTTGCATTTTTATAAACACCCAGTGTAATCAATAGGAAATCATGAGAATGTTATAATACATGCCGCAGTAATCAGCGCCCACATCAGATACGCTGTTATCGGCACACTCAGCGCAGCTAAAAAGTTGACAGTTCAAATACTCGTTTAATATCTCTCTCACGAAATTATGACTGAATCACCCTGCATATTAAATATTCCTTTTAGATATCATTAAATAAGTTCAAATTACTTCCATTTACTAATCATTACTATTTTAGGTCACTGATTGGAGATGGTAAGCAGATGACTTGTGAAATGTGTAACGAAACCTTCCAATTACCAGACGAATTCAATCAACATCTGGCCACTCACGCACAATTACCGCACGTACATCCATCCAAGAAGAATATTACGCGAATTAAAATGAAAGTTCAGAGAAACTACGTGCCTCCGATAAAAGAAAATGGAAAATTCGGATGTACCAATTGCGGAAAGGAGTATTCTACGAAGACGTCACTTGCTGAACATTTCGAAACAGCTCACGAGAGCAATCGGTACTCTTGTGAGATATGCAAAAAGCTCTTTCCTACCAAGTACAAACTGAAGTTGCATCAGTTAGTACACGATCCCAATAGGAAGAAAATTGAATGTCCGGTCTGTTTAAAGCAAATCGCTCCGGTTTGGTACCGAACACACAAAAAAATGCACAAAAACGTCGACAAAGAATTGTTTAAGTGTGATCTATGCTACAAACCCTTCGGATCTTCTATAGCCTTGAATATCCACAAGCAAAACGTTCACTTGAAGAACCATAGGTATGTCTGTGATAAATGCGGACAGAAATTTCAACACAAAGCCAGTCTGCTGTTGCACGACGCGAACAAGCACCAGGATACCCCTCGAGAATGTTCTATTTGCCACAAGCTCTTCAAAACAGAAACTAGTCTTCGCAAACATCTCCGGTGTCACGACCCGAAGTTCAAAAAAACGCAGTGCCCTGTTTGTTTGAAGGTTCTCTCTGCCCGCACTGTTAAAATCCACGAAGAGATGCACGCCGTGGCAAAAGAAAGAAACGCCATCTGTGACATATGCGGGAAAACTATCGCCTACCGTTCGAACTTAAAATTGCACATGAGAACTCACACTGGCGAGAAACCGTATTCGTGCGATAAATGTGGAAAGTGTTTCTCCAAGTCAAGCACATTGGTTGCTCACAAGCGGACACATACGAACGAGCGACCATTCATTTGCAAAGTATGCAACAGGGGATTCACACAGAAAACTCCTCTGAAGGTTCACATGCGTTGCCATACTGGTGAAAGGCCGTATGCGTGCCAAATCTGTTCTAAAGGGTTTACCACCAGGGGATCGCTCAATGGACACAAGTGTCCTGGGCCTAGCTAATATGTATTCTTCTGTTCAAATAAATGGTACTTTTCATCGTTTTTTATTTTTCTATATATATATCCTTTGACACTGAAGTGCGTAAAAGTGCATTATCTCGTTGGATTAACAAATCTTTTTTTAGGTCGTTTTTTGGAAATGGCCTTGAGATGGTGATTACTGGTATAACTTGCATATTGTGTAACGAAGTGTTTTTATCACCTGAAGAATTTAACAAGCACCTAGAAATTCATATGGCGAACAGCTCTTCTTCCGCGATAGATACCAATGTAGAGAACTTGACAAGAGTAAATTCTAACCTAGAAACTGACGGAGGTACAATACCATCTGATTCGCAGGTATCAGAAGCTTTGGAAACTGTGGACTTGTTATGTGAAGACTCTGATGACCTCTTGGAAACTGATGAAGAAGTGTTTGACATACCAAAAGCTACTAAAGCAGAAGACTCGCCAAGTATGAGGATAGATAATATAACGTCATTACAATGTGAAGCTCCCAATAAAGAAAAGGACATATCAGATTAATGTGAAATTGTAAATAAAAATATCTGAAGGGCTCACATAGAAGTTTTGCACAAGGTATACCTTCAGAAGAAACTTGGGGAAATTCCTTTACATAGCCATATGTTCTTTAAGGAATTCATTTCAAGGAGTTTGCTCGACCTAGAAAATAAACTATTCTTTTCAATTGTTTTTTATTTATTTTTTGGAATAATATAATTATTTTACATTATGTGCCTTGTTGTTGTTTCAGTTTTATGAAATTACTATTTGTTCAAATATAAACTAAGAGAATTTGTTATAATTAGTATACCTTTAAATATGTATAACTCTTTTACTCAGTACGGTTATAAAAGTAGCAATTTCTTAATGCATTAACAGTTTTTTATTGCCAAACAAGCAGACTGCAGTAATAAGGTAAGTTTTTAGTTAATTAAGTATATGCTGTTTGACAACTTATCTTGAACTTGTTGAATAACTAAAGAATCATGTTCGGTTACAACTTGTGAAAAAAGTGCGCGAAGTGTAAAGAACAAATAACTACAAGAATTCTAGTCTAAAAATTAAATACTTTGTTGTAAGAAAAGTTGAATTTATATATGTGTTTGGAAGTAAATTTATTTTTATTAATTAATACATAATTCTGTTGCTTTTATTGTGCATGAATCTTTATTCAGAATGAAAGAAACACAATTAAGATGCCACAGATGTAATAATTTTTGTTTGTATATATGTATACAGAACCTTGAAATGAGCAAAATAAAATCATGATGTGGTTCCAGTCTCTCCCGTTATTTGATTATCACTAAAAAAATCTTTATTTTTGTACAGGCCTTGGTATTCTCCAGAGATCAATAAAAACGTTTTCCAATAAACCAACATTGTGTTCATTTAAACCAACCCCATTCGCAACCATACTTTGTAGTATTTCCCTTACAAAATAAATGTGTTTGTTTGCAGATGGGAAGGTGTGGAAGAGGTGACCGTCCAAACAAACATCCAATGCGGGATGTGCTCAGAAGTGTTCCCATCGAAGGAGAAATTCGTCGAGCACACCATGAAGCTATTTGGAGAACTCTACACGTGTTGCAAGTGTCGTCGTAAGTTCAAGAACTGCATGGACTTGTACGAACACTACGAGACACATCGAGAAGCTGGCGAAACCATTCTGATGCAAGAGGACGAAGACGTAGAAGAAGAAGAGGTCGAAGAACTAGTCTTGAACTACGGTGAAAACGAAGAAGTCATTGTACAGCAACCGGCTGTGAGTGACACCAACGAATTGTTATATATCCTGGACGACTCTCAATGTGTGAACGAAGTAGTGATAGAAGAAGATCAACCTGTCGTGGAAAGCGCCGAGAGAACGGAAAGAGAGACTGTGGAAATCGTTAATTTGGAACACGGGTACGTCATGTCTAACGTGGAGAGCATCATCGAGGAAGAGGACGCTGACGGTAACATTCTACTAACTAGAAGAGTTTCCCTTCCAAGTAAGCCTTCCACCAGTAAGAGATTGTACACGCAACCGAAACCGAGAACCCCTCAGCCTAAGAGGCGGCACGAAGTTCCCGACTTTTCAGCAACCAATTACGCCTTCATCAACGCCAATGACGAAGTGGACGTGCCTCACTACAAATGCTTACGGTGCGAGCAACTGTTCATCAACAAGTTCGTCTTCTTCAGGCATATAGAGAAGGGCAAGTGCTACATCAATAATTGCGACGTTTGCACAGCTACTTTCACGAAGAACAGCGAATTCTACGAACACTATATTGCGGATCATACGGATCGGGCCATTTGCAACTTCTGCTTCAGAACGTTCATGTACGAGAAGAACGTCAAGGAGCACATGCTTAGGCACCTGGACCAGTTCAGGCACAGGTGCGAAGATTGCAACAAGGGTTTCTATACGGTCAGAGAGTACAGGAACCACTATAAAAACAGACACATGGGCATTAGACACAAGTGCGAGGTATGCGGGCGCAGTTTCGCGGACGAGTATTACTTCAAAAGACACATCGCCACGCACGCGAAGGCTAATAATATCACGGTCTTACAAATCACCAACTGAGAACGGAGTGGCTGGGTCCACTTCAGTTAGACAGGGTTAAGCATCTAAATGACACGATTTTGCGTACCGAAACATGACTTCTAAAATTGTCGCATTTTAATGTCTAATTCTGCAATTTGTACAATAAAGCGGTGACTTTCTTTACAGTTTAATTTAACCAAGCAATATGTACAAGCATGCATTTCGTAGTCAATACGTTTGTAGCACCTCTACAAAATGCACATGTTGATATGGGTACAAACTACATTTTTGACACTTGGATGATTTCGACTCGTGTTCATATTGCTTTCGTTGTCTAGGTCGTAATAAGCCAAAAATATTTTACAGTGTTGTTTCCTAACAAATCCTTTGTAAATCTGCAATTAATAGTTAAATCGAAACATATTGTATTACCAAATTATGTTCTATGTATAAGTTAAATTTCGTGTTAGATTTATTTTAGACTGAGACAGTTTAGGTTCTAAACATTTCTGCTTTCAGTGTAAATATATGTAAATTAATTAATTATCTAGGTTTTTTTTAAAGTATGTCAGATTATCAAAAATTGTTTCACAAATTTGACCAGCCTAAGTTTTCTGTATCAAAAGATAAATTTGACGTACTTTAAGCACCTCCAAACGATTTGTATGTGGCGAGATAGATGCAAGGTTATCGCAATGACAAGAAAAACAAAAACGGTTCAATAGAATTTCCTAATCAGAAAGTGTTTCTGTTCCATTTTAAGGTGCTATATCACGTTCATTCGTAGATTGCTAAGAAATTAAGATACATCCACGTTATTCTTAAACAACAAAAATTCCGATATTTTTTAATTCGCTTCCTAAACTAAGACAATTCCAGGTCTATGAAATTATCACGATGGGATTTCTGTTTCTCTGCAATTGTGATTATCCTAATTAATCTGCCCACTTTTCCCAAAAATATCAAATACGGATCACATGAGATCTATCATATATCTGTAATATAGTTTTATCTTAAAAAAGTTACGCCATAGGTTATATTTAGTATAAGTTCATTTTTTTTCTATAGTTTCCATAAATATGTTTAGACGTAATACATTTTTTTTAAATATATATTTTTTTATTTCTCCAATGCATCAACAATTAAATCAAAAGGTAAGAGATCGTATTACATTATTGATTTTTATTAACACTTTATTTTTTAGGAAACCAGAAGAAAACAGTCGTCTTTCAACTCGAAATATTTATACCCATTATAATAAACTTTTACTTAAGTTGACTGTTTGTTTTTTTTTGCTTATTTCTGTTCTTTTCCAGAATCAACTGATCATATAATTTTATTTCTGTATATTAACCAATTTTCTTTTAGGAAGACGCGGAAACTATCACGGAAGATTATAGAAAAGTATATAAAACGATACGATCTAAAACAATGCCAATTGGTATTACCAGATGTCACGCGATGTTTCCAAATCGTCAATAACCATACCAAACTACCTAGATTCAAGTACAAGTGCTACATCTGTTCGGAAACCTTCATCACCCACGTCGACCTTGTGTCCCATAAGACGAAGTATAAAAACAAAGAATGCAAAAAGTTCACGAAGATTAAGCCGAAGACGTCGAGGAAGAAAAAACAGAAACAACCCGTTAAGGCTAAGGATATATACACTTGTAAAGTTTGCTTGAAGGTATTCCTCACGAAAACAGCACTGCGTCGTCACAAACACAGGTTAGACACGTTTGACGAGACGGTTCAAGTTCCTGAAATCGTTATACCCGCCAGTATAACAAATGAAGACGTTGCTGAACTACCTCCCGAGTTTGTGAACAGAAAAGTGACAGTTGTGCGTTACCAGAAGCGACCGCCCAATCAGCTCATCAACAACTCACATTTGCACTGTTTAAGGTGCCAAAGAAACTTCCTAGTAATTGAAGACTTGAAAGAACACGTAATAAGAGCTAGGTGCTACTCCATACGTAAATGCAAGGTCTGCTTCGCTCCTTTTGAGAAGAATCGAGAGATGTACGATCATGTTGTCCAGCAGCATCCCGACCAACTTATCTGCGAGTTTTGTTACAAGTTGTTTACTAATTACGGTGATCTTAGCTTACATAAGCACGGAAAGCATTTTATGCACTTCCGACAAGTGTGTGCCCCTTGTTCCATGGGCTTCATTACCATCAGCGACTTTAGGCAGCACTGCAAAGAAACGCACTGACGTTGTCATTCTCCACGATACGAACACCTACTATGTTGATTTACAGATATAATAATTGAAGCACGTTAAGTTTTTGTTTGAGAGAATTAGTTATTTGTACATGTTATTTTGTTGTTGCAGTATAATAAAAGGGTGTCAATTTTCTATTTCGGCAAATAATGCTTATGTATAAGTCGTTTTATATATATTTCTAGTGTAACCTAAGTATCGTTACTGTTTCGTACTGGATATCTGTTAAAGGGTCAATAAATATATTTTCTATTACACTGTTACATAATTATTACCCACCCTCATTATTTAATCACACATTTTTATTCGTCTATACTAAGGGAAGTTTTCTTCCAGGTGCCAAACCGACTTGGACAACACCAAAGAATTACTAGCCAAATATTCCATAACGGAATCTCGTGTGGTATTACGCGATATATTGTTGAACACATCGATAAAAATCGTTGATGGCACCGCCAAAGTACCAAGTGACGGTAGAAAAAAGTATGCGTGTACCATTTGCTGGAAGAGATTCTTAACGTCAAAGGAACTTGAAACTCACAGACCTACTCATGAAAAGGAAAAAGAAGGTGATGATGATGTAATTATAGTAACGGAGAAACCTCGGAAAAAAGCTACCCCCATTAAAAAACAAGTAAAGTCCACACCTAAAACAGTTCCCGTCAAGAATACAATTAAAAACTATTTTCAAAAGACTACAAAGAAGGATGTGAAACACGAGCGCCCTCTGCTTTCACACAAATGCGAGACGTGCGACAGTGACTTTACATCTATCGAGGATATTAAGCTGCATAATTCCAGTGAATGTCGGTTTAAATGCGGAGTATGCCACAAGACGTACAACACAGTGTACGCGTTCACCGTGCACATTTTACAACATAAAATCAACCTTTTCAAGACAACTCCAGCTCCAGATAAGTTGCATAAGTGTTCGTTGTGTCCAGAATCATTCGACGACTACATTGATCTGAAGACTCACGGCATTCTTGAGCACAAAACCAAATCTGGATCGATCGCTCAAGACGAACCAGAAAGTAACCCAGACGAAACCAACGGCAACGGCAACGAAATTGAAATTAGTTGTGAATTGTGCTTCGACATATTTGAATCCGAAGAAGAACTGAATGAGCACATGGAATTCCACAAAGAGCTGGGGGGAAAACATGATAAAAAAGTACAAGAAGAAAACAGCGCTGATACTGAAGAAAGCTCTGAAAAACAAACAGAAGATGATAGTCCTGAAAATACTAAAGAAGCCGCAGAAGAATGTACCACTCGCGAAGTGAGAATCAAGTTGAATCCCATTCCATTAATAGAATGCAGTTACAGTCTCGCAGAACAAGATCCGGATACTCTTTCAGCGGAACCTAATTCTCCAGGTCAACCTGTTCATTCTCCAGATAAACCTGTTGATTGTCCAGGTGATCATGTCGATTCTTCAGATAAACATGTTGATCCTCCAGCTGAATCTGTTGATCCTTCAACTGAACCTGTTGAGGACGAAAGAAAAGAAGAAGACTCGGGCCTTAAGTACATTGTCTTGCCATCTAATGATATGATACCCAAGAAACATTACAAATGTAACAAGTGCGAACGCATCTACACATCAATAGAGGAATTCGACAGCCATATACCCTCGGGCTGTAAAATGGAAAACGTCTGTCCTGTTTGTTTGGTAACTATCAGCACGAATTCCGAATGGTACACTCATATCACCGAAAAACACCGTCGATGGGCGACGTGTAAATACTGCTTCGAGACTTTTAATGAAATTAAAAAATTGGATCAGCATAAAGCGATCAAACACTTTAACACATTCAAGAACGTGTGTAAGATATGCTTCGGCAGTTTTGCTACCTATGAAGAGTTTGACGGGCATCTGAAAAAGGAACACTTGAATTTGTAACCTTTGGGCTAAATTATAGGAAATCTGGTATAGGTATTTAAGATGTCAAAGTTTTTAATTAAGAAATATATTCAATAATTTTTAAAGCTAGAATATGTTACATAGAATCTGGCCCATCAAATTCCAACTTTTAAAAAGTATCCTATATACCGGATTCTATTCATGTTACTTGAGTATAATCATGTTTATTTATCCATTGACTGTTTCTTATTATATTGGATCTTACTTATGTTTAAGTTTGACATATCATTTATTATCACTTTATTATAAAAATGTATTCCTGTTTTATACAATATGTTTTATGAATTCTTCATTATTTTTAACCTACATCTGTAACATTACAAATATAAAATAAATATGCATTTTTACCTTAAGCTTAGTTTATTCAGCAGTAACAAAATACATACATAATTTGTCCAAAATGACAGATCATATTGTTGACTTTCCGTGCTGAGTAATGGATCTTTCCTATTGCACTGTTAACTATTTTTTAGGTACGCCTATCTTAGGAGTTAGTTCAAGATCTAGATAATGGTTTCAATTTGTCCAATAAATCGTTTCCAAAAAGACTTACCTGTTTATTACCTCCATTTGCACCCTAGTTATGCCACACAAAATAAATTAATCCTTCGATAAATTAAACGTAGTTTCTTTTAGGTCGGCAGATTCGTCAGGGGAGTTATCGATAAAAGAGAAGCTTAAACAATACAACTTGACTAGAGAACTTGTTATCCTTTTAGAAGACGTCAAATTAGATAAGAATTACGAATTCGACGGCGACGTCGCTGTTGAGAGCGACGAACGGAAGAAAAAATTCACCTGCTACATTTGCATGGCAAAGTTTTCGTCAGCGCTCAACATGAGCAAACATAAAGCCCTTCACGGTGACAGTGAACTTGAGGATGACGCGGTTGACGATGAAGAAACGTGGTCAAAACCCAAAAGTAAAAACGTTTGTCCACAAAACTCATCCAATAAACCTAAACCTAAAATTACGAGTAGTACTGAAAACATTGATAAGAATTGTGATAAAACAAAATGTGATGAGGCTATTGCGTCAAATGAACCTCAAAAGATTACACCTTTCAAGTGCGAAACGTGCGATGTCTTTTTCGAAAGTTCCGATGACGCAAAGTTGCATACGGTTTCCAATAAATGTAAATTTTTCTGCAAGATATGCGGTAGAAAGTTCAACACGCTATACGCTTTCGTGGTGCATGTGATGCAACACAGATCCAACGCTGCCAAAAGTCACAACTCTTCTCAAATGGTTTACACCTGTACGATATGCGAGCAGTCGTTCGACAACTGCCTACTGCTGAGAAGTCACGAACTCACCACCCACGCACCAAAATCTGGTGAAGTACCATGCGATCCCGAGCCCGTTACTAATCCATCCAGAGAAGAAATTAACGTATCTGTGAAAGAAGAACCAATGGAACCACCTGTTCATAACCAGGTGCCAATTACAGACACGACAGCGACCGAATTAAATGAAATCTGTTGCGAACTTTGCTACGACGTCTTTGAAACAACGGAAGATCTAAAGTCACACATGGAATTTCACAAACAACTCGAGGACAAATCGGACGCCATCGTGATAGAAGACGATGAAAATGAAGTAGTGGAAGTGTTCGAAGAAAAAAAAGATCCTCACGAAATCATCACTACTATCAAATCGACAACAAAGCCGCCCCGAAAGAAGAAAGTTATACCGCCAGGTGTGCGTCCTACCGTAACCACTGCTACGTCCCTTCAAACTACGTCAACCCACAGTCTTACTGACGCAATAAAAGATTTGTTGACCCCTAAGGTTGAGAAACAATCTAAAACTATTCTCCTACCACCATCAGTTACATTGCCGAGTCTGATACCCATAAGTAAACTCAAAAAGGCCGAAGCTAAGTCAAAACGCACCCCGCAACCGGAAAACTCGAATGTAGAGCTACGCAGGACGGGTCCTTTAAGCTATTCCCTCCATTTTAAAGAAGACGGAACTATTTCGACTACTTCCACCGCAGGAACCAGCAACGCAACTACTAGTTCTACTGTATCGATTAAGTTCCCCATTTATTCTACGTCACACCTGAATTCCAATCCAATGCTATCAGTGGCATCAACCAATTCAACCAGTACCGTAGCAAATAGTCCTCTCAAGTTTTTTATAACCAATGTCCCTTACGTATCGGGACTCCCGACCGCATCAGTAAGTAACGCTATACCAACAGTAACTAATAATGTCGTAACAAATACCTCGAGTACTTTAGCTACGACTACTACCAGTGCAAATAATTTTTCCTACGTAGTAGCACCATCAAACACATTCGTACCTCCCATAGTTCTGAATGATCCGCAAAAGAACTTAGCGTACGTTATAATACCGCACAACAATACCAACGTTGTAAATTCGATGACCCAGAGCACTAGCACTGCATCGGTGATGACTTCAAAGCTACAATCTCCAGTTACATCTACTTCTTTACCTGTAATCAATTTAACAACTCAGGCAAGTGCCTCTGTAACAACTACCACTAACACAACATCTAGCGGACAAGCAAATTCATTACCCGCGATCTCTAATTATGTCACTATAGCTCCAAAGACAACTACAAGTGAAGCATCTACGTCTGGTATAGTCAGTTCTAATGCAAAAGCGCCTGACCCACCCAAACAATTAGAAGAATCGATCGTGATAGACAGCGATTCTTCCGACGATGACGAAACCGAGAAAACCCCGATAATAAAAGACAGTATCGAAAACGAGTCCGAAAGCGACGAATTGGTTATAGACGAAAGCTCGCCCAGTACCGAATCGGCCGAAAAAAAGGAAGGTGAAGACGCAGGCGCTAAAGACGAAAAAATCAAGAAGAAAAAATATAAATTCCCGATGAAGTGCAGCAGTTGTTCAGTGATTTTTCAAAGGATGAGGAGCATGCGGCACCACCTGGATCGTAGACACGGCTGCCAAATCTGCGTGTTTAAGTGCTGCAGGGTGTCCGACCTCAAGCAGCATTACATTTTGGAACATCGCAAGTTCTTCTGTTCCAGATGCTCTATTTTGGCGGACAGCAAACGGGGTTTTACAGAACACAACCGTAGGAATCACATATGCCAATCGTGCAACGGTTTCTACTTTAACTTGTCGCACCACACCTGTCCCAAAGTTGTGGAAAAAGATAGCAATGGTGAGAAGAACGACAACAAAATATGATTTTAATAGATGACTGTTGTCTTTGTGATAATGATGGGATTAGGATTTTGTAATGTTCATAAATGTATTATATTATCGATATTTCATTAATTAGATATTAATTCCAGAAATTAGAGATTTTAGTGCAGCACTTGAATATTTGAATTTTTTGTACATTATATTTTTTAAATTTTCGTTTCACTTTCCAAGTATTTGGAAGTACAATTTATAATCTCATCCGTTACTTGTATATAACCAAAAGTTGATATTCTGTGAAATCTGTACTAAAGTCAGCTCTTTTGCTTTGTGTGATTTTTCTATTGTAAAGAATGTATAATAAATGTGAATTTTAATACAAAAGAATGAACATTACTGAGGTCTATTATTTATTCGAACATGCACTATGGCAAATGAAGTTGAACAGAGGAGAAAAAAGTCGGTTTCTTACAAGAGTATCGAATTCCCTTCTTAGTAGTTTTTGAGAACTTTATTGTATGTGTAAAATGCTTTACATCTAAATATTCATTCACAATGAAATGATATCTATACATTACACAAAGTTGAAAATAATAATAGGGTTTTGGTGGAATAGGTTGAAAAAAAAATGTATTTAAAAACCTGTATATATATTTATTTTGTCAAAACGGCAAATACACATTCCTTTGAAGTTTGAACAGCATTTCATAAAAGTTAAGTACAGTGTCATTTGCGTCATACTATATCAGTTATTACTCGTTTAAAAAGGACATGCCAAATAAAAAAGTTAATGAGCTTATGGTTTTTTTAATGGAACACGTAAATATATGTATAAAATACAGCAGGTTACAGCTTGAAATTAAAAAAAAATTAAATATGATAGCAATGCAGAAAATATGAATTATAAAAACAATTTACACGTTTTTTTTTTTAAACATTCATAAGAAAATCAGAAAAAGTTGTAACCGGTTGTGTTTAGACCACGGTTCTGTACTTCATATAAAAAAAAATTCTACTGTATGTATTAGAAATATCGTGATATTTGCCTATTATGCTAATATGTATACCAATGTGTATAATAGATTGATAGGGGCAGTAAGTTTTGTGAACTTGTATACTTAACTTATTTGTAGTTTAACACCAAGTATGTTTTAGTTTAATCAATAAACGTTTGTACATTCTCCTGAGACTAATATATTATTTGTACTCTAGTCACTATTTACATCACAAATCGATGAAAACTTAGATAAGTGACATAATACGCTTTGGAGAATATTTATAGGAAAATGAAAGTATTTTTAATGGGTTTGTTCCAACAACAGCAAGAATCGATTCCGAACCGTCCAAAACTATTCAGTCAGTTCAGTTGTTAATCTACTTTCGGCGAATGCGACGTAAAACGGGGTTGGTCAAACATTTTTGGCAGTTCTGAACCAGTTCTAATCGGCTGTTGGAACAGACCTAAAGAATCTCGAAAGCTGTCTTACAGTAACGTCCCATTAGAATATTTCAGAGGTTGCTTGGGCTTCGCGGTTTTTGGAGAATACACTCTTCAAACAAAATTGTCGCCATCAGCTTACTTATTTTGAATGGAACACCTTATACAGGGTGTCCCGAATTTAAAATCCAAATATTTTTGCATATATTTTGGAGAATCGATTGTTGCAATAGTTAGATGTATATACTAAGCCGCAAAAAGTCCTGCCGTTTAAAAAATCAAGATGTGTCATTAGTGGCGCCCACTACTAGTGACGTCAACCTTTAAAAAAAAATTTTATCTGCTCCAAAACCTCCCGATATCCAAAATGCATGCATGCATAGTTTACAAATATCGAAAATGTAATTTAACTTTGACATCCTGTATTTTTATAGCCATCAAATTTTGAAGGTAAGTTTGACTACATTGCATTATTTTGTCGTGAGGAGTCTACTCTTGCACTATATTGCATTAATGTACATCACACTTTAATAGGTAACCAGCAGTTTTTTTTAAGAAAGTGTACAATATTCCTTAGACATTTTAAGCAATTCTTGTAAATTTTAAGTACCACAGAAATTACATCTTAAATAATAAATTGTTAATTTGTCAAGAAAACATTAGATACAAAAAATTAATTTCGCAAATATAATTTTTAATCATCTATGTAAAAATCTATTCCTTCGACTATTTTATTAACTTTTCCACGTTCCGTATTTATTTTAAATTAAAATTTGCTAATAAAAATCGGGGGAGCATCCAGCAAAGTTAAAACTAAAATTTCTATATTATAAAATTTGTTATTTTAAATTTAAAATAATGTATTTTCTTGTTTTGTTTTTAATATTTCAATATTTTTTCTACGTTCATGCAAAAAACAAAACTTTATTGAACTATATTTACTGGAAAAAGTGGCTCTTTATTTCACTAGTGCAATAAAATGTTTATTGCATTCATCTGTCACTCTACAACAGCGTTTTGTCATCATGACAAACATAAACGTTCAAATCGACGTCACATTTTCCTAGACTTAGTGTCATTTAAATATAATTTTTTGGTTTTTGCATGAACGTAGAAAAAATATTGTATGTAACTCGTACAAAAAGTGCTTATTGCACTCGACGTGTTGTCCTACTCGGCCTGACGGCCTCGTTGGACAATTTCACTTACTTTTTGTACTTGTTGCATAAATAACTATTATTGAGCATTTTCCAATTACTGTATTTTTTACACACCAGAGTTTACAAGTTACAAATCAAAATATAAGGACTTCCAAATTTTACTAACAAAATACAAAACTTTTACTAGGTAAACATTTTACTATAATTATTGTTTTAGAATATTTTTATTACATTACAAATTTTTTATTTATTCAGTAACCTAACAACACTTCTGAAACATCCCTCTTATGCAAATATTTCCCAATTAGCAATCCAACTACTTTCTTAAGTTTCTCGTAAATGGTCATTTTCACTTCCGGTAACCGGAAATGAAAAATAAAGAGGAATTGCTTTATTTGAAAAGAACATCCCCGAAAACCTTCTTTCAAAACTCAAATCGAAAAGGTCTCTGAAATGCTAATGGGCCGTCACCGTGAGACATCCTGTATATTACAAGTATATGTGTTGATTTTCTCACTAATGTGTTTGTGATGTTATTCTTCTGTACAGAGTGGCACAAATTCAACTGGAAATGGAAAATCTAAGTTTTTAAACTGGTATGTTGGACAGTCAGACAAAATGCAAACCACCCTGTACAGTTTAACGAACTGCCAAATTTAATGGTTTATTTTCGATATCGTAAAATAATTTTATGAAATCTCACGTTTTATTTTTTTATTCAATGAATAACCAGTAAATTTGGTATTCTACCACATTGTATATTTTTACATTATTTTATTTGGTAAATAAAGGCATTTCATAAATTGTTACCTCTTCTTTTAATTAAACAACCATTTTTTAAAAGGAAAAATTAACAATTAAATTACAAACTATAATTATCACAAGTTGTTTGCTATATTTTATTCATCTTTCGAATACTTTAAAATTGTATTTCACCTCAATAATGGTAAAGAATACAGGCATCTAAATTAATTTGAACCTTTTCTAACTGCAGTAATTTTTAGGTCTCTTCATTCGACTTCCAAAGAACAGATCGTTGCTGAAATTAGAGAAATACGTCAGTGTTTCGTGGTATTGAGAGACATTAAACAGACGCAATTAAAGATTAAAAGCGATTTGATCAAAGATACAACCTTAAACGTGGAGGAGAGGAAGAAGAAATACACTTGCTACGTTTGCATGGCAAATTTTTTTACAGGGTCCGACCTGGATAGACACAAATCTTTGCACAATGACGATGCAGACGTAACCAAAGATGACGATAAAGATTCCGACTACTCAGGAAATGAATCTGAAGAGAGTGAAAGTGGAGATGATGATCTTATCGAAAATACTTCAACTGCATCAAATATTAGTGTAAATCGAATGACTTGTAGTGTATTTAAATGTTTCACTTGTAAAAAAGTGTTGAAGACCTTGAGTGATCTTAGAACTCATACGTCGACAAAGTGCACATTTTCTTGTAAGTTATGTTCAAAGAACTTCAACAATTCCGACGTATTTCTTTGTCACATAATCCACCACAGAATCAATTTCCTGTCGTTGCAGTTCTTCAAGTGTGAGGTGTGCTCTCAGTGTTTTGACAATTACTTTCAATTGAGGAAACATGAATCTGTTTCCCATAATCTAAAGCCTTGGGCTGATAAAGGTAACCTGCCACCACTGTTAGACAATGATTGTGAACCTAAAGAAACGTCGGAGCTTCAAGTAATTAAAGAAGAACCACCTGATCAAGATTTATCAGAGACAAGAGGAGGAACAACCACCATCGCTTGTGAGTTGTGCTTCGATCTGTGTAACTCAGACGAAGAGTTTCGTATCCACATGGATTTCCACAGGCAGTTAGCTATAAAAGAGTCTGACAATGAAGTTAATATTCGCGCTGCAAATTCAGAAGTTAAACCTAAAAGCGCTACTCTAGTCCCTCCTTCGAAAATTGTCCTTATGTCTACACCACGTATTACTCCATTAACCAAAGCGAAACTCATTCCTATTTTACCAAAAGAATCTGCACCAAATAAAATTCAAAACGTTTCCGTCAGTTCACATAATCCTACTTTAAAATCCTCTACAGTTACCACAACGCAAACTTCCACTGTACACCAGAAAGATAATTTAAAGGTGATAAATACAGTTCCTTATAAAATACAGATACCGCCTCGTATTAATGGTGAAACGAGTGATAAAGTTGTAAATTCTTCTGACCAAACGAAACCAGCCAATATCACCCTCAAGCAATTGGATATAACAACTGTGTCAAAGAAACGGCTTGTATTGAAAAAAGAATTTTCACTGCCTTTACGGAAGTTTGTTTTAACAAAAAAAGATTCCATGGCGGTTCAAGAGTTCTTCAATCGTAACTCAAAAGAGCCCATCGCTGAAAAGTCTAAAACTACAGAGAAGTGTGTAAAGATAAATTCGGTTACCAATTCTGTTAAAGCTACAGGGTCAAATCCACCAAAAGGGCAACCTGTTTTAAAGCCAAACATTCTCTCAGTTAAGAGTGGTGTTAATACTACTCCGAAACCAACTTATATTCCAAATATATTAAAAAAGGCTGTTCCAATTTCTAAAAGCAACACCTCACAACTGATCATTCAAAATAATCAAATACCTCTTACAGTGAATGCAGTGTGTGGGAAGCAAACGACTTTACAACGTACCACTAACATTGCTCCTGCGCCTAGTGTTGTAGCGATACCACCAACACCGAACTCTTATGTAAACGGATATTTAGACAAACAGACAACTATTAGTAAACCAAATAACTGGACAAACACTCAAAGCGCCAGTGCAGCCGGTTCCAATCTGATTTACCTTATCAATCCAGTCAACAACATAGGAGTGCCTGCAGAACCTCCGATGACCTATATAAACGATGCCTCCAACTTCACCTACTTTCTGATGCCCCCGAACCCAACGGAGAACGTGTCAAATATCAATTTTGCACCTCAGACTTCCGTGCTTCAGAACCCTTTTCCAGTACAAGACGCGAATAAAGTTGTGTATACCTTACCAACCGTAGACCAGTCTCTCAATCTGGCTTCGCAAAATAGGGGTTCTCAGTTATCCAACTCCGTCCCAATGCCTATGCTGTCTTCCGACAATAACTTGTTTTTCATTACGAATCAGCCAAATAATTCTGTCCAGACGAGTATGCAGTCCACTGGCATTATCAATACGATAGTTTCGCAAAATAGTTTGCAAGCGAACAATGCGATTGGTGGGACATATTTCCAAAGGTAGATCAAATGTATCATCCAAAGCGTATCCAAAGTGTTTTTAAATTCTCATGTATATAGAACGTGTAAAGTTTTCGAGAAAATTGTTTTAATTTAGATTATAAAGGAGGTTTGAGTGTCAGTACTTCAGCATATGATAGGTTAAGCACAAATTAACAAAAAAAGTTGAATGATCACAATTGAATTAAGAAGTTCAAGTCCAGAAAATGTATTCAAACAAATGGTTAGACATTTTTTCACAAATGAATTTGATGTATACTACCTGTTAAAATGACGGCACTCAAACCACTAACACCCTGTATGGTTCAAATTTATTGGCGCCTTATTTTTATACTATTTATTTGTTAGTTAAATTTGGTAAAAATACACATGTGCCAATATCTTATTTTTTTGTTAGCTAGGGTCGTGAAATAATGTTGAGTGTAATGAAATCAGAGACGATCGATTTTAATTACGACAAGACCATAGTTTAGCTCTAAATATTTTTTTACTTCAAGTTTCTATTGCTAATAGGATGTAAACATATACAGAGTGTAACTTTATGTCAACGCATTTAAGTTTGTTATTTTGTTTTCAACTTCCGCACCAAAACTGATAAAACAATATATAATTTTAGAGTAGTATCTTTAAAGTTACACCTTAGAAATTTACAACCTGTATATTAGAAATATCCAGAAGTGTAAAGTACACAAGAATTACGACTGATGTATTTATGTTGTCAAGTAGTAGTGAAATGTAAATGATAAATAATAGATAATTTTTTTGTACAAATGTAAATAAAGCTGTTTTAATAGAAAGCCTTTTCTAATTGAATAAATCCTTAAAAAGTGAGTCATTTTTTAGTTAGTAGCTTCTACCACTCATGCCCATCGTCACCTATATTTATTCCGGTTCTTATTGTTGGTTCTACAGCTGTTGCGGTAAAACCGCTCCTCAGACAACGGTGATCCCCTGAGACGTTCCGTGGTAGTCTAAAACAGACTGCATTCAATCCTGCGCAACATTTAGCCACTCTTCACTGTCGTAAGTTGCGACTTCAACATGACTAAGACTTCAATATTCTAGATCATTCAACTAGCAAAACTTTTATTTTTAAACTTAATGGAAATGAGATACTATACTCGATATCACACGACATTGATCACTAAACCAATCTACTATACTCGCGTCAAGAATTCAGACGTCTTACGTCACGGCTGACGTTACACATTTGTTTTTATTGTCAACGTAATTTTCGATATTTGGTCGCGTTAAAAACAATAATTTTTTGCAATTTAGTGCAATATATAATACAAACTTTTAGTGTAGTATAAAGTTTTATTACTATCAGTTGCAGTTTCTTAAATATTTTGATGAAAATATACTGAATTATTCATTTGTTCGCATGACGTAAGTCGTCTGAATTCTTGTCGCGAGTATACCTGACGGAATTATATAAGATTTAAGGTTAGTCCAGAAGCAGTTGTTATTATTAGATAATGTTATCACATTTGGTTGTAATAAGAATTACTATTTTGTATCATTCTCATTTTTCCATGTTCCAAGGTTGCTAATGTATTCATTTTTTAGACCGCTATATCAGGATCAGTTGTACTCGACAAACTTCAGTCTAGATTCTTTAAATGCCAACAATCTACATATGCAATGCAATTACTTGATGGACATCGTCGACTGTCAAAAACAGGCTATCCCGAACAACATCCTGGAAAACTCTGTCGTGGATGAACTCAACGAAACCGATGCCGAGCTTCTAAACCTTCTAACCGCCGAGGAAGATTGCACTGCCATCTTGAACAACATTGCGACCAACGAACAGTTCCAAAGACTGATAAGCAACGATGCAGATTTCGTCCAAACGGAAGAAATGGAACAGTTCATGAACAAAACTTGTGAAGCACCCTTACCATCCACGGAAAAAAAAGAAAAGTCCACTCAAGAAGGCTTCAAATGCCTTCAGTGTGGGAGAATTTGCTCTACGAAGAAGTTACTGAAGAAACACTTACTGATACACACCCAAGAACGTAGTTTTCCTTGTGAAATTTGTGGCAAACTGTTTCGGCATCGATACGAAGTAACCGCTCACCAGAAGAGCCACAACAAGCCTACATTCCAATGTGATATTTGTTCTAGGATGTTTATACACAAGTCTCACCTCAACGTTCATCGAAAAAAACATTTGGGAGAGTACACAGCTTTCTGTAAAGAGTGCCAAATGGGTTTCGTTACTCTAACTTCATTCAAAACTCATAGAAATAACTACCACGATAATCTTCAACTCATTTGCGACAGTTGTGGCGCCAAACTCAGCAGTCTTTCGGCTTTGAAAGAACACAAACTAATCCACGATCCCGACTACGGCAAAGAACGGTCACACGTGTGTGACATATGCGGGAAGAGCTACCTAACCTCTAGAAACCTGAGAAGTCACATGAAAATCCACTCTAAAATCTGTCCTTACAAGTGCAGCATCTGCGGTAAATCTGTCAGTAGCAGGAACATCTTGGAAACCCACCTCAAAATGCACACTGGAGTGAAAGACTTCAATTGCGAGATTTGCGATAAAAACTTCGCCTCCAAGGAGTACCTCAAGGTTCATCAGCGCATCCACAACGGCGACAAACCGTTTGAATGTACGATGTGTGGGAAACGCTTCACTCAGAAGACGTCTCTCACGGTCCATATAAGGTACCACACTGGACAGAAACCTTACAAGTGCGAATGCGGAAAGGAATTTACCACTAAGAGTCATCTTATGACTCATTATAAAACGCACGATATCGGTGGGGTCGATATAGAGTACATATCTCATCCCCTGCCAGCTAATTTGAATCTCTGAATAATTCCGTTTTAGTGTAAGTATAAATGAATATATAGGATTTTAATGAACTTAATTACATTACCAAATATTAACTTAAGGTTTCATCTATTTGTTGATATTGTCCACAGTTTTTGACGTTTGTAGGATTGTAGGCCATAAGATGTGACAAGCATTGTAATACAACACTGCCAGATCTAGGGTGCCCCGAAATTAATGCAAGATAGAGCAAGAAGTCGTTAGGAGTAACCGTTTTCGAAATAATCCTATTTGAAATATTTAATGCACCGAGTAAAAACTGATTTGGTTTCAAGTATTTTGCTGTATTCTAAATAGAAAAGGTATTTTACCTGGAACGAAAACAGTTTTTCCTCAGTGCACTGAATATTTCAAATAGGATTATTTGGAAAACGGTTACTTCTAACGATTTCAACAAGATATACTCATAAAAAAAAATAGGTGAATCTATTGTTTGAATAGTCAGATGTATACACTAAACCGCTTAACAAGATCTGCCATTTAAAGGAAGCATGATGTGCCATAAGTAGCTCCCTTTACTAGTTACGACAAAATTAGAAACAAATTTGAATTTCTCGCCCTCAAAAAACTCAATCTACGCAAATACTTGGCAAAATGGACTACTATATCGCATTATTTTGTCGACAGAAATCTACTCTTGCTCTATATTTCATTAGTTTCAGCACACCCTGTCAAAATTTGTCGCCAAAATTGATACCTTATTTTGACTTATCTGATAGCCAAGTTTATATAACTAATGGTTTCCCTTTAAACTTAAATTGCATTTACAAGTTCGTAACATCAACTGACTTAAGTGTTTGCTCATTTCCTACCTCTTTGAACATAAGTTCATTAACACCCTGTAGATTAGTAGCTGAATTTGTACCAAAATATTATAAGTGAATATAATTTTAAGTTCAACTTTTGTAAATATGAGTATTCATAAAATGCTTGTTTTTATATTAATAAAAAAAATGTTCCCTATAGTTGTTGTTTCGTATTAATAAATGTGTTAGGGGTCATTTTTCTAGATAAATTAGGTTCAAACAATTTGTTTCGACGTACTTCATATTTTAGAATTACTCTGTATGAGACAACTACTATTGTAAGGTTTATTCAATTTTTTAGCACCCCACACTACCTCTTTATATTTTCTCGTTTTCAGGTCGTAATTGGTAATTACGTTTTTTTCTCTAATAAACATGCTAACTGTTAACTAACTCAGGTTATTTTTAGATTGTCAACTACCGTGAACCTAGACGCATTTTTGGTAACGCTCGACAACGGAAAGGAAAAGTTCAAATGCCCAACTTGCCTAAAAACATTCAGTACAAAGCAGTACTTCAAGAGCCACCTACTAAACCATACCAGTTTCAAACCATACGAATGCATACAATGTGGGAAATCGTTCGTGAAGAAGAAACAACTTACTGCTCACATCTTGGACGAGCACGACGACATAAACATTTTTCAGTAAGAAATTTGTAAAAACAATGTGCAGGAAACCTGGAGAGCGTAAAAGTTTCTCCAAGTTTCCTTCCTTGTTGTCGATGGGCTCAAATAGCAAATTAATCGGTTTGAATTTTAGACTGCCAACTGAAATGGTAATTGATAAGTTTTCGATCGTAGTGGAAAACGGCAAGGAAGTCTACAAGTGCGCCACCTGCTTCAAGACTTTCAGCAGCAAACACTACTTTAAGAGTCATCTTCTCAGCCACACGGACTTCAAACCCTTCAGGTGTATCGAGTGTAGCAAGACCTTCAAAAGAAAACAGGAGCTCACCAGCCATAGTCTCGTCCATAACGCCAACAGAAAGATATTCCAGTGCGAGGTGTGCAAGAAGATCATGACCACCAAATCTGGTCTCATCCTTCACCAAAGAAGGCACCTAAAGCTCTACAACGTGTTTTGTGATTATTGCAAAAAAGGTTTTTATTCCAAAACGACGCTTACTTTACACGTAAATTCCAAGCACACGGGCAAATCCACTTTTATATGTGAAATATGCGGAAGACCTTGTTACGATAAAACCAGCTTGGACAACCACAGAGCAAAACACGACATCAGCTACGGGAAGAAAAAAAACATCAAATGCGAGCTGTGCGAGACCAAGTTCATAGATAAAAAGTACCTCTTGGTGCATATGTACAAACTCCACGGCAGCGGTAACAGATTCGTCTGCGACATCTGCGGGAAAAAGTTATGCTCCAAGGTTAGCTTACAGGAGCACATGATTGCCGTACACGAAGGCCTGAAACCCCACAAGTGCAAAATGTGCGATCAGAGCTTCGCAAACAAGACTACTCTGAGGTTGCATGAAAGGAGACACACGGGAGTACGACCGTATAAGTGTACCCATTGCGAAAGGGCCTTCACGCAAAGTCACAGCTTGAAAATGCATTTACGTCTACATACAGGGGAGAAGCCCGAGGTCTGCACCTTGTGTAACTCCAATTTCGTTTCCAAGAACATGCTGAGGTCGCATTTGAAGAGTAAGCATAAGGTGTATGATCTGCCGATGTAATTTTAAGGTATAGATAAGACTTATTTATGTAATTTTCACAAGGGATTGTGACTCCATCGAGAAGAATTGTTAGTGTTTGATGAATCATCAAATTGTAAACAAGTACTGAAAATGTTTAAAGTTGTCAGTTAGGTCTTTGTCCTTTGTTTTCCAGAGTGAAGTATTTGGAGGAACTAGTAGTGTATATAGATAAAAATGTTCGTTAGGGATATGTAACTGATACTCTTCGTTTTTCGGGTACATCGTATTTGTTCTTCTATAGAATAAATTAGATTAAATGACACGAGTATTTAACTTTTTAGTAGCTATTGTTCCAGAAATAAAGTCACTTCCTTTGTTAAATTCGTATTCTCCACATTTTGTACCCAACTATTAATAAAAATGTTATTTTCTAAAGTCTTTTGTCAATTTCTGTTACCCACAAATAATATACCTACTACAATGTTACGTTACCAGTATTTAACCATATTTAAAGTTGCAGACAGTGCATCAGCCATTATAAAAGTGTATGTATCAGGTACATCCATTTTCAGAATTGTTTTAGTCTTTCCAAAGTCATTTAGCAGACTTCCGCTGTAAAAAATACGTACCAAGTGAAGTCGTATCAAGCACCTCAGCAATAGAATAAAAAGCATATAAATTTTTAGTTTCCTACATATCGGCAAGATCACAACTCATCAATGTCGATTGCACCAAAATCTTGACGAGAATAAGTTACACGTTCAGTGGTCGAGATTAACAATATGAACACCTGCTTAATTTAGACAGCCAATCACACAACGTACACCCTGTATATGTCCCTGGACTTATACATTTTGTATTTGAATATTTCAAATTTCTAATCTAATGCATTTAACCCTAGAGAACTTAGTTGTCAATTTATAAGTGTCATGATTAGGCCTAGGCAAAAAATCGATATATCGATTCGAATAGATTTTATTTTTGAGTCAATTCACAGAAAAAATCGAATCGAAATATCGAATCAGATCGAGATATCGAATGGAATCGATAGTAGATCTGATAGTTTTATCGATTAGAATCCATTTATCGAAGAATCATACTAAAATATCAATTTTAATCGAATTTAAACATGTGTATCTTTAAATTGCTCGATTTTATTATTATTATCGCGGCCAAATTTTTGTCTGTGATGTTACGGTTTATTAAATAATATTCTTTACAGATTATGAAATACATATCCATAACGTTCATTAGTTACGGGACATGTTGAAAGTGACAAGTGACACTGGTTAGAATGTAATTCTCACTTAAAAATTGAAAATATATAACATATCCCATTTAGAAATCGAAAGTTGATGAATTTTCTCGGCAATTAGATGTTTCGATTCAATTTAATTCGATCGAATTATCAGCCATTCGATATTACGTTTTGATTTTATCGATGGATCGATTCGATTAATCGATACGAATCAAAAATCGATTCATTATTTCGCGAATCGCACCGGCCTAGTCGTAACCTCTACTTGATCACCATTAATTAACTTTGGAAAGACTATACCTACTACAAATTACCAAATTATTAATACCAATTCATTTTAGGGTAAAAGGCGAAACGGGAACCGAGGTATCATGCTCGTACTGCGACAAAATGTTCAAAAACAAACGTCGACTCAAGAAACACCTCCTATCCCACAGCACCGAGAGACCTTTCGCGTGTCACATCTGCGACAAGCGTTTCAAGAGAAAGTACGACATCAACATACACATGAGAGTACACGGCGACCATCCCACCTTCCAGTGCGACTTCTGCTCGAAAACCCTCAAATCCAGAGGCGCCTTTGTGATACACAGAAAGCGACACTTGAAACAGTACGTGGCCAAGTGTGAAATCTGCGGAAGGGGATTTGTCACCAACCAAGAGTACCTCAACCACGTGGCTTCCAAGCACGGAACCAGCAACCACATCTGCAACGTTTGCGGAAGGGGGTGCTACGACAAGGCGGCCCTTCAAGGCCACATGGCGCGCCACGCGGAGGACTACGAAACTAACCAAAACATCAAGTGCGACATATGTGGGAAAACTTTCCTCCAAGAAAAGTACCTCAAGCAGCACGTGGTGAGGATCCACAAAGACGGAGGTCAGAGATATATGTGCGACTTCTGTGGGAAAAACTTGCATTCCAAAGGCAGCTTAAGAGATCACATACTGATACACAAAGGACTGAGGCCCATACAGTGCACAGAGTGCGGTCGAAGCTTCGCTCTAAAGTCTACCCTTAAGCTACACATGAGGACCCATACAGGGGAAAGGCCGTACAGTTGCAAAGTATGTGGTAAATCGTTCACGCAGAAAGGTCCTTTGAACACCCATATGCACTACCATACGGGAGAGAGACCCCACAAGTGTGACATTTGCTCCATGGGCTTCGTAACCAAGACTATGCTACAAAGCCACAATAAGAAACACCACGACATGATCACACTAGGCGCATATTAACTAGCATGTGCAATGCGAATTGAATCAGCTTTATAACTTGAATGAAAAGCATTATCCTTATGGACGCAAAAGTCTTGAGTTTCCGTCATCTACCATGACAGTTTTATGATAAAAGAAAACTCTAGAGCTGGCGAGATTCGCTATAAGCTGAGGATTTCCCGCTATTAATTAAATATCCGAGAATTTCGCATCCATGAGGGCAAACTTTAAGAGGTTAAAAGGACAGCAGTAACATTTCGGAAAAGACAAATACATGGTGGGGCATTCCACGCCAACTCAGCAGTCGATCCCACATCACCCTGTCAGATCTGGTTCAAAATTGGTACATCGATTAGTACTATCGAAAAAAGGATATTCCCAAATTGTCAGCCCCTAAGACCGCTTCCTGTCATCAGGGGCCCCTAGTGAAGTTTTCGACCATCATTTTACCTCCAGGGGTCTGAAATCGGTTTTTCGTGTACTGACACTACTGACGCGGCATTTTGGTCTAAAAAATGATCAAAAATTACTTAGGAGATGCCAAATTTCCCGTAGAACACGATGCCACCATCCGTTTTCTGATATCTAGCAAGGAGCCCGGAAAACGCGCTTTGATAAAAAATCTGATATCTCAAATACGCTCGCTTCAAACTGACTGAAAATTTATCAAAAGGCTCTTCGATTATAGCTCTTTCGAATGTTCATACGCGCGTGGTGATCATTATATGTAAATAAAAAGTTACACGCGTTTTACGGGTTTTATATGGGATTTTCTGTAATTTTTTCATTATAACCGCTCAACTCGCCCTATCCAGTTGGTTAATAATTGGATTTTTTACCTCACCAAGCGTCTCTTTTGTCCCCCTGTCTTTACAAACACAGAAATTTCTCTCTCCAGCCAGTATTAGAGAAAACATTATTTATTCAATGATTTATTTCACAATTTTTCGTCAATTTTATGATTTTTGAGGAAATTTACATTTTCTGCAGCTTACTTCTATTATTTGTAAAAAATATGAATATAATATAACGAATGAAAATCGCAGTAAGAAATAAGAAAACCCACATTACAATCATTGTTGACACTATACATCTCTCTATTTTCACTATTTTACACGTCCTTATACATGAATGAGCATTCTATCTAAATAATGTTTTCTCTAAAACTGGCTGGAGAGAGAAATTTTTGTGTTCGTAAAGACAGGGGGACAAAAGAGACGTTTGGTGAGAGAAAAAAATCCAATTATTACCCAGCTGGATAGGGCCAGTGGAGCGGTTATAATGAAAAAATTACAGAAAATCCCATATAAAACCCGTAAAACGCGTGTAACTTTTTATTTACATATAATGATCACCACGCGCGTATGAACATTCGAAAGAGCAATAATCGAAGAGCCTTTTGGTAAATTTTCAGCCAGTTTGAAACGACCGTATTTGAGATATCAGATTTTTTTTACTAAAGCGCGTTATTTCGCGTTTTCCGGACTCTCCTTTCTAGATATCGGAAAACGGATGGCGGCATCGTGTTCTACGGGAAATTTGGTATCTTCTATGTATTTTTGATAATTTTTTTAAACCAAAATGCCGCGTCAGTACACGAAAAACCGATTTCAGGCCCCTGGGGGTGAAATGATGGTCGAAAACTTCACTATGGGCCCCTGGTGACAAGAAGCGGTCTTAGGGGCTGAAAATTTGGGAATATCCTTTTTTCAATAGTACCAATCGATGTACCAATTTTGAGCCAGATCTGAGAGGGTGATGTGGGATCGACTGTTGAGTTGGCGTGGAATGCCCCTGGTATAAGTTTGAAATAAAAAGAATATATTAGTACTGAACCTCTAATACATGACACTGTATTTTTTTTCTTACAATAATTTGACGTACTCATTAGATATGTAAAAACTTTGAATAAAGCGTTATTTTTCTACAGTAGTATCAATTTCTTTTGGTATCGGTACATCGCGAAATTCATGAACCACTAGATGGCGTTGTAAACTTGAAGATGTCGGATGTAAAGGTAATCTACAATTGCCGCTAAAGATTATAAAGCTTTTAATTGCCATTTATGTAACTTTTTAGGTAGAGTGTATTTTAGGACTTATCAAAAGGATTATTTTAACTTGAATGTAAGACAATTTCCTATAGTGCATATATATCGTGAATTTCTAGTATGCTCGTAACCGTTTAGATTCAGATATAATGATTTGGTTCGAGATATCTATAACGGATATCTAGGACTACTTGGGGGATCTTGTGCGACCTATAAGGCTGTTTTATGGCGGGGCACATCATTATGTGTGGGTTAGAACGTGAGCAGCCCGAAGTTGTCAAAAGCCTGTGTTTACACTTGGTATCTGTTTTATTTAAAGACGCTTTCTTCCGAAATTCTTTTTTATACGATATTGTACTGGAAAACTACGATTACAAAATAAAATACTTATATTAATTTTCCCTGTACCATCTCTAAAATAATCAGCAAATTAACAAGATGTAATTTTAGGCTGCAGTTCACAAGATCTAACGTAACTTTAGACACGGTGGAACCAAACGTGATACTCACTGTAGGAGACAAACCTAGTGCCTGTGCTTTTTGCGGGAAAATATTCAAATACACTACAAGTCTTGAAAAACACCTCAAGTCTCATGGAGAAGAGCGGCCTTTTTCTTGCGACTTATGCAAAAAGAAATTCAGGAAAAAGTACCAACTAGCAGCTCATGTAAAAGTCCACGATGAGTCTTTATCTTTTGAGTGTGACTTTTGCTCGAAAAAACTGCGTTCTAAAGGCTCTCTTATAACCCACAGAAAAATACATTTGAAGGACTACGTGGCTAAGTGCGAAATCTGCGATCAAGGATTCTTCACAAGTCAGCAGTACAACAACCATATGGGCGCCAAACATAGCACGAGCAGCTACGTATGTAGCATATGCGGAAGATCCTGCTACGACAAGGCTGCTTTACAGGGCCACATGGCGCGTCACGCTGACGACTATGGCAACAACAAAAACATACGTTGCCACCTCTGCGACAAGACTTTCTTGCAGGAGAGATACCTGAAGCACCACTACGTGAGGATGCACAAGAACGGAGGCCAAAGGTACGTTTGCGATCTCTGCGGGAAGAAAGTTGGTTCCAAAACAAGTTTGCGAGATCACTTGTTGATCCACCAAGGCCTTAAACCGATAGAGTGCAAGGAATGTGGACGGTGCTTCGCCTTGAGAACCACTCTGAAGCTTCATATGAGGACCCACACTGGAGAAAGACCGTACAGCTGCAACGAATGTGGGAAGTGCTTTACTCAGAAAGGTCCTTTAAACACGCATATGCTCTATCACAGTGGAGAAAGGCCCTACAAATGCGACATCTGCGCCATGGGTTTTGTGACCAAGACGCTGCTGCTGAATCATAGTAAGAAGCATCATCAAGCCGTGTAGGAACTGTGTTGATCATTATGATAAATGTTTCACGATTAAAAAGTCGTTGAAAAAATATTTTCGGATATTCTAAATCTATTTATCCTTTTTATTTTAAAAAAATCAATGTTTTATATTTTTAAATAAAATGAATAAGATTGCCACGGAAAAATACATATTATATGTACTATACTGTACTGTAGTGTTAACTGTAACTAAGTACAATATTTAAGAAGGAATAGAGAGAAATAGGAGAACACCCTTCAAAAAATTTCCAAACTTATTCCATATTACTTTATCAGTTATCATATACTTAAGGCCCGCTACAGACTATGCGTGAATTCGTGATTCGCGATGCGTGGTTTGTAAGGAATTCGTGCATCGTGTGTAGGGTTTTTATGAATGGATTTTTAACGAACAAGACCCTACACACTATTCGCGAATTCCTGTCATATGACGAATCGCGAATTCACGCATAGTCTGTAGCAAGCCTAAGACCAACATATTTAGCAAAAATTACACTCATTCAGCTTTTATTTTACTCATTTTTTTGCAGCGTCACACGAATGGATATTTCTCTAGGTAAGCATACTACAATTACGGATATTTTTGTGTGATCGTTTTTATACCAATTTCTCTTTTTTAAATATTCGAAATTAGAATCTTAAAACACTGGGTTTTTAAATTATGTCCACGTGTCGTTTTAATCTTAAAATATGTTAAGGACTTATTGAGTCAATCCAATAAGCACAATTATAAATATTAATGGTCATCAAACCAAAAAATTCTTAGTAAATAAGCCCTGAAGATGTTTTGAGATCAAAACGAAACGTAGACATAATTTAAAAATCCACTGTTTTATTTTCCAAATATGAAAAAAAAAGAAATTATACAGGGTGTTCGGAAAAATGTGGGAAATCTCTCGTGTGCAGATAGAACAAAAATATAGATGACAACTTGTCATTTTCCATGTTGTATCTGCACCCGAGAGATTTGCCGCATTTTCTGGGACATCCCGTATATTTAAAAAGAAATGAATTAAAAAAAACTAATTTCTAATATTGACATAATAAAAAATAATTTCAATGGAAGAAATTAAGCTTTACGTCACTGAATTCACAAAATTGCCATGAAATATACAGGTGGACAAATAACAACGAAATTGTCATAACATGTTTTATGAGACATCCTGTATGTATGTATATTTTTTAAATTATGTTTCAGAATTATCTAAATAAACAAATAACGGGTCATAAATTTTTGTCTATACTTTAGATATGTCACACGTTTCAAATAAATTAATAAAGCATAATTTTAGGTATAAGAAGAAGAAGAAGAGAAAAATCGCAAAAACCACGGTAAAACGCAATAACGTTAAACATGAAGGAAAGATAACCAAGCCTTTGAAGATCTGTACAGTCTGTGGAAAATCCTTCACGGACATAAGACGATTGAAACGTCACTTCGTTTCGCACAGCGACGAAAGACCGTTCTCATGCGACCTCTGCAGCAGGAAATTCAAGATGAAGTTCCAACTCATAGCCCACACGCGCGTGCACGACGAAAACATGTCCTTCGAGTGCGACTTCTGCTCGAAGAAACTGCGGTCTAAGGGTTCGCTGATCGTTCACAGACGCAGACACCTTAAGGAGTACGTGGCGAAGTGCGAGGTCTGCGGACAAGGCTTCGTCACCAACCAGGAGTACAGCAACCACATGGGGTCCAGGCACGGCATCAGCAAGCACATCTGCGACTTCTGCGGGCGGGGGTGCTACGACAAATCGGCCCTCCAGAGCCACATGGCGCGACACGCCGAAGACTACGAGACCAACAAGAACATTAGGTGCAAGCTATGCGACAAGACCTTCCTCCAAGAGCGGTACCTGAAGCACCACTTCCTGCGGATGCACAAGAACGGAGGGCAGAGGTTCGTCTGCGACCACTGCGGCAAAGAGGTGAACTCCAAGAGGAGCCTGCGCGACCATCTTCTCATCCACCAAGGTCTCAAGCCTATACAGTGTAAGGAATGCGGGAGGTGTTTTGCATTGAGAACTACTCTAAAGCTTCATATGAGGACCCACACCGGAGATAGACCGTACGAGTGTAATCAGTGTGGCAAGTGTTTCACGCAGAAATCTCCGCTCACGGTTCACATGAGGTACCACACGGGGGAGAGGCCCTACGTGTGTAGCGTGTGTGACAGCGGGTTTGTCAGCAAGGGGGCGCTGTCTATACACCAGAAAAAACACAGATCGGTGTAAAATGTGTATTTAATAAATAATTTTTTTATTTATCTATGTTTTTATGACCTTAACTTTCTCGGAAAACTGAAAATTGTCATAAAATTCAACTATACCGCCGAATATCTAGAAAGTAACTCATCGCTAGCTTATGGACAAGTCGCTCAGATATAAAAAAATATACAAAAAAAATGATAAAAATAATTGTACTATATAACATCCATTATTTTTTGTAGATACAGTGATATAACGGTTTTTGCCAATTTAGGAACATTACATAATAATAATGATAGAGTTATTTCCATATTTAAAGTTTTCATCTTGTATTATCAATTACCCAAGGTCGAAAATAATAGAGGGTGACTAATTCACAACACGTACGGGAGGTGAGAATTGCAGGAGTTATAATTACCTAGGCGTGCCACTAAAGGATTCAAAGCACACAAAATTACCAAAAATAAGCTGACGTCTGCTGAACCTATCACTTTGACAGTTTACTTTAAATATACACACCCCCTCGCCCCGTGTCGTTCTCTTCACAAATTAGAATGCCGTCCTTTTGAACTGCGACGGCCAACCACCACCCACTTACATCTACATGATGCGCACTCCGCGGATGTCACTCTTCAACACTTAAGCGTTACCCTCATGGACGCAAAATTCGCTGATATTTGCGCGAATTTTGCAACTTTTATTTTATTTATGGTGGGAAAACTCACTGTCACTATAACGATCAACATGAACACTTTATAAGGTATAATCTTTATTTACCCATATTTCGTCAAAGTGTAGTATATTCTTTGATTCACATTCCGACCTTTTGATATTTATTTTTAACAGTTTCTAAGCCATATCACTATTTCGACTTTTTCTATTACTATAATAATAATAACTTAAGCTTTTCGATTTCATTTTATACGGAAATTCACATACATACGTATGGCACGCATAATTCGCAAAAGTACCCTTGTACATATTTTAGGCAATGTTTGACTCGCACTCATATTTTGACCTCGCGCTCTAAACCCTTCATACATGTAATCTTCCGATATTCCTCACTTGTTAGATTAGGACATTTATGATTTTGACGAGGGGTGTTTCGCGATCGGCAGTGGTGTACAAAATAGCAGCAGTGAATACGGCAGTTAAGGCAATGCCATGAGCAATGTTTTGCATTGATTAGGCAGTTGAAGGCATTGAATAGATAGTGAAGGGCAGTGGACGGTATTGTCGGCAGTGCCTTAGGCAGTTACAGCAGTGGCACCGTAATTGTCGGAAATTATCGCAGTTTTGCGAACTAGGTAATAACGGCAGTGATATACATATTCGGAAATTGCGGATCTTTACAGAGAAAGTAGAAATTGCCGCTTTATCCCAGGGGAGGTACGAAGTATAAGTGGCGCGGCGCCGTGCATTGGTCTAGCATTCCCCACTACTACGGTAATCGGTTCCGTATCGCCAATTCGCCATTGCAAATCTAACTGTCCGGTCAACTGATGCCAGTGTTGTCAGGTCTCATGCATTCCGAGGAAATCTCATGCTCTCATATTTTGATTACAAAATCTCATGTTTTTTAATAGACACAAAAAAAAATAAAATTATTAAAATTACTCTTTGAAATCTACCAAAACAAAGACCTAACGAGAAATAAAGGCAAAATTGAGGGCAAATTTGAATAGATAGAGGTAGGTATCTACAATATTTGGGTACTTGAAATGTCCTTTATTGTAGACTGCTCTCTTAATAATTAGCAATGAATACATAAACGGGTATGACAGTCGACGGATATGCGGTGTGTGTGCTGTATTCACGCTGTATTGCAGTGATTCTTAACTCTATTCCGTAAAGGTACCTACATTTTCTAGAAACAACATATTTTATGACCCGTGTGTCACCCTGCGTCAAGTCAACTGCGCCTCAACGTTCACCCGGCCTAACAATAAAATAAATTAGAAAGGTTACGTGGTTAATAACTTTTAAGTAAGTACCCGTAAGTACCTACTTACAATGTAATATTATGATAAAATAGCATAACATAATGCCTTTTAATGAAATAAAAATGACATTACAAAAGTAATTAAAAATTAAGCTGTGTCAAGAGGTGTTTTTTGATAAATTAAGCCATCTCATGCTTTTTCTCCAAACCTCATGCTATTTTGAAATTATTCTCATGCACTGAATTTTTCCCACCTGGCAACACTGCCTTATGCGAAGAGTGGGAGCACGCTGTGGTGGAACTATGCGTGTAGCATGACACAAATACACGCAAGCGGCAAAACACAATTCACCATCAAGATCCTCACTTTCCAAATCTGTATAAATATAAGTAGTGAAGAAAGTGGTTCAATCTAAAGAGCAACGTTTGCTATACACCCGAAGAGATCGAAATATTTATCTGCACATGATAAAGTAAAAAAGTCGATTTGACTAAAATGTAATAGTATTTAAAAGCATTGTACCAAGTAATTTATAGGGGTGATGCGGTAATTATTTACATTAGCGGAAACCTCCCCAATCAATTAAAAAAATCCTACCCCCATATTTTCGAGGGTGCTGAACACGAATCTAAAATTAGTTTTGTGCAGTCTACTCTAGTTTTTGAAAAAAAAAGCTTTAAAATTGTAAGCTACATTAGGTTGAAGTTGCAATATAACGCCTATTCAATTTGACAACAGTGTGAAGTCATGAACTGAACTGACGGGGTTATATTGCAATTTTAACCTAATTAATGTATACATAGAAGTTAGAATCGACCGTACAAAACTAATTTTATCGAAAATCATATTTTACTCGATATTTTATAATAATAATAATATCTCTACCCCTCATTCTAATCACGAGGATTAGCCCAGAAGTCGAAGACTTGTGCGGGAGAGGGGGCGGCATATTATTATTAAGCAGGCCGCATTTGCGCCCAGGAACGACTTACGTTGGTAGGCCCTAACCACCATTCAGTGCAGGAATGAGGAAAACCTATTAATTATATATTCAGCCATTAAATTTTATTATCATTTAATATTGTATTACACTAATCGAATGTATAACGTTGAATTTTTAATATCTGAAGCATGATATTTATGTTCAATATTATACAGAGGGTAACAACATTTTTTACTTTTAGCCGAGCTTTTAGTCTTAGTACAATGGCAGAGAATTTGGACGGAGCTTCGGACAGAACTATGTCCTTAACTGAGAAAGGCCCTGACTCTCCGAGTGATCCCATGTTAGAGTTTAATTCCATTGTATCTAAAGTAGGGGTAGATATTCCTGCAAACTTAAAAAAGTTAATACAGTACTGCGGATGGGACAGCGTCGTAGCTTTTCAGGATATTAAAGACTCTGATATAGATGCAATAGAACAATTCGCAAGAGAGGACATGCCAGAGCTATTGGAAGAAAAGGAGCTGAAAAATTTTTTTGGTATTTTTGCAAGGAAACCTTCCCTTTTCAAAATTCAGGGCGGTCATAGACAACTAATGTATAAAATTAAACAAATTTGTCAAGACATAGTACAGGAGCAAAACTGTAGTGGCAAAAGTAAAGCAAAAACAAGTAGCAAAAATAAACAGATAGTACATAGTAATACTAATAATGCCGAAAACCAAGATCCCAGAACAAGTAAAAAACTTTGCAATAAACAAAATCCAGAGCAAAATACCGCAGACGACGACAAATCTCATATACATAGGATAATTCAAAACTACGTTAAAAAATTTTGTAACAATGAATTGAAAGGTACTGACACTGCTAATATTATAAACGATATTGGAAATCTAGAAATATACGTTACTGACTCGGTAAATGAACAATTTGCTAAAATTAAATGCTTTTTGTGCGAGGCTACCATAAAAATATCCCGGATACAAGGAAAATACGGCAAAAAATGGATAGCTTCAAATTTTAATCAGCATTTCAAGTCCCATTTTAGAAATAAAGATGATAAAACAATTGAATCAAATTTGCCAGTTTGTCCAGTTGCAGGAGATAATACTATATTTTTTGCGCAGGGCAGGACTTCCAGTGAGGCAGGAAGTTCTGCCCTGAAAAATGAACGTCTCAAACATGCGGAACCATCAAAATAGACACATGAGAAATAGTCACGGATACGGAGACATTTGAGGAAATTGGATTGGATTTCTGAAAATCAGTTGAAAATTACATCATTTTTTGAATTTAAAAACCAAATAATGTCGGCACTTGCGAGCAATAAAGATGTTGAAAGCAATATAATGGATTTTTCTTTAGTTTTATTGGGTTTTTGCCACACTTCTGAAAAATAATAAAGATTAATTAAATAAGCCCTTGCGCCAAACGGAACAGTCAAGAGTTATTTTTGAAACTAAGTTTGCCTAACCAAAAAATCTTACACTGAAAAAAGCAGATAAGTAAAAAATAACAAAAATCACATCACTATCGCGCACTTCCGTATTTTGGTAAAATTGAGTGCCTTTTCATATTTTTCGAGAACATTTGCAAATCTACAATTCGGCTATCCGTTTTTTACAAGAATTGCCCTGTATCTTCACCACTGGAATTAATATGAGATGTTTATGTTAGTGCTGGCAACCGAAATCGGTTTTTTGGATAGTTCGGTTAACCGGTTTCGGATAATTCGGTTTTTTACAAAACCCGAAAATCGGTTATTCGATTCTTCAAATAACCGATTTTAGTGCTGACACTGAAATCGGTTTTTTTGGATAGTTCGGTTAATCGGTTTTGGACAATTCGGATATTTACAAAACCGGAAAATCGGTTATTAGTAGTTATATAGTGAACTTTAGTGTCACTTTATTTTATATGACATTTATCATCTAAAATGAACTGTTTTGGAGGTATTATTTTCATTGAAAAGTGTATGCTAAGTAGCCCATCATGTCTCATATGTCAATCTAACCGATTATTTGGTTAACCAATTATTCGAATAACCGGTTATTCGGTTAACCAAATATTCGAATAACCGGTTTTGATTATCTGGTTTTCACCACTATTCGGGTAACCGGTTTTATCTGAAATCGGTTTTTACGGAACCCGGTTAAACGGTTTCACTTTTTTCCGGTTTTTGCCAGCACTAGTTTATGTTATAGAAGGATGCGGTTTTCAGCTTACGTACATGTTACAAACGACACTTTTTTGTTAAAGCTCCCAAAAAATATTCAAACCTCTTATTATGTATGATTGATGTGATCATAGCAAATATTTTTCTAAAATAATGATCTTATGTATGAAGCCCAAAATAACTATTGATATTTACTCTATACAGAGTGTCCGGAAATGAGCAAATAATTCAGGGGATAACTCTAGACCGAAAATAAATGCCACCTCTTTCTATAACACTTTTTCCAAAACTGATTATTAACAGAGTTACAGGGTGTTAAAATTAAAACTTTATTTTCGATATTTGTAAATAACTTCTTAAGAAATCCATATAATTACATAAAGTTTGTAAATCCGGGGTTTTTGCGGACGAGAACTTTTTTTCTGCTTAGTGTATCCGTCTGACTATTGAAACAATCGATTCTCCTACCTGTTATATCTGAAAAAGGTATACCTTATTGAAGTCGTTAGGAGTAACAGTTTTCGAAATAATCTTATTTGAAATATTCTACTCACCGATTGAAAACTGTTATCGTTTCAGTTTCAGCCTTTTCTACTGAAAATACAGCAAAATTTTACTTGAATAAGTTGTTCAGAACGGTAAATTATGGAGATGTGCAAAATTTTTAAAAAATCGGCCTGCTTCGATAAAATCTTTGTGCTTTGTTGAAAAATGGTTTCATCAAACCTCGTCGATCTTCTTGAAATTTTGCACGTCCATAATTTACGATTCTGAACAACTTTTTCAAGTAACATTTTGCTGTTTTTTCAGCAGAAAAGGCACTTTACCTGAAATCAAAACAGTTTTTACTCGGTGCACTGAGCGTTTCAAATAGGATTATTTCAAAAATGGTTACGCCTACCAACTTCACTAAGGTAGTCACCTTTTTCAAATAAAACAGGTAGGAAAATCGATTGTTTCGATAGTTAGTAGGATATACATTAAGATGCAAAAAAGTTCTGCAATTTAAAAGAAACATGCTGTGCCACAAGGGGCGCCCTCTACTAGTGATGTCAAAATTAGAAACATATTTGAATTTCTCGTCCGCAAAAACCCCCGATTTACAAATTTTATGTAAATATTTGGATGTCTTAAGAAGTTATTTACAAATATCGAAAATAAAATTTTAACTTTAACACTCTGTAACTCCGTTAATAATCAGTTTTGGAAAAAATGTTATAGAAAGAGTCATTTATTTTCGGCCTAGAATTATCCCCTTAATTTTTTGCTCATCATTTCCGGACACCCTGTATAAAATAAAATTCTCATTGCAACTTTTTAGAATTGAGTTCCAAAAAGACTCATTTTAGGGACTCAAATGAGTCCGTAAAATAGATCTTTTTGTGAGTGTATACAAAAAATAATTGTTTAGAAAAAAAAAGTAAATGCTATTAAATATGCATAACTAGTGCCCTCTATAGTATTTGATAAAACTACTATTTTAATAATGTTCAGATAAACTATTTACAAAGCCAAATTCTATTAAAATTGGCTTAGGAGAGATTTATAAAAAAACAACCACAGGGTCTCCAAAGATTAGTATTAAAAAAGTACGAGTCATTTTTTTCTGATACGTCTCAATTACGTTGTATCATAACATAGGGTGAATATAATAGTTGGACATAAGGGTTGTAGTTCTACTTCTCGAAAAAATGAAACGCCATAGAAATATCTTAAATCAGATATACAGGGTGCTCATAAATTAAGAAAACAAGAAAATACTCAAGAGAAAAGTACCATTATTTATTATTGTATACATTTTTATAAAACATATCTGTTTATAACTTCAAATAGAGTCCTAATACAAATTTTAAAATCAACACATTTTCCTTTAACTTAATAAATTTTTCGAATAGTTAGCGACTCATTCAGTTCATGTATTCCTTGGCGTATGTGCTCTTTTAATACTTCCCTATCATGTGGCAAACCATTTGAATAAATGTTTTGTTTTAGGGCACCTCTAAGAAAAAAGGCAAGGGGTGTACGGTTAGGATTGGGCCAAATATTCCTCTGAGCATTACAGCAGTCCTGTTGCCAAAACATTTTGGAAACATTTGGTTTACCATTTTTAAATACTTTGGCAGCAGGACTGTTGTCCTGCTCATTTTACAGCCTTGCTCAGACAATGGTGAAAGGTGGATAGGAAGATTTGGCCCATTATCCTGCTAGACCACCTGAGCTTACGCGTCTTGACTTTTTTTCTGAAACAAAAAGTTTATTTAAATGATTTGCTACATGATATTAAAAGAGCGCATACGAGAAGAAATAGACTATTCGTAGTGTGTAGAGTAAAAGTCAAAATTGAAAATTTGATTTTAAAATTTTTATTAGGTATTTCAGGTTATAAACAGATTTGTTTTATAAAAATGTTGTGTAAAATAATAAATGGTATTTCTCTCTTGGGTATTTTCATATCTTTTAAATTTATGAGCACCCTGTATATCTGATCTAAGACGTTTCTATGATAGTCTCATTTTTTATAAAGAGTGACATTTTTCGATAAAGTCAAAAACAATAGAGTTTCTCCTTCTGTCAACTCCATCCGTGGACACACTGTATCAGTCAAACTTTAACGAATTCGTGACAAAACTATATACAGGATGTTATAATATTACACCGATAAAATTCACTGTATGTTATGTATACAAAACCGAATTAATAAAATCTTACAATTTTACAAGACTTACTGGGGAGAAGAAAATAGACGGGCGATAATTCATGCATAGAAATAAGAAGAAATTTTTTTGTATGAATATGCATCCTAAAATGTTTCATAAGAATCACTGCCAAAGTATAAAATAATCCATGTTTAGAGGCAATACAGGACGTTTCTGAAATAAGTAAGTTCCTGTAAAAAGGTAATAGAGGTCTTATAAGACGCTATCTCTATAATGAAATAAAAACACATGTAATAATGGAACCCACAAAACAAATGTATGAGTATATTTGCCTGCGAGTAGGCGTATTCTCCCATTTCTAGAAATGGCGCGCTCATCATCAAGCATTTGGATATACACTCACCGGCAAAAAAACCGCCCACTAAAAACTAGCCCCAATTTTAAAGTAGGCTTTCTCGCGAACCGTTCATTTGATTTTGATGATCTTTTCTTTGAATTGTACATCGATTTGTCAGGAACGGATGCTATGTTGTAAAGTTTTTGACTACCGTTGACGAACAATTAATTGTCATATTTCAAATAATCAATCCGTGTCCGCCTATGCCGCCTTGATTATTTACACATAGAAATTTCTGCCTGCGAAGCCTTTTTCCGAAGCGTTCAATTTAAAACAGTGTATCTCCAATGAAAACAGAGATAATGTCGTGATTAAAAAAACAAAATGTTCACAAAAGATGAGGCTACAGTGTGACTTCAGTTAGCAACAGCGACTGTGTCAGCTGCACCCCACAGGGTGTTACAAATCCCGGGAAAAAACTTCGTATTTTTGTTGCTTATGTATGTATATGCAAATTAAATTCCGAATAAAAATTTACAACATAGCACCCGTTCCTGAGAAATCAATGTACAATTTAAAAAAACTATCATCAAAAACAAATGAGTGGTTTGCGAGGAAGCCAACTTTAAAACTGGGGCTAGTTTTTTTTTCCGGTGAGTTTAGATTACTAGAACTAAATATGCAAATAAGGCAAGTATTCTCTGGTCAAACTTTGTACATGTATTTATTCTGTACTATAACAGATAGATCATTATGTTTGTATGCTTAATTTTCAGTACAAAGTACATTTATTGTAACAATATGTTTGCTCCAGGAAATTAGACGTAAGTTAGTATTTACATCTCCACGCCAAAAAATTTGCAAGCACAACTTAACGGTCTCTTTTTTAGGTTGAAGAAGCGCCACAAAAAATCAAAGTTACTAGATCCCGACTACATCGGCCCGAGGATAAAAAAGCCCCACGGCCATTTGGACTTCGGTGAAGACACCTCGGACAACAACTTCCTCAAGTTCGCTTGCGAGCTCTGCGAGGAAAAAATCGGATCTAGCGTAGCCTTCGCCTTACACTCCGTCAAACATTCCACCGCCAACAAGTACCACTGCCACTACTGCAAGTACAAGACCACCACCTCCAAGCGTATGAGACGTCACATGTGGATCCACGGTAACGGGGGCAAGGTCTTCCAGTGCGAAACCTGCTCCACGGTGTTCCCCGAGTGCATCCAGGCCATAGAACATAAGAACTTCCACTCGGGTGAGATGCCCTACAAGTGCGAGACCTGCGAGAAACATTTCATGTTTTCCTGGTTACTCTTCACCCACCGCCGGCTTTTCCACTGGGACTCGAAGGGCGACACAGGGCCCTTCACCTGCGACACTTGCAACGGACAATTCGGGACGCGTTCTGGCTTGCGCAAACACATCTTCAGGAAGCACAACAGCGTGCCCAAAGAGCCTACCCTCTGCGATATATGCGGGAAAAGTCTGGCGAACAACGAAACACTTAAGTTCCATAAGAGGACGCATACGGGTTACAAGCCACACATCTGTAGCACTTGCGGAAAGAGCTTCTGCAAAAAGGGGTTGTTGGTGGAACACGAAAGGGTGCACACTGGCGAGAGACCCTTCATTTGTCAGTACTGCAAGAAGGGATTCTCCCAAAGGGCGCCGTTGAAGATACACCTGAGGATCCACACGGGGGAGAGGCCCTACGTGTGTAAGTTTTGCGGGAAGGGGTGCATCTGCAAGAGCGTGCTGGACGCACATTTGAGAAATTGCTCCGGAGTTATTATACCATAGGGAATTAGTGTTAGTCTATTGTAAATATTTAAATTTACTTGTTATACTTAGAAATTGTCACTCATTTTATGTTATTTAATAGAGGTGTGTGGCGTAAAGCCTATTTGGCAATTACTTTTACTGGTTTTGTTGACGCAATGGTAAAAAATACTATGAATGTCTTCACGCTTGTTATAACTAGAGCGCGGACCTTAATTTCGTTTCATATTAGTAGTATAATCAACAATCTTTGATGGCAAAAGATTTGCCCTTCAGTAAAAAAGCACAAAACTGTTGAAAAGTTCCAAATATTTACGTATACATGAAGTTAACTCAAAATAGTCGAGAGTTATTAAAGAAAATGTAATTAAATTTTTTAAATTTGACATCGTGTATTCATAGGAAACTTTTTTGCTTAAAATTGAACGTAGAATAACATACTGAAGGATTTCCAAATGTCACAAAAAAAATTGAGTTCTTGAATCGTCCTGGCCTACAGAACCAAAACACAATATTCTGCAGAGCAGTGCCATCTGAGGAAACACTTGCAGTTTGTATAAGGTAAGTAGATAGGGTTTGTTGATAAGCGAGGATGCCCGACCGTTCAGGGATATATTCACAACTTAACTGGTCGAATATTTCTAACAGTTTGAAACCAATCCCTGACCTTTATGGCAAGCCACCGACGCGACCTGCATTAACGGTCGTTGCAGGTGACGGTATATATAGGTGTTGGTCTAGTGTGCGATGCTCCTTTAAATAACATGGTAACCTTTACAAGCAGGCTTTACAGGCTTAATATGTGCGATCTTTAAGAAGTCTCTACCGCATGATCGTAGTTCCAAAAGAACTAAAATGAAAATAAGGAATAAAATAATTCTAATAATCAATCAATCACTTTAGTAACCATATCATCAGACCTTGCGTCAGATCCGGTAGTTCTGATTTTTGTTTATGAGATTGGCCCAATGAATAAACTAAGTTTTTGAGCTTCTAACGCAACAATGTCAAAATTCTACTTCTACGCTGCAGTTGACAGATGTCAATTTTGATTAGATTTTGTTTAGCTGCCAGAAACAGTTTCTGAGATGATTTGATTTAATTTGTTGTTTTTGCTATCAAAAGATGTAATATTCTAACATGCAATCAAATAAAATAATAAATTAGGGGGTCAAATACGATTGAGGCAACCAGAATTTAATTAGTAATTAATTAATTAATTACTTATTGTTAAATTGTTTTAAAAATAAAGAGTCCTTATTTTGTGATACTGCCGATGAATTCACTATATCCATTTTACTCTCAACCAGCCCATCACAGACACAAATGGGAATATTCATATTTTTTTCAAGCCGATTTTATTGGATCGGTTATTATTTTTTTTCTTGGAAAGTTGAAGGGATAAAGTGTTAAAATTATGCATTTTTGAATTCAGCAAGTTAAGCTCTACAGGAATCCGATGAAGAAATATAGGGGTTCTATTTAAAAAAAAAATCCGATGACGTCATCACGCGAAAACAAATAAACGTCGAAAATGTGTTGGTATAGAAAAAAGAGTCTTTTTAAAAAACAAAATGGACGTGTTCGAGGAAATTTCATGAAACTTCGTTGTTTTAGAAATAATGAATTTATTCCATACTTTTCTTCCACACTGTATATTATTTTCAAAATTTTTGACATAGATGGAAGGGAAGAGGTTTATGGTCATGAAATGTTCAAACAAGACTTCGATAATGTAAAAAATAGTGGTAGTAGTCAGAATTATGGAGAGTGTAAGGGAGTGGGGTTTATCTGTAGGTCTCCTTAAACCTATTCCAGGGTCCATTGGAATATAGGGGAAGAGGTCAATTGCTGAAGAAAATAGGTTTATAAAATCGAAATCCCTACAGAACCATAAAATATGGATTGCTAAAAATGTCTAGTTATATTTTAGAAACTATCGGGTATACAGATACTGTTTTAGGCTCAAATTTGCAAAGTTTACCCTACATATGGCGTAGTTGTAATAGAAAACTAGTGCTTCAGGTTTAAAATTACCAAAAACTGATGAAAGGTAGAAAACTTTGTGGTTTTTGGTTTTTTTTTGCATTCTTGACAATGTAGCATTCGGTGCTCAAGGCCTAAAACCTGGATTACTCATCATAAACAACTCATCAAAAAATCATAGTTACCGGATCTGACGCAAGGTCCCCCCTCCCCTTTTCAAGCGATAAGGTTACTGGACTATGTTGATAGAACTGATATTTGACATTGAATTTCATTATTATTACATGCATACCTACTTTTATAAAATTACTCGCCTTTTCACTCCACTGTGATGTCATCTATTGCTTTTTAATTACTAAATGGCCACGCTCTAGTTATAACAAAAATTTAATATCGTTTCAAAAACCAACATACGAAAGTAAACTAAACGTGTCTGTCAAGTGTATTTAATTTTTCATTAAATTTATATAAAAAACTATAAAACATAGTTGTCTCCCACAAAAATTGGTATTTTATTATGTCTACAGCTGCAAGTTTGTCGTATTTGCAAATATCCGGTATTTTAAGCTCACAATGTTTTATTTGGCAACATCACATTAAAAACATATCTGAAAAAATGTAGTTTAGGGAGCAGTCAAACTTCTTGGCCAGAACCTAACGGTGAATGATAAATTAGAATTTGGACAAGGTTTTTAATAGCACCCTGTATGATAGAACAAAAAATCACACAAGTTACCAGCAAAGTGTAAAATACTAGCAATTTATACCTGTAATAATTGTAAAACTTAATTTGTTTGTTAAAGATGGTACCTAATTGAAACAGAAGATAGCAAAATATGTCTCATTGATTAGAAACTTTTTTCTTAATGCCAGTGCAGATGGGCGATATCAAACAAAAATCTTGCAGAATCAGACAAATCTATTATCGCAAATGCCATTCTTTACCACCCTGCAACTTCTTTACTAAACATTTTCAGAGCCATACTTATAGAAAACTATACTTTAAATCGCCTATCTTCTGTTTCAGCTTGACACATTTTTAAAAAAAAACTCCTTATATCTTATTGTCGTTCTGAAGAGAATGTTTTTAATACAAATTTCAATATTTTATATCTGTTATGTATTAAAAATATAGGAATAATTAAACCACACTTGTTTATTTCTTTCAATAATTCACACGCGATTCCGTACATGTCCCAGTAGGCGACTAACCAAACAACGAAGTATAGATATAGGACTGTCAAACCGTTGACAGACGATGCTTGTGACCACTCATTACTTGTAGATAGTAGTATAACTTGCCTTGTAGGTATGTACATAGAGACGAACATAGCCTTACCAATAAATACCGTCAAGCTAACGTACTCACATCGGTTTTGTTTTAGGTTTTTCGACTCGTCGATCTTAAACAATCTAATATACGGCCCAGGAATCTCCATAACTCCCGTGAAGCAAGAAATTTGCGACTACACTGCCACCAATCCCGGCAGGTTCAATCCGTTTAATGGGTTCAACGGCTACAACCCATTCATGAGTCAGCTTATCGAGAACGAGATGAAACTCAACGTCAAAATGAATTCTCCTAGCGCGGAACCGGAGATACCCCAACCTGCTAATACGGGTAACATACTAGACTGCTTGAACAAGACTAATAAACCCAAAAGGAAGCCCGAGAAACCAAAGAGCACTTCGGACAGGAACGCACCGCAACCTCCAACTCTAGACGAACCCATTCACTGCGAGACTTGCAACGACACATACAAGAACAACGTAGCTTTCGCCTTGCACTCGATTCAGCACACCCAGGACGATAAATACGAGTGCCATTTGTGCGACTATCGGAACGCTTCCAAGTACCACATCGAGATGCACATAAGGGCCCACGAGGGTACCACAAAGTACAAATGCGAGATTTGCGGCAAGGCCTTCACCGTGAGCACCCACGCAATAGAACACAAGTACTTCCACACCGGAGAGAAACCCTTCCAGTGCGAGATCTGCGGGAAACACTTCATGTTCTCCTGGTTCCTGACCTCGCATCGCAGGACCCAGCACTGGGAGATCATGACGGGCAGCCCCCTGGTGAAGTACGACTGCACCATCTGCAACAAACACTACACTTCTTCCACGGGCCTCAAGAGGCACAACCTCAGCAAGCACAACTCCTCCGGCATCGACCCTTCAGTGTTGTGTGACATCTGCGGGAAAAGATTGTCAAGCAAGGAGAAACTGAAGTTTCACCGGAGGATCCACACCGGGTACAAACCCTTCTCCTGCGAGGTGTGCACCAAGAGCTTCTCCAGGAAGGAACAACTGAAAGAACACGAGAGGGTGCACACGGGGGAGAAACCCTTCATTTGCAAGTACTGCGGAAAGGGCTTCACCCAGAGATCACCGCTGAGGATACACGAGAGAACGCACACGGGGGAGAGGCCGTACGTGTGCATGATCTGCGGCAAGGGATTCATCTCGAAAGGGGTGATGGACACGCACATGAAGACCTGTTCCGCAGCGCAAATCCACTATAATTAATCAGTAGGTAATTAATAGAGTAGTAGAGTGCTCCAAGTAAACGTTCTGTTATCTAATTTTTTTAATTACTACACACCGCCATTTTGTCATTAAATTCCAGATGGTAAAATGGCGATCCGATTTGAGAGGCATTGCCAACGCCATCTATGACGTGCGTTGTGAACTATAAGACTTCGGAAAGAGGCACCAGATGGCGTACACAATTTCTTTGATTTTCCATTTACTCCATTTTCTTGAATGACGCTATAATCTTGGTAATAATTAAGGAAAGATGTACAGGGTTTTTGTTTATATTTTGGCACAGGATTTAGGTGTTATTAGAATTAGGAAAACATGAGATTTAAGGCCTTTTGCATATCTTTTATACTCGTTAAAATAAACAAACTATGCAAAATGTGTAACAACAACAGCAACTTTTCGATTAGCATATTCTGTATATTTTAAATATGAACATGGCATTTTCTTAAAATTACAGACATAAACTTAATGATTGGTGTATCTATAGCAAAGGAGATTTGACCAAAGAAATTTATATCGTTGTAATTCTATAGGAAAATCCAAATATACATTATGTTTCAATTAAAAAAAGTTAAAGGTAGTTGTATTTTAACACTTTTTACATATATTTGTTTAAATTTAAAAAAAGAGTAAAAGAAAAACCTAAAATCTCGTCTACAGGCGTGTTTTATAATTTTCATAAATACTGAAAACTCAAAAATGTGTCAAAATATAAAAAATCTTGAGAGAAATGTTAAATTCCACTGTAATTTGTGGCCTGTTGATGATGCCTAGGGAAAAGCAAAAAGGAAACTTTGTTAGCTATTTTCCACAAAGAATTAATTTCTTTATAAAAAAGGCATTCAAGCACTTCATTCCAATGGTAAATATATGTGTTTACTAAAGAATGGGCCATAATTTATCGGGCCTATAACTTCTTAAGGAAGATGGTACTAAGATAAGTTGATTTAAGTCACCTTATTTCGTCTAAGGAGGCCTATTATTTACTAAACACCCTGTATATACAAAACCCCGTCTATCATAATTGATCTAGCATATCTATCTTAGGAATGCAATGCTCTTTTTTATAAGAACTATTGCATTTTTTGTAAAATATCCAACAAAACAATTTTGCTTTTTCTGAAATCTTCAAAGTCCACAGAACATGAATTTTCTGTGGTAACACTATTTCATATCACATTAAGATTTCTAAGGGTTGTTATTACTCTTAAAATATATATTTTATTATTTCTGAAAATAGTACTCTACTACAAAATACTCCAACTTGCAGCAAACATTTTCATCACCCCAGTTTATTTACTACCTATTAATTAGTAGGTAGATACATGAGAATTTATCAGAATTTTGCTCCAGGTGCGAGTAAGACTGACATGAAACGTATTATTTCGATTATTACTTTTAATATAATTAGGTACTCTTTGGAATTGTTGTTGATTGTTTATATTTGTATTATGTTCGATGTTGTGTCTAAAGAGGGATCAGGAAAATACTCAAATGAAAGGTTATTTTGTTATAAGTACAAGATGTCAAAGTTTGTTTCCGTAGAAAAATATTTTGTTTTTCGATGCTGCTATATCTAGATTCTGTGAAATAGTTGCAACAGTTGTATGATATCAGATACATAATAAAATGATTAAATAATCCGTTTGTTTGTTACTTATTTTTTATTTTTTAGGCGAGGGTAGTTGAAGAGGGTAAGTTGATACATACAATTTTCTTTTTAATGTTTTAAATGTTTTCATTTTTAGATACCAGTATACTAGGTCAGTTGGAAGAGAAGGAATAAAAGGTGTGAGAGATGTAATAGTAAAAGGTCGTCCTTCACTCATCTGCTTACCAGATGAAAAGTATTTTTTATCGAACATAATAGGTTTCTTTTTGCAGCAGTTGGAAACGGTCTGAAACTATCATAGACCAGTGCTGATGCCTTTGAAAATGGTAAAAAAAGGAAAAAAATAATAGTAGGATGAATCCCATTGAAAAAGGAAGAGAATACAACAAAAATGAAAGGAAAAATAATTTACGGGCGATCTGAGGGCGGAAAGTGGAAGGGGGTGGGTTTTTAAGGGCAAAAAACGGTTTAACTTTTGTATTTACACTTTTTTCACACAACCTCAAAATTTATGTGAAAAATTCAAATAACCCATTTTTGGTTTTGATTTTTCTTTTACAAAAAAAATTTTTACGAAATTTGGTGAAAACTTAACTTTTTATGTCCCAAACACACTGTACTTTGTTTGATTTAAAATATTTATTTTTTCGCCTTATTTTAACTTAATATCGAGTAGGCGCCCTAATTTTCAATCGAAAATTCTCACGTCAAAATAATTGCTATTTTAAAAAAGTCGGTGGGCTTTTTGTTTGTTGAAATATCTACTTTTTGATCGTGTAAAAAAAATATACATTACTATGGTAAATGTTCTCAGAAAATGCAAAGAAACGATGCGACAAACTCGAATCCGATTTTTTTTTATCATTATGTACAATTTTGAACTGTTTATTAAAATTTATACTTTAATTACTCGAAAAACGTAAGATTCCATGTTACATTGATAAACAAAAAAATTGCAAGTCGAAATATACTACTATAATTAACAACCAAATAAGTGAATATTTAATAAGACATCTACAATATTTTTTCGTTATCAGAAAGTAGAGATTTCAACGAACAAAGGGCCCACTGACTTTTTTTAAAAAAGCAGATATTTTTAAGGTAAAAAAATAAATATTTTAAATCAAAAAAATTACAGTGTGTTTGGGACATAAAAAGGTAAGTTTTCACCAAATTTCGTTTTTTTTTTTTTTTGTAAAAGAAAAATAAAAAACCAAAAACTTAGTTATTTGAATTTTTCACATAAATTTTGAGGTTATGTGAAAAAAGTGTAAATACAAAAGTTATAGATCTATTTATTACCTACAACTTTTAAACCTTTAAACACTCATTAAACATCAGATTGTTTTGATAATTTTTTTGGAGTTTACATAGGTCATATTTTGATAAACGTAACATTCTATTTTACAAATTTCTGCTCGCGATTTCCCAGCTTAGCGACTTTGAGTGGAGACGGATTATCGAGTTACACGGGGCAAGTTTGTCGGTGAGAGAAATTTCTAGAAGGACTAACCTGGTACGTAAGAATCTGATAGTCCTTCTAGAAATTTCTCTCACCCACAAGCCTGGTTCGTGTAACCCAACAATCTGTTCCCTGTCAAAATAGCTAAGCTGGATGCCCAAATATACGTACTTTAGACATAATCAGCTGTAAAAAAAATGTCGTGTGCAACAAGCTTCACAACACAAATGTGACCAGATATTTTTAAAACAGAATGCTATGTTATCAAAGTACGACAAAGTATGTGACTGTAAATAAAAAAAATAATTAGTGTTTTTAATTAAGGGTAGCCATGAGCATATTTCATTAGGCAACCCATTTGTTTACAGATTATCTTTGATAAAAAATACTTTTCACCTGGTAAGTTAGCAGATGGGTAAAGGACGATCTTAGTTCGGGTCTTGTGTTATAATTGTTCTTAGATCCTGTGGAGGATGTAGGGGCTACCACACCGCTATCCCAAAGGACGTAATGGAAACTATTAAAGACACATGAACACATATCCCATCATCATCAAAGGATTGTCTAATCTATATCTTTAACTAATAAACATGTACTTTCTACATCTTTCTGTTGATCTTTGTAAAATCTCAGTAGGGGCAGGATGCTTATAGATAAGACCGTTCTCCCTTGTTGACCCTTGCCCGACGTATAAAAGATTACTGATATTCTATTTTCAGGTTCAAGTTGAGCCCTGTTTGGGAACCCGAGGACGAGAAGCCCAAGAAGAAGCGCAAGACGCGCAAAGTCCGCAGGGACAATGAAAAGAAGGTGCGAAGAAAAAAGGTAGACATTGTTCACCCCCCTCCCATCGAGCTGGACGAACCCATTCAGTGTGACGTATGCAGCGATACTTATAAGAATAATGTAGCTTTCTCCCTACATTCCATCAGCCATAGCGAAGACGGCAAGTACTCTTGCCACATATGCAACTATCGGAACGCTTCCAAATACCACATAGAGATGCACGTGAGAGCTCACGAGGGCACGACCAGCTACAAGTGCGAAATTTGCAACAAGGCCTTCACGGTGAGCACGCACGCCCTGGAGCACAAGTACTTCCACTCTGGAGAGAAACCATTCCAGTGCGAGATATGCGGGAAACACTTCATGTTCTCCAGATTCCTTGCTTCCCATCGCAGGTCGCAACACTGGGAGATCATCACCGGTACTCCCTTGATCAAGTACGACTGCACGATCTGCAAGAAGCACTACACTTCCTCCAGCGGTTTGAAGAGACACAACTTGAGGAACCACAATACAGAAGGCATAGACACTTCGGTGCTGTGCGACATATGCGGGAAAAAGATCTCCAGCAATGAAAAGCTCAAGTTCCACCGAAGGGTCCACACGGGATACAAACCCTTCGCGTGCGAGGTCTGCGGGAAGTGCTTCTCTACGAAAGAACAGAAAAAGGAGCACCTCAGGGTTCACACCGGGGAGAAACCGTACATTTGCAAGTACTGCGGGAAGGGATTCACCCAGAGGTCTCCTTTGAAGATACACGAGAGGTCGCACACGGGAGAGATGCCCTACGTGTGCTTGATCTGTTCGAAAGGGTTTATTTCGAAGAGTGCTATGGACACCCATATGAAGCATTGCACTTTTCACATACCTTGTTAGGACGACATGCAGGACGGGTTGTTTTACAGGGTATCAAGTTAATCTTTTTCTAAAGTGATGAAGACATTACTGTATTAGGTAATATATTGATTAGTAGTTTGAAAAAGTATAGGGTGTGTCTTATTCGTTGGGAACATTTAAAAGTTTGAAATGAGACATATTTTGTTACAAACCAAGACGCACTCTATATTGGGTATAACAGTTATAATATGGTGGTAGTGTCCATTATCGAAAGCACTATATTTGTTGGTGATCTGTTCATAACTATTTTTGTGTAATGTTTTTTACCGCGTGGAGTTTCAATATTCAAAATATTATAAACGCTTATAAATAGATTTAAACTGTCACAACTGAAGTGTTACCAAATATTTATATTTCTGTTATTTATTAATTTTAACTAACAATGTACAGGAATATAGTCTATGATGTATATAAACCTTGTATGGGAAACAATTTAAATGACTTGGCAACATCCTTTTTTGACGTTGTGACTCTTAATCAAAATATTTAAGGAGTTTATAAAATTTTGGTTTTATAATATGCAAAGACGTTGTTATGTATAGTTACAGTAGTTACCTATTTTTATCTGTTGTAAAAATTAATTGTGTTTACAAATAAAGAATGGATAAAAAAATATTTAAGCAATATTACATGCTGCCCTTGTTTGTATGTATGGTTATGTACGTACGTGTATGTAATGTTTTATAATAAATTATTACAAATTTTGTTTTATTTATTGCTACCACTTTTTTTAGAAGCCTGTGTTTATCATTTTGGATAGTATTGTAGATGTAAAATGATCAGAAGAAAATTCTACGTTTGATATTTAAAAACAAACTGCATAGGCGTACTTAGAAATAATTGGACGGGATAAAGGGTACTACATCCCTCAGTTACCTCTATTCGCTCTTCGATTTTTTTCACCAAAATTACATGATAAGTATGCCGGAATAAGATAAAAGTACGTGCAAAATTTCAAGTGTCGATCTTACAAAACAATGGGATTATTAACAAAAATAGTTTTTTAAAATGTAACTTTAACACCCTGTATATTGAAACAGGGACGCCCAAATAAAAAATGGCATAAGGAAAGTCGCATTATTTTTGTCCAACGATTATGTGGTTAATGGTATGGCCTTCTATTTTGGGACGTATATAAACATTGGAAACGTTTATATTCCTAAACACAGGGTGTTGAAAATTTTTTTAAAATTATATTTTTGCAATAATAATTTTGGTAATATACACGATTCTAACTGGTACTGGTGTTTTGTACACAATATTCGTTAGTTGACCCCATAAATAATATAAAGGGTTCAAATCTGGGCAGCGAACTGGCCAAGCTTGAACACCTACACGTACAATCCAGGAATTAAGATAGGTGTTGTGTGTGGTGTGAATTGGTATTCGTTAATACGAATAACAATTCTAAAAATTAACAGGGAAACCTTCATACATGAACGACGTACACAAGGTGGGACTTTGCGTTCCGTCATTTTATTTCTTACGTCAATGGTACCAACCAGTATAAGACGACAAAAAAATGCACACCTTATACTTGATCTGATTAGTGCAGGAATTTGAAAAAACTTATGATTGCTGTTCGTTAATTTTTCTAAGAATTGGTTAATATTAGTTAAAAAATGTAAGATATTTTATTGTCCATTGTTAAAAGCATCTGAAAATAATAAATAAGATTCTAATAAATCTTTGAAGTTTTATTTTTTATGACGAAAACGTTGGTTGACTCGCAACTCTCTTTACTAACGATGTAACACGCGCTCTAGATTTATTTGCAAAAATATTTATATTTTTGACATTTTCAACATGATGTATCTCAGGTTCTAAATACACCTAAGCGATTTGTCATATGATTTTGACGTAATAAATAATATGGTTGCATTTTTATATCATATGATTGTTGGTATTACATAAGATTATGATCAAGTCATATGTAAGGTAAAAACCAAACAACAACTGAATTTCAGAAGAGAACTGTTGCTAAATTGACAAGATTACTACGTGCAACACTGTTTTATGACGATATGTTTTGTAATTGAAATATACAGGGTGTTTCAAAACAAAGGCGAAAAATTTCAGGGGGTGATTCCTTGTTGAAAATAAAAGGTAGTTTGTTATATAAACGTTGGGTCACAAGTCAACCATTAGGGAGATATCGCGTTGCAAAGATGGCGGAAAAAAGAGTGTTTTTATTGTTTTTCTCGGAAATGAAAAGCGTGGGAATGGTAAAATTTTGTGGAAGTGTTACCATCATCGAAAGACACTTGTGACATATTTTTTCACTTTTTGAAAATAATTGGAAAGGGTTGAAATAAACTACCCCTTTCAGTTTTTTTAACTATACTGTCAAAAGACTTCCTTAACGACGAAGAAAAAAATAAATTAGTTTCAGCCGATTCATTTAGAAACTTTTTTCTCTCTTATATTTTTTTGATAAAATTAACTGTTTCGGCGTTAAAAAATAAAATGTAAAGTATTGCACGTCGGGAAGAGGCAGTTTTACTACACGCATTATTAGGAAAAACTAGTTGGTTGCTGTCAATTTCCAGATGTTTCCATTGTTGCTTTGACAGATAGCAAATGGTTTGTACTTCCCGGTGTCGGCCTGTATCAAAACTTCTTTTTTTGAATTTTCCGGATTCACATAGCCTTGGATGAAGCTTAGCAAATATACTGTGATGAGGAATTCTACGATTAGGATACGCTTCTGCATAAAGGCGACAAGCATGCAAGGAATTTGCCCGGCCGTACATAAAGTGCATGTCTGTCGTTTCTGCATTTGTGAAAATAACCATTTTTGTTGTATTAACTTAGTATTGAATCCCAACGTACTCCGCAATCAAACACATCCCACAACGAAAGGCAAATTATCCCGTAAACCACTCTCAAAATGTTAAAATAGTACAAACCATTTGCTATCTGTCAAAGCAACAATGCAAACATCCGGAAATTGACAGCAGCCAACTAGGTTTTCCTAATAATGGGTGTAGTAAAATTGCCTCTTCCCGACGTGCAATACTTCACATTTTATTTTTTAACGTCGAAACAGTACATTCTAACAAAAAAATATAAGAGAGAAAAAAGTTTCTAAATGAATCGGCTTAACATAATTTATTTTTTTCTACGTCGTTGAGGAAGTTTTTTGGAAGTATAGTTAAAAAAACTGAAAGGGGTAGTTTATTTCAACATTTTCCAATTATTTTCAAAAAGTGAAAAAATATGTCACAAGTGTCTTTTGATGATGGTAACGCTTCCACAAAATTTTACCATTCCCACGCTTTTAATTTCCGAGAAAAACAATAAAAACACTATTTTTTCCGCCATCTTTGCAACGCGATATCTCCCTAATGGTTGACTTGTGACCCAACGTTTATAAAACAAACTACCTTTTATTTTCAACAAGGAATCACCTAAAATTTTTCGCCTTTGTTTTGAAACACCCTGTATATTATGTTAAAAAGTATTATTATATTTTTTTTGCTGTTGATTCTTTGCATGCCATGCCTGGTTCTACTCGATACACTGTCTCGAAGAACAGTATTCTGTTATGATTGGATCAACTTTTGTTGCGTCATATATGCAGGAAGTTTATTAAAGAATTTGTCTTACTTTGAGACTATCTCCCTTGGATGAAAATAAGGTGATTTAAATCAACTTACCTTATAGGCCTGAGCAAATAGTTTATTTTATTTATTTTTTACGATAATTTATTTATTTCTTGGGTAATCGTATTCAAATTTTGTACGAGGTTTTTTTGTATGATACATACGAATATGCGATTGATTTTTTGGGTTAAATGTACAGGGCGTTCTGAACGCCTGTGCCACTCAATTTTTCTGTTAGATTTTTAAAATTAAAGAGGCCAATCTGAAAATCCCGAGGAGAGGCTAACATTTTTATTATTACAATTTTTTCAACTTTTTCGTAAATTACAAAATCGTTCTCCTTATACAAAAGTTCTTTACCTATATGATCACAGTATACATATCTTATAGAGAAACACTTTTTTGAATCCCCAAAGCGCATAGCACACTTTGTTCCATAAATAAGCAGAGCTGAATCCCAAAAATCCATGCTTCAAAGTAAATTGAATAGATACAAAACCATGACATCTTAATAATTAATAGAAACAAAGGTACGTATTTTATATCCTAAATTAATTTGTATACATATAAATATTCCAGTTTCCGTTTCTTTCTTCGTGTCAGAAATACCAACTGGTACTTTATGCAGGTTTTATTAATACATATTTTGTTTTTAGGGGCAGAAAGACCAGACGGAAAAGACGCAACCCCCAAAAGAGTAAAAAGTCCAAGAAAACGGAAGAACACCCTCCACCCCTGAAACTAGAACAGCCCATCCAGTGCGACGACTGCGAGGAATATTTCACGAACAACGTCGATTTCGCCATTCACTCGAAATGCCATGACAGAGACGGAAAATATAGATGCCACTTATGCATCAACTTCAGGAACGCCTCCAAGTACCAGATAGAGATGCACGTGAGAGCCCACGAGGGTACCACCAGGTACAAGTGCGAGATATGCAACCAAGGCTTCACCATAAGCACGCACGCCATAGAACACAAGTACTTCCACACGGGAGAAAAACCGTTCCAGTGCGAGATATGCGGGAAACACTTCATGTACTCCTGGTTCCTTTCCAGGCATAGGAAATCGTCACACTATGAGATCCTAACGGGGAGTCCCCTGGTGAAGTACGACTGTTCCATTTGCAACAAGCACTACGCCACCGCTTCGAGCTTGAGCAGGCACAAGCAGAGCAAGCATAAGAAGATCGACGGTTCCGTGCTTTGCGATATCTGCGGGAAAAGACTCTCCAGCAGAGAGAAACTCAAGTTCCATCTCCGTACCCACACCGGGTACAAACCTTACGCTTGCACCGTTTGCCCAAAAAGCTTCTCCAAGAAGGACCAGTTGGTGGAGCACGTCAGGGTGCATACGGGGGAGAAACCCTACGTGTGCAAGTACTGTGGGAGGGGGTTCACTCAGAGGACGCCTTTGAAGACCCATGAGAAGACCCATATTAGGAACGAGATGGGTGTGGGTTGTTCGGTGTGCGGTGCCATGGGTACTTGCGGGCACGTTCAGAATTATCAACTGCCGCCGCCTTTTACTTATAACTTCGACCCCAGAAATACTTAATTCTGAAATGTTACATCCTCGTTGTTGTTTGGTTGTATATGTGGTTTCGCATAAGATGCGACACAGAGCAGGTGAATGTAGAGGGTCCCAAAATATTGCATTTTAATCAAACATAGCCATATACCAAGTTTACACACAGGCGGAGTTACAGGCCTTCAAATAGGGGCCAAATATATTGAAAAAAATAATATCTGAATTACTTCAATGGAATTTGGAATAACCAAATTTGGTGCATAATTTAGGTATATTATTGGTCTTCTTTGACTATGAAATCAAACAAATTGAAACACTATAAGGTGTTCATTGAGGGTGAGTCATCTCTAAAATTATACCAAACTTTTCTATCCATTGATCGAATTTAAAAAGAATGATAATATCCCCCGCAGAATTTCATTTAAAACACTTTTTTACTCTACTATTTAAAAGAGTTTTAAGGTTTTCAAGAAAAAATGCATTACTTAAAATAATATTTTAGTAGTGTTTATTAGAAGGAATCAATAAGTTAGTAGTTGGCTTTGTCTTTAAAATTTAACAGTTATAAAACTATTTTATTTCTGTTACTGTTTGTTGTTGAAAATGGCTGGAAAATTTGCATTCAGCGAGCAAGTTGACATGAGACTTGTGCTAAGTTTCTGTGAAGGAAACTGTAGAAGTGTGGAAGTCCCATATAGAAACATTTTCTACTGTAATAAGGGTCCAAGATGAAGAAAATATTTTGCAAACAGCAAGATGAACCGCAAATGAGTACTAAACGTTTACCTCGAGAAATTGGATTATCAAGAACTTCTGCACACCAAATTTTTAAACGTACTCTTAATCTACTACTCTCTAGTGCCTTCATAAATGATTACAAACCACGTGATCAGGATTGAGATTCTCCAATCAATCCCAGAGCAATTCATATGCGAATATCCTTTTCCTCACTACGACAATTGAGAGAGACAAGGAATCCATTTGCATACGAGTTGTTCTTCGAGAATCACAGTCCTGGTCACGTGGCTTGTAATAATTTATGAAGGCACTGTACATCCATATCACGTTCGAAGAATTCAAGAGCTGTTGCCTCAAGATTTGGATCGACGAGTGACCTTTTGCGAGTTTATCTTGCATCAGGATATTAATTTTCACAAGAAATGCATGAGCTTTTATCTTCATTCGTAGAGGAATTACAAATATTCACAGCTTTCATGAATATTCCGATGTTCCCTATGCAGTAACTCTTATACATTTTCAACGCGAGTTTAAGATAAATGTTTGGGCCTTTATTATTAATCGTTATTTGTTTGGACCAGTTATTTTAACAAATCTGTCAAATTTTAAAGGCAAAGTGTACTACTGACTTTTTGATTTCTTCTAATAAACACTTTCAAAATGTTGTTTTAAATTAAATTCTTCGGGGAATATTATCATTTTTTTAAAATTCAATTTTAGGCGACTCAGCCTCAATGACACTTGAACTCATAGTCAAAAAAGACCAATAATAAATCCCTCATGCACCTGATCTGTGTCGGTTTTATACGGAACACTGTATTTTGCATGGAACTCGCATATTTGAAGCAGTGTTGCCAGATGTGGCTACTTATAGCGAATTGGGCTACAAAAACATTTGATTTGGCTACATAAATTTGTTTTTGGCTACTAGCTATAAATTTGGCCATTGAAGTCGTCAACGGAGAAGCCTCAAATCTGTTCAATATTCCCAATCACCTGTCCCTCGAAATACTTACTAGCTGAACGCTTTTCATTGGTCCGATCATTCGCTGAAAACGCTTTTCACTGATCCGATCATTCGCTGAACGCAACCTATATTTGGCCCGTTTTGTTTGGCCACAGTTGGCTACATTTTACGGATATATTGGCCACCATGATCTATAAAATCTGGCAACACTGATTTGAAGATTCAAGTTGTATGACGTTAAAGGAGGTATTAGATATATCTAAAAAAATAATTTAACATTTTAAATGTGTAATTTTCTTGCCATATTCCTTAATATTCCCTTATACAGTGTGTTCACGGATTGCTGAAGATGAAGAACTTTTTTATATTAAGTAAAAGAAAAGCCATTTTCTAGAGCGGATATACAAAAAATGTTTTTACTGTTCGGTCATTAATCCGTATATGTATACAAATTCGAACAATTTTCATTGGTCTTGTCAAAATGACATATTTTAAGAAACTGTTGACAAATAATAAATATTTAATGAAATTGAAAAAAAATATTCCGCAGTATTGCGAATATATTTTTGAATCATTACTTATACGTTAGTATATTTACTGAAGGTTTTATATATAAAAATATTTATTATATTTGCTTCTTAATTCCGCAATATTCCGTATTAGGAAAATATCTAGATTGTTAACTATTTACTCTGTTTATCTATTCATTATTATACTTATTTATATACACCTGTGTATATGCATATACAGGGCGTCCCAAAATTAGCCTACCAAAATTTAACTGTGGATTCAACGACCAAAAATAAGAAACAAATTGGGAAACGCCCCCTAAAGGAGATTTGGTCTCCTAAAAGAGGGTCCAGAACGTACTGTTCTAAATATTTCAAAAACCGCTTAAGATAAAACCATAAAATTTTGAACAGAGAATCATCATTAAACAACAAATCTGGTGTTTCAAAGATAAGTTTACACAAATAGTCATAGGCGTGCCAAGCTGGGTAAATATTGCTCTAACGTTTTTGTATTTCTAGATTTTCGCAGTCGGACCAAAAAATTAAAAAAAAAATCAATTTTTTGTAAACATACCCATAAACTAGATCACAATAATTAAAATGACTTAAAACTAAGGAACCTGCAAGTTTTAAGAGAATGTGATAACAGATGGGATATAACATTTTTAAATTGGCATAGGTTTTTTGAATCCTATTATTATCAGACTTTTTGCCTCGCACACACTGCAAATTATTATTCCCTATTTAATTACAAAGTTAGATTCTTCTTGAGTCTGTAATTTTTAAAATACCAGAACAAATGATTTTGCTGGGTTTAAATTATTATTATTTAGAAAATGAGATCAATCAGATTATCACTTATAAAATTATAATAAAAATAAATTATTTTGCTGCATTTATATCGTTTTTAAGCAAGTTGTTAAATGACATGTATAAATGCTAAGCAGTAGAGGTCCCGATATGGATCCTTGCGGTACTCCACATGATATACTTTCATTCGGTGAACTACCTCTATCAGTTTCAACATACTGAAATCTTATCTGATAAATAACTATGAATAAGTTTAATTGCACTTTCTGAAAAGCCAATAAAATGTGAAACTGCTAATAACATTTCATGATTGATAATGTTGAATGCTTTTGCATAATTTAATAAAATTGAAGCTGTGATTTGACCTTTATCAGAATCCCTAATTATTTAATCTATTATGTTAGTTAACTATAACGAGATCTAAACCCAAAAACAGCCTATTAATACTTCAAAAAATTTTAAAAATATCTAAAATATGTGTCAAATAAACTAACAAATATCTTCTCAAAGCCTACTACAGGCAATTTGTTCGCTTGCATCATATCTAATATTTTTGTGGTGTCACAAAATTTTAAATTAATATTACTCGAAAAAGAAACAATTTATCGAAGTAAAATAGAAGTAGGCATATTTTCTTTGTAAAATAAAAACATTTTTAATTTTTTATCGGCGAAAATCTCGAGATATGAAAAAGTTAGGACAATATTTACCAAGTGACCCCTAGTTTGGTACGCCTATGACTAATTATGCGGAATTGTTTTTAAAACATTAGAATCGCCATCTAATTGTGATTCTCAGTTTCAAATTTTATTACTTTATATCGATCTGTTTTGTAAATATTTGGAAAAAAGAATCCATAGTTAATTTTTTGGCAAGCTAATTTTGGGACACTCTGTATAACAAACGAGTGATTGCTTATAAATGCTTTTATTTTTACTATTTTTATTCATTATAGTTATTTATTTATTTGTATATACGTGTAAACTTGTTTTTAAATGTATTTTTTATTATCTGACTAGAATATTGTATCTATATCGTTGAGAATAAAGCTTGAATTTTGTTGGGTTAACTGTATTCCTCTTATGTAGTTTTTCAGTCCTGATATCTAGTAACATCGCAAACAATAGGCATGTTGTGTTTAAAGTGGCAACGCATAGATGGCGTTTTACACTTCACTTACATTAATAAGAGTGGATACTGATATTGAGTAACGTGTGCAGCGCCATCTGTCGTGAATTACTTGAAATGCGTTAAGGTAATTAGAAATAAATAAAAACATCAGGTTGATATTACGTATATTCCAATCAATAATTTTCTTTGAGCAGATTTCAGGGTCCTTAGATCTTGGCAGGATAGGTTTAACACTCAATCTATCAATCAAAAAGGATACACTGACTATTTTGATCTTCTTACACCGGTGACTATTGTGAGTGCATTATATTACATATTATTAGTCACGATATTTTCAATGAATAATACTTACCTATTTCAGGATGCTGAGAACTGAAAAGCAAGGCAGCATATTCCTTCCCGATAGCAGTCATAACGTTCAAGAAACTAATTCCATTCCACACCTTCCAGATAGGAACATATCTAATGCAATTTTCAGGCAACTGTGGACACATACACCTGAGAAGAACAGATCTCGTCGCAAGAGTTCGCACCCTAGGAAAATAGGTTCGGATCATCCTCCTCTGGTGCAACTAGAGGAACCAGTCCAATGTGACAAGTGCGAGGCATCTTTCACTAATAACGTAGACTTTGCCCTTCACTCGATCAAGCACAACGAAGACGAAAGATACACTTGCCACCTGTGCAGCTACAAGATCCAGTCCAGGTACGCCTTGGAGATGCACGTGAGAGCCCACGAGGGTACCACCAAGTACAAGTGCGAGATCTGCGACAAGGCCTTCGCAGTCAGCAACCTGGCAAAGCAGCATAAGTTCCTGCACACGGGAGAGAGGCCGTTCCAGTGCGAAATTTGCGGGAAACACTACTTCTCCTCCAATAAGCTAAGTTCTCATCGTCACAACGCGCACTACGAAGCCATAACAGGTTTCCCATTAAGCTACGATTGTACAGAATGCGGGAAACATTACACCACTTCCCTTGGTTTGAAGAAACACAAGCTGACTAAGCACGAGAAGGCAGACCTGTCGGTTATATGCGAAACGTGTGGGAAGAGGCTTTCTAGTAAAGAGAAATTGAAGTACCACACGAGAATCCACACAGGGTTTAAACCTCATACGTGCCACATATGTCCCAAGGCGTTTTCCAAGAAGGAACATCTAGTGGAGCATATCCGTATACACACTGGGGAAAAACCTTTTCTGTGTAAATGCTGCGGGAAAGGATTCGCTCAGAGGACTCCTTTGAAGGTTCACGAAAAGATCCATTCGCGGGATGATCCTCTATTAAGGAGTTTTATAAATGTCGAAGGTCCTACGGAGTAATGTAATGGTTAAAGGAATAAATGAAGTAATACAGGTGGTTTTTAAATGAAGTTGCAAAAATAAGACCACATATTCCTTAGGTGAAAATAAATCGATTTGACCTAACATACCTATAACCCAAGTTGCATAATAAAAAAGGTACAGGGTGTCAAAGTTAAAATTTTATTTTCGATATTTGTAGTAAACCTATTAAAAAATTTTGAGAGTGCGCCACCTATGGCACACCATGTTTCTTTTATATGGCAGAACTTTTTTGCTGCTTAGTATATCCATCTGACTATTGAAACAATCGATTCTCCTACCTTTTATAATTGAAAAAGGTATACCTTGTTGAAGTCGTTAGGAGTAACAGTTTTCGAAATAATCCTATTTGAAATATTCAGTGCACCGATTGAAAACTGTTATCGTTTCAGTTAAAGTGCCTTTTCTACTGAAAATACAGCAAAATGTTACTTGAAAAAGTTGTTCAGAACGATAAATTATGGAGATGTGCAAAATTTCAAAAAAATCGGTCTGCATTGATAAAATCTTTGTGCTTTGTTGAAAAATGGTTTCATCAAACCTCGCTGATCTTCTTGAAATTTTGAACGCCACATAATTTACCATTCTGAACAACGTTTCAAGTAAGATTTTGCTGTATTTTCAGCAGAAAAGGCACTACCTGAAACCAAAACAGTTTTTACTCGGTGCACTGAGCATTTCAAATAGGATTATTTCAAAAACGACTTCAGCAAGGTCTACCTTTCAAATAAAACAGGTAGGAGAATCGATTGGTTCGATAGTCAGATAGATACACTAAGCTGCAAAAAAGTTCTGCCATTTAAAAAACATGGTGTGCCACAAGTGGCGTCCTCTACTAGTGACGTCAAATATAGAAACAAATTTCAAATTATCACCCGCAAAACCCCAGATTTACAAATTTTATGTAATTATTTGGATTTCTTAAGAAATTTGACACCCTGTATCTTTTTTATTATGCGACTTGGGATATAGGTACGTTAAGTTAAATGGATTTATTTTCACCTAAGCAATATGTGGTCTCATTTTTGCTCCTTCATTTAAAAACACCCAAAAGAACAAGTAACTAGCAGCTACTTTTTAGAGAACTGATTGAGACTCGGGTGATAGGTGCTCACTGTTAAGGCGAATTTACCGATAAAAGAATCCCCTAGGCCAAAAGCTAAAGATAAATAAATTTTTTGAAAGACTTGAATTTATTTCCTTCCTCAATAGCCAATATACGTGTTTGTTTTCCTTTGGTATACAGCAGAATATTTGAGTACATGTTTTTCTTGAGAATATTCAATGTTACGTCACGTTCTACACATGAGCTTATATACCCAACGACTGTACAAATACTCAGAGACTCGTTAAGAAAGTATCAAATGTAATAATTTAAACCCGCTTATATCACCAAATTATGTTTTCCTTTGACCTCGAAAAATTTATAATCGCGCATTTCGAGATTCAAACCATAGAAACGGTACTAACATGGAACTGAAAAATCCTTTATCTCCCTACTTTCATTTAGTAAAATGAATTTTACACTTCTATAAATAGTTTTGCAAGGGCATCTATTACACCACTAGTGCTATAATGAAAGAAAAACTGTGAAGTTGACCCCATGATCTTTGCTATCTGTTTCTAATTCTCTAAAGAATTGCCTGGAACAATTTTTGTTTTCATGCATTGAATCACAATTTTTATGTATGTAGAGGTCATTGTATTGATGCAACAACATTAGCTTAGTTAATTCTCCGCGATGATACCCCCTAAAATTGCCGATTATCATACCAACCTTCATTGAATAAATATGTTTCATCTACAATACTTAGAAACTTATGTGAAACCATGCGAAATGTAACATAAGAAAACTCGATCCATAAAGTTAATGGCAAGTACTTTTTTCTGTGCATAAAAAATATGTAAGTTAGTATTACTACACTTATATTGTGAGTAACTAATGTAGTTTGTTGCTTGTAGAAAATTAATATGATAGTTTGGTTTGTAGGCTTCCATCAATGGTTTGGCTGCTTCCGGGCTGTTGGCCACGTCGTCGGTTTAAGACTATTGACGCTTCGAGAGATATGTCACTCCCTTCTTCAGAAGATCTGAAACTGGAGAATATGATGTCTAGTCGGTGTTCACTGGACCGTTCTGGTGCGGTGGGTGGTTTTCACGGTTGGCTTGTTCCGTGCTCTGGCAGTCCGCTCCTACGATTCGTTTCCATACTCCTGGTAATTCCATCCCCTGTCTCTGTTGAAATTCCTGGGGTTTTTGTGTATCCCGATGGCTTCCCTGTAAAGTCTGGGCCAAAATCGCCGTTCCCTCACCAGAACTTTTGTTTCTTCAATTGTTATCCTGTGTCCTGTGTCAGCTGTATGTTCCACAACGGCTGACTTCTCCACGTGGTTATTGTTAAGATGGCTCTTGTGCTCCTTCAGTATCGTGCTGATGTGTCTACCCGTTTGCCCTATGTGCCACATGTACAAAGTATACTGTATACACCGGGACCTTGGAGATCTTCACAACTTCCAGGTGTCTTGGGGAAGGCTGACATTATCTTCCTTGTTGTGCTGAAGATGATAGTGTTGATTTTCCTCTTCTTCAAGAGGTGACTTATCTTGTCGGTGCAACACCCTTCACATGGGGCAGATATGTTGTTGCTAGAAACTCTTTGGTGCGGGTCTTTTCCTAATCGCTCGTTTGATGTTTCTGGATGTATAGCCGTTGCATCTGAGGGCTGTCCTAAGATGGTTAAACTCTTCATCCAAATGTTCCGGTTGATAGGTTCAGATTTTCTGAAGAAGAGAGCGACATGTCTCTCGAAACGTCAAGAGTCTTAAACCGACGACGTGGCCAACAGGCCGGAAGCAGCCAAACCAATTAATATGATAAGTTTTAACAATGTAGCATGGAACACAGAGGTATTCGTGATAAATAAATTTCAAAGAAAAGAAAATTTATGTGTTGTATGGTAACAATTAAACAATACCTACACTTCGTACAGGTGATATTAAAAAAAAATAATTGACACTAAAAATCGTTAGACTGGTTTATGGATGTATAATACTTGTATACATTTATGTAAGCTCACGTTATACCACGTGACGTAACAATATTGTGGCGCTACCTCAAGACACATAAAAAAGATATATTTTATGTTCAAGAACTTATAATTGTTACAATATGATTTACCATAAATATCACAAGTCATACCGCAATATTACACAAGTATATTCGTTATTAATAAAAAATGCAGTATTAGTATGTTATTTTGTTTTAGTTGTATACTTGTAATTCGAATTATTTAGTATTGAATAAAAAATTATATTTAAAGCCATTTAAACCCCTCATTTCTTATTATGAAACAACAATTTGTCCCCTCAAAATATCTGGAATTGTTCGTATTACACCCTGTATAAAAAAAAACTAGAAAAGAATATATTAAGTAGTGTAATCTCTAAGACGTACCAGGTCATTTAAAGAGTACAGGGGAAGAACCAAAATTGCAATTTTACACCAAAGCGATTTAAAATTTTAAAACGAAACAAAATTTCAAAGAATAAACAATATACCTTTAATCTGTTATGCAAAATATGACATATAAATGGAAAAGTTCGAGGTTTGACACATACACACTTAATAAACAAGTACTATTACAGGAATCGATGGTTGACTTTACCACAATTTTTTTAATATTTGTCGGAAACGGTGCATTATTACTTTCTAAATAATGCTCTATAATAGTCAATACCGACACTGATTATTGTCTCTTATGACAACATATTGATAAAATCAGTTGATATATTGAAATATAAGTACCTAATGGTAGTAAAACTGTAAAATGGAAAAACGTGAACTTTTTTTGTTTTTCTCCTGTACCCTTAATTTAAAAATGATTTGTTAATAAACAAATAACGTTTAGGTAGTCTAGAATTTCTATTTTATTTCATTTTAGGTTTACCACGTTAAAGAACGAAGAACGTAGTGTTAACAATTCGAATGAAAGTTCAACTCGTAACAAAAATAAAAGAGGTAGAAATAAGGGAACAACAACCCAAGACTCTAAGAGAAAAACGAAGAAAATCAAAAGCGACAAACCCAAGAGGGTCATCGTGAGCAACCCCCCTCCCCTCCAACTAGACGAGCCCTTGAAATGTGAAAAGTGCCCCGCCTCTTACATGAACAACGTGGACTTTGGCCTTCACTCGCGATGTCACAGCGACGATGGAAAATACAGTTGTCACCTATGCAAGTACCGCAACGCCTCTAAGTACCACTTCGAAATGCACGTCAGGATACACGAAGGTACCACCAGGTTCAAGTGCGAGATCTGCGGAAAAGCGTTCGCTGTACGTTCACGCGCTGTTGAACACCAGAACTTCCACACCGGAGAAAAACCCTTCCAGTGCGAGATATGCGGGAAACACTTCACCACTTCCAACCAGATGACCGCTCATCGCCACAACGTCCACTACGAAATCATAAACGGCGGTCCCATCGTCAAATACGACTGCACCATCTGCAACAAGCATTACCAGACCTCCCTCGGCCTAAAGAAGCACAACTATCGTAAGCATATGAAGGTGGACTTCTCGGTGATCTGCGAGACTTGTGGGAAGAGGTTGTCCAGCAGAGAGAAGTTGAAGTTCCACATAAGAACCCACACTGGATTTAGACCGCATGCTTGTCATTTGTGCGCGAAGAAGTTTTCCAAGAAGGAGCAACTTGTGGAACACGTGCGCGTCCACACAGGGGAGAAACCGTACGTTTGTAAGTTTTGTGGGAAAGGTTTCGCCCAACGGACCCCACTGAAAGTACACGAGAGGATACACACCGGAGAACGCCCTAACAAGTGTGGGTTGTGCCTGAAGAGTTTCCCTTCTAAGATCATGCTGGATGTTCATTCGAAATGTTGTCTTACGAATAAGAATATAGTGGATAGCGTTTAGGTTACCTTATGTACAAATTATCTAAAGTCAGTGTACTATCGTCATATACAAGATGCAAGAAAAAAGCAGGTCATCCCGTCAACTGCGTATTTTTGGTGGCAAAATATGTCGATTTAACCCTAAAATATTATAAAATAAACTATGTAGCTGATTGTTGAAAAGCTATTTTCTCGAAAATGGTTGAAAATGAACACTGTAGGTTAAGATTTTTAATGAAAAACGTGATAGTGACTTTTAAGTTGACACATTCAGTGCAATTATTACAAAAGTCGATCACTTTATAAATTCCTTATAACTTTGACACCCTGTATATTTCTTATTATCAACAATTTATTGAGGCAAGTCGGCTTAAATCGTAATATTTTACTTACGGACCACCTGTATATGCAAAAATGCCTCCCTTAAGAGATACAGGGTGTTAAAACTGAACTTTTAAAATTGTTTTTCGCTATAACTGCTTCAGATTTTCGCAAGAAAAAATGATATAGCTGGCTGGCTGTTCAGACACACTCTGTATAAAATAAATTAGAAAAAATTACAAATTGTTCCTTGTGTTATTTGAAATTTCAAAACATTCTAAACAAAATTCTACATTATGACGTTATAAAAATCGTCCATAGGCGTACGTCAGAAAAGTGGAGGGGGATAAAATGGCCCTTTCCGTCCATTTCTACGTTTGTTTTTTTAGGTGTCGTTTACAATAATACCCTTGAGGATTTTATTAATAACAGGAAGTATTGTCTGAAGCTATTTATTTGTGGCATAATTTTAGTTTTTCTTTAGTTTTGTTGGGTTTTTGCCACACTTCTGAAAAAATAATAAAGATTAATTAAATAAGCCCTTGCGCCAAACGGACAGTCAAGGGTTATTTTTGAAACTAAGTTTGCCTAACCAAAAAATCTCACACTGAAAAAACAGATAAGTAAAAATAACAAAAATCACATCACTATCGCGCACTTCCGTGTTATTGACGTTTCGAAAAACTCTCTATTTTCGTTCTCAAAATCGTAGTAAAAATTTGTTTAAACGTATGTCAAGTTTGACAGTTTAAAATTTGTTTACCTGCTTCCATAGAGATGTTAAATGATTTTTATTTTATTGTTACTTACTTCTTCTTGATACAACTGTAGCCAACAATGATCGATGTTAACTGAACAGTTAGACACACACTTATCTCCGTTCAACAAAATAATCGCGGTCTCTTTTAGTTTTCTTTTTGCGTTATCTTCCTTCTCCAAAATTTTTGCCGAACCCCATTGAATTAAATGACCGTTTTCCCAAGCGTGTTCGCAAATTTTGGATTTTTCAAATTCCCGTCTCTTTATCTAATTTTTATGTTCCTCAACTCTAACATTCATAGGTCAAGTCGTTTCTCCAACATAATGTTTATTCACAAGGTATACTGTAGATGCAATTTTATGAATTTTGTATATCATTTTTTGGATGCGTTTTAGACAAAAATAGTATTAGTTGTCTGAAAAACTGATCGATTATTAAATTTATTATCGATGCTTCTTAACTTTTCTGATAATATAGGAATGTATGGAATTTTTATTGTATGATTAATTTCTTTTATTTGTCTTAAAGTGTTCATTTTATCTGTAATATTTTTTAATGTTCTATCAACAAAATTTGGAGGGTAGTTCGTTATTAAAATATTGTTTGATGAAATTACTTTTGCTCTATCATATAAACATTTAACAACACCTTTCTTAATATCGATGTGATGGTTAGATCTAAAATTTAAATATCTATTGGTGTGAGTTTGTTTTCTATAAACACTTGTTTCTACAGAATTATTGTGTTTTTTAATTAAAACATCTAAAAATGGTAGCATATTATTATTTTCTATTTCCAAAGTGAATTTTATTGTTGGTTCTTTATTGTTAATATCATTTAAAAATTCATGTAATTCTGTAACAGTAAAAGGCCAAATTGCAAAAATGTCATCTACATATCTCCACCAGATAGTTGGTTTTTTATTTATATTTTGAATATAATTTTCTTCAAAAAAATCCATAAAAATATTACTTAAAATTGGTGATAATGATGAGCCCATTGCCATTCCGAAATGTTGTTGATAAAATTCATTGTTTAGTTGAAAATATGTTGTTTTTATACATAGACTTAGTAATTCCATTATACATCCTACATTTAATTTTGTTCTGTTTGTCAAATTGATATCATTTTCCAGTTTATTTTTAATGATATTCAGTGTTTTGTCTACTGGTACGTTAGTGAATAAACTAACTACGTCAAAACTCACCATTAAGTGATTATTATTAAAATTATTTGAGGAAGAAATCTTTTCTAAAAGATGTTTGCTATTTTTAATATAAGAATCGGATTGTCCAAATAAAGGTTTAATAATTTGTAACAAATATTTTGCTAATTTGTGGCAAGGCGAATTTATAGAACTAACTATTGGTCTTAGAGGTACATCCCGTTTATGAATCTTTGGTAAACCATAAAAATGTGGTGGTTTACTATAATGTGGGTTTAAATTTTTTTTAGTTAGGCAAACTTAGTTTTTTAAAAAATAACCCTTGACTGTTCCGTTTGGCGCAAGGGCTTATTTAATTAATCTTTATTATTTTTCAGAAGTGTGGCAAAAACCCAATAAATCTAAAGAAAAACTAAAATTATGCCACAAATAAATAGCTTCAGACAATATCTCAGCAATTTTCTTGGATGCGAAGAATCTTTTAAAAGTAGTTTTTCTAAATTTCTCCCTGTATCTCAAAAATAAAGTGATACATGAAAATTATGTTTACGGCATCTTAATTTTCTGTAAAAAGTAGCCCAAGTAGCAGATACCCTGCAATACAACGGAATTGGTACACTAAATATAACATTTTTTGGTATTTAGAGGTAAGCATAAGATTTAAAATAATATTCGTTACGCTTAAGTATATGTCAACGATAATAATTTGAATCTATTTTAGGGGAACCGCTGTGAAAGAGGAACCGATAGATGTCGAGAGTAAGAAAGGCAGACCACGAAGAAGAAAGTCCACAAAGACTAAAGCCCAGCAAGGCGACAAGGAGTCCAAAGCCGAAAAAAGGAAACGTTCCAGGAAAAGCGACAGCCCTAAGAAAATTGTTGTCAGTCACCCTCCTCCCATGCAACTGGACGAGCCCATTCAATGTGACATGTGCAGCGCATCGTATACGAACAACGTAGACTACGCTCTCCATTCTCTCAGTCACAGCGAAGACAACAAATATACCTGCCATCTTTGCAACTACCGAAACGGGTCCAAGTACCACCTGGAGATGCACGTCAGAGCCCATGAAGGTACCACCAAGTTCAAATGCGAGATCTGCTCGAAGTCTTTTACTATAAGCACTCACGCCATCGAGCACAAGAACTTCCACACGGGAGAGAAGCCTTTCCAATGCGAAATTTGTGGGAAGCACTTCATGTTCTCGTGGCACTTAGCGTCGCACCGTAGAACTTCCCACTATGAAATACTAACTGGTAAACCCCTTGTGAAATTCGACTGTACCATCTGCAAGAAACACTACGAGTCGGCTAGTGGTTTGAGAAGACACACCATAAAGAAACACAAGCACAATGAAATAGACTTGTCAGTACTTTGCGATATATGTGGGAAGAGATTGTCCAGCAGGGAGAAACTAAAGTTCCATCTTCGAACCCACACTGGGTACAAACCCCACGCTTGTCACGTGTGCCCTAAGAGCTTCTCCAAGAAGGACCAGTTGATCGAACACATCCGTGTCCATACTGGAGAGAAGCCGTATGTGTGTAAATTGTGTGGGAAGGGATTCGCCCAGAGGACTCCTTTGAAGACACATGAAAAGACTCATTCGGGAGATAGACAGAGGAGTAATAATATATGCACTGTGTGCGGACAAGGTTTTTTGACCAAAGCGGACCTGCAATGTCATATGAGGAGTTGCGTGGTTGCCAAGTTATACCCGTATCCTAATTTCAAAGTCTAGAGGGTAGTAGAAAGCATGTTCTTGGGGTCAGTGTCGATAATTTTACAGTTGGTCTCTTAAAAGTCTGAACGACATGGCAAAAGAGTGTTGAAGTTACAGTTTTATTTTAGTTTTTCTTCTAATTGTATTAAATACATAAAACTTGCTGTAGGCATCTAATTGCTTGTGTAATTTTTGTTCATGGACCGTTGACTTCTGGGTTCCTGTCGTTCCAATTATTGGCTCGTTGAAAAAGCTATGACAATACAAGGTGTTACAGAATGATGACAAATTCAGGACCAGAGTTCAGTATAATATGCTAGAAAACCCATCTATACGAAGTTTTATGTATTCAGTACCATTAATAATAAAAATTATGGAAGAAAAACTAAAATAAATTTGTAACTTTAACACTGGATATTTTGGTTCAAGAAATTTGTGGTAGCATTTTGTTCATGTCTTTTTGAGACACCCTGTATAAAATAAAGTTCCTTAAGCTATGAAAAATATTAATTTTTAGTTACAAATTCTTATTTTTTTTAACAACTGGAATTAAAGTACAGTCAATATCTATACAAAAGGTCATCAAAAAGATAACTCTTAATTATCTTAGTATGCATATTCTACATGCAATGTAAGTTCTACCAAAGTTCGCAAAAAATATTAAAAAATCCATTATTATATATTTCATATTTAACACAGTTCAACCAAATTTGTCATTTGATAGTTTGTAGAAGATATTGAGACAATGTTGTTTTGTAAATATTCTTAGATATATTAGGTACATTGGGATTATATTGAAATAAATCATTACTAAAACTTTTGTTTTATTGAATAAAGCTTTGTTTTAAAAATAGATACTGGTTGTCCTATTGGGAAATGGGTAGATTTTTATCTGGAAAAAATACTGATAGGAAAAATTTGAAAATTGGGGTGAACACAACTAAAATTTCTACAACTCTCCGGCTACAAAGGAAGTCGACACAAATTTTTAAATAGAACACCCTGTATATTATTGCATTTTTGGATTTTCATCTTGCCTAAACAATGACAAAACTCATAAAACTGTTAAAAAAACTAGATTGTTCATCGTTGGTTTCCTGAACCTGATTCTAAATATCTTCTAGGTGTCAAGTGTTTTTTAGTGCTCTATAATAAAGCCAGAATATGATTTATAAACTACATTCTCTTTGACATTCCCTGTTAACATTCTTGGACCTGTAAAATTGAGTAAGAATTGAAACACCTCTTTCGCAATCGACACCTTATTAATAAAGCATCCTTTTCCAGGACACGAAAATTAAGAAGCAAAAGAAGTAAGAAGCGGGAGCCTTACAAAAAGAGTAAAGCGTCACGTCAGCGGAAATCTCGCAGGAAAACCGAAAAACCCCTGAACGTAGAACCCATAAAACTAGAAGACCCCATCAAGTGTGAGACATGCAGCGAAGAATTCTACACTAACATAGACTTCGCTACGCATTCCTTCGACCACAGTCGCGAAGGAAAGTACTCCTGTCACCTATGCAACTACAAGAACACCTCCAGGTACCGCCTGGAGTCCCACGTACGCATGCATGAGGGTTCCGCCAAGTACAAATGCGAAATGTGCGGCAAAGCCTTTAGAATAGGCACTCACGCCATCGAACACAAATTCTTCCACACGGGTGAAAGGCCTTTCCAGTGCGAGATATGTGGGAAACACTTTATGTACTCCAGACGCCTCGCTTCCCACCGACGCAACTCCCACTACCAACTCCTCACCGGCAAGCCCAAAACGAAGTACGACTGTGAATTATGTGAGAAAACTTTTGAATCCCTGCCAGGTCTCAACAATCACAAGAACAAAAAGCATCACAACATCCAAGTGGACATGTCCGTGATATGCGAAATTTGCGGGAAGAAGATCTCTTGCAAGGGTAGATTAAAGTACCACCTGAGGATACACAGCGGAGACAAACCGTTTTCTTGTATGGTGTGCGCGAAGAAGTTTGCGATGAAGGATTTACTTATAGAGCACATGAGGGTTCATACGGGAGAGAAACCGTATACTTGTACATATTGTGGGAAGACGTTTGCCCACAGGTCGCCTTTTAGGTACCACATAAAAACTCACACAGGCGAGAAGCCAAACGTGTGTCCGTTGTGTGGGAAGGGGTTCATTTCAAGGGCCGGGATGAACAGCCACATCAAGAGTTGTTACAAGGCTTAAAGAACCACAAATTTGAAGTAGAAAGACCAAATGAATTTGAAAGAAACGCCAACGCACTTTACTCAAATTAGCTGAAATGTGTAATTTGGTTATTTTTTCAACTCAGTATTACATAAATCGCTGCGTTAAAATTATAAAGTTCTATGTTACAATTTTGACGCAGCGTACATTTTGTGGGAAGACATTTGTCCACAAATCGCCTTTTAGGTGCCACATCTCACACAGGCGAGAAACCAAACGTGTGTCCATTGTGTGGGAAGGGATCTAACAAATTATGTTTTTTAAGATAAACTGTACCTTAATTTCATTAGTAGTAATCGATACAAAATTGACTTATCTGTAGATCAAATGAAGCCCTAGACTATTTCCTTACATGAAATTATAAATAATAATTTATTATATTTATTACGTATTGTCCTAAGATTTATAATATTTATCCCAAATTTCAAACCTGTTTTCTCAGATGTTGTCTAATATAACATAGAACCTTATAATTTGAAAGCAGCGAAATCTTTAAATAAACAAAACAAGTATACGATTTGTAAATAAAAAATTTTAATTGTCTTGTCTGTGCTCTTTGTATTAGTAATACTTATTGATTACTATTTTATTCGAATTACTTAGACTTGTTTGTCTGTTAAAATAGTATTACACATTGATAATTTAAAAGACTTATTTTCCAGTACTTTATATGTATTTATTTTGTATATTTGTGTTTAATAAATTATTTTATTTTTTCCTTGTCGTTTTTTTTAAAGTATATTTAACTTTTTCTTTGTTGTATGTGGCCACTAAAAATATAATACTTTGTAACAGGTTAGTATTTCATGAAACTTACTAAAATGAAACTTGAAATTAATTAAAATATTAAACTAATTCGTAAGTTTTCTATAAGTTCAATAAATTTAATGCAAACTAAAGACTGCTATTAATAGCATAATATTTTATTGTGATGCAGTTTAATTATACAGGGAGAAATAGAGAAGAGTGTTCTACTATAGAATTTTTATTCAATGTATGTCAAGTAAGCGACAGCTGTCTTCTGTCAATTTCATCTAAATTGTCAGAATGCCAATTTTTGGATTTTTCATTTGGGATTATGACTTTTCCAAGTTGTATTTTTTATGAAAAATAATAATCAATAATACAAATTTTTGAATAAACAATATTTTATTGGCCAGCTCTTTCTCCGGATGTAAACACAATTGGGCATGTCTAGGATATGCTGCACAATTTACAATATGCTTTGGATAACTTCATTACAAGTATATCTAGATAAAAATTCCTTAGTTAAAGACACTCCTTTATTTAATTTTCTTCAAGTTTCAAGTTAGGCACCTTTCTGTTGATACCATCATGGCTAACATGGACCTTTCTTTCAGGCAGTCGAAAAAGATCTCAAAAAACAACTCGAAGCTGAAGGCAGCTAAGAAGCCAAAAAGCCTTCGGGGTCCTTACAAGAAGAGAACGAAAACAGAACCAACTCGTCGAAAAAACAAACCTCAGAAAGTAGTCGTCCAACCCATAGAACTAGAAGAACCTATTCGCTGTAAGACTTGCAACGAACCTTTCAAAACCAACGTCGCTTTCGCGCTACATTCCATAACTCACAGAGATGATGGCCAGTATTCGTGCCATCTATGCAGCTATAATCACAAATCTAAATATAGTCTTGAAAGCCACGTTAGAGCTCATGAAGGTTCCACCAAGTACCAGTGCGAGATCTGCGGCAAAGCTTTCAAAATAGGCACCCACGCCATAGAACACAAGTACTTCCACAACGGAGAAACTCCTTTCCAATGCGAGATATGTGGGAAGCACTTCATGTTTTCCAGACATCTGACATCACACAGACGCGCTTCACACTACCCCAACGTCACCGGCAAACCTCCTATTAGATACGAATGTACAATCTGCAACGTCAGCTACAAGTTCTCCTCGAGCCTGAGCAGACATAACCAGAATAAGCACAAGAAAGTAGACGTATCCGCTCTGTGTGACATTTGTGGGAAGAGATTGTCCTGCAAGGACAAGTTGATGTACCATCGTAAGATCCACACCGGTTTGGACACACATCCCTGCGTCATTTGTAAAAAGAGGTTCTCGAAGAAGGACAAACTGGTTTGCCATATGCGGGTACACACTGGAGAAAAGCCTTACGTGTGTAAGTACTGTGGGAAGGGGTTCGCGCAAAGTGCGCCGTACTGGTATCACATAAAAGTACATACTGGAGTGAGACCGCACACTTGTCCACATTGTGGGAAAGGTTTCATAGCCAAGAGCGCTTGGAAGAATCACCTGAACTGTTGCAAAAAGGTGGACGCGCTTGTTATAAAGGACGAGAAAGATTGAGTGGACCACAGTGGCACAAGATTATAGTATAGATTTTTTGTAAGAAAAAAAAAAATATGATTCATAAGTCTGATTAAGTACTATTATTATAAATATTGTCCTTCCCGCCCGTTTTACGTTTTTTTTTTTGTTAAATAAATATATTTACTAAATAGAAAAGATATTTTTACTTTGTTATAATTCATGCAGTTGCTACTTTTGAGGTTAATTCATAAATGTTTTTAATTTGCTACAAAAAAAACACTGATATATGTATTTATAAAGGTATTTTAATAAGCTGGTTCACTATGCACTTTGCGTATAAAATATCCCTCCTACCAACGCATTTCTGCTTGCCTACCAACCCAAAATCGATCGCCGGCTTAGCCAGTGATTCGCTGCATAGTTCAACATGCATTATCTCATTTAAATGTCAGTGAAGTTTAGAGTGAAATTTATTGATTTGAACAGTGATGACAGCTTTGAATGGATTTTATTGTTGTGTTGATGGTTGTAAAGCTAATTATAAATTAATATTATTACAGTGTTAAAATTTGTAATTAACACAAATTTCCCTCGTATAAATCCTGACCAATGAAACTTGAGGTTTAACTTATTGATAACCCTCGAAACTTGCCTATCGATAAGATTTACGATTTATTGAAAAAAACTTTGGTACATCAAAGTGACCTGACTTATTAAAATATCTCTAGGCGACGGTAAAATAGTGATTTAGTCTTTAAAAATGTCGTAAGTATTCTTTAACGTTGCATGAACTTTATTTTACGTTAGAAATTAAAGTTTAACACTGACACCAAAATTTTTTTCAGGTCGGCAAATAAAATAAGATACCAAACTCGTAATGCCACCACTGAAAATAACAAAAGAACTCGTGGGAGAAGGAAAACAAACAAAAACCGAAGTAACGAAAATGACAAAGACTACGATCCACCGCTGAATGCCCGTCGCACAACGGATCCAGATGCAAAATCGGTGGCAAAAAAGACTAAAAAAACAAAAAGAAAATCGGAGAAACCTCAAAAGATAATCTTCGAGCCCGCCGAACTGGAGGAGGCGTTGATCTGTACCATATGTAAGGAATCTTTCCACAACAACATAGACTTTGCCATACACTCGAGAACGCACAGCGAAGATGGCAAGTACTCCTGCCACTTTTGCGACTACAAAACCACCTGCAAATATCGCACGGAGGCGCACGTGAGAGGTCACGAAGGAACTTCCAAGAAGTACAAGTGCTCGATCTGCAACAAAACCTTCCGAAAGAGCACATACGCTGTGGAGCACAAGTACTTTCACACGGGCGAGCGGCCTTTCCAGTGCGAAATTTGCGGTAAACACTTCATGTACTCCAAGAGTTTGGCCCACCACCGTCGCACGACCCACTACGAAGTGGTGACGGGTCAACCTTTGCGGAAGTTCGACTGTATTCCTTGCAACAAGCACTACGAGTCTCAGTCGGGCTTGCTGAGGCACAATTCCATGTACCACAGAGATCCCAACTCTGGCGGAGGGTTGTCGGTGCTCTGCGATATCTGTGGGAAGAGACTATCTTGTAAGTACAAGCTAAAGTTTCACATGAGGACCCACACGGGGTACAAACCCTTCTGCTGCCGCTTCTGCTCCAAGGCTTTCACGAACAAGGATCAAGTGGTGTCCCACGAACGTGTCCATACTGGCGAGAAGCCGTTTTCTTGCGAATTCTGTGGGAAGGCTTTTGCTCAGAGCGCCCCCTATCGGTACCACGTCAAGACGCATACGGGGGATAGAAAGTACATGTGTCCGTTGTGTACTAAGACCTTCATTTCTAAGAGCAACATGAGGATACATATAAAGACTTGCAATACGATTGTTAAGAAAGAGTAGGCTTAGATTTTTACAATAAAAAACTTATATTATGCCCGCAATTTTTAATTTGCTTTTGTGAATAAAGGTATTTTTTCATCACACGCATTACTTTCAGTTCCGGATGACCACAAAGTGTGTTTTCAGATAATGGTAAGTCATTTAAATTTTATTAAACACTTAATACTATCCTACAATGAAAATAATGCAAACTGTATAAATATTTTCATTTGATTCTAAAGATATTTATTTTGTTAGTACACTATTGACATCAAAAACCGTAGTAGACTATAAATACCGATTCAGTTTTTTTATTTCATTTCATGGCAACATCTCTAAAGATACAAAATACCCCATTAAAATTGCAAAACTAAAAAAATCATGAAGTTTCAATTAATAAAATTAGGATCTTTCCAAATTTATTGTTTTGATTTTGTCCTAGTCCAATGAGCTTTGCATAACATTAATTAACTTATTTTTAGGGTAAATTTGAGGAAACGAAAGCACTCCATATCCAAAACAAAGAAACAAAAGGAAGACTTAGAACCAGAGATAGACGAAAAGTCTCGCAACCTGAAAAACCTCATGAAAATCGAAGAAATGCTCAAGTGCAAGTCTTGCAGCAACGCGTATAGCAACCACGAAGATCTAGCTTTGCACTCAAAAACCCATAGCAAAAACCGTCACTATACTTGCCACCTCTGCAACTTCGAAGTGAGCTCGAAATTTCGTATAGAGAGACACATACGAGGTCACAGGGGTTACAAATGCGAGATATGCAATAAAGTCTTCAGAAAAGTTTCCAGTGCTCTGAAACACTCGTACATCCACAGCGGAGAGAAGCCATACCAATGCGAAATATGTGGGAAGCATCTTTCCAATGCGAAAAGCCTGGATATGCACCTCAACACCATACACCACGAGATCCTCACAGGACTACCCCTAGTGAAATACGATTGTGTTGTGTGTAAGAAACACTACGAATCAGAAACAGGTTTGCGAAGACACTACTCTAGTATGCACAAAGAACTAGGCATCGACCTGTCTGTCATCTGCGAGATTTGTGGGAAGAGGATATCCAACACCACCAGACTGAAGAGGCATATGAGGACGCACACAGGTTACAAACCCTACCCTTGCTTGGTATGCTCCAGGAGCTTCGCTACGAAGTGCTTGTTAACTTCCCACACGAGAGTACACACTGGGGAAAAACCCTTCGTGTGTACATTCTGTGGGAAGAGGTTCGGACAGTCGGCTCCTTATCGATACCATGTGAAGATACACACGGGAGAACGAAAGTACACTTGTAAGATATGCGGGAAAGGGTTTATCTCGAATAGCAACCTCAAGATACACATGAAAAGTTGTAATGTGATAATAAAGACTTAAGTTTAACATTTTCTGTATATTTTTTATCAAACTGTGGTACGGAATATGTAGTAAGATCTTTTCCCATTCTTCTTGGAAATGTTTACACATAGTTTAAGATTTTGTTAGTTGAGAAACCAGATTCTCGAGTTGTGATAATAAAAATATGTGCAACAGGTATAGTATTGGGGTCTTCACCAAAGTCACTAATGCAACAGTGACCAAGTAATATCTAATGCTATATTGTTTTGAATAACGTCAGTTTCTCTTTCAGATGTACACGTTCAAAAGCAAAAATGTTAAAAACAGAGAAAAAATTCAACAGGATAGCCAAACAAGTAGTTAAACAAAAACCTAATCGCAGATGTACCACCGAAGCTGACCCCGACTTTATCATAAAAGAAAAAAGTTGCCCGTCGGAATCAAGCCGGCCTAAACAGCTTAAGCCAGACCTGGACTACCTCGACAAATTTATAAATCTCAATCAACTCACCGAACCACTAGAATGCAAGGACTGTAAACTCACTTTCCACAGCAATCTAGACTTCGGTTTACATTCTAAACACCACACTGAGGATGGTTTCTACTCGTGCCACATGTGTGAATATAGAAAAGACTCTAAAAAGTTGATCAAGAACCACATCAGACGGCACGATACATTCAAGTGTAAAAAGTGCAAGAAAATCTTCATAAGTCGCCAGTGCGCCTACAAACATTCAAAATCGCACCTCCCCCAAGCCCCTGTCAAATGTGAGGTGTGCAGTAAAACCTTCAACAACCCCAAGTACTTAAAGAGACACCACCAAGTGGTGCACTCGGAAGACACCATCGACACGGTACCCATCTTTTTCAAGTGCACCAAATGCAACAAGCAGTACAAGCACGCCGCTGGGTTGAAAGGTCACTGTTCTTCGAACCATAGAGAACTGGGTATAGACACTTCTGTGATATGCGACATATGCGGTAAGAGGTTATCTTGCAACGCCAAACTGAAGCAGCATTTGAGGATACACACAGGGGACAAGCCTTTCCCTTGCACCGTTTGCCCGAGGAAGTTCATCTCAAAGGATATACTGAGGGCTCATATGAGGGTGCATACAGGGGAGAAGCCTTACGTGTGCATGTACTGTGGAAAGAAATTTTCCCATGGGGCGCCCTACAGATACCACATCAAGACCCATACGGGAGAGAAATCGTGGAGTTGTCCTATATGCGCCAAGGGGTTTATATCCAAAGCAAACATGAAAATCCATTTGAAAACGTGTGCTGTGCCTACGAAATGAAGTAGATGAGGTTTCTCACATTCCTAAAAATGTGTTGTATGCAGCAGGAATTGGTCAGAATGTTTTAAAAATTATTTATTACCTTTGGAATGTATTTGTGTGAATAGTCAAAGCTCCACATCTATAAGCGAACATTGATTTTAAAATTTAAGTATGTATTGTTTTCACTACATCTATTGAAAACATCATTGAATAAAAGAAAGGATAAAAAATTAAGAGAATACATCCTTTACTATCGCACAAATTGAATCTTGAAAATAAATTTATAATCCTGTAATTAGAAAAGAAAAATAAACTGATTGAAGGTGTTAATATTTATGTTTATTTTAATGTTATCTATTCAAAGCTTTGTTACGATTTTATAATAAAATTTGGGCACAATATTTTTGTATTTATTAATCAAGTTAAAATAAAAGCACATTTATATAGTACTTGATAAAAAAACGTACAATGTAGCTGTCTTATCTAAGGTTTAAACATCTTGGACACAAAGTGGAGTCTTGCGCAGTATCATGTTTTAGGGTACAATTAACTACTATTATCGTAAAATTTAGCAGACGTAGTTATATTTGATGAATTGTATCAGATGTTGTTGATAATTGTAGCATTTTACATGTTTAATTAATATTTTTTTTAGAGGAAGTTCGAAAATAGTTAACGGAAAAAGTAGGAGAATATCAACAAAAAGGGACAAAAACTTGAAAGCAAAAAGGTCTAAAAAAGTTGTGAAAACTAGGAAAAACGAAAATGACCATGAAACAGAAAATACAGTAAACAACGTGGAGAAACCGAAAGCCGGGAAGAAGAAGAAACGAAAATTAGACCTAGAGGACGACGCCGTAGAAAAATACCCACTAGAAAAGTTCATAAACCTTAACGAAGTAAAATTACCTTTACAGTGTAACTCTTGCGACTTAACTTTCAACTCCAGCGAGGACTTTGTGTTGCACTCCAAAGAGCACAATGAAGACGGCAGGTACTCCTGCCACCTATGCGACTACAAAAAGAAGAAAAAGCTCTCCATACTGCAACACATCAAGGGACACGACTTGTTCAAGTGTGAACTTTGCCGGAAAATCTTTAAAAGGAAACGATGTGCCGTCAAACACTCCATAATGCACGCCTTGAAAAAACCCTTCCAGTGCGATATTTGCGGGAAGGAACTGAGCAACAACAAAAACCTAAGACACCACCGCCAAATGGTACACTTGGCGGGAAAGCCAGTGATATACCAAGAATGCACCATCTGCCATAAGAAATATAAATCGGTCAGTAGCCTCAGAAGGCACTGCTCCTTCAACCACAAGGAGCTCGGCATAGATATGTCGGTGATCTGCGAGATTTGTGGGAAGAGTATTTCCACAAAAGGAGGCCTTCTGATTCACCTCAGGACCCATACAGAGAATAGGCCGCACGCTTGCCATTTATGCTCTAAAACTTTCGTCACAAGGACCTTTCTCAACGCTCATATGGTCACGCATACAGGGGAGAAGCCTTACCTTTGTAAATTCTGTGGGAAGAGATACGGACATGGGTCTGCTTACCGGTACCATATTAGGACGCATACAGGTGACCGACCTTATAGTTGCCAATTCTGTGGGAAAGGATTTATTACCAACGCCAATAGGAAGATACATATGAAGAGTTGCTTTAAGGGTTGAGTTAGTAAGTTGTAGATCGAATATGTAGTAATGAAAAATACTCAATTTTAAGATAAAATTATTTGAAAGCTGTTTTGCATTTACCAATTTCGACCCATTGATCAATATTTTGGCCAAGTTATCCAGTTTTGCGTTTTACTTAAATTGTATTAGTTTTCACTTCGGGAACTTGACAAAGAAAATAGCTTTGTTCGAAGTAAATAATTTTGTATAAAACATTAAAAACATACCTATCTTTGTCACCTTTTCATTATGTTCTTGAAAGCAAAATCAAGTTGAGCATGTATATTGATATTCCGAAATAATGCAAATCGCTTTGATTTGATATGAATCAGAATCAAATCCATTACTCATGATCAGTAACTACCGAATAACACAGACGCACATAGAAAATTCAGACGCAAATGTCCATTAAAATATCTTTCATAAATTTTTCCACGGCTATGTTCAGCAGAGGACAACCGCGGTCTTTCACTACTTCACTTTGCCCAAATTGAATTGCATTTTTATTTAGGCAAATAGCAAATTTTATTACTACACTGACGACACAAACACACGAAATTCACCAACTTCTACCACACAAAAATGATAACTGAAGGATGAAGAAGGGCGAGAAGTCGGACCGCGTGCATCTATTTAGATGCAATTCGACGGCGGGTTTGCTTGCATAAGAAAATAAACCCGAACAGTGATCGACTTCTTCCGCCGGTAACATTAAACGGGAATTTGAACTGCCAACTGTTCAGCTTTGCTGACTGTGCTGATTACAGCCTATCCGATGTCTGCGCTATTTACTGCGTTTGGGCATTTATTATAAAATTCTCATGATTTCATATTGATTACACCGGGTGTTTATAAAAATGCAAAATTAATTATTGTTTGTTTATTATTATTTAGCAGTTCTGCAGCGCTTGTCACTGAGTCAACATTAAAAACAAGATTATTGACCTAAATATGGTAGATCAAGACTTGGATTGCCGGATTGTTTATCACTGAATATATATGTTTCGGACTATTTTTTGTTGACAGCATGAAGATTTTTTTTATAACTGTAGTTAAATACAAAAAACCTTTAAGCCTCTCTTAATAATTTAACATAGTAATGAAATGTGAATGGATTTTTATCCGTTGGAGTTTTGTCATTTCAATATTAAATATTTTTTATTCTGAAACTTAATATGTATGTTAATTCCATACTTTTAAAAAATAATTTATACCAGTAATTACATATTACAATAAGTAGGTACTATAGGAAAATATTTAAATTTGGCAACATCGCGTCAATCTGACACCGAGTTGAGCTATCGCCAGCGGTCAGTGACAGTCTGAAAAGGGGGTTCAAATAATGGTTCGAAAATATTTTTTAAATCGCGCATTCGTATTATACTTTTTTTCCCTATTTTCTCTTTAAATTATTGACATATGATTCAAGTCACCCAGTATACCCTGCATCTATATAATCTGTTTAGTTATGGCAAGTGGCAAATTATCACCATGAGCTTTTCAAACTTGTTGACGTTGAATCAGTTTGATTTGAACTAATAAGAAAATTATCGTAAAAAAATGAAATAAAAAAGTATTTTACCAGGCATATAACTTGTTACGTGGTAACTCTTAAAAATAAATTAAACCATTTATTGGCAAAATGGTAGATGTAAAACAGATTTAAAAGGATCTCGTGTAACTCTAAATAGTGTACATCGTATTTATTATATTGTCTTTAGTAGGAGTTTGAATAAGTACAATAATTACGATCTTATATATTTTTAATAAAAAAAAACTATTTAAAGTATGTAAAAATGTGTTTTCAATTCCCATACATAAAAATTGTTCACTACATCCTAGTGACTCTTTATTTTTCTAACAATTCTATTCCGGCGCTCGAACAACAAGAACAATGTTAAGTATTAATGCACTTCCAGAATTTAATCCCTTCTACCCTGTTAACAATTCCTACAAATAAATGTTTATTTTTAGGTCAAAAAGAAAACTACGTAAGTTAAAAGAAAGAAAGAGCAAGGGCCCAACCAAACCGCCACGAGTAAAACCGAATAAAATAGAACCCACTGAACTAGACAAACCCCTACAATGTACCTCGTGTCCTGAAACCTACACAAACAACGTAGCCTTTGCCCTACACTCAAAAACACATTCCCAAGACGGAAAATACTGTTGCCATTTGTGCGGGCATAAAGTAAAATCCAGGTTAAACTTCGAGAATCACGTCAGAGCTCACGAGAACTCCAACTTGTACAAATGCGAGGTATGCCACAAGGTATTCAAAGTGAGCACTCAAGCCGTGGAACACAAGAACGTCCACACTGGCGAGAAACCGTTTCCCTGTGAAATATGTGGGAAAAGCTTCACCTACTCAAGGGTATTGAGCGCCCACAGACGCACTTCCCACCACCAGGTACTTACGGGTAAACCCCTAGTGAAGTACGACTGCAAAATCTGCAAGAAGCACTACGAATCCTACCCAGGATTGCAGAGCCATATGTACAACAAACACAACGACAGTGGGGAGGACAAATCCGTGATCTGTCACGTATGTGGGAAGAAGATCAAGAACAGGAGCAAGTTCAGATTCCACAGCAGGATACACACAGGTGATAAACCTTTTTCCTGCATTGTATGCTCCAGGAGGTTCAGCAAGAGGGATATTTTAGTGGAACACATGCGTGTACACACAGGAGAAAAACCGTTTTCGTGTAAAATATGTGGGAAGGCCTTCGCGCAACGTGCGCCTCTGTGGTACCACAATAAAACGCATACGGGGGACAGACCTAACGTTTGTCCATTATGTGGGAAGGGGTTTATTTCAAAGCCGGCCATGGAAAACCACGTAAAAAGTTGTTACAGGACGTAGAACGTCGTTTTGGGATGAGGTAAACTCCATTTTCAATCGAAAGGATTATATTTGGGATTTGACAGAAACGGCTAATGACATAAATTATAGTTTTTCCAGAAACGTACCCAAATTTTTTTCCTGTTAAAAAGCTCTCTTTTACTCTTACTTTTGTAAGCTCTCTGTGCTTACAATGTTTTCTCATTCAGCAAAAGGTTGATATGTTGCCAATTTACGGCGAGTAAAAAAAAATTGAAGAACTGTAGAGTTATATCGAGAAAGGAATCCAAAGCGCCTCATTCCTGATCATAGAACCTTTACTAGATTTGAGGCAACCTTGCAACGAAATGAAGATGCATTTTCTGTTCGGAAGAATCAAATAATTGTTAATACAGCTAGACTGTTACAGTATTTCAAACAAAATCGATGAAATTCTATACGGCAGTAGCCGGGAATTGAATTTGGATAAATCAACCGTTCAACGAGTCTTAAAGACCAATGATGGGTATCATGACTACAAAATTCACAATTTGGAGTATTTGCCTGAGCATCACTTTGAAAATAGATTTAATGTTATAGCTCAAATTGTAGCAGATATCGAAACTGTTGATCAGAACCTTTTTCGTTTTTTGGACGGACGAAAGTTGGTTTGTCAGTAATGGTTTGCCAAACAGGCGCAACAAATACTACTGGTCTATTGAAAAAATCCCCACATTGTTAATCCTATCCAAAACCAAGACTATTTTGGAGTAAATGTATGGTGCGTACGGGGTATCCCAACGAAAATTTGACCCCCCCCTATAATTGGAAAACCGAATAATATTTCAAAATTCGCCGAGACCCGTCGATTTTTGTTCTTGGGGGGAGCTTTTTTGACAGTCAAGCCAACTCGATATGTTCATCCCCCTAATGCCTAGCAACCCCAACTTAAAAATTTCAAATGCAACTGCCCCACTTGTGGCACACAATTTTAAAGCCCTTTTCATTGCGAATACAGTGACGTACCGTTTTTAGAAATCGGTTGAGATTTGACAGAATTATTGGTTACAAACGAAAAGAAGAAACGTGAAGTAATTGGGCCAGTTCGAAATGAAGCAGTTGAAGTGGCAGTTTTGGGTCATGTACAGATGGATAATAAGCAATCGATTACAACTGTGTCTCAAACTTCTGGCGTATCCCGTTCCAGTGTTCATCGAATTTTGAAAAAACACAAGTTTCATTCATTTAAGATGACGCTGGTTCAACACTTACATGAAGATGACTTTGATCGCCGTAACCAATTTTGCGAAAACTTTAGTGAACAACTTCTACTGAATCCAAATCTTCTCTACAATACATGTTTCTCCGACCAATGCACATTTATGTTGAATGGCGAAGTGAATAGACACCTCAAAAATTGAATGTTTGGGCAGGCATTTTGGGCGACCATCTTGTTGGACCATTTTTCATCCAAGGTAATCTCGGTATCTAGAATTATTGGAAAGTACAATTGATCCGAGGATAACAGAGATTTTAGAAAGTGACGACAATTTACTAGAAAATGAAATAACCTTCCAACAAGATGGTGCGCCCCCTCACTATGCTGCTGATGTGCGACAATTTTTGGATGACCATTTCGGGGCATTGGATTGGCAGAAGAGATCCCGTTGAATTGCCACCAAGATCTCCGGATCTGTCCCCTTTGGACTTTTTTCTGTGGGGTCATTTAAAATCACGAGTGTACGCCACTCAGCCGGAAACATTGCAAGTGCTACGTCAAAGAATTGTAGAAGAATGCCGATTAATAACTGCGGATGTCTTTAATGATGTTCGAACAGAATTTGAAAACAGACTGTATTATTGTTTGGAAGTTAACGGGGGTCATTTTGAGCAATTCATCAAATAAATCTGATTTATTATCTGCTTCAGCTTTTTTATTTCATTTCTGACTTTTTTGTAAACTGATAGACACATCAATAACAATTAGGTAATGCGGTCATGTGTAGTAGATGAAAAACTTCATAATTCTGTCAAATCTCAACCGATTTCTAAAAACGGTACGTCACTGTATTCGCAATGAAAAGGGCTTTAAAATGATGTGCCACAAGTGGGGTAGTTGCATTTGAAATTTTTAAGTTGGGGTTGCTAGCCATTAGGGGGATGAACATATCGAGTTGGCTTGACTGTCAAAAAAGCTCCCCCAAGAACAAAAATCGACGGTTCTCGGCGAATTTTGAAATATTATTCGGTTTTCCAATTATAGGGGGGGTCAAATTTTCGTTGGGATACCCTGTATATTGAACAGCGTCATCTAAATTTCCTACAAGAAGAACTTCCTGCGCTTCTGGAGAATGTGGCTTTCCAGCCAAGGAGAACCCTATGGTTTCAATACGATGAAGCTTTTCCCGACAAGGCCAGGATTATGTAGCAATATTTAGATAACACTTTCTCAGAAAGAAAAATTCACAGACGTTTGTAATGAGTTAAACGGCGAAATGTTGGTGAAGATTGGATATGTGTCTTGAAATGAGAGGAGGTTATATAGAAAATAGATTGTAGTTTAGTTATTGTTATCATCACCTTTTGGTTTTACTGTAGAAAATTAACGTTTTGTTTATTCTTAATGACATTTATGCACTTTAAACAATGAAGATTCAATTATTTTCCAACGACTAATTGATCATTCCACCATTTAATTTTTAGGTGGTATTTCTTTTGAGGCTTTTTAGGATGATATGGCTTATAACTTTAACAGGAAAAAAATTGGGTATGTTTCTGGAAATCATATAATAGATGACGTCTTTAGTCTGTCAAATCCCAAATATAACAATTTCGATTGAAAATGGAGCTTGTCTCAGCCGATTTAACACCGTATACATAGAGTAGTGATAATTTTCCTAGAATTTTTAATTACGAAATACGTCAATTTGCATCAATAAAGAAAAAACATTCAGAATATGGTTTCATTTCATAATAATTGATTTTGTAACCTTGCATCATTTGTGGTAATTTTGAAGAATAATATATTTGAATTAAATACTAATTTTATTTGTTACACGAAGAGAAATAAAAATTAAGTAAGTGCTAGTATTAGTTTCCAAACCTAAGGAATACGAAAACCATGTACGTACTAACATTTTCTATTAAAAACCATGTAAAAACGGTAATAAAACTTTTCCGACATTAACTCGTCTTATTTTTTTAGGAAAAGGGTAAAACGTCCGAGAGCGAAGGGCCTGAAAAGGGGGCCCTACAATGTGGAGAAAAAACCTCGAAAATCCAGGCGGAAGACTCCCTTGAAGACAGCAGTGGAACCAGTACTTCTCGAACAAGCTCTCCAGTGTAAATACTGCCCGGAAACCTACAATAACAACGTGGATTTCGCCTTACATTCGATAACACACAGCGAAGATGACCAATATTCCTGCCACTTATGCAGCTTCACCTTAAAATCAAAGTACAGGTTCGAGAAACACGTGAGAGCTCACGAAGGCACCAACTTGTACAAGTGCGAAATCTGCGACAAACCTTTCAAAATAGGCACTCACGCTTTAGAGCACGTATACTTCCACAACGGAGAAAAACCGTTCCAATGCGAAATCTGCGGCAAACACTTCATGTACTCAAGACTGCTAAGCGCTCATAGACGATTATCCCATTACGAAATACTCACGGGTAAACCCCTGGTAAAATACGACTGCAAGATATGCAAGAAGCACTACGAATCCTACCCGGGCCTCCAAAGGCACATGTACAGCAAGCACAACGAAACGGGAGTGGATAAATCCGTCATGTGCGACGTATGTGGGAAGAAAATCAAGAACAAGGACAAACTCAAGTTCCATCTGAGGATCCACACAGGGGACAAACCGTTCTCCTGTGTAGTTTGCGGTAGGAAGTTCGCGAAAAAGGACCTTTTGCAAGCCCACATGCCCGTGCACACTGGGGAGAAACCGTTCTCGTGTAAAGTTTGCGGGAAGACCTTCGCGCATCGAGCGCCGCTATGGTATCACAGGAAAACGCATACGGGAGAGAGACCCAACGTTTGTCCCATATGCGGCAAGGGCTTTATCTCTAAGCCTGCCATGTACAATCACGTGAAGACTTGCTACAAGGTGTAGGACATCATTAATTTTATGTCAAGTGCCAATAAAATTGTATATCTACTTTCATTTAGTAATATGAATTTTATAGTTTCGTAGATGTACCCGCGTGGATGTAATAGATGTCCTTACAGCTCTTGTCCTGTAATGAAAAAATCCGTTTTTATTTTTCTGTTAAATAAAACCGCTTTTTAGAAGTTTGATTTATTATAAACGATATTATTATAAAGCTTAAGGTTTATTACAGCCATTAATAATACAATATTTATAATTAGAAATTTGTATACCAGAGGTAGATGTGATGGAGATGATTAAGTTCTAATTTCCTATCATTAAATTCATGTTTGACCCCATTATTTTCTTTGCTATCTGTTCGTTATTATCTAAAAAATTCTCAATATAGCCCTCTACCGTAAAAGAAGATCATCAGTAAAACCATCCAAGCCATCAACCAGAATGGTGGCTGAGGACCTTCTAAAACAATGTCCAGTGTATCTTCGATATTCTTCAATCCAAGCTTTGATGCAATCATTTTTGGAATGTTTCCAAAAGTACTAACTTCGACAAGCAGGGAGGTACATTTTCCTTGTAGAATACAAAATAAACCGCCTGTGAGTTGCATTAGGAGAACAAAGTTCAGCATATTTTCGAAAAACACAGTTGATATATGCCACATTTCCTTCTGTTATAACAATTGCTCAGACAATTTTTGTTTTCGTGCCCGTATCTACGCCACTGAAAAAGTGTCGGTTAGACTTATAACTGCGTAGCCCAAAAATGGTTAAAATCGATCAAATCGTTTTCGAACTTTGGCGCTCTCTAGCGGCTAAACGAAGCAATTTTGGAAATAAGTAAATTGGGCTATATCGGGTTATTTTTAACCCAGGAGTATGTGGTCTTCCGTTGTACACGTATTTCCCGGACACCCTGTATAACTATGGGTTGTTTAACAATTTTTGACAGTAACAATGCGAAAGATAACATAAGAAAACCCCATCCATAAAAAGTGACACTTTTTGCCCCAGATATATTTTTTTTCGTGTTATTAAATTAAAGTAGATACAATTTTGGACAATATTCTTGTTGCAAATTCATATTACTACACTCGATGTTTTATCAAACTGGGTTGACGCCTCGTTTGATAACTTCTCTTGTGTTGTAATATGACTCTCTACAAAACTTATATTGTAAATAAGTATTATACACTATTGCTGTAAAAAGAAGGCTAGAAGGGAAATTAGACACCTGAACACTATCAACTTTTTTGTTTATTATCATATAATTTTCACGGATTTTTTTAATATGGACTCTGTAATTGATCTTGTCTACTATCAATATGTAATATCAAACATTTTAATATTAACCTAGTTCGGTAAAATGTCACTTTACCGGTAAAAAGTAGCAATAAATCTTATCAATCCGACATTGTTTCATGTTTAAAATGTATTAAAATTAATTTATTACAATCAGTAATAGCATTTTAAGTATTTATTAATCGAAAAGAATAAAAATTAGTCTTTATTATTGTAAACATTGATTACTACATCCTCGCAGTTTGATATATTCATTTTCGCACAATCGTTCTGAAATATTCACTTATTGTCATTGTTGACACATTCTCACACTCATTTATTGTAAAAATTAAAGGTACAATTTGTACAATTCTTAAACGTAATAGTTTTTCCCTCGTTTTTATCTATTGCTTTTACAGTAACTGAATTTTCTGTATTACTTATTGAGTTAGATTATGTTAGGATTAGAATGAACTTCAGTAGTTTTGTCTTCAAACACTGGAATGGAGTCAAATTCATTGTCACTGCCGCTGTTGGTATGTAAAATCTTATCAGCAAACTCTACTTTGTTAAAGACACCAGAAGACCTAAAATTACATTTTCTGTTAGTCAAATAATACATTAATGTTATCACTAAAACCTCCAGCCCCCATGACGTTTGAGTGCCATAACATCAACTCCAGTATTTGCTAACAAAGTCGCCGACGTCCTTCTAAAAGCACGTCCAGTATAGAATTTTGGATCTTGCAGCTTTAAATATTCGGCAATTTTTTGTGGTATTTGTCCCAATGTATTTATACCCACAAGTTGATTTACACATTTTCCCTGACGAACTGAGTAGAAAAATCGACCAGAGTTAGTCTCCTTAGGTCTTAAGCCTGTATATTTTCGCAAAATCGTCAAAAAAGGAACTTTTTCATTGGCCTTGTCAGCGATTGTGAAAATTCGACTAAATGTGTTTTGGTATCAGGCACTTTAACAATGACAACTGAACCTTCATCCGCAATGTCATCAACTGTCATCTTCATAAGTTTATGACGCCTAAGTGCCCCAGCGACTCTCATTATCATCACTGCTTCATCATAATATAGGTTTCATCGGGGGCTTCCAGCAGGAATTTGTTCATCTCTTCTCTGGTAAATACCTTTGATTTTTTCGCATGATGTCCAATATTTTTCTTCTTTAGAAATGCTACTAACTTCTTAAATTGCGATATATCGACACCATTATTTAAGTTGATTGTACTTTTAAGCATAGAGTATTCTGCCCATAAGCTTCCCGGAGACTTCAATCTTAAATTTCTCTGAACAAAATAAGCCAGCAAAGTTTTTTCAGATATCTCCGCTTTCTTCTCATCAGCCATTTCCTGAAGGATCATATACGTTTTCATACCTCACATTTGATAAATGCGATTGTGCGAAAAACGTTATACACTATACAGTTGTTAAGCAAACAGGGAAGCAGAGAGTATTCGGAACGAGTATTCCGTGTATTGCTCCTGATTTGCTAATCCAAATATTGTACGAATTTCTTTTGGTCGTTGTAATGCATGGACGAAGACGAAAATATTTTCGAAAACTGACTAGACATCAAACCGGCAATATTTCCTCTAATAACAGTAAATTCTCTTGCTATATCAGTCAGTTTTAATGTCACCAATCCTCTTTACGACAAGCCCCAAAAACACCAACAATTAAGCAATAATAGAACTGTAAAAAGAATGTAACTTTCATCAAAAACGATCATCATTAGCTTCCTTCACAAAACTTTGTCTTCTTTGCTCTTCACATTAAGCATTAAAAATGTTTAACAGTTGATATATCTGCTTACGTCAATATTCTTTCGTATGAAAATAGTCCTTCTTAGCATAGAATAATGTGTCCACCATGTAAAAATTTTTCAATGTTCAGAAAGTTCTATTTTATCGTCTTAAAATTGTTGTAATTACAAGTCATAAAAACATACATAACGTTATGAGAAGTATTGATAGTAGATAAAACATTAATTTAGATATGATTTTTTTGCTTTAAATTAGGAAATTTCTACTTCTAATTTATTGTTTTTTCTATGTTACTTCCTTTAGAAATTCCAATAGTAGCCAATATAGAATAGTAGAAGCATTGTAAATGAGAAGAGATAAGGCTTTTTATACCAGATTAGTTTTAAAATAATTCAGAATAGCGATACATACAAAAATGTTCATAGCTTGTATCGTACTATTGAAGAAATTATGAAAAATGAAGAGTAAACATATATGTCTGTGAAAGATTGGGAAATCTCGGAGCTGGAGATACTGGTGACCAAAATAAGGCTATTGAGCCAAATATGCCTTATCGGAATGTTGCTGGTTTCAAAAATACAGGGCGTTCAATGCTAGAATTTTATTTTGAAATATCTCAATAACTAAACCTATCGGAGTATTAAAAAGAAATTGACACAATTATGTTTTTTCACACGACAAATAAGAATTTTTAAATGGCAGAACTTTTTTGCTGTTTAGTGTATCTATCTGTCTATTGAAACAATCGATTCTCCTACCTGTTATATCTGACAAAGTTGCCATAATTTACCGTTCTTAACAACTTTTTCAAGTAACATTTTGCTGTATTTTCTGTAGAAAAGGCACTTTACCTGAAACGATAACAGTTTCCAATCGGTGCACTAAATATTTCAAACAGGATTATTTCGAAAACTGTTACTCCTAACGACTTCAACAAGGTATACCTTTTTCAGATACAACGGAGGAGATCGATTGTTTCTATAGTCAGATGGATACACTAAGCTGCAAAAAAGTTATGCCATTTAAAAGAAATGTGATGTGCCATAAGTGGCGCTCTACGATAAAATTAGTTAAAAATTCTTATTTGCCGTGCCAAAAAATATAATTGTACCAATTTTTTTTTAATACTCCGACAGGTTTCAATGTTATTGAACCTTCAAAATAAAATTCTAGCATTGAACGCCCTGTATTTTTGACTCAATCGACTTTTTTTGGTCACCAGTATCTCCAGCTCCGAGATTTCCCAACTTTTCACAGAAAATATAAAAAATAGTACAATTTTTCACCTCACTAAATTAGGTTGCTCCCAAAAATACGTACTGGACTGCTATAAATTACATCCAATACATTTATATTCCAATAAAATTGGATTTAACTTTGTTGGTATAAATCATTGTTTCAAATACGTTTTCACAAATTTCTAAAAGCTATTACATTTTTATTGAATACTCTGTATATTCATTTGTCATTAGTTTAAAACATGATGTGTGTTGTGCTCTTGGAGTTAAAATAAATTGATATATTGTAAATATGACTGAATTGTACTTATATTTTTTAAATTTAGAAATTTTGTATACTCATCGCTATTTTAGCTGTAAGCATAGAGTGTAATTTATTTCACATTAAGTATATATTTAAAGCAATTTTATTGTATTGTGATTTCTTTTTTTATTGTATTAAATAAGTATTAGCCATTTGCGTCCAATAAATATTTCCCAAGGGCAATATTTAAAAGAACTGTACAAAATATTTTATACTATTTATTTCCAGCCAATTTATTATAACGAAAAGTCTGCTTATGTATAATTTTAATAAAATATACTTGTACAAATGTTTCTATTTACATTTTTATCCGTCAACTGGTCTTGTTCCCTAATATAATCTAAGATCTGAACTAAGGTCGTCCTGCGCCCATCTGCTTACCGGATCAAAAGTATTTTTTTCAAATATGTAAAAAAATACAGGGTGTTCCTAAATAATATGCGAATAAGGGGGTGATTCTACATAGAAAATTAATGATAGCTTGCTTTATAGACTATGGTCCAAAAATGTTCCGTTACAAAAATACGGGGTGTTAATGTTTTAGGAAAATAAAGGAAAATTATTAATATTTTTGAAACCACTTTAGATACTTCCATGAAATTTGAAATTCTATCTTTAACAGTGGCGTGCGCACGTACACTGACTTTAATATTTAAAAAAAATGGTACGCCAATGGTTTTCTCCCAGACAAAAATTATTTTTTAATTCTCTGTTCAATTTGAAAAATAAAAGTCCTCGAGTTTTTGGACTGCAATGCGCCGTTTTTGAGAAAAAAATAAAAACCGTTGGATTGTCCGAGAGAATTCATGTAATTATTAAAGGATACAATTTTGCAATAAATCTAGTTGGCCTGGAATATGTCACTTGCTTTGTGATTTGACATTTCAATCAACTTTTTGTTGTTAAAACCTGTTTGCTGTGAATATCTTTCTACAAACCCGCTAATATTGGTGAACTATTCAAATATGGAAATGCATTACGTGTATGGCCTAGCCGACCGACGGTAATGCAGAGCAAGCTAGACGTATTTATCACGAGAAATATCCCAATCGTGCTCTGCCAGATATTATAGTCGCACTTTTTTTAATAATCTTCGTCTTCTTGAAACTGGTAGTGTCCGAAAAGGTGCATCTGAAGGTAGACCTCGAAATGTAAAAACACCCGAAATTGAGGAGGAGATGTTGCACATTATCGAAGACATCCTGAAACGAGTACGAGGAAGATCGCTAGAAACTTGAATATTTGCCACCAAATTGTTTGGAGAATTTTAGTGGATTTTTTGTTATATCCTTATCACATTTTAAGAGTGCAGGCGTTACTTCCCACAGATTTTCCAAAGCGTGTGGCCGGACAATCCAACTGTTTTTATTTTTCTCTCAAAAACGGCGCATTACAATCCAAAAACTCAAGAGAGCTCTTATTTTTCAAATTGAACGAGGAATTCAAAAATAATTTTTATCTGGGAGAAAACCATTGGCGTACCATTTTTTAAAGTCAGTACTCGTGCGCACGCCACTGTTAAAGATAGAACACTTGATTTTGAGTTGATTGAAACAAACTCAAAATCAAGTATTCTATCACAATTATTGTACCGATTTGCAAGACACCCTGTATATTTCTTGACATATTATCTTTGTTAAAAAAAATACTTTTTATTCGGTAAGCAGGACGATCTTAGTTGAGATCTTGTACTATAAATAAAGCAAATAAGAATATTTGAAAGTACGATAAAGCAGTGCCAAATAAAAATGTGGGTCCCACAACCTATCCTGGCAATTCCCGCAAGGATAACGTAATAATATCATCAAAAAACCTTGGTAAATTTAAAAAACCAGCTGGTATCAATACTGCGTCACATTTTAACATTTCCCTTATTTTTAGGAAAAGAACTAGACGGAAAAAAGATGAAGAAGCAACAAAGAGATCCAGACGCAAGTCCGACAAACCCAAACGGGCAGTTGTGGAACCACTCAAATTAGAAGTGCCTTTACGTTGCCACTACTGCGGCGACGCCTACTACAACAATATCGACTACGCGCTACACTCCAAGGAGCATCACCCCGAGAACAAATACTCGTGTCACCTCTGCGACTACACCAACACCTCCAAGTACCGCACCGAGGCACACGTCAGAGCCCACGAGGGCTCCACCAAGTACCGTTGCGAGATCTGCAACAAGCCCTTCAACATTAGCACCCACGCGAAAGAGCACAAGTACTTCCATACCGGAGAGAAACCCTTCCAGTGTCAGATCTGCGGGAAAAACTTCATGTTCTCGAGGATACTGACCAAACACAGGCGCACCTCCCACTACGAGGTCATGTTCGGCAAACCCCTGGCCAAGTACGACTGTAAGGTGTGCGGGAAGCATTACGAGTCGCTACCCGGCCTCCAGAGGCACATGTACAGCAACCACAACGACACGGGAGAGGACTGGTCCGTCATCTGCGACATTTGTGGGAAGAAGATCGCCACGAAGGAGAAACTGAAGTACCACCTGAGGACTCACACGGGGGACAAGCCGTTTCCTTGTCCTTTGTGTCCGAAGAGGTTTCCCAAAAAGGATCAGCTCAAAGAGCACGAGAGAGTGCACACTGGGGAAAAGCCCTTCATGTGCATGTACTGTGGGAAGAACTTTGGGCATCGGGCACCTTACAGGTACCACATAAAGACCCACACGGGGGAGAGGCCCTACTCGTGTCCCATTTGCGGAAAGGGATTTATTTCTAAGTCTGCCAAGGAGGGTCATGCGAATAGCTGCTTCAAGAAATGATCTGGAGATATATATATGTAAGACTGAAATTGGATATTGGATAGAACGATTGCCAGAAAATTCTGGAGGGAGAGCGCTAATAATAATGCTTAAAGGTTGCATCCATATATTTTCTTTGTAAATTGTGATATTTTTTTATTGTTTGGAACAGCTGCAATATTTTGACAGCCAATTATCGGCGCCACATTCTAAGATATGGTCAGTTATAATATATCTGTATAATATCTTATATTTCACTTCCTTATAACTTAGTTATAATACTTAGGATACGAGATATATAAACATACCAATATCACTCCATGCATAGTGCCCAGTGTCATAGCAGCGAACAAAGTGAATCTTTTCACGTCCGTTGTCAAGAGAACCTGTAAATAATGACGCTATCTAGCATCAGTCATAACCACAAACAAGGGAATAATAGTTCTCTTGTCTGTGGTCATAACCACAAATCAAGAAACGTCAAAGCTATGACCTTTTCTAGTTTTTATTTCGTATGAAGGATGGTTATGCCCTTAATCAACTTGTCGCCTGTGGGCATAATCATCCCTGTATCTCACTTGGTACTTAAGTAACTATTATGTCTATCAACGATACGTATTCTAAGGTGCATCGATAAAGTCTTGCTCTTGTTCTTGAATTCACGTTGGCTCTTTTTCTTTTTGCCTTTTTTAACTAGACTTAAAAATAACATATCATAGTCATAAAAAAAACAAATTGTTTTTATAAAATTATTTTCCATTTCAGTTACGCCTTCTGTCACTTCTTTAGGTTCATGAAACGATAACAACAGGCAACACTGATAAGCGCGCTAATACAATTGAATTCGGATGCCGTTTAAAATATTCGACTGTTTGATTACAATGTCAGATTGTTCTTCTATGGAACAGGTATTAAAGTTACATCCTGTATAACATGTGGTGCTGAAATGTTATTTTTAAAATAAAACTAGCCGTACTGACTAATGTGTATATTTTTAATTATTTTTAAGTATTTTAATGAAAATCAATGTCAGCTATATATTTTTGAAAATATAAAAACTAAACAATCGAAAATGTTTTATTTATACGGCAAAAATCGGCAATGACAAATTTTGATAATTACTTTAATTTTGCACCAGTTAATTAACTTTTCGGTAAGTGGAAGTATTCCCCTCAAATCCCATATTAACATTATTTTTTTTAGGCTGAAACTCGTCAAAAGCCCAAAGAAAATCAAAGAGGAAGACGAAGATTCCGAGCCCGAGTGGATACCCAAAGACGAAAAAATTAAAAGGGAAAGATTGAAGAAAGAGAAGCTGAAAAAACAAAAGGACACCAAGGTGAAAAAGCTGAAATCGAAGAAGCCCAAGGAGCGTAAGCCCAAGGAGAAGAAGATGTCAAAAAACCAGAGCCCGAAACGTCGAAGGACTACCGAAGAACACCCGCCTCCCATGGAACTAGAAGAGCCCATAGAGTGCGAAGTTTGCAGCGAGACTTACAAGAACAACGTGGCTTTCGCCCTACATTCCATAAGTCACAGCGACGATGGGAAGTACCATTGTCACTTATGCACGTATAAGAACGCCTCCAAGTACCACCTGGAGATGCACGTACGCGCTCACGAGGGCGCGACCAAATACAAATGCGAGATCTGCAACAAAGCCTTCACCGTGAGCACTCACGCCATAGAACACAAGTACTTCCACACGGGAGAAAAACCCTTTCAGTGCGAGATCTGCGGTAAACACTTCATGTTCTCCTGGTTCCTAGCGTCGCATCGTAGAACCTCGCACTACGAAATCCTCACCGGCAGTCCCCTGGTAAAATTCGACTGCACCATCTGCAAGAAGCACTATGCTTCCGCGTCTGGTCTGAGGAGACACAACCTAAAGAACCACAACGAGGCGGGAATAGACACTTCCGTGCTGTGCGACATTTGCGGGAAGAGACTATCGAGCAGGGAAAAGCTCAAGTTCCACCACAGAACCCACACGGGGTACAAACCCTACGGTTGTCAGATCTGCCCCAAGAGCTTCTCGAAGAAGGAGCAGCTGATCGAGCACGTCAGGGTGCACACCGGGGAAAAACCGTACGTGTGCAAGTACTGCGGCAAGGCGTTCACGCAGAGGACACCTCTGAGAATCCACGAAAGGACCCACACGGGGGAGAGGCCCAATATATGTCCCATTTGCGGTAAAGGATTCGTCTCGAAGACGGCCGTGGAAAGCCACATCAAGAGTTGTTACAATAACCCCCAGGTGATGATCCAAGGACCCCTTCAGTACCCCTTTTACCCGCCCACTGCCACGCCCATGACGCCGACTGATCAAAGCGAGATAGAACACAAGTTTTCTATCAGTAACGCGTTTATTGAACATAGGCCATGAGTTGATATAGAAAGAAAATGAGTATGTGCGTTGAGTGAGAAATTATAGATAGAGGCGCAACCTTAATGGCGAAATGCATATACGATCTACAAGTTTAACACCCTGTATCTTGAAAACAAAGGCCCTAATAGAAAATATCTATAGAGCAAAATGTTTTTAAAGTCGGACAAGAAATAAAGGCCTTCATGTTTGACGTTCCGTTATGTTACACCGTGTTTTACAGTAGCGTTTTTTTAGACCCGAGATTTGTCCGTCTGTCGAGAACTGTTGTTAACGACAGTCAATTTTGACTGTTCTGTGTGATTCAATGGTTTAACAAGCAAAGAAAACCTCCGTGAACAATAAGTTGTCGATAAATTGATGAATCTTAGAACCAAAGACCTGCTATTACCTAATACTATTTCGGGCCCAAAAGTGTATACGCATTTCACCATAAGGTTGCGCATCTCTCACTCAACGGTATGTGCAATTGTTATATAATACCTTCTTTTTCATACAGTATTTCACAACTTATCCGACAATTGTTGGAGTGGCCATTAATAATGGGCCATAGACCAGGGGCAAAATATGACGATTTACTTTTAAATAAGAAGTCTATTTGCGAAAAAAAATAAAAGTCAAGCACAGAAAACGTAATAAAATTAAAGTTTATAACATATGATTTTATGTTTTATTTCTATGGAAACTGTTCAAAGTTTTCTCCATTCACTTGCAAGCAAGCTTGGGCTCGTCGGCTCGAATTTCTTCGTAGTAGTTCGAATGTTCCTCCCTCTTGCTGTTCAGGAAGACGCAGGTTACTAGCAGTCATATTGATGCACTTACCTCCCGCAAGCGATTTTCTACTTCGGTGTGGTATATCCATAAAAATAAATCTGTAGGATTTAAATCCGGAGATCGCGATGGCCAACTCAACGGATCTCCTGTGTTTGATTCAAAAACTGTGGAGTTACAAACGAGGAGCCGAGTTTTGTCTTGCTTCTCTACATGGTGAACCTTAAATAAGTACAAATATTGTAACCAGCAGTATAGTTCCTTGTCTAGAACACATAATTAATAGTTTTTTTACAAAAAAATCAGAAATAAAAAAGTGAAATATTAAATAAATTTCGTAATGTTTCTGTAGAAAACTTGTTGAGGACCGCTGGCCAGATTGTCACTTTCATACTTTTATGACTCATAGTGCTGCAGACTGAACGTGTGGTTCACAGTGTTGCCAGTGTTACACAAAAATCTTTTCTTCAAGGAAGGTTTAAAACCTTGTCCTCATGGACGCAAAATTTGCGAATATTCGCTCGAATTATTTAATGATGGGAAAAAAGCTCAACTTTTAGCGAATTTCGTCAACTGTAACATTTTATATTATTTTTATTATCAAACTGTCATTGACTGTCACGACAGATTATCGCCCAAGTCAAACTTGCTAACCCCCACATATTGATGAAAATAGCAATAAAATTGTTTTGCGAAATTTGCTAAAAGTTGACACTTTTGACATTTAACTTGTGAAATGTGGATTACTGATTAAATAGTTAATTTTTTAACAAACAGGTAAGCTTGTGTGCACGTTTATGTATAATTTCTGAACATTGGACATGTAATATCACGTAATATCTTCCTAAATACTTTATGGTAGTATTGAACATGCGGAAATTTATTTTTAATCGTTTATAGTAAGGAAAGTTAAGAAGTTAAAATTTATTGCTGCGTTTCATACTACATACCCAATTTTACTGCACTTATGCTTAAAACAAGTATTTTTAAATTAGAATTAACCGTATTACTTTACTATTACTTTAAAGGAAACGTAATATTTATATTAGAGGCGCAACCTTACAACAAATCATATGGTATCATTAGGTTGGTTATGACAGATCTGTGAGCGGTCCTCAAAATGTGGGTTTTAAAAAAAAATATCCGTAAATATTAGAAATTTTTAAGAATGACTTTCACTAGACTGATCTATATGACGAACTACACCAGCAGTTAAAATATTTGTACTTATTGAAGGTTCGCCCTGTATACGCTAAAACAATGTTTATTAATTTGTCTTACTGTACAGGGAGGACAAATTTTGATATTTTTATAGGCTCTCGTTAACTATAGGAGATAGAAAAATATGACAACTCCCCCCCCCCCACTCTCGATCTATTTTTTTAAGAGAAAGTTAGTGGTCAATACCAAAATGACCTATCATCTTTTGTTTTCGAATTATAAATAAAATTTCAAATATTTCACTTTTCGATACATGTTACAGTTAGAAACAAATAATTAATACGTTCTTCAGACACTTTTTTGAGTAGAGTCCAGTGGCATGCCTATTTTTTTTGTAACTTTATTAATTTTTGAGTTATAACCTAAAGTTGTGTTTTTTTTTAATGCAAACCATAGGTGGCCATGAGCCAGTTGAAATTGTTATTTTTTTCTCTTTCCATTAATATACAGGTTGTTAAAAAAAGAGTGTAAAATATTTCAGGAGGTAATAGTATGAACCAAAATAAGCAGAAAAGTCTTAATAAACATGGGTCCGCAAAGTAACGGTTGCGGAGATATGGACCACTATTCGTTTTTCAAACATTTTATTTTATTAGGAACAAACCGACAAAGGAAGCTTTTAACAAACAAAAAACAAAGTTACATAAGATGTTCAAAGTGCCCTCCGTCCATTTCCAAGCAGGCACGACATCTTCGTCTCAACGATATTCGAACTCTTTCGAAAACACTCTCCTTGGTTTGGATTTCTTGACACTTTTGATTAATCTGTAGCTGCAGGCTCTTCCAGGCTATTTACAGGAGTACCATACACTAATGTCTTCAAATATCCCCAAACAAAAAATTCTAGAGGGTTCAGATCAGGCCGGACCTGTTTTATGGCCTCCTAGATCGCCTGGAACTTTGTTTTTTGTTTGTTAAAAGCTTCCTTTGTCGGTTTATTCCTAATAAGATAAAATGTCTGAAAAACGAATAGTGGTCCATATCTCCGCAACCGTTACTTTGAGGACCCATGTTTATTGAGACTTGTCTGCTTATTTTGGTTCATACTATTACCTCCTGAAATATTTTACACTCTTTTTAACACTCTGTATAATATGTAGGGTTGCAAAAAAATAATGCATGCCATTGGACTCTACTTAAAAAAGTATGTCAAGAACATATTAATTATTTTTTCTAACTTTACAAACAACCAAGTTATAGACATGATCGAAAATTGAAAAATTTTAAATTTTGTTACTCGAAAACAAAAGACGATAGGTCATTTTGGTATTGACCTCTTAAAAAAAAGAAATGGAGAGTGGGAGAGGATTATTTTTTTCTATTTTCTATAGTTGCCGAGATAGCCTGTAAAAACATCGAGATTTGCCCACTTTGTACGTATTTTTATTGAAAAAAAAGTAAAATAATGCTTTTAAAAACATCTTAATTCACAGAAACCGTTCTTTAGGCACTCGAATCACGCAGGATAAAGACAAAAGCTGCTCGTATTACTATTTCGGACAGTATGAAATAACAAGTCTGTTTTATTCTTTACAGTTATCATTTTTTTTCTTTTTTCTGTTGAGCCTTTTTTAACAAATCGATTTAAAAGCATATATGGTTAAAAATTGTCGAATACGTTGTGAATCGTCCTGTATATTTTAAAATAACCATAAATTCAACATCTCTCTCACACACATTTTTAAATCATTTGTTTTCTATTAGCGCGATTTGTATTTTTACTAATTTCCGTATTTAAAACTTGCTTGTTATGGTATAGGACATTTATTATGCTCCAAAAAATAGAAGACTTAAATTCCTACAACTTCTAAATTTGTTATCTGCAGGGTGTCCGGAAATGATGAGCACAAAATTCAGGGGATAATTCTAGACCGAAAATAAATGCTACCTTTTTTCATAACATTTTTTCCAAAACTGATTATTAACGCAGTTACAGGGCGTTAAAGTTAAAATTTTATTTTCGATATTTGTAAATAACTTCTTAAGAAATCCAAATATTTACATAAAATTTGTAAATCGGGTGTTTTTGCGGACGAGAAATTCAAATATGTCTAATTTTGACGTCACTAGTAGAGGGCGCCACTTGTGGCACACCATGTTTCTTTTAAATGGCAGAACTTTTTTGCATCTTCATGTATCCATCTGGCTATCGAGACAATCGATTCTCCTACCTGTTTTATTTAAAAAAGGTATACCTTGCTGAAGTCGGTAGGCGTAACTATTTTTGAAATAATGCTATTAGAAATGCTCAGTGCACCGAGTAAAAACTGTTTTGGTTTCAGGTAAAGTGCCTTTTCTGCTGAAAATACAGCAACATGTTACTTGGAAAAGTTGTCAGAATCCTAAATTATGGAGAAGTGCAAAATTTCAAGAAGATCGGCGAGGTTTGTGAAACCATTTTTCAACAAAGCACAAAGATTTTATCAAAGCAAGCCGATTTTTTTAAAATTTTGCACATCTCCATAATTTACCGTTATGAACAACTTTTTCAAGTAACATTTTGCTGTATTTCCAGTAGAAAAGGCACTTTAACTGAAACGATTACAGTTTTCAATCGGTGCACTGAATATTTCAAATAAGATTATTTCGAAAACTGTTACTCCTAACGACTTCAATAAGGTATACCTTTTTCAGGTATCACAGGTAGGAGAATCGATTGTTTCAATAGTCAGATGGATACACTAAGCAGCAAAAAAGTTCTGTCATTTTAAAGAAACATGATGTGCCATAAGTGGCGCCCTCTACTAGTGACGTCAAAATAAGAAACATATTTGAATGTCTCGTCCGCAAAAACCCCCGATTTACAAATTTTATGTAAATATTTGGATTTCTTAAGAAGTTATTTACAAATATCGAAAATAAAATTTTAACTTTAACACCCTGTAACTCCGTTAATAATCAGTTTTGGAAAAAATGTTACAGAAAGAGGTAGCATTTATTTTCGGTCTAGAATTACCACCTGAATTTTTTGCTCATCATTTCCTAACACCCTGTATAACAATTTCCTTATTTTGACAAAAATCGATAAGCAATAATAAATACGTCACTTTTTGTGTGATCAGATTCAAAGTTAATACGGTAACGTATGTGTTTTATTAAAACTAAAACTGTTAAAATCATCTAAACAATATCTGATCGAATCCATACCAAGAGCTTTTTACATGTATTCGGACATTTCATTGACTGGGTGGCCAGTTTTTTTGAACTTAAGGTAAATGTTATTCATTACAATCATAAGGGTTAGGGAGTTATTTGTAAATAATTTATGTTTTTTCCACATCACATAAAAAACAAATAAGTAGTTAAGGCCATTTTTTTAATTTAATTTTTTTTAATTTCTATATTAAAGTCGACTGAACGTTTAGCAAATTATGTAAAAGTAACACTATAAAAAATAAGTTCTCTTGGTAGTGCGAAGATGAAGTTTCTCAAGCAATAAGTAAAATACATAATTTGCTTAAACATATACATCTTTGAAAGGTCGTATTGTAAATATATATTTTCTTAAACTTTTACCATACAATTGTTTTTATTATATATTTTAAGACGACTATATATTGTCAGAAATTATTTTGTTTTGTTGAATCTATTTTTATTGCTAAAAAACTTTTTTAGAACCAGGTAGTTTGTTAGTTTAATAAATTTTACAAATAAGGTGTCATCTTCACGTATGTTAATATTTTTATAAATTGTATTTAAGGATCACGTTTATTTTTGTGGTTTATAGTTATTATTATGCAATAGGTATGTATATTTTATAAGAGTTTTATTGCACCCGCATATATTTCAAAGACTTATTGAAAATTGTTTAAGTCAATAAAAAGTTGTACTTACATTATTTTTCATTTCATCATTTGTGCTATCCCCAGAATTTTATATTGAATAATGTACTCTTATTTATAGGCAATAGTAGCAGTATTTTTTCCTTAATATTCATTATTCGGTGTCAATCACAATATAATAGAGTTTTATTAAACTTACGCCTCATACAAAAATATAGCCATTTTTCAGTTTATGAACCAGCCTCCTAAGCTTATGGAAACTGAAAAATTACCAACCTAGTTTGAAATTTTCTGTGTAGAAGTGTAGATACTATACTGTGAAAAAAAAATGGAATAACAACATTTTTATTGTACTGTTTTATTATATTTATTTCATTTATCAACACTGTGAAAACAATGTCCAATTATATTTAGGTATATTAATACCAATCTACGTCTATGATATAGATACAATGTACAATGTTTATGATATTGATATTATTTCGAACATATTTCTAGAATTCAAACCATTTAAGCTACGCTAATGGTTAATCTAATAGTTTGTATTGTATTGTATCGAACGCACCCTTGAGTTGGGTGCAAGCAGGTATAAATTAGAGGTAAGGTAATAAACCTCCCCCTTTCTCTGTATACGGATATACTTTTATTGCATAGGACAGTAAATTTAAACATTAAAAAAGGTTTAAAATAATTCATATCCGAGCTAATTGAATTTTAATATATGTAAAAACTAATTTTCGTATAAATGGTTTGCCCTCGATGAATACGCCTATTTTGTATAGTCACCTTGGCGAGCGTCTTAGTTCAGTGGGTTGCGCACGCCCGACCCGAAGCGCTTGTGCAAATGTGAATGTGAATGACGCGTTCCAAGATGGCGATACACAGGGTGTTGTGTTGTTTGTGTTAGTGAAGAAGGAAATTACATATTTGTGAAACCAGGAAAATCTTTCGTACCGTTATCTAAACGTGGGGACGAAACCAGGGAGGTGCAGTTTTCTGGATCCGGCAGATGGAAGAGAAAGAGTGAGTAGTGTACCTGAAATAGTTGCAATTTGTTTAAAATTACCGAACCTGTTGTTGACGATAATGCAGATGCCGAATCCATGTGCTCTGAGCACATGCGCAATGCGTTCGATTTATAAGAAAAATTACGAATTTCATGGTAAATAGTAAATATCCTAACGCACCCGTAATTTTTTGATAATTTCTCCAAATAATGACCCATATTTAGTCACTATTATGAAATATGTCACAGAGAGAAAGCAGATGTTTACTTTTCACTGCTTACTGGAAAAGATTAAAGAGAAATCTTTGCCTCGGTAATAGGTCATTTCTTTATTAAGCGTATCTTACACAAAAATATGAAAAATTATGCCTACATTTCATTTTAAAAATTGCTGTATTCATTATGAAACACTAATTATATAACAAATAGGTACAAATACATTCAAACTTTTTGTCTTTATTTAGGTTACATTGTATGTAAACAAATAGTTTTGCATATATTATACCTGTCACATTTGGAAAAGTCGATTGTTTCAATCAAACGTTGCTTTTTATATTTACTTAGTTCAGTTGAATATCACATTCAACGTTTATTGCATATGAAAAATATTGAAAACAATATTACACTTACACATAAATCTAAATACAATAGGTAACCTGGCAAACAGTTAATTAGTAAGTACTTCTATAGAACTTGTGGCAATTGATTGAGCTATTATGGTTAATACATAATACTATTTATCCTTTACAGAATATAGAAAGTTCAATAATACCTTTATATTTAGCTATTGCTTAGCTACCTACTTGCAGGGCATTTTATTATGCCATGTCATATCAAACATCCTGTACATTTTAATTTATTTAAAATATATAGATCCTTATAAGTAAACTAAAGTTAATGCTTTTGAGTATAATAAAAACAAATATTAACCTATAATAATTTCATTTGACAGATAAATAGGTACAGATAAATTTATGTAGATAAAAATTAATAAGTTTTATTTTTGTATTGATAAATGCTATATAGGTATTTTTAGAACAATTTCTCGTGATTCAACGAAAAACAAAAAGTAATTTTAATTGTCGTGATCGGTCGAGTAATCGTGTGGAATGTTTCTTGCTCAAAACATTTTCCTAATTACAAACTTTGACCGGAGACTAGGAAATCAATAAAAGCGTATTTTAAGGTCCACAAGGTTGTCAACTTTATTTGAATCAGAGCCACAGCGAAATAACGAAATGCATATTTCTCAGGAATGTTATTTTATAGCTTGTTTTTGACTGGGCTAAGTATTGCAGCATTTTCGCTAAAACGCGACTACGTTTTTCAAAATTTATTAGAATATTTCGAAATGTATTTGTAAAAATTATTTCATGGGCAAAGATATTCTGCTAATCCACAAAAAAAAAACAATATGTAACAAAAATTATCTACTTGGGAGAAACAATACAGTAAACAACATAAATCAGAAACGCATTCCAAGAAATATATCACATTTTTTACTATTCCTCTTATTGTACCGCCTTTATCTCGAGCCATATTATTTGCAGATTCCCCATGGACTATTTTACCCCAATAGTAACAATAAACGAGACTCCACCCGAGCCTTCTTCGCCTAAATCTCCGAAAATAAAAAAAATCAAAATCAAGATCGAAGGCAACGAAGAAGGCGAAATTTCTGCAGAAATAGTGAAACAGAAGAAGAGGGGAAGGCCTAAAAAAAATCCGGAGGATAACACCAACAAAGAGACCAAAACAACAAACAAAGAGACCAAAACAACAAACAAGGAGACCAAAACAACAAACAAAGAGAAAAAAAAAGTGAAGGTAGACGAAGACGACGACAAAGACCCCACTTGGTGTGAAGTTGTAAAAAAGAAAAAGAAACCGAAGAAAACTAAAGAACCCAAAACACCTAGGAAGAGCAAGAAAAAACCAGCCGTGACCGAAGAGGAGGTGGTGGTAAAAACGGAACCAATCGATGTGGACGATCCCGCTGCAGGCGTAGAAATAAAAAAGGAGATCAAGGAAGAACCCCTAGACGGGGAAGCAGTGCCGACTGTACCACTGTCCGTAGAAGACATCAAAGCTATATTACCACAAATTGAAGACAAGCGAACCTTCCAGTGTCCGCTATGCAGTAAAGAAAAAGACGACAAAACCGAAAGAACACCCAAAGAACTAAAACAACACTACAAAGAGCAACACCCTGGCAAGAGACTCCGACAATCCCGATTCTCCCTGGAAGTTCACCCGTGCGACGTCTGCGGCAAAGAATTCAAGACGGGCACAGCCGTAAAAGAACACCTAGAAACACACAATAACTACTTCTACTGCGAAGTATGCAACTCCTCCCACAAGAAAATCCTCGACCACATCATACACTTACGCGTACACTCTCAACAAGGCGTTTTCCAGTGCCTCATGTGCGACCTCAACACACCCGATATAAACAAGATAACGGACCACGTGAACAACCACGAGGACCTGCTCAAGTACTGGTGCCAGGCTTGCAAGAAGGGCTTCCAGATCCTTCCATGGTTCCAGGAGCACGACAACTACCACACAGGCCTAAAACCGTTTGACTGCGAGTTCTGCGGCAAGTGTTTCCTCTATTCACGTTACCTCCATGCGCACAAGGTCAACATGCACAAGGAGGACATGAACTGCCCCAGCCTGCACGAGTGTGTCATCTGCAACAAGCAGTACCAGCACAAAAACAGCCTGAAACTGCACATGAACTCGCACACGGGCAACTTCTCCATCTGCGACATCTGTGGAAAGATGCTCTCTAGCAAGGAGAAGCTCAAGTTCCACATACGGACGCATACGGGGTACAAACCCTACAGCTGCACCTACTGTGAGAAGTCCTTCACGAAGAAACCCATCTTGGTGGAACACGTCAGGATCCACACCGGGGAGAGACCGTACATTTGCGACTACTGCACGAAAGCGTTCTCACAGCGATCCAGCCTGGTGATCCACATGCGGGGCCATACGGGGGAGAGGCCGTACGTGTGTCAGTTCTGTACGAAGGGGTTCGTGGCCAAGGCCATGCTCAACATCCACCTCAAGTCTTGCAAGGGGCTGGTGGTGGTGCCGAGTGGCTTTTAGGCGTTGACTTTGTTGTTGAGTGTTAGTCATGATGTACGTAACTGTGTATTTAATGTACTTTTTTAAATATGTGGGGAGCTTAGGTCAAAATGGCGTCGAAACAGGTAAGGAAAGAGTGAACGTTAGTTTTTAATACGGGATGTTGAAAAATGTAGTTGCCAGGGGTCCCGGTATGGGGCCTTGTGGTATACCTAAAGCTGAACAAGTATAATTCGAGATACGCAAGTTTAGTTTTTTTTTCCAATTTTTACATTTGAATTGAATATTTCCTTTGATATTTTTTGGTTTGTCTTGATTTTTAAGTTATTTTAAAAAAGCATTAAGCTTTAGATATATGTAAAAGAAAATATGAATGTAATTAGAATAAATCAAAAAAGAAAGTAGTATAGAAATTAAGGAATCAAAAATATTTTATATCGTGAATAAAATTACAAATTTGGAACATTATTATGTGCAATTTTATTTTTTAGCTTTTCAAACAAGTAATTTTTATTATATCTGAAGAATTCATAATTGTCATCTTTATACGATTTAAATGGCAAACTTCCACTAATTTATTAACAATATGGTTTCTTTTCATTCCTATATATCATTTATAAAAAAAAATAAGTTAAAAAATAGTTTTACATTTTCCAATTTGTGGCTCAATCAATTGACCAAAAAATTGGCAAAGATGTGATGCTGGTAATGTAACAAATAAATTTTGGCAAGAAGTTTAATACAATAGAACTAGCTCTAATTTATTGGCCAGTTTTGGTGGTTTTTAACTACATTTTATAATTTCGACATTTGTTTTTATTTTAAACTGATTATAATTCAAAAAATCTCCAGATATGACAAATAAGTTGACCAAATTATTGCAACGTCTAAAATTATAAGAAATTATGAAAATTTCTTGGTCAATTTATTGGGAGAAGCAGGAAATGTAAAACAGGTTTAAATATTTTAATTTTCCTTCGACATTCACATTAAATGTCATTTTGTCACATTGTCGCAGTTGAAGAATGAGGGTACCATTTAGCTATAAAATTTGGTAAGAATTTATGTAAGTAGGTATTATTTTATCGATCACTACAATTCCATGTTATATCTAAAAGCTATTTTGACTAGGTTTGTACATAGACACATCAGTTTGTAGCGAGATGTATTTCTAGTAGTTTAATGATATGCGTTGCTATTTCTGCGAATTGTTAATATTCACTTGGAACGATATTCTTGAATATAACTTTATAAAAATTAAAAGTTTCATGATTAATACCTTGCCACATAATACGGATTTAGTTTAGTTTTTATTATTTATTAATATTTTATGTAGTTAATTTATACTTTCTTTATTTGGTTAATAATAACTATAAGAATAAAAAATTATATGATAGGTGTTTCAAATTATTTTTGACCATTATCCGAATTGAGATGCTCCATAACGTCGTTTATTGGTTTCTTTCAGGTATTCAGACAAAAAATATTGGTAATGTCTTACGATACGAACAAAATATTACGTATCGTTTACATTTACCGAGTGTTTCCAATATGCTCGTTAAACAATTTTGTACTTGTTCCCAACATTAAAATAAAAAAAGTTCATATGAAATAGGCTTTATACAAGGTGTTGATGTTTGTGGAAAAGTTAACATTTTTCAGAAAAATTATAATTTAGAAATTGATATTTTTGACAAATTAGTATCGTTTCGGATTAAAACTTCACTCTGAGCTGATTGTTTCTAATCTTTTACGGAATTCTAATTCGCGAATGCGATTTATCCAGTTGCATCTCAACTTTGCAGTGTGAGCACTTGAAATTGTATGAATGAAAAATAAGTGATTTTAGAACTAAAATATTTTTAAACGATGATTAATATGGTACAGAAAAGGTACTCTTGCTGCATTATGCTCAAAAGAAAATGTAATCTTTAACACATCAAAGTTCTTAAGCAAGTAATAAAAAATAAACAGATTAATGCTATAAAATTAATTTTTTATTAGATTGCTTCGATATGTTGTTACATTATGCTAGAATAATGCGAAAAATTCCAACTTAATATAGTTAGTATACCTCATTGTACCTGATTAATCGTTTTATTTTAATATTATTTTGGTTTTTAAAATTAACCAAATTTTAATTTTGTTTTCAAAAGAATTACATACATCCGTCAATTGCCATAAAAATTGTTCTGCTTGTTGCCCACAAAATGTATTTGGATAAATCGAATTATCACCCTAGAATTGTGTAGAACATTCATCAGGTCAAAATAAGAGATTCAAGTGAATAATAATAATTCAGATACTAATTAACTGGATGTATTTAGTATTTATGTAGGTATGAATTTCTAAATAGCAATTAAGAACATGTTAACTTTCCGTGAACCTAATCACATTGTATATTGAACAAAGCATTTTCTAATCCATATTTCTTATTTTTAATTTTGGGAACACAAACAAAACATTTCTACATGCAAAATTTGATCTTTTTTTTTCGAGAAATTGTATTCAAGTCGCCTTGTTTTGTTGGTTGCCTACTATAACCAATCGTAATTACAAAGTGTAGCGTTGAAAATATGTAACATATATTTCCTGGAATATTGTGTTACGATATATATAACACAACATAAAATTTAAATATTTTATTCACATTTATAACTAAATAGTAAGGAAAACAAACATAATTATCTGTCGTTTCATTATTTTCATTGAGTATTTTGACAGCTGACATGACAGTGAATATTGTACAGTCCACTCGTTAGTTGGTGTATGTAAAAGAAATATATTTATATTTTAGTTCCTAATTTTTTAAATAAACGTTTATTTAAGCATTGTACATGTTTCATTGTCCTAAACCAGAAGATAATTATGTACACTTTATATTTATTTATATTATTCTATTTCTATTAAACTCATCCGAACGTGTTATATGAATGTAAAAAATGAACTCATATTTTAAATAAATTATTTTTCTGTAACGTACGTTACCATCCGTATACTTTGTATTATTACTCGATTTACCTTCAATTTCCCACATTACCTCCACCCAAACTATGTCATATCCCTATATTAATACAGTGTAATTTTAGGATGACCGAAAACATGCCATATGTAAAACATGAGGTAGCGGAAGAAGAAATCGTAATAACTTTTGTTGACGAAGACGACTCCGAGAGCTACATAGACTTTAGCGAGTACCAACAACTCACGCTAGACAACAAAAACATTCTCATAGAAGCCAACCCTAACATCATGCTAGAACCCGTCGAACAGCCGACCGTGATCGCCAAGACGGTCAGATCTAGAAGGGAAGATATCGAGAAAAGCGTGGAAGCCATCTTAGTTAAAGAGAGAGTCAAAGCCGCCAGAAGACGAAGCGCAGCCCGCGGGCAACCCAAATCTGAGGCAGAGGTAGCTTTGTGCCCTGTCTGTGGAAAATTAGTCCGCTTGCGGTACATCTCGAAACACATGGCATGCCACGGAAGCCACAAGTGCGAGATATGCTCCACCTTGTTCAAATCCGCAGAGGAGCTCGACAAGCACAGGGAGGTCCACCTCGACAACGACTACCCCTGCGAGCACTGCGAGCTGAGCTTCAAAACGGCCATGGACTACTCCATCCACAGCTACCAACACGTTAACACCTACCAGTGTCCTATCTGCAAGTTCCACACCAAATCCAAGAGTTCCATCTGCGGTCACATCAAAAGGCACGAGGGCCAGTACAACTACCACTGCACGATCTGCGGGAAGGGCTTCATAGGCAGAGCCCTGCTCGCCACGCATGAGGAGATACACCTGGACATAAAGCAGTACATGTGCGATCTATGCGGGAAGAAGTTCTCCGTCAGGAGGTACCTGGACGTGCACCGACAACTCAACCACAAGAAGGAACTGTACGGCATCGACGAATTGTTCCGGTGCGAGATATGCGGAAGGGAGTTCACCTTCGAGAAGAGCTTGAGAAGGCACCAGAGCGTCATCCACCAGATCGGGGAGGACCGTACGGTACAGTGCAAGGTGTGCAACAAGATCATTGCTAACAATTACAACCTGAAAATGCACATGAGGATCCACACGGGTGAGAAGAATTATTGCTGCGATAAGTGCGGGAAGGCGTTTTCAGCGTACAAGTACTGGAAGAAGCACAAGTTGACGCACGAGAGGAAGAAATCGTCGCAAGTCGAAATGGATTCCATTGAGATTGAGATGGAGGAAATCAAGATTGAGTCGCCGGATGAGTTCTTTGAATTGTTGGAATAATTCGATTAGTTTTTTGTTTGTAAATTTTTTTTTCAACGTTGGTTTTAATTAATTCGGTTTTTGAAACCAGGTATTACATAGCATTGAAATAAATAATTAAGTACATGAGACAAGTTTTCATTAAATAAATTGCAATAAGCGTTTTTTTTCTATGTTTATACAGGGTGTTTCAATTTATGTGGTGTATAAGTAAAAAAGAGCAAAAACAGACTTCACATGTTTCTCGCTAAAGAAACCTCTTGAGCATGTTACGATATTTTTTTGGACTGCACAAAACTTAACACCCATATTATTTTTTAAATGTGATTTCTAGTCCTACATAGAGAATATTTGTGGCAAAAAAACTTCGTTTGAAGTTTGTGATACATAGAATGTGTGTCGAAAAATGGCCTTCTGGATCTAACTCTGCTCGTTTAAGAAACAAAATCTGCTGTTTCAAATTCGTAAAATCAAGTAAGCCTTAGAAATTTAGAAAAATCTTAATTTCTTCACTAGTAAAGTACCTTTTTTCTAAGAGGTTCCCTCTGTATGGATACGGCAGAATGTTATTAAGAAGAGCTGTTGAAAATGAAATGTTGCATGTGTATGTATAATTTTAATGTCCTTTAAAATGTCTAAAATCAAGCAAATATGTCAAAGTAGCTCTAGGACATTGAAATTTTGCAGAAACAGTTTAATTCTCTTTTAATATTTTGCCAAATTTTATAGAGAAAAGGCATTTTATCAGCGAAAAAATATAAAAAATTCTGAATTTCCTATGCTTACTTGATTTTTGAGAAATTATATCAGTCTCTTCCACAAATAAGCAGAGCTAAATCTCAGTAGGCTATATTTTAACAATAACTTTTTTTTGCCTTTTTACAAGTTATTTCAGTATCGGAGGACATCTTGTATATTTGTAACATATTATTTTTCGTATTCTAGTAATAGACGCAGAAATAAATTTCGTAAACACTTATAGTAAATATATGTGAAACCCTTTTTGAGGTCCCAGGATTGGGAACCCCTTATTTAATCTTTTGTTGTACAAATTCCTTTCTATAACAATGGGAGTTTTTATTCAAATATGATTTCAAAGAAAAACATGGGATGCCCCATAAAATTCCTTTTATGCCCATAATTTGGAAAAATATAAAAAATAAAGTAATACAAATATTTTATAAAGCAAGGGGAACTATTACGTTTTTAAATTTGCACACGAAATTATCCATACAGATTGTAATATGGGGCTATTTTCAAGAATGAAGAATTACGTTACAAAATTTCAAAAGAAGAAACAGCTACAATTTTTCAAATATTGGCATTAAAAAAAACTATAGTTGATTGACAATTTGCAACCATCTCCATATGATTCATGCGCCTATGAATTGAAACACTCTGTATTCAATACAAAATCATTTGACCCAAAAGAACTGTTTTATTGCAATTTGTATGAAACTGCAATTCTATACATGTAATATTTTTCCAAAATTTTTCAGAGCGAAACATTTTAAAGCCAATATGTAAATACGATAGACCCAATGTGTAAATATCATCCAGTCCTTCCTCTACATGTTACAACTTCCCAATTTTGAAAAGATTTTCATCTACCAACACAGTAAATAAATTCAAACTTGATTTCTCGTATTTTCATTCGCTTAACATTTATTATTTTCCAAATAAATGTATATTCAGTGATATCTGATAGTTAGGTATCGCATAAAATTTTCTGTAGTTACCTCTAAAAATTAATTAAAGATTTTGTACATATTGTAAGTAGGGATTTCTTTAGAAGAAGGGTTATATTTTTTTATTCTAAAACTGATTTCAATCAAAGTAAGTTCTGAACTTTACCTGTTGTCATTTGTTTTATGATTTGTAAACGTGATTAGTAAACGAGCCAGCCGATTGGCTGAGTGTTAAGGGCTGAGGTGGCTTACATCTAATCACGATTATGAAAATGTGTTCATCTATTTTTAGTTTCATTGTATCCATTTCGTAGGCAATCTATTTAATTGAAATATAATTTATAATTAGAGGTTATTTACCAATTATTTTAGTTATTTGTGAAAAATAATTTAAATAAATAATATTACAAATTAAATTATTTTACCATTAAATGTACAAGTAGAAAATTTTTTGCTTAGAAATATTCTCGAGGATAAAATTCATGCAGGAAGGTAAGTAGATGTTAATTTCAATTTTATTTTTCAAAAAAAATGAATTGACTCTGTATTGAGTATGATTTAACAAAATTAGTAAATTATTACGTTATACCTACTTATATTATATATTTTTTTAGTGACATAAGAGCAGATAGTTTAGAGATATGAAATTTTTATACTACCCAATTATTTGTTGTATTATTACCAACAAAACATTTTTTTTTTTTTTGTGATTTTATAAAATGTGTTTTTATTCTTTTTCGTATATTTTTCATATATTTCTACAGTATGTTTGCTAATATTTAGGTCAAACGAAGGTGTATTACATTTTTATAAAAAAAAATTGTACGAATACACAGTTCATAAAAAATAATGTTTTATTTTTTTAGGCACGAAGAAAAGCCTCTAATTTCGAACATGGAATTAAGAAATCCAAAAAAAGACCAAAAACCCAAAGCAAAAAGCACGAAAAGGTACATCCCGAAACTAAAACCGAATCAACGAGCCCGAAGTTGGATGTGTAAAATCTGCTTTGAAGAGTTCGACTCGCGAAAAGACCTTTTCAACCACAGGAAGTCCATCCACGAGGACACCGATGACATCGTCGCTAGAGAAGAAGCCCAGAAATTCATATACGACGAAGTACACGATTTCTACACTTGCGAAAACTGCTCCGCAGAATTCCAAACGAAAGAAGAAGTTGAGAAGCATTACGAGACGCACGAAGAAAAATATCAGTGTCAGGTTTGTACCAAGACTATATCAGGAGCTTTGAACTTCTCCTCGCACATGCAACAACACAGAGAAGACAAACACTTCCCCTGTCCTCTCTGCAACCACATAACCAGTAGGAAATCGGCTATGTTGATCCATATAGTGCGATTACATTTTAGAAAGTACGACTTCCAGTGCCGATCCTGCGGCAAGTGCTTCAACGATGCTTCTACGTTCAAAGAACACGAAAACATCCACCTGGGCTTGAAACCTTTCATCTGCATCGTTTGCAACAAGGAGTTTGTTTATTCCCGATACCTAATCGCCCATCAAGTACGCAACCACACGGTACGCGTCCTAGACAAAGACTCCAAGACCCAGTGCCACATGTGCTCGAAGATCTTCGCTCGAAACGAAACCTTAGTCAAGCACATGCTCAATAAACACTTGAAGTACCACGAGGGCCCCGCGGAGAAGAAACACTTGTGTGACGTGTGCGGCCAGGGCTTTTCCAGGACCGACAAACTGAAAATCCACTACAGGAAGCACACGGGGGAGAAACCTTTCTCGTGCGTTTACTGCAGCAAGAGCTTTATAAAGAAAGACTACTTGATAATGCACGAGAGAATCCACAACGGAGAGAAACCTTACGTTTGCGAAGTATGCGGTAAAAGTTTCAATCAAGGTGCTCCTCTCAGAATCCACATGCGTAGCCATACAGGGGAGAGACCGTATATTTGTCCCCACTGTAGCACAGGGTGTGTCTCAAAGGGGGCGCTGAATGCGCATATTAAAAGTTGCTTGAACTCGTTTTAATTTCTTTTAATAATCATTAATTTAATGAAAGGTTCCTATAGCGTTGGGGCAGTTAAATATCTGGATCACATAGATATTGCGTATTTAGTGTCTTGCTTATGGTTTAAATCGGTATAAAATAATATTCATAATTAACGTAGAAATTCTCAGCCGAAGCTAACAAAAAGAGTTAGATACAAAAACCAATTGGTACCTCACTAATAAACGTCTTGACAGTTGCAAGATAAAAAACTGTTATTTAGGTAAAGCTATTACTTTAAGCAGGGATTATTAGATTGCGGCTTTCAATTATGCAAGGTGTTTCGATTTGTAGATGTACAAAACGTTAATGTATTAATTAAAACACAAATGAAGCTCAAATAAATTTGTTTTTTTACTCATATCAAGTTGCATGATTGGAAATTATAATCTCAAATTTGCTAATCCTTAGCCTGCCATTTCTTAGAAAATTATTATATCGGTAATTTTAATTTTTTCAAATTAACATTATTTTAAACCTCTTAGATTACTCTTTTTTTAATTATTAAAGATTAGTTTTGCGAGAAGCTTAAACTTTTTTCTACATTAATTCAGAAAAATATACGAGGCACTACATTTTTAAATCTTATATACAAAGGACCCCGCACATTTTATACGGAAAACGGTCCTCCGGTGAAATTTGCTGAAAATTTGGGAAATTGTTCGTTTTGTACCCCTGAACAAAAGTCTCGATGGGGTCGAAGCTCGAAATGCCCATCTTTAGGCTCTACGGCTATTTTTAGTGGCCAAAAATGGCAAAAACGGCCACTAGCCAGTATATTTTATAATACGTCTGAGGGGTGTAAAATGACATACTATTATATTTCAGGAAAAAAAATCATTTTTTTAACATTCTTGTTTAAAACAATGTTAGCAAGCAAGATTTGCAATTTTGTAGAAAATATAGCACGTTCTTAAAATCCTTTTATTAAAAAAAAAATTGAGCTTCACTTGTTTTTTACTTATTACGTTAATATCTGTACACCTATAATTATTCTTGACATATATAGATAGCGGACCTCTAAATTAAGAATTTTAACTTATTTTGTATGTTTGTTTATTATACTATGTAATTTTTGAATCATTAATATAGTTTTAAAAATTTACAGCATATGAAAGAAAATAGAGTAAAGGTGGAATTTATTGTAGTTATCGTTTTTATAATTTTTTTAATCTTAACTAATGGCAAACATTTTAATATTGTTAAGCATATGGCAATAAACAATAATGTGAATTAGGTGAATCACTAGCGATAAGAATGTTTAGTCTAGTTTGAGATTATTGAAATACATATTTTTCAGTATCGTTCTGTTTTATTTAGAAATAAATAATCCAAATTTCAGATGACGAAGAAAAGATGTACAAGTTTATTTCAATAAAAACAACTTACATGCGTTTTGCTTTTATAATAATAATATCTCTTCCCCTCATTTTAAACACGAGGATTAGCTTAGAAGTCGAAGACTTGTATGGGAGTGAGGGCGGCATATTATTAAGCAGACCGCAATTGCGCCCAGGAACGACTTACTTTGGTAGACCCTAACCCATACAGTGCAGGAATGAGGGAAACCTGGAAAACCTCATTAATTAGGGGGGTAGTCAAATGTCGACCGGTATCAATCTCTCACATTGACCCAAGGTAACATTCTTCCACCCTACCATACCCGCAGAGAGGGTGCTAATCCTCTCCACGAATATAGCTGATATATGGTCTACCGGTTGCCGGGGCTCAAACTCACACCGATTCAAGTACTACCGCCTTAAACCAGCGCGACCACTGACCATTCCAACTTTCGAACCGACCGACCTTTGCTAGACTTAATTGCATTGTTTCTCTATTGTACTCATCGATAAATATTTTAATTTGTAAGTATGTAGGTACCGTTCTTGTACATTTACTAATACCCTTCTTTTTTAGGTTCTTTCCGGCCCTAGAAGTGGAACTAAGCGTTGGAGACAGCTGCTGTGACTTAGTGAACCTGTACAAGAAAGACAAAAAGAAATCTCCGGACAAATCCCTGCCCTTCAAAAAGAAAATCAAAGTCGAGGTGGACGATGAAGAGTACACCCCTCCGGGATACAAAAAGAAGAAGAGAGTAAAGAAAATAAAACCCGTGGAAAAGATAAGGAAGCAGGAGCATAAGATTTGGACCTGCAGGAGGTGTTTAGTAGAATTCGAAACTAGACGCGATCTCACCGAACACACCAAGTTGTACCACGTAGAGGAACCCAAGGATCAGCATACTTTTAAGTACGACGAGGAACAGGACCAGTACACCTGTAACACTTGTTCAGCAGAATACCAAACGAAGGAGGAAGTAGAAGAACATATATCCAAGATACACGAAGAATTTTACACTTGCGAAGTATGCAAACATACGTCCAAGAAGGCGTACAGTTTTGCAGTACACATGAAAGCCCACAGCACCGATGATACTTACACTTGCCCGCTCTGCAGTTACAACACCCCTAGAAGAACGTGCTTACAGACGCACATCAACCGAGTCCATTACCACAAGTTCTACTACACTTGCGCTACGTGCGGAAAAGGTTTCAACGATTCCGTCATCTTCAAAGAGCACAATAACGAGCATCTGGGAATAAAACCGTTCGTTTGTGTGGTATGCAACAAGGAATTCGTCTACTCGAGATACATGTTGATCCACCAAACGCGGTACCACACTGTCCACATAGAAGGGACCCTCCACAAGACCCAGTGCAGCATCTGCTTGAAAGTCTTCAGCAAGGTCGCCACCTTGCTCAAGCACATCACCACTAAGCACAGCAACACGGGCGATGACAAGCCTGAAAAGCGCCATCTGTGTGATATGTGTGGTAAGGGGTTCGGTACGTCGGACAAGCTGAAGATACACTACCGTATTCACACGGGGGACAAGCCCTTTGGCTGCCGGTACTGTGATAAGAGGTTCACCAAGAAGGACTACTTGGTGATGCATGAGAGGGTGCATACCGGCGAAAAACCCTACCCCTGTGAGTATTGCGGCAAGTGCTTTAACCAGGCAGCTTCGTTGAGGATTCACGTTCGAGGACATACGGGTGAGAGACCCTACGTCTGCCAGTTTTGTAACGGAGGGTACATTTCCCGGGGATCTCTCAACTTGCATATGAAAATATGCAATGGTGTCGCCACCTAACGGTAATTCACAGCATAAAATAAAAAACGCATTGTGGTCTATCAGTATCATTGTTCATCCTCATTACAACGTCACTAAAACCAATTTTATGTTCATTTTTCACTAAAAGAAAAAAAAAACAGGATTATTCATTATATTTAGGACACAGCAAAGCCTTTATCATCCTTATTATTAGATATACAAAATATATTGTCTGAAGCTATTTATTTGTGGCATAATTTTCGTTTTATTGGGTTTTTGACATAGTTCTCAAAAAATAAAGATTAATTAAATAAGCCCTTGTGCCAAACGGATCAGTCAAGGATTATTTTTGAAACTAAGTTTGCCTAACCAGAAAATCTCGCACTGAAAAAAGCAGATAAGTAAACAAATGCATTTTAAAAGTTATTATATTGTTTGCAAAAAATTTAAATAGTAAAAGTGGATAAACAAAACATTAATAATTTTATTTTTGATATTACATTTATTTTGTTCTACGTGTTTTATTTTTGGAGATTTCTGTATCTACCTAAAAAAACATAAATTTTATATTTTATAGTGAGAACTACGACATTCTTAATGGAACACCCTGTATATTATTGAATTTTTTAATTATTATTTTTTTTTTTTCTAATTTAAGAAATATGACAATGATATTCCTATCTTTTACCGTTTTTGAGTTACAAAAATAATTACAATTATTAAAGTAGTCTATGAAAATGACAAGTATTCTGTTATTATATGACATTTATTTAATAAAATCATTGTCGGCTAAATCGCAGCAACTAAGAAGTATCGCCAAGATCGTTGGACAAAAAAAAAGCTATCGCAGTGTCAATGTCAAATTCTGACATTCCCGACCCTGACATCTGTAATTCCAAATAGTAACACTGAAGCCGCTACACTACAATAGATTACAGAATTCTATATTGAAATTCAGCTGATTTGACAGACGAGTATTTCAAAGGCGATGCGATTTAGCAGACAATAATTAAATCAATTGAATTTTTTGTTTTTCTTAATAATTCATTAATATTTCAATGTCAATAACTCGAAAACCATTAAAAATAGGAATGTCATATGTCAAATTTTTGAAATAAGAAAAAAAGAGAATTAATTCAACAATACACAGGGCATTCTATTAATAAATATATAATAATAATAATAATAATAATTTATTTGCTCTAGAACATACAGGTATAACAATTAAGGAAGATACATTGCTTCTTGTACCCCTCAATTTCTGCACGCCACTGTGCTTTCCTTAACTTATTAAAGGGATTCAGTTGCAGCCCTATAACGTTTATTTTAATCTTTATTTTGTATCTCTAATAATAACAATAACAAAGGGTAGCTTAAATATAACAAATAACCTTATATATTTTTCTTTAAAACATTACGTATTCAGGATAGAACAAATGTATCAATTAATGTTTTCCCATCCAATATGTGATTTTTTTTAACTGCATGTTTCACTAAAATCCAAAACTGCCGATGAGGTACCTGATATTGATACGCTACGATTGTAAGATCCTGAATGTAACACAGGAATAATAATTATCAACATCCGTAGTTAGTTATATAGAAATAACAAGAAATAGATTTTTTTGTGTATATCTGTTAGTTATATACACAAAAGTAAGTGGTAGAGAGCATAGATAGATCGTTATTTTATTAACGAAGATACTTAACGTTGACTAAAATCAAAATTAGAATTTTAAAATATAACCACGTTATTTTTTTACCGATTCCTTTACTTTTAAAAAATATGTATGTGCTTGGTAGGAATTTCCAAAACGATACTGCCATTTTTTTTCTAGTTTTATAACCTTACAGCAAGATATTTGTCGCAGTAATAAGAATCAAAGAATTTGATGAATTTTGAATTGCGAGCTTAGAGATAGGTGATGTTAAATGTAAAAATTCCCTCGATGTTAGAAAAGGGTATTTTTAAGAAATTTGTCACATTATCACAACTTAAATGTGATCTAAGTAGTTTACCCAGGATGAAGTATGTATTTTCAATAATTTGACTGCCGATTCGAATGTTAATTTTTATTAATATATTTTAAAGGACTGTTATATATATTTAGGTTAATAAAATTTATAAGTCAAAAGAAAATAGATATTTGTTTAGGAAATTTTAATGTATATAGTTTAATGTTTATATTATTAATAAAAAGTCTACCAACATTTTTTTAATTTTAATTTAGCATTGTCGACAATTCCTAATTAGGCAACACAACATACATATGGCGTCACCAAGTAATTCCAAGTTTCAATGTTCAAATTTAAAAACACTTGGTTCATTTACAAAATTAGCATTTGTCGAAACTGTGCAAAAAACGTATATAAATGTAAGTATAAAATTAGAAACTTAAGAGAATAATTTTTGAGGTAAGTATATAACTCGTTTCAATTTACATAGAGGGCGCAATAGTTGTACTGTAATGTAATGTTTTGTAATTATACAAAAACATCCGTTTTCATTTCAATAACGTTTTATTCAAATATAATTATCGTCCTGGACTAAATATTGATTGATTTAATCATAATTCCAATTTTTAATAAGTGATATTTAGATTTAATTATTCTTGTATATGTGAAAACCGCTTCTTTCTAAATTACATACTATAGAAACGCGTAATAGAATATAAAAGAAATTAAATTAATGCATTTGAATACATATATCTAATATGCAGGGTAAGGCGTGTAAAAATTAAAATACAACTGCCTGACGACATTTGTAACAGAAAAGTCTTATATAAAAAGGTTCTTTGCGTTTTTGTTTTTTTTGTAAATTAAAATTCATTTATTCAGTGAATATGTCCGACCCTGTGTTATTTATTGAATACCTCAGAAACGTTTTTATGCAACCTTATTTAAAACAGTATAATCTAATACTAAAAGAAAGTTATCTACATTGTCACAAAAAATCTGTACAATCAGCTGATTTTATATTTCATTACTATTATATCAGTATATTCACCTAATTATTAAATATGAGAAGTTTCCGATGCATAATTGAAATTTAATTTACATGAAAAAAAAACCCAAAGAGAATTTCTTCATATATGAGACCCTTCTGTTACAAATATCGTCAAGAAGCTGTAGTACAATGTTTGTACAGTATACACGCCGCAAACTGTATACAGGGTGAATTAGAAAGAATGAGTCAACGCTAAGCTGAAGATATTAGACTCCAAAATATTATTTATTTATTTATGTGTATATTTAATTACAGGGCCCAACAGACAAAGTCCGATAATAGGGCTGAATGATAACGACAAATAAAAAAAAACCAAAATAGAATAAAAGCAAAGAAATAAATACATGATAGATAGCGTAGTAAGTAATAATACAAGAGATAAAAATTAATAAAAGTGTAAAGCAGGATTCAGTGTTACTATACAGCGTGTCTCAAAATTAGCCTGCCAATTAACTGTGGATTCCACATCAAGAATAATAAAAAAAGGTATATAATCATAAGTCCGTAGACAGACACCCCCTAACGGAGATATGGCCCCTTAGGTAAATGGGGACCTCAAAATTTGATTTTTCCCAAATATTTCCAAAAGGGATAAAGTAATCAAATTTGAAATTGAGAATCACGTATTGTGAATCTAATAATCTGAAAATAATTCCTTATAATTATTCATAGGCATGTCAAACTGAGGTGTCGGTGGGTAAATATTGCTGTAACTTTCTTGTATCTCGAAATTTTCGTCGTCCGATCAAAAAATGTTAAATTTTTGTCTATTTTACATGAAAAAAGTACTCCTATTCCAATCCGATAAACTGCTCTGTTTTCGAGTAATCTTAATTTAAAAATTTTTTGTGACATACCACAAAAATTTAAGATGGAAACTATAAACAGGCAAAATATCCTTAGTATGCTCTGAGAAAATACTGTCGACTTATTTAATGCATATTAAAGGTGTTATTCAACCATTTTTACATATTAAAATACTTTTAAAATGCATATCAGTAATGTAATTATTTGTAAATTTTTGAATTTTAATATAGCCTATTAATACTTCAAAAAATTCTAAAAACATATGTGTCAAATAAATTGGCAAATAACTTTTCAAAGCCTACTAGAGACGATTTGACCGCTTGCATATCATGTCTAATATTTTTGTGGTGTATTACAAAATTTTTAAATTAATATTACTCGTAAACGGAATAATTCATCGAAGTAAAACAAGAGTACCTTTTTTTGTAAAATTATTAATATAATTTTTTGATCTCATGGCAAAAACCTCGAGACATGAAAAAGTTACAGCAATATTTATCCAATAACCCCCCCAGTTTGGCACGCCTATGACTAATTATGGCATTGTTTTGGAACGTTAGGTTCGCAATCTAATTGCGATTCTCAATTTTAAATTTAATTACTTTATCTCGATCCGTTTTGAAAATATTTGAAGAAAATCAAATTTTGGGGTCTCCGTTTAATGGGCTATAGCTCCGTTAGGGGGCGTTTACCAAGCTATGTTTTCTTATTTTTGATCGTAAAATCCACAGTTAATCTTTGGCAGGCTAATTTTGGGACACCCTGTATATTAAGATATCTTTGAGCTCATCATGTGTGTTCAAGATTTAAATTTTATTCTGAAATTTCTCAATAATTGAAAGCTTTGATAGCATGACTGAAATTTGGTAGTGTTGGTTTTTTTTTATGTGAGAATTACAAATTTAAAGCTTATTTTGACGTTGCTCTTAGAGGGCGCTAGTAGTTTCACCGTATTGTTTAGGTCGCCTAACTCTATCGGTTTCTGAGTTATTTGCATTTAAAAGTTTCAATGTATTTTGTGCTGATTTTCTTTCAGGCGCTGATATCGCTATTTCTTTTCTTAGTAGGCTTCTGTCAAATTATCATGTCAATAAATATTAGCGTATTTTGCTTGCGTGTGAATTATTATTCGTGCAATTATTGAGAAATTTCAGAATACAATTTAAACCTTGAGCACCCTGCATTTCTCAATCCAGCCACATCCGTATAAGGCATACGATGAGCTCAAACATAATATCTTGGTGTCTAGTATCTCCAGTTCAGTGTTGACCCATTCTTTCAGACTCACCCTGTATATGTCCTTAGTTGTACATACTTACCTAATACTATCTTATTTCAGGAACAAGCGAAATGTCTCGAACGAGGAATCTAAAAATAAAATGACAACACGAAGAAAAACAACAATTAAGTATGAACTTAGTGACGACGATATAATTCAGCTCGACAAATCCTTCCAAGAAACGCAATCCGAAGAGGACGAGAGTGATTACGAGTACGTCCCAGTGACGAAAAAAAGAAGACAGAGATCATCCACGGAGGCTGTTGAAATAGTGCCGAAGAAGAAGAGACCTTACGATACCAACAAAACCTGGCCGTGCAAGAAATGCGGCCAAGTTTACCCAACTAAGCGAACATTGGTGGCCCACAGAAAATCGGAACACGTCACGGTCGATTTGGACGAACATACCTACAAATTTGACGAAATACAAGAGCTATACGTGTGCAACACGTGCTCCGCGGAGTACCAAGAACAAGTAGAGATCGAGAAACATATCAAAACTCACGAGGAACACTTCCAATGTCCAGTTTGCAACGAGAAATTCAAAAAGGCTTACGACTTCGGCACTCACAGCGCCATCCACAGCGAAGACAAGTTGTTCCGTTGCCCTCTATGCACCTACAAGACCCCCAAGAGAACCGGCCTCCTCATACACATAAACTACGTCCACTTGAAAAAGTTCTCGTACATTTGCGAGACGTGCGGTAAAGGCTTCAACGACACCGTGCTCTACAAAGAACACAACAACGAGCACTTGGGAATAAGACCATTCGCTTGCATAGTATGCACGAAGACCTTCACCTATTCCAGGTACCTGCTCACGCACCAGATCCGTTCCCACAGAGTAGGCATCGACGGCCAGCTGCTGCCCAACCAGTGCATGGTATGCAGTAAGGTGTTCAGCAAGCTCGCCACATTGGAAAAGCACTACGATGAGAAACACGTGAAGAACCCGCTCCCTCACGAGAAGAAGCATCTTTGCGACACTTGCGGCAAAGGATTCGCCCAAAAGAATAAGCTGCGGATACATTACAGGGTCCACACGGGATTTAAACCGTACAGCTGCACGTACTGCGCCAAGAGCTTCACGAAAAAGGATTATCTCGTGATGCACGAAAGGGTACACAGCGGGGAAAAGCCGTACTCTTGTGAGTACTGCGGGAAATGCTTCAGTCAAGGGGCCCCTCTCAGAATACACCTTAGGACGCATACGGGAGAGAGGCCGTATGTGTGCCAGTTTTGTACCACAGGGTTCACGTCTAGGGGCGCGCTGAACATGCACTGTAAAAACTGTAACGGGAGACTGTAAAACCGTCAAAATAATATATTTGTAATAAATAAATGTCCTCTGGATTTCTTATGTAACGCTAATGTGTTTTGTTTCTATGTTCCATATATCCACGTTTTTCGTAATTTTGTTTGGTCACAAAATGAAAATCTGTTGCCTGTTGTGGATGAGATTTTACCAATATACCAGGTATGACATTCGATTTTGTCTACCGTATTATGTTAAAATTTTAGTTGGGCATTTATTATGTATAAAAATAATATTCTTCATCATTATGTATTTTCACGCACTTTTTTTTCAATTAAACATTACTCCTAGTACGGTCCTGGAGGCAGGGGTTGAAAGCATTTTCATGTAATACATTCTAGCCGTATTAAAAAAAAAACGTATTTTTCATTCTCCCTTCCTAAGAAAGTATATTACACAAACCTAGAAAAAATATAGACTGTGGCAGTGTCATATTGCCGGCGACCGCAAATTCATGGCTGCCCTAAAAGGTCCAAATCGCTAAAACTTGGTTTTTATGCCAATTTACGTTGGTTGTATTGTAGCGTGAAGCTCATTTGTTTACTGTGATTGGTCACATTCATGTCACATTCTTTAAATGACATTTAAAATGACAGCAAGTTAGTTAATTTCAGATTGCAATGCAGCCATCATATTTGCACAACTGCCAACTAAAATATCAATTTTCTGGACCGTAGGTCCCTAGAAAACGCGGCACCTGTCACGTGACCTATATCATGAACCGACGAAGTCTATATTTTTTCTAGGTTTGTGGTATATTATGTATATTTTTATCAAGCGGAAACGAAAGTAAAACATGCTAGAGGTTATCGGTTGCAAAGTATGCCCTGGGCGACAAAAAAATAAAAACGTCAAATTATTAATGTCAAATGTTTATTTAGAGTGGAAATTAAATTGTTGCATGTTCCTGAAAGATTTAACGGCACATGTTGATTGAAATCCTGTTCTAAAACAACGTTACTGGAAATGTTGACTTGTTTGTCGATTTGCGCAACATGATCATTATATTCTGTTTCTGAATAGATATGGATTTTCGGGCGTGATTTTATTAGCAATTTATGTGTTTATGGGTCACTGAATCTGCTATACAGGGTGATTCAGGTTTAATATTGATGCTTATGTAAGATCATAAGGAGTGTAGTGTTCCGAATTTCACTTAAATCAGATAAGTGGTTCAAAAGTTATGACGGAAAAACGAGAAAAAAATTCCTACTTCAACGCCCTCTATCTCGGAAACGATGCGTTTTAAGAAATAAGTTTAAATCACAAATAAACATTATATTAACGTGTTCTATCGATTTCTGAAGTTATCAAGATTAAACCTGAATCACCCTGTCTATCCTTCCGCTAGCTCTGACGACTTTCACCCCCCCCCCCGTGCCTTTTCCTTTTCATATCTAAAATGACATTTGCAGCTATGTCGTATGGAATTTTTGAAACCTGATGTCCTCCAACTACCTCAAATAGTTATTTATGCAACAAGTACAAAAAGTAAGTGTTTATTAATAAACACGTTTTGTACGAGTTGCATACAATATTTTTTCTACGTTCATGGAAAAACCAAAAAATGTTTTATTTAGAAGCCACCGACTCTAGAAAAATGTGACGTCGATTTGAACGTTTATGTTTGTCATGATGACATAACGCTATAGTACAATGACAAACGAATGCAATAAACGTTTTATTGCACTAGTGCAATAAAGAAGCACTTTTTCCACTAAATATAGTTCAAATTTTGTTTTTGCATGAACGTAGAAAAATATTTTTGTTGACATGAATGCTACTCATAGACCTTATATGTTACTAAAGTAATGTTTACTACTACTTTACTATTTTTAGTGTAATAAACTGTCTTATAAACATTTTATTACAGTCTACAGAGGATTTTCAGCATCTTTAAATTTTGTGTTTTATATAAAACCGAGGGGAGAATGAAAAGTTTAATACATTACAGTATTCAAATAGCCTCGCCCCCAAAAGCAAGCTGTTGCAGCTTGTAATTTAAATAACTATTTTATGCCGGTAGTGAATTATCTTCACACAATATAAATTTTTACCTGAAACTTCCTAAATCATTTAAAATGCAAGTGTTAATGGTCATTCTTTGATGCTTCCGTGAATTCTGATCTATACTAATAATGAAATGTCAAACCAAATGGTATTTACATAGTTTTTTATGTAAGTTCGACTGGCGTAAATAAGATAAATGGATATGTAGATATGGAATTATAACAGGAAGACAACTAAAAAAGTTTATAAATCAGCCTGAAACATACTTCTCATTTAAAGACCAATACTTCAATCATCTTCTGATAAATCGCGTTGCCGACTGCTGCGATTTAACAGACAATGCTTCGAGTCTCGGTTAAGACTGGATTAATCGAATGATTAAACTGTAATAAATAAACCTATATGTCTAATTATTCTAGTCAACCAAGTCTTAACCGGAACTTAAAATACCGACCAGGTACTTGATATAACTCTTACCATCGTGTTTGTTTTCAGTCATCCACCATCACTAATTTAGTTTTTTTTTAGGGTTAACACACTTGGAAATATCAGTCTGACAAGTAATGCAAAACAAATTTCGATGGCGCATATAACACCCGCCGCCAAACCTAGACATCGGAATTCAAAGACGATCTACTTGTTGAGTTACAACAACGACCTAAGCATGAACCCTGTACTGCAACCGTCCATTCTGCTCAAGCCAGAACCTAATCCATCATCCAATCGCAATGTTATGTACTACTTGAAAAGCAGCACACAACAAAATCCGGTAACAATGGTTTCTCCTAACGCAGTATTTATACAAGAACCGTCGTTTTCTGCAAAGCCCGTAGAGGAAACTATTGGAAAACCAATTTTTGCGCCCGGGTACAAAAACCCTTTCGATTACTCAAAGTACGCCGATTATTTAGAATTGTCAAAAGATTTAAACATAAGGCCACGTCGTGGAGAAACCCGGCGGTGGCGTGCTCTTCCTCCAGTACAACACAGGATCTGGGATTGCGTGATATGTTCCAAGAAGGAGAAAGATAAAGAGTCGTTAATGAACCACTACGAGCAGCATAAAAGAGAAAAGGACAAACTCAAAAACTGTACCGTCTCGGAAGAAAAAGAATCTGCGAAGCTAGAGCCACATACTAGTGATGCATTAACTGATCCAAAGGAAGGCATCGATATATCAACGTTTTGCAAGGTGCAATTTGATGTATCAATACAGAACAATCAGATTGATTCGCATGAAAATGCACACGAATGCCACGCTTGCAAAGCCACATTTGCTAACGAGAGAGCATTGTCGAGACACGTCTGCAGCGCGAAGCTTTTAGAATGCCTCTGTTCTGTGTGTGGCAAGAAATTCAAAAACCATTTGACGTTGAGGTCTCACATGACAATACACAACGGTAAAAGGGGGTACGTGTGCAACGTGTGTGGAAAATCGTTCCGAACAAGTTCCTTGTTTAGAAGCCATTTGAGGGTTCACAGCGGAGAGAAACCCTACAAATGCAAAACATGTGGCAAGTGCTTTACCCAAAGGACTTCTCTGGTCATCCACCAGCGGGGTCACACTGGCGAGCGTCCATACCCCTGTGAAAAATGCGGCAAAGGGTACGTGTCGAGGTCTGCCCTTAATGTGCATTCCAAAAACTGTCGCTAAGCGGTAACACTCAAATTACCTTTGAAACACAGTTGTAGGATAACTTGAAACAACAAGAGGACTTGCGCCGTTCCAATAGTTCTTATATGATATTGCCTCTACGGCAGACTGTCTGGGAGGAAAAATACTACGTTAGCTTTAGCTATCAGGAACTGTCTGCGCCTTCTGAACGACTCCATAAGTGTCAACGTACGAGTATCCTCGCAGACAGTCTCCAACAGACAGTTTTCCCGTCTGGTGCTCGATTCTCAGTTCAGTGGAATACATTCCACCAGGAAATTGACATAAATTCTCACTTATAATTGCACAAGAGGTTTTTGTATTTCATCGGATAAATTTGAGTTCACAGATTAAATATATATAAATAAAAATAAGATTAAATATATATAAATAAAAAAAAAGATAGAAAACTTGAAATAGAGAATGCTATTAGTTATGACTAATGTCGCTTGTAGCGCCCATGTTGATCATATGTCTTTTAAAATCTGTAGTTAATGGTCCATCAGATTCAGAAATTTCATTGTTTATCAGGACCGGCTTTATCATTAGACCCTACAATAAAATTTTGAAATCTATAGCAATGGATAGGTGTCATTCTATTGCAAATGAAAACACAAAATTACAATTTTATTTAAATTTATTCATAAAAATATAGGTATATTAACAAATATTATTATCCTTTTTGAATGTAACAGTTTATTCTTAGTTATACCTTCGCATTACTTTTTATGAACTTACCTGTGGATCTTTTGGGGAAGAATGCATTTATATTTGCATTTTGGTACGCAACACGAAAAAATACAACAAAGTTTACAGTAAAACCAATAATATCACATCCAAAATTAACCTATAAAGTTCCACAGACAGATTACTGAACTACACAAAGTATAAACTAGATAGAGTTGAATCTCTAGGATCGAGTTTGTATAAAGGTTTCAGCGCTCCTGGTGGATGGACTGTAAACTATTTTTTTATTTTAGCTCTTCGTTTGCCGATATTTCATTTAATAGAATATAATATACATTATCAGTAAGATATAATGTTTTGTACCTACTATAAGTAGGTACCTACCTAATAATAATTATAAAATTTTAAGAAATTATTTACCTTTAAATAAGAATTTATATAATATGGTACACAATCTCGGTACTTATAGTATAGTATCACCTTATTTTTAATACAAATATTTAAAATATTCTTCATATTCTCAGTTCCTCTAATGTTCTTCAGAATTCATTTCAGTAATAAACTCCACAGAATAAGTTAATATCTTAAATAAATAGACTTGTCAAAACCAAAAACAGTCACAGCAAATTCACAATTTCATAATTAAAACGTTGCTAAGCTACAAGTAAGTTGAACCTCAGTAAGTAACCAATAAATGTACACTACATTGACTTAAAGTACTACAGCAGCGCTTGCAGTGGATGGACTTGTCCCTAAAAAATTTTCATATGTTATAGTAATCAAGATAAAACTCTATCTAGTTTATACTTTGTGCTGAACTACTTTTACACAACGACAACGTTGCTAGGCAACGTTGACTATACCATAGAAGATGTAGAACTTCAAACAAACTATTCTGTATTTTCAGTGTGGCCATAATGATTTTTAACATATGGCTAACTTTACACTGCTGTTAACGCCGCTCGTGGCACTAGTCAACATTACAAGTGCACCACCCCTGTTACTGCTATTTGGAAAGAACTAACGACAACGTTGCTAGGCAACTTTGACTATACCATAGAAGATGTAGAACTTCAAACAAACTATTCTGTATTTTCAGTGTGGCCATGATGATTTTAAACATATGGCTAACTTTACACTGCTGTTAACGCCGCTCGTGGCACTAGTCAATATTACAAGTGTACCCCCCCCCTTTTGAGTTGTTCAATGAGAAACTTTTGCCTAGCAATTAGACGAGAAAAACCGTCAACTATTAAAAACGCGACAAAGGTGGAGGTTGACAGTTTTTCGTGTCAAATTTCCTAAAGGAAACCGAATTTAAATTTGTGAATTTAAAAAACACAAATTTATCCGGTGAAATACAAACATTCCAGTGTAATTCGGCAGGACAATTTAATGAATAATAAATTTACAACTTAACATATCAATGCAAATTTTATTATGAAAAACTAAAAACAAATACATTTTTATTTGACCCTACAATTATTAAACACGCATCATCAGTTATTGAAATTCATACGAGGAATACTAATATGTCGCTATACAAATGCCACAGCTAATCGTTTCTGTAGTAGATGTCGAAGTTTGTTCTTTTTCCAAACGAAGCGATTGAATAATGCTCGAATGCCCCGTCAACTTATAAGTATGGTTTTATTGATGATGAACTGATGTGTCCTGTCCTTAATTCGCCAACTGCTGTCACTCGATTTGAGTAATTTGTAATTTTAACACGTTTGAATATGTACTCTTGACCATTCTGATTGGAGAATTATTTCACATGATTGTTGCCAAGAATTGTAAATGTACACATGGAGGAATGAATTCCTCGAATATATTCCACTGCATTCGATAATCGAAGCGCTGGAAAGGGAGTAAATCTCGTAATAAAACTAACGGTAGATATAAGTGTAAAAGTAAATGCAAACCAAACTAAAATGTATCTACATCGAAATTTAAATGTGTAATCTTTTTCAAATAAAAATGTGCATGCCAAAACCGTAGAGGATAACTAACTATTGCAAATATTCACTAAAAATCGCCCAATTTGATCAATAAATTAGAACCCGTTTTCTTCACCAATATATTCAAACTTAAAAATTTATGAGAATTTATGCATACCGATCAAATTTGGTAAATATGAAAGTTCTAACTAGTTATTTGTTACAAAAATATATATAGGCATTGCAAACGTTTAAATTAGTATAAGTAGGTATATAATTTATTTCATGTTCATTTCATAGCATTAATGTATAGGTACATTTGAGTAATAAAATAATTTTATATTGTATATTTTGTTTCATACTTAATCTAGGTTTTCCAATCTCATCAACTTACATTTTTCAATTGTGAGTTGATGTCACTTCAATGCAAATCAAGAGACTACGTAATTCTTATAACTTTTCCTTGTAAAACATGTCCGTTAAGAGCCTGCTTCAGAAAACAATGTAGTGTTGCTGGCAACATCCCCACCACTAGTTTGATATCAGTGAAATAAAGATTTTATAAAATTGGTTATGTGTTTATTGGTTATGTTATGTATGTTGCTCCTATAGTTGAAGTTGAAAATTTTGAACTTCACACGACTTCAACAACGAATACATAATTAATTTCATTGGCTGAAAGTCACGTGATTTAAACACTACGTCGTTCTCTGAAGTTGGCTTAAAAGCAAAGAGAGTTACTGCTTTCTGACTACAATACAAGAACAAAATTGTGTTTGTGATCAATATCTCTAAAATCACTTTGATTAGTGACCTTAAACTTATAAATTAACCAATATTGAAATAAGTGAAACTCATACTCACAAACCTAGATTTCTAGGTTTGTGCTCATACTATAACCACCTATAACCATAGATCTTGTAGATCTGTATTCTCTCATCTAGTATTCATGGCTTGTCACTATCGCCATAGTAACTTTGACACAAAGTTCTTCAAAATTGGAATGTTGAAAATCTAGTTTTAATAGAAGGAAGTCAAAGGAATAGCTAACGTCTGAGTTAAAGTAACATGAGTAGAGCGCAATGGGAACATGGCTAGCGCCTTGCTAGAAGAACTACCAATACCAATAGAACTATTAACCGAAATTTATAAGTATTTACCGAGGCCTGACCGCATGTCCTGCTCCATGGTCTCGCAAAAATGGAAAGAAGCTCTGGACAGGAAAGATCTGTGGAAAAAGATTATCCTGCACATCGACAAGGACTTCTTGGGTAAATACTTTATGCGTTTTCCTTAGTTCCTACTTTCAATTTCTCCCATTTCTAGAGCCCAGTACAATTTTGCTGACTGACGAATACTACCGTCATATTAACTCTTTAGAGATTGGGTGGGAAAAGCCGCACATTCAAAATCGATGGCTGCCTCTGAAAATTCACGATTTGACTAAACGTGTAGTTCGATATATGTTTGTTTTAAATGAACACGGAGTTCAGATAAAATCATTCAAAATCTTCGAGTGGTACGACGTATATCCTTTAAAGAAAATCATTTATCATATAGCAAGATTTCTCAGGTAAAAACTACACTCAGTTCGCCTTTGCACATCACAATTTAAATTAGTAAATGGAGTTTTGCCATCGCGGCCATTTTGGTGCTTCATTGTGATTCAATATACAGGATGTTTGTAAATGAAGTAGTAAAAATGAGACCACAGATTCATTAAGCGAAAATAAATTGATTTAGTCTAACATATCTATATCCCAAGTCGCATAATAAAAAAGATACAGGGTGTCATAGTTAAAATTTTATTTTCGATATTTTTAGATAACTTCTTAAGAAATCTAAATATTTACATAAAATTTGTAAATCACAGATTTTTGCGGGCGAGAAATTCAAATTTATTTCTAATTTTGACGTCACTAGTAGAGGGCGCCACTTGTGGCACATCATGTTTCTTTTAAATTGCAGAACTTTTTTGCAGCTTAGTGTATCCATCTGACTATTGAAACAATCGATTCTCCTACCTGTTATACCTGAAAAAGGTATACCTTGTTGTCGTTAGGAGTAATAGTTTTCAAAATAATCCTATTTGAAATATTCAGTGCACCGATTGAAAACTGTTATCGTTTTAGGTAAAGTGTCTTTTCTACTGAAAATACAGCAAAATGTTACTTCAAAAAGTAAATTATGAACACGTCCCAAATTTCAAGAAGATCGGCCTGCTTTGATAAAATCCTTGTACTTTGTTGAAAAATGGTTTCATCAAACCTCGCCGATCTTCTTGAAATTTTGCACGTGTCCAAAATTTACCATTCCGAACAAATTTTTCGAGTAACATTTGGCTGCATGTTCAGCAGAAAATGCACTTTACCTAAAACCAAAACAGTTTTTACTCGATGCCTTGAGCATTTCAAATAGGATCATTTCAAAAATGGTTACTCCTACTGACGTCAGCAAGGTATATCTTTTTCAAATAAAACAGGTAGGAGAATCGATTGTTTGGATAGACATATAGATACACTAAGCTGCAAAAAAAATCTGCTATTTAAAAGAAACGTGGTGTGCTACAAATTTGAATATATCTTCCGCAAAAACCCCCGATTTACAAATTTTATGTAAATATTTGGATTTTTTAAGAAGTTATTTACAAATATCGAAAATAACATTTTAACTCTGTGGCACCCTGTATTTTTTTATTATGCGAGTTGGGATAGGTGGGCTAAATCAATTTATTTTCATCTAAGGAATCTGTGGTGTCTCATTTGTTAATTTATTTAAAAACACCCTGTATAGTTGCCTTTTTTTAAATACACTAATCCAAATCACTGAAATGTAATTTTATATGATGACTGGAATGCTCGAAAAGCTGCGCGCTGGGATTACTCATGATCAGCGCCATATTTGTTTTGTGCCTCCTAGCAATGGCGGAGCAATAAAGATTTAGCTGATTGTGAATTGAAATGAAAGTGAATTCTGGATATGATGAATTTGGTGCTATATGCTGGTTAATTTTACAGTCCCTTATAAAATATGACATGTTCCCACAATAACACTCACAAAAATACACAAAGAATAACACTAAAGAGATACAATAGATAAAAGAATGTACTGGTTAACCACACTGTACGCCAATGACCTGTTTACAAACAAAATAATGGGACATTAAGAACACAATTCATATCGTACGTGCAGATGATTGTCTCTCTCACACCCACATACATAACCAATGAAGTGTTTCTTTGCTGAGTTTCATGTGCCTCCTTTTGTCTGCTCCTATGTGTGGTACCTTTATTTGGATGCGCAATGGAACTAAGAGCATTCCACATCGTGCATTTCAGTGATCCTAATACAGATTTTCTAATTATAAACTTCTAAATAAAACAACACACTTTAGGGATGCAAAATTTTACGGTTAGCATCAATGATCTCACTATCTAAATAAGGAAAGGTTGTTGGTTAGCAATTAACATGAAGAACGACGTTCTGAACGACAATAGTTAGTACTTCGAATAGGTACTAAGTGTTCTGTGGGTCCTCTGCATATAGAGCCTTCTGTTTATGGTTTTACCACAGTCTATTATACAGTCCGTCGTCTTCACGTCGGCTTCTTTGATGTCGATGATGTCGAGGTCCCAGATTTCGTTTTTTTAGACGACCAAAAGACGACTGCGCATTTAGCCGCGCACATTCGCGTGCTCAAGGGGCCCGATGATTTGTCAAGAAATAGATTTTCTCCCACTTCCTCGTGTACAAATGAATTTCATTGGTGTTAATTGCGCATTTAGCCGCGATTTAGCCACACCCTCTGGAACCTTCACTCGACGAACTGTAATAAACTGTGGTTTTACCGCCGTAAAATACATATCTTTACTCCTCGGAACATTAAAAATGTGGAGCCATCTATATTTTTACTCTCACTCAAACATAAAAGGCTCGTTATTTTTTCAGATTTCAACGGGGTCTAAAAAAAATAGTTTTCCACAACACAAATTTGCCTAAAACGGAATGTTTGCGAATTCTAGACGCCTGTTTGGCCTCAAGGCATTCCGTGGCCTATTTAGAAATCCATAATTATTTTTACAATTTCAATACGGCCTTCGACACTATCGAATTTTTGGGATATCTGCAAGAATTCACGTGTCTAAAAGAATTAAAGATGGATTATTTTATTTTTTGTGGGAGGAGAATCATAGATGTTATCGCTGAGAACGGAAGGACCCACCTGAGAAATTTGGAGATATTTTTTGACGAAACAGACATGCACAGTCACATTGTCCCTGATAAGAAATGGCGCAAATTGAAAAAGTGTTGTCCAAATTTGAAAGTGTCGATCACTATAAGTTGGTTTTATATTTGATCTGTTTTATCAAGTCTAAAAAATATAACATTTTCAGGGAACGTTTGCCATTATGAACAAATTCAGTTCATATTTTTGATGAAAAACATTCCGCTTAGTTCCTTTTCTATGTATACAGGCAGTAGATATAACCAGAGAGTTAGTAGAAATTTCGAAGAAACAATAAGACATTTAATAAAAAATTACTATAGAACTTTAGGTAACACTATGACAACTTTTCAATTACCTATTTTCAAACTTTTTTGATATTTTTAGAATTCGTAAACTTGGAGCTTAAAAATAATAAAGAGAGTTTAGATAACCTTCTTTTTCAAATTATAGAGAAATGTCCCAAACTCAAAAAATTATTCTTCGACGGAAACATAAACATGGATATGACTCTGTTCCATGATATATGTAAATTTAAGGAAAGTGCGAAAGGTAAGTTGATTTATGTTTTCCACCTGGTACTAGATACTTTCTTTTAAAAATTAATTTGATTTTTAGGTCTTTATGTAAAAATACTGCAAAGCAATTTTAAATACATGGCCAATATCGTACACATGTTTTCCTAGTCAAAGTGTAAAGCCTTGTTCCCTAATAAAAAATATAAACTTATAGAAATATTTTATTTCAATCAATTTGTACAAACATAGATTTGCTGCTACGGTTTTACTCTGGGTTAACTCGGTTTGTCCTAATGAACAGAGCAAGTTCAGGAAAACGCCTTTTGTTAGGTTAGGTTGGCTGTGCTTTTAGTTATTGGTCTGTGGGCTGGCTGTAAAATTTAAATTTCACAGGTTATGTTTAATGTTTACTTTTTTATTTGAAAATTGTATATCATATTCAATGTTTATTTAAGAATTTATTTATTACTGAAAATTTGGTAGGTACTTAATTTTAATAATAAATTTTTAATTTCAATATTGATTTCGCCTTCACGTAATTTCAAATTGCCATAGCAACCTTAAGGAAAACAATAAAGGAATTGTCAACCTATAAATCTGGAATGTGTGACACAAACACAAGACAATTTTTTTCTTGCTATAATTAAAAAATGGAAGAAGGTGACGTGGAAAGTTTGGGGCCAGAAGATGCCATATCGCCGTTAGACACCAGTTCTGTAATCGATATAGTAAAGAAGAGCCATGACTCCATTCCAAACGCCTACCAAATTAAAGCAACGCTCCAAGAAAAGTATGCATAACTTACTGGCCAAAATCGGATTTTATGTTTATTTTGTAGATTTAAAGAAATACCTGTGAAGGAGATAATAAGGAATGTGGTATCGACGACTTTAGCAGGAAAGTCTTATGAACCGGAACATGTTAAGAAATGGACTATAGCCATTGCGAATGAAGTCAATGAGAGGGTAAAAGGTAAACATTAATATTTGTACAATTTAAAATATTTAAGCGAGTTATTCTAGAATTACAAATGAAGAGGTACAAGCACATTGTCCAGGTAATAATAGGGGAAATGAAGGGGGCTGGCGTGAAGTCTGGCGTTCGATGCTTGTGGGATTCCGATGTTGACGGCTACACCAGTGAAATTTTTATGAATGTGAGTGCATTTTATTTGAAAACCTGTTACAATAATGTTTTAATTTGTTTATAATTTATTTTACAGGATACCATTTTCTGCCTTACGACGGTTTTTGCCATCTACTTATATTAATTATAAACTTACTTAGCTTGTAAATGTTAAATACTCCAATAGTTGTAAATATAATTTAATTTTTTATTAAATAATAAGCTTTCGTATTAAATTATTTTATTTAAAGGTAAAATATATGCTCCAAAAACATACCTTTGTGTATCACAACACTTCAGTATTAGTTACTAATTTAATATGACAAAAGTTTTTTTTGGATATTATGAAAAGAACTTGGGGCCATATTCATTAAACATCTTTTTTTTAAACATATTTATTAACAAAATAAATAAACGTTGCTTTATAATTGTGTAAAATAAGGCATTTGTTACCCAAAATTTATTAATATCATTTAATGTGTATAAAAATTATAAGAAAAAGAAATGAAAAATGATTTATTGAGTCACCAAATAATTTAGTTCATTATGCAGGATTCGTAGGTAGGAATCAAGTACTTTATATTGATAAAGGCGTCCTCCCCTCCGTACGTTTCCAAAATTTCTAAAGTCTCGTTGATCAGATCTGCTAAATTGTCACCTCTCATTTGACTATAGTCTATTTCGTCTCCGCAATTTACTACATAGAAAAAATTTATTTAGACACTAGTAAAATAATTAATACAGAAAAGTATTACATCTTACCATTTTTTTCTTTGAACAAATTTAGAACAGGTAAAATTTGCCGGTAATATGGAACTAACGCTTCCCCTATCATGTCTCCCGATTTTATTAGATGTTGCATCACCCGCAACGTCGTACACATAACTTCTTTGTTTTTCGTTTTTAGAGCATCTAGAAAAAAAACGACAAAAACAATTTATAATACTTCGGTCAGTATTACACACAAATTCTATAAGCGTTTTTTTTTTTTATTGTTATTACCTTTTATGGGAATAATCAACTGTGGAATGCAAGGAAATATCTTTGGTCCGCCGTGAGTTAACATATCGTGAATACCTTGCTGAGCAAACAATTTATAGGGATTTTCTGTCTCGCAAAGCCCTTCGAAGAACATCGGTAAGTAATAATGGAAATCCAGTTTAGAGATTTCGGCCTGAAATAAACAAAACAAAGATACCGTTTGCTACGTTTCTATTAAAAAGCAATTTTTTTACCTTCCAAGAAACTTTTCCGCCTTTGGCCTCCATAGAGATGGGCAAGTTTCCCCGGAGGTAGTTCTGCCGAAACTTCTTCTGTTTCGGAAACTCCTCTTTGTAAGCGTTGCATTTCGGGGGAGGAACAACGCAAGTACCTTTCTGCAAAGCTTGTATCGTGAAGGCTGGTACTACTCGGCATCCTTTGGGTTTCCGACTATTTGGTAATGGTTTCCTCAAGTTCGATCTAAACTCCTTACCACTTACCATGATAAAAGTTGATCATGAGGGTGATAGTGAAATGGTTTTGATGTATTCTAGAAAATGTCGAAATGATGACCTATATATGAACGTTTCCGTAGAAACAACCAAATTTGTTGGATCAATATGTCATTGTATTTTTTATGAAACTAGACTGTAAATTTAATTTGGACTTGTTTTATCACTGGTTATATAAGCAGTATATATAAACTCAATGGTTTTATACTATATGTATACGGTGTTTCTAAATATAATGTCAGTACTGACGGAGATAATTCTCTAGCTCATTATACGATTAAAAGATTGTCTATATGAACTTTGTCCTAAAATGTTTGTTTTTCGATATGTTGGCTTTTACAGTTTTTGATTTTTTCCACTTTTAACTTAATTTTTTTTTACTATTTTCTCTACAGAGTATAAAAATGCAAAAAACAAAGCAGTCAAATTTTAAAATAGAACAAAAATTTTACACGTTATACTAAATAAGTTCAGTGTAAATAAATAAATAAAAGCATTATTATTATTGCAAACAATGCATAAGCCAAAAAAAATCAAGACGGCTCTTGCTTATAAAAAAAAGATCTACTTTGAGAAAAACACTGGCGTATGACTTTTTTTAATATTTTGTCAGAACATAAGAAACCCAGCAAAATTAAATCCGATATTTCAAAACGTTTTCGAGCTATTTAAGAAAAATTTTAAAACATTAAAGACCGCAACACCCTGTGCGTTGAAAATAAAGCGTTTTAGAACCCATGTCTATATATAAACTTTTAGTTTTAAAATGAGCCAGAGATTACCCCCTTCAGAATTGACATGACAATTAGGAACAAGTTGCAAAGTTAACAAAATTCTTAAGGTCGTATTTCTGGAAAAAAAAATCAAAATTCTGGTGTCTAGGCAATGAAATCCCAAAAAATGAAAAATATACAACAAAAATAAGCACAAAAGTAAAATTCTTGATGTTCTGTTTATTTATTGCTACCATTTAAATTTTGTTAACAAAAAAAATAATAACTAATAAGCGTTTGTACGACATATGAGGAGCTCTTGTTGCTACTTAGTTATTAAATTTTGATAATTACTTACAATACTGCGTTTTGATTCAATTCACATGAAATATTTTTTAATTAAAATGGCAGAGAATTGAAACAAAGTTCTATTCTACAAACAACAATATACAAACTATATTCTTTTTTAAACATTATTTCTTCGTTTAATTTCTAAATCTTCGTTTCTCATTTTCCCTGTCACCTTGTGCTTTTGCTGTACTGTTTGGTTATTAACAAATCTTTGTGTCATTGCAGTTTCTCTATAACACACCAATTTTCTCATTGGTAATTTTTTAAAAGGATTTCAATGTATCTTTAATTTTTTTTATTGGTCTTTTAAGCAAAATTGTCTATTTATAATAATTTTCATAGGATTTTCCAGTTTTTTATTATTATCTATAAAAAGCCGAATATTTAAATATTACAGTGTGCAGTAAACGTTTGAATATATAGTTGCGGCAAGAATTCCGATGACTTACGTCACGGCTGTGTTGTTGTTTTTATTGTCAACATAGTTTTCAATATTTGGCTGTGTTAAAAACAATCATTTTTTGCAATTTAGTGCAATATATAGTGCAAACATTCAGTGTAGTATAAAGTTTTTTTATTCTCAGTTGCAGTTGCTTTAATATTTTGATGAAAATATAATGAATTATTCATTTGTTTGTATGACGTAAGTCATCGGAATTCTTGCCGCAACTATAGTATGCAGAACATCATATCAAACACAGCGTTATGTTCGAAACACAAATAATAATGCGCTTTGAAATAACCATTAAAATCAAAACTTGCGTTTTGATTCTATTATTGAAATTTTTAGGAGCTATTTTTATATGTGAAATCGATTTAAACCAATATTATCATGTGATTTACTAAATTTAACAGTGTCAAACGCCATCTATACCACGAAACCTGAAATTTACGAAAGACTGCGTTTTGATTTGTACCACATTTTAACAATTATTTTCGCTCACATCGTTATAAATAAATGTGATGATTTTATATCTAAGCAAAATTATGTTGTAATATTTTCATTTAGTTCATTTGTAAAGATTAGGAATTTTTATTGATTTCGGCACCAAAAATCTTGTTCGATAAAACGCCTTCTATTATTTCCGTTGCGTAGAAACAGCCATGACATAACGTTCTATTTTACATATTCCAGTTATTAAATATATTAATGTAAACATTAAATAATTTGTCTATTTCAAGAATAAGAGGCCGTTAATTGAAACAAATCGATATATTTTTATCTCTTTATTGACGTATGTACACATGTCGGGTTACATTGGCTAACAGAATTAGAACTTACGGAAATAAATATTTAAAAATTTTATTTGTATTGTAATTAATTTAAACTGGATGAAACTAACCAACTATTAATAAATTTTCCTCTGGAAAGACGTGTTCTGGTACCTCAAGGTTCAGTGGGGCTGGGCCTTTGCGGATACGCCCAGAAGCGTCGTAATGGGACCCATGGCAAGGGCAGTAGTACCCTCCAAAGTCTCCCGCGTTGGCAATGGGTACGCAACCCAAATGGGTGCACACTCCCAAAACGACCAACCATTCGGGCTTCTGGACTCGTTCGTTATCGTGTTGAGGATCTCTCAAAGAAGAAACGGGAACTGACTGTTCTGCTTGAATCTCCTCTGCCGTTCTGTGTCGCACAAACAAAGGTTTTCCTGAAAAATATAACCAATTACTACTACTAACCCATATCTATCACTTGCTAGTTACCTCTCCATTTCAAGGTAACAGATTTTCCTTCGGGAATATCACTAAGTTTGATCTCGATCTTGGCCAAAGCCAAGACATCAGCAGATGCGCTCATAGAACTGACGAACTGAGTAACCACTGCTTTTGCGGAATAAGCTGACCCTACTCCCAAAGCACCAGCCATGATATAAGAAAAATTCTTCCTACTATCTTCAGTATCAGAGGCTCTGGCTGTTGGAGACTGCACGCTGTCCCTACGGTAGTAGCTGAAATCTGGGACGTTTATATCGGTGTGAGCCCATCTTACTTGAGTGGAAACAGCTGGGCCTGTCGTAATGGTTACATTACCCGTAGGAAGGGTTCGGCTAAGAGCCAGGGCCGATGTACCTGAGAAGGGAACTTGTACGACCGTTTTTGCTGGTAGCACAGCAATTTGTTTTCCGGTGTTTAATTGGTTGCTTACTACTTGAGATACAGCTCGGAAATAGTTAGGAACGTTTGCTGGCTTCAGCATTTTGTCGAGTTTTAATCAATTTAACACGAATATTATGCAACAAATTGGTAAAGCACCCCGTTCGACAAATGACAGTTAACCTTACGTCAAAAGCACTGTCAAAAGGCATAGATAAAATATATAATAAAGAAATAGATAGGCAACTCACAGAAAACATGCATTAAATGCGCCATCAGTGTGTGGAGTCAGAAACACTTTCAAGGTCAGTTATTGCATATACGGGGGATATAAGATAAGTTAATTGGGAGCAAGGGGCATACGATAACTTCTCTTCTCGATATACTTCATCGTTTAATAAATTGATGTCATTGGCAATGTTTCACGCATAAAGGTGGGTTCCAAAAAAAAACTTTTCGCATTTTGCTTTATGGAATTCTGGAAAAACTGTTTCAGTAATAGTAGAATTCCCACAAAATAGTTACTAAACGTAAAAATATATTTTGCACTCTCCCATCCAATTTTTTTTAAATTCTATGTCACCAATAGAATTCCATTACAAAAAGCAAAACGCGAAAAGTTTTGTTGGGAACCTAACTTTATGTCTTCATTCACATTTCACATTTCGAAAATTCTAAAATTTTAACAATGTTATTACTTATGGACATCACCGATAATATTGAAAGTATTTTAACTTTAAAATGTTTTGAAAAAAACTGAAAATGTTCATACTTGAAACATAGCCAATGACAACAGCAGCTAAATAAATTATTTGTATGTTCATATTGTAACGTATGTTACAATATTTATATTTCAAAATTTTCTCAAAATGTGTATTAATTTCCTGCAGGTCAAATTAAAAAAATATATATATATATATATAAATTAGTTTAAGAGAGAATGAACAGGGGGAAACACAGACAAAACCATGGAACGGTTAGTTAAACAGTTACGACTAATTAATATAAAAAGCATGTTTTTTTTTAATACATTTTATTTTAAATAAATCTATACTTAAATACAATATAATCTTAAATTATTTAATATTTTTCATTTGCCTAACTTTAGCTGCTGCGCCTTTGTGTTTTAAATATTTTTTGTGGGCGAGAATCTTAATAGGATCCTGATACTGGTTAGAAGTATCTTTACCCCTAAGAATCTTGTTAACATTCTTGACCCAGGTATTTACATGAAATTTACAAATATAGTCATATAAAATGGATAATAAGTCATGATGTTTGCACGTAAAACTTTTCCTAAATTCTTCAGAAGCCTGAAGATTACATTTTAAATTTAAGACAACGTTACTTTGTGACAAACTATGGGTATATAATGTGTTAAAATGTCAACTGTTCTATGGAAAATATTGTTGAAAACTGTATTAGGACATAACAAAGCTTTACTGCTGTAAGCTTTAGCTTTAATAATGCTGGCAGAAGCTTCACTAAGTCCAGAGCTGCTTCCAATTAATTCTGTTCTACACAATTTACAATTAACTTTTTTTACAATTTTTTTTGCTATGTATCCTGCTATATATGTAAGAAGACCCGATTCGAAAGTCCTTAATGGAGGATTTTCTAGCAGCAATACCTCTACAGGATCTGGTACAACCTCAATTACTTCAGAAAAAAAATCTCTCAAATTATTTAAACCGCTCAGATTATCTTCTTCACAATTTTTGTTTTGAGAAGATTGTGTCATAAAATTATTAATTATTAGTGATTTAAACGAATTTGTGAAAGAATGGCAGTCAGGATTTACATTTGAATACCATGACTCCGAATTGATCCAAAAAAGTTTTCTAGAGGATCCTGATTAAAATTTCTTGTGCACACAAATGTAAATCCTGAATTTAGTAATTTTGTTGTCAAATACCGGAAAGCCTTTAAGGTGTGGACCCAATTATCAATAGTAGGAGGAGTGAAATTTTTCCTTTTTGAATTTGAACACTTCATACTTGAAAAAACTTGTATGGCTTCTCTCCAATGTTCCAAATGATCACTTTTTCTCGTTGCAGCTATCCTTAATGTTTTTCCTCCTTTTGCTGTGATTCGAGAGCCATTTAGACTGTCAAATGTTTTGTCTATGAAGACAATAAATTCTGCTGTATCAACAGCATCAGGTTCAATCGTGCCCTCACCTATAAGTAAATATTGGTTAACATTACAAGTTTGAAATTAATATTAAGTTTTTTATATATAAAGCAACATAGATATTATATTGGCTTCAAAAATAAGGTTGCATCAAATTTGCTACATTTTTATCTAGTAAAGAAAGTAACTGCTATTTAAATTCTATTAAAAAATACTTTACACTTTTAAAATAATATCTATAAGCATTAAAAATAATAGATTTATTGCCTCACTGTTACTCACAGTCTTATCTTACCTAGTCTCGATATTGCTTTTATTGCTGCTGCTACTCTGCAACTCAGCACTTGTGCAGCCATGCTAACTTTCATTTTTTTTGTGTTGTCTATATGTGCATCTGTTAATTTATGGCACAACTTATATTCTATAGCAGGATCTTCCAATTCGTACATTTGTCTGATATGTTTCCATTGTGCCATTTTATTTTCACCATTTCTCCATGTATATGTTATCACATTGTCAAATAAAAGATTTCTAATACATTTCAATAAATGTGGGACATCGTAAAGTGGCACAACTTCTTCTCCATCAATTTCAAAACCAAATGTTCTTTTCTCCTGATTTTTTCGAGCATATTCTGCTTCCGTCTCCTTACACAAATATTTAATAGCTGAACGATTTGTAGTCCCTTGGTCACATACAGTACATATAACCTACAATAAATTCATATTAGTTAACATCAAACCATTTGAATAATAAATGAAGTATTCCAATCAACACTAAGTACTTACTTTAAAACCAGCCTGCCTTGTTCTTCGGATGACATCTTTCATGGATTGAATTAAAACATCCGTTTTCATTCCTCCTCCATTAAAAAAATATGCCAGCGGTTGCTTCCATTTTTTATATATACCTCTAGCCATAAAAACCATGGCTTTATCAGCAAATATAGGTTTTCTTTCACCACCATTGTCCTGGAAACCCTCAACAAAATCGTCTGATGAATTATAATATAGTCCAGGTTCTAAAGCCATTTCGTCAAATACTATAGAACAGTACTTCTCCTTGGCATCTAAGGAGTTGCATGTTTTTTGCAAGGCAGAAAATATGTGCTCATTAATTCCAGTTTTAAATGGTATTTGGTGAAGAAAATTGGAGAGTGTTCTCCTAGATGGAAGAGCAAATATCTTCTTTAGCAACTTGTAGCCTCTTGGGCTTTGCTTTTGAATTGACAGGGCAAAAATTTTGTCTTCCAAAGAAAACGTCTGCCTCGGGTGCAATTTTCTGCAATTTTAATTGTGACAACAAAAATTGAATGTGTGCTTATTCACTTTTGCTTTCATGAACTCTGGAGACTTTGACAGTTGTACTGCTTTTTTCAGTCTATCCCTAGTTGACATTAATTTCAAATGCTCTCGTTTTGATTTTTCTCTTAACCTTATGGCATATTTGTAGAGAACTTTGGATTTTGGCGACAAGTCTTGTACCTTTCTCATCCCGATTCTTTTAAAAGTTGGCCGCCTGTTTTGACTGACTGGCATTTTGAGTGTGCCAAAGTTTGGTCAATATCTGGCAAGGATGGTGATTTAGATCCTCTCGTGAGCGATCGTTACTCTCATCAAAAGCTGATGTGGATGGACTTGGTTCGACAGGAACACGGTTCTCTTTATCCTCTGCAATATAAAAATATATATTTATATAAAACATCTTTATTATAAAGATTCAATGATAACTTACCCTGATTAGGTAGATAAAGGGATGGCACAGCGTTCGCTTTGATGGTAGACCCCCGTCTTCCTTTCCCATTAATAATTCGGGCTTCATCATTAAAATGATTATCGCAAACCCTGTATGACTTTTGAAGAATGTTCATAGGTATACCATACAACCTTTCGATATTTAAAAGTTGTAACCAGGTGATACACATCTGAAATATAAAATATATTGTTAGTTAAATTAATCAACTTTTTGTACACTCGGTTCAATAATTTAGAGCCATTTTCATAATCAACATGTTATGGTGAGTTTATAAAAAGGTCTTAACCCTAACTTAGTCCTAACTTAGCCTTAATATTTATCCTAAGAAGTTAAATGTACATATTTCCATGTATACGTTATTAAAAGTCGTAACTTAGTCTTAGTCCTAAGGAGGTCTTAAGACCTGACCTTGAAAGTTCCTATCTTTTAACTTCTTAGGACTAAGACTAAGACCAAATAAGTACGCCTGCGCGAAAGTGCTCCATTTCCTTCTACATGCCTTCTATGGCGTCGGCAATTGGCCGGGACTTGTGGAGACAAAATAAAAGTTAAGTTACAACTAAATATTTATAGTTTCAAAATCTTAGGATTAAGATTAAGACTAAGGTTACGATTAAGGCTAAGTTAGGACTAAGTTTGGGTTAAGATTATTTTATAAACCCACCATTAGTCACTTTACCTAAAGTTACTTTAGTATTTAAAACGAACCATATAAATATGATAAATCAGCACAAAACATCACCTTAGGTATGATTTCTCAGAGGATTTTGAGGTTAGCAACAATAACTTTCATTGTGAAACTTGTTGTCAGACTTAAATTATTAAAGTTGTGCAAAAGTGGATTATGAAAGTGGTCATTATAGCCTAACAACTTGAAAAAAACTGAACATGTTTAAAGGCAAATTGGATTCATTATACAAAATTTATTTATTTTAAACGTAACAACTTAAACTTACCTTTTCATCTTTTGGAAATCTGTGCATAGGGACAGCATTTCCTTTTGAAGTACAAAGAGGTACACAACAATAAAACATTTTTAGTCCAAAATCAAAATAAATCACAATATAAAACGCTGCACACGATCACAACACAACCACTCCACAAGACAACCGAAGCGAAAATGAGTAAAATGACAATCAAGATGGCAGAATGCAAATGGCGTCCTCCGCGGCAGTTGTCAAATTTCAAAATGGATATTAGAAAAGGACATAAACATATTGCTATACTCTGGGGCTCTGGAGTCAAGTAGTGGGGGTAAATTTAAATATTTTCACCAGTGAAGTTACCCATGCGTGGTCTAAGGTCAATAGTCAATACTGCCAATGTCACAAACAAATGAACCTATTCAAGTATAAGCAGGTCCTTAACAGTTTTTCAATTTTCATTCATTTTATTATTATTTCAATATAGAGTTTGTAAAATAAACTATAAATAGCCTTATTCGCGGTAGCGATTCCGAACTAGTTCGGGATTAATTTACGGATCTGCTCAAGCGCAGTTTGCATTTCGGACGATCAAATTCAAACTGCGCTTGAGCAGATCCGTAAATTAATCCTGAACTAGTTCGGAATGCTACCGCGAATAAGGCTATTATTATATTATCTTTTATGCTTTTAATTATTGAATTAAGCACAAGCAGTTAGTATTTAGAAGCAGAAGAAGAAGAAGGAATGACCTACTTATGCTGCGATATCTACGACAACGTGGCTGTCAAACAAAATGTCATCATTCATCACAGATCGTGCACCACAGATCATTGGCCGAAAAAAATCGTGCAAAATTTGAGGTTGACGTTGACGATCTTTCCTTATCCAGTGTTTCATTTCTTATTTTAGCCGGTCTGTTTAAGTAGAAAAATGGCTCAAAACGAAGCAGAAACTATAACTGCTTTTAAAAATTTAGGTTTAAGTGAACAAAAAGCGAAAGAAACTTTTAAAAACGCATCAGTTACCAAAAATTTGTTAACGATTTTAAATGAGGTATGTAATTTAACCTAAATATTGCACAATTTTAGGAGGGATTTCTCTATTCTATTATAGGTACGCGGGGTAAACTTAAAAGATGGAGAAGGAATCCTTTTATATCACCTTGCCACCAAAATTAAGCCCCAAATAGCTCACCACCTTCCGCTAATAGTCAAATATATAGCATCGAATAAGTTAGATTCCACTTTACGGGTTGACAAAGCTATAGAGTTCGCTTTGTCTCATATGAAAGATATAAATACAAACGAATTGGAAAAATTCTGTGGTGTCGGTATAGTTGTGACGCCAGAAGAAATAGAGAAAATAGTTGAGAAACTAATAGCAGAAAGTAAAAGTGAATTATTAGAAAAAAGGTATAGATTCAATACAGGACCTCTTATGCAAAAAGTAAGAGCGGAGTTACCATGGGCTGATGGAAAAGCTGTTAAAAATGAAATAGATATTCAGGTAAGTGCAAACCACTATTTAAAATATTTTAAATTTGTAACAGCTGGCAGGAAAATTTAGCAATTTATTTAAGGTTTTTGACTTGCTGGGACCAAAAACCGAAGAAGACTTAGCGCCAGTATCTAAGACAGATAAGAAAACTACTAAACCACCAAAATCCGATAAAGTAAAAGTAGATATCAAGAAGACGGAGCAGTCAGGAGGTGAGATTCAAGTTTCATAAATATAGGAATACATCGGCTTTGATTTCTTTTGTAGATGTTCCTACTCAGGGTTTGACGATACTCGATGTCATGAAAAAAGTAAACTTTCATGCTCCCGGAGAAAACTACAAGACAGATGGGTATGTCGTAACGGAACACACTCACAAGTTACTTCAGGACCATTTAAGAGCTACTGGAGGGAAGGTATAACACTGTTTTACAAGATATTGAAATCTATTCGTTAAATGTTACTTTCTACAGGTAAGAACGAGATTTCCCCCAGAACCAAACGGAATTTTGCACATCGGTCATGCCAAGGCTATTAATATCAATTTTGGCTATGCTGCTGCAAACGGTGGAATATGTTTTTTGAGATACGACGATACCAATCCAGAAAAAGAAGAGGAAAAGTTCTTCACGGGAATTAAAGATATGGTTACGTGGCTAGGTAAAAATTTTGTTTTATTATTTTTAAGTTGTATATAAATATAGGTTTTATCTATCCGTTAAGGTCAATAAGTCTTGTTTTTAAATTATTATTATTAATTTTCATGCTTGTTGTAAATAAATTTTATTGAAAAACAAGCAAGCAATAAACAATTTTAAATAAACTGATCTTCTAGGCTACGTTCCCTATAAAATCACACACTCTTCCGATTACTTTGGCCAGTTGTACGAATGGGCCGTAGAATTAATAAAGAAAGGCTTAGCGTATGTTTGCCATCAGACCGCAGACGAAATGAAGGGCTTCAACCCTCAGCCTTCGCCATGGCGGGACCGTCCCATATCTGAGAGTCTACAACTGTTCGAGGTTGGAAATTGCGATTCATTTGCTACATTTATATAATATAAAGACATTTTTATTTTCAGGATATGAAAAACGGAAAAATTGATGAAGGTGCTGCTACTTTGAGGATGAAAGTGACGTTAGAAGAAGGAAAACTGGATCCGGTGGCGTACAGGGTACGATTCACCCTCCACCATCGTACCGGTGATAAATGGTGCATCTATCCCACCTATGATTACACCCATTGCCTTTGCGACAGCATCGAAAACATCACCCATTCGCTCTGCACAAAGGAATTCCAGTCCAGGTAAGGCAACCTCTAAATAATAATAATATCCGTATTCTATTGATTAAAGCAAATGGATATTGGCCAATTTCTGGGTCATTTTACACAAAATTAATGCAAACAAATTTTTTTTTAAAACTCAAAATTTGTTAAGCGAATATTTTAGTTTGTCACATCAACATCAGGAGCGTCCAAAATCGTTGTCTGCCAGTAAAAACCCTTTTACCATGTTAGTATTGTTATATACTTTCTTCATATAAGTGTACTAAAACAGAAGCTCATCTACCTTTTTAGTTTTTTGTTAATTTATGTTCTTGATTTTTCTTTTAAATGTATAATTTTTGTAATACCTTTAGTTTGACTTTTCCTAGAACATTCCAGGTTTATTCGATTTGGTTTGAGATGCATTCCCGAAGACCGAGGAATTTTTGAGAACCCAAAAAATATGTATAAGTGGATCGGCTTCGCCTCCACAATTAGTTTATTTTGAGAAGTCGACTTAAACATGAAAGTAAACATTCGTTTGACAATTGTGAGTCTATATGTTCAAGTACAATTGACAATACACTTGATCACGTTTCGATCATGATATTTTTAGTACCATCTGCTTATCATTTCTGGTACACATTGGTACGCAAACAAGACACATCGGGTTGTGTGGGGAACATTGGAGAACCACTTCTCAAAGATGCCATGCCGAGTGAAATAACTTATATTTTATAAATGAGGTTATGGTTTGGTTTGCTTCTCTTTGAGAAAGTTGCGTAAAATATTTTTTTTTTTTGGGTTTTCTGAATTCCTGCCTGCCTTCCAAATATGTTGCTAAAATTAACGACATATTAACTGTATCATCCTGTATATTAATTTTGAAAGAATGAAAGCTATAATCTATTTTTGTTGGATATGCTTGAATACGTAATCTTTACAAAGAACTTGGTTTTTTCCCTTATTAATTACAGAAAATTTTTCGGTAACCTCTAAATTTCTTTTACATGTTTTTCTTAGACGCTCCAGTTACTATTGGCTATGCAACGCTCTGAACATCTACTGCCCCGTCCAGTGGGAATATGGTAGGCTGAACGTAAACTACACGGTCGTGTCGAAGAGGAAGATAGCCAAGCTTATAGACGAAGGCATAGTTAAGGGTAAGAAACCAATTATTAGTCGATTTTCTAAATTTGTTGCTTGTTTTTAATGTAGACTGGGACGATCCGAGACTGTACACGTTGACCGCTCTGAGGAGACGCGGTTTCCCGCCAGACGCTGTCAATAACTTCTGCGCCCAATTGGGGGTCACTGGTGCCCAAAGTACCGTGGATCCTTCGATGTTGGAGGCTTACGTGAGAGATTACTTGAATAATACTGCACCGAGGTAAAGCATATTAAAATATATAGGGTTAACTGTGACTAAGTACAAATATTTTAAAAAGGGGTAGAGGGAAATAAGAATTGACGGAATCACTTCAAAAAGTGTATAAAACTAACAAATTTTTTTTTCAAAACTATTAAACTATTTATTGACAACTATGGCAGCCCCTCTGCCGTTACTTTATTTATTTTGCATGTTTGACGTTTGGCGAGTACAGCAACCAGCAACGCAATTGCGGCAGATGAAAGATTAAACGGTAAAATTTATTGCCATAATTAAAATCATAGAGAAAAGAATTGAAACTGTGTTTGCGTTGTGTTTTCTGCCAGTTTTTAGTAACTATTTTTTCAGTTTTAAACGTGTTAATTACATAAAGGAATTTGTGTCAGGTACAGATATTTACATATAAAGTAGTGTGCCGGTTTGTTTTTTTAAAATTGAGAGGAAATTCAGTGGAGCTACGGTTATTAGACAAGGTTTTATAATTAAAGACTATCGTGGATGCATTTGAAATTTTATATTATCTATTAGTGTCCCTTTTGTTCGATTTTCTTAAAATAAACGGGCATTTTATTTAACTGTATGTAAAATGTGTTTTGTTGTTAGTGGGACGGACTTGTAATGAATGAAAATGTAGTTTTGACAGTTTGGAACAAAATGAAAAATGAATGTAAAATACTGCATAGCTGTTACCTATCAGATATTATTATTAATAAAAATTGTTCATTTTCATATTTTTTATATTGGCAACACTGTCAAAAACAACCTCATGGTAGTGACTGATCTATGCCATCTCAGACAATGATTATCATAGGCGCTCATTTTCCAGAAAAAAAGAGGGTTTTACCCCCATTTTTAAAGATTGGTAGTTTAAGGTGTTATTTTTTGTTTGTTTTTTTTTTGTTGTTAATTTTAGGCGTATGGTAGTTCTGGAGCCGCTGAAAATTGTGATCAAGAACTATCCCCACAAAGGTCCTACTAAAATATCAGTACCGAACTTCCCCAGTAAGCCGGAATTAGGCGACCACAAGGTTACTTTTGACAAAGTCGTCTACATCGAGAAAAGCGACTTTATGGAGGTGCGTTAATAATTTAACATTTTGCAAACACGAATTCCAGGAAACAACTACTCTGCGGGCTAATGCCCGACCAGCATTGAATTACACCTGGAAAACCTATAGCAACAGCTAGAGTCATTCGTCAGACGCCCACCAGACATATACCGGTTTCGAGCTTATTAGCTCTCATCAGTATGCCATAGGTGAGGTATCCGACGAATAATCCTAGCTGCTTTCGTCTGTCTAACCCGACAGAAGGGACCATGAGTACGCGGTGTAGAACTAACTACATCTATCGGCCGTTCGCTACTCCATGCCGGACTGAAAATGTCACAGGCACAAAGCGTTCTACATGCAGTAGACACCATTGAAAGCTGTCGACCTTTATCGCTTTATCTGTCAGGTTAGAGAGACGAAAGCAGCTAGGATTATTCGTCGGATACCTCACCTATGGCATACTGATGAGAGCTAATAAGCTCGAAACCGGTATATGTCTGGTGGGCGTCTGACGAATGACTCTAGCCGTTGCTATAGGTTTTCCAGGTGTAATTCAATGCTGGTCGGGCAATAGCCCGCAGAGTAGTTGTTTCCTGGAATTCCGTGTTTGCAAAATATCGTTTCTCGTCGATCGCGATAAAGGTCGACAGCTTTCAATGGTGTCTACTGCATGTAGAACGGCTTCGTGCCTGTGACATTTTCAGTCCGGCATGGAGTAGCAAACGGCCGATAGATGTAGTTAGTTCTACACCGCGTAATTTAACATTTATTTATAAATTAATTTACCTATATTTTTATTTCAGGAAGGCGACAAAGGATACCGCCGGCTAACAAGAACCCAATCCGTGGGCTTACGCCACGCTGGGTTTGTGTTAGAAGTTACCGACGTGAAAAAAGACGCTTCCAATCAAGTTTCTGAAGTTGTTTGCCAGTGCATTGAGGTCGAGAAAGCTCCTGCAAAACCTAAGGCTTTTATCCACTGGGTTAGCGATCCTGAAGTAGTCGAAATTCGACTATATTCGTCTTTGTAAGATGAAGTATATATATTTTTTATTCGTATTGAACTGTTTTCTGTTTTAGGTTCAAACATAAGAATCCTGAAGATGTTAACGAAGTTCCTGGAGGTTTTCTAACAGACTGCAATCTCGACTCTCTGAAGGTTTTGAAAAGTTTGGCCGATAAGTCCATTAGTGCCTCAAAGGTCTTCGACAAGTTTCAGTTTGAGAGAATTGGATTTTTTTCTGTGGATCCAGATTCTGGTAACGATAAGGTAATAACGAAGATTGTGCAACTTAACGTGTGTGTTCATATACGAGGTGTGATCACACATTGTATTTTATCTTCCTTACTATTTATCATTATATTTTTCAGCTGGTTTTCAATCAAACCGTTGGCCTCAAGGAGGATGCTGGAAAGTAACAGTTTAGCGTGTTTTTATTTATTATGAGATTTGTGTGTTGCTTTTGCTAATAAATTTATATTATTTTATATTTAGAGCATTTTAATTTCATCCTTTTCCTATTTAAATTGATTTATACCCATGTAAAAAATCTTGTTTACTCTTAAAATACGTCTTGGCTGTTTATTTTTTTATTTTACTGTTTAAATTAATACAAACATATTTTACCTACTAGATATTCTGTTTTATGAACTATTGTCGGGTTTTAAAATAGTAGAGAGTCGTTTTATAAATCTGCTCAGAATTTATAGATCAACATGAAGAGGACTATGAGCTGTTCAAAATTCTTCGCATAAAATTGTATGTTCCGCATACCTCGTAGAGGTTACACAAGTTTCGGGTTTTGGTTATTCCTTGTTGCAGCAAATAAGCATATACATATCAGAATGCTTGACTTCAATTGACACTGACAACTATAATGTGCTAATTCTGATAAGCTGCCCTTAATTTTGATTTTAATTAATTTATTAGTGGGGAATATTGAATAATATATCAGTTATACATTTTGTGAATATATCTTTATAGCACAGCTTAATTAAATAAGCTGTGTTTATAGCAGAACATTAATCACTATTGAAACTCTTAACTCGGGAATGGAATATGGATCAGTATAAGATATGAAAGGAATGGGCTTATTATTGAAAATAACCTACTGAATAAATGAACTACAGTGGTAGAACATATTTCTCTTCACTTATTTGTTTACGTGGTGACCTATGGTGAGTGACGAATCAAATTTATGGTAATTTTCTTTTTTTTTCATTAAATTTCAATTTCTCTATCAAAATTAAAATGTTTCTTCATAAATGTAGATGCTATATAGATACCCTACTTTTCACATCCTATCATTGCAAGCTTTACATTTTGATTTTGTGCCGTGTTGGCTGTTTTTATTTGACGTTTGTCATACCTACAGAAAATCACCACGTATATTTCATGATCTGTGGGTTTATTAATAAATTTATTACTCATCTCGTTGTTATTACGTTACAAACAACCGTATTTTTAAGACGGCGTATTTGTCGTTCTTTTCCAGATATAAATAGCAGGACCACATCAGAGTTCCCCAGATCTAAATTTGATAGCTGTCAAATCGTCTAAAAAGTGCATTTGCTACCAAAGTTTAACCTTATTTAGCTAAAATGAGTTTACAGTGGACTTTAATAGCAGGATTTTTATACGTAGAGGTCGGTATTGTCCTTCTTTTGGTACTTCCAGTCGCAAGCCCGAGGAGATGGAATTCCCTGTTCAAGTCCAAGTTCTTGCAGGGCATACAGCGACAAGCCGGAGTCTATTTTATGATCTTGCTAGCCATACTAGTACTGTTCCTTTTGGATGCCATTAGAGAGATGAGAAAGTACTCCAATCTTGGTAAGTGTAAATTTAGAAAAACAGATTCGTTTGCTTATATTTCTTCGATTTTTTAGATTCTGAAGAACACGGCCACGCTCATTTGGACCGCGAAATGCAAGGAAGCATGAGATTGTTCAGAGCCCAACGCAATTTCTACATATCGGGCTTTGCTTTGTTCCTTTCTTTGGTCATCAGACGACTTGTCATATTGATTTCCGCCCAGGCAACCCTTCAGGCTCAATCGGAGGCATCGATGAGGCAGGCTCAAAGCGCTACTACTGCTGCTAAAAGTCTTCTTGCCCAGCGGGGTGAAATTGAACAGAACGATAGCAACGAGGCGCATGATAAGGAGGTAAGTGTAAATAGGTGTACTAGCTTTGATATAATTGCATCATCATCATTCTAATCACACGCCAATATTTGATTTATAAATATTAGATAGTAAACTTGAATCGTTGGTGAATCATTTGTTTTTCTTCTAAATATTTAATGGTTAAGTTATCTTATATATTATGACTCGAGTAAAATTGCTTTTATCTGTTTCTATTATTGACAATACACGTATATAAAAGTACATTTACCTATTTAAATATATGGCTTCTTGAAACTTCTAATTTTAAATGTCTTTTGTTGCAAATTTCAAATTCTGCAGAAATTGTTAATATTATTATTATTACACAATCTAGAGCATAGGCCTATTATGCTCAAAGTAAACGGTACTAGTAAATCATACAGACCAGCCAGCAAATTATAGAGGGTGTATATAAATAACACCAAAAAAATGTAAAAGGCAATTCTCTGATGAAGCGGCCTTTGCCATAAAATTTTTTCAAAAACGCGTCCCTGAAAAGTTGTGCCCCTACAAAAACTCCAAAAAAAAAAAATAGTTTTTCTTTTTTTATCTTCCATGTTCATCAAGTTAAAGAAACCAAACTTGATGAACATTATCTGTCAATAAAGCTACACTTTTTGAAGTTTTTTCAACCCTGAAGTATTTTTGTAAGGGGTTGAAATAATCAACGCCTATGACATTTTTTCTTAGAATTTTTTTTTCGAAAAGTCGGCGCCTATGTGCATCAACCGAAATGGCTTACATCTTAGATCACTTTGCGTACGATTAAAATGTCGATTTATGCTAAGAAAATTGAAAGAAAGGAATATTAATAGATATAGTTAATATAATACTTTGAATGCACTCGCGGCAGTCATTAATTATAAAATTTTGTCGGACAACCTAGAAAAACAAACCGGCGACCTTTATTACAAGAAAACATCTGTAGCGATACAAATTTCTTTATTTAGTTACTACAAAACGTATAGATATTGTTATGGAAGCTCACCTACCTTTTAGTTTGTAAATTACGTTTCTCTTTATGTTAGAATTTATAATTTTTGTAATATCTTTATTTTGACATTTTCCGGAATATTCCAGGCTATATTCTATTTGTTTCTCAACACGTTCTCGAGATTGCAGAATCTTTGAGAACTCTAAAAATCTGTATAAGTGGATCAATTCCGCCGTCACAGTCAGTTTATAGTGAGCAGTCGAACGCGAATGACTGAAACGTCAAAGTAAAGCATTTGACAGTTGTGAATATGTTGAAGGAGATTTCTTGTATAATCAAGAGTGACAATAGTTGTTTGTCTACGTGACGTGTTCCCAGGCTAACCCAATTTCAAGGTTACAATATTATAGATAACATAAAACTATGTCAGTCATCAGCCTTGAGCGGTAGCGATTCGAACTAGTTCAGGATTAATTTACGGATGTGCTCAAGCGCAGTTTGAATCTGATCGACCGAATTGTAAACTGCGCTTGCGCTCATCCGTAAATTAATCCTGAACTAGTTCGGAATCGCTACCGCGAACAAGGCTATTATTTATAAAGTTGTGTCCAATAACCTAGAAAAAAAAACCGGTGACCTTTATTACATGAAAACATCTGTACCGATACAAATGTCTTTATTTAATTACTACAAAACGTTTAAAATTGAAAAAATAGGCACTAAAAACTGAAGAAAAACAAAATTACGAACGTAAATATACAGGTTTGCAACACGATTTCAATTATGCCAACAAATTATTGCTGGTTGCCTAACTAAGAGTGTATTCCGTAATTTGACGGGTCTTACCAAAATTACGGTTTTGGTATTTTCTGGTAACTGAAATTTGTGATTGAATTACGGAACACTATCGGAACCGGTGATTTTTTAATCTACCCAAACTAACCTAAAAACGTGTTAAAAACTAAAAAGTGTGCTAAAAAGGGTATTCAAGTGGATATTCTGAATTAGTACCGAATATTGGCTCTGTATTAAGTGGTAATCACGAATTACTGAACTATTAGTAGTAATTAGCATCACATAACCTCAAAACGGTATTTTATTGCTAGGAACCAAAGATTATAAGTGGTTCCTATGGTTGCTACCAAACGTTACCTTTTTCAGTAACCACGTACCGTAATCTGCATATTTTTCAGGCCGGTTGATTTACGGAACGGTAAACCTTAACCGTGGTTAAAATATTAGAATTACAAAATACACCCTAAAATTAGGGTTTAATGTAGTTTCAAAACAATTTTTTTTCGCTTTATAAATAAATACATTTTTAAAGGGTAATTTCGGTAATTTTATTTTCTCTATCCCCTCTTAAAACATCTGTACTTAGTCATAGTTAACCCTTTATATAATATTACAGTAATAAAAGTGAGAAAAAAAAACAAAAATAAAATATTGACAAGAAAAACAATAAATTAAAACAGACAACTTCATTTGGAAAGCTATTCCAACTATCTGTATTCAACCTTTAAAAGTAAAGGAAAAAGATAAATTAAATATTAAGTGTCATTTGTATTAGTATGATGTAAACTGAATAATTAATTTTTTATTCGATATTCAAATTGAAAAATGGCAAGGCTATTTATAAATTCTGTAGTGTGCTCTTAAGAGTAATACGAGTACATAATTTTACAAGGTTCCATAAAAAAATATGTACTATTTATTCTTGAAGATTATTCTACAAGGAAAATTGATATAAATTATATGATACTTTTTGCAATTTTTTTTATTACCAAATTTTTATTTCGCCATGTAGTACATGTAGAATAATGTCAAAAAATAGTCAAATCTGACACTCAAATAGCCATCACAGCTAAATGCAGTGGCTATGTCATTAGATATACAGGGTGTCCCAAAATTACTTTATTTTTTACTTTTACTATACTTTCAAGAAACTTCCTTAACGACGTAGAAAAAAATAAATTAGGTTAAGCTGATTCATTTAGAAACTTTTTCCTCTTATATTTTTTTGATAAAATAACTGTTTCGACGTTAAAAAATAAAATGTAAAGTATTGCACGTCGGTAAGAGGCAGTTTTACTACACCCATTATTAGGTAAAACTAGTTGGCTGCTGTCAATTTCCGGATGTTTCCATTGTTGCTTTGACAGATAGCAAATGGTTTGTACTTTGTACTGGCCTGTATCAAAATTTCTTTTTTGAATTTTCCGGATTCACATAGCCTTCGATGACGCTAGCACATATACTGTGATGAGGAATTGTACGATTAGGATACGCTTCTGCATAAAGACAACAAGCATGTAAGGAATTTCTATTTGCTCGGCCGTACATAAAGTGCATGTCTGTCATTTCTGCATTTGTGAAAATAACCATTTTTGTTGTATTAACTTAGGATTGAATCCCAAGGTACTCCATAATCAAACACATCACACAACCAAAGGCAAATTATCCTGTAAACCACTCTCGAAATGTTAAAATAATACAAACCATTTGCTATCTGTCAAAGCAACAATGGAAACATCCGGAAATTGACAGCAGCCAACTAGTTTTTCCTAATAATGGGTGTAGTAAAACTGTCTCTTCCCGACGTGCAATACTTTACATTTTATTTTTTAACGTCGAAACAGTTAATTTTATCAAAAAAATATAAGAGAGAAAAAAGTTTCTAAATGAATCGACTTAACCTAATTTATTTTTTTCTACAACGTTAAGAAAGTGTTTTGAAAGCATAGTTAAAAAAACTGAAAGGGGTAGTTTATTTCAACCCTTTCCAATTATTTTCAAAAAGTGAAAAAATATGTCACAAGTGTTATTTGATCATGGTAACACTTCCAGAAAATTTTACCATTCCCACGCTATTCGTTTCCAAGAAAAACAATAAAAACACTCTTTTTTCTGCCATCTTTGCACGCGATATCTCCCTAATAGTTGATTTGTGACCCAATGTTTATATAACAAACTACCTTTTATTTTCAATAAGGAATCACCCCCTGAAATTTTTCGCCTTTGTTTTGAAACACCCTGTATATTATACATATAATTTGTAAATACCCATTGATAAAGTACTATCGTCAATCATTATGATTACTTTCAATAATATTTAGTTTCATATTGCAATTCTTACTAGATTACCACTTTGAAGACCAAATTAACTGAACTAGAGGACGAATTGAAGCTCGAAAAGAAGGATAAAAGTGCGCTTAAACAGCAGGCCGACAACCTGGCCAAAGAGTACGACCGTCTGGCTGAAGAACACAGCAAACTGCAGAAGAAAATCACTATTGGCGGCGTTGGCGACAAAAAGGATGAGTAGATAGTTTCACCGTTTCGCATTGTCAAATATATTACACTGTAACCAATATTAAAGCTTAAGGCTGATTAGATATCTATTTATAGAATGGTTTGGATTAATTTTCGGGAAGTTACAATAACATAGCCCTTCCGAGGAATTCGATACAGTAGCTTAGCACATTTAGCGTCTTTTACTATTGTTCTAATTAAGGCACTGGTTTCGAGTGTGAAAATTTTTAACGTGTTGGATATTTTAGCACTTGTTAAGGAGATGGAACGAAATTATTTTGTTAATAAATAATCTAAATGTCATTATACTCGCTTACTACAGAGTAAGTTGAGCTTAGAATCACTATTGTACTAAGAAAATTTGTTACATAAAATAATGTATGTTTAACGATAACCTCCATATAATTTTCCTGTACACCTTTAAGTGTTTATTTCACGCTGTATTATTTACTCCTAATTCTCTTGTAACTTGTAATTGTCCCATTTTTATATTATTTTGTAAATGTTTAATATCGGTATTGTTTTGTTAAATAAATACTTTTTAGTAAAAGTATGTTGTTTCTTATCAAACAAATTTATTTTCATTTAATACATTTTAATGCTATAACAAGAAAAAACGGTAAATCTGAACCGTCAAAACTTTATTGCCACCAGAAACTAACGGAAAAGCTTTTGTCTAATGCCGTAACGTGATGCCACCACTTCATCGGTATGAACAGCATTTCTCCCGGTTCCAAAAGGCACTTGTACATTTTACTTTTGGTGAACTCAGGATACCTCTTTAAATCCGGAGAGAGGGGATCCACTTGAGCTGTGTTGCACAACAACTTGCTATCGTGAGGATACAGATATGGAGAATCGTTCTGCGAAAACAGGAGAAGTTGCTTTGTCCCGTAAACCTACAAAGAATCGGAAAGTTTTCTAAACTTAGTGGTATGCCGTTTGGGTTGTCTAATGCTGCCTGTCACAAGCAACCCTATATAGCACTTTTTTTTCTTAATTAGAAGGATAGAGCACAAAAAAATAACGGGTCTTTTCTATAATTTTCATTCATTTTGCTTTATACAGAGCGTATTCAACATTTAAATATAGGGCAAACAACTTTAAGCTGTCAAAATAAAAAATTGTAACTCCCTTATTAAGCTTTGAATTAAAAATTGTTATACTTACAGGGTATAAGTTGAGGTCAAAAATACAAATAAGGGTTTTTTGTTATATAAATGTGGCTGTCTTAGGACAGCCATTGTCTGGCTACAATGTTTTAAAAATTAAAAAAAAAATCAGTTTTTAATTTATAAACCGCTCATAGACCAGTGCTGAAGCCTTTGAAAATCGTAAAAAGTGAAAAAAATAATAGTAGGATGAAACCCATTGGAAAAGGAAGAGAATACAACAAAAATGAAAGGAAAAATAATTTACGGGCGATCTGAGGTCGGGAAGTGGAAGAGGTGAGTTTTTAAGGGTAAAAAACGGTTTATCTGGATTTCTGACAAAACTACAAGTCCAATGGAAAAAAGTTAAATGGCAAAGTTGTAGGTAATAAAAAGATCTACAACTTTTGTAGTTACACTGTTTTCACATAACCTCAAAATTTATGTAAAAAATTTAAATAACCAAGTTTTTGGTTTTTTATTAGTTTTTCAAAAAAAAAAATTTACGAAATTTGGTGAAAACACCTTTTTTGTCCCAAACACACTGTAATTTTTTTGATTTAAAATATTTATTTTTTCACCTTATTTTGACGTAATATCGAAAAAACACCCTAATTTTCAATCGAAAAATCAAAAATCGTCAAAATATCTGCTTTTTTTAAAAAGTTGGTGAGCTTTTTGTTCGTTGAAATCTCTACTTTCTGATGGTGTAAAAAAATATACATTACTATGGTAAATGTTCTCAGAAAATGCAAAGAAACGATGCGTCAAACTCGAATCCGAACCCTCAATTATTTTCATTGATAAAATATGTCGGTGAAGTTTGGCCAAACTTATCTACACCCTACAATTATATATAAAATACTTCAAATCATTTAACAAATTTTATAATAAGCATTTTTTCCAGAAAATAGATTAAAATTTTAATATTTATTTGTTTAGTTTATTAGTTGTTTACTTAAAGAGAATAAAATATTAAAATTTAAATAATAAATGTTATATCAAAGACCCCTATTATTTTTGCTGCTCATTTCACCAAACGTAAGAAAAAAAAAAGGGCCACCCTATATTTTATATACCTGTGCTAGAATATTGTTCTTTGGATCGTAATGTAGCGGAGATACGGTGCCTTTAGGGCCAAACCATGCATTTATATCTGGTTCTGTGATATTCTCGTAGTCTGTGCTTACACAACAATACTCTGGTATACAAATATCTTCCTTAAGCTCCGTTATCTAACGATAAAAGAATTAAATGCCGAATGACATCGGTACATTTATTTACCATACCTGTTCAAACAAATTATGCTGAGCCAAATATCCGACATTGTCGGTATCTTCTAGATAATGCTTGTAAATGAAATCCTTCAGTGTCATCAGTTTCTGCGACCAATTTTCGTCTGCATAGTGAGACCCTATTTCTATCGGAACTGTACGGTCACCTGCTACACGTAACAAATAATTTACGTCCAGCCATTTTTTAGTTGCAGGCCAATGTTCCATGCAACCTAGAACATTGCTGAGAATAATATACAAAAATTGCAAATTCCTTTAAATCACCTTTTAACTTAACAGGTATCTGGGTTGAAAAGTATTTGGCATGGAAATATTCCAACGAAGGACATTCGACACTATCGATTTCTATTGCATTTAACTTTTCAAAATGTGGTCTATAATCATCGCAAAATTTTCTTTTACCAGACTCGGTGCTTTCAATTTGGTTACATTCATATTTTTTGGATACTTCGGTGATTTGTTCGGTTAAATATCTAGCTGCTGCTGTTAATACATCGAAATTATCTCTTAAAGGCGCACCCAACAGAAGTCCCATATCGAGACATTTCACACATTTCCTTAAAAGTTCCACATTCAGAGACTCTGCACATTTTAAGAGAATTAAGCATTTAATAAAACTGGCTGAGGTGAAGCAGTGTCTCACGTGAATCGGAACTTCGCTCCAGTGGCCTGTGTTTAATTCATCTTGTAAATAATCTAATACACTTTCTATTTGGAACAATTTGATTAAATCTGAATTTTGAACCTTTTCACTTTCGATTGAATAGGAAAAACAATTTTGTAATGTTTCGATAACACTTGAATTTATATTTTTAAACGTAATTAGTTCTTCTTGAGAAATAATTAATTTTTTTAATGTTTTTGTTATTTCATCAATTTTATAATTCATAGCAGTAGTTCGTTTGGCACACCAAAATTAGTTCTAGTGTGACAAATGCGATGACATAATATAACCTTACTAAGCATTAAATATATGATTAAAAACGATAAAGAAAACTAGTTTTTATAGCAATTAGTACCAGTATAACGTGTACGTACATATACATTATATGTGATTAACAATTAAAAAATAAAATAGGTTAAGTGAGTTGTTACCCGAGGGGACGTCGCCATTTTTTAGCCTGTGACCCTGTGATTCGCTGAATTACAACGCAAACAGCAGTTGAAACATCATTTCATCGATTTTATCCAATGACAGAATGGTCTGTTTTATTCAGTGAAAACCAGACTTGGCAGAGAAAAGATAAAAATATCAGTATGTTGAGTTGAAGGTAAACAGTCAACATTCAATGTTATCCCATCATTTCTGTATTCCACCCAAATAAGGTGAATCCGGTAGGTACCAAAATAGTTATAAAAAACTCTTTATTAGTATTTTATACAGCCCAGTAAACTGTGTTGTGCTGCATATTGATTCTAATATTTACCATACTTGCTTAAGGTAAATGGATTGACAATTAAAAACGAGTACAATTTTCAAATTCAAAAACTCCAAGTGAATTTGTAATGAGTGAATTCAAACCGAGATTTGTGAAGCCTACCGAAGCATCAAGCTACTTGGATAAAAACGAACCCAACTCTGTAGAAACAACAGATTTTATTTATAACAAGCATTTATCGCAATCTATACAGACACAGAGGCAGAGATTGCCGATTTTCAACAATAGAAACCACATACTTTACCTATTGGAAAAATATCAGACGCTGGTTCTTATCGGGGAGACGGGATCTGGAAAGAGTACTCAAATTCCACAGGTAAGTGTTGTTTCCTCTACTATAAAGTTACTTTGAAATTAGAAGACAAAATAATCGGTCTGTTCGTAGAACAGTTGGAAACAGTTTCTAACCGTCAGACACACGTGCATTGCATTTATAATGCCCACGTAAGGTTGAAAATGCTTTGTTTTAGATGCAGTGTGCATGCTTCTGACAGTTGGAAACTGTTAACAACCTCTTTATCAAATTCAAACAGAAAAGCTGGAAAGTAGTTCTAACGTATAAAAAATCTGTTCATTAGATAAAGATCAAGTATTATTCAAAGTAGCTTAATAATACCTAATTTTAAGCTCTATAATTGTAGTAAAAGTATAATCTATTAATAGCAGTAAACCACAACCATTAAATTACTTCATTATGATAAGCATTTAATCTTTTTAATTAAAATCTATGTGTTTTACGAGCCCAGAGTCATATCATTTGGCCCAGCGGCTATTTTAATTCTTCACTTTACTTTAGAAAACACTGGTAGACACAAATGGAAAATTTATTAATTCCAACTATTTTCATTGTAATTTGAGATATTTTGGAAACATTTTTTATTAAAATTAATTACTTAAATGCTAGAAATGTGCCCATAATAACAAAGTATATAATTTAACAACAAATCATTTCGTTTGGCCCATATAATATACACAGGTTTTTATCGTATTAGCCTTGAGTTAAACATAACATTTGCCTATTTGTTGATTGTTGTTAGTGACATGTCAGAAATTAGTTGACAGTATTTCCTCTCAAAAATGGTGCGTGGTAAAGCTTTGTCAAGCGATATGCGTAAAGTTATTGTTAATTTATACAGTGCTGGTCATTCTTGTGGTAAAATTGCTAACCAACTGCAACTTTCACGCTATACTGTGCGTAAATATAGTCAAATTATATAAAGCGACAGGAGCAGTGGAAGAAAAACCAAATTTGGGTAGAACTTCAAAAATAACCGCGACCGATTTGAGAAGCTTACGATTTTGAAACAAAACCGTCGTGCCAATTGTGCCGAATTAAGTGTAGAATGGAATAGGCGACGGGTAAATATTTTTCAAGATCAACCTGTCTCAGAGCTATCAAAGGACTGGGTTATAAGTTTTACAAAGTAAGTAATTTTTATTTCATTTTATAGGCACTAACAGCGGGCAATTTTAAATCGTAGGCTAAAGAAAAACCTCTGTTAACAGGAAAGCAGAAAAAAAATAAGTTGGTATGGGCAAAAAATCATCAGAACTGGTCACAAATACAATCAAATAGTGTCATTTGGAGTGACGAATCAAGGTTTGAGGTATGTGTCGGAGATTATCGAAGTAGAGTATTGAGGACAAAAAATGAGCCATATCATCCAGACTGTTTGCGCCGAAAAGTGAAATTTCCGGCTTCTGTAATGATTTGGGGATGTATGTCAGCCCAGGGTGTTGGAAAACTGCACATCGTAGAAGAGACTGTTAATGCTGTTAGATACATTGACATCCTTAGGGGCAGCTTAATGCCATCAATTGAAACATTAAAAACAATAGAAAATGAGTACGTATTCCAACAAGATGGTGCTGCGTGTCACACAGCCAAAATAGTCAAGGAATGGATGTTGCAGAATAATATTCCCACCTTAAACTGGGTATCAAGTAGTCGATCTGTCGCCAATAGAAACACTTTGGCACATTATGAAGAAAAAGTTCGTGCCTCACCTGCTAGAACAGTTCCTGAATTAAAAGAGAAACTAACTCACATTTGGAACTCATTTACTGCTGAAGATTGTAAAAGTTAGTAGACACTATGCCAAAGCGAATTCAAGCAGTTCTGAAGCAAAAGGGTGATGTTACACAATGGTGTAATCACCAATTTGCGGATATGATTGTTGGGCCAAACGAAATGATTTGTTGTTAAATTATATACTTTGTTATTATGGGCACATTTCTAGCATTTAAGTAATTAATTTTAATAAAATATGTTTCCAAAATGTCTCAAATTACAATGAAAATAGTTGAAATTAATAAATTTTCCATTTGTGTCTACCAGTGTTTTCTAAAGTAAAGTGAAGAATTGAAATAGCCGCTGGGCCAAATGATATGACTCTGGGCTCAATACGCACATATACAAAATTATTTATGTTTAATATGAGATTGGCTTTATTATATGCAAATAATATTTATTTAATGAGAATATAAAATTTAGCTGTAATGCGGGTTATAAGTGTCATAATGAAGCTACCTGTTTTGAAAGAGCTATACATTCATGTGTTGTTATCTAATCTCTCTTAATCTGGTTATAAAAATCGGTATCTCGTAAGTTTTATTTCTACATAATATCAGTATAAAAAAATCAATTTTAAGCAGTCTATATAGCTAATAGAATTAGAATTATCTGTATTGCTAAATAACAGGTGGCAACGGTAAAAAAACCGCTGATAAAAATTGTCCTCTAGTGTTACATGTACGTGTGATTTTAAGAAAAGCATATTTATATAAGTATCGAACATCATTCTAACTCTTACTCGTTTTAGGGATCACATCGTATCCCCAACTTGGCTGTCTTTTAGCTGACTTTTGGGGCTCCCAAATTTTTACCACTCGCAATACAACCAGCTAAACGATTTAACACTCAAGACTGATAACTGTCAAGTAATCAAATTTTATTTTGCCTAAAGATATACGAAAAAGAGAAAATGATAGGGCCATCGTCGCAGATCAGCAAACTGCTGTTGGTCTTGCTCATCCTCGTGGTGGTCTTTTATATATACATGGATTACAATCTCTACGTTAGGATACACAACTACCCCTTAGACAACGATGACAATAACACGGTGAACTACAAGGACGTCACCTGGGTCAGTTGCCATATCAATCCCCTGTGTGACGTCACCGTCAAAGCGGTCCTTCTGGATCACACCAACTACTACCTGTTCGCCCCCTTAGTTCAAATAGTCGACGACCTGCTAAAAATAAGCGACACCAAATGGATAACTCCCAACTCTATCAGCTTCTTTCACATTTTTGTTGCTATCTTGAGCGCCAAATGCATCTCCAGCAATAACTTGGCCTACAGACGTATCGGCGTGGTGTTGTTTGAATTTAGGACCTGGCTGGATGATCTAGACGGCCACGTGGCCAGAGTCCGGAAGCACATTAAGGGAGAACGGTCGGAAATCGGTACGGCGGGCTATTACATCGACGGATTATGCGACGCTATAGGATGTACGGCCTTGATGATAGGTATTTTTATTTTCCTTAAAAACAACCCGCCACGGAGGGGATACGTGCAACTCCCCACCACCATCGACAGCAAAGAAACGAACGCAAACACGAACGTTTACAATTTGAAAGTGACGACAAAGAAGGTCGTTAGGAAAGTCTGTATCTTTTCCTTGCAACTTATTGTCAGTTCCACCGCGTGGAACCGTTACATAGCTCTTTACCAGGATCTGCTGGAACGGACCAACGTAAAACCCATGGAGCTGATCAGACAGAACGAGGTGTTTAAGAGTTCCTTTTTCTTCATGATAACGTGGTTGTGGAGGGTAATCAATGTGCATAACTTGACGCACTTGCTGCTCTTGTCGATATTTTGTGATAAACTGTGGGAATTCCTTAGGAATATCCAGTATATCGGTTACGGTTTTTTGCTGTCCGTAATATGCGTCACTGAGATTAATATTATCGATGTTAAAACTTTCATTTACCACAAATTAAACGGTGCCAGTACTACTAAATGAGTTTACAGTTAGGCTAGGATTGTGAGTTTGTTATTTTTTGTGTGATATTTTTAGTAGTTGAATTAGATATATATAGTCTGTTTCAAATCATGTGGGCGCTACTTCAAATTTTCTTATTATTGGTGATATCTATTGAATAAGCAAAATTGTGTGGTTTCTTCCACCGATTACGATGGCCAAAACAATCGAACATCACAATTGTGACATATTTACAAAAGGAGGTTTTTTCAGTTTAAACTTCAAAGAGCAAACATAGAAGAAGGCTTTGGATATGACACTAATGCCAAATGTCAAATGTCGTCTGCTAAATTGTGTCACCTTTGTAATACTTGTGTGTCGAATCACCTTAATTTCAGTTTAGATGTGCTGTAGTGTGGCGACACCAATGTTAGTATTTGGAAACATACACATCAGGCCATAACTGTCAGAATTTGACATTTGATATTGACACTGTAATAACTTATCTTTTAATAGAACCTACTTATCTAATTTGGCTTGCAAAAATGTACGTATTTTTTATCTACTATTTTAAAACATTAAAAATACGGCAGTGATACCGTTCTAATACTGCACACCAAGTTTTCGTGTCTAAATATTTTAATTTTTTTACAAAACAGTACTCCTACACTTTCACCATAAAAACACAATACTTATTATTTTAGGTTGTATCAATTTATAAATTTAAAAATGATATGTAAACAGAAACGTACACCTTAACAGATATTTGACATTTGTCATAATTTCTATGAAAACAATTGGCAACTAAGTCCGACTACGTCATTTGTGTTGTAGTGTCTGCCACGCGTGGTGAGTCACTGCAAAGGGGCAAAGGAACAGATTAGAAAAAGCACGGCTGCTGAGATTTAGCCGACGATGATTAAATTAACAATATACACTCTAAACGACAAACTATTATACAATACTACCAAACCACATTGGCTCTAAATAAAATTTAAAAAATTTTGCCTTGTTCCGCTTTAATTTTTTTTAATATTTAATATTTCTGACACTTTGCCACAGTTCTACAATTTTGACAACAGTTTGACATTTGTAGTTGGAAATAATTAACACTAATGTCAAAATTATCAAATGAACATCCATTATTTTTGACAACTGCACTGACTGAATGCAATATTAAAAAAAATATGTCTTCTTCCATTTAAACTTGGCACCTCTTAAGATCCACATGTATTAATTTCAATAGTTTTCTTCAATGCCAAGAATAATATTTTTGGCCTTTGCCATAGCTCTTCAGCAATTTTGACAGCAGCGTGTTTATTGTTTCCAAAGCCTTCTCTTACTTTTGTATTTTGAAGTTGAAATTAAGGTACCTTCGTTATTTTTGATTTAAAAAAAATTGAAAGCAGTAATTTTATATGGTTTTTAGAAAGTTGGCAATAAGGTCCACTTGACTTTGAACGAACAGATTGTATACTCCCATTTTATCTGTAGGAGTTCAGTATACTTTTTATCTGATAAGAGAAAATGAAATTCCGAATTGGTGATTGTGGAACTTACTGACTGAAATTTTAAATTTAACAATTTACATTTTTCTGGCATATTTTTATTACGAAAAACTTGGCACTATTTTATTTTCATAGTCTATGTTAAAAAACATACATTTTTATGATGCGAAAGAAAGCAGATAAACTACCTCATCATTTATATGTTTTTGTACAATATTCAGGATAAATTATTTTACATGTTACGTCGTTATCTAGTATTTTATTTATTGCATAAATTACACGATTAATTAGTGTAATTTTTTGTTAAGTTGTAATTGTCGAATCGAAAACATAATAAGTGAAGTGTCCTTGCTGTTTTCCTACACCTATATTATGCTATGTTGACATTTATTTAGAAAACAGTTACTTGGTACGGAAGATACTTAATAGCACAAGTTCTCTGAAAATTGTAGATAAAACGTGTAATTTCCTGAATTTTGGTGTCGTTTTGATATTTCTGTTTTTAGTCTTCTACATTATTTCTCGATAATGTCCCATTTTTAAGAATAATTAAATACCAAGTCCTAGTAGTTTATTTCGCAAGATTAAAGTTATTTATTTCGCAAACTCTATTGTAACCAACTTAAAGGTATTTATTAATATCGTATGTTATAGTAGTTTAAAAAATATATAACGATATATTTTTGTAACAACTAGTCTTCTTCAAAATAAATTTTCTCTCTATTTTGGGCGAAAAATGTGCGGGTGATAATTTTAGAATGTTTAAGATACTTTTATATCTATTAAATAACAATACTTTATGGTTATTGGTTTACGAGTTGTTGAAATTCGGTTTAGTCCTGGAAAAATTAGAGCGGGGGCCCAGCATTGAAGACCAAGTTGCCTAACGGCAATGAAACTAGTTAATTGCGTGGGAGCGTTGTCAGTTAACTCAAACGTACAGTAACGTCTTCGAACAGTTAAGTCTTGCCGAATTTTTTTCATTGTCTTATTGGTGAGTCATCAAAACCACGTATTTAATGAATGGAACATTCATTTATAAATATAATTATTTAAAAACAATTTGGAACAAAATTAATAACTTCTTATTTGTTGTTTTATAATTAAATATAGTTTTATTGTTCATTGATTGTCAACCAAATTGTATATAATTATGTATTTTTTTTACTGTATTGGAAAGGTATTTTAAGCTAATATAAATCAAATCTACTACAATTCCTATCAATGAATGGTTGAATTTTCGAGTTCCCACAGTTTCAAAAGTAAACTTAGATATTTATAGAGTGTTTTCATTAAACCAGGTTAGTAAATTTAATTAGATTAATTTTTTTTAGATAATTATTGAATAGAGCTTTGTTTGTGGAATTGTTCATTAGCTAGATGTTTGGTATCAGAGAGCATACATATGACTTCATTGATAAGAATTATAGAAGATTTGATTTATATTAACTTAAAATGCCTTTCCAATGCAGTAAAAAAATGTTACACAAGCTAATAATAAAGAATATATGGGTAGATATTGTGGGTGTAATTCAACGCTGGTCGGGGCTTTAGTCCGCAGAGTAGTTAGTTTCACACAATATTGTTAATACCTAAAAATATATAAAGTAATTATGTATAATTCCAATACAAACTTTTTTTTTGTTTTATTAAGGAAGGCTTTCAAGTTTTTGTAAATGCTATTTGCAATAAAAAATACTCTAAGAATAAATGAACAAAGTAAATAAAATAAAATAAATTTATGCAAAAAGAAATTATTAAGTTTACTCCAATTACGCTTATTGCGAGTCAATTTTTTTTTACTTGTATATAATCTTAATTTTTTTTTTGTATTATGAGTTATTGTTTTTAATCATGAATTAGCAAAATATGGCCTATTAATCTTATTGTATATAAAATTGTTAAATTGTTTTTTTTTATATATATTTTTTATTATATTTATGTTAATATAGATATTTAGGATTAACTTTAACAAAAAAATGTTGAGCATTATTTTTCTTGTTGCCTACACTGCCACTGCCAAAGAGAAATTAGCTAACGTTGTCTCTCCCTTATCCGATACATGGTTTTGTTGAGAAATACGTTTTTAACGGTGCGATTTAACTTTTTATGTAATATCAATGTTTTTTTATATACATATAATATAAAATGTTATTGTATTAATATTGTCTATAAATAGAAATTGTTATGAGGATATGCAAAAACTTGAATGGTGTTTGAGAGCTTATAATAAAAATGCTTATTATTTAAACAGTATTTCATTTCAAACCCGTCATCCCTGTTTTCCCACAGTATCTGATAGAAGCGGGATGGCCGGGACAGGTGGGTGTCTGCGAACCGAGGAGGATCGCAGCCATTTCTCTAGCCAACAGAGTAGCGGACGAGACCGGTACTTTAGTTCAACAGGACATGGTAGGGTATGCGGTTCGGTTCGATGCTTGCTATAACAAACCTAAAATGAAGGTAGGTACTGTTCGTTTGAACTACTACTAATACTTGGACATAAATTAGCACCGTAAAGTATGTTGAAGAGTTTTTGATATCTATCTCCTCCGGCACTTGCCATTCTCCTTCCACCGCATTTTTCTGTAGCCCCGCCCACTACCCAGTTTTCGATCAATCAGAGGATAGAGAGTTCAATATCGACCAATCAAAAGATAGAGAGTTCTGTATCGATTAATCAGAGGTCGGATAGCTTTAAATTCACTCTTCCTCACTACTTTTATCTTATTTAATGAAAATACACCTACAGCTTATGCATTCAAGTACTATTTGATATTTCCCAGAAAAAATATACGTCGTTAACAAAGAATTCTTAAAAGTATTTAAAGGTAACAGATCCATTAACACGACAGTTTAAGTTCTTTCAATATATTCAATAGATTATCCTGTAACACGTTTTAAACCAACATAAATCTCATGCAACTTACCCTTTCCTTGTGTTTTCCAAACATATTTACTTCTCATACACTTTGGCAAATTTTTAGTATATGACTGAGGGTATACTTTTACGGGAAATGATGGCAGATCCCCTATTAAAAAGTTACTCTGTAATAATGCTGGATGAGGTACATGAGCGTACGCTCTACACTGACATTCTAATGGGGCTTATGAAAAAGATTCTTAAGGTAAATCCACAAGATTTGTATTAGTCGAGTATCCTGTAAATTTAAATTTTTACAGAGAAGAGCCGAATTGAGACTTATCGTAGCTTCCGCAACATTGGATGCCAAGGAACTTCAACGGTTCTTTAATAATAACTCCAGCGACGACAAGAAGAAAGATACGGCGGTTATTATGTCTGTAGAAGGGAGGCAATTTCCAGTGGATATATTCTACACTGCAGGTATGGAAACACTGACCAAGTTTGATGATGTTTGTTTTTATTTGAACTTTGAGATTTGTCAATAGTAAAAGAGAGAGAGAGCAATGCCATACCTGGTACAATGTCATTACATGACATTTTGTGGCGGCAAAATTACTAATCTGTTGCTGAACACTTTGCTTCGACTTACACCAACCAACATGACGTCCATATCCAAGCTAAGATTAATGTTACCTCCTATCATATTCCAATTTGTAGTATTTACGGTAAACTCTTCAAACTAAACACCGCTAAGAGACCTGACCCTGACGGTATTCCACTGTTCTTCCTCAAGAGCTTTAACTTCATTCCTTCCCGCCCTCTCTTCTACATTTTCAATAGATCCCTCGATACTGGTAAATTTCCAGATTTCTGGAATTCATATGTAACCCCTATATACAAATCAGGTAACAAATCTGATACTATAAACTATTGTCTTATATCAATTGTCAGTTTGATACCTAAATTATTTGACGATTGCTCCAGCATCATAACGTCTCATCAATAGGCCGGTCAACTAAGCTGAACCTTGTCGTGGAGGCTTTGGAAAGGGATTTACTTAACTTATACGGATATTTGCAAATCCTCCAATAAAGACTTGTTAGTAGGCAGCAGTATGTCAAGGTTAATCATTTTTTTCACATACTTTCCCAGTACCTTCAGGTGTCTCCCAGGGATCTCACCTAGGACCTCTCTTGTTCAATCTCTTCATTAATGATATTGTGCACTGCTTTTCAGCTAGTGAGGCCATGCTTTTTGCGGATGACCTGAAATGTTACAAATGTATTGGTAATCATAATGATGCTTTTCAATTGCAGGTTGACTTAAAACAGTCTTTGTAAATGATGTTCACTGAACGGGATAGACTTGAATGCCTCTAAATGTCACATCATGTGATTCAACTACTCTTATAACCCACTCGTTTTTAATTACAGCCTAAATGGTGTGGTTCTTGGTCGGTTGTCGAATTCACTGGCCTAGATGTTACCCTTGACTCCCGCCTTAGATTCGATACCCACATTGCAAGCGTCTGTCGCAAAGCAATGAAACTGCTGGGCTAACTTAACTAGTGACTTTACCATGTTGTTTTATTTTAGTTCTAGATTGTATCCTATATGTTTCACATTTTTCTGTCTTTTTATTACCACATTATTAATGATTGCTTATTATTTTATTGAATTGGGTTAACCCATAATAAATAAATAAATAAACTTTTAGATCCTGTGCCTTGTTATGTGCAAGCATCGGTAGACACCGTTTTGAAAATAAACTCTTCCAAGGAACAGGGCGATATTCTCGTATTTTTGACGGGACAAGAAGAAGTAGAAAGAGCTGTTAGGTTATTGAACGAGCACGCCAATCTTATAGAAGAGTCGAAGAAGAAAGAAAAGATGTTTGTGTTACCCATGTACGGGTCTTTGCCGTATTACGAACAACTCAAGGTTTTCAAACCAGCTCCGGAAGGTCACAGGAAAATCGTCGTCGCCACCAACGTTGCCGAAACTTCAGTTACCATACCTGGAATCGTTCACGGTAATGAAACTTTGTGGTTGTTGTTCCGAAAATTACTTAATAAATCTTTCTTATAGTTATTGACTGCGGTTTCGTCAAAATGAAGTGGTTTAACAGCGAAACGCACACAGACAGTCTAATAACGTTACCGATAAGTAAGTCTTCTGCGAGTCAAAGAGCTGGTCGAGCCGGGAGGTTACGGTCGGGGAAAGTGTTCAGGTAAACGGCTTTTTTGAACTAAATTGATTGGGAATGTATATTCTTTACTTTTAGACTGTACACGGAAGAAGACGCATCCAACCTAGCAGAAAACACACCACCCGAAATGGTCCGGAGCAACCTGACCTACGCAATTCTGCAGCTGAAAGCTATGGGCATCGATAATATATTAAAATTCAAGCTGCCCAGTCCGCCGCCTCTGCAAAATCTGAAAAGCGCTTTGGAAATACTCTACGCTTTAGACGCTATCGACATTCAAGGGGAACTTACCAGACCTCTCGGGTTTCACATGGCGGAATTCGCCTTGGATCCGTTTTATTCCAAGGTTCTCCTCAGCTCAGGTAAGTAAAGGATGATGTTTAAAAAAAATTTTTTAATACAGAGTGGTCGTAAGTAATGGTATCCATGGAGACTAGATTTTTCCCTTCAAAATATTAAGATAGCCAAAGTGGGAATTTAAAAAGTATTTTTTATAACTGTTCGAATTTGAAGCGGACGATTTCTGACCAGTTGCGGAGAGATTGACATCACGCCTCATGATTTGAGGCGAGCATTGAATTCTTCAAAAACTTCTTATCGGATCAATTTAAAATTTTTTGGGTTACATCATGAATACACTTACTAAAAATTAGGCAAATAGTATAACTTGTGATTTGACCAAATGACCCCATTGTGGCATGTTCAAAAGTTGCCGCAGTCATATTTGACTTTTCAGGTGAGTTCGGTTGTTCTGAAGAGATCCTGACGATAATCTCCATGTTGCAAGTTGAAACGGTGTTTGCGAAACCGTCCACGGGCAATTCGGCGATCAAAGCACGGATTCAGAAGAGACTGTTCGAGGTAGAAGAGGGAGATCTGATAACGTATTTGAACGTTTACAACGGCTTCATACAAAGCGAGATGTCGCAAGGTTTCTGCCACAAGAATTTCCTCAACTACAAGAGCTTGAAAAGGGTGGTCGAGATTCGGAAGAGGTTGGAAAAGATGTTGAAAAATTACGACGTGCCCATCGTCTCTTGTTTAAGTGAGTGTTTTTTTACTTTCAGCTTTAATAATAATGTGTAATAAAAAAATATAAAATGTTTTAGGATTGACCGAAGTTATTTGCAAATGTTTGGTCAAAGGATTGTTTCCGAATGCAGCATATCTGCACCACAGCGGGGTTTATAAGACGATTCGAGGGGATATTGAGCTTTATGTGCATCCAGACAGCGTGCTCTATACCATTCCACAACCTCAATGGTAGATGTAAATCATCTTGTGAAATATTACAGAATTTTTTATATACTGCATATATTTTTTCATAATATGAACTGTTATTCCGTCAACACCAGGGGAGCTATAATTTTTTTAGTGAAAGGATATGCTCAATTAATTCATTATGAGTTACCGGCTTTAAAAACATTGAATTAGTATTATATGGAATATTTACCGCAAGAGTATCATCATTGATCGGTCAGTGGTCGCGCGGTTTAAGGCGTTAGTACTTGAATCTAGGTGACTAGACGGAGTTGGTTCGAGCCCAGCTGCCGGTAGACCGTATATAAGCTATATTCGTAGAGAGGATTGGCACCCTCTCTGTGGGTATGGTAGGGTGGAATAATGTTGGCTTGGGTCAATGTGAGAGATTGATGCCGGTTGATATTTGACTACCCCCCTAATTAATGAGGTTTTCCAGGTTTTCCTCATTCCTGCACTGAATAGTGGTTAGGGCCTACCAACGTAAGTCGTTCCTGGCGCAAATGCGGCCTGCGTAATAATAATATGCCGCCCCCTCTCCCGCACAAGTCTCCGACTTCTGGGCTAATCCCTGTGATTAGAATGAGGGGTAGAGATATTATTATTATTATATTTATATCTTTAACCATATTCCAACCAGTATTGATTAAAATACAGTGGTTTGCCATATCTTTTTAATTATTAAATAGAACACCATCTTCATCAACGTTAAAGTATTTTTGTATTAGTTATTTTTATCATTATCGTCAAAGATAATAGTCATGTTTTACTTTTTTTTTAAGTGTTTGTTTAATTTATTTCTATATGCAGTATATTCATGTTCAAATTCTAGAGAAAAATGTTGATTAAGTCGCTTTTTAATTGTATCTCTATTTTTATTGAAACAATTAGGCCATCGGTTATCCAAAGTTTCATTTTTTTATCCTTTATATCACTTTTATATACTTTAGAAATTATCAGCAACAATTTGAGTCATTAGAATTAAAAGTATCACTCCAATTTTCATTAATCAGATAGACGTCCAATTTACTGTAATAATTACTAATTTGTTTCATTTTAGGGTGCTGTTTTGCGAAGTTATACATACGAGTAAGCTTTACATGCGAGATCTGACGGTAATTAAAAGCGAATGGCTGTTAGAATTGGCCCCCCATTTCTATTACAAAACATTTAGTGACTAGGTGGACATGTTAATATTTCAAGAAATAAAAATACTATTTTTTGTATAATAAACTTTATTTCCCTTCCAATCTTTGTCGTTTCCTCTCCAAATATTCCTGTACATTATCAAATTTCCTTTTGTACAACATAATTATGGAATCGTCCCCCTTTCGTTTTAAAACATCTTTATACTTACTGTACAATTTTTCTAAGAAAGGTTCCTCAACTTCAACAAACTTGTCTTTGCTTAACTTAAACACAGAAAATTTATCGCTGAGAATATAAAGTACATCGCCGAAATGATAAGAAAAAGGATTACTGCCTACGTCTATCTCCATAACAAAGTTGGATTCGAAAGTAGTCAAATCCGTTTTGTAGATTTGTAAACCGTTATAACTATAAATCGAAACTGCTGTGTATAATTTAGATCCGTCGTGATATATCTGCATATCCGTAACGGGTAAAACTTGCACATCGACCTTTTCTTCATCCATCCGTTTTGCAAACGTAGCCATTAAATCACATTCAGTAATATGATCGTTGGTATTGAAAATACCGAGCTGTTTGCCTGTAACATAGTTCCAGAACCGTACAGTACCATCTCCTGAGGCCGACACTAGAACGTCCTTCACCACTTTAATTTTCGTAACAAATTCTCTGTGGCCCAAACAGAAATGCTCGATGTTGTAAGCATTCGGGAAATGAGATACTCGGATCTTTTCGTCTCTGTCACAAGTAATTATATATTTACCGTTTTCATTCAGGGTCATGTCCAATATAACACTTAAATGTCCCAGTAAAAGCTGTGGCTGTTCCTCGTTAGTACTTACTTTATACAAGTAAACATCACCAGTCTTGTCTGCCACTAATACATCATTAATCGAGGTGAGACACACTTTACTTGCGGCACGATTTACTATAAAGTTTTTCACTACGTTAAAATGTTTGTCGTAAACTACTACTTGCTTATTTTCTGTTGCTACCACCGTGTACCCGTTTTCGTTGTAGAAATCGAATGCAGTAATGCCTCGGATTTCCTTTTTTATAACTTCGATTTGACCTTTCGTTAAATTTTCTGGTAATATAGGCTCTGGAATCTCTACAAGTTTGTCATCTTGATTCTCGAGATCGCAGAAAACTAAGCAGTCTCCGGAGCTGATCAAGAGATTATTATTCTTTTTCTGTAGTAAAATCATTATTTATTATTTTCTATTAAAATTCTTACACAGTACATAACCTTAAACAACATGCTTTTTAAATTTGACAGACTGATTTATTAAGGACTGAACCACTGAGTGAGATCATAAATATTTTATCTATCTGTGGATCTGTGCTGATGAACAAGCAGTAAACCAGTCGAATACATTCAATTATATTACAGGGCCTCGTCCTCATAGATCACTGTAATTTACTTGTAGTACTGTTTCCCGGTGCTAGGTGGCGCCACATAGTTGAAATGAGAATTTTAACTATCTACCTTACCTACCGCGTTCACGGTAAGCGTCATTACGTTTTTGTGTGCTAGGCGATCGCATATCTACACTACAATTACAAGTTTTTTTAATAATAATCCTTTATTTTTAGGCATAAAAACATGGGGAAACATAAGAGGAAAAGAAGCCCGTCGCCCTCGTCTTCACAGAGGCGTTCAAAGCGCGACAGGACTCGAGAGCTGGAGAAAAGGCTAAGAGTATTGGAGCGCCATTTTGGGAGCAATAATTCAGATTCAAGAGAGCGGGCGTCTAAGCCATATAGTAGCAGGCTCAGTGGTTCGCACTCTACAAGAGAGCAGTACAACCCAAGGGGTGTTCAAGCTCAAGGTATATACCAAGAAGCTCGACACCAGTTCGCAGTCCTCGTGACTCGACATCTTATGGTCTAGGAGGTTTTACCCCTTCTCCAACTTCACACAAAAGTGATGATAAAGAAAATGCTCCACCTAATATCAACAGCAGTATATTAGTGGTAAATGAGCCAGGTTTAGATGAAGAGGTTCTAAAATGCTTGGGTGAAGATCCAGAAGATGGTAAGACTGAGGGTTTTGAACTCCACAAAGCACTATCTCCAAGATGGCAAAACATATTGGCTAAAGGACTATCAAAGGAAAATAAATTAGAGCTTATAGCAAAATATCCAGTGCCAATTAACTGTCCTGCATTGCAGACACCTACTTTAAACCCTGAAATAGCTCAGGCTGTATCAGACATATCTCTGAAAAAAGATAAATACCAGATTGCTATGCAAAATCAGTTAGGTGCAGGAGTAACTGGTTTAGGTAGGGCCATAAGTATGATTTTAGTAGACGAAAGTGACCTGGCGAAATCTCTAATACCAATACTAAGTGATTCTGGTAAGCTACTGACAGACTTGTTTCATACTTTTTCCACCCAGAGAAGAAGTTTTTTAACCCCTCAATTAAATCAGCTTGCTATGAACACAGCAAGGACCAGCTCTATCGATGCAAGGCTTTTTGGTTCAGATTTTGGAGAACGGCTCAAAGTAGCAAAGGATATAGAGAAGTCAAGCAAAGACTTAAAAATTAATAAAACATCAGCTCTGACTGATAAAACAAAGAGGTCTGAATGGAAGGTCTCATCACATTTAAACTCAAAAGGCCCGTCGAGGGGGAGGAGGGACCCGAGACACTACGGGCAACCCCGCAACAGAAAACAGTTCGAGCCCACGTACAGACAGCGTTCGAACAGGAAGAACCAGGACTAGAGGTGAGTATAGCAGGTAGACTACAAAATTTTTACAGTAAGTGGAAGGAAATTACTACCAATCAGGTTACCCTTAATTATATACAGGGTTATAAAATTTCTTTTCAAAAATCCTTGGCAGCAATTTGCTGCCTCTAACACGCTTAACTCAAAGATAAGAGGATCTCAGTTAGAGAGGCTTTGCGAGATGGGAGTTGTAGTTAAATGTAGAATTTCTAAGCACCAATTTATTTCTCCTACCTTTTGATAAAAAAGCCTAATGGAAAAACAGGTTTATACTTAACCTGAAAAGACTTAACGAATGGGTAAAAACGCAACACTTCAAGATGGAAGACACTCCAGCAATGGCTCTCATAAGTAAAGGTTGTTACATGGCAAAAATAGACCTTAAGGATGCTTACTATTTAGTACCTATTCATAGAAGTTCCAGGAAGTTTCTGAAATTTAAGGTACATAATAAGCTTTACTGTTTCACATGCCTTCCTTTTGGCTTAAGTTCAGCACCTTATGTATTTACTAAAATTATCAAGCCAGTGTTAAAATACCTAAGAGAAAATAATGTATTATGTGTTGCCTATCTTGATGATTTCTTGATATTGGGCTCTACAGAAGAGGAATGTAGACTTAGCTTATCTGTGGCTATTAAGACCTTAGAATCCCTTGGATTCTTATTAAATAGGGAAAAAAGTGTATTACGTCCCACACAAAATTGTAAGTTTTAGGCTTTATTTTTAACAGCTCTCAAATGACCATAGAACTCACTGAAGAAAACGTAGAAAAATAAATAAATGGATAAAGAAAATAAAGACCTTAAAACACTGCAAGATAAGAGTGTTTTCACAGTTTATCGGTCTACTTGTGTCGGCTTGCCCAGCTGTCAAATATGGCAAATTATACATAAAGTCACTTGAGAGGGTAAGATATTTAGCTCTTAAAGACTCGAACCAAAATTATAATAAAAATATGTCTATCCCTGACACAATTCAGGCAGACTTAAATTGGTGGGAATCACGTATTCTGGTGAGTAAAAATCAGTTAAAAGAAGATGTGTTTCATTGTGTTATATATACAGATGCATCATCTACGGGATGGGGAGCATATTGTAATGGGCAAACGACACATGGCTGGTGGAATACAAGACAGGCATTGAAACATATTAATTATTTGGAGTTGTTAGCAATTTTCTATGGTTTGAAATGTTTTGCCAAGGATTACAGAGGAGTTAATATTCTCATGAGAGTGGACAATACCACTGCTCTATCTTATATAAACCGCATGGGAAGTGTACAATATACAGAACCTGCTCTACTATCAAAAGATATGGCAATGGTCCGAGAGTAGAGGACTATGGCTTTTTGCCTCATATGTTGAATCAAAGGCAAATAAAGCAGACTGGGATTCAAGAGTATTGCAAATGGATACAGAGTGGGAAATAAGTAACCCTGCTTTTAAGATGATTACGTACTCCTTGGGTCAACCAGATATCGATTTATTTGCCTCTATAGCAAACCATAAGTGTGAAAAATATGTCTCTTGGTTAAGAGATCCAGAATCTATAGCGGTTGATGCCTTCACAATTTGTTGGAGTGGCATCAAATTTTATGCTTTTCCCCATTTGTGTTAATTTTACGTGTTTTAAGAAAAATTATAGCTGACCAAGCAGAGGGTATTTTAGTGGTCCCTGACTGGCCCACGCAGCCTTGGTACCCACTGTTTAAAAGACTAATAATTTCTGAATTGGTCATCTTAAAATCAGACTCTAACTTAGTATCTCCTTTCAGATCTGTTCAACCCCTGCCGAACCTTACCCTGGTAGCAGCGCGATTATGCGGAAGGCGTTTTTATTAAAAGGACTTCCTGAATGTGCTGTAGACACTCAGATGCATTCCTTATCTCCTGCCACCATAAAGCAGTATAATGTAACTTTCCAGGCTTGGTGGTCATATTGTAACCAACACAAGATTCATCCTTTTCAGGCAGATACTTCAGAGGTAATTAAGTTCCTTCAATTTCAGTTAGATTCAAAGTCCTGCAAATATGGAACATTCAATTCTCACCGATCAGCATTGTCGCTAATTTTACAGGAGAAATCGCTAATGACCCAAGAATGAAACGGTTTTTGAAAGCAATATCAAAAATAAGGCCTCAGAGACCGAAATACAATATAACATGGGATCCCCAAATTGTGTTGGACTACTTGAAGTCGCAGGCTCCAAATGATAAGTTATCTCTGTTGGATCTCTCAAAAAAGGTAGCAACCTTACTGGCTCTTGTAACAGGTCATCGAATACAGACCCTATTCTTAATTAGGGTTTCTGACATATGGTTTGTCGAAAAGGGAGCAAAGATTTATATTTCTGAGCCAATAAAATCGTCAGGGGTAAATAGAGTACAGCCCTGTCTCGATATACCTTTCTTCACTCAAGATATCCGACTGTGTCCTGCATCGGCATTATTAACATATGTTGAGCGTTCTGCAGAGATTAGACCTGAAGATCAGAATTATCTATTTATAACATCTCGTGAACCGTTTGTAAGAGCTTCAAAAGACACCATAGGAGATGGATTTCACACACATTGAAGGCAGCGGGACTGGACACAAACATCTTCACACCTCATTCAACCAGACATGCATCCACATCGAATGCTTTTAGGAAAGGAGTCTCATTAGACCTAATCCGCAAAACGGCAGGCTGGTCAAGTAAATCGGAAACGTTTGCTAAATTTTATCATAGGCCAATAAATGATTCCAATTTTACTGAATCTATTTTAAGGAGAACGTAGATGTATTTCTATCTAATACAATAAAAATCATATTTTTAAAATGATTTTATACAATCCCCACCTTACAATATTTTGCTTTTGTTCTCTAAACAACTACAAGTAAATTACAGTGATCTATGAGGACGAGGCCCTGTAATATAATTGGACGATCAAACGAACTTACCTGTGAAGTTCGATCGTAACTATATGAAGGGCCTCGTCCGAAGAGATCACTCCTTCCGTATCAAAATATTTTCAAAGTTTCCCACCCATAGCAAAATATTGTGACACTTTAAACTAATGACGCTTACCGTGAACGCGGTAGGTAAGGTAGATAGTTAAAATTTTCATTTCAACTATGTGGCGCCACCTAGCACCGGGAAACGGTACTACAAGTAAATTACAGTGATCTCTTCGGACGAGGCCCTTCATATAATTACGATCGAACTTCACAAGTAAGTTCGTTTGATCGTCCAATAATTTGATGAAATTGCGTATACATGAAATAAAAAGAAGATATTTTAGGTCTGTTCCCTGTTCCAACAGCCGTTGAGAAATGAGAAATGAGAACTGGTTCAGAACTGTCAGAAATGTTTGACCAACACCGTCTTATGTCGCATTCGCCGAGAGTACATTAACAACTGAACTGACTGACTAGTTCAGGACGGTTCAGAATCAATTCTTGCTGTTGTTGGAACAAACCCTTTATAATATTTTTAATGAGTAAAGATAAATAATAATATGTGCAAACATGTAACCAAATAACTATAATCAATATATAAATCTGTACGTTGACGAGCTTGAAACACAAACTTTTCTTCTTCTTCTTGTAAATGCTGAACTATTTTGTTGTTGTGTTCGAAACACTTGACAACACATGAGCTTGCGCGCTCAAAATGGAGCACTGGAAAGCAGCTATTTTAGAAACTTGTAATTTTTTTTCTATTAAGTTTATCAAAACGGAAGTGATATTTGGCATGGCACAGACCATACAGAAATGATATTTGGGGTTTCCCTTTCCCATTATTTATGTATTTGTGCAATTTGTGTGTTTTTAATTTTTCCCCAGGGTTATCGTAGATTACTGAAATGATAATCGATACGTTGAAAATATACATCGCAGTAATTTTACATTGTTTAACCAGTATTTAACAGTACTAAAATGGCATTAGGGCAAAATGATATTAATTACATGATTTTAAGAGAATGGGCTCCACTAACGGACTTGTTTTCGAAATTACCTACGAAATCTCAAAGCGGCATATTTCAGCAAGAAATAAAACTGACGTGCGTTGATGTTTTGCCCGAATTCCTAGCGCTGGGCACAAATATAGGTGTAGTTTATTGGTTCGATAGAAAAAAGAAAGGCATTCAAAGACTACGATGTGAGGTTTGTTCACTTGTTCATTTATTCGACTAACTCAATGGTATTCTAAAACTGGTCTCTCTTTTAGAATCCCAATGTTCCTATAACGGCTGTTAAAGTTATATCGACGGTAGACTACATGTTAGCATGTGGAAATAACATAGGCAACATCAGTATATTCCAAATTCCCAAATCACATCCCGATTCATTGCCAGAGAACCTGAAACCGAAAAATAAACAAGTGGAAAGGTATACCGTCACTGAATTACACAAAACTCCAATAACTGCGATAGAATGGTCGAAAAACGGCATGAAATTGTTTTCTGGCGATAAAAGTGGATGTGTAGTATTAACAGAAATAGACTTTTACATGGTAAATGTTCTCATTGTTACTTAATTATGCTTTATATAATTTATTTTGTTAGCATATATGCAAATCCTCGGAGATATTAAATGAAGCTTATGAAGTAGTCCAGTTAAGTTATAACCTCCAAAGGCTACTGGTTTCGACGACTTATAGAAGTATTATTTGCCAGAAAGTAGATAAGTGGAAGGTGTGCCAGGTGGGAAAAAAAGACAGAAAAGTGTAAGTAAGATCTCTATACCAGTGTTTCGGGTGAAATATATATCATTGTATCTTTTTAGTTAAGTGTAACTGGGGTGTATTATTTACTTATTTTTTTAAACACATCCCAGTTACAATATATTATATTTTTAGGTTGGGTAATTTTGGAGGGGTGATACATCAAAACGGCTATAAAGCTACCGATACGTGTTTATACTGTACCCGACCTGGACTGAGAGTGTGGATATCTGATATTGATGGAAATGTGCAGAAAACTTTGCTTTTTAAGGTATGTGCGTAGTCAATTTTTCCTGTAATTTTCAATAATTTGAGGAATAAGAAATACTGATAAGTGTTACTGACTTATCGCTTGTGTCGTATATTTTTTGGTTATGTCTGTGTTAAATGTCATAATTTTGAGGTTATGTCATTGTTTGTGTTATGGTAATGGTTTGGGTTAATCATAGACCTTATAAATCAAAGGTCTATGGGGTTAATAGTAGTAGTTTAGGCAAAATATTTATACAGGGTGTGATTCATAACTTATCTTCTATACTTTTCAGGAATTGCTGTCAAAAGAATGCCCTGAGGTACCCATAATAAACCCAATTTCTGGAAATCTGCGTTCATTGAAACCTCAGAAAGAACCTTCTTTTGGTATTTTGTTACCTTTCAATGAAAACCTGTTGATTACTTACAATAACGACATCGTTTACATATTAAACCCTCAAGAAATGACAATTATGTGGACAATCAGCCACCTTCGAGGGTATGGTTGAACTAAAATAACAGTGCAAAGAAAACTAACAACTTATTTTCAGGGTACTCAACGTCGCCACACAGAAAGATGAGATATTCATCCTGGAAGAAGACAGGAGTCTGATTCGGATCGCTTACAGACCCGAACCCGTCGGTGGTAATAAATTTTTAACTTCTATTACCGTATGTTTTTATTTGAATGTTCTTTTCCACTTTTCAGACAATGCTTTTTCTCCCGTAAGTAACACTTTCTTACCTTTAACAACGTCCATAAAAGACCTAACTACAAAACTACAAACGACCAGCATCATCTCGGCCATTCCCCCTATCCTAGAAAACAGTTTCATGAACACCGTCAACATCCACACCGACGAGAATCTCGTAATGAACGCCGAAGAGGCACAAGAATCTCCCTGCGAATTGCGCGGCACTGACATTTACACTCAAAAGAAATTCGATGACATCGGCAAGCAAGAATTCAACGACAAGATACTGTTCAGGAAGGCTAAAAATCGGAAAAAAAAGTCGAATATGGAGACCAGCGTTACGAGCTTGAGCTCCAACAGCTCCGAGGACAAAGATCTAAGTTACACCCGACCCACGATAATGAATTTGAGCACGGTAGGGATTTTGCCGGACCTTCGAAGCCCTCAGTCGATCAATTACGACATCGAGTACAAGGAGAAAATCCTCGCCGATGTCTTGAATTTGGATAAGGTGAAGATCGTGCCGAATCAGACAAACGATACGGAAGACGCCGGTTCTATACAGCGTAACGTTGAAAGCGATTGGGATTATAAACCGATAATACTCCAAAGACGGAACTCTCTAAGCAGTGAAGATATTAAAGATGTTGATAAGCCGACCGACACAGAGCAGTGTAAATCAAAAACCGCTTCGCCTGCGAATGGTGCAAAGAGCTTAAATAATTGTGGTATTTCTCCACCAGGTACGTTGTTAGACTTAACGAAATTGTAGACGGAGGCGGTCTGATAAAGTTTGTTGAATCTTTCAGTGTGCGTGAACATTCCGAACGAGTGGAAGCTAGCCAACATCCAGATCAAAGAGAGGAAAGTGAGCACCATATCGGACACGTCTTTAAGCGACTGGGAAATTGTCTAATAATAAATATATTTTTATTTGCTAGTCACATAGCTTAAGGTTATTTTATATTTGTTTTTATTTTTAAAAATATATACTGATTTATCTAAATGGGTCATTTATTTGTTGTAAGAAAAGGCAAACTGTTCTTACAATATTAAAATTTAAAATCGCAGCTCATTAAAAAGCTAAAAATCAACCATCTCTAATACTCTTAACGGTAGAAACAAAAACTTATAAAAAAAAAAAAAATTGTCTGCGTCGGACCAGACGGTGGAAGTTATACTTCTTTGGCCATTCTCATACACCCACTCGTACGTACAAAAAAAAAAAAAATTCTTAAAAGAAAAAATTCTTATAAAATTTCTAAAAAAAATTTTTTTAAATATATATATGTATATATTATTATTAGTTCTTAAAAATTTGTTCTTCCATTTGAGCGTGACGCGGTTTCTCGACCAACATCCCATCCCAATGTGTCTAACGGGCGCAAAGAAGTATAACTTCAAAAAAGAATAAGAAAGAATTGAAATAATCTTACCCCCTGCAAAAACAAGCAGGTAGCAATTTTGATTGCCAAATAATACCCGAGAATAGCAACTACATAGTATTCTCGGAATAAAGCCGTCTTAAACTCCACCTTCATTGGGCGGAGTTTGTGATTTATATTTTAAGTTACGTTTAATCTTTGTCTGCATCAAGGCGACGTGATTTAGCAGACAATGGTCTGATTGAATTAAGTAGGATTTGAAATACGATATTTGTATTGTAATCAAATTTATTATTTTAAATCGTCATTTTGCTAAAAAATGTCTGCATATATAAAGCTGGATTCAGAACAATACAGCCAGCTAGGAATTTTTTATTCAAACAGTTGCAAATTGCAAAATTGAAATATTCCAATAAATTTATTCGGAACCATTATGTACTGAGCAAACTTTTAGTAGGTAGTGGTGTATATGTAAGATCAATTGCTCGGGATCTTGGCATTGCATTAAATTGTTTTGGACACATTACAAAATTAATAGGAACTATGGTAGGTGACTTTAGAGAAAACGAATCAGTGACAATTGAACAGCTCGCTGAAAGAAACACAATAACTTACTCTCCGATAACAAAAGGTGATACTGGAGTAATAGAAGGTACAGGGAGTAATGCAAAAAGTTTCATCATTCCCATTGAATTGGCTTTAAAATCGATGTTCAAAATTGAAATTTGCCCAGAAGATGCGGGGAAAATCAGAAAAGGTCAGGAAGTTGTATTAAATAACTTGCGTAATTTAAAGAATTACTTATTTGTTGTTGACCAGCCTATAGAAAGTACTACCTACATGAAAAGATGAGATTTGCTAAGTGGGAAAAGGGCAGAGAAGCACCGGATTGGAAAATAGGAAATCATTGCACTACGGTTATCAGCCAATAGACACAGAAGTCATCCTCATCGGACATGAAAAAAGCAGGGAAGAGGGCGAAAAACAGGCTAAAATAGCTGTGGCAAAAAATTCACTCAAGGCGGGTGTTTCTATTGATGTTATTGCTGAAATAACAGGGTTTTCTGTTGATTATATTGAGAAAATTCAAGAAAAGAAGTTTTAGCCATAACGTTTTTTTTATTAAGCCCTCTATTCTAGTAATTTTAATATTGCAATCCATTCTAATGTCTGTACAATGCCTTTGTTACATAACACTGTTAATACTTAACGCCAACACAGAGAGCTTCGAGCTGCAATGTCTAAAAAATTATACAGGAAGCTATTAAACATCCAGATCCAACAGTTGCTGCCGGGAGGAAGTCAGCTGTCAAGAGATGGGTGGGAGTCCTTCAAGATAACTTTATGGAGCACATAAAATACTTTAAAGATGATAAGCTAAATTTTTTGCATGAAGTGTTCCAAGATGAAGACTGCTGGTCAGGTATAAGATTAAATAATGCTGCTTTAGGTCAAAGGTTTACTGAAGAGAAAATAGGTGGAATAGATAATCCACTTCGCAAATATGAGATGGCTTGTAGTTACTGTGTAGTAGATAAAATTCATCCACTCTTTCAAAAAGCATTTGAATCCTACAAAAATGGATTTTCTTCTGATGAACTTGATAGTAGAGATAATCCTATAACTGATGAGTACATATGAAACTTCACAAACTTTAAACTAATGTTTTTCGCCACAAATATTCTCTATGTAGGATTAGAAGTCACCCTTAAAAAATAATATGGGTGCTAGGTTTTGTGGAATCCAAAAAAATATCGTAACATGCTCACGATTTACAATTTTGTAAAATAACTTCCTTCTCAGTCTTCTTTAGCGAGAAACGTAAAGTCTGTTTTGCTCTTTTTTATTTATACACTACATAAATGGGAACACCCTGTATAAACATAGAAAAAAATGCTTATTGCAATTTATTTAATGAAAACTTGTCTCGTTGTCACGTTTTGAACCTATGAAAGGAAATACTTTGGTTACTTCTTCTACATTTTTGCTATTTTTTAAGCTATTAAGATATTCTCTAGCTGTCATGCTCACTTCTTTTCCATCTAGATGATCTTGGAATTTTTTGCTGCTTAACTTGTAACTGTTCTGTACTTTCTAGCTTCCTTTTGTTGCTACCCTGTTGCTGAGAAGCAGCTCTTCTATCTTCCCGGCTAGATGAACCTGCACTTTCCTGCTCTTCTAAATTTTCTTTATCTTTTCTTCTCTTAGGTTTTTGATCATTAGTAAGCTGCTCTTCATAAGAAAATACTGAGGGAGTAGGAGGATCATTTACATCCTCCATTTTGCTTTCTTCTATTATACTAATATCATGTTGTTGAGGTGATATATTATCTAAGAAAGTAGAAGGTGCTTTTCTAACCTTTTTATATAATATGTTAATTATCTTATTCGACGGGTTATTTTTGATAAGGTTGTTTAAATAATCTGTTTTATTTCCTGCTTTATCAAAGCAAAGATCATGCAACTTTTCAAAGGCATGGCAAATACTAAGTCCTGCTCTATCTAATATCTTAGATAAATCTTTCGGCGTAAAGAGTTTCTTCTCAGCTAAGAAGTGACTTAAATAATTTTCTTTATTAAAACAAGATTTATGAAAATTCCTTAAAATAGAAGCGGCATTATTTCCTGTCATGGTTAATATACTGGATAAATCACTCGGCGTAAAACCTGCGTTATGGAAATCATCTAAAAGTTCTGTTGTGCTTCCTGTCTCACCAAAACAAACATCATGAAAATCTTTTAAGGCAGAACAAATATTAGCTCTTGCTCCGTGCAGTATTCTAGACAAGTTACTAAGAGTAAAATCTTCTTTCAAGAAATGACATAAATACTTTTTTGCTTCTTCTGTAGAACAAAAATCATAAAAATTTTCTAGACTATCCGCTGCTCCGCTCAACATACGGCATAGATCACTCGAACTAAGACCTGTAGAATAGAAATCTAAAAGTTTTGTTTTTTCTTTTTTCTCATTAAAACAAACGCTATGTAATTTCTTTAACACAGAAGAAGCACGAACTCCTGATCCACATAATATAGAAGATAAGTTACTTGGGCTAAAGCCTGCTTTATAGAAATCATCTAGAAGTTCGGTTCTTTCTCCTTCATCATTAAAACAAACATTATGTAATTTTTCAAAGGCATCTTTAGCTTTAGCTCCTGATCCACTTAAAATACCGGATAAGTTACACATCTTGAAACTTTCCCTATCCTTTTTCTCAATAAAATGCTTTAAATGAGGTTTCTTATTTTCTTGTTGATCAAAAAAAGCATTATATAGCTCTCTAAAGGCTTTTGCAGCATTAGATCCTGCTCGATGTAAGATACTGGATATACTAACTAGATCTATCCCTTCTTTTTCCAAAGTTTTTAAATATCGTGTTTTATTTCCCTGCTCATTAAACCATAGATCATATAAGTCTTTAAAGGCTTTTGCAGCATTAGATCCTACTCCGGCTAAAATACTAGACATGTTAGATAGGTTTATTCCTTGCTTTTCCAGAGTTCTTAAATATTGCGTTTTATTTCCTTTTCTATTAAACCATAAACTATATAAATCTTTAAAAGCCTTTGCAGCACTAGTTCCTGCTCTATTTAGAATATCTGACATATTAGATAGATCTACTCTTTCTCTTTTCAGAACTTTCAAGTATTGGGTTTCATTTCCTTGCTCATCAAACCACAGATCATATAAGTCTTTAAAAGCTTTTGCCGCATTAGATCCTACTCCAGCTAAAATACCGGATATGTTAGATAGGTTAATTTCTTTTTTTTCCAGGATTTTTAAATATTGCGTTTTATTTCCTTGCTCATCAAACCACAGATCATATAAGTCTTTAAAGGCTTTTGCAGCATTAGAACCTGCTCCACCTAAAATACTGGACATATTAGCTAGGTTTATTCTTTCTTTTTTTAGAGTTTTTAAATATTGAGTTTTATTTCCTTCTGCATCAAACCACAGATCATACAACTTTTTAAAAGCTTCAGGAGCATTAGATCCTGCTCTACTTAAAATACTAGATATGTTAGAAAGGTTTATTTCTTCTTTTTCTAGGGTTTTTAAATATTGAGTTTTATTTCCTTGCTCATCAAACCACAGACCATGCAGGTCTTTAAAAGCTTTTGCAGCATCAGCTCCTACTTCACGCAAAATATTAGACATATTAGATATATTTATTTCTTCTTTTTCTAGGGTTTTTAAATATTGAGTTTTATTTCCTTCTGCATCAAACCACAGATCATATAACTTTTTAAAAGCTTTAGGAGCATTAGATCCTGCTCTACTTAGAATACTAGACATATTAGTTAGACTTATTCCCTCTTTTTCTAGAGTTTTTAAATATTGAGTTTTATTTCCTTCTGCATCAAACCAAAGATCATATAAGTCTTTAAAAGCTTTTGCAGCATTAGCCCCTGCTCTACTTAGAATACTAGACATATTAGTTAGACTTATTCCCTCTTTTTCTAGAGTTTTTAAATATTGTGTTGTATTTCCCTCTGCATCAAACCACAGATCATATAAGTCTTTAAAAGCTTTTGCAGCATTAGATCCTGCTCCATTCAAAATATTAGATATATTAGATATATTTATTTCTTCCTTTTCCAGAGTTTTCAAATATTGAGTTTTATTTCCCTCTGCATCAAACCACAGATCATATAAGTCTTTAAAAGCTTTTGCAGCATTAGCCCCTACTCTACTTAAAATACTGGACATACTAGATAAATTCATTCCTTCCTTTTCCAGAGTTCTTAAATATTGAGTTTTATTCCCTTGCTTATCAAACCAAAGATCGTATAAGTTTTCAAAAGCCTTTGCAGCATTAGATCCTGCTCCATTCAAAATACTGGACATGTTAGTTAGGTTTATTCCTTCTTCCTCTAGAGTTTTTAAATGTCGAGCTTTATTTCCTTCTGCATCAAACCACAGATCATACAAGTCTTTAAAAGCCTTTGTAGCATTAGCCCCTGCTTTATTCAAAATACTGGACACATTAAATAGATTCATTTCTTCCTTTTCTAGAGTTTTTAAATATTGAGTTTTATTTCCTTCTGCATCAAACCACAGATCATATAAGTCTCTAAAGGTTTTTGCAGCATTGGCTCTTGCTCCACTTAAAATACTGGATATATTAGAGAGGTTTATTTCTTCGTTTTCTAGAGTTTTTAAATATTGAGTTTTATTTCCTTCTGCATCAAACCACAGATCATATAAGTCTCTAAAGGCTTCTGCAGCATTGGCTCTTGCTCCACTTAAAATACTGGATATATTAGATAGGTTTATTCCCTCCTTTTCTGGAGTGTTTAAATATTTAGTTTTATTTCCTTCTGCATCAAACCACAGATCATACAAGTCTTTAAAAGCTTTTGCAGCATTAACTCCTGCTCCATTTAAAATACTGGACATACTGGATAGGTTTATTCCTTTTCTTTTCAGAACTTCTAGACATTCTTTTCCTTCTCCTTCAATTAAAAAATCTAAGAACTGATTAAATCTAGGTGTCCCTTCTTTACCGGCAACACTCTTAGCAAGTCTAATTTCTTCTTTCATAACAGAACACATTTTCTACTTGCTTTACGATTTTCCTTACCTGGACTCCTTAAATGATCACTTTGTTTATTTGAGGAACCTTCAATATTTTGCAATGGTAACACAAAAACCTCTTATTATCACTAATCACATAGATTTGTTAAAGCTTTTCAGTTTGATTTTTTATTACAATAATTAGATTTATGTTCTTAGCTAAAAACAATGCTTAGACACTTTCTTCTGATTTTTGTATTCGTATTATTCACGCCGCTGTCAAATGCTGATGCCAGGAAATACATCAGAATTGTTGGATCTTCAACCGTTTTTCCTTTTATCTCATTTGTAGCCGAGTTCAATAGTGTATTCTCTTTTCATACTCCAGTTGTGGAATCGATAGGAAGTGGATTAGGGTTCAAAATGTTTTGCTCAGGAATAGGGGAAGACACGCCATACATCACCACTTCATCTCGCCCTATGAAGGAAGTAGAAAGAGAACTATAGGTTTGTTTTAGCAGCAGTTCAAACTGTTTGGAAACTATCAGAAATATCCGTCCAACTATTTATTGCGTCAAATTCAATGGTAACGCGTTCTCAACTTAACTGGTCGAATATTTCTGACAGTTTCCAAACCGTTTTCAACTGCTGCAAAAACAAGCCTTATGTAAAAGAAATAAAATTAATGAAGTGATAGAGATCATCATTGGCTATGATGGAATTGTCATTGCAAATTCAAATCAAAGCCATAGATTTGATTTCACACGGAAGGACTTATTTGAAACTTTATCTGCATATTCTCAAGAAAATGATAAATTAGTAAAAATTAATAAGAAGTTTTGGTCTTACCCTTGTAGATTACCCTACTCTCAAGAGAACACAACACAGGAACACAGATTACTGAACTACACAAAACAAAACATATACTGAACACTGAACTACTACAAGACAAGAACAGAGATCATTCTTGCCTACTGGACACCTGCCGGCAGTTATGGGCGTTTTCAAATTTTATTTATACGTTAATATACATTATGAAAAATCAATTACAGTAAATTTAAAACAAGATAGTAATCTTACTCTTACTATTTTCCAAAAATTGGGATTTAAAACTAGATGGTTTCATGCCTTAACAATGGCGGCGCGGCAGTGACGGCACTGTACTTTGAAAACGCTTCATCTGTCATTTAATGTCATGTTTATAACCTAACGAAAAATTAAACAACCAGAAAACAACCAAACAACACACGATTATCTATCTGTCTACACCAAAAGTAAATATGGCTGAAGAAACTAGAAAATCCTTACAAGATCTACTAACCAAAGTTAATGGTCTCTACTGCATACTCATTACAGATCGAGATGGCGTTCCTCTGCTCAAAGTAAGCTCCGACAAAGTTCCTGATCAGGCAACAAGGCCCAATATCATTTCTACCTTTGGACTGGCTGTCGATCAAGGTAGTAAGCTTGGACTAGGAAAAACGAGCACTCTGATCTGTTCCTACTCCCAGTATCAAGTTATCCAGATGAACAGATTACCGCTCATCGTTACTTTTATCACCAGTGATTCATGTAACACCGGACACATATTCGAGTTGGAAAAGCAGTTGAATCCAATCATATCTGAACTAAACCTAGCTGTAGCAGAGTCTTAGAAATAAATTAAGCATATGTATTAATGGAAGCTTTTATTGAACGGTATAAAATATCTTAAAATATAAATATAATTATTCTCTGACTAGAATTACAGGGAAATTATTCGTTATTAAATGTTCGTTTTCAAATACCACCACGATGTTCACCTCGAACTCTGGAACAAAATAGTAAAATTAAAAAACTGATTATTTGTAACATTATTACCTATTATTAAAATACAATTATATAGTATTTAATTACAGAAGATACTGCAATGCAATTTTCCTCGATTGTGATTATTATAAAATTTATAAATAAAAAATACTATATTTTATTATCCAAATACTGGTTTCTATATTCCACTTTACTAAATTTCTGTAAAAATACAAGCACCAATTTTTCGTAATAAATTTTTTATGACCTGTAAAAATTAGTTTTATTTTGCTTAATTTATATTACATATAGTAAAACGTTAGCTTTTTTATAATGGCATAAAGTTTGTATTACCAAAATGAGCATACTAACCTATTTTAAAATTATTCGTAATTAAAGTAGGGCAAGTGAACAGCCTTGGGAAAATCATGTAAATTGGTATCGGAATATTCTTCGGAACATCTCCATCTCCTATCTGAATGTTCTGAATCTCGGTGGCTGTAAAATTTCTCGTTACAAAATGCACGAGTGTACAACACATTCATTTCATATACCTTCCCGTGCGTAACCTTCGGCACATCCACACGTTTCGACCCTTACCAGTTGCAGTTCTATAGATCGTATCGGTACAGCACAACGAACTAGAATCAACTTTCCTTTAAAAGGTTTTGTTATATTACAATATACGGTATCCAACTCTCCTTTTAAGAGGAATTCTGGTGCCCCTATAAAATCAAAATAGTCTAACTATGATAATATGGTAGCCGACGCATACCTGAGCCACCAGAAGCTAACATAGTTGGAGTCAGTTCAAAATGAACCGGAGTTGGACTCTTTTTTAACGAAATTTCTGGACTGGGATTATAACCCGGTCTGTATTGGACAAGAAACTGTTGACATTTTTGCAAATCCTTTGAAAGAAAGGACCGTTTAATATCGCATCTCAAACCGTAACTTATGTTGACGTAAACGCCATGGTACGTTTCATACAGTACTCTATTTGTCTTCGGTTTCAGTGGAATTTCAAAAGGGATCTCTGTTATCCCCGCTGGTACTCTATCAGATCCTTTAATTTCACATGCCATATTAATCAACTGAATTGGCTGCAGCATAACACATTTATGTAGCTTATACTTTACATCGATAAAACTTTTACCTTAACGGAATTGTAAAATGCTTCTATTATTCCCACATTTTTAGAGCTTACTTGTAAATTGACTATACCTTCCATCGTTAACGTGATTCCTTCATGTTTAAAGTCAGAATTCGAGGTTATTGCAATAACACCAGATACATTTTCCTAAAAATGGTACATGTTAATACGTTATACTTTATTAAGATTAAGATGTAACACATTTTCATGGTATATTTTGTCTGCTCTTTTTAACTTAATATCTACATTTATCGACATTATATACGTCGTTATATTATAGTATAATTTTGTTTGGGCTTAATTTTAACCTATGTGCAATGTGACATGTGACGTTTGATAACAAAAAAATAAAAATTGTTTATGATCAAATTTGACCTACAGATCAATCAAACTATTAATGTCAAAATTCAGATGTAAAAAATTAATTATTTACGAAATAAATTGACAAATAAGTGCACATTTATTTACAAAGCTTTTAAAAACTATTGCATGCAACTTGAAATATTTATCTTTATATCGTATCTCAGACGAATTTTTTTAAGGCAGGTGGTTCATGGACACCTCATTTTGTAGTTTGTGGTACTGAGTAGATCAAACGTGTCAGTTGTCTGTGAGTTGTCTTGTCATTTGCATTTTATTTGTAAATATACAGAATGCAGCGATATTAATAGCTGTAAATATGAATAAAAAGATTAGTTTTGGAAAAATAAGCTCTAATTTCGGACAGAATGCCGAAAAAATTCAACCCACGGGAACGATTGGAGTGTTTGGTCCACCAAAAGCTATAGAAGCCGTTGAAGATGACACAGAAGCTCAAGAGATGAAACAGGTCATGGGTATATCCTCGTTTGGTAAAAAAGCGAAAACGTTCGATATAAAAGAAATGATAGCTCAAGTAAAGGCGACCGCTAAAGAAGTTACTAAAAAGCCGGAAGAAGATGAACTTCAGGAAAGCGAAGATGAAAGTGATGACGACGATGAAGATGATTTTATAGGACCTCCTATTCCTAAAGATTTAGTTCCAAATAATGTAAGCACTATTGTTAAGAAGAAAGTAAAGGGAAGTGATAGTGATAGTGACTCTAATGAAGAAGATACCGTTGATGAATTATTCATACCATGCTCTCACGAAGCTCAAATGACGCATGGTTCCAAAGCAGTTACAGCAATCAGTGTTGATCCTAGTGGTGCCCGCCTTGCATCAGGTATAAACACAATTTCTTTTATTATCCAGAAATTGTAACATAAACTTTAAATTTTAGGTTCTGTAGATTATGACGTTAGTTTCTGGGATTTTGCTGGTATGGACTCAAACATGCGAAGTTTTCGCACATTGCAACCAGCAGACAATCATCCTATTCGGGGACTCCACTACTCAAGCACTGGAGATTTACTATTAGTTATATCGGGGGCAAGCCAAGCGAAAGTGATAGACAGGGATGGTTTTGAGAAACTCGAAACCGTCAAAGGAGATATGTACATTACCGATCAAGCTAGAACTAAAGGCCACACGGCAGGGTTACTAGCAGGATGCTGGAATCCTCTGGTAAAAGAGGAATTTCTAACGACCAGTGCCGACGGGACTGTGAGAACCTGGGACTTTTACGAAGGAGGCAAAAATCACAAGCAAATTATTAAATGTAGAGCGCAGAATGGTCTGAAGGTATCACCAACCTGCGTCAACTATAACCGAGAAGGAAAAGTGATTTCATGCGGTTGTGCGAACGGATCGCTGCAATTATGGGACTTTAGGAAGAGCTCAGTGGCTCCTGCCATGCAGATTCGAAAGGCGCACCAACCTGGGGAAGTAACGAGTATATGTTTTTCTCATGTAGGTCATAATTTATTGACGAGAAGTTCCGACGAAACGATGAAGCTGTGGGATGTGAGAAATTTTAAACAAGCCGTGAACGAAGTAACTGATCTTTTTACTAGATACGACACCACAGATGCCATTTTCAGTCCCAACGATGCTGTTGTAGCCACTGGAGTTTCACTTAAAAAAGGTGAGTTAATTGAAAGATAGGAAATTTACTAAAGAATACATTTTTTTTGGTCATTGTTTATGAGTATATTGCAACGCAATTATGTCATAATATCAATCAATTCAACGTATTTTAGAATAATGCAATGTAATGCAGTATATACCGTGTAATGTAGCTTAATGCATCTAGTGGATGACTCTCGTAATCAACTTATTATATTTACAGGCGAGAAGATGGGTACCGTGCTCTTCTACGACACGGCGAATTTCCAACTTATTCGGAAAATGCAGGTCACTCAATCTCACACGATAAAACTGTTTTGGCATACGAAACTAAATCAAATTTTCGTCGGTACAGGAAACGGCCTGATCAAGTGTTACTACGACGAGAAACGTAGCTTGAGGGGCGCCACGTTGTGCGCCGTGAAGGTTCATCGCAAAGCCCAACACTCCGAAGTAGTGAGCATGCAGCAAGTAATTACCCCACACGCTTTGCCACTATTCAGGCAGGAAAGGAGGAAAACCAGCCGGAAACAGATGGAGAAGGATCGGTTAGATCCCGTGAAGTCGCGCAGGCCGGATCTACCGATCACCTCGGGGCAAGGTGGCAGAGTGGCCTCGAGCGGCGGCACTCTCAGTAGTTACGTTATTAGGAATTTGGGGTTGAGCAAGAGAGTGGACGACGACCAAGACCCGAGGGAGGCTATCCTTAAATACGCTAAAGAAGCGGAGGAGAATCCTTATTGGATCACGCCTGCTTACAGTAAAACGCAACCGCAAGCGTGTACGAGCAAGATAGAAAACGATGAGCCAGAAGCGAAGAAAACCAAAACGGAGTAATGAATTTTAATAAATGTAGATATAATCGATTAGGAGTTTTTATTTTATTAAATCAAATTAATTTGAATGAGTATTCAGTATGCAAGAATAAATAATAGACATTGAGAAAATTTAAATATTTGTGATGTTTATTAAATCATCTATAACTGGATAGTCTTGAGTCAATTTAAATAAGATTTACAAAGGCTTTTAATAAAACAGTTATAAAGATTAACAGTTTTTCGAAACACCCATATTTAAGAAAATTAACATGATAGTAATTTCTAGACCACTATAAGTATTGAGGTTAAGTTCGAAGCATAGACCTACTCCATATCTCTCGATGTATACAAAAGAACTACTAAACAGAGTGGAGCACAAACCTAGAAAATAGGTTTATGCTTCCTTCAATCCAGTGTGAAACACAATGATCTGTGGTGTGAAATCTCAAGGGAATGAGAGTAGATACACATATGACTAAAAGTTACTCGTATACAGTAGAATCAAATAATAGCAGGGCCAAATCATTTTTAAAATGAACTAGACCAGTTAACTAGACATTTGAGAATTGATGTAAATATAACTAGGTGATAAGTATTAATCTAATTTTTAATTAACTGGAAGAAATTGAAGTCTGAGACCGATTGCACCTGAAAAATATCTAAAATAATAAAAATATTTAAGTAGTTTGTATAAAAAATTTACATCTCTATAATCATCGCAGCAGCTGCCCTCTATTCAGTAAATAGTGTATAATAGTTTCCTTATGTAAGTTTAAGAAAAAATTGGTCTCTGATAATTTTTGACAATCACTATTACGGCAAAGAAAAATGTTTTTATATAAAGGTGACAAAGGGAATAGAAAACCAAACAAACTGCTTTTATTATATCAAATCTTCCACCCTGCATAAATCCGTGCTAAATTTCCCACAAAAATTCAACAATTAATAAATTTATGAAACAAACAATAGTCAACCCTCTCGAATGAGAGTAGGATGCACATATAAACATTGTAAATATCGTCTTAAATATATTTTTAAAATACACAAAGAATTCTAACAGATATAAGAAATATATTCATTTTGCAATAAATAAAATTTTACATTTTTATTTAGTACCGTACAGGAATGAATCAAGTATCCTAGTAAAAACCGCAAGCGCGACCGCGTTTAAAACCCGTTCATTCACTGTACACCCACCAATCCTTCTCGTAGCCCTCGTGCACGTGATCCAACAATGCCATCCGCCTCCCATCACAGTATCGGTACTTGTCTTGCACCTTTTGTTTAATATCTATGAGGTTCTCCTGGGTGATGTCCCTCTCCAGGTACTCGCTCAGGAGTTCCGTCGCTCTCTCTAGATCCTTTTGGTTATCTTCGAATATCACAGACTGGTTATTTTTTTTTAGGTAGTACGCAAACACGTACGTGTACATCAACGTCTGGCGGCACTGGCACAGTATATCCACCGCCTTCTTCAGGAACTGGACCTCGATCCAGCTCATGTTGTGCTGCTGCATCTCCTCCATCTTATCCTTGACCGACGCGTACAGTTTGTGCTCGAACTTCAAGGACTGCATGTGGTTCATGTAACGGTTGCAATAGAAAAGGTACCGCTGCAGAGCAGCCCTTGATTTTTCTTGAGCGTCTCTCGCGGCTTTAGCCTCGTCTTCGTCGTATCTGTTGCAGTTGTACCAGGAGCTGCCGTGGGGCTCCCAGGGGCCCAGACACACCCAGCAGAAGTCGGCTTTGCAGTTCTGATTCTTGCAGACCATGTGGTTGCACCCGCCGTCCTTCTCTATAGTGGCGTTGCATTTAGGGCACTCTTTCGTATTGGCCGCTATCCAATTTGACGTTTCAGAGTCGTCGTCACATTTCTTTTGCCACTTTTTAAGGAGGGCGCACTTTACGGGGTCGTGCCAATTTTCTCCGCAAGCAAAGCAGAATACGTGGGCGCAACGGCAAGCTACTGGTTTGGCTTCGACATAGGAAACCTGAAAACGTAAAAATATTTCATTAGCGGACCAAATTCAGGGTGGATGCCTACCTAAATACGTACTTTTATAGCATAACTACAGTCTGGACTAGGACACCATCTAAGCAGACGATTGCACTCTACGAAGCTGTTTGTAATGAGATGCTGATACTTTAGCTTAACCCTGGGGTCTTTCAACAGTCGCATGGCGGTTTGATCATCTACAAGTATAGGACAATTGTGAGCGGCACAAGCTATCGTTTGTCCGACCCCCTCCTCCATGATTTTTGTCGTTAGGTACTCATTCCAACATTGATAGCAAAATCTATGTCCGCATTCCAGGCCGGTCATTTGTGCCGGTGGGAAAACCATAAAGCAAATATCACATTCTTCGGTGCCCAATACTTTTAGAGACAACTTTGGCTTAACTACGTTAACTTTCTTGAAAGGGTTGATAACGTGCGCTTCACGAAATAACTCATCTTGGTTTCCATCGAAAAATTTCTCCATTAGCTTCTCCTTGTCCCAGTTAAAATAGTTTAGCAATATCCTAGTTGTAGTAGAGGGTATTTGGACGACTGTATTAACTTCCTTGATACAGTCGATCATGTGCTGAACTATGTCATCGGTGGACAGTACTTCGTACTGGTATTCTTCATCGTAACACTGGAGTTCTCTGTGGCTATTATCTACCTCTATGGCGAAATCAACATCGTCGCCACTTGTCTCGTTACCAGAATCGTCGTAAAGGGTATCATCGTCGACGTTCATCGTTTTGTATCAATCCAACATTTAAATGTTGCCTTGCAAGTAAGCGAGATTTTTCGGAACTATGACACTGTCTGATTTAGACAAATTATATTAAACGCCAAATTGTTTTGTTTTCATTTCCACCACTCACGTCTCACATGTTTCCAAAAAATCAGCTGTCAGTTTTTGTGACACATACGGGTGCGTTTGTTTCCTTACTCTGGATTACTCTCGGTAACTGGACTATTTAAAAAGAACGAAAAGTTTTGTAAAGCGCTGAAAGAGATTATTCATTTCGTGTCACGGATATCATATAATTACTTTACAAATTTTTTTTTAGATGTGAGAAGATATCCATTTTTAAAAAAATCAAAATTTAACTTTCGTAAAACTTTGTTGTTCCCAAACTATTTTTATGATTTCGGTACGCACTCATTTTTTCGGCTAATAAACGTCCAATTGCATGGAAGATAATTTACGAGTGACAACCAATACAAATTGGAGATTTTACCGCCAAAATCATACCAAAATAAACATTAAAACTTAACCTTTATTACAAACATTTTGAAACATAAATAAAAATATGTCCTGTATTTTTAATTGTGATAAAAATAAATCTGAAAATATTTTCAATCATTTTCGAAGAATATTTACAACGAATTTCAAAGAACAGAATGAAATCTCTGAAATATATATTGGAAAACATGTTTACGAAAAACATGTTATGATAGAAGAAATTGATGTAGCTATAAGAATAGCGCAAACAGAATGGTACCAGTTACAGAGTGTGATATTGTATGAAAACGTTTTATCATTTGCCGAATTGATTTATTCTAGAGAGGTACTGAACAACACATTTCTTGCTATTTCAGAATCTCTTCAGTTATGCAACTGCTCTGAGCAAAAATTGAGGTATATAGCATTAGTTACGAAAGCTTTAGATAGTTTTGCGAACACTGTAGTGTCCATAACAAAATTTCCAAATGAAATGCTAGCAAAAATCTCTTCCTCGGCAACAAGTGATACAAAATGTCCTATATATCAGTATTTCCATTCATTTTTAGATGTCCAGTATCATATACTCACTCTAGAACATATTTGTGGTGAACCTGAAGATAAACTACAAAGGAGGATAGCATCAGTGATGAAAGACCTAATAACGGTAATTAAGACGAATTATAGAAGACAGAGTATACAAAATCGACAATCTTTTTTATGTAGTTGCATTAAGACATATTGGTTAGTACTGCAAGTTTTTACTGAAAAAGTTGGTAGCGATAAAAATTGGTTTTGGAGTATTTTCAATAACGTGTTAGAAAATGAAGATCCAATATTTACGTTATGGTTACTTAAAGATGTAGCTAGTTTACAGTCAGATAGCACTGTGTTTTTAGATGAAGGTAACAAAACCGACCGAGTTGTACCTAATTACAGCCTGTTGGAAAGTAAACTTAAAGTGGTACTATCAAATGCAGGATCGGAAACTTCTTTGGAATGTTTTCGAATTATTGAACCACTTCTCTGCGGTATTTGGTTGACTAAAGCTAGAATCGAAGTTTTCCAAATAATATGGGACCACTACAGCAAACGACTAAATATTTCTAACAAAAAACCACCACAGAAGGCGTTACAGTTTAACGAAATAATAGATTCCGTACTTTGCTCGCCTAGAGACTGTAATGAAGATTTTGAGTTGTTTGTGGGGATGCTCGTTTTACATTTAAAAGAGTACCCTTTCCATTGGGGCAAAATGAAGGGACGCATTTATTCCCAACTAGGTCCAAATAAAGTTAAAGATCTTAACGAAATTGGCGTTACACATATCATGATTCTGTTCCTGTCTTTAGCTAGTATTAATTTCAACGAGCTGTCTAAAAAAGTGATATCCATTTTGGAAAGCTTACCGATGGAAAAAAGAAATACGCACTACGTTTGGAATATCTATACAATATTTGTAAGTATATAATTTAAAATAAATGTAAATTGCAAACTTTAGTTAGGTATATATTTAAAGCTACCTTCAGAGAACAACGTAATGTTGCCAGCAACCCAAAGTCATTTGATTTTCAGCCAATGAAATTAATCGTATTGCCCTCTTTAAGCTGTTGAAGTTGAGTGAACTTCCAACTTCAACTATGCAGCAAAAACAAAATTGATTTATAATATCTTTATTTCATATAGCTGCAAATACACGGTCCTTGAAACTTTTATTTAAAAATAGCTTGTACTAATATGCTACACTATTCACCTGTATATGTAATGTGTAGGAGTTTAACAGCCGTGCAGGACAGTATTGATATTTTCAGTACCAGTATTTTAAATATTAAGGAACTATTTCGATGTCTTTAGTGTTGTTTGTAAACTATTGTAGGTATGTGATATATTCTGTATTGTTTCTGCTTGTTTATACATAACTTTCATGAGTTTATTTTATATGTGTTATTTTTTTGTGTAATTTTCACTGATCTGTAAGTGGGTTCATCCCGTTGAGTAGGAGTAGATAATAAATAAATAAATAAATAAATAAATAAATATAAATTAAAATGGTGGTGCGGATGTTGCCAGCAAGTTGTTCTCTGAAGAAGGCTTTAATGCTAGACTACGTCAACCTTAGGAATAAAAACACTAGATGGCAACACTGCTTTAAAATCCCTATCACCCTAATTTATATTATAAACAATATTATTGTCGAACAATAATGACATACAGCTGTGATCATTTCATATTGTTTCAGATAGTTAGGCATGTGCTGGAGGGTCGCGATCTCGAAACCGCTATTCCCTACATGCTACAAATGCTTCACGATGCGATGAACGATCAAAAACTGTTCCGTCACATCAAAGACTTTGTGGAAAACTTTGAACATGTAATAAATTACAGTACAAGTTACCAACTACATCAGTGGCTTCTTATAGACAAGTGGCTTCCTAAATATATGTCTGTATGTTACCATTCCGACTTAAAAACAGCTCTGAATGTGTTGCTGTCTACTTTAGACAAAGTTAGCAACACCGATTCATGGTCCTTGTGGGAACCGTCATTTAAAGACCACGTCTACCCCAGCCTTAAACAAATAGCAAGTGCTGCAACCACTCCAGATACGGTGGGAAAAATTGCGGGGAAATTATGCCTTCTCATACCTAGTATAACAAACGACGCCTTCAGTTTCTTTAACAGCGAAACGATACCTCCCAGAGTCTCTTGTCAATTCCTCGACGAAGTTTTAGCTGACTTTCCGAACAGTTTTATTTTAACCACGTCCCAAGAGTCCATGGTACTGCAGTCGTGGATGAAGATCTGTCTCTTAACCACGGACTTATACGAAGATTTAACGTCAAACGTTTTGAAGTTAGATTGCTTCCCTGCGACGCTGAAGATGCATGTCAGCGCTTCTCGCGATCCCGTCTACGCCTTCATTGAATACCTTGGTAGTGACATTAAACAACACCTTCATTCAAACAGTATGATAAAATTATGCGAGACCTGTTTTGGGCAGATAGACAAGTGGTTAGGGCAGTACTTTGCGCAACCAGATGATGAGACTGTGGTGTTTCGCGTGTACACTTGTATATCGTTAGCTTTTTTACACTGCGGACCTTTGCTGTACGATCGTAACAAAAGTACGTCCCCCTTGACCAAGTTAGTGCAAACGTTGTTGTTACCCACTGATTTTCTAATAGGGAAAAAGGTTCCGCATGCTCTCGTCTTGAATGCCGTGAAGAAAACGTGGCATATCTTCTTCGAGGCGATTGTGAAATTGAACAGCGACATGGATACGTTTCTAGAGAGAACACTCAGGGATATGATCTTGAAATATATGCAATACTTTTCTACAGCCGACTCCCCAATAATCAAGTGCTTGGAAAACATCTCCACAGCCCCGATACTCCTGGATAAAATATCGATTTCGTATTTGAAACACCCTGTGAAGGAATCCGACGCTAACACTTTGAAAGTATTGAAAATAATCAGCGATTTTGTTCAAAGCACCACCTCTTTACCACTCATGAGACTGATTATAAATAAGTGCCTGTACGGACTGTTCGAGATCGTTATCTTTCACGCGCAACGAAACGTGGCGTTGAGCGTCATCAAAGTATTGACCTGTTCCCCTCTGTACCCCCAAGTTAGGGAGGATTTCAGAAATTCGATGTTTACCGTTACCGAGAAACATCTAGCGTTCAACACAATCAACTATTTCCAGTTGATGTACATACTGGCAAAGTTCATTCCAGCAGATGTAAAGAATTTATTGGGAAATATAAAGCAACAGATATCGAACGTGGAGAGAATGCGAGGCGTTGGTTTCGATAAGAACTTGAGAACGCAGTTTGAGAAGTTGGAGAGTGCTGTGGAACCTCCTAAATGATTTATTTGTAATAAAATATAAATTTATATAAAAGAGCTTTATTATTTACGAACTAACTATTTTTAAACCGGTTTGTAACTTGCTCTCCAATTTGCTGTATAACATACTCTCGTAAAATACATATTTTTTTACTAAAACCAATTATGAGTGACATATTTACCTTAAATCTGATTCATCGAAAGTTGTAAAGTTGTATGATCGCCTTGTAGTCGATTTACTTAACTTAAAGATAGGTAGTTTACAGTCAGATAGCATAGTTTTTAGATGATGGTAACAGAAGTGACAGAGTTGCCTAATTACAATCTGTTGTATGTAAATTAAAAGTGGTATTATCAAATATAGGATTGGACACCTTTTGAGAAATTTTTCAAATTGTTGAAACACCTCTGTGATATTTGCTCAAGTAAAGCTAGAATCGAAATTTTTCAAATAATATGGGACCACTACAACAAACGACGAAATCTTTCGAACAAAGAACCACAACAAAAGGCGTTACAGTTCAATCAAAATAATACACACCGTACTTTGCTCACCTAGAGATTGTAATGACTTTGAGGTGTTTGTGGGGATGCTTGTCTTACATTTAAAAAAGTACTCTTTCCATGGGGGCAAAATAAAGGGACACATTTATTCAAATCTAGATCCAAACAAAGTTAAAGATCTTAACGAAATTGGTGTTACACATATCATGAATCTGTTTCTGTCTTTAGCTAGTATTAATTTCAATGAGGTGTCTAAAAAATGATATCTATTTTAGAAAGCTTACCAATGGAAAAATAGTTATTTATGCAACAAGTATAAAAAGTAAGTGTTTATTGCATGCGACGGGAAATTGTCCCACGAGGCCGTCAGGCCTACTACAGCGTTTTGTCATCAAGATTCAAGACATACATAAACGTTGAAATCGACGTCATATTTTCGTACTTAGTGTCATCTAAATAAATAATTTTTTGGTTTTTGCATAAACGTAGAAAATATATTGTATGCAAGTCGTACAAAAAGTGTTTATTGTACTCTACGTGTTGTCCTACTCGGCCTGACGGCCTCGGACAATTTCACATCGCGTGCAATAAACACTTACTTTTTGTACTTGTTGCATAAATAACTATTTGTATGAGTTGCATACAATATTTTTTCTATGTTCATGCAAAAACCAAAAAATATTTTATTTGTAATTCAGTTGATATTCAAAGGAAATTAAATTTATTTTTAATAAATTGCATTTTCTAGTAATTGCATGACCCAGTATGTAATAAATATGATTGAAAATAATATAAAATATGCAATTGTTTAAAACGTAACACAATCTCACAGAAAATGGACTAAATATGGCATCGATTTGAACGTTTAATGTTTGTCATGATCACAAAATGTTGTAGTAGCACAAATAAGTGCAATAAAGAATCAGTGTTTTCACTAAATAAGTTCAATAGTTTTATTTTTTGCACAAACATAGAAAAAATAAATGTACTACACCACCAACTTTGTTTATATGATTAAAGTTAGACATCAAACTTAGAAATTACCAGATGGCGACACTCCTTGAAAATCCCCGTCATTCTAATTTGAACTATAAAACTGTTTTATCTCTTGGCCACTGAATATAAATAAGTGCTTAACCTCCCCATGGATTGAGTCATATAGGTAATGTCTCACTACAAACCTGCAATCACTCTATTCGCCAAGATTTAGCAACGCGGTCAGTGACCTAGATCTACGGCAACCTTACATTAGGGTTCATCTGCAACTAAGTTCTAATTTTATTTTTGTCATTTATGTAACAAATATTGTTCGTACCTGTTTATTATTTACTTGTTTATGATGAGATTGTTTTTTTCATTTACTTTTTATTGATTCAATTTATTAAAAATTATTTATTTTTTTTATTAAAAAAATCTAGTTTGAAATACTTTGTTCACTGAACCCCCCCCCATGTCAAATTTCTGGCTACGCCACTGAGTGCTTGAACCGACTATTCGAGATCATTACTTCTCACGCATACCGAAACGTGGTATTGAGCATCATCAAAGTGTTGACGCGTTCCGTCAAGTTAGGGAGAATTTCAGAAATTCTATTACTGTTACCGAGAAACATCTGGCATTCAACACGATGAACTACTTCAAGTTCTAGCACAGATATCGAACGTAAAGACGATATAAGATTTTGCTGTCGATAAGAATCTGAGAACGCAGTTCGAGAAGTCGGAGGGCACTGTAGAAACCCCTAAATGGTTTATTTGTAATAAAACATAAATTTACACAAAAAAGCTTTAATATTTACGAAAGATAACACATGAATACAACTAAAACTATCAATTAAACCGGTTTGTAATCTAACTTGCTCTCCAATTTCTTGTTGTCGGCCACCTTTCGAACGGCTTTCATGAAATCTTCTTGTATAACGTACTCCCTCTCGGATCGGATCGCAAACAGTCCAGCTTCCGTGCAAACATTCCTAAAACACACATTTGTTTAAATAAAATCAATAACGACCAAACTTTATCATCATTTACCTTAAATCGGCTCCATTAAATGTATCGGAAAGCTTAACAATCGCTTCATAGTCGATTTCGCCGTGTTTAGCGATCGGTAGTGCGTGGATTTTGAGAATTTCAAGTCTGGCTTGCTCGTTGGGAAGTGGAATTTCAATTTTACGATCCAAACGGCCTGGACGGAGAAGGGCGGGGTCTAGAGTGTCCGGTCTGTTCGTAGCCATTATCATTTTGACCTGAAAGAGGTTTTATTTAATTTCCCAGCACAAAAATTTTGTAAAATTCGTATTACCTGTCCTAAAGAATCGAAACCGTCCATCTGGTTCAGTAATTCCATCAGCGTACGCTGGATTTCTCTGTCGGCTGAAGTTCCCTCAGAAAAACGCCGGCCACCTAACAAATGCATTGTATAAAATTCAATTTTAGAACTACTGGCCAATATTTACCAATGGCGTCAATTTCATCCATAAAAATAATGCATGGTTGGTGATCCTTGGCATAATTGAACATTTCTCTGATCAGTCTAGCCGATTCTCCGATATATTTGTCTACGATTGCACTGGAAACCACTTTAAGGAAGTTTGCGTCTAACTGAGAGGCCACGGCTCTTGCCAAAAGTGTTTTGCCTGTTCCAGGAGGGCCGTACAACAAACAACCTAAAAAAAATTGCCTTTACACTCACAAACTTGAATTTAATATTTAATTATTGGTACACATGTTCAGATTCCTATTAAAGTATGATGATTTGGCAATATTTCATAAAAATTAAGGTTATAAACTTGTATACCTTTGGGTGGAGTAATGCCGACACGCATAAACAACTCTGGATTAAGCAGGGGCAGTTCAATAACCTCTCGTAATTCTCTAATTTGTTCGGACAAACCACCGATAGCAGAATAGGTGACATCTCCTGGGTCTTCATGACTCATGTTGTATACAAGAGGATCTACTTCCCTGGGCAGATATCGCATAATAGTTAAAGTTGTCATGTCTAAAGCTACACGTGTACCAGCCTTTAATTTAGCTTTATCTAATTGGCGACGGCAGCCCACAACGTAACGAGGCCCATTTGTTGCTTTAACAATAACTGTAAATAAGAGTTTCTAAGAACTAGCGAATTAGATTAGGCTTACAAAATCTTACACTTTTCTTCCGTTAGCTGTTTTAAGACTTCTCCAACGATCTGACCCATGCTCTGCAAAGCTTTTAAATCATTTTCGGATTTATCGTATTGCTTTGTCAGATCTTTCAGTTGTTCTCGCACTGAAAATATATAGAAATGCATCTTTTATGTTTAGCAGGACACAATGGTAACTTACTTTCTTTCAAACGCGACTCTACTTCCTTATGCTCCAACAATTTCTTTCGGTACTCTTGAAGGCCCTTTTCTCTTTCAGGCTCCATTTGCGACATATTCTTTATTTACTTTAATTTATATTCTTTAACCAAACACACAAGTTATCACAAAAACTGAAGATGACTGGCAGAAGAAACGACAAATCGTTGACAGTGTTTTTTGACAGTGACAGTGTCACATTTTCGAATTGTCATTTAATAAAATGACGGTGCCAAATGTAATTTTATATTTATAATGACTGGAATGCACTAAAGGCTGCGCAAATGGATTACTCATGATCAGCGCCATATTTTATTTTGTGCCTCTAGCAATGGCGGAGCAGTAGGGGATTAGCTGATTGTGAATTGAAATGAAATTGAATTCTGGATATGAAGAATTATTTCGTGCTATATGCTGGTTAATTTTACAGTCCCTTATAATATAAAACATATATATGTTCCAACAATAACACTAGAGATACAAGATAAAAGAAGAAACCACACTGTACGCCAATAACGTGTTTACAAACAAAATAATGGGAAATTAAGAACACAATTCATATCGTACGTGCAGATGGTCTCTCTGGCACCCACATATATATAACCAATGAAGTATGTCTTTGCCGAGTTTCATGTGCCTCCTTTTAGTCCTTTTGTCTGCTCCTAGGTTTGGTACCAATGCGCAATGGACTAAACGCATTCCATTTCGTACATTTCAGTGAATAGTGAATTCATTCCGCGATGGTAATAAGTAAACTAAGAGAATTGAGGTTATGTGCAGATTCATAAACAGTTTTATACATAAAATTTTATTATGCAAAATAGTTTATAATATATGTTTCTAATTTATGTATACATGGTAAATAAATACCTACGGTTTACAAAGAACAGTATTTAACACAGTTAAAAGAAGACAAATAAATACTACCTTTTGCTTACATTGTTGTACATGTCATTTAAGGAATAAGTACATTGATTTATAGTAAATATGCTCCTCGAGAGTAGTTTAATTTTAATAAACAATTATTTATGGTCATATAACTGTGCGTAAATATACAGAGTGTCCAGAAATTAATGGGAGACAGCAAGAGTAGTGTCCTGACGACAAAATAATGCGTTTAGCCTAACTTACCTTAGTTCAAAAGTTGATGGTAGAAAAAAGATATAGGGTGTCATGTTAAAATTTTATTTTCGACATTTGTAAATATATCTTTTTAAAAAATCGAAATATTTGCAAACATTTTGGAGACAGAGGTTTTTTAAGGTGGGAAATTCAAATTTGTGTTTAATTTTGACGTCACTGGCAGATGGCGCCACTCATGGCACATCAGGCGTGCTATTTTCAGAACCTCTTTTGGTTCTATATTTTCAGTCCTCTTTTAGTTCTATATTTGTTATGATTTCTATAGCTCTATCCCATTATTAATAAATCACCCTATAGATATCTTAATTGCCGCCCTAAGTTATGTACAACGCGTGTAAACTAAGTTTTAAAAAATTTAAACACAACCGAAGACTAAAAACAATACATAAAATACTAACCTATGAGGGTGGGACTTTAAATACAGAAAGTAGCAAAAATTTCACCATCGTTTGCTAAATCGCAGCAGTCGGCTTTATCAAGGCCGTCGCGATTTAGCAGACGATTTGACCTACTAGAACGTCTGAAGTGTAGTGTTCTGTGGGAGTGTTCTTTGCTTGGGGGGGTTCCCAGGAATGAATATATTTTTTTTCAATTTTGATATTTGACATCGACAGTTGTTTAACTTTTAACTGCTTTATTGCATACAATTGCATATAACGGTGTTCCTCACAGATCATTGGAAGTAAAAAAACTATTCGTGAGGAAGCATTTAAATGTAAGATAAACAAACAAAAATGAAGATTTTCTTTCAAAGTAAGTGGAAATTATATCACATTTGAGTAAACTAAGAAAAAAGGACAGCCCCCCATAGACGGTCTCTCCGAATTGTGATATAACAACTATGTAAATTAAACAAAAACAACACAATGAAATTTCTATAATAAATTAATATTTATTTATCACTGTAGCATTACTATTTTAGTAACTTAATAAATCGTAGTTTTTAAATCTTTAATATAGAGAAATATGAAGCAGTGATATATATTCTTTAGTACAGTTTTTCATGTTTTTGCTGTCCGACAAATGTTGATGTTTAGGTATTTTTATTAAGTCATAATAAATAGCATTTTGAAGGAATATTATTGATTGTTTTTATATAACAGTAAATTTCAGAAAGCACAAATAATAGATTGTCGAATATTTTGCACATCAATAAGTAGATGTTTTATTTTCCATTAAATTAATGGAACCCAAAAATTTACCGCCGGCTATTAGCGGAGCAAATTAGGGTATATACAGGCCGTTTTACGGTGACGACCCATTAGAATATTTCAGACTACTTTGATTTCAATTTTAAAAATTTAGGCGTTGTAGTTTTCAGGAGTATTCTCTTTAAATAAAATAATACCATTCATGTAGTACTTCTGGTTTAACGGGAAGTCGCCATCTACGTGCTTCTTTTAAATGAAACACCCTGTATATTTTTGCATATTTGACCTCTAAGCGTAATTTTATGGAGATTTTTATCAAGTTTCCTTGTATATATCTCTAATGGTTTTCGAGATATTTCATTTCTATCAATAAAAGTTGCTTTTCGATAGCAGATTTTTTAAATATACAGGGTGTTAGAAAAAACAAGTATTGGAGATTTGAAATTAAGCAAATTCGACAATAAATTTTCACCACTCTTTTAAATATACTCGCGTCAAGAATTCAGACGTCTTACATTTGTTTTTATTGTCAACGTAATTTTCGATATTGGTCGCACTAAAAACAATCATTTTTTGCAATTTAGTGCAATATATTGCAAACTTTTAGTGTAGTATATAGTTTTATTACTATCAGTTGCAGTTTCTTAAATATTTTGATGAAAATATAATGAATTAATCATTTGTTCGTGTGACGTAAGTCGTCTGAATTCTTGTCGCGAGTATATCAATACTTCAGATAGTACGATATAAAAAATAGTCAATTTTGAATTGAATTATTTCAAAAACCATTAAAGATAGATATAAGCAAGCTTGATAAAAGTCCACTTAAAATTACGTGTAGAATCCCAATATGCAAAAATATACAGGGTGTTCCACTTAATATAAGCAAATACCTCCAAAAACCCCACATCCTAAATTTTCAAAATTGAAATCGAAGTAGTCTGAAATATTCTAATAGTCCGTCACTGTAAGACAGTTTGTACATACATTTTATAAACATTTAGGAAAATAACTATTGCAGTGTCTATTAAATTAATACAGGTACGCAAAACCAAAACGTATGCGGTATTTTTAATTATTAGTTTTTACAAACATTGATTTAGATATCCAGTCTAGTTAACAATTGTAAAAACAGCAAAACTAATATATGAAATAATCAAAAATACCCCATAGTAATCGGATCTCTCTAACGACTTCTTAAACCGAGTAGGAATTAAGGAATGGTTAACCTCTAATAAAAAAAACACCATCGCCTTTCCTTCCTAAATAGGAAGGCCAACTCTGATCGCTCTTGGGTAAAAATTTAACACACCTTTCATTCCTATTTACACTTGAGCAATCGCATTCTATTCTTAATCTGTACACAGTCATTTGGCCCAATCGGAGCTGAAGCAGCTGGCGAAAATAGGCAATGTCGTTCTTAAAATTGGTTTGTTCGGATAAACATTCCCTTTTATACATTGCCCTTTGATCTTTCTCCATTGTTTTCGGATACTCGTGTCCCTGGTCTGCAATCGTAGAATATCAATAATGAAATTTGTAAAACAAGTTCATATTTATGCAGGGTGTAACAAAATGCAGTCATCCCATTAACTGTGTATTTTTGATGACAAAATATGACGATTTAATCCTACTTACCAATAAGGATGATTCAGTCATAATGTCATTAATTTTTCCACATATTCAGAATGCCGAGAAAATGGGAAAAAATTTTACTCAACCTCAAGAGAGGTCAAGATTAGGATTGCCGGATTGTTTATGACTGAATATATCTTGGACTGTTTTCTAGTGACAGCACAAGGGTTTTTTGTGTTACTATCAGTATTTAAATACACAGTTATCACAAAAAAAATAATTTTAAAACTTCAACACCTTCTATCTTTTAAGGGAGGCATTTTGTATGTAAGTAAGTAGGGATCAATCACCATATAATGTAGTAAAAAATACCCGGTTAATGGGATGACCTGCTTTTTTGTTACACCTTGCAGAAACAAATAAAATTTTTTGCCCACCTTCTGATTTTTGTAACAGTTTTTCTTCCACACACTCGCTTATGTCTTGTTTCAATAAAACGTCCTCTTCTAAAATAGCTGGCTGCCAGTAAGTAACGAAAACGACGTCTATAGCATTTGTATTGTTTGAAATGTTGAAAGGATTTACTACGGCACCTGAAAATAATCTTTCTTGGAAAAATGCGTTTAATTGAAATCACATCATCGTCCAAAGTCTATTTCTTTGATGTGGTTGGATATGCCGGCATTTTTTCTGCAAGTCGTAAATCACTCCCGAAGAGTTATGACTAGTTCTACACCAAGTTGTATTGATTAGCACTTATACAGGGTTTTTTTTACTAACATTGCTTTGCTAGTTATTAAAATTTGTATTGATTGAAAATTTTAACACTATTAATAATGCATTAGAATAAAAATTATCAGAACAAAAATATATATTTTGGGATGTGAAGATTACGATAAAATTAAAATTAGATATTACAATATTTTTTAAATATACTTATTAAATAATTTGTAGCTTTTTCGGAAGTACTGTCAACTTATTCAAATATCTTTAGACGATGATCATACGTTAAATTTTATGTCGCCATCTATAAATTTCCGTGTTAGTTTAAACTTAGATTGACAAAAAACATTCTAAGATGCACTTTTAACATATTTATTACTTACCCACAGAAGTAATTTTAGTGACGCTATCAAAAGTGTAATTCACTTCTCTTTTCCCTCTATAATTCCCACTCTCCCAATCCTGTATCTCCTTCTCGGATTCCAAGTCCCAAAGATTCAGCGAACTGTTACGTAAAGCCTCCTTTTCTTCCGCTATAACCCTCTGTATCTCCTCGTTCTCTTTCATCTTGTCGTTGTGAGCGTTGATGTCCCTCTGCTCGAATTTCGACTTCCTCAACCGTCTCTCCTCGTTCTTCAAGAAAGTATCCTTCAAAATTTCCGTGGGTATGTTGTTTATATCATGGAAGAGCCTGTTTTTGGCCAAACGGACGTTTTTGTAGTCGTATATGCCGTAGTGTTTATCGGACAAATTCTTCTTTTTCGTACTGGATCTTGATTTTTCTGTTTGGTCCTCTTTCGAATTTGGGTCCGGTTTATTAGGGGAGTCGGTTTTCTTCTCTTTGCTTCTCGGGTCACGGTTGCCCATTTTCTGAGTGGTTTCGTCGATGAGCAAGTGTTTTTGGTTGTATGGAATTGTATCGTCGATAGGGTAATTATTAAATTCGGGTTCCAGACCATCTAAGTCATTTAGTGCGTTCGGTGGTTGATTTTGTGACCAATCGTAGTCTGTGTTTGACATCCTGCCGTCCTGAAATGAAAAATTATTGAGATTTAAAAAATGGAGTTGATGTTTTCATACTTGATCTTCGACGATGGGATTGTTCATCTCCGATGGTCCATAGTCTTTGACAATGCCAGTTCGACCGTCTTTATGTCGGAAATTAGACATTCCATATTTTCTAATTCCTATGGGAGCGTCGACGCTGTAATTTTCGTCAACTTCGCTCTGACCTGGTGGCTCGATATGTGCTTTCTGATGGGAACGGTAGAACTCTTTCGCTTGTTTCAAGGCCGACTTTGTGTTGCCAAATTCCTTTGTCACGTGATCAACTGAAAGTTTTAAGTATTCGTTTCATTCGATAGATAACATAGCCCCACAAAAAACAAATATTTTCAGATCTGGAGGTCAGACCATGTTTACCATATGTTGGGGTCGCTGAATCCGGGGTATGTTTAACCCCATCATATCAGGGTTTTGCCATAACCTCAAAAAACCCAATAATTTATGCGTTTCAGCACTGTTAAACACATATAGCCATAACCATTATACCCAATAACCGTACTCAGTACTTATCTTACATCACGTGATTTGTCAGTGCTGTTTAAACAAAATATATACTACCCCACAAATTTATATTCCAATAACCCCACAACTCAAGAACCCCATAACCTTACAACCCCATAAACAGTAACAGTTGTATTTTTCTTGGAAAACGAAATGGGACCATCGGCATTAGAGTTATCCAATGTACACCAAAAGAAGGTCCCGTTTTTAGAGGTTTCGGCAAAACCCATATGTGAAAGGGTTAAACGGACCCCAGATTCAGCGAGAACAAAATTTCTTTTGTGGGGCTGTGATAATTGATAGAGAATTTACCAGAATTGTAAACTGTAAAACCCGGTGGCTGATGAAACTGATTCAGCGCATTCAGTTTCAAAATTCTCGTAGTATTGAATTGCCGACGACATTCGTCGTAAAAATCGCTCAACTTCCCTAAAAAAAACACAAGAAATTGAAAAAATCTTCACAATTAAATATTTAAAAAACCGATATGTTATTTATCATACCTTTTTGGAGTCCTGTTTTCTTGAACATTTCCACATTGGTACACTCAGAGGTCCAAAACAAATACATATCATACCCGTGACCGTCCATGCTGATAGTTAACCCCCCCGTTTGAGTGATCAGACTTCCTCCAAACGGACTATAGATCGAGTTTCCAGTTTTTCCATCAATAATAAACGCCTGACGAAAATTAACACACCGTTTAACAAGTTTGAATCGCCGTCTACCTACACACTCACCTGCGTATAGTTATTGTTGAGAATATCGTCGTATTTCTGGTAAATAACTAAAAAATCAGTAACGTTGTCGAAATTGAAGTATCCTGGTGTGGGACTGATGTTTGTCTCTGAGTTCGGTCCGGGAATCGTATAATTCCATATTTGTTGAAACGTTTTTCCGTTTATCGCAACCACAGTTGAGTTATACATAGCTGTAATTATGTCTGGCACTTGGTCTCCCGTTATATCCACTATAACGGACGGTGCCAGAATTCCCTTGAATTTATCTGTATATAATACTCGCGTTTGATTGGACTACGACAAAAATGTTAACAAATATTACACAGGGCGTTCAGTGAAGAATGTGCCACTCTTTAAGGCTAGCTTTCTTGGACACAAAAGAAACTTTGGTGAGTGATTAAATCCATTATTTTTATCCAAGGAAGTTAGCCTTAAAGTATGGCCCATCTTTACTGAACACTCTGTATATTAATTCCGATAAATGTCACACTTACCAGAACTCCTGTCGTTATATCGTTCAGAGGCGTTAAACTTAAATTTCCCGGAGTAGACGGGGATCCCGTACCGAAAAGCACGAAACTACTGGTACTATTCAGCGACAATATTTGCGGCATATAAAATATTTTAGCATTGTCGTACGTCGATATTCTCTTAATCTCTTGACCGTTCTTCCCGGAAAATAAAACGATATGACCATCTTTCTCAGCTGAAAATTACAGATCAGCCGGTTTATATTAACATCCCAATTTAAATGTGTTTGGTAAATACCTGGTAGCGAGGAATGGGAAGCTAAAATGTCAGAAACGCTGTCATTGTTTAGGTCTTGGATGAAGTTCGCTATAAAGATGTTTGTCGGACCAGTGTTCAATTGCCAAATGATGCTTCCGTTTTTGGAATTGATCACTGCGATGGTCTAAAAATATGAGATAGAGCTTCACAGAAAATATACAACGTGTCACACAACGAGCATGCACGTTTGTTGTATTGACGTTTGAGTTTCCAAAATAGTTTTATATAAACCTGACACTAAAATTAATATAAGCGAAAAAACTTTAACACATACATATGGTTGAAAAGATATTGCTTACCCCTTCCATACCGGTAGCCAAGCAATCATTCTGCAAATCTCCGTTTACATCGGCCGTACAGTGTAGGCTAAATATCGTGTCATTAAACCAGTGCCTCCAAATTACATCCCCAGTCGCTCCGTTTAATGCTACAATGCCCCCCTCACAAGGAGGCTGCACCTCCATAAATATTGGACAAAAGATGTCTGGAGTTAACACGTTGGAATTATCACCTGCATTTACAAAAATAGGGGGAAAAAATGTTCATATTTTCCAAATTAATAACAAAATTACTCACCTGTTCCAAATCCGAAAAGTATGTCATCTACACCGTCAGCGTTGATGTCCAAGGTACGTACTGGGGAATCGGTGGTTAGTTTTGGTAACGTAACCGACCACACTTTGGTTACTTTCAAATTGTGACATGGTAGTAGTTTAATCTTATTGTCGTCTTCTGAATGCGACTTTTTGATGACCCAATCTCGGAACCTATCCAAAGGTAAGGGGTACATTGAGACTAGGATTACCACTAAGATTATTAGCCCTAGAAGAGAAAATTATTATAATTATTTATTTCAAGATATATATCATATAACACACGTTTCGAACAATATTACCAAATAATATCAATAAGCATAAAGTTAATATACATACATAAAATAAATGTATACACAAGAAGCACCTACGTGATTAAACACTTGTATTGTGCTATATAGAAACAGAAAAACTACGTAAAACATAAGAACGAGTGAGCAAATCGAACTAATATAAAAAATACAGTCAAAATACAATTATGAAAAACAGTCAATTATTAAAAATTCCAGAGCGAAAACTATACTGCTGCATATGTATTTTATTTTGACCAAAACAATTTGCCACACGAGATTTTAAACATTTTTCAAATATTTTACCAAAATTATTAATTACTCTAATAAGTATCGATAAATTGTTGATTTTAGTTTTATCTCTGGGTTTATGAACAGGGGTTACTATAGAAGTTTTAAATAGTGTTGGTACAATACTTTTTAGGAAAATAGAATTAATTATATGTTATACTGCATATATTTTTAATAATATCAACTGTTATTCCGTCAACACCAGGTGAGCTACTATTTTTAGTGAAAGAATATGCTCAATTAATTCATTATCAGTTACCGGCTTTAAAAACATTGAATTAGTATTATACGGAATATTTATACTGCAAGAGTATCGTCATTTATATTTTTTAACATATTCAAATCAATACTGATAAAATAGCTATTACAGTAGTTCGTCATATCAAATCGTCTTAATAGTCATGTTTTACTTTTTTTAACAGTTTTTTTAATTTATTTCTATATGCATTATATTCTTGTTCCAATTCTGGAGAAAAGTACTGATTGAATTGAGAGGAAATATTTTTAAGTATCGTCTCAATAACGAAATAAAATATCTCAGGCAACGTTTGTTATTGTAATATCTTACCTATGAGGATGGCAAGTGCTGCAGAAACATAACAACATGGTTTACAGAAAGCTCTGCACGGCGGTTTATTTTTTAGTCTCGTGCCGATATCCTGCTTGCCCAGCTTTCTTCTGGGCGCCATCAAGGGTCTTTTTACGTTCAGTTCTTCCGCCAGCTAAAAGAAATCGATCAGAAACTAAAGTGTGTTATTTTTATTTTATACCTTGTAGCCGTTTTTTCCATCTCTGATGAAAACTTCATCTTCGACATCGCTCAAATCATCCTCGTCTAGAGAAATGCTTTCTCTGACTTCTCCTCTCAAGCTCATTCCAGGATATGTGGCCATTCTAATCGTGATAAGATATCTAACTTTTAAGAGATTCCATTCCAAAACCATAAAATGTGTAATTATACTATTCAACAGAGAAAATATTTTATTTCACTTAATAATAATTATAAAAATATATTTTCACTTATTTCTAATGACAATAGTACACACCCTGTATAGTTTCAACGTTGTTTCATCATATTTCAATAATTTTTTTATAACTTATCGCCTTTCTATTTTTCTGTTTAAATATTAAGCTAATCTATAATTAACTATACAATAATATGTTGCTATATTTTTTCTTTACCTTTTAATAAATCAACAATAACGCATTTTTGCTCCATATAACTCTCATGCTGACACTTACCCCAGTTAAAAAAATACCCAGTTAGATTCTTTTCCAATATCACAGTCAAATTCGGTACCGCACCGTTTTTTTAATTACTGTATACAGTCTGTCACCGTTTTACTATACGACGTAGAAAAATTAAATTCCATTGTATATCATAAACATATGTTTGGTACAACTAACGTTTGTAGATATTCAATGTGGGTAATGCACAAACTCCAAATTATTGATTTAGTGTTTGGAGAATCAGTTTGGATGCAAATTAAAAAGATATCTAGGTAATTTATGGAAAAGATAAGTCAAATTAAATATATCTGACTTAATTAAATTATTAGAATAATGTTTATTGCGCCTGTATTTAAGTTGGATGGATAAAAATTGAACTTATATATTAACACAACATGCAGTCTGTGAATTAAGCAACTAATACAGGTTTGCATTTAAAATCATTACTTTTTTTTGAGACACTAAACCATAGACTTAAGTAAAAAGAGACTTAATAGTCTTATTGTTTGTATCAAATATTGTGCATATGCGTGCAGAAAGCCGAGAGAGAACGTACAAATTCCGACTGTATGCAACGCGGCAATGCCGCAAATTATAATTTCTGACCGTTTCTGTTTCTTTTATTTATGAAAAGACAATTCACGATGAAAGAACTCAATTTCCACACACTTCTTGACAACGAGACATTGTTTTAATAATTTGGATTAAAGTTTCATCAAAAAAACACCAACAAACCACAAAAAACAAATTCCGACTAACGGCAACAATGTACACCGAAATTTGTGTGTAGTGGCTAAACTGGTACATGCATGAACACTTGCCATATATATAGTTCCTCGATATTTTTTGTTAGTATGGAATTACAAAATAAATAAATTATTAATATATTTTAATTTCTCTTTAATCGTATATTATTACCTTTGGTGCAAAGAACTGTTAGTAATTGCTGCAAATGGCAACTGCCAAAATGCTAACTATAAATGATATCTAACCTTCCAGTCGCCCAGATTAATAGAATTAAAGTAAAATGACATTCTGTCGTGATTGCATCTAAACGTAGACGATTATACAGTTCCGTTTGTTTCTAATAAATATATGGTTTAAATGAATTTAAAACATTGAAAATAGATACTGTGTAACAAAAAATAAGACCTGGTAGGGTTAATTTGTTTTGGGAATACCCCTCACTTATATCTATGGAATTCCCCGAACAAAGTACTGCGATATATTTTAAAGTCGTCCCTTGATCCCACTAGTAAGTATATGTCATAGTCAAAAGGTGGTCAAAAGTATGTTTCATAGATTAATTAATTAATTTGTATTATATATAGTAATGATAATGCGAATAGGTATAGAGTTAACTTGATAAATTGATTTTAAAAAATCTCATGATGTATAGGTATAATTCGAATTGAAATATTCTGTCATCCGATTATTAGATTAAGTAGATAATTCAAATTTAATAATATTGGAAAATTGGAAATTCAACGGCTTCTTTATCTTTATATTTTGTGTTCAACTATATATATGGTATGAACAAACTGACGAAGAGAACACTGAAAGAGTGCAAATTTTATGATTTAAATAAATAAAAATGGGAACCAATAACCAATTTATTGTATAAAACAAAAATTATGTTACTGTTAGCATTTATTGGGCCATTGACGAAGATGGCCTTTTGCCGAGTAAGATATATAGACAATCGTACGTGTATAAATTTGTAAATTGCTGTACAGCGGGGTATTTGAGATACCTACGTACACGCACAAAACATAACTCGTACATGGGTGTTTTAAATATTTGTAATCTCGGAAATATCTACTATTCCTTCCTTGATTCAAATGGAACGCGAAGTGTTCCATTTTTCGAGTTTACAGGCAAAATCTTTATTTCAAATAGGTAGGTATATATATAGAATATTCCGTATTTTTTTATTTCAAATTGTAGAAAATACCTAAATAGTTACGAAAAATAATAGATTAGTCTTACTAGGTGTTCTGTGAGATTAGTATTATAAAACTGCTATTAAATGCAAACATTTACAACTCAAAATTTCCTGCTTTTTCAAAAAATGATGTAATATAAATATAGTGTTCCATTTGAAATAAGGAAGACGTTGACCATTTCCAATATTTCCAGAAGTAGTGGAAAATTAAAAATATTTTCCTTAAAACACCTACGTTAGGTATATCTGATTACCGTGTGTATTATAGTATTCTTCAACTGTCTATCTCACTTGGTTCTCTATTTCCTTCTTATCTATGGTTCTCTAGATACATTTATAGTATAAGACGTCTTTCTCAAAAACAGAACAAATAAACAAATGAATTTTGACAGGAACATAATATTTTTAAAATGACATTTAACTAGCATATTTCCCATATTTTGCTGGTTTGCTGTAAGGGGAGTGAAATAACCACCCCTCCATGTTTTTTTCGAAACTTTCATATATTTTTAAATCTTAATCGAAGTGAGATTCTAAGGAAGCTTTCTTTTACAAAAATTTCGTTAGTATTTGAGAAAAAAACATTTTTTGAAAGTTACAAAATTTGACAGCAACTTCTCAGTTTTTGTGCAAATTATTCTGTTACGACTAAAATTACTTTTCAGTAAATGTCAAACATTTACAACATCAAGTTTTAAATACGGTACATATAAATATCTTGGTTTTAATTATGAAAATAATCGCCATAGTTAAATGCTAAATATTTATATGTATCGTATAAACTTGATATTTTTGTATTTGTTTTGACATTTACCGAAAAGTAATTTGTGACAGCAGCCTACTAAGAATAAACCGTACAAAAAGACAGAAGTTGATAATCTTTTCCATCTTTCTAAAAAATTTTTGAATAACAAAGCTGCTTTAGATTTCACTTCGTTTAAGAAATTTAAAAGTATAACAAAGTTTGGAAACGAAACTAGAAAGGAGTGGTCCCAGCAAACCAGCAAAATGGGAAATATACCAGTAAAATGTCAAATGTGATTTTATATTACGTTCTTGTCAAAATTCGTTTGTTTCTTCAACTTTCTTTGAGACAAATTTAAAAAACAAGATTTTACCCCCTCATTTAAGGGGCTGTAAAAAAATTTAAATAAAATACCCCCCTTAGAATTTGCCAAGAAAACTGCCTTTTCTGTATACATTTACACAACCCCCTGTATACTACATAAAACCAAACACAAAAAGAGAATTAGTAGTAGAGAATAAAAAGAAATTACATAACTCTTTAATTTATATTACTTATATACAAATATAAAACTATTTCTTAGAGCTAAAGTTTGACTTCTTTACAATATCTTAAAATTGAGAATTCAAAAAGACCATTTCATTTAAATATTTTGGACCAAGTTGGTTTCGTCTGGAAATGGCGAGTTGTCCACTTTTGGAGAAAATCGTCTTCGACGGTACAGATGTCGCAGGAATACACAGATATTTCATGGCTAGCTCACATAATTCCGGAAAGAGTGGCCTGTGTTTCGTCCAAAACTCTATGGGGTCATTTTTGCGACCTAAGGGAGCCATATCTAGATATTGGTTCACTGTCAAAGTAACATTGGTGGAAGGAGTAGAAAAACTCGTTTCTTTGGCCAGTTTACTGTCGAAATGGGACCAGAGATCGCTGTCGGAATCATCAGCGCCACTCGTAGAGTCGCCAGCTTGTTGCATCTCCGAATCGCAGGACTCAACTACGACCGTACTTGAAATAAGTTGCGTAAGCTCTTCCACAATCCATTTCTGAGTATTACTAGCGTTGTCCTCGGAACCAAACCCGACTTTCTTAAATCGTGGATCTAAAAAACAAGCTTTTGCGACAATTTTATTGATTTCAAATCCCCCTAGTCGACTTGTTACAGTGTCTAATAAACTGACCTTTAAATTTTCCGCCACGTTGGTGTCAATTACCGTGTTTCTCAACTTATATTGAAATCCCCTTATTAGAGGAATTATCACTGAAACGGGAGGGTACTTTTCTACCGATAATATCGTGGTTAAATCGTTTACGGGTTTTAACACTTGCATACACTCCTCGAGTATTTTCCATTCGTAGGCATTCAGAGCTTCTGGAGCATTTTGTAAATTAGCGACGGCAACGCACAGTGCATCTTTAACTTGGAGTAATCTTTCGATCATAAAAAAACAAGAGTTCCACCTTGTAGCAATTTCTTGTTTCACTTTTAAAATTGGCTGACCCATTTGCAGTTGAACAGTTTTTAGTTTATCACTCGCTATATGGTCCACAAGAGCCCTACACTTTTCGAAAATAATTAGCAATTGTTCGACACTTGATAATGCATCCGTTACACACAAATTGAGCGTGTGAGCTATGCACGGATGATGGTGCTTCTGAAGATACTCATTAACAACCTCTTTAATGATTTCTTCGTTATCAGAAACCACTGCCACAATTTTATTGGTGATATTCCAGTCACTTAAAATTTTTGACAGTTTGTTAATATATTCTTCTGTGTGGAGCTCAGACAATTCCTCCGTGGCTAACACTCGCGCATGGATTTTGTTTTCGTATATAAAGTGACTGGTTACTGTTAAGTAGGCTGTGCTGCTGTCTGAAGTCCACACGTCGGTGGTAATTGCACAGTACTGAATTTCATTTAATATGGTTTGAAGTTGTAGAACTGCTTCTGCGTAATGCTTTGGCAGAATATCACATGCTAGACGTTTTTTGCTAGGAGGTTTATATAATGGCTGCAACGCATACGAGTAGCTTAGGAATCCTTCCTCTTCCACTAATGACAAAGGTTGATAGTCCTTTATTATCATTTTTAGTAATTTCAAATCAATATCCGCAGTTTTCGATTCTGAAAGTTCAGCAACACTTTTATTGCCATAACATTTCGACTGTTTGGGTGCCTGTTTGATTATATTAATTGTCTTTTTTTTAGTAGATCCTGATTGGTAAGTTTTGGTAAAAGTAGAAACACTAGAGGCAGAAGATTCCGGGACTAATTGATACAAAATATTGTCTAAATTGGTCCCACCCTTGCTGGTATTTATACGGAAAAACTCTTGGTCTTTTTTATTTACTTCATCCAGAGAAGCGTCTAGATTTAGTTTTAATGTGGGATGTATTCTCAATAAATGTTGCTTTTGGTTTGTAGTACCGCCAAAAAACTTCATAGATTTATTGCATAATTTGCATATGGTTATGTCCTTTTCCGGCCTATCAAAATACTTCCAAACCACAGATTTTTTTTTTGGGCTCATTTTACAAATCAATAATCGCTAATTCGTCGTAGTAACCTTTTGTTAACCTGACCCACAATTATTTTCACTTTACTCTTTACTCACATAAAAAATCTATAATCTAATCACAGGTTACAGGAGGAATAAATTATGGTCTGTGGAATAAATCTAGTGAATCCGAATTCCGAATTCCGAATCTGTATCTACTGTTACTGTAAGTTATCCGATTCGTGTAAAATCGGCGTTACACGATGTTTCGAAACTGTCAGAAACAAACCTATTTCCAGGTTTGTGCATCTAGCGTTAGCCAGTGGTTTAGAAATTATGCGAAGAAAGTAAACTAGGTATATATAAGATCCCTGTGTTCAACGTACATACGCCTGTGTATGTGCGACTGTGACGTCATAATGTTTCCTTTATGGAATGTTTACATTTTTGCTGTGGTACACATTTTTGAGAATTTTTTATGAAGCCAAATGTATATATGGTATTGCAGATATGGTTAGTATAGATGAAAAACAACAAATACTTTAATATTCATCATAGTGAATCTTTTCATAAAGTTTGTTACTTACTTCCTATTATACAAATTTAGGAAAAAGGAACTCTTTTATATAAATACGCCTATAGCGCTCTTGAAAGGCATCAGAAAGTATGTACATAATTATATACCAATATTGCCCAAGGTGGTTTACTTTCCTCGGGTCTACAATCACCTCTGGCCGTCCCGCCTAGATATAATTGTTTAAATTTTTGCCCCATGGGGGGGGGGCGTAGTCCTTATATAGCTTAAATAGCCAATCACAGATCGTGGTGTTATGTAAAAAATGATATACTTTCTTATTGGAGCTTTAAACAGCCAAAGGATACCTGGGTTAATGGTACAAAAATATGATTGAAGTAACAAATATAAAATAAAAGTGAATTTACTGTATGGAAGATTAATTTTTTATTTTGCTGGAGAATATATGATGCGCACAACTTTCAGAAGCTGTCAATCTGTTCATTCATTTAAAAATAATTTAAAAGTGCTTCGCACGCAAATTTGGACTGCTCTTGTGCTTGACGCTCACTTCAAATAGAATAGCTGTTCATGTGTTTCGAGCCCTGGATCTGTACCATTTCTGTAATTCTGTATGATTCGCCAAAAAGAAAGCAGCAAAAATTGGTCGGGTTTTGACATCTACTTCTTGACATTGACATTGTCAACAACAATAATAAAATGAAGTAATTGTTTACTATTTACTTGTAGTTTTAGAATAGTGTACAAACCCATGAAGAGAATTCAAAATGAATCCAGTCTACGATTTCATTCAAAGGAATCGCGTTATAGCCAAAATTGAAAAGGCTCATTGTTCGAAAGCTAGAAATTTATCTTTAGACGATTTTGATCTGACTGCCTTTCCTGATATTTTACTCAATTGCCAAGATCTGTATTCCTTAAAATTAGGCCATAACAGAATAACAGATTTACCGAGTGATATATTTCAATTAAAAAATTTGCAGCACTTGGCGCTAGAATATAATAATTTAGATAGGTTCCCAGAGGCTTTAAAATGTTTGTCACAACTATTAACTCTAAATATAAGCCATAACCCCATTAAAGACTTGACGAAAGACATTGGTTGCCTAACGTCTTTAGAAATATTATGGTGTAATAGTTGCTGCCTGAATTCGTTGCCAGAAGAAATAGGAAACTTAACAAATTTAGAAACGTTAGGATCAAGACGTAATAAAATATCTAAACTACCTAATGCAATTTGCAATTTACAAAATTTAAGGTACTTTCTAAAATATATTTTTAAAAACATGTTTTTTGGTGACAGAATGTTGCTGTTTGCAGGTGGCTAACATTAGAAGATAACAATCTGCATAATGTACCTCCAGACTTTGGAAAACTGTCGCTAATACATTTAAACTTTAATAAGAATAACTTCAACATTATACCTCATCAAATATCGAAAATTAAAACTCTGAGATACCTCCACCTTCAGAATAACGAATTTTTCTCGGTACCGGAAGCAACAATTTTCGCAATGCCTAACACAAAAATCAATCTGTTAAATAACCCGTTTCAGCTCACCGACGATAAGGTAAGATATAACATTTCCTTAGCCGTATATTTTCATGTCGTCCTTGCAGATTTTCACAAACGTCATCATAACGGGCTCGGAAAACCACATTTTAGATTTACTTGGACACGATTCAGATTCAAGTTCTGACAACTGGGATGTCAGCATGGATAGTTCCGACTTGAACTATTCCGCTACGGAGTCGGACAGTGAAGACGAAGAAGTCCTTACGGATATTCCACGGCTGTCTAAGTACCTGCTTAATTTTTAAATGGTGGTGTTGCACTGTTTGTTTGGTAAAGTGACGGGATAGATGCTACTGAATTATTTAAAAAATTTTCCTGAATATGGACATTAAAATTAGTTATTTTGGCTATGAATAAAATTGCGTATGCTTCAGTGGCAGCTGGCCAGGTGACGCACGGTTTTACCTTAAAATTACTGGTTGTACGTTTCATGTTTCACTCAAAATTATTTTTAATCAATGTAAATTTTGTAGTCATTTATACAATGCATAATCAGGAAGTATTGCGATATCACCATCGTTCAAAATCCACTGCAATTCGTCAGCTTTATTTGCAGTGGTTGTTATACCAACAGGGACGCTTATAGCTGACCAGAATTAATGGGTGTTGTGGAGGTCGAGAACTGTTTTGCCTGTTTATACTATTAGAATAAGATTTCATAGATCTGCAATACTGTTACTCTCGTTTTAGGCTTTGGTTTTTCGCATATTATGTTAAATTTATCGAAATTTTGTGATCCTGTTTGTGTTTTGTTAAAAATGCTATTATAATACAAAATTTTTCATACATAAAAAGTGTTAAAACTGTGTCTGTGTAACTCAACGAATGAAATCAGACTTACAAAGACTATTAAATGAGCTTATAACCATTTTACGATATCATGAATCAGTTTGCAGCTTTAAACGATCAAAGAATAGAATTATATTTAAAAAGTGAATACGTTTACTTTTTTTAATAAAAGATAAATTTTGGCCGCCACTGCCTTGCTTCTTCTAGATGATCTCGTCTTCTTAAAGAAATTTGTTTATAATATAATGATATTCTTGTGATAATTTTTCTTTTTTTCAGTCACTACCGCTTAACTGGTAAAGTTATACTGAACAACCACTTTTGGTTTTTTTATTTATTTGGACAATCGGAATTAAATTTTTGTAAAGAATTAACATGAAAGGCACAAAAAATTTATTGAACAGGTAAATGGCTTTCGATATAGTACTCTTCGACTATTATTTTTAGATCTATCTTGTTACATATTTTATATATCAGGAATGCTGCCAATATAGACTTGAAAATAACTTGTCATCATATAGTATCGTCGTTGAGTGAGAAATTATAGATAGAAGCGCAACCTTATGGTGAAATGCGTATACACTTTTGGGCCCGAGATAGTATTAGGTAATATGGTTCTCTTTGGTTCTAAGATTCGTCAATTTATCGACAACTTATTGTTCACGGAGGCTTTCTTTGCTTGTTAAACCATTGAATCACACAGAACACTCAAAATTGACTGTTGTTAACAACAGTTCTCGACAGACGGACAAATCTCGGGCCCAAAACACCCCTACTGTAAAACACGGTGTAACATAACGGAACGTCAAACATGAAGGCCTTTATTTCTTGTCCGACTTTAAAAATATTTTGCCCCATAGATATTTTCTATTAGGGCCTTTGTTTTCAAGATACAGGGTGTTAAACTTGTAGATTGTATACGCACTTCGCCATTAAGGTTGCGCGTCTATCTATAATTTCTCACTCAACGGTATCGTGTATTAATGATTATTTTTCTCATTTGACGCTGGACTTGATTATTATAACGCGAATATTATTTTAAGGGTAAATTGGAACTGTAAGGTGGTCACGGGAAAACATTTCATTCAGCTGTAACCATAGATCACTAACGGCTGTAACTTTGCTACCCTAGAAAATACCGCTAAAATGAAATTTTTTGTTCTCGACTAATTTTTCACAAGAATTTCAATTTTTTGTTATCAAAAAACATTTGAGCATCACATTACAGTTCTGTATTCTTTTTTCTACTCCGTAACTGGGATCGTTAATTCTGTAGTGTACATTAAATAAATAAATCAATGAGACACCAACTGGAAAAATTATTGATATTGAATTTATCATTTATAGCTAAAAATAATTTCAGATCGTTCGCAAACAGTAAGAATTTACAATATGAGAAACACATAAATATCATTTACAAAGATGTTAAAGAACAAAGGCCCCAAAGTGAGAACCTTGAGGCACTCCAGACACCACTGAAATTTATCTGATCAAATGATCAAATCTATTTGATCTCCGAATTTTAATTATGGAAATTATTTAATTATTGCAATATTTCACAGACAGTGAGAGATAATCCATGGCATGTTTATATCAATGCAACCAGGAATCGAGATTTTTTGTTTTTGATAAAATTAATTCTTATGAAAAATCTGTCAATGAATGCATGTTTAAATTTTCTTATATTCTAAGGTAGCAAATCATAGCCGATTCAGTTTTTGCATGTAGGTTGTCAAATTCATCAATCATTTTGTATTTCTTTTCATTTTTCTTAATTTGTTGGAATAGTCATAACTTTGTTGGTTTGTTTTATCCTTCCTTATAAACCATTCTTGTAAAATTCAAATATGTATATTTTGGTTGTTAAAAATAAATTCATATTTATGAAAACCCAAACACTTGTTATTTTGCTCCCCATTTTTTTTTTAATTAGAGGATTTTGATATTTGTGTTGTAATAATAACAATAACACAATTTATAAAAAAAAATACAATTTATTTAGCATTGAACCAATACAAAAAACAAACAATATAATTAATTATAATAAATTATCAGTCTTTTTTTAAAACTATGCTATATCTACAAATATTTACAAATTAAATGTTTAATCAACTTCCTCAATTGTAGGTCCATTTTGGCCACCAAAACCTCCAGCTTGCTGTCCACAACTGCCACCAGGGTAGCTGTTTGATCCCGCACCAGGGTAATTGTTATTATTCTGGGAACCAGAATAAAGTTTGGCCATGATGGGGCTGCAAGTTCGAGTCAGCTCCTTCTGCTTATCTTCATACTCTTCCTTTTCGGCCAAAGTATTGTGGTCAAGCCACTGCAAAACATTCATGCATTCCTTTTCTATCGTTTGTTTATCTTCGGGAGTCAATTTGTCACCACAATCGTTAACAGCTTGTTTCAGCTGGAAGATGTAGCTTTCCAACTGATTGCGAGCCCCGATCTTTTGTTTTTGCTTCTCGTCTTCCTCCTTGTACTTTTCAGCCTCGGAAACCATCCTGTCGATGTCCCTTTGGGATAGCCTTCCTTTATCATTTTTAATCGTAATGTTCCTTTGATTGCCGGAACTTGTGTCCTTTGCGGAGACATTTAGTATACCGTTGGCGTCCAGGTCAAATGTGACTTCTATCTTGGGCACGCCACGGGGTGCTGGTGGGATTCCGGTAAGATCAAACGTTCCCAAGAGGTTGTTGTCTTTTGTCAATGCTCTCTCACCTTCGAATACTCTGATGGTAACGGCAGGTTGGTTGTCGGAATAGGTGGTGAAAGTTTGCGTCTGCTTGCATGGGATTCTAGCGTTACGCTCAATGATCTTCGTCATAACACCACCAGCAGTTTCAAGACCCAAGGATAGGGGAGCGACGTCTACTAGAAGTACGTCTTGGATCTTGGAGTCGGTTTCTCCACTGAGCACAGCCGCTTGTACTGCTGCCCCATAAGCTACGGCTTCGTCTGGATTGATGGAAAGGTTCAAACTCTTGCCGCAGAAGAAGTTCTGGAGCAACTGTTGGATTTTGGGAATTCTTGTAGAGCCACCAACCAAAACGACATCATGAATCGACCCCTTGTCCATCTTGGCGTCGGCCAAAGCTTTCTCGACTGGTTGTAAGGTTCCTCGAAACAGGTCTGCATTCAGTTCTTCGAATCTGGCTCTAGATATCTTAGTGTAGAAATCGATGCCCTCAAAAAGCGCATCGATTTCGATGCTGGCCTCTGTACTCGAAGACAAAGTGCGTTTGGCTCTTTCGGCAGCTGTTCTCAACCGACGTAGTGCCCTGGGGTTGCTGCGAATGTCCTTTTTGTACTTTCTCTTGAACTCTTCCACAAAGTGATTTACCAGCCTGTTATCAAAATCTTCACCACCCAAATGGGTGTCACCTGCCGTGGCTCGAACTTCAAATAATGATCCTTCATCGATGGTAAGTATGGAGACATCAAATGTGCCACCGCCCAAGTCAAAGATGAGCACATTTTTCTCACCTTTCAAATTTTTATCCAATCCGTAAGCCAGGGCTGCTGCTGTGGGCTCATTTATAATCCTCATAACGTTCAGTCCTGCAATAACACCAGCATCTTTTGTAGCTTGCCTTTGCGAGTCATTGAAATACGCTGGAACTGTGATAACTGCATCTTTCACCGTACTTCCAAGATAGGCCTCAGCGGTTTCCTTCATTTTAGTTAACACCATCGAGCTAATTTCCTCAGGAGCGAAGGTTTTAATTTCTCCCTTGTATTCTACCTGGATTTTGGGTTTGCCACAATCGTTAACTACTTTGAATGGCCAGTGCTTCATATCTTGCTGAATTTTAGGATCGTCATACTTGCGGCCTATGAGACGTTTAGCGTCGAAGACGGTGTTGCTGGGGTTCATGGCTACCTGGTTCTTGGCGGCATCTCCAAGAAGACGCTCAGTGTCTGTGAAGGCAACATAGCTAGGGGTTGTTCTGTTGCCTTGGTCGTTGGCGATGATTTCCACTTTTCCATGCTGCCACACTCCCACACAGGAATAAGTGGTTCCCAAATCGATACCAATTGCTGGAGCTTTCACCATTGTGTCCGATGTAATTTCACAATAATTCACCAAATATCACTTTAATTAAACTGCAAAAATTTAGAGTTCTTTGGTTTAGATCACTCGCTTTTACTTTTATCGCTTTCTGTTTGTTCACCGTTTGATACTTTCAAACTATCTGACATTTGGCGCCCAGCCGAGGTTTATATATGTATCGAAAATTTGTCCCGAACACCATCGAATATTCTCGATTGGCTTCTACACCAATCAGGAATATTCTCGAACATTGCAGAATAATATCCTTATTATGCTACTCCGTTTATAGACTAGATTACATATGATCGAAATTAAAAGTAATATATTTTCCGTTGCAGTCTAGACTTATTAAATAAACTTTGTGTATTCAAAACAAAATTAATAGAAATATATAATACATATATATTCCGTCAAAAAAAGTTGTTACCAGCCGTTTAGCAATTTATAAAATTAGATATTGGCTGGTACGTAGAAACGTGTTTAATTAAAATGGGTTCTGTCCATACGACTAAACTCGTATGGTTCTGTCAGAATCTGATATCTGATTATTCTGATTTTGATTTGATTCCATTTCATTTCGTAGAGTACAGAAAAATCTTTATAGTTTCTAGGGTTTCTAGGACTTTCTAGAATGTTTTAGAATTGTCTACAAAAATGAAAAAACGTATTGTTATGAGACAATATTATTAACAGTATTGTTGCTACAATACGAAACAAATAAATAGTTTAGAATGATTTTTAAGCTGTCCGCTGTCCACTTTTGTGTTATAATTTCAAAGAAAATTTGCAAAATAGATTCTGTCCTGAAATCTTGAAAAGGAGTTACACATGTATGTTCAAAACAGTTTCATTCCATGATCGACTAATAAAAATAAACAATTTTATTTTTATTTATCAAGAAAATAAATTTATTATAAAGCTGCAGCATTATACCTATGAAATTTAAATATTGATATACAGTGTGTCGGATTTATTATTTCTATTGCTTTTGCATAAGTGGAACAAAATAAGTCAGTAGATGTCTGTATGATAGACGGTGACAGTTATAATTGCAACAGTTCATGATTTAATAATTCTGTAATATCACACAACTTCAAAAAGAAAATTTGGAGGAAACGTAAAACTTATTTTTGTATTAGGTGCTCTATTATCAAAAAAATTACTATATTAATTTTCTATAGTCGCTAAGGAATTTAATTAAGTACGTCTTTTCTTAAGACACAGTAATGTAACACTCATATCGAAGATATGTATCGTTTGTTTTTGTTCTAATTTGTTAACTATACATTTTTTACTGCAGTCTAAGATATGTTAGTAACTGGTCGACATCTATATGCGCACATAATAATTATTGCCATTATCAAAGTCATGTAAATCAAGTTTATTTATCATCGAAAATTAGATATCAAAGTTTAAAATTGTATGTTAAGATACTCTTATAATTAAAATTAGCACTCCTAAATCAAATAATGTTCAATTAACATCAGAAAACTATTACAACTCAAAAAGAGTTACTTTTTTGGAGAAGCAATGAATTTTACCTTAATTTGGAAGCATACCTACTTTGTGTTTACGTTATTAGTCCCACTAAGCATGAAACATTACAGCATATCTGTGCAACGTTGCATACAGCTGAATTTGAGTTGAATTACGATACATAACTAATGAAAGTTGTGGAATGCTTTGAACAATGTTTCATAATATAATATTATTTAAAAATGTTGAGGGTAAATTAATTCTACAACATTTCTGCAACGGATTTGCATATCTTTTCATATGGTATTATTTAGTTTTTAATCTATAGTTACTCTCAGAAATATTATGCTTCAGCTAAACGAGCGGGCCAGTTTATAAATATTCTTTAAAATTGTGGAATATGCGTTTTTATCAAAATCACGAAACGATTCAGTTAATTATATGTATATTAATAGCCGACAGATGGCGCCACTTATATCTCCCTGATACTGTGTAATCGAATTTTGGTAGGATATCTACAAGATTTGAGCTTTGGCAATTGGCACGGTTGGCACCACGGGCAAGGGAATAATAGTTCCCTAATTTATGCTTGGTCATAAAATCCCGAAGAAAATATACACCCTGCAGTGTGCAGTGTATACTGTATATTTAAATTTAAAAAAAAGTCAATAGGTACTCCATTCTTACCAACATTCCAAATGCAGTGTCTGGAATGTTATAAAAGAAGATTGCACTGCGACTTGTGTGCAATATTAATAGAAATTAAAATGCAATTTGCTAGTAATGTGTTCCCTTAGGAACCTTACACTGCAATGTTTCTAGCCTGCAGAATAAAGGTCCCTGGGACATTGCATACAGTTAATTATAAGTCTGAGAGCAACATTACAGCTAGTACAGAAATGTTTCTATAACATTGAAGAAATTTAATTATGTTTAGTGGGGTTATACCCGCATTTTTATTAATAACAAAAGATTATAAAAAATCTAGTTGTGTCGCTTCTACTAAAAATGATTCTAGGTAATATTTTTTCATATTAGGTATTTACCAAATAAATTTTTTTAAAAATTGTTTAATATCTCAAATTAAAGGATATTTTCCTGCCTAATTTTTCATGACATTCACTATCGAACTGTACCTGATACACATCAACAAAACTTAGTATTATTTTGATATCGAATAGTTTTCTTGTGAATGAGCGATATATTTTGATGTTTTTATTGTAAAAATTAAAAATATGCAAAAAAGTATTTAATAAAATAAAACAAATATAATAACGTATCAAGATCTATTATAAAATAAAATATGTCAAGGTATCAAGCAAAAAAAAGCAAAACATCTTTCGTAGATTTGAAATATAACATATCATATGAGAGAAAGGTATTTACGAGTTGAAAGTTGAATTAAAAAAAATAGATTTTGGAAATTTATATTGTAGATAAAAAAATGTCTTTATTGAACCTGGTTGGAGATTTTTAAGTGTGCATGTACTGGGTGTACAAAAAAAATAAATCATGAGAAATGTTATTAAAATTAAAGTCGTCGGTTTAAAAATTTTGTCAGACTTTCAGTTTATGAATAAACTGAACTACTTTTTTATAATTTTTGTCCACTCTAAGTAGGCAATGAAGCAAAATATATTGATTTTTGTGAGAAATGTCCACAAAAAGATCTATTACTCAATATGTTGAAAGATTGCTTGATTGAGGCTTTCAATCGAGTTGTGAAAAAATCTTTAAATATATAATTTTGATCTTAATTTTTTAAAAAGTAGTGACATGGGTAATGTTTTTTATATCTTATCACTCACTTAATTTCAAAAATTACATTTGAAACAATTGGGATACACTTTTTTATCTATATTTAGTTCTTCAGTAAACAGTAAAACCTATAAAAATTGATCCATCTTGTGTGATTAATTTTAAAAAAAATCCTTTCAAGATTTTTTTATTCTGGAACAATATAAGTACTTAGGCCTCTGTCAACAAATTGAAATTGCCATAAATTGTAAATAATTTTTCTTTTTTTATTAAAAAATAATTAAGTACCTAGTTCGCTGACTTCAATTTTATTTGTTTTCCGAACACTACAATCTATTGCAATAATAATGTCACTCCCTCTAAATAATTTAATGATGAATTCAATTTTTGAGTAACTTTTTGTTAGATTCCTATAGGCAAGTGGAAACAACTTAATGCTAAAACATGAAAGTAGATTTCATCGACAATATATCGACATTTGAAATTAAGTTCCAAATTTAAAAAAATGTAAGAAATGTTTCTTTGCTGAAATATATGTTCAATAAATAATATGCTTAGTTTTGCAATTAATTTTATTTTCAAATGTTAAATTATTACATTCATACATAGATTGTATTTCAAAATGAAACACCAAATTTTATGTAAAAAAAATATTTTTTATTGTCAGTTCAATGCTAAATAGTATTTATAATAATAATATGTACAAAATATCTACTACTAGTTCAATGGTAACAACAAAACAGTCTTATAAAAAATAAATAATCAGTCTTTTACATATTATCTCATTCACACAAATTCTTTTGACTATTAATCCACTTCCTCAATCGTTGGTCCTCGATGTCCAAACCCTCCAGCTTGCTGTCCACAGCTACTACTTCCCGGGAATCCCCCTGCTCCTGTACCAGGGTAGTTATTGTTATTCTGAGAACCTCCCCCATACAATTTGGCCATGATGGGACTGCAGATACGGGTTAGTTCTTTTTGTTTCTCTTCATATTCTTCCTTTTCTGCCAAACTGTTATTATCTAACCACTGCAAGACATTGGAACACTCTCTTTCAATGGTCTGCCTATCGTCAGAGTTCAATGTGTCCCCATAGTCACCGACAGCCTGCTTGAGTTGGAATACATAGGCCTCAAGCTGGTTCCTTGCCGCAATTCTCTGTCTTTGCTTCTCGTCCTCCTCTTTATACTGTTCAGCTTCAGAAACCATCCTGTCAATATCTCTTTGAGACAGCCTTCCTTTGTCATTTTTAATCGTAATGTTTCTTTGATTGCCGGAACTTGTATCTTTTGCGGAGACATTTAGTATACCGTTGGCGTCCAGGTCAAACGTTACTTCTATCTTGGGCACGCCACGAGGTGCTGGTGGGATTCCGGTTAGATCAAATGTTCCCAGGAGGTTGTTGTCTTTCGTCAATGCTCTCTCACCCTCGAATACTCTGATGGTAACGGCAGGTTGGTTGTCAGAATAGGTGGTGAAAGTCTGCGTCTGCTTGCATGGGATTCTAGCGTTACGCTCAATAATCTTCGTCATAACACCACCAGCAGTTTCAAGACCTAAGGATAGAGGAGTGACGTCTACTAGAAGTACGTCTTGGATCTTGGAGTCTGTTTCTCCACTGAGCACAGCCGCTTGTACTGCTGCCCCATAAGCTACGGCTTCGTCTGGATTGATGGAAAGATTCAAACTTTTGCCGCAGAAGAAGTTCTGGAGCAACTGTTGGATTTTGGGAATTCTTGTAGAGCCACCAACCAAAACGACGTCATGAATCGACCCCTTGTCCATCTTGGCGTCGGTCAAAGCTTTCTCGACTGGTTGTAGGGTTCCTCGGAACAGGTCTGCGTTCAGTTCTTCGAATCTGGCTCTAGATATCTTAGTGTAGAAATCGATGCCCTCAAAAAGCGCATCGATTTCGATGCTGGCCTCTGTACTCGAAGACAAAGTGCGTTTGGCTCTTTCGGCAGCTGTTCTCAACCGACGTAGTGCCCTGGGGTTGCTGCGAATGTCCTTTTTGTACTTTCTCTTGAACTCTTCCACAAAGTGATTTACCAGTCTGTTGTCAAAATCCTCACCACCCAAATGGGTGTCACCTGCTGTGGCTCGAACTTCAAATAATGATCCCTCATCGATGGTAAGTATGGAGACATCAAATGTGCCACCGCCCAAGTCAAAGATGAGCACATTTTTCTCACCTTTCAAATTTTTATCCAAGCCGTAAGCCAGGGCTGCTGCTGTGGGCTCATTTATAATCCTCATAACGTTCAGTCCTGCAATAACACCAGCATCTTTTGTAGCTTGCCTTTGCGAGTCATTGAAATACGCTGGAACTGTGATAACTGCATCTTTCACCGTACTTCCAAGATAGGCCTCAGCGGTTTCCTTCATTTTAGTTAACACCATCGAGCTAATTTCCTCAGGAGCGAAGGTTTTAATTTCTCCCTTGTATTCTACCTGGATTTTGGGTTTGCCACAATCGTTAACTACTTTGAATGGCCAGTGCTTCATATCTTGTTGAATTTTAGGATCGTCATACTTGCGGCCTATGAGACGTTTAGCGTCGAAGACGGTGTTGCTGGGATTCATGGCTACCTGGTTCTTGGCGGCATCTCCAAGAAGACGCTCAGTGTCTGTGAAGGCAACATAACTAGGCGTTGTTCTGTTGCCTTGGTCGTTGGCGATGATTTCCACTTTTCCATGCTGCCACACTCCCACACAGGAATAAGTGGTTCCCAAATCGATACCAATTGCTGGAGCTTTCACCATTGTGTTCGATGTAATTTCACAAAATATCACTTTAATTAAACTGCAAAAATTTAGAGTTCTTTGGTTTAGATCACTCGCTTTTACTTTTATCGCTTTCTGTTTGTTCACCGTTTGATACTTTCAAACTATCTGACATTTGGCGCCCGAACCGAGGTTTATATATGTATCGAAAATTTGTCCCGAACACCATCGAATATTCTCGATTGGCTTCTACACCAATCAGGAATATTCTCGAACATTGCAGATTAATATTCTTATTATGCTACTCCGTTTATAGACTAGATTACATATGATCGAAATTAAAAGTAATATATTTTCCGTTGGAGTCTAGACTTATTAAATAAACTTTGTGTATTCAAAACAAAATTAACAGAAAGATATAATACATATATATTCTGTCAAAATAAGTTGTTGCCAGCCGTTTAGCAATTTATAAAATTAGATATTGGATGGTACGTAGAAACGTGGTTAATTAAAATGTGTGGTCCTGTCAGGTGCCTGTCAGAATCTGATTATTAATCAGAGTACAGAAAAATCTTTAGTTTCTAGGACTTTCTAGAATGTTTTAGAATTGGTTACAAAAATGAAAAAAACATATTGTTATAAGACAATTAACAGTATTGTGCTTCATTACAAAACTCAAATTAAGGTGCCCGTATCCCTCGCCGTAAAATTATCAAATTTGTGGTGTTTTTTAGGTACTGAAATCTCGAAAAATAAAACACGTAGAGCAAAAGTAATATCAAAAATGGGATTATTGATGTTTTGTTTATCCACTTTTACTATTTAAACTTTCCTCAAATAATGTAATAACTTTTAAAATGCATTTATATGACACACATAATTTCGCTATTCTAACCCCACATTTTAACAATTATTTTCACATACTTATAAACAAAAGTGAACAATCTTATATGCAGAACTATGTAAGTTTATGTTATAACAATGTTTACATCTATAGTTGAATTTAAAAAAATATTTTGAAAGTTTTCAGTACCTAAAAATTCATTGGATAGATCGCTTTCTGATGTTATATATTGATTTTACTTCGGTACCTTTGAATATTTGCAGGTGGCATGAAATAACATTCTTGTTATTTGCTAAACTCTATATTATTCAGTTCTTAAATGTCTAAAATTATTTATATTTGTAGAAAACACTATTTCAAGAATACGGCGCCCTTAATGGAAAAGTTTAATTGATAAATGGAAGGTGTATCCAAATATTTTCACATGTATTTAATTTACCCAGTTGTAGAAAATTGAAGTGGTAATTTTTCTAATATGCGCATGGGACCCATACTATTATTTAGGAAATGATGTCTAAGGTCACAGAGAACTTTTGTGATAAAAAACTTCAAACAAAATTTGCAAAATAAATGAAATAGGAGTAGCTTCTATCTCCTGAAATTTTGAAAAGGGGTTGCACATATGTGTCCAAAATAGTTTCGTTCCATATCAACTGATAAAAATAAACAGGTTTTTTATTTTGCAAGAAAATTAATTCCTTTTAAAGTTGCAGCATTATGAAATTTAAAGAATTGGATTTATTTGTATTGCTTTTGCATAAGTGGTGTAAAATAAGGTAATGTCAGTAGACGTCTGTATGTAGGCAGTGACAGTTATAATTGCAACGTTGTAACAATTCGTAATCTAATTTTGTATTTGGTACAACATAAAAAATATAATTTGAAGGACTTAAAACCTATTTTTGTATCAGGTCGCATACTGCTTTATTATTATTTTATTTTCTATACTAAAATTTAATTTAAATTTGCTTATATTGAAGATCTGCGTTTGTTTTTGTTCTAATTTGTTAACGTATACATTTCTAAGATGTGTTATCTCAGCATCTTATGTGCTATGTGCACATACATACATATAATAATTAATACCATTATCAAAGTCAATGTAATAAAGTTTATCATGGATGGTAAATAAAAAATTAAACTAACTTTAAATATACTCAAAATTAAAATTAGCATCCCTAAATCAAATAATTTTCAGTTGACGAAACGCCTAGAAAAATAACCATGAAAAACATATCTGCCTACTTACATATCAGTCACTTGGAAGAAAACCATTACAACTCAAAGACTGAATTTTTAAGAAAAGCAATGAATTTTATGTAAAAAGGTACCTAGCAGTAGCATTAGTGTTAAATAAAAAATGCATTTATTTACAACCGAAGAGTATGCAGATATTGTTTTTGTATATGGGTATTCCAATAGGAACGCCAGACAAGCAACCCGAAAATGCCGACAAAGATACCCAAATAGACATCAAAAGCTGCCCAGTTTTTAGTACATCATTTCATAGACTTTAAACACAAATAATAACTATTGTTATAGCAACCATCATTTTCATTTATCAGGCGATTGAAATACCTTTAAACAAAAACGAATCAAAACTATGTTCATATAAAAAATATTTGTTATTAACCCGACTACCATCTGCCATAGAGCTTGTAGAACACCCTATGTAATATGTTGCCCAGAATTTGTGTTTTATTCCGAGATTAATATTTTGAGATGGAATAGTTTTCTTCTGAATGAGCAATATATATTTTGATGTTTTTATTGTAAAAACTAAAGGGGCAAAAAAATAATTAATAATTAATGAAGATATCAAGACATGTGATAAAATATGCCAAGCTACCAGACAATAAAACAAAACATCTTTCGTACATTTTAACTATAATATGAAAAAAGGTATATTTACTTACAAAGCATTGAAACCCTACTAAAAAAAAAAACAGTTTACGAAAAATCATTCCAGATAAAAGTGGAAAGATCTTTAAGTGTACTTAAATGTACTGGGTGTACGAATAATTCAAAATATGGATCATAAAAAATGTTATTAAATAGAAGATTGTTTAAAATTAAAAATTTTATCAGACTAATTTGTTTTTTTTTTTGTAAATTTTGTTCACTAGTAGGCAATGAAGCAAAATAAATTGATTTTCGTCAGATATGTTCACAAACAGATCTACTATTCGGTTGCTTGTTTGAGGCTCAATCGAGTTGTAAAAAAATCTTTATCTACTATTAATTTATATATTAATTATTCAACTGCTTTTGAGCAATTAATAGTATCAATAAACAAATAGCGTGAGTTTTTATAATGAGTTATTATAACTCACGCTGGGCTTCTACAATGATAATTCGGTATGTAAATAGTGTACGCAGTAAATTCTTGGAAATTTTTAAGCCGATAAATACGTTCCATTGGTGTAAAATGGAAAGAATTTTTAACAAGTGGAAAGAAAAGAATAATTTAAGATTTTAAAATTATTAAATTGCCAACGCCTCTCAGTAGGCGGAACTGTCAATTATTATCATTGAGGGGACTAATGTCATTTGATATTTTAACAAAATAATTTTGACGTTTTCAAATCAATTTCTAATAATAGTCCTAAAAGAAATGTTATAGTCGTAGATAAAGTATAGTATTCAACTTGCGGTAATGGTCATAACTCACTTGATGAATTACAGCACTCGCCTGCAGCTCGTTCTGCAAACTTCATCTGCGTGAGTTATGACCTGCATTACCGCTCGTTAAATAATATACTATTAAATATAACACAATTTGTATTATGACATTTTATCAACATATTTAGTTTTTTCAGTAAATAGGAAAACTTGTAAAATCTATAAAAACAATTGAACCATCTCGTGTGATTATGTTAAAAAGGAAATTCCTTTCAAGATTTTTTTTCTTCTGGAGCATTATTAAGTAGGCTTCTGTCAACAAATTGGAATTACCATAAATTTTAAATAATTTTTATTTTTTCAATTTTTTTGTTTTCAGAACGCTAAGATGTACAATCTATTGCAATAATAATAGCACCCCTCGGAATAATTTAGTGATTAATTAAATTTTTCATGAACTTTTTGTTAGATCTTTATAGACGAGTGGATCAACCTGATAATAAATCTTAAAAGTAATTTCATTTATTACGAATACATTTCACAATGTCGCCAAATTAGTTTTAAAAAGTGTCACTATTGTTGCAATAGATAGTACAAGCAACTTACACTTCCTCATACCAAACTTATTTGAGCAACAAGTAACGTTTTATACAATATTTTTAAAAATATTAGAACGTTTATTTTCTTAAATATATGTTCAATACGTTTTCTAAAAAAAATTATTTTCAAATAAATTATTATTACACATATATTGTATTTCAAAATGAAACACCAAATTTTATTTAAAAAAATATTTTTTTATTGTGTTCAATGCTAAAGAGTATTTACAATATGTACAAAATATCTACTGCTAACAGCAATAGTAACAACAAAAAGGTCTTCGCAAAAATAAATATAATCAGTCTTTTATTACACTATCAAATATCACATTCACACAAAATACTTTTGACTATTTTAATCCACTTCCTCGATCGTTGGTCCTTGATGTCCAAACCCTCCAGCTTGCTGTCCACAGCTACTACTTCCCGGGAATCCACCTGCTCCTCCATTGTTATTCCGAGAACCTCCCCCATACAATTTGGCCATGATGGGACTGCAGATACGGGTTAGTTCTTTTTGTTTCTCTTCATGTTCTTCTTTTTCTGCCAAACTGTTATTATCTAACCACTGCAAGACATTGGAACACTCTCTTTCAATGGTTTGCCTATCGTCAAAGTTCAATTTGTCCCCACAGTCACCGACAGCCTGCTTGAGTTGGAATACATAGGCCTCAAGTTGGTTCCTCGCCGCAATTCTCTGTCTCTGCTTCTCGTCCTCCTCTTTATACTGTTCAGCTTCAGAAACCATCCTGTCAATGTCTCTTTGGGACAGCCTTCCTTTGTCATTTTTAATTGTAATGTTCCTTTGATTGCCTGAACTTGTATCTTTTGCGGAGACATTTAGTATACCATTGGCGTCCAGGTCAAACGTTACTTCTATCTTTGGCACGCCACGGGGTGCTGGTGGGATTCCAGTTAGATCGAATGTTCCCAGGAGGTTGTTGTCTTTCGTCAATGCTCTCTCACCTTCGAATACTCCGATGGTAACGGCAGGTTGGTTGTCGGAATAGGTGGTGAAAGTTTGCGTCTGCTTGCATGGGATTCTAGCGTTACGCTCAATGATCTTTGTCATAACACCACCAGCAGTTTCAAGACCCAAGGACAGGGGAGTAACATCTACTAGAAGGACGTCTTGGATTTTGGAGTCAGTTTCTCCACTCAGCACAGCCGCTTGTACTGCTGCCCCGTAAGCTACGGCTTCGTCTGGATTGATGGAAAGGTTCAAACTTTTTCCGCAGAAGAAGTTCTGGAGCAACTGTTGGATTTTGGGAATTCTTGTAGAGCCACCAACCAAAACCACATCATGAATCGATCCCTTGTCCATCTTGGCGTCGGCCAAAGCTTTCTCTACTGGTTGTAAAGTTCCTCGGAACAGGTCTGCATTCAGTTCTTCGAATCTAGCTCTAGATATCTTAGTATAGAAATCGATGCCTTCAAAAAGTGCATCGATTTCAATGCTGGCCTCAGTACTCGAAGACAAAGTGCGTTTGGCTCTTTCGGCAGCAGTTCTCAACCGACGTAGTGCCCTGGGGTTGCTACGAATATCCTTTTTGTACTTTCTCTTGAACTCTTCCACAAAGTGATTTACCAGTCTGTTATCAAAATCTTCACCACCCAAATGGGTGTCACCTGCCGTGGCTCGAACTTCAAATAATGATCCCTCATCGATGGTAAGTATGGAGACATCAAATGTGCCACCGCCCAAGTCAAAGATGAGCACATTTTTCTCACCTTTCAAATTTTTATCCAAGCCGTAAGCCAGGGCTGCTGCTGTGGGCTCATTTATAATCCTCATAACGTTCAGTCCTGCAATAACACCAGCATCTTTTGTAGCTTGCCTTTGCGAGTCATTAAAATACGCTGGAACTGTGATAACTGCATCTTTCACCGTACTTCCCAGATAGGCTTCTGCGGTTTCCTTCATTTTAGTCAACACCATCGAGCTAATTTCCTCAGGAGCGAAGGTTTTAATTTCTCCCTTGTATTCTACCTGGATTTTGGGTTTGCCACAATCGTTAACTACTTTGAATGGCCAGTGCTTCATATCTTGCTGAATTTTAGGATCGTCATACTTGCGGCCTATTAGACGTTTAGCGTCGAAGACGGTGTTGCTGGGGTTCATGGCTACCTGGTTCTTGGCGGCATCTCCAAGAAGACGTTCGGTGTCTGTGAAGGCAACATAACTAGGCGTTGTTCTGTTGCCTTGGTCGTTGGCGATGATTTCCACTTTTCCATGCTGCCACACTCCCACACAGGAATAAGTGGTTCCCAAATCGATACCAATTGCTGGAGCTTTCACCATTTTCTCTTATTTTCTTTCACTAAATTCACAATTAGTTCTTTCACTCAGATTTATTTTACTTTCTTAGTAATAGTACTCGCTTTTGCTTTGCTTAGCTTTCGTATGCTTGATTTCAAATCACTGACGTTGGCGCGGCGGCTTCGGTTTATATATGATTCGTCGATTGCGTCCCGAACGGATTCGATTGTTCTCGAAACGTTAGAATTGCCAGTGGAGTAAAATCCAGAACATTCAGTGATTTTTAACCATGTGTATACGTATCTTTAGATCTAATTAAAATTTTAACATACATATTTATAGTAAAATGGATTGAAACTTTATTTTTACTTGCACGTAACTTAATATAAATTTAAGAAGATTAATGTTTGTTATATTTCTTGTTGTTCAATAGACATTTGATTATTTTCATGTAACAATCAATCCGATGGTACTCCTCATACAAACGTAATAAATAAAGTTCATTCTTATCGTTCTGGCAACCAGGCCCATTCCGGAATGTCGATGAATTTTCTAGAAATTTATTTGTTTTTTTTTGTCTGTATTGAAGATTGAAGTTTTAAATTTATATTGTTTTTGACTCAAAGGAAAGATAATCCAAAAACTATTGTAATGTTTTTCTAGATCATGTAGAATGTTAATATACATATTTTAATTAGATTTTTCTTATAATTCAAAGAAAAAGTTGAATTATTTATTATTAGGAATCTTCAAATTATTTTATGCATGAATTTTATGCAAATTTTAATTAATTTCCAGTAGGTATTTTAAATATAAAGTTACAGATATGTTGTATATACATACATAAATTTTAAATAATTATAATGGAATAATTTCCAATTTTTGTTTTGTCGGGAAAATGCATAGTATGGAAAATGTTGTTGACTTTTGTATTGAGGTTATAAAACAATAATATTGGGTTAGAAAAAAAAATAGTTGTTGCTAAAAATGAGTGGAGACTCTGGAATTCTTAAAACGGGTGAAGATAATGCTTTATCAGGTGAATTAAATATATAATGTATAATATCAAAAAATATACATTTTTTATTTGTTTACAGAAAACGTAAATGAAAAGGACAACCAGAAATCTTCAGATGAAGAGCTGGAACAAAATAAACAAGAGGAAGCTGATAAAAGCGAATGTCTGAAATCAGCACAGGCAGAAGAGGAACGGTCTTCAAGTAAGCAATGTAAGACGGCAACTGGTGATTCTAATTCTTACAATCCAGAAGACGTACATTACGAAGGAGATGTTGCTATCTATACCGATCCAAGTACAGGCACCCAGTACCAATGGGATGATGAAAAGAAGGAATGGGCTCCAAGAAATAATGTTGTTTATGGTTTTGAAGACGATACTCATGTTTACACCGACAGCGATGGAATGAAGTATTTTTGGGATAAAGAAAAAAGTGCTTGGTTTCCTAAAGTCGACGATGACTTTATGGCTAGGTATCAAATGAGTTACGGTTTCATAGACAATACCAAAACAGAGGTCAAAAAGCCACCAGAAGTCAAATTGCCACCTCAAGATGTAATAAAAGTTAAAGGCGAGAAGAGGAAGGCTTCGGAACCTACATGGTTTGAAATGGACGATACTCAAAATACGAACGTGTATGTATCTCATTTACCTACAGACATTGAAGAACAAGAATTTGTAGACTTGATGCAGAAATGTGGCCTTGTAATGAGAGACCCTCAATCTGGAAAATTCAAAGTAAAACTATACAAGGAGCAAGGTACCGATATCCTCAAAGGGGATGCTTTGTGCACTTACATAAAAATAGAGTCGATCGACCTTGCTCTGAAACTGCTCGATGGTTACGATTACAGGGGACATAAAATTAAAGTGGAAAAGGCAAAGTTCCAACTGAAAGGCTCATACGATCCAAAACTAAAACCCAAAATGAAAAAGAGGAAAGAGAAACTAAAAATGAAGAAGGCACAAGAGAAACTATTCGACTGGAGGCCTGAAAAGAAACTCGGCGAGAAAGCCAAACACGAACGGGTAGTTATAGTAAAAAACCTATTCGATCCTTCTATATTCGATACGGACGTGAGTCTCATTCTGGAATTCCAACAAGACCTAAGAGACGAATGCTCCAAGTTGGGAGAGGTGCGCAAAGTGCTTCTCTACGACAGGCATCCGGAGGGAGTAGCTCAGATCAACATGGGCTCTCCCGAAGAAGCTGATCAGGTGGTGGAACTCCTGAACGGTAGGTGGTTTATGAAGAGACAGTTAACAGCGGAGATTTGGGACGGCAGGACAAAATACAAGATTGCCGAAACAGACTCTGAAATTACACAAAGGATAGATAAGTGGGACAAGTTCCTGGAAGGCGACGAGGAGGAGAAAAGTGATAAGGTGAAACGGAATAGTGACAGTCAAAGGACGGTTGAGGTGGACACGAAGAATGGGGAATCAGCCAACGAAGAGTGTTTATAAATCGACCAATGCAGTGGTTTTTAATTAAAATGGAAACTAATATTCTCTCGGGAAAAATAATTTAGCATGGGAATCACTTAAATTAAGATAAATGTAGGCAGGCGATTGTCCTAATTATCTTAGTAATTGATGCCGTAATATGGAGCAATGTATTTTCTATGTTAGTTTGGGAACGACACTGTTGAGAATAGTATAATTATGATTGTACATATTATCCTATTAAACAAGAGTATTAAATAAAATAATTTAACACCTAGAGTTAATGGTTTTTATTTACTTCTCAAAATTTGGCTAATTTATTTTTTTTTTTTTTTGGACACATTTCTGTAGAAAAAATCAAGGTGGTGTGTATTTCTTGATAAAGTCAATTTATTTTATTTATTTTTTTTAGCATAAAATGGACTTTATTTAGTTGAGACCAAAAATAATTTTTTTATTTTTGTTTTCGCATAAAAAATCCAAAGTACTAAGTTTGAAACACTGAAATTAAAAATAAATTCTTTAATCATGCGATGTGGGTATTTTGATTTTTTCCCCAAAAATAAATTTAACTTTATTTGCCTTGAAAATTGTACATTTTTGTGATACACACAGCAATGATAATTATAGGGTTAATATTTTGACTTGAAAAACATTTTTTAGCTAAAGGCAGTGACATAATTAATTATATGGCATTTTATTCACATTTAAACCCTATAAACTACGCCATTGGTGAAAGGTATTTTTGCTGTGCACACAGGGTGTTTCAGAAAGACTTCCCATAAATACAGGGTGTGATAGTACGTCAAAAAATAAGATTTTTTTGTCTTATGAACTATATGCCTATCTCCTCTAGTTTTTGAGATATGGAGTAACAAAATAAAATTTTTAAAATAGCATTTTTACGAAAATTTCCAAACGGTGCGAAATATTTTTATGAAATTTGGTATTCCAGGGTTTTTAAGGACGCCAAATACGCTGGTCTAATTATTTCTTGGATATTTCATAGAGAAAGCTATTTATGCTACATTCCGATTACATTTTAAGTTATAGTTTTTTTAAGGTTAGGTTTTTTATTTTTACCATTCGGACTCCATTTTCTAATGTACAATTTCATTTTCTGAAAATAATATGTCATTGTCAAGTCAAAACTTGTTGCTGGATGACTTATAAACAACGCAGCATTTCCCATGCATTCAAGCACATCTGTGTATTTTTGGTTTAAATAATTAGTCATATTAATTTTACTATTATACAAGCACTAAAATTTTATAAAGTTAATTAGAATTTAAAATATTACTAAGAATGCATGCGTTGTTTATGAGACATCCATCAACAAGTTCTGACATAAGAGAGGTCTTTTCTGAAACGCCCTGTATAATAAAATTCCTTATGAGACCTTCTCCAGCAGCTACTTGGAATTACATATGAAAAATTGGAACTTTGTATATCTCGGGAAAGAAGATTTAGAGAAAAATATTATATATTATACTATGTATTTTTTCTATATTTAAAAAAAAAATATATCTCCAAAATATGAATGCTTCAACAGTTTATATGAAATACTATTATTTTCTGACATTCTAACAATCCTAATGGAAATAAAAGCGAATTACACATTTTAGTTATTTGTCTGTCATCACTGATCAGACAAAACTTCATTAATTGTACCACAGAGTTTACTGTGATTATACTAATATTGATTTTCCCCTACATTTTTGAAATCCCCACCTAAATACGTTGTGAGACAAAATTAATGAAATGACGTGTGACCTATTTATTTTTAACATTTATAATTATTACCATTTTTAAAACAAAAATCATAAAACTATTTAACAATCTTGATTTTTCATTTAATTTACCTCAATGTTGCATGAAATAGTTTCATTTTTGATTTTTTAAAGCGGAAGTGATCTTTACAGCCCCACCTTTTCCACCAATCAGCTGAGTACGCAAACGTCGTGCGAATTACATGCGCAACAGCTCTGACGAGCTGCGCGCGAACGATCTACGCATTCAGAAAGTCGTTTGTTGGCCGGTCTGGTTGGAGTAAGGTAAGAAATTGCTGTTTGCTGGATATTTAATTTTATTTAAAGGTTTCTTTCGAAATAATATCGGTACGCTTTAGCTGTAGGTTGCCATAAGTTCAAGGGATATTTTGAAATTGTCAGGTGCATCGTTAGACAGAAATTATTTGATATTCATCGAAAACCTCTTTTCAGATAACTAATTAGGAAGCCATTAGAAGCACTTGCTGACATCCTTTTACTGCAAAGATGCAGTACAACAACGTTTTTCATAGTAACTCAATGTAAGTAGTCATGTTTTCAGTAACCAGCAGGATTTTTTTGAACTTCTCTGCGAAGTAGTCGCGTCAATTTCAATTTTAATGTCTCCCAATGTACCACCATTTTAGGACAAATTTCAGCCATGTTTGAAATAATTTTTATATTGCACACCTAAATGGAAAATTATTATGTTGAATACATTCTAATTGCATTGAATGTAAACTACGCTTCTGCCTGGTAGAAGCAAGATTTTTTCCTTCAAATAGAACAGCATTTTTTTTTGTATGGGTGTGAGTTCTATTATGAAATCAATAATTAAATGTCATTTACCTGCCCCCTCTTCTGAGGTGGAAATCTGTTCTATTATTGGTGGAATTTATGAATAATTTCTAGATTTATTTTGAACAAATAGCAAATATGATAGTGCAACATGTAAAAATTCCTTTGTATGAAATCAGTCGATATGATTTACATACAAAATGTATGTATTTCTCTCTACTGAAATTTTAGTCATGATTAAAATTTTGTATATTGCTCAGTTTTTATTGATTTTGATAGGAAAAATTGAACAAATTTGGATTATTTAGTCACTATTTGTGAATTTTTCAATATCAGTTTATGATAATTGAGGAAATACTAATTATATGATAAAGTTAAAATTGATAACGATGTATTAATCATAGCAGTTAATTTTAATGATGAACTATTAAAAAATTGAAGATTTTTATAATAAAATGAAACCAGTTACAGATTCTGCATCACATCACCATTAAAAATAAAACTATAAATTTGTGTATGACACGTTGCATTTTCAAGATACAGGGTGTTCAAAATCAATTAAAGTAAAGTTGAATAAAAAAACAGTTGAAAGTACCTGTAGACAATTCATACACATGATAAGTGAAACAATGTAAAAAATGTAAGTAGTCTATGGATATTTAACCAGAAACTAAAGCTATACCTACATCAAATTTGTTTACTCGAGCCGTTTTTTTTATATAGGAACTTTTTTCTGTCTTTAAAATTTTGTTATACAATTTAGTTACATTCTATATTACAGGGAAATAAAGAAAAAAAAAATTGATTTTCTTCAAATATTTTCAAAACGGATCGAGATAAAGTAATAAAATTTAATATTGAGAATCGCAATTAGATTGCAAATCTATTGTTCTAAAAACAATATCATGATTAGTCATAGGCGTGCCAAACTGGGGGGTTATTGGATAAATATTGCTCTAACTTTTTCATGTCTCGAGGTTTTTGCCATCAGATCAAAAAATTAAAGGTACTCTTGTTTTATTTTGATAAATTAATCCGTTTACGAGTAATATTAGTTTAAAAATTTTGTGACACCACAAAAATATTAGATATAATATGCAAGCGGTCAAATTGTCTCTAGTAGGCTTTGAAAAATTATAGGTTAGTTTATTTGACATAAGTATTATATGTTTTAAAAAATTTTGAAAGTATTGACAGGCTATATTAAAATTCAAAAATTTACAAATAATTACATTACTGATATACATTTTAAAAGTATTTCAATATGTTAAAATGCTTGAATAACACCTCTAATATGTATTAAATAAGTCGACAGTATTTTCTCAGAGCCTACTAGGCTATTTTGCCTATTTATAGTTTCCGTCTTAAATTTTTGTGGTATGTCACAAAATTTTTAAATTAAGGTTATTAGAAAACAGAGCAGTTTATCGGATTGAAATAGGAGTACCTTTTTCATGTAAAATAGATCAAAATTTTTAATTTTTTGATCTGACGAGAATTTCGAGATACAAGAAAGTTAGAGCAATATTTACCCACTGACCCCCCAGTTTGGCATGCCTATGACCAATTATGAGGAATTATTTTCAGATTATTAGGTTCGCAATCTAATTGTGATTCTCAATTTCAAATTTGATTACTTTATCTTGATGCCATTTGGAAATATTTGAGCAAAATCAAATTTTGAGGTCCCTTTTTAAGGGTAACTTTTTTTCTTATTTTTGATCGTAGAATTTACAGTTAATTTTTGGCAGGCTAATTTTGGGACACCCTGTATAGAGCATGTACCCAGACATGTGAAAAAAATCTTGTAGTGCATAAAAAATGACTATTGAAAAATCGCCTATTTACATAAAACAAAATCTGTAAAATTCAGTAAGTTATGAAAATTTTGAAAATTATATTTGTTTCACCTGTGAAGTGCAATTTATGAATGAGATACGGAAAGGTTTCAAGAAAAATTTCTCGAAATAAACATTGAATGAAACAAACACAAAATTTGAATGTGTTAGGTCTGCGACATTTGACTTGATTTTTTCTATACTTATACATTTTATTAAAGAAATCTGAAGTCACGTAACAAAATCAAAGTAGGTCTATAACATTGGTATTTCATTCTGGTACTTTTTTTTACATTTTATCAGGTTATACAGTTTTACAAACAAAATGACTATAAAATTTTCCATAGAAAGCAAAACTGCAATAATATACAGCGTGTCCCATTTAAAATAACGAAGTTGGTGTCGACTTTCTTTGGATCGGTATTTTCCCAGATAATTGACACAATTTCTGGTGGGACACTCTGTAGAACCTTTGTTATCAGATACGTCAAAATAAGACAATAAATTTTGACATTTGTGGATTTCCAAGACTTGCTAGATTTTACAGATTTGAAATCATAGTAGGTGTTTTGTACGAATGAGTAAAACTGACTGAAGACCAATATTTTATACTATTTTTTTTTTTTATCTAAACGGGTTTTTCCGGGGACACTATGAATTTATTTTGTAAATGTCAATTACCTTTAGAAAAAATTAGTTTATTGTCTGTATTATTTGTATTGCCCTTGCGTTTATATTAATTTCCTGAGGGTTTAGGTCCAGACATGACCGAGTTGATCAACAACAGTACAACAAGCAATCGAATTATTGGTCCGGCCCCCCTCAACACAGCATGGCCCCCGTGCAAGACTTTGGCGGCCCGAAGCAATACAAGAAGAAGCAACAACAACAGAAAGACGACAATATCCAACTGTCGCTGCCGTCATGGCAGGACGCAGATTTAAAACCTTTCAGGAAGGACTTTTACGAACCCCACCCCGAAGCCAAGAACAGGACTCAGCACGATATCGAAACCTACAGGAAGCACAATGATATCATAGTACGGGGCAACGATGTACCGGTCCCTAACTTCTGTTTCGAAGAAGGCAGCTTCCCCGAGTACGTTATGCAAGTATTGCTGAAGCAGGGCTTCAACGAACCTACGGCCATCCAGTCACAGGGCTGGCCCGTGGTATTGTCCGGCAGAGATTTAGTAGGGATCGCCCAGACAGGTTCAGGTAAAACCCTGGCGTATATGCTTCCTGCAACTGTCCACATCAACCACCAGCAGAGGCCCCAGAGGGGCGAGGGACCAGTTGCTCTCATTCTTGCTCCAACCAGAGAATTGGCCCAACAAATTCAGAAAGTCGCCCACGATTTCGGATCGACCACCATGATCCGCAACACGTGCATCTTTGGGGGTTCCCCCAAGGGCCCACAGGCTAGGGATTTGGAACGTGGCGTGGAGATTGTGATTGCCACGCCTGGTAGGCTGATCGACTTTTTGGAGAAGGGCACCACAAACCTCCACAGGTGCACGTACTTGGTTCTGGACGAGGCGGATCGTATGCTGGATATGGGATTCGAGCCTCAGATCCGGAAGATCATCCAACAGATCAGGCCCGACAGGCAGGTCCTCATGTGGTCTGCGACTTGGCCTAAGCAGGTGCAGGCGTTGGCGGAGGAATTTCTGGTTGACTACGTTCAAGTAAGTTTTGATAGGAAATCAATAAAACTATCTAATTTCTAATAAAAAATGTCTGCGTTGGTTACGGAAAGAATCACACGTCTAATTTTCGAAATCGGAGCTACATATTTTTTTTATACTTCAACAATTTAAGATATTTCTGCATTTGTTGCAAATAACATTACACACAGTTCAATAAGGTTAACTAATATAAAATCATTTAAAAATAATGTACAGAAAAAAAAACAATATAAAAAATACAATACAAAAAAAAGAAAAAACAAAATATGTATGTATCGCAAGTATGAACGCAGTTCAGTTCGGCTAATATTAAAAATATCAATGTCGTAAGTTCTCAACAAATTATTCACAGTACATAAATATTGTTCAAGGGGTGAATTAGTATCAAATTTTTTTAAAACTAATATCTTACAAATGTATTGCTTTATAACTGTGCTAGATTTAAATTCTTGGCTTGTCCTAATAACAAAACCAAGCTTCCTGTAACATTCTATTGTAATACGTTCACTAAAACACAAATTTTTGCTAAAAATTACACCAAAGTCCTTGATTTCATTCAAAGGTTCTATCTCGATACTATTCACTATAAATACTCCCACAATAGGATATTTCTTTTGTGTACTTATATGATACCAATTTACATTTTGCTTCGTTTAAGGTTAGGTCATTATCTTTGCAAAATTCAGAAACAGCTGTGATATGATTTTGTAACTTTTCAACATCACCCCAACTTGCCATGTTAAGATAAACCTTCAAGTGATCTGCATAGAAAAACATTTGGAAGGCTTTATATAATCAGAGATGTCATTTATAAATAGGATAAAAAGTAGCGGTCCCAATATGGACCCTTGAGGTACACCCGAAGTGGAAATAAAACTTTCAGAATCGGCATTATTAAATTTAACAAAATTTGTTCGATCGGTTTGGTCGATAGTTTGTAATCAGACTAGTATTTCCTGGTTGTGTGTAATGTCATGAAGTGGACATAAAACTCAGATTTAGCATTATTAAATTTAACAACGTTTATGCGATCAGTCAGATGTGTTCTTATGAACTGTATCAAATCTTCGCTAAAAGAGTAAGAATGCAACTTTGATAATAAAATATTGTTGACTGTCGAAGGCCTTCGCGCCAAATCAGTATAAACAGCAGTGGCGTAGCCAGAAATTTGACATGTTCAGTGAACAAAGTATTTCAGACTAGATTTTTTTAATAAAAAAAAAAAAAATTTAATAAATTGAAACAATAAAAAGTAAACAAAATCTCATCATAAACATGTAAATAATAAACAGGTACGAACAATATTTGTTACAAAAATGACAAAAATAAAATTAGAACTTAGTTGCAGGCAGTGTTGCCACCTTTTGAATTTTAAGATACGGGACACATTATTTTTTTATTACATCAGTTGAAGACGGGAGGGAGGTTAGCGCCGCAGGCGAAAATTTTGAAATTTTCTAGGTCAAATTGCTTAAAATAAGTCTAATCGCGTAGGGTCTATCGGAGCAATCTAGCGTTTCGCGAATAACAGTCGTCGAATTGGGTGCGGCGGGCAAATTCTGTGACAATATTTTTTTAGTACATAATCTTTTATAATTTTTGGTAAAGGTTTGAGCCCACAATCTAACGAATTGTAAGATTGACTATGCTTAACGCAGTGGTAGATTTGCCCGAGCTCTGTTGCAGTAACATCGATAGTTTCTTGAATATTTTCCCTGTTTGCAAAAAAATTTGTTAAAATTTGAGAAGATTTCGACATTTTCGCGTCTTCTATGCTCTTTTGTATTAGAGTGCTGTCTGACATCACTAAGGCCACCGTGACTAATTGAAAAATCCTTTTTGCATACTAGACATCTTGCAGAACCCTTTATTAGCCAATATACTCAGTCTGCCACATTGGTCGATAGCTGCAGAGACGCTTTGCTTTTTTTGGTGGCAAGATGGTCCTTTTCCGAGGTCTCCATTGTCCCTATTTTTGTCGTGTTTTTCTAAATATGTATCCATATTCTTTAATTTTTAAATGATTTAATGCAGATGAACCCTAATGTAAGGTTGCCGCAGGAGATCTAGTTCACTGACCGCGTTGCTAAATTTTGGCGAATAGAGTGATTGCAGGTTTGTAGTGAGACATTACATATATGACCCAACCAACCCAACTCATAGTAGCTACGCCACTGATAAACAGTATCAAATTGAGAATTATATATATATTTTCTGTGATGTAGGTATTGAATATGCATAAATTAGTAATGGTAGATCTTTTGCTTAAAAAGCCATATTAGGCTGAAGGTTTGTATACTGATTGTTAATTTCACAACAACATTAAGCATTTGGATGCAGTAAAATGTCATTTGTAGTCTGTTTTAAGTCACAAATGATGTGGTTGCTGCAATAAACTCACGAATTTCATATGAAAATAATTGAGAGTTGCATTATTAATAAGCAAAGCAGTGAGATAGTATCGTGTCGCACAAATTAGAGCCCAGTTGGAATTTTTTATAGCCAGTTGGGTGTCGGACTTGTGCTATATAATATGTGGTATTCAGGCAACGCCAAAGACGTTCTCTTTGCAGCAAGTCGATGGTTTTACCTAAATTCCTACATATGTTTAGTAGATGAAACTAATACGTTCATCATAATTGTATGGCATGGAAACAAGCTAAAAATGTGCTGCAGTTAATAACTCGATAGATACTAGAAGTTTCTTAATTGTTTACACCTGTTTATGTTCACCCATTTTGGTCCAATAAATTGATCAAGAAATAGATCTAAGTTATACAGGGTGTCTGGAATATTAGTGGCTTTATTTTGCTATATGAGAATTGCACTAAACAAAACATACTTAACAATTTTTTTCTCTGGCCACGATCACAGGATGTCAGATGTTGTACATAATAATTAGAAATACACAAAAATACTTACTGTGAACGGTTTTCTTAGAGCTCTTTTCACAACAGTATAAAATTTGAAATAGTTAAAAGTGTTCAAAATGATTTATGTTGTTTGCGAAAAGCACTTACCGTATAAACATCTTGTAACCAAAGAGTTTTGTTCAATTTTTGTTCACGTACACAGAAACCAAGCAAGCACTAGAGAAAAACGAAACACACTTGCCACACTACTACTATTGTGTTAACAGCAGCAGCTGATGGTTTGCAGCATTGTAGTGTTACACTTTTAAGGATTTTCTGGAAAATCTCAATTGTTTTCTTTATTAACACTGATAAAAAAAAATATATATTACAGGCGCTTTTACTTAACTTTGTACCTTTGTTTGTAATTTTGTAACATGTTTTTGCATTTTATTGCAGTTCTATTTTTATTTTTAAAATGTATTTGTAGAAAAACTTTTTTAATTTTTTTTTTTTTTCATGAGTTTTTGTGTTGTTTTTTGTCAGATATACCAGCCCATTAAGTATCGCCACTTATATTCCCGACACCCTGTTTACATATAAACTGTGGTAAATGCTCTAGCTTCAAGAAATTAATAATACTGATTTATTATGTAATTAATTTTTAGTTCATTAATAGTTATTTAATAGTACCAATTTTATAGATTGTTGTCGATATTATGATTAATTTTGGCTCTAAAATTTAGTCGGTTTGAATTGGTCTATCAAATTGGCCAGTCTGTGATAAATAAAAAATGACACAAATTGTGACAATTTCTTAATCAACTTTTTGAACAATTTATTACTTCAAGAAGTAAATGTTAAATGATATTTAACAAAAATTAAAATTTTATACATTTTAATATGGTACTTGTATGGTTAGGTCAATGTTGGTGGACTGTCCTTATCCGCAAACCACAACATTAAACAAATCGTGGAGGTGTGCGAGGAGAGTGAAAAAGAGGAAAAACTAACAAAACTACTGAAAGAGATCGGCTCCGATAGACAAAACAAAATCATAGTATTCGTAGAGACCAAAAAGAAGGTCGACGACATTACAAAAGTCATAAAAAGAGACGGATTTGCCGCCATCTGCATACACGGCGACAAGTCCCAACCCGAGCGCGACTACGTACTCTCCGAATTCCGCAACGGGAAATTTTCCATTCTAGTTGCCACAGATGTAGCTGCCAGGGGTTTGGACGTCGAAGATGTCAAATATGTCATCAATTACGACTACCCCAACTCGAGCGAGGATTACGTCCATCGCATAGGGCGCACGGGAAGGTGCCAACAAGCCGGAACGGCTTACGCATTTTTCACCCCCAATAACCAGAGGCAGGCCAAAGACCTGATTGCCGTTTTAGAGGAGGCGGGCCAGACGGTCAGTCCCCAGTTACAGGAACTCGCTCAGAGCGCCAGATCCACCCAGAACAATCGCAACCGCTGGCACAACAACCGTAGCAAAGACAACTCGTCTCCCAGCTCACAGAATTCCGGCGGAAAGAGCAAGACCTGGTCTAATAACAAGACGTTCAATAATAGCGAGTTCAGGCAGAACGGCATCCGTAATAACGTTAACGGCAATAGAAACGACGGAGTACAGAGGAATCCCAGGAATAATTATTCCAACTCTGGTTTCACCTATACGAATTCCCAGTTCCAGAACAGCCAAGGATACCAGCAGTCTTACAGCCCGCCCAGCGTGTATCAGCAGATGCAAAGCGGGCAAGGACAATCTTATGGTGAGTCTTGTTTGTTTATTATTTTAGAGGCCAGGGCTATTTTTTGTTTAATATTAGTCAATCGATAAATTGAAAAAAAAAAAAATAATTATACAAAGTGAAGAACAAATAAATAAAAACTTAAAATTTATCTTTCACAGCTAAGTTTTTGCAAAAGTAATTTAAATTTTAAGTTTGAGAAATTCTGCTATTCAAAAATTATATCTAAATAGATCTTTTAAACTTTGTATGAGCTACGCCTGTGATTTTATACATTCACTAAAATAGGATAAATTTAATAAAATTCATTCACAATTAATTCGTCTGAAATGTGAAATTTAGACTTGGAGATTTCAAAATATATTATAACATGATTAATTCAGTTGGTGCATTTGAACTATTTTTCTATGAATTTTCGAATTTTCAGCTTTCGATTCATCAACAGTCAAATATTTGCATTGTCATTTCTATTCAGTTGTAGATTTGCCTAGCTGTTACTTATTTTAAAGAATTTTGCTAAAATGTAATAAAAGAAAGTATTTGTTCCATTTTTCAACTCTCACTAACAGTAGACGAACGATAATAATGTGAACAAGTGTTGATATGAACAACTAGGTAATACGAACATACAAAGCGTTTACTATCATTACACAATACAAAAGATATCAACACATTTGTACACAAATGTGATGTGAATGATGATTGTTGATTTGTTCCGCTCTGTTTAATGACGGGCGATGTAATGAATAGTGTTCCGTGGTTAAAAATATGGGGTGTATATAATAATACCTTGTTTCTATAAATACTAAGATACATTATGTAGGAAAAGTCCGATCTTTAAACTACCCAAAAAAAATAATAATTTCGGATAATAATAATATTGCTTTGAAGTATTTACTTCCATTTTTTTAAGGGCTTTTAATAAGAAAGTATTGAAACACCATTGGGACAAATCATTTAAAAAATAATAGAAATAAAATGCTTACCATAAATTGCAAACAACTCATATTTAAATGACAACACTTCCATACAAATATTATGTTTGCTAATTCTTGATTTGAATAAATCATTTTGAATGAAGACAGTTGATTAGAGTATGTCCTATTGTGCCAACTATACTGAACTTGACCTAGTTACCGCATTGCAAATGATTTATAATTGTTTAAATTTTGTCTATGGGTTTCTTATTGAAAATTGTTTAGTTTTACTTTTTCTATAACTTTTTTTGAAGCATAATAATAATGTCATAGTTATTTTAAAGGAACATCCCTAGTATTTTCTTAACGTTTTTTATCGATGGAAAGTGGCAACAAATTGTTGACACAGAAAATTTATTTTAAATGTGTATCATAATTTTTTGTATCGCGATTTATTATTTTAATTGTTACGTTCTATGTCTTCGATATAACGCATTATTTGTTTTGTTCTACATCGACAAGACGATTGTGTTTCAGGCAATAACCCCCGCAGCTACAACAACCAACGGTACAACCGCCAATCGTACCAGGGTCATTCGCAGGGCGGCAGCCCCAACATGTACCACACCATGCCCGCCCATTACATGATGCAGACTCCCGGTACGGACGGGATGCAGTCCATCATCAACCACAAGTTCTTCCAGAGCCGCGGCCTGCCCAACACCACGAACCCCTGCGCCTATCAGTCCATGGGCCAGGGCCAGGCCGCTGCCTACAACCAGTTCCCCGGGGCGGTGCAGTACGCCTACCAGTACACGCAGCCGCCCACGGCTGCGGTGCAGCAGTAAGTCTCCGTCGGGAGGCTTTTCCCCGCCAGCACATCGGACGGTGCGTTCAAAATTCAAACAATTCAGTACAAAATTGGTCGTTGTGACATGCCGAAACGAGCCTTCGGGCCGTTCCCGTCCCCGATGTGGTGGCTCCCCCCCCTAGGTGGTGGCTGCACTGCTTCGCTTGATGTTAAAAATCCCTACCTGTTAAGGCTCTCCGAAGATTCTAGGTGTTTGTTCGCTGCAGCGGCCCTTCCGCTCCCCCGCGAGCCGCCCGCCAGCCAGCGTCTATGTTTATATCCTTAGTGTGTACTCTCTGTGTGAGTTGTTAGCGTAGTACCAGTAACTATCTGTATGCTGTTGAAATGCACGAAACATATAGAAGGGGAGTTTGGGCTTGTTTCGTTATAGTATTTTATACATATTGATGCCGAGATGTATCGTACCGAACTGTAGTAAATAAAGCAGTCAAAAATTTGTATTTCGATGCGTGCGAACGTGTACGAACGAAGGATCTGAAGCAGCCGGCCGGGCCGGAAATTTAGTAGTTTTTTTTGTTTTTGTTTGTTTCTCACGAGTTTTTGGGCGGCCGTCGTGGCCGTCGTCGATTAGTAATTCTCGATTCTTTGAAGTACGGGTGTTTTGACTGTAACCGGGAAATCAGCCAGGAGCGAGAGTCCGACGGTTTCCGATGAGTACGTGTCGTGTGCTAGTGGCTCGTACCTCGTTTTATTTATTGCGGATCTTGACATGACTGCTTGTGTCGTGTACATATGCGTAGTATTAAGTATTTAACTCGTTCGTCGTTTATAGCGTGGTGCTGAAGAGCGCTTACGTCCATCTGTGATATTTTAGCGAGTAACAGGTAGCAAAAGAATAATAATATAAACTTTTCCGAATCGGGAGAAGCGCGCCGAGAAGCGTTAAGGTTAAAGCGATGTACTTTACAAAAAAAAAAAATACATTGACAGGAATGTGATATTTTCTATTAAGACTGAAATATCTCTAGATATATTTTTTTTATGCTTGGCCGAAGAACCCGGTCAAAATTAAACCTCAAATAACTTAACATTTTTATGTCGTGTATTGTTTATTTTTTTTTTTATTATTTCCGAAAAAGAAAATGGAGAAAGGTTGTTGTGGCGATTCTCTGAAATCGGACCGAGCGCAGAGATAATTCGTTGTGCACAAAAAAGTTATTTCATTATTCTGTAATGTTATCATCGCGCCATTGCATCGTAACGATCGACGATTTTACATAATATTTAATATTTTTCAAGTCAGTATCTTCCTTTGATTGTAATCTCAAAGTACCCTAGTAATTGTAAGTCTCGACCAGAACTGTTTGAAATCAAATAATGTGATCCTAAAAGAAGCGCGATTTTGGTCACGTTTAGTGTATAGTGTTTTCATTAAAGAAATTTATAGTCACAAGGCGCCCACTTATTAAAACTCTCTAAACGATAATAATAATAATAGAATTATTTATACTCTTCTGTAAGTTTCCAGCAAGTGCATTTCTTGAATGTAATACAGTATTAATATTATATAGTTGTAATTTAAATATATCTTTCATTTTCTTATTGTTTTTTGTGTTAATTGTTCTATTTTTAAATTGGATGTATATGGAAAATCCATTGAAAATTCAAATAAAGATTTACTAATATATTGCACCGGCGATTTTCATTTCCCCACTCCAAAAGCCTATACAAGGCCTTCTAGGATTCAGCTCTCTTTACTGGTGGATCAAGTGTACTATGGGTTTAACATCTGTAAAACATCAAGCAAGTCTTGAAAATTCAGAAAAAGTAGGAAGGTGGGCAAGTCTACTATCGTGGACTTGATCCTTCTCTTGGCCCTATGACCTGGAGCCACGCTTTATGCCAACAAATATAACGGATTTCAAGTCCGTAAAAGGTCGATTAAGTTAAGAATTCAAAAAAATATATATTTTTGCAAGCAAAGATATTCCATGTCCAGTGGCGTAGCCAGAAATTTGACATGGGGGGGTTCAGTGAACAAAGTATTTCAGACTAGATTTTTTTAATAAAAAAAAATAATTTTTAATAAATAGAAATAAAAAGTAAAAAAAATCTCATCATAAACATGTAAATAATAAACAGGTACGAACAATATTTGTTAAAAAAATGATGTTAAGATACATGGACACATTATTTTTTTATTATATCAGATGAAGAGGGGAGGGAGGTTAGCGCCGCAGGCGAAAATTTTGAAATTTTCAAGGTCAAATGGCGCTTAAAATAAGTAATCGCGTAGGGGCGATCGGGGCAATTTAGCGTTTTGCGATACCACAGTCGTCGAATTGGGTGCGAGCGGGACAAATTCTGTGACAATATTTTTTTAGTAGTTCAGAATCTTTTATAATTTTTGGTAAAACGAATTGTAAGATTGACTATGCTTAACGAGTGGTAGATTTGCTCAAGCTGTGCTGCAGTAACCGATAGTTTCTTGTAAGATTGACTATGCTTAACGCAGTGGTAGATTTGCTCAAGCTCTGCTGCAGTAACTTCGATAGTTTCTTGAATATTTTCTCTGTTTGCAAAAAATTGTGTTAAAACTTGAGATTTCGACATTTTCGCGTCTTGTATGCTCTTTTGTATTAGAGTGCTGTTTGACATCACTAAGGCCACCGTGACTAATTGAAAAATCCTTTTTGCATACTAGACATCTTGCAGAAAAATTGTTTATTAGCCAAATATACTCAGTCTGCCACGTTGGTCGATAGCTGCAGAGGCGCTTTGCTTTGTTTGGTGGCGAGATGGTCCTTTTCCGAGGTCTCCATTGTTGTTTTTCTAAATATCCATATCCTTTAATTTTTAAATGATTTAATGCAGCGATGAACCCTAATGTAATAAGGTTGCCGTAGGAGATCTAGTTCACTGACCGCGTTGCTAAATCTTGGCGAATAGAGTGATTGCAGATTTGTAGAAATCTACCTAATCTATGGTTTGTAGTGAGACATTGCTTATATGACCCAACCAACCCAACCCATGGGGGGGGTTCTGACCTTCTAATATGAGAAAATGACATTAGTAAAATTGAATATTTAAAATTTCAATGTCCTATATAGGTAATCGTATGTGTACTTTAATTTTTTGCTTGATTTCTGAATTATTAATAACGCTCTATCGAAAAGTTTTTCAGAATAATAAAAATTGAGTGCAAAATTTTACAATATTCTCAGTTTCTAGGCCTACTTCGACAATCATTCAAAATTGAGCAAGACATTAAAGTAGGCCTTGGATATTGAAACTACATACTTAATTTTTCATTTTGGGAAACTTTTAATCAAATTTTGTCATCTCATGCAGAAATGAGACAGAATTAAAATCCAAAATCAAGCAAATAGTCAAAACATTCAAATTTTCCACGTTTTTTTATTCATAGAAGCTTTTCCTGAAACATTTTTTTTAAATTACATTTTCAATACATATGGAACGTGATTTAAAAAAATATATTTTCATTAATATTTTTAGTTTTAATTTTATACACATCAATAATATTAATATATATATCGATAATATTTAGACGAAAGACATTTTTTTGATTAAAGACGTGGTGGAAGTTTTCTTCGTAACGTTGGTGAAATGTATAATTTTACTGCGCATATAATCCAATTTTGAGAGACTTCCCTTTTCAAGCAGGACATTTTCTTATGATTGTTATATTATTAATTTATTGTTTAAACTTGACATACAACCATAATAAAAGATTGATATACCTATATACTTGCTTTTTTTATTAAATATTGAAATCATCTATTAAAACTTTAACACCTTGTATCTAACTAAAAATTACTGTCAAGATTCAAGCCCATGCGGTTCACGCAGTTCATGCATGATAGCCGCAGTAAAATTATAATTATTGTGATAAAATTCGGCTTCGGCGTATTTTGAAACTTCTAACTACATCACTTCCTTTTTGTGGTTTTTACGAATTGGGGGGTTTACGTACAACTTAATTTCTAATGATCGAAACCTATTCTCTTTTTTTAGTCGTAAGCAAAACAAGGACAGAGATAATAGTCTGAACATGGTCTGAGAAGTCGGAAACCCAATTATTGATATTCCGGACGTCACTTCCGTTCTTGCATGGCCGTTTTGCGCATTATGGGCATTGCGCAGCGCATTTATCCCTTCCCTTCCAAAATCTAGAGGTAAATCCGATTTCGTGTTTCCTGCTCCTTCTCTTTCCCTGCGGACGTCGAAGAGGTTGGTAGTGTTGCATTATATCACATTTTGTTGCAATTTTTTTCAAGTTTTTAAATTTCATCATAGTGCACAAGAGCCTGTTTTTATGTTGTATTATATTTATATGCTTTTATTTCAGACTCGTTCTCTTCCCTGTCCATTAATAAAAAGCCACCAGTGTTAACATCTTAATTTGAAACACATTCCATCAAAGTACACGTCAACTTCCATCAAAGAAACCGAACATGTAAGTATTTTTATTTTCTTCTAGTTTCGAGCATGCTGGAATATTAAAAGTTTCTAAGCGGTTTAGGCATTTCTTTAAACGGTGATTTTACACTTGAACATTCGCGATTTCCGCCATTTTGTTTCCTTGTTGCCTCGCCTCGGATTTATCGATTTTGCTATGCGACTGCCGCAGTATTGATTTTATTTTATTCCGTATTCTGTGACAATTACCTATCGCGTCCTCATAGTAACGCGAGTTTTAAAATAAATCTTTTGGCGTAATGGCAGCGGCTTATTTTCATCAGAGCGCAATGCAACAGTTCAATGTTCCCAGGTCTTACAACAAGCAGAACGGTGGCGGATTCAGAAACCGTGAAAATGGCTTTTCCGGAGGAAACCGTGGGTACGGAGGCCAGAAGAACGGTTCAGGGGGAGGATTCAGGAACGGTAACGCCGGCGGCTTCAGAGGCAACGGCGGTGCCGGAGGTTTTAGAAACGGCGGAGGAAATCGTTTTGCCAACGGCCAGGGCTTACGCACAGTGGAATGGGGCCGCAAAACTTTGCAACCATTCAAGAAAGATTTCTACGTGGCTCATCCCTCGGTGAAGAACAGATCGCCTTTCGAAGTCCAGCAGTTTAGAAACTCTAAAGAAATTACGGTCGAAGGCGATGCTCCGAATCCTATTCAAAACTTCACCGAGGCCAGTTTTCCTGACTACGTCATGTCTGAGATTCAAAACCAAGGATACGAAGCCCCAACCGCTATTCAAGCACAAGGATGGCCGATTGCGATGAGCGGACACGACATGGTGGGTATCGCTCAAACGGGCTCGGGAAAAACTTTGGCGTACACCTTACCTGCCATTGTTCATATAAACAACCAACCGCAAATCAACAGGGGCGAAGGCCCCATCGTCCTCATTCTAGCCCCTACCAGAGAATTGGCGCAGCAGATTCAGCAAGTCGCTAACGATTTTGGCAGCTCGTGTTACATCCGGAACACTTGCATATTCGGCGGCGCCCCAAAGGGGCCCCAAGCGCGCGACTTGGAAAAAGGAGTGGAAATATGCATAGCGACACCTGGACGGCTCATCGACTTCTTGGAAAAGGGAACTACCAACTTGGAGCGTTGTACATATCTAGTCTTAGACGAAGCCGACCGCATGTTAGACATGGGCTTTGAACCTCAAATCCGTAAAATTCTGGGACAAATCCGACCGGACAGACAAACTCTTATGTGGTCCGCCACGTGGCCCAAGGAAGTTAAAAAGTTGTCGGCCGATTTCATGAACGATCCCATCCATATCAACGTTGGATCTTTGAACCTTTCTGCCAACCACAACATCCTTCAGATCGTCGATGTATGCCAGGAACACGAAAAAGAGACAAAGTAAGTAGTTTTATGACTAATTGACTTATTTTAAGTAAAGTAGGTTCCACTTAAATGTTAAAATTTGTATTTTAAACGTACACGTATTTATCAGAAATTAGAAAGAATTGGTCATAGATTACATTGATCACGTCATCCTTGAATTTGACTCACTACAAAACAATTGCAATATAATCGTTTTAATTTTCATTGGTTGATTTGTAAATGTCAAGGCCGAGCAGATCATCCTTATTTTTAATAATGTTACGACTAGCAATAATGTACGTCCAGTTAATTTTTTTGCTACAATTTTAATGATCAAATAAAATTTATACAAAAATTATCCCTATAAAACAACGTATTTAATTCCGTAATAAATATCGGTAAACCAAAATATTGCAAGCCCTACAAACAATATGTTTTGATTTTCTAAATGGTAGAATAATCACCAAATATTATTTTCTAAAAAACCACACTGACCAAAAAACTAGGCAGCCCAATTTTGCCAGTGTATTATTTTATATATTTTTATTTTGGGTTTTTATAAGAAATAAAATATTTAGGTGCAATTTCAACATAATTAGTGAGCGCAGTTTAGCGATCATTCTGTATTTCTGGACAAGTACATATTTTAGGTATAATTTTGCTAATTTTTTAAGTACGCACCATTTTTTTTTATGATGAGAAGGTGTAATGATAATCCGTGATTATTTTATCGCACACCCTTTACCTCTAAGAAGACCTGACCGTTTCACGCCACTCGGCATCGTTTATCCTTTTATTTTCTCGTATAACACTGAGCGCTTTGCAGATTGAGCAACCTTCTGCAAGAAATAGGAAATAACGGCGAACCTGGCTCCAAGATTATAATCTTCGTCGAAACAAAGAAGAAGGTGGAAGGCATAACTAGGCTAATCAGACGATTTGGATGGCCCGCGGTGTGCATGCACGGGGACAAGAGCCAACAGGAGCGCGACTACGTCCTAAGAGAATTCAGGAACGGAAAGGCTTCGATTTTAGTGGCCACCGACGTGGCTGCCAGAGGATTAGGTGAGCTTTTATGCGATACGAGTTGAGGTTGCTTCGGGATTTCGATGTGGTCTGGTATTTCAATGAATAGTTAACGAAATGATGTTTATTAGGGGGGAGTGGGGTTTCCTTGGTTAACAGATAGTTGAAAACTGGGCCTTTTCGGATTTGTGATAGGAAAACAAGTTGTGTCCATCGGATTTACTCCTTTGGACGGAAAATGGCTTAGTAGCATATTGTGGGATTTTCCAGACTGAATAACGAAAAATTAAATATGTCCGTTACTTTTGGATATCTTTGGTTAAAATTAATTTTTGCACTTGAAATATTAAATTCACTTTAAAAATAAAATGAGGTAATGAGGTATACTTTTATATGTAAAATAATTTTTTTATTTTTTTTTATAGCTTTGATTTTATTTTTTCCCCCTTGTAGATTGCAATATAAATTAGGTCTTTGATATCCTTATTAACTTTATTTAGAAAACAATATACAATTTGATATAGAAAAAGTTATTGATATGTTGAACATTTGCGAAATTTTGATAAAGATATTGGGAAGTACCAGAACAAACATTTTCTTGTAACTTTTCTTGTGAAAAATGTCCACTTTGCATTCAGTTTTCTTTTTGCCAATCAGCTCAGTTAATAACAACTTTATATGTTTGTGTTTTAATTAATTTGTAAATTTTGAGGTGAGTTGTACGGATATTCGTGCCTTACAGATGTTTTTGTATAATTGTTTTTAATACTGCAAAAATTTGGTCATTTTCTACTGGAATAAATACATTTTGTCAAAATTGCTTAAAATCGTGAATTTTTGAATTTTTTCCGTACTGCTCACCGTTTATACGTTCTTATGAGAGAACTAGCTCTTAATGTTAAGAATATGTTGGATTTGTGACTAGCAGTGCACTTAATCAGTCTGGGTGTCCATTTTTCTGTTTCAGAGGCACATGCAGGATGAGCGTAAAAAGTGATAAATATGCTATCGATACGCTTTAGTTGTGTTCTTATAAAGGATGCAATTCTGTTTCTTGCGGTGCCTCTGGCTGCTGCCTACCTCAGAACAGGCTGTGGTTCAGTTAAGACGCTGGGAAGACCATCGGAAGATAACGTTTCACTACAACAAAGACTGCACTTGTTTGGGTCATTTCACGTTCCGTTTTGACAGTAACGGTTTAGCTTTGTAAATTGTAATCGATTTGTAACTGTTTTCGACGCCTAGTTGGCCGAGGTAATGTCGAAACGAGTCCTTTTTCATCATGGAGGGAGGATTTTTACAGTTTTGGTCAGTAGAGTTGTAATATCGCGGTCGAATTTGAATATAGTCTTCCTGTTGGTTAATGACGAACTGCAGTGTACACGTATTTGAGGTGAACTGAAGCAGGCAGATTTTTGCTACTATAGCTATAACTCGATTTGTTAAAACAATCACAGCTTCGTAAAAATCTCGAATGTGATCCTATTGAAATGGTTAGTATATATTATTTTTATATTTTCTCCACACCTTGTACAATAACTGGAATCGGATCGATTTCTCATTGATACCTTTAAAAAATTGTAGGTAAGCTAGACCGTAAAATTTTTACTCATCACTGATTTTTCATAGTTGGCCAAGGAATTCTGACAGTTCCAAATAACGAAACAATTGCCTGTCGAGTAAATGGTGTAGGAATTCCACAGCCAACTAAACTCTTCATTTCATCATAGTTATGATTCTTTAAATTTCTTTTGTAATATTTCAAGTTATTGTAAAAAGTGTTTTAATACGTTTGCTTTTTAATTAAATTTTTGCCTGAATATACTTATCATTATTTGAAATAATAATCTTTGATAATTTGGTAAGACGAGACTAACCGTTAATGTGAGTTCCGATTACCTTGTCTGATAAAACTCCGTTTTGCTTAGATGTGGACGGAATAAAATATGTAGTTAATTACGATTATCCAAACTCGTCCGAGGACTACATCCACAGGATAGGTAGGACGGGCCGTTCGGACACCACCGGCACGTCGTACGCCTTCTTCACACCTTCCAACTTCAAACAGGCCAAAGATCTGGTGTCCGTGCTCAAAGAGGCTAACCAGGTGAGTTATCGAGTAAGGGTGATTTGTCGATTTGTGTACCCTTCCAATTTGGCATGCCTCTGCTCAGTTACATCGGCAGTGCATGAATGCTCTTGGAAGGGAGATAATAGTTTGAGAAATATGCCTTCGGTGTCCACACGTTCTTGTCTGGATCCCATCCTCAAGTTTCTCTACATTTTTTTTTATGTTCTGTTGATTTTGAGAGTCTGCGTAAATGTGTGGGAGTAGTAGTAATGATTGATTTTGCGACATTTGAATTGCATACAAAATATAAAATTTAAATTTATGCGACGTCGCAACATTTAACAAGCCAAACGGCGTTATTGTGAATTCAATCTTAACATTTGAACTTTTGAATTAAAGCTTGAAATGTAACAAGTGTTAGAGCTTGTTATGAATAAGTACTTAGATTTACTCAAGTACATGCCAACAATCTTTTCTATTATGGTGCCACTAACGACCACAGCTAACGAATAATACTTGTAACGTTTTCTTCCATTAAATGTAAGCCATTAGCTTTAATTTGAGAAATACAGACTTAACTGTAAACGCATTGAACAGTAGAGAGGATTAATTAATGCTACCAATATACAAGGTGATTTAAACATTATGCCGAAATTATTGTTTCGTAAAGATGGAAAAAGTAGTATACCTAATACAAATACAGGATTCAAAAATTTTGAAATATTTTTCTTGTATTAGAGGTTTTATTGACTATTTTAGAAACTTATGATTTTTCTTGCTCATTTGATTGTATTTATTTGAAATTTTGCAATAAAATTAATTTTTTGTCTAATTTTTTTTATTAACTTTGTATAAGAAAATTGGTTATGGAGGCAATGTTTCGTTTTTTTATGCTTCCTCAGGACTAATTCTGTCGAGATGGTCTGAGGAAGTTTAGAAAATTAAATGAAACGTCGACTACGATCGTTTGCATCTAATTATATTCGATATCAATTAAATAAGAATGAATGATAATTGAATGTGTCGCCTTTAGGTTGTGAATCCAAAGCTGCACGAAATCGCCAACCGCGTGGGCAACTACGGTGGCAACAAGGGCGGGCGATGGGGCTACGGCGGTGGCTACAAGGGAAGAGAAAATACAGGACCAAAGACACACACGAGATTCGGTAACGGTGGTGGATTCAAGACGAACGGATATAGTAATAAAGGTGAGTTGACGCCGCGCTCCGTCTCGTCGACGATTACTTGAACGTCTGTCTTTCTGTTTCAGTGTACTAGTTTTAATTAGGGAAGATATTCTACGCATGACCTGAGGTTCAGTATTTTATCTTCGGATGCATTCCTTGCATCGCAGCCAGTTTAGTTCCAATTTAATTTATTTTCGATTAAATGAAATATATAGTTTAATTTATATTTCTCATGACGTGAGATCGTAAGGTGTTTTCTGTGGTCGCGAGGATTTAAACGTGACAGATTATCGCATTGGATTTTGAAGGTTGCGCATACAGAGTGCAATAAAAATTATTTTTTCTTACTAAATTGCAAAAATGTATATTAAAAGATATTTTGTTTTGGCGATAATTTATATAATATATACATCAAAAAAAATATATTTTTTTTGATGTGGATGACACTTGACGTTTTGATTCTCGTGGTCCCGATGTCTAGTTGTATTTAACAATAATTGTATGTGTAAAGTACATCTGTGATAGAAGTAGCTTTTTTATTTTGATTTTGTTGGACAAATCTCTTTAATCTACCATCAAGCCGAATTCAAAGTATCTCTTTTAAGTAAATAAAGTGTTTTTAATGAATTCCTTGTCTTATTTACTCTTACAAAGTCCCAATGTACATACGCCTTGAGGTAAGTATAGTTGTTTTTTTATTTGTATTTCTCTTTTTTCGTATTTTTGTTTTTAGTTTTTTGTAGTTTTAAAAGATCGAGTGGATATTAATTAATACTTTTAAAACTATTATGCCAACTTTTTTAATGTTTGATTTGAAGGTTTTGGACTCGTCAAGGAAAATTTAAAGTAAATTCTTTGCTAACTTTAACATACTTATGATTGTATGAAATTTTAATGAATTTGTGCAAAATGTGAAAAAAATCGTAAACATGCTATGAAGTTTCAAGATGATTGTTCATATTCAAAATATAATAAAAAGGTGTTTGAGAAAAGGACGTTCTTTCGATGCATAAAAGCATATTAAAAAAAATCGTTTGCCAAATAATATTGAAAAAGAGAACCTACAGAGAAATTTTTTAAATCCTTGTATGCCTTTTTGTGTACTGGAGAACCATATACAATAGCTGAATTTTATATTTTGCATATACAGTTAAAAAGGCAAAAGTATGGACAAACTTAATTGCCTTTGTATTTTTAGTTACGTAACTACTTTGCTTGTGTACAGGGTGAAGGAAAAAAATATGGTCAACTTTTTTAAACGGATATCCCGTTTTTGTATTTTTATCAAATTTGCCCTTGAAATTTTAAGTATTTATTATGAACATACCTCACTAACAATTTTCGAAAAAATAATTCAATGAGTATTTGTTGTGTAAGTGAAAAAGGTGATGTCGACTTGTTTCACACTTTTTGAAGAAAATCAGATATTAAATGGTTACAATCTACAATGCTTATATGAAAAAAAGTATTTGCAAAATAAAAATCGATATTTTCTGTTTTCACATACTCCTGTTATACAGGGTGACAAAAACTATTTTTTTATGGACCGTGATTTACAAACTGACCAAAAATGAATGGTGAATGTTGTAAGGTTTTTTATATGAAGCTTTTATCTAGAACAATTAAGATTAAATTTTCAAAATTTATGTTTTTTTGTATGAAAAACCATTGAGTGAAATATTTGAAATTAAGCATATAGATTTATGTAAACATCCAAGATCTATAACACCTTATATCTTTTTAACGAAACATCTAGATAAAAACCCCTTAAAATGAATACGAGGTTTCATTTTTGGCTTGCCGAACTGAAATAGCGAGATTTGCCATTAATTTTTAACTATCCCGCCAATTTGAAGTGACGTCATTTCCGTTACGTTATCGATTTTCGGCGCACGCATTCGCGCAGCATCCTACTACAACCAATGACGCGACGCCTTTCCCCTCCATCCATTCTCCATCTTTCCATATTGTTTGAAGAACGGGAGGAGAGGTAAGTTACTGCAATTTATTTAACAAATTTTAATACAAAAACGCTATAAACATTTCTTTGCAATTGAAATACCTGTAATTCTATTCACGCTGAAGTATTAAGAAATATTTTCCATTTGATTTCTGTAGAAGTGCGAGGAAGTTTGACATTGACAAGTGCTGGACGTGTACATTTGGAACAGGAAGGCGAAGGGTCGACGACATTAAACAGTGTTCGTTATAATCTTTCTAAATTTTAGTCCGAGGAATTCATCCAGTGACAGACAAAATGTAAGTAACTTGCAACTTAAGATTTGAATACTTTGCATATCTTATTTTCGTCCTCTTATCCAAGAATTTTTGAAAAGATTTATCGATTGATTCGTCTAACAAAATGGCGAACCTAATCCTAAATATTTCCGAAGATTAGAAAGTTGCAGACGATGTTTTTCTATAATAAATTAATAGATTCGAATTCATTAATATAATTATTTTGTAATATTTTGTAATGTGGAAACTAAAATTGTAATATTAATCAAGTCTCTTTTGGCTTGATATCCAATAAACAAAACACTGATAACTGTCAACGATTCTGTAGATAGCAAGATCGATTGTCATTGTAAATAAAACTAGAAAATTCTAGATGTGTAACAGTAATTATTTAATTATTGCAAGACAATGAATCGATCACATTCAAACAATGCAACAAATCTTTTCAGGTCGTACGGTAAACAGTCTACTATGGGAGGAAATTCTTTCCGCGGCAACAGAGAGAACGGTTATTCTGGTCCCAATACTCGAAATAGCTTCGGCAGCCAAAGAGGAGGTGGCGGCGATGGTGGTTTTAATAAAGGGGGCAGTGGAGGAGGTTTCAGGAGTGGCGGTGGAGGTGGCGGCAATTTCAGAAGCGGAGGCGCTGGAGGAGGTGGCGGTTTTAGAAGCGGCGGTGGTGGTGGTGGCGGATTCAGAAGCGGGGGCGGCGGCGGCGGTGGCAGATTTGGAGGCCGAGGAGGTCAGCAGGGCGGTCGCCTGTACAAGCCCCAATGGGACAATAAAACCTTACGTCCGTTCAAAAAAGATTTCTACGTGCCTCACCCAGCCGTCGCTAACCGTTCTCCTTACGAGGTGGAGCAGTATCGGAGATCGAAGGAAATTACAATTGACGGCCAAGCTCCGAACCCCATTCAGAATTTCAGCGAAGCCTGCTTCCCGGACTACGTGATGCAGGAAATTAGGAACCAAGGCTACGACGCGCCCACCGCCATTCAAGCGCAAGGCTGGCCCATTGCTATGAGCGGACAGGACATGGTCGGTATCGCACAGACCGGCTCCGGGAAGACTCTAGCCTACATCCTTCCCGCTATAGTCCATATAAACAACCAGCCGCCGATCAGTCGCGGCGAAGGCCCCATCGCTTTGGTTCTCGCTCCGACACGTGAACTGGCGCAGCAAATCCAGGAAGTCGCCATCAGTTTCGGAAGTTCCTCGTACGTGCGCAACACCTGCGTTTTTGGGGGTGCACCAAAGGGTCCTCAGGCTCGCGATCTGGAAAGAGGCGTGGAGATCGTCATTGCCACGCCCGGAAGGCTTATCGATTTCTTGGAGAGGGGCACCACAAATCTTGAACGTTGCACGTATTTAGTTCTTGACGAGGCCGATCGGATGTTGGATATGGGTTTTGAGCCCCAGATTCGTAAGATTATCGAACAGATCAGGCCCGACAGGCAGACTCTCATGTGGTCGGCTACTTGGCCCAAGGAAGTAAGGAAACTGGCATCCGATTTCCTAAATGAGTTTGTTCAGATCAACATTGGATCTCTGCAGTTGTCGGCCAACCATAACATCTTGCAGATTGTCGACGTTTGCCAGGAACACGAGAAAGAATTCAAGTGAGTCTTTTTAGTAATATCTAATAAATAATTTATACTAATCGCTAATCAAAAATTTGTGCCAGTGATACCAAGAAATATGTAAAAGTTGGAGATAATTTGCAATACAAATGATTACGTAAATAACGCCAATTTAATTTTTTTTTCAAATTGAAAATTACTACTTCAGTTTCTTCATCCTTTAATATGAATATTGTTATTGTGGTGATTTCAATTTTAAATTGGCAAACTTTAGGAAACTACAAATCTTTGAGAAATAATGTCCATTTGACATACAAACTTTATATATTTAGAGCTCCATAAGACCACAGGGTGTTAAAAGTATGCAGAAAAATATGTATTTTAATATCTTTGAAACTAATGGAGCTATTCAAATGGTGATGGTTTGTCAATTTAAAAGAGAACGAAAGTGGTAATAAAAATATACAGGATCTCCAAAAATAAAAAAATTTATGATTTGTTAAAATTTGGCACTTTGTATGAAATTAATTCACTTGTAAAACATTGCTAGAAAGCTTAAGGGCGCCGTATTCTTGAAATAGTGTGACGCTAGAAAGCCGTTTAATCGACAAATTTTTAGGTACAGAAATCTTTCAAAATACGTATTTTATAAATTCAACTGTAGATGTAAATATTGTTATAACATAAACTTAAGCACGCCACTCACGTTCCAACGCCGCAGTACGAATTTGTCGAATGCGATTGCAGTACAATTGTGTTGAAAATCGGATGGGAACACACACGTAACGATTTTGCAGTACGAGTTTTACTTTCAAATGATAAATATGTCGGATGAAAATATAATTTTAGCGGCTCTGGCGCTTTGTATAACCGAAAAAAACAATAGGTGGTGGTGCAAAAATTTTAATTTCCTTTTGTACGATGTTCGAAAATTATTAATTTTTTTTCATTTGTATCTGCTTTCACTTGAAAATTATCAACCAAAATGTCCATAGCTCTTTTTCTAGCGGTTTTATCATGATATGACGGCGATTTTACTTTCTTGCTTTTTATATAGGTCAAAATGTCTCGCTATGAGCTATTTTCGAAATTCACCAGCAAATGATTTGTTTCACAGTATTTAAATCGTACAATCTAATCGCAAGTTGCAATACACGGTCAAATAAGCGACCCAACCAACAATGTCGTACTGCGGCAGACTGACTTGTTTGTCTGCAATCAAATCGCACCGACTTGGTGGAACAGCGAAAATACACGATCAAATTATGTTCAATTTTGTCACATTCGACAAAATCGTACTGCGGCGTTGGAACGTGAGTGGCGTGCTTTACGTAGTTATGCATATAAGATTGTTCACTTTTGTTTATAAGTATGTGAAAATAATTGTTAAAATGCGGAGCTAGAATAGCAAAATAATGTGACATACAAATGCTTTTTAAAAGTTATTTATTACACTTTATTTTAATATTTTGTTCTACGTGTTTTATTTTTCGAGATTTGTGTAATTAAAGAACACTACAAATATGATCATTTTACATCGAGAAATACTGCAACCTTAAATATTTAACTATTCCTTGTATAAAAATTATTTCTTTAAATTCTATAGGTGTCGATATAGCAAATTTCAAACAAAGCGATGAAAAATTATTTTCTGAAATGTTGCAAATATATTGAAAATGCCAATTATTAGGTATAAATATGGAGAATCCAATAATAAAAATTATATAATTCCATTTAAAATAATGAAGTTGGTGACGACTTTTTCAAATATTTTAATTAAGAGGTCAGAAAATTTTTAACTACAACCATGAAAATTTCTAACGGTCCATCATGGTGAATCAGCCTGTATTTATTAGTAAAATTATATAAATTTTCTCATATTTTACACCTCTATATACTTAGCTCAACTAATTAATTTAATGTAATATGTAAATTTTACATCTTTGCCATTTTTTTTAAAAGATATTTGTATGATTTATACAGGGTGTTGCAAATTAGTAGGTCAAGCTGTTAACCACAATCTTTGGACCAAAATAATGGGACTTTTCTTATGCCACTTTTCACTTTGGAGCTCCATTTTGAAAATAAAGGGTATCAAAATTAAAAAATTTAAAAATGATTTTTATTGATAGCTCCAGTGATTTTAGAGATATATGGCAATTTTTTGACTACGATGGAGAGCACTTTAGGCAGAAACAACGTATTTTCCATAATATTCGTTTATCTCTAATAAAAGAGCCCTAGGTGGGTGAAAGTGGTACCTATATTAAACATTTAGTTTTGAGTAAAAAAAAATTTTTACACACCTAGCATGTGCTAAAAAGTTGCAATATCTTGTAAACCGAGACTCAAACAAATATCTTAACACCGCTTTATCTAATTAAAAAAAAAACATAGTACTCGAAAAGAATTGGGGGGTCCATGGGTACTACAACCCCCCCCCCCCTTGACCATTCGGGCTTTGATATTTTGGACCAAAATTACACTGAAAGTATGCCAACTTAAAATAAAAATAAGTGCCAAATTTTAAACACATATCTCTAAAACCACAGGTCATTTTTATTGTGAAATGAATGATTGCGACGTTTCAGAAAAAGCACCAAAAAAATGTCTGAAACTTGGTTACTAAAAAGGTTTCTTTATGATTATTTTTAGAAAGAAATCGTATGTTACGTTTGTAACGGATGTATTATAATGCAGACTAATGTGTATCACTAACGCATCTAGTGATTGTCTTTTCGGGGAATACCTTCATGTAATATTCTCTTGCAGGCTGAACCAGTTGTTGAACGAAATAGGGAATAACGGCGAGCCCGGCGCCAAAATAATCATCTTCGTGGAGACCAAGAAGAAAGTAGAAGCGATAACGAGAGTAATCCGCAGATACGGATGGTCGGCCGTGTGCATGCACGGAGACAAAAGTCAGCAGGAACGCGACTACGTCCTCGGGGAATTCAGAAACGGAAAAACGACGATCTTGGTAGCTACAGACGTAGCCGCCAGGGGATTAGGTAAGTGGGTCTATGTTTTCTCAAAGTTCCACTCGAATAGTTCCGTTGATTTACTGGAATCGAACCATGTTTAGTTTGTGATTGTAATTTTTTGATCGGATCATTGTGCCGATACTTGTTTTGTCTATAGTAGCATATCGTGGGATTTACCAGACTGGTTTGTAAAATGTAAGTTAGAACAGTTTTTAATCTAGCTTGTTTAACTTTGAAATGTGTTTAAAATATTATGCTTAAGTTTAAAATAGTGAAACTGATAGATTCGAAAAAGGGATATAATTCACAGAGTAATTCAAAGTTGAAGTTAACAGTATTTGGAGTGTTGTAGCAAAATTATTCTTGAAAATTCTCTTAAAAATATATTTTTAGGAGGCATCTTTGTCGGGTAAAAGTGTTGTGAAAAGTTGAAGAAAGTAGAAAAACGTAATTCTTTACTCCTAAATTAATATTGACATATTTTTATGTTTGTTTTCGTACTAAATGCTGTTTAACTTTTACTTATTCGGATCCCAAATGGATTATTGCAATGAGTAAATGAGTATCTAATTCGAGAGGTGCAATCTAGCATTGTAATTGCTAAGTTTGATTGATATGCAGATGGTTAAGTGCTATTCTTCAAAGGGGTAGGATAGAATAAACAGTTTTCATTGAGCAACCTGTGTGACCACGTATTTTGTTTTTTTTTTTTACAAAAAAACAAATCAATGACAAAATTTTGAAACCGATCTTGTGTACAGTATTTAATAATGTTGTCCTTCGTATTTAAGTTTTTGTGGGTAACAATTCACATATTTAATTAAATCATATTTGCACTCCTCGTACATTAATATTCTTGACTTGGATAAGGCATTTTTAAATAAAACGTCAAATGAAGAATAATTTCACATTCTCTGTAACCCTATTGAAGAAGTGCATTTATTTAAAAAACACCCTGTGTAAACAAGAGAACAATAATGAGGAAAGTTTTCAACAGTGACGATGGATCAAATAATTTTGCTTACATACATAAAACTGCCAAAAAAGGCAGTTACTTTTCCCTGATGTTTTGTAATAAGTCAATATACAGGGCTAACTATCACTAAGTACAAATATTTCAAGAGGGGATAGAAATATTTTTTTGAAACTATAAAATCTCTATTTACACAGGCAAAATTTGTTGTCATAATTGAAATCCTGTGTTTACATTGTGATTTAGTGTTTTCTTTCAATTTTTAGTGCCTTTTTTTGATTTTAAAATTTTTATAGTTGTCAGGTACGGATATTTTCCTATATTATAGTTTGCCAGTTTATTTTTCTGAATTGTAGGACGAGACTGCCGTGGGTGCATTCAAAGTTTTCTATTGTCTATTTGTTCGATTTTCTTTGAATAAATAGGCATTTTATTTAACTGTACACAAAGTGTGTTTTGTTGGTAGTGATTCTAATGAGTGAAAATGTAGTTTTGACAGTTTGAACCGAAAGAACGAATGTTTACGTTGTGATTTTGTGTTTTCCTTTAATTTTTAGTGACAATTCTTTCAGTTTTAAGTATTTTATAATAACTAAATAATATATTTTTTGTCTGGTACAGATATTTTTCTATATGGTTTGCCTTATGCTGTTTTTCTAGAGTTGAGAGCAAATCTAAGGGAGCTACAGTAATCGGACAAGATTTTATAATTAAAAACTACCTCTGGTGCATTCTTAGTTTTCTGTTAGTATTCCTTTGCGATTTTGATTTTCTTATAATAAATGGGCATTTTCTTTAGTTGGACGCAGTGTGCGTTTTGTTGTTAGTGTTTAAAATTTTTGTACTTAGTGGTAGTTAACCGTGTGTATGTAATTCCTTGCCTCCCAAGTAAATTTTTAGTTAATTACAAATGATATTTATACAACTAATGATAATTTGTGATGCGGAGTGTACTCAAAAGCGTTCAACGATTTCAGCAAAAAATCTATGATAAGAGTTTTAATGTTCCGCTAGTTATAACTCTACTTAGACATACGTCCATCGAACATAGTTATAAAATCCATACGCTTAGCTTTAAGGCAAACATGAGTACGACATTGGCAAGATATTAATCAGTCTGGGTATCCTTTTGTTTCAGAGGCACATGCAGGATGAGCGTACATAGCATTCGAGTGATATTGCTATCGATACGCCTTAGTTGTGTTCTTATAAAGGATGCAATTCTGTGTCTTGCGGTGCCTCTGGCTGTCTACCCCGCTCTGAGGTAGATGAGTTGAGGTGGTAGAAGACCGATGGAAGATTTGATGTTTGGCTGCATCAAAAAAAAAGGCACATGCTTGTCCCCCCACTTCTCCGCTCTCGTTTCGTTTTAATCGATTCTTGTAACGTTCGTAAGCCTAAACCTGCTCCTTTCCCTTCCCGTTCTTAAGAAACGATGTGCGTGGCTCGGCACACGTCGAGGGACGAGATTAAATTTCATATGTACGCTGGCCGAGCTGCAAAACAGATGTCGTTCAAATAGTATTTGTCTTCCTCGGTCCTGCAGTGTATCGAGTAGCTACGGCGCAAAAAGCGAGCAAGTAATTCGCGAGACCACTGCAGCAGCCAACATTCATTGCTACTATAGCCGTTAACGATTGTTAAATATCATCAGAGCTTCATGGATTTACAATGAACTTCATGGTTAGTATTCTTACTTTTACCGTTTTTTTTTTTATTTGTTTTAAATTTGTGTAACAGCCTCGTCGCCAGTCCAAGTTGTTCAGGAAGTATTTGCCTAATTTTTTGAAAATTTATAATTATTGGATCTTCAAATATTATCTCAAAAAATAAATAAATAAATAAATGAAGGCTTGTAACAACTTGGAAAATCTGGCTTTCCTTATTTTTTATGTTAATATAAAATATGGTAAGTCTCAAATACTCAGTATAAGGAATTGTATAGTTTTCGATGAAAAAAGGAAAATTTTAAATTATGCAGGGCATAATAGGGAACAAAAATATATCGTTTGTGTCAAAAATTTTATATAGTTTAAATAAGGGCGTTTTCAATATTTTTTTTTTATAATTTAAAATTTACTTCAAGTACAAATATACAGGGTGTTTCATAATATATGCGCAGGACTTCGGGATGTGATAGCTCGTCCAAAAATTTGAAAAAAAGTTTTATTAACTTACCCTCTAAAATGCACAATTATTGAGATACAGGGTGTTGAAATTGTAAACAAAAATTCGTGTTTTGCGAATATCTCCGGAACTGTTTATCGTACAGAAAACAGCTTTTGTAAGCATTTACTACTCATAATAATCTATGTTCTGTGCTAGAAAAAAAAAATTTTAAAGTCATAATTAGTGAAGATTTTGAAGGCAAAGTGGGTGTTTTTCTCCCCAACTTTTACGCCACTGGAAAAAGTACGGTTTTGAGACGCCCATTTGAACCGCCAATGTTTTCTACACAAAAAATGTACTCTTGGTCATAAACTCTAAAGTTGACCGTTTTCGAGAAAAATCTACTTTTATGTTGAAAAACATGGTCAATTTTTTGAAATATTTTTTTTTACTAATTAAACAAAATTTATTTACTCGTTAGAACTAACAAAACCAAATGTTAACTTCATAGTTGCAAAATTTAAAAAAATATTGTACACAGTTAAATTAAATGTCCTCCGTTAGCTTCAATGCACACAGCAATTCTTCGACGCATTTAATTTAACTGTGTACAATATTTTTTTAAATTTTACAACTATGAAGTTAACGTTTGGTTTTGTTACTTGTTCTAACGATTAAATAAATTTTGTTTAATTAGTAACAAAAATTTATTACAAAAAATTGACCATGTTTTTCAACATAAAAGTAGATTTTTCTCAAAAACGGTCAACTTTAGAGCTTATGACCAAGAATACATTTTTTATGTAGAAAACATTGGCGGTTCAAATGGACGTCTCAAAACCGTACATTTTCCAGTGGCGTAGAAGTTGAGGAGAAAAACACCCACTTCACCTTCAAAATCTTCACCAATTATGACTGAAAAAAAAATTTCTCAGACAGAACATAGCTTATTATGAGTAGTAAATGCTTACAAAAGCTGTTCTTTGTACGATAAACGGTTCCGGAGATATTCGCAAAAAACGAAATTATTTTTACAATTTCAACACCCTGTATCTCGAAAATTGTGCATTTTAGAGGGTAAGTTAATACAAACTTTTTTTCAAATTCTTGGACGAGCTATACATCCTAAAGTCCTGCGCATATATTATGAAACACCCTATATAATGTATACAGGGTGTCCAAAATATAACTTGAGAGGCCTCTTTAGGTCTGATTTCGATGCATCGTGCACTTTTTTGAAAAAGCATCAGAAATCTAGTTTCTAAGATGCCCTAAATCATATTTTTTGATACGAATAAACTAGTGTGTAAAACATAAAGAGAACAAATTAAGTGAGCATCTTAGAAGCGGAAAATTATTTTATATACAATTTGATTCTAAAGATCTTTTTAAATTTGAAACTAAGAAAGTGCAAAGTGCATTCAAATAGAAAGTTTTAGAAATTCTTCCCATTAAGTTTCTTTGTTTAAGTATTGACACTTATATTTCAAGACACCCTGTATCAGAATAACTATAAAGAACAATTTCAGCTTATGATTCAATAGAATGAGATACTTGCATTGTAATTTTGTCGTTATTGTATCTAGTATATTGTAGCCTTACACTGAACAGCAATTACTATTGGTCATTATTGGCACTGCCGTCAGAGCCGCAGAATAAATTTCTAATTTTACGTCTGGACTTCATTATTCATCAATTTTATTAATTTGAAAAATTTTAGAAACTATAAAAACAAAAAAATTAACAATGTGTGAGTTTTAATGTTTGAAATTACATCATATCCTTTAGTGCTTTTATCGTGATAACTCTTCTGCTTTTGCATTGTCTTTTTCGAATGCACAAATTAGAGCTAAGATTACGAATATTTTATTTTCTTGGTGTCGGACTTGTGCAATATAATTGTTAGTTATTCTTTAAAAACAACGAATTCAGTTTTCCAAACTGTCTTCTGTTCAAACCAACTACCACATTTTTATAAAAAAACTTGTCGTTGATAACCCATTTGAAGTATCAAGCGATTAACAGCAAGAATAAATAAAGGAAATGATGTAAAACGGGTATTAGGACATAATTCTGACAAACCTTTATTGAACAGATGTGGACGGGATTAAATACGTGATAAATTACGACTACCCCAACTCTTCGGAGGATTACATTCACAGGATAGGTCGAACTGCCCGTTCCGAAAGCACGGGTACCTCGTACGCTTTCTTCACCCCCTCCAATTTCAGGCAAGCCAGAGATCTGATAGCAGTGCTCAAAGAAGCCAATCAGGTAAGACTCGGTCTTCATTTGTTAATGAACGTGTGATGCGACTGTATTTTTTAGGTGGTGAATCCGAAGCTCTCGGATATGGCCAACAGATCAGGCGGAGGCTATGGTAACAAAAATTACAGTCGCTGGGGAGGTGGAAACGGCGGTCGCGGGGGCGGCGGCAGAGGAGGAGGCGGGTTCAGGGGAAGGGAGAATAACGGCCAGAGACCGAATACGCGATTCAGCGGAGGCGCTGGCGCCTCCGGAGGGGGTAACAGGCAGTCCAACGGATATGGAAACAGAGGATGTAAGTCGATTAATTTTTAATAATTTGTTTGGAAATTTAATGTTATTCTTGTTGCAGCTTATTAATTTGACGACGACCGGAAATCCGAATTTGCATGTTCAGTATTTATTCTTCAGATGCATTCCGCATGCGTCCCAAATGAAATTACTAGCTAAGGAAATATTTCGATTGCAAAAAACGCCCGACCAAAAATTGGATCCGATCCTCGTCTTCTCTAAGGCACAAAGCCACCCCTCCCGATTTAACTATAGTTTATTTATTAAGAAAATATATTAATATAGCGTTTACTGTGATTAGATAGTAACATGTTTCGTTGTAATTGACGGTAATAACTATTTTGACATTCTCTTAAGTAAGATGTAAGGTAGGCAACGACGTAAGTATAATAAAGTGTTTTGTATAAGAACGTGTTTTATTTGACATCGTGAAAAAAAAACACTCCATCGTTTAAAAATATCTAATTTATTTGTTCCACTGTACAACAAACAATAAAGCCTCGTAAAATTCTCAAAAGGAACTCCGAGGGATATACATAGGTTCTCCAAAAAATATATCTACTTCTATAAATAAATCTTGCACGGCAAGAAATATAATAAGACTTCACCAATTTACGCTAACTTCACTACTATAAGTTACTATGATTACAGGATACGGTTACTGCATCGAAATATCCACTCGTCTATTTGACCTACCAGATAAATTCATCTGAAGTCTCATTATCTTTGCTTGACGACTTAAATCAAATGAAGGGTCCTTTAAATTGTGGATTATTTGTAAGGGAAATGCGGCCTGTACACTAAAATTCTAATGAAACAAGTCCTTAAATTGACAAATTAACGCAATTTCATTGTAATCGAATGAATCCCTAATGCTGATGTTTAAATATGCCTAAATTTTTTATATAGAACGTAAAATGTGTTAAAAGAAAAAAACTTCGTTTTCATAATTTCGTTGAAATACACGTGTGGAGTAGAACATTGGCCGTCATTTTGAGGCAAAACGAGGACTGTCAGCGTTCATAACCACAAATTAAAAAATGTCAAAACTATGACATTTTATAGTTTTTATTTCGTATGAAGTGAAATATAAAACGTATGCACCATGGGAGGTACTAGGATGATTATGCCCTTCGCCTGTGGGCAGAATCATCCGTTGATACATAAATAACTTCTATTCCAAACAAAATAATACAAGCTGGTAACATTTTAGGTCTTTTTCATATACTTAAAAATGATTTGCGTTCAAACTTGTATTTCAATGTAAACAACAAAGACTTTGTTTAAAAACGGTTATTTATTAATCTAGGGCTTTAATACAATAAAGTTCCTAGATTAACCAAGTACCAGAACCGATGTTCTCATTGCTCTCAAAATGGCGGTATGACAGAAATCATTTGCTAATTTCATACATATATTTTCAAGCATATATATATTTTTTGCACCCTACAAAATTTCTACTACTTATATTTCAATGCTAGCACTAGGGACATAAAAAATTAGTGCATTTTTAGCAGACAGAACAGTTACCGGTGGAGTTGCCTGTTTGACACAGGTATATTTTTGACATTTGACAGTGTTGGAGTACCCTGACTGACAGAAGATAGTAGTCGGCATATATTTAGATCAATAATCATTCAGATTTATCAGAAAAATTGCAAACTGCTCCATTTACTAAATGCACTGGTCCCACAAATTATAAAGTCCTTAGATTACTAAGTGGCACAACTAACGTTCCCATTTGCTCCAAAATGGCGGTTTGACAGGTGTCATTTGCTATTTCATCCTTGTATTTTAATAAAATGAAGTATTTGAAAAATTTTTTGTATAATATTTTTTCAATCATACATACTGTGATACACTGAACGTTCTTAATATTTCAGTATATTAACAATAGAGATATTGGAGGTTGATTCTGGTACTTTATCAATCTAGGGCCTTCGGAACTTAATAAAGTCCCTAGATATCCAAAATGACGGTTGGTTGCGGTTTGTTATCGATCTAGGGACTTTTGGACTATTTCAATGCCCTCTGGAGGCAAGCATAAAAGTCAACATCTCTGCTATATGATTTGTTGTTTTTTATTATTGTGTCAGCAAAGAATTAGTGCACAGGCTGCTTAAACATACAAAATTAAAACATTTTATATATACCGTAACAATGTCTAAAGTAGTTCCTTCCATCACAAAAAGTTTACTTTCAATCACCCTTCTATCAGTTCTTTCGTATGAACCCTGTGAAGAAAAATAAAGATGCCTTGATTACCGAACAGATTTACTGCTCTTTCTCATGTATGGCACCTTAAACATAGTACGCCTATTCTCGTAAACTTTTAGCGACAGAAGAAACGGCATAATTATTTATAGCTACAAGTTGCTTATATATTTTTAAAATTTATTTCTCTAATATCCTATATCTCTTTTATCAAATCCTTCACATGAATTTAAATGAATCACAGCAAAATGGAATAACTTAAAAAACTAGATAAGTCACAAAAAAAAATAAGAAACATACAAACAATAGATATCTAACAAATTTTTTTCTGAAAACAAAAATAAAACAATGAAAAATATGAGTCAAACAAACTTCAGTCGTGGCGAAAAAAATGTTAACAAAGAGCACAGTTAATTTTTAACGATTATTTCGTAGTTTCAAATAGAAATCGTTTAAACCATGCAATTTTCGCAACATTTTAAATAATTTGAAATCAGTTTCGTCGCTTAACCTACACATAATATTTATTATAATTATTTATCATCACATTTAAAATTTGTAACTGACCTTTTGATTTTATAGGCGTCGAACATATATTTGTTTTTGGTAAAACATTTAGGAAGTTATTTCATCCAGAGAGCTTTCTTATTCATTCACGTTTCCACACCCTCAATTTATTATTAATTGGTCCACTACCAAGGACAATTTTAGACAAATTCACTTACGTTTTTAAACTTGTCAAAGGAAATTAGAAATTTATACTCTCAACTGCAGTGGTACAATGTGTAAAACAAAATGGAACGATAAAGCCTTTTTATACTATTAAATTTGTTTTACATTTACCACAATTGTTAGTTTGATAGTTTGTTTTACAGTTAGAGCATGTTGAAATTATAAGTTGGTTAAAATCGATGTACGGGGAAAGATGGATTGGTCGAGGGGGTCTAGTGGTCAGTTCAATCACAGGATCTCAATCCACTAGATTTTTGCTTTGGAGCTTTTTAATGGAAAAGGTGTATACAATTTTATTACCTACATTGAATTCGAAAGCTTAGGGTGAAATAAATAATGACATGCTACAAACAAGGAATTTCAGGAAACAACTATTCTATGGGCTAGTGCTCCAACCAGTATTGAATTACACCTGGAAAACCTATAGCAAACAGCTAGGAGTCACTCATCAGCAGCTCACCAGACATATACCAGTTTTGAGCTTATTAGCTCTCATTAATATGCCACAGGTGACGCATCTGACAAATAATCCTAGCTGTTTTAGTCTGTCTAACTCGACACAAGAGACTATGAGTACGTGATGCAGAACAAGCTACATCTATCGGCCATTTGCTGAAGCGTTCTACATGTAGTAGTTCAGCGAGAAACGATATTTTGCAAACGCGGAATTCCAGAAAACAACTATTCTCAATTCGACCGATAAATTGCCCAATTTATTGTAATGTGCCATACATCATCGAAATTTAAACTTTCTGTAACGTGCTAAAGAATGTAAAACACCAAATAAATTTTCTCAAGGTAAGTGAATTTCTTCACCGATTTCTGTAACGATTCACTACTGGGTAAAAATTGGTAAATGTAAAACAAGTTTAAGAGTGCTTTCAAAACCAAAATAGGTTAGGGTTAGAATTGGCAAAACAATTGAAAATTTCTGAATAAATGAAGCACACGCTATTGGCTGCGTGAAATTCACGTACCAATTGCTTAATCATAAGAATTTCCCTCTCTCTTATGGTACAATTTTCATACGTAACTTCTCTCATTCGAAAATTTGTAATTTGTCATATGACTATTCACTTGTATTAATATACATACACATTTTTGAAGTTATGCTTCTTTGCGCCCGTTAGACACATTGGGATGGGGTGTTGGTCGAGAAACCGTGTCACGCTCAAACGGAAGAACACATTTTTAAGAACTTTTTTTTTTTTGTACGTTCAGACTTTGAAAGGGTTTTTTTTTTTTTTTAAAGAAGTATAACTTCCACCGTCTGGTCCGACGCAGACCCACTTTTTTACCATATCCCGATATTTGCTGCTATAACAATCGAACTTCAATACAAACAGTGATCAGGACAGTTAAAAGGTTTAAAACTTTAATATCGCTATAATTGTTTATATTTAAATACATTTTTGTTTTGACATTTCTAAACTTTAGGCATAAATTTACTAATTTCCTCAACAAACACATCACTATTGAAATTTTTTGCTGTTTGCTACGATTGTACCATCGTACTTCATAAACAGACCAATAGATGGCACTCCGATCTGCATTTTATTACAGTGACGACAATAGTGTCGCAGCTTTTTGATTGGTTCGCCATTTTGCATCAAATGTCAGAATTGACCATTCAGTGCACTTCGAATAATGAAAAAATTAGTAGTAGTAATGTCAAATTTAAAGCGTTAAATGTGTCATATTCACAATTTCCTTGACAACCGTGCCACAGTTTTGAATAAAAAAATCTCTACTGTCGCCACTGTGATGTATAGAGCTACTGTACGTTTTATCAACTAGAGGGCATTATAAACAGTAAACGTAATTTCTGCTATGCAACGTTTACGTTATTAAATGGATTAGTTTGGGCCCATATTTACACGGAACAATATGGCAACTAATCGCGCTCGTGCCCGCTTTCTATGTAGAAATGCGGGAAATAAATACAAAGTGACAATAAACTTTCTGCTTACATCTAACAAGCTAAAAAAAAAATAACAGAATAAAACCTAGTGTGTATGTACACATCTTGTTCATGTGAAGCTTTAAAAACGAAAACAAATATATATATCACAAAGACTCTAAAGATATCCTCATTACACGACACGAGATCAAAATAAAAACTAACCTGACTAGGAATGCAGACTAGGGGAATGCTTAGATAACCTTACCCAGGATGGTGGGCTCGTCTTTCAAGAAAGTGCTGGACCGCTGCATCGTGGGCAAAGACGCAGACTTAACCTCGCTGTTGCCCGGCCTTACCTTCCGAGGCGAACTGCTCCGGCTGTCCTTCATGGGCGATGGACTCCTTATGTTCCCCTTTATGGGGGACGTCACCCTGCTGTCCAGCTTCCTCGGGGAACTCGTCCTGCTGTCGTTTTTCAGCGGCGAACTGGAACGACTATCCGGCCTCCGCGGCAGCGACAAAGGGGTTTCCCTTTTACCCACGCTGCTGTTCCTGGAAACGGTCGTGGATCTCTTAGGCGTATGCTTCTGCGACGTCGACTGAACCGGAGGACGATTAACGGTGGCAGGTTTTGGAGGCGGGTTACGAGGCGCGGCTTTGGTAGTTCTGGATGGAGTAGATTTGGCGGCGCTAGCTGCGGTCGGTTGCGTTAAGGTGCTGCGCCGGTGTATGGATGGACTGGGGGGCACCTGGGGGGCCTTGGCGGCTAACAACAGGCTGCGCCTCAGGGACGGGCTGCCGTTGGTGTTGTGTAGTCGTCCGTGTTGGTTCATGCCGGGGCTGGAGTTCCTCGACGAGTCCGAGGAACTTATTATGGGACTGTTCACGTTTTGTTTGGATGTCAGGGGCTTTTTGGCTCTGAGGGGGGCCGCGCGGGGGAGGCGGCTAGAGGGTTCGATACCGGGTGTGAGTTCCTTTATTCGTGTCCTGAAAATTAAGATGCAGATATACAGGGCGTTCAGGGACAAGTTCCTATGTCTATATTATCTATATGATAGACACATCAATAACAATTAGGTAATGCGGCCATGTGTAGTAGATGAAAAACTTATTAGTGGTGGGCATTTGTGTAGAAATTACTACGCGTAAGTTGGTTTGTCATCTTTTCGTTTGTAACCAATAATTCTGTCAAATCTCAACCGATTTCTAAAAACGGTACGTCACTGTATTCGCAATGAAAAGGGCTTTAAAATGATGTGCCACAAGTGGGGTAGTTGCATTTGAAATTTTTAAGTTGGGGTTGCTAGGCATTAGGGAGATGAACATATCGAGTTGGCTTGACTGTCAAAAAAGCTCCCCCCAAGAACAAAAATCGACGGTTCCAATTATAGGGGGGGTCAAATTTTCGTTGGGATACCCTGCATTTTATTTGGTGGATCATCAATGAAACAGCAAAATTAAAATGGCCCCAAATTGGAACCATGGAGAACACCATGTTCTATATTCATTTTATATGATTTCACTTTGTTTTACCAAGAATATTGTCTTTCTCAACATAAAGCATCTTATACAGGATGTTTCTGAAATAAGTGCGTTCCCTCAAACGGATGATAGAGATCGTGAAGAGAATCAATTTTCATTAAGCAACCTGTGGTTTAAAGTTAAAAGGAAATTAATTAAGATTACATAAAATTTAGACCAACCTTACATTGTCCCACTTATTCAACTGTGTACAATATACTAACTGATTATCGGATCAACTCTAGATTAATCTGTTGTTTTACTTAAAAATGTCTTATTCAAATAAAAAATTAGCAGATATGTTAGGAGCGGTGTGTGTGTGTGTGTCGAATACCCATTTGTGATGCCACCGATCTTTAACGGTTTATTTTTTTTACAAAATAACACAAATCTTGTAAGTTCAGCAATTTTCGTAGAATTACCTAATCAGTTTATGGTTAAGTAGTTTACTTCTTTTATTTTTTAATTAATTTCCGTCCCATCGATGTTGCAATATTTTTATCCTTGAAAAAGTATTTATAAGTATACGGTCAAATTAGCAAAAAAAGTTGCAAGACTAAGTCCTCAAAACTTGCAGTCTAGATACAGGACCTGCACCTGTAACTTTTTATCTTTAAAATACGACACTTAAAACCACAAGTTACTTAACAAAAATGTTTTTTTCACATCCTTTAGTATTTCTTTAAAGAAACATAATTGTATAAGTATAGTTTTTTTTTGACTTACCGCAGGGGCGTATCAAGCCTCAACCACGCATTACTCCTAATCAACCTATCGGCTTGTCCTACCAGACACTGCTCCAACTGCAGCTTCACCTTATTCAGCAGGTCGGCAAAAGGCCTGCTCCAATGCTGATCCAACATCTTGCAGCACCTCGAATAGCTCCGGCAAGCCTGGTCCACGCCTAGAGTCTTAGCCGCCAAAAGCATTTGATCTTCGATCTGGCAAATTCCAAATCCTAGACCCGCATCCAAGCTAAGAATGTACTGAGAAGCCAGAACTGACGAGAAATGCTGCCTGTGGTACAAGTGACAGGCGTCGGTAAGCTGCAGTACCAGCTGGCTTACGGGTTCCGCCCATCGCATCGCTGGTAGCGTAGCTAGAATCTTGTCGCACGCTAGAATCGTCTCCAGGACCCTATCGGGGTTCATGTGAACGACGTGCTGCTGATAACACTTCTCCCTAAGTTCTCTGGGCAGGCTGGCAAAAGCCCTGCTAGGCCACACCCTGACGAAGTGTTGTGTAATCCACTGCAAGCATTTTTGGTACAAATCGTCCAAGCCGTAAGCCGCGGACAAAGGCAACACTTCTAATACACCCGTGCAGCAGCCTGCGCAAGGTTTGTGGAAGTTGTGGCAGTGGCGCTGCTTTAAGGCGTGCTCGACGACCTCCTTGAGACCCTCCAGGCTCAGCATGTCGGCCAGGGAGGCTAGTTCTACAAGGCTGATGGAATCAGGCACGTGGGCAGCGCCGCTGTATATGTGGCACAAGGAGAAATAGACAGATTCGTATGTGAAGCCCTGGAAAAGATAAATGTATTTTTCTCACAGCATAATAAAATATATTTATTTACAGCCTGTTTTTATCAAGTACGCTTAATTTTAACTGAAGAAAATGAAAGAGTAAGTCGTAAACAAACTCGTCGTACTTTATAAAGTCAAGAAAATATCATGCACACCATAGAGAAAAATCCTTCTGCAAGTACTGCCACATTCTTGTGACAGATGCAGTTAGTTTTATCAGTTATGGCGTCGATAACCTTCATAACTCATACATTTGGAAAACCAAAAATCTTTTAAACACTAATTTTCAGCACAACAAAATGTAGGTATTTATTTACAGGCTGTTTTTATCAAATATGCTTAATTTTAATTGAAGATAATAAAAGAGTAAGTCGTAAACAAACTCGTCGTACTTTACAAGGTCAAGAAAACATCATGCACACCATAGAGGAAAATCCTTCTCCCCACATTCTTGTGACAGATGCAGTTAGTTTTATCCATTATGGCGTCGATAACCTTCATAACTCATACATTTGGAATACTGAAAATCTTTTAAACACTCATTTTCAACAATAAATTTTAGTTAATGACTGGACTGGTATTTTGAATGGATTAATAGGCCTGTTATTGTGCCTAATAGGCAATTTGCACATTTTTTAATTTTATTACCAAAATATTATTCAGTTCATTTTATGTGTACTGTGTTAGTTTTATGTCATTCTCTGCAAAAATAAAGCGGTAATAAATTAATAAATTCATTACGTCTTTCCCAACCACAAAAACGCGAGAAATACAAATGGCGGTTATGTGACGTCACAGTATATGAACATGTCATGTTGTTTTATATGCGTGACATAAATGTCAAAATCGAACTGTCAAAGTCAAATTATTTGTTTTGTTGCTGTGCATTGTGTACATAATATCCATATAATTATAGTAAATAATGGCAACAGAGAGTGGATTTGTCAAAGGACAATCAGATAACCTGCCCAAAATTGACTCATTGTCAATGTTTTCGTTTCTGGAAGAAATTCCAAATTATATGGTGCATAATTTCAAGACGTCTGCTTTTGCATTACTTTGTTGCTCAGGTACCATTTTCCCGTGACAGTTAAAATTATGGGGTATTACACTTTTTTTAGTTGTAGTCTTTGTACATTCCCATTTAATTTGTGCTGCCAATAATTCTCCATATCTTCTTCCAACTATTAATTTTAAAACACATCATCTTTATAATCTCTGAATAAAGTGAAAAATGACTTACGGTGAAATGATCCTCGCAACAATATAACGCCGTTGTGTTCGATAATGTTGCATTCTCTTTTTCGTCTCTATTCATTGAAATGAACCATTTCTTACGCATTTTCTCATGTTTAAGAACTAAGAAAAATATTTTTTCCGGGTGGTTACCGTAGTGTTTTTGCACTTTGGTACCACACAATACTTATAAAATTTGTGTTTTATCGGCTCCATCCCCTTCGGCAATCCAAAACTTATGTTAGAATCAATGCTGGACACCACACAAATACAGATTATGGAAGTTACGGAACGAGTTCGCTAACCGACTTAACTAAACTACGTCGATTTGACAATTTGACATGTGTCACCATGGACGTTTCGATATACTAATCAGAATGTTGTTTCCGAACCCGTGACTATATTTGAATAAATTGCTATATAAAATAATTAAATAAAAAAATATAAGAACAATTTTACATAATTAGCAAGATATTCTTGTTAAGTACTTAATATATAATAAAATAACAATATTTTTAAGCATTTAAAAATTTCATGCAAATTGCCTATTGTTTAACTGTACCTAAATGACTACATAATAAATATTATACAAAAACTACGTAAATTATAAAATTGAAAATTACTATAATAGGTGTGTCAAATTCATCTAAAATCATGTAGAAAAAGGTGCCCACATAATGAAGAAATTTGCAGTACTACTTTTTTTTAGTTAATGCCTTTAATAATATTCTTGTACAAAGGCATTTATAAAAATTTAAAGGTGACTAATTAGCTTTATTAGTTTTCAATTGAAGCAAAAACGTTAAAAGCTATATAATATCCAATAAAAAAATTAATTATCGGACTTCATGTTGTTTGATTGACAGGAATGTTTTCTCTTGATTGACTCCAATTATAAACTTAATATTTCTCAAGGCAAATTCTCGGTAATTTATACATTTTATGTACAAGGCGACATAATTGAAAAATCCGTCACAAAAAGGATATTCTTGCAAATTATAACATTATTTTTTTTTACCAAGTTAAAAATTATAGCTAAACAATCCGATAAAAATAGATAAATATCCAAACATTTGTTATCAAAACCTCTTTTCTGTATCATTTGTGTTTACATTCCAAGTTAGGGTCAACATTTTGTAAACAGCATTAATAAAAAATATTAGTTCATATAAATGAGTTCAAAGATAAAACAGTTGTTCCCAATGTTTGACTAATTATTTACATCTCAAACAATATAAACAATGATGAGAAGAAACAATCTCGAGATAAATAACCGTACAGGGTGTATAATTTCAGAACTCGAGCATGTTCATTTGTTTCTACATTGCAAATTTCCGAGAATAAATCTGAACACAATGAATAATTAATAAAACTTATGTTGGTTATTCTATTTGCATATTTTTTGTTATACAGTTACAGTCAACCAGATTTTTTAAATTAATATTTAAAATGTTCTTAGAAAGTTTCATTTACATACGATAATAAATGATTTCAAGATGTTCATTTTTCACGGCATGCTTGATTAAAAATAATTTTATGCTTGTGTTTATCAAAAATTTAAAAATGTTTTTAATTTTAAATAATAAGTCTAAATACTAGTTCTTGGAAACATAATATGTTCATTTCAGTCTTCCTCGGGAAATAATTTTATATGAGTATTACAAAAGCAAAAAAAAATAATAAGTAATTATTACTTACATTATTTTAAATCAGATAACCTTAGAAGTGATACAGCAACAATTATATAAAAACGATCACTAATGGGTAAAACAATTTAGGGTTTTTATTACAGAGTGTTAAGATTTGGTTGTTTCATTGCTTTGTGAATTAAATGAAACTAAAATCATGTGCCGCTATCGCGTACTACATCATAAAAATCCAGTTATTTCACGGAAAAATAATCTGCTGCTTGCACGCGAACAGAAAACGTAAAACAATTGTGAGAATGAGTAAATACGAGATAATTGACTGCATAATCATAAAAATATGTTTTCCGAAGCCAGAGATGACGCTCCAACAACAATTATATAAGAATATGCGTCAGTGAGACTAAAATATATGTAATTTATTACACACCAAACTATTTTACAATGATAACCTTGACTAGGCTATAGGAATTCTGTCAATCTAGTTGGCTGTAATTGTTAATGGATACTGATGCTCAATTGTTTTAGGAAGTGACATCTGCAATTGTTTGTTTTCGATTTCTAAGAAAGCATGATTTGTTCGAATTCTGATGAATTTGTAAACAATTTTTAAATAAACAAAGATTATTATCACTTAATACGAAATTAATTATTACCTGCAAGGAAATCACGTTTCCAGACTTTTCTAACCAATTTCCGCTTAGTAGGGCAGCAAAGTACTGACACCTTGAAGCCAAGATGCACTTGTGGGCCTTCAGCTTGTGTCCCTCCACTTCCACGGTCACGTCCGGCCCGATCTCCTCGAGAAACATCCTTAATAGATCCGTACCCAATTTCCTAGCAAAGCTCTTCCGTTGAGGATCGGGAACGTTGGAAACGCTTTCCGAATCGGAATTTGTCTCGCTGGTCTCGGGTTCCAGAGGATGAGGAGCGCTGCGGTACCCCACCGAGTGGGACATCAGCAGGGGGCTCTCCACCCACGAGCTCTCCGGGATGGACCTGCTCATCCGGGGGGTGAAGTTTATGTCCACCCTCGGCTTCTGGCATTCTAGGTCGGAGAGCTTGACAAACTGAGGGCAGGGCTGCAAAACAAGAGTCATTGTTAAAGCGTTACGCTAATAACTACACTGTTAAACACAATGACACGCTAAGCACTGCTGTTAAGCATGGCAATAAAAATTTTTTAGGACGTAAATATTGATATCGCTGTATAAAATTCAACTAGTGCAAATATGTCACGAAAACAAACATGGAAATTTACAGATATAAAGTCTTGTTCGGTCACAGTCAGTTGGACTGCTAATTGGCTGATAACCGGGTGTTTATCAGTTGTGGTCGACCCAAGCAATGAATAATTACATTTAATTTTCCAGCTCCTGTTTAATTTGCTAAGTGAAACAAAATATTTGCCAACAATGCATTGTCATTCAAAAAATGTAATAAATGTGTTACTAAAAGGTAAGTTTTTTTTAGTAGTCGTACTACGAAACAATTAATTAATTTATTTAAATAATAATACAATAAAAAGTGAACCATGACAAACGTATTTGCATAACATTTGACATTCGCTAGTTGCCCTGTTTTCGATCACAGATAACTTGATATACAAATTTTGAAAAACATATTTAATTTATTCATGTGGGTATTTGCCATACTGCTAGTATTTTTGTTAATTTATCTATCAATTAAACTTGTTTGGTAAAAAGTTATTTAACATTTACATAATAGATGTCACATCAATCCAACGATGTTTTGAACTAAAATTCTTTCACATATAGTCATTAATATTTAATCAAGGTCGGATAGGCCCAAGGACGTCACCTTGGTGTAGCACAAATGACAGTACATTGTCAATCCTCAATATTTGCAGCTACAGAAACAATATTTTTTGGCTCTGTTTACAGTTGTCAAACAAAACACTAAATTGATAACTACATAAATATGTTTATGAAATTTTTTGGCAGCAAAACATATTTGCGTATTCCATGTAAAACAATAATGTTGGGATCGATTTTGCTTTGAAAGGGCTCTTACTAAAATAATTAAAAATTTTAGTAATTTAATGCTATCAATAATGTAAGTATAGTTGCCTAACGCTCAGATAGTGATCCATTAGTGTTGACATACAGGGTGATGCAATTTTTATATAGAAAATTCTTACATGTACATTCCTAGGATTGTTCCTTTGAATTAAATTATACTATTTTTTTTTCAAATGAGTTTAAAAGCTGTTTTCAATGTCCCATAAGAGTAGCTTTAGCAAAACTGTACGGTGAAATTGGAATGTTTCTGATAGACGTACTTATAAATTTTCTACAGGGTGCAACACCCTGTACATTTTTATGCAATTCAATTGCAATATATCAGCTGCTACTTTATATTTTGGAAAAACTAATAAAATTCAACTTCAACAAATTCAATATCACTAAAAATCCTTCATTCAATTCAACAACAACCGGTTTCGAGGTCAAATTTTGCATCTCATCTTCAGGTCATATAAGAATCTACAATATAATGTAATTGAATAATGATCGAATTTGATTTTACTTTATCATAAAACAATTAATTTGAAAAATTTTTTAGAAACTTTTAATTTTAACAAAGAATATTTTTAAGAAAATACTATTAATTTTACTAATTTTTAGTAGTTCCATTAATAAGATCACTGTAAATAAATATTTAAGTTTATGTTATAATAATATTTGTCTACAGTTAAATTTAAAAAAATACGTATTTTGAAAGATTTATGTACCTAAAAATTTGTTGGTTAAACCGTTTTCTGTCGCTATACAGGGTGTTCCAAAATTAGCCTGCCAAAAATTAACTGGATTCTACGATCGAAAATAAGAAAAAAAAGTTATATGCTCATAACTCCATAGATGCCCCCTAACGGAGAAATGGCCTCTTAAATGGGGACCTCAAAATTGAGAATCATAGTTAGATTGCGAATCTAATGTTCTGAAAATAATTCCTCATAATTGGCCATAGGCGTGCCAAACTGGGGGGTCAGTGGGTAAAAATTGCTCTAACTTTCTTGTAACCTCGAGATTTTCGCCGTCAGATCAAAAAATTGAAAATTTTGGTCTATTTTACATGAAAAAGGTACTGTTATTTAAATCCGATAAACTGCTCTGTTTTCGCGTAATCTTAATTTAAACATTTTGTGACACCACAAAAGTTTAAGATGTAAACAATAATAGGCAAAATATCCCTAGTAGGCTCTGAGAAAATACTCGTCGACTTATTTATCAAGCGTTTTGACATATTAAAATACTTTTAAAATGCACATCAGTATTGCAATTATTTGTAAATTTTTGAATTTTAGTATAGCCTATTAATACTTCAAAAATTTTTAAAAACATGTAATATGTGTCAAATAAACTGACAAATAACTTTTCAAAGCCTACTAGAGACAATTTGACCGCTTGCATATCATATCTAATATTTTTGTGGTGTCACAAAATTTTTAAATTAATATTACTCGTAAACGGAATAATTTATCGAGGTAAAACAAGAGTACCTTTTTTTTTGTAAAATTGTTCAACATTTTAATTTTTTTTTATCTTACGGCAAAAACCTCGGGACATGAAAAAGTTAGAGTAATATTTATCCAGTTTGGCACGCCTATGACTAACTATGGTATTGTTTTTAGAACATTAGATTCGCAGTCTAATTGCGATTCTCAATTTTTAATTTAATTACTTTTTCTCGATCCGTTTTGAAAATATTTGGAGAAAATCCAATTTTGGGGTCCCCTTTAAAGAGCAATAGCTCCGTTAGAGGGCCTATGTTTATTGTATAACTATTTTTGGTAATTATTTTACAACAGCGTAAAACTTTCCAATCGTAACAAAAAAAATTCTACCTCCTATTTTCGAGGGTACTGATCACGAATCTGAAGTCAGATTTCGGCGGTCGCATGTAATTTTCAAAAAAAAAAATAAAATCAAAATTGTAACATCTATGTATACACTACATTAGGTTGAAATTTCAATATAACCCGTCTGCCATTTTCATTTCATGGGGTTATATTGCAACTTCAACCTAATGTATACATAGAAGTTACAATTTTGAAATTTTTTTTCGAAAACTACATGCGAACGCCGAAATCTGACTTCAGATTCGTGATCAGCACCCTCCAAAATAGGGGGGTAGGCATTTTTTGGATTGGAGAGTTTTACGCTGTTGTAAATAATTACCCTTTTTTTTCTTATTTTTGATCATAGAATCCACAGCTAATTTTGGGACACCCTGTATATTCGTTTTTCTTCGTTACTTCATAAGCTCTATATTTTTCAGTTCTTAAAAGTCTAAAATTGTTTGTATAAAACGCTATTTCAAGAATACGGCGCCCTTAATGTATACTGCTGGTAGATTTTGAAATTATCTCAAAGAATTACCCTTTTTCACTACACAAACAACCCCCCGAACACACCATCGCACTAATTAAAATACACACCTGTAGACAAAGCTCGGCGTTCATCTTCGACCGATTACATACTCGAACTAAGAAACAATTAAAACAAACGAAATATTTTAGTATTCCCCTCGGGCGCAGCCCATTGTTGTACGGCCACCAAACGACGATAACAATGCAGGCTCCTTTTCCTTATGAAAATAACGTGGATATCTTCACGGTTTACAAATCAGATGACACCTCCTGAATTAATTCTGCTTCAGCGTGGAGGAGGCGAAGATCCACAGCGGACGGGAGGGAAATTTCCAGAAATTCGCAGTTTTATAGCCGGCGACAAACAGCGAATCATTACACATTTACACCTTTCGATCATGAATGGAAATTACCGAATTATGACAGAGCTGTGAGTATTTCGTCGGGTCGGACAGGAACTGAAAACCGCAAACTGTTGCTAAATGTTTGAATTTGAAGTCGAATTCTCTAATAGTGTCTCTGTTTTTTTTTTCATCATTTTCTGTTCCGTTCACATACAGGAAGAAACTCACGAACGGTTAAAAGACGCGTCACTGTATAATATTATAAATATCATATAATTGTATCACCCAGATCACCCGATATAAACTCTATTGAGTTGAGAAAAACGACTCATTTTCAAAATTAACAAAGCACGCATCGATACAAAGAAACACTAGTGATACGTGTACAACATTTAAAAAACGATAGATCCACAAGGAAGTTATTAGAAGTATCTCTTATAAAAAAATGTTTTTTGACACCCTGTAGTCCCGCTAATTTTGAGTTTTTAAAAAAATGTTATAAGGCTTTATGGCATTAATGTTTCCTGTAGAATATTGAGGCATCGTTTCCAGACACCCTATACTACGCGTCTCTTTTAGTCACTCTGTATAAAACTCGGTGCAAAACAGAATATTTAAAAATATAATCCTTTTCAGTCACCGGCATATTTTAATGACATTCTGTATATTGAAATTCTCGGAAAAACTACGTCACATTAGAATTTGTAACACAATTTTTTTATTGAAAACCACGCGGAAATAATCGAATTAAACACTTTAAAAGACAGTGTATCAACAATAATTTAGAAAAACCATAGATTTGGTTTATCAGATTAATTTTGTTTAGTATTGTTAAACGAGATGTAATTAATAATCAGATTAGTAGAAGTTTTTTTGCTGTACAGGGTGTCAATTTTACATTGACACGTAGTACTATGTACTTTTCGACTAATTTATTGACCGCTTTTGACCAGTGCATTTTTGTTCAAAACTACCCAGCTAACAATTTCTTGTTCTGTAAAAATTGTAAGAACGTTTCCAGAGCAAATTTTATAGAGCAATGGTTGTTCTAAGAACATTTTCAAAACGTTCCTACAACACTTATACCATAAAAATGGGCACCGTTCTATAGAACCTTTTAGTTCTTTAAGCGGTTCTGTAAAGCTTGCAGGAAATAATTATAGAAGTCTTTATATAACACAGTTACAAAGCAATCTCATAAAAATTCTATAGCACTTCGCTATACAATTTTTGTGTTGCATGGTGTTATATTTAAAGAACTTTAAAATCGTTTAATTGTATCTTTTAAAAACAAAATGTTTCTGTATCGCACATGTTAGAAATAATATGGACGGGCTAATAAGAACCAATAAGATGGGCCTAATCAGCCTGCATAGGAGTACTTACTTACATTATGACGAATTGCTTAGTTTGTTTGTCCATCAGGGAGCAGTACATTTTAATGCGGAAAAAGTTTTATCGTGAAATATGTGGTACATAATGGTAATTTTTTGACGCGCCCTCAGTTAACCTTATATTTCCTATGATACTGGAAATTTAATAACAATTTTTTTTCTAAATTGATGAATGTAACAACCAATTGTACATAAAATAGTCAGAAAGTAAGTATATCCATATTATTGATATCATTTCACCTATTTATATTGTACATATTTTTAATTAAGATTTTTTTTCCTTCTTCACAATATGGCGACAGAAAGAAAGGCTTCATCTTGTACTTCCAATGGATTCTCACTAATATGACATCGATTGCAATGATTATAGAGCAAATATGCTTCGTAAGCAACTACTTAATATTCACAGTGTTGTCATATTTTATTGTGGTAATTTCACTTATTTCAATCTTATTTAATAAATTTATTAAAATTCTTTAACTTCAACATCTAAAAGTGAAAATGTTTAAGGTTTGGAATGGTCTAAATTAAATATGTTACTAAATTTCTATAAGAAAATCAATTTCTCTTAGCAATAAAATAAATCTTATCTATTGTAATAAAATTTTCTCTCTGCAAGCAGATAATAATTTTTACAAGTCACGACTATGTTATACAAATTTCCCCATTATACTTTGATCAAAATATTTCGTACTATTACAGGCAGGTCTCGTCAGATGGGGCTATGGGAAACCTACATAAGATATAAAAAATGATAGTTCTATAGCGTTTCTTTATGGAACAAAAAGGCTTTTGTTACTTATTTACTCTATAATGATTTTATAACTGTATTATTATTCTCTATAAGAGCTTTTTCTCTTAAGTTCGATAGTAGCTTCGATATTTGTAATTTGTTTTCCGCAGCAGAATTGTAACTTAACAACGCTCTCTTATAAGTGCTCTATAAATTATGCTCTAAGAACGTTCTTGCAACAAATTTAAAAAACAATTCAGTTTCTGAAGGCAAAATAGTCTCATGTGCCACATTAATGCAACAATTTAGTATTCTAAATACAACTATAAAATATTAACAGAATATAAAACTCCTATTACTCTAAATTTATAGAACTACTTTGCTGGCTGGGTAGGGGGTCCATAAACCTGAATATTTTGTCTATTAAGATAATTTCAAGAAACATTGGGAGCGGAAATCGACTATTATAAAGAAATTATTTATAATTATGCTACAACGTTTATTAGATCACGTTCTCTATAAACTTAGCTGAACTGAATTTACTTTACAGTTTTTATTTAACGTAATAGGTTAAGGTAACTTTTTCATATGCCCGTCAAGTTTGCTTGCAACAGGTTTGGTAGCTGGACAACTATTCCATCATAATCTTGCAACGCCATACTTGTACCACCAATGATTTTAAAATAAATCTTTCTTATTTTGAATTCGTATATCCAAAAGCGAAATGAAATGAATTCCAGATATACATTTTAAGAACGTATACCTTTTTTATTTAGAATTGAAGGTAGTTTAATAATTTCTTATAAAAAAATTCAAAAGTGTATCATACAAAAAGTTAGACATATTTTCATATCAACAGTACAGTATAACGGTATAACTAGCGTCTCCTAGTCCCTAGTCGTGACCTCAACTCTGTTTGCATATTCGTAATTGCCAAAAAACATAAGACTCCAATTTTTCAAAACAATACGTTCTAAAAATATAGCAAAAAAATCGAAAACATTTTTTCCACTTTAACACTGTAGAATGAAAAGAAACAACAATTGAATAAGGCATGTTGGGCTCAATTGCTTCTTTTTGTTACGTTAACAATCTGCCCTTAAGCTATGTACCATTATAAATGACTCACCCTGTATACATATACAATGTCAATCGTTTGTTTTACTTTTATGATAAAATTACGTCAGTTCTCCAAATACCTAAATGCAGTCATTAAGTATACAAGGTGTACCAGTAGTAAGTATTCAAAACTTGTGAGCTTGTAAAACAAGTCGAAAAATTACGAAAACCTTAGTACAACTTTTGTCAGTGGCGGCTGCTAGGGAGATACGCTCACTTAAAGGGGTAACCTCAGCAACAGTTTTTAATGCGTAACATCAAAACGGTTCAACATTAAGTCTCGAAATTTTGATGAGATATTAACCTTGACATGTTTAATAAGTCTCATAAAATAGATTTCAAAATTTTCTACAGGGTCGTGAAAATATGCAAGACTCAGGGACAAATTTAATCATATCTTTTAGTAGTTAATTTTTCTAGTTTCTGACTCGAAAGTATTTAACATAAAAACGGTACTCTTGTTAAATTTCAATAGGATGTACCGTTTTTCAGTAAAATCAATTTCAATCATTCTTAACGTGCCCCACATTCAACGTCCATAGCCAAATAAATTAATAAATTGCAGTGCACCATGAAGAAAACAACTAATCTGACAGTTAACAAATATGTCAAGTATTTTTAACACTCTTAACAGTAACAATTAAAAACAATAGTACAAATAAAAATACCGTAATATAAATAACATAAAAACAACGCCTTTCGGTGCAAAGAAATATTTTATAATTGGGTACATTTCTATTGGGGAACTTTATACCATATCGGTGTGAGGCTGCTCTTGCGCTCCCATGACACTCCACCTAATGTCAAAACCATATCTACATACCATATATGTATACGGTTGCATTTTTATATAATTTTTATCTATTTTTGTTCACTACAAAATGGCACTGCGTAGACTCAAATAATACAATTTTCAAACTAAAAATACTTGACATTTCTGTTAACTGTCAGACTAGTTGTTTTTTCCATGGCACACTGCAATTAATTTTGGCTATGTATTGGATGTTAAATGTGGGTCACGTTAGGAATGATTGAAATCGAAGTTACTGAAAAACGGTACATCCTATTGAAATTTAACAAGAGTAGATTTTTATGTTAAATACTTAATATTTTAATGTTTTGGAGTCAGAAACTAGAAAAATTAACTACAAAAAAGATATGATTAAATTTGTACCAGAGCCTTGAATTTTCTTACGCCCCTGTAGAAAATTTTGAAATGTAGTTATTAGGCACGTCAAGGTTAATATCTCACCAAAATTTCGTGACTTAATGTTGAACTGTTTAGATGTTACGCATTAAAAACTGTTTCTGAGATTACCCCTTTAAGTGAGCGTATCTCCCTTAGGAGCCGCCACTGACAAAAGTTGTACTAAGGTTTTCGTAATTTTTCGACTTGTTTTACAAGCTCAAAAGTTTTGAATACTTACTACTGTTACACCTTGTATAAAAATTGTAATGGCAACATTTCAGGAATGTTTGAACGAAGATAACCGATATCGTAGTATGTCTCAAATGCCATTATTACAGCCGAGAATATTGTTTTGTAGATTACTATCTATAGTATGGATTCGTCGATAGAATACATATTGATCGATTAATATTTATGTATCAACATCGACAAATTATGTACGACCAAATCGGCTGCATTTATTGTTGTATATATTGACAGGTACTGATCGATACGTAGTAATAAATAGAAATCCGCAAGAGCCCCTTTCCGTTTTTGGTGAAACGATCGAGTTAGAAAAAAATATAAATTTGTTGATACAGTGAGGCCGGCTTCTAAAATTGTCGATAAATTATACGAATGTAATAAAAAATGCCGTTATCCCACGTGTACTATAACTTTATCTACAGGGCCGCGCCAACGGTAGTTGCCGCCGGGGTGCGGAACCTTTGCTGCCGCCCTAGCAGCATTCTAATCATCAAATAATGGAGTAATAAAATAAATATCGAAATATACATTAATAGTAATAAAAATAAGTGTATTTTTCTTCAACAATTAACAAAAAATAAACAATATTTAAAAAAACAAGAGCTAAGAATAGGAACTTGAATAGTCTTCATAAGTAACACAAAACTGAATATATAATATAAAATACATGTGTAAAAATAACAAGAACACATAAAATGATGCTCAGTTTGATCAGTACTGACTTCATTTAAATAGTAGGTATCTCGTCATTCAAAAAATATTTTTTTCTAACACGATTTTATAAAGTACACATTTCACAACTAAAAATTAGATTGTAATACATGTCATTCCAGCATACTGTGTTAGAATTAGTGATGGGAACTATCGAATAATTCGATAGTTGCTATTTATTCGAATAATTCGATAGTTGATTTCGAATGAATGAATACTTTAAACTATTCAAATGATGGCGAATGAATTTTCAATAAATGAATAAAACTATTCAAATGTAACGAATGATCGACTTTTATAACTGGAATGAATGAATTTAAAACTATGAAACATAAAGTATGAGTAATTCTGTAATATACTCTGTGTCGATTTTAAAATAAAACTGAAAATTCCAGACGCGGGAAAGTGGTCCTATTTTAAAAATAAAAATATGAGAATAACATATATTTTATTAAATAAACTCAAAATGAATAACAAAATGTAAAAAATAAATACATATATAATATAAATGCTAATATTTATAATTTTGCTAATGCCCCGACCAGCATTGAAAGCTGTCGACCTTTATCGCGATCAGCGAGAAACGATATTTTGCAAACACGGAATTCCAGGAAACAACTACTCTGCGGGCTAATGCCCCGACCATATACGAGTATAAATATTTTTCTTTAGTTTTATTGGGTATTTGCCACACTTCTGGAAAAATAATAAAGATCAATTAAATAAGCCCTTGCGCCAAACGGATCAGTCAAGAGTTATTTTTTAAAACTAAGTTTGCCTAACCAAAAAATCTCACACTGAAAGAAGCAGATAAGTAAAAAATAACAAAAATCACGTTACTATCGCGCACTTCCTTATTATTGACATTTCGAAAAACTCTCTGTTTTCGTTCTCAAAATAGTAGTGAAAATATTAAACGTATGTCAAGTTTGACAGTTTAAAATTTGTTTATCTGCTTCCATAGAGATGATTTTTATTTTATTGTTACTTACTTCTTCTTGATACAACTGTAGCCAACAATGATCGATGTTTACTGAACAGTTTGACACACATTTATCTCTGTTCAACAAAATAATCGCGGTCTCTTTTAATTTTCTTTTTGTTGCGTTATCTTCCTTCTCTAAAATTTTTGCCGAACCCCATTGAATCAAATGACCGTTTTCCAAAGCGTGTTAAATTCCCGTCTTTTTATATAATTTTTATGTTCCTCAACTCTAACATTCGTAGGCCGAGACGTTTCTCCAACATAATGTTTATTGCATTCACAAGGTAGGTATACTGTAGATGCAATTTTTGAATTTTGTATATCATTTTTTGGACGCGTTTTAGACAAAAATGATCGTAAAGTATTAGTTGTCTGAAAAACTGTTCGAATATTAAATTTATTACCGAGTCTTCTTAACTTTTCTGATAATATAGGAATGTATGGAATTTTTATTGTATAATTAATTTCTTTTATTTGTCTTAAAGTGTTCGTTTTATCTGTAATATTTTTGAAAGTTCTATCAACAAAATTTGGAGGGTATTCATTATTTATTAAAACATGTTTAATAAATTTTAGTTCGTTATTAAAAATCATTGTTTGATGAAATTAATTTTGCTCTATCATATAAACATTTAACAACACCTTTCTTAATATCGAGGGCTTATTTAATTATTAATCTTTATTTTTCAGAAGTGTAACAAAAACCCAATAAAACTAAAGAAAAACTAGAATTATGCCACAAATAAATAGCTTCAGACAATAGTATAAATATTATTAAAAATAAATAATATTGGTGGTTTGGCGGGCCGCGCAAAAAGTTACAAAGGGCCGCATGCGGCCCGCGGGCCGCAGGTTGCCGACCCCTGCTTTAGACTACAAACTTTTCGCTTGTGTAAAATATATGCCATTCTACAACTTGTTGTAGAATATACTATTTCTAGCCTTTCGTTTTGCAAATTCTTCAACCAAGTCAGATATATCTAGGTTTTTTGATAGTTATTTCTTGTGTCATGCTACAATGCAGGTAATTTTTTATTATATTAAATTTTGACAAAGAGCCAGAGGCTACCGTTACAGGTATGGTTAATAATATTTTCAAAGTTATGAACACGATGGGGAATATATTTATTGTCATTTTTGAATAAAAAATATTTTAAAATTGCTAGGGGGGTAATTTCTGGGTTAATATGTATAAGTTATGTTATCAATTAATTAATTACCCTAGGTGGAAAATAATAGATAGTGATTAATTCACATGGATCAGTACGAGAGGTGAGGGTTGCACTGGTTGCAGAGAACAAGATTTTATAGGCTTGTCACTTGAAAAGGGTTCAAAGCAAAGCACATACAATTACCAAAAATAAGTTGACGTCGAGTGAACCCCACACTTTAACAAGTCAACGGAGAAGAAAGTACTTACTTATAGTAAGGGGATCTGATCTAACTGACAAAAAATGTAAAAAGGGGGAAGATATATTTTGACAGGGAGTGTGGAGTTTAGCTTGACTGACGTCTGCTTCTAACCAACGGTCATTTGTCGCCCCCTGGATCGTGGCGCCCGGGTGCCATGCACCCCTTGCACCCCCGGGTTGGCGCGGCCCTGTTTATCTATAACCGCAAAATGTATCTACATCATAGAAATCATATATTTTATGATTTCTATGATCTACAACCACCTTAAATTGAGAAAAATCCAAAATCAGATCCAGTTTGTAAGTTTCGATTTAAAATCAAGAAGCATGGATCATGGAAGATTTTTTGTTGGTTACAGACGGTAAAAGCATGAAACTTCCTGTGGGTCTAAACACTTTTAGTGTAAAGCCCGCTTTACATTAACAATTTCTTTGTCAATTAATTGATCAAGTGGCTTCGTCAAGTTAACTGACAAATGTAATACTAAAATTTGGACGTCAAATAAATTGATGAAAAACTTCGTCAAGTTATTGACGACTTAAAACTTGTTCTAATTTTTCGTCAATTTTTACTTCAATTCAGGAATACCAACCTAAAATAAATGTAAATATTTAACCAGTAATCGAGCAGCAGCAATAATAAATGCAATGGAAGCTTTTTTATCCTAAAATATAATTATTAAAATTACTTTTCATTTTTAACAGTTTTTGTTTCGTATACAAATGGGAATGATATAACGTCAAAAGTTAAAATTACTTTTAGGTTGGTACGGGAGACATCTGACAGCAAAATTGTTAAGAAACTTGCCAAGCCCTGAACATAATGTAAAACCAAAGTGCGACCTTGAAGAAATTGATGAATTAATTCATCAATTTCTTCGTCAATAAATTGTTAGTGTAAAGCCCGCTTAATGCCAAAGAAGATTTCTTTTTTTCCCAATTTATCACAGCCTCAACAATATACAGGGCACGGTTTTCGATGATCATCTACTTCACTTCTATACTCCATTTTTAAACTAGGAGGAGCGTTTTGAATATTGCGCGCCAAAATGTTGGTTCTTTATTGGTTAATTTCAAACCTACTTTACACTGCTAATAAATTTTACATTCTGGCATTTGTTGACATTTTGCTTGTCAGTTGTCATCAGTTCGTTGTCATTGTGTTTTTACCTGTTTTTCTATCTATTTATTATCTCAGTTACGTATAAATCAGTTCTTATCAGAACTAAACAACTTATTATATTGTTTGCCATTCGTTTATTCCAATTTTCCATTGGATATGGATGATAGTGTGCCGACCACAAGTAAGGCAGGCGCGGGAATTACATCGCCATCGCCCCAAGGAAACGAAAACATCACAGTTTCGGACATTTGTCTCTGGCAGAAAAACAAGCAATATTGAATTTGTACAAGAAAAGCCTAGATTATGAACCTACTCTTAAAACTGTCCAACTTGTATCCAAAATAGCGATGACATTAGGTAAATTTATATTAACATTATCTACTGTTGAACTATATTACACATTATACTTTTTAGGTGCTGCAAAATCAACAGTATATCGAGCCATAAGGCAGTATAAATCTACTGGAAGGGTGTCTACTTCCAAACACTGTGGTGGACGACCTGGGATTGTTACATGTTTGGATGAAGTAATGAAGAATTCCATAAGGCGTGTAGTACACAGCTTTTTCTTAAAAAATGAGATCCCCACTTTGGACAAAATATTAACCGCAATAAAAAGTCGTCAGGATTTGCCACAGATGTCCCGTTCATCATTATACAAAGTTATGAAACAAATTAACTTCAAGTAAGGTTGAATACATATCTCAAGCAAGTATAATTGCAATAAAAACATTTTATTTTTTTTGCAGATACTTAAAACGAAGTCGTAAAAGTGTGTTGATAGAACGTGATGATATAGTGAGATGAAAACTTGACTACTCGATATAAATTAAAAAGTTTAGATCTGAAGGTAGACCTATTTATTATTTAGATGAAACGTATCATTGTGAATTAAACCCTATAGAATTGATTTGGGCACAGGTGAAGAATGAAGTGGCAAGCAAAAATAAAACATATAAACTGAAAGACGTAAGGGAACTACTAATAGAGGCTCTTAATAATGTTACAAATATGAACTGGAAAAAGTGTGAAGAACATGTGATTAAGGAGGAAAAAAAAATGGGAACACTTGACGAAATTATGGACGATCTCATTGAGCCTTTAATCATATCAATTAATAATAGCGAGTGATATGGATACTGCCTCGTCAAATAATTCAGAAAATTGTTAAAGACATGATTTGTCCCTTATTTTTACCAATAATATTATAAATTATAAAAACTTATTTTGTTACTTTGAACACCTGCAGATGATATATTACGAACGAAGTTCAGTTATCAGTTATTTAGCAATTATCCGGTAACTTAATAAACGTAGTTCGTAGAAGTGCAACAATTCAAAGTAACAAAAACATCATTATATGATTACTCCAATACTAATTGTAAAAATGTGAATCAATAAAAAAAAATTTAAAAGTGAAAACTGGAATCATTCATTTATAGATGTTTGGTTTGTAGTAAATTATTTCATTCATATTATTATGTTATGTAGGAAGTACCTACCTACCTACTTTAAAAATATATATACAAAAGTTAAATAAACCTAGAATTAGATATTTATTCATTGCACATTATTTTGAATAAGTACTTAATAACCCCATTTGAAAGTAATGATAATGAAAGCTTATCGGTCAGTGGTCGCGCGGTTTAAGGCGTTAGTACTTGAATCGAGGTGACTAGACGGAGTTGGTTCGAGCCCAGCTGCCGGTAGACCGTATATAAGCTATATTCGTGGAGAGGATTGGCACCCTCTCTGTGGGTATGGTAGGGTGGAATAATGTTAGCTTGGGTCAATGTGAGAGATTGATGCCGGTTGATATTTGACCACCCCTAATTAATGAGGTTTTCCAGGTTTCCCTCATTCCTGCACTGAATAGTGGTTAGGGCCTACCAACGTAAGTCGTTCCTGGGCGCAAATGCGGCCTGCTTAATAATAATATGCCGCCCCCTCTCCCGCACAAGTCTCCGACTTCTGGGCTAATCTCTCCTGATTAGAATGAGGGTAGAGATATTATTATTATTATTATTTGTACTCAAATTGAGGTTAAACACTTGCAGTGAGACTTGATAGTCTGATGCTATCTAGGGTAGTTTTTAGTAAATTTTGCAGTGTAAATTTGTCTTTGGCATTCGCTCCTCCTAGTTTAAAAATAGAGTATAGAAATTCGAATATGTCGACGATTTTGATGTATCTGCTAGATGGCGCCACCAACGATGGTTTGAACCCCTTTAAATCGCTACGACTTATTTGTGCTACACTGTATCTCATTTTGGACTGGAAACAATTTCTTCCCTATCTTTTCTAGTTAAAAAAGGTACACTTTGTTGATGTCGCTAGAAGCAATGGGTTTTGAGAAAAACGCATCTAAATCTCACGATGCATGAGATTTATCTAAAAGTAAAGTTAAATTGTTGCGTAAGTAATAGGCCATACTGTAACAGCATAATACTGTGATCAAAATAAGTCGATTTATTTTAGCTTATCCTAAAAAAATTCAAAAATCCACCAAAATCAATAAAAACAAGGATATAGGGTGTCAAAATTGAAAAAATAAATCACATTTTCTTTCTTATATTTCGATCGCTTCAAGCAAATTTCACGAAATTTCGCTTATTTTGATCACAATATTATGCTGTTACAGTATGGCCCATTACTTACGTAACAATTTGACTTTACTTTTAGATAAATTCCATGCATCGTGAGATTTAGATGCGTTTTTCTCAAAAACCATTGCTTCTAGCGACATCAACAAGGTGTACCTTTTTTAACTAGAAAAGATAGGGAAGAACATTTTTCCACTCCAGAATGAGATACAGTGTAGCACAAAAAAGTCGTAGCGATTTAAAGGGGTCCAAACCATCGTTGGTAGCGCCCTCTAGCAGATACAACAAAATTGTCGACATATTCGAATTTATAGTCCCAAGAAACCCCCCTATACCAAATTTCATAAAATACGGTCGACGCGATCGAAAAATAATAAAGAAAATGTGATTTATTTTTTCAACTTTGACATCCTGTAGGTCGAATAGAAGCAACATTCGGATAAGGCATATTTGGCTTAATCGCTCTATTTTGAGGTCAGCAACATGCCCTTAAGCTCTGTCCCATTATTAATGAATCACATACAATGTCATTTATTTATTTCTTTTGGAATCTCTTTAAATTATTTGTGCCATCGCCGATTATACGCCTTATCAGGTTTTACAGTGGTCCAGTGCCGTGCGGAAGTGTACTTTAAAATCATTTTTGAACTACTCTTTTTGATTTTATTTTTACAAAATTGTATTTGCAAGTCCCCTGTACAACAAAATTTTTTTTTTAGATGTTCGGAATCACCTTGTATAAACATTTTTTATTTTTAAAAATAAACTGCCTCTAAATTTTCTTAACATGTGTATAAACTTTCGGAACCTGTGTATCTGCTATTACATCAAAATACTATTACGTCGTCGACTTGAAGGTAGCGTTTATTTACGGTAATGACGCTAATTGCATAGGCGTCGATTTTCAGATTCTATAATTAGTTTTATTAAAATTCAACGCGAGTGCGAGCCGCGAGATAATCTAGGCATTACTCACCTCCTTGAAAAAGATTGCGCAAATGGATTTGAAGGATTTCGATCTGATGCTAGATTCCTCCGATGCTTTTTTCAAACGCGTTCGACATTATTCGCTTATCCGTGCGGTCAAGGTACACAGACTATTTGCCTACTCGCGTACTCGACAATGTGTTGGGTGATTGGCCCCACACACACACCTGACGAATCAATTTTTTTTATGAATCGATTCAAGACCCGTTCGTATGATCTCAGATACCGGGTTTAATTTAAAAATATCGAACCGTCATCATCGAGAAAAACAGCTTGAAACGGATTAGGTAATAATTACATTTAAAATTAAAAGTCTCCGTTGTATGTCATCTGCACAATTATTATTACGGTAGTGAGATCACATGATCATATACAGGGGAGGGGAACTGTGTCGATCGTTATCTGGGAAAATACAGATTCCAAAATTCCTGGAACGAACACTAAACAACTAAACAACAACAACTAAAATATCTAGAACTATCCAGCACTTCGACACCAAGTCTGTTATTTTAATGGGACACCCTGTATATTATTGCATTTTTTTATTCTAAAGCCCGCTTTACATTAACAATTTCTTTGTCAATTAATTGATCAAGTGGCTTCGTCAAGTTAATTGACAAATGTAATACTAAAACTTGGACGTCAAATAAATTGATGAAGAACTTCGTCAAGTTATTGACGACTTAAAACTTGTTCTAATTTTTCGTCAATTTTTACTTCAATTCAGGAATACCAACCTAAAATAAATGTAAATATTTAACCAGTAACCGAGCAGCAGCAATAATAAATGCAATGGAAGCTTGTTGTGCCCTAAAATATAATTATTAAAATTACTTTTCATTTTTACAGTTTTTGTTTGGTATACAAATGGGAATGATATAAGGTCAAAAGTTAAAATTACTTTTAGGTTGGTACGAGTGGCATCTGACAGCAAAATTGTTAAGAAACTTGCCCAGCCCTGAATATAATGTAAAACCAAAGTGCGACCTTGAAGAAATTGATGAATTAATTCATCAATTTCTTCGAAAATAAATTGTTAGTGAAATGCCCGCTTAAGGAAAATGTTAAATACAAATAATTTTAGACATTTAAGAACTGAATGATATGGAGCTTAGCAAATAACAGGAATGTTATCTCGTGCCATCTGTGAATACTCAAAGGTACCGAAGTAAAACGAATATACAAGGCGATTCAGACTTATCTAAAAAAAAAAATAAATGGACAGGGGACTTACAAATACAATTTTGTAATACGTATTTTATATTTGGAGATTTCTGTATCTAAAAACACCGCAAATTTGATCATTTTGTGGCTAGAAATACGGCAACTTTAATAAATTAATATTGCACATCTATAATTCCTAGCTATAGCGAATGTTATACAAAACGACCCTAAAATTTTCCGTACAATCCAAAAATACAATAATATACAGGGCGTTCCATTTAAAATAACAAAGTTGGTGTTGACTTTCGGTATAACCGGTAATAAAGTGCCGGAGAGTTTCAGATATGTGTTGTATTCGCCTCAGATACTTTACCAGATAGATTTGAAAATTTCTACTATTTTGACAGTTTTCTTCATATCTTGGCCGTTATCAAATTTGCCGTGAATATAAACATTTAAAAAACAACAAACCTGGCTTAGTCGGTGTCAAATGTCATGAATTCATAGTTTAGAAAAAGCAGTAAAATCCAAAGGAGTCTCTCAAGTTAGTCAAGATTTAATTGTAGAACTACATCAACTAAAATCGGTCAAGTTTTTGAATCACACATTTCGAGCGAAACTTGAATCAACAGTTGATATAAAATGGCGACAAATGCAGCGGTTCGTGCGGGAGTAGAAAATATTTCCAGTTTATTGATTAAAGAACTACCAAAAATGATCTTGCAATGAGATAGACAGCGTAAAAAACGCCGTTTTTGGATAAGAAAATGGATCCTAAGGAAAAACCAGTATGGAGTGCAAGTGTAGTGCAACGCGAGGGAAATTTGAAACCGAATCGTGAGAGATGAAGGTCCAGGACTTTCACGGCGTATTGTAGCATTGTGGCATATCATACACGAAGCTCAATTATATCCGTACCATATACAGCGTGTCCAAGCATTAATCCCAAAGAAACTGGAAAAGACTGGCCTAAAATGTTGCAACATCAGATATGTAACAATTTTACTAATTAAAACCACAAATTAAATCTATTAATAATGAATAACAATAGTGGCAAAAACAGTTAAATTTGTTGTATAAAATTGGCGTTATAACATGTTTTTTATTTCTTTCTTTGAGCATTTCTTAGATAATGAATCGCCCTGTATGTTCTCACGGCATTTTTCTTTCGATTTACATTGATTCACAAAAGTTGAGCAACTAAAATGCACCTGAATCAACTTAACTTGACCGTCAGAAATTGTAATAAAATGTATTACAGCAATTTTCTTTCGATGATCCGCAAAAGTTGATCAACTAAAATCGAATCGTGAGAACGAGCGTATCTGACCAGACTGACTGCATAGGAAACAATTTCTTCACATGGGTGTGTTTACCAAACAATGGAAGTTGCATCACAACGTCATTTTTCTAATAGTCTAGTCGGAAATATTTAATGGGTACATAATTAATTTTGTTCAAAAACAAGGGAAAAATGTGCCTTATCCATTATACTTACATTAAGCTTCTAAAACATGAATTATTAGGACCGTTTATTTATTAAAGAAAAGTAATGCAGGGAGGGCAATTTTAATCAAACTGAAAAAACCGTCCTCATTCTAGCACACCGTCTGCAATCGCTTGCTTTCACTTTTTTTCCAATCAATCCACTCCGGACATTCTGCCCATCACTAGATAAAAAAAAATATCGCTAATGAGTATTAATCGTTACATAACATCGATTTTACGAGCAGCAAGGTTCGTCGCTTTTTAAACTGATGGGGCAGGTAGGCTGAAATCTACAGCTCCAAATACGAATACAATGTTAAATTTCTTATTTGAAACAGGATTATTCGAAACTGTTCTTTGTTAGGCGAATACATTTATTTAAGGGCGCCATATTCCACAAATATAAATAATTTTAGACATTTAAGAACTGAATAATATAAAATTTAGTAAATAACGGGAACCACTTGCGAATACTCAAAGATACCGAAGTAAAATGAATAACGACATAAAAGGGTCTATCCAGTAAATTTTTAGGTGCACAAATCTTTCAAAATACGTTTTTTTTTTCTATTTAACTGTAGATGTAAATATTGTTCGAACATAAACTTACATAGTTCTGTATATAAGACTTTTATTTATAAGTACGAGGTGTGGCAATTATGTTAGGGAATTTAGTTATAACTCGGAAACTGGCAACACTAAACGTTCGTTAACGTTTTTCTAGAGAGGGGAACCTTCCTTTTAGTTAGTGTATTTTTTGGAGGTAACTTTTTTTAGTGGCGTCGTGAAAATGACTCAAATTACAAGCAACGTGTGATTCAATTTTTTGTGAAATCTGGCGAAAAACCCTCGGAAATCCTTCGAAAACTGCAGGTGGTGTATGGAGACGAGTGCATGACGAAAACACGCGTGTTTGAATGGGCAAAACGGTTCAAGGAGGGGCGTGAATCGGTAGAAGACGATCCACGTGAAGAAGCTCCCGTCACCTCTCGTACTGACGCGAATGTTGACCGTTTGCGTCTACTGATCGCGTCTGACCGGCGCCTGAGCATTCGTGCGTTGTCTGACGAGTTAAACGTCAATAAAGAAACCATTCGCAAGATGTTACACGAAAATTTGAATATGCGAAAGATTTGCGCAAAGATAGTGCCAAAAGTTCTCACCCGTGAACAGAAAGACATGCGAAAATCGATTTGCGAGGATTTGTTGTCCCGCATTCGGAGCGACGGTAGAGACTGGATGAGTCGGGTAGTCACTAGAGATGAGACCTGGATATTTGAGTATGACCCCGAGACCTGTAAACAATGTCAGCAGTTGGTGGAAAAGGGTGGAGAGCGGCCAACGAAAGCGAGGATGTCCAAGTCACGAGGCAACGTTGATCATTTTTTTCGATATCCACGGCATCTTTCATCGTGAATATGTTCCTGCCGGCCAGACAGTGACCGGACAGTTCTATGTTGACGTCCTGGAACGGCTGCGGGCCCGCGTTTTCCGTGTGCGACCCGAATTCGCCGAGAACGGCTGGATCTTGGACCACGACAACGTGCCAGCCCATTCCTCGTTCATTGTGCAAGAGTTTTTGGCAAAAAAGGCATTCCAACGTTGCGGCGCGGCACCCACTCTATAGCCCCGATATTGCCACATGTTCAGACTTTTCAGTATGTGTAAAAGATTACCCTGTAATGCGTTTCAAACCAAACCAATATAAAATTCATGTAACCTCTATTATAAATACACATTTCACATAATCAATAATATTTTAAAGTTGCTGGATGTAATAATAGATTGGATGATTAAAGTAAGCAGTTATTATTCTTATTACTAAATTATTATTTCAAAATTTAGGCACTATTTCACCTGCCTCGTCACACTAGCCGCCACTGACTATCAGTGAGAAAAAGAGCGTTAAATGAATACAATGTCAGTCCAAAATTGAGCCTGAGTTTGTATTGCGGATTTCGGACTTTGCCCGAGCATCATTAATCACCTTCATCGTTTCTTAAAGTGGCCTAACTGTAATCTATTTCGACTTTCAACGCGATCAAATGGCAAAGTAAATAACTAATTATTAATTTGAGCCTATATTTGCGTTATCCGTTCACATTTATTTAAATTGAGGATGAATTGATGTAGAGTACTTTTTGAATAGTAGACATTCGAAAAAGTATGGTGAGTGGTAACGTTGATAAATAGAAATATAAAAAACAGCTAATACCTAAACTGTCGTTTCTCAAATTGTTTGTACCGCGACCCCGTAAAATAATAAAAAAATAACGTAAAAAAATGTTACGACCCCCTAACTATACAGAGTGGACCATTAATAATGAGCTACAGAGCAAAGGCGACGAAATTTAAGATCTGATTATCTAAAGAAATTCATTCTAATAAGATAGACAGTGCTTGCAAACAATTTTACAGATTATTTAATAGGTATATTTAGAAAATATTTTTATATCTAATTTTGATGTTATTGTTGCTCATATTATTCCTCCATTAACTTAAGTAGGCTTTGTCTTGTAATGCTAATGACAGCAAAAAAAAAACAATATGACTTGACTTCAGTTATATGTAATATGATTCAGAATATATCTAAAAAAAAAAATGGGAACAGATGCGTAATGAAAAATGAGGACAATATCGCAAAGAAAATGTTTGTAAAATCCTTAGTTTCCAAGATAAAAATTATTGAAATTCTAGTATTTTCAACCTTTACATCACTGGGCTTGTAATCTCTAGCCAGGCGATTTAAACTATCCGATTACTTACCATATTTAGTCGCGTCAAATTAGCATTTCACTTGCAACTTTTTGCGGAGAGGTCCGATTGAGATGCGGTTTTCTGTAAAATTTTCAGAGAATTGTTTATAACAAAAGGTACATCTAACCTTTGTACGCTCGCAAATTTTTAATTGTTTATTTAACAAATGACCCATTTTTGTTGAACATATGGCAAATGTCACACACGATTCAACGAAAATATCTGGAAAATGTTCTCTTGGGGGTTTTCGAGGTCCCTCTTTATCACTTTGGTGTTAGACTAAGAATCCACCGTACATTCAAAACAGTTTTTTTAGATAAGTTCAGAATCACCCTGTATACTTAGTTGTTTTTGTTGCTCTTGTCGAGAGTATTAAAAACAAGATTTTTTGCTAGGGGGTGAAATAAACCACCCCTTCCATGTTTACTTTCCAAATTTTCTTACACTTTTAAATTTTTTAATCAAACCGAAACTTTAATATACCCTGTATAGTACCATACACATTAACTACTTGGCAGTATTAAATTTGACCAATAAATTGATCAATTTATCGTTAATTAAAAGAACTTGATAGAAACAGAGAATTGTGGCAGTTTTTTTGGTCAATTTACTAGATCACAATTGATACTGATGATATAAAAAATATCAGAAAAAGTTTTGTTTACATTTGATCCCTCCTGACACTTTAAGCATTTGGCTTATCTGTTACACGTACTTTACATATCTGATTAATAGTAATAAAAATAAGATAGAAAAAATATTTTATCAATAAAAAAAATTGTTACAAAATTTATTAAATGATCAATTTTATCTAAATTTTCCTCTTTAAGTTTCAATAATACTTACAATTATCTTAGCAAACCTAACAATAATTATTCATTAAGTACTTTAAAGATAAGTAGGTAAATATATGTGCAAATAAAAGATAGATGTGTTTAGAAAGTCCTCAGCAGCGCTTTCCAATCTATATTGATATTGGTTATCCAATTTGTTTGCAAGGAAAAAAACTGAGGTGAAGTTTGTGAAAGCACCAAGACACATTGTAGAAACCGTTTATGTTATTTATTTTTAAATCAATAGCGACCTAGGAAACTTCAGACCTAGTAATATGAATATTTATAATTTAATATGTGTGGGTGTTTTGTCCACACACATTCGGTATCAAATTCTAAATGGAAAAAACGAAATCAATTCGTTCTGAAGATTGAATCCTTATCAAGAATATCAATATTCAGGGTGTCCATAAGACCCGATACACCTATTTTATACAGCAAATTTAACTGCTCTTGCCGCTATTGTCATTAATTTTTAATAAAATTAATTTGCGGTTTTAATTAATAAAATAGTTTGACATACCTGATGTTACAACAACAAAATTTTCCCGTCTTACCCAGTTTAACTAACAGTCTAACTAACACAAATGTTTCTGCTTTTTGTCCGTTTTGAATTCGTAAGTTATTAACAGACAAAACAGACAAATTGATGTAAATACTGGCATCACAAAAACGTTAATACTTACTATAAGTAATCGGAATTTAATATTCCAAATCGCCAAAAGCTAAAGCCTAGCGATGAAAAGGTTGAAAATACTACAACTTTAATAATTTTTTATTCAGAGACTATAAGGATATTACACATTTTTTTACAATATTGACTACATTTTTCATGAAGCATCTATTTCAAACTTTTTTTAGATTAGTTGTCATGTATGTAAATGCTGTCCCCTCACGGATTTACTAAATTTTCTGTAGAAATCAGCCATAATGTATGCTCAAATGTCTCAGAAAGATTTTTTATGGAAGGTAAGTATGGGGGTTTTATGAAAAATTAAAAATATTTTTTTTCTCTAGAACTGTTCATCCGATTTTGATGTCCACTTGATAGGACAACGCTGTAAAAAAATTGCTAAACATTTTTTCAAAAAAAAAAAAGAAACTGCTAAAATGTTTGTGTTTTTTTTAATGAGATATACTGCAGATACTATTACCATATTCTACCATAAAAATGTTTGATTTATCTAGGATAAGGTGTCTAATCGATTAAAAGGGTATTCCATAGTTTGAAACATACGAGTTGGAGCGCAAATACAGGGGCGTCGTTGGTTTTTTGTTCTTAAGTTTGGGAAAAAATAAATCATAAATAAATAATAATATTCAAAATCAAAATAACTCGGAAACGCACAGGAATTTCGAAACAGAATAAGGGACATTATTTTTGGTAAACTGTATGTATAGAAAATGAAAATAACAGTTTTTTTTTAAACAGTCATTGGCGTAGAAGTTCTGTTTAAGAAAGGGGTTGAGCACCCCTCCACTCCGTCACTGTGCAAGTTTTTGAACATTCTTATCGCTTGTTTTATGCAACTTAATTAATAGGAATTATCCCCCGAATATGAAAAAAATCTAAGCATTCCTCTATAAGTTATAATGAAAATTCGAGAACAAAAAATTATATTCAACGCCCTGTATCTCGGAAACAAACCCTTCTACGACATAGTTTAGGAACTTTTCTCCTTAAAAACGCGTTCTATCTTCTGTTAAAGTTTGTCTACAAAAAACTGACTCACCCTGTAGATAAGTTTGGTTAAATTACATTATTTTTTACACCCCTACATGTTCTGTGTCGGTTCTTATGCGGACACCCTGTATATTTTTAATGACATTCTGATTGTTTAATTGTTAATTAATTGTTTGTAGCATAAAACAGATATTATCTAATCAAATTATTATGAAATACATATAAAAGCATTGCTTTGTTGAGAAAAATTACAAGATCTTTAAAAACAATTTAAACTAAATATTTACGATACACCAACTACGATATTATTCCAGACAAGGCTTAAAACAATACCCAGGTAACAATAACCGATAGTGTTGATATAACAGAGACATGATGATAAAAGCAAAACAAATTTGTTCCAACCTTGTAACCATTAAATATGCCTACCATATTTTGTATTCAAACTGAAAATATCAGCAACTAATCTCTCAAAAATTCCATATTCTATTAAATCAGGCAAATTTATACAAGATTACAGATTTAAGTAAGGATTACCTACTTTCACCTTTCATTGACAGTGAAAAGGTATAAAAATATGCTTACACCTGTTAGCTCACAGTAGATTTATGAATATATTTTATTAATAATTCGGCTATTTATAGCGATAATATACTTGAGTTTTAAAAAAATTACATTTTTAACATGTTATTTACAAAGAAACAGTGTTCTTTAATATTTAGTCATTTACAAATAAATTATATACCTAAATACAGTCATTGTATCACACATTTTATATTACTACCTTATACAGGGTGAGTCAAAATGAATGGGTCAACACTAAGCTGGAGATACTAGACACCAAAATGTTATATTTATAAATGATACTGCAGGAAACAACTACTCCGCGGGCTAATGCCCCGACCGGCATTGAATTATACCTGCAGTATCTGTGTGAAACAGCCAAGAACCTTTGTCGGCCACTCCACCAGACATAGACCGGTTTCGGGCTTGTTAGCCCTCATCAGTATGCCATAGGTGAGATGACCGACAATTGAACTGGCTGTTCCTTCATATGTAGTTTCACATATAAATCGAGTGCAGGTGAGATGTAACTGGTTCGTTACTTCCTGCTCGGCCTAAGCGGCTCGACTTGCAGAAAGCGACCTACAATATCGTAGGTAGCTTAACCGCAGACCTCTCGCCCCGGGCGATGCGCCATTAAATTTACAAATGATACTGCAGGAAACAACTACTCCGCGGGCTAATGCCCCGACCGGCATTGAATTATACCTTAGCCCGCGGAGTAGTTGTTTCCTGCAGTATCATTTATAAATTTAATGGCGCATCGCCCGGGGCGAGAGGTCTGCGGTTAAGTACCTACGATATTGTAGGTCGCTTTCTGCAAGTCGAGCCGCTTAGGCCGAGCAGGAAGTAGCAGACCAGTTACATCTCACCAAAATGTTATGTTTGAGCTCATCATGCCTTATACGAATGTCGTTGGTTTAAGAAATACAGGGTGTTCAAAGTTTAAATTTTATTCTGAAATTTCTCAATAATTGAGAAAGTTTTGATAGCATGACTGAAAATTGGTAGTGCTGCGTTTTTTGGTGTGAGAAATACGAATTTGTAGCTTATTTTGAAGTTAGCGCTAGTTTCACTGTATTATTCAGGTAAATCAAAATATTTTTTATCTGTTAAGCTATGCTTTAAAAACGTTAAAAATCTAAAAAAACGTTCAACTCTACATAAAAATGTTTGTTTAGGTCGCGTAACTATCGGTTTCTGAGTTATTTGCATGTAAAAGTTTCAATGCACTTATTTTGTGGTGATTTCTCTCAGATGCTGATATTGCCATTTATTTTCTTACTAGGCTTGTGTAAAATTTTCATGCCAATAAATATTAGCGTATTTTGCTTGCGTGTGATTTATTAATGGTGAAAGTATTGAGAAATTTCAGAATAAAATTTAAACCTTGAAATTCTTAAACTAGCGACATTCATATAAGATAAGGCATGAGCTCAAACACGATATTTTCATGTCTAGTATATCCAGCTTAGTGTTGACCTCTTTCTGGCTCACCCTGTATGCAACCAATCCGAAAATTAGTATAATTTTGAAATTAAAATTGATCTGGAATTTGAAAACAATATAACAGCAATAGATTCAGACTATTTCATTAAAACATATGTTTTTTATGGCTGACTATTGATATTTCGGAAACTGTAAAATATACAGGGTAGCTCAAATTAGGATAAACCACACAGAAACAAGATATCTGCTGCCGTTGCTGAAATATGAAAAACATTGAAAATATTGCTTTTGAAAAAAGCTGTCTAGCGCCATTACTTCTCAGCAGAAAGACTACTACTAGTTTTGATTATGCAACATTCAATTGTTCTTTTTCCTTATGGACGCCATATTGGATCTTGATAGTAGCAGATGTAGAATAAACACGTCAATATGTAAGACTACTATTTTATTTGAAGAATAACCCATAAAATTTAAAAAATAAGTACAATAATTGAAATAAAAATCTAGTTGTTCTTGACGTCAAAATGGTTGCTGGTTTTTGTTTTACATCAAGAGCAACTAGATTTTTTATTTAAATTATTTGTATTTTTTTATTTTATGATTATTCTTCAAATAAAATAGTTTTGTTACATGTTGACATGTTTGTAATTTTATTCTACATCTGTTAGACAAGATCCAATGTTACGCCCATAAGAAAAATAAACAATTGAATGTTGCATAACCGAACTACTGGTCGTAGAAATTTTTTTGATTGCTAGATGGCATATTCTAAAATTGCTATTTACAGTTTTTTCACAATATTTCAGCAACCGCAGCAGATATCTTCGAACTGTTTGGTTTATCTTAATGAGCATCAAAAGACCTAGTTCCTAATTTGAACCACCCTGTTTCCTAGATGGCAATGAAGAACCATGAAAAACGGACCAACCAGTAGGTATACATAATTATATATTTTTTTAAACATAAACTTGCCTCATGTAATTTTGACATTTAACAAATTGATTTTTGCTTCGCTGAGTAATAATTAATTTAAATAATAAAATACTTTCTATAAATAGTGTTGACTCAATACTTTTCTAATTCTTCCATTAATCAAAACCAATAATTAATATAATAATACAGGTTTGTCAATGTAATCCGCTATAGATTACGTTTAAGATAAGAAAGTTTATCAAAAAAAGCAAGAGATCATCATTATTAATTAAGGAAATAATATTCTATAATTACTTGATACATTTAACTAGCATTGCCTACATCTAAGGATATGGAAGACATCTAATTATCTGTCACCCTATCTTTTCCCACGATAAAAAAAACATTATTCATACTTATCTCTTAATCACGCTATTAATAAGGACAAGTAACTCACCTGTGGCTTATTCACTTTATCTTCAACCTCTTCAGCATGACCCTTTTCATTTTCTATCAAGTTGCTCTCGGAAAGGTTCCTACTGTTGTCGTCTTCGACTTTCTCAGAGTCGTTATCCTGGTCTATGTGCTCCTCTTCGACCGATTCCTTAGCAGAATCCCGCTCTAAATCATCACTGCTTTTCTCCAAACCGATATTTTCACTGCTGCTAGACGATTTAGAGGAAACAGACAAGTTTTTGACGAGCGAAGCGCTGAGAACCTCGATGCTGATGTGCTCCTTGCTGTTTCGACTCGCTTCGTGTTCCTCGGACTGGCGGCTTGTGCCAGCCACCGAATTGGAATTGACAGAACTGACGCTAGACGAGAGGCTGCTGCTGCCGTGGCACTTTCCTACTAAATTCGTTTTATTCAAAGGCTTGCTCTTTCTAAAAGACGTAAAGGAGGAGCTCAGTTTGGTCGGTTTGTCTTTTTTAGGACCCTCAAAGTCAATCACCATAGAGAAGATGTTTTTCGTGGCAGACGCTGAGGGTGGAGTCTTGGGGGCCTCGGCGACATCGCTGAGATCGACGTAAAAGCCCAGAGGCGTCTTCCTGGAGGTCTCGGGTTCATCCAAGTCCAGCTGAATGATGGAGTTGTAGGGAGTGCTGGTGTCGGGGTAGCTGGTCAAATTGCCAGCTGAGGTGGAGAAATTGCAGGCTTCGCTAGAACTGGACATCTGTAGCATGGAAAAGTGGGGTACAGAAGTTTGAAATAGCAGGGCCCCTTGACGTCGTTCATCGCTCCTTCGCTGATCAACCACCTCCGCATCGTCTGATAGACTAGCGGCATCAATGAAGCAACCGCTCAGGAGTTGTTGGTTATGGAGTTGCTTCTGTTCCTTTGTACGACCCCTGCGGTCCTCGTCACTGCCCAGACCCGAATCCATTCCGTTTTTCACATTCTTCTTATTCATCAATCTTATTTTACAGCTTACATTTGTGACCTACTAATCCTATCCATTTAATTGTAGAAATGTATAAAAATACCGTTCTGTAGACACCCCTCACTTCATTATGAATTAAATACACTACGGCACAACATAATAATTTCAGCTAATTGAACAAATTGCGTTTGAAACCATTTAAAACACTAAGCGAACATTTATTGACAAGTATATAACATTTTGTATGTACACGATTGAACAACACGAACGTCACGAACGAATTGAAGGAATGTCAACGAGCTTTAAGCTCGAGAAGAAGAAGATTTCTTACACATTTTACGCTTTCGAAAGTGGGGAGAAAGGATAATGGAGCAGGGGGCAGGCATATGGGAGCAGGGCAAAGAGGAGTGGTGAAGGTGAGTTAATAAAACATGCGCATGCCGGAGGCGCGTTCCAAATATGGATTCAAAAAAATCGTTTTAAATTACCAAATAATACTGCGTCATCTGTTCTGGGAAAAGTTATTCGAAAATGGAGAAACAATTATTTTTATGTCGAATGGGTCTATCAATCAATTATTAAGCTTTTCATTGTGCTGAACAAAGGAAACTTTTTCAAGAGATAAATTCAAAATAAGTTATGCTTTGTGAAGCTAAATTACCTACTACAGTTGTATGTTTGGTGGTACCTACTTTGTTGTATGCTATATTTTTATGAAAAAAATATATATTTTAAAATAGGTACAATCTATTGTAACAGTAATGGCACACTCCATCAAAAAAATTTTTGAACTACTGGAAAGTTCTGAGTAGAATTTTCATTAGATCTGTATTGGCAACACTGTTGAAATATAAGATGTTTCGTGGTAGATTTCTCCAAAAATTTCAAATTTGTTTTAAAAAATGCCATTATTATTGCAACAATTTGTAAAGTTTACGAATTAAGTCTTGTACCACTGCATTTTTTCCAAACTGAACCGAGACATTCTAAGATGATTTAAAATCGCCTTCAAAGTATCACACATCAGTCGTGTCTTTAAAATATATTTTTTTATGTTATTTCCTTATGAAACATTTTGTATTCACTATCTTCATGAATATACTGCTACTATTTGAACTACCACTGTCACTACTTTCCAGCATCCAGATTTTGATTTAAATTATTAATGGCGGGAAAGTATAAACTTTTCGCAAATTTCGTAAAACAGGAATATTTTCGCTATTTTCATCATGTGGGATTCAGCTTCTTATAAACACTGTTATAACCTACCATGGCAGTCAATGACAGTTTTGTGATGAATATGATACAAAATATTGCAGTTGGAAAAATTGGCTAGAAGTTGAGACTTTTCCCGCCATTAAATCTATCGCGCCAACCTGTCAAATGCATAAATGTTCTTTTGCATCACTCACCCATCTCTCAAGTGATTGCAATTGATTTTATCATTTTAATCATATAAGTTAGATCAGTTTAATTTGAACCACTTGAACGAAAGAAAACTAAATGTTGCAGTTATTATGTAGTGTTGCTTTCTATCTGTAATTTTTTTACTATTTCTATACGATAATTGTTATACCGTAAAGGAAAATAAATATTATCATTATTAGTTGACAAAATTCGTTAAAAGTTGAGTCTTTTCCCGCCATAAAATAATTTATATCTAAAATTTGTAATGTAGGTATGTTAGGCAACACAAAATACAGATAAATTTTGGTGTCAGGAAATGTCATAAAGAATAAACATTTTAAAGATATCATGCTTTAAATATTATAGCAACTTTAAAATAAATGAAATCAAGATAATGATGTTAAAATAAAGTATTGTGTTTGTAAATTAAAAATTAATTTCTCCTATTCTTTAATTTGACGTTATATTGTAAAATTTGGAAGATGAAGAAGAATACATAGATTTATTAGAGCTATTGGAATAAAGTGTGGTTATGTGACATGGGTAGTTTATTTTGAAAAATACGTTAATTTTTGTGCTATTATGAAAAAGCATATCAAATTTCTTGCACAAGATTAAGGACATGATAAAATCATCCACATAAAGGTAAGAATCACCAATCTAGAGGGACTTTTTCTGGTTAAAATATCGATCATTATATTTAAATTATAGGTTATCAAAGTAGAAAATATTAAAAATCCTATTATATCGAATATTAGTATGCTTTGTAAAGTAGTTTTACCAGTTTTACAGCTATGAAATTAGGCCTTATAGTTTTGCCAAATCAATAATTCATGTCTCTCACTTAAGAAGGGTTTTTAAAAAATATATAGAACTAAATTAATATTTATTTAAACAGAATTAGAAACATAAAAAATATTTTTCCTCGTAACATTTAATAAATAAATAAAATCTTATACATCACACTAAATTAACTATTATTAATGCTAGGAGCGTTCTTGAGGTGGTAATTCCTCAGAACGCACAAGTCCTTCGCCATATTGATCCTCCCAGAAGTAGCATAAACGTCGTGGAGGTGCAACAGGAGGGGGTAACTGAACAGTTCCGGCAAAGTTTTCAGCAGGTCCGATATGAGTGCCGGCGGTATCGCCGCTAGCACCACGTTGGCAGCGTTTATTTTCACCTCGACCAGGGATTTGACGAGGTAAAAAGCAAAGTACGTCTGCTGCGTGATCGAACCTTCCTGAATGCCTCCTTCGAACATGTTCAGCAGTTGACGCAGCGACGAGACGAGTTTCTCCAGTGGTTTCATTTCTTCCATGGAGTCTCCGAGACGGGGAACCTTAGCCGGAGGTTCCGCATCGGCATCCTGAAAATAAATCGGGGAAAATTGTCGATCAGTATAATTTTGGTTACGTCTTTAAGTATGACTTTCGTCAAAAAGTTTATGAAAACCAGTGTTGGCAAAAATTCATAATGAAAACACGTTGTGTTTTCTATTTAAATCTCTTTTTTGCTTAAAACAAGTTTCGATTACCTTGAAAAAATAAACATGTTTAAGAGTGTTCTATAGTTAGGCCGCCATATTGAAATTCAGGGTTCCCTCTGTTAAATTCATGTTAATTCCCTGACTTTTCCAGGTTTTCCCAAAGCTCATCAAATTCCAGGTCGATGAAAGTAAATAGATAAGCGAAAACAGTTTTAAAATATTTATTTTGTAACAAAATAAAATACACGTTATAAAAAAAATAACTCAAAATGATATAACAAAATAAGTATTCTTTGGCATGAATACATAGTATTTGGATTTGGAACATATTGTAAAATAGATATAAAACCGAACAATTAAAAAAATATATTTGTCAATTTCAATTAAAATTCCGACTTTTACGCCATATTTTTAAATTTCCTGACAATGAATTCCCTGACTTTTCCAGGTTTTCCAGGTGAGAGGAAACCCTGAAATTAGTAAATTACTGATTTTGAGTTTCATACTTGTCGTAATGAGCCAATTTTTGGCAAGTAGCTTTAGAATTAAAGTTTACACGGTGGAAAGTTATTCACTTTAATGAAAAGCAATTGTTTTAAAAAATGTGTTTTTCTCAGATCAAAATGACCAACTTTCCACCCTGTCTGATACAAAAATAAACAATTTTTTCCTATACAATTTTCCCAAAAGAATTGTAATTTTTTGTGAATTAGAAATTTCTTGATATTTTATTTACCACGCCAAGAAGCATTGCCACCATACTGGAAGCTTCGACTACAATATTCTCAAAAAATTTGTTACCAAAGATACAGTTCAACAGATGTGTTAGTGATCTATGCAACAGATAACGAAATGGCATAAGGTGCCAGGAAATTCAGCGCTTGGTCAGTTGGTGCAAGCACTCTTAAAGCGTAAAGACGATGATACACAGCGATTTATTTGTCGCATCTACGCGAGTTCAAAACAATATCTCTTCATCGTGCCAATGAGACAAGTTTTTTCCTGGGATTTACAGGCTGCCAAGTCATTTCAAATAAGAAAACACAAATATATCTACGAATGTTTTATCGTTACATTTTCTACTACTTTATTTTGTCAATGTTTATTTCCCTTATTTCTTTCAGGATTGTTAATTTTTATCTTTATAATAAATTATTTGTAAACTGAATTTGAACAATAAACACTATTTGTATATTTCCTGCTTTGGCAGCTTTGTTAATTTAATAACGAAGTTGGTTACATTTTCATACTTCTCGCACCTGAGTAACTCTTGAGTCGGCCTCGCCGGCCTTAGCGAGTCCCCACATCACGAGTGATAGGTATAAGAGACCCACTGTGTAAAATTTCAGGTATAATCATTTACTTATAGGTTGCCGGCCACTGGCTCTTAGACTAATAATAACATTGACTATCCCGATATCTTAAACCAACTGAACTTTTTGGCCTGCAAGTCGTATTCCTCTTACCTTTTATACACTAATGTGGGATTGAAATGTCCCGTTTCTTTTACGACACAGAATTACAATTTATTTGTAATTCCTGTGACGCACTTAATTGTACTATACATGAATGAGGTATAAACAATTTGCTATAAAATACAGAGTAGCTGTATTTAATTTATTTTCCCTCTCACTATTTTGTTGTACCAGTATGCATCCTATATTTTTGTATTTTTTTGCACGTTTTATTCTTGTTTTGTTTTACAACTGTATCTCACACTCCACAGAATTCTTTTGGAAAACCTTGAATTGATGTAAATTATTAAATAATTTTGATGAAATATCATACAAAATGAAACGATGAAACACTGTCTTTAAATAGTTATTTTAAATTTAGTTGAATTAGTTTCAAAATCAAAGTACTGATGATCCCAACTTTATTAACAATGTGCTATGGACGGATGAGTGTTTCGTGTACATGCTGGCATTTTAAACAGGTAGGTACCAAACTACCTTTTGAAAAGCAATAAGTGTCACATATACGTAGCTACAAACTGAATAATTAAACAAAATACTAAAAATTCATTTTCAATTATATATACGTAATGGAGGTCTTAAAGATAATAAATTTGAATACCCTAACATTTGATAATAATTATCCCTTTATCTACATTTGTTCTTAATAACAAATATATAAATATTTAAGGAAAATATCTTATTCATTCATGTATCTACGTAAAAAAACTAACTATGTAGTACTAGTAATACGGTAGGTCAAGATTCACTGTTGCCGGATTGTTTTTCACTAAATGTGTCTTGGACTGATTCTGTCGAAAACATGAGGGTTTTTTATATTACTCAGTCAGTATTTAAATACGAAAAACTTTTCCGCCTCTGTTAATAATTTATCTAGATTATTTGATCCGTTAGAGTTTATGTTTAAAACAAATGTGTTAAACATCTGCCTGTTTTAACCAAATACAAAAGATTTATTTTAAACATTTTCAATTTCAAAAATATCGTAAAAGAGAAAGACTAACCTCTGGAAGCGCATCCCACGCCGTATAAACGCAGTAACTCGTCAGGCGCGCCAGAGCGGGCAGCTGAGGTTCCATCAACGAATCGGTCTGCAGATCGTTATAAAGCAACTGAGGCAAAACGTGCGACAGAAGCTGCAGAGTACACCCCCTAATATCCACGTGGAAAATAGCCAACGCCAAGTCCACGCCCCTCTGTAACTGATCCAGGTACTTCAACTTCAACAGTTCCTGTATCACGGCGGAAACCAACCACCTAGGCCCCGCCGTATCCAACAGACAATGCAACGTCCTGGCCGACGTGTGGTCCAACCACCCCCGAAGTATTCCCTTGCTCCAAGCCGAATGCAGCTGTTCCGTGGCTGGTTGACGGGACACCAAATGGTGCGTACTCTTCGTCGGCAAAGGTAACTGAACATCTCGCTGCATTTTCCTTATAATGTCGCAAGTCAACTGCCATCTGTCCCTCAAACTGTCTTCTTCCGTCACCGAGGTGGCTAGCAGTTGTTGGACCATGTTGATAGGCTTCAGTAAGGTGTCTTGGGGGGCGGTGCGCATGTAGGCACACAGCCACGCCGCAGCGGCGAGTGGCAGGCAACACATTTTGCCTCGGACGGCGTCTAAGATACGTTTTACGTCCGAAGCGACTAAAGCTCCTTGTTCCCACGCTACCAAGACTTCGTGCATGACGCCCGCGATGTTGAAGAGAACATCTTGCCATTTAACTCCCGGCTTGAAGTCCGCCTCACCTGCGTTGAACTGTTGCAAAAGGGACTCTATAATCGCGGGATCACCTGAAAATTGATCGTGAACCATTGCATTGGTAACCATCGTTGGTAATTTGCATAAAATTTTATAAAATACTTTGAATGTCACTAACTGGACGTCTACAAAATACATGATATGGTGTAGTTGTGTTATATTCAGCAATTTAAACAAAAAAACCTAACCTAACCTCTGATATACAAGATGGACTGTAATGCATGGTTCATAGAGTAACTGTCGATCGTAGACGTCAAAATAATAGGATTTAGCCAGACAAGCCTTAGTAAAATGTTGCTGACGGCAAAAAAACTGTGCGATTTGACTTAAGTTGTCAAAAAACCGAGTTGGTGAGAAAATATGTGCCGGTATTGGATGACTAATGTGAGAATATCTCAACACCGGAGCTGTTTCTTGACGTCAAACTGGTATACCTTTTTCCCTTAAAACTAATAGGCGTATCACATTATTTAATCAACCTAACCTAATTCCCAATGAAACCGTAATTAAAAAGAAACATTATATAGAAAACGTAACATTATTAATTTACTAAAGCAAAAAAATGTTTCCTAATATGTAGTCAAATCTAGTTAATGAATATCTTTCTGTCACACGTAAACCTAACCTTACTTAACCCAACTTCTAAAGCGGGCATTACACTAACAATTTATTGTCGAAGAAATTGATGAATTAATTCATTATTAGTCAAATCTAGTTAATGAATATCTTTCTGTCACACGTAAACCTAACCTTACTTAACCCAACTTCTAAAGCGGGCATTACACTAACAATTTATTGTCGAAGAAATTGATGAATTAATTCATCAATTTCTTCAAGGTCGCACTTTGGTTTTACATAATAATATGTTCAGGGCTTTGTCAAGTTTTTTGACAATTTTGCTGTCAGATGTCACCCATACCAACCTAAAAGTAATTTTAACTTTTGACATATCATTCCCATTTGTATACGAAACAAAAACTATTAAAAATGAAAAGTAACTTTAATAATTATATTTTAAGGCAAAAAAGTGAGAAATAGTAAAAAATGTCAATATTAAAAAAAATACAGAGTATAGATGCGAAAAAATGAATTTTTTAAAATAATTTATCGTCTCCATAAATTGGTAACAAAGGACACCCTGTAAAATACAAAATACAAATATGAAAAAAAGTATACATACCCAATCGTAGCAATTGCTCTGGCGCTTTGGGTCTCTGCCTCTCCACCATGCACAAGCGCACCCACTGCTCGAATAAAGTATCACCGTCGGGGTCCAATACCGCGGCAGCCCCGTAGTTTTGTACTATTGCCACAAGCATGAGAAACGTAATGTCAAACAGCTGAGACCTGGTTTTGTCCCCGCCCGATTTGGAACACTCATTGAAGCGTATAAGCCTGTTGACGAGGGTGCGCAGTTGTCCTTGTACCGTAGCTACGGCCAGTATTAATTCGAAACTTTTGCCGGTCAGAACTTGGCGTAGCATCCCAAGCAAGGCATCCTACAAAGGCAGGTTACATATCTTATCAAACAAATTTTCATATTATATAATTAATGTGTTCATACACAAAAAGAACATGAGTTGTCAACAAATTTAACTTTTGAAAATCATGATTCTTACAATCGTAATTGACCTCCAATTTTGAGGGCAGTATTGAAATAACAGTTTACGTAATTTGACTGTGTGTAATTTCTGACAAAATTATTGGCTACAAGACTTATACAGGGAATTCGGAATTCCAGTTTATTGTTAAAAAAAAGGACAAAACCCTAATTTCTTCCGGAAAATCGACATTTATGACAACCATTGTTAGAGATGATTTAGATTTTGTGAAAAGTAGAAACAACAAAAATTTACATTTTTAACCGTTAACAGTTAATTCAGTTAGTTGCAGTGTTTTGCATTAGTTTTTCGTTCTAAACTGCCAAAACTACATTTTCATTAATTCCTTCAGGTCCTTCAGGATTATCCACTAACAAAACACACTTCACATACAACTAATTAAAACGCCCATTTATTTTAAGAAAATCGAATATTAGTGAAAGCAATATTAACATAAAAATAATGCACTCGCGGATGTCTTTAATTATAATCTTGTCTAACAACCGTAGCTCCGCTAGATCTGCTCTCAACTTTAGAAAAACATAGCATAGGGAGAATCATAATATAAAAAAATATCTGTACCTGATGTAAATTCCATTATTTAATTACTATAAAACGTTTAAAACTGAAAAAATAGTCACAAAAAACTAAAGGAAAACGCAAAATCACAACAAATTTTCTATTGACGAATACTATTGTGTTGCTGGTTGCAGTACTCTCCTAATGTTAAAATAGGGGTTTAATATGGTTTTAAAACATTTGTTTCCATTTTATAAATTACATATTGAAATTGATGACGACACTAATAAATAAACTTTGTATGCATGTTTTTTTTTATATTATTATTGAGGTATGGAGCAATTATTTCAGATTATGTAGAATTTTAAAATAATTTGGATTAACGCATCTTCAGTTTACTGAAGTAGTACTGTATATGAATGAATAAGTAAGTTTACGCACCTGAATTTTGTTGTAATCGGTAGATAACGTCTTCAAAATTCCAGCTATGGTAGATTCGGCAAAAATAATAGCCATAGGTATCCCCGTGGAGGCAGGAGCGGTGTCCAACTTCACCGGAAGAGGAGCTTTCCGTTTCTCAAGCAGGTGTTTGACCTGCAGCTCGTCTAACAGCCTTATCTTAGCAAGCTCGTCCAAAAGACACTTTAAACTGGAACAAGAACTGTTGGCATCCATAGCATCTAACAGCGGACTGTGTTGTAGCATCAGTTCCACGGCATTTACGACGCTCATGGTGTCAGACTTCCCGGCCAACTCCAGTAGTATGTGAGGTACTTTCAAGAAAGCAAAAGCACCCCATTGACTCTCGTGTGAGGTTTGACTGACATTGTATAGAGCTAAGAGGCTTCCACGCATCAATTCTGCGTAAAGTCTAGCGTCACTAAAACCTTTCAATCTTTGAAATATTTGGAGTTGTTCGGCTAATACTGACGTAGAACTTCCAGGATTTCCTATCAGTTTTACTTCTAGCCAACATTGGATCAGAGAACCCGGCCATTTCTCACTGTTGACTGGCAGACAAAGCATGTTTATACTTATGCTACCTAGTTTCCGAACGTACTTGAGTAATTCATCGCTTTCTGTTAGAGTAGCTTCAATTTCCATGCATTTTCTACTAGTCTCATTAAATAATTCTAAAATAAAGATAAAAACTAATGACTTGTAAACAAAAATATTTATATTTACATTACCTGCATCATTATATCGTGCTAGACACATCATTGAAACGTAAAAATCATCAGTAAGTAACACGCGTAACAACTCAACAGCTTTTTGAATCAACGACGGTGTGGACTGGCACTGCTGTAGAATGTTTAACAACCACAAAGCAACGGATAGCACTGCCGTGGCCAGGACTGTTTCTTCTGGTTTCCCGCAACAGGTAACTCCAGGCAACATGCCTTCTAAAAATTCTAGTAAACTAAAAACACAGTGTACCTTGCTCAATTGGCTGTATTTGCTCAGTCTCTGTAATACAGCAGCGTGAGATACCAACTGGGCACTTAACGAATGCCGTAAGTAACTTAATACTAATTGATTTGCCCCGGCACCAACTACAGCTTGTTGCAAAATGCAGTCGGCTAAATTGTATACGTCACCACTTACTCCCCGAGGTAAAACTGTTTTGATATTTATTCCCCATTGTAAATCGGTCCACCTTTCTCGCCAAGCACGAAGTAGAAGGGCTTTCAGGCAGCTTGTTTTGCTAGTAGTTTTTGATTCCATAACCATTTTCGATTATTAGTTTATGGAGCTATTCACAAATTACTGAACTGAACTATTATAATAAAATTAACAATTGTAGTTTTCACTAACGATTAATGATTAACAAAACTTAAGTGTTGTTAAGTTATGTCTTTACTAGGCGACGCGATTTAGCAGACAATGCTTCAACAAAATCGATAAACTTTGTTTACTGTTTATAACCTCGACGCCGAGGTTATAAATAAATACCGGACATACCGGATACCGGATATGCCGAATAACCGGATACACAGATCACAGACCACAGATAAATAGGATAATTTAAAAGTCATGGACCATAAACTAAAAGGAGTTTATCACTGAGCACTAACTTCCATCAGAAGAACTGGCTACATCCACAGAACCCGAAAATTAGATTGTTGCGTAGTGTCAGATCGAGCAACTATCTCCTTGAATTGCAAGAACGATAACGGTTCCTAGGAGAATATCTTTGGCGAGGTATCTAATGTGATGTAAATAAAAAAATTGTTTGTTATAATAATCCAATTTTAAAGGATTGCTATCATAAATTGAAAAGTAAGTGAAAAAAAAAATGTACTGACTTTTTAGTTATAAACTTGTGATAAGTATAGTGATCGCCAACTTCTTTATTTAAATTGTCTCCTAAATCCCAGCAGCCATAAAGGCGATACGATTTAGCAGATGATACATGCTGTGATTTTAGTAGACGATGGGTTATGTTGATTATAGATAACTTAAAAATTAAAGTTTTTGAAAACCCTCTGTATATCTAAAAGTTCTAGGCACAATAAAATACAATGAGATAAAAGCAAAGCTGTAAACCAGTCTTCTAGTAATCAACATTTGTCACCACAGTGTAGAGCATCTGAGCATCCGTCTGCTAAATAGGATCGTCTTTGTACGGCTGCCACGATTTAGCAGACGATGATCTGTGCATGTGCAATATATGCGTGGTACAATACATTCAATCTTGATTTTAAATCAAAAGGTGTTATTTTGACTGTAAGTAAAATGAGTACTTAAATTCAAATTCACAAAATCTTCAACAAAATGGAAAGGATCACGGATAATTAATCTAAATGGAAGCTCCTCTATAGAAAGCCGTTGTTCAGTAGACCAAATTAACATAGTAGCCTTTAGCTGGTAGGTAGCATACGGTGTAACATCTACGAAGTAGAAGAAGAATACCTAACCTTACTTCTGTTATGTGATATTTGTGAAAATTGCACATATTTTGTAAACATATTTTGAGAAATAGTTTCATTTTTAATTTAAAAATTCTTATTCTGTGCTATCTAAAGACACATTTAGTTAGCTTAATACCTTTACTTGCATTACCTTGTGTAATATGCCTAAAGAACAGTATCGAGAGGCTGATGTGGCGAGAAAAATGTAAGTTTCATCACTTGTGTATTTAATAAATCAATTTTTTTTTATATGTATAGCTCCCACGTCAGTTTTGGAATAGAAAGCGCTGAGAGTATGCAACAGCAATCACATATTCATGTAGTTGCTAAAAATTTGTATAATCAAGATATTCAAAGAACTCCTATACCATACGGAGTACTGGATAAGCGATTGGTAAGGTTTCATTGGTATTGTATTTAGTTTTATAGCAATTTGCATATTTAGGGAACAAATTCAAAGGAATCCCCTTGTCAAACTTGTGGGAAAAACATTAACGAATGTGTTGGACACTTTGGATATATCGACTTAGAACTACCAGTTTTCCATGTTGGCTACTTTAGAAGCATTATAAGCATCTTACAGACCATCTGTAAGAAATGTGGTCACGTGTTACTAGAGGAAGAAGACAAACACCTGTTTAGAATCCGTCTGTCAAATCCTAATCTGAGCTACATGACGAAGAAAGCAATCAGAAAAAAAATTGTTGATAAGTGCAAGAAACTAACCAAATGCCCCTATTGTAAAGAAATAAATGGTTTCGTAAAGAAAATGACATCGGCAAAGGGTGGTGGTGGAAATTCCGTTTTAAAAATAGTTCACGAAAAAAATAGAGGGAAGGATAAAGAAGCATTGTTAGAGGAACAAAAGAATGAGTTTAACGAGGCTATTGAAAGCAACCCTGATATACAGTCGGCTTTGTCAGGTAGTACCGTGTCTCAAATTTTGACTCCTATTGATGTATTGAAATTGTTTGAAAGAATTCCTGAAAACGACATTCCCCTTCTGGCAATGGATCCAAAAAGGTAAATTATAATATTTGTATAAATTTTATCTATACAAAGGAATAACTTACAGGTCACAGCCCAAGGATTTAATTTTTACCAGAATGTTGGTACCACCCGTATCGATAAGACCATCTGTAGTGTCCGACTTGAAAGCTGGAACGTGAGTAGTTTATTTTTCTTTCTCATTGGTCTAAATTGTGAATATTTGCTTCATTTTTTAGTAATGAAGATGACTTAACGATGAAGCAATCGGAAATCATTTTTATAAATGATGTCATAAAAAAACACAAGCAGTCCGGGGCATCGGTTAATATGTACCAAGAAGGGTGGGATTTTCTTCAGCTTCAAACTGCCCTTTACATTAATAGCGAACTGTCCGGAGTCCCTCTTGCTATGATGGTAAATATATCGTAATGTTTAACAGCAAATTTTTAAAATGTTAAATTTTACAGCCTAAAAAACCTGGACGGGGCCTGGTGCAGCGCTTAAAAGGCAAACAGGGAAGATTTAGGGGGAACTTATCGGGAAAACGCGTCGATTTCTCGTCTCGTACTGTCATTTCTCCTGACCCGAATTTGGAAATCGATCAAGTGGGGGTTCCTATGCACATTGCAAAGATTTTAACTTTCCCAGAGCGAGTGATTCAGGCGAATATCCATATCATGAAAAAGCTGATTGTTAACGGGCCCGACAGCTGGCCGGGGGCGAATTACGTTCAACAGAAAGGTTCCGCTTTTAAAAAATTCCTAAAGTACGGCAATCGCGAGAAGCTGGCCCAGGAATTAAAGGTAAATTTAAGTTAAGGGTAAGACAACATAAATCCATGTTCTCAATTTCTATTTTTTAAAATTATACAAAAATTAAAAATAATTTCGTAAATTTAACACCCTGTATCTTTTTCAGAAATTGTTCTAAATAAAAACTTTATATGATTTTCCTTCCAACTCATTAAATACGAGGTGGTCATAAAATAAAAATAATTTAAAAATTTTAATTTTGTAGCAATGTCAATGAATGAAAAACATTTACTTATTTCATTTTAACAATTGCTGTTTGTGTTATCGTTTCTTGTACATTTTTTTAATATTATTTATTAAAACAGCAGTAGTTGAAGTTGATTTACTAATTTGACTTACATGTTTGGCAATTTTCTTCCGTATTAAATAACTTTGGGAAGAGCTAATCAAAATTTGGTGTTTGTTAATATTTGTTTTTTTTTTATTTAATTATCAAAATCTTCTGGATTTTTTAATGGTTAGTCAAATACATAGAATTTATTTTGTGATGTTATTAAAATAAACAAAAATTTTGCATTACTTAATTTTATTAGAGAGAAAAAACAAAGAAAATAAGTTATTATTAGAAAAATAAATCATAACTAATTATGCTGTTATAACAGTGTAATTGTTGGTTTTTCGTTTCCTTGCTTAATTTATTCACTTTTTAAATACGAAGTTAGACACAATAGGGAAATTGTATGATTTTTTCAAATACGTGTACGGCGATGAACTGCAACGAAAGGAAGCATTGCAACATTGTTTGTTTGTGAAGACCATTTTAATTGGAAATACAATACAGGTTTAAGTTCTTTGAAAAAATTAAAGTTGTAAAGAATCGATTAAACTTATCTATTAAGCTACCAAAATGTATACAAGGCGTTTAGAAATCAATGGCAAAGCAAACTTAAATTTTTTCATTCCGATTCCAAATAATATGTTCTGTATTTGCTCCTACCTGCTGCCTAATAATACTGTAAATTCACAGCATCACCACTAATAATTGTCGCATTACCTACACATTATTTACGCTATCTATCTATGACCAATACAAGAAACAAATTTTTTAGTTGGGCGATATCGTTGAAAGGCATCTGCACAACGATGATGTAGTCTTATTCAATCGACAACCCAGCCTTCACAAGTTGTCCATCATGGCTCACAGAGCTAAAATTCACCAGCACAGAACGTTTCGATTCAACGAATGTGTTTGTAATCCGTATAACGCTGATTTTGACGGAGACGAGATGAATCTACATCTACCGCAAACGGAAGAAGCTAAGGCGGAAGCCTTGATACTGATGGGGGTAATATCTACATTTTTGGTGAAATTTTGCAAATTTTCAATGTGCCGTTGTAATCATTCTTTCAGAACAAAAGCAATCTAGTGACTCCAAGAAACGGAGAACTTCTGATAGCCGCAACTCAAGATTTCTTAACGGGCGGATACCTCTTGACCAAGAAGGACACTTTTATGGATTTCACGCACGCGTCTCAACTTGCAGCTACTCTTTTAGCAGGAAACGATACCCACATGAATATAGACTTACCTCCCCCGTGCATAATAAAGGTAAGATTGCAAATTTAATGAAAATTAACTGTAAAGTTTAAAATTCTCCATCCTAGCCGAAACGCTTGTGGTCGGGCAAGCAAATATGCAGCCTGATTTTCCGTCCCAACAAGAAATGTCCCGTCAAGGCAAATCTAGAAGCTAAAGGCAAAGCGTACACGAAGAATAGAGAGTTGTGTGTCAAAGACTCTTACGTGTTGATCAGAAATTCTGAACTGCTGGCCGGTACTTTCGATAAGGGTCATTTGGGTAGCGGCGGAAAGGGCGGTAATATATTTTATGTAATATTGAGGGATTTTGGACAGGAATTCGCTATCAAGGCTATGTGGAGATTGGGTAAGCGATGCAATCAGTTACTATTCTCATTGAAATAAATCAGCGCTTTTTTTATATAACTGTTGAATTAATCGCATTACCATGGATCAGTTTAGATTTTGATATACAATGTGTTCAGAAAATAAGAAAATGTGAAATAGCCGAGGACTGAAGTAACTTTTTTTTAATTTTACGAAAAAGACATAAAAAAGTTGTTTGTAATTGGATGGGATCAAGTTTCATGTTTAACTTCCACATTGATAATTTTGTTTTGAAATGATGAACATTTAATTGTTTTTAAAATCTAAACATGTGTTGGTTTTTGCTTTCAAATTTATTTTTATAAGAAAAAATATGTGATCAAAAGCTTTAAATTTTGATTAATAGTTCCGTTTAAACAAGATGTACAAAGTACAATACAGGGTGATTCAGTCATGTCATAAATTTAGAAAGTAAATAAGTAATAAGGTAAAATATCTTATCCACTCATGTATCTAGGTAAAAAGGTCTTATCGTTGAGTACACAGTAAAAACTGGGTTATTGATCTAATAATAACGTAGGTCAAGATTCACTGTTGCTGGATTGTTTCTCAATGAATGTGTCTCGGACTGTTTTTTGTTGACAATATGAGGGTTTTTCTATTAGTCAGTATTTAAATGCGATAAACTTTTGAACTCAATAATTTAGCTAACGAGTATTGGTTTTTTATCACTACTTACGTCAGTGGCGGCTGGTGAAATTTCAGGTATATCATATTTTAATAACCAGACATGGGACCCAAACCAAACTTTAGTATATATGTACTGCAGTAGACGGAGAACGATTTTGCAGTTTGCGAAAAAAAGTTAAAAAAAACGTGGGCCTCACCTAAGATTTCCAAATTGGCTTGTTTAAATTTCGAGAAACATTTTTTTTTTTTAATAAACTAGACATAATTCTACCGATAGGTTTCAGATTTTATTATAAAATTTTAAATTTTGTTAAAGTTACAGGAGTTTGAAAATTAATATTGTATTTTTGTAATACATTATAAAAATTTCAAAATGCTATAAATTCTACAAATATAGTTATTTTGTAATAAAACTTGAAACGTAACCGTAAAATTACATCTAGTTTATGGAAAAAAATGTTTCTCGAATTTTAAAGAAGCCATTTTGAAAAATTGAGGTGAGACCCCACCTTTTTTTCAAATTTTTTTCCCAAAATGTAAAATCGTTCTTCTACCAAAGTTGTCTATATGGCCACAGTACATATACCCTAAAGGTTGGTTTGGGCCTCATTTCTGCCTATTGAGATATGGCATATCTGAAATTTCACCAGCCGCCACTGACTTACGTAATGAAATAGTAAATAGTTTATTATTTGATCCGCATTCAGCATTAAATATTTTTTAACTGAAACTTAATATGTTAATGGCATATTTTTAAAAAATAATAAAATATTTTACCATTTTAACGTAGGCAACCATTTACGATGTTCAATACTAGGAAAATATTTAAATTTGACGTCACATCAAACTAATACCAAGTTGATTTGATGAATAGTCGCCAGTCAGTTACAGTATGGAAAAGGGTTTTAAATAATGATTTGAAATTTTTTTCAGCGTAAATATGCAATTTTTAATCGTGTATTTAAACTCATTTTTCCCTATTTCCTCTTAAAATTAATGACTTTATGACTCAATCACCCTGTATATCAATCTAAAGGAAATAAATCATCGATTAGTACTGTTACCTTTAGAGACACTTAAAATTTATATAGAATTTTATGAAAAATGTGTTTCCAGCAAGGTTGGCTTCGTACTATTTAATGAACACGGGATTCTCCATCGGAATAGGAGACGTAACGCCAGGCGAGAACCTTGTACGGAGAAAAAATAAACTGTTATCCGAAGGGTATTTATATTTATGCTTTACGTCTCTTTCCGTTATGAGTTATATACGTTTTTAGCTACGCCAAATGTCAAGAGTACATCAAACAAATGGCGGAAGGTAAGTTGCAAACCCAGCCGGGTTGTACCGTCGAGGAGTCCCTAGAAGCTGTTATTTTGAAAGAGTTGTCCGTTATAAGAGAGCATGCTGGTCAAGCTTGCGTCGCGGAACTTCATCCTACCAACAGTCCTTTGATTATGGCCCTGTCTGGTTCAAAAGGTAAAGAGTGTTTAATTTTTGTCGTTTTTGGAAAGTAAAGTAAAATTTTACAGGTTCTTTCATCAATATCTCGCAAATGATAGCTTGCGTAGGGCAACAGGCTTTGAACGGGAAGAGAGTACCGGACGGGTTTGACGATAGGTCTTTGCCTCACTTCAAACACCACTGTGAGTAAAACGTGTACCTTTTTTGCTTAATATACAAAAATGTTTACGTATTTTCCAGCCAAAACTCCAGAAGCGAAAGGTTTCGTGGAAAACAGCTTCTACACTGGTCTGACTCCAACGGAATTCTTTTTCCACACCATGGGAGGCCGAGAGGGGTTGGTAGACACGGCCGTAAAAACCGCCGAGACCGGTTACATGCAGAGGAGGCTAGTAAAGGTAAAAATCGTTTGGTAAATTTCGGTACACGATTCGATGATTATTATTTCTGTTTCAGTCGCTGGAAGACTTGGTAGTTCACTATGACGGGTCGGTACGGAATGCAGAGGGCGATATTGTCCAAATTAACTACGGGTGCGACAGTTTAGACCCTACTTACATGGAAGGTAAACGGTTAATCAACAAGTAGCGCCGTTTACACAGAACCGTTTGATTCGCAGGTAAAGACTGTCCCGTGGACTTCGACAGGGTCCTGGAACACGTCCGTGCCAAATGTCCGTACAGAGGAGAAATTTCTTTGGACGGAGACCAGATCAGAAGAGCAACGCAAGCGTTCCTAGCTACCAACGCCCTCGACGAATGTAGCGAAGACTTTAAAAAAGAGATAAAGTAAGTTAAAGTTGTCTTTATATTTGATCTATAATGGTTTTCCGGGTTGTTATGCCGTGACCTAGGTAATTGGTCACTGCCAGTAACAGAATTAATATGCAAGTACCTTGTATATTAACGGAGCTACGTAACCCCAAAGTTACTTTTTCTATTTTTTTTTTGGTTATAACAAACGATTTTTTTTAAATTTGGCACATTTGTTACTTCTATAGAAATGCAGATTTAAGTAAAATATTTCTAAAATTGAAACGCCCTAAAGTTTTTAATTTTATTGAAATTTTGATGGCATTTCTTTAAAGACTGATGATTTATCTAAAAATTTGATACTCTTGCTTGAAGTTGAAAAAACCGTTTGTGGGGAAATCGACACTTAAATTTTGTGGACATATTGGTGAATCTCATTTCTTTTATGATGTAAGCAAAGTGTACTTTGAAATCAATTGAATGATAGCTGTCATAGTATTGCTTTGACGGTAATTTCAAACCTAATCCTTCGTTCATACGAGCAGAAACGCAATCTTTCTTTGAAAACAATTGAATGATAGTCATAGTATTACTTTGACGGTCATTTCAAATCTTATGCTTCATTCGTACAAAGTAAAAGCAGAAACCCAGCCTTTATCAGAAAATAGACATTTAATTAATTTATTTTAACCTTGGTGGAGCGATTGCCAAAGCCTCAAAACCACGTAATATCTCGCATTGTAACTCCTTAGGAATTACATGTATTTGTTGGCCGACAAGGTAGAGAAGGTGCTGAACAGGTTCGGGAACAGCAACGTCGTGAAAGAAATAGAACGCCTCACCTGCAGTCAGCTGGTGACTTTCCTGGAGACGTGCGGTCAGAAGTACACGAGGTCCATCATCGAACCAGGTACGGCGGTGGGGGCGTTAGCGGCTCAAAGTATCGGGGAACCCGGCACGCAGATGACCTTGAAAACTTTCCACTTTGCCGGCGTCGCTAGTATGAACATCACGCAGGGAGTACCCAGGTAAGTGTCAGGCGTAGCGAGATTTAAAGATGAGAATTATCCAGTACATTTTACTTTTGCGACAGGAATAGGATTTTAATATGTTTGCAATCTATTTTTTTATAGGTTTTTAGGTTTTACATTATAAGGTCTTTATACTCTATTTATACAGACGTCTCGAAGCATTTGATAGGGTCAGTCATGATTTATTGACTGGCCGTTGAAATAAAATAAAATTAAATCGGTTGCCATTTTGTTCGTTTTTAGAATAAAGGAAATCATCAACGCCAGCAAGTCAATCAGTACACCCATTATTACGGCCAGTTTAACGAATTCTACTGATCCGTGGTTTGCTCGACAGGTAAAAGGAAGGATCGAAAGAACGACTTTGGGAGAGGTAGGCCACAAATCATTAAAAATAGAATACTCACGTTTTACCTAAATATTAAATAGTAATAAGTTTTGTAACAATTATAGTAATAATATAGCGTATTTATACACATTAACGTTTTTCCAGATTTCCACTTTCATCGATGACGTATACACCAAAAATGATGCCTTCCTTCTCATCCAGCTGAACTTCGAAAGGATCAAGCTGCTCAAATTGGAAGTTAACGCAGAAACGATACGTTACAGGTAAGGCTATCGGCGATACTGGAGACATGTTCGGAGGTGAATGATTTTATTGTTTCAGTATCTGCACTTCACGGCTCAAATTAAAGCCGGGAGACGTTAGAGTGGAGAGTGACACGATAATAACTGTCCATCCAAATAGAAGTAAGCATTCGAGGAGACTGAACTTCGCTTTGAGCGAACTGAAGGACCAAATCCCTAATGTGGTTGTAAAGGTAAGTAATTTAAATTTAATTTAGCAGTTGTTATTTGCACTTGAAAAACTAATGTAAAGACTGGCATCACAAAAACGTTAATACCTACGAAAAGTAATCGGATCTCAATGTTGGGAATTGCCTGGCTAGAGACTATATGAAAATATACAACTTTAATAATTTACTCGGAAACTAAAAAGATTTTACAAAATATTTTGTTACAATATTGACTCCATTTTTCATGATGCATCTATTCCCAATTTTTTTCTTTGATAATATCTGAATCACCCTGTATAAACAATTACCCTCACATTACTTTAATTTTTGAAAAATGTATGGATTAGATTCACTCGTAATTTATTTTAAGACTCAAAATAATATATACAGATTCAGAAATTGCGGATCTTTACAGAGAAAGTAGAAATTGCCGCTTTATCCCAGGGAAGGTACGAAGTTTAAGAGGCGCGGCAACGTGCATTGGTCTAGCATTCCCCACTACTACGGTAATCGGTTCCGTATCGCCAATGCCAATTTGCCATTGCAAATCTAACTGTCCGGTCAACTGATGCCAGTGTTGTCAGGACTCATGCTTTTGCATGAGATCTCATGCATTCCGAGGAAATCTCATGCTTTTTAATAGACACAAAAAGAAAAAATAAATTTATTAAAATTACTCTTTGAAATCTACCAAAACAAAGACCTAACGAGAAATAAAGGCAAAATCGAGGGCAAAATTGAATAGATAGAGTAGGTATCTACAATATTTGGGTACTTGAAATGTCTTTTATTGTAGACTGCTCTTAATTATTAGCAATGAATACATAAACGGGTATGACAGTCTACGGATATGCGGTGTGTGTGCTGTATTCACGCTGTATTGCAGTGATTCTTAACTCTATTCCGTAAGGGTACCTACATTTTCTGGAAACAACAGATTTTACGACCCGTGAGTCACCCTGCGTCACGTCAACTGCGCCTCTATGTTCGCCCGGCCTAACAATAAAATAAATTAGAAAAGTTACGTGGTTAATAACTTTTAAGTAAGTACCTGTAAGTACCTACTTACAATGTAATATTATGATAAAATAGCAGAACATAATGCTTTTTAATGAAATAAAAATGGCATTACAAAAGTAATTAAAAATTAAGCTGTGTCAAGAGGTGTTTTTTGATAAATTAAGCCATCTCATGCTTTTTCTCCAAACCTCATGCTTCTTTGAAATTATTCTCATGCACTGAATTTTTCCCACCTGGCAACACTGCCTTATGCGAACTGTGCAAGCACGCTGTGGTGGAAGTATGCGTGTAGCATGACACAAATACACGCAAGCGGCAAAACACAATTCACCATCAAGATCCTCACCTTCCAAATCTGTATATATATATATGGGTTTCACTTCCAAAAAATACTGTTCATGCTTATACATTATAACATTGGTTTTAAAATGAAAAAAGGAGTTTACAGTTTCCATCAACTGCTGCACGGATGTTAGCGGATTACTTTATGGAAAAATTAAAACCAAATTATTAGAGTTCTCATATTTGTTTTGCGATTCTTTTTGTTTTAATCTAATTACGGCACTGGATTCCCTAAAATGGTTTTATGCCAAAATTCGTAAATTATTATTAGTAATGAAGGACTTATAACAATTTTAATATAAATTTCATTTTATTACTTTTATACAAATTTTAAAAAAATGTGCTCTGATAAATTAATTCAAAGAGTGAAAAATTTAATTTAATAATTACATTAAACGTAAAAACTTATAATTAGTTACTTTTAATGGACTATGAATTCAAAGCCGTAGTTAAGCCTCTTTCAGATAACAATGTAGTATTGCTTGTTATGTTATGTACAGCTGTTGCTCCACTATACATATAGTTGAAGTTGGAAATTTTGAACTTCACTCGATTTCAACAGCGAAAAGAGGAGAATACAATTAATTTCACTGGCTGAAAATCACGTGACTTCGTGTTGCTGACAACACTGTCATTATCTGAGGGTAGCTTTATATTTGAGGAAAAAATTGACAGTGAATAAAATTCGAAGTAGACCTTGAAAATAGGATATAAATTTTTAATATTTCGCGCCAGAATAGTTTTTACTGCTTCATCTTCTAAAAAAATCTGAAACAAATCAAGTAATTGAAATGGGTCACACTGTATAAGATGTGTCAAGTATAAATTGGTTTAACATACAATATAACACATTTGCTATACAAATTTTCAACGTTTTGTGAATTCAGGGCCTGCCAACTGTAAACAGAGCCGTAATAGCCAGGGAGGATAAAGGCGGAAAGGCTAAATACAGCCTTTGCGTTGAAGGCGATAATTTAAGAGAGGTTATGGCCACGTATGGAATCGATGGAAGGAAAACCATTTCGAATAATATCGTAGAAGTGTACCAAACTTTGGGAATAGAAGCTGCCAGGTATGAACTTTCTTAACAATGTTAGCGTTTTTATCGTTATAGTTCTACGTTATTTTGTTTCTTATCAGTTGCTTTATCGATTTGTAACATCTTTTTTAAGGGAAACGATTATGACTGAAATCAAAATGGTCATGGAGAACCATGGCATGAGCGTGGATTATCGTCACATAATGTTACTAGCCGCACAGATGACACACACGGGCGAAGTGTTAGGTATTACGAGGCAAGGCCTGTCTAAAATGAAGCAGTCCGTGCTTAACTTGGCTTCGGTAAGGCTTTTTCTTTTGTTTTCTTTCTATTTCTATTTGACATTTATTTGCAGTTTGAGAAAACGGCGGATCATTTGTTCGACGCAGCATACTACGGTCAAACGGACAAGATTAGCGGCGTTTCGGAAAATATTATTATGGGTATGGCAGCGCCTATAGGAACGGGTATATTTAAACTGCTACATAAACCGCTAAATGTGGAAGAGAACCCCAAGCCGGAGCCACTTCTATTCGAAGCATGCCTTCAAGAATCAGTGTCAGACACATAATAGTTTATTTATTCATAGTTAATACCTACAAAACTGTAAATACATACGTTTATAAGTTGTAATAAATAAGTGTAAAAAAATCCAATGCAAGTGTATTTAAGATTCCTTCTTGGTTTGAACCAATTCCCTCAAACTATCCGCGGCCTCCTTCAAAGAATTTTCAAGATATGTCTTGCTGCCCTCTAGCACTTTGATTTTCTCTTCCGCAGTACTCTGTTTTACCTTCAGATTATCTTTAACTTTATCTACAGGTGTTAACAGAAACATTCGTCCTACGGATTCATAAGTTTTCGTACCTACCTCCAGTGCATTGATTTCTCTATACAAAAATGATTAGAATTTAGTATATAGATAAAAGAAAATATATGTTTTTACCTCTCCGTGATAGCAGCGTGCTGTTTACTCCTCTTCAAATTTTCAATTTGCATGTCAGCTAACCGCAACTTCTGCGTTGTTTCTAATTGTTTTTCTTGCAGTTCTGTAAAAGCCTGACAAAGAGCGTTAGGAAAATAAAGTACTGCATATAAAATTTTAACAACAAACCTTTTTCAACTCCATATCTACTTTAGACATTTCGAAAAGATGATTTTTTTAATCGCAAACGCCAAAAAAGGAAATATTGAGGCTATGACTAGGTTAGAAAATATAGGGAATTATCCATTTTACAATGACGATCCCACCCTGAGTAGTTCATTTAGTCACCAAACGACTCATTTGATCTAAAAACACTTGACAATAATTTGTAACTATCTTCATAAACCCTTTTTTCATGGCCGGTCAATGAGACCGTGCGTGTCGATTTATTGTATCTTTTATTGAAACTAATTAAAAATCAAGGTAATACTTTTTAGTTAAAAATTATCTGTTATCTATACTATTTGTAACAATTTAAGTTAAACGGCTCTATCATTCAAGTCAAAAAGCAAGTTAATTTGAGGTTAGTTTCTGTTCTTAGAAAGTTAACATATTGTTTTCAATTTTGAAGGAAACATGTCGAGACGAAAGGGAATGGAAGAGTCTGACAAGCTCACACGTATTGCAATTGTGAATGCAGACAAATGTAAACCTAAAAGGTGCCGACAGGAATGTAAAAAATCATGTCCTGTGGTTCGCATGGGAAAGTTGTGTATTGAAGTTATGGCTAGTAGTAAGATAGCAGCTATTTCCGAAGAACTATGTATTGGATGTGGTATTTGCGTAAAAGTATGTATCGACGACTTAATAAGGTGCTTTGAGCTAATTTCGATTGTTTCAGAAATGCCCCTTTGAGGCTATAAACATTATTAATTTGCCCAGCAATTTGCAAAAGGAAACAACCCATCGCTACGGCAAGAACTCATTTAAGTTGCACAGGCTTCCTATTCCACGTCCCGGTGAAGTACTGGGACTTGTAGGAACCAACGGTATAGGGAAATCTACAGCCCTTAAAATTTTAGCGGGCAAGCAAAAGCCGAATCTTGGAAGATATATGGTGAGTGAATCAGCGGGTCATATGGATTTTTTTATGTGTAATTTTTAGGATCCTCCAGATTGGACTGAAATCCTTAACCATTTCAGAGGGAGCGAATTACAAAACTATTTTACCAAAATCCTCGAAGACGATCTTAAAGCTTTAATCAAACCGCAATATGTGGATCAGATCCCGAAAGCTGTGAAAGGCACCGTGGGGCAACTTCTTGATAAGAAGGATGAATTGAAAAACCAGGATGAAATTTGTGACATGCTGGGTATGATTTGATTAGTTTTTTTTGTTGAATATTTGTAACTTTTAATTTCAGACTTGAAACATATTAAGGAACGAGAAATCGCAATGTTGTCCGGTGGGGAATTGCAACGTTTTGCCTGTGCCATGGTGTGTATTCAGGATGGAGATATTTTTATGTTTGACGAGCCGTCCTCCTATTTGGATGTAAAGCAGCGTCTTAACGCTGCTACAACTATACGGTCGCTGTTGCATCCCAGCAAGTAAGTATCGTTTATAATTATTATAGTTACATAATTTCTTATTTTTACCTTACAGGTTCATAATAGTCGTGGAACACGACTTGAGTGTCTTAGACTACCTTTCTGATTTCATTTGTTGCTTGTACGGTGTCCCAGGTGCTTACGGTGTTGTCACTATGCCTTTCTCGGTCCGTGAAGGTATCTCTGCAAGTAATTACACAAAATAATTGTGTTTAACCCACAAAATTTTCAGGCATCAACATATTCTTGGACGGTTTTGTCCCAACGGAAAATCTACGTTTCCGAGACGAATCTCTTGTATTTAAGGTGGCTGAATCGGCTACCGAAGAGGAAGTGAAACGTATGAATCATTACGAGTATCCGGCCATGTCTAAGACTATGGGCAATTTCCAGTTACACGTAGTCAAAGGGCAATTTTCCGATTCCGAAATTTTGGTGTTGCTGGGTGAGAACGGTACTGGCAAAACGACATTTATTAGGATGTTGGCAGGGAATTTAGAAGCAGATAGTGGTTCAGGTAAGTGATACAAGCGTTGCATTTGATGAAGTAGCTAAAGGCGAAGAAATTACATTACTTTTCCACGTCATCTTTCATTACATTTCAAATTTTAGTATAAAATTTCAGACTCCAACTGCAACTTGAAATTTGAAGTTTGGGGACAAACAGGCAATTTTGAGTTCCAGCATTAAATTTCAAATTCAAACGTAATTTTGAGTTTGAATTTGAAATTTTGAATTTGATCCATAAAATTTCAAATTTGAGTTTAATTTCATTAAACTAAGTTTAAATTCAAAGTTTGGTGTTTGTATTCGAAACTTCTCTATTGAGCTGCAGGTTTTGAGTTTGAAACACAAGATTTTGAGTTCAGATATGAAATTTCAAATTTCAAAATATTTTAGGTTGAAACATGAAATTTTGGGTTTGAAACGTAAAATCATGAGGCCAAATACATTGTTGAGTTCAAGTACGAAATTTTAAATTCAAACAAAATAACCTACTGTCTCAAATTTGAAATTTCTTGTTTGAATTCCAAATTTTGTGTTTTGAAACAAAATTTTGAGTATTTACATGAAATTTCCCATTGAAACAGAAGTTTGTGTTTCAGATTTAAAATATCAAGTTCAAACTAAAAAATTTTAAGTTCTAATATGTAAGTTCATAAAATGAGGAGCATATCCTCATTTTATGAAATTTTAAGTTGAAACTCGAAATTTTGTGTTTTAAGTTTGAAATTTAAACTTGAAATTTGATGTTCGAATAAAAATTTTGAATTGAAAATATAAATTTGTACACAAACAAAATTTCAGTTTTAAACATCAAAATTCATGTTTCAAATTAAAAATTTCAAACTTGAAATTTTGTGTTTGAACTCAAAATCTCTTGTTTCGAAGTTGAATTTGCTGAATATAATTAGAAATTTTGCAAATAAAAAATATGTGGCTTTTACAATTTCATAATTTTACATCTAAAACAATACAAACATACACATATAATGTTTTTCCAGGTGATCTGCCTCAACTCCACATAAGCTACAAGCCGCAAAAGATCAGCCCCAAATCGCAAGGCTTGGTTCGACAGTTGTTGCACGAGAAAATCCGAGACGCCTACGTTCACCCTCAGTTCATAGCCGATGTTATGAAACCGCTGAAGATTGACGATATAATTGACCAGGAGGTGCAGAACTTGTCAGGAGGAGAGTTGCAGAGAGTAGCGATGACGCTTTGCTTGGGGAAACCCGCCGACGTCTACCTTATCGACGAGCCCAGCGCCTATCTGGATTCCGAGCAACGTTTGGTCGCTGCCAAGGTCATCAAAAGGTACAATAAAAATACTTTTTTCATGCTTAAGTTATGATGTGCATGCAGGAATAGTTTTTATCCGCAATCACCCTACAATTGATGTTTCACTCATTTTTCAGAGCCATAAAAACCTACTTACACTAGAAAATTACTTTCATTTCAATACTAAAATAAGGAAGTCTGAAGTTTGTGTTTAAACCATGAAATGTCAAGGTAAAATAAGAAATTTTGAGTTCAAGCATATTTTAAATTTAAATACAAAATTTCGAGTTGAAATATTTGAAATTTTTGAATTCGATATTTTAAGTTTGTAACATGAAATTTCGAGTTAAATCTTGAAGTTTTGGAATTCAAATTTAAATGTTTAAATTTAGACACAGAATTTCAAAATTTTGTGTTTCAAACACGAACTTTCATGTCTCAACCTCAGTTTTAAGTTCAGATACGAAAACTCAAATGTAAACCAGAAATTTCGAGATTCAATAGGGAATTTTGGGTTCATACACACAATTTTAAATTTAAATACAAAATTTTGAGTTTGAAATATGAAATTTCGACAAACACGGAATTCCAGGAAACAACTACTCTGCGGGCTAATGCCCCGACCAGCATTGAATTACACCTGGAAAACCTATAGCAACAGCTAGAGTCATTCGTCAGACGCCCACCAGACATATACCGGTTTCGAGCTTATTAGCTCTCATCAGTATGCCATAGGTGAGGTATCCGACGAATAATCCTAGCTGCTTTCGTCTGTCTAACCCGACAGAAGGGACCATGAGTTTGCGGTGTAGAACTAACTACATCTATCGGCCGCTACTCCATGCCGGACTGAAATTGTCACAGGCACGAAGCGTTCTACATGCAGTAGACACCATTGAAAGCTGTCGACCTTTATCGCGATCGGCGAGAAACAATATTTTGCAAACACGGAATTCGAACACGGTTGTTTCCTGGAATTCCGATCATGGTCCCTTCTGTCGGGTTAGACAGACGAAAGCAGCTAGGATTATTCGTCGGATACCTCACCTATGGCATACTGATGAGAGCTAATAAGCTCAAAACCGGTATATGTCTGGTGGGCGTCTGACGAATGACTCTAGCTGTTGCTATAGGTTTTCCAGGTGTAATTCAATGCTGGTCGGGCATTAGCCCGCAGAGTAGTTGTTTCCTGGAATTCCGTGTTTGCAAAATATCGTTTTTCGCCGATCGCGATAAAGGTCAACAGCTTTCAATGGTGTCTACTGCATGTAGAACGCTTCGTGCCTGTGACATTTTCTGTCCGGCATGGAGTAGCAAACGGCCGATAGATGTAGTTAGTTCTACACCGCGTACTCATGAAATTTCGAGTTGAAACTTGAAATTTTCGATTTCAAATATAAAATTTTTAAGTAGATGGAACTTTTGAGCTCAATATTTTGGGTTGAAATTTGGAATTTCGAGTTCAGCTTAAAATTTCAAGCTGAAACTTGAAATTTTTTATTTGATGTAATTTTAAGTTCAAACTTGACATTTTGAGATTGAATTATCAAATTTTCAGACTCAGAATGTCAAAACGTGTTTCAAACTCAAAATTTCATGTCTCAAATTGAAATTTTGAGTCCAGATAGAAAATTTCAAATGCAAACATGAAATTTTGAGCTTCAATAGGGAATTTTGGGTCGAAGCACACGATTTTAAGTACAAAATTTTGAGTTTAAACTTGAAATTTTGAGTTTGAAATAATAAATTATCAGAACACAATTTCAAAATTTTGTATTTAACTTGAATTTCATGTTTTTAAAGTTACGAGTTCAGATAAAAAATTCTAAAGGTAAACGTGAAATTTCAACTTTAAAACATGAAATTTTGAGGTTAAATACGAAATTTTGGGTTCAAGCTCAAAATTTTAAATTTAAATACAATATTTCCGCGTTAATATTATCTAAAAAAATGAAAATTTACTTTAATCATCAGAAATATTTCATCGGCAGCCCTCGTTAGAAACGCTTCAGTGTGTTCTCTATCCAATCCGTTTGCTGCCTTTGCTATATGTATATTCTGTAGAAACTGTTTTCAGGGAACCACATTGATGAAACGGCATACTTTTGCCGGCATATTAAAAAATATGCAAGTATGATTTCCCTTGCCAGCCGTTTTTCTCTTCAACTGTCAAATTCAGCATTTTTTTTTCGTAAAGTTCTTTTGACTTATTTGATGATAAACGCAGAGTAGTTTCTTCAGCTTCCGCAGATATTTCTTGAGCAATAAAAGACCGAGTTTTTGAAGGAATTTTCTTGTTGACGTTTAAAAGTGCCAATTTCTTTTAATGAAACTTGATTAACTTAAGCTTGTGATTGTGGATAAAACGTTGTTTCCATTCTGGTTTTAGACGCGTTTTATCCACTTACGAGAATACTGCTCAAACTACGTTTAAACATTCCTGCATGAATAAAACGCTGTCTAAAACACTTTCAATAAATATCTATTGTTTCAGGTTTATTTTGCACGCGAAAAAAACGGGTTTCGTAGTGGAGCACGACTTTATCATGGCGACGTATCTGGCGGACCGCGTGATCGTTTTCGAAGGTCAACCTTCGGTTAAAACGACCGCTCACTGCCCGCAGACGCTTCTGGCCGGCATGAATAGGTTCTTGGAACTTTTAGGCATCACGTTCAGGAGGGATCCCAACAATTTCCGGCCGAGGATCAACAAACTGGAGTCGGTTAAGGACGTGGACCAGAAACGAGCGGGGCAGTATTTCTTTTTGGAGGATTAAGTTATCGACGTCGTCATTTTTTTTAAACAAATTAGTTAATGCAACTGTAATTGTTCAGGTTTTATATAATAAAAATATTACATCATATGGTACGTGGACAATATAAACGATGAGGAATAACGGAACGTTTTTTTTTTCAGCCGCCTTTGAGAAATAATTTTTTTAAAGAACCGTTGCTGTTTGATTTTTTTTCTGTATTTCCTTTCGAGTATGTAATCGTAATGTAATACTTACAATGAATAATAAACGATTTCTTTATATTAACACCGCAAAAAAGTTATTTTTAATGCCGATAATAAATTTGGTACGTTATTTGAAATGTTATAATTTTCTAGAATAATAAAAACTTGAGTAATTTAAAGAGTAAACATTTGAAAAGATATAAACTAATATATGAATCCGCGGTGTAGAACTAACTACATCTATCGGCCGTTTGCTACTCCATGCCGGACTGAAAATGTCACAGGCACGAAGCGTTCTACATGCAGTAGACACCATTGAAAGCTGTCGACCTTTATCGCGATCGACGAAGCGATATTTTGCAAACACGGAATTCCAGAAAACAACTACTCTGCAGGCTAATGCCAGTATTGAATTACATCTGGAAAACCTATAGCAACAGCTAGAGTCATTCGTCAGACGCCCACCAGACATATACCGGTTTCGAGCTTATTAGCTCTCATCAGTATGCCATAGGTGAGGTATCCGATGAATAATCCTAGCTGCTTTCGTCTGTCTAACCCGACAGAAGGGACCATGAGTGCAGCGGTGTAGAACTAACTACATCTATCGGCCGTTCGCTACTCCATGCCGGACTGAAAATGTCACAGGCACGAAGCGTTCTACATGCAGTAGACACCATTGAAAGCTGTCGACAGATAAGCGATAAAGGTCGACAGCTTTCGGATACCTCACCTATGGCATACTGATGAGAGCTAATAAGCTTGAAACTGGTATATGTCGGGTGGGCGTCTGACGAATGACTCTAGCTGTTGCTATAGGTTTTCCAGGTGTAATTCAATGCTGGTCGGGGCATTAGCCCGCAGAGTAGTTGTTTCCTGGAATTCCGTGTTTGCAATATATGAATCGTTTTACGATTAGCGACAAAAATATGTTCTATTACGAGCGGAAAGTATATTACATCATCATATACACATGGCATCAATTTCTCACTTTATTGCTCAAAAAAACATTCCTTAGACCTTGCAGCAAAAAAAAATATACAGGGTGTCCGGAATATGAGTAACGTAATTTTAAGTGCTTATACAGGGTGAATTTTTAAATAAGTACAAATACAGTAAAGCTCGGTTACAACGTACACGCTTATTACGTACTTATGGTTACAACGTACTGAATAAACAACTCCCGGCATTATTATAGGGCCTTCTTCTGTTGCTGCTTTTTAAACATGTACATACATGTTTGTATTTTTGTTAAGAATTAATAGAAAAATATATTTTTTTAAAACGTACTTCTGATATAACGTACCAATTTTTTAAGTCCCCGCCGGTACGTTATAACCGAGCTTTACTGTATTTTAAATGCAGGTGTATTTTGTCAGATTGATGAGTCATTTTTAATGAAAATATCCACATTTTGAGGACCGCTGACTAGATAGAGCACTGACATAACCTAGTAAACCGAGTTAATTAAAAATATGTACAAATATTTTAACTGCATATATATTTCGTCATACAGATGAGTCATTTTTAAAAATTTCAAATATTTAGGGAGATATTAATTTTTAACAAAAATACCCACATTTTGAGGACCGCTGACCAGATACAGCACTGACCTAACTAAAAGACTGTAGTAAACTATATGGTTTACTGAAGTGGGGTTGCCATATTGTCTGTAAAAAAAATAATTGTTTTAAGGTAAATTAAATTTCTATGATTGATTCTAAGAATATATAGCTACTATATTTTCTTAAAAATTGGGTAGGTAGTATACTACACAGTAATATCAACCCAAATTGTAACTTCTCTGTAACTGAACCTTGCCATAAACGATTAAAAAATAAATAGGAAGTTACTTTGTTTCCTCGATTCATCGTTTACTATTGTCAACATAATTTTAGATATTTGGCCGCGTTAAAAACAATAATTTTTTGCAATTTAGTGTAATATACAGGGTGTCCGGAAATTATGCGTCAAGACAATAATATATATAAATAACAATTTTTCGAAAACTCAATATTAACGGAGGTATACAGGGTGTTAAAGTTAAAATTTTATTTTCGATATTTGTAAATAACTTCTTAAGAAATCCAAATATTTACATAAAATTTATAAATCGGGTTTTTGCGGACGAGAAATTCAAATATGTTTCTAATTTTGACGTCACTAGTAGAGGGCGCCACTTATGGAACATCGTGTTTCTTTTAAATGGCAGAACTTTTTTGATGCTTAGTGTATCCATCTGACTATTGAAACAATAGATTCTCCTACCTGTTATATCTGAAAGAGGTATACCTTATTGAAGTCGTTAGGAGTAACAGTTATCGAAATAATCCTATTTGAAATATTCAGTGCACCGATTGAAAACTGTTGTCGTTTCTTTGTGTCTTTTCTACTGAAAATACAGCAAAATGTTACATGAAAAAGTTGTTCAGAACGGTAATAAGTTATGGAGATGTTCAAAATGTTTAAAAAATCGGCCTGCTTTGATAAAATCTTTGTGCTTTGTTGAAAAATGGTTTCATTAAACTTCGCCGATCTTCTTGAAATTTTGCACGTCTCCATAATTTACGGATTCTGAACAAATTTTTCAAGTAATATTTGCTGTATTTTCTGCAAAAAAGGCACTACCTGAAACCAAAACAGTTTTTACTCGGTGCACTGAGCATTTCAAATAGGATTATTTCAAAAATGGTTACACCTACCGACTCCCGCAAGGTATACCTTTTTCAAATAAAACAGGTAAGGAGAATCGATTGTTTCGATAGTCAGATGGATACACTAAGCAGCAAAAAAGTTCTGTCATTTAAAAGAAACATGATGTGCCACAAGTGGCGCCCTCTATTAGTGACGTCAAAATTAAAAACATATTTGAATTTCTCGCCCGCAAAAACCCCCGATTTATAAATTTTATGTAAATATTTGGATTTCTTAAGAAGTTATTTACAAATATCAAAAATAAAATTTTAACTTTAACACCCTGTATCTCCGTTAATATTGAATTTTCGAGAAAGTGTTATAGGACTTTGTGACCCTAATTTTTTGTGAGGAATCACCTCCTAAGTCTTGACGCATAATTTCCGAACACCCTGTATAATGCGAGCATTTAGTATACAATAGTTTTATTACTCTCAGTTGCATAATTTCTTAAATATTTTGGTGAAAATATGTCCCTAGATTTTGACCTCTGCTTAAGAAACACCCTGTATGTTTATAAGGCAGCAGTTCTCACTTTTTTTGCATCCTTATTTATCTTATTATTGTTCTTATGGACGTATTGAAGATTGTCTATATACATTATTATATTGCAGATGAATATTATGAAACAGAGGCAAATTTAACCAATATATCTTCTAATATTACTGGATGTAATAAAAATTGGTTCCAAAATGACATACACCGTGGAACAAAGAAGAGCGATTTAAACGGATCGTAATGGCCGCTTGTGGCGCCCTCTTGCATACATGCATAAAATTTGAATTTCCCGTTCCAAGAAACCTCCGCATGCAAAATTTCGTGAATTTACCTCAAAGTAGTCGAGAAATTGTAATTAATTTTCTTAAATTTGACATCCTGTATATCCTAAACGAAGCGCTTCCAGACCTAAGTTCATAGGAAATTTTTTGCTTAAAATTGAACGTAGACGCACAGATAAATTAGCTATATTTATCTGTGGTAGAATAACATGTTGTTCCTTATTATTTTCAAATTTGCAGTCTCACCTGCTTCATCGTAGCTAGCCGCCACTGATACGTATTTATATTATTTATTTTCTTTACATATGCCGTGCCTATTACTATAATTATAGAAATATGTAGGTCAAATACGTGTACTCTAAACTATTATAATTAACTAATTAGACATCTCTCCATCTACCTATTAACCTATTTGTCTGACTATAAACAAACGGGGAATTTCCCTTTACAATTACGAAAAAAGGACACGCGAAAAAATATTCGATCGGCCAAAGTCTACTAGATCGGCCGGCGCAACTGCCGGCGACCTCGACACTCAATTGTTTTTTTTTTGTAGAGCCGGTATTCGCCGAGAGCGCATATCCGACGAGAGTTTCACCGCGACCATACCAAACTATTCCTTGCTACCTATATTCGAGTTGGAAACCCCAGTGTGTGACTAGCCATTCTTTTGCTACAATTCTTCGGCGTATATCGCATATCTGGTGAGTATTTTGTAAGTTTTCTCCTCCCTTGATCCACCCTTGTAAAACCCGTACGCCGGCAAAGCACCCCGGGAGCTGAAGAATCCACAATTCCGACACGCCTGGTTTGTCACCTTGAGAAAGTACTAATTGCGGAGTAAGCCACAATGTTTCAATTTGTATCGATTTCTCTTTTTTTACGTTTTTATGAAACGGATTTTTGTATTTCTGCCTTCCGAGCTCATGTTTCGAGTTCGTTGCTGTTAGAATTTCTCAATCGCCGATATATTTAGAACCGGTTAATTTCTCGCATGTTACGATTTATTAACTGCTATAAATATCACTGAGATGCGACCAATAATTTGGTCTCTTTTCGAATGAGTAATGCAGTTATCACTTGTTGTTAATAATAGTAGTGTGATTGTTCTTGTTCTCTGGAATTGTTATTCATAAAACAGCCAAGGTAATATTTATATTAAATGATGATGTCATGCTTGTGCTGTTAGTATATCTGCATTATTCACGTCTTCGCTTCAGTCGCTTTTGAGTGGTCCACCATTACAAGTACCTGTCTTAATCTTAACATTTTAGTGATTTTAGTTTCGTTTTCTAGTTTCAAGGATCTAACATAAACATGAGCAACCAGCAGTATTACCCCTTCAAGGTAAGAAATATTTTTTATTTTAAATCTTATCGTGCGTTTTGTTAATTTCTCACTTCCCGACGATTTGTGGTTTTTCCTGAGCTGCAGGAAGTTGTGGGTAGACGAAATTAGCGCACCTTATCGATTTGTCATAGTACATATAGTACTTAATAACATATTTTGGCTAAAATTACTTTTAAAAAAGAATTTTTTTTTACTCTTATTGATTAAATGTAGAGCGTGTTTTAAAAAATCTATTCATTTTAGTTTGAACTAAGAATATATTCTTTTAAAAGAAAAATGCATTTCAAATAATTATTTTGTAACACAAACATTTTTATTTTTTAAATACGATTGAATACTATGTACAGGGTGTCTCAAATTCATATGGGTGTAGGTGATTTTTAAATACAATTTGGAACGCTTTGTGTTAAATGAGATGAGGTAAACTCCATTTTGAATAAAAAGTATTTTTGGGATTTGACAGAAACAGCTAATGACGTCATGAATTATATTTTTTTCCAGAAACATACCCAAATTTGTTTCTTGTTAAAAACCTTTCTTTTTTCTAATAAACTTTTATTAGAGAAATTTTTCTGTATTACTACCATTTAAAAGTTTTAAGCAAATAATATCGTTCTACTATCAAAAGAAATACCACCTAAACATCACATTAGCGGTGGAACGACCAAGTAGGCGTTGGAAAATAATTGAATGTTCGTTGTTTAAAGTGCATAAATGTCATTAAGAATAAATAAAAGGATTAAACTCGATAATTCTTTAATACAGTTACAACAGAAGGTGATGTTAACAATAACTAGGCTTAAAAAATGAGGGAAACGCCCTCAAACTACATCCATATTACAATCTATTCTCTATATGATCTCCTCTCATTTCAAGACACATCCAATCTTCGTCTGAATTTTTTTGTGGGCTGCATTTATTCATATTTTGCATACATTTACTCCAAGATGGCCTTGGTTTTGGACTAGATTTACAATGTGGGGCTTTTCAATAGACCAAGACCAGTAGTGTACCTTCTACATTTACTACAATTTGAGCTATAAAATTTAAACGGGAAGTAATACTTACTTAGATTTCTCTGATAAAAGTTTATTAGAAAAAAGAGAGTTTTTTGACAGGAAAATTTGGGTATGTTTCTGGAAAAAATATAATTGATGACGGCATTAGTAGTTTCAAATGGAGCTTCTGTCATCCCATTTAACACCAAGTTCCCAAACACATTAGACCTACACTATGGAGTTTGAGACACCCTGTACTATGTACAAGTATATGTATTTTAGCTAATTTTAAATAAAGTTTACATGTTTTCCAATTTTTTAAAATAGCTTGCCGCGTGGGCATTTTCAGGATCTAGGTCAAAGACGAAATTCCAACTCTATGACATATTTGCGTCAGTACCAGTTATCTATCTTATATTTTTATTTGGTCAAGACGATCATCTAATAAAATCTTTGTAATATCCTTAGTTAAAAAGTTTCAGTAAAAGATATTTATCGACTTTCTTGGGTGAGCTTTGGTCTCGGATATCCAACCAAAAGTAAACAGAAACTACGTTCTACTACCTACTACTACGTAGTTCTTGTTATTGATCTAGTTGCCATGGTGTTATCTCGGCGTGATAGACTTGGAGGCGCCTCGAAACTTGACATTAAAATTGCAGTTGCAAATCGAAAACTCCTTTATTTCTCATTTGTTTCAGATTTAGAATAAGTCGTAGCCAACTTTAGTTTACGAAACAAACCGAATGCATCTAATATTTAACATTGTTGTTAACAATTAAGTACTTTTCCTCTAATTGGGAGTGATAACTAACAATCGATATAAATAGCGCCTAATCTGAGTCATCCGCCCTTCAACTAGCCTTCAGATGTTTTAACATTTTCGAAGCGTTACTGGGCGACCGTAAACAAAACATGACATCATTACCGTAACAGTTTAAAAATGTTTACTAACACCATCAACCTGAATGCTATCGCAATGGCCTCGGCAGTCCAAATGGAAACTTTAAAAATGTGGCAATAGCAACCCATGTTCCTTGGATTTGATTTGAAGCCGGTCGTGGATTGCTCGATTCGGCTAACGACGAGTTTTGTTGTTCTGCAATTATGACGTAGCGAGTATAATATGTTGTGTCGAAATCTCGCTTTTCATAACAAACATAAGCGCACGCACGGAATTTTATAAGGGGGTGAAATTTAAATTAAACTTTTAAATCACTGTACAGGATGGTTCGTAAATAATGGCCCATGGACGTACTAGATTTTTCACAACATATTAGGATTTAAGCCAAATACAATTTTGATAATAAAAAAAATACAGGGTGTCAAATTTTGAATTTAAAAAGTGATTTTTTGTAATAATTACACTATCTTTGAATGTATCAACTTAAACATTTGGGAACATGTTTTTGGATATGAGAAATCATAATCTGTTTTCTATTTCGACGTATTTCCTAGAGCGCGCTGCATCCGCCATATTTGTGACGTAAACCACCCTGTATAATAAAATTTGTCTGGCCGAATTTAGTTCTTCAATATTCTTTGCGAGCCTCTTGTCACTTGATACACCACTGCGATCAAAGTTAAGAATGGAAACAAATGAAAGTTCCCATTGTTATTTAGCATCCGTTGCCAAAATTATATTGTTTATTGTCCTGCCGCAATAATAGTCTGTCAATGTCGCAACGTGCAATTAGTAGGCGAATTCTTAAATTATTGTCCAGGAAAGTGTCGTGGGATACATGCAATGTTTGCCTTTGATTATACCTTTATGATGTTTTTGTTTACTTTAAACTTATTTACGCAGTTATTCTGGCGTCGTACATGTATGAAATATATGTTTGTTTACCGACATATCACTTTTCTTGCGCAGTGCTGTCTAGATTTTATATTATACAGGGTGTAACTTCGAATGGGATCGTATTTATACGTAGGCTCTCTTCGACTACTAGAAACACAACACACATTGTTTTCTCCAATTAATCAATTTGTTTCGTAATTTTTCATACCCCGTTACACAGGCTAGTGTGACTCAAAAAATCACGCTATAGTCGCAAGCCCGCAAAGAGCTGCGACATACAGTGTTGAGAAAGAAAGGCGAGAAATTTCATTAGAAAACAAATTTCCATATCACTCGTGAACTGCTACAAACAAACACATTGTACGTAATTTGAGTTATTTTAGATATCAAAAAAAATTGATGGAAATATACTACTCCAGGTAGCTCATTCTGTGTGGTGGACAACTGTGTCATATTCAACTGTACCGGAATCATCTTGTATAATATGTATGTACAGTGCTTTCGAAAAGTAACGAATAAATTCATTATTTTTGGAATTGAGAAGTTTTCGCAAGAATCCCCTGGCACGTCGATTTTGTTTTTAAAAAAGGCAGTGACACGACCCATATTTGTGATGTCATCGTTGTTCGAGATATGACGTCATCGACAATTTTTTGAAATAGCAACCCCCAATTTTAATCATGCCATTTGAAAGAGCGTGTCCATCTGCATACATACATCATGAAAAATTATGGTGTTACATAACAAAAATTTCAAAAAAATAATGTTTGAAGATTTTAAAATTTAATTTTCACAATACTGTGCACCTCCCCATTATGCAACACCTGTCCCGAATGATAGGAGGCCGATTGAGTGGCCAGCCAGATCGCCTGATTTGACACCCCTAGATTATTTCTTGTGGGGATACTTAAAAAGCAAAGTATACGTTACTAGACCGGTTAATTTAGAAGATTTAAAAGCAAGAATTCGTCACGAGATACATCGTATACCTCCTGAAGTTATTGATAATGTCCAAAAAGAATTTATTAATCGTCTTGGCTACTGTCAGGCAGCCAACGGTACACAATTTGAACATTTAATTTAGTCGATTTTTTACAAATAAGTATTGTGAAAATTAAATTTATTATTTTCTTGAAATTTTTCTGACAATCTTCTTGGTTGCAATCTAAAATATATGCATTTTGTATATTCTTTGAGGTACTTTTAAAAATTGCTGCATTTTTAAGGTATTCATTATTAAACGTTTAGTCAAGGTCTGAGCTAAAATTCATTCATTATGCTCTTATAATGCGAGTTCAAAGAGCCCCATAAAATTTTCTACAGTAAATAAATTTGGATAAAACGTTAAAAACATACTTATTTCGTGTCACCTTTTCGTTATGTTCTTGAAAGCAGCTTTGTACGTTGATCTTCTCAAATGATGCAAATCGCATTTGATTATGAATACTGAATCAGAATAAAACATTAATTACTCATGATCAATAGCTGAATTGTATTTTTATTTAAGCAAATAGCAAATTTTATTAATCATTTTAAATTGCACTGGCCACACAAACACACGAAATTCACCAACCTCTACCACGCGAACATGACGGGTAACTGATGGATGAAGAAGGGAGAAAAGTCAGCCGCGTGCATCTGTTTCAGATGCAGTCGACAGCGGGCTCGCCTGCATAGAAATATGAACCTGAACGATGTTCGACTTATTCCGCCGGTAACGTATTTGAACGAATTTGAACTGCCAACTTTTTAGCTGTGCTGCGTGTACCGATTACAGGCTATCCGATGTCGGCGCTGATTACTGCGGTTGGGCATTTATTTATTATAAAATTCTCGTGAATTCATGTGATTACACCGGGTGTTTAGAGAAATGCAAATTAAATTATCGTTTATTTCTGTTATTATGTAGCGGTTTTGCAGCTCTGCAGTGCTTGTCATTGAGTAGATATTTTTCTTTGTATTCTCTTAAAATTAATGACGTTATGACTGAATCACCCTGTATATAATATTTACTCCACAGTGCACTCCCACCGTCTACCCCGCGGACCCCTTCGACCCCGTGTCCGATGCCGCCACGCTCAAGAAGGCCATGAAGGGCTTCGGCTCCGATGAGAAGGCCATCATCGACGTGTTGGCCCGCAGGGGCATAGTCCAACGGTTGGAGATCGCGGAGACATTCAAGACCTCCTACGGCAAGGACTTGATATCCGAGCTGAAGAGCGAGTTGGGAGGCAAGTTCGAGGACGTCATCGTGGCCCTCATGACCCCCTTGCCCCAGTTCTACGCCAAGGAACTCCACGACGCCGTCTCCGGGATGGGAACCGACGAGGAGGCCATCATCGAGATCCTCTGCACGTTGTCCAATTATGGTATCAGGACCATCGCTCAGTTCTACGAACAAAGTGAGTAACATTTTTGTTTTATTTATTTATTTGGTACTACAACCAACAGCCAGAAGGTCAATTACAGGTTGAGAAAACAAAATAGTTAAATGAGATTAAGTTAGAAATAGATAACAAAAGTAGTAGTTCACTTTCGAAAGCGGAAACTTTAGAGGCAGGCAGAGAACCACAAAATCCGTAGCAAAAATGAATATCTGCGTATTCGTTGTTAGAAAAAAGCATTTTTCACCTTAATACTTACACAACACTAATAACAATGCTAACAATAAAGTAAGTAGCCTTTTTCTGTTGTAAATTAGTTTTTGTTTCTCAAAAAACATTGGCGTACCATTTTTTTCATTAATATTTCCCGAAGATCTGTCCGTACGCACGCCGCTGGTGGAAGAAAAATAATATTTCTTACGTAAAAATATGTATCTAGATTACCTGTTCAAAGGTTCCATATTTTATTTAAATATCTAAAGTAGTTTTAAAAATATTAATAAATTTGGAAATTTTGATAAAAATTTTGACACCCTGTATCTTTGTAACGAAGCATTTTTCGAATATAGTTTATAATACAAACTGATATTATTTTGCCGTTCTCTGCCTGCCTCTAAAGTTTCCGCTTTTGAAAGTGGACCACCCTGTATACAGTAAAGCAAAAAAAAATTGCCAAAAAATAGATATAAGCCTGTATAATATTACAAATAAAATAAGTCATCATATGCGCCATTGTATTGTCTTCACTTTTTGTTTCTTTACAATTTGTTGTATTCTAAACCAATTAACGACAAAATTGATTTATTTGATCAAGTGCTTAAAATAATAACAAAATAATTAATTATCAATGGAATTACTGTACTATAATTTATAATAACAATAACAAATGTTGGAAAAGGCATCTTTAGCCAAAATACATGTACATGTGCATGTACATAATTTTCTCGTTGAAAAATTGTTTACAGTTACTATTTTCGATGATAATTACTTCCAGAAACAATTTTACACCCTAAATATCCATAACTTTATTAAAACTTGAAATATTTTTCATATTTATAATTATTTTTGATGGTAAATAATTTTAATTCATTAGTAAAAACGTCCAGATTTTTGCTGTAAAAAAAACGGCTCGTACTAAACATGAAAATAACAAAACAAGTGATATAGTCATTTAAAGTTGAAGGTAAGAACAGTAGATTCTGTATCAGATTTTTATCTCGCAGTCAACACGCTCGTTTCATAGCCTGAATATTGGGATTTTTAAAAATTTCAAAACTTCAAGCAAAGTTTTCTTCTATAAAGAGTGGGCTACTCAGGTCAACTTGTGGCTGAATTTTGTCTATGATATGTATACTTAATTCCCGCGGAGCATGAATTTTTAACTCTCAACAGTTAAGACGCTAGAGTCTATTGAAATTCACGAAAAATGACTAAAAAACACTCATTTTCAGCACGCTGCTATTATTCAAAGGGATCGTCCGAGCCAATTATCTTCATTTACACTGAAACTATTATCTTTCCCACTCTGAATTCCGTCTTGATCATTCAAATATCTTCAAACAGAAAAATTTGACAACAAAAATTAATAAAACTTAAACATAGCAATTTTTAAGAGTCTTTATGTAAATAGGCGGAAACAAGCGCTTGTAAAAATCAAACTCGTGTAAATGTTGTTGTTTGGGACCCTAGAGCAGAGTTTTTCAAAGTAACACCAAAATCTAAAATGGGTCGGCAACAATTTTTATTATTTTTAGACGATTTCAAATGGAATGACCCGTAAGTGCTCTTCAGACTGAATATGAACCTTGTAAACTAATGTTTTGAGATGCCAACAAACATTAATAGGGTTCGGGCGGGTGGTCTGGGTGGCCAAGGTTGACCGGGTTTTTGAGTGCCTCATCCAATCACGTTGTTACCGAATCTTTCATTTAAAAATTCACAAGCAATAAAACTAAAACGTAGGGGAGCTCCGTCGTGCATATCAAAGTCTTTGTCTGCGCGTAGGGAACATCGTGAATTAGTTCAGGTAAAACGTTTTCAAGAAAATGTCTGTACGAGGCACCGGTTAAACTTCTTGGTAAAAAGTATGGTCCAAAAAGAAAATTTCATACCCACCCATACATTCAAAGAAAACTGTTGTTGAATTTGAGATTCCACTATGGCATTAGGGTTTTCATCAGACCAAACATGTTTATTATGTTTACATTAAAATTTTTAGCGATCTTCCTAGTGCTAGGATTTGAGTCTTCTTCAATTTCGTGTAGAATTGCTTCTTCCAAATCAGGCGTTCTAACACTCAAAGGTTTTCCAGGAATTGGATCTTTTTGAAATGAGTCTGACTCCGAAAGACATTGAAAAACATTTCTGAACATTCTTGGATCTGAAATTGGATGAATTGGAAATCTTTCCATATAAATTCGCCCAACCTCGGTACCATTTTCATCTGCAAGGCCATACATGTAAATCAGATTAGCTATTTAAGCATTTGAATATGCATAAGCCAGTATTAAAACTTATTTTTGTTTTTTTAAAATAAGCTAATTTGACATTACACAATATAAGATTGTTGACGGCAATATTATGTGAAAATAATTGTTAAAATGTGGGGTTAGAACATCAACAAAGAGGTGTCTTACAAAAGTTCTTTAAAAATTATTTTATTTGATCAAAAATTTAAATAGTTGATAACAGTGAATAGTAAATCAAGAATCATATTTTACCGCAAATTTGATTGATTTGATTTTTTGTCCAGAAATATGGCGACTTTCATAATATAGTTCAACTGAAAGAGGATTTTTCGAACAAAAAAATAACCACATTACTTGTTGGCAATGAAAAAACAAAATTAAATAAAATTCGATGAAAACTCGATTTATTTTGTGTTGGTCCACAGCTTGACAACTGGCAATCGTTTTTTATAAATTATAGACTACTTAACGATCGATTTGAGCATGCGTGTTTCTTTTTTAATGATTTTAAATAGAAAATGTTTGACTATTGGAATGCTCTACGACAAGGGCCAATGATCTCTCTGCTCTGACGCCTTTATTAGAGCAGGGTACCGAGTAGTATTACTTCCATTCCAATTCTTCGGCAGATTATGGTATTTATAGTTCTTGGGATAACCTTATGTGATGCAATGTCACGATATCTGAAATTCTTTCGAAAATATACTGTTATACCAATTATTTCTTATTAATCCAGTTGTAAAATGATGAAGTTTAAACCATATAAGATTTTACAAAAACAATTTTTCGTTGTATATTGAATTGCATAATTTCATGACGTCACGCATTAGAACACTTCGTGATAATGAACTAATATTTCATTTTTGAAATGTATTTTAAACTGAAAGTAAAAATTTGTAAAAAATGTTTTCCTTTTTTATTCTGTCTATTCATTTGTTTTAATTAGCGTACTGCTATCTGTTTATGACCAGGAAAACGAAATACTTGGCGTAGTATAGATACAGGGGGGTGTTTGTAAAACAGGGTTACAAACTGGCTATGTGAACCTCATGAACTCCAAACGATCCTTTAGCGTCCGCTTGAAGGACTGTAACTCTACTTTAGATTTCGAGGAACTAGAAACGAAATGAAGATTATTACAAACAATTGTTTAGTCTCCCGTGGAAGTATATTGACCAAACTTCTACTGTGTAGATAATTAATTAAAACGCAATCTTAAACTCCTTTTATGCACGCGTTTTTCTCCTCTCAACGCGGAGTTGACAAAAACGCCGCGTTTCAAGATACCCTGCACAACTGCATTTTATGCTCGTTTATTCGCTCTCGCGTTTTCAATTATTCTGTCGCGATGGCTTTACAGAACGCTTGGCAACACGCGTTCCGAAAAAGCACGAAAGTATATCGGCATTTTAATGCAAAGCGCTCTTTGTCGCAAGTTCAGTGGCTCTTTCTGTCAAGAATAGTTTAAGCACAGTTTGTTTTAGTTTTAGTTTATCTGTTGATCAAGCAGGACATGGATGCAATGGACGCAATTGACATTGAAATATTTATTGATACCATCAGAGCAAATCCTGTTATATGGGATTCATCATAGCACAAATACAATATACACGGATCCATTTTCATGTACAGTGCCTTCATAAATGATTACAAGCCACGTGACCAGGACTGTGATTCTCGAAGAACAACTCGTATGCAAATAGATTTCTTGTCTCTCTCAATTGCCGTAGTGAGGAAAAGGATATTCGCATATGGATTGTTCTGTGATTGATTTGAGAATCTCGACCCTGATCACGTGGCTTCTAATCATTTATGAAGGCACTGTACTTCACTGACTACTGTGTGGCATGAAACTGGCGCCAACTAATTGAAATATGCCGCGTTCTTCTCAATTTGCATTGAGTGGAGAAAAACGCGTGCATAAAAGGGGTCTTAGTGGTAAAAGTGAGCTGTTTTTTTATGTTATTAACAAAACGGTCGTAAATAAACACAAAATTTACTTTTTACATCCAATAATATGAGATAACGCAGTTTCAGAACACCCTGTATATGCTTGAATGTCTCATTTACATTTAAAATAATCAACAGCGATTTGCTCGACAGGAGAGTTTTCATTCTCGCCATACTAGAGAAAGACATAATATCAGACCAAATTTTCTTCGTGGTTTTTAGGCTTTCACGGCCAGTGTTGTAATTTGATACATGGTGATTTTCCGGGTTGTTATGCCGTGACCTCGGTAACTGGTAGCTGCCAGAAACAGAGTTAAAATGCACATCCCTAGCATTAGCTGGGATACTTTTACCTGCCCTGGTTGTTCTCGGGCTAGGCTCTGTGGGGACAGACCCGCTATCGGTGTCTCTGGGCCTGTCCATATATTGATTTCGGTTCCTCCTAGCTTCGCCGCGACTGAGGATCCTCAGTCGCGGCGAAGCTTTTGCAGAGTCACCACTGAAGATGCTGACAGTGAAGAGCGGCGAAACGTTTGGAAGCATGGGATGCGACCAGTTACAGCGGCGGCTACGGAACGCCTCGGAGGACCACCAGTATCCGAGAAGCGGTTCCGACCGTAGCAGTCGTAATACCAACAGTAGGAACCGAAATCAATATATGGACAGGCCCAGAGACACCGGTAGCGGGTCTGTCCCCACAGAGCCTAGCCCGAGAACAACCAGGGCAGGTAAAAGTATCCCAGCTAATGCTAGGGATGTGCATTTTAACTCTGTTTCTGGCAGCTACCAGTTACCGAGGTCACGGCATAACAACCCGGAAAATCACCATGTATCAAATTTTCTTCGTTTAATTCTCAAAACGAGATTCGGTTTCTAGATTTAAATTGTTTTAAGGTCAGAATTGGAAAATATCTCAAAGAAAAAGCGTTTTATAATTTTAATGAGTTCTTTGCTGACAAGTATTTTTTATGTTTCATTTTATTTGCTGTTTTTGAATTTTATATAAAGGCTCAATGTTATTTTGCTTGTTTTAGTATTATTTATATGTATCTTTCATTGCTCATTGCTTCCCTTTTTAGGCTTGTAAACATTTTGATGTATGGACATCAATAAATAATTTGATTTGATTCAAAACCATCGCCAAACAGTTCACATATATTTTGTTGTTGTGCTTGAAAACGAGTTGTTACACGGTCCCGTGTACGTTTAAACTTTTCCTACCTATAAACTACTGACATGTTGCGTTACGTGTAAACAGTGCAATCACCATCTATTTTGGCCTCGCCTTATCCTGGTTATTCCAAGCGAACGGTGGAATTATGAGAAATCCACCGCAGAGTTATGGATCTGTAGGAGTAAAGTCCAGCGTATTGATTTTCTATTCTGTACGGAGTTTGTTGCATTTTTAATGAAATGGTAATGGATCGATCGCTCGCTTGCATTAACATCAGGTTTTCTTTAATCAAGTACCTAATTTAATTGTTTTTTTCCATGAAAGTATTGTTCTATTTAAAATGTATATACATAATTCAAGATCCAAAAAATATATACTTATATAAGATTCAGCTGTTTAAATATTTATTCACAGATATTTGCGTAATTTAGAGATTATTGTATGCAACAACCGAAAAGAAATGCTTTGAAAACCCATCAGTCACTGGTAGGCACTCCGTGAGAGTCAAGGGTGTACTTGGGTTTTATTGAGTGCAAAATACAAAAGGAAATATAATAATAATAATAATATCTCTACCCCTCATTCTAATCACGAGGATTAGCCCAGAAGTCGAAGACTTGTGAGGGAGAGGGGGCGGCATATTATTATTAAGCAGGCCGCATTTGCGCCCAGGAACGACTTACGTTGGTAGGCCCTAACCACCATTCAGTGCAGGAATGAGGGAAACCTGGAAAACCTCATTAATTGGGGGGGTAGCCAAAATATCAACCGGTATCAATCTCTCACATTGACCCAAGCCAACATTCTTCCATCCTACTATACCCGCAGAGAGGGTGCCAATCTCTCCAAGAATATAGCTTATATACGGTATACCGGCTGTGGGGGGCGAACCACAGCGATCTAGTCACCTCGATTCAAGTACTGACGCCTTAAACCGCGCGACCACTGACCGATCCAATAATAATAAATGAAGAAAAATGTATTCGGAAATATTTTCTATTGTCATTATTGATTATTGGAAAGTATAATTGGAGAGTTGTCTGCAAAAAAATATTGTATATTTATCAATGTAAAAAGCTTCACGAGAATAGACATTTTTAAGATACAACTGATAACTATTAATTCGTCAGCTACATATATTGATTGATTTCAAAATTATTTCTTTTTCTTCATTTAAAAGTCAACTATGTTTCAAAGTCCCATAGATTTTTAATGCGATTTAGCGCCCAAATATTAAAATCCATTGTTGCCGATATCGAATTTCAACAAGAGTAACTTTTTTATGTAAAAATTCTTAGTTTTCCTAGTGCACATATATCGTGAATTGTTTGTATGTTCGTAGCCTCAACCTCTTATATTCAAATATAATGGTTCGGCTTGAGATATCTATAACAGATATCTTGAATTACTTGGGGGACTTGGGGGATTGTCTGCGACGTCTAAAAGAGCGTGAGACGAGGCACATAGTTTTATCTGGGGTAGAACGTGAGAAGTCAAAAACCTGTGTTTACAGACGTATGCTTTAGTTCAGCCACCCCATGAAATATCTATTTTATTAAATGAAGAAAATTGGCAGTAATGTGTAATACAGATTTAAAACGTCCTTAATTAATTCACAACATAATCTTGTTATAATATGACCTGACATAAAATCCTCTATGAGAAAGTTTTCATGTGTTTTCGGTTACTATTTATACAGAAAAATATTAAAAAAACACAAAACTTCACGCTTCTATTATGCCAATAATTTGTTGTAATTGAAACGTCAATAACAATTAGTACATAGTAGATACATAACGCTAAATTAGTATTTTTATAATCCCATCTACCAATATCGCGTGGGATTAGCCTAATCTAAAGGCAGGAGCATAGTTCGTATTCTGCATATATTCCTAGCTCATAATTCCTACTGGAGAAATATATGATTGAATCGTCATAAACAGTCTTTATATGCAGTTAGACCCCGATTTTCACGTTTTATTATCCGTAATAGACACTCCCATGTTGTGCTACGAGGTGAATTTAAGCATCCATCTAGCTTCTAGAAGGAACCTTAACCGTTTCATAAACATTTTTAATTATTTCATTGAGCGACAAAGCTATGCAAGCGAAGTAATAGGTATTGCTTTCGCCTCGCAAATTCCTAAAACCTGGGAATTAGATGACTCACGAGAGAATGCTATTTATGGCATGAATGGCATGACTAATAAATTAGAAATTAACGCGGTCAGGCGAGATATCTCTAGATCTAACCCTAATTTCTTCGCTATGGGAGTGTAGTAATAATTATTTTTTGGCCTCATCGCCACCTGGCGACACAAATGTTATTTATTCATCGTAAAATTTAATACGCCTATTAACGCAGTTTGGATAGCCCTGCGACTGTCACAGGGCTGCCCTTACATTTAATTTATAAAGTTTTATTTCACTTTGTAAAGACTTCTGTTGTAGTCTGGTATTCTTAGAGTAATAGTAATAACTTTTTAACTTATTTGGGGTAGTAGTAAAAGAATATGGTCTATTGTTATTCTATTTATTTGTTCATATAAAATGTGGGAGTGTTCTGGATAGCCCTTTGACAGCTACAAGGCTGTCCAAACATTAAAATTTCAACATATTTGTAATCAGTTCTTGGATTATTAGCAGATCTATCTATTCTTATACAGGTGGTTGTAAAGTTGAGACGTTTATTTTGACAGGTTATTTTTTAGACGGTAAAAAACTAAAATTTATAATTAAAAAGTCACCTGTAGAGATGTAATTATTAGATAGTTTATATTAAAACCAAAGATGTAATGTAAAATATAGTAGGTAGTAATGTGAAATTATTTTGAAAATTGTGTTAACCAGTATTTACTGCTCATTTTGTACACTATAAATATACAGGGTGCCCGAAAATTCCGTGCAGAAAATTGATAATAAAAAAAATTATATTAAATTCATGTAACATTTTTTTCTTTTGCCTTAACAGTTTTAATTCTGGAACTATATTTTTTATCAAATTTGGCACACATTACTTTTCATAGAGATGCAGTTTTACATAAAATACTAGGTGACCCGGCAAACGTTGTTTTGCCATATGAATTATTTCTAGTGAATATTTTGGTAGTTGGCTTCGTTCTTATCCCTACTCCGTGCTGTTTACTGGGTGAGAAGCACAAACACAGAAAAAATATAGACTGCCAGTGTCATATTGCCGCCGACCGCTAATGGCGCTAATATGCCCTAAAAGGTCCAGAATCACTAAAACTTGGTTTTTATGCCAATTTACGTTGGTTGTATTGTAGCGTGAACCTCATTTGTTTACTGTGATTGATCACATTCATGTCACATTCTTTAATGACATTTAAAATGACTGCAAGTTAGTTAATTTCATATTGCAATGTAGCCATCATATTTGCACAACCGCTAACATAAAGCACCTGTCACGTGAGTCGTGACCTATGCCATGAACCGACGCTGTCTATATTTTTTCGAGGTCGGTGGTGAGAAGTGACACCGGTAGACGCCTGGCGGGGACAACTGATCTAGTGATAATCGATCAGTTAAAGGTTAAAAATGATTAAATTACTAAAATGGCTATTAAGAAATAGAGGTTTGTGATATAAGGGTCAAAATTAAGGGTTGTATATATTTTTTAATGCCATATCATAAAAAAAAAACCAATAAAAAAAAATGTTTGGGGTGGACCACCCTTATCACTTAGGGGTATGAAAAATAGATTACGACCGATTCTCAGACCTACCGAATATACATGCATATAAAATTTCATAAAAATCGGTCAAGCCGTTTCCGAGGAGTATGGCGTCTAACACTGACACGAGAATTTTATATATTAAATTATGAATTAATAATAAAGTGAATAGTAAATATGAAATGTTTTGAAAATACACTTTGCTTACAAAAGAAATGAGATTCATGTCCAAAAAATTTAATAATACACTTTTATAATCCGACGCTTGGCAAATTCTGCTTCGCTATGATAAGGAGTATAACAATTCGACATTTGGCGATTTCGGCCACTTTGATAATCCGACGCTTGGATATACAAAAAATTGAAATGTTGATTTTCTCACAACCACACTTCGTTTTTTCGACTTCAAACAAGAGTATATTTTTTGAGATTAACCTTAATCCGTCTTCAAAATGTGAATAAAATTAAATATTAAAAAATTATCATCATTTCTTCACCTACGTTTTAAGACGCTGCAATTTTAGTATTATTTTATTTAAAACTGTATGTTTTTGTTTATAAAAATAAGGTGCCAAATTTCAAAAAAATCGTTTAGTATTAAGAAAAATATAGCCAAAAAAAAAACGAATAATTTGAGGTCAGTAACTAATTTATCCATACAGCTGTGGACAAAAGTTTCTAAGTTAAAACGTTTGAATGGGTTTAATATACAATATTTATAAATAAAAGGGATTATGTTAGACATTTTTTATTGTCCATAGCTGTATTACATATGAGCATTGCAACTAGAAGGATAAAATCAGAAAACTTTATCATTTTTGATTATTATTTTATTTTTTAATTACTTTTTTCATGTTTTATTTACCTTTACCATTGTCAAATCTTCTGCTATCATACAAAGAAAAGTAATACCTGATTTAGTTGCATTTTAAAATTAGTTTTAAGGATTTAGGCAATTATTTTTGCCTGTGGAATCCTGTAGATTTCCTAGTTTATTAAATATATTTATTTCGTTCCTAAAGTATTTAATTGTTTTTATTTTTTATTTTAGTGTATGGCAAACCATTAGAAAAAGACTTAAAGGATGACACATCCGGCCACTTCAAAAGACTGTGCGTTTCCCTGGTCCAAGTAAGTACTGTGATTGGAATTTTTAACATTTCCGCAAAACTTACCGTCATTCTAACTGACATTCACATCCTGTATCGCTTTTTCTAGGCTAACCGAGACGAAAACCAGGGGGTAAATGAGCAACAAGCGTTGTCCGACGCCGAAGCTCTCATCCAAGCCGGCGAGTCCAAATGGGGCACCGAAGAGTCAATTTTCAACTCCATCCTCATCACCAGGAGCTACCAACAACTAAGGGCCACCTTCTCTGAATACGAGAGGTTGACTGGAAAGGACATTGAATCTGTTATCAAGAAGGAGTTCTCCGGATACATCGAAAAAGGCCTTTTGGGAATTGGTAAGTACTATAGCCCTTATGTGGTGGTAGAGGTAACGTATTACGATTTATTTTGTAGTAAAATGCGTGAAGAGCAAAGTAGGGTACTTTGCCGAACGTCTCCACCATGCCATGGCCGGATTGGGAACAAGCAATAAGACTTTAATCCGCATCGTAGTGTCCAGATCTGAGATCGATCTTGCTGATATCAAACAGGCCTTCTTGGACAAATACGGAAAGACTTTGGAGAGCTGGATCGCTGTAAGTAGCTTTGGTGTTTTGGGTTTTGGGAAGGGAGCCTTTTCATCTTCATTCATAGCTTCTTGGGTAGTGGTAAAGAAGTGACCTAAATTCTCCATGATCTACACATATTCACAGATTTTGCGCCTGTCCATAAGACAAATTGGAAAAGACAATAACTTTAAATTTCATTGGTATTAATAATTTTTACAAATTACTAATAATAACATACCATGAAAGCACTTTGCTGATCTTTTATTACAAAATTTCTTTAAGGACACATCGGTTTCTTCAATCTATAGTTATTTTCATTTTGTAAAATTGCAGGAAATACCAGAATTTATTAATTAATGCTTATATCCTTTATTTATCTAAATTATTATACAGGGTGTCGAGAAATTAATAGGACAGAGAACAATAGTAGATTCCTAATACAATGTAGTCAAGTTTACCTTAGTCCAAAAGTTGAAGATTAAAAAGATACAGAGTGTAGTTACAATTTTATTTTTTGTTATTTGTAAGTATTTTTTAAAAATCCAAAAATTTGCATAGGTATATTTTGGAGATTGGGGCTTTTTGGAGGCGAGAAATTAAAATTTGTTTGTAATTTTAACGTCGCTAGTAGAGGGCGTCACTTATGGAGCATCGCGCCGTTATTTTATTGGCGAACGGTGGCCTTGTATGGATTAGGATCGAGCGGTATTATCGCTTTTTATCCTTCACCATCTCTGTAGACCTGGGCGGCCTCGTAGAGGTGGGTTCCCTTCTCCGGTCAGCCTCGACCGCTGTTGCGGCCGATGCTGGCGGCTCGAGGAACCTCCTCCTGCCTAATGGTTTTTGTGCGTGTGTGTGTATGGTATGTGTTAGGTCGGTGTAGTCTAGGTCTCGTTTTATGTCTGTGTTTCTGAAATACCAAGGCGCAGCGACGGCTGTGCGTAAGGCTATGTTTTCCACGGCCTGTAGTCTTTTTATGTGGCTTTTTGCCGCGTAGCTTCATGCCGCGGAGCCGTACGTTAGCTGCGCTTGAAGCACCACCTTGATTAGCGTGCGCTTATTCCTTAGACTAAGGGTGTTACCACCCTTGAGTAAGGGATAAATATGGAGCATCATGCTTCTTTTAAATGGCATAATTTTCTGACTATTGAAACAATTGACTCTCCTATCTCTTTGATCTAAAAAAGGTATACCATGTCGAAGTGGTTAGAAGTAACCGTTTTCAAAACCTATTTCAAATATTTAGTGGACTGCGTTTTTGTTTCAGGTAGTGTTATTTCCGCTGAAAATACATCAAATTGTTACTTTGTTCTGAATCACTTTTTTAATATTTTGCTGTATTTTCAGTGGAAATTTTACTTTCTGAAACCAAAATAGTTTTTATTCGGTGCATAGAATATTTCGAATCGGATTATTTTGAAAACCGTTACTCACAAACGAGTTCAATAACGTATACCTTTCACACATAAAAGTAGGAGAATCTATTGTTTCAATAGTCAGATGGATACACTAACATGCAAAAAAGTTCTGCTTTAAAAAGAAGCATGATGTGTCATAAGTGACGCCCTCTACTAGTGACACCAAAATTAGAAACAAATTTGAATTTGTCCCCCCAAAGAAACCTGATTTCCAAAATGTATGCAAATATTTGGATTTTTTAGAAACATATTGCTCTGTGTCCTATTACTTTTGAGACACACTGTATCTAAATAATAATAAACAAAAAATTACGTATATTGATAAAATATACAGTGACGAAAAATAAAACCTGGTGTTCTTTGGTGTATTTTAAGGGGGGGGGGGTCATATAAATTTTATTTAAGATGTTTCGTTACAAAAATACAGGGTATGGAATTTACAATTACCAACTTAAATGTAAGGAAAATACAATGCTTACATAAATCTGGGTACCTAATTTCTAATTATTCCGCTCCCAGGATTTTGAAATATTTCAAAAATTAGCTAAAGAATAAGGTTAATTTTTGGTCACCGTTTGTGAACCAACCTGTATCAACAGATAATATACAATTAAAAATAAATAAGAACTGTATTTGCTTATGGAGATAAGAGTCTTAATTTATTTATAACTTGTTAAAAATTATCATACCGCCACCAATATGGTAAATGCTTGGATGATGATGTCAACGTTACAGCCTACGTGATTTAACCATTTGCACCGATACATAAATTATTCATATAACCTTGAGGATTGGTACATTTGTAATACAATCTTGATTAGAAGGAAACCACAATTGAATTATTTATATTCCACGATTAATAAAATTTATTCTTGACCCCATTACCTACTTATTTTCTAAGAGTAGTTTCTTCTACTAACACATCTGTAACAGTGCTTTTATGGAGTTTCATAAGGAATTGGTTGAAAAATACTAAAAGTAATATAATATATTCAAGTATCCGCCATTAACAGGAAATGGGGAGGTTCGCCTTGTTGGGCAAGGCGTCTATTTCAATCAGACATCCTGTACATATTTTTGCATGGGTCACTGGTTCTACGAAAGCTATTCAAACGATTGTTTCATGCGTATGTCGAGAGCAGCACAGCATTTCATACATTTTGGGCTTGTAATTGTGGGATTTTAAATATCTTTATACTATTAAATTCTATGGCATAAAAATTGTTTAACAACGATAAAGAAATGAGGGAATTCATAATCCTACATACCGAAAGCATTTTTTAAATTTTATTTATGTTACTTATATATTAAGACGAAATCTGAAAGTAAATACCTCTATCTTACTAAATAAATAAATTTTTCTACGTATCATTCACAGAAAACAACTTTAATAATTTTTCAGATGAATTTTTTCAAGTTTTCAATGCGTAGGTGCAAATGTGGCCTACGGAATAATATATAATATGTGCCGTCCCCTCTTCCGCACAAATCTCCGATTTCTGGGTTAACCCTCGCGATGAGTATAAGGGATATACAGTATGCGCCAAAAGTATGGAATAAATTCAATAAAAACGAAATGATTATTTTTTGGGAAAAATCCTCGAACAGGTCGATTTTTAATTTAAAAAATACATATTTTAGCGTAAAATGCGATTTTCAAATGTCATTTGTTTTCGAGTAATGACGTCATCGATTTTTTTTTAAATGGCAACCCCATATTTTTTTCCTTGATTCTGAAAGATCGTTTAATTCTCTATCAGACAGTGCTAAAATTTTGCCCTCTTACATAGGAAAGTTTTCGAGTAAACGACGATTGAATGTTAGAAAACGTAAATTTTATCCATAAAAAGTAACAATTCTGATGTATGTAAAATAAAATACAATTGACTATGTTTTATGGGGATGCTTGAAGTCAAAAGTGTACCACGTAATTTAGAAGAAAATCGCATTCGGGACGAAATACGCAGAGTTACCCCAGAAATCATTCATAATGTGCAAGAAGAATTTCTTCACAGACTTGCGCATTGTCAAGAAGTTGGTGGATGGCAATTCGAACATTTAATTTAAGTATAAAATTTAATCAATTGTATTTTATTTTAAATACCTCAATTGTTACTTTTTTTATGGATAAAATTTACGTTTTCTAACATTCAATCGTCATTTACTCGAAAACTTTCCTATGTAAGAGGGCAAAATTTTAGTACTGTCTGATATAGAATTAAACGATCTTTCAGAATCAAGGAAAAAAATATGGTGTTGCCATTTAAAAAAAATCGATGACGTCATTACTCGAAGACAATTGACATTTGAAAATCGCATTTTACGCTAAAATATGTATTTTTTAAATTAAAAATCGACCTGTTCCAGGATTTTTTCCAAAAAATAATTGTTTCGTTTTTATTGAATTTATTCCATACTTTTGGCGCATACTGTATATTATTATAGAGCATTAGCTGTTGTAATATGAATATTCAAAATTTTTGTTGCCTCAAATTTTTTGATCGATCAATTTCATAGAGGTTGATGTTAAAGTTAGTCTTCCGAATTTAAATAATGATTAATATTATTGCTTTTAAATGTCATGGAATATTTTAATAGATGATTCGTGTGCATTTTCTTAAGTTTCCTGAGGAATAATTTTATATCTTGCGTCAAGTTTAAAAATAGAATTTGAGATAAAAATTATGAGTTACACTCATACATTTTATTTGTTTGTTAATTATAAGATTGCAAGCAAGTATAGGTTTTATTTTTTTCATTTCTTTACTTCGTGTAAACAGTTGAGAAAATAGCAAATTTTTAAGTAATTTGCAGTGTTGCCTCAATATTGGGGAAAAAAGTCATATAGAGAAAATTATACATATAAAAATTTAATTTGAATTTAAGTGAAGTAAATAAACAATTTTTATGAAGCATGCCCAAAATGTGACATTTTTAACAAAAAATTGTCAAAAAGTAGTCCTTTTGTGTAAGCAATAATTCTTGATTTGGATAAGGCATTTTAAAATAAAATTCAATTCAATCACACACGCATCATAATGCTAATTCTTGATTTGGATAAGGCATTTTAAAATAAAATTCAATTCAATCACACACGCACGCATCATAATGCTAATTCTTGATTTGGATAAGGCATTTTAAAATAAAATTCAATCTACAGTCACACTTTTGCCCTTAATCACTGAACTAATGCATTGTAAACAGTTGAATAAGTGGAATCATGTTTCACATAATTTTCAATTCATTTTCTAACACGTGGTAATGCAGACTGCAAATGAAGAAATTATTTAAAAAATGCTTTACATAGAGAAATTTATATCATAAATCCCTAGGCAACCTAGTTGTTAGACAGAAATATAATTTTATAGATATTTAAGTTTGAATAGCTTTTGTATTTTATAGTTTTAACATGTATTTGCAGATTCTGCTGTGTCGGCACTTATTTTCAGTAAACCTCTGTTCTACTTATAAAGAAACAAAGTTTGTTTACATACAGGGTGTCCGGAAATTACAGGCAAATATTTCTATGGCAAAAAATAATATGAAAACTTCATATAAACAGGTTGACAAATAAGGGACTTTAAGGGAGCTAGTCTTTTCAAGGGTCGGCTCTGAAGATGATTTTGTTCAATATTGTCGAAACCGTTCAAGATCAACTAATGAGATTCTGAACACTTGCTTTTTATGCTGAATTTGAAAATTTACGTGAAATTTAAGCACTTTGTGTATTAAAAAGGGTCAGATATGATATTTTTAGCTCTAACTTTTTTGTTACAAATTCCTTTTACGATTAAACCATAAATTCTAAATCCAATGATTTTTACATTGTATATTTAAGAACACATGAAGCTCAGACTCGTCTTTCTTTATTTAAACACCTCGTGCTGATTCATATTTTGAATATTTTAATTTAATTTGTTAAATGTAGCTCGGTACATTTGAACTACCGTATTACGATTTGTTGAGAATTTACTTCTAGAAATGCACGAAAAAAGTGTGTATATTAGGTGCCACCATCAGCGGAATCTGTGAATATTAAAGTTGTCGCATGAACTATACTGACTGTCCTATCCTTTTTAGGGGGATACCTCCGGCGATTACAAGAGGGTCCTTTTGGCCATCCTTGAGTAATTCCCGCACATCCACTCTGCGCACCATAACCATACTCGATAGAATTAAAATATATATACCTTCACACTAAAATTATATACTAGCTTTTCATCAAACTGCCATTATTATATTAAATGGTTCTTTGATTGGTACACAGTAGTGTTGTATTTTTGTGTATTTGCAGGACGACGCTTCCAGCGACATAAAATACGTCTTAAGGACTCTTGTCGCAATCGGCTAAGGTCAAAGTCCACTATAACGTTCACTCAGGTCATTACCTAGGTTTTTCGTAAAAAAAAAATGTACATGTATTTAATATTTTGTATACCTATTTAATACATACTCTGATTTAGCTTTAGTGGCCTTAATAATTTTTATAATAGAAGAGAAAAGCAAAAGTATATGAAATTGTTGTTAATAAAGATTTTTAGTTCATCGTTGTAAGTTTAAAGGAGGGTGCAGGGCGTTCTGTTCCACATGTTTATCCTTCGATTTTTTTTATATATTATATATTTTCATCTTTTTTAAGTGTTTGTAAATGTGCTTTTTATCAGTGCTTAACAATAAAATTACAAAGTACAATTTTCCTTCATTTCAAGCAACCTACCCCTCATAAATAAAATAATACGTTTCTAAATATTCAAAAAATGTCAAATTTATTAATCCTGTAAACCATATATTCTTAATAGATTTAGTAATCATAGCTAAGTAACTGTATTGGCGATTCAAGCCAAAAACTACGCCTTCGTGTGGCAAAAATTTAAACTACATCTAGTGAGTCTTTGGTTTGAGTGATTTGTAGTGTACTATCGTTTGCAATATTAATGACGCTCACTAAAATGAATTTTGCGATTTATTTTGAACTTCTGACCTATTCATATTGAAATTGCTTTAAATTTTTAACATTAGTTATTAGTTGTTTCACTTACCAAGAGAGATTTAATGAAATTTATATTCAGAACTTCCAGAAGTTCAAAAACTGTTTTAAGAGAGTGTCATTATTATTGCAAACGATTGTACATAATCTGTTTGGATACTGAAATCAGGTCATCAGGGATCAAATTATTTGACATACAAGATCAATTAGGTTAGGAAATTTAATTATTGAAGTACTACTACTTAAGATTTATTTATCAATAGAAATGTCTTGGTAGTCTTGGTACTACTATCAACATGATAATTAAATCGTTTTATATATTTTTAGGTATTAACAATATTGTGCAAAATAATTACTCTGCAGACTAAAGTCCTGACCAGCGTTGAATTACACCCACAATATCTACCCATATACTCTTTATTATTAGTTAATTTCACATAATATTGTTAATACCTAAAAATATATTAAAAACGATTACATAAAGGGTCAACGTCAACTTGACATTGTCGATATTTAACTTAAAATAATGTTAACTATAGGTATAATAATTTTTATATTTACGAGATATACATATAAATATAACATTCATAAATTTATCTTTTCACTCCCGCTGCCACGAGAACCCAAAAATAACGCTTGGATTGTTGTCACAACCACAAATCAAGAAACGTTAAATGAAGTTAAATATGAAACGTATTTACCACATGAGATACTAGGATGATTATGCCCTTCGGCGATTTGCTTTTCTGTCGCCTGCCAGAATAATCATCTCTGTATCTCCCTTGGTACATAGCTAACTATTATAATTAGATATTTAACTCAACTTAAAGAAGGCCACCTGAAGAAGCAATCCTAAAAATGCGGAAATAGACCAGATCACATCTTTATGATTGAATTTTCGAGTTCCCGCAGTTTCAAAAGTGAACATAGGTATCTATAGAATATTTTGATTATTATCAGGTTAGTAAATTTAGCTAGATTAATTTTTATTTTAGATAATTATTGATTAAGAAATGTCTTCTTAAAATATCCAGTTCAGAAACTGTTTTAAAGGACTGCTTATAGCTTTGTTCACTCCAGAATCAGTTTTTAATAGTGAGAAATATGCGCACTGCGTCAAACACAAAGCATTTTCAACCTTAAGTCGGCATTATAAACACTATGACTCAACTGTTCTGTAATCAGAAGTTGTGTAGGAATGAGCGAAACCTGGAAAACTCAACTTTTAGGAGGGTGGTCAAACACCGACCGGTATCAATCTTTCACACTGACCCAATCCAACGTTCTTCCTCTCTACTATACCTGCACATAGGAAGATGGCAACCCTCTCTATAATTATAGCTGATCTACGGTCTTCCAGCCGCTTGATTCGAACCTGGCACACTTCGATTAAAGTACTGACGCATATAGTCTTTAACTTTGTAAATCAATATTTAATAGATTCTAATTTCAAAATTCAAGTTAGTTTAAGATTTTATATCCATTAATTGGTGAAATGAAGTTAAAATGAAAAAATCTTTAAATAGAATTTTAAACTAGTATATTGTATTAGCTAGGCAACACAATATACTGTAATGTTCATTTGGCAGTATATCTGGTTGCATAATATACCCTCTATAGCTATAATTAATATTTTGTTTTTACAAAAAATAACTGGCCACACCTTTTTTTTAAATAATTTTCTTCCACAGGACACTAATGAAGTACGAATTTTATTTAAAAAATATTTATTAATCTGCATACAAAAAAGAAAATAACTTAAACACAACAAATACAATAACTGTACAACTATATATCTTTTGTAATGCTATGATTTTATTTTCTTAAACTAAGCGTAATAATAAAGTTAATATATTACAATTACCACGTAAATGATCACTAAAACATTAATTAAATCAGTCCAATATTTTTCCTAGTCTAAGCATTCAAAATATATTTATAAACTGTACATTACCATTCTTATTTAATTAAATTAAAAACAATACGTTTGCTGTAAACATTAAATAAAAAAAAATATTCACTTGGCAAATCAGACTTATGAGATAAAAAATAAGCAAAAATACAATCATGTGACGACTTAAACAAATTGGAAACCTATCAAGTATAAAATTAGAAAAATATGCTAAAAGAAATTTTATAGCTAGATAAATTACGAACATTATAGAAAACATAATTTTTTGAGCGGCAAACACATAATTCTAGACAATATATCATATAAAATTATATATAGAGTATTTTTAGAGTTTTGCTACAATTTTTAAGTAAAGAAGAATTAATGGGTATATATTTTTATTGCATGCCCATATTTGTAACATTATTTTTCAATAAAATAACGTCCTGATACAATGTAGTAATTATAAAGTTAAAAATACATAAAAAATAACTCGATCAACCAAATCTTAGCCAATTATTATAAAATTAGGAAAATTAAAATATCTAAAACAACTAAACTTTGGCACTCTTTGGCAGTGTTTTTTATTAAAATTATAAACATAGAATTAAATATCAAATTGCAGGCATGCAATTAATACTCTGTGTAATATACTCAGAACTATGAAAAATAATGGCTGTAATTGTTAAATAAATTAAAATCTTATGACAAATTAACTCGCTATTAATTTGTTAAGACATCTTTACAAAATTTTTTAATTAACAAAAGAAATTTCACAATATTTTAGACATTTATCTGATTCACAGATATTGTATTGAGAAATTTCAGTGTAGATTTGTTTAATAATAATATACCACCCCCTCTCTCGCACAAGTCTCCCGACTTCAGGGCTAATCCTCGTGATTAGAATGAGGGGTAGAGATATTATTATTATTTAATTTGAAAATGAAAATGCACAGGGTGTTCGCAAATTTTACCTACCTTTGGCTGTATATTTACGACAATAAATAAATACTAAAGAACATTTTTTTTGTTTTGATTTTGGAGTTAGTGTTACTTTATTGACAATTTTAAAGGCTGTAACTCAAAAGCCAACATATTTTTTATAACTTTTTTTCCTGGATCGTATTTATTCATCCTTATAAATATACAGCCAAGCGCGTCGGTGAAATTTGCGGACACCTTATACGTTACCAGACAATAGATGACGTGATGGAATTAAAAACGAACAGCTTTATTTACTTTATACATTATAAATCAATTCTATGTATTTTAAAGAGTGCTTTAACCGTTTTTTATGGCGCTAAATATATCATCGATCTCTCGAATTTAATTATAGCCTTGTTTATGTATGTACTTGCTATAGACATAACATTGATGGTAAAGTCCGTATCTACGTGTATGCTTGGTTGCCTATTGTTGAATGAACCAATTCTACAGGATGGTCTGCCAATATTGTCTTAGTCCGAATGTCAATCTTAAAAAGATACAATGTGTAGAAACGAAAATTTTCAGTTTGATTTTTATAAATATTTCAAAAAGTTTTGGAGACTTTTCTTTGAAATTCGGTGTAAGAAGGTTTTTTTGTGGGGCATGTCATCGTAAGATCACTTTCAATATATCACATACAGGGCAGAGCGCTGTTTACAGTGCGTTTTGCCGATATAATCGGATTAAACTTTTTTGTACACATGTTTATTGCATTTCTCACGTTGACATTATGATAACAGTCAACAACATTCATTAAAACTAACTATAGTCAGCGACCGAAAATCTAGAGAGTGACTAATTGCTAGCTTGTGGACAAGCGCGACGGGCAAAGCATGTGAGGAGTAACATTTCATAGGCGTACTAAATTTGAACGCGATCAAATATGAAAAATATACAAAAATGACAGAAACAGTTGCATTACATAACATCCATTATTTTTAGTAGAAACAGTGGTATAACAATTTTTGCCAAGTTTTTATCTTGTATTAATTACCCAAAGTCGAAAATAATAGAGAGTGACTAATTCACAACACAGAGATGAGTACGGAAGATTGACAGGTGGTATGATTACCTAAGCGTGCCACTTGAGAAGAGTTGAAAGCACACAAAATTATCAAAAACAAGTTGACGTCGACTGAACCTAATATGCATTAACAATTTACTTTAGCCCCCTGTGCTATCCTTTATACAAATTAGAATAATAATATATCTCTACCCTTCATTCTAATCACGAGGATTAGCCCAGAAGTCGAAGACTTGTGCGGGAGAGGGGGCGGCATACTATTATTAAGCAGGCCGCATTTGCGCCCAGGAACGACTTACGTTGGTAGGCCCTAACCACCATTCAGTGCCGGAATGAGGGAAACCTGGAAAACCTCATTAATTAGGGGGGTAGTCAAATGTCAACCGGTATCAATCTCTCACATTGACCCAAGCCAACATTCTTCCACCCTACCATACCCGCAGAGAGGGTGCCAATCTCTCCACGAATATAGCTTATATACGGTCTACCGGCTGCAGGGGTCGAACCCACAGCGATCTAGTCGCCTCGATTCAAGTACTGACGCCTTAAACCGCGCGACCACTGACCGATCCAAATGCCAAATGCCGTCCTTTTGAACGGCGATTGCTCACCACCATCCACTTACACCTACCTGATGCGCACTCCGCGGATATCACGCATAAGCCTTGTCCTCATGGACGCGAAATTCACGAATTTTGCAACTTCTGTTTTAATTATTTATGGCGCGAAAATCTCAACTTTTGACAAATTTCTCAAAACAGTAAAACACTACAGATATTATTGATACTTTCATTATTTTGTGGTGTTATTATTTGTATTGAGCTTCTCACAATCTGCCAAGGCAGTTTTATGATGAAAGTGATAGAAAATGTTATAGTTGACAAAATTTGTTACAAATAGAGATTTTCCCACCATTAAATAAATCGCGCAAATATTTGCGAATGCCGCATTCAAAGGAACAAAAGGCTTTAGAATACAAACACACTATTCACTATTGGTTACTAGCACTGCCACTATAACGGTCACACATTAACACTTATTATATCATATCGTAGGTACAGCTTTCCGTATGACCTTCATGCATCCATGTTTCGTCAAAATTTAATATATTCTTCGATTCAAATTCTGATCTTTTATTATGTATTTTAAATAGTTTCTTCGTCATATCACTATTTCCTCTTTTTCTATCATTATACTTTTTTCGATTTCATTTATACGGAAATTCACTTACTATATATAGAGTTCATCTGTCACGCATAATTCGCAAAAGCACCCTTGTATATCGCGGGCGTACAACAAAAACCCTATAAGTCCACATTTTAAAAAATATACAATTCCTCTACCTATAAGTCCCTATAGTTACAACGCAATGTTTAAAAAATCCTGTAACTCCATTGCGTACATTATAAGGCCAACATCAATTTAACTAAGTCCACAATAATATTTTATTTGACAGTAAGAAACCTTTAAGTGCAGTTAGAGGATTTTTCTATGTACAATGCATATGAACAACAAGAATCCACCTGGTCCTTATCAAGTCAAGGAACTGAATTTTAGAGACTTGTGGGATTTAAAACACTTATCCGACGTATTAATAAAAAATAAATCAAAGGATATTAACGGACAAACAGTTAACTGGTTGCTTATTAAAAGTTTGCGATACTGTAACCAACACCCGGAAATAATAGAGTATAAGTACGCACATAGTAATTACACTTCCATGCGTATATTTGGCAAAGACAAGCATATCCAAAACAGTTAAAAAAACTGTATAATGCATTATTACCAATAAGTAGTATGACTATGAAAAAGGATAATCCCATGAAATTATGCCAAACTGAAGCTATTCCCCCTGAGTTCCACGGATGGTATCAATCTCTTCCAACTGATAAAAATATTCAAGACGTAACATTAGAGCCCTCTATTGAAGACAGCGACATCACTGATTCCGATTCCGATGATGAGCCATTAGCTAGATTAGTCCAAAAGAAGCACAAATAAAGTCAGGAAAAATATATGTATAATATACTGAATATAGACTTTCGTTTTGAAAAACCTGTTTTTTATTAATTGGTAATTATTCTTAAATATATATTGAAAATTCATAGATAATATAAAATGCTTAGTATATCCGCTTGATTTTATAATACGCCTACAACATTAATACACGATTTTCTCAAAACTATTATTTCGGGAGTTATAGGGTTTTCCTTGTACGCCCACGATATATTATAGGCAAAGTTTCATCTTGTAAGACATATCAATCCAATTTTTTTAATGTCGAAAACTCTTTTTAAAATACCATCTTCCTTCCGCGAGTTCCCACTATTTTCCGTTTCGCAGTTGTACTTCTTTACCACTCATTTTTACACTACACATATATGCTACTCACGTACATTCTTGTTAATAAACTACATCACTTACACTCATATTTTGACCTCGCGCCCTAAACTCTTCATACAATGTCATCATCCGATATCCCTCACTTGTTAAATTCAGTTAAATTAGGACGATTTTGAGAATACGCTGTAGAGCTTGAATTATTCTCCATTCTTAAGAACGCAAAATCACTAATAAAATTAATTACATTCATAATTAAGTTAGCGAAAAGATATACCCGAAATTTTGCCCGCCTAAACGATATACCCGCCCATGATAGCGTTGGAAACGGAACAGGTTGATCCTTTGATTCGTCCCAGCCAATAGAAGGCTGCAGTGCATGCGTATTTACTGCAGCAGAAGCTGTGTAATCGGGTATGCTCTCAGAGCTCTCTATGTTTCTTTGTGTCGACGGCTATAAATTGTGAGCAGGTTTAAGAGTCATTCTCTAGATTTTCGGCCGTCTAGTATAGGTACACCAAAAATGTTAAATAAACAGTTTAATAATGAACAACAAATTTATAACATTATTACAGTAAAAACCACTTTAATAACTGAGCAAATGTCCGCCATTAACAAGAATACATTTTCTTATGCCACTATTTAAATATCAGCTAACTTTAAATAAAATATTTTCCTGGCCTGGCAAATTATATTTAATTTGTCGCAATAGCAAAAGTTTTTTAAGTCGAAGCCTACTTCAGTTAGTTTTAATGAATATTGTTGACTGTTATCATAAAGTCAACGTGCATTGAAAGATTAAAGTTCGAACATCTCGAAAATATCGGCAAAACGCACTGTAAACAGCACCCTGAATTTCAAAGAAAACTTTTTAAATATTGAGAATAATGAACTTAAATCTTTGATACTATTCCCTGTACCTTTTTTAATATTGCCATTTAGACCACTACAATATGGCTCTCACGGTATATTTTGATATCTAGAATCTACGGTTACCCTATGGCGCATTCATTACGAACCACCATGTATAATTTCACTGTGATGACCACGATTTTAGTTTAGGCTTTATTATGGTTGAATCAGGGCTGCATATTTCACACGATTGCATTGGCTAACTTGATAAAATAGTTATTATTACAACATTGACGTAGACGCTGAAGTTTTTCGACCAAATACATTAAAATATCACAACTGTTTCACACATAAAATTGGAGCTGGAAGTGAAATAATTATTTTTTCTCATCATCCCTAAATAACGCGAGTTGTCTCCGAATAGAGAAAATATTAAAAAAATCGAAACATGACGAACTGAAAAGAACATTCGAAGGACAAGTTGACGGCTTACGTTCCTTCATTATCTCCAGCTGCTCTTATCGCCTCGATGTATCTTCTAGATCTCGTTCTTTTGCGGCCCATGTTGCAGATTTTGAACGGACACAGCGTGTGATCTGAAACAGATGGTCAATATTAACTTAACTGTTAGGTGGGCGTTAAATGACAACAGCTCTTTTTTAATGTTTTTTATGCAGTAAGTGTTTTCAATTATAGATACATACAAAAAAATAAAAAGACTTAAGCCTTGTCTTCATGGACGCGAAATTCGCGAAAATTCTCAAAAATTTCAATTCCAATTTCAATTATTAATGGCGGGAAAGTATCAAAATTTTGCAACAGAAATATTAGCGCCATTTTCATCATTATGTGCGCTTAGTAAGTTTAACTTGAGCTTTTGACAATCTATCACGGCAGTCAATGACAGTTTTATGTCTGAAGCTATTTATTTGTGGCATAATTTTAGTTTTTCTTTAGATTTATTGGGTTTTTGCCACACTTCTGAAAAATAATAAAGATTAATTAAATAAGCCCTTGCGCCAAACGGAACAGTCAAGGGTTATTTTTAAAAAACTAAGTTTGCCTAACCAAAAAATCTCACACTGAAAAAAGCAGATAAGTAAAAAATAACAAAAATCACATCACTATCGCGCACTTTCGTATTATGACGTTTCGAAAAACTCTCTGTTTTCGTTATCAAAATCGTAGTAAAATATTAAACGTTTGTCAAGTTTGACAGTTTAAAATTTGTTTATCTGCTTCCATAGAGATGTTAAATGATTTTTATTTTATTGTTACTTACTTCTTCTTGATACAACTGTAGCCAACAATGATCGATGTTAACTGAACAGTTAGACACACACTTATCTCCGTTCAACAAAATAATCGCGGTCTCTTTTAGTTTTCTTTATTTTTTGCATTATCCTCCTTCTCTAAAATTTGTGCCGAACTCCATTGAATCAAATGACCGTTTTCCCCAGCGTGGTCGCAATTTTTGATTTTTTAAATTCCCTTCTTTTATATAATTTCTATGTTCTTCAACTCTAACATTCATAGGCCGAGACGTTTCTCCAACATAATGTTTATTGCATTCACAAGGTATACTGTAGATGCAATTTTTTGAATTTTGTATATCATTTTTTGGGCGCGTTTTAGACAAAAATGATCGTAAAGTATTAGTTGTCTGAAAAACTGTTCTAATATTAAATTTATTACCGATTCTTCTTAACTTTTCTGATAGTATAGGAATGTATGGAATTTTTATTGTATGATTCATTTCTTTTATTTGTCTTACAGTGTTCGTTTTATCTGTAATATATTTGAATGTTCTATCAACAAAATTTGGAGGGTATTCATTATTTATTAAAACATTTTTAATAAATTTTAGTTCGTTATTAAAAATATCATTGTTTGATGAAATTACTTTTGCTCTATCATATAAACATTTAACAACACCTTTCTTAATATCGATGTGATGGTTAGATCTAAAATTTAAATATCTATTGGTGTGAGTTTGTTTTCTATAAACACTTGTTTCTACAGAATTATCGTGTTTTTAATTAAAACATCTAAAAATGGTAGCATATTATTATTTTCTATTTCCAAAGTGAATTTTATTGTTGGTTCTTTATTGTTAATATCATTTAAAAATTCATGTAATTCTGTAACAGTAAAAGGCCAAATTGCAAAAATGTCATCTACATATCTCCACCAGATAATTGGTTTTTTATTTATATTTTGAATATAATTTTCTTCAAAAAAATCCATAAAAATATTACTTAAAATTGGTGATAATGATGAGCCCATTGCCATTCCGAAATTTTGTTGATAAAATTCATTGTTTAGTTGAAAATATGTTGTTTTTATACATAGACTTAGTAATTCCATTATACATCCTACATTTAATTTTGTTCTGTTTGTCAAATTGATATCATTTTCCAGTTTATTTTTAATTATATTCAGTGTTTTGTCTACTGGTACGTTAGTTTATTCACTAACTGTAAATAATAAATAAATTTAATATTCGAACAGTTTTTCAGACAACTAATACTTTACGATCATTTTTGTCTAAAACGCGTCCAAAAAATGATATACAAAATTCAAAAAATTGCATCTACAGTATACATTGTGAATGCAATAAACATTATGTTGGAGAAACGTCTCGGCCTATGAATGTGTTAGAGTTGAGGAACATAAAAATTATATAAAAAGACGGGAATTTGAAAAATATGCGAACATGCTTGGGAAAACGGTCATTTAATTCAATGGGGTTCGGCAAAAAATTTAGAGAAGATAACGCAACAAAAAAAAATTAAAAGAGACCGCGATTACTTTGTTGAACGGAGATAAGTGTGTGTCTAACTGTTCAGTTAACATCGATCATTGTTGGCTACAGTTGTATCAAGAAGAAGTAAGTAACAATAAAATAAAAATCATTTAACATCTCTATGGAAGCAAATAAACAAATTTTAAACTGTCAAACTTGACAAACGTTTAATGTTTTACTACGATTTTGATAACGAAAACAGAGAGTTTTTCGAAACGTCATAATACGAAAGTGCGCGATAGTGATGTGATTTTTGTTATTTTTTACTTATCTGCTTTTTTCAGTGTGAGATTTTTTGGTTAGGCAAACTTAGTTTTTTTAAAAAATAACCCTTGACTGTTCCGTTTGGCGCAAGGGCTTATTTAATTAATCTTTATTATTTTTCAGAAGTGTTGCAAAAACCCAATAAATCTAAAGAAAGACAGTTTTATGATCAAAGTTATAAAAAATATTACAGTTGGCAAAATGTATTCATTAAAAGGTAAATATTGAGAGTTTTTGCGAATTTTACATCTATTCGGATCAGGAATTATAACATGATACAGGGTGATTTCAAAAGTACTTTTGAAAACCATTTCCAGGAGGTGACATCCCAAGTAGCCCACTAGTGTTATAATTCAAGTGTGTTTGATCAGACAATGTGTGGCAGTTACAACTTTACTGCTACTTTAAAGTAACGCTACAGTCTCTTTCGACTGTATTTGTAATTACCTACTCGATTTTAGCCGCAGGCACGTAATAGAAAGTTTATATTACGTATTCATGGCATGGTACCTACAATAGTCGTAGCTACGTTTCAACCACTAATTGTGCTATAGTCAGCGGTCGAAATTGTGGACAGTGACTAACAGATAATATAGAAACACTATTGCTATTAAGCGTATAATATTTTTATAAGATATTACACATTATTTACCTCATTATTACTGTGCCGCTTTCTATGCACAACGATACTATACTCACATTTACGGAACCACGATAAAGACTCAGTCAAACTGAAACCCGATGTATTCTCTATCTCTGTTTATTGCATTGTGGAAAACAATATTTTGGTGTGTGTAAACCGTGAGCGTTAGTACATGGCTTTGCCGAGGTTAGAACGCCATTAGAATATGCGTACGTTGGGAGATTTGAAGATTTGCTGCTATTCACGGGGTGTTATTTCTATAGTTATATTAAATTATAAAAATAAATTATTGCAACCGTGAAGTTAACAAATAACAGTTAAAAATGGATCAAAGTGCCAGTTCTAGTAAAAGGTCTGTTAGTAATCGACATAACGAAATATTTTTATTAAGTTTACTAAGAGAAACGGAGAGGCCTTGTAGCCGACTGAACTGAAAATGCCGTATTCTGACAAGATATACTGCGACTTTTTAGGGACGTTGCATAATTTATTACCCAAATACCAGAGCCAGACGTTATGTAAGATAAAGTTGTTGTCCCTGACCATGAATGGGGCAATGTCTCCAAGCCGGCCTTTTCCACCATGTCAAGTATATAGAAAACTACGCAAAAAAATCTCCAATACGATACGGTTGCACCTTTTGATCTCTTATGTACATCAGCACCTATTTACCTATATATATATAATGGGTTTGAAATTAGTCAACAGGTTTACATGAGGTTTCGGAATATGTTCTTATGCGCGTAATAAAGAAAATTGTCGTTAGGGTAATTATTATTATGAATATCGTAGCAGATTTGAACCAATTTAGGTGTCTTAAATGTCAGAAGTTTTATTTACCAACCAACCAACCAACTAACCAACAATCAAAATTATTTGCATAAAGGCAAATACCTGGAAACTTGTGAAAAAACCATATGGAATGCGCGAAAACGAATAAGCGTGTTTGTTAAAAAGTCTAATTTTTATTTCAAGAATATCAGGAACAATTGTGAATAAGCGAGAGTAATCGGGTCTTATCAAGAGTACCTTTTTTGTAGTAAATAATTTACTTAATCTAAATTTTATACTGAAAAATCTTTTCTTCCATTGGCGTAGAATTATCGAAGGTGTAATTACTAAAAAACCCAAGTTCCACGCCAATGGAATGATATCACTCATAATTTTGATATGGGGTTTATTGTCCTATAGAACGGTGTGAACTTACCAAATTTTAGCAAAATCGCATAAGGGGTTTTAAATTTATAACAAAAAAACGATTTCAAAATTGCAACTTCAGGGTCGTATAGCGCCTAAACGGGGCAACTTTAAATTAAGGTTGCTAAATCGACTTATTTTGAGCCGCACTGTCATTTTAGGGACACCCTGTATAAGCTCTTAAAATTACGGCACTCATATTCTGGACACCCTGTATAATAAGTATCGTTTAAAATTGAAAAAAATATTTGAAAAGATTTTTTAAAACTAATTGCACTTCCTCATTGCCACTTCTTCTTTTCTACATATTAGCACAATCAGTTTCTGTGTTCGACGTTTCGATTCATCGGGTCAATCATCAACTTTTTTTGTGATATTTGTTATGTAAGTGAATATTGCGACTATTCAACTAACTTCTAGTCAAGTTGAGCTTGTACGTTGATATTCCAAAATATTGCAAATCGCATTTGATTACACAGGTCCACAAAAAAAAAGTGGTGTGTGCTGAGGGTCCCATTATATTTTTTCCATGTATTTTTTCCCGCTGAACACGAATCTGAAGTCAAAATGGGGGGTCGTACAGCAAATTTCAGAGAAAACCCATAAAAACGATAAAAATCACATCAAAAGTTTACACAGGTCCACAAAAAAAGTCATGCCCCGGGCGCTGCGTCATTAAATCTATAAATGATACTGCAGGAAACAACTACTCCGCGGGCTAAGGACAAGGGTTCTTGGCTGTTTCACACAGATACTGCAGGTATAATTCAATGCCGGTCGGGGCATTAGCCCGCGGAGTAGTTGTTTCCTGCAGTATCATTTATAGATTTAAAACTGTGTTTGTTTCCATTTTTAAAGGAAGTATGAAGCTTGGTACCCCTATATTGTTCGGCATAAGCTTTAGGTATACACTTTTTCAGCCACTATTCAGGAACAATATTATTCTCATCTCATAATATCTCATAATTCTTTTCAGCCAAACCAAAAGGAGAGATGAAAATGACCATTTCTTCTTTGTACATCTACTTATCAAAAAGTTGTTGAGATATATTCATCAAACCTTGTTTTTCTAATCCAAGCAATAATAATAATAATAATAATAATATCTGTACCCTCATTCTAATCACCAGGATTAGCTCAGAAGTCGAAGACTTGTGCGGGAGAGGGGACGGCATATTATTATTAAGCAGGCCGCATTTGCGCCCAGGAACAACTTATGTTGGTAGGCCCTAACCACCATTCAGTGAAGGAATGAGGGAAACCTGGAAAACCTAATTAATTAAAAGGGTAGTCAAACGTCAACCGGTATCAATCTCTCACATTGTCCCAAGCCAACGTTCTTCCACCCTACCATACCCGCAGAGAGGGTGCCAATCCTCTCCACGAATATAGCTTATATACGGTCTACCCGCTGCGGGGGTCGAATCCACAGCGATCTAGTCACCTCGATTTAAGTATACCAATGGGATGAGATTGCTCATTCTGACCTATGATAATGACGATAATGACGTATGATTATGTAATGTAATGTATGTATTATGTAATGATGTATGATTAACTTTACGACAACTTTAAACTTCGGCGAACCATTGCACAACCATTAAGTGTGGGATAATATTTGGGTTAAAATTAGAACTTCAGGTACTGAATGGAAAACATGCTTGAGTTCGAATTCTCCGAAGGAGTACTCAGACGGATTGTTTGGCATCTTTACATAAGATGCATGATTATGTAAAATAATTAATAATTAGAATGCTTGTTAGTAATTTTGTGGGCGTAGAGTAGAAAGCAGAAAAGGCATAAGGAATAATAATTTACTCCAGAAGTTTCTACGACAGAATTGCTACTATTATCGATATTTGAATATACACTATTTATAGAAAACATCACATGACGCAAATAAAAAAATATAAATTAATTTTATAGTTATTACATACAGGGCGTCCCAAAATTAACGCAACATAGAGTAAGAGTAGACTCCTGACGATAAAATACAATGGGTCTAAAAGTTAAAATTTTGTTTTCGATATTTGTATATAACTTTTGAAAAATCCTAATATTTGGGTACATTTTGGAAATCGAAAAATTCAAATTTGTTATTAAATATTAGAACTTTTTGGCGGCTTCTATTTTTTTTCTCTGAAAAATATATCTTATTTGAAATATTCAGTACACCGAGTAAAAACTGTTTTGTTTTCGGGTAAAGTGCCTTTTTCGCTGAAACCTTACTTATAAAAGTTATTCAGAAAGCTAAGTTTGCCTGTATTGCATTAATTTGTTTTCAGAAATCTACCTTGCTTTTCTGTACCGTTAAATTCAAGATACCCCGTATACGGTAAATGTACTTACAACTTGTAAATCGCTTGTTCCTGCGCCTGGAGGTTTTCACCACGATATAGGTATCTCCGTTGATATCGTAGATGTGGCTATATTTTATTTTGTTGAGATCAACCCGTTGGATTTGTGATATCACATTGAGCTCCTGGTTTTCCTCATTTTTGTTCTGAAACAAAATATACGGTTAGAAAAAATAAAACCAAACATTATGAATTATGAAAAGGTATAATATTAACGTCATAAGTCATAAAATTTTGGGGGGTAGATAAGAGTCAAAAAGTCAAAGTCAAAAATATTTTATTCTTTAAGATATAAAAAATGTATAAGAAACGTCATAACTGTTACAAACAGATGTATTAAAACATATAATACTTTTATAAAGCATAATATAAAAAAGAACGCATAAGCAATATAGTTAATGCCCGACTAAGTATAAAAGTCTTTGGTACTATAGTGTTAAAAAAAAAGTGTAAAATATTTAAGGAGGTAATAGTATGAACCAAAATAAGCAGAAAAGTCTCAATAAACATGAGTCTGCAAAGTAACAGTCGCGGAGATATGGAATGTTTTATGTTTTTTAGCCCCTTTTTTTATTTTGCAAAAACGTTGTGTATTTTCTTATAATAGTTGGCTGATGTTTAGTGAAATAAACAGTACGTATTTGACAGTTGTTCTCAGTGCATAAGTTTTCTTTCGCTATGGCTGGTGCATGCATTCATGTATGGTCGTGCTAATGGGAACGCCACCGAAGCGCGACGTCTTTATGTTAACGCTTATCCAAATCGCCAGATTCCTTTACAACGCATGTTTGGAAGAATTTACCAAAGATTGCGTGATATCGGTTCCTTGAGCAAACAGTGCCATTTATCCGGAAGACCAAGGTCGGTATCCACTCCTAGAGCAGAAGAAGAAATTCTAGCACTGGTAGAGCAGAATCCAGGTACGAGTGTGCGGAGAATATCAGCCGAGGTAGGAATTAGTGGTCCTCTTGTTTGGAGAATCCTTCACGAGAAACTGCTTTATCCATACCATGTGCAACGAGTACAGGCCTTAAATCCAATAAATGATCATCAAGCACGTTTGGTTTTTTGCCGCTGTTTTCTACGACATGATGCTGAAGACCCTCGTTTTCTTGCAAACATTCTCTTTACTGATGAGACCGGGTTCACAAGAAATGGAGTGTTTAATTTTCACAGTACGCATATTTGGGCCGACGAAAATCCTCATGCTCTAATAGAATCTGGACATCAGGCATGATTTTCATTAAACATTTGGATGGGTATTGTAGGTGACAGGTTTCTAGGTCCTGTTGTTTTACCAAACCGATTAACAGGCGCTGCTTACCTCAACTTTCTGCAGAACACACTGTATGAGTTTTTGGAAGACATTCCTTTGAATCATTTTTCCATGACCGTTAGAGAGCATTTACACCAAACTTTTCCACAGATGGGTAGGAAGGGCCGGACCTGTTTTATGGCCTCCAAGATCGCCTGATCTGAACCCTCTAGATTTCTTTGTTTGGGGATATTTAAAGACATTAGTGTATGGTACTCCTGTAAATAGCCTGGAAGAGCTGCAGCTACGGATTAATCAAAAGTGTCAAGAAATCCAAACCAAGGCGGGTGTTTTCGAAAGAGTTCGAATATCGTTGAGACGAAGATGTCGTGCCTGCTTGGAAATGGACGGAGGGCACTTTGAACATCTTCTGTAACTTTGTTTTTTGTTTGTTAAAAGCTTCCTTTGTCGGTTTATTACTAATAAAATGAAATGTTTGAAAAATGAATACTGGTTCATATCTCCGCAACCGTTACTTTGCGGACCCATGTTTATTAAGACTTTTCTGCTTATTTTGGTTCATACTATTACCTCCTGAAATATTTTACACTCTTTTTTAACACCCTGTAGCACTTTTCAACAAGATATAATTTTAGATTGAATTTAAAGGCATTTACATTTTTTTTAACTGTTTTTTATGGTCCTTCGATCAGGATAACATTTAGCTGTTCCCATGAGCGTCAGACCTCCTGGAAAAGGAAGTTCATTTATATTATAATGACTGTAAGAAGCCGCGCAAAGGCTCCAACGCGTGACTACTTCGCCATGTCTCACCTTGTTTCTTATCTGTCCGTTGGGTTCGTTTACCTCCTCGGAGGACAAGGAAGCACGTGCCCTTTGTTCTGCGAATGCCGCTTTTTCAAGTGTAGGGTCAAGGTTGAAGGTCGTCCACTACACTCGCGTACTATAAATAACCGTGTTTTGGTGTTTTGCTCGGGGACAGAGGCTGAGGGCGCGTGTCATAATTCTGGATTTGTTTTCGCAATATGAGTGGCGCTAAAATCTCAATTTATCACGTAGGAGACATATGTGTCAATCAATGTGAGGCGTAAGCATATAACAGAACAACGCCCCCCTTAAGAAAGAAGTATCATAATCGAGGTCGGCCGTGACTCGGTCAGTCAGTTGTCAGTTGATGTCAGATTCACGGGTATGGTGATGTAAGTTGGATGCACTTGATACAGGAGTCTGTAATAACAGTTTTGCCATTTAACAATCATTGCGCTAGCGCAACACTCCTCTATTGACCATAAGCTAAGGATTACGCCCTCGTATAGTAAAAATTTAAACTACATCTAGAGAGTCGTTGGTTTGAGTTTCACGTTTAAGTCAATAGGTATCAAATTGTTAGTCCAATAGTAATTACGTTTTAATGTAAAGCAAAGTTAGGTTAGGAATTTTAATTCTTTCGGCAAGTTGCAGAAAATTTGTTAAATTACAAAAAAAAACACAAAATATAATAAAAGATTTTATTATAACAAATTTCTGCAGCTTGTGGAAAAACTTGAATTTATAAAGCCGTAACGAATTTTAAAAGTCAAAACATAGCAATGCAAATATGTAAAACATACAGTGTGTGTGCTCTCGAAAAGTAACGAATAAATTCATTATTTTTGAAATTGAGAAGTTTTCGAAAAAATCCCCTGGCACGTCGATTTTGTTTTTAAAAAAGGCACTTTTTGACCTACGACCATAGAAATCATAAAATATATAGAACTCCAAAGAAGGTATCGAAAATAGTCAACCTCTGGAGAAAACGCGAGTCTGGTAATATTGCAGTAACTTAGCTTTCATGAGCTGGTTACACTAACGAGGCAACTTCACACTAATAAGCGGTAATTTCAAAATATGAAAATTTTACGTCAAATTTTTGATTTCTTTGGTTCTTCCTTTTTTAATTCAATTGTATGCTAAGCTTAAAATGCAGCGTAACCAACTGCTTACATTAAGTTTTCCCTAGATGGCTGATTTCTAAGCCCCTCCATAGTCTGACTATTTTTGAGTGCCTAATGTAAAGGCTTCTGGCGTTCTATATATTTTATGATTTCTATGCCTACGACCCACATTTGTGACGTCATCGTTGTTCGAGATATGACATAATCGACAATTTTTTTTAAATAGCAACCCCCAATTTTGACCATGCCATTTGAAAGAGCGTGTCATTCTACATACATACATCATGAAAAATTATGGTGCTACACATAACAGAAATTTCAAGAAAATAATGTTTGAACATTTTGAAATTTAATTTTCACAATACTGAAAATGATAATGATTATGTAAAAAATCGATTAAATTAAATGTTCAAATTGTGCACCGTTGGCTGCCTGACAGTAGCCAAGACGATTAATAAATTCTTTTGGACATTATCAATAACTTCAGGAGGTATACGATGTATCTCGTGACGAATTCTTGCTTTTAAATCTTCTAAATTAACCGGTCTAGTAACGTATACTTTGCTTTTTAAGTATCCCCACAAGAAATAAACTAGGGGTGTCAAATCAGGCGATATGGCTGGCTACTCAATCGGCCCCCTTCTCCCTATCCAACGATTCGGGAACAGCTCATCTAAATAAGCACGGACAGATGTTGCGTAATGGGGAGGTGCACAGTATTAAGATATTTTTCACTTAATAATCAAATAAATTTGTTTTTTTCAAAGTTCACACTCATACAGGGTGTCCCTAAAAGGTTGGGACAACGTTTCGCCACATAAAGTACAGCTGAAAATAAGTCGATTTGATGAATATCAATGTTTCTTCTTTCACAAATAAATTGACTAAATCTCAATCGGGCATCAAAATCAAGTGGAAGCGTCCTCTAGAAAATACACCGAAATATACAATAAAGTTTAATTTGCCATCCCAAGAAACCCCTGGATACAAAATTTCGTGAAATTAACGTGAAACAGTCGAAAGTTATTGAAGAAAATGCGATTTAATTTTTAGCCTTTGACACCCTGTAGCTCCGTAATTATCAACTTTTGGACTAAGGCATATTTAGTTAAATCGACTTATATTCAGCTGTACTTTATGTGGCGAAACGTTGTGTCAACCTTTTAGGGACACTCCGTATAACAGCGTAATGTGTGACATTCCTTTAGCAATGCACCCACAGTGTAAACCAACCTTTAGCGACCCAATCTAATAATTTTATTCTAACATTTTCTAGTAGAAATGCGTAGTGTCACATTAATTCGCGCAAATATTATAGGGGACACCTGTATTCATTTATATGTCAACTTAATAAATACTTTATTTTGTTGAATGGGTAAATAAACTTTTAAGGTAAACTGACAAATTTTAAATTCCACCGGCTTCGAATATTTGTAAAATTGCCGCTACAATACGAGGACTGCGCGATAAGTAATATACGCGTATTATTAATAATTATAATTAGTTGTTAGAAGGTTGTTTTAGATTTCATTCAGTGGCGACCAGTACGATGAGGTAGTGAGGTAAAAATTTGAAAGTAATATTTAACATATAAGAATCACTAATTGCTGATTTTAATCATCTAATCAATTTATTACATCCAGCAACATTAAAATATATTGGCTATGTATTTCCTATGTACAATCGTTTGCAATAATAATGGCACTCTTTAAAATGAATTTTGCGATTTCTTTTGAACTGCTGACGCGTTTGAAATGAAATCTACTTTCAACTTTTAAGATTAGTTCTTAGTTGTTTCACTTACCAAAGGAGATTTAATAAAAGTTCTGCTCCAGAACTTCCAGAAGTTCAAAAACTGTTTGGATGGAGTGTCATTATTATCGCAAAAGCATGTACATCTATAAATTATTGTAAACACACAAATGCTGCACCAACAACAGCATTAACGGCACGATTTGCAAACAGCGAGGTACTTTTAAATTTGCCTCTGTGAATCGTAATAACTATAGTCCGCGGCCGAAAATCTAGAGAGTGACTAATCGCTATCTTGTAGACAAGCTCGACGGGCGAAGCGTGCGAGGAGCAACATTTCATAGGCGTCCTAAACTTGAAGGCGATCAGATATAAAAAATATACAAAAATAATTGCATTACATAACATTCACTATTTTTAATAGAAACAGTGATAGCTATATCACTCTTTCTACTAGTTTTTGCCAATCTCGAGGCGTTAGATAATAAAAATGATATGAATACACGCTGTTAGTGGTGACGTCACGTCGTCATTTTCATTAAGTTAGGTCATGGTCCATTATCCAAACAAGTCCTGTTGTATTTAGCATTGAGTTTGGGAATGGAAGGGATTTATAAAGTGAATCCTAGTTTCTTAGTGAGTATTAGACAACATTGTGTACGTTTGTGGAAGCTTTTCCAAACCCGGTAATATAGTTTATACTTTGTGTTTGAGTGTTATAAACGTAAACTTAAGGTTGAATTGTAGGTTTAGCAACGTTTCACTCAAACGATGGTTATAGTACAGGTTGAATTTCAACTGTCGGTTGAAATTATTTTGAAACTACAAATATCTACATAAATAAGTGTGTGTAAACTCGTATAAACAAAAACAGAGCAACCATATTTAATATATTTGCTTAAAATTTATCTTATATTTTTTAAACCTTCAGAAATTGAGTTTCATTTGTAATGTTCAGAACTGATCTGTAGAAGTTACAATTAAATTATATCAAAGAAATATATAATACAAGCTAAAATTGAACTAAATAAATGTATTTCTTTTTTGTCCATCTAACTGTATAATATATTAATTATAACATACATAAAATTATAAGTGTCTGCAGTTTTGTCCCAAATATCACTGTGAAAGCAAGTTCATAAAATAACATTTTCTTACACTTTATAATATTTCTGTAGTTAATAATTACATCTACTAGACGGAGGCAGTCTGTATTAGAATAAATAACTCTATTACTCTTTATAGTAATATAAGAATGCCACCAAGATTAATGTCACTGTCAATAATTATAATTTGTAAAACGTCAAAATAAAAAACAGGTTATCTGCGAAAATTGGCGGGAAGATATTCTGATATTTCATTGGCCAAAATTGAGCTGACAGCATGGCCAACATTCAGAAATACATCTCAACGTCGGGTTGACAAACCGCGACATGAAATAGTTTTATAATACTATTTTTTTTCAACCGCCAGTTCAAATTCAACCTACGGTTGGACAACCGGAGGTTCAACCTGAGCTTTATAATACCGGCCCTTAACTTTGTTTGGATAACGAATGGTGTCGTCACGTCACACTAATAGCGCGTATTATTTCCAAATTTAAAGTTTTTATCTTGTATTATCAATTACCAGAGGTCGAAAATAATAGAGAGTGACTAATTCACAACACAGAGATGAGTACGGAAGATGAGGGTGGCATGATTACCCAAGCGTGCCACTGCAAAATTATCAAAAATAAGTTGACGTCGACTGAACCTAGCACATTAACAATTTACTTTAAATGTGCCTCCTGTGTCATCCTCTTTACAAATTGCCGTCCTTTTGGCGATTACCCACCACCATCCACTTACATCTACCTGATGCGCACTCTGCAGATATCACAGTTAAGCCTTGTCCTCGTGGACGGAACTGTTTTTAATTATTTATGGTGGGAAAATTTCAACTTTCGACAAATTTTGCAGTAAAACTACAAATACTATTGTTACTTTCATTATTATGTGGTGTTAATAAATTTGTTCTGAGCTTCTGACAATTTACCATGGCAGTTTCATGATGAAAATGATAGAAAATGTTATAGTTTATAAAATTTGTCACAAGTAGAGATTTTCCCACCATTAAATAAATCGCGCAAATATTTGCGATTTCCGCATTCAAAAGGACAAAAGGCTTTAGAATACATACACACTATCCACTATGGGTTACTAGCACTGCCACTATAACATTAACACTTATTATATCATATCGTAACATGACCTTCATACGTCCATGTTTCGTCAAAATTTAATATATTCTTTGATCCAGATTCTGATCTTTTAATACTTATTTTAAATAGTTTCTTTGCCATATCACTATTTCGTCTTTTTCTATCATTATACTGTCACGCATAATTCGCAAAAGTGCCCTTGTATATATTCTAGGCAAAGTTTCATCTTGTAATATCCAATAATCTTTTGTCGAAAACTAATTTTTAAAATACCATCTTCCTTCTACTACTTTCCATTATTTTCCGGTTCGCAGTTGTACTTCTTTGCCACTTTTTTATTTGCACTATACATATATGCTACTCACGTACATTCTTGTTAATGAAATACATATTTCAACATCACATACACTCATATTTTGACCTCGCGCCCTAAACTCTTACATTTTATCATCCGATATTTCTCTTGTAAAATTAGGACGATTTTGAGAATACGCTTGAATTATTCTCCATTCTTAAGGACACAAAATTACTCATAAAATTAATTACATTCATGATTAAATTAGCGAAAAGATATACTCGAAATTTTGCCCGCCCGAACGATATTATTAATTATTCAATAAATAAGCGCGCTTTTTCAACATATGCAAAAACGGATATTCCAGTTTAAATGTTGTCCCGAGATTTATTAATATTTGATAAATTACTCGTATTTTTTCAATCTGCAAATTAACCCTAATAAGTACAAGTAGTAAATAAAAAATTAATAAATTTGAAAGTTTGGAAAAATAGTATAAAAAATCTTACTTCGCCTGATAAAGCAGACCAATTTAAATAACCCTGTATTTTTACTTTCTGGTTTATCTATAAATAATGATTAGGAAAAGAGTTCCCGAAAAATGTTATTTATGTAGTCCGTATTTGAAACAGTCCCAGCCTGCTTCCCCCACCAGTTTAAAAAGTCACGAGCCGCCACTGATTTCTTCTACTGTATCTCCAAGTATTAAATATGTTTTTACAAGTGTTTACCAATGTAAATTACCTGCGTTGCACTGCAATAAAATGCAAGTAAACCTTATCGAACAACCCTCGTAGAGGTTTTAAGCTGCCTCATGTATTATTAGTTCTTACTAACACCATCAGTATGCATAAATCGCACAGAAATGTGAATTTAAAATAGGCGATTCGTACTTACCTAAGCACGTTTATTGCATTTCTATTTTCTGGCTCATTTCCCCTACATTTTTTACTTGATTAATTTCGCGATTGGTATTTTTTTTTTCGATAGTATCCAGACCCAAATAGTTGCGTTAAAAAAGTATGCTGCAAACTAATTTAATGACTGGAAATAAAGGATTTTGGTACTGAGAGACTTCTTTTGTAATAGAAAATATGTAAATTCTTTGTAGATAATTATTATCTAACTATTTATTTTAATATTATCCTAAGAAATTACGACAAGCTTTCTATAATATGTAACGCGACACAAAATACTTGACACTTGCTGTGAACCAAGCTTTAGTTTAAAAAGACCATCAAAATAACAAATTATTCTTAATTATGAATTTTGTACTATTTTGGACGATGCTTGACTAAATTTATGACAGTCAAAGATATGAACAAAACCTTGTGCAGTTGTAGGTACACTCAATTGTACAACATATATTGTACATGTAAATGACTGGAAATAAAGAAATTTGGTACTGAGAGACTTTTCTTTTGAAACAGAAAATAGTTAAATTCTTTGTAGATGATTATTATCTAACTATTTATTTTAATATTATCCTAAAAAATTACGACAAGCTTTCTATAATATGTAACGCGACACAAAACGCTTGACACTTGCTGTGAACCAAGCTTTAGTTTAAAAAGACCATCAAAATAACAAATTATTCTTAATTTTAGTTTTGTACTATTTTGGACGATGCTTGACTAAATTTATGACAGTCAAAGATCTGAACAAAGCCTAGTGCAGTTGTAGGTACACTCAATTGTACAAAATATATTGTAAATGACTCTGGAAATAAAGAAATTTGGAACTGTGAGACTCTTCTTTTGTAATAGAAAATACGTAAATTCTTTGTAGATAATTATTATCTAACTATTTATTTTAATATTTTCCTAAGAAAGTACGACAAGCTTTCTATAATATGTAACGCGACACAAAATTCTTGACACTTGCTGCGAACCAAGCTTTAGCTTAAAAGGACTATAAAAATACCATATTATTATTAATATATTTATGAATTTTGTACTATTTTGGACGATACTTCTTGTAGTAAGTTTATGACAGTAAAATATATGGGCAAAGCCTAATGCAGTTTTAGGTACATTCAATTGTACAAAATCTTAAATAAACATTTGGACTAATGTTCGAAACTAACTTCTATATACAGAGTACTCCAAAAAATGGACCATATTTTATGTATTTCTTTAAAAAATATAACTGTATAAAAATGTAATAAAAAATACCAAGTTTTAGGGAAATATATTAAAAGGTAGAACTGAAAGTAAAAATTTTATTTAAAAGCCGCAACTTCTTGATCTAAATGTGTTTTAAAAAAAAAACTTAAATTATGGGCCATTTTCATAACTAAGAAGAGAATAAAAAAACTGTAAGACCATACCATTGTACTCTTATTTAGGACTGTAAATTTGAATGTACACTGAGATTCGATTATATATAAAAAAATACATTTTGTAAATTTATGTTTTAGTAAGTCATTATCAGAGAGTTGAAAATTTCATTGAAATATTTTTGAGATATGAATTAAATGTATATACAAGGCGTCCGAAAATGATGTGTCAGTATTCCGGTATACTACACGAAAAATTAAAGTTAATGCCACAATGTCTTATAAGATTTTTTTCAAAAACTTAATTTTTTTTAATTAAATTTTGCTTTACTATTTCATAAGAAACTTCCGTTAAATTTGAGTTTTAAAAAAAATGCTATGACTGTAGCATTATTTTTTCACTGGCAAGTTTTACAAAAACTGTTTAGCTATTTTTTTTCTTCAAATGTAACTACGCCACTGGATTCAGCTTGCTCTAAAATGATTTTATACTCTATTTCGTAAATAATAATATTAATAATGAGGAATTTATAACAATTATTATATAATAATATGTATCATAATTATTACTAATGTAGGCTGCATTTTATTAAATACATTTACAATAACTTTCTCGCCATGTTGGATATGAATAGTAAATAAAAAAATGAGAAATTAATTTTATCGTTGTAATTAATCACATTAAACGTAAAAATTTGTAAGTAACGGTTAATAATAATTAGGTATTTATAAAAATAATTATTAATATTTATTTACTTATGAAATTATGCATAAAACCATTTTAGGGGATGCTGAAAAAAAATTGTTAAACAATTTTTGTAAAATTTGACGGTGAAAAATCAAATAGGCCTTGCAAATAGAAAACACACTTTAATATTGTGCGCCAGAATTAAATACCCCTTTTACAGGCCTGTTTCCATTTAAAATGGGTCATACTGTATATATTTATAAAAAAAGTTATAAAAAAAACTCGCACTAGTTTTTGAAATTTGTGGAAATGCATGTAAATCATCCTGTAGAGTAAATTCAGTTCAATATTTTGGATTTCAAAATATTTTCTAAACAGTCATGTTAGCATAGAACAAGAAAATTTCTGACATTAAAAGATAAATGAATTTAGAAAAACATATTACAACTGCATTATCACCGAATATTTAAAAAATTAGTTTAAATAATTTTTGCATACTTTTCTAAAACTACAATTAGTAAAAAAATATAAAATTAATACACAATATTATTACGTATACAGTGTGGAAGAGAAGTATGGAATAAATTCATTATTTCTAAAACAACGAAGTTTCATGAAATTTCCTCGGACCCGTCGATTTTGCTTTTTAAAAAGACTCTTTTTTCTATACCAACGCATTTCCGACGTTCATTTGTTTTCGCGTGATGACGTCATCGGATATTTTTTTAAATAGAACCTCTATATTTTTCCATCGGATTCTTGTAGAGCTTAACTTGCTGAATTCAAAAATATATAATTTCAACACTTTATTCCTTCAACTTTCCGAGAAAAAAAATAATAACCGATCCAATAAACGCTGCAGTTGACAGATGTCAATTCTGATTAGATTTTGTTTACCTGCCAGAAACAGTTTCTAAGGTGGCTTGATTTAATTTGTTGTTTTTGCTATCAAAGATGTAATATTCTAACATGCAATCTAATAAAACAAAATAATAAATTAGGGGGTCAAATACGATAGAGGCATACTATTGTTAAATTGTTTTAAAAATGAAGAGCCCTTATTTTGTGATACTGCCGATGAATTCACTATCACAGAGACAAATGGGAATATTCACATTTTTTTCAAGCCGATTTTGTTGGATCGGTTATTTTTTTTTTCGGAAAGTTGAAGGAATAAAGTGTTGAAATTATATATTTTTGAATTCAGCAGTTAAGCAATTCAAGTTAAGCTCTACAAGGATCCGATGAAAAATATAGGGGTTGTATTTAAAAAAATATCCGATGACGTCATCACGCGAAAACAAATGAACGTCGGAAATGCGTTGGTATAGAAAAAAGAGTCTTTTTAAAAAGCAAAATCGACGGGTCCGAGGAAATTTCATGAAACTTCGTTGTTTTAGAAATAATGAATTTATTCCATACTTTTCTTCCACACTGTATAATTAACAATAAATATTATTGGACTGCCATTTATGTAAAGAATATGTAACTTGCATTATTTTTTGAATATTAAAAAAAAACACAAATTAAATTAAACATAATATAGCGAATATATATACTATAAACTACAATACTCATTCAATATTTTTTGGTGGTTAAATTCCAGCACAAAAAATTCATTGCAACAACTTGACCCGGAGGGGTTGAAGAAAAAACGTGGACATCACCACCGCGTCAAACCGAAAGCGAACACTTACGGAGATGGCGTAGAAGGAGTCGTACACCTCGTCCGAAGACAGACCTCTCTGGAAGACACGCTCCCCAGGTGCCGCTTCCACGGCAAACCTCGCGGGCAAACTCTTCGCCAAGTCACCGCACAACGCCAAGACAACAATCGCGACGAACACAAGCACCATTTCAGAGGCGCGAACACCTCGATATTAATCAAAGTTGCGAAAAAACAATCCGACCGCTCTCGATATGCAAACTTTTGGCCGAACAGGGTCTTGCGTATAGGTAAGTCATTAATTTTTCGCGGATCGTTTATACCTATCCCCCCCTCTGGTACTTGTGGAGAGAATAGAGGTGTATATGTGTTATTGGAAATAATGGTTTTCGCGATTCCTGATATGAATGAATCACGTTGCATGGTGCTTGACGATTGGGCGGCTCTTTCCGAAGTGTTACACCCCTGGGGACGTATACGGACCCGTTGACTTCAATCGGATACACTGGCTCGCTAAATGCATCGCGAAAATCATCGAATAATCGTATGAATGATGCACGATATGCAAACAATAAATTGCTTATAATTTAATATCTTGACAGTTCTATACTATAATCTGTTTAGAAATGAAAGAGAGTAATAAAAGCTTATTATGTATGTAAATCATAAATAAATGTAGTACTGGTGCTTATATTCAATATTTTTATATTATGTATTGTCGGTATAGATAAGGTGTACTTTTAAAAAAACTTTGTGTAATCGGACCGTACTAAATTGTAGCAGGTAGGTAAAATTTAATCCCCGACAATACGTCTTTGTCTATGCCGCTTCAATTTCTCGGTCCATTTTCTTATAAGTAAACAATATAAAAACAATATTTCAAAACATGAGGCTACTTTAAGCATCATAACCGGGTTAAGAGGGTGTTTAGTAATTCAAATAAAATTGTGCAATATTATCATCAAAATATTTATTTAAATTTAATGAATAGACTTTTATTCCACACAAAAATATATGTATTTCGAAAATTCAAATTATGGTGAGTAAATGTAGTGTTGTATAAATGTACAATAAAGAAAATAAAAAAGCAGGTATATTAAAATTCATCCTCTGAATATTCTGATAAATTATCTTCGTCTCCTAGATTGATAACGATAGGTTCCACAGTAACGTCAATTAAATTATCGAGTTCCCACATTTTCTCCTCTTCTTTTTGTACACGATGTATACATCTTTTACAGTTATCTGCAGTTACTCGTTCCAAGGAATTTTTTAACAAAATTTTCACGTCACGTAATTTAAACGTCGTATTATTTTACGCTACATCTCCTTTTACCTGCGCCCAGACTAATTCGATTGGGTTAAGTTCACAGTGATAAGTTGGTAACCGTAGTACCGTTATTTGGCGATTTGTTGCCATTTCATCGATAACATATTTTTTTCTGATCTTTATTAAGATTGACAAGTAGTGTCAAAAGTTCCTTTTTCACCATATTTGTTTCAAGAGAAATGTTTTTTCCGGATAACCATTGATTATATCTGCTTTCCTCCAAGCAGTCGTAGGCGTCCGCTCGGTCTGCAGTGAATGGTAACTGGCATTATCCATGACAATTACAGACCCTGGAGGAATAAGATCCAACATCTGTGTAAAATACTCTTCGAAAACATCTGCGTTCATGTCTTCGTGATAGTCACCTGTATTTTAGATTCAAATAAAAGTAAACCGCCATCTACAAAACCACTGGCACTACCTATATGTGTCACTATTAATCTTCGCCCTTTACCTGAAGGTGCCTTGAACCCTGTTGAAAGTCCTTCCAAAAATGCTTGTCGAAAACTTTAACATTTTTATCTTGCCATACTTTTGTTACAGTATATCCCTCGTTGACCCAAGTTTCGTCTAGATAATAAATATTCCTCCCTTCGTCACGGAATTTTCTAATTGATCTTAAGTAGGATCTTCGCCAACAAATAATTTCATCTTTATCGGTAAGAACTGACTTCCTGTTCTGCTTTTCCCAGCAAAAATTTAACTCTCGTAAGACGACCCATAATATGCTTCTACTGATTTTTGGCAAATCGTTGTCCTCTGAAAGTTCACTTAAAATTTTGTTTAGCGTTGGTATTTCTTTTTTAAAATAAAATGAGTGTATTTTTCTGCGAATGACATTTTTGAAGAAATCATCTATAACGGCTTTTGACCTTTCTGTAGATGATTTTGGGGGATTTACAGTATTTTGCTCATTTTTTGTTTCCTTTAAAGGTCTGTAGATAGTCGATTTTCCAATCCCTGTCATTTTGGAACACTTTTCTACGATGTCGTCAACACTGTTGGTAGGATTTTGCTGTTTGAATGCATTAAATACATTTAATAGAATAATCTTCTCATTCTGAGACAGCGCACATATTTTCACGCGTTTAGCAGGTATGTAATCTGATAAGCTCGACATTTTACCCAAACAATATTATATCCACTGGCACAATAGTCACTAAACACAAGTCGAATTTTACTCTACTGCACTAGCACGTCTTCGTATATTCAGCTCTAAGACTGGATTGATCTGTCACAATACACTGGCTCCTGCCCTATGATGTATCCAGTAAAATATACTAATGTACACCCATTACCTGCTAGCATTAGTGTTACCCGATAATTACCTGAAACGAAATATTACCACGCCCATGGCCGGTTCTTATCTCGGGGTTTTATTACTCTCTTTCATTTCTAAACAGACTAGATCTCACTCTCTAGATTTTCGGCCGCTGACTATCGTAGGTATTAGATATACAGAATATTGTAAGACCACTTTCCCTAAGTATTACAGACTTAGGGGACTTACCTATACAGAACTCATGTGTTCAGTGAGTTACACAGCAGCACTAATTGCATCGATAAAATCGTCGAAAAATCATATGCATAATGTACCGATATGCAATATCGAGCAATATTTGACACAAATGCAAAAATAAATTTTAGTTTGTCACACGCTGTCTTTCACAGTTCGAGCATCAGATATACAGGTATTTTAAGTGCATGTTATAAATTAAGGGGTTAGTTCTTAACCCTTTCTTAAGTACTGCACTCTTGGCGGACGTATACAGAATCGTTGTATTCAGTAGGATACACAGCTGTAATAATTGTATCTCTAAAATCGTCGAAAATCGTATGCACCATGTGAAAAACATTTTTTTTTATAAAGAAAAATAAAAAACCAAAAAGTTGGTTATTTGAATTTTTCATATAAATTGTGAGGTTATGTGAAAAAAGTGTAAATATAAAAGTTGTAGATCTTTTTATTACCTACAACTTTTTCCATAGGACTTGTAGTTTTGCCAGAAATCGAGATAAACCGTTTTTTACCCTTAAGAACTCACCCCCTTCCACTTGCCGACCTCAGATCGCCCGTAAATTATTTTTCCTTTCATTTTTGTTGTATTCTCTAACTTTTCCAATGGGTTTCATCGTACTATTATTTTTTTGTTTTCAAAAATGATCGACCGTGGTCTATTGGTATTTGCTTGAATTATGACGCCTGTATACTCATTCCGAACACATTTTAAGTGGGTTTATTATGTTTGACACATTTCATTTTTTAATGATAACAGTGTTTAGAATAGAATAATATATTGAAGGCGTACGTAGTACCTACGCATGCAGCCCTTATGGTTCTGTGCGGATGGAAACGTGCTTTACGGTACTAGCAAATACATTTTGCGGGGTTTATTATTTATAAAAAATGTTTCGAATCCCTCGTTAGCGGCAAAGTAAACAATCAAGATGGGTAGGAGGGAATCCGCTCTGGAAATAAACTTTATTTGGAATCTGAAGAGGTGGTTGTCGTTAAATAAGTAACGTATTTTTCTGTGCAATTATAATCCAGTTTGAATCAATTTAAGAGATAAACCGATGCCAATCTTGAATCAGTTGTAGCTAATTTTAAACAAATCTGCTTTTTAACGATGCTATGAAATTAATTGTACGAAAAAAATATCTCATTTATAATACGTATGAGTTTTTTCTTTATAGATTAGCTTTAATTCTGCCAAGATATCATTACAAAAATGAGCCAATTAGCGTCTCTAAGACAGCCTAGAGCCGTTAGAAACGTGATATGCAATTAGGGAACACCGAAGATTAAAAAACCTCTAGCTCTAGTAATTTATATTAACAAAATAAAAAAAATGCTTTATGCAGATCAGATATTGGAAATTACATATATACATAAATTGTGGAAGAACTGGAAATGCATTTTTATGCAACAAAAATACCCAGTATTAAGAAAAAGTACCGGTTCCAGAACTAGGTAGTTCAGATTTTTTATATATTTTCAGGTATTAACAATATTGTGTGAAACTAACTACTCTGTGGGCTAAAGCCCCAACCAGCGTTGAATTACACCTACAATATCTACCCATATATTCTTTATTATTAGCTTTTGTAGCATTTTTTACTGTTTTAGAAAGGTATTTTAAGCTAATATATATCAAATCTCCTACAATTCTTATCAATGAAGTCATATGTATGTTCTCTGATACCAAACATCTAGGTATGCTAATGAACAATTCCACAGACAAAACTCTATTCAATAATTATCTAAAGAAATTAATCTATATCAATTTACTAACCTGGTTTAATCAAAACACTCTATAGATATCTAACTTCTGACAGTGGGAACTCGAAAATTCAACCACAATAGATGAGATCTGACCTATTTCTGCATTTTTAAGATTGCTTCATCAGGTGGCCTCCTTTAAGTTGAGTCAAATATCTAACTATAAAAATTATTATACCAATAAATTAAAATTGTTTAAAATTAAATGTCGACAATGTCAAACTGATTAATCTGTCAAATAATTTAAACATCATAACGACCTACTAAAATAATATTACAAAAGCTAATAATAAAGAATATATGAGTAGATATTGTGGGTGTAATTCAACGCTGGTTGGGGCTTTTGTCCACAGAGTAGTTAGTTTCACACAATATTGTTAGTACCTGAAAATATATAAAAAACGATACATAAAGGGTAAAATTTTGTTATTTTTTTTGGAAAAAGTTTTTTGGCGGAATGATGTAAAAATCATTTTTTAGCTTTATTTCGAATATTGGAAAATAGGACTATCAATGTGAAGGTCGAAAATAAAATTAAGATTGCTTAAGACAAACATTATTTTAAGTTGATTTAATGTTTGAAAATTATTGAAAATGACTTATAAATAGGCATACATATTTTTAGTACAAATTTAGAAACAAATTTGTTTTGGGTCATGTTAAAAATATTAACATAATACCAAGAAAACCACTAAAACTGTTCTCAGTAATATTATGAAATGTATGCCATTCTTGACCTTATTTTTGTTACATCATACAGATGTTTTCAATTTTATTTGTATATTTTCTCTGTCCTATTTCCAGGTGGTTGAATTTTCGATTTCCCACTGTCAGAACTTAGATATCTATAGAGTGTTTTCATTAAACCAGGTTAGTAAATTTAGATAGAATAATTTCTTTAGATAATTATTGAATAGAGCTTAGTCTGTGGAATTGTTCATTAGCATACCTAGATGTTTGGTATCAGAGAACATACATATGACTTCATTGATAGGAATTGTAGGAGATTTGCTTAAAATACCTTTCTAAAACAGTAAAAAATTACATTTTGACACAAAAAAATAAATTCGTCAAACTACAAGATGATCACAAAAATATACCTATTTCTGAGATAATATTTTTGATTTAATTATTTCTTCTTCATAATTCTATATGAATACCAAACAATTAAAAAGTCTTTAAGGTATTAATTTAATATTTATATTACAGTTGTTAGGTTTTTTGTTGGAGTGAATATGAAATAAAAAATATCTATTTGAAGTGGACATCTAGATACGGATAATTTATTAATTCAAGGCAATTCCTCGATTTTTAAAGTTAACAAGTTAACTTAAAGATTGAAAGTAGCACGTAACCTTAGAAAATGCGATTAGCATGAATTATTTTAAACAACATTCGAATTTCGATACTGCATTTTATAATGATTCCTGAGATAAAATAATTGTTAATAATAATAAATAAATAATTATACATAATAATTCGGTAATATGAAAAAATATTTCTATTTCAAATACTTGAAAAATTTAATTAACTTTAAAAATTTAAAGAAAATACAAAGAATAATAAATCGAATAAGTTTACTTGAGAGTAAATTCGCAAATTTATTATTTATACAGGGTGTATTTTAAGTCTATGTCATAAATTAAGAATATTATTCTTTGGATCATTTCAGTTATGTTTGTTGTGAGATCCAATATGGCATCCATAAAAAAAACTATTGAATGTTACATAACCGAAACTAGCGGAGCTAAGCTCCATTTTCAATCGAAAGTATTATCTTTGATATTTGACAAACGACTAATGACGTCATCAATTATATTTTTCCATAAACATACCCAATTTCCTGTTAAAAAGCTCTATTTGTTCCACTAAACTTTTATTAGAGAATGTTTTCTGTATTACTTCCCGTTTAAGAGTTATAAGCAATGTGGTCCTAAAGAGTCTCAAAACAAATACTAACTAAAAATCACATTAGCGGTGGAAGGATAAGTAGTCGTTGGAAAATAATTGCATGTTCCTTGTTTAAAGTGCATAAATGTCACAAAATACTTGTCATTACTCAATACGAGCGTCAAACGTATAACTTTTGTGTTTACAAAATGTTTTCTCATTCAGAAGAAGTTGATATGTTGCTAATTTAGGGCAAGTCACAAAAAAATTCAAGAAGAGCTGTAGTTATACAGGGTGAGTCAGTCATAATGTCATTAATTTTAACCACGTATTCGGGAGGCCTAATAAAGACAGAAAATCGAAAAAAAAATTGTTACTCGACCTTTAAAAAATAAACAAATCACCCTATAAAATTCGGTAGCTCGACGCTCCTGATATGTTACAAACTTTCTGATGGCGCAGCCATACGACAATCGAATGCCGGAGGAAACATCGTTGCCACATCATGTTTACATACATAATATCGTCTAACACTTAAATTTACCACCATTTATTCGCACTTTCTGCATTTCCCGCATTTATTTCCCCCCAGATTTGGAGATCACACCACACATTTGGAGGGAGGATGGAGAGAATGCGATAATGTTTGCGAAATGCATGCCGCAGCTGTTGAATATCGGAAACGTTTTCCTAACAGTGTACAAGTGCTTCAACGCCTTCGCGATACGGGTTTGTGAAACCGCGTCTACTATTTCTATAAGAACCATTTTAAGGTGATTGGAGATATCCCAAAGCAGGTCTGCAGAATATTACGTGGAAACTCACTGAACCCGTATCATTTTCATAAAGTTCAGGCTTTAGAACCTGCTGATTGCTGATGTTTTCTTATACCTCTGTACCAAATGTCAGCTCAATCTGTTGTTAAATAATGCCGCTAGATGTCATTTTCTAAAATCGCTATTTTCAGTTTTCGGATCACCCTGTATGCTGTGTCAGAAGTCCTGCAACTGAAAATTAATTACACCTCTACTATAAAGCACTTTTGAAATAAACAACAGAAAAAATTGTGTCAGTTGTTCTCGCTACGCGCCCTACACACCTAGTTTTAACGACACAGATCTGTCCTGTCAAAAAAAGCAGACATAAATATTTATCACAAGTATTGCATCTCCAGCGTTTCGTTCATTCGACCGTAAGAAATGAAATGGTGGCGTTTTGTCAAAGCCAGCAGTCAAATGCGGGTAAATACTTTTTTTCTCATATTGGCAAATACTAATAAAACTGTCTACGACAATGTTGTTATCGTAAAGCGACGACTAACCTAAACAACCGACAAAATGCATGCCTGCATGAAAACTAATACCTGTGTAGGTAATGATGGTGCCAATATACAGGGTGTTACAAAAAAAGTTACTTAGGAGCCTCTTTTCTAAACTGAAAACGCATATTGGGCTAAGAATAAATAAATAAGAATAAACAAAAATAAATTCACACTATTTGCCTAATTTTCATAAAGCATTTATGTATGGTCAACCAGAAATATACGAGGTCAAATTGGAATTAAACGATCGCAAGGCGTGACGTCATTGCCTCCTATATCGTCTGTGTATTCGTCCAGGCGTTTTTGCTATAAATTAAAACAGATTAGCGAAAGCTAGCTGCTTTTAAAATTTACAACGTGCTAGATTGCCAGATTTAATTATGACGATGGATTATTTTGCAGTGTTGTTTGCGGATAAAAGTCCGATTTTTAGACTTTTTTTATAGTTCGGACATATTTCGGATATTTTGGAAACTTTAGTAACATGGCATGGAAGAAAAAGATTACTATAAGCATTGAGTATACTAGTTATTTATTATTCTATACCATTGTTAAGATTAATTTCCCTAATTTTTAGAATGTTTATCAAGAAACTTTTTTTAAGAACTGAAAGAGCATTGCTTAGGTTACGTTTTTAATAATATCTGAATAAACCTACACACACAGGTTTAAATAAAATCTACATTTGACTCTTCGTTTTTACAAAGTAGAAAAACCATGGTTATGAAGCTCTAGGTAAGTAACTAAGCCACTTTGGATTTTATTGGTTAAATCATTTAAATGATCCATTAATTCCTAATAAAACATAATAGAAATAAAGGTTTGTTTTTTTCTACACTTTAATAATTGTCACAAAATGTAGCATACCCTATACCTAAACCCACCCGTTTTGAAATTATTTTATATTAAAAAAAATCAAGGTAGACGAGGTCTGTTAGTGTAAGGATCTCTATAATTTTTTTTGTATAGTAGTAACACATTTAATTTTTAGCAATCATGGGCCCGTAAACGCTTCGTTATCAAAATACAGGGCCTTACAAAAATTAAGAAAGTTTGTATGGATTAATAAGTCAAAAATTACCAGGAAGTGAAAATACTTCTTTAGAATCTCAAAATACTACTTGCCTTCCACATCTACTGAAAAAGAAAAACAACGATTTTTACCCTTACATGGTAACCGTTAGCAAAGTTCATATACAGATTTGGAAAGTGAGGATCTTGATGGTGAACTGTGTTTTGCCGCTTGCGTGTATTTGTGTCATGCTACACGCATACTTCCACCACAGCGTGTTCGCATCAGGCAGTGTTGCCAGGTGGGAAAAATTCAGTGCATGAGAATAATTTCAAAGAAGCATGAGCATGAGGTTTGGAGAAAAAAGCATGAGATGGCTTAATGAAATTTTTGATAAATTAAGCCATCTAAACACCTCTTGACACAGCTTAATTTTTAATTACTTTTGTAATGCCATTTTTACTTCATTAAAAAGCATTATGGTCTGCTATTTTATCATAATATTACATTGTAAGTAGGTAGTTACAGGTACTTACTTAAAAGTTATTAACCACGTAACCTTTCTAATTTATTTTATTGTTAGGCCGGGCGAACGTTGAGGCGCAGTTGACGTGACGCAGGGTGACTCACGGGTCGTAAAATCTGTTGTTTCCAGAAAATGTAGGTACCCTTACGGAATAGAGTTAAGAATCACTGCAATACAGCGTGAATACAGCACACACACCGCATATCCGTCGACTGTCATACCCATTTATGTATTCATTGCTAATTATTAAGAGAGCAGTCTACAATAAAGGACATTTTAAGTACCCAAATATTGTAGATACCTACCTCTATCTATTCAATTTTGTCCTCGATTTTGCCTTTATTTCTCGTTAGGTCTTTGTTTTGGTAGATTTCAAAGAGTAATTTTAATAATTTTATTATTTCTTTTTGTGTCTATTAAAAAGCATGAGATTTTGTAATCAAAATATGAGAGCATGAGATTTTCTCGGAATGCGGCCTGGCAAGACTGACATCAGGTGACCGGACAGTTAGATTTGCAATGGCGAATTGGCGTTGGCGATACGGAACCGATTACCGTAGTAGTGGGGAATGCTAGACCAATGCACGTCGCCGCGCCTCTTATACTTCGTACCTTCCCTGGGATGAAGCGGCAATTTCTACTTTCTCTGTAAAGATCCGCAATTTCCGATTCTGTATATGAACTTTGCCGTTAGACATCCAAATGTGTTCAAAATTTAATAATTTTCATCCAATATTTTTCAAAATATTCAGAAAATTCGTAGTTTTCTTATATTTTTAAGACCGCGTATCTTGGTCAAGAAGCATTTGTGTATCCATGTTTATACAGGGTGTTTTTAAACAGTAGTTTTTAACAGTATGTAGAATGACCCGCTCTTTCAAATGACATGGTCAAAATTGGGGGATGCTATTTAAAAAAAATTGTCGATGACGTCATATCACGAACAACGATGACGTCACACATATGGGTCGTATGTCAAAAAGTGCCTTTTTAAAAAACAAAATTGACGTGCCAGGGGATTTTGTCGAAAACTTCTGAATTTAAAAAATAATGAATTTATTCGTTACTTTTCGAAAGCACTGTATGTATCTAGCTCAAAACAAATTACAAATTTGTTCAGTTAAATTTGTAGAATTGGAAATACTGTAAACATACCCTTTAATAAAATCTGAAAGCATGTGGCTCATCACGTGGATTTGTCTAAAGAAGTAAATATTAGACATGTGAACGTGAACGTCAAAATTCGATAAAACTGTATTGGGTAATATTGCACAACTGACAGAATACAAAAGTAAATTTTCGAATTTTCTGAAAATGTTTAACTAAACCGCTAAAACTTGTTATTTACAAAGTATTCATGATTCTTTAGCGACAGTTTGATACGCAGTGTCCCGCGTAAATGTTGTACTAGGTGCGCCCAATAAATTTAGAGTGAAGCCTTCACAGGAATTTTATTGTTCTGATCATAGTTGAAAAGTTAATGTGCAGAAAACGCTGACAGTTTCTTTGTCGTAACACCAGAATTGTTTAAAAAATAATTTCCTAAAGAATGAAATAATAACAATATTACGGCAATTTTAACAGTACAAACATTTATTAACAAAAGAAGGAAATGCACTGTTATATGTGGGCAAATGTTTTTGCGTCAATGTCTTTTTAAAGATGTAATCGACTCATTTAGAATACTGTAATTCAAATCAGTCTATAGCATTTTGTACAAGCTTAAGAAGGCACTGGTTGGTGAATTTGGTGATTGAAATGAGAGGAGGCCATAAGAGAATAGATTGTAATATGTATGTAGTATAAGGGCGTTTGCCTCATTTTAAGTTTAGTTATTGTTACCATCACCTTTTGTTTCAACTGTATTAAAGAATTATCGAGTTCAATCCATGTGCGTGAACTTAGCCCCCCATTTTTTGATAAACTAAAAAATAAAAGTTGTGCTGAATTGTGCCCGATTTGTGCTACATTGTGTCGTAAAATTTTAAAGAAAAATAATAGCCATTTTCCTAGAAAATGAAATAATCGTGTTTTTCACGTAGCCCCCCACTTCGCAAAAATTTTTTTTAATGTGCTATATTGTGCGAGTTGTTCTGAACATTGTGACGTTTTAAAAAATTTGATATCTGTTTCCGTTCTCCGAAAAATCCAGCAAAACCGAAATTTTCTAGCCCCCCATTTTATCACAATCCGATTTTTTTTCGATGCGCTGAATTATGCTAGTTGTTCTGAACATTGTGCCGTTTAAAGAAATTTGATATGTGACTCCGTTCCCCGGAAAATCCGGAAAAACCGGAAATTTGAGCGTGAACTCATTTTGGCTCATTTTTCCATGACCGTTATAGAGCATTTACACCAAACTTTTCCACATAGATGGGTAGGAAGGGCCGGACCTGTTTTATGGCCTCCAAGATCGCCTGATCTGAACCCTCTAGATTTCTTTGTTTGGGGATATTTGAAGACATTAGTGTATGGTACTCCTGTAAATAGCCTGAAAGAGCTGCAGCTACGGATTAATCAAAAGTGTCAAGAAATCCAAATTCCTAATAAAATAAAATGTTTGAAAAATAAATAGTGGTTCATATCTCCGCAACCGTTACTTTGCGAACCCATGGTTATTAAGACTTTTCTGCTTATTTTGGTTCATACTATTACCTCCTGAAATATTTTACACCCTGTATAACTAAATTGTATATTCTTTAAGAGAAATATAGTTAAGTGAGTTAGTTTTTTTTGCAGAATTTAACGATTTAGTAGTGAAACTATATCATTGCATATGAAACTTTAGTACCATGCAACCGTGTTACAATTATATCCCGTTTGTTGTCATCTACCGTATCGATTCCAACTAATTTCCCAATTAATTATAACTGCTTCCCATTTACGGCCGTCGCGTCGTTGGCTTAAATATACTCCCAGTTACGTACACGAGGTTCAAAGAGAATATCTAATTACGCCCATTAATTCGGAATAATGACGGCGGTAGGGCAATAAGGTGGATGAAATGTAGGTACTCTACAAGTGTCAGCACGGGAAGGTTGAGTAACAGAAAGGCTGGTGCAGTCGCAATCTTATTCCGTTTCATCGGAGACCAGAAAGCGCGCCGGAATTATACGGCATCGTCATGCCGCGTGCTCTGCGTCGCGGTGCCAGGGCTGCACGCGGACGCCAGTCAATTCGTCCTGTTCCGCGGCATCTTGATGTGACATGTACTCTGTGAGTACAGTGTTACCCAGTGGCGGCTCGTCGTATGAAGCAACTGAGGCCGGGCCTCACTGTAAAATTTGGCTTTCACTGTATATTTTAATACCCCATAATTTCCAATACGATTGCCTACTACATTTATCAGAAATCAATGTAACGAACTAAAATAATTGCTTCAATTTTAGCCCTCGTATGTTATAACGTACCTCTGGTTTACATTTCAATATCCCGCCGTTTCTGTTTGTACCCGCGTGAGGAGTCCGGGTCACCCACCAATCCCACCACAGTGAGGCTCAATTTTCCGAGCTTCATATTGCGTCGCACATGCCTATACGTTATGGTTTCTCCCACCACGTGAGACGGTTAAAATCGATGTTTATCGCTCCATGTCCGCTCGAGACTGAGGCCAGATTTCTGGCGCCTCAAGTTATTAGTTCAATGGCAAATGTTGATGTGACAGTGGCTAGTGACCGTAGGGAACTTGTGAACTGTAGATTATTTACGTGTGTATCGCGATTAATCGATTGTTCAAGTGTTAATACTTTTATTTATGTGTTTTGAATTTACAGTGGTTAGTCTTAGTGGTTGATTAGTTGAATTTAACTTCTTAAATATTCTGAATATTAGATGGTAAGCGCGATGGTAAAGTTTTAGGGACAAGGCAGGTAGGATTAATTTAAAGAAATAAAAAACAACTAACAGAATAGGAACTATATTATCGATAGGCTCGTCGATAATTATTTATAATAATGAATCTCTCTCACGATATTGTTTTATCTCTATTTGAACCGCCTTTTTCAATACGTAATGAAGTAGAGAAACCACAAATTTTGAATAGTCGGCCAACGCTTTAAAATATCCCGAATATGCAGACAAATTTCCGGAAAAATCGTTTGATTTATACAAATGTATCCAAACATATTTGACAGATAAGTTGAAAAACGAACTTTATATTTTGTACAGAGATGAACAATTTTGTAATTTAGAAGTTCAGAAAACGGTAAAAATATTATAGAAGGAATTTAAAATGATATTTTCGGAAACATACAAATTATTTTGCTTAGTTTTAACAATTCCTGCAACAAGTGTTTCAGAAGAACGAAACTTTCGTGCCTTAAGCGCATTAAGACTTAGGCTTAAGAAATACGATGACACAAGAGCTCTTAAACAATTTATCGATGATGGCTATAGAAAAAGAACTGTTGCAAAGTCTTAGCGCCGATTCCCAATTTTATGAAGACATTATAAATAAATTTGCGAATTTAAAAGCGACGAATAGACTTGTTTTATAAGAAGTGAAAGTATTAAAATTTTTTTGGTAAAAGTGGCTTTGTTTTGTATGTAAATAGATAAGTAATTGAAAATTGGTTTTTATATTTTTTCATATTTTTTAGTGTTTTAAACACGTAGGAACAATTTTTTAAATTATTAGATGCTGAAACATATTTTTTCTATTATTTATATTGTAAATAAAAATCGGAGCTCTGATGTTATTTAGTTTTTCAATTTATGGTTATAGTAGGGCTATTGGCGAATACCTCCATAAAAAAAGCTTTTGACAGCGTATGGCACAACGGTTCGCTGTATAAGATGGCAAAAATGAACTGTCCACGATATCTAGTACACACAATAAGAAACTACTTAAAACAGAGACAGCTAAGAGTGAATACAAAATATTCCAAAACAATTAAAACTCACCAAGGAGTGCTACAGGGGTCATCTCTGTTGTACAATATATTCTGCAGCGACATTTACAACTATGAAAGGGAGCCAGAATACTTTGACCCCAACCTGTACATATTACAATATGCAGACGATACAACTATAATAAGCCACAACAAAAATCTAACAAAGACTACAGAAGAACTACAAGGGCTGGTGGACCAAACAGCAGAATGGTTCAACTTATGGCGATTACAACCAAATCCAACAAAATCGCAATTTATAACTTTCAACCATACAGTAAGAAACAATTCTCCAACAATCATGATCAATAACAACACACTAAAGCCACGCACAGAGGTAAAGTACTTGGATATAACTCTAGAGAATAAACTCAACCTGAACAGTCATACGAAAACACTAAAAAGAAATGCATAACCAGAGGAACACACTTCCGGGGAATGACGTATAAAAACAGAGGCATCAGGAAAAAGACAGCAGCACACATCTATAAATCCGTTTGCAGACCATTATTAGAATATAGTCACCCACTATTCCTGAGCATGAGAAAGCCAGCGTTACTAAATCTACAAACTGCTGAGACATCAACTCCAAGAGCAATCACAACCCCGCCAAAGAATGGTTGTATAACATCACCGGTACAACAAAAATCGCTGAACGGATTAATAACCTCTCCATGAGATTCGCAAAAAATGAACAAAACATGGAAATTCTTAGACCGTTTTGCAAAACAAGGAACCCACATGTCACAAGACGCAGGATATTTCCAGAAAAAACAATATGGGAGGAACTTATCAATCTCAGAACACAATAACTTTTGTTCTTAACCAAATAAATCTTATACATATAAAAGGTACTGAAGCTTACTGGTAATTAGGCCATATTTGGTCCTTTTTACCTACTAACTTACACTACCCTCCACCCCTACAATCACAAACATCCATGGGTAGGACAGAAAAATTCTGCCGCGTGTTGGATTCGAACCAACTTCCGGCCGCTCGTGCTTCTCTGGCAGCAACTATTCGTCGCCGCCGTGGCCGCTCGGCTACCGTCAGCCCAATGTTATACATATAACAATAATGTAAAACTGAAAATGTATTTAAATAGGCTGAAGGACCTCGGTCAATGGCCTTTTGGGTTATACTCAATAAATATCGTTTTTTCTTCTTTTTCTTCTATTAAAATAGACAATTTTGTGATTAGACTCTTTCGTCTTTGCGGGGAAGCCCTGTATATTGTGACGCAACCCAGTCCAGTTGATCGACGACCTTCCGACGGCATAGCGCCGGGTCCCCGCGCCGGTCGATACCGCCCCCGTCCGCGGCACACGGCCGCCGCCAGTACGCACGTGACCGCGCCGCACGCCGGACCCCTCGCCACCGTCCGTTTCCGTCCGTCGCCGCCGGGTGCCATGGAGAAGATGCCCAGCCGCCCCAGCCATGCTGAGCGGCGCGGGTGATGCGTCCGCTCGCAGGCTGCGCCGCCAGCACGGCTTCCAGCTGCCGCTGCACCCGCTGCAGCTGTCCGGCTGGCTAGTCCTGGCCGCCCTCTCCGGCGGGGCTTTCCTGGTGCTGGTGCCGGCGTTGCCGCTGCCCGCCCAGCCCGCAGTGCTTGCCGCCCTCTCCGTGTTGCTGCTGCTGCACCTGGCCGCCCACCTGGGGGCGGCCCTGCTCGACCCCGCCGAAGCCGCGCTGCGATCGAGGCCGCCCGAGCCTGTGCCGCAGCTCGACAGGTAAAGATTCGTCTCTGCATAAGCTTCACAATCTTATGCCTCTTCTGATTTAAGTTCTTTTATATTTCTTTTCTTGTAGGTGCACAGGGTAAACCTTAGAATATTGTAATTTATTCAACTCACGTTAATAATCAGTTCACTATATGTAGAATTAGAAAAAGACAATAGGATTAATTTTTGGACATTTTAGAATAAGAAATCCAGACCAAACCATTGTTACTAATCGCTATGAAAAACCTATCAGTTTTGGAAGCCTTTTAAATTACCATTCCTCCCACCCATTGCAGCAAAATTTACCAATTATGAAAGCTATGTGCAGTAAAATGTTGGTATTGAGCAATATTTGTTTTCACGACGAAAATATTCGTAATTTCAAACAGAAACTTAAATGTAATGATTATCCCACTTCCCTTTGTAACGTCATCTTGTATAATAATCGTAATTATAATAATAATATTAATAATAACAATGGCTCATGTGTCAGTTCAGAAACAAATAATCCAGTTAATAATATTAGATATGTTAAGATACCCTATGTTACAGGTTTATCGGAAAAATTGAAAATGATTCTTAGTACCAGACCATAACAGGACAATAGGTCAACTATATTCGTCTATGAAACACAAACTGAAAAATCGTATCTGTCTCACGCAGTTTATGGTATTCAGTGTAATGATTGTTTGGGGATGTATATTGGACAGATAAAACAAAATATCAAACATAGAATGAGCTCTCATAAATCGTCATGTAACCCTAAATATATAAACAAAAAAGAACATACAGCATTTCAAGCATAACCATAATTTCAATTTTAATCATGATTCAATGTTCTTTTGTATTTGTACAGATCAAAATTAATATCAAAAATAAAATTCTTGATGTTTTGTTTATCCACTTTTACTATTTAAATTCTCACACACTCAGTACACATTATTTTGCTATTATAACCCCACATTTTAACTATTAGGTATTTTTACATACTGTGATCAAAAATAAAGGTTTTTTATTATATAAATGTAATGTAGAGTATTAAGGCGGTGATTGTCCAGCTGTAGCTTATCAAAAATTAAAAAAAAAACAGTTTTTCATCTAAACTGCTTGGCATAATTTAACCAAATGTGTGTATTTAGTATGCCAGTAGGTATGAAACAAAAAATGACTACTAATAACTGTCACTATATTACTCAAAAGTCCTATCACTTTTCCATTATGACGGTTGCTGCCACACTTTTTTATTATTCGTGTCAACTGCATTATAAAGACAAATAAAAATTTTAATCCAGAATGTTTTTTTTTTTTCATAAAAATGTTGTGTCCATTTCTATACGTTTTCTGATTTATACACAAATTGAAATTATAAAATAAATTTCAATTCTAATCAACTTTCCCAAATAACATATTTTTTTATTGTCAAAAAGGCAGTTTATTCTTGAACAATTTTTATATTTACCGATTTTCTGATCACCCTGTACATGCAACATGAAGATTCTCCATGTCAACCGCATTTTAAAGACAAGCAAAAATTTAAATCAAGAATGCCTTTTTTCGGTAAACTAAAAAACAAAAATATTTTCCCTCTTTTCCTCTCTAACCGTGGACATACTGTATATCACGGCATGTGGCCTCTTCCGTTGCAGAGCCAAGCACCAGCACGTCATCGAGGCAGGTGAGTGCCACCTGTGCCGCATCCCGACGACAGGCCCCCGCACCAAGCACTGCAGCGCGTGCAACAAGTGCGTGGCCAGCTTCGATCACCACTGCAAGTGGCTGAACCACTGCGTCGGGGGCCGCAACTACGTGCTCTTCCTCATGTGCGTCTCCACGGCGGTGGTGGCCGCCGCGCTCGTCGCGGCGCTCGCCGTCGCCGAGCTGGCGCTCCACCACTCCTACTGGGGAGCCTCCTCCGAAGCCGCCGGCGAAAAGAAGGTGAGTTAAAGCCCACAAGTGTCCAAAATCGAACCACAGATCCAAATCTAGAGCGTGACTCATATTATAAACCCGCTCACAATTTATAGCAGTCGACATAAACATACATGCCGCCAGTATATTTTTCCTATAAAATCATGTGCCGCATATCTCTCAGAGCATACCCGATTACACAGCTTTTGCTGCAGAAAGTACGCATGCGCCGCAGCTTCTATTGGCTGCGACGACTTTACGGATCCACCTGTTCCGTTTCCAGCGCTATCATGTGCGGGTATATCGTCCAGGTGAGCAAAATTTCGGTTATATCTTTTCGCTAATTTAATTTTCAGTGTAATAAATTTCACTAGTGAATTTGTGTTCTTAAGAATGGAGAATAATTCAAGGTCTACAGCGTATTCTCAAAATCGTCCTAATTTAACAAGTGATGAATATCGGTAAGAGTTTAGGGCGCGAGGTCAAAATATGAGGGTAAGTGATGTTGAAATATGAAGTTTTTTAACAAAAATGTACGTGAGTAGCATAATAGCATATACAGATTTGGAAAGTGAGGATCTTGATGGTGAATTGTGTTTTGCCGCTTGCGTGTATTTGTGTCATGCTACACGCATAGTTCCACCACAGAATTGTCAAAAGTGTACATTAATAAACCACGTAATTTAGAAGAACTTCAAAATCGCATTCGGGACGAAGTATGCAGAGTTACCCCAGAAATCATTCATAATGTGCAAGAAGAATTTCTTCACAGACTTGCGCATTGTCAAGAAGTTGGTGGATGGCAATTCGAACATTTAATTTAAGTATAAAATTTAATCAATTGTATTTTATTTTACATACCTCAGAATTGTTACTTTTTATGGATAAAATTAACGTTTTCTAACATTCAATCGTCATTTACTCGAAAACTTTCCTATGTAAGAGGGCAAAATTTTAGTACTGTCTGATAGAGAATTAAACGATCTTTCAGAATCAAGGAAAAAAATATCGTGTTGCTATTTAAAAAAAAATCGATGACGTCATTACTCGAAAACAAATGACATTTGAAAATCGCATTTTACGGTAAAATATGTATTTTTTAAATTAAAAATTGACCTGTTCGAGGATTTTTCCCAAAAAATAATTGTTTCGTTTTTATTGAATTTATTCCATACTTTTGCCGCATACTGTATAATCAAATTTGTTATTTATTTTTTATAATACAAAACATAAATTAATTCTCTTGTTTTCAACTGATCAGGAATAAATTATACAGAAGAAGAAATTATACAGAATTTAGTTTACATCTGCCTTACAGGCAGAATTTCTATAGTTGTGTTTTAGAAGTACATTTTAAAGTTATTTCTTGCAACTTTCTGTGGTGAATAGTTTAATTATAATACCCGCCCACAATCGGAATTTCAAGAATCCGACAATAAACCTTTATGGCAAATTTTAAGCTGCTCGCGGGCAATGAAGCTTTTATTAAAAGAAATAAAAACAGATACGACCGTCATTAATCAAACTAACGATGCTCCGGGGGTAATAACCCGAAAAACAAACGGTGCGACCTTGTGAATTAGTCTCCACCCTCCGTTTGGAGAAAAGGGGTGAGGATCCGAGATGGGGTAAACGCAATTGTGTCAAGTGGAGCCAGCGTAGCTATAGTAACTGGAAGACTGACCTCTGGAAATAACATTTCGCGCGATTTATTGAATGTATGTATTTAGACGTCGATATTGAATATTACGAAATGCGGAAAATCAATTTTTGTGAAGGAGCAACGCTCTTACTTGGAAAATACAGGATGTTTCAAAAAGATATAGCAATATTGCCGGGACTGGTACAACATTGAAAAATAAGTGGGGTTTGCTAAATAAACGTATGTCCTAGAGCCACCACAGTAATCCGCAAGCTCACAGTAAGTTAACAGATAACCCTTAATGTGTCTAGGATCATGATGAATCAGTTACTAGTTTGAATTTGAAAGTTGCGCTTTATTATGGAGCATGCGCAAATGCATCATAGTTCTTGTACTTATTCCCCTAACTTTCGGGGCCAAGGTCATACATTGACAAGATACAAAGTGCGCGGTATATAGTAGAAGTATGTGGTTCCCACAGTTTCAGTGATGCACTTAGATATTTATAGGATGTTTATTATTTATTAAACCATTAGTGAATTTAGCTGGATTCATTTTTATTTTAGATGATTATTGAATAGAGCTTTGTTTGTGGAATTGTTCATTAGCATACCTAGATGTTTGGTATCAGAGAGCATACATATGACTTCATTGATATGAATTGTAGGAGATTTGAATTATATTAGCTTATAATACCTTTCTAATACAGTAAAAAAATACTAACATATATTAGAAATGCCTCATACTATTATGTTTAATGAAGGAAAATATATTCTAAATAATATATTAAAATATGTTTTCCCTATTTCCACATAATGTGCGTTTGTGGACATTTGACATTTTTGCATACTCTATTTAGTAGAGAGTATTTTCTCTAAAACACCTATATTTGAAATATCGTGTATATCAATTTTAAAATGTATACTTTATTTATTAGTTCTCGAGATTTTAACTTTAGGTGATCGTGAATGACCCTGCAAAAATGTTTTTTTTTTAACAGAAAAATGTGGAAAATGCAAAAAATCACAAAATGCTACTATATGTGTTCTACAAATACAAATAATTTTAGCCATTTACTAACTAAATAATATAGACTAGTAAATAACAGGAATGTTCAAGCCACCTGCGAATATTCAAAGGAACTGAAGTAAAACCAATATAACGACAGAAAGCGGTCTAACCAACAAATTTTTAGGTACAGAAATCTTTCAAATTACGTATTTTTTAAATTCAACTGTAGATGTAAATATTGTTACAACATAAATTTACACAGTTCTGCATGTTAAACTGTTTATAAGTATGTGAAAATTGTTGTTAAAATGTGGGGTTAGAGAGAATGTGTCTTATACACGCTTTTTAAAAGTTATTATTTTATTTAAGGTTGCCGTATTTCTCGCTGTAAAATGATCAAATTTGTGGTGTTTTTTTTTTAGGTAGGTATAAAAGTCTCTAAAAAATAAATCACGTAGAGCAAAAGTAATATCAAAATGAAATTATTGATGTTCTGTTGATCTAACTTCTCCTCAAATAATATAGGTAATGATTTTTAAAATGCATTTATATGACACACATTATTTTGCAATTCTAACCCCACATTTTAACAATTATTTACACATACTTATAAACAAAAGTGAACAATCTTATATGCAGAACTATGTAAGTTTATGTTATAACAATATTTACATCTACAGTTGAATTTAAAAAAATACGTATTTTGAAAGATTCCTGTATCTAAAAATTTGTTAGTTAGACCGCTTTCAATCGTTATATATTCGTTTTACGTCGATACCTTTCAATATTCGCAGGCGGCATGAAATTGCTTAACTTTATATTTGAAGAAAACACCATTTCAAGAATACGGCGCCCTTAAGGAGAATTTAATTAGTAAAAGTGGATAAATAATTTTAATTTTGATATTACTTCTGCTCAACATGTATTATTTTTCGAGATTTCTGTACCTAAAAACACCACAAATTTGATCATTATACGGCGAGAAATACGGCGACCTTAAAACATCTCGTACATGACGATGTTTATTACACCAAGTCTCACGCGCTTCCCGGCAGCCAAATTCTGGGTCAGATCAGAACTTGGCCGAACTCTAACTCGGAAAGTTTTATTGGGTTTCGGTGTTCGTGGGGTAATTTATGTCCCGAGAGGTCGTCCCAATCTAGTAAAAGTTTGCACAAGTATTTGTCAAGATAGGAGACCGCATATTAATTCATTTTGACTCGACCGAATGGACAGTAGTTGAAGGTAAAAGAAAAAACTTCAATCGTTTCTGAAAATTATTGATTGATTACCAAACTGTCAAATCAATGAGAGCTTTCAGGTTAAGTGATCTGACCTTAAGCTTACTTAAAAATCGGATGCTTCTATCAGTTTTAACCCGAACATATCCAGTTATTAAGGCTTACGGTGAGCGCTCGATCCAAAGCGATATTATAGTTTTCGCTCAGTAACTCCTCAACGAAAAATGATAAAAATATGCGGCTTTTTTTAATAGACTACAAATATTATTTTACGTCGACGCTGCGTTTTGAAATTTTGAAAATATGCAAAATTCATTTAAAAAAAATAATTTTACACTTTTTCAAAATTTCAAAACACAGCGCCGACGCAAAATAATATTGTCACGGATTTCCCAATCCGTCTTTTTCTTACTTCCAGAAAAAACAATCCGTTAATTAATTACTTCTTTATTAACTACTGAACACTACTAATTACAGGTCAACTAAACACTTATTTAATTAATCGCTATCTAAATCACTTTGATATCTCCAACTAAACACTTTAATTCAGACTGTAACACAAGACTTATACAAGACTAACTAAGACTCGGCCGTTTATTCTTCTTTTATAGACCCAACGAATATTCCAGATATATTCCAGTATCTCTAGATCCCTTTTCTCGTACGACTGGAACGCTTCTCGTCGATTCCCGATTATTCCAGGCCGATCTCGATCACGGCATGTTGTTTGTTTACCAGAATGGCGTAGGGGCGATCGGGGCAATCTTAGGCAATTCGCGGTGCCACAGTCGTCGGTTTGGGAGTGAGTGGGGCAAATTCCGTGACACTGCCCCCTCCTTTGGACCGATCGTCCCGATTGGCTACACCTCTATACGGGGACAGACGCTCCAGATGGACGACCTTCATCTTACTCCTGGGAGTCCTCTGTATCCGGTAGACGACATCATTGATTCTTTTAATGACGGTGTAGGGGCCCTCCCAACGGTTCTGTAGTTTAGGCGATCTTCCTTTCTTCCGCGTGGGGTTGTATAGCCACACCAGGTCACCTTGTTGGAATCCGACTGTATTGGCCCGGACGTCGTATCGAGTCTTCATGCGATCGCTCTCTAGTCGCATTCGAGATCTGACTTGATCGTGTACGGCTGCTAGTCTTCGTTCTAGCTCATGGGTATAAGTGTCCGGCTCTGTGGGCTGTTCCGCAGGACGACCAAATACCAAATCTGCGGGAAGGCGAAGCTCTCTTCCAAAGATGATCCTTGCGGGAGTCTTCCCAGTAGTTTCATGGACAGCTGAGCGGTAAGCTAACAGGAAGAGTGGAATGAGCTTGTCCCAGTCTGTTTGGTTCTCGTTCACCAACATCCTCAGATTGGTTTCTAGTGTGGCGTTGAAGCGTTCCACCATACCATCTGACTGGGGATGCAGTGGGGTGGTCCTGGTTTTCCGGATTCCCATAAGCTCGCAGACCTTTCGGAACACACCTGATTCGAAATTTCTGCCCTGATCTGAATGTAGTTCCATGGGCACACCAAATCTGCAGAACAGGTTGTTGACTAGCGCTTCTGCTACGGTTGTGGTCTCTTGATTGGGAAGGGGGTATACTTCCGGCCATTTACTGAAGTAGTCCATGGCTACTAGCAGATATCGGTTCCCACTTTGGGTTTTCGGAAATGGGCCAGCGATATCAATGGCAATCCTCTCGAACGGTGCTCCTACGATGTACTGGCGCATTTTGCCTCTGGAACGGGTTTTCGGTCCCTTGCTGGCTGCACATACGTCACATTTTCGGCACCAATCTTCTACATCCGTCCTACAGCTCAACCAGTAGAAACGCTCCCTAATCTTCTGTAGAGTCCTATTGATACCGAAATGTCCACCCCAGTACCTCCATGTACTTCCTGCATCACTTCCTTGACCCTGGTCCTTGGGAGTAGTACTTGTTTCTTGACCTCCGTTCCGTCTTTGTTCTACCATGCTCTTTTTAGGACACCGTCTTCCAACACCAAGGAATTCCATTGAGCCCATTAACTCTTTAATGTTGGGCTTTACTGCTGACTTCAGCCCATGAGGGTCGGTTGTTGGCTTCTTTCCAGTCTAGTAAGGGCTTGATGTCACAGTCAGCTTGCTGGTCTTCCCGAATCGCCGCTGAACTCCATCTGTCTTCAGGCTGGGCTGCTACCACCTTACAAGGAACTGATGAGATGACTTCTTTCTTTTCAAGACTACTACAGTGTTTGCAGTTGACAGGACAGGGTCTCCTAGAAAGGGCATCTGCATTTCCATGTTTCCTGCCGGCTCGATGTTCAACAACAAAGTGATATTCTTGCAGCCGTTCCAGCCACCTGGCCATCTGTCCTTCAGGGTTCTTAAACTGGAGCAGCCATTTAAGGAAGCGTGATCCGTTCTGAGGAGGAATTCTTGGCCATACAAGTATTTGTGAAAGTGTTCTAGACTCTTGACGATGGCAAGCAATTCTTTCCGAGTCACACAATAGTTCTTTTCGGCTTTTGATAGGACTTTGCTGAAGTAGCCCACTACTCGCTCTTGGCCATCTTGTACTTGGGAAAGAACTCCGCCAATTCCAATGTTGCTTGCGTCCGTGTCCACTATAAATGGTTGTCCAGGTATTGGGTATGTCAAAATCGGGGTAGTGCAGAGGGCCTCTTTCAGCGTCTCAAAGGCTTGCTGGCATTTCGGCGTCCATTCGAACGGGATGTTGTCTTCTGTGAGTTTATGAAGAGGCTTGGCAATGTCCGAGAATCCTTGGACGAATCGTCGATAGTATGTGCATAGGCCGAGGAAACTTCGAACTTGATGTTTGTCTTTAGGAACCGGCCAGTTCTTTATGCACTCTGTCTTCTCCGGGTCTGTTTTCACACCATTTGGAGTAATAATGTGGCCTAGGTATCTAACCTCCTTTTGGAACAGACTGCACTTCTTCGGGTTCAACTTCAGGTTCGCTGCTTTCAACTTCTTAAACACTTCGGACACATTCTTCAGGTGCTCCTGGAAAGAGCGTCCCAGCACCACCACGTCGTCCAAGTAAATCAAGCAGGTCTCCCAATGCAGGCCATGAAGTACAGTTTCCATCAGTCGTTCAAAAGTGGCAGGGCATTACATAGACCAAATGGCATTACATTGAACTGCCACAATCCATTTCCGGTAGTGAATGCTGTCTTTTCCTTGTCTTCTGGGCTGACCTCGACTTGCCAATATCCACTCTTTAAATCCAGAGTGGAAAACCATTGCGCACCAGCCAAGGTGTCCAGAGTATCGTCAATCCTCGGTAATGGGTAACTGTCTTTCTTGGTGACGTCATTTAATTTTCTGTAGTCCACACAAAATCGGGTGGAGCCGTCTTTCTTCTTGACCAGAACTACAGGAGAAGCCCAAGGACTCTGAGATGGCTCTATGGTGCCTTGATTTTCCATCTCGATTAACATCTTGTTAACTTCTTCTCGCTTGGCTAGTGGAAGTCCTCGTGGTGGCTGCTTTATAGGAGATGATGAACCAGTATCGATTTGATGCTTCACTACATTTGTTCTCCCAAAGTCGCCCGGTTTAAGTGCAAACACATCTTCATTTTCACTTAGCAGCTCTTCCAGTTGTTCCACCTCCATCTCTGTTAACCTTTCCTTGGCCCTATCCACGATGTCCCTTAGACATTCCGGTAGACTGGTCTTGTTTGGTTTCTTCTCCATTTCGTTGTCTTCTTTGAGTGTTCTGACCATGATAACAGGTTCACAGACTCCTACTTCAGTTCCCTTTGTAATTTTCTGTGGAAAGGTTTTCAGGTTAACTACCCGTACTATTGTCGTTTTCTCTGGTTTAATCAGGGTGCGGCCGGTGACTATAGATTTATTGAACAGATCCGGATTACTGGGTTCCACCACTCCAACACTGCAAGACATTTCCCCATCCATTACAGTGGCAACCAATGTTTCGGTCTGACCAGGTAGTACCACATCTTCTTTAACAACAAGTCTCTGTACAGCGTTATTCTCAGTGGTGGTCGTTAGCACTACTTCCTCACCCATTATCCGTAGCGTACCAGCATTCAAATCTAAGTTCACCCCCTTTGCTCGTAGTAAGTCTAGTCCGAGTATGACATTGTCCGATATATCTGCTACCAGGGCTCTGTGTTTGAATTTGACGTCTCCTAATTCTATGTCAAGCTCGCATTCCCCCTTGACTGGCAGTTGTTGTCCATTGGCTGTTGTAAGGACATAACGTTTAGCAGGGTTCTTAATACGCCAATCACCAATAATATCCGGTCGTACAATAGTTCTTGCCGCTCCAGTGTCGATTACCATAGGGAACATACGACCAAAAATAATGCCTTCTACTAGCAAGGAGTCAGAGTCCTGGAGACGTGACAACGTAATTTCTTCTCGTGGGGCATGGTAGGAGGACGCAGCCGGCTTTTGCCCCGTTAAGCCGGCTGAGCCTAGTTTTCCTGTGCAGCTGCCGCCTGGGAGTCGCGTTTTTGCTGATCTGCGACCGGGGCCCTACACTGTCTCTTCAGATGTCCCGTCTGCCCACAGTTCCAACATTGGAGAGGGCGATCTCTTCGGCTGCCAGGTTGTTCTCTCTTCGGATTGATAGTTGGGCTGAGTTTCTCAATGACCTCCTTCAACGTTTTGATTATGTCTCCATTTTCCATATTATCGCTGTTATCACTGATGGCTCGAACTTTAACATGTCTACCGGATGCCATCTTTGCTGCCTCAAATTCCAGTGCATGCGAAAGAGCGTCATTCAACGTTTTAGGTCTAGCGAGTCGTAGTGCCTGCTGTGTTTCGCAATCTCTTAGGCCGTCGATAAACACTTGGATGGAGAGCTGGTCTACAAATTCGGACGGGGCTGTTGGATATGCCAATCGAACCAGTCGGGCAACGTCGGTCTCAAAATGTTGTAAATTCTCACCACTCTGTTGGTGACGATTCTTTAATTGTGCCTGATACACTTGCTGCAGGTGCTTATCACCATATCTCATTTCCATATGCTGTTTCAGAAGGTCATAGTTACTCTGCTGCCCAGCAGGAACTCCTTGTAAGACGTCAAGAGCTTCCCCTCGTAGAGCAACTATTAAAGCAGTAGCCTTTTCACAATCAGACCATTCGTTTGCTGCAGCTGCTGCTTCAAACTGACGCAGATAGACATTCCAAGAGACCTTGCCGTCGAATTCAGGAGGCTTCGTTTTCTGCGTTCGGATAACAGGTCCTTCTGATTTGATTACGCCCTCCTTTGCTATCTTGTCTAATTTATGTCGAAGCTCTTCGCAGGTTTCTCTAACCAAGTTTATTTCTTCGTCTATTTCTTGTTTTTGTGCTAACATTTTCTCTTCTACTTGTGTTTCTACCTTATGTGACTGCTCCTCTAGTTTTTCTTCTAGTTGTGTCACTTTATATGACTGCTCCTCTAGTTTTTCTTCTAGTGTATTCTCCAATTTCTCTAACTTTGTCTGCATTTCTTTCGTCTGATCCCTCATTTCCTGTTGTATTGCCTGTATCTGATCTTTCATTTTATACCCTTGTTCGTCTAATTTCTCTTGCATCGTCTTCGTCTGGTCTTCTAATTTCTCCTGCATCATCTGGGACTGATCTTCCATTTTATGCCCTTGTTCTTCAAATTTTTCCTGCATTGTTTTCGTCTGGTCTTCCATTTTATGTCCCTGCTCTTCTAATTTCATTTGCATTGTCTGCATCATTTCTAATAGTTTTGCCAGTTGTGCATCCATATTGACTTGGCTTCTAGTTACAGGCATGCACTCTATTTGTAAAGTTCTAGAATGTCCACGAATGTATTTCTAGATATCACCGTTGCCTTCCTTACAATGAAACGAGTGCAGTGATATGCCACACTTGGGTCTTTGTCTCACTTTGGTATAAAGTTCTAGAATGTTCGAGATTGTCCTTCGCGAATAACACCGTTCACTTCCTTAAGTCACGACGAGTGCAGTGATATGTCGCACTTGGGTCTTTGTTTCACTTCGGTATAAAGTTCTAGAATGTTCGAGAATGTCCTTCGCAAATAGCACCGTTCACTTCCTTAAGTCACGACGAGTGCGGCGATATGTCACACTTGGGTCTTTGTCTTACTCCCGTACAAAGTTCTAGAATGTTCGAGAATGTCTTTCGCAAATACCACCGTTCACTTCCTTGAGTCACGACGAGTGCAGTGATATGTCACACTTGGGTATTCGTCTCACTCCTGTACAAAGTTCTAGAATGTTCGAGATTGTCCTTCGCGAATACCACCGTTCACTTCCTTGAGTCACGACGAGTGCGGTGATATATCACACTTGGGTATTTATCTCACTCCTGTACAAAGTTCTAGAATGTTCGAGATTGTCCTTCGCGAATACCACCGTTCACTTCCTTGAGTCACGACGAGTGCGGTGATATATCACACTTGGGTATTTGTCTCACTCCTGTACAAAGTTCTAGAATGTTCAAGATTGTCCTTCGCGAATACCACCGTTCACTTCCTTGAGTCACGACGAGTGCGGTGATATATCACACTTGGGTATTTATTCCACCCGCGCACAGGGTTCCAGAAAGTTCTTCAAACTTCCACTTAAATCCCACTTTGTGGACAGGGTTCCAGAAAGCTCTTTAAAACTTCCAACTAAATCCACTTCCGACACCAAATTGTCACGGATTTCCCAATCCGTCTTTTCTCTTACTTCCAGAAAAAACAATCCGTTAATTAATTACTTCTTTATTAACTACTGAACACTACTAATTACAGGTCAACTAAACACTTATTTAATTAATCGCTATCTAAATCACTTTGATATCTCCAACTAAACACTTTAATTCAGACTGTAACACAAGACTTATACAAGACTAACTAGACTCGGCCGTTTATTCTTCTTTTATAGACCCAACGAATATTCCAGATATATTCCAGTATCTCTAGATCCCTTTTCTCGTACGACTGGAACGCTTCTCGTCGATTCCCGATTATTCCAGGCCGATCTCGATCACGGCATGTTGTTTGTTTACCAGAATGGCGTAGGGGCGATCGGGGCAATCTTAGGCAATTCGCGGTGCCACAGTCGTCGGTTTGGGAGTGAGTGGGGCAAATTCCGTGACAATATTTATAGTCTATTAAAAAAAACCGCATATTTTTATCATTTTTCGTTGAGGAGTTACTGAGCGAAAACTATGGGTTTGTTCCAACACAGCAAGAATCGATTCCGAACCGTCCAGAATTAGTCAGTCAGTTCAGTTGTTAATGTACTCTCGGCCAATGCGATGTAAGACGGTGTTGGTCAAACATTTCTCATGGTTCTGAACCAGTTCTCGACGATTGTTGGAACAAACCTTATATATCGTTTGATAGAGCGCTCACCGTAAGCCTTAATTCAAGCCAAAACGAATTAAAAAACGTTAATTTTAACTTATTGTTTAGGTATTAATTTAAACATAATTTAAATTTTAACTATACCCACTGCATATCTCTGAGAGCATACCCGATTACACAGCTTCTGCTGCAGCAAATACGCATATTCCAGATCGAAGAAGTTACTCTTTTATTGGTTGTGGCGAATTGACGGATCCACGATCCGATCGAATAGTGCCTCTCTTGTGATCACTTTTGTTGCATATACTAATGATTTAAACCATCCCCAAAGGCAAAATCAAGGGGATTCAAATCTGGTGACCTTGGTGGCCAATTTTGGAAACCACCTCGGCTTTGTTAAGATGTTTGATCACAACACGACTAAAATGGGCTGGGGCACCATCATGCTGAAAGTACATGTTTTGCCTAATATCCCATGGAACATCGTCCAGTAGATCTGTCACATTACTTTATAAATATTCCGCATATCTAACTCCAGTAAGAAGACCATCTAGCACAACTGGGCCAAGTAATTAGATTATTAATCATACCACACCACACGTTAATGCTGAACCGATGTTGAAAATTACTTTCTACCGTGGCATGTGGATGTGACAATTATTTACTCCATCCTGAATGAATGTATGTATGTATTTGTAAAGTGTATGGTTTGCGTCCGTTTATCTAATTGCAAAAATGCAACCTCAAATCATTATCACCGTCCTGAAGATTCTGGACGCGCTGAATTGGGAAAGGTTTTAAACCACTTTTGTGAATGACTTCCCATGCCGTAGTTTGATTAATTTGGAGACGGGTTGCAATGCGCCTTCTACTTACACCGGGCCTATGTTCTACCATATTTAGAATGTTTTCCTGCACTGCTAGGCCAGGACCAGTTTGCCTTTCATGTAATTTTCACGCTGGGAAACATTCCAGTTTCACGTGCATTGTTGAAGACTGTCTGGAATACATTTGTATCTGGTACTCTTCTGTTCAGGAAGCGACGTCGATATTCAGCAACTGCACAGTTAACGCTACCGTTGCAATACCCATAATAAAAATAATATCAGCATATTCTCGATAACAAAATGTGGCAGGCATTACGAAGTTATGTGTGTACAATACCGAATAAACGAACGCACATGTAAAAATAAATGCGACAGTTATAAAACAAGCGTTTAAATCACAAACGTCAAAATAAATGTGACAATTAGTAACCACTAATGTGAGTTTGGTTTAGCGACCTACTCAAAATAAAATATCAAATAATAACAGCTTTCGCAAAAATAGCAATAAAATATTTTCATTGCTATCTCAGTAACAGTTGATGTTCGACCATATGTTTATTAGATTTCTTTGTTCACTTTTACCCCCTAAACACTCCTAATATTGGGGGTTCCCTCCAATCACCCTGTATATTTATCGTCCCATTTTTGCAAACCTTTTGGAAATAAAATACTTGTAAACATTTGTATGCACCTTTTTAAGCTAAGTGTACAATCGTTTGCAATAATAATGACTCTCTCTTAAAACAGTTTTTGAATTTCTGAAAGTTCTGAGTAGAAATTTCATTAAATATCTGTTGGTGACTGAAACAACTAATAACTAATGTTAAAAATGTAAAGTAGATTTCATTACAAATACGTCAGAAGTTAAAAATAAATCGCAAAATTCATTTTAATGAGTGTCATTATTATTGCAAACGATTGTACGTCAAAACTTTGCTATTTAAAAAAAATCTTAGGTTCGTACTCCTGTCTGACTTTATCTTAGATATTTTATAATACACACACGCACAGAAAGCAGCAATAACAAATTTTCTGTTACTAACTACTCAGACGGTTATGTTTTCGTTTGCGAACATGACAAATTTCCATTACTTACATTTTCGCCTCCTGTTGTAGCGAATTACGTGATTTATATGTTAAGTAGTCCAAAGAAGTCTCATTTTCCTTTTCATGCGGCAGGCAGCTGCCTGTGTTCGGGTGAATTGCGTGTTACATTTTTCTGGCACATTTGCATACCTTTTCCATAAGTAGTTTATTGATTTTAAACAAACAAGCTATCTATTAATTAACGAAATTAATCGGATAAGGGTGCGCTGTGTTCATTAGTGCCACGTGGAATGTGATGTATAGATTATGTAATGGATATGACTGAAATTCTACCGTTTGAAATGTTTAAGAACCATCCCAAGAATGTTGTGAAAACTGTAAACGAGTTATACTATTTAGTTTCATTATAGTTTCTTTACTGACTCACCACCGCAAAATACGTTCAGTAGTTTTACAAGTAAAATATATAAAATATGAAACAACTTAGAAAAATACTTTACAACCATATTAAAATTGTACAAGTTGTACTGCTTTACTTTACAACTATATTACTTGCATATGTTTACAAATGACTAGTTTTAAAATAGTTTCAATTCAGTTTTATGAATTCTTATATAACTGTACAATAACTACAAATTCTAGTTATATATTTTACTTTACATGTATTTTCAAATATAGTTTGAGAAACTCTTCTATAACTAAATCTTAAATGCATAAATCCCATCCATCTATGTACCCCTCTGCCACAGAAGTCGAATGCCAATCTCTGTGTCTCTTCAGCATTGATATGTTGGCTGCAATCTGCAAGGAAGGTTGCAGAATATCGTTTAAAACAGAGAACAGTATACTCAGTAACATTGGGTAATCTAAGAAATTCGGCAATGTTTTTAGGAATTGAACCTATGTTATTTATATACTATCCGCTGCTTATGTAGTACATTTTTAATTCTTGTATGTGATAAATCGGTTGTGATCAATAAGACAAGATAAGATAAGATAATAATAATTTGCAAAGTACAACTGCATTCCTTTTCATTTTTCAGGACCACCCACCGTCCGAGACCAACTCCACCGCTCCATTACCACCGTCCTCGCTACCTTCAAGCGACGCCGCCTTTTTGGCAGTTGTGGCAGCCCTCGGACTGCTAGCAGCAGTCACTGCAGGTTTACTGCTTCATCTCTGCTTCTTTCACATCTACATCTCCTTCCTGGGCCTCACCACCTACGAATACATCCGGCAACAGCGCCAAAGCCAAGTGCAATCGCCCGTGCCTGCTCCGAATAGAGAAGAGGAAGAAGAAGGGACGGTCAACGCCAACTCGACGCTACGCCACCGGCCAGTGAATCTCCATTGTGGAGTGGAAAGGTGAGGTTATTTTCCAACTAGGGTGTCCTTCATTATAGAGCCCGACAATTATAATTACAGGTCGCGGACCACTCTGTTCACTTGTACCATCCTGGAGGAGACGTTCTCTAATTGCTCTTCGGCTGCTGAGCCAACCCCTACGCCGCCAAGCACCCCCCAGGACTGTCAGATGTGTGTGTTAACTAATAATTCGGTAGCGCCAGAGTCGAAGGCACCACCACAGCCGAAGAAGCTCCGAAAGAAGTGGAACTGTTGTGTATCGGTACCGGACAGTCCGGACGATCCTCACAGTCCCTCGGAACCGAGATGTCTCATGTCCCTTTGTAAGCATAAGGTGAAGAGCAAAAATATGCCTGCGTTGGAGGGTCGACCCCATAGGACGCACGGGCACTGGTCCAGCGCCAAGTTGAGGATGCTGTTTAGGATTTTAGGTGAGTAAGGCCCCACGATGGACGCCAACTCAATTTGGCGCCCATCGTGGGGCTAACTATTCTGAGTAAACTATCATTATATGTACCTACAAAAGCTATTACGAACAAAATGTAACAGCATCTAATAAATAATAATTTCATTAATGAAATTATCAAATCAAAATCGTGGATTCGTTGAGGTAGTAAAAATAATTTGATGACTACGTGAGGTTTTTGGCAAGCGTCCGCACCTATTTGCATAAATAATCTATCAAAATCAACTCCGAACTATTGCGTGTTACAGATAAATGATCTAAGAGTGCTAAACATGCTAAGTGCTGGAAATCTATTATTTGTTGTGTATTAGCGTTCAAATTAGTCAATTAAATTAACTGTTTCGACGAGAAATGCAAACAATGCCACGACCTGTAGGTATTAATAGTCGTATACGATTCCAACAAACACATTTATTAGTTTCAATGGAAAATAAGCCGGTGTAATAAGAACTATTTTTGCCTCTAATGTTACAGAAGCGTTACTGGAACACAAACTGTTTGTCCAGGCCAAACCCAGACAAGCCTTGTAATGAATTTGCCCCTGTTTATGCATGTTGCACGATATAGCCACTCCTATATTTCCTGTAAAAGCTAGTTTTACAAATGCCGCTAAATGTGCACGTTAATCATGAAATCTAATACAGTTACATGTTCAACAATAATTGCAAGTGAACAAAATCATGTACGCCAACCCGCATCGTTTACAAAGGGGATCGATATCTGTTTAGCACAGGGCATTGCCAAATGGGTATTAAATACAAATTTAGTTTGCAATATGGTTTAACGTTTTCGCCTCATATTTTATTTATTTTACTTTACATCATTCAATAGGCGAGTGTGTAAGTAAACAGAGTGGGAACCACATACAAAAAGAAAAAAAGAAATACAAAGAAAATATAAAGTAAAAATAACAACGAAACAATATGTAAGAATTAAGAAAGAAAAATACTAAATGCAAAACACAGAAACCACAAAAACTTAATTTGACGTTGGCAAGTAAAAAGTACCGGCGTGTCTTGAGACTGTCATGGCAACATGAAAATTAAGTTTATTTAATAGATAGAACCACAATCAGTTGTCATTTAATAATTTCAATACAAATACTAAACAAGCAATGCTACGTCTGTTTTTCAAAAATTTTACAGAAAATTTCTGTAAATGCTCATTCTCGGAAATACCAGTTTGAGGTTAAATTCCATTCCAGTTCTAAGATACATTTTTTTAAAAAACGACGTTGAACCCACTCTAAACTGTCAATATATGTTACATAATTTAGACACCAAAGAACAGAGATATATTCTAATTTTGATATAACTAAAGTTGTGTAAAGAAGTTTCAAAGCCTCAGCAGATTTAAACGTGGACGAGTTCCTAGTAATAAATCCAAGTGTTTTATATGCTTTAATTGTAATATCCAATTAATATGTGATCATTAAACGATAATTTAAATTCTAATAATACTCCTAGATCTCTTAAAGTTCGTGTTCTCTCCAAATATATTTATTTACAAATCAAAACATATTTAATCCATATTGTTGAATAATTTCTAGGATGGATGTATATTTTGTTTCAATGCCATAGTGAAGCTTAATCCTCAATTTATTTCATTCATTTGACACATAAATCTTTCTATGAGAACGAGAACATATGACGAATGGATCATCAACATATTTAAACCAACATTTCTAAAATTGCTGCTGAAAATTTCGATGTTTTTATAGGCTTATATGGTTTGTATTAAAAAAAAACACAACTAGGTTATAACTCAAAAATTAATAAAGTTACAAAAATATTATGCACGCCACTGGACTTTACTCAAAAAAGTGTCTCAAGAACGTATTAATTTTTTTTTCTAACTTTATAAACAACCAAGTTACAGACATGTATCGAAAAGTGAAACATTTGAAGTTTTGTTTATTACTCGAAAACAAAAGACGATAGGTGATTTTGGCATCGACCATTAATTTTCTTTTAAAAAAAGAGATCGAAAGGGGGGGGGTAATTTTTTTATCTCCTATAGTTAACGGGAGCCTATAAAAACATCGAAATTTGCACACGACCTTAACATTCTGTCTTAACACATCAACGATAACAATCGACTGACTTTGAGGTTATGTTTAAAACAGTGTCGTCAATCGCGTGGCACTCATAGACATCATAAAATATATAGAACACCAAAAGAGGTACCGAAAATAATCAACCTATGAAGAACACGCGAGTATGGTAATATTGCAGTAACTTAGCTTTTATGGGTTGGATGTACTGACGGGGTAGCTTTACACCAATGGGCGGGAAATTCAAAATATTAAAATTTTACGTCTAATTCGTAGAAACATATGTTTTCTATGGTCCAATTACAAACATACCGTTTTGGTTTCAATTCAATTTCCATTGCCCGCAGGTAACCTAGGTCAGAGTAGAAGGCGATCGTCCCAGCCATCCCCCCATCCATCGCCTCAGCCCGTCCACCGCAACAACCAAGTGGTGCCTGCTCCGGGGGACGCCGGCTCCCCCGACGCCATCCACACCGTCAACAACCTGGTGCCCGTCCCTTGCTACCCGGACGCGACGCGTCGCGCCAACGCCTTGCCCGCGCTGCCCGCTCCCCCGCGACGTCGCCTCATCAGCGACACCGAACTAGCAAACGCTCTAGCAGCGCTCCAGCAGCAGCAGCGCTGCGGCAACGTCCGTCGCCCCCTCTACAGGAGAAGAAGACGAAGCGTGGCGCACCGTCAGAAGACGCCCGCGCTGTCCCCAATCCGGGAGAGCGGCTTGTCGAACCCCACGTCTCCGTCCCGACAGAACTGCACTGTGTCTGCCATCAGTGGGTCGTGCACGCGACCATTCTGAACGCGGCACTGCCAGTGGGTCGTGTGGTTGGTCGTTGTGAACGCAGCCGTTAGTAGTAAGTCCCGCACGCGTTTAGTTTTACGCGAGTGTCTAAATGTTACGGATTTTTACGCTAGGTGTCGCTGGAGATTTTTGTTCTGTTGTTTTAGATTGCGTGTGGCGTACGGTGTTGCCTTGTTGTCGTTTAGAGCGGTATCTTATGTTTGGTAGTCGATGATAGTTGGCTTGTTAATTCCATATCTGATTCTGTTCTGGTCCGTTCTTAAATTATTCAAGGATTGTAGTACGATTATTCATAACAGGTTTGTTCGTGTAGCAGTCAACAACTACTCTATCTCTAATTATATCTGAAAAATCTATAGCAGACAGTCAAAGTCATTCGTCACCGGCACCATCAGACATATACCGTTTTTGAGCTTGTTAGCTTTCATCAGTACAACTAACCAATCTCTGACTGCTGCTGGACAAACCTATTATACCAATATTTAAGCTAAAGCTAAAGAAACGTTTCATAACACTGCCAGTAAATTCAGATCTACTTGAATCTCTTGTAAAACTTTATGAACCGTGGGCATCAGTAGTGGTTGGAGAAAAATTAAAATGGTTATTTTTTCATGATAATGCAAATTCTTTTTATTAGCATAGAAATGATTCTATAAATAAAGATACTGAAGTAACAAAAGCAAGATAGTTCTTATTCATGTTTATAAGCTTTGATAACGGCTATTATCAAAAAATGATCATTATAATTTTCACCAATCGTCATAAATATTTCTTGAATAGATAAAAACCAGAACTGGCAAACTAACAATGTGAAAACCTACCCTTATTTAATCAGACATATATGTACTGGATGATTCAGAACTTACATGTAAACATATGGTAATGCAGAAAAAATAATATACACATTCTGAAAACTATTTAAAAATATTTAATTGCCACTGGAATCTGGCCTACTGTAATGGAGTGGCAATGCAAACTGACTATGTCACATGTCGCACGAAAAAAAACGGCGCAAAAAATTTTCAGCGTTTTTCGGATAACTTCTGAATCATCCAGTTTTTTATTACAATTTTTTTAATAGTTAAAGATCATATAAATATGATTCTCTTAAGTTTTTACATTCACTTGGTATCAACAACACCTAATTATACTTCTAAGCAGGTGCAGAAGTATTAGTTAAACTTGTTTATTTTGCAATATTTAATTAGTCACTGACAATAGAAAACATTAAAGCTCTATTATTGAGTTGAGTGTTTTTATAGGCGATAATTGGACACTTTGACGTAAGTAAATGGATTTTTGTGTGTCGAACAGCGAGAGATGAGTTAATTCAATTAATTTATTTACAGAGGTGTGAATTGTTTACATTGCATAGATGTTTGTTAGGTACATTACCAAGAGAGTACACGAGTCCGATAAAGAAAAATCAGAGGCTTAGAATGAACTGCGTTGTGCTTTAGTGTTAATTGAAACTTTTTTCATTTGAAGAGGATGATATCGCATTTCCTCCTATCTACAGAGTGATTCAGTCATACTGTCATTAATTTTATTTTTATACAGAATATAAAAAAAGCATTCGACCTTTTAAAGAAGAAGCAGATCAACCCGTTAATCCCAATAACACGCCGCTCCTACTATGCACCAAACTTACTGATCACGAAGTCATATAGGGTTCGAACGTTAAAGTGAAATAACGTTGCAAGACCGCATAATAACAGTGTTTAACACTATGAAACAGGGACTGGTGTATAGCTGCAAAACTGCCAAAAATTTTAGATACTTATACAGGGTGTTTATTAAGTATGTGCACAAAATTTAAGGGGTTAATCTATGATTGATTTTAAGAGAGAAAGTTCATATAAACATGGGTCCGCAACGGCTTTGTTTTATAGATACAGAGTGTTAAAGTTTGAAAAGCAATCAAATTTTTGGATCTATTTTCTGAGTAGTAAGAGTTACTTAGTTGAAACTGTCTCACATTAAACTTAAAATAATCCTTTTGATAAGTCCTGAAATAGAATTTCACCTAAAAAAATACATAAATATAAAGAATTACACAACATTCAACAGCAAATTGTTGATCACCCCTACATCCGACGTCTTGTATTTTACAGCGCCATCTAGTGGTTTGGGAATTTCGCGAATTGTTATTGAAACTACTATTATTTGAACATTTACTGTATGCCCGAAAGCTTGGAAAATTTATATTATATTAATAAGAAATGTTTTTGGCAAGGCATGCTCAAAATTATGCATGTGTAGTGCATAATTTAAAAACATAATATATATTTATTACATATTTTATAATTTTAAATTATAAGCAAGAAAAAATAAGAAAGTTTCTAAAATAGTGAATATAACCATTTATTTATGATGGAAAATATGTAAATTTGGCAACATCGCATCAGGCCGATACCGAGTTGATTTGGGAGCTGTGAATGAATCGAGGTCGTCAACGGTCAGTAATTGTCTGAGTGTGTGTTGATTGCGACCTTGGTCTTACCAATTAGCTAGATCTTTTGTTTAAATAAATTTAATTATATTCGGTTTTTACTTTTTTTTAATATCTCTTGTATTTTTTATTTAGTACATTGTTTCTTCCGCCTGTTTGTTTCTGTTTAACATATCCTTTGAATCTTGGGTATTTTGTTAGTAACAGTCTAGGAAGAGGCCTAAAAAATGATTTGTAAAATTTGTTTTCAGCGTAAAATTAATGATTCCGATTATTTTTTTGTACTTTTTTAATATTTCATGTATTTTTTTATTTAGTAGGTACTCTATTTCTTCCACCCCTTTGTTTCTATTTAACATCTTATCCTATAAACCGTAAGTATTTTGTTAGTAACAGTCTTAAAAGGGGTCTAAATAATGATTTATCGGTCGGATTATCGGTCAGTGGTCGCGCGGTTTAAGGTGTCAGTACTTGAATCGACCCCCGCAGCCGGTATAAGCTATATTCGTGGAGAGATTGGCACCCTCTCTGCGGGTATGGTAGGGTGGAAGAATGTTGGCTTGGGTCAATGTGAGAGATTGACACCGGTTGACATTTGACTACCCCCCTAATTAATGAAGTTTTCCAGATTTCCCTCATTCCTGCACTGAATGGTGGTTAGGGCCTACCAACGTAAGTCGTTCCTGGGCGCAAATGCGGCCTGCTTAATAATAATGATTTTATAAAAAAAATCTTAATCCTAACTTAGCCTTAACCTTAACCTTAGTCTTAATCTTAATCCTAAGATTTTGACACTGTTTATAAATATTTAGTCGTAACTTAACCTTTATTTTGTCTCTACAAGCCCTGGCCAATCGCTGACGCCGTAGAAGGCATGTAGAAGGAAATGGAGCACTTTCGCGCAGGCGTACTTATTTGGTCTTAGTCTTAGTCCTAAGAAGTTAAAAGATAGAAACTTTCAAGGTCAGGTCTTAAGACCTCCTTAGGACTAAGACTAAGTTACGACTTTTATAAACGTACACATAGAAATATGTACATTTAACTTCTTAGGGTAAAGACTAAGGCTAAGTTAGGACTAAGTTAAGGCCGTATGACACGGTATAAAATTATATATAAAATTTTGCACAGAATTATATAAGCATTTTTGTGTATATTTAGTACTAATAATAATAATTATTGTTATTATAACCAATAACCAATAAATTAAGCAAACATAGGAAATATTTGAGAAAGATGCACTGGAGTTATATTATTGCGTTCACATAAAAATGTATTCAGAATTTTATATAAATAGAACATGTTTTAATTTTCAGTTTTATGTATAGAAAACTGTACATTTTGCTTGTATGATACGGGACGAACCACTTTAATTATAATATCAAATAAAAAACTATGTGAAATATTACATCGTGTCATACGGCCTTTAGGGTTAAGACTTTTTTATAAACTCACCATAATATGCCGCCCCCTCTCCCGCACAAGTCTTCGACTTCTGGGCTAATCCTCGTGATTAGAATGAGGGGTAGAAATATCATTATATTATTATTATTTGAAAAAAAATTAATGACATTATGACTGATTCACCCTGTGTAATGAAATCCACCATCTGATACTCGATTATTCAATGTAGCTACAATTAATTCCTGAAGGGTTCATAAATAAACATAAAGTTAAATTCTGGCAAGATTTCCTCAATTTCCGGCACTTTCGTTCTATTCCAGGTCATGGTCATTGACTGTTAGGATGTAAATAAAACATTCTGCTTTATTAGCGTGATGTTGAAATTAAAATAAAAAGAGAGACTTCTCGAATGCCGCACGATATATCAATGGAAAAGCGTTTTGTTTGTAAACTTCCTGAATACTATACATCAATATAAAAGCTTTCGGGATCAATATGTTCCAACAAACCGAGTAGGGGTGCTTTGAATAGATTAAAGTTTCTTAGGAGCAGCCTGCAGTGGCGTACAGAGGGAAATTTGCGCCATCTGGACTGGGGCTAATTGACCTAAGAATTATAATAATATTATCAATACCAATCATTCTTGAATTCGGAAATATTTTTATTTATCTACAACTGCTTTATAAGAGCGTCATTACAGCATTTATTTGGCACTGTTTCAGTTGAATAATGAAGGTTATTACCCCACTAGTGAAATAATAATTAAAAGAGATCACCGCTTAATGGTTATTTTTATTAAGAACCAACAGGGTATCAATTTGACAATTAACAGATAAAATAACTCAAATTATATTGAATTACTTGTTATAAATATTAACACAACTTTGGCAATTCGTAAGATTAATAACAGTTGAATGCAGCTGGTCTGTATTTGTATTAACAATGCTTAAATTTTCTTTGTTAGCACTTGAAGTAGATTCAATGACGCCAATCTCTCCTGCAAGAACTTTTGTGGCGATTTTTTTCTTGTTTTCAAGAGACGTATCAATTATAGCCTTCACACACGGTGTTGGACTTCCAACCACCATGCCGTTTTATAGTTAGAAGGTCTGCTCCTGTGTTGGCTAGAACAGAAGTAGATAATCGTCGAAAACAGTGACCTGTATATTGTTAAGGCTGTGATAAATTGAGAAAAAAAACAGTCTTCTTTGGCATTACACTAAAAGTATTTAGACCCACAGGAACAAAAAATCTTCCATGATCGGCATGGCTAGGACGCAGGACTGGGTATTTTCATATTACTTCGACCATATTCACATCTTCGATTCCCCTGGCAGTGATAAAAAATTCTTAACTTGTCCATTCTGCTTGCACCCCCAAGTTCAATAATTAAGGCAGCCTTAAATTATGCATTTATGATCAAAGAGCAAACATTTTCTTGTTGATACCTTTGTTAGGAAGAATTTTGTGTGATCAGCATTTTGTAAAAATTTTGAAACGTCCTCTTTCGTTAATATTCTCCACTCTTTTGGTTTGTATCCCACTGATTGCTTTTTCAGAAAAGCTATTAAATTGTTGAATTTATGAATTTACTGATGTCCACATTTTGCCGCGTACAGATTGTATACCGCTGCATAGAATAGAATGTCCAGAAGCTAGATGATTTGTACTTCTTGAATAATTCTTCAAAAATGCTAATAATACCTTTTCTTTTGCTTTATATTTTATATTCTTAGAAGAGGCAAGTTTTCTGTTTCTGAATCACTCAGTATTTCAATCAACACCACTATTTCCACAAGAACGATGCCTTTGCTTCTTGATTTTGAATCAAAACTTACAAACTCGATCTGATTTTGGATTTTTCTCAATTTAAGGTAGTTGTAGATACAGTTTTTTGCAGTTCTGTATACAATTTTATATAATGCGCGTCTAATAACGGGATTTTTTATTACATTCGTGAAATTACACGACTCGGGCTACGTCTTCGTCGTGCAAATGTCTCACTCATGTATAACAATGCCTATATCCCTAATATCCCACTTGTACTATAAATAACTATTATACCACTGTTGCCACTAATATTATATTCGTACGATAAGTACGACCAAATATTAAAATAACCAAAAGGTGTGAATTGGAAAAACATAATTGCAAAAATAATTTCTCCAAATTACTTAATGTAGTGATGGTAGCAATGTGAATGGTATTTGTTATTCACGTTGTTTTACTCGAAGAAGTTACTGAGAAAAATACAATTAACTTTAAAAATCCCCTGATTCAAGCGGGTTTGGTCAACCTTACGTCAATTTTGTTGTAATAACATTTAATGGATAATAGTTCTGATTAGTATTTACTCTTTTCATTTTGAATTTAATAGTATTAGACCAGTGCTGAAGCCTTTGAAAATGGTCAAAAGTGAAAAAAATAATAGTAGGATGAAACCCATTGGAAAAGGAAGAGAATACAACAAAAGGAAGGAAGAATAATTTACGGGCGATCTGAGGTCAGGAAGTGGAAGGGGGTGAGTTGTTAAGGGTAAAAAACGGTTTATCTTGATTTCCGGCAAAACTACAAGTCCTATGGAAAAAAGTTGTAGGTAATAAACAGATCTACAACTTTTGTATTTGCACTTTTTTCACATAACCTCAAAATTTATGTGAAAAATTCAAATAACCAAGTTATTGGTTTTTTATTTTTATCTTTTACAAAAAAATTTTTTTTGAGCACCTTAATTTTCAATCGAAAATTCTCACGTCAAAATATCTGTTATTTTATAAAAGTGGGTAGGTTTTATGTTCGTTGAAATCTCTACTTTCTGATGGTGAGAAAAAAATATACATTACTATGATAAATGTTCTCAGAAAATGCAAAGAAACGAAAAAATATTGTAGATGTAGATTAATATTATATTAACTTTATTAACTTATTTGATTGTTAATTATAGTAGTATATTTCGACTTGCAATTTTTTTGTTTATCAATGTAACATGGAATCTTACGTTTTTCGAGTAATTAAAGTATAAATTTCAATAATAGTTCAAAATTGTACATAATGATTAAAAAAAAATTTTCGGATTTGAGTTTGTCGCATCGTTTTTTTTGCATTTTCTGAGAACATTTACCAAGTATAATGTATATTTTTTTACACCAGCAGAAAGTAGAGATTTCAACGAACAAAAAGCCCACCGACTTTTTTAAAATAGCAATTATTTTGAAGTGAGAATTTTCGATTGAAAATTAGGTTGCTTTTTCGATGTTAAGTCGAAATAAGGTGAAAAAATAAATATTTTAAATCAAAAAAATTACAGTGTGTTTGGGACATAAAAAGGTAAGTTTTCACCAAATTTCGTGAAAAAAAATTTTGTAATAGAAAAATAAAAAACCAAAAACATTGAAATTTCACATAAATTTTGAGGTTATGTGAAAAAAGTGTAAATACAAAAGTTGTAGATATTTTTATTAGCTACAACTTTGCCATTTAACTCTTTTCCATAAGACTTGTAGTTTTGCCAGAAATCGAGATAAACCCTTCTTTCATTTTTGTTGTATCTCTTCCTTTTCCAATGGGTTTCATCCTACTATTATTTTTGGTCTCAAAAATTATCGACCCTGGTCTATATTTACTTAACAGCGAATTGCAGCCATAGTAAATAAAAGCGTCTAGACTGTCCTACAATATTTTGGTTTCGTAATTGTTAGTTTGCTTCCACACACAAAGAAAAGGTATTAGAAAGTGAGTATTTACCTAAAGTAGGCACACTCTACCCGCACAATAATAATTTACAGTTGAAAAATTCTAAATACGTAGAAATAGTGGTCGGACAGAACAAAAAAATCCAGCAATGCTCATTTTACAGTGAATTCTTGTTTTATATACCTAATTGTATTTTATCCCCTCCGTTATTTAATATAAATATACTATTAATGTTTATAAATGTGACTTAAATTGTTAATAAATTATATTTCTTAGCTTGTTTGCTTTTATTGGGGGCGTTGTTCAAACACTGTCCTTCTTCTAACTAGGTAAATCGAATGTATTACTATCGATTACGGTAGGCATGGCATACCATTTACATGAAATATCTATCTAAATGCAGACTGCAGTTTGCCCTTTGAATACGGGCAATCTATTACGCAATAGCTAATAGGCACGAACGTTCCGAACCACTTTCCCGCCGTTATTTTGCAATACCTTTATTAGTAAATATGTTACTATTTTTCACACATTAACATTAATACATTTTTAAATCATTATATTTTATTCTAGGTTGCCTTTCTTATAGAACTCTTATGGTAAAGCGCCGTGTTATAAATAGGAAATCTATTAATAAAGGAATTATCAACACGCGTTTTCTATTTATAAATTTCAGTCTTAGATTAAGAGGAAAGATTGTAAATCTATAACCCACGTGTTCTTTAAGAACATGAAGTATGTATACAGTATACAGGGTGTCCCAAAATTAGCCTGCCAAAAATTAACTGTGAATTCTACGATCAAAAATAAGAAAGAAAGTTCTATACTCGAATCAAGAATTCAGACGTCTTACGTCACGGCTGACGTTACACATTTGTTTATATTGTCAACGTAATTTTCGATATTTGTTTGCGTTAAAACCAATGTTTTATTGAAATTTAGTGCAATATATGATGCAAACTTTTAGTGTAGTATAAAGTTTTATTACTATCAGTTGCAGTTTCTTAAATATTTTCATGAAAATATAATGAATTGTTCATTTGTTCGTATGACGTAAGTCGTCTGAATTCTTGTCGCGAGTATATAAACATAGCTTGGTAAACGCCCCCTAACGGAGCTATAGCCCATTAAAAGGAGACCCCAAAATATTGCTCTAACTTTTTCGTGTCTCGAGGTGTTTGCCGTGAGATCAAAAAATTGAAAATGCTGAACAATTTTACAAAAAAAAGACTCTTGTTTTATTTCGATAAATTATTCCTTTTACGAGTAACATTAATTTAAAAATTTTGTGACACCACAAAATATTAGATATGATATGCAAGCGGTCAAATTGGATCTAGTAGGCTTTGAAAAGTTATCTGTCAGTTTATTTGACACATATTATAAATGTTTTTAAAAAATTTTGATGTATTAATGGGCTATATTAAAATTCAAAAATGTACAAATAATTACATTACTGATATGTATTTTAAAAGTATTTTAATATGTTAAATCGCTTGAATAACACCTATAATATGTATTAAATAAGTCGACAGTATTTTGTCAGAGCCTACTAGGGATATTTTGCCTGTTTATAGTTTCCATCTTAAACTTTTGTGGTATGTCACAAATTTTTAAAATTGAGATTACTCGAAAACAGAGCAGTTTATCTGATTGAAATAGGAGTACCTTTTTCCTGTAAAATAGATCAAAATTTTAAATTTTTTAATCTGACGACGAAAATCTCGAGATAAAAGAAAGTTAGAGCAATATTTACCCACTGATCCCCCAGTTTGGCACGCCTATGACCAATTATGAGGAATTATTCTCAGATTATTAAATTCGCAATCTAATTGTGATTCTCAATTTCAAATTTGATTAATTTATCCTGATCCCTTTTGGAAATATATGGGAAAAATCAAATTTTGAGGTCCCCATTTAAGGGGCCATATCTCCGTTAAAGGTATCTACATACTTATCATTATATACTTTTTTTCTTATTATTGATCGTAGAATCCACAGTTAATTTTTGGCAGGCTAATTTTGGGACACCCTGTATACAGGGACTACAAAAAAGGTAATCTTGTTTATTGTCGATAAAAGGAACCATTTACGAGAAAAAGAATAATAAACGAATTCAGGTTTTATTTTTAATAAAAAGGGTAATCCCACAAAGCCCTATAACATTTTTCCAAAAAACAAAAATTAGTGGGGTTACAGGACGTCAATTTTTTTTATGAAGTTCCTCTAATAACTTTTTCTTCAGTATATCGATTTTTTAATAACTTTATACACGTATCTCTAGTGTTCCTTTGTATCCTCGCTCTTCTTAATTTGACGCATATCCAACTCCAATGAGCCCAAACCCAAACTGATATTGGCCTTCAAATAATAACTTAGAACTTTATTGTTTGAACATTTTTATAAATTTAGATATAACGTAATTAAAGATCGACAAAAATATATTTCAAATACATAGATTCTCTTGTGCTAAAATTAGCCGTTTCATCCGTTGTTTTATGTAACTTTAAACTGTGGTTGATTCTTAGGATTTAAATGTAACTTCAATATTATGAGTAAAACTATTTCGTAATATTTTTAATAGATTCATTGGCATATTACCTACATAGTTATTTTTAAAATGAGATATATTTATAAGAGGATGACGTCATACTACCAATAAATTTGAAATTAATAATTTCGGTTGGTAATTAACTTCAACAAAAATGGCTTACATTTGACAGTTCTTTTCTGTTTACATAAATTTATAGGTTAAGTAGGTAAACGTGTATTTAATTTCTTATATTTATTAAAATGGATTTTTGGAAAGATACCTTGGGATCACCTGTGAGAATCGTAGCTCCCATGGTAGACGCCAGCGAATTACCCTGGAGGATATTAAGCAGGAGGTATGGGGCACAGCTGTGCTACACACCGATGTTGCACAGTGCCATATTTTGCAAAGATCCCAAGTACAGGAAAGAAGCCCTGGCTTCTTGCGAAGAGGATAAACCCCTCATTGTGCAAGTATAACAAATAATAAAGCGCATAGTACAATATTTAATATAGCACAAATTTTAGTTCTGCGGCAATGATCCAAAAATCATGCTGGAAGCAGCTCTGCTGGCTGAGGATGATTGCTGTGCAATCGATATAAACCTAGGGTGCCCTCAAGCCATAGCGAAAAGGGGGCATTACGGTTCATTTTTACAAGACGAGTGGCCTTTACTATATGAAATAGGTAAATGAGATTAAAAAACAGCTACTCTGATGTAATTTTTATTTTTTCAGTGAGTACATTAAGTAAAAATTTAAAAGTACCTGTTACTTGCAAGGTGAGAAGGTTTGAAACCTTAGAGAAGACAGTAGAATATGCCAAAATGTTGGAATCCGCTGGTTGTAAAATGTTAACCGTGCATGGTAGAACTAGGGAGCAGAAAGGACCGTTAACGGGTTTAGCAGATTGGAGTTACGTTAAAGCAGTCAAGTAAGAAAGTAAATGTCTTTAATTTAGTTTATACGATGTGTTTATATTTAAAGGTGATGCTGATCGTACACAGTCTCTTATTACGTTATTTAGTTTTTTGTTCTGCAATTCATAGCTAAAACCTTTCCGTGACAAATAATTATAAATAAAGAATTTTCTCTAAGTGATAACAATATTAAAATAAATGTTGTTTTTCTTTACGTATTCGTTAATCTTAATGCATGATAATCTATTTGAAAGGTAAATTTAATGGATGCTAACGTAAGTAATTCATTAGCCTAGTTTTTCAGTCACCTTTTGCTTCGAAAACAACGAAATATCTCGATGTCCACTTAGCAACAGCATTCATTACGAATTTGAAAAAGGTCATACTTATTATCGCTTCGTTTACCATTATTTGTCTTAAAAATATTTTTATTAAAATGTTAATGGGCTTCAATAAGATTTGATTTAATTTGGTTACATCGTTTAAATTGTAGATTTTATCGTTAAAGCATGTGACAATGTTTCTGCAACCAGTAAATCACCTTTTAAATCGTAATTGTGAGACTGTTCAAATTTGAATCGTTTTGTAAAAATAAATACATTTTAGGGATGCCGTTAAGATACCCGTTATTTCTAACGGTAATATACAATGTATGCAGGACGTCACGAGATGTCTAAATGAAACCGGAGCTGTCGGAGTAATGACGGCAGAAGGGAACTTGTACAATCCCGCGATATTCATGAACGATAACCCTCCTGCCTGGAAACCTGCCTTGGAATACTTAGAATTGGCAGAAACTTTTCCTTGTCCTTTGTCTTACGTAAGGGGGCACTTGTTCAAATTGTTTCACCACATGTAAGTACGTTATATTACATTTTTTAGTGTAATAAGCGCCTATTTCTCTTCAGTTTGTCTATTCCGTCAAATAACCACATAAGAATACGATTGGGGGCAGCAAACACAATGGAACAGTTTAAGGTTATAGTGAACGAGTTGAAAGATATGTACGAACCATACCACGAAGGTATAAAGAGGTGGGAAATGACCATGGAAGACAATACGCAAAATCTCATTCTTCCTCCGTGGTTATGTCAACCTTACGTCAGAGATTCACCCGAAAATCATATTAAGAAAGTCGAGGAAAAGAGGGTGGAATCCGAGCAGGTGGTAAGAACCGAAGGATTTCATAGAGTGGGGTAGTTTTGATTGTTTATTCATTTTTAAGGTTAGTGATCACAAACGGCGTTACGAAGATGCTGACGGTAAACCTATAAGTCGGAAGAAAATGAAAAAATTAAGGAGAATCAGCAGAAGGCCGGAGAAACCCGCGAATGGTGCCGAAAGGAGCATGGAAAAGTGCCAGGAGTGTCTAAATCCTTTAGTAAGTTACTTGATTATATCTTAATATTCGTTTAACATTAATATTTTAGGGATCGAAATGTTTATTCAAATTGTGCAAAAAGTGTTGTAAAGAGAAGTGTTTCACGGAAGAGCTGGATTGTAACGGGCATAGGATTTTAGTTAAAACGAGACGAGCGATGGCAAAGTTGTACGCTAATCAAAAGATAGTGGAAAAAGCTGTTGAAGTTTTATAGTTTCTAATAAAATCCGTTTTTAATTATTTTTTTATTAGCCTCTGTGATTGACATTAATATTACAAAGGGTGACTATTTCATTGAAGGTTTCTTCTCTTTCTTATTTTGAGAAATGTACAGGGTGTTCTATGTCAAATATATGACTGCAAAATTCCATTTTTCTTAAAAATAAAACGAGTGTAACAAAAACTGACTTTATTTAAATTTGATTTATTACATTAACAAGGCAATTTAATTGGAAATTTTTATTTATGTATTTTTTTAACTACCATCACACTTTCACAAAAACTGAAAAATATATTTGGAAACATTTTGTTTAAAGTTACATTAGTTACAATCCGACCAACTTAAAAATTAGAATACTAGATGGCGACACTCCTAAAGAATTCTGGTTACACTGTAAATAAGTATAAATAACATCAACAGGCCTTTTTGGGAGAGTTGCCGTCTAATCTTTTCATTCCTAAACAAAGATTATCATTTCTAGCAGAAAACAAGGCCTGGTAACAAAAAATGGCACTTTACTGTCCTTGTACATTAATATTTCAATAATTTCATTATCTAGAACCATTTTCCTGGAATTTTTGCAAAAGTGCAATACTTTGTAGCAGTTAGTAAGTAGTATCCTTTTTTTTCAAATAAATAAGCATAATGCATTTATATATAATATTTATATACAGGATAATCACTTAAATGTGCACTCTGCATTAGGACCATCCTGTATAGGTCCGAGTAAAAGCTGTACACTACACTATAATCACAAATCGTTGAGAAAAGGCCGCTAAAGCCAGTCCAGGGAAAGCACTTTTTAGCAGTCTCTGTCTGAAGCACTTCACCAATTCTTGTAATACAAATTATTATATCACTAATCGTCTTTCAACATGCTTAAAGGATTTTTCTTGCCTGCTCTCGATGATGGTGGCGACGAATTGGTTGAAAGGCCTGGAAAATGAAGGCATTTGAAATGGCAGTTCAGTAACAACAAAAAAATGTTCTATGTGCCAAAATTTAAAAAATATACACATCGAGATATATGAACAGTATAATTAATATTCATGGCATGATTTTTGTAGTTTAGCTTCATTATTGCTAAGGCCAAAACAATAATTACTGCTTGGATAGTTAATATAATTTACAACATAATTTGAATAACAAAGGTTCAAAATTTCCCATAATGCCCATGTTGTCAATTTCCGACACAAAAGATCCAAAATGGCTGCAACTACCACTAAGCCTTTGTTTATATCGTTATATTTGTTTAACATTAATTTATTAACCATAGCTTGTATAATCAATTGGCTTTGATTGTTTTTAAGAACTATATAAAAAAGGGTAGAGCCTTATCAGAACTATATAAGCATAGATACTGCAGTAGTAGCCATTTTGGTTCCTTATAACAGAAAACTTAAATTTTGCATAAAAAACATGAAAACTAAAAAACTGTTTTTTTTTATTCATCCATTAAATGATCTCACCTTGCTGCACATTAAGGCACTCCAACCATTCAGTCATACTGATTTGCCTATCCTTGTTGCTATCACAGTACCTCGGCAACTTCTTGCCGCACTTCCTCAGACCCTTGATGGAGCCCACCATGTCCTTGAACGTTTTCCACTCGTTTCTCTCCAACATTTTGTTCTTGTTCTTGTCGAACACCACAAAGCTCCATGTAGCGGCTTGCTCCTCCTTCGAAGCTATCCAAGCTAAGCTGCTGAAGCTCGTCGTGCTGTTCACGATTTCCGACATCCTACTGTGGAGGAATTGGAGAAGCTCCTTGAGAAAGATGAGTTTTTTGTCATCGGGACAACCTTTCATGGTCTTGTTGGATGTTTTCAGGTGGTCGCACTTAGGAACGCCGTTCTTGATGGATGTTCCTGGGATGTTTTTGCCTGTGTCTTCGTTCACACACCAGCAATAGCCTGCAGACTTATAGCATTGAATCTGGAATAGAAATATATAATAGTATAATTAGAAGAAATGAATGTATTTTTTTATGATCATCAGTACCTTCTGATATCTGCCATCTGGAGTACATTCTGGCACGTACAACTGGTATCCTTCGGACAAAGACACATTTCTGTCAGAAAGACAGTCTGTGGGTTCTGTTTCTTCACGAATTTCTGAAGATTCCTCTTCGTAGTTGGGTCCAATTATTACGCCAGGGCTGAGAACTAGTAAATTTAATTTTTAATACGTTTTAGGTGCAATTAATATTTAAGTGAAAAGGAAAATACAATGGCATTCTCTAGTTAAATTGTCATTAACATAATGTAGACAAAGACACTTCTTCAAAGCTATCTAATTTTCTTATGGTTTGATCGATATTATTAAGAATAAAATTAATTGCTGTTTGCAAATTTTAAGGGGATATGAAAATTTATCAGCATGAACTAGCATTTTGCGAATATAAGGACCTAGATTTGAATATAGACGCGGACTGTCATTTTGATTTATATCAGTATTCAAAAATTTGTTTACTTGTTCACATTGTGTTAATTTTCGTATTTATTTTAAATTTTTTAATTGATTTTTGGTTGTTAATACCTAGTTTTTATTTTGTAAATTTAATTGCAATTCCAGAAGATTTAGTCGGATTAGTTAACAATTTTATAGGTTATTATTCTACTTACAGGTACTCAAGTTTATTTCTTATTATTATTATTGATTGCCAGTAGACCAGTAGTGTAAATACTTGCGATGAATGTAAAGCAAATGAATACCCACATAACACAAAGACGTCCTAAGAATGTCCTTAAAGGTACGGATTCGCTGGTGCGACTGCGGCTGCGACTGCGACTGCGACTCTTCGCCGACCAATAGACTGTCGACAGTCTGAATGTTCTCATCAACTCCAGCCAGACTGTCTAATGTCTATTGGTCGGCGAAGAGTCGCAGTCGCAGTCGCAGCCGCAGTCGCACCACCGAATCTGCACCTTAAGAGTTAAGACGTACATTAATAGACATTAGGATTAGGATCTTCAGTAGGCGTCTGTTTAGGGATGTTGAATGTCCGACGTATGTTTGTAGGAGATCCGTTTTCCACAAAATTGGACTGGTCCATCCATGTACCACAAATGGACGTTTGGACCAATTAAGGACGTCCTAAAGACGTACCAAGTGCATAAAAATGTACATATAATAGGCGACACAGATGGGACGTTTTTCGAATATTCAAAATTATTCATAATTTGCCCTTAGCACATCTATTAACGGACATCCAGTGGGGTCCCAAAGGGAACGTTTTTGGGATATTCACAATTATTTATGATTATCCATAAAAAATAGTTATGTTCACGTGAAAAATATACCAAATAAATATATTTTTATTTAAAAGGTCAGGTCAACGATATTGCGCACTGCTTTTCAGCTAGTGAGGCCCTGCTTTTTGCGGATGGCCTGAAATGTTACAAATTTATCGGTAATCATAATGCCTTGCAATTGCAGGCTGACTTAGACAGTCTTCCTATGTTGTTCACTGAACGACATGAACTTGAATTTTGTATCTTTTGTTTAGCGACATAGTTTATTGACACTAACATAATAGAAAGAGATATATTCCTTTAAACAAACAGGGTTCTTCAATTTTTTTAATTTAAAAGTTACAGTAACAAAATACTCCATCACAAACCAGATATCTATAAAGTTTAGATTAAAAATTATAATATTATATTTTTACTACAAGCAAATAGGCGTTTTTTCAGCATCGGTTTACTTGAACGTCAACCAAAATGATACCAACCGCATTTTATTGGAAGCTCATGACGTCAAGGCAGCAATTCGGTCTGTCAATTTTAGAAGCATCCAAATAGTGGCGGATCAAATGTTTGGTTTATTTACTTTACAATTAACAAATATTTTTAAACGTGTGTACAGCACAACCCCACAGAACTAATGCATTCAATTGGCAATAATGATGACGTCACGAATTTAGAACCAAAGTAAAACCACTGTCAAAAAATCTGTCAATTTAATGTCGAAACCAGAACCAAAGCTGAAAAAACGCCTAATGACGGTTTTAACTTTTGACAATAGGAAGTAGACAGTACTATACTATTGCCGCTAAATTCAATTTTAGTTTGTTTTATTTTTCAGTGAGTTACACTATAAACAAATAAAATTTACTCTCTTTTCTTGTCTTACACTAGTTTTATTACAAAGCTCTTTGTCTAAAATGCTTTAGTGCTGTTTCCAGAAGACAAAACACATTTTTGAGTTAATTTAAATTTTGTGGTCCTAAAATGGACATCTGACAGACGTAATATTTACGACGCTTCTGATGGAGCATTGTTGGATGTTGCATGGACGTCCATATTAGTCCAGGAACGTACCTACCTAAAATAAACGTCCGAGAGACGTAATATTAAGGACGTCTCTGAGAGGTACACTCTTGGACGTTCATAATTATTGTTTTTAGAACCTACCAACATAAAACAGACTTAAAACGGACGTTCCGTGGATATCATGTGCTATGTAGGTAATCAATTTGTCGATTCTTTGCAAGTTACAAAGGACGAGTTTTAAGGAATTGTTTAAATATTATTTAAATCGACACGAGAAACAAGGAATTTGGATATATTTTGTTAGACATCAGTTATCTGCATCTGAGCGCAAATCTGAGATTAAAGTAAAAATTTTAGATAGACATAAGTTTTGATCACATTCTGCAAGTCATGGACCAGTTCGTGACGTACCTAATTTCGGGTGACACATTATTTCTTTAAAAATAAACGATCCAGTGGAACTTACCCCCGTGTGGTGGCGACCTATTGGCACTGAAATTCTCCTCGTAGTCCTCGGAGTCATCTCCGCTGTCGTTGGATGTGTTCTGGCTACGCCCATCTGCGTTCAGCGACAAGAACACACGCAAAGAAACTATTTAAGTTCAAAACAAAGTACGCGTATGCTATACCTAACTAGTACTAGTTGTTTAGTAGAAGATGGATAATGTCCCCCAAACCAAGATCAAAACGGCTATCAGTAACAAAATTATTAACATTTCAAGGTGCATAAAATTATTAACATCAGTGTGCATCGGTTTACCATATGCAATGCACATTGATTCGAAATTGTTTGCAACATTATGGGCCCGCGCACGAAATTTTAAAGAGTAGATTTAGATGGACTAAAAAATTTATAGTTATTTAGATATTTGTAAAGCTAAAATATAAATAAATACTTTCTGCGACGTCACAACCATTAATTTGCAGAACGACAACGTCGCAAATTCAACTTTATATTCTGTTTCAAAGAGGTTGGAAGGGACAGAGGTAACAATGACTAAATTTTACTTGCGGAAAGGCTGCCTGTTTTCCGCAAACTGGGTGATTTAAGATGGGGAAACACCAGGGTTGTATTTAAAAATGTTAGTGACCAATGATTACTCATTTTCATGAATAATTCATAATTTAAAACGGGCATATGTACAAGCTTTTGCGAAAATAATGACACTCCTTCAAAACAGTTTTTTAACTTCTGGAAGTTCTAAGTAAAGATTTCATTAAATCTCTTACTGAGTGAAACAAGAAAGAACTAATGTTACGTTTAAAGTAAATTTCATTAGAAATATGTTAGCAGTTCAAAAGAAATAGCCAAATTCATTTTAATGAGTGTCATTATTATTGCAAACGATTGTCAATAACAAATGCTTTTTGTATCTGTTATGTCACCTATATAAAACTCAACAGTTTTTATTCAATATTGGTTATTAATATGTAATTTTTTTGTAAAGTTATACTGAAGAAAAAAAAAGTAGAAAATTGTAGTGAGAGTTAAATTTTTAGGAATTAATAAAATAGATCTCAAACAAATTTATTTTAATTTGTATTCAATTATGTGTTGATTATCATTTATTTTTTACTAAGAGTTATCATCATGAGGAGAAATGTGAAGTACATATACAGGGTGACAACGGCAAGTGGGAACACGCTGTAACTTTTTTATGACTGCTGATAAAAATCTGAAATTGGGTGGGTTTATACTAGATGGTGCCATGAATTCTTTGAGGTCATTTCGGATTTCATGACATTTTCGGTTTGACCGAAAATGACCGTAAGTTTATATTTTTAAAGGGATCATTTTACGTATGGTAGGACCAATTTTCTGACACATTTTCTGGATGTAATTTTTTTAATTTTTAAAAATAAAACTAGAAGGCCGCGACTGGCAGAAATTGTTTTCTTTTTTGACGGATTTTAAAAATTGTTGTACCACAAAATTCAGAAAAAAATCCTTTATTAACAAATCAATAGGGCCCACCCTCTTTACATTTGAAAAAAATTAGTTTTTAAGGAAATACAATAAATCAAATTTAGGATTTAGAATTTTTCCCATAATTACAAACAAAAAGAAAACAATTACATTTTTATTGTAATAGTGACCTCTGATAGTTATATAATATATAGATGAAATTAGCTTAATTAGATTTGAATAGTGACAAGTAAATACATTTTGTTCTTTAAAACTAATATTTAAATTTTGATAAAGGATTCTCCTTAATATTTGGATGTTTATTTCGTCTACATGAATTTGGTAGAGTATTGAAAACTATCCTCTTTCCTTAAATTTTGTGGTTAACCAAAAGTCCTTTCTTTTTTCATCTTTGAGCAAGCAAGTTCTCGACACATTTTATTTTAATTCCAATTACAATATTTTCTTACTCACAAATTAATAATAATTATTAAGTACATTTTTATTTGTACCAAAAGTAGTAGTAAACAACATTATATTAGGTCTGTTCCAACAACCGTCGAGAACTGGTTCAGAACCGTGAAAAATGTTTGACCAACACCGTCTTACGTCGCATTCGCCGAGAGTACATTAACAACTGAACTGACTGACTAATTCTGGACGGTTCGGAATCGATTCTTGCTGTGTTGGAACAAACCCATTAAATACCGCCCTGGGACTGGCACGTGTTATGGACTCTCAAACTACACCAACCAACAAGCGACCGATCAAACAAGCGGTAATATGACATTATTCAAATTGATGTATGTGATTCGTGGGTGAATGGAGTGGGAAATTGGCTGGATGCGCATTACTCTTTCGCGTATCTCCTTCTTCCTAAATCTATGACAAAAATAAGGAGTTGTTTTCCCCTTCGATAGAATAGTATGTTTATTTACTTACTTTAAATAGTAAATTGAGTAGTATTAAATTTGTTCTCCCTCTAGAAGCAATCACTGGGCAGTGTTGCTGAAATCAGTGATTGTGACGTCACAACATTTTAAAACTGTTTTAGGAAAAGTATGTTTGCAATTATTAAAAAAGAACTATTTATATCAAACATTTTTTGGAAAACATATTTTTAAATTTCGTGAGATTGTACGAGGGCCCACTGTAATAGGACAAGTAAATGGAAATTTTTTCAAACTTAGTCTAGTTTGAAGCAATTGTCGGGACGTCGATCTTCTACTATTTAAAGTGCATGGGCGACCGGAAGAGCGGGGGCACGAGCCAAGACTGACTCGACTGCCGGAAGAGGTCGTTAGTAGCGGTCACCGGTCACTAATCTACACCTACCTAGCATTAACACACAAACCTAAAAATAATACAGGTCTCAGACACTACATCAAGACATATTGAGTGAAGAAATACTACTTATTGTACCTAAAAGTAAGTATACATAGGTTTTTTACGTTTAAAAATGTTCTAATAACCATTTTAAAAAGGTACATTACGTATTTAGGTTTAGTACAGGGTGATTGAGTCATAATGTCATTAATTTTAACCTCGTATTCGGAAGGCCTAAGAAAGACAGAAATCGGAAAAAAATTCATATATTTTTAAGTATTAACAATATTGTGTGAAACTACTTTGCGGACTAAAGCCCCGACCAGCGTTGAATTATACCCACAATATCTACCCACAGTGGCGTAGCCACGGGGGAGGTTTTGGGGGTCAGAACCCCCCCCCATGGGTTGGGTTGGTTGGGTCATATAGGTAATGTCTCACTACAAACCTGCAATCACTCTATTCGCCAAGATTTAGCAACGCGGTCAGTGAACTAGATCTCCTACGGCAACCTTACATTAGGGTTCATCTGCATTAAATCATTTAAAAATTAAAGGATATGGATACATATTTAGAAAAACACGACAAAAATAGGGACAATGGAGACCTCGGAAAGGACCATCTCGCCACCAAAAGCAAAGCGTCTCTGCAGCTATCGACCAACGTGGCAGACTGAGTATATTTGGCTAATAAAGGGTTCAAAAATTTTTCTGCAAGATGTCTAGTATGCAAAAGGATTTTCAATTAGTCACGTGGCCTTAGTGATGTCAAACAGCAGTTCTAATACAAAGAGCATAGAAGACGCGAAAATGTCGAAATCTTCTCAAGTTTTAATAAAAATTTTTTGCAAACAGAAAATATTCAAGGAACTATCGATGTTACTGCAGCAGAGCTTGGACAAATCTACCACTGCGTTAAGCATAGTTAATCTTACAATTCGTTAGATTGTGGGCTTAAACTTTTACCAAAAATTATAAAAGATTCCGAACTACTAAAAAAATATTGTCACAGAATTTGCCCCGCTCGCACCCAATTCGACGACTGTGGTATCGCGAAACGCTAGATTGCCCCAATTGCCCCCACGCGATTAGACTTATTTTAAGCAATTTGACCTTGAAAATTTTCGCCTGCGCCGCCCCTCTTCAACTGATATAATAAAAAAATTATGTGTCCCGTATCTTAAAATTCAAAAGGTGGCAAACCTGCCTGCAACTAAGTTCTAATTTTATTTTTGTCATTTTTGTAACAAATATTGTTTGTACCTGTTTATTATTTACAATGTTTATGGTGAAATTTGTTTTATTTACTTTTTATTGTTTCAATTATTTATTAAAAATTATTTATTTTTTTTATTAAAAAAATCTAGTCTGAAATACTTTGTTCACTCAACCCCCCCCCACGTCAAATTTCTGGCTACGCCACTGTCTACCCATATACTCTTTATTATTAGCTTTTGTAAATTTGTTGACTGTATTGCAAAGGAGAACTAATTTATATTAGCTTAAAAAAACCTTTATTATACAGTCAAAAGTTGTACCCGACCTCTTAAATTGAAGCAAATCAACTTATATCCTCCGGTAATGCAACAATTTCCTAGTCACGATATCACAGTGTCGAGCGGTGAAACGAGCAACGTCACACCTGCGTTACCACGTCACAGCTAAATGTTTGTGTTCTTTGATAGATTTTAACAATAGTATTACGTATATCACGCAAAATGTTTTGGTTAAGTACACTAATGACTGAATCGCCCTGAATAGGTATCTGTATTATTTTTAAGACTGCGTTGCTTTACAGGGTGATCCGTAAATAATGACCCATGGAGACAACTAGATTTTTCACTTCAAAAATATTACGAATTAAGCCAATATGCCTTAATAAAATGTTGAAAAGATACAGGGTGTCAAAGTTGGAATTTAAAGAGCGATTTTTTACAATAATTACAGTGTTTGACTGTATCAACAATTTGGGACTAGACGTTTTTTCTTTTCGTAAATGTGAGCGTAACTTTCTTGGCCTTAACGTACCAAGTGACTTATTAAAAAAGCTTAAACCTACATTGTTTTTGAAGAAAAAAGGTATACTTGTCATTAGTGGGGATGGGGATGACGTTTTCTTATTCAAAAAAATTCCTGTAGACACCGGGGTACCACAAGGAAGTGTTTTAGCCCCAGCGCTATTTATATTATTTATAAATGACCTCCCCCTGAGAGTTAATGGTATTTGTTCTAGTACGTTATTCGCAGACGACACATCTTGTTTGATTAGTTCAAAGGATCAGCGTGAATTATGTAGACTATCAGAGGCATGCGTTGCTCGGATGGAAGACTGGTGTTGTCAAAACTCAAAACGGGCTAGTTCTGAACTTAACAAAAACAAGTTTCATAAAGTTTTCAACTATAGGTACACGGGATGGCTATAGCTTATTGATTAAGGCATCACCGGGAAGTCTATTGCAGAGTGATGCTGTTAAGTTTTTGGGAGTACACTTAGACAATCACCTTTCATGGGAATTTCATGTAAATGGAATTTTGAAAAAATTGCCTGACAAAATTATGTTGTATGCAGTTTAGAAATTTTAAAACTTTACTATTATGGTTGCATTGAATCTGTATTAAATTATGGAATTATCTGTTGGGGATGGAGTAGTAGTAATTCATTTTCTCGAAAATGGCCAATGTTTGAGACTAACGGCAAGTATATTTTTCCTCAAAAATAATAAAGATTTTTTAATAAAAAAACGTGGTAACGTTAGGGCCAACAAAGTTACGGTTATCACAAATATGGCGAATGTGTCATCCTGTATAAACAGCTATCTTATTCGAATTGTTTTTCTCCCTAGAACCCTGATTTTTTCGAATTTTATAGACATCTCTTTTTTTGGTTTTATCTAAGTCACAACATGATTGACATTTTACTGATGTCTATTTATGGAAACATTATAATTTTATCATGCTTCTACCTACCATCTATTCCGTCCCTGGTCAGGCATTCTGCCCATTCCTGCAGCCCGATCATCTGGTCGCTGTTGACGTCGCAGGATCGGGGGAAGTTCTTGGCGCAACGTTTCGGCCGAACGGCTTTCTTCACCACTTTCCGCAGGTCGCGGTACTCCGTCTTGTCCAGCACCTCGTCATTGTTGAGGTCCAGCGCGCGAAACTTCCACGTGATCACCACGGTGTCGGACTCGTTTTTGCCGGTATCCCTGCAAAGGAATTGATGTTTTCATTCCCCCAGACGCATCTCTTTGTAATGGAAATTAATTTTCTTATTACTAAGGTCCGCGGATGAACCGTACATGGCCTACAGGGGCGGATTCAGAGCTCCGCCGTAACGTACAATGACATTATAAACCATAAATTACATACGTAACAATGGTGGCAGTGACTTTTTTGAAACTGTTTTACTTAAGCGCACCGTATCTTTGAAATAGTGTTTTCTACAAATACAAAGAATTTGAAATATACAACGAATACATAACGACAGAAAGCGGTCTATCCAACAACTTTCTAAGTACAGAAATCTCTCAAAATAAGTACTTTTCTCAATTTAACTGTAGATGTTTTCAATAATTGTTTATTTCAACGGTGATTATCTAATTGTTTAAAACGTTTGTTTTTCTGCAAAAACTGTATTCGCATGAAAACGAAGTACGACCCTGGAATGTACGGCTGATCCGCGGACCTAACTAATTACCCACCTGTTGAATTCGGAGTGGAAACTATTGATGAGGTTGTTGTTAAGCGTGGCCTTATCGGCCCTTTTGCATATCCGGCTTTTGTGCTTTCGGCTTGGCGAGCGCCGCCTCGTGGATTTCCGCTTCCGGCCGCAGCGCGGCTTTCCCCGTCGGCTGGTGGTGTAGGGCAGGGGCAGGCCCTCAGGGGTCACGCACCAGCACGCGCCGCTGTCCGGATGGCACTGAGCCAGCTCGTAAGTGCCGTCCGGTCGGCATTTGGGCTTAAAACTGCGAGGAAAAGCGAAGATAATGACGTTCTACACACATTCACGTCCACCCATATGAGTAACTAAATAAGAGGCATCGTCTCTCTGTATACCTGGTGCCATCTTACGTTCATTTAGAGAAAAAATAGCAACTGCACTGTGCTACGTTCTCTGTTTTGAGAAAAATATAACTCAAAATCTATACAATAGATGTCGCTGGGTAAAAAGCTTCACTACGCAGCAGTTGGCGGTAAATTTGAATAATATACAGAGTGCAACGAACATATGAAATAAAATTCATAATCCTCGATTATTCGTATTTCGTAAAAAATTAGTAGGTTGACCAGATTTTTTACAAAAGTATGTAGTCAATGATTTATGAATTTTATTTCATATGTATGTTGCACTCTATATATTATGGTATATTCAAATTTACCGCCAACTGCTACGCAATGAAGCTTATTACACAACGACATTTATTGTATGGGTTTTGAGCACTGAAATGTAATTTTATATTATGATGACTGGAATGCGCTAAAAGCTGCTCGAACGGGATTACTCATGATCAGCGCCATATTTGTTTTGTGCCTCCTAGCAATGGCGGAGCAGTAGGGGCTTAGCTGATTGTGAATTGAAATGAAATTGAATTCTGGATATGAAGAATTATTTCGTGCTATATGCTGGTTAATTTTACAGTCCCTTATAAAACATGACATGTTCCAACAATAACACCCACAAAAATACACAAAGAATAACACTAACGAGATACAAGATAAAAGAAGAAACCACACTGTACGCCAATGACGTGTTCACAAACAAAATAATGCGACATTAAGAACACAATTCATATCGTACGTGCAGAGAGTTGTCTCTCTGGCACCCACGTACATAACCAATGAAGTATGTCTTTGCTGAGTTTCATGTGCCTCCTTTTGTCTGCTCCTAGGTTAGGTACCTTTATTTGGATGCGCAATGGAACTAAACACATTCCATATTGTACATTTCAGTGGTTTTGAGTTATATTTTTCTTAAAACAGATAACGTAGCACAGTGCAGTTGGTATTTTTTCTCCAACTGAACGTAAGATGGCGCCAGGTATGTCTGGAGCAAGCCGTGCTTGTCATGAAAAACAGAGAATCGATGCCTCTTATTTAGTTACTCATATGAGTATATACAGTGCTTTCGAAAAGTAACGAACAAATTCATTATTTTTGAAATTGAGACGTTTTCGAAAATATCCCTTGGCACGTCGATTTTGTTTTTAAAAAAGGCACTTTTTGACATACGACCCACATTTTTGACGTCATCGTTGTTCGAGATATGACGTCATCGACAATTATTTAAATAGGAACCCCCAATTTTGGCCATGCCATTTGAAAGAGCGTGTTTGAATTATGGTGTTACATAACAAAAATTTCAAGAAAATAATGTGAAGATTTTAAAATTTAATTTTCACAATACTGAAAATGATAATGATTATGTAAAAAATCGACTAAATTAAATGTTCAAATTGTGCACCGTTGGCTGCCTGACAGTAGCCAAGACGATTAATAAATTCATTTTGGACATTATCAATAACTTCAGGAGGTATACGATGTATCTCGTGACGAATTCTAGCTTTTAAATCTTCTAAATTAACCGGTCTAGTAACGTATACTTTGCTTTTTAAGTATCCCCACAAGAAATAATCTAGGGGTGTCAAATCAGGCGATCTGGCTGGCCACTCAATCGGCCCCCTTCTCCCTATCCAACGATTCGGGAACAGCTCATCTAAATAAGCACGGACAGGTGTTGCATAATGGGGAGGTGCACAGTATTGTAAAAATTAAATTTTAAAATCTTCAAACATTATTTTCTTGAAATTTTTGTTATGTAACACCATAATTTTTCATGATGTATGTACTCGTATGTAGAATAACACGCTCTTTCAAATGGCATGGTCAACATTGGGAGTTGCTATTTAAAAAAATTGTCGATGACGTTATATCCCGAACAGCGATGATGTCACAAATATGGGTCGTATGTCAAAGTGCCTTTTTTAAAAACAAAATCGACGTGTCAGGGAATGTTTTCGAAAACTTCTCAATTTCAAAAATAATGATTTTATTCGTTACTTTTCGAAAGTACTGTATGATATCTTACCTATTATTATACAGGGAGCTGGCTACTGAGGTGTCCCACTCGAGACATGCACGCTGTTGCTTGCAGGGGCCCCGTTTGACCAGCGTCAGGTTTTGGTTTTTGCAACGGGCCTTCTCCAGCAGACATCGGTTGGGGTAGGATAGTCCATCCGAGCCGCAAACGGCCTTCTCCGCGTCCGCATCTCGGCTACAGGCTTTTGGGTTACAAGTTTCCTAAAACAAAAAGAAATTAAGTTGCATTTCACCACCCACTGCGATATTTTGAGCTACAGTTGCACATCAAACTATAGGTCTGTTTTTGCAGCAATTCGAAACAGTTTGAAACTATCAGAAATGTCCGTCCAACTATTTATTGCGTTAAATTCAATGGTAACGCCTTCTCAACTTAACTGGTCGAAAATTTCTGACAGTTTCCAACTGCTGCAAAAACAAACCTATAGTTTGACGTACACTGTAGCTCAAGAGATTTTTTTTTGGGATAATAGGACTAATCTAAAATTACTTTTTTCTCCAACCGTCACCAAACTATGACATTTTTTGACTGTCAGGAGGAGGTTGACTTTTTCCCTATTGAGAACAAAAAATGGTATTTTAGCAACAAAGGTATTTTAATACTAAGAGCTAAAATTAAAGATGTTAATCAAGTTTTAATTAACAATATTTACAATAATTTTTGTTTATCCACACGTTTTCATTAATAATTATATTATTTTCAGATGGCGTGAAAACAGAAAAGACAACGGTGCTTGGTTTATTATTACCATTATCAAAGACGCCCTCTACTAGTGACGTCAAAAGAAACAAATTTGAATTTCTCGCCCACAAAAACCCCGATTTACAAATTTTATGTATATACTAGAAAGGTGGCAAGTCGGCTATCGCCGACTTGACTTTTCTTCGGGCTAAAGCCCTCTGGCGCGGCATGACCACCGCTGCGTAGTGCGTTTTACTTAATTGCCATTACTGCGCACGGCTTTACGCCTGTGAATAATAAAATGTAAACGTGACTTTGGCCGAACTCTCTATGGTGGGGAAAATCCGGCGCTCTATAATTTAGAAGAGTGATTGGCATATTTTGGTAATTTTTAGTGTTTTCTCGAGTTTGGTTAATTTTTTTTCAACATCCTGTATTTTAAATATTGAATCGGGTGGTCTTTATGTGATGCTAAAAGTTTCATCAATTTTTTTTTAATTCCATCTATTTAAAAAGTTTTTAGAGAATGGTTCGTTATTTTTAAACACTCTGTATTTGCTCCGTTAGTTAGTGTCATAATAGATCCTTGATGCAAGTTTCATCAAAAAAATTTTGTAATTCCCTTAATTTTGAGTTTTTTACGATAACATTTTTTGCAACACTTTGTATACGAAACAGCCTTTCGCACGTTCGACAACCGAAAATTTCCTCGAATTTGGATTTTTTTTTGTCAATTTTTATTTTGACGCTGTCTATCAAGCCTTTTTGAATCACCCTATAAATTGAAGCGACACGGCAATGAAATGACCACCGCCATATTGTCTAGCTCATTTTTACCACGTTTCCACTCGTATTTAAGCTAAATTCAATGTAAAAACGACCTCAAACCCCAGCGCTCGGGTACGGGAAGCTTTCTAGAGACTTCAAGTTTACAGCTGTTGGTCTTCCTCCAGAGTCGGCCCATTTTTCCAAATTTCCTACGTTTTATTCCGAGATGTCACCGCCAGAGCATACGTTTGACGTTTCGGTGATTTTGGTGGTGCAATGCGCCTCGTTGACTGAAACTTAAGCAATTTTCGTTATAAAATCGAATTTTAAACCCAGACCTAAGGGATGCTGGAGATTTTAGAAGGTTCAAATTTAAAGTTTCTATAAAAGCATTATTGTCTTTTCTTGCCTTGTATATATAATTTCTGACAAAAAATTCATAGTATAGAAAAAAAATTATTATAAAAAAAAATGGTCTGTGCGGGAATCAAACCACCGTCCTCTGGACTCTGGACTCTGGAGCTACTACAACCTTTGCTCATGTCGTTGCCATATTATTTCAGCGTCTATATTACCACATAATATGTAACAAAAATATTTAAAGATACCAATTCAGATTTTGGGCTATAAAAATCATCACCAAAGAACTTGGGTATATCTCAGACAACAGAATAACAACTTCTCGTCGCTGGAAGGGCCCGAAAATTATTCCAGAACACATAATCTGTTTTAATTCATTTTGACGTTTTGTTTGACGTTTGTTGAATTTCTACAAAAGAGAGTAAACAACAACAAATTAGTTTGACATTTCTGACGTTTATGTCGTGCAAAACGCATTTCGTCTGCCATTTGTCGAATGTCTAGAAAGGGGCGTAACCTACTCGCTCTATCCTCGTTCCACTCGAAAAAATCGCTATCTTCTATAAAGGGGCGTAACCGACTCAACTATCCTCGTTTCACATCAAAAAATCCGCCGTTTTTGGCCGAGGAGCCTCGGGAAAATGGAAATTTAGCTAGGAAAACGCGAAAAAATCGGCATCAAAATAGGCTGCATGGCTCGCAAAAAAAACCTTTGTGGCCGTAAAATGGGCAATTTTCGAGTCAAGTGTGCGAGCGAGAGTTAGCTACAGCTTTTAATATATAAGGATTTGGATTTGTTAGTTAACTTTGACACCCTGTACCTTTTTTATTATGCAACTTGGGATATAGGAATTTGTGGTCTCATTTTTGTTACTTCATTTAAAAACACCCTGTATATAGCCAATATATTGTAATGTCACTGAATGTAATAAATTGATTAGATGATTAAAGTAAGCGGTTGGTATGATTCTTATTTGTTACTTATAACTTTCAAATTTTCACTGAGACATTACCTCCACTGCAGCTATCGCCCCAGAACCACAATAAATTACAATATTTTTCTTATTGATAGTGTACGTAAATACGAATCTGTCGTAATTGCAATAAATAAAGCTAATAACCCAGATAAGGATGTTTCTATTTCCTAGCAGCGTAATCTAATAAAACTGGTAAGATTTATGGGACCGTGATTTACGGAGTGTGCCTGTAATGGCCATGTGCGCCACCTACGAAGGAGAACAGAATCGGGAAGTCCTGTTTCCTCCCATAAATACCACAAATTGCGGCAATTAGGTGTTATAATAACATTAATTTAATTATGGGTTAAGGGTATTAAAAACGGTACGTTAATTGTTATAAATTGCTTTATTATTAGGGGTCTGGTGGGTTGCGACAGATTCAGGTTCTAGATGGTTGGTGTTTGCCAGCTGTGTTAGTTTCCACTCAAGAAGAAAATTAGAAGAGAACCACTGAAATGTAATTTTATTGACTGGAATGCGCTAAAAGCTGCGCGAATGGATTATTCATGATCAGCGCCATATTTTGTTTTGTGCCTCTAGCAATGGCGGAGCAGTAGGGGCTTAGCTGATTGTGAATTGAAATGAAATTGAATTCTGGATATGAAGAATTATTTCGTGCTATATGCTGGTTAATTTTACAGTCCCTTATAAAACATGACATGTTCCAACAATAACACCCACAAAAATACACAAAGAATAACACTAACGAGATACAAGATAAAAGAAGAAACCACATTGTACGCCAATGACGTGTTTACAAACAAAATAATGGGAAATTAAGAACACCATTCATATCGTACGTGCAGATGGTTGTCTCTCTCGCACCCACATACATAACCAATCATTGAAAAATGACAGCTACGTATGATTTGCTACTTTTAATAAACAATTTTTGATTTTTGTGTTGATATGATTAACGTGACATTAATATAAGGTGATTAGATACTTTAGATCATCAATTCCTACTAATTAATTTACCACAATTTCCAGCAGAATGCCATCACAATAAACTGTCAGATTCCAATCGAAAACTGTAATCAATCATTTACAAAATCTTCTAAACATACAAAATTAATTATATTACATATACAAGTTTAAATTTTCTGCCAGTCGCGGCCTAAAAATTAAAAAAAAAATACTTACATCCCGAAAATATGTCAGACAATTGGTTCTACCATATGTAAAATGAGCCGCTGATTCCAAAAATGTCAAAAAATACAGGGTGTCCCATTTAAAAATATAAATTTACGGTAATTTCCGGTCAAACCGGAAAGTTACAGCGTGTTCCCACTTTCCGTTGTCACCCGATATATAAGAAAAATTATTTTTTTTATTATAAATAAACCAAACCGTATAATTTAAAATCACAATATTATTTAAAAGTCGATATTAAAATATTGCAAATTATAATGTTGATTTCTATTTTAAACTAACAAACTACTTAATTTTTTATCAAACAAAATTCATGACTAAATTAAAGAAAGTTACTAAACGATAATTAAATAGCTTCGCAGTACTTAAGTATGTAACATTAGAAATGTAGGTACTTTTAAGGGAAAAGTTATACCTTCCATCATACCTATTAAATCAGTGGCGGCTGGTGATATTTCTTGAATGCCATATCTCAATAATAAGACAAAGAACCCTAACCATACGTTGGGATACTGTGATCATATAAAGAACTTTTGTAGAAGAACAATTTTGTAATTTACGAAAAAACTTGAGAACATGTTCGCCTCCTCGGGATTTTCAGATTGGCTTCTTTAATTTTTGCACTTTTTTTTTACATAAATTAATATTCGTTCGCATTTCATTAGATATCACCGCGAAATTTCTGTTTTGCGAGACGGTAGAAGGGCGCAAATTCCAGGACTTCTGACTGAAATTTCCTGAAATCCAGGGTGAACTATAGCTTCCTTACAGTATTTGTAATACAAAAGTCTTATACGAGACATTGCGTTATTTTCTTGTAAATTAAATCAATTGTGTCTACTGACTTAACTTAATAATAATCAAATACAAAAGCAGCTGATTGTACAACTTTTTTTTATCTAGATAACCTTCTTTTAATATTAGATTATACTGATCCAAATAAGATTGCACCAAAACATTTCCGAGGTATTCAATAAAAGCAGGGTGAGCCTTCATTTTCGTTGAATATTAATTTACAAAAAAATGTAGATAGAAAATTTTCGTATAAAACTTGAAACATCTCAAATTGTAAATATCTGAATTAATTATTAAATTCTGAAGTGTTTATTGTGTTAATTCTGACGTGACTGAAACTGGACATACAGAGTGTTAAAAAAATAGTGTAAAATATTTATGAGGTAATAGTATGAACCAAAATAAGCAGAAAGGTATCAATAAACATGGGTCCGCAAAGTAACGGTTGCGGAGATATGGAATGTTTTGTTTTTTAGCCCATTTCATGTATGGTCGTGCTAATGGGAACGCCACCGAAGCGCGACGTCTTTATGTTGACGCTTATCCAAATCGCCAAATTCCTTGACAACGCATGTTTGGAAGAATTCACCAAAGATTGCGTGATACCGGTTTCTTGAGAAAACAGTACCATTGATCCGGAAGACCAAGGTCGGTATCCACTCCTAGAGTAGAAGAAGAAATTCTAGCACTGGTAGAGCAGAATCCAGGTACGAGTGTTGGGAGAATATCAGCCGAGGTAGGAATTTGTGGTCCTCTTGTTTGGAGAATCCTTCACGAGCAACTGCTTTATCCATACCATGTGCAACGAGTACAGGCCTTAAATCCAATAAATGATCATCAAGCACGTTTGGTTTTTTGCCGCTGGTTTCTACGTCATGATGCTGAAGACCCTCGTTTTCTTGCAAACATACTTTTTACTGATGAGGCCGGGTTCACAAGAAATGAAGTGTTTAATTTTCACAATACGCATATTTGGGCCGACGAAAATCCTCATGCTCTAATAGAATCTGGACATCAAACACGTTTTTCATTAAACATTTGGATGGGTATTGTAGGTGACAGGTTTCTAGGTCCTGTTGTTTTACCAAACTGATAACAGGCGCTGCTTACCTCAGCTTTCTGCAGAACACACTGTATGAGTTTTTGGAAGACATTTCTTTGAATCAGACGCAACAAATGCGGTTCCAGCATGACGGTGCTCCAGCTCATTTTTTCATGGCCGTTAGAGAGCATTTACACCAAACTTTTCCACATAGATGGGTAGGAAGGGCCGGACCTGTTTTATGGCCTCCAAGATCGCCTGATCTGAACCCTCTAGATTTCTTTGTTTGGGGATATTTGAAGACATTAGTGTATGGTACTCCTGTAAATAGCCTGGAAGAGCTGCAGCTACGGATGAATCAAGTGTCAAGAAGTCCAAACCAAGGAGGGTGTTTTCGAAAGAGTTCGAATAGCGTTGAGACGAAGATGTCGTGCCTGCTTGGAAATGGACGGAGGGCACTTTGAACATCTTCTGTAACTTTGTTTCTTTGTTTGTTAAAAGCTTCCTTTGTCGGTTTATTCCTAATAAAATAAAATGTTTGAAGAACGAATAGTGGTCCATATCTCCGCAACCGTTACTTTGCGGACCCATGTTTATTAAGACTTTTCTGCTTATTTTGGTTCATACTATTACCACTTAATTCTATGAGTTGATAATGTTTGGAATTGGAATATTTACGAAGATTTGTGGAAAGTGTCAGGCCAAAAGATCAATTTTTATGCGACTTCCCAGCTATCAATCTGGTCTGGCGGTTGGTTACACAACCAGCTGTCGGCTGCAGCAATTTACAGACGCGTGCTACTCTATAATGTAGTCCACATAACACTTGCAATATAAATAGCCATTTCAAATATAGCAATCTGTATTTAAAATTACGTTACTATTTCCAAGTCAAACCAGTATTCGACTGGAACTAATCGTATAGATCTTATCGACGTATGTTATTGATTATAAACTTTTCCGCTCTCGAAGAGGTTGTTAAGCTTTTGGAACACGCCGACAGTTGAAGGATGGCAGACTGTTAATATTTACCGATTTATTATACAGGGTGATTCAGTCATAATATCATTAATTTTAACCACGTATTCAGAATGCCTAATGGACAGAAAATCGAACTTTTACAAGATAATAAATCACCCCATAACAATCGGTAACACGACGCTCCTGGTACGCTTCAAATTTTCTGATGACGCGTACAAGTATTGCTACTATACAGGGTGAACCTTAAATAAGTACAAATATTTTACCTACTGGCGTAGTTCAATCATATAGATCAGTCTAGTGAAAGCCATTTTTAAAAATTTCTAATATTTACGGAGATATTAATTTTTTTAAAAAGTACCCACATTTTGAGGACCGCTATCTTAGCTAACCTAATGAACCATATGATTTGTTGCGAGGTTGCCATATCTTCTCTAATATAAATATTACGTTTCCCTTAACGTAATAGTAAAGTAATACGGTTAATTCTATTTTAAAAATACTTGTAAGTACAGTAAAGTTGGGTATGTAGTATGATACGCAGCAATATTAACATACATTTTAACTGCTTAACTGACCTTACTATAAACGATTAAAAATGAATTTCCGCAAGTTAAATACTACCGTAAAGTATTTAGGAAGATTTTACGTGATATTACTATGTTCAATGTTCAAAATTTATACATAAACGTGCATACAAGCCTACCTGTTTGTTAAAATTAACTATTTAATCAGTAATCTACATTTCACAAGTTAAATGTCATTGTACACTGTTAGAAAGAGTCACAAGACACAATTTCCTTAAGTTATTTTATAAAAACGAAAACTATGATTTTCACACAACATATTAAGTTTCTTCAAGCAAAGACATTTGTGTAACACTGGCAACACTGTGAACTACACATTCAATCTGAAGCGCTGTGACTCGTAAATGTATGAAAGTCAGCGGTCCTCAACAAGTTTTCTACAGGAAAATTACAAAATTTATTTAAAATTTCACTTTTTTATTTCTCATTTTTTTGTAAAAAAGCTATTAACTATGTGTTCTACACAGTGAACTATACTGCTGGTTAAAATATTTGTACTTATTTAAGGTTCACCCTGTATAGAAGTCCAAAAGCGTTGCCACTCAGGACCACATACAGTGCATTCGAAAAGTAACGAATAAATTCATTATTTTTTAATAGGGGTGTCAAATCTGTCGATCTGGCTGGCCACTTAATCGGCCCCCTTCTCCTTGTCAACGATTCGGGAAGAGCTCATCTAAATAAGCACGAACAGGTGTTGCATAATGGGGAGGTGCACAGTATTGTGAAAATTAAATTTTAAAATCTTCAAACATCATTTTCTTGAAATTTTTGTTATGTAACACCATAATTTTTCATGATGTATGTACGCTCTTTCAAATGGCATGGTCAAAATTATTAAAAAAAATTGTAGATGACGTCATATCTCGAACAACGATGACGTCACAAATATGGGTCGTATGTCAAAAAGTGCCTTTTTTAAAACCAAAATCGACGTGCCAGGGGATTTTTTCGATAACTTCTCTAATTTCAAAAATAATGAATTGATTCGTTACTTTTCGAAAGCACTGTATAATAACAGTACTATTTTATTTCTAATGACAAACTTCTTATTTGTAATATAAAATGTATGCATTTTGTATATTTTTGAGGTGCTTTTAATCAATAAGCATTTTGTCGAGTTCTGACGTAAAATTCATTCATCATGCCCTCGTAATGCAAGTTCAAAAGCTCTGCAAAATTTTTTACAGTAAATAATTTTAGATAAAACATTAAAAACATACCTATTTTTTTTATTATGTTCTTGAAAGCAGAATCAAGTTGAGCTTGTATGATTGAAAATAATATAAAATATGCAATTGCTTAAAACGTAATCTCACAGAAAATGGACTAAATATGGCGTCGATTTGAATGTTTATGTTTGTCATGATCGCAAAACGCTGTAGTAGAATGACAGATGAGTGCAATAAAAATGTTATTGCACCAGTGCAATAAATAACCAGAATTTTCACTAAATATAGTTCAATCAATTCAATAAAAATTTTGCATGAACAGAAAAGCAATGTTTAAATCTTGTATTCGTATTATACTCATTTTTCCCTATCTTCTCTTAAAATCAATGACATTATGACTGAGTCATCCTGTATTCAAACTTATTCGCTTTGAAATCGGAGAACTGCACGCTTAAAACAATATTTATGTGTAGGAAAAACCAGACATGTTGATTGTATTTCGTTCCGTTTGATTCCTGTCCAAACACACCTGCTCCACTTGGCACCGATACCATCTGAGACCTCGCGATGCGTGTAAACGGCGTATCTAAGCGTTCACATCGCCTCCCCCGCCGTGGGGCGGTGATTCTATCGCTGCCAGCAGGTAGAAGATGGAAGACACGGCACAGGTGTGAAACACAATGGACCGCGGACACCTGTTCACAATGGCAGTCGGAATGCAGACCCTGCTCCTCAGACACCTGGGCAGCCGGGTTCGAAGGGTCGTAGGGCAGAGTGGCGTAAGTTAACTTGTTGATATTTACGGAATTCGTCCATGTATACCATGATGATCATTTGATCAACCGGATCCATATGGTTGTATTATTAGCTTCGTTATCAATTAGTCAAGGGAAGTTGACAAAGGACATTGTGATCGATATATGTATTCAAATTTGACTATTAAACATGTATCCTCAGTATTACAGTTATTACTTTGAATTGATGTACGTGGTGTTAAATGGGATGAGGTAAGCTCCATTTTCAATCGAAAGTATTATCTTTGGGATTTGACAGAAACAACTAATGACGTCATCAATTATATTTTTTCCAGAAACATACCGAAATTTTCCTGTTCCTGTTAGAAAGCTCTCTTTTTTCTAATAAACTTTTATTAGAGACATTTTTCCGTATTACTTCCCGTTTAAAAGCTATAAGCAATATTGCCCTAAAGAGTCTCAAAAGAAATACCACCTAAAATCACATTAGCGGTGGAAAGATCAACTAGTCGTTGGAAAATAATCGAATGTTCGTTGTTTAAACTGCATAAATGTCATCAAGAATAAATAAAAGGATTAAATTCGATAATTCTTTAATACAGTTAAAACAAAACGTGATGATAACAATAACTAAACTTAAAAAATGAGGCAAACGCCTAATACTACATACATATTACAATATTTTCTCTATATGACGTCCTCCCATTTTAAGACACATATCCAATTTTCGTCTCATTTCAAGACACGCGTTTATTAACATTTCACCGTTTAACGCATTACAAGCGTTAATATCTCGCGAAGGTGTTTACTAAACTGAGACTCTTTAGGACGGTATTGTTTATCTTTTAAACGTGACACCAACTCGTTGAGCGACTGGGTGCAACATTGCCAAATTTATTCATAAGTAAGCTTGACTACGTACTATTTGCTGACGTATTTAATCAAAACATTTTGCATGGCTATGTTAATATTATTGTTAAAATCCGTTATAAGAAAACTCAGCATGCTCACAAAAATGTGGCCGTGATGTGGTAACCCAGGTGTGACGTTACTCGTTTCAAATTCAAAATGAAGTACCGATACGCACAATATTTCTAATTTGCCTGTACCTATTATGTATATCAATTTAACACTCACATATCTAATGTGCCAGTAGCACATTCAGAGATCTAAATTTTGACAGTATCAGTTTTTCCTACAGCAAAAATCGTTCGTTATATTTTATACTCTAAGTAGACTGGTGGTGTCGAGGTAATGTCTCGCTGCCCCTGTCGCCCCCATCGGTCCTCCCACAACGGCTTCGGCACCGAACAAGGCAACAGGGATCGTTTCAAGGCACATCCACTTGTCGGGCAGGCGTGTAAATCATGTTGGCCATTGTTTCCATGAAACCCGTGACACTCGCCTGTCGAGAAGCGGCCTACTTGACCCCTGGAACCGTGAGATGCCGTGCACAAACCGAAGAGCGATCTGTTTTGTTTCAGGACGGGCCGAGGCCTGCTTTGTGGGAATCGAGAACGTATAAGAAAGGCTGGCTGTGAAAACAGCCGGTCTCGGACGGTGACTAGTTTGTCTAGCATGCTATATGACGTGAACCTGGTTAAGGAGATATCAGACGGACAGTGTACTATCCATTTTTGCCAAGTTGTTCGATTTTAGTACCAGTGAAATACTTACAACAATACCTTGGCTGAGTCAAATTAATTTAAAATGTTTGGTTTGAGCGAGGTTTGACATACCTGGGATGTGAAATTTTCTTACCGAATACCACACGAGCGTAAACTATTCCTGGAAATAATTTAAGCTCTTATGATAGTATAAGTGAAAATTTTGCCACACTGAAGAGTCTGAAGCAGTTGGAAAGACGTTCCAACGACTTCTGATAAATTCGCAACTACTCACCGCGTGTTATTGAGATTATTTTGGAAATTTGCTACACTCTTTATCACTCTATCACGATTATTATTACTATCACTTTTATCTTTTTATGCAAGTGTATTTATACTAGCAGAACAGGTTTGGTCTAAAAAGAGAAAACAATGGAGGCGAAAGAAAAACATCCGTGAAAACCTGCTTTATCTATACCAGAATAGCTGACCATGATCATGCAAACTGAATCCAGTATCTCTAAATCAAGTCATTGGTAGACACTCTCGACTAGAACATCAAATAATATACAGGATCGACATGGATGTCAAATATTGCAAAATTATGGACTGTAAATATATCCTTGTAAACCAACTGTTTATATTTTTATTATTGTAGTCAATGACCTGCAGTACGTACTATCACACTGACCACTTATTGCATCGACCAGATTAGCTATCTGACATTCTGGTGCACGTTCCGATTTATCAACTAGTCTCAGTAATTAATAATTAAGTGAAATATTGCGTTATCTACTGCAGCGACATCTGTATTTTCTAGGGAAGTGGCCACCGAACATATCTACTCTTACATATCTACATTATAAATAACGGCGACTTGATAGTTGCGGGGTAATAGATTTAAAGTAAGCGTAGCAACTGTTTTTTTTTCCCCACAAGAGCGATCAAGTGATCCATGAATGTTCTTCGATGGCATTGATTGTAAACCTTCAGGATGTAGATCGTGATAGCTATGTCCTTGTCAAAACATCTGACAGATGACAGCTGTTGTTTTAAGGCTAACCAAACACGGTGTTACTGCCCCCCATGGGTTGGGTTGGTTGAGTCATATAGGTAATGTCTCACTACCAACCTGCAATCACTCTATTCGCCAAGATTTAGCAACGTGGTCAGTGAACTAGATCTCCTACGGCAACCTTACATTAGGGTTCATCTGCATTAAATCATTAAAAAATTAAAGGATATAGATAAATATTTAGAAAAACACGACAAAAATAGGGACTATGGAGACCTCGGAAAAGGACCATCTCGCCACCAAAAAGATCAAAGCGCGTCTGCAGCTATCGACCATCGTGTCAGACTGAGTATATTTGGCTAATTAAGGGTTCAAACATTTTTTCTGCAAGATGTCTAGTATGCAAAAAGGATTTTTCAATTAGTCACGGTGGCCTTAGTGATGTCAAACAGCACTCTAATACAAAAGAGCATAGAAGACGCGAAAATGTCGAAATCTTCTAAAGTTTTAACAAAATTTTTTGCAAACAGAGAAAATATTCAAGAAACTATCGATATTACTGCAGCAGAGCTTGGGCAAATCTACCACTGCGTTAAGCATAGTCAATCTTACAATTCGTTAGATTGTGGGCTCAAACTTTTACCAAAAATTATAAAAGATTCTGAACTACTAAAAAAAAACTTTGTCACAGAATTTGCCCCGTTCGCACCCAATTCGACGACTGTGGTATCGCGAAACGCTAGATTGTCCCGATCGCCCTTACGCGATTAGACTTATTTTAAGCAATTTGACCTTGAAAATTTCAAAATTTTCGCCTGCGCCGCCCCTCTTCAACTGATATAATAAAAAAATAATGTGTCCCGTAAAATTCAAAAGATGGCAACCCTGCCTGCAACTAAGTTCTAATTTTATTTTTGTCATTTTTGTAACAAATATTGTTCGTACCTGTTTATTATTTACATGTTTATGATGAGATTTTTTTTATTTACTTTTTATCGTTTCAATTTATTAAAAATTAGTTATTTTTTTTATTAAAAAAATCCAGTCTGAAAACTTTGTTCACTGAACCCCCCATGTCAAATTTCTGGCTACGCCACTGAGTTAGTACACCACACATTTATCTTTATTACACAATGTTATTGTTCTTTTATTATAGTTAAAATATACAAAACCTACATCTATGAAAATGGGTTTGTTCAGCATTTTTTTAAACTTCATAAATCGAAAGTGTAAATGAAAAACAATGAATCTTCAAAATATTAGAATTTTATTCGATTAGTACATCAATAGTTATTTATGATGTGTGTTAAAAGTGCATTTTTAAGGCACGCATGTAAAAGTTTGGAGAATGAGCGCAGCGCTATATACTACACTAAATATTTGCATTGCATTTGCACTAAATTGCAAAAAAATGTTTTTAATGCGACCAAATATCAAATATTACGTTAACAATTGCCTAATGTCAACCATGACCTAAGACGTCTGAGTGAGTATAACCGTGGTGGTAACTATTGTTGTATTCATCATTTACGAAAAGTTTGAAAGCTTGGGATTTGTCACTTTTAAACGTTGTGTCTTTTTGCTCTTAAAAAGTATAAAGAAATTATGGGAAAGAACGATCTATTTAAAGAAATCGAGCCAACCAAGCTACTTTGGACTTATTACCAAGAAAATCCCGGATTCAATATGAAATTGCATACAATAAGTTTGTGAAAAAAAGGCGTTCCTAGAAAATATACTGAAAATGTATTCTTGGCCTATATTGAGGAAAAATCGAAGGTTTGGAAATCTTCATCTCTATGGTCTAATTATTATATGATTAAAGCTATGTAAGAATAAATAGCGACGTAGATATCAGCAAGCATTTTAAGCTCATCGCGTTTCTGAAGCGTCCAGGAGAAGGTTATCAACCCAAAAAATCAAAGATGTTGACCAGAGACCAAATTGAACAGTTTTTGAAGTGCGCACCGGATGACGAGTATCTTATGATGAAAGTAGCTACTATTTTGGGAATATTTGGTGCCTGCCGTAGAGAGGAGCTTTGCTAGTTGACTCAGTATTGGTTAAGATATCAGTTACCAAAACCAAGATTCCACGAAATTTCACTATCGTTGAAGAATTTTATTTGGATTTTTACCGGATGTAAAGTATGTATGAGGATGGCTCTTCGTCCAGCAAATGTGGACAATAGAGGCTTTTCCTAAGGTATGTCAAAGGCAAGTGTACGAAAAACCTGTGGGAATAAATACGTTTGGAAAATTTTCTGCTGCTATTGCTAAGTTTCTGCAACTTCCAAATTCTAACCTCTATACTGGACATTGTTTTCGGCGTTCGTTGGCAAGCTTGCTAGCGAATAGTGGAGCAAATTTAACGATAATTAAGCGGCAGGGGGGATGAAAATCTTTAACAGTCGCCGAGGGATACATCAAAAATTCGTTGGAAAGCAAAAATTCGATTGCCCGAAAACTGCTTTCAGTTATTTAAATAATAGTAACTAAATAAAATATTAATTTGGTTACCTATAACTTCATTTTATAAATTCTAACGTAAATGGATGGACACGAGAAAAAAGATGAAGTGGAATGACACGAAATAGAAAAAATATTTAATATGTTAACTTTTTACTTTATTCTGTTCATTTTTGTAATATATAGCCTTTATTTATTAAAGTAGTCCGTGATCATGGACATATCACTTCTGGTAGATTGTCAGAATCAACTTCAGTTGAATATATTATACTTAAATATGTACAACACAGTAAAGAAACAACATAGCATATTTTAATCTGATCGAGTATTAGAGTGTTAGGGGTAGAGTTCCTAGTTTAGAGTTGCGTGTAGTGACGTCACAAGTGGACGCACCATTTTTGAGAGTAGCACCAATTTAAACCCCTTACATCTTAAAAAAACAAAAAGTAAACCATTTTAAGGGCGTAATAAAAGTATCATGTACTATACAAAAACGCATAAAAACCATATAAAAGAAATTTGACGGAACAAGCCTTTTCGGAGAAAATTTCCATAATCGAAACCTTCGAACGACGTATCTCTAACAATAACAACTTAATGAGAGCCTATTAAGTCCCACAAATGAGACGAACAAGTGGTCTGATTTGTTTGTTAGCGACTATTTTATGGAGACAACTAGATTTGTTTTCGTGGTAAAGTCTTACGTCACCACGGTCGTCTCAACGCCCAAATTATAAATGCATCCTGTCGTGGCATTTCATCCATGCAACGCAAGCACAGGATCCCAATCGAAACCGCAATTCGATTAAAAAAACTGATAGCAGGGTCGGACTCAAGAAATTGGCTGTTTTAATTAATTTATTTCATACTAATGCATTATAAACAAATAAACCCTTAGCCACCGTAACTATAAGCATGTTCATAACTCCCTTGGGAGTTATCTCTAATGTATTTACAAAAATAAATGAAACTTTCTCCCATGTGTATTATTATAAACTGTAATCATTGATTTTAACATTTACCACTTAGTCCACACTCCACAGGGAATTAGGACTGTACGATTCAAACTAAGAAAAATAAATCAAATCATATACAGGGTGAGTCAGTCATAATGTCATTAATTTTAACCACGTATTTGGGAGGCCTAATAAAAGCAGAAAATCGAAAAAAAAATTTACTCGACCTTTAAAAAATAAACAAATCACCCTATAAAAATCAGTAACACGACGCTCCTGGTACGCTACGAACTTTCTGATGGCGCACCCGACGAAAATCTATTGCCACAGACATGCCGTATTAACCATGGATGTCACATTTACATACATAATATCGTCTAACACATCAGCGTGTTATTCAAATTTACCTCCATTTAGCACTCTGCATTTCATGCATTTCTTCCCTCTCAAATTTGTAGATCATGCCACACATTTGGAGGGAGGATGGAGAGAATACAAGCAGTAAGCAGTAGTTTGTTTATTTCGGTCTAACCTCACGTATTTGGCGTAAATTCACAACGCATAATTTTACAAATTCCGAATATGTGGAAATGGTAGTGTTATACGGAGAATGTTTACGAAATGCGACTGAATTTTATTAATAAAGTGCTATGGACGGATAAATGCAGTTTTACTTGAAATGTGGGCTGTAAACAGGTTAGTATCATACTACTTAGATGTACGTAACTACAAATTGTACATCTGGTTATGTGTGCGGTTAATTGTACTTACGAGTAATACTAAAAATTCATATTTATTTGTAAAACGTAGTAAAATCATAATATCAAAATTATTAAACTGTAATAATGTAACATTCGAAAACATTTATTTATTATCTACATTTGTTTTTATTAACAAATAAATCAATATTTAAGAAAAATTCATTCATGTATCTAGATTACAGATAGTTTTACTCCTTGTCGTTAAATAACAGTACAAAAACTAGGTAACTAGGTTATTGACCTAATAATACGGTAGGTCAAGGTCAAGATTAACTCTCGATAACTTAGATTAGCGGCATGCCATTTCGGTCTTGTCAGTTTTCTGTCGACAACACGATGGTGTTTTATTAAGTACTTAGCATTTAAACACGAAACACTTTTCAGCTTCTCAATAATTTACCCATTGGGTATAGGCTTTTTATGTAATGTACGTAAATGGTTTATTACTCAGTTTATTATTAGACACGTTGGAGTTTTGTTGCAGTCATAACAGCCACATTTGCTCAGAGAAAAATCGACACGCGAGTGTACGGGTATCGTTTGCTTGGGCCGTATTTTCTACGGGAAAACCTGAGTGGACCGCGTTACTTGCAATTTTTATAGAATTATTTGATTATTATTATTTGATTTTATTGGGTATTAACATTTTAAATTATTATTGGCTGAAGTTGAACTGAGCAAGAAAAAATATTCTAAAATAGTCAGTACAACCGTTTATTTGTGATGTCTAAAACCTAGGTGGGTAGGTACTATATAGAAAAATATTACAACTTGACAACATTGCATCAGGTCGATGTCGAATTGAACTGTGAGCTGTAACCGACCAAGGCTGTAACCGGTCAGTGACAGTCTGAAAAGGGGGTTTAAATAATGATTTGAAAATATTTTTTTTGGGCGTAAATATGCATTTAGATTTTTTTTTAATCACGTATTCACATTATACTCATTATTCCCTATCTCCTCTTAAAATTAATGACATTATGACTGACTCATCCTGTATATTTTTGTTTTCAATACAGTTAACTTTCAACCACTGCAGGAATTTGTCATATTCTTTTTTATACTTTGGTTTCGACTTTATTGGTAGTAGTGCGGGACGAGCTTTCTCAGTCTTTTGTAACAAATCGCCCGAAATCTCACTTCTCTCCAAGTTTTGATTCATTTTCACAAATTAATAACTTTGATAAACTTTTATCTACAAACTGTTCAGTTGATATACACGGTAATCATACGTACTTAATTATTAAACAACGGTTCTTTAATTTTGAAAACCAACAAAAAAACCTCGTGATATCTTTGTTTCCGTAAATGGAATAATAATATAAACACATCGCCGATAAGTCAAATTATTTTCTAAAAATTCTACATATCTAGCTCCAGTAAGACGACCATCTAGAACAACTGGACCAAGTAATTGATTATTGATCATGCCACACCACACGTTGATGCTGAGCCGTTGCTGAAAGTTACTTTCCACCGTGGCGTGCGCATTTTCATCTGACCAACAATGTTCATTGTGACAGTTATTTACTCCATCACCAGTGCATTGAGTCTCACCAGTGAACAAAATATATTTGTAGTGTATGGTCTGCGTTTATCCAATTGCAAAAATGCAACAGCAAATAATTATCACCGTCCTGAAGATTCTGGACGCGCTGAACATGGAAAGGTTTTAAACCATTCTTGTGAATGACTTCCCGTAGTTTGATTAATTTGGAGACGGGCTGCAATGCGCCTTGTACTTACGCCTGGGCTAGTTCTACCATATTTAGATTTTCTTCTTCCACTGCTAGACCAGAACCAGCTTGCCTCTTAGATGTAATTCTCACACTGGGAAACATTCCAGTTTCACATGCATTGTTGAAGACTGTCTAGAATAAATTTCTATCTGGCACTTCTCTGTTCGGGAAGGGACGTCGATATTCAGCCACAGCACGATTAGCGCTACCGTTGCAACACCCATAAATAAAAGTATTTTATTCAAATGGCTAACCCGCTAAATCCGGCACTGTGTGATAAAGTGGCTCGCGAACATTAACTCTCAAATATTTATATGTGCGGTTATATTTTCCGTGAAATACGTCGACATCGGGAAAGTCGTAAAACCCTTGTCTATATTCTGGGAAGGTAAACATTTCGTAGTTAGAATTTATAAAATTTACGCCCGGCAGTTTATGAGTCAAGTATAGATAGAAATGCGATGCGTTTGGATACATTGTGACACATCATTGCGGACACTAACAGAAAAGCAACAAGTTAGCCACCTGGCGGAGCTTTTAATACATTATTTAAGTACTTACTGTCATAATGAACAACGTTTATTGTTTTGACAGGCACATCCATGACATTTTTACATGAAAGGAAATAATGAAGTAGGTACACTACTATAGTCTTTTTGGAAATGAAAGTGAGTAATAAAACCCCGAGATAAGAACCGGCCATGGACGTGGTAATATTTCGTTTCAGGTAATTATCGGGTAACACTAATGCTAACAGGTAATGGGTGTACATTAGTATATTTTACTGGATACATCATAGGGCAGGAGCCAGTGTATTGTGACAGATCAATCCAGTCTTAGAGCTGAATATACGAAGACGTGCTAGTGCAGTAGAGTAAAACTCGACTTGTGTTTAGTGACTATTGTGCCAGTGGATATAATATTGTTTGAGTAAAATGTCGAGCTTATCACATTACGTACCTGCTAAACGCGTGAAAAGATGTGTTCTGTCTCAGAATGAGAAGATTATTATATTGAATGTATTTAATGCATTGAAACACCAAAATCCTAGCAACAGTGTTGACGACATCGTGGAAAAGTGTTCCATAATGACAGGGATTGGAAAATCGAAAATCTACAGACTTTTAAAGGAAACAAAAAATTAACAAGATACTGTAAATCCTCCAAAATCATCTACAGGGAGGTCAAAAGTCGTTATAGATGATTTCTTCAAAAATGTCATTCGCAGAAAAGTACACTCATTTTATTTTTAAAAATAAATACCAACGCTAAACAAAATTTGAAGTGAACTTTCAGAGGACAACGATTTGCCAAAAATCAGTAGAAGCAAATTATGGGCCGTCTTACTAGAGTTGAATTTTTGCTGGGAAAAGTAGAACAGGAAGTCAGTTCTTATCGATAAAGATGAAATTATTTGTTGGCGAAGATCCTACTTAAGATCAATTAGAAAATTCCGTGACGAAGGGAGGAATATTTATTATCTAGACGAAACTTGGGTCAGCGAGGGATATACTGTAACAAAAGTATGGCAAGATAAAAATGTAAAAAGTTGTCGACAAGCATTTTTGAATGGACTTTCAACAGGGTTCAAGGCACCTTCAGGTAAAGGGCGAAGATTAATAGTGACACATATAGGTAGTGCCAGTGGTTTTGTAGATGGCGGTTTACTTTTATTTGAATTTAAAAATACAGGTGACTATCACGAAGACATGAACGCAGATGTTTTCGAAGAGTATTTTACACAGATGTTGGATCTTATTCCTTCGGGGTCTGTAATTGTTATGAATAATGCCAGTTACCATTCACGGCAGACCGAGCGGACGCCTACGACTGCTTGGAGGAAAGCCGATATAATTCAATGGTTATCCGGAAAAAACATTTCTTTTGAAACAAATATGGTGAAAAAGGAACTTTTGACACTTGTCAATCTTAATAAAGTTCAGAAAAAATATGCTATCGATGAAATAGCAACAAATCGCCAAATAACGGTACTACGGTTACCACCTTATCACTGTGAACTTAACTCAATCGAATTAGTCTGGGCGCAGGTAAAAGGAGATGTAGCGCGAAATAATACGACGTTTAAATTAAGTGACGTGAAAATTTTGTTAAAAAATTCCTTGGAACGAGTAACTGCAGATAACTGGCAAAGATGTATACATCATGTACAAAAAGAAGAGGAGAAAATGTGGGAACTCGATAATTTAATTGACGTGTGGAACCTATCATTATCAATCTAGGGGACGAAGATAATAGATTAATCAGAATATTCAGAGGATGAATTTTAATATACCTATTTTTTTATTTTCTTTATTGTACATTTATACAACACTACATTTACTCACCATAATTTGAATTTTAAAAATACATATATTTTTGTGTGGAATAAAATCTATTTATATATAAATATTTTGATAATAATACTGAATAATTTTATTTGAATTACTAAAACCGTCTTAACCCGGTTATAATGCTTAAAGTAGCTTTTAGTTTTGAAATGCTGTTTTTATATTGTTCACTTATAAGAGAAATGGACCGAGAAATTGAAGCGGCGTAGACAAAGACGGATTGTCGGGGATTAAATTTTAGCTACCTGCTACAATTTAGTACGATTCGATCACACAAAGTTTTTTTAAAAATACATCTCATCTATACCGATAATACATAATATACAAATATTGAATATAAGCACCAGTACTACATTTATTTACGATTTGCATACATAATAAGCTTTCACTACTCTCTTTCATTTCTAAACAGACTATAATAAGGAAAATGTAGCCGGAATATGTACAGGATGGCACAACGAAAACGTAACAGAGCCCATAGCGGCTAGGATTTTTTTTTTTTGAAAAAACGCAAAAACCCGTCGATTTTGTTTGCGAGGGGGACATCTTTTTGCATGAATTAGATGGTTCTAACTGCTACCCCCTGAGCGGGGTAAACATCCCCTCCAAATTTTTAAATAGGAAGGGTGGTCAAGTTGCATATCGTTGAAAAGCTCTTTTGATTCTCTACACAGTCATGGGTCCCTTTTGAAAATCAACCCATTTTTTAAAAAGATACAGGGTGCAGAACTTAACACATAAAAATTTCCTATTATCTCTACAAATTATTCTCTAATTAAAATTCGCTATCGAGTTCGCTATTAATTTCAAAATCATTAAGTTAAAGAAGCGTCTAAACATATCCAAATGGCTGGAAATAATTGACCAGCAACTTCCATTCAATAATAAATAATTTTACGTGAACTATTCTCATTACTTACTCCAACGTGTTGTTAGATTTTTTGCAGTTATTTCTTTCACAAATTCCACTAAAAACGATATAAATAAAGACCATTTTTCAGTCAGAGATTTTGTCGTAAAGTGGTGTTGGTGGTTTTAGTGGCTGTTTTGCATTAAATACAAACAAAATAATTAAAAATGGTTTATTCGAGGCAAGAGAGGGTGGACATAATTGAATTATTTTATAAAAATAACGAATGTGCTTTGAGAGCAGCTCAGTTGTGGAGAAAAATTTAGAATGTATAAAACAATTTTGAGACCGACAGTGCTGTATGGTAGTGAAACCTGCGTCCTCAATAAGAAGTCAAGAAAAACTTTTCAAGGTGGGAAAGGAAGATCTTAAGAAAGATTCTAGGAGGCAAGAAGACCTGCTATATAAGGAGAAATAATTAGGAAATATATGCAATGTACCAGACACCAACAATGTTGTTGTTGTAAAAGCCCAGAAGAATGCAGTGGCTAGGGCATCTAGAACGTACGGAAGATGAAAGGACAGTTAAGAAGATTGTAGGGAGTACCTGACTACAAGAAAAAAAGAGGAAGACCGAGGAAGCGATGGAGAGAGGCAGTGGCAATAGATCTAAAGGAGAAAAATGTAACGGATTGGAAAATCTTGAGGAAGAACAGAATGGAGTGGAGGAGAATAGCGCAGCTCTGGGCCTAAAAGGCATGTAAACAGCTTTATATACAGGGTTAATTATGACTAAGTACAAAAAAATTAACCACGTGCCCAGGCAGGCTTAAAAGACAATAAAAAAATTATTCCACAATTTTAGCTCCATATTTAAAAAATGGGACAAAACCCTCTTTTCCTACGGAAAGTCGGCGCCTATGATAAGACTCGACTGAGATGGCTTAGATTCATAGATAAAGCTTACATCTGTCAACAATGTCAACTACCATACGATCGTCTTTTTGTAGCGTTTCTAAATGTAGAAACAACAAAAATTAACATTCTTATTAGTAATAATACCTGATAGATAGGTAACAGTTAATTCAGTTAGCTCTAGTATTTTGCATTAGTTTTTCATTATTTCGTTATAAACTGGTAAAACTACATATTTGCTCATTACAGCCACTCACTACCGATAAAAGACACTTCCCGTAGGTACAATTAGATAAAATGCCTATTTATTATAACAAAATTGAACGAAAGGAATAGATAATAGACAAGTTTTAATGTAACCGCGGCAGTCTTGTCCCATAACCTAGAAAACCAAACCGGCGAACTATATTGTGGGAAAGTATCTGCACCCAACACAAATGTCTTTATTTAATAACTATAAAACGTTTAAAAATTAAAAAAGGCATTAAAAACTGAAGAAGAACATACAATTACAACGTAAACACAGGAATTGAATTATGACATGACAACAATACCGACTGCTGCATGCTTGTAGAGTAGGCAACCAAATTGATTGTTGGTTACCTAGTCTACATTGGCGGCCTTAAATAAGGGTTTAAAATAATATCGAAAAAAAAATGTTTTTGGCTTTATAAATAAGTTTGGAATTTTTTTGAAAAGTGATTCCGTTAATTCTTATTTTTTTTTCCCTATCCCGTCTTAAAATATTTCTAGTAAGTCATAGTTAACCCTGTATATAATTCATATTACTGAATGAAAGTAGATATAAAATTTTATATGCATATTTGTGCTGAAAAAAAAATATTTTCAAATCATTATCTAGCCCTTTTGAAATTGTTACTTATCGCTCACGGTCTCGATTCATTCACAGCACCCAAGTCAATGCGGTGTCGGCCTGCTTCAACGCTCGAACGCACCATGAGTGCCGTGTTGCCCGGAGTTATGGATTGATCTGATTCTCTTTTAAAAGGTTGAGTAAAATTTTTTCGATGTTCTGTCTTTCTTAGGGCCGAATACGTGGTTAAAATGAATGACTGAATCCCCACAGCACAATCTGCCAATTGGCTTTGGAAAGACTATACCTGCATGATTGTACAACCATATGTGTTTCTCAATTTTACTGGCTCAAATGAGAATATTCGTAGCCTAAGGCCCGACAATAATACCTTGCATTCATCCTCAGTGCTAACCAGATACAACTCGAATTAAACGTGTAATTTATAGCTAATAAAACCCGCCGTAATAATAAAAGAATACACGAAGATGGTCATGGCAATGAACCTTTCACAGAATGTACGATGTGAAAAAATCGGATGCGTAAACTGTTGGTACGTTTTATGAACAATAAATAGACACTACGCGGTAAATACTCGCACTGTTGTACACAAAAGCGTTATTAACTGATGTCATCGAGAGATAAGTTCTTGCAGAGTAGGCTAGGTTAGGTTTTTGTTTTTTCCTCTACTGGAGGAATCATTTTTACAGGGATAACTGGATTCCAATCCAATATATCCAGTAACAATATCTTGTTTTCGAAAACTGTCAAAGTCGAGTTGAAGCCAACCACTTGCTTAACATTTTTTTAAACATACTTCACAAATAATCTTCGACATGTAGTAACTGCCGGACGTAAAGCACAGTGTTTGCCGTATATCTTCATTTGGTCTGGAGTTGACTAGTCGCGTCAAATTAGCATGGAAAAAGTGAAAATGGACAACTTTTTGCGGAGAAGTCCGATTGAGATGCGGTTTTCTGCAAAATGTTCAGGGAATTGTTTATAACAAAAGGTACATCTAACCTCTGTACGCTCGCAAATTTTTAATTGTTTATTTAACAAATGACCCATTTTTTTTAACATATGGCAAATGTCACACACGATTCAACTAAAATGTCTGGAAAATGTTCTCTCGGGGGTTTTCGAGGTCCCTCTTTTATCACTTTGGTGTTAGCTTTATTATTTATTGGTAAATTGTTGTAACTGGGCTAATTAACAAATTAAAAACTCCACCCCCGAAATCACTAGAGAACCGAATTTTTTTCCAGGATTTCTGGCTTATTAAAGTAAACCATCGGCACAAGATTTTTGCAAATATAATTGTTTATTGTTCGATTGTTGCAACCTCGCTAATTAACAATTAATAACTCTACTCCCGCAATCGTTGGAAACCCAGTTTTGTTTGCAATAATTCTGGGATCAATTGAACAATAAACAATTATATTTGCAAAAATCTGGTGCCGATGGTTCGCCCTAAAAAGACAGAAATCCCGGAAAAAAATTCGGGTTTCTAGTGATTCCGGAAGTAGAGTTATTAATTTGTTAATTAGCCAGGTTGCAAAAATAGAAAAATAGACAACTTCGTGCAACAACCTTGTGCCGATGGTTCTCCCCATCATCCCAGAATTATTGCAAAAAAAAATCCGAATTTCTAACGATTCCGGAAGAAGAGTTTTGCGGAGAAGTCCGATTGAGATGCGGTTTTCTGCAAAATGTTCAGGGAATTGTTTATAACAAAAGGTACATCTAACCTCTGTACGCTCGCAAGTTTTTAATTGTTTATTTAACAAATGACCCATTTTTTTTAACATATGGCAAATGTCACACACGATTCAACTAAAATGTCTGGAAAATGTTCTCTCGGGGGTTTTCGAGGTCCCTCTTTATCACTTTGGTGTTAGCTTTATTATTTATTGCTAAATTGTTGTAACTGGGCTAATTAACAAATTAAAAACTCCACCCCCGAAATCACTAGAGAACCGGATTTTTTTCCAGGATTTCTGGCTAAAAAGGCAAACCATCGGCACACGATTTTTGCAAATATAATTGTTTATTGTTCGATTGTTGCAACCTCGCTAATTAACAAATTAATAACTGTACTCCTGCAATCGTTGGAAACCCAGTTTTTTTTTTGCAATAACTCTGGGATCATGGGGAGAACCATCGGCACAAGGTTGTTACACGTAATTGTTTATTTTCCAATTGTTGCGACCTGGTTAATGAACAAATTAATAAGTTAACGCCCGAAATCACTAAAAAACAGATTTTTTTGCAATAACTCTAGGATGATGAGGAGAAGCATTGCCACAAAGTAATTGCAAATATAATTGTTTATTGTTCGATTGTTGCAACCTCGCTAATTAACAAATTAATAACTCTTCTCCCGGAATCGTTAGAAAATCGTTTTTTTTGCAATAATTCTGGGATCAATAACTTTGTAGCAATGGTTCTTCTCATGATCCTACAGTTATTGCAAAAAAATCTGTTTTTCTAGAGATTTCGGGCGTCAACTTATTAATTTGTTAATTAGCCAGGTTGCAACAATTGGAAAATAAACAATGACGTGCAACAACCTTGTGCCGATGGTTCTCCCCATGATCCCAGAGTTATTGCAAAAAAATCTGGTTCTGTAACGATTCCGGGAGTAGAGTTATTAATTTGTTAATTAGCGAGGTTGCAACAATCGAACAATAAACAATTATATTTGCAAAAATCTTGTGCCGATGGTTTGCCTTAATAAGCCAGAAATCCTGGAAAAAATTCCGGTTCTCTAGTGATTTCGGGGTGGAGTTTTTAATTTGTTAATTAGCCCAGTTACAACAATTTAGCAATAAATAATAAAGCTAACACCAAAGTGATAAAGAGGGACCTCGAAAACCCCCGAGAGAACATTTTCCAGACATTTAAGTTGAATCGTGTGTGACATTAAATTTGCCATATGTTCAACAAAAATGGGTCATCTGTTAAATAAACAATTAAAAATTTGCGAGCGTACAGAGGTTAGATGTACTTTTTGTTATAAATAATTCTCTGAACAGTTTGCAGAAAACCGCATCTCAATCGGACCTCTCCGCAAAAAGTTGCAAGTGAAATGCTAATTTGACGCGACTAGACACCACAAAACATCTCGGTGTATGGGTTTTGGAATTGGGAATTTTTATAATAATAATTGAATCTTTGTCTTCTATATCATCGATCCTTATTTAGTAGCTCATCTCTTCTCAAAGCTCCACAAACACCAATTATTAAAATGACCTGAAAAGTTGTCAAAAATTAGTTAAATCAATCGATTTATATTAATTTCCTTCTTGTAAAAATCTGAAACAGCACTTTCTGATGCTTCCAATACTTCCTCTGGTAAATGCTCATCTTCACTTTCTCAAACAACTAATTTTTATTGTTTATTAGGTTTCTATCGTTATGATAGTCACCGCGCCTAAACCATCTTGATTCAAACATGCGTCAAACAATTTCAAATATAAATTAAATGATTATACATGACACAATTGTCTTATTACAGTTTTCGAAAAAATATTGTTTGTATCTCGAACGAAAAATGCTTTTACGTTATGGAATGGATATTTTCCTTAACTTCCATTCTTGAACGCAAAAGTCATTTCGCATTCTAGATGAAAAGATAACTATTTATATCCAATTAATTGACAGCAGCTTTCAAAAACATATAGAAGTAGAACAAACAACATCAACTGAACTGAATATAAAATGAAGGGCAGTTGTTTCCTAGTTCTTGTAAGATCCTGTAAAAAATGCAGTAAGCCTTTCTACAGTCACCTCGAGACTGATATAAATTGATTTACGGCCAGCACATAGCATTATTTAAGCCTAATATAGAAAAGCGGAAAAGAAGTTGACAGACCACAGTTGTCGAGACACGACCAGTGTAGGTAATTCGCTAAGCATTATCAGCGAGCTGGCAACTAGACTACGCTGAACATCTCCTGTTTTACACGTTCAAATAATAAATGTTGGATTTTTTAACAATTCTCACAGCCATTTAAATTTCGCTATTTTTTGTCATGTTACCCAATCATTTAAACATTTAACTGATAACAGCATATTTTCGTCTTCAATCACTACGACAGCAGATGCCTGCGATGCAACCAGGAAGAAACTGCAAATATATCCATGTAAACGTAAGACCAATTCAGTTTCATTCAGAAGTAAACCGAATAATATTGTTCTGAAAGAGAAAATACCCCTGAAGAACTTCCGCGTAAATTCTACCATATTGCTGCTGTAGATTTAGCAAGAAGAAGACGTGAGGCAGTTGAATGCATCTTTTTCTCAAGTCGAGAAAAATAACGAACAGGTCAACTGCTGTTAGCAAATTAGCAAAAAATGATCTGCAAGAACAACAATTGCTGAAAATGACTGGTCATAACAATCCAAATTCTATAAAACCAAACTTAAGCATCGACCAAGAACATCACAATACGATCATAAATACTATGCGTGGTAATATATCTTCTATATTAGACAAAAGTAGTTAATCTAAAGTGGCGTTAAATTTTACTTCTCATAATTTTATGTTAAATTTCTCAAGCACGAATATACAGGGTGAGTCAGTCATAATGTCATTAATTTTAAGAGGAGATAGGGAATAATGAATATAATGCGAATACGTGATTAAAAAAAATCTAAATGCATATTTACGCCCAAAAAAATATTTTTATATCATTATTTAAACCCCCTTTTCAGACTGTCACTGACCGGTCACAGCCTTGGTCGGTTACAGCTCACAGTTCAACTCGATATCGACCTGATGCAATGTTGTCAAGTTGTAATATTTTTCTATATAGTACCTACCCACCTAGGTTTTAGACATCACAAATAAACGGTTGTACTGACTATTTTAGAATATCATTTTTTCTTGCTCAGTTCAACTTCAGCCAATAATAATTTAAAATGTTAATACCCAATAACATCAAATAATAATAATCAAATAATTCTATTAAAAATTGCAAGTAACGCGGTCCACTCCACCGTACACTCGCGTGTCGATTTTTCTCTGAGCAAATGTAGCTGTTATGACTGCAACAAAACTCCAACGTGTCTAATAATAAACTGAGTAATAAACCATTTACGTACATTACATAAAAAACCTATACCCAATGGGTAAATTATTGAGAAGCTGAAAAGTGTTTCGTGTTTAAATACTAAGTACTTAATAAAAAACCATCGTGTTGTCGACAGAAAACTATCCAAGACCGAAATGGCACGCCCCTAATCTAAGTTATCGAGAGTTAATCTTGACCTTGACCTACCGTATTATTAGGTCAATAACCTAGTTACCTAGTTTTTGTACTGTTATTTAACGACAAGGAGTAAAACTATTTTTTTTAATCTAGATACATGAATGAGTTTTCCTTAAATATTGATTTATTTGTTAATAAAAACAAATGTAGATAATAAATAAATGTTTTCGAATGCTAGGTTATTACAGTTTAATAATTTTGATATTACGTTTTCACTACGTTTTACAAATAAATATGAATTTTTAGTATTACTCGCAGTAGTACAATTAACCGCACACATAACCAAATGTACAATTTGTAGTTACGTACATCTAGCCTAGAAATGTATTGTTTTTTAAGTAGTATGATACTAACCTGTTTACAGCCCACATTTCAAGTAAAACTGCATTTATCCGTCCATAGCACTTTATTAATAAAATTCAGTCGCATTTCGTAAACATTCTCCGTATAACATTTCCACATAATCGGAATTTGTAAAATTATGCGCTGTGAATTTACGCCAAATACTTGAGGTAAGACCGAAATAAACAAACTACTGCTTACTGCTTGTATTCTCTCCATCCCCCCTCCAAATGTGTGGCATGATCTACAAATTTGAGGGGGAAGAAATGCGGGAAATGCAGAGTGCTAAATGGAGGTAAATTTGAATAACACGCTGATGTGTTAGACGATATTATGTATGTAAATGTGGCATCCATGGTTAATACGGCAAGTCTGTGGCATTAGAATTTCGTCGGGTGCGCCATCAGAAAGTTCGTAGCGTACCAGGAGCGTCGTGTTACTGATTTTTATAGGGTGATTTGTTATTTTTTTAAAGGTCGAGTAAAAAATTTTGTTTTCGATTTTCTGCCTTTATTAGGCCTCCCGAATACATGGTTAAAATTAATGACATTATGACTGACTCACCCTGTATAGGAAATAAAACAATGCACCAAGTGACTTATTTCATCTACTTCTAGTTGAAAATATGTAGAGTGATGGTGATGATTTAGACTCGAAGTTCAGCTAAGTATCAGAACTGATATTTTGCTGATATAATAGGTTTAATAATAATAATAATAATATCTCTACCCCTCATTCTAATCACGAGGATTAGCCCAGAAGTCGAAAACTTGTGCGGGAGTGGGGGCGACATATTATTATTAAGCAGACCGCATTTGCGCCCAGGAACGACTTACGTTGGTAGGCCCTAACCACCATTCACTACAGAAATGAGGGAAACCTGGAAAACCTCATTAGTTAGGGGGGTAGTCAAACGTCAACCGATATCAATCTCTCACATTGACCCAAGTCAACATTCTTTCACCCTACCGCAGAGAAAGTGCCAATCCTCTCCACGAATATAACTTATATACGGTCTACCGGCTGCGGGGGTCGAACCTACAGCGATCTAGTCACCTCGATTCAAGTACTAACGCCTTAAACCGCGCGACTATTGACCGATTGTTCACACCAGTCAAGATTAGTTGGAAATTGTCAAAAATGTTCGACCAACTACCTACTTCTTAAGTTACATGCACTGAAAACACATTCACAACTTAACTGGTAGAATATTTTTAACCCTGTCTTCTTTCCTCTGAACGTTTTTTTGTATAGGTGTAGACTAGATTCTCAAAATGTTTTTTATACTCAACTTTTTTAAATCTAGAGAGTGACTCATTGTTAGTTTCTGCTCTAGAACGACGGGTGAACGTGAAGCGTGTGAAGAACGACAGTCCATAGGCGGATCAGTTCTGAAGGCGTCCATGTATAAAAAATACCCAAAAAAAATATATAATAAAAATATTTGTATTACATCACACCTCTTATTTTCAGTAAGTACAATTATATAACAGCTTTTATCAATTTCGAGATATTTGGTAATAAAATGAGCTTTTATCTTTGCATCGGTATAAATCAGTTTAGGAATTTTATCAAGAAAAAATCAATAAGATTTTTAGTAACATTTTAAATATAAAACCATGTTCTCTTGAGCATCGATGACGCAATCTATCTTTCTGTACATATAATATCCGCCTGTAATATCCAATAATTTCACATCGGTTAATTTAAGGATGTATTCCTCAGTGTTTTTACAAATACAAGTGATTTTAGATATTTAAGAACTGAATATTTAGCAAATAACAGCAATGCTACCTCATGTCATCTGCGTATATTCAAAGGTACCGAAATAAAACGACTACATAAAGGCTGAAAGCGGTCTAATCAACAAATTTTTAGGTACAGAAATCTTTCAAAATACGTATTATTTTAAACTCAACCACAGATGTAAATATTGTTATAACATAAACTTACGTGGTTCTGCATATAAGAAGTATGTGAAAATAATTGTTAAAATGTGGAGGTTAGAATAGCCAAATAATGTGTTATACAAATGCATTTTTATTTTTGATATTACTTTTGTTCTACGTGTTTTATTTTACGAGATTTCTGTACGTAAAAAACACTATAAATTTGGTCATTTTCCGTCAAGAAATACAGCGACTTTAAAGGTGGTGTTGTTTCGTGCCACTTCATTTTTTATTTGTGCCCAAACTAACCACATTGGATTTAATTCACAGTGGTATGGCGGTAAACGGAAGTTTCAGAAGCCCTTTCCCGTTAAACGTGTTGTAGACACTTGAGCCACGAAATGCTGTATAGCATCGTGGCACCGTTTACAAAGGGAACATATTCGTTAGAAGATAGAAACGTTGCAAATCGGTTTTATTTCGGTTGATGACCCAGCCGATTCACGCAGAAAAAATTACAATTTCCAAACACGCCATAAATAATTAATCGATAATATATTTTACTCGAAATGACAGGACAACGCCGCCGCGCTTCTATTAGCCAACTTGATAATGGAAATTTATGCATAAGGTCTAGATTCCAACGGTTTTTTATGTGGACATTCGCCTGCCGTTTTATGCAAAATAACAAAATTCCCTCTTTTTCAAACGCTTTTTTTCGGTATTCGTTATTAGCGATATTTCCATGTTCTCCGGCCATGTTTGTTAGAACCCGCTCGAACTTGCATAAATATCTTTTTTTATATGAGATACCGAGACGTTCAACAGTTAGTTCTGAATTATGGCTCTATTGTGTTCTTCGTTATTTTTAATTGTCTATAACTGGAAAACGGTTAAATATAGGAGTCATGTTATATTTTTGGAAAAAAAAGATAGACATTCAAAAATTCAACAATATACAGGGCGTTCTATTAAAAATATATTATTTCTTTCTGTACCCCTCAACTACTGCACGCTACTCGGAAACCGTTGCTCCAAGCGACTTCAATAAGGTAACCTTTCTTAACTATAAAAGACTGGGGAAGAGATTTTTCTAGTCCGAAATAATATACAGGGTGGAACAAAAATGTTGTAACGGTTTAAATGGTTCGAAATCGTCGCCGGTGGCGCCCTCTAGAAGATATACCAAAATGGACAATAAAATTGAATTTGCCATCCCAAGAAACCCTTGGATACAAAATTTCGTGAAATTAACGTGAAACAGTCGAAAGTTATTAAAGAAAACCCGATTTATTTTTTAACCTTTGACACCCTGTAGCTCCGTGATTATCAACTTTTGGACTAAGGCAAGTTTAGTTAAATCGACTTATTTTCAGCTATACTTTATGTGGCGAAACGCTGTCCCAACCTTTTAGGGACACCCTGTATTCTAATGTCTATGCCCTAATTCAATGATATTAGTGTCAGCTGAGAAAGATTATCCTCAATGTGATTAAACTACAATATAAATTATCGAAACCTAGACGATCTAATTCCAAAGGAATGTGTGAACATTCTCAGACAAATCCTGGCACAGAAAATTTGCCTTTCAAATTATTCATGTAATTGTTTCAACAAATATTTGGATATGTTAAACACAAATTCGATCACTTAGAGCAAGTTTCTAAGTAATCAAGTCTGCAACAGCACTCTTACATTTTTGCACTTATTAGCCTTTCCTGGAAATCGGGAATGGATAGTGTAAACGATAAATTAAAAGAATTTATCTAATGGTATTAAATATCTGAAATACTGAACCATTTTTAGAATGTTTATGAAGAAACTTTTCCTAAGAACTGAAAGAGCATTGCTTAGGTAAATTTTAATTATATCTGAGTAAACCTACACACAAAGGTTCGAATAAAATCCACGTTTAAATTTAACTCTTCGCTTTTACAAAGTAGAAAAACCATGTTTATGAAGTTCTAGGCACGTAACGAAGCCACTTTGGATTTTATTGGTTAAATAATTTAAATAATCCATTCAAAAAGTATAGAAATATTTGTTATAAAAAGGTTTGTTTTTCTTCTACACTTCAATAATTGTAGAAAAGCACGGTCGTTGAGTGAGAAATAGATAGAGGCGCAATCTTAAGGCTTACGGTGAGCGCTCGATCAAACGATATATAATATCTGTTCCAACAACCGTCCAGAACTGTTCAGTACCGTGAGAAATGTTTGACCAACACCGTCTTACGTCGCATTCGCCGAGAGTACATTAACAACTAAACTGACTGACTAATTCTGGACGGTTCGGAATCGATTCTTGCTGTGTTGGAACAAACCCATAGTTTTCGCTCAGTAACTCCTTCACGGATAATGATAAAAATATGCGGTTTTTTAATAGACTTCAAATATTATTTTACGTCGGCGCTGTGTTTTGAAATTTTGAAAAAGTGTAAAATTAATTTTTTTAAAATGAATTTTGGATATTTTCAAAATTTCAAAACACAGCGCCGACGTAAAATAGTATTTGTAGTCTATTAAAAAAACCGCATATTTTTATCATTTTTCGTTGAGGAGTTACTGAGCGAAAACTATATCCCTTTGGATCGAGCGCTCACCGTAAGCCTTAATGGCGAAATGCGTATACGATCTGCAAGTTTAACACCTCGTATCTTGAAAACAAAGGCCCTAATAGAAAATATCTATACGTCAACATGTTTTTAAAGTCGAACAAGAAATAAAGGCCTTCATGTTTGACGTTCCGTTATGTTACACCGTGTTTTACGGTAGGGGTTTTTTGGGGCCGAGATTTGTCCGTCTGTCGAGAACTGTTGTTAACGAAAGTCAATTTTGAGTGTTCTGTGTGATTCAATGGTTTAACAAGCAAGGAAAACCCCCGTGAACAATAAGTTGTCGATAAATTGACGAATCTTAGAACCAAAGAGCTGCTATTACCTAATACTATCTCGCTCTGCGGTAAGAAAGTAGACATCTTTTCACGATTTTTTTCTATAAATACAGTCGAAAACTATTTTTTTATCTACAGGTTTGTGGTTATTCGAAATCATTAGCAGAATGGCAACGATCAGCGAGTGCCAGACATACCCAATCCAACGTAATGCTTAGAATAGATAAATTCCTAGCAGTAATTTTGCAAATCAGTAAAATCAATTACTGCGTGTTAATAACCACTGAAGGTGAAAGGCACACGACAGACAAGCAAATAATAAAATAAACAAGGTAAATAACCAATTATAATACTTTTACACTATTCACGTTTCTGTGATGATGATTAGGAGGACGGTGTCGTATTCCACCATTGGAACAAGATGTACCTTTTATTTAATTTTCATAAACAAAGTACGTGAATTCAAGGATATATTCTCCAATATTTAAGATTGCCTACCCCTATGATTTGGTAGTTTCAACAGTTTGGGACAAGGTGGGAATTATTATTGGTATTATTACTAAATAATAAATGGTATTAATAATGAAATACTATTAAGAACAGAGAAACTCTAAACAATACGTAAAATATTATTGAAAATTAGATATAAAAACTAAGCCTAAATTAAAAAAAAAATGCAAAAAATATAGAGAAAAAAGCACTTAACGCACAATACCTACAATAAAATGATTAAATTGATAAAATGTTAAAATTATTTGATCGGTTATCATTGAAAACTGCAATGTAGAGGTTTCATACATATAATTTATTAACAACTTTTATTATAGAATGAGGAATATTTATCTGGGTGTGTGTAAACTGAGGTGGTAACACATCTTCATATACAGGATTAAAAAAAGAGTGTAAAATATTTCAGTATGAACCAAAATAAGCAGAAAAGTCTTAATAAACATGGGTCCGTAAAGTAACGGTTGCGGAGATATGAACCACTATTCGTTTTTCAAACATTTTATTTTATTAGGAATAAACCAAGAAAGGAAGCTTTTAACAAACAGAAAACAACGTTACAGAAGATGTTCAAAGTGCCCTCCATCTATTTCCAAGTAGGCACGACATCTTCGTCTCAACGATAATATAATATAATAATAATATCAGGACCTAGAAACCTGTCACCTACAATACCCATCCAAATGTTTAATGAAAAACGTGTCTGATGTCCAGATTCTATTAGAGCATGAGGATTTTCGTCGGCCCAAATATGCGTATTGTGAAAATTAAACACTCCATTTCTTGTGAACCCGGTCTCATCAGTAAAAAGAATGTTTGCAAGAAAACGACGGTCTTCAGCATCATGACGTAGAAACCAGCGGCAAAAAACCAAACGTGCTTGATGATCATTTATTGGATTTAAGGCCTGTACTCGTTGCACATGGTATGGATAAAGCAGTTGCTCGTGAAGGATTCTCCAAACAAGAGGACCACTAATTCCTACCTCGGCTGATATTCTCCGCACACTCGTACCTGGATTCTGCTCTACCAGTGCTAGAATTTCTTCTTCTGCTCTAGGAGTGGATACCGACCTTGGTCTTCCGGATAAATGGCACTGTTTGCTCAAGGAACCGGTATCACGCAATCTTTGGTGAATTCTTCCAAACATGCGTTGTGAAGGAATCTGGCGATTTGGATAAGCGTCAACATAAAGACGTCGCGCTTCGGTGGCGTTCCCATTAGCACGACCATGCATGAAATGCATGTCTGTTAATTCTGCGTTAGAGTAACCGGCCATAGCGAAAAAAAACTTGTGCACAGAGCAACTGTCAAATACGTACTGTTTATTTCACTAAATATCAACCAACTATTATAAGAAAATACACAACGTTTTTGCAAAATAAAAAAAGGGGCTAAAAACATAAACCATTCCATATCTCCGCAACCGTTACTTTGCGGACCCATGTTTATTGAGACTTTTCTGCTTATTTTGGTTCATACTATTACCTCCTTAAATATTTTACACTCTTTTTTTAACACCCTGCAGAGTCAGAAAGAATGGGTCAACACTAAGCTGAGCTGCATCCCCAAAATATGATTCGATTTAATTTTAGATGATATACAATAAGCATATCAGTATTGAACCGTTATCATTACCAGAAATACACAAGATTATTTACTGATATTGTTACACTGCATGTATTATTTGTAAATGTTAGTTTCTGACTATTTTCCCTGCAAAATGTTATCTTTGTTTATTTGTAAGTCTAATAAAGCAAAATAATGTCGCAAAGTTTTTATAGTATTATTTAAATAGTGTATGAAATGCTATTAGGATTAGGTGAAACAAAAATGATTGCATTCGTCATCGTTAGCATACATGTCCATTTGTTCTTAGCGGTAAATCATTGGCTTAGATAATGCATATCAAAGGTCCTAATATTGGTCCCTGAGGTATCCCTTCTAATATTTGCCCTTTTTCCTGATTGTATTAATTTTACACGAGTCCTTCTTTGCCTCATCTTACCAGTTTTTGCTTAGGGATACACATTTCTGTTAGGGCCACGCCATTTCCTTTCTGTTAGCAATGATGTAAAAGCACCATTTTTCATCACCAGCATTGATCGATGCTGGTGATGAACGGAAGAATAATTCATGTTCGCAACGAGATTGGACATTTTCTGCCATAATGCCTTATAGACTCCAATAGAGGTCGCCCCAACGCCTACCCAGCTCATCCCGATGACACCTATATTATATTTAGTTATTCAAATCGACACTAGTTCTGTTGAGCCTTCCAACGAATTTCGCAGAGACGGAGACATTTTTCAAGTCGGCCGCGGAATGCAGCGCCTCATTAGATATGCATCGCGGCAATGCGCGAAACGGCCGGCTGCGAGTCAGCCAGCGGCCACTCGCAAAACAAACACTTGAAACAAAAGACACTACGGCTGGCTGTGATAACAGGGACCTGTTAGCTGGACGGTAGTACCCGTGCGCCAGCTACCAGTGGCGGAACGGTTTTAACATTGGAAATAGTTAACGAATTGATAATGTAACGCTATAGTCTGTTTCGAAATGAAAGAGAGTAATAAAACCCCGAGATAAGAACCGGCCATGGGCGTGGTAATATTTCGTTTCGGGTAATTATCGGGTAACACTAATGCTAACAGGTAATGGGTGTACATTAGTATATTTTACTGGATACATCATAGGGCAGGAGCCAGTGTATTGTGACAGATCAATCCAGTCTTAGAGCTGAATATACGAAGACGTGCTAGTGCAGTAGAGTAAAATTCGACTTGTGTTTAGTGACTATTGTGCCAGTGGATATAATATTGTTTGGGTAAAATGTCGAGCTTATCAGATGTGCGCTGTCTCAGAATGAGAAGATTATTATATTAAATGTATTTAATGCATTGAAACACCAAAATCATACCAACAGTGTTGACGACATCGTAGGAAAGTGTTCCAAAATGACACGGATTGGAAAATCGACTATCTACAGACTTTTAAAGGAAACAAAACATGAACAAAATACTGTAAATCCCCCAAAATCATCTACAGGGATTGGGGATTTTGTCAAAAGTCGTTATAGATGATTTCTTCAAACATATCATTCGCAGAAAAGTACACTCATTTTATTTTAAAAAAGAAATACCAATGCTAAACAAAATTTTAAGTGAACTTTCAGAGGACAACGATTTGCCAAAAATCAGTAGAAGCAAATTATGGGCCGTCTTACGAGAGTTGAATTTTTGCTGGGAAAAGCAGAACAGGAAGTCAGTTCTTATCGATAAAGATGAAATTATTTGTTGGCGAAGATCCTACTTAAGATCAATTAGAAAATTCCGTGACGAAGGGAGGAATATTTATTATCTAGACGAGGGATATACTGTAACAAAAGTATGGCAAGATAAAAATGTAAAAAGCTTTCGACAAGCATTTTTGGATGGACTTTCAACAGGGTTCAAGGCACCTTCAGGTAAAGGGCGAAGATTAATAGTGACACATATAGGTAGTGCCAGTGGTTTTGTAGATGGCGGTTTACTTTTATTTGAATCTAAAAATACAGGTGACTATCACGAAGACATCAACGCAGATGTTTCGAAGAGTATTTTACACAGATGTTGGATCTTATTCCTCCGGGGTCTGTAATTGTCATGGATAATGCCAGTTACCATTCACGGCAGACCGAGCGGACGCCTACGACTGCTTGGAGGAAAGCCGATATAATTCAATGGTTATCCGGAAAAAACATTTCTTTTGAAACAAATATGGTGAAAAAGGAACTTTTAACACTTGTCAATCTTAATAAAGATCAGAAAAAATATGTTATCGATGAAATGGCAACAAATCGCCAAATAACGGTACTTCGGTTACCACCTTATCACTGTGAACTTAACCCAATCGAATTAGTCTTTACATTTGTACAAAGATTGTGTAAATTATTTGTGAAAGCAACAGGAATGTCAGGCAATTACATGTGTTAAATAATCATTGCTATGTTTTGCAACTTTAGTTATTTCTAAAAAAGGTCCGCCACTGGACCGCCCTGGTCAGAATATCTGGTCGACCCAGTCCAAGGATGGCGATTAATATACAGGTTTGTTTTATTTTTTATTTATGCGAAATGTCGGAATCCACCAGAAATCGGCGCTTCTCCAAAGAGTACATGTTGGTAATGCGCGACAATATTTTTCAGCGTCCCGCAGTTTCCTAAAGAATGCAGAAGTACGTTCACTAACGAATATTAAATTAGCCTGCAAAAAAACTACCCACTGACCTTTCTTTATGTTTAACATAGCCGCTGCGAACAGGTGTTACTCCTGTTTCTAATAATGTAGATAAAAATCCTCATCGTATGTTCGCCTTTACTCAAGCGTACAAACAGTTTAGAGAGTTGTGTTTGCTTTTTAGGCAACATAGTTTACTTCAGCCATCTTTACTTCCTAAACTAGCAGATGCCTTCACAGGTGATTTCTGCTTTCATAACATTCATTAATTGCAAAATCAAAATATATTTGACTTAATAATAACTTCAACTCAATCATCTACTAGAGGGCGTGATCATCGGTAATTGTTTTTTCATGTTTTTCTAGTAAAATATGGTCGGCTAATGTTTAACATACGTAATATGCAGCGAGTTAGATTTTAGAGAACATGAATCAATCGAATTTGAAAATTTAAATTTTATTTTCGATATTTTGCAATATTTGTTTCTAATTTTGACGTCACTAGTAGAGGGCACCACTTATGGCACATCATGCTTTTTTAAATTTTAGAACGTTTTTGCGGCTTATAGTCTGTTTAGAAATGAAAGACAGTAATAAAAGCTTATTATGTATGCAAATCGTAAATAAATGTAGTACTGGTTATATTCAATATTTTTATATTATGTATTATCGGTATAGATGAGGCGTACTTTTAAAGAAACTTTGTGTGACCGGGTTGTACTAAATTGTAGCAGGTAGCTAAAATGTAATCCCCGACAATCCGTCTTTGTCTATGCCGCTTCAATTTCTCGGTCCATTTCTCTTATAAGCAAACAATATAAAAACAGCAATTCAAAACATGAGGCTATTTTAAGCATCATAACCGGGTTAAGAGGGTTTTTAGTAATTCAAATAAAATTATTCAATATTATTATCAAAATGATTATTCCACACAAAAATAGGTATATGTATTTTGAAAATTCAAATTATGGTGAGTAAACGTAGTGTTGTATAAAAATGTACAATAAAGAAAATAAAAAAGTAGGTATATTAAAATTCATCCTCTGAATATTCTGATGAATTATCCTCGTCTCCTAGATTGATAACGATAGGTTCCACAGTACCGTCAATTAAATTATCGAGTTCCCACATTTTCTTCTCTTCTTTTTGTACATGATGTATACATCTCTGCCAGTTATCTGCAGTTACTCGTTCGAAGGAATTTTTTACAAAATTTTCACTTAATATAAACGTCGTATTATTTCGCGCTACATCTCCTTTTACCTGCGCCCAGACTAATTCGATTGGGTTAAGTTCACAGTGATAAGGTGGTAACCGTAGTACCGTTATTTGGCAATTTGTTGCTATTTCATCGATAACATATTTTTTCTGATCTTTATTAAGATTGACAAGTGTCAAAAGTTCCTTTTTCACCATATTTGTTTCAAAAGAAATGTTTTTCCGGATAATTGAATTATATCGGCTTTCCTTCAAGCAGTCGTAGACGTCCGCTCGGTCTGCCGTGAATGGTAACTGGCATTATCCATGACAATTACAGACCCCGGAGGAATAAGATCCAACATCTGTGTAAAATACTCTTCTAAAACATTCGCGTGTACTTTTCTGCGAATGACATTTTTGAAGAAATCATCTATAACGACTTTTGACCTCCCTGTACAGTATCTTGTTCATTTTTTGTTTCCTTTAAAAGTCTGTAGATAGTCGATTTTCCAATCCCTGTCATTTTGGAACACTTTTCCACGATGTCGTCAACACTGTTGGTAGGATTTTGGTGTTTCAATGCATTAAATACATTTAAGATAATAATCTTCCCATTCTGAGACAGCGCACATCTTTTCACGCGTTTGGCAGGTACGTAATCTGATAAGCTCGACATTTTACCCAAACAATATTATATCCACTGGCACTAAACACAAGTCGAATTTTGCTCTACTGCACTAGCACGCCTTCGTATATTCAGCTCTAAGACTGGATTGATCTGTCACAATACACTGGCTCCTGCCCTATGATGTATCCAGTAAAATATGCTAATGTACACCCATTACCTGTTAGCATTAGTGTTACCCGATAATTACCTGAAACGAAATATTACCACGCCCATGGCCGGTTCTTATCTCGGGGTTTTATTACTCTCTTTCATTTCTAAACAGACTATAGTGTATCCATTTGACTATTGAAACAATCGATTCTTTTGGAAATTTTCATGTTAAATCTCGATGACAGTGAAAACCTTTTGTATTCCTGTCACTTCCAGATGTTGACAGCTTCCTTACTTCCTTTAAAAGAATATTTTTCATTAAATAACTTATGTAAGCCTAAAGATCACATTATTTAAGACCCATGCACTTTTTATATAGTCATTTTCATTGTTTCATGTTGGTATCATATCTGAGTCTTGCACTTTTAAAATATAGGTCTTGCTCGATTTTTATTGCAGCTCTTCTGCAATTCTGAAGAATAATTTAGTGATTTGTATGGTTACCACCACACGCAAAAATTCCTAGGCTGAACTGTCAATTTCAAATTGCGTTCTTTCGCTTCTCCTTGATTGTTAAGCTTGTAAAATATATTAAATGTTTATTTTAAACGTTATGCTTGTCAAATTCGGATACATAGTTCTTAGACTTCTTAGTGTGCATTCGGGTTAATGTGTATAACCACCCTGTAAATATATTCGATGGAGGTATGATAGAACATACTCGATCGTCGATGTTAATGGCATTGAAAACCAATCCCTGTAACCATTTCTGAAAAATCTGCTCTCGTCGAGAATATGAAATGTAGTTGTCGTCTCCAAGGTGGATTTTCGCCAAGGCCGAACAAATCGACTATCAGAAGAATATCAGTGACCGATAAACCGCGGGAATTCTAAGCTGACCAGACGAAGGCATAACTAATTCATGACATCCAAACGACGTGCAAAATGCAGCTCGTTAAGCAATTATCGCGGCGATAACCGAAGATAAAGCCAGTGCGAATTGAAATATCAGTCATTATTATTTAGAATACGGACGCTAATCGCCACACGATAGTCTAGTCTTTTAATTAAAATCGTTAATTGCCTCGTCTAAAAATAGCCCCAGTGATAATCCATTAATTTTTAACATTCATTTTTTTAAATTTCTAGGCGTCAGCAAAATAACAAGATTCTGTCGTAAGACTGCGTGGAGGATACGTTTCAACTGGAAATGAAAATCGAACGAATATAAATCAAATAGTTTCATTGCCCGCAGTATTCTCAATGATAATGAATAACCGTACTCAGAATATACTACTATAACTATACTTAAATGGGAATATTCTGTTCTGTTACCTTTCTTTTCATATATATACAAGATGTCCCAAAATTAGCCTGCCAGAAATTAACCGTGAAATCCGCAACCAAAAATAATTAAACAAAGTTATATTAACATTTCTTGAAATTGATAAGGCAGGTGAGTGCCTCAGTAAAAATTTAAAAGTAATAAGGGACAGATATGAATCATTGACTGCCTACTATAACCATCTAATTAATTTATTACATCCTGTAGCATTAGAATATATTGGCTATGTACACACGTCAAAAGTCTTGGACCCTCTGTATATAAAATGATTCGATTAAACCTAGTGGTTTTTCTTAATGTGGTAAAAAGGTACATGTACTTAGGGAACAAAAAAGACAATAAAAAATTGCAGACCATGAACCTTTACTTTAGCGGGTCACAGACCAATGTACATGTATGCAAACATCAACCCGCATTCATCTACGCGCAAACAACAACGCCTGTCAATAATAACGTCACGTACATGATTGCGCGGTGAAGAAGTGCGTCGTACTTGTCGTATGTTGTTTACTGCGAACTGATGTGTTAATACATGAATCAACGTTTGTGACCAATACACTGTCATGCTGATGCGCGAGGTAGATGAATGCGCGTTGATGTATTAATTCATATATGTTCGTCTGTGCCCAGCCATTATTACAAATCTGGTCAGTTTGGCAATGTATTCAGCCAAGTGCTTCTTTGAATTTTTGTATATTATAATGCCAGGACGTGAAATGTATGCGTTTGCCCGAGCAAGAATAACTGCTTTACATGATGCAGGACATTTTAATCAACAGATATCGAACATGTTTGGCATTCCTAGATCATCTGTTGTACGAATAGTACACAGATATGAAGAATTTGATACAGTGGAAACTAGACCACGTAGTCCTCGAGTATCTAATGAAAAAGAGGAACGGTATTTGGTGCAACATGCCCGTAGACACCACACACCTTTTGCTTCAGCTCTCAGGGTCCACTTACAAGGTACGTTTCGCCGTGTTATATCGACACATACTATTCGAAGACGACTCCACAACGCAAATTTACGTGCTAGAGGGCCATTACGGGTCTCCACTCTACTTCCAAGGCATATTATTATTAAGCAGACCACATTTGAGCCCAGGAACGACTTACGTTGGTAGGCCCTAATGTCACCTTTGTTGCTCAGGGTTTTTCAAATTTGAAAAATGATGGGTTCGTATTGGGGGTGACAAAGAAAATAAAAGAATTTTAGTAATATAAGTTTTTATTTGTCCGGCTGAGACTCTTTAAACCGGTGGCAAGTTCAAATATTTCGAACGTGCCTATCATGCGATATGATTTAACAGTGAACGCACTCTTAGTGCACATCTGCATTCAGTTGGGTCACAAACACAGAGTTGGCTATAAATTATGAAACTAGGGTTATGTTGTACCTCTTGAAATTAATATTTATGTAAAGAAAAGAAGAAATTATATGAATATTATAAATCTAGCGGTTCCCCCAGGTATACCTCGGTTTACAGATGCTCTCAATGAGAGGTAAGTATATATAATTAATTTAAACCTTAAATATAGGATATTTTACTAATGTTGATTTTTATTTCAGGAGAGAAGTACTTCAAATTAACAATGCACCATTCAGTGCAGGAATGAGGGAAACTTAATTAGGGGGGTAGTCAAACGTCAACCGGTACCAATCTCTCACATTGACGCAAGTCAACATTCTTCCACCCTACCATACCCGCAGAGAGAGTGGCAATCCTTTCCATATTCCATATAGCTTATATAAGGTCTACCGGCTGCGGGTGTCGAACCCACAGCGATCTAGTCACCTCGATTCAAATACTGATGCTTTAAACTGCGCGACCACTGACCAATGTCATATTATGTATTGTTTCAAATAAGCCGATAGTATTTTCTCACAGCTTACGAGGGATATTTTAACTATCAATAGTTTCCATCGTAAACTTTTTTGGCATCACAAAATTTTTAAATTAATATTACTAGAAAAGGGAAAGAAAAATAAATTTACAAGCTTTTAATTTTTTGATCTGACGGCGAAAAGATACAAAAAAGTTATAGCAATATGTACCCAAGGCCTCCGAGTTCGGTACGCCTATGGCTATTTGTGCAAAATTATTGTTATCTAACGGTAAAACTCACTGCAAAATTTTATTGTTTTATCTTACGCGGTTTTTGAAATATTTAGAACACATTCTGGGCCCCCATTTTAAGGGGTCTTATCTCCCTGAGGGGACATTTTACAACTTTCCGATTTGTTTTTCCTTATTTTTAGTCGTATAATGTACAGTTAAACTTTAGCAGTCTAATTTTGAGACACCATGTATAATAAATAATAGTTTTCAGCATAAAACATTTGAATTTTTATAGCAACAAAATCGTCAACAAGAATATTTTGTCAACTAACCTCAACATATTTAAATCTAGTAGAAGTACCTATGAATTCGCTTCGAAGAAATCATACTTGCTTGTTTTGTTTAGCGCCAATTACCCATCAGTATTATCACCACAACAATGCACTGTCCACTAACTACATCGAAATGAGGTCACTTCTGCAGTTCTCTAGCGTGAAGTTCAGGTTGGCAGGATGAGCCAACAAACGGAACGAAGCGTCCTTCCTTGTTCTTTTTCAAAATGGTGTATTGTAGATACGTCGGTTATTCGTAATGATAGTGATTAGAGTGGCTAATAAGTATTATAAGGTAATAATAGCGTGCATAATTGAAGTTTACGACAAAAAACGAAGACGAAACGATAAAGTGGTTAGATAAATTCCGTGCCAGAACTTTTAATAAGCGTTAATAGTGCGGTGAAAAGTGATGTTCAACTTCAAAGGAAGAGAGCCCACCACACTATTATTATAGGTATAGTAGGTGAGTTTTAAATACTATTTTTACTGATCACTGTATTTCAAATACATATAACTATGCATCAAATTTTTATTAGGTTATGTCGAGGGGTGTGATGACTGTGATGTGACGCTTCCAAGAATTTTGTAGGTACAATCATTTGCAATAATAATGGCACTCTTTAAAATTAATTTTGCGATTTCTTTTGAACTGCTGACATATGCGTAATGAAATCTACTTTAAAATGTTGACATTAGACGAAGGACTAACTAATAGAGATTTAATGCAAATTCTACTCGGAACTTTCTGAAGTTCAAAAACTGTTTTGTGGGAGTGTTATTGTTATTGCAATGTACACCTGATTTCAAATTGAAATAAGCGAAATCAGGTTTCAGATGAATTTCTGATTTACTTGATTTCTCGTGATTTACCAGATTTTGTATGAATTCACTTGATTTTACTGATTTCACTTAATTTCGCCGATGCCACTTGATTACCTTAGATTTAATTTGAATTTGACGATTTTAAAGTATCGAGCTTTGCCACTAAACTAGCTGAAAAATTTCATATTATATTGAGTTTGATTAATTAATTATTTTCTTATAATGACATTTTCTAGTACCTATTTAAAGAAAAGTTCAAAACAAATTTTTAAAACTTAGATAATAGTATATTTTCCGATATTTTCTGAATAATTGGATACTTTTTCTGAATGTTGCAAGATATGACTTTTTGTAAACAACGGTGGAATTTGAGATGGAAGTTTAAATTTGCACTAGCTGTAAGGGTGACTTAGTCAAAAATAAAACCAATAAGTACTTAATATTTTTATTTTTATTCAATTATCGTACTTATTTAAGAAATACTATTTAGTAGCTCGATACTAAGTATAGGAGATTAAATCTAATTTTGTCCATTTTCGATTTTAACGTAAGTAATTAAATCAAGCTAAACTTGAACTGAACATCAGTTCTACTTATTTGCACTAAACATACGACTGGTGACAAATATACCAAATAAAATTAGTTGCTCAACTGATTTAAGTAACGTGATTTTGCTGCTAATTTCAAAGATTTCGGTGATTTCACAAGATTTCGCATGATTTCATGTGGTTTTGAGTGATTTGCATGATTTTACAGATTTCATTGATTTCTACAGTTTTCTTTAATTTCATACAAAACGTACACCAGCAGTGTCACACCCCTCGGATTATACAGGGTGTTTTTAAATGAAGTAGCAAAAATGAGAGCACAGATTCCTTAGGTGAAAATAAATCGTTTTAACCTAACATACTTATCTCCCAAGTCGCATAATAAAAAAGATACTTACAGGATGTCAAAGTTAAAACTTTATTTTCGATATTTCTAAATAACTTCTTAAGAAATCCAAATATTTACATAAAATTTGTAAATCGGGGGTTTTTGCTGGCGAGAAATTCAAATTTGTTTCTAATTTTGACGTCACTAATAGAGGGCGCTACTTGTGGCATACCATGTTTCTTTTAAATGGCAGAACTTTTTCAAAGCTTAGTGTATCTATCTGACTATAGATTATCCTACCTGTTTTATTTGAAAAAGGTATACCTTGCTGAAGTCGGTAGGAAGAACCATTTTTGAAATAATCCTATTTGAAATGCTTAGTGCACCGAGTAAAAACTGTTTTGGTTTCAGGTAAAGTGCCTTTTTTACTGAAAATACAGCAAAATGTTGGTCAGAACGGTAAATTATGGAGACGTGCAAAATTTCAAGAAGATCTGCGAGGTCTGATGAAACCAGAACAGGCCGATATTTTCGAAATTTTGCACGTTTCCATAATTTACCGTTCTGACCAACATTTTGCTGTATTTTCAGTAAAAAAGGCACTTTACCTGAAACGATAACAGTTTTCAAGCGGTGTACTGAATATTTCAAATAGGATTATTTCGAAAACTGTTACTCCTAACGATTTCAACAAGGTATACCTTTTTCAGATATAACAGGTAGGATAATCGATTGTTTCGATTGTCAGATGGATACACTAAGCTGCAAAAAAGATCTGCCATTTAAAAGAAACTTGATGTTCCATAAGTGGCACTCTCTAATAGTGACGTCGAAATTAGAAACAAATTTGTCACCCGTAAAAACCTCTTGATTTACAAATTTTATGTAAATATGTATTTGGATTTTTTAAGAAGTTATCTATAAATATAGAAAATAAAATTTTAACTTTGACCCCCTGTATTTTTTTTATTATACGACATGGGATCTAGGTATGTTACATTAAATCGATTTATTTTCACCTAAGGAATCTGTGGTCTCATTTTTGCTACTTCATTTAAAAACACCCTGTATATTCGCTAGCGAAAATATCTAACTGTTTTTGTATAATATTATTACTTCTTCTTATGATAACGCTGTACCTACACCTACCTTCCACCAAAGATTATTACTTTTGTACTTATGATGCTAAAGTTAATGTCTTTATTGGAAAAGCAAGCCAGTAACGTTTTATATATGGCTTTATACTCATAATAGTAATAAAATGTCGCGATGAATTATCGACTATTAGAGTCCTGCGAATCTTGTCATATATTCACATATTAATTGTGTGCATGTATGTATGTATGTACATATACATAAAAAAGGTAAATGAACTCGAGTGAACCCGGTTAGAGGAAAAATCTTTAACTTTATGTAAAACAAAAGTAGCGATAGCTAGAAGACCATCTGACAATCTGTGCTGTGCAAATTATTCAAGTTTAGCCCTAATAGTGTTCCTCATTGGTTATAAGTTCCTATACAAGGTGTTCCAGTTCTATCGATCACAGCTTTACCACTCTATAGAAAATTGTATTTTACTGCAAAAAGTTTATATAAATACAGGATGAACTTTAAATAAGTATAAATATTTTAATTGCAGTCACATAGATGAGTCTAGTGATTCATTTAAAAAATATATATATACCTACCTACTTACCATAGAAAATGTCTGTTACAAAGAAGAAAAAAATGGTGTTTGTAGAAAAAAAATTGTTTCATGGAAACAAATTATTTGTTTGTATATGACCAAACAAATATTTATTTCCTGATACCAAATAATTTTTTTGAAAAAGCAAAACTGCTGTTATTTTGTGTAAAGAAAGCATATGTTTCCATTAAAAAACATTATTTCTTCTCCAATGATGCACTTCTACTATTGATTTAATTATATTCTATGATAAAATAATATTTTTATATTTCAAACAATTTTTTTCTAATGAAATAGCTGCTTATTTAGGTCGACAACTTATTGCTTAGGAATTCCAGGAAACAACTGCGAACTAATCCCCCGACCAGCATAAAATTACACCTGAAAAATCTATAGCAAATAGTCAACATATACCAATTTCGAGCTAATCAGCTCTCATCAGTGAGTGAATGGTGAGTTAACTGATGACTAACCCTAACTGTTAATGTCCCTCAAACCCGACATACCTGAGTATGCGAAATATAGCACAGCAGCATCTAGCGCTCACCTATTGACAATTATTTTTTGTTTATTGGAAACAATTTGAAATTTTCCTTTCGAACAAATATTTTTTTCAACGATACGACTATATTAAGAAATTGAGTTTTTTTTAATTTACGGGTTTTCAAAAGATTATATAACCTAATAAACTCCAGTTAATAACTACAAATAGAATTAAAAGATTACATATTTTCCTTTTCCAATTCCATCAATTCAAAATATGCATTTTTGAATTAAATAAATGCATTATTTGATTCAATGCACATTCATTTCAATTAAAAAACAAAAACGTTTTTTTAAACAGACTTGAACAAATTGTTTAGAGAAATGAAAAAAATATATTTATTTGAGAATCGTTTTTTAAAATTAAGTTTTTATTAGGTTTTCAAATGGAATAACTATCTGTTAAATACTCGTCAAAAAAAACGAAATTTTCTTACCTAATAAATCAATGTATTTTTGACAAAAAAGTGATCATTAAGTACATTCACCAAAAAAGATTTGTGTCCTGAGAATAAATTATGTTTAAATAAATTGAATCGTTGCTGAAAACAATGTTCATAACACAGACAGTTAGGGTATGCGCCAAAAGTATGGAATAAATTCAATAAAAACGAAACAATTATTTTTTGGGAAAAATCCTCGAACAGGTCGATTTGTAATTTAAAAAATACATATTTTAGCGTGAAATGCGATTTTCAAATGTCATTTGTTTTCGAGTAATGACGTCATCGATTTTTTTTAAATGGCAACACCATATTTTTTTCCTTGATTCTGAAAGATCGTTTAATTCTCTATCAGACAGTACTAAAATTTTGCCGTCTTACATAGGAAAGTTTTCGAGTAAATGACGATTGAATGTTAGAAAACGTAAATTTTATCCATAAAAAAGTTACAATTCTGAGGTATGTAAAATAAAATACAATTGATTAAATTTTATACTTAAATTAAATGTTCGAATTGCCATCCACCAACTTCTTGACAATGCGCAAGTCTGTGAAGAAATTCTTCTTGCACATTATGAATGATTTCTGGGGTAACTCGAAAACAAATGACATTTGGAAATCGCATTTTACGCTAAAATATGTATTTTTTAAATTAAAAATCGACCTGTTCGAGGATTTTTCCCAAAAAATAATTGTTTCGTTTTTATTGAATTTATTCCATACTTTTGGCGCATACTGTATATTTTATATCTATAATAATCTCCATGATTTCTGTAAATGATAAATTCCTAGAATTATAAATATAATTCGGTGTTTTACAAAATTTCTAATACTATTAGTCCTTTGAACTGGATTTAGCTACTCATTTCAAAATAAACACGATTTAGATTTTTATGAGGAGCTTTAACATTTGGATTAACTGGTATTTATTAATTTATTTGCTCATGTAGCTTGTTTGTATACAACTGCCAATACAGCCATCGTTTTGATCGATTACTCGGATGTACATCAGACAAATTTGAACATCAAATCAACAGTAAAATTTCCATTCTGTGCTTCTTTACAGTTGTTCGAGATATCAGAGTACGGTTTCCCATGCATTTAGACAAAACAATCGACGTTCACAATCCGATCTGAGGCGGCCGTGACAGTTGAAAAATTGTTTACAAAGCCTGCTCGATCCGACGTCTCGGATTTAGCGGGTTACGATCTCAAGAACCAGATAGCGGGTTCCGAGAAAGAAAAACGCCCAAAATCTGATTACGTTATACAACAAAATATCGAACAAAACATTTCTGTTGACATCGTGGGCGCCAAGCGTTGAATGGGATTACTGCGAACTGTAAATAGTGAGTAGTAAATCCGTTAAAGAATGTGGATATAGAGGATTTTTAGATTAAAGAATTACAAAACAAATCACGGTCGTATTTATAATTTTAATTCTTTATCGCACGGTTTCGATCAAAATATGCAACCGATTGACGTCAGGTCGGAATACAGATGTATGTTGTGGAAAAAAGCTTGTCGTGTTCTGATCAAGAGCAAAACTGAATGAATGGGTTAGGATTTAATTTGTCCATTACTAGTTTTATATTATTAGTAGCTTTGATGCATAATTCACTTGTTTAATATACGCTCATGATAGGAAGTTGTTACCGAATTAGAGAATATACAGGTTGAATAGGTTAAATAAGTACAAATATTTTAACTGCAGAGATATTAATTTTCAAAAAAAAACATCCATATTTTAAGGATCGCTGACCAAATAGAACTAACCTAATAAGCCATATGATCTGCTGAAAGCGAGGTTGCCACATCGCCTCTAAAATAAATATATATTTTTTACTTTAACGCAAATCGAATGTTTAAGATTGTTTCTAATTTGAAAATACTTGTTTTAAGGGATAAGTAAAGTAAAACTGCGTACATAGTACGCTACACAGTAATATTAACACAAATTTTAAGTTCTTAACTGACCTTACTACCGTAAACGATTAAAAAATTAATTTCTGGAAGTTCTATACTACCAATTAATTAAGGTATTCAGGTTACTTTGTTCAATGATTCCAAAAATTATACATAAACGTGCATGAAAGCTTACCTACTTGCTGAAAAACCAAGTATTTAAACAGTTATCCACTTTCACAATTTGATACCATTGTACACTGTGAGAAAGAGACACAGATTATTCCCTTAAGTTGTTTTATGAAGAATAGCGAAAACTTATGATTTTCACGCAACACATTAATGTAAATTTTCTGCCACAGTTATTTTTTCTACACTGTTCCATCACATAACCTCAAATAACGTAGGAAGAACATTTTTTTATTTTTCTCTTATTAAATTCATCACGTTGTAAAAAGTCAATTGTTGCATAAATTTTATATTTTCACTAGTAGTTTTTCTGTAAAAGATATGGAAATTTAAAATAATTCTTTAATAATTCCTTTATTTAATGACTATAAAACGCTTAAAACTAAAACTGTGCTGAAAGTGAACCATAACCTAGAATTTTACATTGCTAGTTGCATACTCTCCAAACATCAAAGAACACTGATCAAAACTTAGAATATATGTAATATTAAAAGGGTCCAAGAAAATATTTTTACAGAACATTGTAAACATCTCGCGATATTATAGTTTAAAACAGTACTAATTATTATTATTAATATTGTTGCTATTATTAGTATTAACAGAATTTAATTCCCCAACAACACAAGAAGTTTAAAAATTTATCGGTATGAAGTACACTTTGCACCAGTGGCCTACAGTATCCAAAAATACCCTTAAATGCCCAGATGTCTAAGAAACGAAAAATACATTAAATGACCCATGATTTTACTTAATATACCTTTAATTTTCCAAAACTGTCTTTCATTTCCTTAGAAATTATTCCATTTACAGATCTACGTAAATAATATAGATTTTTTAAGGGCTCCTTTGACTCGATCTGAATACATCATCTGGAAAGAATATTTTGGATTACATAAAATGTATCATAAACCCATTGGAGCATCTAAGAAGGGTGCCAATACCTACACCATGCCCCCTTCAAACTAACTAAAAACAAACTTCTTCCTCGTCTATGAAATCATAATATTCGGTCTATACGGGGTGTCCTTAAAATTATTGACCGGATCCCAAATACTCATCGGGTACCATCGGCGTCTCCAGTACAAAGTACAACCAAAATCTTTCATTAGCAAGTGTAAATGCATGGATTTCGAGGGAGAATTCAATTTTAGCCCTAGCTTGCTTTCCGTCATGTATGATTAGAATTTGATAATTGGTAGTTGTTTATATAAAAAGGCTCCTTTTTTATTAAATAGGATATGATAGGAAAACCTAATTTAGCAATATTTTAATTTTTAGTATAGACTTTCATTCTCTTTTTATTACATATTTTTGATCAATAGAATATGTCGGTTTGACCAAACTTATCGTTAACACGTCGTATCGAATAATATGTAATATATTGATTTAAAGATAAAGTTTAAGAAATTATACCATACTAAAATTTGTTAACAGAAGAGGGGAATGTGCTACTATGTGAGTGGATATATTCTGCGTAAACGCCTTATAAAACATTCATATGATACTTGTTTGTATGGCCCTGTACTGTACAATCTATTGCAATAATAAAGACACTGTTTAGTTGAATTTGGCTATTTATTTCGAACTGCTGACATATTCGTAATCAAATCTACTTTCAATTTTAAACATTAGTTCTTAGTTGTTCCACTCACTCACAGTGTAGTCAAAAAACTGATTTGAGGAAGTGTCATTATTTTTGCAATTGAATGTATCTAATTCGAATCACCCTATATTATTTTCTAAACTAAAGACTTACGAAGACAATAAAAGGCCACATAGTGGTTTAACAGTGCCTCCGAAAAATTTTACAGAAAATATTTTTGTATCTATTTTTAATAATTTTTATATTTGCCATTGCGTCGGTCAGTTGTTTACTCATATTTAAACTCGTAATAAGGCATGCGCGATCGCCACTGTATTTAAAAATTGGCGGGAAAATACTAGTTTTCTCTTAAAATACCCATTAATTATCTTCGTAATCCCCATTAAATACCCAGTAAATACCCTTTATTACCTTGATAGCACCCAAAAATACACAAAGTACCTAAAAATACCGAAAAAATACCTATAAATACACATAAATACGCAAAAAATTCAAAAAATACCTTTACCTACAGCTTGTACAGCAAAATACCTCAGTGGTTTACCCCTCGCGTTTTCCGAATAGATAAAATATTATACCGAATCGTCTTTGAACCACACTGTTGTAATACCTTCGTGGTAAACTTGTGGCACTGTTTTTATGTATTTGTTTATATATTTGCATGTTTTTTTTTGGTACCTTGATGTGGGAATCCACCTGGTCGTGGTCGTCTGCCGAGTACTTTACTTTAAAAAAAAAGAAAAAAAACTGTCGAGGAAAGGATAAGTCCCCAGCAAGTACAAAAATCTTTACTATACGTTTTAATATAAACAAATAAGAAAGCAGAAAATGATTCAACAGTTTTGAAATCTCTCCAAATATCAATCCTGGAAATAAACATCAGTAAGGTAGGTGCTACTCGCTGTGGTACCATATAATATTTCTCATTACATCATTAAATAATCATCTACATTTGGTAAATAAAATGTTTTCTTTGAGAGCGACGTAAATCGATACACGTGACAACGTGGTGGTAAAAAATAGTGAAATGCAATATCCTTGGCAACACTTGTTGTATTTAAGTTTGTGTAAGACCAATCCACAATAACGGAGGCATCCAACAATCCCAGACACAGAGTCGCCTTTAAAACAAGCCTCCTGCTCTGTCGGTCAAGCTCTCGCCGACAAAAACGTCCCCTAGGGGGTGTTAAATCGGATTCTGACACAAAGGGACGATTATCGCCGCCCGCAGCCGTAAACACCGGCCTCAAAACTTTTCCAGCAGTGTTGCCAGCTGTGTGGGAAAATGCACGATTTTTAGCCATTGACCACACAAATAATTTATTATAAAAGTTACTGAAACATTTGATAAATTTTGATTTTCAAAATTATAACAGCCATATTGAGAACCTTTATAAATAAACTGAAATACTTAAAAGTCTTTTGTTTACTTTTTTTACAAGTTTCACTATTTAAATTTTAATATGCTTCATTTACAGGTCAAAATCTTTAGAATTTATAAAATTTTGACGGTGTCGCCATATTTGAGATTTTACATTCACAGTTCGATTTTTCTACCAATTTACTGCAAAAAAGCCGTACGTTGTTTTATTCGATATATTTTACCATTTCCGAGATAAAAGCATATTTAATGATGTACCTATATACGGGGTGGTCCTCTTTCGAAAGCGGAAACTTTAAAGGCAGACAGAGAACCACAAAATAATATCAGTTTGTATTATAAACTATATTCGAAAAATGCTTCGTTACAAACATACAGGGTCTCAACATTGTTATCAAAAGTTCCAAATTTATTAATAGTTTTAAAACTACTTTAGATATTTAAATGAATGGCAGACGAACGTCTAAAACAGTGCCCTGTATAAATTTCAGGATGAGGCAAATTGAGTTGCTATTTCATTTGGCACATTCCTTATTTTGTTAACGGCAACCACTTGATTAACACATTTTTCTCTGACATACTTCACAAAAAATCTTCGACTTACACGAACGTAAAGTACAGTATTTGCGGTATATCTTCAGTTGGCTGTTTTTTGCGACGAAATGTGTTCAACCCGGTTCAAAACATTATATTTTCGCGTTGAAACAGTGACGTCACACACGTCGCTGTTTAAACCGTGTTTAAAACGTCCACAAAGTCCGGTTTGAACTCTTTAGATGCTTTGTTATTGGTCTATGCAGCAGTTGCATAAAAAGTAGAGATTTGAAAGTCGGTGTGATTTAAATTTTTAGGTTAATACTAGGTGATCCGGCAAACGTTGTTTTGCCATATGAATTATTTCTAGTGAATATTTTGGTAGTCGTTTTCGTTCTCATCCATACTCCGTGCTGTTTACTGGGTGAGAAGCACAAACCTAGAAAAAAATATAGACTGTGCCAGTGTCATATTGTCGGTGACCGCTAATTCATGACTGCCCTAAAAGGTCCAGAATCACTAAAACTTGGTTTTTATGCCAATTTACATTGGTTGTATTGTAGCGTGAATCTCATTTGTTTACTGTGATTGGTCACATTCATGTCACATTCTTTAATGATATTTAAAATGACAGCAAGTTAGCAGCATCAACTTCATATTGCAATGCAGCCATCATATTTGCACAACCGCCAACATAAAGCAAATAAAATATCAATTTTCTGGACCTTAGGTCCCTAGAAAACGCGGCACCTGTCACGTGATCTATATCATGAACCGACGCTGTCTATATTTTTTCTAGGTTTGTGGTGAGAAGTGACACCGGTAGACGCCTGGCGGGGATAACTGATCTAGTGATAATCGATCAGTTATCGACCAGGGTTAAAAATGATTAAATTACTAAAATGGCTATTAAAAAATAGGGGTTTGTGATAGAAGGGTGAAAATTAAGGGTTGTACGTATTTTTTAATGCCACATCATAAAAAAATAAAAATAAAAAATGTCCAAAAAATAAAACAAAAATGTTTGGGGTGGACCACCCTTATCACTTAGGGGTATGAAAAATAGATTACAACTGATTCTCAGACCTACCGAATATACATATAAAATTTCATAAAAATCGGTCAAGCCGTTTGCGAGGAGTATGGCGTCTAAAACTGTGACACGAGAATTTTATATATTAGATTTAAAATGGTTGTTATTTTGATACTTCTTGTTTATTTAAAAAGGAGTTAGTTGTGGACAATTGTATGTACCTTTGCAAATTTAAACGTAGTTTTGGACACTCTGAATTACATAATCCAAAAGCATAATCCAATTACTTTTCTATCTAAATTTCATAAACCTGTCACTCATATAAATATGTTAGATATTTGTTTTTGGTTTGCAGTTGCTAAAATCAATTTCTATGTTTTTGTTACAAAATTCACACATTTTCAAAACATATGTACAAAAACATGCGGAAATAGGTATTGTTAATAATTTCTACCACTAATAATCGTTCTATTTTAATCCAAATCTAGTGTAGACAATAGTGTTAACAATAATTAAAAAGTGTGAGGGTGATATCAAAGAGAAACAAATATTTGATGACGTTACGTTTTGAAACTATACATTTTCTTGGTGCAATACATTAGTGACGACACCATTGAATACGTTTTGAAACAGTCGATGAATACAGTTCGTCACAAAAAAACAGCTTTGGTCTGGACTTGAAATCACAGAACATCTCGGAGTACGAGTTTGAGTTTTGGAATCGGGAATTCTTAATAATGATAATTGCATCTTTGTCTCACATACACCAATGCGATGTGTGTCATTTGTTTCTCTTCCCACCTGGCAACACTGTTTCCCAGAGCGTCCAGACAGCTTGGCTCCGTGGCCGGCAAATTGGATTTCTAGGAAACCGACCGCACCACGAAAACATCTGTTGAGTTTGAGGACAGAGGAGCGGGCAGGTATTTGCGGCCCAACAGTGACAGTGTGCGTGTAGGTGTAGGTAGAAAATCTATTTCTCGTTCGATTGCACAAAACGCTCGTGGGATTCGGGTTGGGTCAAATGCCTCCCAGAGAAAAGATCTCGCCACGGACTATTAATTTTTATGAACTGTGGGATTGATCTTTGTTCAATTTAACAGGTTATTTCCTTGATATAGAATTTGAAACATGGTTTTCTTAGAAACAACCTCTGTGTCAGGTGTTCAGAAAAAGTAAATTTTTAATCTCAAAGATCACTCCGAAATCTTTAAAATTTATTAGTTTTATCCAAAATATTACCTTTTAAAGAATAATTAAACACTACTGGATTTTGTTTCCTATGAAATGAAAGCAATTTACATTTAGATATATTAAGATTTAAACAATTCTCACTGCACGACTGATTAATAGTGTTTAAAACATTCTTTAGGCATAAGTTTTCAGATCGTCAGCAGAGCAAGTGGCGCGAGTTTAACAATAGAAACAAATCATTGATAAATATCAGAAATAAGAGTGGTCCAAGATTTGACCTTTGCGGGACACCAGATGTGACCAAATATTCATCAGATTTGAATCCACCATATTCCACAGATTGCCGCCTACACATGAAATAAGACGTTATAATAATAATAATATCTCTACCCCTCATTTTAATCACGAGGACTAGCCCAGAAGTTGGACACTTGTGCAGGAGAGGAGGCGGCACATTATTATTTAGCGGGCTGCATTTGCGCCCAGGAACGACTTACGTTGGTAGGCCTTAACATCGACCGGTATCAATCTCTCACATTGATCCAAGCCAACATTCTTCCACCCTACCGTACCCGCAGAAAAGGTGCCAACCTCTCCACGAATAGAATATAGCTGATATATGGTCTACCGACCGCGGGGATCGAACCCACAGCGATCTAGTCACCTCGATTCAAGTACTGATGCCTTAAACTGACCGAATAAAGATAACAGAGATAAATATTCGATGAAAACCCCAAATGATCTAATTTAATAAATAACAGGAAATGATCAACATGATCAGATGCTTTTTGTATATCAGTATAATTATATGATCAACCTGCCCCTGCTTGTCAAAAATTTTAGATATATACCGAGTTGTACATGTTAAATTAGTGACAGTTAATTTATCTTTCATAAACCCGCGTTGGAAGGGGGATATTACTCGTTTTATTGAATTGTAGACATTGTCGTAAATGATCATTTCCAATAATTTTCCAAAATTACAAAGAATAGCAATTGGTCTGCAATTATAATATTGGTATTATGGAAATATAATATCGATACATTAATATGTGATCTGTATTATGTATTCGTGTTGACTGCGAGATAAAAATCTGATACTCACAGAATATACTGTTCTTACCTTCAACTTTAAATGACTACATCACTTGTTTTGTTATTTTCATGTTTAGTGCATGTACATAATTTTATCGTTGAAAAATTGTTTACAGTTACTATTTTCGATGGTAATTACTTCCAGAAACAATTTTACACCCTAAATATCCATAACTTTATTAAAACTTGAAATATTGTTCATATTTATAATTATTTTTGATGGTAAGTAATTTTAATTCATTAGTAAAAACGTCCAGATTTTTGCTGTAAAAAAACGGGTCGTACATGCACTAAACATGAAAATAACAAAACAAGTGATGTAGTCATTTAAAGTTGAAGGTAAGAACAGTGGATTCTGTGAGTATCAGATTATTATCTCGCAGTCAACACGCTCGTTTCATAGCATGAATATTGGGATTTTTAAAAATTTCAAAACTTCAAGCAAAGTTTTTTTCTATAAAGAGTGGGCTACTCAGGTCAACTTGTGGCTGAATTTTGTCTATGATATGTATACTTAATTCTCGCGGAGCATGAATTTTTAACTCTCAACAGTTAAGACGCTAGAGTCTATTGAAATTCACGAAAAATGACTAAAAAACACTCATTTTCAGCACGCTGCTATTATTCCAAAGGATCGTCCGAGCCAATTATCTTCATTTACACTGAAACTACTATCTTTTCCACTCTGAATTCCGTCTTGATCATTCAAATATCTTCAAACAGAAAAATTTGACAGCAAACACTATTAAAGCTTAAAAATAGCAATTTTTAAGAGTCTTTATTTAAATAGGCGGAAACAAGCGCTTGTAAAAATCAATCTCGTGTAAATTTTGTTGTTTGAGACCCTAGAGTAGAGTTTTTCAAAGTTACACCAAAATCTAAAATGGGTCGGCAACAATTTTTATTATTTTCAGACGATTTCAAATGGAATGACCCATCCACCATGCATTTTCTCTGTATCGAGTTAAGACGTGTAGAATTTATCACAGCCTTGGATTGAGCAGCGGGTTGTCCGCCAAAAGCGCATTGTGACCTGCTAGCGAAGTGTACAAGGCAAAAGCGATGACGGAAATGCATGGGAACGTTCTCCGCGTAAAAATTGCGCCAATTTACGGCCTGGCAGCGGTAATAATGTAAGTTATAAAGGACGATAAATTATTATACACCACGGCCCGGCGTCCCCTTGCAGATTTAATCCGCGTCAATGCTGTTTGTTTGGCTGTCGTACGTTCGAGATTTCGCGATAACGGCTTTTTCATAACGTATGTGAGCTACGGGGCGATTTTAATTGGTTTTTATAACACGTTTCTTCAGAACTGACCTATAAGAATATTAAAGCACGTAGTGTGGTAGTACGTTCAAATTTACCGCCACAAATTACGTCATGGATCTATTCACTAAAAAAGTTTGTATTCGTAACCGCCATTTTGGTTCGTCTTTTGAGGGATATACTCTTGTATTGGATATAGAATGAGGGGTAGAGATATTATTATCATCGGATTACATCGAACTGTAGCAATTGAATTTTATTATATCTACCTATGAGTGGTAGTGTTTATACAAGGTTAACTATGACAAAATACAACATTTTTAAGAGATAGAGAAAAATCAGAGACTTATCTCTCAAAAAATTTCCAAACTTATGAAGCGACAAAAAAATTGTTCGAAACTAAGTATACCCTCTTAACCTCTATTTATTAAAGACTATTGCTCATTTTTTCCGAAATAATTTTAGTCCAACAAAATGTTCTAATTGTTTTCTAAAACACACTTTTCATATTTTGGGAACTAGCACTTATAGTAAACCACTTTGTATTTCGTAGAAAACATAATTTTCCCAATAAGTAAGTACTAACCCCTTTTTTTACAGCGTTTCAGGTTATAACTGGACAAGAAGTCCACTAGACTAATAGTGCAGCAGCAGAGGTTTTAGATTTAACTTTTCAATTTAGTATTGTAAACAACGACGAGAGTGAGGACATAAAATTAGAGACTATAACGAAATGAAGAGTACAAGTGCCAAAAACGATTTAAGGACTATATATTAGATTAAGTTATATGTATGTTATGTTATAAATGTAGGTTAGGAAACAAAATAATAGTAATATGTATCTTGAGGGACCAAGATAATTAGGATGGTTTATGTTTATGCCTGCTTTACATGATGCAGGACATTCTAATCATCAGTTATCGAACATGTTGGGCATTCCTAGATCATCTGTTGTACGAATAGTACACAGATATGAAGAATTTAATACAGTGGAAAACAGACCACGTAGTGGACGTCCTCGAGTATCTAGCGAAAGGGAGGGTCGGTATTTGGTGCAATATGCCCGAAGACACCGCACATCTTTAGCTTCAATTCTCAGGGCCCACTTTCAAGGTACGTTTCGCCGTGTTATATCGAAACCTACTATTCGAAGACGACTCCACAACACAACGTGCTAGAAGACCACTACGGGTCCCCACTCTACGTCCAAGGCATCTTGCTGCCCGTCTCCAGTGGGCGCGAGAGCATACGGGTTGGCTTTTACGCCAGTGACGGTGAGTCTTATTTACAGACGAAACCAGAATTGGGGTGGTTACTGATGACAATCGACAAATAGTTTGGAGAGAACCAGGTCGTCAATACGACTTAATTTTCCCCGTGAAGTTGCTGCGTATGAAGGGGGTACCGTAATGTTTTGGTGTGGAATAATGTTCAACCGCCGCACCCCATTAATTCGCATACCACAGAATATGACCAGTCAAATTTACAGCGAATAAGTTATTACAACCATTATCTACCCCCTACGTAGTGAATTAGGTGAAAATTTTGTGCTTATGGGTGACAACGCTCGACCACATCGCGCAAGAAGGGTTCAAGAGACACTCGAAGCAGAACATATCAATAAATTAGATTGGACATTCAACTCTCCTGACATGAATCCTATTGAAAACATGTGGGATTTCGTTGCTAGAGTCATTCAGAATCATATTCCTCCACCTCAGACTGCAGATGAGTTAGTCGCGGTGGCAGAAGAGGAATGGAACAATATTCCGCAAGAGATCGTTAACCACTTGATTATCTCAATGCACAGACGTGTCAATATGCTACTGGAACGTAGTGGAGGTCATACCGACTATTAGTCAAGTAGAGAAGTTGCTTTGTTACTTCTTTTTGAGTTAATAAGTTTTGTCAAAAATGTCACACATTTGGTGGTTTTTAATTTTCTAAGTACTCAGTTTATCGAACATATTATTTTCACAAAAACAAGTTTCTAAACAATAATTCCAACTTACTTATGTTGTTGTAACATCAGGTATGTCACTACCTCTATAACCTGTCAGAAAAAAAAGCAATTTGTTACTCAGACTGTTATACGGTAACAAAAGTAATGAATAATAAATAATTCAACATTTGTTGCCAAAAGTGAAGCAAGCCTCACTCCCTTTTTGATAAGGTTACATAACCAATAATTATACTATTTTTAAATAGTAATCCTCTAATTCTTGTATTGACAGGTGATAAGTGACAACTGACAACTTTGTTCGCTGCATTTTCAAATATGACATGGAACATCAAAATGCACGTTATCGTTTGGCCTGACAGAAATCTATCTAGGTCCATTTCTGTATTGAAAACGTAAAAAATCGTAAACATTGTGATTATATACTATTTCTAATCAGTTGTAATACATTATTCCAACGCCACTTCTGTATAACTGTGTAGGTATATATTTAAGGCAGCAGTTTCCACAGGTGCACGCCCAATACAAAACCAAACAGGTATGTGGATCAAGAGGAAGTGAAACCGAACCAATAGACCTGACGAATTCCTGTTATGTAAATATATTTATTTATATTGAAATTTTCAGTCCAATATCTCGATTGTTTGGAAATCGGTTGGTAGAAAGCTCTTTGTGTTGCGTGATGCAATGCACTAGATCAAAACAAACGTCGCATCCTGCATCGATGCTTGTACCTTGTTCCATATTTATGAACCACAGTTAATTATTGATCCTTTAATATATAAAACTTTCAAAAAGAGCCATTAACTTTAGTAAAAAGCATACCGGATTAAACATTCGGCTATAAACAGAATATTAACTTTATATTATTATATAAACTTTATATGAACTTTAACAAGTTTTGTACTTCGTCTGGTGACAGTAATGAAAAGAAAAATTGGTTTTCTACATACCGTCAACGTTTTAGCAACGTTGAAGCCTTCTTCAGGGCTTCAAAGGTCAATACAAAGTCATCTAATGAATTTTAACGTTAGTGTTGCTGGTTGCCGCACTCTCTAAACTTGTGAAATATATTATAACCTATAGGGGTTTATTATAATTTTGATATATTTTTTTTTTCGCTTTATAAATAGGGTGATACTGTTAGACCCCTTTTATGCACGCGTTTTTCTTCTCTCAACGCGGAGTTGACAAAAACGCCAAGATACCCTGAACAGAGTTACTACATTTGTGCATTTTACGCTCGTTTATTTGCTGTCGCGTTTTCAATTCTGTGGCGCTGGCTTTACAGAACGCGTTCCGAAAAAGCACGAGAGTATAACGGCGTTTTTATGCAAAGCGCTCTTTGTCGCAAGTCCAGTGGTCTGTCTGTCAAGAATAGTTTTTTAGCACAGTTTGTTGTTTGTTTTAGTTTAGCTGTTGATCAAGCGGGACATGGATGCAATGGACGCAATTGATATTGAAATATTTATTGATACCATCAGAGCAGATCCTGTGATATGGGATTCATTATCAGAATGTTATAAAGATACACGGATCCATTTTCATGTACTTCACTGACTACTGTATGGCATGAAACTGGCGACAACTGATAGAATACGCGTGCATAAAATGGAGCAGAAATATGCCGCGTTTTTCTCAATTTCGCGTTGAGTGGAGAAAAACGCGTCCATAAAAGGGGTCTAAGATTAATCCTAATTTTTCTCTATTCCCTCCTCAAATATTTCTACTTGTCACACAACGCTGTATACAATTTGATACTATATCAGTTAATATGTTTCAAAACTAGTTATATTTACATACATAATACTTGTGACTTTCGAAATCGTTTTAATGCATGTTTAGGGCTGTTAAAAGCTTAATACGTGAAATATTACGTATAGATATTCTTGTTAGAGGTTGTAATTTTATTAAAATGATTAGTTTTATGGCATATTTTTACGACTACCAATAAAATTGATCTTTAACGATGAAGAAGGTGAATAGAAAGTTATAAACTAACATCCTCACTGGCGTATCTGAAAATTTTTCAAATTTTCAGTTAACGCTGGTTTTTATAGTTGCTTATGAGGCGTCATAAAACAATTATTAAAAGTTTTTGTCACTCGACTAGACCAGACTTTAGTGTATCATCACTAACTCTTCTGCCTACTCTATACTGTACAATCGTTTGCAATAATAATGGCACTTTTTAAAACGAATTTTGCGATTTTTTTTGAACTGCTGACGTTGGATGAAATCTACTTTCAACTTTTAACATTACGAGGTGTGGCAATTAAGTTCCGGGAATTTGTCAATGAAAAAACCTCCCCGCAGATCGATTTTCGTATGTCTTTCTGTTCACGGGTGAGAACTTTTGGCACCATCTTTGCGCAAATCTTTCTCATATTCAAATTTTCGTGTAACATCTTGCGAACGGTTTCTTTGTTGACGTTTAACACGTCAGACAACGCACGAATGCTTAGACGCCGGTCAAACGTGATTAGTGCACGCAAACGGTCAACATTCGCGTCAGTACGAGAGGTGACGGGAGCTCCTTCTCGTGGATCGTCTTCTACCGATTCACGCCCCTCCTTGAACCGTTTTGCCCATTTAAACACGCATGTTTTCGACATCTACTCGTCTCCATACACCACCTGCAATTTTCGAAGGATTTCACAGACTTCTACTTACAGAAGTTCAAAAACTGTTTTGAGGCAGTGTCATTATTATTGCAAAAGCATGTACATAACGTAGAAAACCTTATTGTGGCCCTCTTCTGTCACTTAAAAATGGTACACCACTGTCTTAATTGTAATATAATTTCATTATATTTGGACAAATAATTATTCATTAAACTTTTCGCTAAAGTGGATCATATTTAGGTTATTGTTTTTTTACAAATATCTCTGCATTTCGTAGTTTGTACGTGGTGAGATCTATTACTATTACTTCAATAAAGAAATTCAAATTTGTTTCTAATTTGGAGGCTACTAGTAGAGGGCGCCAGTTATGGCACATCATGCTTCTTTTAAATAACAATTCTTTTTATATATCTTGTTGAAGTCGTTCGAACCGTTTTCGAAATAATTTTATTTGAAATATTCAACGCATCGGGGAAAAATTATTTTGGTTTCAGGTAAAGCGCCTTTTCCGCTGAAAATACAGCAAAATGTTATTTGAAAAAGTTACTCAAAATGGTAAATTATGGTGATGTGCAAAATTCTAAGAGTGGATTTTCAAGTTTCCTTCAGCTTTTGATGTAAATATGCACAAACTAGAAATGCAGCGATATTTTAAATGAACAATTATTTGAAAACAATGCATTTTAAAAAAAATTGCAAAACAAAATTATTTGTTCAAAATAATCAAAACTTAAAGCATCGTACGTTTTTTTATAATTAAGACAGTGACGTACTATTATTATATAAAAGTGGCACATAATTTCTACGCCACTGGTGACTATGGGAATATTTAAACATACTCAATAATTATATTTGATAGATTTCCCTTTACAACCTTTGACTCTCTGTATCTCAGAAACAATGAACTATTAGATGTAGGTATATGTGGGTAAATATCCTCTAACAAGGATGCTAATAATACCCAAGACACCTAAGAAACAAAAGGGTCCCGCTATTATTGACATTGCCTATCAATTTTGACGTGTGTAGGCCATCAAGATCCAAGGAGCAATTGCAATGGATACCGTGATAATGAAGCAGTGACTTGGCGGTTTGTATAAGTCAATTGTTTCAGTTGTTAAATGTATTAATATAGTTGGATTTTGATTGAAATAGGTATGTTTACAATTCACAGGATTATTGGTGCAATTGATTTTTGTTCGGAATTATATAAGTAGATATATAATTGTAAGAGGACAATTAATATCAAAATCAGTAATTTTTTCTCCATATCAATTTAATTTTCTTGATTTATTACACCAAAAAAAAAAACAGTTGTGTGTAATGTGAACTGCTTGAACAACCTGAAGAATCTAATTGAGAATTTCACTAGTTACATTTGCTAGTTACTATTGTTGAAAAGATATATTAATACTTTTGGAAAAAATACCAAGTAAAATTGCTAGATATAGATATGTTTTGGGTTGCCCAACCCATAGGAGTAAAAAGGATCACAGATTTTCTCTTCTGCAACCATGCTTGCAGATATAGGAAGTTAAAGAGACGTGGTAGATGGAAGTCATTGATGGAACAGAACTTACGTAGAAGAATTAATTGTAACGAAATTTGTTATCTCAAACTAAATTGCGGGCAAAGAGCTAATATAAAAGCTATTTAAAATAATGCCATTGTTGCTGCTAATGTACTGTCTGTTGCATCAAGAAATTGTGAGTTGCCTAAAATTCTTATTGAACTTATCTTAATTGTAAAGGAGGATCTACATTTTTCAAAAACAGACTGATGTTTTTGTCTTTTAACTGAAATAAAGCAATAAAAGATCTGAGGGCAGGTCTGAGGTAGAGCTTGAATGATTGAAAGCCTGGCTGACGGAAAAGCATGCGACTATTATTAATGAGAATTCTTATTAAAATATGTCAATGAAGAGATATGTTATAAATTGTATTTCGTCAGCTTTTATAATCATTGACTATCAGTGTCGCGAAGGTTCAAAAGTTCAATGATTAAAAAAGATGCACCTAATTAAGAAAAATATAAACAAGCTCATAGGTTGATTATTTACATTTTTGAAAAATAAAAGTGCAGACCACGAAGCTAAGAAAGTGGTGTTTTATCTAAAGTAAATGTAGTAAAATATGTTATGGAGGCCTTGGTTGCTCTATATTTGGAAGAATATACAGTGTTCCATAGAGAATAGCTTACTACATAATACGCTAGTTGTTGATATAGAAGGCACGGATTCAATTATTTTAACCATCCCGAAAACAGACACAGAAGGAGAAAGAAAAAGACACTATTGATTAAGAAACTATTTCTGCATTGATGTTGCATAAAACGCATGCTGCGATCAATGTACAATATTTATCATTATTTCTTGCTTTATAAAAACAAAATGTGTTCCAACAAACAACTTTTAAGAACACACTTTGGGTGCTATTTCAAAATTCATTACCAAATGTCTTAAATTGACTAATTCAGAGAGATACAGACGAACCGTCAAGACGATGTCAACAGCTGATATAACTGTGAAAAGGTATGGTAGCTGGAAGAGTATCTGTGTAGCTGAAGAATACTTGGAAGATTCAATTGAATATAAGAATGAAATAACTACAAAAACAGCTAGTCGCTGGTATCTCTTCTACATCTGAAGAACTAGTTGACTGGAGTTAATAGAATATACTTTCCAAATATTACAAATTGTGTTTTCGATATTACAAATTAACTTAATACATAATAGAACTACTTTGCAAAAGGTTCCAAACGTGTTTTTGACACTGCATTATTAATTACAAAGATTAAAGTTCAAATAATAAATTATAGATTGTTTAAGTTTAATATTGAGTATAATCGATGGTCTTTTTGTACACGTTATGACACTTTGGACATTTTGCCAGCACATTTACTGTAAAATCGTTGTTTCCATCTTGGGAACTAAGCAGTTTTGATGAATTTACGAGTAAAATATATTAAAAAACTTGTCACTTTTGACATAATCCTAAATACAAGTAAATTTAAGTCTCATGTGACTGAAAGTCACTTTAATCATGTACTGTAAATACTAAAACTACACTACTTGTATTAAAAGGTTTGCAAACAAAATATTTAATTCACGTGGTGCTATTTTCATTCTAGTCTTCGAAAATAAAGATTAACATATTATCATCGGTTTGGTGCAAAACTATCCATTTACAAAGAATTTGAGTAAATCGCATAATTAAAGATTTCTGGCCCTTGTAGCAACATTATTTTTTAAGCTTTAACAATTTTAGAAGTTCTTTGTACTTAAGGATACTTAAGAGATACAATATGTTTAATTTCAATATGCATTCAAATTCTTGTGATAAGGGACATAGGCTAGTTTGTATTAATGAAAAAATCCTGTGATGCTGTTAGGATACTTTGCAATTTATAAATTGTAAAGGCGGTAAATTGAAAACTATTGATGTGTTTTACAATAAGCACTTAATAACTCATTTTTAGGGGGGGAAATGGACTTAAGAGACAAGCGGTCTCCTGACGTAGTGGAGTGCTTTATGCGGTAACGGAAGGGATTGTGTTAGGCCTATGGCGGAGTCTCACCGTGACAGCTCCTGCGACGATGAAGAACCCCAGGGGGATGATCGCACTCAGCCACATCTCAACATCAACAAGGCATCACTGCACCACACGATCTCGTCGCACTGTACGGTCTCTCAGCACCAGCATGTCAGCGCTCTGACGACGGCCGCGTCTGCACCGGCACTGAAATGCGGCGAACGTCGACGACCACTGTGACTGGAACGGTCTGCGGTCTGCGTATCTCTGGTGGACAACGAACGCCGACTTCGAGATCGGGCCGGTCGGTTTCCCCAATCCCAGCTAATTGTCTGCAGGTCGGAGGTTGATTGAGGCGGATAACGGGAGGTCGGGACGCTCTTCCGCCAGCGGTCGCTACCATTTCTCGTTTTGTTTTTATCGATCAGTATCAAAGTTTTGCTAGGATAATTTGTATCGGTAAAATCGCTGAAAAATGCACGATTTTTATTCCTACCCTTATATTTTCGAGGGTGCTGATCACCAATATGGAGGATTTTTGAGCTGTCAGATAAAAGTATTAAAAATTCTAACATTAACGCACTGGATAATCTGCAAGGTCGGCATACAGAGTGTTTTGCATAAGAACTGACAGAGCAGGTGCATGTATGGAGTTCCAAAATATTGCTATTTAACCAAACATGCCTACAGGGTGTTAAAAAAAAGAGTGTAAAATATTTAAGGAGGTAATAGTATGAACCAAAATAAGCAGAAAAGTCTCAATAAACATGGATCCGCAATGTAACGGTTGAGGAGATATGGAATGTTTTATGTTTTTTAGCCCCTTTTTTTATTTTGCAAAAACGTTGTGTATTTTTCTTATAATGGTTGATGTTTAGTGAAATAAACAGTACGTATTTGACAGTTGTTCTCAGTGCACAAGTTTTCTTTCGCTATGGCTGGTTACTCTAACGCAGAATTAACAGACATGCATTTCATGTATGGTCGTGCTAATGGGAACGCCACCCAAGCACGACGTCTTTATGACGCTTATCCAAATCGCCAAATTCCTTCACAACGCATGTTTGGAAGAATTCGCCAAAGATTGCGTGATACCGGTTCCTTGAGCAAACAGTGCCATTTATCCGGAAGACCAAGGTCGGTATCCACTCCTAGAGCAGAAGAAGAAATTCTAGCAGTGGTAGAGCAGAATCCAGGTATGAGTGTGCGGAGAATCAGCCGGGGTAGGAATTAGTGGTCCTCTTGTTTGGAGAATCCTTCACGAGCAACTGTTTTATCCATGTCATGTGCAACGTGTACAGGCCTTAAATCCAATAAATGATCATCAAGCACGTTTGTTTTTTTGCCGCTGGTTTCTACGGCATGATGCTGAAGACCCTCGTTTTTTTGCAAACATTCTTTTTACTGATGAGGCCGGGTTCACAAGAAACGGAGTGTTTAATTTTCACAATACGCATATTTGGACCGACAAAAATCCTCACGCTTTAATAGAATCTGGACATCAGGCACGTGTTTCATTAAACATTTGGATGGGTATTGTAGGTGACAGGTTTCTAGGTTCTGTTGTTTTACCAAACCGATTAACAGGCGCTGCTTACCTCAACTTTCTGCAGAACACACTGTATGAGTTTTTGGAAGACATTCCTTTGAATCAGAGGCAACAAATGTGGTTCCAGCATGATGGTGCTCTAGCTCATTTTTCCATGGCCGTTAGAGAGCATTTACACCAAACTTTTCCACATAGATGGGTAGGAAGGGCCGGACCTGTTCTATGGCCTCCAAGATCGCCTGAACCCTCTAGATTTCTTTGTTTGAGGATATTTGAAGACATTAGTGTATGGTACGCCTGTAAATAGCCTGGAAGAGCTGCAGCTACGTATTAATCAAAAGTGTCAAGAAATCCAAACCAAGGAGGGTGTTTTCGAAAGAGTTCGAATTTCGTTGAGACGAAGATGTCGTGCCCGCTTGGAAATGGACGGAGGGCACTTTGAACATCTTCTGTAACTTTGTTTTTTGTTTGTTAAAAGCTTCCTTTGTCGGTTTATTCCTAATAAAACAAAATGTTTGTAAAACGAATACATTCTTTTTTTAACACCCTGTATACATGGTGTCTCCAAATTAATGGGACACAGAGCAAGAGTAGATTCCTTACATCAAAATAATGCGATTAAGCCAAACTTACCGTGGTCCATTTGTGGCCAGTTAAAAGGTTACGGGGCGTTAAAGTTCAAATTTTGAATTCGAAATTCTTAAAATTCTTAGAAAATTTTCAAAGGATTCTTTTGAAAATTTGGATTTGGGGGTTTTCTGGGACGAGAAAAACGAATCCGTACTTAATTTTGGTGTAGACGCTAGAGGGCGCTACGAAATGAACTCTTGGTTGATAAAAACTGATTATAACTTTTTTACCAGTGTGTGCACCAAAGTTTAAATAGACAAATATTGTTCTCGTATCTATTTTTCACAAATAAGGTATACGGAAGGTATAAAATAAAAGTTTGTAGTTACTTACGTAAAAAACTAAATTTTATTTTTAATCATAATTTAATTACATTCAGGTGTCTAAAACGGTAAATACTATTCGAAAATTTGCACTTTGTATACGTGTGCCTCGTTCTACGTATTACACTCTTAACGGTTCTGTTTGTTATCATTGCAGTTTGACAAGGTAAGTAATTAGAGAAATATTTAAAAGAAGTAGGTAGTATAAATATTATTCGAACCGTCTGGCCACTTACCGACGCATGTTTCAGAAAAAATAAACGCCGTGACTAAGAGCACATAGCCGTTAATTTCAATGGGATTGTATAAATTAGCATTAGTGCGATTTGCTAGTTTCCCATGCGTGTTAGAAAATGTATCCGAATGTACAATTTTATAGTACAAAGGACAGTATTGTATGATGAACATACAGAGTGGGCCAATGGAAACTTTCCACCCCGATTTTTTGGGTTTAAAATACAAAACTGAGAAAGCGCTCGGACACGTCGACTTTTGATTTGAGGGGGAACTATTTTTCAGTTTTTTTATCCCCGTAGCTTTAACCCCCTAGCTGGGGAGACAACAACCCCCCCAAATTTGAGTAGGGGGTAGGGGTCGTGCCATACCTCTTTTTAAAGATCTCATCGAGTTCTTTATGACCCTACAATTTCGCCTCATTATTTTTATCCGTAACGAAATGACAGCTTGTCAAAATAAAAATACCTACTAATTTATTAATTAGGTCTACAAGTGGACTTTATCTAACAAACTGTTCAAAATGTTCGCCATTAACATCCATGCAATAATAAAATCGATTCTCTATCTCTTCTCTAACATTCTGCAACATATCGGCAGTTATCCTTTGGCATTCTACAGTTATGCGTTATGCGTTCTTGTAGAACTTGAAGAGAAGCTGGCTGTGTTTTATACTATAATAAGAGTGTTCGTGAGCAGTGTATATCGTGCAAAGAAGAAAAGACAACTGCGAAATGGAAAATGGAGGAAACTCGCAGAAAGAAGAAGATAGAGGTTGATGACGACACAAAATACGCTATTCGTAGAACAATTCATGGATGGTATTTTAAAAATAAGCTTCCGACAATAAAAAAATAGTGCTATGTTACAGGATAAAACGTTACCTAGAATATCTAGAAGAATACATACAATACCACAGTTCTAATGATAACAATGATAGTGATAGTGCTAGCAAAGTTTACGAAAATATTTATTCTGTAAACTTTGGTGCTAGTAATCAGTAGTGTAGAGTGTGTATCTATAGTGCACTGTATTATAAGTGTTAAAGTGTGATATCCCCGTAGTGCGCGTCAGGTCGCTGTAAGTGGGGGTGGTGTGCCATCGCCGCTCAAAAGGACGGCACACTACAATTATGAAGAGGATGAAAAGGGCGACTTTTTAGCCCTAAAATGTCACCCACTTAAGGCTTACGGTGAGCGCTCGATCCAAAGGGATATAGTTTTCGCTCAGTAACTCCTCAACGAAAAATGATAAAAATATGCGGTTCTTTTAATAGACTACAAATACTATTTTACGTCGGCGCTGTGTTTTGAAATTTTGAAAATATGCAAAATTCATTTTAAAAAAATTTATTTTACACTTTTTCAAAATTTCAAAACACAGCGCCGACGTAAAATAATATTTGAAGTCTATTTAAAAAAACGCATATTTTTATCATTATCCGTTAAGGAGTTACTGAGCGAAAACTATGGGTTTGTTCCAACACAGCAAGAATCGATTCCGAACCGTCCAGAATTAGTCAGTCAGTTTAGTTGTTAATGTACTCTCGGCGAATGCGACGTAAGACGGTAGTTCTGTTTCAGGACAAGAAGAAACCAAGACCAAGAAGACCACCAAGAAGAAGACGAGAACATAGACAACCCAAACCCTATCCTTACCTAGCGCTCGCATCTCCCGAACCGTAACAAGCTCGGGAAGAAGAGCATCCTATGGCTACAAGCCACTCACAAAAACCCACTCCCAACAAAGACCACCCCCGGGGGTTTAGGACGGCCGGCGAAGAAAGAACCTAGAAGACACGAAGAGCGCCAGAAGAGGCCCCCCTGCCGGCGGGGGTCAACCAGGGCAGGAGGAGGTTCCTCGAGCCGCCAGCATCGGCCGCAACAGCGGTCGAGGCTGACCGGAGAAGGGAACCCACCTCTACGAGGCCGCCCAGGTCTACAGAGATGGTGCAGGATAAAGAGCGATAATACCGCTCGATCCTAATCCATACAAGGCCACCGTTCGCCAATAAAATAACGGCGCGCGTAAGACGGTGTTGGTCAAACATTTCTCACGGTACTGAACAGTTCTCGACGGTTGTTGGAACAGATGTTATATATCGTTTGATAGAGCGCTCACCGTAAGCCTTAATTTATGACATGGACTTAAAATACACTTTATATAAATGACTGAAAATATTTTTCATTGACCACTTGTTTCTGTTTATTAATTTTAACAATGTCAGAAAGACACTATAAGCGAACCATAAAGATAACTGCGCGAAAATCCAAACAGTATGAGCGCCAAGAGACAAAGGCTATCAAAATTCCACCATAAATGGCACTTTAATAAGCTATAAATTCGTAATGTTTACAAACTGTTATCAAACAATTGCTAAATTGTGTTGAAAGATCTTGCACACATCAAATATACATCGCATTGTAGAAGGAGTACCTGGACAAAAGATGACTTTTACTTTCTTAAAATTTCCAACGACCCTTTTGTTTGCTTTTGCAGGGTTGCAGGGGATAAGATTCCATAGGCGTTCTACTTGAGAAGGGTTCAAATAACAGAAAATTGCCAAAAAAGGTGTACATTTCTTAAGTAGAAAAGGCAGAGGAAAATGTTTTTCTATTCCAAAACGACATACACCGTGACACGAAAAAGTTAAAGCGATTTAAAGAGATCCTAATGGTCGCTTATGGCGCCCTCTTGGAGATACAGCCAATTGTGCATAAAATTCGAATTTCCCATCCCAAGACACCTCCGCATACAAATGAATTTAAGTCAAAGTAGTCGAAAGTTATTAAAGAAAATGTAAATTTTTTTTGACATCCTGTATATCCTAAACGAAGCGTTTCCAGACCTAAGTTCATAGGAAATTTTTTGCTTAAAATTGAACGTATAATAACATACTGAAGTATGTACATCTCCTCCTGAAACACCCTGTATTTAAAATACTGTTCATGAATTGTTGGCGTATGTTGTATCATCAACCTCTATCTTCATTCTTCCGTGAGTCTCCAGTATTTTTCATTTCGCAGTTGTATATTCTTTTTCTCTATTCTTTATTGCATGATATGCACTACTCACAAACACTCTTGTTAAATGAACTACATATTTCAACTGCATCACTTACACTCATATTTTGGTATCGCGCCCTAATCCCTTCAGCCACGCTTGAATTATTTACCATTCTTAAGAACGCAAACACATAATTACTAATAAATTAATAATCACAATTTTCTTTATATTTTTTATACAATAACTGTACGTTTAATAAATAAATCTATTATACAAAAAATATAAATAAATCTTTTTTAGCTTTTTACCTATGCGAATTGTTAGACCTCGAAACTAGTCGTTAAAAATAAATAAAGGACTGTGAGATTTATAAGACTTGTTTGACTTCTACATTGTAATACATACGTATATTTATTACGGCGTCAATATGTTTTTTTAAATTAAATTGTTAACATTTACACAGTACGAATGGTCTAATTTTCTCTACTCGATTGTAAACATTAGTGTTCCTTTTTATCAATTTGTAGATAATTTTACGAAAGTAATAATAAGCGTAATATTATTTTGTTTGGTCTACGCGTTAATCTAAGTAAACAATGTGGATGCAACGTATTGAAGTAGATATTTATGTAACCAGTTAGGAAACGACGAATTTTGTGTAACGAGTGGAATTTGCGAATGAACGACGTGAGATCCCAATACATTTTCTAATTTAGATCCTGCATCTACGTTATTTTTAATGTTATATAGGGTGGCCAGATGAAAACGAAACAGAGCCATTTTCAGGAACTGCGTCAAGATTGTAGAAAAACGGTCAGACCCGTCGAATTTAGATTGAAGAGGGACATTCTTTGCTGGTATTTTTGACTCCGTCACTTTCACTCCCAAGCAAGGGTAAGCATCGCCCCAAAATATTTAAATGGCATTGGGGGTTGAGTAATATTTATTTTGAAAGAACTTACAATTCTCTTTACATAAGACTTTAAAGGATCCCGCACAAAAAGATAGGAAATGCACTCTCGGTCAAATTGTCTGAATTTTTGATATGTTATACATTTTGTCATCCTGAACAAAAGTCTCACTGGGCACTAAGCTCCAAAGTCCATGGTTTGGCTCCTATGGAGCTCCGAAGCTCCGCGACTCCACCATAGTATAGAAACCTCTAAAACGCATGTCACCTTTTTGAAAATCATATTTTAATTATTTTAATGTATGCCCTCAAGTTTTTGAGGATGCTGAATTTGAAGGTGATGTCAAATCGATAATATTGACAGTTGACAGCTGTCAAATGCTTCAAAGAAAAACAAATCTTATATTAAAGAATGTTATCATATGTTTTTGAGGACGCTGAATTCAAATAAGATGTCAAATCGATAATATTGACAGTTGACAGCTCTCAAATAGCTGTCAAATGCTAAAAAAAAAGAAATCTCATATTAAAGGATGTTATCATATGTTTTTGAGGACGCTGAATTCAAATAAGATGTCAAATCGATAATATCGGCAATTGACAGCTGTCAAATAGCTGTCAAATGCTCTTAAAAAAAAATCTTACATCCAGGAATAGGAACTTATGTTTTTGAAGACGCTGAAGTCAAACATGACTTTAAAATAAGTTTGTTGAAACCAATGAAATTGACAGTTGGCAGCTGTCATCTTACAGACTCACCCCTGTGCACGTCTGTCCAATCATAATCATAGTTGCATAATAATAATAGCTGTTAACCTCAAGCCTGCCGAACGTCAGCACGATAAACACAAAGTATATAAACCGTATATAGAGGGTAAGCGACGCTATTTGACAGATATTTGACAGCTGTCAACTGTCAATATTATCGATGTGACATCTTATTTGAATTCAGCGTCCTCAAAAACATATGATAACATCCTTTAATATGAGATTTCTTTTTTTTTAGCATTTGACAGCTATTTGAGAGCTGTCAACTGTCAATATTATCGATTTGACATCTTATTTGAATTCAGCGTCCTCAAAAACATATGATAACATTCTTTAATATAAGATTTGTTTTTCTTTGAAGCATTTGACAGCTGTCAACTGTCAATATTATCGATTTGACATCATATTCAAATTCAGCATCCTCAAAAACTTAAGGGCATACATTAAAATAATTAAAATATGATTTTCCAAAAGGTGACATGCGTTTTAGAGGTTTCTATACTATGGTGGAGTCACGGAGCTTCGGAACTCCATAGGAGCCAAACCATGGACTTGGAGCTTAGTGCCCAGTGAGACTTTTGTTCAGGATGACAAAATGTATAACATATCAAAAATTCAGACAATTTGACCGAGAGTGCATTTCCTATCTTTTTGTGCGGGGGGTGCCTTTTATAATTCCGCCTAATACTGAATAAGAATTTTGATTTTAAAGTTGATACTTATGTACAAACAATTAGTAATCTGGCGTCTGTGTCTGGGATCAATCGAAGTAGCATACAAATTATTTTGAAGAAGAATAAATTCCATCCATACAAAATACATTTAGTCCAGGAACTTCATGAGGACGATTATTACCGCCATTTGCAATTTTGCGAAATATTGAGTGAGCGAGCAGTGAACGATCCACAGTTCCTTTTTAACATCTGTATTTCTGATGAATGCAGTTTTTTCTTGAACGGGACGGTAAATCGTCACAATTGCCGCTATTAATCAGATTCAAACCCAACATTTTTTCACGAGGTGCATACACAGCAACCGGTAAAGTTAAATGTATGGGCTGGAATTTTCGGTGACCGGCTGGTGGATTCTTTTTTTCTACCTGGTAATTTGACTGGCCAAATGTGTTTGCAATTACTGGAAGACGCCTTGAGTGATATTATTGAAAATGTTCCAGATTACGATGAAGATCATTTGATTTTTCAACAGGACGGTGCTCCTCCGCATTATGCGTTAATTTTCCATAAGTTTTTGGGCCAACGTTTTCCACGGAATTGGATTGGGAGAAGAGGCAGCATTGAGTGGCCTCCATGATCACCGGATTTATCGCCCCTTGATTTTTTTTGTGGGGATACCTAAAAAGTAAAATCTATACCTAAAAGACAGCCATAATTTATTTTTTTTTTCACAATTTGAACAATAATTTAGTCGACTTTTACATAGGTAATCAATTTCAGTATTGTGAAAATTTAATTTTAACATTATTTTCTTGAAATTTTTGTTATGTAACACCATAATTTTTCATGGTGTATGTATGTAGAATGACACGCTCTTTCAAATGGCATAGTCAAAATTGGGGATTGCTATTTAAAAGGATTGTCGATGACGCCATATCTTGAACAGCGATGACGTCACAAATATGGGTCGTATGTCAAAAAGTGCCTTTTTTAAAAACAAAATCGACGTGCCAGGGGATTTTGTCGAAAACTTCTGTATAATCAAGTATTCTATCACTTCCTAAAGTTATTGTAATGACCTTTTTATTAGAGTATAATTTTAACAAAGATTTCATGTTTATTCTGGGCTACCTTTTACTTTTGCGGATGGAATATCGCATGTTAGAGCATGTTTCAACACGTTCATTCCGGGAAAGTCCCAGTTACGTGTTTATAAACTCATAAATCGCAGTAATTCTAGTAGTTCTAATCTCGAATGTGTGTATGTTATTTTTCAATTTCTCCAGCAAGATGAAATGGTCATTCAGTTCTGCTTGCATATCTTTCCAGCGATTGATTTAATCTTTATGTAAATAAATCAATTACTTTTCTGCAGTAGAACTTAAAATGCTGTTCGAACTTGCTTGTTGTCTTTCAATTCCCACTGTAGATCTTTTGATCCTTTAACATAAAAATAACGCTAACGACAAACTTATTTTGTACTGAAAGTTCTGATGAGAGCTGTTCTTCCGGCTGTTGCAGCATTGAATATACAGGGTGTCCCAAAATAATACATATATAGAGCAGGAGTAGATACCTTAGTCAAAAGTTGATGGTTAAAATTTTATTTTCGATATTTGTAAATAACTTTAAAAAATCCAAATATTTGCATACGTTTTGGAGATCGGGCATTTTTGGGGACGAGAAATCCAAATTTGTTTTTAAATTTGACGTCACTATTATAGGGTGATACTTTTGACACATCGTGCTTCTTTTAAATTACAGAACTTTTTGCGGCTTACTGTAGCCATCTGATCATTGGTTCAGTCGATTCTCCTACCTTGTTGAAGTCGTTAGGAGTAACCGTTTTTGAAATAATCCTATTTGAAATATTTATGTGCTCCGAATAGAAACTGTTTTGGTTTCATGTAAAGAGCCTTTCCGTTGAAAATACAGTAAAATGGTACTTGAAAAGTTACTCAGAATGGTGACAACGTGCAAAATTACAAGATCGGCCTGCTTTGATGAGATCTTTGTGCTTCGATAAAACCATGCATTGTTGAAAATTCAGTTTGTACACCATTGTAAGCAGTTAACTCGATGTTTTTTTGCAATTATTTTTATTAATTTATTGTATTACTATTTATAACTCATAGAATCTTTCTAAATATACATTGATTTGTACTGTGTCAAATAATAATAAAAAAAAATCTGTGATAATAATAATTAATAAAAAAAAGTAAATAACTGAACTAATCAAATTCATTTTTGTTTTTCACAATCTGCTGTGGTCAGTTACCAAATTTCACAAATTTGTCTCAGCTGGTTTGGAGTTATTTAAAAAAAAATCATCATCAAAGTGGATACAACTTCCTTAAAAAGAATTATTGGACTCATGTTTATATGAAGAAATAGTATTCTTTCTCGACATAGATTCACAACTTATCTAAACAAATTTGGGAATAGATGCGTCATGAAAAATGAAGTCAATATCGTAAAAGAAATTTTTGTAAAATCTTTATAGTGTCACGGGTTTCCCAACCCGACTTTTTTTACCAGAAAAACAAACAGTTAATTAATCACTTTATCACTTATCTTTATTAACTACTCTGTAGACTGTACTGAATACTAATTACAACTCAACTAAACACTATATCACTTTGAAACTCCATGAAATTTCCAATTAAACACTCCAATTCAAGACTCACTGACTCGGCCGTTTATTCATTTATAGACCAAACGAATATTTCAGGTATCTTCTAGCATCTCTAGATCCATTTCTCGAACGATTCCCGTCGATTCTCAATATTCCAGTCGCGCCTCGATACACGGCATTATTTTGTTTGTTTACCAGCATCGCGTAGGGGCGATCGGGGAAATCTAGCGTTTTGCGATACCATAGTCGTCGAATTGGGTGCGAGCGGGGCAAATTCTGTGACAGTATCATAGCTGCTGCTAATAACTTACGAATTTAAAATAGTCAAGAAGCAGAAACATTTCTGTTAGTTTGTAGAAAGTGGGTAAGACAGGCCCAAAATTTTGTTGCTGTAACACCAGGTATGCAAAAATTATTTTATTAATTAAAACCTCAAATTAATTCTACAGGGTGTTAAAAAAATATTGTAAAATATTTCAGGAGGTAATAGTATGAACCAAAATAAGCAGAAAAGTTTTAATAAACATGGGTCCGCAAAGTAACGGTTGCGGAGATATGGACCACTATTCGTTTTTCAAACATTTTATTTTATTAGGAATAAACCGACAAAGGAAGCTTTTAACAAACAAAAAACAAAGTTACAGAAGATGTTCAAAGTGCCCTCCGTCCATTTCCAAGCAGGCACGACATCTTCGTCTCAACGATATTCGAACTCTTTCGAAAACACCTTCCTTGGTTTGGATTTCTTGACACTTTTGATTAATCCGTAGTTGCAGGTCTTCCAGGCTATTTACAGGAGTACCATACACTAATGTCTTCAAATATCTCCAAACAAAGAAATCTAGAGGGTTCAGATCAGGCGATCTTAGAGGCCAAAAAACAGGTCCAGTCTTTCCTACTCATCTATGTGGAAAAGTTTAGTGTAAGTGCTCTCTAACGGCCATGGAAAAATGAGCTGGAGCACCATCATGCTGGAACCACATTTGTTGCCTCTGATCCAAAGGAATGTCTTCCAAAAACTCATACAGTGTTCTGCAGAAAGTTGAGGTAAACAGAGCCTGTTAATCGGTTTGGTAAAACAACAGGGCCTAGAAACCTGTCACCTACAATACCCATCCAAATGTTTAATGAAACACGTGCCTGATGTCCAGATTCTATTAGAGCATGAGGATTTTTGTCGGCCCAAATATGCATATTGTGAAAAGTAAACAGTCCATTTCTTGTGAACCTGGCCTCATCAGTAAAAAGAATGTTTGTAAGAAAACGAGGGTCTTCAGCATCATGACGTAGAAGCCAGCGGCAAAAAAACGTCCTTGATGATCATTTATTGGATTTAAGGGATGTACTCGTTGCACATGGTATGGATAAAGCAGTTGCTCGTCAAGGATTCTCCAAACAAGAGGACCACTAATTCCTACCTCAGCTGATATTCTCCGCACACCTTCACCTGGATTCTGCTCTACCAGTGCTAGAATTTATTCTTCTGCTCTAGGAGTGGATACCGACCTTGGTCTTCCGGATAAATGGCACTGTTTGCTCAAGAAACCGGTATCACGCAATCTTTGGTGAATTCTTCCAAACATACGTTGTGAAGGAATCTGGCGATTTGGATAAGCGTCAACATAAAGACGTCGCGCTTTGGTGGTGTTCCCATTAGCACGACCATACATGAAATGCATGTCTGTTAGTTCAGCGTTAGAGTAACCAGATATAGCGAAAAAAAACTTGTGCACTGAACTGTCAAATACGTACTGTTTATTTCACTAAACATCAACCAACTATTATAAGAAAATACACAACGTTTTTGCAAAATAAAAAAGGGACTAAAAAACATAAAACATTCCATATCTCCGCAACCGTTACTTTGCGGACCCATGTTTACTTTTCTGCTTATTTTGGTTCATACTATTACCTCCTTAAATATTTTACACTCTTTTTTTAACACCCTGTATTAATAATTAATAACAATAGCGGCAAAAGCAGTTGAATTTGCTATATAAAATAGGTGTTTTATGTTATTTGTTTCTTTCCTTGGGAATGTTTTTCAAGTTTTTGTGCAGTCGCCGATTGCATGCTTTGCCGTCGGGTTTTACAGATAACCAATTTCCAGTGACGTGCAGAAGTGTATTTTTAAATAATTTTTGAACTGTTCTTTTTGATTATTTCTTTACAAAATCTATTTATTAGTGTCCTATACATTTTAATTTCTTTTAGATAAGTTCTAAATCACCCTGTATAACCAATAGTTGCAGTAATGCACGCTATCTAGATGGTGGTAACATCGAAATTTTAACACGAACGCAGCGATATTCCGACAGTTCAAGGCATGTTATTGCTAAAATAATAATCTAATTACTAACAACGATTATTATTCAATTTGTACTTGATAAAAAACATTTTTATCGCCGCGTTTTTTCATTCTAGTAACTAATAACCCTGGACATCATTCCGAGAACGTGGCGCCTATGCGAATAAACAGTTTTATAAATATTTATGATTCCTGCTGGCAGCGGTTCCCAAAATTTGCGCCGTAACATGCTCGACGAGAAATACCAATAAAACTGTTCAGAGTAAAATTAAAAAATACTAGAGAAAAATAGGATACCCATATTTTTTTGTTGTTCCGAATTTTAATTTTTGGAGGCCTCGAAAAACTTAAATTAGGTCTAAAATTTATTATTATGTTTTTTCAAATATCTCCTCTATACTCTAAGCTAATTCTAGTAAAATTTGGTATGTTTCTAGACTATCTCAATATGATTGATATACTTCGTAGTTTTACCAAATGACACAGAGGCCGTTAGTTATTTGTAATGTCATTTAGTTTTTTTCGGTTTTTTTATTTTTAATTTAAAATTTTTTTCTAAACTTTTTCCAGCAGTTTGAAACAGTTTTGCCATGTAAAAAAAGTGCGCTTTACTTTTTTTTCATTTAAGAGTTAGTTTACTAGAAATTGTCGTTAAAGTTGTAGTATCATTGAAAACCAAATAGAAAATGTGGTTCTTATACTTATTGTTATACAGGGCGTCTTAAATTTCGGCAAAATTTTATTATTGACCTTCACAATAGTCTACCTCTAACTCTACACAACGATTCCAATGTTGCTCCCACGATTGGAAGCATCCTTGATAATCCTCCGCAGTTAAGCCGTTCAGCACCACGGTTACAGCTTCTTTGACCTCCTGTACGCCGCCATGATGAGTTCTCTTGAGGTGCGACTTCATCCTGGGGAATAAACAAAAAATCGCAGGGGGCAATATCGGCGCTATAGGGAGAGTGCGGCAACGTTGGAATGCCTTTTTTGCCAAACACTCTTGCACAATGAAAGAGGAATGGGCTGGCGCGTTGTCGTGGTGCAAGATCCAGCCGTTTTCGACGAGTTCGAGTCGCACATGGAAAACGCGAGCCCGCAACCGTTGCAGGACGCCAATATAAAACTGTCCAGTAACTGTCTGACCGGCAGGAACATATTCACGATGAATGATGCCGTGGATATCGAAAAAAAAACGATCAACATTGCCTTCAGTCGTGACTTGGACATCCTCGCTTTCGTTGGCCGCTCTCCACCCTTTTCCACCCACTGTTGACTTTGTTTACGGGTCTCGGGGTCATACTCAAATATCCAGGTCTCAACTCCAGTGAGTACCCGACTCATCCAGTCTCTACCGTCGCTCCGCGTGCGGGACAACAAATCCTCGCAGATCGATTTTCGCATGTCTTTCTGTTCACGGGTCAGAACTTTTGGCACCATCTTTGCGCAAATCTTTCACATATTCAAATTTTCGTGTAACATCTTGCGAACGGTTTCTTTGTTAACGTTTAACTCGTCAGACAACGCGCGAATGCTTAGGCGCCGGTCAGACGTGATCAGTGCACGCAAACGGTCAACATTCGCGTCAGTACGAGAGGTGACGAGAGGTCCTTCAGGTGGATAATCTTCTACCGATTCACGCCCCTCCTTGAACCGTTTTGCCCATTCAAACATGCGTGTTTTTGATATGCACTCGTCTCCATACACCACATGCAATTTTCGAAGGATTTCCGAGGGTTTTTTCGCCAGATTTCACTAAAAACTGAATCACAACACGTTGCTTGTAATTTGGGTCACTCATTTTCACGGCGCCACTAAAAAAGTTACTTCCAAAAAATACACATAAAACACAAACCAAACGTGCTATCGACTTCATCCATGGACTGAAACTAAGAAGAAGGCCCCCCCCTCTCTAGAAAAACGTTGACGATGCAGTGTTGCCAGTTTCCGAGTTATAACTAAATTCCCGGAACTTAATTGCCACACCTCGTACTTCTGCACGGCACTGAAAACTGATCCACTGTAAAATCTGTAATTTGCGGTTTTAATTAATAAAACAATTTGACATACCTTATGCTACAACAACAAAATTTTGCAAATCCATATGTACACACATTTGGGCCCGTCTTACTCAGTTTCTACTAAAGATGCCTGTAGATGCCTATAGATAATGTAAAACATGGATTTCGCATATTAAAAGATCACCACCAGGAAACAATTTTGTAATAGTATAAAATTAAAATTTCTCCTTGATAAAGCATTTATTGTCATGTTGCTCTCATAATTTATGAATACTTTAGTGAATAAAATTAAAGTGGCAACATATTCAGCTTTTCCAATGTGGAAATTACCATTTGAATAATTGAAAAAAGTTTGACGGTCACTGGTTTAGGCGATAATAGCGCCTGTATAAAATGAAGATCAATCACGAAGACATAATCTCTTCGCAAGATGTTACATACATCCAGCGGTATGATAAACACGATTTTTCGACCGCGTTTTGATATTTAAATGAGGTACCTCTGCATCTCTGACGTCTCCATTAGAATAACGCATTTGGGAGTATAAAAAGTGGCATTTGAGTGATACGTAGACCGGACTGTTTAAAATTTGGCTTTTGGAAACCGTAAACGATAATGTATTCATTATTCTGAGCTTCAAAGAACATTTTTTTAGGTGTTAAATTTATAGGACTGCTTTTTCGTATTTAAATTTTCTGATAGTTTGTTTCGTACATATCTCAGGAATGCAAATGTCTTATTTCGGAGGGACCAGTTCTTTTTGAATCATACACAGTGACGCTGCTTATTGTACAGGAAGGATCAAGTATTGATCAAGGATCAATTGAATGTTCGTTGTTTAAAGTGCACAAATATCACAAAATACTTGTCTTTATGCTATGTCTTTATTATGTATACTTTGAGAAAATACGAATATTTTATTGAGAAGGTAAACTATTTTTATAAATAGTTTAGTGTTTTTCATACATTGTTTTGGTCTATATGTATATTCCATGTTGAAAAGTACTATACAAATAATCAAACGGGGAAAATTTTAGTTATAACTTTGCATGATACCAAAAGAAACGTGTGAAAGTAGTATAATATGACTAATGACCAGTGGCGTGCATACAATAGAAGCATAAAAGCATTGCCTACCCTAGAAAAGTTACCAATACCACCAATACACTTTTTTTTTTAAAGTCCTCTTAAAACTCATAATAATATAATTAATAAATTATACACCTCTCGCCGCTGGCGCAAGATGTAATTTTATTCAAGTTTCTCAATGACGCCCAGCGCGTACTGCTCTACTGTGTATAAGCAAAGAAAGCAAAGCAGTTTCAGCCGATTAATACAAATTTATATGGAGGGCTACAGCACTGCTTGCTTGGCGGTAGTCGAGCTGACCCGACCGATAACGAAAATGCGAAAATGAAACAAATTGGGACGGAGAAACACTTTCTTTAGAATGTACGAATTTACTTTGCAAGACTTCGAGTTGAATTATTTTTTAGTAATTTTTAATGCAATATTTATACAAACTGATATTTTTTTAATATAATAAAATCAAAAATCGTAGAATTGGCTATTGTTTAAAAAAATCGAAGGATTTAAAACTTTATTGATAACTTTTACAATAACTGACAAAATTTATGAAAGAACTATAACTATTTGCGGCGAGCCAACAAGAAAGCGGAATATTAATGATGTAAAGGTACATTATAAGCGAATATTTCGAAAAATATTGGACAATATCAAAATGGAAATTTTTCCTATTTGAAACGAATTCATAGGTACCTACTTACGAAACACTCAGGAACAAGAGATTAAGCAAGCAGTTTTTTCAATTCAAAAAGAACTTATGCAAGACCTAAAACAAAATATTAATTTTTATGATGTGTTAAATGAGTTTTTAAAAATGACCGCCGTATTGACCTGATTTATAAAAAATAATTGTGTTTAATATTTTATAATCATTAATCCAATAGACTGCGTGTTAAGTGTGTTTGTTACTCGGTTTCTTATGCAAGAAATAACCAACTGTTTTTGTTTTAAAAATAATTAGTTTTAAGAGTAATGCCCAAATCAATTATTGACTATTATACTGACACTGACATTTTTCCGAACGAGAGCATATTTTGGTGGATCATAGTAGTAACTAATTTAAATGTTTGCCTACCTATTGTAACTGGCATTGCACGCCACTGCTAATGACCCTATTCATTTGACTGACCTTATTAAGTTACTGTCAAAAATTGTGGCCATGTTTTCTTGTGGGACATTATTTGACATAATATTTCGAAATCCTCATAGAATCAGATCACCTGGTACAACAAAAGCGTTATGACATCGCACCCGAAGAGGCAAGACCGCATTTCGCGTCTCGTAATGAGAAAATTAACCCATAAACACCGGTATTCATGTTACACAATTGTTTTTCTCGGTAGATTATTTAATTACCATCATATACCGCTGCATTTGTCGAATATTTCCTCGCGGAGATGATTATTCTCCTGCTGCCTTAAAAGGAAGCTCGTGTTTGCGGTTCGAGCATGTACCAGCAACCATCTGGTCACAGTTGGCGGATGGAAGGGGATTGTTTTTTGTAGGTTGAAAAGCCGATCGTAGTATGTGGCGGGCAAGGAGGCTACAATTATTATAAAATCATAATGTCGATGTCGACAAGCTCTCCTGAGGAGAAAATCGGACGGCTTTAAATCAAAAAAATCCAAGATTTTGATAAGCAAAAATATAAATATAAAATTTTCTGGAAAACGCACCAGATGACAAATATTTGTTTATGAAGGTAAAATATTGAGCTCAAAGCTCAATATAATGTTAGATATATAAATTTATTTCAAATCGTCTTTTTGGTTGCTCTTATAATTGGTATAAGCGGAGCGGTGCAGGAAACAAGAGTTGCGTAATATAAAACCGTCAAATATTATTATTAATATTCCCGATTCAAAAACTAAACGGCAACGTTCTTTTGTGGTATCTGAATATTTTTAAATGCAGCTCCAAAACCTTTTTTTCTAAACTATGTAAACGGAGAATGTACCAGACAGTGTGTTGGTTTTAACGAGTTAGGAAAGATTCCAAAACAAATAGCCATATATCTGGGACTACCAGAAGGACTTATACAGGACACTGTTTTCTACGCTCGTCCGCGACTATTCTTGTTAACGCGGGTGGTGACTTATTAGATTTAAAAAGGTACGGCGGATGGCAGTCATCAGCCGTAGTTGAAGGGTATGTGGATAATTCCCTGAATAAACAATTCGTCTAAAATATCATCTGCAATAGCAAGTAGGTACCAGTAATAGAACTAATAGTATTAATGAAAATTTAATTGAGGCAACTAATAATGTAAATCTTACTTATGCTGCAACATGCTAAACAACCGATATAGCTTCTTCCAACTCAGACGTTCTAACACTCGAAGGTCTTCCCTGAACTGGACCTTTCTGAAATAAGCCTGACTCCGAAAGACGTTGAAAAACATTTCTGAAGTGTTAGAAACGTGAAGTAATTGGGCCAGTTCGAAATGAAGCAGTTGAAGTGGCAGTTTTGGGTCATGTACAGATGGATAATAAGCAATCGATTACAACTGTGTCTCAAGCTTCTGGCGTATCCCGTTCCAGTGTCATCGAATTTTGAAAATACACAAGTTTCATCCATTTAAGATGACGCTGGTTCAAGAGTTACATGAAGATGACTTTGATCGCCGTAACCAATTTTGCGAATACTTTAGTGAACAACTTCTACTGAATCCAAATCTTCTCTGCAATACATGTTTCTCCGACGAATGCACATTTATGTTGAATGGCGAAGTGAATAGACACAATTGTCGTTATTGGAGTGATACTAATCCGCATTTAATCAGGGAATTTCATACTCAGACACCTCAAAAATTGAATGTTTGGGCAGGCATTTTGGGCGACCATCTTGTTGGACCATTTTTCATCGAAGGTAATCTCTATGGAAACACCTATCTAGAATTATTGGAAAGTACAATTGATCCTAGGATAACAGAGATTTTAGAACGTGACGACAATTTACTAGAAAATGAAATAACCTTCCAACAAGATGGTGCGCCCCCGCACTATGCTGCTGCTGTGCGACAATTTTTGAATGACCATTTCCCGGGGCATTGGATTGGCAGAAGAGGTCCCGTCGAATGGCCACCAAGATCTCCGGATCTGTCCCCTTTGGACTTTTTTCTGTGGGGTCATTTAAAATCACGAGTGTACGCCACTCAGCCGGAAACATTGCAAGTGCTACGTCAGAGAATTGTAGAAGAATGCCGATTAATAACTGCGGATGTCTTTAATAATGTTCGGACAGAATTTGAAAACAGACTGTATTATTGTTTGGAAGTTAACGGGGGTCATTTTGAGCAATTCATCAAATAAATCTGATTTATTATTTGCTTCAGCTTTTTTATTTCATTTCTGACATTTTTGTAAACTGATAGACACATCAATAACAATTAGGTAATGCGGTCATGTGTAATAGATGAAAAACTTATTAGTGGTGGGCATTTGTGTAGAAATTACTAAGCGTAAGTTGGTTTGTCATCTTTTCGTTTGTGACCAATAATTCTGTCAAATCTCAACCGATTTCTAAAAACGGTACGTCACTGTATTGAAAAGGGCTTTAAAATGATGTGCCACAAGTGGGGTAGTTGCATTTGAAATTTTTAAGTTGGGGTTGCTAGGCATTAGGGGGATGAACATATCGAGTTGGCTTGACTGTCAAAAAAGCTCCCCCCAAGAACAAAAATCGACGTGTCTCGGCGAATTTTGAAATATTATTCGGTTTTCCAATTATAGGGGGGGTGAAATTTTCGTTGGGATACCCTGTATAATATGCCATACAGTGTTATTCATTCAGCAGTACAGATATAACAAAATAATATTTAACTAAGTGAATTCTCACAATTTCTACTTAAGAAACATCCTGTTCATTATAAACACCACGCTCTGTATGTTCAGCTTATTATTTCTACTGGAAAAATGTATGATTTAGTCGTCACAAAACTGGTATTTATGTAGTTCAACCCTGATTTTCACGTTTCAGTACCAGCCATTGTTTTGATCGTTTTCTGTTGCCTCCGAGCGCGGGAATAGTCACCGTTTGCCCCCAGGCGGCCCGGGGATTAGAAATGCACCGACGATGCAATTACCGAGATAAGATCTGCGTCGTTTATTTGCCCGGCTAATGGGGTGTGTCCGACCGCCTAGATTCTCACCGGAGGTTAATTAAAATTTCGGAGAAATCGAGGGCCGCGATCCGGGCGCTGATAGGAGACGTAAATCTTTTCATTGTTGCAAAACGAGACGCGAGCGCAGAATGGATCGGAATGGAGAAGAGAATGGAATGAGAGGTTTTTTGCGCAATTTTGTTAAAAAAATCTACATTCTCTCCGTTTATCTTGTAAAGTCGAGTATTATAGGCAGCGGCCGAAATTGTGGACAGTGACTAATAGATAATATAAAAACTATTACTATTAAACGTAAAGCGTATTATATTTTTTATAAGAGATTACACATTATTTACCTCATTATTACTGTGCCGCTTTCTATGCACAACGATACTATACTCACATTTACGGCACCAGGATAAAGACCCAATGAAACTGAAGCCCAATGTATTCTCTATCTCTGTTTATTGCATTGTGGAAAACAATATTTTGGTGTGTGTAAACCGTGAGCGTTAGGACATGGCTTTGCCGAGGTTAGAACGCCATTAGCGCCATGCGTACGTTGGGGGATTTGCTGCTATTCGCGGGGTGTTATTTATATAGTTATATTAAATTACAAAAAATAAATTATTGCAACCGTGAAGTTAACAAATAACAGTTAAAAATGGATCAAAGTGCCAGTTCTAGTAAAAGGTCTGTTAGTAATCGACATAACCTATGTAACAGACAATTGATAATAATAAAAAACGTATACGAAGGAATTCGAGCGTGAAACACTAACATAAGTGTTAGTAAAGCTGTTGATATGTGTAGTTTGTTAACACAAGTGTCAGTTTCTAGTGTATATCGTGCTATAAAAAAGAGTGTGGAAGCAAATCCAAACAAGAAAAAAATAGAAATACGAGGAAGGAAAAAAACAAGTCGATGATGACGTAAAATACGCCATTCGCAGGAAAATTCATGGATTCTTCTTCAGAAATGAAATACCAACGATAAAAAAAATTCAAGCTACGATAGCTGAAGATGAAGACATGCCTCAATTATCTGACAAAATTGAGTGCAATAAACACTTTTTGTACTAGTTGCATACAATATTTTTTCTACGTTCATGCAAAAAACAAAACTTTATTGAACTATATTTAGTGAAAAAAGTGGTTCTTTATTTCACTAATGCAATAATATGTTTATTGCATTCTACTACAGCGTTTTATCATCATGACAAACATAAATGTTCAAATCGACGGCAGATTTTTCTAGACTTAGTGTCATTTAAATAACATTTTTTGGTTTTTGCATGAACGTAGAAAAAATATTGTATGCAACTCGTACAAAAAGTGCTTATTGCACTCGACGTGTTGTCCTACTCGGCCTGACGGCCTCGTTGGACAATTTCACGTAGCGTGCAATAAACACTTACTTTTTGTACTTGTTGCATAAATAACTATTTTCTACTTTCATGCACAAACCAAAAAATGTTTTATAATTTCGTAATCCAGTATGTAAAAAATATGATTGAAAGTAATATAAAATATGCAACTGCTTAAAACGTATACAATCTTACAGAAAATTAACTAAATATGACATCAATTTGAAAGTTTATGTTTGTCAAGCGCTGTAGTAGAGTGACAGATGAGTGAAATAAAGATAACCACTTTTTCCACTAAATATTATTGGTCACTAAAATTTTTAAATACAACCCTGATGTTTCCCCTACCTAAGTCACCCGGTCTCCGTAAAACAGGCAGCCTTTGTGCAAATAAAATTTAGTCTTTGTTACTCTGGGAACACAAGAACTAATGTTGAATGTCGAAAGTAGATTTCATTACTAATTACCAGTTCGAAATGAATTACCAAATTTGTTTTCAAAAGTCTCTATTATTGTACATGTCTATATACAGCGTCACTTTCTTTGTATTTGTTTGTGGTCTATTCATTTATCACTAACACTAAATAGTCAAAATGTAGTGGTCTTCTAAAATACTCGTAAATACATGATAGAAACAATACTAATAATTTAAAAATTGCATGAATTGGTAGAAATTTTATTTCACAAGCTTTAAGAAATAAAAATAAAATTAATAAAGCAACAACATAGCTATACAATATATTTTACACCAGTGAAGTATATGTGGTTGCCTAACCAAAGAAATAAACTTGAACTTTTAAATAAAAGGTAGATTATAATAAATAATTATGTACAAAATACATTTATTTTCATTTTACCAACTGATGTTGATTATGAAATTGTTTTAAACTAATTTTGAAATGTGGTTAAAAATGTTTTAGTAGCGAGAAGATAGGTATCCATCCACTGGTGCCGCCAATTTGGTGCTTCTTTGTCGCGCATTTGAATCATAGAAGATCTTTTTCATTGGTTTGGACTTACTAATACTTGAAATTAACGTAGAGAACGACGGGACACTTCCAAATTTTTTTTCTCAGAAGCATACTATTTTTTTTATAGATATTAAAAGAACTTTTCATTTCAAGCTTTTTTCCAAATAACTTTTTCTTATTGGTTTAAAAGATACAGACCAGTTATTGTATAACTGGAATTTTTTGTTTACCACCAACCTTCAATTTAGATCAGATGGACCTTGCAAAACAGTAGGCAGTGTTTTAATTTTGTTTCATTATAATTCCAAGTTAAGTAATCTTTGAAGAAAACAAGTGGCTAACGCAACAGTATAAAAATTATTCGCTTAATAATAAACATTCCATAAAGGAATAAAATTAATATTGTAAAAAAATTAACTACATCGATTAGGAAAACTTAATAAAATTAAAAAATCTGTTTTAATAGATGCTTGATACCACCATTAATATCCGCACATAAATTGCACCGCTTTCTTAATTCGGATGAAATAACTTTTTTAAAATATAGTTGGTTTTAAAATGAATTTAATATCGGCCTATATTTAAAAAAGTATCGTCATTTGAAATAAGAGAGCGCTACAATCTATGTGTAAAAACTAATAATGCTTACATCGAACATCTAATAAAAAAGATTTTAAATTTATTTTTTAAGTTTTCTTAATTGAAGTTGTTAATTTATTTTATAATGTTTATTATTATTGTTCGTTTATGGTATATTTGTTATTAAGTCAATAATCACATTTATAGTGTTGCAATGTTAGAAAGGTATTTTAAGCTAATATACAGGGTGTTCCAGAATGATGGTCAAATATTTTACCAGTGTATTCCACAAGTCATTTCAGGGGGGGGATCTTCATATGAAATTTTTCAATTTGGGTCCTTATTGTTGAGATATTCGAGTCTCAAAATGGCGGAAAAAAAAAGTTTTTTTTATTTTTCCTTAAAAACGGCTACACTTAGAAACTTCAATTTTGGTACACATTAGGTTTGTTTTAGCAGCAGTTGAAAACTGTTTGGAAACTATCAGAAATGTCCGTCCAACTATTTGTTTCGTCAAATTCAATGGTAACGCGTTCTCAACTTAACTGGTCGAATATTTCTGATAGTTTCCAAACCGTTTCAACTGCTGCAAAAACAAGCCTTAAATCAGCTAGTCAAAAGCTATTTTGAGTTGGTGTCTATTCCTTGGCTCATGTTTCTAGAGGGCGGTAATAAGCAATCCCTAGATTTATTTCTTTCAGAACTTTTTCCTGCAATGGCCGATTTCAACAAAACTTTTTTTAAAGCGCAAAAAAAATTTAAAATGACACCAGAAAATGTATACGTTTAGCAGTATTAGCGTTTGTATTAATTATCAGTCTCTCACTTAATGGCCCTTGCAGACCAGTCCTAACAACTTCAGGTTTTTGAGTTATTTAAAAAAAAGTAAATCTTGCGTTTTCGGAAATCGTCTAAATTTTTTAATTAGAGGAAAATCTGAAAACATTTTATCACATTAAGTTTTTTTTGAGAAATTTCAATATATATTTAGATTTTCAGTGCGAAGTTTCGGTGCCCATAAGAGAAAAAAAAGTTGATGATGGTTTCTTCCAACTGAAACGTCGCAATGAAAATCTAAATATACAGTGAAATTTGTCGAAAAAATTTGTAGTGAAAGGATGTTTCAGATTTTAAAAATTCCTCTAAATGAAAAAGTTACACCAATTTTCAAAAATGCCAGATTTAATTTTTTTTTTTCAATATGACTTGAAAATCTGAAGAGCCAAGACCGGTCTGCAAGCGCTAAGTTACCTAGCCCAGGGATTAAGTTTACAGAAAGGAAATCATGTGAAAACGTACAGATTTTGTTTGAAAGAACCGCTGTGTTGTAGCCAGTAGCTCCATCTGGGTAAACTAAAACTAAACTGGACTCAATCAAACTGTTAGTCAATTCGTTTTCTAAATACGTTTTCCAAATAATATATCTTCTTTATTTTGCGTTATTACTTTTTGTAAATAAAAAAGGAATAGTATTTTTACCGAAATGTTGAATATATAAACAATTGTGACGTCACGTTTATAGAAAAGAATTTGAAATTCAGGCTGAAATTCACGATATAATACAATTATGCCTAAACATTAATGTATTTTCAAAAATTATCAACATTGACAACATTATTTCATAAAAATTGGTCTTTTTCGAAATGATCGCATTAGCCTTGACGGGGACAACGGGAGCGTCAAGTGAGAAAACTTAGGAGGCACTGAGACAGGACGCGCTAAACACACTAATTTAACGCCATGTCGTAGTGAAAAAGCTAATGATTGTGAACATAATATTTATAACTCCTTGCTTTGTAGTAAATTATAGTGCGGTTCGTATCGAATTTTCGGCAGGTTATGTGCAGATTCAAAATTGAAGTCATTTGTGTCCTTTACAGCCCGCTCAAGAATACCTATGTGAGATAAAAGGTCCCAAATTAACAGGTATTTGTAATAACATTTACAAATTTTGTCTATGAAACGTTTCCAGTTTTATTAGCCATTGCATGTAATTAGCAAGCTGTATATTTATATGAACGGTAGGAAAATTCTATTAGCTCGCCTATTGCGACTATATGTATACGTAGTGTATTCGAAATTGATTCGAAATTTGCCGATAACCCGCTAAATTGAACCCTGAAAACTGTAATCCAGGCTTCTATTTAACAATTTTATGAAAATTAAATTCTAAATTGGTTATCTTCAACTTAAGTTTTGATTTCAAAAAGACGCATATAGCCAGACTTCTGTTTTTTAGCCAAACGTGTAGAAGGCTTTGGATGAACCGGTAAGCCAACGCGTGCGTCCTAACTTTTGATTGGCTCACTTCGGTCACCTTATATTCTGTTATTTCTGTAAGCAAAGAAATCGGTGTGGTTGTGGTGTGTGTCTGCTTCTTTGCAGATTTTTTAGTGATTTTCTTATACATCTATGCATATTATAGATGAAAATAATAGAAAATGCACATGCCGGTGATATTTGATTATGTGGGTAAGTTTGATGATCATCATTTTGTAATTTGTAATCAAATCAAAGTCTCATAGCGTAGCGTACAAAATTTGGTAGTTAACAATTATTAGAATTTGTATAATGTTCTATAGAAGTTTTCCAGTAAATACAGTAGTTTTCAGTTTTGATTGTTATTGTTTGCCATGTAAGTTAATTTGAAACTCAAACATTCAAAATTTGAAACCCGCGTAGTGGGAAATTCAACATATAGGTAATTCTGTCGAGTAGGTGCGTGGTGTAAATGAATCAGAATTTGTATTTAAACTTGTATTCTAATTTTGACTAGCGTATAAATAATTTATTCAGAAATTTCTTTTCAAATCATACGTATGAATTTAAAACAAAGAAATCAAATCATCATAGCCCAGGTACCTGATTCTGTATTTTAATAAAAAATCAAGTAATCAAGGCTGATTGTTAAGCTGCATGTGGGCTAGTCCATTTTTAGCTTCGCAGGGGGTGCAAGCAAGAAACTGCCCTTTTACAGTAGTTTTTAGTTTTAATTGTGAATTATTTGCTCCGAAAGTTAATTAATTCGATAAAATATTCTCCAAAATTTAAAAACTAGTGAAAAGTTCAGCATACCTACATGTAGGTATTCTATCGTTCAGATGTGTGGTATAAATATATCATATTTTATATTTGTGCCTACAAAATTCTTTCGATATTAGCTAAAATGCAATTTATTTGAAAAAATGTTTCTAAGGAATATTTTTTTTGCAGGTATAGCGGGATGGGATGCAGCTACTATAGTCGCCGTTGCAGCTAAACTAGGAGGAGAGCGTACTGGTAAGCTGCATGATTATTTTATTTTCTTATATATACATGTAAATCAAGCTCTTTATTTAATGCATATTTATTGTAACATCTAAACATGTAACTAATGATCGTTTTGCTTACAAGTTTATTTTGCTTCGGACTGATTAAAGTTGTATGTTTCTCCGATACATTTTTTCAAACCTTCCATAGACTTTGGTCTACTCACACACACTTTGCTTTTGAGATAACCCCACAAAAAAAATGTAGTGTGATTAAGTTAGGAAAATAGCTATTCGAGCAGCTCTGCTGCCTATGCAGGGATGTGGGAAAACTTTTTTTACGTTGAGGCAAAAATTCAGAAGTGCATCATGTTGCTGGAAACAGACGTAACCAGCAGACATATCGTACTCATTAGGGCCGGGAAATAAATTTCATGGTTAGAATCAGCACAAAATACAAAAAATTCAAAAAATGTCGCAAGAGAAAGTATAAGTTTAGCAGTCCATATTAATTATTACATACATATATTGTGAATCATTTCCGTGATGCATCTAGTGGTATCTTGGAAATTTTAAGAGATAGGGAAACGGTTAAATGGGGAAAGTTTTAGATGGTTCTGTTGCTAAACTTAATGGTGCTTGCAGACCGATCCTAGCTCTTCACATTTTTTAATTATTTTGGTAAAAGTAAATGTTGCATTTTCGAACATCGTCAAATTTTTTTATTTAGAGGAATTTTTAAAATCTGAAAACACTTTTGCAGCAACTGTTTTTTGAGGAATTTTTCCTGTATGTTTAGATTTTTATTGCGACGTTTTGATGCCCATAAGAAAAACAAAAAAGTGGATAATGGTTTCTTCCAACCAAAACTTCTCAATGAAAATCTAAATATACAGAGAAATTCCTCGAAAAAGTTTGTTGTGAATACGTGTTTTCAGATTTTAAAAATTTCTATAAATAAAAAAGTCACAGACGATATTCGAACATGCCAGATTTATATTTTTTTCAAAATAACTTAAAAACCTGAAGAGCTAGGACCATTCTGCAAGCGCCATTAAGTTAGCAACAGAACTGACTAAAACTTTCCTCATTGAACCATTTTCCTATCTCTTTTAGTTTTAAAGATACCACAACATGCATGACCAAAATGGTCCACATTGTATACAAAGGTGTCCCATATAAGAACCGACACGGAGCAGGTGGAGGGTGGTTTTTGTATCATGGGAAATGCGTTTTTTTTTGTGAATGGCTGAAGCAAAGTCAGCGTTGCGAAACAAAAGTTTGTTTGGGCTGACTAAGATTTGAAGTTAACGTAGATAACAAAACAATACACAAACAACGCTGGCCATCCTGACAATTCTAAATTTTTTTTCTCACAAGCATACTATTTTTTTTTATTGATATTGAAAGAATTTTTCCTTTGAAGCTTTTTTCCATATAACTTTTTCTGACGGTTTAAAAGATACAGACCAGTTATTCTTAACTGTAATTTTTCGTTTACCACGCCAATCTTCAGTTTAGATCAGATAGACCTTGCAAAAACAGTAGACAGTGTTTTAATTTTGTTTGATTATAATCCCAAGTTAAGTAATCTTTGAATAAAACAAGAGGATAACGCAACAGTATAAAAATTATTCGCTTAATAAACATTTCATATAGCAATAAAATTAACATTATAAAAAAAATTAACTACATCGATTAGGGAAACTTAATTAAAATTGAAAAATCTGTTTTAATAGATGCTCGATATATGCACCATTAATATCCGCACATAAATTGTACCGCTTTCTTAATTCATATGAAATTACTTTTTTAAAATATAGTAGATTTTGAAATGAATTGAATATTGGCTTATATTTAAAAAAAGTATCTCTTCATTTGATATAAGAAAGCACTACAATCTAGATAGACACTAATAATGCTTATATCGAACATCTAATAAAGTAGATTTTAAATTTCTGAAGTTTCCTGAACTGATGTAGTTAATTTTTTTGTAGTTTATTATTATTGCTCGTTTATGGGATATTTGTTATTAAGTCAATAATTACATTTATATTGTTGCAAGGCACCGCACTTGTTTTCTTCAAACGCTTTGTTATATACAGGCTGTCTAACATAAGAGGGCCACTTCTATGTGTCTCCCTTAACATGCAAGACACGTCAAAAATCTTAAAATATTTTTGTTGCATTTTTGGAAGCCTTTATGCTTGTAAAAACAAATTTGAGATCCATGGCCAACTTTATGAGTAATAACAGAAAAACCTGTAAAGTTCCCAAACTTTAAGGCTGTCTAACTTTTTTATTTTAAGAGAGAGAAAACTTATTGGTAATAAATTTTGATTGCAAAATTCATATCTTTCTACGCCAGATTTAAGTACCTTTTTTTAAATAACAAAAAGCTAAAGAGCTAGGACCAGACCGGTCCAAGCGCCATTAAGTTAACAACAGAACTGTATAAAACTTTCTCCATTTAACCATTTTCCTATCGCTGTTAGTTTTCAAGGTACCAATAAATAAAAACGGACATATAGAGCAGGTACAGGGTGATTTTTGTATCATGGGAAACGCATTTTTCTTGTGAACGGCTGAAGCAAAGTGAACGTTGCCAAATAAAGTTTGGCAACTGAAATTAAGGTAGATAACGAAACAATCCACAAGTGTCACAACCCTGAGCCTCGTGACGCTTTAAATTTTATTCTCACAAGCATACCATTTTTTTTTTCTATAAATATTAAAAGAACTTTCCATTCCAAGCTTTTTCCAAATTAATTTTTCTTGCGCTTTAAAAGAAAACACTATCACACCAAGTTTTTTCAAGAAATTTCATGCTGTTATTGTATAACTGGAATTTTTCATTTACCTCACCAATCTTCAATTTAGATTAGATGGACCTTGGAAAAACAGTAGGCATTGTTTTAATTTTAAATAAATAAATAAAAGTATACAAATTATTCGCTGAATAACAAATATTCCATAAAGCGAGCAGTAATTAACATTGTAACAAATTAACTACATCGATTAGGATCACTTAACTAATTGAAGAATCTGTTTTAACAGATGCTCCATATATGCACCATTAACATCCGTACATAAATTGTACCGCTTTCTTAATTTGAATGAAATGAAATGAATTTAATATCGGCTTATATTTTAAAAGAGTATCTTCATTTTAAATAAGAAAGCGTTACAATCTGTATACAAATAATGCTTATATAGAACATCTAATAATGAATTTGATTTCTTAATTGATGATTGAGTTATTTAAAGGAATTTTTAAAATCTGAAAACATTACACAGCAAGATTCTCCAGATTTTCATTGCGATGTTTCGGTGCCCATAAAAAAGTTGATGATGGTTTCTTCCAACCAAACGTCACAATGAAAATCTAATTATACAGTGAAATTTTTAAAAATTTGTTGTGGAAGGGTGTTTTCATATTTTACAAAATTCCTCTAAACAAAAAAGTTAGCCGATTTTCAGAAAACGTCAGATTTAAGTACCTACCTTTTTCCAAAATAACTCAAAACCCTGAAGAGCAAGGACCGGTCTGCAAGCGCCATTAAGTTAGTAATAAAACTGTCTAAAGCTTTCCCATTTAACCATTTTCCTATCACTGATAGTTTCCAAGGTACCAATACATAAGAACCGACAGAGTAGGTACAGGGTAGTTCTTGTATCATGGGAAATGCATTTTCCTTCGAACGGCTGAAGCAAAGTAATAGTTGCCAAACAAAGTTAACTTAGGCGGACTAAGACTTGAAATTAATGTAGATACTGAAACAATATCCAAAGATGCTGGGCATTGTGACGCTTCCAAATTTTTTCTGGGAAGCATACCATTTTTTACAGATACTGAAAGAACTTTTTGATTCAAGCCTTTTTCCAACTTATTTTTCTTATTGTATAACTGGAATTTTTCATTTACTTCACCAATCTTCAATTTAGATTAGATGGACCTTGGAAAAACTGTAGGCAGTGTTTTAATTATGTTTTATTGTTATCACAAGTAAAGTAACCTCTGAACAAAATAATTGGGTAATGCAACAGTATAAAAATTATTCGCTTAGTAACAAACATTCCTTAAAGCAAGGCATAATTAACATTGTAACCAAAATATTAAATACATCGATTAGGGAAACTTAACTAAAATTGAAATATCTGTTTTAATAGATGCTCGATATATGCACCATTAATATTCGCAACTAAATTGTACCGCTTTCTTAATTCATATGAAATTATTTTTTTAAATTATAGTTGCTTTTGAAATGAATTGAATATCGGCCTATATTTTAAAAAAGGATCTCATTAGAAGTAAGAAAGTGCTACAATCTATGTATAAGTACTAATAATGCTTATATCGAACATCTAATTCTAGTTTTCTTAATTGATGTAGTTCACTTTTTGTAGTATTTATTATTATTGCTTTTTTTTATGGGATATTTGTTGTTAAGACAACAATTACTTTTATAGTGCTGCAATATATCTTACTCATTTTCTTCAAAGCTTTGGTATATATTATTTCCTATAAAAAAATAATACAAAATTAGAACACTATCCACTGCTTTTGCAAGAAATGTCCGTCTGATATAAATTGACGATTGATATGGTAAACGAAGTATTCCAGTCACACAATAAGTGGTCTGTGTATCTTTTGAATTGTTATAAATGAGGAAAAAAAAAGCTTGAAAGAAAAGTTCTTTCAATATCTGTGAAAACATGGTATGCTTATAAGAAAAAAATAAATAAATAAATTTGAGCGTCAAGATGTCCAGCATCGTTTGGTTATGGTTTCCTTATCTACGTTAATTTCAAGTTTTAGTCAACCTAAATAAACTTTGTTTAGTAGCATTCACTTTGTTTCAGCCGTTTACAAGAGAAACATGTTTCCTATGACAAAAAATCACCCTGTACAAGGCAAATTTCGATGTTTTTATAGACTATCGTTAACTATAGGAGATTGAAAAATGGCCCTCCCTCCACTTTGGATCTCTTTTTTTAAGAGAAAATTGATGGTCAATACCAAAATGACCTACCGTCTTTTGTTGTCGGGTAATAAACAAATTTCAAATTTTCGATAATGTCTGTAACTTGGTTGTTTGTAATGTTGAACAAAAATGATTGATACGTTCTTCAGACACTTTTTTGAGTGGAGTCCAGTGGCGTACAAAAATTTTTTTGTAATCTGAATCTTATGGTAAATTTGTAAAATGAATTATACGCAGAGCTTTATTTCTCGGCCGATGTAAAAGTTTTTCCTTTCACTGATCGAGCTTCAATAACTCTTCTCTGGTGCAAAATTTCAGTATGGAAATTAAATTTTCAACCCCTAAAAATCCAAACAGAACATTTGCGATTTTTTCGAGTAGTCGAGCAAAAAATCAAAGTAGGCTTAGGATATTGAAATTTTGTATATTTCTCAAAAAAGTTTTTATATATTGTTTCTTAAACAAGCAGTTCTGAATCCCACAAGGCCATTTTCCAAGTTTTACACGTGAAGAAGTCCTCGGAAATTGTTTTCTATTAGGAACTAATTAAGCTAATAATGTAAGTACTTTTAATTGCATATGTAATCATATATGAATTTGTATTTACACATCTACTTCGAATCCTCGCACATAAATAATTTCCTATTTCTATCTATACTATCTTAAAATTTCTGAACTCTAGATTTTCAAATTAAATAAATAGATTCAATTTTCAAGTATCATCTACAAACAGAAAAATTGCGTTGTTTGTAATATATTGTTAGACTATTAGAATAGTTAAGAGCTAAAATTACATATAGAGAGCAGTCGTGTTTTCACAATAGGAACCCTCATCCTGCTTGATAACCATTAAGCTATTTGGACAACAGGAAAATAGTCTAATTAATACCATCTTTTAAAATTTTCATTACACACTTGCATGTATTCGTATGCCTGTCTTCATACTGTGGTTTTTACACAAATAAGCAAATCCTACAATTACAATATTGCAATATAATGTAAATTTAAAATATTTTCCATAATTTAAATACAAGTATACATAACCTCTTGAATCACTTCTGTTGCATTATATAAAATGTGTCTTCACCATTTGGGTTTTTTTCGTTTTACATATGCAGTAAACTCTTCTAGATTTCTAACAAAACTGATTTATTAGTTTGCACTTAATGATCATCGGTTAAATGATTTAGTAAATTAATATGTAAAGAAAACACTTGTTCATTTGGACACATAATATAGGGGACATTATATCCGTAAGTGTTTTCATCACTGAGACTTTATTAGTTTTTCAGTTATAAATAAATTTTTGAATATAGCTAAAATTTCAGGAAGCGCTATTAAGTGCAGATATTACAATTGCTTTCAACCCGTATAAATGTCTATGATCTGGGAGCTTCCTGTTCCAGTGGGGTGCAAAAGTAGCTCGCCTCCTCGTGGTGCACCCTGGATAACGCTAAAGAGCTAATACAAATACTTCATCTTAATCTAATCTCAGCCCATACCAACTTAATCGTGACATAATTTCATCTTTACCTACTCTCAACACATAATTTTCCCTTTGACAGCTCCAACCCATATTAACTTATCGTGACATAACTTCAAACACCAATTTCATCTTTACCTACTCTCAACACACAATTTTCAATTTGACAACCTCAATACACTCACACACACACACACCAGTACCTTGACCTATTGTCACAGCACACATCTATTTGACCTTTACGTACTCTCAACACACATACAAACATCTATTTGACTTTTACCTACTCTCAACACAAACGCACACACTTCTATACTTTGACACCTATCATCGTGTTTGTAGCTTGTCTAGGCTCGCATCGAGAAAGACAGTCCTGGCGAACTCAGCTTCGTTAGGATGCTGCCGGTGATACGACTTTGACTCTTTTCTAACTACAACACACTATTTCACCTTACTTACTCTCAACACACACACACACTTCTATACTTTGACACCTATCATCGTGTTTGTAGCTTGTCTAGGCTCGCATCGAGAAAGACAGTCCTGACGAACTCAGCTTCGTTAGGATGCTGCCGGTGATACGACTTTGACTCTTTTCTAACTACAACACACTATTTCACCTTACTTACTCTCAACACACACACACCCACTTCTATACTTTGACACCTATCATCGTGTTTGTAGCTTGTCTAGGCTCGCATCGAGAAAGACAGTCCTGGCGAACTCAGCTTCGTTAGGATGCTGCCGGTGATACGACTTTGACTCTTTTCTAACTACAACACACTATTTCACCTTACTTACTCGCAACACACACACACACCCACTTCTATACTTTGACACCTATCATCGTGTTTGTAGCTTGTCTAGGCTCGCATCGAGAAAGACAGTCCTGGCGAACTCAGCTTCGTTAGGATGCTGCCGGTGATACGACTTTGACTCTTTTCTAACTACAACACACTATTTCACCTTACTTACTCTCAACACACACACACACTTCTATACTTTGACACCTATCATCGTGTTTGTAGCTTGTCTAGGCTCGCATCGAGAAAGACAGTCCTGGCGAACTCAGCTTCGTTAGGATGCTGCCGGTGATACGACTTTGACTCTTTTCTAACTACAACACACTATTTCACCTTACTTACTCTCAACACACCCACACTTCTATACTTTGACACCTATCATCGTGATACGGCTTTGCCTCTTTCCCAACTACAACACACTCTATTTGAACTTTACCTACTCTCAACACACACTTCTATACTTTGACACCTATCATCGTGATACGACTTTGACTCCTTCCCAACTACAACACACTCTATTTGACCTTTACCTACTCTCAACACACACACTTCTATACATTGACACCTATCATCGTGTTCCATTTGTCTAGTACACATCAATTTAACCTTTACCTATCTTCAACACACACATTTACCTTAACCTATCATTGTGTTTGTAGCTTATCTACTCGTATATCTCATCTGTCTCATCTCATCAATACAAACATACTTCTTTAGACCATTTTATAACTATAGCACACATCAATTTGATTTTTACCTGCCCTCATCATGTACACATTTCACAGGTGGATTAGGCCTATTGGGGATACCACCATAAAAAAAACGCGCCGTGTACTCTACCGCAAGGTGGTGTGGAAATGAGTACATAATATGGTATTTTAAATACATCTAGTGTACAAATTTTATCAACGAATGGAGTGAATGACATTGCTGATTTGCTATGGTTGAATGTATAAAGAGAGGGATGAAAGAAAGTATGATGCTATGAATCTTTAATAAAAGAACGGGTCATACTGTTGATCTGCACCTTCGACAATTGAAAAAATACAGACTGGAATCATTAATAAAATAACAGGTCATACTGCTGATCTGCACCTTCGATAATTGAAAAAATACAGACTGGAATCATTAATAAAAGAACAGGTCATACTGTTGATCTGCCCCTTCGATAGAACAGGTCATACTGCTGATCTGCACCTTCGATAATTGATAAAGATACAAACATGAATCGTTAATAAAGAACAGGTCATTCTGCTGATCTGCACCTTTGATAAATGAAAAAATACAACACAATTCCATAATTCATTCCAAGCTTCCTACTCGTCTGCCAAAAATGGAAAAATAAATTTCCGAAAAATAAAATTTCGTGCACGAAGTATTTTAAAACAAAGTGATAGTGAAAAGTGGGAAAAAGGGCAATTTGTGTCGCTAGTACTTCAGTAATCTGTGTGTGTCGCAGAGCTATTCAAACTTAACAAGTGTTCCTCACAGATCGTTGACGAGAAAAAGTGTTCTTGTCGATCCAGAGTAGCGACATTCTGCAGTCAACGTGGGATTTACGTGAAGGAGTCCTCGGAAATTGTTTTCTATTAGGAACTAATCAAGCTAATAATGTAAGTACTTTTAATTGCATATGTAGTCATATATGAATTTGCATTTACACATCTATTTGAATCCTCGCACATAAATAATTTCGTATTTCTATCTATATGTACTATCTTAAAATTTTAAATATCTGAACTCTAGATTTTCATTGATGTTGTTTCTTGGTCTGGTGATAGGTCAATTTCAAGTAGAAAAACCAATTTTTTACATATTGCCTACGTTTCGGCTCTAGAAATGCAAATGCGTTACATAAATAATATAACGTTACAATAAATTAAAACAAAACACATTGAAAATTACACATTAAAAATACAATTTTTAACTTAATATTAAAGCAAGCTAAGCACTTAGTAATATTTATTTTATTCTATCTAGATTTTCAAATTAAATAAATAGATTCAATTTTCAAGTATCATCTACAAACAGAAAAATTGCGTTGTTTGTAATATATTGTTAGATTATTAGAATATTTAAGAATTAAAATAGAGAGCAGTCGTGTTTTCACAATAGGAACCCTCATCCTGCTTGATAACCATTAAGCTATTTGGACAACAGGAAAATAGTCTAATTAATACCATCTTTTAAAATTTTCATTTTAATTCTCGATGGATGCATTATACATTTCATGCATTGTATTCGTATGCCTGTCTTCATACTGCGTTTTTACACAAATAAGCAAATCCTACAATTACAATATTGCAATATAAATTTAAAATATTTTCCATACATAACATCTTGAATCACTTCTGTTGCATTATATAAAATGTGTCTTCACCATTTGGGTTTTTTCGTTTGACATATGGAATCCTAACAAAACTGATTTATTAGTTTGCACTTAATGATCATTGGTTAACTGATTTAGTAAATTAATATGTAAAGAAAACACTTGTTCATTTGGATACATATAGGGGACATTATATCCGTAAGTGTTTTCATCACTGAGACTTTATTAGTTTTTCAGTTATAAATAACTTTTTGAATATAGCTATAATTTCAGGAAGCGCTATTAAATGCAGATATTACAATTGCTCTCAACCCGTATAAATGTCTATGATCTGGAGCTTCCCGTTTCAGTGGGGTGCAAAAGTAGCTCGCCTCCTCGTGGTGCACCCTGGATTACGCTAAAGAGCTAATACAAATACTTCATCTTAATCTAATCTCAGCCCATACCAACTTCATCGTGACATAATTTCAAAACACCATTTCATCTTTACCTACTCTCAACATATAATTTTCACTTTGACAGCCTCAATACACACACACACACACCAGTACCTTGACCTGTTGTCACAGCACACATCTATTTGACCTTTACGTACTCTCAACACACATACAAACATCTATTTGACTTTTACCTACTCTCAATACAAACACACACACTTCTATACTTTGACACCTATCATCGTGTTTGTAGCTTGTCTAGGCTCGCATCGAGAAAGACAGTCCTGGCAAACTCAGCTTCGTTAGGATGCTGCCGGTGATACGACTTTGACTCTTTTCTAACTACAACACACTATTTCACCTTACTTACTCTCAACACACACACACACACTTCTATACTTTGACACCTATCATCGTGTTTGTAGCTTGTCTAGGCTCGCATCGAGAAAGACAGTCCTGGCGAACTCAGCTTCGTTAGGATGCTGCCGGTGATACGACTTTGACTCTTTTCTAACTACAACACACTATTTCACCTTACTTACTCTCAACACACACACACACACTTCTATACTTTGACACCTATCATCGTGTTTGTAGCTTGTCTAGGCTCGCATCGAGAAAGACAGTCCTGGCGAACTCAGCTTCGTTAGGATGCTGCCGGTGATACGACTTTGACTCTTTTCTAACTACAACACACTATTTCACCTTACTTACTCTCAACACACACACACACACACTTCTATACTTTGACACCTATCATCGTGTTTGTAGCTTGTCTAGGCTCGCATCGAGAAAGACAGTTCTGGCGAACTCAGCTTCGTTAGGATGCTGCCGGTGATACGACTTTGACTCTTTTCTAACTACAACACACTATTTCACCTTACTTACTCTCAACACACACACACACACTTCTATACTTTGACACCTATCATCGTGTTTGTAGCTTGTCTAGGCTCTCGAGAAAGACAGTTCTGGCGAACTCAGCTTCGTTAGGATGCTGCCGGTGATACGACTTTGACTCTTTTCTAACTACAACACACTATTTCACCTTACTTACTCTCAACACACACACACACACTTCTATACTTTGACACCTATCATCGTGTTTGTAGCTTGTCTAGGCTCGCATCGAGAAAGACAGTCCTGGCGAACTCAGCTTTGTTAGGATGCTGCCGGTGATACGACTTTGACTCTTTTCTAACTACAACACACTATTTCACCTTACTTACTCTCAACACACACCCACACTGCTATACTTTGACACCTATCATCGTGATACGGCTTTGCCTCTTTCCCAACTACAACACACTCTATTTGAACTTTACCTACTCTCAACACACACTTCTATACTTTGACACCTATCATCGTGATACGACTTTGACTCCTTCCCAACTACAACACACTCTATTTGACCTTTACCTACTCTCAACACACACACTTCTATACATTGACACCTATCATCGTGTTCCATTTGTCTAGTACACATCAATTTAACCTTTACCTATCTTCAACACACACACATTTACCTTAACCTATCATTGTGTTTGTAGCTTATCTACTCGTATATCTCATCTGTCTCGTCTCATCTCATCAATACAAACATACTTCTTTAGACCATTTTATAACTATAGCACACATCAATTTGATTTTTACCTGCCCTCATCATGTACACATTTCACAGGTGGATTAGGCCTATTGGGGATACCACTATAAAAAAAACGCGCCGTGTACTCTACCGCAAGGTGGTGTGGAAATGAGTACATAATATGGTATTTTAAATACATCAAAGTGTACAAATTTTAATATCTTTAATAAAAGAACAGGTCAAACCTTTTCGATAACTGATAAAAAAAAATACTAACCTGATGTTTAATAAAAGAACAGGTCATACTGCTGATCTGCATCTTCAATAATTGATAAAATTACAAACATGAATCTTTAATAAAAGAACGGGCCATACTGCTGATCTGCACCTTCGATACTTGATAAATCCAAACATGAATTTTTAATAAAAGAACTCGCGATCATACTGCTGACCTGCACTTTCTACAATAGATGAAGATACAAACATGAATCGTTAATAAAAGAACAGGTCATACTGTGGACCTGCACCTTCATATGATTGATAAAGATACAAACATGAATCGTTAATAAACAACAGGTCATTCTGCTGATCTGCATCTTTGATAATTGAAAAAATACAAACATGAATCGTTAATAAAAAAACATCATATAGCTGATCTGCACCTTCAGTAACTAAATAAGATAAGATAAAATAAATGGGGTGCAAAATTAGCTCGCCTCCTCGTGGTGCACCTTGGGTAACGTTAAAGAGCTAATACACACATTCCTTCGTGACTTAATCTCTACCCATATCAACTTCAAATCGTTCTTCAAAACAACAATTTCATGTTTATCTTGGACCATTTTCCAACCACAACACACATTTCGTCTTGACCTAATTTCAACCCATCCCAACTTTATCGTGATGTAGCTTCAAAGCACCAATTTCATATTTATCTTGGACCATTTCCCAACCAAAACCTACATTTCATCTTTTAACTTTTACCTACCCTCAACACACACACACTTCTACACCTCTTTGTATCATCGTGTTTGTGGCACCTCAGGCTCCCCAGTCCCCCCTGATGGGTGAGAAGTAACTCCTGATTTGTCAGGTGTCACCGGTGATACAAGGAGGTCCATTTTGCAACTACAACACACATCTATACCTCTGACTATCATCGTGTTTGTGGCACCTCAGGCTCCCCAGTCCCCCCTGATGGGTGAGAAGTAACTTCTGATTTGTCAGATGTCACCGGTGATACAAGGAGGTCCATTTTGCAACTACAACACACATCTATACCTCTGACTATCATCGTGTTTGTGGCACCTCAGGCTCCCCAGTCCCCCCTGATGGGTGAGAAGTAACTCCTGATTTGTCAGAATGTCGCCGATGAGACAACGAGGTCCATTTCCCAACTACAGCGCACATCATTTTAACTTTTACCTATCCTCAACACACACACACACTTTTACACCTCCTCTTTCTATCATTGTGTTTGTGACATTTCAGGCTCCCCAGTCCCCAGTGATGGGTGAGAAGAAATTCCTGATTCGTCAGGATGTCGCTAATGATACAACACACACTTCTACACGTTCAACTATCATCGTATTCGTATATTTTCTTTTTGCACATATAATTTGTTCTTTACACATTATTTTCACGAAGTGGATTAGGCCTACTGGGGACACCACTATAAAAAGAACGCGTTGTGTACTGTACCGCAAGGTGGTGTTGAAATAAGTATATAATATGGTATTTTAAATACATCAATATACAAATTTTATCAACTAATGCAGTGAATAATGTTGCTGATTTGTACTATCGCTGAATGTATAAAGAGGGATGGAAGAATTTATGATAACGGGTCATACTGCTGATCTGCACCTTCAATAATTAATAAAAATACAAGTACATTTTTTAATTTTCAATAAAAAATCCGACGAAATATTTCTCTCTCGTACCGGACGAAAAATTTACAAGTTGAATTAAATATTAAGGAAATGTCAGAAATTTTTTGTTCAATTTTTTGCTCCGTTTTTTGTCATAAAAAATTTCCCTCCCTCCCTCCGTACAAATTTTTTGCTCCGTTTTTTGTTGATTTTCAATAAAAAATCCGACAAAAAATTCCTCTCTCGTACCGGACGAAAAATTTACAAGTTGAATTAAATATTAAGGAAATGTCGGAAATTTTTTGTTCGATTTTTTGCTCCGTTTTTTGTCATAAAAAATTTCCCTCCCTCCCTCCGTACAAATTTTTTGCTGCGTTTTTTGTTGATTTTCAATAAAAAATCCGACAAAAAATTCCTCTCGTACCGGACGAAAAATTTACAAGTTGAATTAAATATTAAGGAAATGTCGGAAATTTTTTGTTCAATTTTTTGCTCCGTTTTTTGTCATAAAAAATTTCCCTCCCTCCCTCCGTACAAATTTTTTGCTCCGTTTTTTGTTGATTTTCAATAAAAAATCGGACAAAAAATTCCTCTCTCGTACCAGACGAAAAATTTACAAGTTGAATTAAATATTAAGGAAATGTCGGAAATTTTTTGTTCGATTTTTTGCTCCATTTTTTGTCATAAAAAATTTCCCTCCCTCCCTCCGTACAAATTTTTTGCTGCGTTTTTGTTGATTTTCAATAAAAGACCGACAAAAATTCCTGTCTCGTACCGGACGAAAAATTTACAAGTTGAATTAAATATTAAGGAAATGTCGGAAATTTTTTGTTCGATTTTTTGCTCCATTTTTTGTCATAAAAAATTTCCCTCCCTCCCTCCGTACAAATTTTTTGCTCCGTTTTTTGTTGATTTTCAATAAAAAATCCGACAAAAAATTCCTCTCTCGTACCAGACGAAAAATTTACAAGTTGAATTAAATATTAAGGAAATGTCGGAAATTTTTTGTTCGATTTTTTGCTCCGTTTTTTGTCATAAAAAATTTCCCTCCCTCCCTCCGTACAAATTTTTTGCTCCGTTTTTTGTTGATTTTCAATAAAATCCGACAAAAATTCCTCTCGTACCGGACGAAAAATTTACAAGTTGAATTAAATATTAAGGAAATGTCGGAAATTTTTTGTTCGATTTTTTGCTCCGTTTTTTGTCATAAAAAATTTCCCTCCCTCCCTCCGTACAAATTTTTTGCTCCGTTTTTTGTTGATTTTCAATAAAAAATCCGACAAAAAATTCCTCTCTCGTAGACGAAAAATTTACAAGTTGAATTAAATATTAAGGAAATGTCGTAAATTTTTTGTTCGATTTTTTGCTCCGTTTTTTGTCATAAAAAATTTCCCTCCCTCCCTCCGTACAAATTTTTTGCTCCGTTTTTTGTTGATTTTCAATAAAATCCGACAAAAAATTCCTCTCTCGTACCAGACGAAAAATTTACAAGTTGAGTTAAATATTAAGGAAATGTCGGAAATTTTTTGTTTGATTTTTGCTCCGTTTTTTGCCATAAAAAATTTCCCTCCCTCCCTCCGTACAAATTTTTTGCTGCGTTTTTTGTTGATTTTCAATAAAAAATCCGACAAAAAATTCCTCTCTCGTACCGGACGAAAAATTTACAAGTTGAATTAAATATTAAGGAAATGTCGGAAATTTTTTGTTCGATTTTTTGCTCCGTTTTTTGCCATAAAAAATTTCCCTGCCTCCCTCCGTACAAATTTTTTGCTTCATTTTTTGTTGATTTTCAATAAAAAATTCGACGAAAAGTTCCTCTCTCGTACCGGACAAAAAATGTACAAGTTGAATTAGACCATAAACGTCAAATTCTGACATTTGATATTGAGACAGCACCATCTGATGATTGTTTCCAAGAATTAAAATATCAGTTGTCAGTTTGGAATTACCGACTGTATCCTACAATATCATTCTAGGGACTGTATCGAACAATAAAACACCGTTAATATTTGAGGTTTTGTATTGAATGACCTAACCTATACGGTGTTACGAACAGATGCTACTTACAAAGACATTATTAACATCTAATATTAATTTCTAAATTTATTTATATATGTATATTCATTTACTCTCTATAAGGGTACAAGAGATGAGGGGCATTCACAATGCCGCCCCATGAAATGTACACCGCGGGCGGGACGCGCGACCGGCTGCAAAACATAAATCACGTACAAACAGAAACATTAACAGACGCGCCTGGGCGCGTCCCGACCCACTGAAAAAACTCAAAAAGTGTATCAGTTACTGCATCCTCGCCCGTAAAGGGGCACGCTTCTCCGCGGTCGGCGACCCGGTTAAACAAAAGCACGCAGCGCTGCTCCTTTACGGGGAAAAACGTATTATATAGACATTTACATTGCACTTATCCAAAAACTTAAACGTAGTTTCATAAAACCTAAGCAGTCACGTTTCGGGGCGACCACGGCTTTCCAAACTCCGCCCCTTATGGAATATGGCACAGTAATCTCTTTAAGACGGGGCGCGAATCGTGCTTTTGGAAGGCTGTGGCCGGTGTGTCTGTTTTCACCTGAGACGCCGCTGCCAAAAACCTGTTGGTCATCCACGACAAAGCATTGCACGTTACAATCGTTATTCTTTACATTGTAAGGTTAAGTTTATAAAAATCGCAATGTATATTCAAATCGTAATAAAATTTAAGACAATTTGTACAAATTTATTAATTAAATAAAAACGCAGTATTTCAGTGAACTTGAATTTATACGGTTATTTGTCAATTTTTTAGTTATTTCGACTTTGAACATTATACAGGGTGTTTCTAAATGAGTGCGAAAATATTTAAAGTGATTTGTTGATGAAAATTAAGAAGGGTCTTTCATTAACATCAAAGTTCATGCACCTCGAAAAAAATCTTAAATACTGTAAAATTTGAAATAAGTCGACAAAATTTGGGCAAAATAACGATGTGCAGGTAAAAATTCTGTCAATTTGTATAATTATGTCAACCAAAGGTGAAAACACTGGAAGACAGTTACTAAAACAATAGCAAAATTCTGAAGTGACGATAAGACACGACTAAACGATTCATTAATCAATTAAATGCCATTCGTCGTCTGAATCGTGTCGACAATTCTCAGTAGGTCATTTGAACTACTTGTTGAATATTTTATTATGTTTTGAAATAACAGATGACACTCGCAATTTGACAGCTCACTGGATATTCAAATACTCAATTTTATGGAAAATAAAAAAGACAATCTTGAATTATACAAGGCGGTAATGTTTTCATAGGTTTATTAAATTTTTTTGCAAATTTAGGTAAAATGATAATAATTGTGGTAGTGAAATAATAATAATTTGATCAGATAGAAAACATAACCTTACTGTCACAAATGACAAATTTAAAATTATACAGGGCGTATCTAAATGCAAAAAAAGTGAAGGGGTGATTCTTTGATGAAAATTTAAAACTGTCTGTTATATAATATTTTTCAAAAACATTATCTTACTACTTATTTAAGATACATCCTGTATATTTTTTTGAGGAAAAATTTTCAATTATAAAGACATATCGTAGACGCTTTGATGAGAGTTCTTGAATTTCACGCAACGAGACTAATCAGAATGAAATGTATCGTCTCATGGTGACGAAATCGTATTGTGCGTCTTCACTTCAAAATCCCTAAGCAGTAAAATTTTTGGCTCAGTGACAGCACCTTTGAAATTTGAAATCTACTTGAACTCTAATTGGTAATTATTTACATTAGCGTAAAACTCTCCAATCTTAACAAAAAAATTCCTACCCCCCTATTTTCGAGGGTGCTGATCACGAATCTGAAGTCAGATTTTTCCTTTAAAAAACCACTAACTTTCAAGTTTTTTTAATCCAAAATAATTTAAAAATATAATACAAACAAATCGAAAAAATGGTATTCGCAAAAAAAAATTCAATAATTTTTTAGAGTTGGAAAAACTCAAAAATTATTTTTTTGGAAAAAATATAAAACTTAAATTTGTTTTATATTTTCAAGGCCTATTTCGAATTTTTTTCATTATCAAATTTTACAAAAACTAGCGATTTTTTTTCTACAAATCTAACTACGCCCCTGGATCCGCCATCCCCTAAAATGATTTTATCCCAAATTTTGTAAATATTAATAATGAAGGATTTATAACAATTCTAATGTAGGCTTCATTTTATTAAATGCACATAATAATTTCGTAATGTTTTAAAAATGTCGGCTATAAAAAGTGAATTAAAAAAGTGAGAAATTAATTCAACACTTGTAATCAATCACATTAAACGCAAAAATTTATATTAATTAACGGCTAACAAAATTAGTTTGGGAATGAGGCCAAAGTTAAAGAAAACAAATTTATTGGCAAGGCTACGTTTTGTCTGCGTTTAAACCTTCTTCAGGATAAACGAATAAAATAGATAATATAACATTTCTATAATTACGTTATATTCTCCATTTTATATAATTGTACTTTACATGGAAAACTTTTCTTGGATTGTTCTGAAGATGACTAAAAACAGCCGAAACGTAGGCTTACCGATAAATTGGTTTTCTTTAACTTCGACGCCATTCCCAATAATATTTCTGAAGATTAAACTATCATCACAAATAAAATTAGATATTTAAATAAATAATTATTATTTATTTACAAATATTTGGCATAAAACCATTTTAGGGGATGCTAAACACTTTTTGTAAAATTTGACAAAAAAAAATCAAAGTAGGCCTTGAAAATATAAAACAAATTTTTTACTATTCCGTCTTTTAGAAAAAAAAAAACAAATAAATCAGATAATAAAAACCGTTTTCACAAGCCTGTTCCCATTTGAAATGGATCACACTGTACATTATGTGAATTTGCACATTCAGTTAGTTGTCCAAATTTTGTCAATCGAATACATTTTCTTCAACAATAATTTTAACACCCTGTATCTTGAAAAAAGCCGTTTCAGTTTCATGAAAATTCTGGCCCCTAAAACGATCTAAGCACCGTATTTAACGATCATTCTGTACATAAAATTAATAAAATCCGAGCTGAACGATCAGAATGAGGGGGAGAGATATTTGAAAAAATTAACAATACGAAAGAATTAAAATATGCGAATGAACCCAAATTATAATTTGTGGAATGTCCAGGAAGCGCTTGTGGCAGCGGCGAGAACTCAGTAAATGCAAAATCCTGAGGGAAGCCAAACGTAATGTTTATATTAAATAGTATAAAATATCACATGTTTCATTTTCATACTAAAGAAAGTACTGAACACGAACGCCTTTCTCTAAGAATCTCCTGCATAGATCTACAACTCTATTAAATCGCTGAAAGGTAATCTGTAGAATAAAAATTTTCTTGACGGTCGGAAACGTATTTACACGACTCGAAAACTAGAATTTCGTCCCCGCTTCAACACAAATTAAAACCATAAATTCCGATATTGCAGCTGAAGGATTGCGTCTGGAGAAAACTGCCAAAGAATAATAAAATTTCGCTCTAATATTACAACAAAGCTCAAAGAAAAATAACACAATCTATTGGCTCGCCAAGATTCAACAAATAAAATTTCAAAAAGTCAAAAATTAATCAATTTTACAAAGATAGTATTTTCTTATATAACATTTTCTCTATGTACAAAGTAATTACATTGTCTGCAGCAATATACATCCTAAATATATCTGTATTCTTGTCTGGTAGGTAAAAACTCTAAAAAAAAATTAATAACGCTCAACGGTTATTGTTGCTATTTTGTTTTCCGACGAAAACGATCCCAACTGAACGACACGAAAATAAAAACAATAAAAGTAGCATTACTAACTTCTGGCACAAGGAACGTAAATTTAAACTATATAGTGAACAATACGGTTGGGTGGTGCAACCGTCGATTGTTTTTCGTTTTCAACTGGCAGCAGAGCGCGCTGGGAACAGAGAAAATTTCATTACGAGATCGCGTTTATTATACAGGGTGTTTTTAAGTTAGGGTTCCAAACTTACTGTGTTAGAACTCATTCAAATAAGTCGTAACGTTCCTATTAACATGTCGCTTAAAACACACCCTTAGGAGTTCGAAACTGGTTTTTTTTCGTTAATGACATAACGGTTGAAATATAGAAAAAAATTACAAAACATATTTTTTTACGTAGAATAACATGAGCTAAGTCTATTTTTCGTTATGCAAATCATACACCTGTAAATTTTTTCCACAAATTCATAATTTTTGAAAGTTTTTGTGTAAAAACACCATTTTTGTTTAACTAAATCAATATTGGCAACGGTTTTCGAGTAAATTGAGTTTAACGTGAATAATGATAATTTTCTAACTCAATTTAATGAAAAACCGTTGCCAATATCGATTTAAACAAAGACGGCATTTTTACACAAAAATGTTCAAAAATAATTTATCGAAAAAATAGTAAAATAGTTGAATGAAAAAATTTACGAGTCTATTACCCTTTTCACCCCCCTAAACGACACACCTGTAATTTGAATAACGAAAAATGGTGCCTACCTCATGTTATTCGACGTAAAAAGTTATGTAAGTTCCGTAAATTTTGTCTATTTATTTTCGACCGTTTTGTCAACAAAAAAAACGTTCACTTGTACCCTTTTAAGGGCATATAACACACAAAGGGTGTGTTTGAAACTACAAGTTGATAGAAAGTTTTCGACTTTTAATGCAGAAGTTTGGAACCTTATTTTAGAAACACCCTGTATATGTATTTCTAATTGTATATTTTCATTTCCGTAATTGGTAAGACTTATGTCGTCGACGTTAAAAATAAGTCATAATTTTTCTAAAACAAAAAAATAATTATTTGGTAAAATATACAACTAAAATAAGAAATAAAAAACAAAAAGAACTAAATATGTTAAAACGAAAAGTAAAAAAAGTAGCATAATTCTTGCAACAAAAATGCAATGAATGCCTTAAAGTGAGGTTATAAATTTGTTTGTACTAACATGTCTTTCGGCAGCCTACTTGGTACTGCGAATATTTATTCCCAATGGACTCCGGCGACTGTAAAATTGTAAAAATAATTTTAAGTACGTTGATTCGGGCTGCACCATCCACCCGCTCGATAAATAACTAGAAAATATAAAGGGATATTTATAATATATATAATATATAGAGGTGAATTTGGCAAATGACATTTATGTTACATAGTAAAAAAAACCCGCAGCACTCGAGTCTAATGAGATCAGCGCACTGCGTCGCTCCACAAACAAACACAGTCCCTCCCACCGAGGACCCCGGAGGGCCACACAGTCCGGACGGCGCCCGGCCCTCCCGACGAGCCTTCACGACGATCACAGGTGGTTCCAGGCTCTTCGCTAAAGGCTACGTAACACTAATTATCGAACGGGCCGTCTCTTTGTTACCGTTTGTGTCGGCCGAATCGTTCCTGACACACTGTCCCGTCAACTGGTTAACACTGAGCGGATTGTTGATGTCGTGCGGGTTAGTCCCCACGGGATTTCGAGTTGGCTGGTGGTGGAGAGGAGGAGGAGGCAGCTTCACGTCGAAGGAGTCGTGCGGCGTCAGCGGGCTCTGCAGCATGTACGGGCTGGCCACGCTGACGGAGGGACTCGCCACGCTGGTCGACGGACTAGGCAACACCATTCCCCCGGGGCTGGTGAGGCTGCTCAGGGCGGACAGGCCCCCAGGACTCGACATGGAGTGGTTCAAGCTCTCGTTGTCGTCTTCCGGGGGGGTGTGGGCGTCCCCCATGCTGCCGCAGCTGCCTAGGTTGTCGTCGGATTGATTCCCATCATTTCCATCTCCTGTCTCCATATATCGTATACATTTCTTCTTTCGCCTGAAAGCAGGTACGTATTTTAGACATAGTTAACGGATGGCGGGCATGGAAAATGTCGGCGGGTCGTGTACAAAGAAAACTCGTCATGCTGGCCGCTAAAAATCTGGCATGCAGTTCTGTTAAAACTAAACGTTGTGTCGTGACGGTGTGGAGTTAAAAAAATACATGCTCGGGTAGCAAAAATAAAACCGTTTGGGGTACAACGACAAAGACAGTTTTTGGGTAAATACACAAAAGGCAAACCAAAATTGAAGTGAACGGAAACTGCACTTTTATTATCCAAGTTCGGTTACACTTTTTAAAATCATAACTCCAGACCAGTGCATTAAGATTAAATTAAAGTTTTTTAAAGTAGGTATAGTAAAAAAAAATAGAATTTCTAAAAAATTACCCTGCACCTCCTCAAATTCTTTGTCGTATGTAACACGTTTATAGTAAAAATTCAACTGAAAATATAATCAAGTTCAAAACAAAAACAACGCAAAACATTCTATCTAACACTGAACACCAACACTGCTGTTGACTAACCGACGTTTTGCTATAGATTGACGTAAGTGGGTTCCTGAGGAGACTGGGTGGTGGCAGCACCTCCCGTGGTGTGCAAGAGGCTCCCATGGACCGTCGAAGTTCCGCCTCCGTGCGAGCTGTTCTCAGGACTAAACAATCGTTAAATGTACAAGGGGGCCCCCAAAAATACACCAACACACACTCAACGAATGCAAATCCACACTCGAGTGAGTGCGTCAACATTCACAAAACAGTAATACACAGAAAAGGACACATAAATATATATATAATAGAAATAATAACAATAGTAAGAACAAGTAGAACTAAAAGTAGGGTAAAAAGTGCATGGTTACATCAGAAAATGTGTCTATTTTAAGAGTCAGACCGATTTTAAGCCCCTTGCACTTAACAATTGTTCTACTCAACAGCAGTGTACAGTGCACATTAACTAAGCCAAATTTGATGAGTCCTATCGTCTTTGTGGGAAGACACATTTTCTGATTCGTTCGCACAAAAAAGGACTTGCTAACAGTGTCTTCCGGAAAATTTTAACACAAATAATAATTACAAAACAGAAGTCTTTCCACATAGATTAAGAAACACCAAGAAATCAAGGACACGTACGGGCTCGTATTTCACAACCTTTTTCGTACGAGCCCGCACATAAAGCAAAGGTACATTGAACCAAACTGAGAAACGCTAGAGATCACACAAACACACGTATATTTGTAACCAAAATCAGTTTGGTTGCAAGTATAAAATAAAATAATACAAAACATACCATACAAAAAGCGTGCAGTATCAAGAACTATATACAAGTAACGATCAAACGTAAACAACATACCTGCAAGGCTTACACCACTGACTCTGCTGGTCCAGTCCGTACCTGGCTCTGCACTTCTTCATGCTGTTACCTGTTCACAGGGAGAAACGGTCAATACAAAGACTTTAACGAAAAGGCGCAGTCATGCATAAGGGTTGATCGATAAATTATTACTCACTAAAATATATTGCAACATGAAATTTGTTTCAATCCATTCGTCAAGATAGTGATAGATTTTTGGTTATAAAAAAGGAATGGATTGAATGGTACAGTGTAACATTTTAAATGTAAGCTTTAATATAAATTAGGAGTTAAATAATTTCAATCAACCCGCTAATCCTACTAATATGACTACATATTTTGTGTTTTGTGATAATTTGAAAGCACTGGTCTTGCAAAAATATAAAAAACTACGATTTTTTAAATTTTATAAAAAATTTACGGCACAAAAGATTAATTCACTAAATGAACGAGTTAAACATCTAAAACTTCTTACTCAAGTTTTAGATATCAAAAAATATCAGACGTTATCCAATAATTAAAATGTAGAGAGAAATTCCTCTGACAATTTTTCTTAAGCATATTAAAAATCAAAATACAACTGACCAGTACTATTTGGGTGGACTAAGCTAAAAAAATACCTAAATACAAAAAAATGTGAAACTAACAGATAAGAGACTCGACCTAAGGTGGATGGCTTGGAGAGGGACATGCTGGGTAAAATAAAAAAAATAATAAACGGGGAGATATAATCTACTGAGGGACATGCAGGCTGCTGACAAACGTGCATACGACGAGTCCAACCAACATGGGGTCTGCTAGACCCTCGGCAGAATAGGTCCCGGCCGGCCAACCGATTACCCCAAAACATGCAATAATATATAGATATAATAATAGAATAGGTACGGCTCGCAAATTACTAAGATAAAACAAGCACGGCCGTCTGAGTTGGAAGAGACGCGAGTTTCCCACCCTCCGGTACTGTCAGCAGTTTGGGTAATCGAAGAAGTACCACCGTACGGTGTCTGTCGTATTATGTGCACAACAAATTACAACAGTCCGATATATTAATAAAAAATACAGCATGAACGATTTTTTAGAAGATATCGCGATCTAGTTGGCTGTGCAGTAGCTGAAAAGACAGAAACCGTACGCGGTGCCATCAAAGTTACAGAATATATACAAGTTGGATCACTCCCGTCCCCTGCCAAGCTGCGATATGAGGAATGATGGGAGAATGAAAAATAGAGCATCGGAGATTGACGCAATTTATGTATATTTTGTAAGCTTTGACGGAGAGTACCCAATGGCAGCGATACCGGAGGCGTCCTCGAACCCAGGCGGCCGCGGAAGAGATAGTAAGTTGCGAGGGTGGCTACCTCCATCGGCGGGGTCTTGTTTGCGCTTCCTCTTCTTGCCGCGAGTGGCGTTGGCGCGGGACGACCAGTCGGGGTAGAGCTGCATGTGCAGCTGCCTCTCGCGGCGGGCCAGCTCATAGTACTTAGCCTGCTCCTCGCGGCCCAGCGCGTGCCACTAAACAGAACAGAGTCAGCATCGTGTCGTACCGGCAGGGCACCAAGAAGCCGCGCAAGAATCGCCATGCCGGCCCCCAGCCTTGGCCGCCACCGACCCATTCTGCTCTCACGCGGATATGCACGTCGGTCAGAGCTCCCGGAGCGAAGGTGGGGTAGCGGAGCCGGCGACGACGACGAAGGCGACAAAGGAACGCGCGTGACGTCCCTGCCTGCACCCGTCCTCGTCCTCGGACTCCGGCAGCAGTTAGAATCGAGTGCAATGTTAGTACTCCAAGCAATGAACAGTAAACATCGTCTGGATCGGGAAGGACCCCGCTGGACCAACCCCCTCGGACGGTACGATCTGTGATCATTCGCATCTTACAGGTCTTTTTAATGGACTTTCTCATAAACATGTTCGGAAATTTTTAATATTAATTTACTTTCTTCGTTCGACTGGATTAGGCCCAATCTTCAAACTGTTTATTGCTCGAAGGCATCACCACAGACTCGTACCGACCCCGAGAAAGCCGGCCTTGCGTGGATATGCGGCACAGCCCGTCTCCGAGCTAATCCCTAACTTAAACCCATCGCGTGGCCTGACGCTTCCAGCAATCTGACCATCTACATGTACTACTGTCCCATAAATTCCCAAATTTTGACGGAGACGGTCAGTTTGCAGCGGAGGTTCAGGTCACACGACTCAGAGCACTCTAGACTTAGGGTGCGCGGTATATAACTACCTCCCGACTCGATCGGTGTTCGCTCTTTCTTTCGCTTCTTCTTCTTGGTGCCGTAACCGTAATTGTCCCGTGCGCTCCAGCCCGGGTACAGCTGCATGTGCAATTGGCGCTCCTGGCGCGCCTTCTCGTAATACTTGGCCTGCTCCTCGCGGCTCAGCGAGTGCCACTAAGCAATTACACAGTTTACATACTCGCCGAAACACTCGCATTCATTCCGACAGGCTATAACCGTAGTTTTGCCTCTTTCGAAATGCACAGACGGCCAAAACAGACCCTTGCGGCATACCTTTCCGTAGTTTATAATACTACTTCATAATATTCCTCAAAAATCCTTAAATTTATAAGAGCATGTATGCTTCTATTTACTTTCACATATATAGGATATTCCCATGTAAGCGTACAAAAATTTATTGGGTTATAAATCTGGCCAAAATAGTACTAAATTTCTAATTAGTTCTGTATCTATCGAGTATGCCTACTGGTAAATACATGGTCTATAACTAGGTATAAATATTTTAAAAGGAACTACAGAAAAAATAAGAATTAACGGAATCACCCTTCAAAGAATTTCCAAACTTATTATGTATTCCGCACGTTTGACGTTTAGAGAGTACGGCAACCAGCAACACAACTGCGACGAACGGGAAACAAAACGGTAAAATTTGTTGTCATAATTGAAACCCTTTGTATTTATGTTTCAATTTTATGTTTTCTTTCAGTTTTTAATAAATATTTTTTTATTTTTAAAGGTGTTATAGTACTATTAAACAAAGGAATTTGTGTCTGGTACAGATATTTTTCTATAATATAGTCCAGCGGTTTGTATTTCTAAGAGTCGAGACCAAATTCGGCCGAGCTACGGTTATCCGATAAGATTTTATAATTAAAGACAGGTGGATTCGAAGTTTTCCATTGGCATTCTTTTCGATCGATTTTCTTAGAATAAATGGGTATTTGATTTAACTGTACGCGAAGTCTGTGTTTTGTTATACCTGTAATGTAGTTTTAAATTTGGAATTAATGAACGAAAAACGAATGCAAAATAATGCATCTAACTGGGTTATCTTTTACCTACCGGATATTATTATTAATAAAAATGTTCATTTTTGTCAATTCTACAATTGGCAACGCTGTAAGAAACGGCCGCATGGTGAGTTATAAGTGGTCTGCTTACTTCCTGCTCGGCCTAAGCGACTCGACTTACAGGAAGTGACCTACATTGCAGTAGGTACTTATCATTTACAGACCGCATGGTATTTAATAGATCTAAGCCATCTCGGACGATGCTTGGCATAGGCGCCGATTTTCCGAAGGAAAAGAGGGTTTTGCCCCATTTTTTAAACATCAAGCTAGAATTTGATCGTCCCTGAGCACGTGGTTAAAATTTTTGTACTTAGCAATAGTTCTTCCAGACAACAGTTTATGATAAATTAAGTGTAATATTTTTTATAATAATTGGTGTTATTCAAATAAGTTAATCCTTCTAATATTACTAACTACAGTCAGAAATCCTACATCATTTTTCTTAAAAAATGCTATAATTTAAGACCAGGGAGCAAGGACATCCTGTCCATTCAAAATACATCGCTGATTTTTGAAAACCACCTCCAAATTGCAAAAATATTAAGGATAAAGAAATTATCAAATGATTACTTTCCATATGAAATGTTCAAGGCCTCCTCTGATGTTAGATTGAAACAAATGTGACATAAAATTAACGACCTCAAAGTAGTATATACCTTGGCCAAAACCAATTTGATCAATTAACGGGTTCCAGTAGTATTTATTTATGCGGTAGACATGCAGAATAAGAAAATTCGTCAAAGTTTTAAATGTTTTGGTCTGATCTATTGATAAATTTTTGTAGGCTCACACCAGAACACCTATATATTGATTTGTGCATTATTCCATAGACAAAAATACGGTTCATTACAATGTGCATAGTTACTAACATTTGTTCTTAGAGAAAAAGGTTTTTGATCAACTATTTTTTAGGCAAACTTTAAATCAAAAAATGAGATGGAGGTATTAGTCCTCCAAATTTGAATTTGAACGATCTTGGTTCCTTCCATTGTTACCAACACTGAAAGGAACGTTGAAGTATACACGAACAGTTACAAACGTCCTGTCAGGGGCATCATTCACTCTCCACATAACTCAAAGAAAAAAAAAGTCACTCTTACCCGTCGTCCCAGAATTTGGTTGATTGCGGCACTTTCCTTCAGGGTACACTCAGCCACCACTTTGGCGCGCATCTCCTTCATGTACAACATGAAAGCGTTCAGGGGTTTCTTTATGTGGGGCTTTTTCTTCTCGTTACTGTCTTGGTTGTTCTTCCCGTCAATATTGTTCTTGTGATCCATTTGCGATCTGAAAGAGAACAAAGTTAATACTATATCTTTACCTTGTGATGTCCATTTGATGGGCGAGTTGAGTGGGGAAGCAAACATTCATAAAAATAATTTACTGAAACATAATTTTTTATTTGGTTATACAATGATTGGTTAAAATCACCCTTTAGCTTCGTTATTTTCTGGCTGCATCTCATTTTTGATGAGAGCGTCAAAGTCCATCGGGAATTTGTAGCTGGCGTAAGGCTTTTTGTCCAGGAGGTTGTTCAATATTTTATTGGACCCAGGCGAGGTGTCCGGTTTAGTGCGATAGGTGGCGCTGGTGAGATTCAGGTAGGGGTTCTGCTGGCTCAGAATGGTGTTCATGTACCACATGGACAAGAATTTGTTGTCCAAGCTGTTCAGGAACGAGTAGAAGGTGTCACGTTCTGTCTCAGACGTTGTGTTCTCGTACACCAGTTTGTTGTCGTTGTAGTTGTCGTTAAAAGTGTTCCTGTCGTACAGACTTCGAGTCTCTTCGTTTTTGCAGAAGTAGCTGCGTAGCTGGTGGTTCCGGTTTAGATTCGATTTTTCGAAATTACTCCTTTTCGTCAAGTCTAGGCCTTGGTCACTGGGGGTTTTGTTTTTGAGGGAGAGATCCTCGGGTAAATCTTCATCACATTTATTTAAGTCGGAAACGTGCGATTCGTTATTATTATTATTGTTATTATTATTATTATGGTTGTTATTATTGTTCGATTTGGGGTCGACAACGGAAAACGGTGCGACGATGGCAATAGGCATTTTCTTGATGGTCAAATTCAGGGGTTCCTCGGGAGCGTCCATGTTGGCAGAAAAACTATACTAATATATTCGGGTCAGTCTCACTCGGGGCCTTAAAAACGATTGGAAAGACTGGATTGGGAGACGTCAAGGCAGCGAGGATCAACAAGTTTTTTATGTGCCGTTCATCACGGAAAATCAATATGAATGGCTGTGCCCGCTCGTCCTTTGTTTGGGTTGAATGGAAACAGATGAAGCACGTGGCAGACGCGGATATCGCGACGGATTTCCAGGCTAGGCCACACGGGAGAGGACGCGCGATCTCGCCTACTTAGATTATTTATTGCCCTCGAATATATCACAGATTTAATTGCGGCAAATGGATTGTACGATTGCAGACGCGACAGGTTTGTGTGCGATTTAATAACGTAGCGAGTTCAAAATGCCCAATAGACAGCTCCTATCGGCGGGCGCAGGACCGGACGCGCCCAAGGCGCCGCAGACGTCCTGAGAAATGTTTCGTTTCTAGCCGACTTCTGTATGATAGTCAATGGCGTAAAGTACACCCCCGCCCAAATAACCCGCAGTCATAAAAGAGGCAAATAAAAGAGTTAATGCTGAAATTAAATAAGTATAAGATATGAATTTCAAGTCACGAAACCATAATTTTGCGTTGAGGATAGATAAGATATACTCGGATATTGCTATAAAGATATACTGAAATTTTGAAGGTTTTAATATATATATTTTTTATGTCTAAGGACATTATTTTGTTTCTATTGTACTTACAGTTAAAGAAGAAATTAATATTAATTGACTAGTCGAATCTTTGTCTATATTAGGGCTGTCAATCAAGCAATCAATTCGGGATCTCGGGATTGTGCTAATTTTCAGTCCCAAAAATCTCGGTATCCGCTAGCTTGATTCCCGGGAGTTTCGGGTAATAAGTGCTTTACAGTGTAATAGATATTTTTAATACGGATTTGTTTAGTACATAAATGCAAGGTCTGAAAGTCTATGAAGCCATTTCAGCCAGGTACAATAATTAAGAGTTTCGTTATTTTCTAATTTAACCAAAGAAACGGAATTATATAAAAATGGCGTATCCTACGATTTTTTATTATCCATTTCACCTACAAGTGTAAAATCGAGGCGGGCCTTTTCGACAGTTGGAATGTAGTCCACCAAAATTCGTTCTAGTTTGAATCTGAATGTGTAGGATCAATTAGTTTTTCTAGTATAACTTTTTTTACGTTTTTAATTTTTCAAAATATATATACATTGTCGACAGCAATCAATCCAGGAATTCGAGACTATAAATTTCTAATCCCGAAATCCCGGGATCAAAATTTTATTCCGGGATTGACAACCGTAGTCGTAACAAACGTAACAGAATACAATCTTAAGAAGTTTAAAAATAAAAGAACAAATAAACATGCCAAATATTCTGTTATACAAAATATGACATAAATGTGATAACAGCGGAGGAGAGTTGACATATACACATTTGATAAATAAGTACTATTACAGAGATTCGCCTGGTTGGCTTTACCGCAGTTTTTTGCATTTTCCTCGAAAACGATACATTAGTAACATTAAGAGCACATTTTTGTGTAAATAAAGTTTTACATAAAATCATGTGATCAAGCAATTTAGAATGGGAAATCATAACTCGATGTTTACTGAAAACAAATTCATATCTTTACTGATCGAATATTTCTGACAGCTTGAAATCATACCGGATTTCTTGCTTGAAGAGACTGAAAAGATGTATTAATTACATCTACAGTTACATTTTAATAAAATACGTGTTTTTGTACCTAAAAATAATATAATATAATATCTCTACCCCTCATTCTAATCACGAGGATTGGCCCAGAAGTCGAAGACTTGTGCGGGAGAGGGGGCGGCATATTATTATTAAGCAGGCCGCATTTGCGCCCAGGAACGACTTACGTTGGTCTGGAAAACCTCATTAATTAGGGGGGGTAGTTAAATGCCAACCGGTATCAATCTCTCACACTGACCCAAGTCAACATTCTCCCACCCTACCATACCCGCAGAGAGGGTGCCAATCTCTCTACGAACATAGCTTATATACGGTCTACCGGCTGCAGGGGTCGAACCCACAGCGATCCAGTCACCTCGATTCAAGTACTGACGCTTTAAACCGCGCGACCACTGACCGATCGAATTTGTTGGTTAGTCCATTCTTTCGCGTTATTTATTCGTTTTACTTCAGTATCTTTGGGCACATTCGTATCGTTTGCTAAGCTCTAAATTATTCAGTTATTAAATTAAATTATTTATATTTGTAGAAAATACTATTTTTAAAATGCGGCGCCCTTAAAGACCCGTTCATCATTTCTTAATGTTATTAATCCTAGTACAGCAATCCTGGTTAAATATGTAAACATACTATACGATGTTGTATTAAAGAAAACATACCTCTGTTACAAAATACTTTGTCTTCTATCTTCTATCGTTTTGTTCGACTAGAAGCCGCGTCACATCCAATCCGGCCCTGTCCGGATAGTGTTGTTACTTGTTAGATAGAGAAGGCAGGTACATCGTTAAATGTCGCGCCGTCCCATTTGATGGATTGATCCTGCGATTTATCTCCGTCCTTTTCTGTTTTTTGCGGGGGGAAAGATCGCGAGCAGCCGCTCAACTCGAATATTTTTATTTCGGAGAGCGGTGCTGCGTAACGATCCCGAGGAATACGAGCCAGCAAATAAATAAACTTAATTGACTGCGAGGACGAAAAACTAAACAAGAGTCTAAAAAAACCGGCGGCGGAGGAGCGAGAAAAATCGTCACGAGACTGACGGGGCTCGATAAGCAAATAAACACGTCGGAATATAAATATATTTTTCTCGGTAATCCATGAAAAACATCTGAACATCGAGATGTCACGCTAACGAAAATACGAACGAAGGAAAGTGTAAATAAAGACCCACGTACTCTAATTGAACATTGACAAGTTCATAATAGCGACGGAATTAAATTTGAATCGTATCGATGAATTCAAATAACTTAAAATATATTTATGCCAAATCGCATTGACGTCTATCCAAAGAAGAAGAATAAAATAGAAGAACTGAAATAACTAGACAATAAGCAAATCTATACCGTTTGTTGTTCTTTGTCACTTTTTGATGGTACATACTTTCAAATCTTTACTAGAGCACCCAATGATATGACGGATATGTCGAGCGACTGAAAGATGCTCGTGTCGAAGTGGAACAGACGACGGAAACACAACAAAGGACGGCCATTCCGCCTGCAGGAGATACCCCGATGAAAAATGCACGACATTGTCGGCCGGGCCTTATCAAAGGGAATTATTGATTGACCCGGAGAGTCCGGGATGGATTTTTACAGACGCCGACGCCGCGCGGCCGACGACTGGCTTTCGGGGGCAGGAAAAACAGATTTCTACTCCGGAGGGGTGGCGGTTAACAACCCTCGGCGCTAGATGGAGCGGATGGGTCTTGCAGGAATAAACTCGTAAGGGTGTAATGCTGTTTTTTTTAATTTGAATGGAAAACATGGAAGCATGTGTTAAATAAACAGTGTAAAATATTTCAGGAGGTAATAGTATGAACCAAATAAGCAGAAAAGTCTTAATAAACATGGGTCCGCAAAGTAACGGTTGCGGAGATATGGATATTCGTTTTTCAAACATTTTATTTTATTAGGAATAAACCGACAAAGGACGCTTTTAACAAACAAAAACAAAGTTATAGAAGATGTTCTAAGTGTCCTACGTCCATTTCCAAGCAGGCATGACATCTTCGTCTCAACGATATTCGAAATCTTTCGAAAACACCCTCCTTGGTTTGGATTTCTTGACACTTTTGATTAATCCGTAGCTGCAGCTCTTCCAGGCTATTTACAGGAGTACCATACACTAATGTCTTCAAATATCGCCAAACAAAGAAATCTAGAGGGTTCAGATCAGGCGATCTTGGAGGCCATAAAACAGGTCCGGCCCTTCCTATCCATCTATGTGGAAAAGTTTGGTGTAAATGCTCTCTAACGGCCATGGAAAAATGAGTTGGAGCACCATCATACTGGAACCACATTTGTTGCCTCTGATTCAAAGGAATGTCTTTCAAAAATTCATACAGTGTGTTCTGCAGAAAGTTGAGGTAAGCAGTGCCTGTTAATCGGTTTGGTAAAACAACAGGACCTAGAAATCTGTCACCTACAATACCCATCCAAATGTTTAATGAAAAACGTGCCTGATGTCCAGATTCTATTAGAGCATGAGGATTTTCGTCGGCCCTAATATGTGTATTTTGAAAATTAAACACTCCATTTCTTGTGAACCCCGCCTCATCAGTAAAAAGAATGTTTGCAAGAAAACGAGGCTCTTCAGCATCATGACGTAGAAACCAGCGGCAAAAAACGAAACGTGCTTGATGATCATTTACTGGATTTAAGGCCTGTACTCGTTGCACATGGTATGGATAAACCAGTTGCTCGTGAAGGATTCTCCAAACAAGAGGACCACTAATTCCTACCTCGGCTGATATTCTCCGCACACTCGTACCTGGATTCTGCTCTACCAGTGCTAGAATTTCTTCTTCTGCTCTAGGAGTGGATACCGACCTTGGTATTCCGGATAAATGGCACTGTTTGCTCAAGGAACCGGTATCAGGCAATCTTTGGTGAATTCTTCCAAACATGCGATTTGGATAAGCGTCAACATAAAGACGTCGCGCTTCGGTGGCGTTCCCATTAGCACGACCATACATGAAATGCACGTCTGTTAATTCTGCGTTAGAGTAACCAGCCATAGCGAAAGAAAACTTGTGCACTGGAAACAACTGTCAAATACGTACTGTTCTCTATTTCACTAAACATCAAGTAACTATTATAAGAAAATACACGTTTTTGAAAAATAAAAAAGGGGCTAAAAAACATCATTCCATATCTCCGCAACCGTTACTTTGCGGACTCATGTTTATTGAGACTTTTCTGTTTATTTTGGTTCACACTATTACCTCCTTAAATATTTTACACTCGTTTTTTAACACCTTGTATAGATATCAAAATCGAGAAAGGGTAAACGACTAATGCCATTGGTGTATTGAAAACAGTTGAGTAAGTGGGACCATACAGGTCTAAGATACGCTTAATAATTCATGATTAATGTATTGAAAGTTGTTTATTTTGACATCCTCCTGCAAAGGTTTGTCGGTTAATAGTTCAACAAAGTCTGTAGAGAAAATGTATGAATATATTGTATTTATTTGAAATATACGCACCTTACTGTGTACTGGTGATAAAGTACTGAACGGTCCCAAAACAGATCCTTGCGGAGTTCCCAATACAATAACACGAATACTATCGACATATAATACACGATTAAGCACGATGAACAGTTCGAAAAAATCAACAAATAACTTCACGATATAGGTTTTTGTACCTAGGGGCGTTATAGCTTAACATTTTCGCCGTGTCGTGGAATAAACCATATCGAACGGAAAGCGGAGCGCCAGCCGGGATCAAAAGGCCTCATTACCGATTCCGGTGAGAAAAAATCGAGTGAACCCACCCGGACCCACGTTAGATTGCAAATTGCAGCCGCTGCAAAGGCCCGATCGGCGTAACACGGCAGCCGGGGCGCTTGAACAAATACCTCGTCAAATGAAAACCAAACAAAAACGAAGCGATGCCGCCACTGCCACCGCCGCCGTGTAGGCAACCCTTCGGGCACCGGCGAGATGCGGTTGCCGGGCAACGGCTGGCCAATGGCCGCAAAGTCGATAACCAATCTTGGATCTCATTTCTCGCATGGCCGCCCCCGACTAGGATTACCGCGGGCGGCAATTAGCGCCCGATTCGATCTAATTTTTGCGGTCGTTCTGCCAATGGAACTGGGGGCTTCGGACGCTGCCTCGGATCCTTAACGACGGACAGAACAAGAAAAACGACGCTGGACCACGAAATTGCGCCGTATTGCGTCAGAGTTGGCCTGGAGATGGAGTGGTGCATAAAAATTAACGATTTTGATCGAAGGACGATACTTCATTCAGTAGTTCATAGATTTGTTGATAATTATTCCTTAACTATGCCATATTCTATGTATAATGTTTTCTACAAATACAAGTAATTTTAGACAACTGAACAATATAGAGATTAGAAAATAACAGCTATCTCATGCTAAAGGTACCGAAGTAAAATGAATATATAACGACAGAAAGCGGAATACATTTTTAGGAAACAGAAATCTCTCAAAATACGAATTATTTTAAATTCAACTGTAAATGTAAATGTTGGTATAACATAAACTTACATAGTTCTGCATATAAGATTGTTCACTTTTGTTTATAAGTATATGAAAATAATTGTTAAAATGTGGGGTTAGAATAGCAAAATAATATGTATTATACAAATGCATTTTAAAAGTTATTATATTAGTTGAGAAGAATTTAAATAATAAAAGTGGATAAACAAAACATCAATAATTTCATTTGCTCGGACAGTGGTCGCGCGGTTTAAGGCGTCAGTACTTGAATCGAGGTGACTGGATCGCTGTGGGTTCGACCCCCGCAGCCGGTAGACCGTATATAAGCTATATTCGTGGAGAGATTGGCACCCTCTCTGCGGGTATGGTAAGGTGGAAGAATGTTGGCTTGGGTCAATGTGAGAGATTGATACCGCTTGACGTTTGACTACCCCCCTAATTAATGAGGTTTTCCAGGTTTCACTCATTCCTGCACTGAATGGTGGTTAGGGCCTACCAACGTAAGTCGTTCCTGGGCGCCACTGCGGCCTGCTTAATAATATGCCGCCCCCTCTCCCGCACAAGTCTTCGACTTCTGGGCTAATTCTCGTGATTAGAATGAGGGGTAGAGATATTATTATTATTTTGCTCTACGTGTTTAATTTTTCGAGATTTGTGTACAAATCTGATCATTTTACGACGAGAAATACGGCTACCTTAAAAGCATAATTGGAACATGACATTTAGTATTTTTTAATAAATTAAAATTATTGTCAGTAAAAATAGTACTTTTATAAGTAGAGTTCGGGAACAAACGGCTCGACACAGAACCGAACTCAGTTGCTGATTGTATACTTCTAGTTTGTAAAACACCTACATTTACAATGGACAACCAAGTGATGAAGAATTTTGCTTCACAACCAAATATCAAATTTTCCTCTTCTCAATACTGCCATATTCTGATATTTGGGTATTTAAATGCCACTCCTTTCGGAGTTGGTAAACAAATTAATTATTTTTATAGTAAGTATGTAGCATACCCACTTATTCAAATGGCGGAAGTTGTAGCTGCGCCAGCTATGAACAATAGATATAATATGGCCTCAACTTCGTAACATTTCCAAAGATGAGACTAATTTGAGAAAAATCTAAAATTGACAAATTACCTGTGGTTCAGGTCTGGCAGCTCCTGCTTGGGCCCCGGCGTGACTATGGCGGGATGGGAGGACAGGTGAGGCGGGTGCGGCGACAGCCCGGGGTGCGGCTGGATCAGCCCGGTCGGGGAGAACCGGTAGAAATCGCTGGGTAGGCTGCTGGTCGAGATCGGTAACGTGCTGGGGTAGGGACTCCTGAAGCCCGCTCCCGGCGACAGGGGGTACATGCTCGGTGTGTGCCTGAAAAGTAAAAAAACAACATCAATACGTGTCGAATCTTGTAAGTCGCAGAGATTAGTCGATAGGTACCGAATCTGGCGATCCACGTGGATGGAAACGATTTTTACGATACTGCATTAGTACTTAATAATAATAATATTGCGTTTATTGCCCAACAGAATAGACATTCCAATTACAGGACAAAACATTATGAGCAACTAATGGATTAACAGTGTAAATAATTTTAATTACTAATAATATTTACTGAATTAAATCAGACTGAAAGCTACAGCACAGTATTACTGAGGCCGTTAAACGTTTCTAAATAATCGGGAACCAACTGATAATAATTGTTTGAGAATATCAAAATTTAGGTCACATAAGCGAGAAATTTGATAAAAAAAAATGCAATCATTACAAGATAAAGCCCGATATTTTAAAGACGGAGAGTTTATATTTATAGAAACCATGTTTTCTTTTCACCACACCTGTATTGTATTCAAAAGTTCTTGCAATGCTTGACAATCATAATATCAGTTAATGCTACGAAAAAACTTTAGATCATCTGCGAAAGAAGGTGATTATATTGCAAAGTTGACGATAAATCATTTATATAAAGAATAAACAGGTGTGGTCCCAAGTTAGACCCTTGTGGTACCCCTGAACGAGCTATGAGAATGTTAGAACGGTTTACTTCGTGTTTATTATTTTTCTGTGTGTACTGTGCTATTATTATTATTAATTATTGTTAGAGAATCATTTTCGGATTCCGTTGAATACGTCATTTTTTTTTCTGTGAAGACATCTTTCAATTTAAAAACCTTAAATTAAGTTGCTAACACTAGTAACACTTGATCGAAACCGTATTCAAACTTTTTCTGTCTACGAGTTTCTATTCCACATTATTAACTATTAAAATGGGTTGGATGAAGATATAAATGGTACAATCATTAAATTTTATATAATTTGTTCCTTTAGAATTACGCGCAAATACATTTTATATGAAAATTAGGATATTTTTTGCGCAATATGACACATTTTCCGTATTATATCCTTACGTATTAATTTCTTCCTTTTTTCTTTTCAGTATTTTAATATTCTGCGGTACGTATTACTGTTTCCCTTTGAATTACCTAAATTTGCGTTAAGTTTCAACCGTAGCCGCTGCGAAAACAAGTCTATACAAGAACCGAATCGATAAAAGTATTAAATTTCAGGCATCAATTTTCCGAGCTTTTTCCCCCCGCGTTCTTTCCGGCCGGTGGAAAAGCGCGTTTTAGCTTATTGGGCAGACCACTCCATCCATTTTAGTGACACATGTGACTAATGAAAACCGTCTAATAATAGACTTTTCAAAGGAAAACATTTACACTACGAATATACTTCCTTTTTGTGTAAGTCAGGACAAGCAATTTATAACCATCACCGCTATAATAGCGTTTTATTATTGTTATATATCTGGCTGTATCAACAACCGACACGCGCTGAATGGGGTGTAGGCCGATTAATTGAAATTATTAAATGTATTTGTGGGCTGCCGTTGGGGCGTCCATAATAATTTTAGTCAATGGGTTTGGAACGGGGTGGCGAAAAGAAGCGTCATGTTTAATAATGTGAGTGGAGCGCGGGTGGCTATACTACTTTTCCGAAAACGCCTGCAAATAATAAAAACTGAGAAATGTCAGGAAATTGAATAACACTAACGTTAAGATGAATCTTATACAGTGTGTCCACGGATGGAGTTGACAAGAGGAGAAAGTCTTTTGTTTTTGACTTTATCGAAAAATGTCACTCTTTATAAAAAGTTCTGCTCTTCGAAAACATGAGACTATCATAGAAACGTCTTAGATCAGATATACAGGATGCTCATAAATTAGAAAAACATGAAAATACTCAAGATGGAAATACCATCATTTATTATTTTACACAACATTTTTATAAAACAAATCTGTTTATAACCCTAATACAAATTTTAAAATGAAAATTTCAATTTTGACTTACTCTACACACTACGAATAGTTTGTTATTTCTTCTCTTATGCGCTCTTTTAATATCATGTGGCAGATCATTTGAATAAACCTTTTGTTTTAGGAAAAAAGTCAAGGGGCGTAAGGTCAGGTGGTCTAGCAGGATAATGGGCCAAATCTTCCTATCCACCTTTCACCATTGTCTGAGCAAGGCTGTAAAATGAGCAGGACAGCAGTCCTGTTGCCAAAACAGGTTATCGCGTATTTCTGGCTCTCAAGTATTTAAAAATGATAAACCAGATGTTTCCAAATTGTTTTGGCAACAGGACGGCTGTCCTGCTCAGAGGAAGATTTGACTCAATCCCAACCTTAGATATCTTGCCTTTTTTCTCCAAGGTGCCCTAAAACAAAACATTTATTCAAATGGTTTGCCACATGATAGAGAAGTATTAAAAGAGCACATACGCCAAGGAATACATGAACTGAATGAGCCGCTAACTATTCGAAAAATTTATTAAGTTAGCGGAAAAATGTTCAGGTGGGAGGTAGAGTGAATATTAAAATTAAAATTTTGATTTTAAAATTTGTATTGGGACTATTTGAAGTTGAAGTTGAAAATCGAAGGAGAAGTTTCAGTTTTTACTGAGCCTCTTACTATTTCTGTTGAGAACGTAAGCGGAGGAGACGTTCAACTTAAACTGGAATTGTATGAGTTGCAGCCAGACTCTTTTTACCAAGACAATACCAAAATAGGATTGACCTTTTTTAAGTTACTTCCAGGACAATGTTACCCCAACTTGTAAAACTTAGGCCTTAGGTTCAATGTTGGGAAGAACGTATCTTTGCGAAAGCAGCTTTTCCAACACGAAATTTATGAAGTCAAAATATAGGTGTTCCCTGATTGACAAGTCACTTACTCAGTTGCTTAGTTGTCAACCAAAAAAAGTGTATGTTTGATAACCAACATCCCCAAATTTCCCATAGTATGCAGTAAGACAAATTTGTGAGAAAAGGATCCTAATATACTTACTAGAATACACCAGTGAGTCTAACAGAATCCGTCAAATCAATCGCTTTGTGATTTATTTGTTTTTAATATTAAAAAAAAAACAATTGTGTGAAACTTTTAAACTTGAAAGATTTTAAAGATATGTATTATTATTACACATTTATTTTAGATGTTAAAATTTTGGGCTTCATTTTACCCAACTTGAATTGCACACAAACACACGAAATTCACCAACCTCTACCACGCGAAATTGATAACTGATGGAAGAACGCATTATGACTGAATCACCCTGTATGTACATAATTAAGGTTCATCCTGTATAGTGCAATAGAACAGCACGAATGTAACAAACTAGTACCGGCATCTTCAAAGCACCAGTACCCAAACAACTATCAAAATTAAAGATTAATTATGTGATATCGACTTTCTGGGAACCATTGTCCGGCTCTCGGACTACAAACTGGTCACGTTAATTTTATTTAAACGATATTGACCTTTCGCCTGCTGATAAGGCTCATTTTCAACACCCACGATCTGGTCGTACACATCATAGACGAGATACGACCATACATTGTTTTTTAAGCGTGTTCGTACGCTCTAATCTGCAACAATATGAGCTAGGCGTCAAGCATTTTACAGTCAACGACTTCGTGTAATCGATAAATGTTTGTATGTAATTTTAATATGAAAATTTATATTAATAGTTAAATTGCAAATGGATAATTATGGATATACATGGTTATAGTTTTATTTTATTGGCAAATAAAGCTTTTAATGTCTACATATTGTTAGTACAACTTAACGTACCTATAATTAACAATATGTACAGTGTGTCTCAAGTTCGATAGTATGGACCTACTGTAAAGATGCAAGAAATTTAAATAAAATTTGGAACACGTGGTGTGTGGAGGATTAAACTTGATAATTCTATAAAACATCATGTAATAACCGTTTATTAATTGATTAAATTTCAAGCCGAATTGTTGTTGTACGGTAATCCTGCATCTGAAAGTTTTGCTTTGGCTAATATGCAATTTTGTTGGCGCTAATATACAATTTTGTTGAATTTAATATATGATTATTAATAACAAATAAATACGCATTTTTAATACACAACGTTAAAATAACCATTTCAAGCTCTAATTCAGTCGCGTTTCAAACCCTTTTTCATTAAAACGGACAGTAATTAAATAAAACGTCACATGTGATATTCTCATGTGAACATTTCGCAACGGACGGACTGGCGGAGCGTTTAATCGTCAAAGACCGGAGCAAATCTCGTTTGTAGGACGATTAAAGAGTGCACCGTAAATCCCATTCCGGGATTAGAGGGGGCCGGTAATTAGATGAGGCTACTCACCAGGTTGCCACCTGAGACATCTCCGGACTGAGCATGGGGTAAGGGTACTGGCCAGCAGAGAAGGGGTACATAGGAGGTCGAGTGAGACCTGAAAAAAATCATAAAATACATAAGTCAAACTGCTACGTTCGTTAAAAGAGCGTTTCGTAATTGTAAATAAAATTATACAAACTTAATTGTAACGTATATTGATCGCTGACATAAATTTACTTAATTTAACAAAATGTGTATTTGTCGTTAATAAATAAACTAAGTACTGTTGAAGTTGGGACTATAAAGAGTATTACATTTATAATATGTACGTGTGTATTGTTAAAATATAATAAATAAATAAAATAATAGTTATATCATTATCGTTTTACATTCTTAATATAAATATTGACAAATAATCCCAATATCCAATTTGATTTTAATTTGATCATAGTAGACACTATAGTTACTAGGAAAATGCTGTACTTGGGATAAACATAAAGTTTGCTAACTGTCAAATTTAAAAAGTCGAAATGCAGGAAAGTTCTGAAATTCCTCACGAAATTGTAAAAAAGCGGGAAAAGCAACACAAAACTAGCTATCGAAGAAGTCATAACTTATTTCTTTTGCAATAGGTATAGATCCGCTCGTTTATTAAATTACGGCGATAATGCTGTTGGTTACGTCCAGGTGGAGGGTTTTACTTGAGGTATTTATAATATTATGCCATCTGATATGACATTAAATTAGGTACTTGTTTTAATTTGAAAAAGGAGCAAATACATAACATGTTATTTGGAATCTAAATGAAGTGCTGAATACAATAAATGAAAATAAGTAAGTTTGCTTTACTATTGATTTTCTAAACGACCTGTATATATTTTGGTAGCTTAATAGGAAAGTTTAATTGATTCTTTATAATTTTACATTTTAACTTTTTCGATAAACTTAAACCTGTGTTGTATTTCCAATTAAACTTACATTAAAATGTTCTTCACAAACAAACAATGTTGCAATATTTCCTTTCGTCGCGCGTCATCGCCCTACACCACTTTTTTTTTATTAAATTTTTTCCACGATGAAATATTTATTTATTAATGTAAACATGCTCATTTTACGAGTTTATTTTGCCACATTATTCAATACCAATGTCTATTGAACACAATATCACCTAATAATATTGTCACAGAACTTGCCTCGCTCGCACCCAATTCCATGACTGTGGGATCGCAAAACGCTAGATTGCCCCAATCGCCTCTACGCGATTCTGGTAAACAAACAAAATAATGCCGTGTATCGAGGCGCGACTGGAAAATTGAGATTCGACGAGAATCGTTCGAGAAATGGATCTAGAGCTGCTAGAAAATACCTGAAATATTCGTTTGGTATATAAAAGAAGAATAAACGGCCGAGTCAGTCAGTCTTGAATTAGAGTTATCATTTGGATGGTTCAGTGAGATTAATTGGAGATTCAGAGTGATTTAGATAGTGATTAATTAAATAATGTTTAGTTGAGTTGTGAAGAATAAACGCAATTTCGATTAAAATTCATTCCTTCTTCTGTATGTAATTGGAAAAATTATGAAATATCCTCATTCAAAGGCGCTAAATAGTGACTCTGTAGAAGATCAATCATTTTTTGGTTATACAGGGTGAATCTTAAATAAGTACAAATATTTAAACCAGTAGTATAGTTCACTGTGTAGAACACATAATTAATAGTTGTTTTACAAAAAAATCAGAAATAAAAAAGTGAAATTTTAAATAAATTTTGTAATTTTTCTGTAGAAAACTTGTCGAGGACCGCTGACTTTCATACATTTATGAGTCATAGCGCTTCAGATTGAACGTGTAGTTCACAGTGTTGCCAGTGTTACACAAATGTCTTTGTTTGAACAAACTTTTAAATTTAATATGTTGTAAATCATAGTTTTTCGTTATTATTCATAAAATACCAAGGAAATTGTGTCTTGTGTCTCTTTCTAACAGTGTACAATGGCATTTAACTTGTGAAATGTGGATTACTGATTAAATAGTTAATTTTTTAACAAACAGGTAAGCTTGTGTGCACGCTTATGTATAATTTTTGAACATTGGACATAGTAATGTCACGTAACATCTTCCTAAATACTTTACGGTAGTATTTAACTTGCGGAAATTCATTTTTAATCGTTTATAGTAAGGTCAGTTAAGCAGTTAAAATGTATGTTAATATTGCTGCGTATCATACTACATACCCAACTTTACTGTACTTATGCTTCAAACAAGTATTTTTAAAATAGAATTAACCGTATTACTTTACTATTACGTTAAGGAAAACGTAATATTTATGTTAGAGAAGAAATGGCAACCTCGCAACAAATCATATGGTTCATTAGCTTGGTTAAGCAGCGGTCCTCAAAATGTGGGTATTTTTTTTTTTTTTAAATAATATCTCCGTAAATATTAGAAATTTTTAAAAATGGCTTTCACTGGACTGATCTATATGACGAACTACACCAGCAGTTAAAATATTTGTTCTTATTTAAGGTTCACCCTGTATAAATAAAACCATTTCGCTACACAGGTTGAACTGTGAAGTATACACTTTGTATTCATAGAAACACATATGCGTTGGCTAATAGAATGTTTGCTTTTTCCCTGGTGAATGTTGCATGCTTTTTCCCCGCAAAACGTAAAACATTATGACATACGCGGTCGGAAGACCCGCTATTTAGAGAGCTGTAGGCGTATCGAGCCAGTGCTACCTTTCCAAAGGTACCAATTTGCCAGAACAGTCGGGAGGGAGAATCTCATACGATAATTTAATAACCGACGTAAACCGGTAATTTTTTTGTCGCCGGGGAATACTTAATTTGCGGTTTATTGAGTGCTAAACCAAGTTTTATAGCGAGTAATGAATATTATTATTGTTGTAATGCATATTCTTCGGCAAAAACGGGCATTATGCAGTCTCTACAAACTTCGTAATTGGCCGGTGACTTGCTTCATGAATATGAGTATTAATTATTGCACAAAATACGGCTCTCTGTTCCCTTCACCGTTAATGCGAATTTCATTAGCCGTCGCTGGTTTTTCTGCGCTACAGGGTGTGCGTTTGTCAGCGTAACCGAATTGTGGGAGCATTTGAATCGGTTGTACTTTGCCCTGTTGTCTTTAGTAATGAACATCACTGAACTGTCAGAAGTTTAATAAAAAAGTTTCACTGATAATATCACAAGAGCTTAAACAAATTCCAGGAATAATTTACGCTCGTGTTAATTATCGCCTCCCCGGAAATGTTTCTGATTGCCATGGTAACGAGTCAAAATAAAGGCATCTTATTGGTTTTAAAGTAGAGGTGTGAAATTTTCAGGACAATTTATAGAGAAACTTAGCAGCTTATTCAGTTTTGTCTTCTTTAGAGTACTTCTATCTAATCAAAACTTGCCCCAAAGGCATGTTTTGGAATCCTCCAGTTATTTCTGGGATCAAATCGACACAAGTTCGTTTACTCGCGTAACATGACACTCGTCGTTTAATGCTGACGGTCGTCCAGAACAATTGCCATCTTTGACTGTCTACTGTCAGCCTTCTCTGAACCATTTTAAACCGTTCACGGCTCCTTGACTAACTCGTAACCTCACACCCTACGTTCTGTGAATGAAATCGCCGAAAATATAAAAACGCTTCCACAAAAATAGCTGCCTTTTTCCTTTGCAAGAAAACATCCATTATCACATGTAACGCTACGATTCACTTAATTGACCGTTTATTTTTATTTTCTGAAGTCAATTTGAACTGAAAATTGTTACCCCCACTTACTGCTATCGGCGGTAGTTCATTGCGGCTCATTTTGTACTCGGTGTTAAAAGTGAGGTTAGGTTTTTTACTGTATTAGAAAGGTATTTCAAGCTAATATAAATCAAATCTCCTACAATTCCTATTAATGAAGTCATATGTATGTTCTCTGATACCAAACATCTAGGTATGCTAATGAACAATTCCACAGACAAAGCTCTATTCAATAATTCTAATCTAAAGAAATTAATATAGCTAAATTTACTAACCTGCTTTAATCAAAACAGTCTATAACTTCACTTTTGGCAGTGGGAACTCGAAAATTCAACCACAATAGATGAGATCTGACCTATTTCTGCATTTTTAGGATTGCTTTTGACAGTAAGCAGAAGATTCACATTTTTGCAGGTTAAGTTTTTAAATTAGATTCTAACTTAGATATTTAGTTTAGAATTGATTTGTTTTTAAAAAATCGATGAAAAGGACTGTTTGGTTAAGAAACAGTTACTTTTGCTGCTCTTATTCGCAGCGACGTCAAAATGTATAGAAACTATACATGTAAAAAAAAAATTAAAAGAAGAACTCGGAGATGGTGGGTGCGACCTATTAATCGCAGAAAGCACAGGCAAGGTGATTTCTATAATTTATATAAAGAAATGCAAAAATGAGAATGCCGACTATTTTTTCATTACACCCGAATGACAGTGGCAATATTTGATGACTTGCTGAAATTAGTGGGGCCTCATTCAACCGAACATTCAAATAGACCATCTATTCCTGCAGATTGTAGGCTTATAATTACTATTCGGCAAATGATAAAAACCAACAATTTCCGTAGATAAGGACGTAGTTGACAAAAACATAAACATAACCTCTTCATCTGAAGGTCAAGAATCTTGAGTTTTTGCATGTTGCCAACTTACAGCGGAAAAATTCCCCAACTTCTTAAGTCTACAGTAATTTTATGTAAACAGAGTAAATAATATTTAACACCATACAATTACAATACAACAGTACAATTGCAGTGCCATTGCACTAACGTTTATCTGAACGTTACTTTAGATTATGTTGATTGCCTCGCAATCAACATTCAAGTTTCTGATCAGACCACAATAAGACGAAACTTCAGCTTGTCTAGTCAATGCTATCGTATAACATAATCGAAACTGACAAAACTTTTTTTTTCTAGGACAATGCTGGCTTGCAAATTATTATCCACTTGGCAACCCTTCATACCCAAGCTCTCTATTCCGAAGTTTAAATTGGACTGGTTCGCCACATCGCACGTGGCCCGTAGAGAGGTTTCACTCGATAATTACACTCGTTATTGTCGCCGCTGCTGTAGCCCGAAAAATAATTGTCATTCGTCCCACAGGAGTGGGTTTTGTTCACGGTACCGGTCACGTGTTACGCGGCTCGCCATTAGGACGTTTCTGTTTGACGGTTTTTTATGCACATATTTGCGTACAGATGTAGGTCTTCTACGGTTGGCGAACACGTACAGCCTGCACCAACAGTTGTGGCGTATCGACGGCGATGGTCTCGCGCCTTTGACATAGAAAACATAAAATATATAGAACACCAAAAGAAGTAAAGATAGTAGTCAACCTGTGGAGAAAACGTAACTTAGCTTTTATGGGTTGGTTGTACTGACGGGGTAGCTTCACACCAATGGGCGGGAATTTCAAAATGTTATAATTTTACGTCCAATTCGCAGATATACGAGTATATAATTTCTATGGTCCAATTAAAAACTTTCCGTTTTGGTTTCAATTGTACGCTTGGATTAAAATGCAGTGTAATCAACAGCTTACATCAAGTTATCCCTAGATGCCTGTTTTCTAAGCTCCTACATAGCCTGACTATTTTTTAGTGCCTAATGTAAACCTTCTGGAGTTTTATACATACACATTTGGAAAGTGAGGATCTTGATGGTGAATTGTGTTTTGCCACTTGCGTGTATTTGTGTCATGCTACACGCATACTTCCAGCACTCGTAAAATCTGTTGTTTCCAGAAAATTTAGGTACCCTTACGGAATAGAGTTAGAATCATTGTAATACAGCGTGAATACAGCACACACACACCGCATATCCGTCGACTGTCATACCCGTTTATGTATTCATTGCTAATTATTAAGAGAGCAGTCTACAATAAAGGACATTTCAAGTACCCAAATATTGTAGATACCTACCTCTATCTATTCAATTTTGCCCTCGATTTTGCCTTTATTTCTCGTTAGGTCTTTGTTTTGGTAGATTTAATTTTAATTATTTTATTATTTCTTTTTGTCTATTAAAAAGCATGAGATTTTGTAATCAAAATATGAGAGCATGAGATTTCCTCGGAATGCATGAGACAGTGGCAACACTGGCATCAGGTGACCGGATTGAGGTCTGTAATCTGTGAGGGTACCGTTTTTGTTGTGGGGCTCTCGTTAGCTCTCGCCTACCATCTGCCGTTATCGGAGATTGTAGACGCGCTAAATGGACATTCAAAATTTAAAGATCTTATTCACGCCGTTTTTTATTCGTTTCTTTTTCGAATTAAATTAATACACGTCAGCATTTTAAATGCAATAAAAGGACTTTGAGAAGAATAGGGCAGATATACAAATAAAATTTAGTTTTCTATTATACTACTAAATAGCTATACTTAGCGCCGCTTATACTTCGTACCTTCCCTGGGATGAAGCGGCAATTTCTACTTTCTCTGTAAAGTTCCGCAATTTCCGATTCTGTATATTTTATGGATTCTCTAGTCTTTGACAAATTCTTTTGTCGTGTGTCATACGAGTGGTTATTTGCACCAGTAGATGTCGGTATTTATGAGGTTATGTTAAAATGAAACTACCACAGCATATAGAGACCAGTAATTTCACTCCGCGGTCGGCAGTGTCGGCACTTTAAAATGATTTCAGTCGGCTGGGGCGGTCTTAAAATGCGTATGCAACACTACATCCTACGGGATTTTGGCGATCAGGACCGGAATAAGATTTTATTATTTGCGCTTAAAAGCGTCATCCATTCTACATAAACTTTACGTTTATATCTATCCACAGTATCCACATCATGCAATAATTAATACAGTTATGAATAGATATTTCATCATGTGTTACTACCATTTACTGCTACTAATATACACTGGTTACACTATAAAATTTTTATTTACTTGTGTTGTATCATGATTTTGACAATTTGTACTGGTACAGATATTAAATCTATGGCTGAGGTTTTGGGTGATTGTTCACTTGTTATCATGTAAAAGCAAGAGAGTAAACATGTTTAAAATTAAATATTAGAAAAGTATAGTAGTTTTAAAACAGAAAAATGTTACATACTTTGAGAAATTTTACATTGGAGATAAAATATTCTTTTTAGGATGAACTATAATGTTATATGTAATATCACTATGGTTTTATCAGTTTTGACGTTTGTTAAATGTTATGTTAAAATTTCGGTTTCTGTTTGGAGTTTATATTGGTTATTTATTTAGTCGCATTCCCTGTTTCTTCGTTAAAATATTAGTTATTACATGTTCAATTGTACAAAAAAGACTTAAAAGATACAAACACACCTGGTTTTATTTGATAAAATATTTACTAGCTACTGTTTTATTTCATTTAAAACGTTAAATATACTTACAGAGTTAACTATGACTAAGTACATAAATACAAATATTTTACTTTGTATGATAATGTGTATCAGGAAATTCGTGAACTAGACGCGTATGTATTGGTAAATGATGTTGTGGAAAGGTGTAGTTTTTAAACAACAAGTAAAACACATGACAGGAATAAAATTTAAATAAATAACAACATTCATGGATTTTTTATAAAATGTTCCAACACTAAAGAAAATTCCAAGAGGTGTGACTTCCAAGAATTTTGTTCACCTGATTTCAGATTCCCCATTACTCAATTGATTTACGTGATTTTGCTGATTTCACAGATTTCGGTGATGTCACAAGATTTCGCATGATTTTACAGATTTCATTGATTTCTAAAGATTTTTTGGTTTCATACAAAATTTATAAAAACAATTTAGTTTTCATCAAAATCGACATATCTGTTTTCAAGGATAACATTTTTAAATCTGAATTTATTAGGATTAGACGAAATCAGTCGAGTATCATAAAATTATTCCTTTTTCTAAGACAATGATGTGCCGCCACTGAGTTTTCCATCTCTTATATTTCATCGAATTTTGCCGCGTTTGACTTCTCATATCAATCAGTCAGGTCCAATTTACCACTTTTCGTATCAAACAGTTATTTCTGCGATGGGAAAATTAGACGGAGGCGCGAAAAGAAGACGGGCTCGCTCTGGAACCGAGACAAAACCGACAGCTCCGCGTAAAACCTAATTTTAGCCGGTTGTCTTGTATACAAACCACCGGGAAGCATAAAGAACGGTCTCCGGAAAGTGGATTTCGTGTAAATAAAAACTAACACAGGAATCGGTTACGAGATAAATCATAGAGATCAAAGGCGAGCCAAGTCAAAACTAATAAAGCTTATTGATATTAATGTTTGAAATGTAAACGGCTGCCTTTCGAAAAAATATGTCATCGGCACGGCGGAAGACACATTTTTGCGATTTTTTCACGTTTTCCTGAACCGCCAGCGCTTTTTATAATTGATGGATTTTTTCTATATACAGGATGTTGCTCGATGTATCGGAAACGAAAAAAACGTGTCAATTTGCATGTCCCACTGGCTAACATAACCCCATACTTGTTTTATTTATTTTTCAAATCTCCTCTAATTTTTACAATATACAGTCAAAAGGTTGAACACACATTTGTGCAAAAATTCGTTTACTATCAGTCATGGCCTACGAAGAGAGAAATAATTACAAACTGTTTAAAAAACAGCAAGTTTTGTTTTATCTTTAAGGAAAAATGTTAGGAATAATTACGGATGGGCCAGTGGTCGCGCGGTTTAAGGCGTCAGTACTTGAATCGAGGTGACTAGATCGGTGTGGGTTCGCGCCCAGCTACCGGTAGACCGTATATAAGCTATATTCGTGGAGAGGATTGGCACTCTCTCCGCGTAGGGTGGAAGAATGTTGGCCAATGTGAGAGATTGATACCGGTTGACATTTGACTATCCCCCTAATTAATGAGCTTTTCCATATTTCCCTCATTCCTGCACTGAATGGTGGTTAGGGCCTACCAACGTAAGTCGTTCCTGGGCGCAAATGCGGCCTGTTTAATAATAATATGCCGCCCCCTCTCCCGCACAAGTTTCCGACTTCTGGGCTAAGCCCTGTGATTAGAATGAGGGGTAGAGATATTATTATTATTATGATTATTAAAAATTGGTTTGATAAGTCTACAGTATTAGTGAAGATAATTAAGGTCGTAAATCTCGAAAAATAAAACATAGAACAAAAGTAATATCAAAAACTAATAATTGTTGATGATTATGTCATGATGTTTATTCATTTCATTGTTCTGTACCTAAAAATTTGTTGTTCAGACCTCTTTTTCTTGTTATTTATTCGTTTTATTTCGGTATCTTTGAAAATTCGCAGGTGGCATGAGATATAATTCCTATTATTTGCTATGCTTTTGATTATTCAATTACTATTAAACGTCTAAAATTATTTGTGGTTGTAGAAAACTCTATTTCAAGAATACGGTGCCCTTAAGTACCTAACTTCAAATCGTTTTTATTATTATTTTTAATACAATAATATAACAAAATAGTGGGTAATAGATAAATTACCTTTGCAAACCAAATATTACTACGTTTTTTATAAGTCAGAACTAAATTTTAGTGCCAAATTGAAACAGGTAATAAATGAAAAAGTTACAGGGTGATCCAAGGCGATTAACAAGAACACATTTTTGGGACTTTTAAAGTATCTTTCAGAAAAATATATTATTCCTATTACCGAAATGCCGCAAATATATTTTTTACATAAAAAAATCTCAAATCCTCCTGTGTCTTTGCGACTGTACATGAAAACTTTAACTTATGAGATAATTTAAAGATACATGTCAAGTTTTCTTTAAATTTGATCAACCAGTGTAGATGTATAACTACGTGACAAAGAAAGATGTTTACTTCTGTCGCTGAAAGTAAAAAATTATAAAATAATCAAGTTTATCTGTTGTTATGCCGTGACCTCGGTAACTGGTCGCTGCCAGAAACAGAATTAATGTGCACATCGCTAGCATAGCCGGGATTCTTTGACCTGCCCTGGTTGTTCTCGAGCTAGGCTATGTAACTGGTCTCATCTCATACTTCCAAACGTTTCGCCGCTCTTCACCGTCATCATCTTCAGTGGTAGCTTCGCCGTGACTAGTCGTTAATTCTGTTTCTGACAGAGACATTTCTAGAAGAACTAACAGATCCTCCCGTATTACAGTATGATGTTATCACGCGTAGACTCAGGAAGAGAGGAACCACAGAGCATGAGGAAGATATGGAATGACATATAGCTCCACTACCTCCTGGATGTAGAGTTTATCTATCATATTGCGTTTAATAAAAACTAGTGGTGATCTGCTACCATACACGATAGCCCCATATACCAAGTGACGTTCCTGTTTTAGGATTACATAAAAATAAAGCTGCGTGATCATATATTTTCTCTTTATTTTCATGTTTTCCTGAATTATCTTCATTATTTCATGGAAGAGTTGTACAGCTTCGAGCCTCGACAGGGATTCAGTCGGGGCCTCGGCAGAGTCCAGGAAAAGTATCACATGACAAACGTAATAAAGGCCTCCCCGCTGTCATTAGAATAAAACGGCCGGTTAGGCCGCATGTAATTGTGCCACGGAGAGGGTTACACAATGCCAAGCTTTGTCCGCGACAATCAATAATACTATCTGCCGTCCCCGTAGCCGTGGGGCGCCCTTTCAGTAAGCCCGTTTTAGTTTCTGTCAGGTCCGGAGCGATAATTAAAAAAATACTTTTGATATAATTTGTCGCCAGCTAATAGAGTTTCGCCCCAGTTTCGATTGTGTGCGGAACGTGACTGAAACGGTGGAAACTTTATAGTGGGAATAAAATTATACGAAGGAGAAATTTACAATTTACGTGTTTTACAGTGTATAAGGCGCCAAGTAGTGTGTCGAGACGAGAAATCTTGGAAAATTTGAGAGTCTTGTAAGATCAAGAAAAAGCAAGACAAGATGCCAACACTGGCACCATTGAAATCGGAAATGTCATTTTACGTAAAAAATTTAGCTACGCTAACTTGGCACCCTGGCAGATTTTTGCAGTAACATTATTTTCGTTTGTTTTTTGATTTTTTCTAATAAACACTATTCAAATCTTGTTTTAATTAATGGATTTTTTGCAAATATTTGGCCCACACTGAAGGCCTGTAAATCCGCCTGTGTGCATATTTATACAGGGTGAGTCAGTCATAATGTTATTAGTTTTAACTACGTATTTGGGAGGTCTAATAAAGGCTGAAAATCGAAAAATTAAAAATTTTTACTCGACCTTTAAAAACATAAACAAATCACCCTATAAAAATCAGTAACACGACGCTCCTGTTGCGCTATGAACTTTCTGATGACGCACCCATACGACAATCGAATGCCGGATTAAACATCGTTGCCACATCATGTTTACGTACACAATATTGTCTAACACATCAGCGTGTTATTCAAATTTACCCCCATTTAGCACTGCATTTCCCGCATGTCTTTCCCCCCAAATTTGTAGATCACGCCACACATTTGGAGGGGGGATGGAGAGAATACAATCAGTAAGCAGTAGTTTGTTTATTTCTGTCCCGCGTATTCGTCGTAAATGTACAATGCATAATTTTACAAATTCCGAATATGCGGAAATGGTAGTGTTATACGGAGAATGTTTACGAAATACGACTGACACTAATTTTACTGATAAAGTGCTATGGACGGATGAGTGCAGTTTTACTCAAACTGGCATTTTAAACAGGTTAGTACCATACAACTTAAAAACAATAAGTTTCTAGGCTAGATGTACGTAACTACAAACTGAAATAATTAATTGTACTTACGAGTAATACTAAAAATTCATATTTATTTAGGTAGTGAAAACGTAACATCAAAATTATTAAACTGTAATAACCTAACATTCGAAAACATTTATTTATTATCTACATTCGTTTTTATTAACAAATAAATCAATATTTAAGGAAAATTCATTCATGTATCAAGATTAAAAAAAATAGTTTTACTCCTTGTCGTTAAATAACAGTACAAAAACTAGGTAACTAGGTTATTGACCTAATAATACGGTAGGTCAAAATTCACTTTCGATAACGATTAGCGGCGTACCATTTCGGTCTTGGACAGTTTTCTGTCGACAACACGATGGTTTTTTATTAAGTACTTAGTATTTAAACACGAAACACTTTTCAGCTTCTCAATAATTTACCCATTGGATATAGGTTTTTTATGTAATGTACGTAAATGGTTTATTACTCAGTTTATTATTAGACACGTTGGAGTTTTGTTGCAGTCATAACAGCTACATTTGCTCAGAGAAAAATCGACACGCGAGTGTACGGGTATCGTTTGATTGGGCCGTATTTTCTACCGGAAAACCTGAGTGGACCGCGTTACTTGCAATTTTTAATAGAATTATTTGATTTTATTGGATATGGCTGAAGTTGAACTGAGCAAGAAAAAATGATATTCTGAAATAGTCAGTACAACCGTTTATTTGTGATGTCTAAAACCTAGGTAGGTACTATATAGAAAAATATTTCAACTTGACAACATTGCATCAGGTCGACATCGAGTTGAACTGTGAGCTGTAAACGACCAAGGCTGTGAGCGGTCAGTGACAGTCTGAAAAGGGGGTTTAAATAATGATTTCAAAATATTTTTTTACGGCGTAAATATGCATTTAGATTTTTTTCTAATCACGTATTCGCATTATACTCATTATTCCCTATCTCCTCTTAAAATTAAACACATTATGGCTGACTCACCCTGAATACGTAAGTTTGGTTAAATTGCAATATTTTGTCGGTTCTTATGCGGAACATCCTGTATATTACAGATGTTCGTGGTTCCCGTGTCTTCTTAAGAAAAAGAATACCAAATTCTCGACGATCTTTTAGTGTCCCAGATGACCCCTTTTTGGAGAAACAGCTGTGAGCGTTCTGGCGCTAATCGCTTTTGCGGAATTTGGTCCGGGAGGGCCCGAGGATATTTTCTCAAGTCCACCGGGCCCCGTGATCCAACACGCAACGTTCCGGGGGCCGAATAACAGGCCATCATCGTCAGCTAGCCGACGACGGGCGGATTGACTGCCATATTTACATTCCTAATTGGCAGGCCGAGCACGCGAGAGTGTAGTCGAGCGGCCCCCGTCGCTCTCGGATAAACCATTAAAACAAAGACAATTAAAATACTGACAAGTGGGTATAAAGAAAAATCAACAACACGTTAAACATCAGAAACAGTAGCGAGACGGGAGGAAATTAGATTGGAGTTCAAAGGCGGGCCGCGCTCGCGAATTACGAAAACACCTCGAGTCCTTTGAGGAGGCGCGCGATATGCAAACGACCAGGATAATTAGGATAATGGCAGCCACTTCAATACCTGCCGAGGCCTCGCTCTGCCTGCCTGTGCGATGCCCTAATTTATCCGTACTTGTGTTTTTGTTAGAGTGCCGGGCACTTGTTGAGGGGGTTAATTTCGTAACTGGCGTTCCCTATACTTCATGACGACTCCGCAGACGTTAAAAGCATCGGCGATGCACCACTGCGATACGAACCATTTAAAATTTCGTATTTCCCAATAATATTAGATAAAGCGTAGCAAGATATCGCCCCCTCTTCGGCACAATCGTGTGTCATTGTCACATATTTTTTAAAGACATACAAGGTGTCCGGAAAATGAGCGCCTTAATTTTGTTTTATGATAAGTTGAATCGGTGATTCTTGAAAGGGAACTAAGTCCATCTTCCAATGAAATTGAATTTGATATAGTTTACAATAGAAATTTACTTCCTCGGCCGTATGGTAGTGAAAGGAACTATGTCCCATTAACGGAAGGACTAATAATATACAGGGTGTTAAAAACAGAGTGTACAATATTTCAGGAGGTAATAGTATGAACTAAAATAAGCAGAAAAGTCTTAATAAACATGGGTCCGCAAAGTAACGGTTGCGGAGATATGGACCACTATTCGTTTTTCAAACATTTTACTTTATTAGGAATAAACCGACAAAGGAAGCTTTTAACAAACAAAAAACAAAGTTACAGAAGATGTTCAAAGTGCCCTCCGTCCATTTCCAAGCAGGCACGACATCTTCATCTCAACGATATTCGAACTCTTTCGAAAACACCCTCTTTGGTTTGGGTTTCTTGACACTTTTGATTAATCCGTAGCTCCAGCTCTTCCAGGCTATTTACAGGAGTACCATACACTAATGTCTTCAAATATCCCCAAACAAAGAAATCTAGAGGGTTCAGATCAGGCGATCTTGGAAGTCATAAAACAGGTCTGGCCCTTCCTACCCATCTATGGGGAAAAGTTTGGCGTAAATGCTCTCTAACGGCCATGGAAAAATGAGCTGGAGCACCAACATGCTGGAACCACATTTGTTGCCTCTGATTCAAAGGAATGTCTTCCAAAAACTCATACAGTGTGTTCTGCAGAAAGTTGAGGTAAGCAGCGCCTGTTAATCGGTTTGGTAAAACAACGGGTCCTAGAAACCTGTCACCTACAATACCCATCCAAATGTTTAACGAAAAACGTGCCTGATGTCCAGATTCTATTAGAGCATGAGGATTTTCGTCAGCCCAAATATGCGTATTTTGAAAATTAAACACTCCATTTCTTGTGAACCCGGCCTCATCAATAAAAAGAATGTTTGCAAGAAAACGAGGGTCTTCAGCATCATGACGTAGAAACCAGCGGCAAAAAACGAAACGTGCTTGATGATCATTTATTGGATTTAAGGCATATACTCGTTGCACATGGTATGGATAAAGCAGTTGCTCGTGAAAGATTCTCCAAACAAGAGGACCACTAATTCCTACCTCGGCTGATATTCTCCCCACACTCGTACCTGGATTCTGCTCTACCAGTGCTAGAATTTCTTCTTCTGCTCTAGGAGTGGATACCGACCTTGGTCTTCTGAATAAATGGCACTGTTTGCTCAAGGAACCGGTATCACGCAATCTTTGGTGAATTCTTCCAAACATGCGTTGTGAAGGAATCTGGCGATTTGGATAAGCGCCAACATAAAGAAGTCGCGCTTCGGTGGCGTTCCCATTAGCACAATGCATGTCTGTTAATTCTGCGTTAGAGTAACCAGCCATAGCGAAAGAAAACTTGTGCACTGAGAACAACTGTCAAATACGTACTGTCTATTTCACTAAACATCAACTATTATAAGAAAATACACAACATTTTAGCAAAACAAAAAAAGGGGCTAAAAACATAAAACATTCCATATCTCCGCAACCGTTACTTTACGGACCCATGTTTATTAAGACTTTTCTGCTTATTTTGGTTCATAATATTACCTCTTGAAATATTTTACACTCTTTTTACCCTGTATACGTACTGGATCGCATTCAGAATGACAGTTTCATTCAGCACTCACTAATCCGTGGACTTAGTTCTATTCAACTCTTCCTTATGTTTTCCCATGTTCATTCAAAATTGATGTGTTTTTTTACAAAAACCAATGTATCGCAAGAAATATTAAATTTATACCATTGGCGTACTCAACTTGAATGAGTGACATTTTTACCGTTACTAATTGTTTGAACATAAGTTTCAACTTTAAAATCAAAATTCTTATTAAGTATTGGGCGGAATTATAAAACTTAAAGTATGTTGCAAAGAGAATTGCTAGGGGGGTGAAAGTGACGGAGTCGAAAATATCAGCAAAGAATGTCCCCCTTTGATCTAAAATTGACGGGTCTGAGCGTTTCTCTACAATCCTGACGCAGTTTCTGAAAACGGTTCTGTTTCGTTTTCATTTGACCGTCCTGTATTGATCTCTTGTATTTTTTGTACAGAATAGAGGATTTTCGAGTTAACTTGTTTAGTTCATGTTTAGTTTTAAAATAAACTAATATTTCGTGGTTTGTCCTTGTTATTTGACAAACATCATATTAAGTTGACAAGTGATTAAATTATTCAATTAAGTTTAATTTAAGAAGTTACGGCAATTATGAAGGTATTTCTTTTACATTGTAAGTTCTAAATAAAGTTGAAAAAAAAACCAAACAATTACTTTTGTTGGTAAACAGCAAGATACCGTTTTGTATGTTTTTATACTTACCGTTAACTAATCTGTTCCAACAAAAAAATTGAAAGTACTTAAATGATCACTTGTCCACAAAGAGTAAATTAATTAATAAAGGACAATTATTACTTTATTAATCCACATTTTCTTATACTTGTAACCTTGACCATGACACTAAATAATTTGTTTTTATAAATAAAAAAAATAAACAAAAGCATAACATTTCAGTAGCCATGTAATGATTTAATTAATGCTGTGGTAATCCCACAATTATTGCTTTGTTTTTTGGGTTTGCAATGGAGTTTAGAAAAAAAATATCCTCTTAACACTTTCCACATAATTTGGTAAATGATTTAGTTGTTTTCAAATATTTTTGATTTCTAACACCTTACCAAATCTTCCCTGGAAGAAGGCCACAAGAGACGTAGGCCTTTACAGGGTGAGTCAGAAAGAATGGGTCAACACTAAGCTGGAGATACTAGACATCAAAATATTATGTTTGAGCTCATCACGCCTCATACGAATGTCGCTGGTTTAAGAAATACAGGGTGTTCAAGGTTTAAATTTTATTCTGAAATTTCTCAATAAGTGCACGATTAATAAATCACAGCGACGTACATATAAGGCATGATGACCTCAAACATAATATTATCCAGCTTACTGTTGACCCCTGACTCACCCTGTATAAAAACTATATATGTATATTAGAAATTGCTTTCTCTTTAACATAATGTATCATTTTTTTAGTATAATATTTACTTAGTATATACAGAGTTAACTATGACTAAGTACAAATATTTTAAGACGGAATAGAGGGGAAATAAGAATTAATTGAATCACCTTACAAATGATTTATTTACAAGAGAATGGCAGCCACTTGGTTATTTATTTGGCACGATCGTAGAGTAGAGTACGGCAACCAGCAGCACAATAAATTAAACACCCTATATGACAGAAATACAAACTTTATAAACATTTCGAGACGTTAATAATAATTATCTTTCATGCAGTTTTCATTGTCCATCCTAGCCTAAAGAGTCCTTGGTTGAAGAGCTAGGATTCCCCGATCGAATCCGGCATCTCCAAGATAATTAGACAGGTCTTTTTTAATAGGGCCTGACGTATCCGCCGGAGTACACATTGTCAAGTGCAGTATTTGGTTAGTCATTAAAACCACATGAGTGCCGAAAGGCCACGTGCTGGGAATAATGACAACCCCTATTTGCCGGCCCCATTCGGGGGCATGTAGCGTGCATAACGTACACCAGGCAAGGGGGTGAGAGTGAGACGGAGCGCCGTATCGCTGCTGCGGGACAGATTTAATATTAATTATGCCGGATTCATTTGAAACTGATATGTTTGACGTTAATAATATTCGTCGCCGCGTTATGATCTAGCACCGCCACGACTTACAGGATGCATGACGCTTTACAGTATTTGCATAATAATAATAATAATACAGGGTGTTAAAAAAAGAGTGTAAAATATTTAAGGAGGTAATAGTATGAACTAAAATAAGCAGAAAAGTCAATAAACATGGGTCCGCAAAGTAACGGTTGCGGAGATATGGAATGTTTTATGTTTTTAGCCCCTGTTTTTATTTTCCAAAAACGTTGTGTATTTTCTTATAATAGTTGGTTGTTGTTTAGTGAAATAAACAGTACGTATTTGACAGTTGTTCTCAGTGCACAAGTTTTCTTTCGCTATGTCTGGTTACTCTAACGCAGAATTAACAGACATGCATTTCATGTATGGTCGTGCTAATGGGAACGCCACCGAAGCGCGACGTCTGTATGTTGACGCTTATCCAAATCGCCAGATTCCTTCACAACGCATGTTTGGAAGAATTCACCAAAGATTGCGTGATACCGGTTCCTTGAGCAAACAGTGCCATTTATCCGGAAGACCAAGGTCGGTATCCACTCCTAGAGCAGAAGAAGACATTCTAACACTGGTAGAGCAGAATCCAGGTACGAGTGTGCGGAGAATATCAGCCGATTTCAATTTTATTTGAAACTATCATGACATATGCCTATTATGTGAATATGTTAATGTTCTGAACTATACATTATTTAAAAAATTCGGAAAATGTAGACATTTTTTATTTAATTCATTAAAAATTTACAATGTACCTACATTCCATTATTTTTTTAAAAATATCTAAACGGTAAGACTCCTTTGGAAGGATATCTCAGTAAAGTTGCTCTGGACGACCAATGTTTATAGGAACTTTTTGTACTTTTTTGGCTCTACTTTTACTGCCTTAGATTTTGTACCAGCTTTTCTAAACACCCTAATTTTTCTAATTGCCTGTGGATAACGCGTCTCTTCTAACACTTTACCCAAAAAAAGTTTTAAGGCTTACGGTGAGCGCTCGATCCAAAGGGATATAGTTTTCGCTCAGTAACTCCTCAACGAAAAATGATAAAAATATGCGGTTTTTTTAATAGACTACAAATTCTATTTTACGTCGGCGCTGTGTTTTTACATTTTGAAAATATGCAAAATTCATTTAAAAAAAATTATTTTACACTTTTTCAAAATTTCAAAACACAGCGCCGACGTAAAATAATATTTGAAGTCTATTAAAATAAACACATATTTTATCATTATCCGTTAAGGAGTTACTGAGCGAAAACTATGGGTTTGTTCCAACACAGCAAGAATCGATTCCGAACCGTCCAGAATTAGTCAGTCAGTTTAGTTGTTAATGTACTCTCGGCGAATGCGACGTAAGACGGTGTTGGTCAAACATTTCTCACGGTACTGACCAGTTCTCGACGGTTTTTGGAACAGATGTTATATATCGTTTGATAGAGCGCTCACCGTAAGCCTTAAACATGAATTTGAACTGCTATTTAGCACCTGGCAGGAATCCAATATGTTCTGTCCGGGAAAGTTTAAAGTGAAGAGCTAAATTGTTTACTTTAATTTTTTGATTTCATGTAAACAAAAGATAAATCGCTTAGTACTTAAAGATACTAATTTCGTTTACCCCTTGAGTGGCATACAAATGTCGAAATGTTAGATTAAACACCGATAAGATTGATTTACAAGATTCATGTTTATTCCATGTAAGACGTATTTGAAATTTTTAGAAATGTTACTTTCTTTATAATAAAGAAAACCTGGCACTATCCATAGCAACGTCAAACAAGCAGCTGAAGCCAAAGTACCACCACAACACACGCAGCTGATAAGGTTTCATTGTAAGCCAACAAATCTCAATAATTTCGAACATGGGGACTGAAGATACGGCTGAATGTTAACAAGATACATTGTGTGTACAGTTGTACCGTGTGTAAATATTTCATTAAGCAAATATTTGCGATATGCATGTAGAAATTCTTGATCAAATAACCTGGAGTAATCTGGTGAATAGCTATCGATATATTAGGATATCATTTACATTTGTCGTTAGTTTATGGTATGCGGCATATCCTCTTCCACAAGCTGGAAATAAACGGTAGCTCTGGATGGTTCTGACTGACCGAACGAAGTTGATGCGGTTTTGTATTTGCGAACCAATGTAAACTGTAACATATAGCAACATGTAATACTGAGAGGTAAAACGAATATAATTGGAAATAGCTTCTTCTGGTAATATCATAGAATTTTGTACAAATATTGGTCGATATCTGATGTATGTGCTGCTTTTAACGACATCACCATTACACAAAATAAAAAATAATTGTCCAGAGATATCTACTATATTACTTTATATTTTGACAATGATGCAAGATTTGAGCACACATTCAGTTTTTAGAAAATCGGTAATAATGGTCGAACAATTTGAAGTACAGTGTTTTCGAAAAGTAACGAATAAATTCATTATTTTTGAAATTGAGAAGTTTTAGAAAAAATCCCCCGGCACGTCGATTTTGTTTTTAAAAAAGGCACTTTTTGACATACGATCCATATTTGTGACGTCATCGTTGTTCGAGATATGACGTCATCGACAATTTTTTTAAATAGCAACCCCCAATTTTGACCATGCCATTTGAAAGAGCGTGTCATTCTACATACATACATCATGAAAAATTATGATGTTACATAACAAAAATTTCAAGAAAATAATGTTTGAAGATTTTAAAATTTAATTTTCACAATACTGTGCACCTCCCCATTATGCAACACCTGTCCGTGCTTATTTAGATGAGCTGTTCCCGAATCGTTGGATAGGGAGAAGGGGGCCGATTGAGTGGCCAGCCAGATCACCTGATTCGACACCCCTAGATTATTTCTTGTGGGGATCCGTTACTAGACCGCTTAATTTAGAAAATTTAAAAGCAAGAGTTCGTCACGAGATACATCATACCTCCTGAAGTTATTGATAATGTCCAAATAGAGTTTATTAATCGTCTTGGCTACTGTGAGGCAGCCAACGGTGCACAATTTGAACATTTAATTTGTCGATTTATTATTTAATATTATCATTTTCAGTATTGTGAAAATTAAATTTTAAAATCTTCAAACATTATTTTCTTGAAATTTTTGTTATGTAACACCATAATTTTTCATGATGTATGTATGTAGAATGACACGCTCTTTCAAATGGCATGGTCAAAATTGTCGATGACGTTTCGAATAAAGATGACGTCACAAATGTGGGTCGTATGTCAAAAAGTGTCTTTTTAAAAAACAAAATCGACGAGCTAGGGGATTTTTTCGAAAACTTCTCAACTTCAAAAAAAAAATTAATTTATTCGTTACTTTTCGAAAGCACTGTATAGTCGATCTCATGAATGAAAGAAGAATGAAGATGCCCTGGACAACCGAACTATACTGTATATTAAAAGTAAAAACCAACGCATATCTTCCGTAATTAAATTTGTAACATATCTTAAAATCCAATTATCCATGACGTTTATATCTACTAAGGTAATGCAAGTTCGGTTATTTGTTGAAACGTAACTTCAAATCTCGTGATATGAAAAGTGATCAATAAAATGAAGTCCTCCCGACGGAAAATGGAGGAAGCTGGTAATAAGCCACTTTCGACTTAGTCCCAAGAGTCGTGCAAGGTACGATAGAGTTTATGACATTTTCAAGAGTTGGAACTCAGAAAAAGGTGGTGCCATAATCAAAAAGCCGTTAAATTACTCAATGTTGCGTACTACTTTAATTGTTAAAGATAAAGTGGATATATCTACACTTTTGAAGTTATTGGAATTTTTGAAACAACAAAATCTATATGTACCCAAAAAGTGAGAACACTGAGGCGTTTTTGAAAAATGCACCTGATGACATGCTACCTATAAAGATTGCACTCATAATTGGTGTATCAGGTGCATGTTCAAGTGACGATCTGTATATAATGAAATGACTGATGTTAAAATATCGTGAAAAATAAGGTTCATATCGAAATTCCAACATCAAAAACCTACCAGTCAAGAATATTTCTAGTGAGCAATGAAGAATGGGTAACGTTACTTAAAACATATGTTGCACTTCGTCTAGACGTACTAAATACTAAATAAAACCTTCGTTTTACAATTAAGATTCCGTAAAATCACTCGCCAGCCATTTGGCCACAATTGGATAAGCCAATTTCCCAGTGTTTCTAAAGCTTCCAAACAGGACAATGTTTCCGAAAAACGGCAGCCACACTATTGGTAAATAGCAGTGGTGACATTCTCCAGTTGAAGAGAGGATGATTACATCCACAAGTCTACAGAACGTCAGGTTTAGAGATGAGCAAAGATTGAACGAGTCGTTCGTTTGAACGATTTTAAGAAAGAATCGTGTGAATCGACTCTGGATTTGGCAAGCGATTCGTTCAAATTAATCGCCATGCACTGTTTTGTGAGTCCCGAAATGAATTGTAATGGCATCGGGTCAATATTTAAGCAGCTAAAATGAATCGCCACTTGTCAGACGATTCGCGAGTCGCGAAATGAATCGTAGCGTATCCAGCCGATATTTGAGAAGCAACTCTCGTTGAAATGAATCGCCACTTGCCTTGTGAAGATTCTTGAGCCGAGAAATGAATCGTAGTATGTATTCTCGGTCCAATATTTGAGAAGCAATTCGTTCAAAGGAATCGCCATTTGCCACATGATATAAATTATTGTATTTTTAATAATTTCGCACATCTTTCGTATTTATAATTTACAACAAATATTCGTTTAAAATTAATCATAGTTAAATGATGGAATACGAGTTTATTTATCCGATTTTTTAAACATTTGTCAATATTTTGTAGTAAAATAATTATTATTAAGTGAGGAGAGAATTGTATACTTTACAGAACGTGCCATTTAAATGTAGATATTAAGTTTTACGTACAGTTTGATATAAAATTTGAAATTTAATATTTCGCATAGGTATAAGTATAACTATTATACACTTACATTATATCAAATATGAAAACCAATACGTTACCATTTCTACGCAGGATGTTCAGCATGGATTTACAATTTCTGTTGTCGCTTATAACCAGTCGACTGTTACAATTGATTTAGTAAAATAATTTGTAATGCTTACTGTGAATAAAATTTGGTGAGAATATTTTAATGTACAGTAAGATATTGAAACAAACATTTTCGGTATTACATTTGTCTAAGAGGCTGGTTAATCCATCTGGATATGTCAAAGTCAGAAATATCTTTCTTTCAAACTTACTGTAAGTTTGAAATATCAACATTACATATATAGTTGTAAAAAAATAGTTTGTAGTTGTTTGTAGTAACTTTCACATCGTTCATTTTTTTCCAATTTTTGTTTTGTATGAAGAAAAGTGTTTTAACTTCTCTTAAGCTATGATGAAAAGACCTGTCGATTGCAAACTATATGGCGATGTACGATGAAAATACCTGTATATAGCTAACTACTGGTGACGTACCATCATCGTTACGAATAGAAACCATCCCGTATCGCCTCGCGGACACTTTCCCGTCATGTGAGCCGCTCTCGACTAATTGAAATTGCTGATTGGGTACATTTTCGCATCGCAGCCCGTACAAGTCCTCGAAAAAGTAGGTATGCCGTCCTTTATGGCGCTGTCGGCAATAAAAACCCATCGATCGGCCGGCTAGCAGCCCGTTTCAGAAATATATGTGCGGTCGCTTACGGTATAATGAACAATTAAATTACCGATGCACTACTACCCAATTACAGTTTCCTGTGCGGCGCGCACCGCGCAGGGGCGGGGGGCCGGCGGGGGCCCGCCGGCTGGAACACACGCACCCAATTACCCGCTAATTGATGTTCTGCAAGAAGTGGATGCCGCGAAACGGCGTACGGAGGAGCGTCTTTTGATCGCGACGTTGCGGCGGGGCGGAACCGGCTAACGACGTGGAAGACGGTAATGCACAGGAATAGAAACCTGTCCCCGGGGCGAGCAAAAACGCTGGCGAGCGGACTAGTCGTGTCCAAATGTGAGTAATGGGCTTAATTGCGATCGCAGTCCGCCACAACTATCGCGCGAAAACAGAAGTGGATCCGGTGCTCGATGCGCCTTGTGGGGATCGCAAGAAGAAGCTCGCAGAAGTGGAAGTTCAGGCAACTCGTTAACCAGTTGACGATACCGACACGCATGATGATCTCTTCATTTCTTATATTCCTTTCCCTTCATCCTACAATGTTGGTCCTTCGAAACGGATAATGTACTGATCTGAATTATAAAGAAAATTTATTGGAACGATATGAAAATTAAATTTATCCCTAGATTCGAATTATCTTCACCAGTAATGTTTTTCAAGGGGCAACCATGCGAAACTGGGAGGTATTCTTGAAACCTCCCTAAAATTGACCACAAATTGGTGAGCTCTGTTAAGTAATGGGCTTAATTGCGATCGCAGTCCGTCACAACTAACAGAAGTGGATCCAGTGCTTCATACGTCTTGTGAGAATAGCAAGAAGCTCGGAGAAGTTCAGACAACTTTTGACCAGTCGATATACTTAATTCAGTGAGAGTGAAATGCATTTCTTATATTATCTTCCCCTCATCTTAATTTTATTTTATCGAACCGAGATAATATAAACACATCTTAACACGAAACTTGAAATATTGGTCCTTCGAACCAGATGTAGAGGTATTCATCTTAGCTACAGTTAATAAAAATGCCTGTAGAATGAAAAACTAACTATACTGTAAAGACAGCGGCTTTTCTCATTTGTATCAGCTCATATTTGTGAGAAAAATTGTATCTGGATTACTATAACTATTGACAATTACTTAAACCAGGCATTATTGCCATCATTTTCCGTCAGTATACTTGACAGAGTAAAATTTGCAACACTGATATCCTTAAACAGTTCAATACACAAAAAAAAAACAGACAATTTGCATAAAATTAATTCTTAGAGAATCTTGGAAGAATATGAGTTTGAAATTTATTCTTAGGTTAGAATATAACAGTCCAAATTTTGGATATAAAATGACCAATCGAAGCTGATGTTATTGTATCCGTTTTAATTGTAAGAAAAACATAGTTAATGGTAGCAAAACATTCTATTCTTTAATATATTCAAGATAATATGAAATTTTTTCTCCCATTCGAATACTTTATAAAATTTTGGTCCTTCGAACTGGATGCTAAAATAAAATCAGAGCGTATATTAAATTTCGCAAATAAATGAGTTAGTTGAAATATATGTAAAAACAAAATGCCGATAATTGAAATATTAACCGTGAATTGCCAGTTATCCACATATTGAACAATCCTTGGCCCTTAACCGAAAGAAGGGTTTTACCTGGCACCGTATTTGTTCTCGACCCCTAGAAACCCCCAGCCAGATTGAAAATATCTCCGTCTAATAAATTTATTTATTGTGAATCTAATAAAGGGACTATTAAGTCCGGAGCTACGGTTATTAATCGGGGATTTTTGTGCTTGGCAAATCGCGCACATAATAGAGTATGAAATGAACAACGGCGGACCTCTAATAATTCCTGTAATCCGAAACTGATGACATCGTGTCGTCAACTGGGCGGGGCGATTTTTAATTGTGTCCTATGAGAAAAGCGCAACTTTATTAAAACGAAATTTCACACGGTAAGGGCGAGCGCACACTGCAATGCTTCGACGTCCTTCTGAATGAAGTGTGCACGTATCTTAATCGTCATTTTTGACATTAAAGTTCTATAAGTAATTAATGTCAAATCGGGTAACTAGGTTTTGAGTAAAGGAGAAAAGAAGAAATAAAAAAGAAACTTTAACATCTGGATTCTAGATTATATCCTTAATGTAACATTCGTTAGGTGACACCCTGTATAAAAATACATACATTTACAAAATACTTCCTACATGTTAGTCACGTCAGCTGTGGAATGATGACTTCTTTCTAGGAATTTTTGACCTACTGTTGTTCCTCTCGAGCTAGGTTCTGTTGGTACTATGACTACTGAGGTAAAGACAGTTCCTCGGATAACGGCCCCATGCTGCCAAATTTTCACCGTTCTTCACGTCTTTAGAGAATCCAAGAGGTGTTTCTGGCATTCCTTGTTAATTTTTCACGGTTCACAAAAAAGTAAACAAATTTCACAAATTTTAGACAGTCAAAAAACTCAAAACAATTGACGCCTTTATCTTTAAGACACAAAATAAATTTAGTGAGAAAATAACTTCTCAGTTTGGCACTTTGTATTTTATTACCATAACTTCCATGAATATTAAGAAGTTCATGATACGCATATAGACGTCCTGTTAAAACTGACGGCAAACCACTCGGTATAATTAAAAACAGAACCAATCTTTCGTATTTCTTAATATGAGGGCGTAGTGCACGCAGTTCGAAGACTTCTGATTAGGGAACCTCTCCCCAATATCCGCGCATTTCCCTATTCGATTGAAAGAGATCGGGATCGAATAAAACTGATGACTCGGATCTTTTAAAGTTGATTTTAAGGAGTATGCGATGGACGTCGATTTGCGTCGTCGACAATAGACCGATCGCTATCGGTTCCGGGGGGGTTGTATACAAATACGGTCGGTGGGGGAGACGCACAATGGAGCCCAGCACGGCGCGCTGCCTCTCAATGGGGACTTGTTGATCTGGGCAGCGGATATTAGGGCGCGCGGTAACTGGGATATTTAGATATTTAACGCTGCAATCTGGTAATGGACCTGATGTGGGGAGGTTTGTGATTTTCTGTGATATATGATCAATTATGAAGTTGTAGTGCATGATTATCCAGATAGGAAAACGTATATATAATAATTATTCGCTCGACGACAACGACATAGTTTGTAGAAAATAAATTTTGAAAGAAGGATGATAACTGTTACAATAAGGTCTAAAAATACTCTGGATATTAAAAATTTCGTAATTTATTCATAGATTCCAATACAACAGTCGAAATGTCCGATGAAGATTTTAATGTGAGATGTAAAAAGTTGGTCCTTCGAACCGGATACTGTAGTATTCATCTTAGTGCAAGGAAATTCTAATTTAATGAAAATAAAACATATATATTTTACAGATAATCGGGATAATATATGATCAAATCAAATTCATCCCTGTCTATGAAACCGGATGCTGTAGTATTCATCTTACTTGTAAGAAAATTCTAATTTAAGTAAAATAAAACAAATCTTACAGATATTCGCAATAATAAAATCAAATTTATCCCTAGATTTTAATGTAAAAGTCGAAAAGTTGGATGTATAACTTTGGTCTTTCGAACCGGATGCTATAATATTCATTTTAGTTGTAAGAAATTTAATTTAATGGATAAAATTAAATTTTTACAGATACTCGGGATAAAATGATACTTTATCCATAATTTATATGAAAAAATCGTTACATGGAAAATTTTGGGCTTTCGAACTATATTACTCTTCTTAGTATAGTTCTATTCTTAAAAAATATAATCGGAGTGTTTTATACTAGTAACATAAAAAATGAAGTATTAACATTTTGGTTTAGCGAATTTAACGGTTTCAACTTTTTATAACATTGGATAAACTATCCTGATGAAATTTGATGAAACATCATCAATATATATTTTTTGATATCACCACAAAAAAAAACAATACAACATTTTCTTTCGATTAGTTAGTTTACATACAAGAAAATAAAATTAAAATTGTTGAATTTAATTTTAATAATTTTTTTTGTGTAATTTCGTAAAAGGGATATTTAGAAAAAAACTCGTGTTTATCTCCATTTTTCAAAATGACAATTGAGTTTGCAAGGCTGACATTCGAAATGAGTGCCTCTTAAATTTATAAAGCTATTAAGTAAAACTTTCTAAAATTTAGTGAAATACACTGAGAAAAAGGTTTTCTAGCAATCAGGTATAGTCTCCTTTGCCAAACGCTTAGCTTGAATATAAGCAACAAAATATTTTTTCAAAATTATGAAAATACATGTATAACAAAAAATGTTTGTATTGTTCTTTAATTAATTTTTGAACCCAAAAAGCGCATATCACTTTGCATTAAATTTGCGATTCACTCTCCAAGTACGTATCGTCAGTAGGAAAACTGAACCCTCAACATAAACACAATTATTTTAATAACCTGACGATGCTGCCTTGGTCAGCGAAACGCGTTCCAGCGTGAAGCCAAATTTTTTTTTAGAAAAATCTCAATCCGATTCTAGCAAAAAGTAACTACAGGCTACTGCCCTCCACCACTACTGAAAGCGCCGGCCGCGCCACCTTGCGGAGGCGGCAGCCGCGTCGGGACTGGTACCTGTGGCGGCGAGCAGCGGCCCGAGGCGTCTCCATTCGGCGGGGCTGAGGGGCTGCGGCTGGGGTGAGCCCCCGTACTCACCCATGGCGCCCGCGCCCTTGCTGTCCAGCTGGTACGGTGGGATGCCCATGTGTGCCGGGGGCGGCTGCGACAGGGGGTCTCCGTTGTGGCAGAAGAAAGGCATGTGACCCGTCGGTCCAAGTCCCATCTTTCCGGCCTGCAAAGAAAAATTCGTCTGATTAGTAGACGGTCCCTAAAATTGTCAATAATGGATATTTTAACGTGAACATAATTTTATAATTAAACAAATTCGAAACTCCAATACACAAGAGCATCAACCGGATAATATGAATTTAGAAATTTGTTCCAATGCAACAGTCGAAATGCAAAGATCAGACAATTTTATCACTCTTGATTAAGACTTCAATGTTGTAAAATGTTGGTCCTTCGAACCGGATACTGTAGTATTCATCTTGGTTGAGAGGAAATTCTAATTTAATGAAAATAAAACATAAATTTTACAGATATTCGCGATAATATGAGCATCAAATTTATCCCTACATTTGAATGCAAAAGTCGAAATGTTAGATGTAAAACTTTGGTCTTTCGAACCGGATGATGTAGTATTCATCTTAAGTGTAAGGAAATTATAATTTAAGTAAAATAAAACAAATCTTACAGATATTAGCGATAATATGAGCATCAAATTTATCCCTAGATTTGAATAGGAAAGTAAAAAAAATCGTATAATTAGTATATGGTCGCTAATATTGTCAATAACGAACAATTTAACGTAAACATAATTTGATAATTAAAACATTCGAAACTCCAATACCGATACTCCAATATACCACCAATCCAATCCAATTTCAACGCAACAGTCTAAATGTCAAAAATCAGAAAATGTTATCACTTTTGATTAAGACTTTAATGTTAGATGTAAAATGTTGGTCCTTCGAACCGGATATTGTAGTATTCATCTTGGTTGTAAGGAAATTATAATTTAATGTAAATAGAACATAAATCTTACATATTTCGTTAAGTACGCAAAACTTAGCCTACTCAATACAACACATCACCGATTTTCTTTTGACATATGACGTAATAAATGCTGTATCCTGCCAGTTGACATCAATGCAATTGGAAGTATGCCAAAAATGATAAGTCAATACATCTTCTGTTTCTATTAAAAAGAAACTCTAAAGAAAGCAGTGCAATATGTTTTAGAGAGAGATTATCCAATCCGCCAACTCTTTTAAAATGTAGTAACACTACTTTTAGACTTATAAAAATCGCCTGGTCGTAGCGAGGACGAATTAATGTGCGACAGGTAGATAAGACGGCGGAGCACGGGAGCAGTATCGCCGGTGGCATGAATAAACAAAAGGCCGAGACAGGAAACGGACGGGCGGTTGCGGCACCGTCTAAATAAATCGCCGGAATGTTTATTCATAAATGCGGCAGTTCCATATTTAACCCGGACAAACGCTCCTGCACAAGATCCGCTTTTTATTCCCGTTGTAATTACAGCACGTACGAGGCACCGTCGGAACGTGATTTTTACCGTATTTTGATGCCATTGTCTGTCATTGCTGACAAAGTTTTATCTGTGCTTGTGCCAATACAATTTTTCGAAAGCTGTCAAATTGGCCACTCAAAATAGTAGTACAGGAACATCGCAGGTCTAAAGGTAAAGTAAGTCCTTGATAGCGTACTTGCCTACTTTCTAGTTTCTCGATATTAATAATTATATTTTTGATAATTATTATTTTTTTATTAGTACCATATTTTGCTTCAGCGGTTTTAAATTCAACTTTTAAAAATGCGCGTTTTTTAAAGTTACCTAAATCAACTACCCGAAAATTTTAATTATTGATCTGACAGGACTACCTTGTAGTCAAATGAAATATTACTAACAAATATTCAACAATCTTAATTTTTTAAACTGATGTGAAAAGTACAGTTATTGTTCGAAATATTAATACTTCGTTTTTTTTGGATTGGAAGAAATGCTCTTCAAATTAATATTGCTAACATTTTCGGAAGTCAATGAGGTTGCACTTCCAATAATGTTTCAAACATTCTTCTTACTGCTAATACTCTCTACAACGTAATGAGTCCCCACAGCCGATTTCCATCCTACTTGTCGTTGGATTTGATCTATTGTCATGTCACTATTGTATTACTCAGGATCGTCCAATTTAAGATAACGTGCAATTTGTAAGGGACATGATCCAAATGTAATACTACCAATCACCTCATGATTGGTGCACTTCTCCTTATCATACCGTAAGAAAACTCGTCGGTCTGTACTTACATTTTGGGGATGAATGGTAAATACTGCTTTACCAAACGCACATAAATTCCATCACTGCCGGTAACAGTAAAACGTCGAGCCTTCACTGTCTTAGATGGTCGGATAGCAATAACCAATACGCTTCCTTCTTCCTTGATGTCATCTAAGCATAAGTCGCACAATTCACATCTACATGAGCCACAGATACCGCAAATGGCTACCACCTTCAAAAATAAATACGTAATGTCCGGTGCATCTGTGAAAAACTTCCACAAATCGTCTTCCTTCATATGCCTTCTTGGCTACATCATCCTTGCTAATTGCCTTCATGAATGCATGCACTTTCACAAATGATTTTAAATCCACCCCTTTGTTTCTCATCAATATACTTTACAATTTCGAATGGATAGTCCACATAGTCGACGCCTTTACTGCTCAAAGTGTACCAATAAAAAAAATAGCGTAAAGCATTCGTGGATATGGTCTTTAAAACACTTGCTCTATTTCCACTTAAATATCCACTTATACTTTAATATACTAGTACATTTTAAACAACATTTTTAAATAAATGGTACTTCGTTCTATATTTCATGAAATGTTATTGTTGGACTTGTACGTCTTAAAAATGCCATAAATTAGTTATATCTAGGTCGTAAATCATCTGATTAAATATTCCTCACCACAATTAACCGTGGCTTCATTTTCATTTTCAATTACGGCTTTGTAAAATTAACTGCAGACAGGGCATGCAAACAGATAATTCTATGAGAAACTTATCTTTGATATTGCTCAGTGACTGGTCATGTAAAATTGTTTGCGCGTAATCACTTTGAGGCAGCATAAGCTTTAATAAGTATGTAAATGACGGTTGGTATTAAATAGTTCTTTTTGTACGGTGAATTGGCGCAGGAAATAGGAGAGCTATACTTTCAGCACCAATTAATTCATTATAATGGTAGGAGGTTTACTATGGAACAGGTTGATGGATAGGTATCACGACTGGGCAATTTTTACTACGGTTTTTTTTAAAACATAAGTAAAAGAAGCTTTGACGTTTCATAAAAGTCATTTGTCATTTTTGCTTTCTAGTTCTGACTCTACGAAATGACACGAAATGAAACATTAAAAACAATTAAAATATTTATTTATTATAAATGTTAAAGATACTGTCACAGAATTTGCCCCGCTCGCACCCAATTCGACGACTGTGGTATCTCGAAACGCTAGATTGCCCCGATCGCCCCTACGCGATTCTGGTAAACAAACAAATAATGCCGTGTATCGAGGCGCGACTGAAAAATTGAGGATCGACGAGAATCGTTCGAGACATGGATCTAGAGATGCTAGAAAATACCTGGAATATTCGTTTAGTCTATAAAAGAACAATAATCGGCCGAGTCAGTCAGTCTTGAATTGGAGTGCTTAGTTGGAAATTTCCTGGAGTTTAAAAGTAAAAGTGTTTAGTTGAGTTGTAATTAGTATTCAGTAGTGTATAGAGTCGTTAATAAAGATAAATAATTAATTAACTTGTTTTTCTGGTAGTAAAGACGGGCTAAGAAATCCATGACAATACAATTATGTAAATTGTTAAAGTGACTACTAGAGGCATCCAGCTTCTCTTCTCTAACATCAATGCAAGTACTAGTAGGCGAAATGAATAAATTGCTAGTAGTGGTAATACTGCTAGCTTCTGCTTCCGCGTGAACTTATCTTTCTAACCTATGATTCTTTTTCAATGTTCTGTTCAATGGAATTTTCGATATTTCTATGTTTAAAAATAAAAAAAAAGTTTATATAAACATGGATCAGGCAATACTTTGTTTTTGAGATACAAGTTGTTGAACATTTTTTGTCTTAAACCGATCAAGATATTGAGATGACATTTCACGTGTAAACGCAGCTTTAACCAGCTCGTGATTTAAATACTTGCGATTTCTTTGGAGGAAGTTTTCGCAAAGCTCAGGTGGGTACAGTAGAAGTGTCAACTGACAAGATTAAAAACTCTTTGAGACTATCGCCGTCTCTCTCGCTCCAAAGTGCCAGTTTGCTTTGACGCAGTCGAGAGTGTCGTTAGCCCTTACTACTCCCAATAACGTCGTCCTGCCGAACAGACTTTGCTCAGCTCAAGCCGCAACTCGTTTTGAATCAGAATTCAACTTTATACCATGAAGGATTACCTAGTTTAACCAAGATTTTATTTTTTTAATGAGCTTTCTAACATAGGGGTAGGTATACAGGGTGATTCAGTCATAATGCCATTAATTTTAAGAGAAGATAGGAAAAAATGAGTATATGAATACGCGACGTTGCCAAATTTAAATGTTTTCCTATAGTACCCACTTATTATAATATGTAATTAAGTAATGCCATAAATTATTTTTTTAAAGTATGCAATTAGCATAATAATAAGTTTCAACACGAAAAATATTAAATATTGAAATTATAAAACACCAACGGATCTAAATAAACCATTCACATTTCATTACATAAATAGTGAAATAAATACAATTCTCACTAGGTTAAACTATTAAGAGAGGCTGAAACGTATTTTGTATTTAAATACAGATAGTAATATACAATACCTCGTAATCAACAATCCAACAATCCGAGTCTTGACCTACCGTATTTAGGTCAGTAACCTTGTTTTTAATGTCTACTCAATGACAAGAGCTGCAGAGCTGCAGGACCGCTAAATATTAACGGAAACAAACAATAATTAAATTTACATTATAATAAACACCCGACTTAATCAATAGGAAATCATGAGAATTTTATAATAACTGCGCAACCGCGTGATAGAGGTTGGTGAATTTCTTGTGTTTGTGTCGCCAGTGTAGTTGAATAAAAATGCAATTCAAATTAGGTAAAGTAATGTAGTGAAAAATCGCGACTGTCCTCTGCTGAACAGAGGCGTGGAAAAATTTATAAAAGACATATTAACAGACATGTGTGTCTGCGTTTTCCGTGTGCGTCTGTTATTCGGTACCTAACCTACTTAATGGATTTCATTCCGATCCATAATCAAATGCGATTTGCATTAATTGAGAATATCAACGTACAAGCTCAACTTGATTTTGCTTTCAAGAACATAACGAAAGGTGACCAAAAATAGGTATGTTTTATCCACTTATTTACCTAGAGTGTTTTCTAGAAACCTCATTAACATTAGTTGCATGGACATTGATTAATGAAAAGGTCAATTGTTCTTGATTTGATCTTTCATCGCGTGTCCAATGGACTAGGAGTATAGCTACTGCAGTTATTTGTCGCGTTATGTAGGCTCGCATTGTTCGGAACATCTGTTGGCCCGCTGCGAGAACGCACGATCTGTTTTCTTTGTGGAAAAAATATCTTTGAACTCTCGACATTAGAGCGTTTGATGTTCGGATCAAACCGATCGAATGACTCTGCCCCGTATTAGCGTACGGCCTTTCTTGAAATGTTTATTATGCGTCAGTCAGCCAGCCGTGATCTTACAAGTGCACCGGCAGGACCGGACCTGCTCAAAAGCCCAACGAAAAAAAGTCGATTAATCCTGGTACAGCCGCCAATTGGGCTAAATTTAAGCATACTGGGTGTCCGAGAAAATCTGGGAAATCTTGCAGATAGAACATGAAAAAATAATATGACAAGTTTCTATAAATTTTTTTCCTACAGGCCCTCCCTACGGAGGTATGTGGAAATAGGTTTTTCTTGAATAACTTTTGAAGTACTTTGTATAATTTAATAATAATTTAATGTGATGGACACTAGTAATGACCTCTTAAAATAGTGCCCTTGAAACATATTTAGCTTTTTTAGTTTACCAGGGACGGGCCAAGCTTTACAAATTAATGCCTAAATTTTTAACATCCGGTATGACAAATACTTTAAAATAATAAATCTGGGTAATTTCAACCTTAGACTAAAAAAATGTACTCTTGTTTATTGTCGATGAAATGAACCGTTTTCGAGAAAAATAATAATAAACAAATTTAAGTTTTATTTTTAATAAAAATAATCGACAACAAAGTGCGATATGAGTCATTCAAACAACAGGAAAGTTTCACTTTAAGATGTTTAATCCGATAAAATACAAAATTTAAAAACACGCAGTGTTGCCTGAGGAGGCATCTTAATGAAATTTTTGAAAAACTTCATAGGAGAGAACATAGGTCGAACTTTAACTCATTATAACCACTCACTACCGATAAAACACACTTCCCGTAGGTACAGTTAGATAAAATGCCTATTTATTATAAGAAAATCGAACGAAAGGAATAGGTAGGTACTAACAGATAATAGAAAACTTTTAATGCACTCGGGGCAGTCTTGTTCCATAACCTAGAAAAACAAACCGGCGAACTATACTGTGGGAAAATACCTGTACCCAACACATATTGCTTTATTTGATAACTATAAAGCGTTTAAAATTAAAATAAGGCTAACAACTGAAGAAGAACACATAACTACAACGTAAACACAGGGATCAAATTATGACATAACAGCGAATTTTACCGTTGTGTTGCTGGTTGTCTACTCTGACTCTGCAAATGTCAAACGTGTGGCGGACAAACCGCATAGGCGGCGTTAAATAAGGATTTAATATGATATCAGAAAAAGGTTTTTTTCGCTTTATAAATAAGTTAGGAATTTTTGTGAAGGGTGATTCCGTTAATTCTTAAGTTTCTCTATTCAATCTTGAAATATTTGTACTTAGTCATAGCAGTGTTTATATAAAGTATAGTTAGTCAATCGGCCTTAGTTGTGGACCATGTCGGCTAGATGGCGGGGCTATAATATGTGCAAAATCTCTTAAATGAGACCTAGGGAAGTCACTAGTCAGTAAACAGAGTCAGTCTCTGACTTTGTTTTTAAAATGTCAGTCTTCTCCATTTAAGAGATTTTGCACATATCATAGTCTCGCCATCTATTAGGTTTACGTGGAAGAATAACGCAGATTATATATTAATATAACTTTAAAATCAGTGTCAACACTTTATAAATATGTCGGCGCTATTGAAAATGACTTAACTACGCCTATGGTGTTATGTTAGCAAAGGAGATTTTTGTAGTTTTAGCAGTAAAGTAAAATTTTGCTGTATTTGCAGTAGAAAAGGCACTTTACCTGAAACGATAACAGTTTTCAAACGGTGCACTGAATATTTCAAATACGATTATTTCAAAAATTGTTACTCTAACGACTTCAACAAGGTATACCTTTGTCAGATATAACAGGTAAGAGAATTGATTGTTTCTATAGACAGATGGATACACTAAACAGCAAAAAAGTTCTGCCATTTAAAAGAAACATGCTGTGCCATAAGTGGCGCCCTCTACTAGTGAAGCATTGAACACCCTGAAACCAGCAACATTCGGATAAGGCATATTTGGCTCAATCGCCATATTTTGGTGTGTAGTATCTCCAGTTCAGAGATTGACCATTCTTAATGAATCACCCTGTATAAACACTGGTCATAGTTAACTCTGTATAAATAAACAGGCACAATCGTGTGTGAAAAACTTAAACAGTTTAAAGCATGAGGACGGTTTCCGAAACGTATCCAATTTAGCAATTCCTCCATTTATGCAAATTTCAGTGGTAGCGCGCTTAGAGTTCTTTTGTAGCGGGTCCCTAGAATTTCCTCAAAAGGACTCGCGAGTGCCTTTCTACGTTTTAAACCGCGCTCGTTTCCATCCCGCGCGCCTTTTTCCCTGGGTAATATCGCAATTTCGCCGGAATTACACGAATTACGGTGGTTAATGCGCCACAAGCACACTACGCTCGCTTAATAATGCAGTTTCGCAAACTGGCGGCCGTAAAAACGCGCGCATAATCCGAGTAATTACTACTAAGTAGTTTTAATCTTCGGTAATTAATTGTTGTAATTATTAATATTCCCCGGCTGCCATCTAGCCGCCGCGCTGCCGGTCGTTGTACCCGGAGCTTTATTATACGTGTCCTCGATGTTATTGCGTCGGGTTACGGGCCCTCCTGACGCGCGGCAGGGTCGGCCTCGCGAGATTTGTGGCCCTGAACGGGAATTTTCTAAAGAAGACAACTTTTAGGGGTGTCATTTTCGTGAACGATTATAGGCCTAGCCCATCACAAGAACTTTACATTATCAAAACCGTTTTTAAGCGCAATAGAGAATACAGGTCAAACAGTAGGTTTTCTATATCCTAGGAATCTTGAATGATCAATAATTGGCGACGGAAGAAGAGACAAATATTTTCGAAACATTCGACAAGACCGACTTCTTCAATGTTCGCGTGAAAAATAATAAATTCTCTTCTCACGTTGGTCTTTGTGCTGGAAATCTCTATCAATATACAGGGTGTTCCGGTTAGTTTGGAACAAATTGAAACCGTAGATAGAATTTAAGAGGAAAACTTTATATGAACATGGTCTTTTCTCGATCAGTAGCGGAGTTACGGGGGGCTAAAGTTTCAAAAAGATAAATTTATTTTTTTTATAATCAAGTTCGTATTGCACACAGAGCCTCCAAATTTGAAACATGTACTGCTCAACTAATCTCGGATATTATACAAGTTCATTTTTTAAAATCGTTATACAGGGTGATATTTTTTCAAGGATCTGCTATTATGAAACCCTTCAGAATTTTTTTCTTGTACGTCCCTGGTAAAGTTTGAAATGTTTTTTTAATCCCTTGATTCATTTTCTAAATTTCGTCTCTCTTGACTTTTGAATGTATTCTACAAATTTTCTTTTAAAACGTTAATTTTCGTGTATCGAAACGAAATTATCAAAAAGTATCATATTTGAATATTGCGTACGATAATTTGTAAAAAAATTAATAATTTTATGAAATTGCTATTTTAGGATGCAATCATTATGCAATTATTATTTATTGAAAATACCTACAGCTTACGCCTTCAACAGAGAAGTTTGTACACTTTCCCTGCGTAGGAATGGTACATTTTCACAATTTACATGGTTTGGGTCCAGAAAATCTACATACAATAAGAGATCTACACATTTTTAAAAAGAATTCGGTATATCTGGATGAGAATAATTGGTAATGAGATTTGAAATAACAGTGAATTTGTGGAGATTTTACCACTGAATATTCTTTTAAGTTAACTGTAGCCTATACATATGTATGTATTTATTTATTTGTTTGTTACTTGTTAGTAGTACAATGCAAGTTTGTTGATATTTCAATGTTTGTTCCGGTTTCAGTATTTTTATTAAATTTTTTAATTAAAATAAGGAAAATTAAAGTTGAATACATAATGTCAAGAATTTTTAGAAAACGATGCTTACGACAATAATATCTAAACAATTTCTTTCTATATTTTATTTACAAATTTCTGAAAATTTTTCTATCGAAGACATAAGCTGCAGGTACTTTCAATAAATAATAATTGCACTTAAAATTTGGTTGCACCTTAATATATAAATTATATAAAATTCTCCTTTTTTTACAAATTATCGTACGTAATATTTGAATATGATACTTTTTGATAGTTTCGCTTCAATATACGAAAATTCACGTTTTACAAGAATACACTCAAAAGTCAAGAGAGACGAAATTTAGAAAATGAATCAAGGGAGTAAAAAAACATTTCAAACTTTACCAGGGACGTACAAGAAAACATTTCTGAAGGGTTTCATGATAGCAGAAGCTAGAAAAAATATCACCCTGTATAACGATTTTAAGAAATGAACTGAATGAAACAAACTCGTTTCTTTGTTAACATTCCTTCAGGATTCTTGATTCAAATTTTCGGAATTCACATGTTACAGGAAATATCGGATTTCAGGCCATTTCAGTTTCACCTAGGACATAGTAAAAGTTCCTATCGTTTTTAGGAACTGCATTTTTCCTACGACAAACTAGTATCGCCTGATAGTTTTTAGGACAACATAAAATACGAGTAGTATAAAATCTTTAACGCATTGGTATCATTAAATGTCTTACAATTCCTAACAATGAATGTAAAACACTTCTAGCTTCTGACATTTTTTGGGTTATATGGCAGTTATTGATCGAAAGTTATTCCTAAATCTTTTAGCGATGTGCAGCGAGGAAGTACAATGTTATTAATGCTATAATCATATTTATTAGAAAACTGTTTTTCCGTGAAACTACTTTACATTTAGAAGCTTTTAAGTAAGTTTGTTTCTATTACATCATTCTTGTACTGTGTCCAGATCAATTTGTAGAAGTTTGTAGTCGTCTATTGACCCGATTTTGATATTATATAATTTTAAATAACCGGCAAAAAAAGTTTACGTGACCGTATAATGTAACTTAAATCAACGATAAATAAAAAAAAAATAGCAAGGGGCCTAGGTTAGATCCCTGCAAGACTCCCGATGTAACTAAATATGTTGATGAACGAAATCCATTATAAAACACATACTGTAATCTTTCAAATAAATGAAATTTTAAAAATTGTATTAATTCTAAATTAAAACCAAAGCATTCCAGTTTTCCAAGCAAAATTGAGTGATCAATACGATCGAATGCGTTGGAGAAATCGGCATAGACTACGTCCACTTGCGCACGACAAATATATTTGATGTGAATTGTGAAAAAACTGCCAAATTCGTAATAGTAGATCGTTTATTCACAAAACCATGTTGATACCCTGAAATGTGATGACGCACCAAAGGATAAATTCTATATATATAATATTATTTCAAAGAGTTTAGCAAAATTTGATAAGATGGAATGGTTTGGCTGCTTCCGGCCTGTTGGCCACGTCGTCGGTTTAAGACTCTTGACGAACTGATAAGATGGAAATTGATCTGGAATTAGTTACTGCAGCTTTATCACCACTTTTGAAACACAGCAACTACTTTGGCTCCCTCCATCTAGTTGGAAATGTTTTGGCTTTCAGAGCTAGATTATACAATTCAAATAAAAGTTTCCAATGCACCAATATAATCTTTTACTAAGATGGTAAATGTTCAATATGGGTATCAGATGTTTGCTGAAATCCGCATGTGCAGTTTTAGAACCGCTCACAATCGGAACCAAAGTTCTTTGTCCATAAAAAATTCTGTCTACAATATTTTCCACCCAAGTCGAGTGAAAATTTGTACACAATTAAATATCAGTTTATTGAGGTTCCTAAGCATTGTTCCACAATACACATATCTTCCCATATTTCCTAGGAAAAAAAACTCAATTTGTCCGCTCCCTGCCTCCGTGAGGAGCCGCCAACGTCACCGCAGTCGTCCCAAGGCCGGCGTCGTATCACCGACTGATCAAAGAACAAATGCAGCGGGCACGGCAGCGCCTCCAGCTCGCGGAATTCGTGAATTTTTAATCGGCGGCGCGATTAGTCCGCAGAGTCTCGGGGGCAGCGACGCCCATGCGCGACGCCGTCCCCGTCCCGCGGTACCGGCGTCGCCATGGCGACGGCTCCGGGCGCACGCTGGGATGAATCGAACGCGGCAGCGTGCCGATGAACGCGGCGGTGGCGGGTGCGTACGCGTTTTGTTTCTGGAGGCGGCCGATTGTTTTGCGTCTAATTAACTTGCAGCGGGGGACGGGACGAGACCGGGGGGGAAATGAAGCTCCGCGAGAGGGAACCGACGCAGCGCCGAGCGGAAGAAGCGAAAAGCGTACGGTGTGTCAAGGTCTTCGGAAATTTGCCTTCGACTGGCAGGCTTCCGGTTAAAAAAGCGCAGCTGTCACTACCAAACCGTTCCATTAAATAGGCGTTTCCATATATTTTTCATATGATCAAAATCCACAGATATATACGCTACATCTGGTGTCCCACAGGGATCAGTTTTGGGACCTTTGTTATTTATTATGTTTATAAATGATGTTTGTACATCTCTTCATGTGAATGCTCTGTTGTATGCTGACGATTTAAAGATATTTGCACAGATTAACTCACTTGATGATTGTTACCTTTTACAAGAATATCTCACACAGGTAGATTTATGGTGCCAAGGGAACAATTGCCGCTGAATATTGCAAAATGTAGCGTAATGACATTCACAAAGAAAATACCTTGGAATATAAAATAGGAGAAATGCTTGACTACTAATGATGAATGCAGTATAAGAATGCTCGGTATTTTGCATAATAAAAATACTAAATGCTCGAGAAGTTTAAAAAGTATGTTTCCTAACCTAACCTAACCAAACATTTCTTAATGTATCGTGCATTCAAATAAAATATCCTATTTCTATATTATTTTATTCGGAAAATGTATCGTGCAGTTAAATAATTTAACGAGCGTTTAATTTGTTTCCTATTATTATTGAGCAGGCTGCATTTGCGCCCAGGAACGACTTACGTTGGTAGACCCTAACCCCCATTCAGTGCAGGAATGAGGGAAACCTAAAAAACCTCATTAATTAAGGAGGTAGTCAAACATCAACCAGTATCATCTCGCACATTGTCAAGTCAATATTATTCCACCCTATCATACCCGCAGAGATGGTATCAATCCTCTCCAAGTCCTAATGAACAATATAATTTTTTTATTCTCAGTTTACTGCCACTGGGAAAATGAAATTTTACCTTATAATACGTAAAGAACAGCGCAATAAACTAAAAAAAGTCCTGTCTTAAGAGGTCACTGACAAAAACTGTAAGCAATTATGCATGGCACATTTTTCCTAACCATGCTGTATAGTGAACAATGAACCTTATTAAACAAAACTCGTTTATGCATTTCAATTTTTTAACTTCATCAAAACCGCTTTTTCCTTGGGAGGCATACAAGGCTACTAGTATCGCGTTGTGCGTCCAACTGTAGGGTATAAAACGATCGTTCTATTTGACAGCTCGAGCAATATCTCGCGCGAGCTGAAAGATTTCCACTATAATTTAACAGTTTATCGTATCAGCGAGTCTTCTCCAGCTTCCATTTAAACGAGTTTGCAACCATGTTGCAACAGACTGTTGCGTGCAGCAGTCCATTCAACAACAAAAGCGGATCCCTTTGAAAGCAGCACGCGCTTAACGTCGAGAGTGTTAAATATATACTATACAGGGTGTACATTTTTGACCCTGCAATTAGATAAACCGAAAATCTATAACGACTTGAACAAGACCAGGTTATTTGTGCCAGCCGATATTTATTTTGATAAAATCTAAAGATATACCATATGCATTGTCGTGTGATGGGGTGTAGTATGTGTTGCGGCGAGTGGGACCAGAGTTTGTGGGGAAGTGGGGGTTCGCGAAGGAAGAGGGAAGAACAGAGACGGCTTTAATTCTACTAAACATTGGATTGCCAATTTAGGTAAATTGGTATCAATAATTGTAAACGATAGCTATTAACAATAGCATTGTCCTCTCCGTAAATTTGTAAAGCTATTTTATAGTGCCTGGCACACTTGGCAGTGTTGATTACGACTACAAAGGTTTGCCGTTGTGGGAATCCACTTAGCTAAATATTATTTTGTCATATGTACCGCTGAATGAATAATACCCCGTATAGAATATTATATACGCATTAGCTAGAGGGACGGCTGGAGACGAAGCAATAATAAACACGGGAACGCGGAGCGAGATTCAACGGGTAGTTAGTTGGGTTTAAGACTTCGGTTGGCTGGAAGACAGTGAATGGTGATAAGTGGTGCATCTGTTCTAACAGGTCTGTAACTTGTTTTTGTATTGTATTTAAGACTAAATGTCATTGTGTTATTTTTGTTATTTTCGTGTCTGTTAAATATTTTATTACAGTTTCATTATATTTTATTATAATTTTAAGGTAAAACGATACTTTGTTGATTTATTGTTGAAATTATATGTATAACTTTAGTTTGAGTCGAAGTTATGCTGTTGTAAATGGTATTGTAAGTTATTATTAATCATCTATGACTACTACTTTATTACTTGAATTAGCGGATTGCTTGTCAGATGTTTGTAAGAGCCTTGGTGATTCTATTAATACTTTCTCCCGTGACTGGACAAACATTCGTTAAAAACATATGAGGCATGAGATATGATTTGAGATGTTTGTTCAACCCCTCAACTACTAGCTGGGTAGCCTCCCGTATGGGACCTCAGTACCTTCTGACGCAAGTCGGCTAACTAACCAAAACACTATTCAGTTTTGTATGTAGAATTATGATTATATTACCGTGTATTCAAGTACTGAAGTAGAAATACATTTTTATTATTGTCATCATTATTATTACCATTGCAATAGCGACAGCGATTCTTTGAATTGTGATCGGGGTTTTCTCTGTCGTGCTCTTTTCCCCCGTGAATTGAAGGCTGAGTACGGCACTGATAGGTGGTTAGGTAGGCTATTACACCATCGACAGAAAACTAATAAACGAGGTGTATTTAGTAATTTGTTTCGTTTTATTTAAAACTACTCAAATCTCCCTAATTTCGTAAATATGTAGCACATTCGAGGTAAGTTAATAAATAATATAACGTAGGTAAATCTTCTCGATTATTGGCCAAATACCTCTTTCAACAATGTTGAACCAATCCGGTTATGTTACACTACAGCGTCCCAGTAAAACGTCGATGGACAGCTTTCTCCAGTGCTCATAGACTTAAGGCTGGCGTTTCAAGGACAAATAATCATATCCAAAGATGCACAAAAAAGTACACCCAGTAGATGGAGGTTCTTATTAGTGTAGTACTAAAATATAAAGCTGAAATTAAATCATTTCCTATAACTTTTGGAGGATGATGGAATACATGAAAAACCGTGAATTTGTACCTTATCACAGTGTTCTATGTACTGTGAAAAATACTTGATAATTTAGATAAATTCAAGTACTACTAGTTTTTTAAAAGAATTCTGCGGGATGTGATAATGTTTATAATGTCGTTAACAATTTTCTCAATGCAGTTGACTTGTAAAATTCAGGAGACTTTATGATAGAACATAATAGGTGAAAATAATGCTCTTAATTTTTTCTTGTTCTAAATGACTTGTCTGCCTGGAAATTGTTTTATATCTTGGAGAAAACTTGTATAATTGACATAGTGAGGAGATATTCTTTCTAACTTACTCAGATTTTTTTAAAACTGTCTCAACAAACAGCTAAGAAATTCGTTGAAAATGTGTGTATAAAAAAGGCTCCCTTAAGGAAATGTTTGATTAAAATAATAAATTTTTTCTTCTGCACGTATTATTCCCCATTGCGCGAATGGATGGCCAATCCTTCCCACCTGTGTTTCTTTAACGCGAAACGAGCGATTTGACGTTTAAAAGCCGGGAAACCTTCGTAAAGGGATTAAGGGCGTCTTAGGCGGCGCCGAGGAAAGAAAGAGGATTTCTTATTTTACGCCTCGAGACGTGTCGAGGGCATGCAAAGTGGCTGAGGGGGTGGGAGGGCGAACCGTTTGAAAAACGGAGTGTAAAAACGGGGAGCAATCGTGTCCCCGGTCCCTTTTATAAGGTTTGGCGGCCACGTTAAGGCGCGGCAATCGCTTTTTTTCGACGAGACGATTGAAAAACAGGCGCTGCAAGTGTCACCCACGCATTCGTTTGAATTTTGTACGACTACGTAGTAGATAAGTTTAGTACACAAGGCGCTATTCAGGAAAGTATTTTTTTGATTAAAACTGTTTTGTTTTTCTATTAATAGGTTATTTTCTCAGCCTCTGTATTGTCGAAATAGTGTTTTTACGGTAACAGTCAATTTTAAACATACATATTTGGAAAGTGAGGATCTTGATGGTAATCCGTTGACTGTCATACCCGTTTATGTATTAATTGCTAATTATTAAGAGAGCAGTTTGCAATAAAGGACATTTCAAGTACCCAAATATTGTAGATACCTACCTCTATCTATTCAATTTTGCCCTCAATTTTGCCTTTATTTCTCGTTAGGTCTTTGTTTTGGTAGATTTCAAAGAGTAATTTTAATAATTTTATTATTTCTTTTTGTGTCTAAAAGCATGAGATTTTGTAATCAAAATATGAGAGCATGAGATTTCCTCAGAATGCATCAGATCTCATGCAAAAGCATGAGACCTGGCAACACTGGCATCAGTTGACCGGACTGAGGTCTGTAATCTGTGAGGATACCGTTTTTGTTGTGCGGCTCTCGTTGCTCTCGCCTACCATCGGCCGTTATCGGAGATTGTAGAAGCACTAAATGGACATTCAAAATTTAAAGATCTTATTCACGCCGTGTTTCATTCGTTACTCTTTCCAAATAAATTAATACACGTCAGCATTTTAAATGCAATAAAAGGACTTTAAGAAGAATAGGGCAGATATACAAATAAAATTTAGTTTTCTATTATACTACCGCGCCGCTTATACTTCGTACCTTCCCTGGAATGAAGCGGCAATTTCTTTCTCTGTAAAGATCTGCAATTTCCGATTCTGTATATGTATAAGACATTAGCAAATAATGGAAATGTTATCTCATAGCATGGCAAATAGACAATACAATCGTTTACTTACGATGTCCAATACCACGAAAATATTTAAATTTGGCAACGTCGCATCAGGCAGACACCGAGTTGATTTAGGAGCTGTGAATGAATCAGTTAGGAAGTTACAGTTTGGGTTAATATTATTGCGTAGCGTACTACATACACATTAAATCTTTACTTATTGCTAAAAACAAGTATTTTTAAATTAGAATCAACCGCAATTGAATTTAAGTTAAAAAATTATTAATCTTACAGACAATATGGCAACCTCGCCTTCAGTAAATCATATGGTTTATTAGATAACGTCAGTGGTCTATCTGGCCAGCGGATCTCAAAAGGTGGCTATTTTTTTAAATTAATATCCATAAATATTTGAAATTTCTAAAATGACGTACACTAGTACTAACTCATATATGACGTGATTCATCGACATATACAAATACTGCTCAAACAGAAAGAAGCCGTAGGACTGCGACTCCGGTCTTGTTTTGGAGTAAATCACAAAAGGGGTAGAAACAGTGGCGCTACGCGAGTCGAAGGGCCCGGGAGGAAAGGGGGGGCGTGACGGCGGAACCTTTGAAACGATACACTTTCCACGGGCATTGTTTTTCCCGGACAAAACGGCTTGATGTGATGGGGTGTCGCGGCAACCGGATGATTACCTGCCACTCGCTTTTTTGCGGGGCCAGTAATTATTTTTGTAATTATCCGGGTGTCACGTGACGCATGAGCGGGGTTAAGGGAGAATTTTTGAATACAATGATCCTTCGACGTGTATAGAGGGTGACTGAAATTCAATTGCGTCACTTCGATCTAGAAAACAGAGTAAGAGACACAAATTTGACGTGATTTAGGACGTAGAAATAAAATATTTTGAATTTTATACAGTGTGACGTTTGTGATCCTTAAAAATTATAAGGTAGCTTCTTGACAATATTTGGAATAAAAAAGTGTTTTATGGAAAAGTAATTTTTATATAATATTTTTATGTAAATTTCGAAAATATTAGATAACGCCGATCCTGTGTTAATTTATCCAAGATGTAAACAACCACTATCTAGCGTACTGCGTTTAGAATTCTTTAAAAACGACCATAAATCACTATTGAACTAGTCATAGACCATCTGTCCAGTATGGTTAATAACCGTTGTATGGATTAAAAAACTACCCGAACTTTTTTTATATGTATTTTTTTTACGTCATGACTGTGTCCGTACCAATGGAGGTCAGTTTCAATATTTGCTGTTAGATTGATAGAATAATGTTATCACCAAAAGTCAGAACCTCTTGCCATTTGGCAACGCCCACCTGTAATGGTGCAACTACACGAGCTATTTGTTATTTTTTTTGTACAGAATTGTATAAAAATTTTGAGCACTGGCAATTGTGTCTATTAAATTAATTCAATTTTATATATTTTTCTTTTGATCGACGGCAAAGATAAAATTGTCAATTGTTCAAGAATTTCGATATGCGGTAACTACAAAAAATATAGAAAATTTGTACATACGTCTGTGAAAGGTTGGGAAATCTCGGAGCTCGAGATACTGGTGACCAAAAAAAGTCGGTTGAACCAAATATGCCTTATTCCAATGTTGCTGGTGTCAAAAATACAGGGCGTTCAGTGCTAGAATGTTATTTTGAAGTATCTCAATAACTTTGAAACCTGTCGGAGTATAAAAAAAAATGGCACAATTATGTTTTTGGCACGGCAAATAAAATTTTTTAACTAATTTTGACGTCACTAGTAGAGGGCGCCACTTATGGCACAGCATGTTTTTTTTTTAATTGGCAGGACTTTTTTGCTGTTTAGTGTGTCCATATATCTATTGAAACAATCGATTCTCCTACCTGTTATATTCTGACAGAGATATACCTTGTTGAAGTCGTTAGGAGTAACCATTTTTGGAAATCGTATTTGAAATATTCAGTGCAGCGATTGAAAACTGTTATCGTTTCAGGTAAAGTGCCTTTTCTACTGAAAATACAGCAAAATATTACTTGAAAAAATTGTTCAGAACGGTAAATTATGGAGACTTGCAAAATTTCAAAAAGATCGGCCTGCTTTGATAAAATCTTTGTGCTTTGTTGAAAAATGGTTTCAAAATCAAACCTCGCCGATCTTCTTGAAATTTTGCACGTCCCCATAATTTACCGTTCTGAACAACTTTTTCAAGTAACATTTTGCTGTATTTTCAGTAGAAGAGGCACTTTACCTGAAACGATAGCAGTTTTCAATCGGTGCACTGTGCACTGAACATTTCAACAGGTACGAGAATCGATTGTTTCTATAGTCAAATGGATACACTAAGCTGCAAAAAAGTTCTGCCATTTAAAAGAAATCTGATGTGCCATAAAATTCTTATTTGCCGTGCCAAAAAACATAACTGTGCCATTTTTTTTTAAATACTCCGACAGGTTTCAAAGTTATTGAGATATTTCAAAATAAAATTCTAGCACTGAATGCCCTATATTTTTGAAACCAGCAACATTCGGATGAGGCATATTTAGCTCAATCGACTTTTTTTGGTCACCAGTATCTCCAGCTCCGAGATTTCCCAACCTTTCACAGACACCCTGTATATATATCGAACAAAATGTATCAGATTAGGAAAAGTATTTAAAACATTAGTATTCTACAAAACTTTCATAATTCTCAAATTAATGAATTTAAAGTTAGCGCGTCTATAAGGTAAATAAAGATGACATGAATTTCAGTACCTAAAAAACACCACAAATTTGATCATTTTACGGAGAGAAATACGGCTACCTAGTCGCGTTAAATTAGCATTTCACTTGCAACTTTTTGCGGAGAGGTCCGATTGAGATGCGGTTTTCTGCAAAACTAACCTCTGTACGCTCGAAAATTTTTAATTGTTTATTTAACAGATGACCTATTTTTGATGAACATGTGGCAAATGTCACACGATTCAACGAAAATGTCTGAACAATATTCTCTCGGGGGTTTTCAAGCCCCTATTTATCACTTTGGTGTTAGCTTTATTATTTATTGCTAAATTGTTGTAACTGGGCTAATTAACAAATTATAAACTCCACCCCCGAAATTACTAGAGAACCAGATTTTTTTCCAGGATTTCTGGCTTATTAAGGCAAACCATCGGCACAAGATTTTTGCAAATATAATTGTTTATTGCAATAATTCTGGGATCATGGGGAGAACCATCGGCACAAGGTTGTTGCACGAAATTGTTTATTTTTCTATTTTTGCAACCTGGCTAATTAACAAATTAATAACTCTACTCCCGGAATCACTAGAGACCCGGATTTTTTCCGGGATTTCTGTCTTTTTAAGGCGAACCATCGGCACAAGATTTTTGCAAATATAATTGTTTATTGTTCAATTGATCTCAGAATTATTGCAAAAAAAATCCGATTTTCTAACGATTCCGGGAGAAGAGTTATTAATTTGTTAATTAGCGAGGTTGCAACAATCGAACAATAAACAATTATATTTGCAAAAATCTTGTGCCGATGGTTTGCCTTAATAAGCCAGAAATCCTGGAAAAATTCCGGTTCTCTAGTGATTTCGGGGGTGGAGTTTTTAATTTGTTAATTAGCCCAGTTACAACAATTTAGCAATAAATAATAAAGCTAACACCAAAGTGATAAAGAGGGACCTCGAAAACCACCGAAAGAACATTTTCGTAGAATCGTGTGTGACATTTGCCATATGTTCAACAAAGATGGGTAATTTGATAAATAAACAATTAAAAATTTGCGAGCGTACAGAGGTTAGATGTACCTTTTGTTATAAACAATTCCCTGAACATTTTGCAGAAAACCGCATCTGAATCGGCCTTCTCCGCAAAAGTTGTCCATTTTCACTTTTTTCATGCTAATTTGACCCGCCTAACCTGACAGTGGCCACGAATTGAACGATATACGTTCAAGCAGAGAACTATATTACTAGTTCCGGGACACAGCATGCCAGCTTAGAAATACATACCGACACGTGCCTTTTTCAGGCTGCGCGGCCACCATTCCGCCAGAAGAACCGTCTCCGGCGACCTGGCCGGCTAATAATAACAAGGAAAAAGGGCCGTCGTATTGAACGCGCCGCGATAAATAAACACATCAGAAAACGCATTACGATTCCCAATTATACGGGAAACACAACATATCGGAGGAGCGGCATTTCAATATCAAAGGCGGCCGCGCGCGCGCATGCCCGCCGCCGCCGGCGGACCAATGGCTCCGGTCGATGCGGCTCCGGTCTCCGGGGCCCGCCCATGTGTAGATGAGGTTATAGCCGACGCCGGCGACGACGTCTTTTGATCTCGCCACGGAAAACCCCATGCCTGTTCTCTCCGGGAAGCGAGCGCGACGAGGTTCCCGCGGGATTCGACCCGATATCGGTAATTATGCAAGTGGTAGATGTAAAAACGCAACAGAAAAATTATAAGTCATTTCTGGCGTTGAGTGAGAAATTATAGATACAGGCGCAACCTTAAGGCTTACGGTGAGCGCTCTATCAAACGATATATAACATCTGTTCCAAAAACCGTCGTGAACTGTTCAGTACCGTGAGAAATGTTTGACCAACACCGTCTTACGTCGCATTCGCCGAGAGTACATTAACAACTAAACTGACTGACTAATTCTGGCCGGTTCGGAATCGATTCTTGCTGTGTTGGAACAAACCCATAGTTTTCGCTCAGTAACTCCTTAACGGATAATGATAAAAATATGCGGTTTTTTTTAATAGACTTCAAATATTATTTTACGTCGGCGCTGTGTTTTGAAATTTTGAAAAAGTGTAAAATAATTTTTTTTAAAATGAATTTTGCATATTTTCAAAATTTCAAAACACAGCGCCGACGTAAAATAGTATTTGTAGTCTATTAAAAAAACCGCATATTTTTATCATTTTTCGTTGAGGAGTTACTGAGCGAAAACTATATCCCTTTGGATCGAGCGCTCACCGTAAGCTTTAATGGCGAAATGCGTATTCGATCTACAAGTTTAACACCCTGTACCTTGAAAACAAAGGCCCTAATAGAAATTATCTATAGGGCAAAATGTTTTTAAAGTCGGACAAGAAATAAAGGCCTTCATGTTTGACGTTCCATTATGTTACACCGTGTTTACAGTAGGGGTTTTTTGGGCCCGAGATTTGTCCGTCTGTCGAGAACTGCTGTTAGCGACAGTCAATTTTGAGTGTTCTGTGTGATTCAATGAAACCTCCGTGAACAATAAGTTGTCGATAAATTGACGAATCTTAGAACCAAAGAGCTGCTATTACCTAATACTATCTCGGGCCCAAAAGTGTATTTTGCCATAAGGTTGCGCCTCTATCTGTAATTTCTCTCTCAACGCTTCTAGACAAGAGAAAAAGTCGTAGTTTATTTATTAGTCTGGATAGTATAATAACCCCAGGGAATTACATGGCAGTACATACCATCATAAAAAATAACTTATTTATTACTTTGTAACTTACAGCCGGCCAATTTTTCTTGCCATGAAATGATCAAATGTCTTTAGCTACCTACTGAAATCTCGAAAAAAACATGTAGAACAGAAGCGAGCACAAAAATAAAATTATTGTGAATTATTAACCGTAATACTTTTATGTGATGTTAATGCTTAGCGAGTGAAATTCGCATGAACTTACGCGCTGACTTTAAATTCATTAATTTGAGAATTATGAGTTTTGTAGATTGATCTTTAAAAAACTTTTTTCAACCTGAATCGACATTTTATTCAATATATATAGGGTGAGTCAGACAAACTTTAACAGAAGATAGAACACATATTTTGAAAACATATGTCGTAGAAGGCTTCGTTTCCGAGATACAGGGTGTTGAATATAATTTTTTGTTCTCGAATTTTCATTATAACTTATAAAGGAATGCTTAGATTTTTTTCATATTTGGGGGATAATGCCTATTAATTAAGGTGCATAAAACAAGCGATAAGAATGTTCAAAAACTTGCACAGTGGCGGAGTGGAGGGGGTGCTCAACCCCTTTCTTAAACAGAATTTCTACGCCAATGACTATTTTTAAAAATTTTTATTCTCTAGGATTCGATAGAGACCCTTATTTTAAGTTAAGTATATTATATAAACATATGTCGGAAAATGCTTCGTTTTTGAGATGCAGGGTGTCAGTTTCACACTTTTTAAAGTTTTTTCCACACAGCTCCTATAGTTTTTGAGATAATTTATTCATATTTTTATCATACATTACCTACAAGTTCTGAGATGTTTAAAAGAATTGGAAACGTACAGGGTGATATTTTTCGGGGATCAGGCCCTATTTTATCGTCCAGAACTTTTTCTAAAGAATGGATCAACACCAAGCTGGGGATACTCTAGATCCAAAATATTATGATAGCCTTCATATAAGGCATGATGAGTACAAACATAATATTTCGGTCTCTGTATGTTAGTACCTAAAACTTCGTATTTTGCTCATGCTATTTGTTCGTGTTTTGTTGGGATATGTTCGTGTTTTTAAGATTTGTTCGTGTTGTTTTGTTGGGATGTGTTCGTGTTTTGTTGGGATTCGTTCGTGTTTTGTTGAAATTTGTGTTCTGTTGATATTTCTTCGATATACTTGAAAATACCCAGATGGCATGAAATAACATTCCTGTTATTTGCTGAGCCTTAAATAATTCAGTTATTAAATAATTAAAATTATTTGTCTTCTTAAAAACGCTATACTATGAAAATAATATGTTTGCTTTACCATTGATTTTCTAAATGCCCTGTATACATTCTGGTAGCTGAATAAAAATTTTAATTGATTTTTTACAACTTTATATTTTATTTTTTCGATGAACTTAAAGCTACCTACTTATGCATTTCCAATTAAACTTACATTAAAATGATTAAAGACCGTATATCGTTCGCACATGACGTCATTATCAGCGGCGCACTTAGGACGCTAACGTTAACGTTTGTGGAAGTCAATTTATTTACAAATACTATATTAACATACATTTATTGTCAAATACAGTTAATATCAACGTCTTACCTTGTACTGGTGATATGTATGTTGTCCAATATGGTCCATATTAAGTTGTGTAGTTTACAAAACACTATACTATTCACTTTTAGTACTGAAATAAAACTGAATAACCAGCAACTGTTGTAAATGTTCAGTTGTTAAGTTGTGACGTTTATCGCTTAAAACCCATTTCAATTTCGTACGTTCAACGTCCACGGAGATCACTGGGGCATATTTAAAATATCTATAATTTTTCACTGATAGCAGATTTAGGTTTGGTTCAGCATAATCTACTTCTTTTTCTTCAAAAAGTTCTAATATACGGCATACATTTAAAAATCCCGGATTGTTCTGCATAACGGTATTAAATTTCTTTTTACACGTTCAGCACTAGATCCTGGTACCTGAGAAATAAACTGTCGCAAGTCTACAACACTATTTACGGCATTATTTATTGAATAGCCGGATGCTAGGGTTCTTTGTGTTGTTCCGAGCGCATATGTTCCACAACACGTGTTTTATAATTCCACGATATAACTCTTTCACAAATTTTGCATTTTAATTCTGTCCCGTCAAATTCTAAATCTGGATAATCTTTAATCCATTTCTCCACCGTAGAACGAGTGGGAGGCCGACGGAACATATTCAAGCACCGAAACAGACAAACCAACAAGAAACTCGACAAGAAACTAACATTTGCTAATAACGCGGTATCGTCCCTACAAAGATCCGACACGCACAACGTTTCACTGCAAGATTGATATTGGCAATTAGAAAGCGGATGCGCTACACGTCGGAGAATGACATATGTCGGTAAATAAACTGGGTGAGGTTCGTCAACAATGGCCATTATTTTGAAGATGATATATGTTTTTAATTACGAATATTTAAATACTACGACTTTCAACCAACGGACCTGAGATGTGCGAACGACATACTATCTTTAGAAATGATCTTCAAAAACAAACAATATTGCAATGCTTACTTTCGTCTCGCTTCATTGTCCTACACCATATTTTTCTTTTCATTTTTTGGCACGGTGAAATATTTTTTTATTAGGCGCTATATGCCGTATTCGTACATAACGGCATAATGCTATACTTTCTTCTCTTACGATCGTAGTGTGCGTGTGCGTTTTTTCGATCCGGATCGGGAGGCTGTGGAATTGATAGCGCAAACGAACACATGTCAATCGGGGCGATCCGCGATGAGAGCGGGAGATAAGGGCGCGCGCAAATAGCATTATGAATAAACGAAAGCCCCCATCGATGGACACGGCATAATGCCGTAACCTTATGTCAACAGGGGACACGGAAAACACGGCGCATTGTGAATCACAATGGACGGTCCTCGACGCAATAATAAAAGTTGCACGACGTGCTTTTAGCGGGATGAGGGACGACGGCGAGGGGGATGCGGACGGGATCTGCGGGGGAGATAGGCCGACGGTCAGCCTCGAAATCTAGATCTCGAGTAACGGCGGATATACTGGGTGTTAAAAAAGAGTGTAAAATATTTAAGGAGGTAATAGTATGAACCAAAATAAGCAGAAAAGTCTGAATAAACATGGGTCCGCAAAGTAACGGTTGCGGAGATATGGAATGTTTTATGTTTTAGCCCCTTTTTTATTTTGCAAAAACGTTGTATATTTTCTTATAATAGTTGGTTGATGTTTAGTAAAACGAAAAGTACGTATTTGACAGTTGTTCTCAGTGCACAAGTTTTCTTTCGCTATGGCTGGTTACTCTAACGAGAATTAACAGACATGCATTTCATGTCGTGCTAATGGGAACGCCACCGAAGCGCGACGTCTTTATGTTGACGCTTATCCAAATCGCCAGATTCCTTCACAACGCATGTTTGGAAGAATTCACCAAAGATTGCGTGTTACCGGTTCCTTGAGCAAACAGTGCCATTTATCCGGAAGACCAAGGTCGGTATCCACTCCTAGAGCAGAAGAAATTCTAGCACTGGTAGAGCAGAATCCAGGTACGAGTGTGCGGAGAATATCAGCCGAGGTAGGAATTAGTGGTCCTCTTGTTTGGAAAATCCTTCACAAGCAACTGCATGCCATGTACAACGAGTACAGGCCTTAAATCCAATAAATGATCATCAAGCACGTTTGGTTTTTTGCCGCTGATTTCTACGTCATGATGCTGAAGACTCTCGTTTTCTTGCAAACATTATTTCTACTAATAAAGCCGAGTTCACAAGAAATGGAATGTTTAATTTTCACAATACGAATATTTGGGCCGACGAAAATCCTCATGCTCTAATAGAATCTGGACATCAGGCACGTTTTTCATTAAACATTTGGATGGGTATTGTAGGTGACAGGTTTCTAGGTCCTGTTGTTTTACCAAACCGATTAACAGACGCATCTTACCTCAACTTTCTGCAGAACACACTGTATGAGTTTTTGAAAGACATTCCTTTGAATCAGAGGCAACAAATGTGGTTCCAGCATGATGGTGCTCCAGCTCATTTTTCCATGGCCGTTAGAGAGCATTTACACCAAACTTTTCCACATAGATGGGTAGGAAGGGCCGGACCTGCTTTATGGCCTCCAAGATCGCCTGATCTGAACCCTCTAGATTTCTTTATTTGGGGATATTTGAAGACATTAGTGTATGGTACTCCTGTAAATAGCCTGGAAGAGCTGCAGCTACGGATTAATCAAAAGTGTCAAGAAATCCAAACCAAGGAGGATGTTTCCGAAGGAGTTCGAATATCGTTGAGACGAAGATGTCGTGCCTGCTTGGAAATGGACGGAGGGCACTTTGAACATCTTCTGTAATTTTGATTTTTGTTTGCTAAAAGCTTCCTTTGTCGGTTTATCCCTAATAAAATAAAGTGTTTGAAAAACGAATAGTGTTCCATATCTCCGCAACCGTTACTTTGCGGACCCATGTTTATTCAGACTTTTCTGCTTATTTTGGTTCATACTATTAACTCCTGAAATATTTTACACTCTTTTTTTAACACTCTGTATTAAGTTTGCAGGATGTAGGAAACAATCATTATGTGGTGTATTGCGTTTGGCATTCTTTAAAAACAACAATAAATCATTCTAGAACTCGTCACAGATCTCTGGATCATCTGGATTAAAAAAACAGATTTTTTTCGTACATTCATATTTAGGTCACTCGAGTTTGGCGACGTTGCCAAATCTACGTGTCTTCAGGTAACTTTACGAAATATGTGATTCAAGATTATAATGCCTACAAAACTTATAAGTATTATGATAAACACCCGGTGCATTTAGCAATAAATCATAATCTCTCGAACGAAGCACCTCGATAAGCAATATTAATAATAATAATAGAGGCACCAGTCTGGGACCCCTTTTGGAACCCATGCTAAACACTGTAATTTGCTCCCAGGACTAAGTGGTCGCGAAGATCGCTTATCTGCAGGCCCTAAAAGCGCCAATTTGCAATTTTTTAGCGGGCCCCGCGTCATAGGGGGCTCGCATTGTGTCCGGGAGATTATCGGCGATGATCCAGCCTGCGTCTGAAACGTTCCGGTGGCGCGACGCAATCTGGCCCGCAATGGAGACGTGTAATTTGGCCAATAATTGCCGGAGGGGTGAGCCGGGTCACAGAGACATGCATTTATGCGAATATATATTAATTACGGGGGTGTATAGGCCAGCGGCTAGACCGAAAAATGGAAAACTGAAAGGTTAGGAATGTACTGAAAGTATGGGCGCTAAAACGCTTCGTTTCTGAGATACAGGACGTTAACTTTTTTATTTACTTATTAATTTTTCTTAACGAAAAAACCGCTAACAAAATGAAAACGTCATGTTGCGGCAAAAGACTTCGCATTTAAAACCAAATCTATGAGTCTTTTTATAAAATAAGTATAGTAGAATTGAAATTTTGCAAATGTTTTCGAAGTATATGAAAGAGCATTGCGCAGGTGCAAAGGCGCGCGCAGCAGTATCGACATTATTAGACTGATAACGAGGTTCCAAACAGCATCACTCGCGGTTAAGCTTTTGCGGAGTCACCACTGAAGATACATACAGTGAAGAGCGACGAAACGTTTAGAAGCATGGGATGCAACCAAATACAGAAGCGACTACGCGACGTTCCTCGGAGGAGCACCCTTATCCGAGGAACGGTTCCGACCGTAGCAGTTGTATACCAACAACAGGAGCTGACATCAATATATGGGCGAGCCCAGAAATACCGATAGCGGGGCTGTTCCCTACAGAGCCTAGCCCGAGAACAACCAGGGCAGATTAAAGAATCCCAGCTAAAGCTAGGGATGTGCATTTTAATTCTGTTAACGATTTACGACCTATATTTACTATAGGTACTTTTAATCTCAAAATGACGTCCTCTAGATATTTTTCAAATAGTGATACATGTTTCTCTATTATTTTCTGACATATTTTTTAAGAGAAAGTTGCAAACATAATTGAACCCACTGTGAAATGTTTTGTTGTGTTTTAAATATTTTGAGATGTTACTTTTTCACGGGCAATTTCAACAATTTTTGAGTTGTTATCAATGATAAGAAAAATCGAGCAAGAAAAAGAAGAAACCGTCAATTAAATCACTTTATGTAATGAATATTTTTCTGATAACAGATCACTTTTTTATTCAAGCAATTGTTTTTACATTTCATTTTCCAAAATTCCCAAAATTATTGTTTGATTTTAGGAGCATCACAACATAAATTTTAATGCCAGTGAACCAAAGTGACCGAATATGATGAAGTTCAGAAGGCAGGTTAAATTTTTATTAACTTTTTTCAAAGTGGTTTTACATAGAAAGAACTGCTAAACATACGAGTCAAATTATTAATTCAACAAATAAAAGTAACGCCAGGGCCACTTTTTATCACTTGAGAATCCAAAAACAATATCCATCGACCTTACCTTATACAAAAAAAATTAAATTAGTAACATTTCTATCTATCTAACTCTAAGGATGGCTAAGACAACAAAGAAATTTACTGTGACATGTTAATGTCAGTATTAATTTCTCTCTGTTTTTTTTTAAAGAAGACTCAATAGCTTCTTTATAAAAAACAAACAGAAATACCAAAATTAAAGGCAAGAGAAAATAACATCTCAATTGATTATTTTTAACAATCTTATAGCTACCTTTTTGATATTTTCTAAGATTAATTTTAATTCTTTTTATATAATATTTTTTTTACTACGTTGTTTGCCTTATTAACTTCCTTCGGCTTTTTTTTAATATTTAATTTTATTTGTATCGGTCAGTGACCGTCAGTACTTGAATCGAGGTGACTAGATCGCTGTGGGTTCGACCCCCGCAGCCGGTAGACCATATATAAGCTATATTCGTGGAGAAGATTGGCACCCTCTCTACGGGTATGGTAGGGTGGAAGAATGTTAAATTAATAAGGTTTTCCAAGTTTCCTTCATTCCTGCACTGAATGGTGGTTAGGGCTTACCAACGTAAGTCGTTTCTGGACGCAAATGCGGCCTGCTTAATAATAATATGCCGCCCCCTCTTCCGTACAAGTCTTCGACTTCTGGGCTAATCCTCGTGATTAGTATGAGGGGTAGAGATATTATTATTTATTAAATTTTCTTAGTTTTTTTTTCATTTTTTTTTTCAAATTTCTTACAGGGGAACATAAGGACACTTTACGCCAAGGAGTTCATACTTAGTGGGATATACATATAGAGATGACGAAGGATTTCTTATATCTATAGTTAATAACAAAGTATCTAAAGTGTTCAAATCAGTATTTTTATTGGTAATATTTAACTTTTTTTTAACTAACAGAAACGTCTCATGATTCATAGTACAAAAAACAGTCAGCCATGAAATTTTCGCAATAATGCCTAAAAATAAAAACAGTCAAATCATTTTAGTATGCATAACCGATATGATTAGATATTTTAACAATAATTATTAAAACTTTTATTGCTTTGCCATTGCTCTATTTTATGGATTCGTCGGCATCTACAAAGAGACCGCCTTCAATATCAACGCTTAGATTTGTTTATTTACAGACTAATCTCTAGGATATATAAACCAATTCGTGTCATTTCCATCACAATTGTTAGTCACTGCGTTGTTTTGCAACAAATTTTACAACTCAACTGAATACTATGTCGTCGATAGCTGATAGTGGTTCTGTTTACAATAAAGTGCAAGTGATTATACCAGCGCTTCTCAAAATTTTGTCACATCCGTTTGCTTGGATGCGTTAGATTTTTATACTCGCAGTACTTTACTACTCTCTATATACGATTATTTTTTATATACAGAGTAAAAACGGGGCAATTTTCAAAATTGAGGGTAAATTTTATAGAAATACAGAGAATATATTTTAGTTAGTTTCAAATAATAGTACAAAATATGTAAAAGAAGTAAAATGAAAGTGCCGATATTGTTGTGAATCAATTTTATGCCAGATCCAGTACTGTACAGTTATCGTAGCTTTTAGTTCTGGGTGTTCAATGAGGCTGCTGTAATTGTTTAAGTTTACTGCGCACGTTGTATTATTGGCATGTTCCGTAGGCTCTGCTGAAGATGGTAACAATTTATTTGCTATTGAAATTTTATTTTGTATAGAATCTTCTATATATGTCTCCGTTACCGTACTAGAACGCCACCTCCCCATGTCGTTTAATGGTGGTAATATTGGCCCCTTAGAGAGTTCAGATCCGGCGATCTTGGAGGCCATAAAACAGGTGCGGCCTAGATTTCTTTGTTTGGGGATATTTGAAGACATTAGTGTATGGTACTCCTGTAAATAGCCTGGAAGAGCTGCAGCTACGGATTAATCAAAAGTGTCAAGAAATCCAAACCAAGCAGGGTGTTTTCGAAAGAGTTCGAATATCGTTGAGACGAAGATGTCGTGCCTGCTTGGAAATGGACGGAGGGCACTTTGAACATCTTCTGTAACTTTGTTTTTTGTTTGTTAAAAGCTTCCTTTGTCGGTTTATTCCTAAAATAAAATGTTTGAAAAACGAATAGTGGTCCATATCTCCGCAACCGTTACTTTGAGGACCCATGTTCATTGAGACTTTTCTGCTTATTTTGGTTCATACTATTACCTCCTTAAATAGTTTACTCTTTTTTTAGCACCCTGTATAAATTAAATTGTCGTACTTAACACAATTGTCTCATTTTATTGCATTGCATTGATCTGGTAACAATATTTTACACTTCAAATAGTAATTTTCCATTAAAATTGTATAACATTACATTTGGTGTGTTATTTCACAATATTTACCTAGACAATAAATAACCTACAGTCCACCGGATAATATTACAAATAATTCTTATCAGTGCAGACCTTTTGTTCCTATATACGATCTCAATGCCACCTCCGAGGAAAAACCCTAGCGAACGCACAATACACTCGCATCCGGCCGTTAGAGGACCAAAAGTTAATTTCGTCGCCGTGGCGCCCCATGAATTTTCATGAAATTCTCGCGTTTACCGGAGGGTTCAGGGGGACCCCGTCGTCGGTTGGATTCAGGGGATACCTGGCCTAGCTTGGAGAATACCTAATTCCGCAGCTCATCTGGACGCCTCTCCGGCCTCATCAAGCGCCGAATTTGCATTTTGAACGGGCGCGGGGTTTCTTTTTGCTCTCGCGCGCTCTCCCGCCGGATGCAAATGGCCGCCGTAATGAAGCGGCCGGCGCGGGGGCGGCGGGGGACGGGGGAGGCCGTGCCATGGGCGTCCCCTTATACATTCTCCAGAAGGGAATGTATAAAAATGTTCTACCCTTGTTTATATATAATATAATAATAACAACTATTAATAGTTCTTTATTCATTGCACAAACCAATAGACAATTAATAAATAACTGAAATGTGTACATATTAAAAAGAGCAATTCACCTTGTAGCAGGAAAATCATAAAATTCCTGTAATGTATAAAACAGTTTCCGACAAGGAAGGAACGTAGTTCTTTTTTAAATAACCTAATATTTGCATTGTTTTAATACTCACGGGTAATCTATTAAAAATTGTTCCACATAAGTAAAGCGGCCCCTTCTGGTATGTTGTTAGGTTATGATTATTTACATTATTTCCTCGTGTATTATAAGAGTGAACGTTGTTATGTGGTATGATTTTTAACAAATAGCGCTGCTTCATAGATCAATATACAAGGCAAAGAAAAAATTGTATTTTGTATAAATGATGGTCGACAAGATTGTAAAGGATTGAGAGATAGGATTAGTCTTATAATTTTCTTTTAACGAATGAAAATTCTAGGAAATTCGTAACTAGTCCCCCAGTAGAGTTAGTCAATTAGGCAAACTTAGAAGTACAAATGACAGATGGCGATACTCTTTTCCATGTCATCCTTATTTACACTATAGACCAGGGTGACTTGGATTTTAAAAGAATATCGCCATCTATCACTTTTACTCCTAAGGTCGACTATCCAGAGTTCTACTAAACGAAATCCTGACTGGTTAAAATATGCGATTAAAAATGTGTTTCGTATTCTACAATCAGAAATTCTTTAATTGATTTTCACACAAAATTGTTCATTTTTTATTAAACAATTAGAAAATGTGCTTAAGCAAGTGTGATGAAACATAAACATTGATAATAATGAAAGAAAGGACGGTCTTAAGTTTTCGATTAGACTCTAATATGACTTTTACAGTGGTGAGTGACTGATTGACTGTCTATAAGAAATCTCGAATGGTGTATATGTGTTTTAAATTAAGTTATTGAATAGTGGACTAGAAAATTGTAGTTTTAGTGACATGTCTTGTGGGAATTATTAGGTGAGCTATCACTGAATATCTTGTCATGCTTATTATTTGTAAGCTCAACAAGTATTCTTCATTTTTATCCGGTTCCCGATTTCATGCCGTCTTATCAGGTTTTACAGTGCTCGAAAGCTCGAAACTGGTATATGTCAGGTGGCACTGGTGACGGCTAACTGTGGCTGTTTATTATAGTTTAGAGAGTTAGGCAACCAGCTGCACTAAACGGTAAAATTCGTTGTTATAATTATTGAAATCCTGTGTGTTTCCATTGTGATTTTGTGTTCCCCTTCAGTAATTAGTGCCCTTTTTAATTTTAAATGTTTAGTTATTAAATAAACGAACATGTTATTGTTGTCTTGGATATCCGTTATGACGTAGGTTTTTAACAACTAAAAAGAAGAGCAACAAAAAAAAGAAACAATGCCATTGAATTTATAAATATTGTTACGGAACCTCACCTACCTTTAAGATTGTTAATTATGTTCCTGTTTCATTAGAATTTATAATTTTTGTAATACCTTTATTTTGACGTTTTCCGGAATATTCCAGGCTATATTCTACTTGTTTCTCGACACGTTCTCGAGATCGCAGAAACTTCAAGAACTCTAAAAATCTATATAAGCGGATCAATTCCGCCGTCACAGTCAGTTTGTATTGAGCAGTCGAAGGCGATTGACAAACGTCAAAGTAAAGCGTTGACAGTTGTTTATTTACGTGAAGTGTTTCCACGCTAACCCAATTTCGAGGTTCAATATAATAACAAAGGAGTCAGTTTTCTAGTCTACGTGACAGTTTCTGAATACTATGCATGCGTTTAAGTATTTGATTAAATAAAAAACGATTTTGTCAATCGAGGAGTTAATAATGTGAAAATATTGCAATTACAAACATACATTTTCAAATTAGTGTTTTTTTTCTATTGAAAACAAAACGAGTTATAATTATTTTCTATCTCAGCTCCTCCGTCGGCGCCGCTGGCCAGACAAAGCCCGACGGGCCGCTCGTCAAAGAGATAAAAATAATTTCGTTGTCGGCAGGCAAGACCTGCCGCTCCGCTAGAAGAAGGAATCGCAAATGGCCCTCCGCGCGCCCTTTTGGCGTTCGTTCCTTGCCGTTTTCCTCCTCTCGGAAATGTTTTCTCTCCGGCTGATTTGAGAATTTAATTAGGAGAGGCGAGCGCGCCTTTGTAGATATTCGCGACTGCTATAATAGTAGCGGCGCAGGAAGCTTAATTTAAATTTTTGAAAAGGCTGGGGGCGGCACAAGAGCCATGCCGCGTTTTTAACCCGAAAAAATCAGGATTTGGACACACACGCGGACATTTTTACAAGAAATCATTGAAATCTAAAAGTTAAACTGCATAATAATAGTTGATGCATACATAAAAATTAATAAAAAACGAAACTGAAAAAAAAACCTAAATCATTCCTGACAATGTTACTGTATCGGGTGCAGAGCTGTCAATCCCGGAAAAAAATTCCGATTTCGGTATTAGAAATTTACAATTCCGAATCCTGGGATTAATTGCTGTCAACAATGTCAATATATTATGAAAAGTTTTATTTATTTAAAAGAACAGAATAGTAAATATAAAAAACTTTATATTATAATTAATATGAATAATCATATACAGGGTGTTAAAATTTGCCCGTTTCGAGAAAAACCAGGTATAGTGCGCCAAAATCAAGCCAAATTGTGTTTGTATTTCAAGTAGGCTTTGGCACCTAGTTACTATTAGTTTCATATATAAAACTCAAAATCAAAGTTATTCTTTCAATCGTAATGATAAACATTAATGGTTAGTTTATTTCTGGAAAATTTTAATTCACACTGAATACAACTGAAAAAAGAATAACAACAAGAATAACTACATAATTATTTACAACAGAAAATTAAAAATTGTGGAAAATAAAATCAGAATAAGTGTTTGAAATGTCCTAAGTTTTCACGAAAACAACAATTATAGAACCAGGCGGCAAAGTAGTTAAAAAAGTTTGAATGTAAAGTTTATTTATTAACCACTCTATACATTTGCAAACTGCATGAATAATGCATCCAGTTACAAGTAAAATTGTCACCATGATATCAACTAAACTGGCTTTTTCTGATCTCTTGTACTGCTTAAATAATATCTCGAATTTTCTACGCAGTTCCAGGGTGTAGAATCGTTTCATCCAGTCGAATCTCATCACAACTAACGCACATCAGATAAGAAAAAAACTAATAAAAATTGGTTACATCTATTTCTGTTTTTTTTTTCTAAACTAAGAATAAGTAAATATGCAATTTTTCTCTTCAGATTTTAATAATAAACCCTCACAAAATGTGTCTTTGACAATGAACATTAATCACATTATAACTATTTTGCTAAGCGTTTTCCACGTTCACAGGTAATCTTTTGCATAATATGACATTTCCTGTTTCACTTCAGCATTTCAAAGTATAACAGACCGCATGTTCGAGTCCTTATTCTGCGACACCTTCAACTTGGCGTTGATTTGTACGCCTCTAGCAATTGTTTTCATATGCCAAAATGGCATACAAACGACAGTACCACCGGAAACGCAACCTATGCCGCGAATTCCCACGACGGACGTCGTCCGCGTACCACGTCCACCGCACTTTTACTGCCGGTTTTAATGTCCCGGTCATTTAACAACTCAATTTACATACCGTCATTAAATATTAATAATACTACCTATAGTATTCTATTAGCACCTCCGTTTATGGCTGTTTAATGATCGGACTGAGGCTAACAATTACCATTGTTTAAAGGCCGTCAAACATTTTTAATTGGTTGAGATATTAGCGACAGGTGCGCCATATACAGAGCGTCAAATTCGTAGAATACCTAGAGGGCCCAACCATGCCCTTTTCCAGACCTAACGCCTATGGATTGCTTTCAGAATTATTCGAAAAGTCTTAGTGTCATTTTATGTGCACTGTTTTATTTCGCAAAATTCGCGCATGAGTAACTTAGAATGGAACCAAAGTTTACCCAGCCTTCACTGAGAGTATTCAATGTGCTATTATCAAGAACCCTGATTTGTTGTTATGGCAAAAACACTGAATTACAATAATTGAAAAGTAAAGAGGTATTAGATTTTTAAGATAAAACATCAATCGATAACTTGGTCCATGTTAGACACAGATTAATACTTAAGGCTACAGAATGCAATTCAGTCAATTATAAATATTAGAAATATCGCTGGTCCAAGGATTGATCCTTGAGGAACCTCAAAAGTGAAATTCATGGAAAATCACTACATTACGCTGTCAAGCTTCTTTGTAATAGATAAATAAAGAAACTTAAATCTGTTTTTAATAGCTTGGACAGTGGTGTAGCATAGTTCATTATGTCAAAACTTAAAGAAAGAACATAAATGAACATCTATCTGAAAACGATGACCAAATCATCTAGCCGTCTAGTAACAAATTGTCTTTTCTATTTCAGCTACCTCTGGCTGTAATTTCTGGACCTCCCTAATGGCATTTGGGCGACACAAGGAGCCTCGTTACGTCACGCTATTAATCTTTCATCAAATCGCAGTCGACGGTGTTTAGAGACGGGGCAGGTGTGTAATTATCTAGTTGGCCGGCCTTCCTAGAACGGCCGCACGTCGTTTTCTGAAATACCACCGTGACTGCCCGAATTGTTTTCTGGCCCGGAGTGATTCTGTCCGACCGGTTCGCACGTTGGTAATCCGCTTTCAACGGCCCCCGTTTACGCGCTCTTTTGTTCTATGACGGATACTAATTTGATAGTAGGGGATTCGTGTGTGGCTAGCGCTAATTGCACGTTAGCTCTGCTCGACTAGCGGATCAGGATGGACCGTAAAAAACTATATTTAATTGTAGTCAAGAAATGTTAACTTGTAAATCGGAAATTATGGCTTGGAAAGCGAAATTATATTTTTCAGACTTGGAATTCCGAAATAAACATCAGAATTCCGTTTTATAAGCCTAAAATTGCGACTTAAATGTCAAAAATTTCGATTGACTCAAAATTCTACTTTTTCTATTCGCAAATTTGTCTTGCAAGCCCAAAATTTAAAAACTGGAAATTTAGAATTCTATTCTGGAAACTTCAAATCCTCAAGCCTTGTAAGTCTGAAATTACAACTTAAAAGTTAAAAAATTTTCTTTCTAGATTGGGAGGTCAGAATATTTTTTTGTTTTTATTTTATAAATTAGAAATTTCGACTGAGAAGTCAGAATTCTATACGTGGGAACTCAATATCAGAAATTTCGACTGAGAAGTCAGAATATATTTTATTTTAAAGTTTATATCTAAGTGTAAATTTCGACATGATAGTGAAAAATTTCAACTGAGAAGTAAAAATTAGTCTATGATACTTGACAACAACACAAATTCCCCATAGTAAGTCTAAACGTAGAAGTTTACCTTATAAGAAAGAAATTGTGAATATAAAGTCAGGATTCTATTTTAGAGAATAAAAATCGACAAATTTTTGGAAATATAGTTTACGAATTCCAACTTGTAAATCTGATATAACGAAATTATATTTTTAAGCATTGGATATAATATGAAAATTCCGAAACAACGATCAGAATTTTAGTTTTGAAAGTTGAAACATTCAAATTCCGTCTTTAAGTCTAAAATTACGACTTACAACCACAAAATTTGGATTGAGAGTCAAATTTCTATCTTTTGTAGATGTGAAACTCGCAAATCTGCCTTGTAAGTCTAAAACTAACACTGCGAGTTTAAAATTCTATTATCCTCAAATTTTGGCTTGTAAGTCTGAAATTTCGACTTCGAAGTGAGAAATTTGACTTCGCAGACTGGGGACAATATTTTATGTTGATTTTAGAAGTTGAAAATGACGAGTGAGAAGACAAAATTCTATAGTTGGCTTTAAGTCAGAAATTTCATCTGGAAAGTCAGAATATATTTTGATTGATAGCGTTTAAATTTCGACTTAATAATTTCAACTGTCAAAAAGTAAAGTCATAATTCTGGTTTTGTAATTTGAAACATGTAAAGTTTCCATTGTAAGTATAAAATTTGTACGTAGAAGTCTGAAATTTTGACTGAGAAGTCAGAATTCTGTTGTTGAGATTAGACACCCATAAAGTTCATCTTGAAAGTCGAATATTTCGAGTGAAATGTCAAAATCACATTTTTGAGAATAGAAATCCACAAACTTCACCTCTTAAATCTGACATTTCGTTTTGAAGTCACAATTTAGAAATTCAACTGAAAAAAATTAATTTTAAGATTCTGACTTATTAGTCTAAAATTTCTCAGAACTAAGAAATTTCAACTAGGAAGTCAGAATTCTTATTTTTGACTTGCAGTCATAAGTCAAACTTGCAAGTCTGAAATTTCAAAATCAGAATTCTAATTCTTATTTAACTGATAACCTAAAATTCTGATTGCCCCAAATTTTAACTTGAAAGCCAAATATTGATTGAGAAGTCAACATTGCACTGCTTCTGGATTTGAAATTCGTAAATTTTGATTGAAGTCAAAATTCAAAATTATAATTTTAAGGTCTCAAACCTGCAAAATCTGTCTTGTTAATTTGAAATTTCAACTCAGAAGTTTCGACGAGAAGTCAGGAGTAAGATTTTTTACAATTGAAACTCACAAATTCCAACTTGTAAGTTTGATATTTTCTATAATCACAATTCGACTTTTTAAAACTGAAAATAATAAATTCGATTTGCAAGCCTGAAATTTCGACTAAGAAGTCAGAATTCTATATTTTTAGATTTCAAATTAAAAAAATTTGACTCATTTTCCGTTGTATTGTAAACAGTGTATTAATTATTTATGTATTTGAATGTATTAAACCTGTTATCCATTTTCTTGCAATATTCATAATTTTCTGGTACGTTCACGGCTTGTCAAAGCAAACGAATCACAGTAGGTCGGACGCGGACTCGTGTAATCACATCGAAATCTTCCACATTCCATTATCCGCAGTGCGTGAGCCTAGACCGGAAATGAGTGGGTCCTGCGAGGGTCTAAATGGATTAGGTCGGCGAGCGTAAGGACGAGCAATCGGGATAATGGGGCGGACACTTCTCTCAGAAGAATCCTCCGGCCGGATGCGGTCAGGACCCCGTGTTTACCTTCGCCAATCGCTCTCGATCACTCTCCCGACCGCGGGATTTATCCGGCCGCCTAGTTTTTCTTTTCTGCGGGCATAAATGTTTGCCTTCCGGGTACCGACCAATTTTATCGGGACATTTTTACCCCACAATACGGAGAATGGTATTCGTAATGTATAAAAATTATAAATTGAAGCTCTAGTTCTAGATTTCACTAATGCTTTCGACAAAGTTGATCACAGATTGTTTTTAATAATACGTTGCTGTTCTCCAACTCGCACCTCTACACTCTGATTTAGAACTTATCCGAAAAAAGATATGGGAATGTTCAACAAGCATGTAAAAATATGGTAATAAAAACAATATACAGATTCGGAAATTGCGGATCTTTACAGAGAAAGTAGAAATTGCCGCTTCATCCCAGGGAAGGTACGAAGTATAAGAGGCGCGGCGACGTGCATTGGTCTAGCATTCCCCACTACTACGGTAATCGGTTTCGTATCGCCAACGCCAATTCGCCATTGCAAATCTAACTGTCCGGTCAAATGATGCCAGTGTTGCCAGGTCTCATGCTTTTGCATGCATTCCGAGGAAATCTCATGCTCTCATATTTTGATAACAAAATCTCATGCTTTTTAATAGACACAAAAAGAAATAATAAAATTATTAAAATTACTCTTTGAAATCTATCAAAACAAAGACCTAACGAGAAATAAAGGCAAAATCGAGGGCAAAATTGAATAGATAGAGGTAGGTATCTACAATGTTTGGGTACTTGAAATGTCCTTTATTGTAGACTGCTCTCTTAATAATTAGCAATAAATACATAAACGGGTATGACAGTCTACGAATATGCGGTGTGTGTGCTGTATTCACGCAGTATTGCAGTGATTCTTAACTCTAGTCCGTAAGGGTACCTACATTTTCTGGAAACAACAGATTTTACGACCCGTGAGTCACCCTGCGTCACGTCAACTGCGCCTCAACGTTCGCCCGGCCTAACAGGAGATCGTGGCGGTCATGGTACCAGTACCCCTCGTCCAATCCCTTGGTATCACTGCTTGGACACGCTGTACACGGTACGGATATAATTCATCTTTGTGTATGATACGCCACACTGCTGCAATACGCCATGGACGCCCTGGACCTCCATCTCTTCCGCGATTCGATTTCAAATTTCTCGTGTCCCGCTCGCGTTGCACTACACTTGCACTCAATGCACATCGCGGTAAAAATAACTGCATTTGGCAAGCCATCTTTGACACTTGTAAAACTAATCAATCAGGTTAAATCAATTTATTTGCAGTTAAGGAATCCCTGGTATCATTTGCGACTTTTCATTTAAAGCCACCCTGTATATACGCCTGGCGTTAATTGTCATGAACGTTATTATGGCAGCTGTTATACTAGGTCTTAGGAATCGCAAAAGGAACTGTAGAAATGTTGAACGAGCATTTAATCCAGCTCTGGTCGTTGTCCGATCCGACTTTAAATATCTGGTAATCCTTCGAATCCGTTTATTCAGATTCTCCTCGTTAGTCTAGGGTCTGTCGCGGCCACGGCACTGGTCAGAAAGTACAAGGCCTCCAATAAATCCAATGCCGGGTCTCCCGCGAACAACGCTAGATATTTATAACGAAATCATGCCAGACTCTCCCATTGTATGCTGATTAGCCACTACCGAATGCCACTCGTTTTGTTTCCATTGTCGAAATGCTGATAGCACGGAGGCACGCGTTTTTTCGGACTTTTTACAGTCGACGGGGAAAATACCACGCGATATTCGACGTTCTTTCGTCCGCGCGGTTTTTTTACAAACCGCCTCGTATTTGCCTTAAGTTTTCCTGGAAACGGTCAGTTGCTATTTTTAATCCTTCGCGTTGGACTAAGCTAAGCAGGCTACGGATTACAGAATCGTATTTTGTAGCAGGTATGATTTTTTTCAAAGCCAATCAGCACTTTGTGCAGTAAATATATACGGTGGTACTTGATTTTATCGAGTAGGGATTTCAGATCCTCCCACTACAAATAGACAGTATTATTTAAATTGTGAAGCATTGGAAATACAGTATGCGCCAAAAGTATGGAATAAATTCAATAAAAACGAAACAATTATTTTTTGGGAAAAATCCTCAAACAGGTCGATTTTTAATTTAAAAAATACATATTTTAGCGTAAAATGCGATTTTCAAATGTCATTTGTTTTCGAGTAATGACGTCATCGATTTTTTTTTTAAATGGAGACACCATATTTTTTTCCTTGATTCTGAAAGATCGTTTAATTCTCAATCAGACAGTACTAAAATTTTGCCCTCTTACATAGCAAAGTTTTCGAGTAAATGACGATTGAATTTTAGAAAAAGTAAATTTTATCAATAAAAAAAACAATTCTTAGGAATGTAAAATAAAATACAATTGATTAAATTTTATACTTAAATTAAATGTTCGAATTGTCAAAAGTGTACATTAATAAACCACGTAATCTAGAAGAACTTCAAAATCGCATTCGGGACGAAATACACAGAGTTACCCCAGAAATCATTCATAATGTGCAAGAAGAATTTCTTCACAGACTTGCGCATTGTCAAGAAGTTGGTGGATGGTTGTCTGTTTAATATTTTATTACAGTTTCATTATATTTTATTACAATTTTAAGCCAAAACGCTACTTTGTGGGTTTATTGTTTAAATTATATGTACAACTTTAGCTTGAGTCCAAGTTATGCTGTTGCAAATGGTATCGTTAGTTATTATTAATCATCTACGACTACTACTTTATTACTTGAATTAGCGGTTTGCTTGTCAGATGTTTGTAAGAGCTTTGGTGATTCTATTAATATTTTCTCCCGTGACTGGACAAACATCCGTTAAAACATATGATGGCATGAGATATGATTTGAGATTTCTGTTCAACCCTCAAGTACTAGCTGGGTAGCTTCCCGTATGGGACCTCAGTACCTTCTGACGCAAGTCGGCTAACTAACCAAAACACTCTCCAGTTTTATATGTAGAATTATGATTATATTACCGTGTATTCAAGTACTGAAGTACAGATACATTTTTATTATTGTCATCATTAATATTACCATTGCAATAGCGACAGCGATTGTTTGAATCGTGATCGGGGTTTTCTCTGTCGTGCTCTTTTCCCCGTGAATTCAAGGCTGAGTACGGCACTGATAGGTGGTTAGGTAGGCTATTACACCATTGACAAAAAACTAATAAACAAGGTATATTTAGTAATTTGTTTTGTTTTATTTAAAACTACTCAAATCTCCCTAATTTCGTAAATATGTAGCACATTCGAGGTAAGTTAATAAATAAACACAACGTAGGTAAATCTTCTCGATTATTGGCCAAATAATTCCTCTTTCAACAATGTTGAACGAACCCGGGTATGTTACACTATACTATATAACTATTTACTTGTAGTACTGGAATAAAATTGAATAAGCAGCAACTTCTGTAAATGCTTTGGTGTTAGGCTGTGGCGTTTGTCGCTAATAATCCATTTCAGTTCCGAAAACGTGTGTTCAGTGTCCACATAGATCACTGGGGCATATCTAAAGTATGTATAATTTTTCACTGATGGCACATTTACGGTAGATCAGAAAAATCTACTTCTTTGCTATCAAAAAGATCTACTATACGGCATAAAGTCAAGAAATCCCAGATTGTTTTGCGAAACGGTATCAATTTTTTTCTTCACACGTTCAGCACTAGGTCCTGGGAAATAAACTGTCGCAAATACGAAATATTATTTACTGCGTTATTTATTGAATATCCTGATGCTGTCACAGTTCCTTGAAGACGGCGAATAACTGATATCCGTGAATAATTGAAATGTATGTATGCTAAATCTTCGCGAATTCTAGGATCGTTAAATATCCGTCGAACATATAAAATAGAAGTAGCATCACTTGAGTGTAGTCGCTGTAGAAGTTTTTATGCCGTTATAACATGTCTAAATAAAAATAACACACCTGGGTCTCGACTCTCGAATGCAGTGAAATAAATTTGTATGGAAATTCATTCCATTCAAAAAAATCCTGAGTATATTATTATCAATGTGTATATTTACAATTCTTGAAACTTCCTTTAGCAAAAACCATGTTAAATAATTCACTATTTTTTTATGGGGAATAACTACAATGGAAATGGTCAAAAATACAGAATTGCATTTTCTCATGAGAATTTACGCCAGTTTCTGAGAGAATGTGTTCCACTAAACCCTGCAAGTACATAAATGGGATGTTTCCGTCGATTAGCTAGCAGATTAAATTTGTTTTGACATAATGTTTAAATATTAAGATCGTCACGGAGTTCGGATATGAGATCTGCAAATGAAGTGCGGGCTTTACTTATAAGAATAACATTTTTGTATCCTAAGATATCATTGACTGAGTTTATTTGTAGACTTGATATATAAGTTTCTTATTCACTCACTGGTATCATAATTCAGTATAAAAAAACTACAGATCGCATGCTACCTTTCAATTAAAGTTCTTCTTTCTTATTCTGAGTTAGACCATACGCCTCAGCTGCTGATTTTGACGAGCCCTGAATAGTGTCTTGACCATTGAAAATGACACGATTAAGTAAGGGGACGTCGCACAGTTGCGTAAAGGGGCACTGTGCCACCCAAATTAATGTACACCCCTTAGGGTTGGGATGTTTGAGGTGATTTTTTTAAAATGTTTGTCATAAAGTTCCCTATCGATCCCTATTTCTCAATTTTCGCTTTGGGTCTTCATTTTCGCGGAATTTGACTCCAAAAATGGGTTTGCATGGAAAAAACTAGATTTTTCGCACAAAAATGACCCTACGGAACACGAGATTGAGATTTTGCCAGACTTTTTTTATGGGGGAATGCTCATCTTGGAAAGCCCTACAAGACTATCCACTTAGATTTCAGTACCACAGTAATTTGAGTGGCACAGTGGCGTTTCGCGCCACTGTGCGTCGCAACGCTCTAGACGCCGGGCGGCGACGCTCAAAAGCCGTCGTAAATAACATAATACGACCCGGCATTGACGCATCTGCCAGGATTTTATTAGTTGCCGAAGATGAGCGCCTTCTCATCGCCCCTTTATCGGCCGCGGCTGCAACAAACAAAAATAAAGAAACTTTCTGGTATTTAGAGAAACATTTATGTCCCCTTTTCGCCAGGTTTTTTTGTCAAAGGGCCGGCGACGAATTTTATAGCGCCCCGATGACGTTTGCGGTTCCAACAGATTAACGACATTCATCCGAAAATATTTATGCACAGTACTCTTTCTCTCTCTCTCTTAAATAAATACACAGAGCTTAATAAACATAACTGAACGTATTGTTCCATTTTGTATAAGTCATAGTGGGACAAATATATGCGTGTATACCTAAATCTGGGCGCGCGTCTTCCATTAAAAACTCGCCGTCCCCCGTCCCACCCCCGAGTCGGACAGCCGCCGCCACCCGCTGAATATTCTCGCATCGGGTCAGCAATTCGCGCTATGTGCAATATCGGGGGTATTTGAATTCCTGGAAGTCGTAACTATCGGCTGGAATTTCATCAGTTCCAGTGACCGGAAAGGCACCGCTCCTCCGTCTGCCGCCCCCGGGGACGGTCCGGCCGCCGCCCGAGCCGCTCGAGTGTACGGTAATTACCCCATCTGATTAAAATAACTTCAAAGTGGGAATCTTGTTATTAGATACTTTCGGCTGCCTCATTTCGTCTCGTTGGAGTTCGGGGCGATAGGGGGTGGTTATCGGCAGCGCCCTATTGGCGGGGATAGGGTCCCATGGGGTATGAATATGGAGGACAAATAGAACTGATAAAAATTGGGGGTAAATGGACGAGAGCGAGGGGTAGAGTCTAATATTCCAGCATCCGTGGCAGTGAGAATTTCGTACTTTTGTATTATGAAGTCTGTACTGCTTTATATTCCGTAAATAATGGGCAACTAATTTAAAATTATTACAAGTACAGTGTGTCCACCTAAATGATCGAAAGTTTTCTATTTAAGATTGTAACACCTTCATAATTTTTTCTCAGGCGTTCAATATACGCGCACAATCACATCGTAGATGCAAACTCTTGATTTGTATAAGACATTTTTTAATATGTGACAATATCAGGTGTTTGTACATAATAATCATATTTACCGTGAATGAGACACAGACGTTTGTTTTTTGTGTTTTTGTGTCATATTTGGGTCATAGATAGTGTAAGTACTAATGCTGTGTAAATTCCACGATGACGGAAGTGGGTTTTGTGTAAACATAATCGGACGATTATTATTAATTTACCAGGAGTGGATTCATTTAATGTTACTGTAATGAACTTCATTGGTGCTAATCCCAACTTAATTAGTGCAGAAAATACGGGGGTCAAAGCAAGCAGGTGTCTATTATTTTCCGTTTTTAACATTACCATAATGATTAGTGGTGATATGGTAAACTAATTGTATTTTTAAACGTAACTTATTTCTTTGTTTACAATATAGACTCGCTCGTAAAAATTACAGCGACAATGCTCTTGGTTACGTCCATGTAGACCGTTTTACTTGAGGTACCTATTTATAAAAGTATGGCATCTGATTTCACATTAAACTACTTGTTTTAAATTGAAACAAAATAAATAAAAGTAATGAATGACGATATGTATTTTTTTAATTAATTTATTAATTTTTTATTGCTGTTTAGGTACTACTGATTTAAACATAAACATATTTATTACTTTTGTTTATTATGTTTTCAGAGTAAAACAGGTAATTAAATTAATGAAGTGAAGTTAGATAGCAAAATTTTATAAATGCCTCAATTTCTACATCTTGTAGATGGCTATACGCTGAATACAATAACTGAAAAAAAATGTACATTTGCTTTACCAATGATTTCCTAAACGCCCTACATACATTCTAAAATCGTTTTCACAAACAATGTTGCAATGCTGGACAGCTTAACGTTTTCCTTTCGTCGCGCTTCATCGCTCTACACCACATTTTTCTTTTAATTTTTTGGCGCGGTGAATTTTTTTTATTAGGTGCTGTTTGCTGTATTCATAAATAATGGCATAATGCAATGCTTCTTCCACTTGCCTATTTTGCAACTTTAATCAATACCGATGTATATTACACACAATAACACTTTATAATATCATAAATGACGAATTACCTGCGTTGTCCGGAAATGGAAATCGTATACAGATATAAAGTTTTCTGTGAGCGTGGCCAAAACAGAAACTTTAAATACCGTTTTTAGATTTATTTTTCTACGGAATTGTCTAGAACAAACGCCATTTCTATTAAAATAGGTGATACATTCTTTCTTCTGCATATATGTGGAAAAGTCCCATTTATATCGTCACGGAATTTGCCCCACTCGCACCCAATTCGACGACTGTGGCATCGCAAAACGCTAGATTGCCCCGATCGCCCCTACGCGATTCTGGTAAACAAACAAATAATGCCGGGTATCGAGGCGTGACTGGAAATATGGGGAATCGACGAGAAGCGTTCGAGTCGTTCGAGAAAATGGATCTAGAGATGCTAGAAAATACCTGGAATATTCGTTTGGTCTATAAAAGAAGAATAAACGGCCGAGTCAGTCAGTCTTGTATTACAGTCTTGAATTGGAGTGTTTAGAGCGATTTAGATAGCGATTAAAAGTGAAATAGTGATTAGTTGAGCTGTAATTAGTATTAAGTAGTGTATACAGTAGTTAATAAAGATAAGTGATTAATTAACGGATTGTTTTTCTGGCAGAAGAAAAAGACGGGTTAGGAAATCTGTGACAATATTCATCAAAAAGACGAAAAGAGATGAATGAACTGTAGTATTCCTTGAAAGATCAGCCAACGACGAAAATTCTTTTTTTAATCTGTTATTAACTGTTTACGAGGCGGCTTAGCGACCGTCGATTGTTTGTAAAATATCAAATAAACAGCGCCACTTCGATCCAGTCGACAGTAGAAACTATCGCCTCGTCGTACTCAAAGACATCATCAGCTACTAAGTATATTAGCAATTTAAGAGCTAAAGGGATTTTTTGTCCCCATCTCCTGGTCCCCTATTAATCAGATGCCGGCGGCAGACTCGAGGAAAAACTTAATTTTCCCTAATTACTCCTCGAACGATTAAGAGCAGTTTGCACAAAGCGAAGATTTGCATCAGTTTTTAATTAGGGACGTAAGGCCTGAGACAAATAATTCCCGAACCCCATTACGGTGCTGCGACGTTGATGGCGCCGTAGAGGATGCGCTCGAGCAGTGGCGTGTTCACCGAGGTTTCGGGGGTCAGATTTGAAAAAATTTTGGGAAGCGACTTCATTCGTATTCATGTGTTCAGCTATACAGGGTGTTAAAAAAAGAGTGTAAAATATTTAAGGAGGTAATAGTATGAATCAAAATAAGCAGAAAAGTCTCAATAAACATGGGTCCGCAAAGTAACGGTTACGGAAATATGGAATGTCTTATGTTATTTTGCAAAAACGTTGTGTATTTTCTTATAATAGTTGGTTAATGTTTAGTGAAATAAACAGTATGTATTTGACAGTTGTTCTCAGTGCACAGGTTTTCTTTCGCTATGGCTGGTTACTCTAACGCAGAATTAACAGACATGCATTTCATGTATGGTCGTGCTAATGGGAACACCACCGAAGCGCGACGTCTTTATGTTGACGCTTATCCAAATCGCCAGATTCCTTCACAACGCATGTTTGGAAGAATTAACCAAAGATTGCGTGATACCGGTTCCTTGAGCAAACAGTGCCATTTATCCAGAAGACCAAGGTCGGTATCCACTACTAGAGTCGAAGAAATTCTAGCACTGGTAGAGCAGAATCCAGGTACGAGTGTGCGGAGAATATCAGCCCAGGTAGGAATTAGTGGCCCCCTTGTTTGGAGAATCCTTCACGAGCAACTGCTTTATCCATACCATGTGCAACGAGTACAGACCTTAAATCCAATAAATGATCATCAAACACGTTTGGTTTTTTGCCGCTGGTTTCTACGTCATGATGCTGAAGACCCTCGTTTTCTTGCAAACATTCTTTTTACTGATGAGGCCGGGTTCACAAGAAATGGAGTGTTTAATTTTCATAATACGCATATTTGGGCCGACGAAAATCCTCATGCTCTAATAGAATCTGGACATCAGGCACGTTTTTCATTAAACATTTGGATGGGTATTGTAGGCGACAGGTTTCTAGGTTCTGTTGTTTTACCAAACCGATTAACCTCAACTTTCTGCAGAACACACTGTAAGAGTTTTTGGAAGACATTCCTTTGAATCAGAGGCAACAAATGTGGTTCCAGCATGATGGTGCTCCAGCTCATTTTTCCATGGCCGTTAGAGAGCATTTACACCAAACTTTTCCACACAGATGGGTAGGACGGGTCGAACCTGTTTTATGGCCTCCAAGATCGCCTGATCTGAACCCTCTAGATTTCTTTGTTTGGCGATATTTGAAGACATTAGTGGTATGGTACTCCTGTAAATAGCCTGGAAGAGCTGCAGCTACGGATTAATCAAAAGTGTCAAGAAATCCAAACCAAGGAGGGTGTTTTCGAAAGAGTTTGAATATCGTTGAGACGAAGATGTCGTGCCTGCTTGCAAATTGAAGGAGGGCACTTTGAACATCTTCTGTAACTTTGTTTTTTGTTTGTTAAAAGCTTCCTTTGTCGGTTTATTCCTAATAAAATAAAATGTTTGAAAAATAAATAGTGGTCCATATGTCCGCAACCGTTACTTTGCGGACCCATGTTTATTAAGACTTTTCTGCTTATTTTGGTTCATATTACCTCCTGAGATATTTTGCACTCTTTTTTAACACCCTAAAGATTTAAAAGGTAGTTAAATATTTAGAATATTTTTACCACGACTGTCATAAATAGGACCTGTAAGATGTGATGTACAGGGTGGAACAAAAAAGCAGGTCATCTTGTGCGTTTTTTTGGCGGCGAAATGTGAAGATTTAACCCTACATACCTATACACAAAAATTCCTCCCTTAAAAGGAAGGATGTGAATGTTGAACTTTTAAAATTTTATTTAATGTCAACGGAATAATCAGAAAATCTTCAGTGTTCTGATGTATTTTCTCAATTTTCTTACACATGAAACTTAATATAACAGTGTTGCCACATTACAGTCGGATCTTCCATTGCAAATGTTACATATCCAATTTAAATAACAGCACTAATCTAACTGAATGTTGTTAGATAATTTTGATATTTAGATTTATTTATCTACGTACCTGACTACTTTTTCAAATGTGCCCCCCCAGGGAAAACAGGTCGCGTACGCCTGTGACCGCCGCGGCTCGGCAAGTCGGATTTATGATGTCGTATCCGGTAATTAAACAAAACGAAATAATAATATCCATTATCTTATTAGTTTCGATATCTCATCGGCGTATTTATGTCTTTCATTTGTTAATAAAATAACGCCACCTGTCAACTTCATTTTCCGAGCTCCGTAAACAAAATTAAGCCGTTGCGGTACTTGTCCCGTGGCGCTTGAGACTTATCTAAATAATTATAGTTCAGTACGCTGTCATGTACGGCAGATAAGGCAAATAGAACGGGCTAGGCGAGTTGGGGGGTTGGGCTGTGAAAAAAAGGACGCACTCGAAATAAAAATCAATTTTAAAAATTTGTTTTTTTTTTCCAGAATAATACCAGAAGTATTATACTAAAAAATCTCACACTGAAAAAGCCTCTCTATTTTCATTTGCAATCTTATTAAAAGGAAGTCAAGTTTGACAGTTTAAATTTTGTTTATCTGCTTCTATATCTGTCAGACTTCGAGGGGTAAACCACTGCTTGAAATTTGTACAATGAAATACCATTTTTTTTAAATATTACCCAAAAAATACCTCATCAAATAAGAAAATACCTCAAAATACCCAAAAACCCCGAATTGCCCTCAAGTGCCCAAAGAAGTCCTATGACTATTACCCAATAATATCCTTAAGTACCTAAAAACTTCTGTAAGTACCCAGAAATACCAAATAGTATCCAAAAATACCCTTAAATACCCAGATATCTAAGAAACGAAAAATACATTAAATGACCCATGATTTTACTTAATATACCTTTAATTTTTCAAAACTGTCTTTCATTTCCTTAGAAATTATTCCATTTAGAGATCTACGTAAATAATATAGATTTTTTTAAGGGCTCCTTTGACTAGACCTGAATACATAATCTGGAAAGAACATTTGGCTATTTATTTTGAACTGCTGACATATTCGTAATGAAATCTACTTTCAATTTTAAACATTAGTTCTTAGTTGTTCCACTCACCCACAGAATAGTCAAAAAACTGATTTGAGGAAGTGTCATTATTTTTGCAATTTAATGTATCTAATTCGAATCACCCTATATTATCACTTACGAAGACAATAAAAGGCCACATAGTGGTTTAACAGTGCCTCCGAAAAATTTTACAGAATATATTTTTGTATCTATTTTTAATAATTTTTATATTTGCCATTGCGTTGAGTCAGTTGTTTACTTATATTTAAACTGTGCCATCGTAATAAGGCATGCGCGTTCGCCATTGTATTTAAAAATTGGCGGGAAAATACTAGTTTTCTCTTATTTTAAGGCAATGGCGATCGCGCATGCGTTATGCCAATGGCACAGTTTAAATATAAGTGAACAACTGACCGACGCAATGGCAAATATAAAAATTATTAAAAATAGATACAAAAATATGTTTTGTAAAAATTTTCTGAGGCACTGTTAACCACTACCTATGTGGCCTTTTATTCACTTCGTAAGCTTTTAGTTTAGCAAATAATATATTGTGATTCGAATTAGATACATTCTATTGCAAAAATAATGACACTTCCTCAAATCAGTTTTTTGACTGCTGGATGTTCTGCGTAGAAGTTTCAATAGATTTCTGTGGGTGAGAGGAACAACTAAGAACTAATGTTTAAAATTGAAAGTAGATTTCATTACGAATATGCCAGCAGTTCGAAATAAATAGCCAAATTAAACTAAACAGTGCCATTATTATTGCAATAGATTGTACAGTACAATACCATATAAACAAGTATCATACGATGTTTTATAAGGCATTTACGCAGAATATATCCACTCACATACTAGCACATTCCCCTCTTCTGTTAACACATTTTAGTATGATATAATTTCATAACGTTCGACGTGTTAACGATAAGTTTGGTCAAACTTCTCCGACATATTCTATTGATGAAAAATATGTAATAAAAAGTGAATGAAAGTATAATAAAAATTAAAATATTGCTATATATTGGATTTTTCTATCACACTCATATTCTATTTAACAAAAAAGATTTTTTTATGTAAATAACTGACAATTATCTAATTCATACATGACGGAAAGCAAGCTGGGGTCACTGAAATATACGATATGGAATGCGTTAAGTCACATTGCGCATCCAAATAAAGGTACCAACCCTAGGAGCAGACAAAAGGAGGCACATGAAACTCAGCAAAGACATACTTCATTGGTTATGTATGTGGGTGAGAGAGAGACAACCATCTGCACGTACGATATGAATTGTGTTCTTAATTTCCCATTATTTAGGAGGGAGCTGCACTCTGTTATAATTCTGTACAAACTTGTAAACAATAAATTAGATACCGTTGCACTTCACAATCAAATCAAATATAGGGTACCAAGACTGTCTTCCCGATGCTCTAATATCTTTAAAATGCCTACCCCCCGATCAAACTTATTGATAGCTTCCACACTTTACCAAATGATCCATAATTATTCTAAAATTGAGAGCAAGGTTGACATATTTTGTTGCACAATTTGGCTAATTAAATCAGTATTCCCATAGTTAATAGGGGTTTTTTAATTATTACGTGTGTCTTCATTAATTATTTTGTTGTGCTTTGTTGAGTGTAGTTGGTATTGTATTGTAATACTGTTATTTATATTTTTAAATTTTATGTTGTTTTTAACTAATTTAGTCACTGTGTTACATGTCAATGTTCTTTTTTTTGTGTAACCTACCCTGTAATTGGGCTTTTGCCTGTTGGGTTTGTATTTAAATAAATAAATAAATAAATAAATTATTTTGTTTGTAAACACGTCATTGGCGTACAGTGTGGCTTCTTCTTTTATCTTGCATCTCAGTGTTATTCTTAGTGCATTTTTGTGGGTGTTATTGTTGGAACATGTCATGTTTTATAAGGGACTGTAAAATTAACCAGCATATAGCACGAAATAATTCTTCATATTCAGAATTCAATTCCATTTCAATTCACAATCAGCTAAGCCCCTACTGCTCCGCCATTGCTAGAGGCACAAAACAAAATATGGCGCTGATCATAAATAATCCATTCGCGCAGCTTTTAGCGCATTCTAGTCATCATAATATAAAATTACATTTCAGTGGCTGGGGCTAAAATTGAATTCTCCCTCGATACCCATGTATTTACACTTGCTAGTGAAAGATTTTGGTTGTACTGGAGACACCGATGGTACCCGATGAGTATTTGGGATCCGGACAATAATTTTAGGAACACCGTGTATAGACCGAATATTAGTTCATAGACGAGGACGAAGTTTGTTTTTAGTTAGCTTGAAGGGGGCATGGTGTAGGTATTAGCATCCGTCTTGGGTGCGCCAATGAGTTTATGATACATTTTATGTAATTCAAAATGTTCTGTCCAGCTGTATTCAGATCGAGTCAAAGGAGTCCTTAAAAAATCTATATTATTTACGTAGATCTGTAACTGGAATAATTTATAAGGAAATGAGACAGTTTTGGAAAATGTATTCTTCGTTTCTTAGATATCTGGGTATTTAAGGGTATTTTTGGGTACTATTCGGTATTTCTGGGTACTTAACGGGATTTTTAGGTACTTAAGGATATTGTTGGGTAATAGTTATAGGTATTATTTGGGCACTTGAGGGTAATTCGTGGTTGTTGGGTATTTTTGAGGTATTTGTTTATTTGAAATTGAAATTTCAAGCAGTGGTTTACCCCTAGGTTTTTAGTGTCGTGGTTGCATTCACTAAAAATGCTACTTGGGGTTTCCAGTTACTATCTTACCAGATTTTGTCCGGCAACCTGCTTACGAAGCGCCGGTGACATCCCGGTTAATATTTACCACCACGGGAATCGAGCGAGATCTGATCTAATAAAAGTGTCCCACACGCGAGTGTGGCAGATAACGAGATTTAATAAAATGTAGATTATGGATCTGACGCGTATTGTTATCTCCAATAAGCGACCCATCAATCAATCAAAACAACAAAATGTCACATTGTATTCATAAGTAAATATTGAAGTAGACAGTCCAAATGAATGACTCGAGTAATTTTCGGCTTATCAGTTTTTTTATCGTCAGTCAGTGTATTTTATCGTCGAACGTGTTTTTCTGGCCGGGCTTTTGGGGCTCGAGGAATGCAGGGTGATTTGTTTACCCATCACAGTCGAAATTCCTGGTTCCTTGATAAAAAATACTAGTCGTAATAAGTAAAGGTATTTACTTTCTTATTTAATGTCTTGCTTTGCATTTGTTATGATCGTACATTTGACCCAAACTGTGCCAAAGGCAGTTTTCTGTAAAATGGCACATTTAGCGATATGTAATGGGTATAGCTTTTCTAAAATTAATAAATAAAAAGCTGTTTAAAAATAACTAATCATTTTAAAAATCTTCCTCCCTAAGAAAATCTGGAAGAAAAAATACAGTGCCATAGACGCTCAGAACGTTCTGTACATTGTACACACACACACGGAAAAATTGTATCCTTATAATTTTACTTCAGTTCAACATTTAACTGCACAATACCCTCCAGCTAGGTTACGGTTTGCACAGTTTTTTCGACAACAACAAAATGATGACCCAACATTTTATAATAAAATATTATTTACGGACGAAGCCACATTTACCCGACGAGGTACTTTTAATTGGAAAAATAGTAATTCTTGGGAACTAGAAAATCCTCATCTGCCAAGAGAAGTACATTTTTAGCACGGGGAGCTCTGTCAATATTGTGGGACCGTTTCAGAACTTCTGGTTTTTGCATGATGGTGCACCTGCACATTACCCCCAGGCGAGCAAGAGAATATTTGAAGTCCCTTGGTCTGCACGTATCCCAGATTTTTACTTTTGGGGCAATCTTTAGTTTACAAAGATATTATTAATAGTCAAGAACAAATGTGGGAAAAGATTCAAGAATCGGTTAATCAAGCTTTATTCCACGTCAGACAAAATTTAAATAAGAGGCTAAGAAAGTGCATTGATGTCGCTGGTGGTCACTAAGAATAAAATGTTCAGTTGTTGTAATGTACGTCTTATTGTTAATTTAGTTTTGATATCTTAAGACTCCCTAATTTTCTAGTTTAATTCCCGTCGAATCTCAAAAACTTAAAGCGTCTGTTTCTCGAAAACGGTTGAGTTTATCGATTTGTAATAGGTATACCTTTTTAGAATTGAATGTAGTTCAATATTCTTATTAAAAAAATCAAAAGTGTAAAATACAAAAAAGACATATTTTTACATTGACAGTACAGTATAACTAGCGCCCCCTAGTCATGACCTCAACACTGCTTGCATATTCGTAATTGCCAACAATCAGTGCATACGTTCTTAAAATATAGCAAAAAATCGATAACATTTTTTCAACTTTAACACCCTGTAGAATGAAAACGAGCAACAATTGAATAAGGCATGTTGGGCTCCATCACTTTATTTTCACGTTAACAATCTGCCTTTAAGCTATGTACCATTATTAATGACTCACCCTGTATAAGAAAAGTAGTATAGACTTCCAGCTCATTTATTTATGAGATGTGTAATCTGTAAAGATCATAAAAAATGTATTTTTAAAAGTCAAGTGCCATTTTTAAAGCCACCATGGTAAAACCTGGAACCCAGTGATCAAGAATGCACGAGTCCCTTTTCGAAATTGCAAAATAACGGTGGCTGCGCGCCCCCGCCGCACAGCGTTAATATCGACGATTCCCCAGGACAACGGGGGTTGGTTTAGCCGCTGTGCATCCTAGCTCGCCCTGCTGCGAGCGATTACAGCCGTAGCAGGAATGTCTAAATGAGCATTGAGACGTTGTAATGGCGCCCACCCCGAGCCGATCTGATTTGGGGGGCGGTTTCCTTTGATCTCGCCGCCTCCACCCCGCCCGCTCCCCGCTGCACATCTTCTATTTTGCAAGTGACTCATCAATTTGGCTCGATTGCCGCGTCGCTCTGCTGCTCAGTTTTAATTTCGAACTCCGGGCGCACATGCAGAAAAAGGACGACGGGGACGGGGCCTCTCGTAATTAACGGGCAAATATTTACAACGGCAGGACATGTCGCAGGATAGTCAGAGGACAAAGGGGCAATTTTCTAATTAAAAACCTCGTCGGCAGTGCATTTTGCTATCCGAATGGCGTCATAATAAACTCGATTCTGTCGACACATTACAATTACAGAATGCGCTGTCAAATAGTAAGAAACAAACTAATTATAATCAAAAACAATAAAAAAAAACATAAACTTTAGAGTTGACATCCAAAATATTATAACTGGTCAACAATATACGCTTGACCCTTCTTTTAAAAGCCAGAATGCTCTCAATGTGTTTAGTCCTTTAAATCGCTACAGTGGTATTTTCCATTTTCGATAAAATAAAGGTTTAAAATATAAAAAACATAAGAGAAATTGTTATCAATGTGATAAATTCGACTCCTTACTTTACATTCATGAACAACATTAAATGGTTTATATGTTTTTTATATCGTTTTGTTGTTTTATTGAAAGAAAAGTGGCACTGTTGTTAAAAGTAATTCGAAGATCCATTTCTATCTCGCACGTTATTCTGTTCTGGCGAAATATATTTAACATTTGTAATTCACAGACGGACGGAATTTACATGAAAGTGTTTTTGTAACTTGTCAATTAATAAAACTTTATTAAAATCAAAGAGTTCCACATACTGCTTATTTAAATTAATCTGTGAGACACAAAGGTCATTCAACTCTTCGTTATCAGAAAAGCCTAAGTACTCTGAGGGAAGGGACGGCGATTAATAAGTACACATATTCCAACTCAATTGCAGATTTTTGGATAATATAGGAATGGTTGAATGGAAAACCTACTGACACGATGTTTCTCCTAGCTGGTTTGGGACCTTCCATGGCTAATAGAAAACATGAAACAGAACCGACTTGAACCGTAATTAAATTTTTAAATACAAATATTTTCGCAAAAGATATAAAGAAATATGATAATTTATTTCCGAATAAAATTAGATGTATGATAATGAAGAAACATTTTTCTTTACATATATTTGTAACAACGTGGCAGTTAATTTAATTCAATTTTGCGGTACTGTATATTTATGAAATTTTAACACAGTAAATTACCTGTTATGAATTTATTTGTGAATAATAATAGTAAATTGTATAACGCCATAACATTTACATGTCTATAATCGAATGTACAGTATTGTCGAGAGGTGAGAAAATCTATTAAATACGTAATTAAATCAAAATTCAGTTGCATTTGAATAGTATTGTTCGATTTATAATGAAATTAAACAAAGTGTGTATGGCCTATAACTTCACCAGCGTCTATAGTTGCGGCAAGAATTCACACGACTTACAACACGGCTGACGTTATGCAATTTTTTTATTGTTAACACAATTTTCGACAATCAAACATTTTTTGTAACATTTAGTGTAATATAGCGCCTACATTTACAGTGGTATATAGTTTTATTTTTCTCAGTTGCAGTTTCATAAATATTTTGATGAAAATACAATGAATTATTAATTTGTTCGTATGACGTAAGTCGTCTGAATTCTTGTCGCAGCTACAGTAATTCTTTCATTTCCCTAATGCAATTCATCTGTGTTAAATTAATATCTTTCCGTTTTTCACTTCGACATACCTAATTCGCATTATCTTGGGCGCAAACCACTGACTTCTCCGCAAGATTTGGCCCAGACACGCACAAGTTACGTGAATCAGTTGGGCGTGGTGGCCTAATGCGCTAATTACCTCGACCACACCTCGACCGGGCACGCGATATGCCTATTACAAGTGTTATTGCCATTACGCTCCAGACACAACAGGTATTCAGGCGATTTCAAGTGGAACATCTCATCGCCTTTGGCGACTCCAGCGTCATCTTGCGAATGTAAATACTTCACGTCACGGATCCTTCATTATCCCGCAGGAATATGACTGATAGAGCCGTAGTTTCATGTGTATGAACTTAGCCCCCCACTTATTGACAGAATAAACGATAAAGGTTGTGCTGAATTGTGCTTGTAAATAATTAGAGAACAATAATATAAATGTTCATAGAAAATGAAAAAAATCGTGTTTTTCACGTAACACCCATGCATCTTATTTTTATTTAATGTGCTAAGTTGTGCTAGCTGTTCCAAACAACACTGTGCCTTGAAAGAAACTTAATATTTAGCTCTGTTCTCTGGAGAATGCGGAACTTGGCACTTATTTTTTTTTAAAGAAGAAAATTTGCAGCGGCACAGTATTTGACACATTAGCACAATTTAGCACAACCACATTGTCCAATTTTCAGAAAGACTTAAATTTTTATATTTTCCGCATTTTCTGGAGAACGGAGACAAATATCAAATTTCCTTAAACGGCATATCGTTCAGAACAACAAGCACAATTCAGCACAACCCTATTTTTTAATTACTGGGAAAAACAGAGAGTCAAGTAAGTTCTCCCCAAAATCTTTCGCAATTTTCGGCGAACGGAGGCAGATATCAAATTTATATAAAGGCATTAATGTTCAGGACAACTAGCACAATTCTGTTTTTTATACTTTTGGGAAAAATGAGCGGTCAAGTAAGTTCTCCCCAAAATATTCGTTTTACCCGGAGAACGGAGGCAGATATCCAGGCCCAACGTTCGAAACAACTAGCACAATTCAGCACAATCCTGTTTTTTTAATTATTGAGGAAAATAATAAGTTAAATAAGTTCTCAAAATTTTCCGCATTTTTTGGAGAACGGAAGCAGATATCAAATTTATATAAAGGCATAGGTTCCGGGAAATTAGCACAGTTCAGCGCTTTAAGGCAAAAATGGGAGGCCAAGTTCCTGCTGATATTTTCGGTTTATCCACATTTTCTGGAGTACGGATGCAGATATCTAATTTGTTTGAACAGCGCAACGTTCGGAACAACTAGCGCAATTCAGCACAATCCTGTTTGTTTATTTTTTGAGAAAAGGAGGATCCAAGTAAGATCACCTCAAAATTTTCGGTGTTTCCTCATTTTCCGGAAAGAGGCGGTAGTATCAAGCTTGTTGTTGACACAATACCTAGCACAATTCAGCACAATGAAAAAAATTGTATGTTCGAGAAATGGGTGGCCAGGTTTTTCCACATTTTCCGGAGAACGGAAGCAGTAACTATTTTTTTAAACGGCACAGTGTTGGGAATAACTAGCACAATTCAGCACAATGAAAAAAAAATAGATGCTCGCAAACTTGGGAGTCAGGAAGTTCCGGTTTTTCTACGTTGTCCGGAGAACGCAGACATCAAATTTCTTTAAAAGGCACAATGGTCAGCACAATTCAGCACAATGAAAAAATTGGATGTTCGCTAAGAAGGGAGCCAGGAAGTTCCGGTATTTCAACATTTTCCGGAGAACGGAGGCAGATATCAAATTTCTTTAAACGGCACAATGTTCACAACCAGCACAATTCAGCACAATGAAAAAATTGGATGTTCGCCAAGAAGAGAGCCAGGAAGTTCTGGTTTTTCAACATTTTCCGGAGAACGGAGGCAGATATCAAATTTCTTTAAACAGCAAAATGTTCACAACAACTAGCACAATTTAGCACAATGAAAAAATTGGATGTTTGCTAAGAAGGGAGCCAGGAAGTTCCAGTTTTTCAACGTTTTCCGGAGAACGGATGCAGATATCAAATTTCTTTAAAGAGCACAATGTTCAGAACAAATAGCACAATTCAGCACATTAAAGAAAAAAAAAATGTTCGCGTAACCCCCACGTAGAATGATGTTTTTTCTGTTTTCTAGTAAAATTATCATTTTTATTTACATTGTTACTGCATAATAAAGCACAAATTCAGCACAACCTTTATTTTTTATTCTATCAGATAGTGGTTTCGGCGTTCGTGGATTAGATATCATAAAGCCGAGATATAAGGTCTTGCAATCTGTAAAAATGATTTAGGCAATTTCTAAACACAATTTCTTAACTTAACGTACAGCGCAGTAATTTTTTAATTGAACTTTTACAGGAGGCAACAATAATCGCTTTCCGCTGAACACTTTCAGTTATTTCCTGACAGAAGTCGTAAAGTCGCGCTCTCTATTTGGGCTGATGATAATGGAACACAACCGACGGCGATTACCATCAAGTCCACCACGCTATTATCGTTAGCAGAGTTGTAAAAGCAAGGAATCCTTCACCGGAGACAAATAAAATCCGATGGGCCGTTCGGGCAGCGGTTAATCGTCATCGGGGCGAATAAGTCGCCTTGTATGGGCCTGCCGGGCTTTGGGACCTCGTTACGTTCGTCTCGTGTCGCGCAAAAATGCCCCAGCCGATATTCGTAATTAATAGATAAGATTGCATTAATTACCGGTATGCCATTAACGCGGTCCGAGATTTAATGCTTCTGGGAACGAGGGGACACGAACGGGGCCGTAAAGTTCGTTTTATCGTTGGAAATTGATGTTTGTTGCTTTATCGGTTATGGTGGTTCGTCGAAAAGCGACGGGCAGTTTTATTTTATCGGCGAAATTTTATGATTGCTATCGCGATGTTCCGGGAAAATTCGATGGACGGAGGAGTGATATGGACTTGTTGCAGCCGAAGAAGCCGACCGACCTGTCAAGGTGCTTCTTCTTATTGTTGACCGGATATTAATACGACTATTATCCGTCTAATTGTTGATGTTGCCCATAACTTTTGCAGGCTATCGGAATCTGGGAGTATTGTGATCGATACCGTCATAAAGCTTTTTTCACGACCCAGTCTTGGTATGTGTAGCGAGACAGTCCCGCTTTTAAGTTATATGTCTCGCTGTCCCCAAAATACGTAAGAATGTCCCGCTTTGACAAGAATTTGATAGCAGGGCATTCGTGTGTGGCTAGGGTTAATAGCACGTTAGCTCTGCTCGACTAGCGGATCAGGTTGGGCTGTAAAAAACTATGTTTAATTGTAGAGTCAAGAAATGTTAACTTGCAAATCGGAAATTATGACTTGGAAAGCGAAATTTTATTTTTCAGACTTGCATATAGCGTGGAAATTCCGAAATAAACGTCAGAATTCTATTTTTTAAAGTTGAAACATGGAAATTCCGTTTTGTAAGTCTAAAATTGCGACTTAAATGTCAAAAATTTGGAGTGAGTCAAAATTCTACTTTTTGTAAATGCTAAACTCGCAAATCTGTATTGTAACGCTAAAACTTAAAAACTGGTAATTTAGAATTCTATTCTGGAAACTTCAAATCCTCAACCCTTTTAAGTCTGAAATTTCGACTTAGAAATTTTCCTTCCAGATCAGAATAATTTTTTTATTTCAGAAGTTATGAATTGACTGAGAAATTAGAATTCTATAATTGGCAATCTAAAGTCAGAATATATTTTGTTTTAAAATGGATATCTAAGTATAAATTCCGACTTGATAGTAAAAAAAATCAACTGATAAGTCAGAATTATGTTTTTGATACTTAAAAACACAAATTCCCCATTGCAAGTCTAAGCGTAGAAATTTACCTTATAAGAAAGAAATATCGAATAAGAAGTCAGAATTCTATTTTAGAGGATAAAATCCGACTAATTTTTGGAATTAAAAGTTTACAAATTCCAAAAATAACCGAAATAGCCCGAAAACAACGATCAGAACTTTATTTTAGAAAGTTGAAATATGCAAATTCCGTGTTGTAAGACTAAAATTGCGATTTAAAAGTAAAAAATTTGGATTAAGAATCAAAATTCTACTTTGAAACAAATTTAAATTTCTATTCTCGAAGCTTCAAATTTCGCCTTTTAAGTCTGCAATTTCGACTTCGTAGTTAGAATATTTTTTTATGTTGATTTTGAAATTTCGACTGAGAAGTAAGAACTCTATAGTTGATTTGAAGTCAGATATTTCGATGGGGAAGTCAGAATATATTTACATCATTTATAATTATTAAATTCCGACTTTATGGTGAACAATTTCAACTGAGAAGTCAGAATGCTATTGTTGAGATTAGAAATTCCCACCCTTTCAATCTGACATTTCGTTTTGAAGTCACAATTTAGAAATTCGGCTGAAAGAAATTAGTCTTATGATTTGAAACCCGGAAATTATGTCTATTTATCTAAAATTTCAATTCAGAACACAGAAATTTCAAGTAGGAAGTTAGAATTCATTTTTTTAACTTGCAGTCGTAAATTCAAATTTGTAAGTCTGAAATTTGAAAATCAGAATTCTAATTTTTATTTAACTAATAATCTTAAATTCTGATTGTCTCAAATTTTGACTTGGAAGTCAGAAATATCGATTGAGAATTGTATATTTTGAGATTTGAAATCCGTAAATTTTGATTGAAGAGTTGAAATTTCGACTTGGCAGTCAAAATGATAGTTTTAAGGTTTCAAATCCACCTTTTTATTTTGAAATTACTACTTAGAAGTTTCAACGAGAAGTCAATTTTTTTTAGAATTGAAACTCACAAATTCCAACTTGTAAGTCTGATATTTTCTATAATCACAATTCGACTTTTTAAACCTGAAAATAATAAATTCGATTCGTAAGCCTGAAGTTTTTAGATTTCAAATTAAAAAAAAGCGTAGCTGGAAAATATATAATTGATGACGTCATTAGTCGTTTTTGTCAAATCCCAAGATAATATTTTCGATTGAAAATGAAGTTTACTTCATCCCATTTAACACCACGCATCCCAAATTTTATTTAATTTTTTTGTATCACAGTAAACCTGCACGATTCTCTCGATATTCGATCGGTTTATCCGGAAAGTGCGTGCCGGGCCACAAACAGTTGGCGTGTCTCTCCCAGGGCGTGGAATTAACGACTTCACGACGTGGAAATTCGGGAGAAACGGATGGTCGTAATAATTAACGTTCCTCTCGTTGCGGAAAACGGAGAGCCAGACGGCAGACGCGGGTAAGGCGATATGTTTAGTCACGCGCGCACTCCTTTGATTTGCATGGCTCTAAACTAGACCAATTATGAGCGTCTCTATCTGTCCGCTTTGAGGCGCCGCGCACTTTTATTTATACATTTCGTTGTGTGTCGTTAGCGCGAAGAGGGAAACGCGGTCTTGCGAATTCCCCGATCTGTTTCGACAGTCAAAGGACAAGGCGGAACGTCACATTAATTATCGGTGAGCGATCGCGTGGCGTGATGCCAACACGGAGATTCTTATAATGGGAAAAGAACTGAGAAACTACTAACCTTAGTTTAGCATAAGTATTAGAGACAGTCTACAGTACTTCAAATTGAACGTCGAGCCGGTTTTTTTCTTAACATAATATCTCTACCGTTCGTTTTAAGAACAAAAATTAGCCCAGAAGACTGAATTTAGGAAACAATGCGATGAAACAAATGGCTCTCAATTTGCTACAGGAGTTCCTACAGTGTCCAGGATACAGTCAAAAAGTACCTGGCTATGTGTAGGACACGAAAATTGGACAAATCTTTGTCTAGTGGCAGGTATTCAAACTGGACACTGCAGGTTAAGGAAGTGCACTACCCTGTCGTCAAAAGAATCCGTATTGGGCCTTCTATGGCCTACATTGGAGAGATCCTCTGAGTAATGTCACCACCTTCATCTCTTTATTAGCCTGGTTAGCGGCTCAGGTGGATTCATCATCTAATGGGAGGAAGGACAAAAACTCCAATAGGGGATACGAAGGATTAAATGGGGCCTAAGTGATGTAGCCTCTTAAGCTATCCTCCTCACAATCATAGATTCTAGAAACAAACCAAGAAATAACTTACGTTGGTAGGCCCTAAGAACCATTCAGGGCAGGAATGAGAGAAAGCTGGAAAACCTCATTAATTAGGGGGACGGTTGAACGCCGACCGGTATCAATCTCTCGCATTGGCCCAACTCAACGTTCTTCCACACACCATACCCGAAAAGAGGGTGCTACTCTACAAATATAGCGAATCTACAGCACACATTATTCAAGTACTGACACCTTAAACAGCTCGATCATCGACCATCGACATGTTGGCATAATTGTGGCTCTATCTCATCAATAACACGAATAATTCCATCCTTCAGAAATTGATTATGAGTTTTCCCTACAGACCTGGCTTTTAACGTAGTTTCAAAGAAAATAGTCGTCGATGGTCGATCAGTATCACCATCCAGCAAATGTTTTTATAAATTATTGTCAAATTATCATTTCCAGAGTGGGGTGTAGCGACATCCGCTGTTCCCCAAGGTTCGACACTGGACTCTCATATATTTGTGGTATTTATTAATGACACTGATGACAATTTGAATGTGCGTTATATTCCGTATGCTGACGTCAAATTATGTTGTAAAATTGACAGCTTCAGTTATTGTGATGAATTGCAAAATAATTTGTTCAACGGAAAATTCTTGCAATTCAGGAAATAATTTCAGTGGAAAATTCGACAATTGTCTGTCAGAAGTCGAAGACTTGTGCGGGAGAGGGGGAGGCATATTATTATTAAGCAGGCTGCATTTGCGCCCAGAAACGACTTACGTTGGTAGGCCCTAACCACTATTCAGTGCAGGAATGAGGGAAACCTGTAAAACCTCATTAATTAGGGGGGTAGTCAAACGTCAACCGGTATCAACCTCTCACATTGACCCAACCCAACATTCTTCCACCCTACCATACCCGCAGAGAGGGTGCCAATCTCTCCGCTCTCTAGCTTATACAGGGTTGGAAAACGGTGATGGTTCATCTGCCGTTACATGAGAGCTACAAAGTAAAGTATAGAAATCCGTGCGATAGACAAGGATGGCAATAGGAAGACGTTTTATAAATTAGAATAACCTCTGAGCAGTCGCTTCCACTTCTAATCGAGCGAAGATGGCGATTGGTCGCTGAGATATAAGTGGGAGTGGATTTTATTTGTTGAATGACGAAACGGGCGGTGACTATTTAGATTTTAAAACGTCGTCAATATAGTCATCCTTGTCTATCGCACGGATGTCTATACTTTGTCGCTCTCATGTAACGGCAGATAGACCATCAGCGTTTTCCAACCCTACATACGGTCTACCGGCTGCGGGGGTCGAACCCACAGCGATCTAGTCACCTCGATTCAAGTACTGACGCCTTAAACCGCGCGAGCTCTGACCGATCCAAAGTATGAAATAAACTTATTCACTTAAGATTCACAATCAAATTATTAAACGTTTAAGACCATTATTTGTTTGAGTAGAAAAGGCTGTTTCAAGAATACGAGGCCGTTAATGGATCTTAAAGTTCACGTGAACGCGTAGGATGGAAATACGCCACCGGCACCGCATCCGCCGCCTCCGTCTGCTCCGAAGTGGACATTTTTAATCAGAGCCACTAATGATGCGGTACGCCTCTTGTTTCATAATTAACGCGCCGTTCATTTTGTTCTCGTTATTGCCCGCCACTACAGACGTTTACTGTTACTAGTTTTCAGCGACACACACCCAGTTTCTGCATCTCGAATCAAAGGGTGCCTTTGTAACGGGATACTCGCACTAATTAACAGCGCAAAATAAAAACCTGCATCGGACTCTTTTGCGAGATTAATTTCAGGCGTTCTTTCGGCGAGAGGCGTGCTCGTTCGCTCGATATTTCGACGGCTCGAATCGTACGCCGGAATTTGCGAACCGACGCTCCGTCTAATTCGATGATGTACGGGCTCGTGAGTTAATTTTTGGAGGTTTCCCCATCGTTTCTCCACCAAAAAAAAAAGACATTGCCGCTGTAATGTATGTAAAACGTTCTTTTTTAACTATTGCTGAGTCTTTAATAGTTACTTTTTATGACAGATTGCGAAAAGCATTCGAGAAGTCAAAAATATTTCGCAATCGAATATAAAACATTTTTTCGAACATTATATTACACTGTTCAAAAGTGAAGAGAAAATTATGCTATTTACAATTAATTAAATAGTATACAGGGTTAACTATGACTTAGTACAAATATTTTAAGAGGAGATAGGGAAAAATATTAACGAAATCACCCTTCAAAAAAATTCCAAACTTATTCATAAAGCCAAAAAAAATTTTTTCGATATTATTTTAAATACTTATTTAACGCCGCCAATGTAGAGTAGGCAACCAAGAAGCAAGTTGGTTGCGTACTCTACAAGCATCTACAAGCATGCAACAGTCGCTCAGTCGGTATCGCTGTCATGTCATAATTCAATTCCTGTGTTTACGTTGTAATTTTGTGTTCTTCTTCAGTTTTAAGTGCCTTATTTTAATTTTTAAACGTTTTATTAAATAAAGATATTTGTGTTGGATGCAGATACTTTCCCACAATATAGTTCGCCGGTTTGGTTTTCTAGGTTATGGGACAAGACTGCCGCGGTTACATTAAAACGTCTATTATTCCTTTCGTTCGATTTTGTTATAAGAAATTGGCGTTATCTAATTGTACCTACGGGAAGTGTCTTTTATCGGTAGTGAGTGGCTGTAATGAGCGAATATGTAGTTCTACCAGTTTATAACGAAATAATGGATTCGATATTATATTAAATCCTTATTAACGCCGCCAATGCGAGAATCAGAGTACGCAACCAGCAAGCAACCGTCATGCACCAGTCGGCCACAGTCGGCAGTCGGTCCAGTCGAGTCTGTTCACTGTCATATTATAATTTAATTCCTGTGTTTACGTTGTAGTTTTGTGTTCTTCTTCAGTTTTTAGTGCCTTATTTTAATTTTTAAACGTTTTATAGTTATTAAATAAAGACATTTGTGTTGGGTGCAGATACTTTCCCACAATATAGTTCGCCGGTTTGGTTTTCTAGGTTATGGGACAAGACTGCCGCGGTTACATTAAAAAACTTGTCTATTATCTATTCCTTTCGTTCGATTTTGTTATAATAAATAGGCATTTTATTTAATTGTACCTACGGGAAGTGTCTTTTATCGGTAGTGAGTGGCTGTAATGAATATATAGTTTTACCAGTTTCTAACGAAATAATGAGAAACCAATGCAAAATACTGGAGCTAGCTGGATTAACTGTTACCTATCTATCAGGTATTATTACTAATAAGAATGTTAATTTTTGTCGTTTCTACATTTAGAAACGCTACAAAAAGACGACTGCATGGTTGTTGACATTGTTGACAGATGTAAGCTTTATCTATGAATCTAAGCCATCTCAGTCGATTCTTATCATAGGCGCCGACTTTCCGTAGGAAAAAAGGGTTTTGCCCCATTTGTTAAATATCGAGCTAAAATTCTGGAATAATTGTTTTATTGTCTTTTAGGCCTACCTGAGCCAACTGACGTGGTTAAATATTTTGTACTTAGTCATAGTTAACCCTGTATTATCATAATTCTATAGATAATGCCAATTTAAGTCACCTTACTCGATATTATTCAAATCGGGATGATTGTTACAGAAATCTTTTACATCTCATCAATCAGTACTATTTTACCCCAATCGAACCACCTGCTCGTATATAAAAACTTATATCAGCACGGCGGCTGCATGCCGCTATTTAAATGCAACGTTGTAACATCTCAAACAAGGTAACCACTTTCTGTACATCACCGAAATGGGTCCTTGTTTTTTATAAAACTTAGTCTTTGCAATAACGTTTTTAGGAAGTCGTTTAATTTTATGAATCGTTGGCAATAAAGTTGGCAATTATGCAGTCTCTGATCTACCAACTCGCGGACATACGTCGTTCTTGAACACCGTAAGGGAGACAAATAGGGCAGTTAACGGTGCAACTTAGATTATTACTTGTTTACTTTGCTGGCAGTGCAGGACAGTACATTTTAGTGCTAGGGGATTTTGCAGGCTCGAGCATGTTATAACTTGTGTTTTTCTTAATATATTTTTAGGTATTAACAATATTGTGTGAAATTAACTACTCTCTGGACTAAAGCCCCAACCAGCGTTGAATTACACCCACGATATCTACCCATATATTCTTTGTTATAAGCTTTTGTAACATTTTTTACTGTATCAGAAAGATATTTTAAGCTAAGAGACATTTTTTGTGTAATTTTAATTGGTTCAATCGACAGAGCTTTCGAATTTTGGAAAATCGTTGCAGTGCCATTTTTTTCTTAAAAAACTCTGTAAAGGTTAACCATATCTGCGCTCATGGCTAAATTATAAATAATTTAATACCCGCAAAATGTAGTCTCTAAATACCTATTAGGGTGTGCCAAGTTTCAACTAAGTAGCTCTTACTACTCAGAAAATAGATCAAAAAATTTGATTTTTTTTTCAAACTTTAACACCCTGTATCTATAAAACAAAGCCGTTGTTTATATGAACTTTTTGTCTTAAAATAATAGATTAACCCCTAAAGTTTGTGCACATACTTAATTAACACTCTGTATACCTGTTTCATTGAAATGTTTTGGAAATATGAAAAATACAGATTTGGAAAGTGAGGATCTTGATGGTGAATTGCATTTTGCCGCTTGCGTGTATTTGTGTCATGCCACACGCATACTTGCATCAAGCAGTGTTGCCAGGTGGGAAAAATTCAGTGCATGAGAATAATTTCAAAGAAGCATGAGGTTTGGAGAAAAAAGCACGAGATGGCTTAATTTATCAAAAAAACACCTCTTGACACAGCTTAATTTTTAATTACTTTTGTAATGCCATTTTTATTTCATTAAAAAGCATTATGTTCTGCTATTTTATTATAATATTTCATTGTAAGTACCTAGGTAGTTACAGGTACTTACTTAAAAGTTATTAACCACGTAACCTTTCTAATTTATTTTATTGTTAGGCCGGGCGAACGTTGAGGCGCAGTTGACGTGACGCAGGGTGACTCACGGGTCGTAAAATCTGTTGTTTCCAGAAAATGTAGGTACCCTTACGGAATAGAGTTAAGAATCACTGCAATACAGCGTGAATACAGCACACACACCGCATATCCGTAGACTGTCATACCCGTTTATGTATTCATTGCTAATTATTAAGAGAGCAGTCTACAATAAAGGACATTTCAAGTACCCAAATATTGTAGATACCTACCTCTATCTATTCAATTTTGCCCTCGATTTTGTCTTTATTTCTCGTTAGGTCTTTGTTTTGGTTGATTTCAAAGAGTAATTTTAATAATTTTATTATTTCTTTTTGTGTCTATTAAAAAGCATGAGATTTTGTAATCATATCAGAGCATGAGATTTCCTCGGAATGCATGAGATCTGACAACAATGGCATCAGTTGACCGGACAGTTAGATTTGCAATGGCGAATTGGCGTTGGGGATACGGAACCGATTACCGAATCCGAATATGATTTTAATTGCCTTCAGATATTATTTACTACTACGATACGATCCTGTTATGATAATTTTTTTATAGAATCATAATTTCCAGTATCTTATAGAAATCGCTCGACTAGCTTGTTATTTTAGATGGTTTTTACAACCAAATTATTTTATAACCGGCAGCCATTTGCGCTCTCAAGTTATAGGGACCACCAGATATTTTGTGAAATTCTTAATTTAGAAAATAAATGACAAAGATACAGATGTGTAGGCGAAGCATATCGTATAGTGTAGTTGTAGTTCCGCGATATCGATTAGCAGTCACCGCCGCCTTATCGACATATAATTCTCTCCGCCATATCCGAATCGGTTAAGTCCTTAATCCGCGAGGTAAATTCAACACTCCGGCCAAAGAGTGGTTCTTTTGGAAGGCGAGCGAGCGCGCCGTTCTAATTAGAGCCGCTGGGACGCTTTGTTCCCGATGCACGGCTCGATTTTTAGTAGTTTTGTTCCTCACCCGTCGAATTAGCGTTTCGCGCTGCGCCGGGCGCGCTCTTTTTAATTAGCGCGCCAACGTCGCGTTGGCCTGGGAGACAAACAAAAGACTGTTGCTCGGGCCGGCGGTATGTGTCATTAGGGCGGGCGTTGTTACTCGCTTGTCCGCCCGCTTTGTGTCGGCTACCGCGATGTTTCGAATTTTGTACTTCGTCAGATCCAGGAATATCCTTCTTCATTTATTTATGCAGAAGCGAGTAATCCGATGGGCAATTCAATGCCCAACAAAACATTTTACTAACAAATTCAGTCAGATCGTAAACGAATAACATTAATTATTATAAAACTTTTTTGTTTTAATAAAGTTGCAATAGCTATAGTCTGCTTAGAAATGAAAGAGAGTAATAAAACCCCTAGATAAGAACCGGCCATGGGCGTGGTAATATTTCGTTTCAGGTAATTATCGGGTAACACTAATGCTAACAGGTAATGGGTGTACATTAGTATATTTTACTGGATACATCATAAGGCAGGAGCCAGTGTATTGTGACAGATCAATCCAGTCTTAGAGCTGAATATACGAAGACGTGCTAGTGCAGTAGAGTAAAATTCGACTTGTGTTTAGTGACTATTGTGCCAGTGGATATAATATTGTTTGGGTAAAATGTCGAGCTTATCAGATTACGTACCTGCTAAACGCGTGAAAAGATGTGGAGAAGATTATTATATTAAATGTATTTAATGCATTGAAACACCAAAATCCTACCAACAGTATTGACGTCATAGTGGAAAATCGACTATCTACAGACTTTTAAAGGAAACAAAAAATTAACAAGATACTGTAAATCCCCCAAAATCATCTACAGGAAGGTCAAAAGTCGTTATAGATAATTTCTTCAAAAATGTCATTCGCAGAAAAATACACTCATTTTATTTTAAATAAGAAATACCAACGCTAAACAAAATTTTAAGTGAACTTTCAGAGGACAACGATTTTCCAAAAATCAGTAGAAGCAAATTATGGGCCGTCTTACGAGAGCTGAATTTTTGCTGGCAAAAGCAGAACAAGAAGTCAGTTCTTATCGATCAAGATGAAATTATTTGTTGGCGAAGATCCTACTTAAGATCAATTAGAAAATTCCGTGACGAAGGGAGGAATATTTATTATCTAGACGAAACTTTGGTCAACGAGGGATATACTGTAACAAAAGTGGCAAGATAAAAATGTAAAAAGTTTTCGACAAGCATTTTTGGATGGACTTTCAACAGGGTTCAAGGCACCTTCAGGTAAAGGGCGAAGATTAATAGTGACACATATAGGTAGTGCCAGTGGTTTTGTAGATGGCGGTTTACTTTTATTTGAATCTAAAAATACAGGTGACTATCACGAAGACATGAACGCAGATGTTTTCGAAGAGTATTTTACACAGATGTTGGATCTTATTCCTCCGGGTCTGTAATTGTCATAAATAATGCCAGTTACCATTCACGGCAAACCGAGCGGACGCCTACGACTGCTTGGAGGAAAGCCGATATAATTCAATGGTTATCCGGAAAAAACATTCTTTTGAAACAAATATGGTGAAAAAGGAACTTTTTTCAAAATACATATATTTTTGTGTGGAATAAAAGTTTATTCATTAAATTTAAATAAATATTTTGATAATAATATTGAATAATTTTATTTGAATTACTTAAAACCCTCGTAACCCGGTTATGATCTTAAAGTTGCCTCATGTTTTGAAATGCTGTTTTTATATTGTTTAGTTATAAGAGAAATGGACCGAGAAATTGAAGCGGCATAGACAAAGACGGATTGTCGGGGATTAAATTTTAGCTACCTGCTACAATTTAGTACAACCCTCTCTGTTTATTCAAGTGCTGTGCTACGCAGGACGCATAGTTTGAAATAATTTTGTGCAAATTACAAGAATTGAAAAGAATAGTATAAAAATGAAAGTTTAGTTGTTTTATTCCTACCAAAAAATAAGCACTTTCTAAGACTTCACTCGGGACACGAGACATGCGACTGACTTTTCTCGGCTCCCATATTCTCCATTAAAATGTTCAACAGCTCGGTAACCTGATCTAAATTTCAAGCCGCTTCGGTGAACCGAAACGTAATTTTTAAAGTACGAACTTTAGAGAAGTATAAACAATTACAGAAGTTTCGGAGTTTTTGGAAACCCACCTCAGGTTACCGCCACAAACGCCGGCCTGCCGCGACTGTTGAAAACATATCCCGCCGCTGGAACAGCGAAACGCGTCCCGCGAAACAGACGATAACAGCCGGCGGCGGTGGCCGTTTGTGCTCAAAATCCAGCATTTCGTTTCGGATAATAATTAATATATATACACATACACACGCGGGCGAGGTAGTGAATTAGACAGATCAGGTAGCCCGTAGTACGCGGCCCCCGGGGCTACACGGGCTGTCAGCTGCAGACCGCTTTGAAGTCGGCGCGGCCCGAGGCGTCGCGAGCGTCGTTCCGCAGCCGCCGCCGCCTCCACCCCTCGCAAATATTCCAGCGAAAAATGCACGTTTGTGCCGGAGCTGGAGGTACAGGATGAGATATTAACATTGGATATATTTAAAAAACCGATAGCGTATCGCTAGCTGTATAATAATAATAATAATAATTTATTTTCCCCAACAGCATTGAATGTATTGTGGGAATCTACTTAGTTAAATAATATTTTGTCATATCTGTACTGCTGAATGATTAACACCCTGTATAGAATATTATATACGCATCAGCTAGAGGGGCGGCTGTAGACGAAGAAATAATAGACACGGGAACGCTGAGCGAGATTCGGAGGGTAGTTAGTTGGGTTTGAAGACTTCGGCAGGTTGGCTGGAAGACAGTGAATGGTGATAAGTGGCGCATCTGTTCTAATTTTACAGGTCAGTAACTTGTTTTTGTATATTGTATTTAAAGATTGAATGTCATCCTTTTATTATTTTCTTGTCTGTTCAATATTTTATTATAATTTTAAGGTAAAGCAGTACTTGTTGATTTATTGTTGAATATATATGTATAACTTTAGTTTTGTTCAGTTCAGTTTTGTTTTGTAGGTGGCTATGAACCAGTTGAAATCGTTATTTTTTCTCTTTTCATAAATATATAATATGTGTTCATTTCACACTATTGACCTACACGATCAATATCGCTAATAATTTTAATCAGCGTATCCTGTGTGTTCTCCAAACATCTTCACCCTGTACAAATTCCCAAATTCGGTCTTGCGCACCGCCAGTTTGCGTCCCACCGACGAAGAAACAACGAAAACGCACCGCGAGTAATCTATTCGGGATTAATCCCCCGACCGAGCGGGAAAAATCCACCCCCTCCCCCTTCGCGAATTCACCCCGGCGTGATGCCGATCGCGCAATTTCGAGTATCTGCAAATCTCCGTGCCGCTCCAGACGAGTTTTTAATCATGCGGTCCCTTTCATGCAAACGCAGTAATTTCCCATCTCCATCAACCCTTACCAATTGCACAAATTGATTTCGGGCGAGCCTAACCCTCGCCGAGGGTTGCTCTGCTAATAGCCGGGGTCGGATCGGTCACATGTAGCGCTCCGAATACACGTACTTAGGAATTATTATATCATAACCGGTGTGGAGCGGACCAGCGCGGCGTTGGCCGCCTCGCCAGCCCGATTTGGCGCAGTACCGAGCCGGTCCGCCGTCGGATATGAATTGTTGGGGTTGGCCGAAGTCAGATGCACAAGTGGCGGCTATAAATATATTTAATGCTTCGGTTATTGTAGGCATTATTGTTTAATGCACTCCAGCTCGGTTCGGAACTGCAGGTTACAATGGCGAGGAGTATAATCGCCCCCGGGAAAATATGGGCCGTGTAAGCGGCCGATTACGGCGCTAATAATAACGGCAAACAGTTGAACGGGCTCTCGTGACGGCGTCGCCTATTTATTTTGACGTCCCGGCGCGGTTTTTTCCGATGCTTATCAACGGCACAAAAAAAAATCGTAAAAAAAGAATTGTACACTAAAACTCGAACTTGAGGACGGAATTTCTAATTTATACAGGGTTAAATGCTATAACTAAATACAAAACTTTTTAATCACGTACTAATGGAGGCTTAAAAGACAAACAAATTTTTCCAGAATTTTAGAATGATATTTAAAAAATGGAGCAAACCCCCCTTTTCCTGCGGAAAGTCGGCGCCTATGATAAGCATAGATAAAGCTTAGACCTGTCAACAGTGTCAACTACCATACGGTCGTTTGTTGCAGCGTTTCTAAATGCAGAAACGACAAAAATTAACATTCTTATTAGTAATAGTACCTGATAGGTAACAGTTAATCCAGTTAGCTCCAGTATTTTGCATTGGTTTCTCATTATTTCATTACAAACAACATTTTTACTCATTACAACCACTCACTACCGATAAAACACACTTCCCGTAAGTACAGTTAGATAAAATACCTATTTATTATAAAAAAATCGAACGAAAGGAATAGGTAGGTACTAATAGATAATAGAAAATTTTTAATGCATCCGCGGCAGTCTTGTCCCATAACCTAGAAAAACAAACTGGCGAACTATATTGTGGAAAATATCTTTACCCGACATATATTCCTTTATTTAATAACTATAAAATGTTTAAAATTAAAATAAGGCACTAAAAACTGCAAGAGAATACAAAACAACGTAAACACAGGAATTGAATTATGACATGATAGCAAATTTTACTGGTGTCTTGTTGGTTGCCTACTCTGATAAGGATATATATCGAATATTTTTTTCGCTTGAAAGTTTGGAATTTTTTTGAAGGGTGATTCTGTTAATTGTTAATGTTTTCCATCCCCTCTTAAAATATTTGTACTTATAGTTAACTCAGTATAATGTAAATGTGAATGTGTTCACAGATGTGCTACAGCATAGTCATACTATTATGCTCTAAATACAATATTTTCATCCGGTACTTGTAAGTAGGTACTACGGATGATTTACGTGAATGTATCATAGTTGCTGCCAATAATTTACTAGTTCAAAACGAACAAGAACCCGAAGCATTTCTATTAGATCGTAGAAACTGAGTAAGACGGACCCAAATGTATTTACACGTCGGTGGACAAAATTTTGAACAGTTGTTGTAATATGACATATTATTTTATTAATTAAAACCACCAATTAATTTTATTTTTCTACGTTCATGCAAAAAACAAAACTTTATTGAACTATATTTAGTGGTTCTTTATTGCACTAGTGCAATAAAATGTTTATTGCATTCATGTGTCATTCTACTACAGCGTTTTGTCATCATGACAAACATAAACGTTCAAATCGACGTCATATTTTCCTAGACTTGTGTCATATCAAACATTTTTTGCTGTTTGTAATAATAATAATAAGAGACTGGATATTGTTACTAAATAACTATTTTTATTTATTTAAGAAATATTTTTCCATAGACCACATCTGTTTTTTTTTCTACGTAAGAGCGTGTTATTTATTTTTTCATAATAAACGGATCCTATTTTAGCTACTATTTTTAGGAATGAGACATGAGTTTAGGTTAGCTTTTACCACAAGATTTCCCCGTTTTCCTAAAGTGACAATTACTAGTTATTTATTCTAAATATTCTTAGGAAACTGTTATAAAAACTGGAATTCTTATATGTTACAATAATCTTTATAACAGTATTTGGTACATAAAGAATAAGGCCATGAAGATTTGACTCTTTACCTTTACTAAAGGCAAACAATGTTATTACAAGAGAATCTCCAATGGTAAAATCTGACAGTTTCAACATATTACTACAGGGGTTAACTATTTTAAATCCTTATTTAACGCCGCCAACTTGCTTGTTGGTTGCCTACTCTACAAGCATGCAACAGTCGCTTAGTCGGTATCGCTGTCATGTCATAATCCAATTCCTGTGTTTACGTTGTAATTTTGTGTTCTTCTTCAGTTTTTAGTGCCTTTTTTAATTTTAGAACGTTTTATAGTTATTAAATAAAGACATTTGTGTTGGGCGCAGATACTTTCCTACAATATAGTTCGCCGGTTTGGTTTTCTAGGTTATGGGACAAGACTGCCGCGGTTACATTAAAACTTGTCTATTATCTATTCCTTTCGTTCGATTTTGTTATAATAAATAGGCATTTTATCTAATTGTACCTACGGGAAGTGTCTTTAATCGGTAGTGAGTGGCTGTAATGAGCGAATATGTAGTTTTACCAGTTTATAACGAAATAATGAAAAACGAATGCAAAATACTGGAGCTAACTGGGTTAACTGCTATCAGGTATTATTACTAATAAGAATTAAGTTAATTTTTGTTGTTTTTACATTTAGAAACGCTACAAAAAGACGATCGCATGGTAGTTGACATTGTTGACACATGTAAGCTTTATCTATGAATCTAAGCCATCTCAGTGGATTCTTATCATAGGCGCCGACTTTACGTAGGAAAAAAGGAAATTCCGGAATAATTTTTTTATTGTCATTTAGGCCTCCCTGAGCACGTGGTCAAATTTTTTGTACTTAGTCGTAGTTAACTCTGTATATTGGGTGTCTGCTTCTCCCCGATCAGTGATCACACATCCATGAATTTTTATATTACAGTCAATTTCTAAAATTTATTCAACAATTTTGATAAAATCGATGTCACTTTCCCCCTCGCAACGATCGACAACCGCGGATGAAGTTCTCACCGGCCTAACCGCCCCTCACCCCCGCGTAAACGTTACATGTGTATCTTGTCATCGCCTAATCCAAACAAATACGAACGCAGACTGCACGCGGACCGGCCTGGGTCGTAGGGCACGCGCAAAACCCCATATGTCGGCCCTTTCGGCACGGGATTATCCGTAATTACGCTTTTTAAGCGAGGAGAACGTCCATTGTCGCCATTGTGGGAATGAAGGGGTAGCCAGATCGCCGTCAGATAAGATAAACATGTCGCATGATCTAGCGGGCGAGTGGCCGACTTGCAAATGTCATCTCATTACGCCCGGGGGGGCGTGCAGCGGCCTTTGTCGTCCCCGGGTATTGCGAGGAGACAATTGAAATACTAGATAGGGTGGCTCGAAAGTGATCGGCAGCGCCAGCTGGTTTTTTCAAATGTTTAATAGCTTAGTGCATCTTTTTGATTTGTTTATATAAAAAATAAAACGTTTCATAACTATTTAGGTATTGCTAGACAACTTCTTACATTTTTTTAAATTGTTATCTCAAAATGCACTTAAGTTTCGAGGATAAATTAATGAAATTTTAATAAACACTGGCAAAATGCTAAATGTTGATAACTGATATAAGGCGTTTTTTTTTTCAGCATCGGTTTACTTGAAGGTCAACCAAAATGATACCAACCGCATTCTATTGGAAGCTCATGACGTCAAGGCAGCAATTCGGTCTGTCAATTTTAGAAGCATCCAAATCGTGGCGGATCAAATTTTTGGTTTATTTACTTTACAATTAACAAATATTTTTAAACGTGTGTACAGCACAACCCCACAGAACCAATGCATTCAATTGGCAATAATGATGACGTCACGAATTTAGAACCAAAGTAAAACCACTGTCAAAAAATCTGTCAATTTAATGTCAACCGAAACCAGAACCGAAGCTGAAAAAAAACGCCTATTCTCAAAATTTAACGTTACGTTACATTATCTGATTATAAAATCATATAATTTTGCAAAATATACAATTAAAACTTAAGAAATACCAACTATAAAAAGTTGTATCTCGCAGGATCAGTAAGCTGAACTAGTAGTTTTTTACTTACGTGTGCAAATTACAAGCAAAGAAAACTGGAGCTGTGACTTACCTGGAAAAAAGAAAAACAATATTAGTAATAAGTTAAAAGATATATCAAAATCAAATAATATTAACATTATCTTATGGTGAGCCAAACATATAAATATACAGGGTGAACCTTAAATAAATACGTAGAAATATTTTAACTTCATGTGTAGTTCCTCATATAGATGAGTCTAGTAAAAATCATTTTAGAAAATTTCAAATATTTATGGAGTACCTAATTGTTAAAAAGTACCCACATTTTGAGGACCGCTGGCCAAATACTAAGTTAACCTAATAAACCATATGATCTATGAGCTTACCATAAATAATTAAAAAATGAATTTGTTCACGTTCAATACTACCTATAAAGTATTTAAGAATTTACATGTATAGAAAAGTTTATCTACTTGCTGAAAAAACAAGTAGCAGTTATCCACATTTCAAGTTAATACCATTGCACACTGTTAGAAAGAGGCATAAATTATTATGAAAAATAACGAAAAATTATGATTTTCACACAACACATTAAAGTAAATTTTGCCACATAACCTGAAACAACGTGTCAGAGGTGACCATTTCGAATCCAGCCATAGAGTTGGAATGATTTAGTACTTCGTAGTTTCGTGGTGGGTGAAACAGATTTTAAAAATAAATTTGTACACAAAATGTAGAATAACAAAATAACCACCTTGACGTAGGCGTTCAATATCAAAGTAAAATATTAAATTCAAGGGAAATATGCTGGATGAACTACTAAAAGACCGATTTATTATGGACTTTCTAAAAGGCGCAGCTCGAGACAGACTTCATGAAGAAGCTGGAACGCTAACGTTTGAAAAAGCAGTGTTAATCGCATCCATGTGTCATGGGCGGTAGGCACAATGTCCCGCAGGCAGCAGAGTCACCAGCCACATTCTAGGATTAACAGCCAGCGAGGTTGACGAAGAGGTTATGTTGATACCAGCAAAGACAAGGTACAAGCGAAAAAAAAAACATGTAATATCTGTGAAAAGGGATTTGACAATTATTTCGATAGACGTAAATTGAAAAAAATATTACTTAACATGCAATATTTGTGGAAAGACCAAACTAAGCTAGTACTAAGTAATACAATGTCTAACGCATTTGTTCTCAGAGCTGCGTCACTAACCTATAAAACGTATTTAAATTATTTTATTATTTTCTCATGCAGTATTTTTCTTTCAAGTGTATTGCGTATTTAACTAATATTTTTGATGAAATACAGATCAATTAAGAAAAATATGGTACATTATTTAAACAGTGACATGCTAAGAGCATATTTTTCAGCAGTGATAATGATAGTACAGTGATGGTGATAACGATAGTTTTGTGATACATCAGTTGGAGTGTAGTAAAAATGGATAATGATTAATTCTGGATAACTGTGAGTAGAGAATATGTTTTATGTTTTCAATTTCATGAACGTACATAATAAACGTACCTTATTGGTGGGATATTGAAATGGCAAAAGGGAGAAGGTGAACATTTTTATAAACATTTCATTTCAATTTCAATCATTCTTTGACATGTCTAAAAATTCAAGAGATTAACTTTCTTGTAGCCTATGTTACATAAAGTTTTAGATTTTTAGACATTAGTGTAACACTGACAACGCTGTGGACTACACATTCAATCTATAATACCATAACTCATGAAAAGCTTAATATCGGAGTCTGGTCAGCGGCCCTCAACAAGTTTTCTACTTGTAAAATGTATTTAAAATTTGACTTTTTTATTACTGATTCTTTTGTAAAGAAACTATTATGTGTTCTACACAGTGAACTGTACTGTTAGTTAAAATATTTGTACTTATTTAAAATTCACCTTGTATAAATAGCCACCTATTAGTTTTCACTTATTGCTACTGGACTGGCCACCACACCCTACTGATCTGAACCTACCACACAAAAATATAAGAAGCTCGAAAATAAGCTCACATTTTTTCACTCATTTTATACATTTCTAGCATACCGAACCCCTTCAGTCCCCCGTCGCCTGCGCCGCTGGGCCTCCACGGCGCGCCGGCAGCCACTCGGTCCTATAATTATCAAAACCCACACGTTCGCTCGGATAAAATAAACCAGCCCTAACGAGTTCCTCAACTAATTGCTATGGACTTTTATTGTGCATTAGTTATGGTCCGCGCTGGTACGGTTCCAAACGTACAGACTCTGGCGGCCGGTGTTTATGTTACTGGAACGTCGAGGAGTTGCTCGGGATCGCTCTGTCGCTTTCAAATATACGGCCCAGCGATTTTATTAACGCTTTTTACGAGCTATTACTAATCAAGTACCAGTTTTAACTGCGACCGCTCAGAACTAGTCTCTAAGTGCTCCCGTTTACTGCGTCAGCATGACTTACTGCTAGGGACCGATACTTCGATAGTTTCAAAATATCGATAAATTAATAGCCAAAATATCGATATTTTGGTATCGATGTAGACTCTAGACAGTATCCACATACAGGGTGAGTCATTAATAATGCTTAAGGCAGATTGTTAGTCTGTTTGAAAATCAAAGAGAGTAATAAAACCCCGAGATAAGAACCGGCCATGGCCGTGGTAATATTTCGTTTCAGGTAATTATCGGGTACCCATTACCTGGGTAATGGGTGTACATTAGTATATTTTACTGGATACATCATAGGGCAGGAGCCAGTGTATTGTGACAGATCAATCCAGTCTTAGAGCTGAATATACGAAGACGTGCTAGTGCAGTAGAGTAAAATTCGACTTGTGTTTAGTGACTATTGTGCCAGTGGATATAATATTATTTGGGTAAAATGTCGAGCTTATCAGCTTACGTACCTGCTACGGGTGAAAAGATGTGCGCTGTCTCAGAATGAGAAGATTATTATATTAAATGTATTTAATGCATTGAAACAGCAAAATCCTACCAACACTGTTGACGACATCGTCTGTAATAGTCATGGATAATGCCAGTTACCATTCACGGCAGACCGAGCGGACGCCTACGACTGCTTGGAGGAAAGCTGATATGGTTATCCGGAAGAAACATTTCTTTTGAAACAAATATGGTGAAAAAGGAACTTTTGACACTTGTCAATCATAATAAAGATCAGAAAAAATATGTTATCGATGAAATGGCAACAAATCGCCAAATAACGGTACTACGGTTACCACCTTATCACTGTGAACTCAACCGAATTGAATTAGTCTGGACGCAGGTAAAAGGAGATGTAGCGCAAAATAATACGTTTAAATTAAGTGACGTGAAAATTTTGTTAACAAATTCCTGGGAACGGGTAACTGCAGATAACTGGCAAAGATGTATACATCATGTACAAAAAGAAGAGGAGAAAATGTGGGAACTCGATAATTTAATTGACGTTACTGTGGAACCTATCGTTATCAATCTAGGAGACGAAGATAATTCATCAGAATATTCAGAGGATGAATTTTAATATACCTACTTTTTTATTTTATTTATTGTACATTTATACAACACTACATTTACTCACCTTAATTTGAATTTTCAAAATACATATATTTTTGTGTGGAATAAGTCTATTCATTAAATTTAAATACATATTTTGATAATAATATTGAATAATTCTGTTTGAATTACTAAAAACCCTCTTAACCCGGTTATGATGCTTAAAGTAGCCTCATGTTTTGAAATGCTGTTTCTATATTGTTTACTTATAAGAGAAATGGACCGAGAAATTGAAGCGGCATAGACAAAGACGGATTGTCGGGGATTAAATTTTAGCTACCTGCTACAATTTAGTACGGTTCGGTCACACAAAGTTTCTTTAAAAGTACACCTCATCTATACCGATAATACATAATATAAAAATATTGAATATAAGCACCAGTACTACATTTATTTACTTACATAATAATCTTTTATTACTCTCTTTCATTTCTAAACAGACTATAACTTTTTGCATTTTACACTTTTGATTTTTTTAATAAGAAACTATTGAACTCCCTTCAATTCTAAATAGAAAAGGTCCTGTTACAAATCGAAGTGCCAGGGGATTTTTTCGAAAAGTTCTCAGTTTCAAAAATGAATTTATTAGTTACTTTTCGAAAGCACTGTAGAACTACAAGCTTGTCAAACGTGTGTTGGTTCGTCTAAGACCTGTCCTAAAGTATTTTGCACACATTTACGATCCTCACCCTCGAATAGACACGGTTCACAGTTCACAGCTAAAGGAGGTTCACTATGGTTTTATAAGTCAAGGTTTGCGTTCAAGGCCAAGTTTAACGTATTCGAGGTAAGTTCATGTACAATTATAAGCCGCGTATATTTTATGATAATGAAGATTACCTTCTTGTCAATCAAACGTTTTCCTGCGTCCCACTCGGAACGAAGCCTTATCTGGCGAGCAGATTTATCTCCTGTTACAGAATCAATTAAAATTATCGTTAATGTATTCCAGTTCTTATCTGGAATAATCCCAGGTACGGAAACTGGAATAAGTAATATCGATAAATAATCTGGCTGGTGCCGTTATTTGAACCTGTTCGGCGTAATCAGGGATTAACGTGTAAGAGATCTGATTAGACACCTATAATGACCGTGGTCAAGGCGGCAATCAGCAGGTGCAGGGGTAGTCTGGATTGGGACCAGTTTTTGCCTGCGAGAGACATGGATACTTAATATATTACGCGGTGGCACCTTCATTTGAATTCATCAATGTTATGATTGTTTTTTAGTAGCTGGTTCTGTTCGACCAAGCCCATGAACGGAGCACGGTGGGACAGAGAACCCAGAAAACAGGCAAAAAACTACATTACGGACGTTTGTTTATATTTAGCTTCACTTCGTCAAAAATTAAGTTCCACGCCTCATTGCATTTTTTGGTACATTAAAGACATTTTCAAATCAAAATTGGAAATTTTATAATATCTCTATTGCTATACAAAAACATATCTACTAATTACTAGTCTTTTGTCTCCTAGTTCTTTCATTTCATTTTTCTGAAATTTGAAATATAGTTATTTATTATACAAGGAAAAAAAGTATTAGAATTTAGCTACAGTTCTTCAATCTAATCTTTTTACTCGTGTATAATACATATTTTATTTTGTGGCGTTGAAAAACGACTATTTAACATTGAAAAAACATTACAATATACAGGGTGTTAAAAAAGAGTGTAAAATATTTAAGGAGGTAATAGTATGAACCAAAATAAGCAGAAAAGTCTCAATAAACACGGGTCCGCAAAGTAACGGTTGCGGAGATATGAAATGTTTTATGTTTTTTAGCCCCTTTTTTATTTTGCAAAAACGTTGTGTATTTTCTTATAGTAGTTGGTTGATGTTTAGTGAAATAAACAGTACGTATTTGACAGTTGTTCTCAGTGCACAAGTTTTTTTTCATGTACGGTCGTGCCAATGGGAACGCCACCAAAGCGCGACGTCTTTACGTTGACGCTTATCCAAATCGCCAGATTCCTTCACAACGCATGTTTGGAAGAATTCACCAAAGATTGTGTGGCACCGGTTCCTTGAGCAAACAGTGCCATTTATCCGGAAGACCAAGGTCGGTATCCACTCCTAGAGCAGGAGAAGAAATTCTAGCACTGGTAGAGCAGAATCCAGGTACGAGTGTTTATGGCCTCCAAGATCGCCTGATCTGAACCCTCTAGATTTCTTTGTTTGGGGATATTTGAAGACATTAGTGTATGGTACTCCTGTAAATAGCCTGGAAGAGCTGCAGCTACGGATTAATCAAAAGTGTTAAGAAATCCAAACCAAGGAGGGTGTTTTCGAAAGAGTTCGAATATCATTGAGACGAAGATATCGTGCCTGCTTGGAAATGGACGGAGGGCACTTTGAACATCTTCTGTAACTTTGTTTTTTGTTTGTTAAAAGCTTCCTTTGTCGGTTTATTCCTAATAAAATAAAATATTTGAAAAACGAATAGTGGTCCATATCTCCGCAACCGTTACTTTGCGGACCCATGTTTATTAAGACTTTTCTGCTTATTTTGGTTCATACTATTACCTCCTGAAATATTTTACACTCTTTTTCAACACCCTGTTATTAGTCAGAAAAGTTTTAAACTGGTAGGCTGTTGTACTTGTAGAGACATTGGACCTGTGTTGCTAAGAAATCCTTTAAAGTAATCAAATATCTGGAAATTTAATTCTATGATTGGGTTTAGAAAATTGCGAACTTTAAGTTTTTAAGTTATTTTGAATATTCAAAGTTTAAAATTTTTGATTCAGAGTTTTCTCTTATACCACCAAAATTAGTAGAAACAGCGAATGTAACAAACTAAGTACTGCCAGCTAAACCGCGGAAAATTTATGAAACCGCGTATTGAAGATTTATGAAATGGAAGATGAAAATGACACGCAGTTCTTTCTTGGAGACGGTGTTATTGGCTTATTTTTCGGAATTGGAGCAACAACAAAAGCCATTAACAGTGTGGACGAATTATTCAATGATTAGAAGTACGTTACAATCCAATAATAATGTAGACATTTCAAAATATTGCAAACTAATTACATTTTTGAAGCAAAATGGGAAAGGTTTAGCATGCCCAAGAAATCTGCGATTTTTACGAGTACACATATTAGTGATTTGTTAAATAATGCTCCTGCAATTTATTTAATGGCCAAGGATGTTGTTGTATTTGGGAATGCAGGAACTTGTCGAATTTGCGAAATCAGCTAGGTAATGTGCTATTGAAGAATCGGGAACGTTGTGAATTGTGAAACTTAACAACTGATATCCGGTGGCTTGGAAGAAAAAAATCACTCATTCACTCTATATCTGCTGATTCTTGATTTGAATAAAACATTTCAAATAAAACATTGCAAATCAACGTACAGACGACGAGATACATCTACGCCCGAACCGTAAACCACACTGAACTACTGAACTGGGCCAATTCGTGCATTGTAAACAGTTGAATAAGTGGGGTAAGTAATGCAGAGTGAGCCTAAGAAGATGAGAGAACAAGTGTTTTAATGAAAAACACCTTGTATCAAATGAAATCTTAATTCGGATCCTTTGAAGAAGTTTTTGTCTAATCCCTAATGAAAAAAGTACGTGCGCCACTGGCGATGACTCGTTGGAACAGATACAGCCGCGAGCCCGCCTTCCTAGAATTAACAAGGTTTCTTTGTGTCGTTTACAATAAATTACGTCGGATTCCATATTCTCTCTTTTCGATGCAGCCACAAAAAAATTGTGGTTTTATTAATATTTTGCAGAGTAAGTATAGGATTTAGAGAATTAAAAAAAATCATTGTGTTAAGGAAAACAAGGCAATATTAAATAGTATAAATTCATTGAAAATGCCATGAATATAATGATTATTGTTTGTTTCGGAATGGTATGGAAAAGGTATAATCATTTTTAAAACGGTCATAGGCGTACCATTAGCTTTTTAATATCTGGATATTATTATAATAAATATACTTTAATATAACATTAAGACTGTTGGCATAACCATCTGTCACATTTTTATTTTTATATGTCTATTATATTGTACTTACTATTTAATATTATTCTTAATTCATTATCGTTAACTTTTAAACTTGGTAGTAGTTTGCATCTACGATATTTGTAGAATTGAATAAAAAAAGTTTTGCATTTTATTGTAATTGTATTTATATTTTTGAAACTAATATGTAGAAAAAATATTCGTTTCAGACATTTTCTTTACAACAAACCTTTTATGTATCGGCACTAATATTTCAAACACTCGGTAAAATCATTCTGTACTGGAAAATTATTTCAAATTTGAATATCAGTACTATTTTAATGAAACGGTTCCCAACACACAAGCCCCGTCATGTGTAAATCTCATCTCCATGCTGTTGACAAAAAGTCCCCCCATGCTCCCCCGCCTTACCATAACCAAACAAAACAGCCGTCTGAACGAAGTCGTCACCCTGTAAACAACCCCGAACTCCGGGCGAGAAAAAGGAACGACTCCAAGGCACGCTCCGATGAACGTCCTCGTAGTTTATTCCACGGTTGCCTTCGACTTTTTGGAGTGAGGGGGCGGGCGGGCAAACGTTATTCTCGTGTTTTCGGGTCGGATGGAGCGAGGGGGACGCGGGGGGCGCAATCAGCGGGCCGGCGAAAAGATCGAGAGGGCCGTGCATGCTCGGACTGCAGGCTGTAGACGTCGATTATTTGCTTTTTATAAAATTCTCAGTGATAAGCAACTTAGATACTAATTTAGGCCATAAGTCTTATTTATTTGCACTATATCACCCAAAAATAATAGTGTATGCAATAAAGCCATTAAATTAATGTTAATTTTTTAAAACACTAAATTAATACAGTTTTATTTTCTAAGACACTAAGTGTCTAGTGTTTTTAACTTATAGGACACTAAATGAATGGTACTTTCAATTTGAAAAATGCTAAATTAATGATGTTTGAATTTCCAAACACATTATAATATTGGTGTTTTAATTTTCTAAAGCACTAAATTAATGTTTTCATTTTGTAACCAGTTGATTAAATGATGTTTTAATTTTCAACACACTAAATTAATAATGTTTTAATTTTGTAATACACTAAATTAATGGTACTTTTAATTTGAAAAATGCCAAATTAATGATGATTTAATTTTGTAAAACACTAAATTAATGGTGTTTTAATTTAAAAAAACAATAAATTAATAGTGTTTTAATTTTCTAAGGCACTAAATTATTGTTTTCATTTTATAAAACATTGATTATATAGTGTTTTAATATTCTAACACTAAATTTAAGGTGTTTTAAATATTGTAAAACACTAAATTAATGGTAATGTAATATTCAAAGATACTAAATTAATGAGGTCTATTGGTAAGACACTAAATTAGTTGGTATCTTCATTTTGTAAAATTTTCCTGATATAACATATAAATGATGTTTTCAATTTATACTACAGTAAATTAATGATGCTTTAATTTTTTAACACACTAAATAGTGTCTTTTATTTCCATTAAATTAGCTGGCATTGTTTTGTAAAACACTGAATTAACTGGCGTTTATTTTATAGAATACTAAATTATTATTTCCCTAAGACACTAAATAATTTGGTGTTTTGTCATTGAACTTAAAACACTAAATTAAAGGTATTTTTATTTTGTAAGACATTAAGCCGATGTTTTAATTTTCTTCGTCACATTTTACGTTATGACACTAAAATAATGACGTCTAAAACTTATAGATCGCCGAAGCAATTGCATATTTTTGTGTTTCCGTCGTAACCTCGTAATTTTTTAAAGCTTTCACTTCCTTTAACACCAAATTAATAATGCAATGCGTTAATTTCAAATGCAACTACCAAAATAATACCATTTTCACTTTGTGTGATACTGGCGTAATTGAATATGCTGTAATTCGTATCAGAACTCTATTTTAACGTTTTAGTTTTGTGTAACACCAAATTAATGGTGTAATAAGATGTTAAATTAATGTACAAAACAACTTAAAACAATGTATCTTTATTGTTTTGGGTCACAGCTCCCAACTTTGCAAGTTTTCGCAGTTAAGGTTCCTGCTACCGGAGTATTCGCGTCTTGATCATTAACATTTGGGCATCCAGGCGGCTGCATCGGCAGCATCCGCGCGAACCTCCTCACCTGGCACGTCGGACGGCCGGGAGTTCGCCGATTCCACCCCAGACTGTTCACGCTTGGCCGGGGTCGATTCAGAGCCGGATTTTATCCCATCAATTTCTGCCCGTTGAGCCGGCAAAGAGCCGCCCCCGCCGTTCCCGCGCCTCATTAGGCTGGCGGCGGCGGCGGGGAAACCGGATGGACCGCCATCTTGTTCCGCTCGCCGTGATTTTGCATGTCGTTGTGTTTGTTTAATCAGGCGCGCGAAATCCATCGCAGGCATTCATAATTGGACGCGCGGGGCTAATGGGACCGGTTAGGAGGGCCCTGCAGCAGCAGGACTGCAAAAAGGAACTGGCAGGATCGACGGAGGAACGTCCTCTGCAATAATGCCGAATTTAATAGGGACCAGTCAATAAAATTCCCTGCCGACTCGATAAAAAACAATTTTATTTGCATTAAAAGTTTTCTATTATCTATTAGTACCTACCTATTCCATTCGTTCGATTTTCTTATAATAAATAGGCATTTTATCTAACTGTACCTACGGGAAAGTGTGTTTTATCGGTAGTGAGTGTTGTGGTTTTCTTTCTGGCAGATCCACAACAAACCTTATCAATAAAGGTAGTCAGACGGATGTTATTAAAAAGATTTATCCTCGGATTTATCTAAAGCTTTTGATAGACTTGATCATGGCCTTTTGTTACTTAAATTATCATCCGTAAGGCTATCATCTCATTTTCTAACTTTTTTTTACCTCACACTTAAGTAATAGAATTTTAAATGTACAACTTCGTGGCTTTAATTCGGTTAATGTGGTGGCTACATCTGGGGTTCCGCAGGGATCAGTTCCAGGCCCTCTTCTGTTTACTATATTTATCAATGATGCACTCACTAATATTCAAGCAAATGTTTTGTTATATGCAGTTCAAAATCCATATAAACGTGGACATTAAGTAATAATTTTAGGCAGTTGAATAGTCCTCGTTTTAACTCTGTAAACGTTACGAGTGATCCGAGATATGACGTTTGTAGAAACAAAATACATGGTATTACAGAAAAGACTACTATTATTTTAACAGGTGATAGCTTACAAACAACAACAAATATTACCTGATGTTTCTTTTTTTTAACGTAATTTTCAATAACACTTCTAAACTTTTCTGTTACTCAAATCACAACAGCAAAACAAGCACAACACAATTTAAATCCATAAATACAATAACGTAATACACTGATCTTGACTTGACAATTTGAACATTTATTCACAACGCAAAAACCTAAATGGAAAAGCAAAAACAATTGGAACAAGCAGGTGTGAGAGCATGCATATGACTTCATTGATAGGAATTGTAAGAGATTTGATACATATTAGCTTAAAATACCTTTCTTAAACAGTAAAAAAATGTTACAAAAGCTTATAACAAGGAATATATGGGTAGATATTGTGGGTGTAATTCAACGCAGGTTGGGGCATTTGTCCACTGAATAGTTAGTTTCACACAATATTGTTAATACCTGAAAATATATGAAAAAACTATACATAAAAGGTACATTTTTATTTATTTTAGTAGGTCGTTATGATACTTGACAGTTAATCAGTTTGACGCTGTCGACATTATTTAATTTCATTTTGACATTTAATTTCAAATAATTTTAATTTATTGGTATAATAATTTTTATAGTTAGATATTTGACTCAAGTTAAAGGAGGCCACCTGATGAAGCAATCCTAAAAATGCAGAAATAGATCAGATCTCATCTATTGTGGTTGAATTTCGAGTTCCCACTCCATATATAGAGTATATCAGGTTAGTAAATAGAATACATTTTTTAGATAATTATTGAATAGAGTTTTGTCTGTGGGTGTTCATTAGCATACCTAGATGTTTGGTATCAGAGAGCATGCATATGACTTCATTGATAGGAATTGTAGGAGATTTGATACATATTAGCTTAAAATACCTTTCTTAAACAGTAAAAAAAAGGAGCGTGATATCTGATAAAACTTTCAAACTAAGGTAAGCAGTTGACGTTGACCTCAATATCTCGCACAATATCATTAACAAAGATGTTGAATGGTAAAGGTCCAAGTATAGATCCCTGCGGGACACCAGTCATTAAATACGTCACACCCAGAATATGTAGACAGTTGACAGTTTCAACTTCAGGAACTCTGCTGCTAAAATCCAGTTATGTATTTTTGAAAATACATTTTCCCTAATATCGTTGCGAGGGGGGAAATTCGCGACCACCCCTTCCCGTGCATAGTACCACGCCCCCTCTGCTGCTCTTTCGAACCCTTCTCGGTTTTTAGTTTAATTACGAGGTGACGAATTTCGATCGCGCCTCATTGTGAACGCGGTTAACGCACAGTTAAAAATGTCAGTCGCAACTCCACAGTCGCTCAGATGATTCCTGCAGACCGTTCTCTGCGTAGAACGTCAGTACGCTGCTGGGCCGCTATGACTTCGTTACGGCGGAGGCATAAAAAGTTGAGCGAATTTTAAATGTGATTTTCTAATAATAGGTGAGGCAGGCGTCCTGTTATGAACGCATTAAAGGCTGAAAGCCCGCGCGGAATTTTAATAGTAGCAGATTTCGGCTCGGAATTGACACTCGGCGGTGCATTTCGAGAATGGCGGGGGATCGTCCAGGGATTCCTGAAGACGACGTCGATTTAAGGATGTTCCTCGACTCAAAATGTATCGATACGTATCAAACTATCTAGTATCGATACTTGTAAATATCGACGTCAAAAGTATCGATACCCGATACACCAACGTGTACCTTTTCCTCTACAAACGCCATAATATAGAAATTTTTTCTAAAATGAAATTATGTAATTTAAGATCTATATAAACTTATTTTATATCAAATAACAGAAATAGAGTTAACAAACAAAACCAACACATAACAAAAACAAAACATATGCGTCGCCACTGAAAATGAAAGCAAAAAATGTTTTGGTTAGTATATAGATGGCTTTAGGAACGTCAGTCAACTATACAGGGTGAACCTTAAATAAGTACAAATATGTTAACTGCAGGTGTAGTTCGGCATATAGATAAATCTACTGAGTCACTTTTAAAAATTTCAAATATTTACGGATATTATTTTTTTTTGAATACCCACATTTTGAGGGCCGCTGACCAGATTGGACACTAACTTAACCTAATAAAATAAACCATATGATTTACTGAAGGCGAGGTTGCCATATCTTCTGTAAGGAAAAGAATTTTTTAAAGTAAATTCAATTTTTACTATTGTTTCTAGTTTAAAAACACTCGTTTTTAGCAATAAGTAAAGTAAAATTATCATAAACGATTAAAATAAGAATTTTCTCAAGTTCGATACTGTCAGTCAAAGAGTTACTTAAATTATTTCAAAAAAATAATCCATAAACGTGCATAAAAGCTCACATACTTACTGAAAAACCAACTATTTAAACAGTTATCCATATTTCAGTTAATACCATTGTACACTGTTAGAAAGATTATCACAAATTATCCCTTTAAATTATTTTATAAAGAATAACAAAAAACTATAACTTTCACACAACATCTTAGAGTTAATTTCCACCACATAACCTCAAACAACGTGTCAGTGCTAACCATTTCCTACCTCGTAGTTTCGTAGTGGGTGAAACAGATTTTAAAATAAACACAAAACACGAAATAACAAAATAACTAACTTGATGTATGCGTGCAATATCAAGATAAGGCAAAGTAAAATATTTAAAAGCATCCTCCAGTCCAGTAAAAATGGATAATGAACAAATTTTGGATAATATGATTGTGAGTAGAGAATCTGGTTTATATTTTCAATCATTCTTTGACATGTCTAAAAATTCTAGTGTAACACTGGCAATGCTGTGGAATGCACATCCACCATGACTCGCAAACCAGCGGTCCTCAACAAGTTTTCTATTTAAAAATCACGAAATTTATTTAAAATTTGACTTTTTTATTCCTGATTTCTTTGTAAAAAGACTATTAATTATGTGTTCTATACAGTGAACTGCACTGCTGCTTAAAACATTTGTACTTATTTAAGGTTCAGCCTGTATGCTTTCCAAATATCTAAATTTTTCGGCATTTTTGTAAATGTTTAAAAAATCGCACTTCCATGAAATGAATACGAAAACGAACATACATAATTTTAATGATGAATCGAAAATCAACCAATCATACTACTAATTTCCTAAGCTATACAAATCAGCTATATCAAATTATGATCCACGAGTAAAAGAAAACGGCAAAAGTAACCAAGAGGCACTGCTAATAGCGCGATGATAAAGTCATTGGAGATGTATGAATGAATTTGGCCAAACGATTTTCCTCTGGAATTTTCCATAAACAGTCAAAAATCAAGAAACGTAAAACAATTAATAGTTATAGTTTTTAATTCGGTATTTCCAGTATACGTTCGATGTTTAAGATTTTTTCCATGTATCAATACTATCGCAGCAATTTTTATCGATACAAATTATCAAATATCGTAAATAATTGTATTGCCACTATTGATGTCGAACCATTTACTATTCTATACACTCAGAACCCTGGTTGATATTCATTCAACGTTGTGCAATGAAATTTGTAGCATGTTTTAAAATCATTGGAACATTTTAAAACACGGAGGTCTATACATTTTAATGAAGAAGTGCATAAATTCTATATTGGTTAGAAATGTATTACAGAATAATCTTTCAAACATATTGAAAGGTCAGAACATGTGTCTAGCGGCAATAATCACAATAATTATGGTTTTTATATATATTTAGGTATTAATAATATTGTGTGAAACTAATTACTCTGTGGGCTAAAGCCATTACATAAAGGGTAAACGCCATGTTTAATTTAATTTGACAGGATAAACTCACTTTTGTCATTGTCGATATTTAATTTCAAATAATTTTAATGTATATAATAATTTTTATAGTTAGATATTTTACTCAACTTAAAGGAGGTTACTTGAAGAAGTAATCCTAAAAATGCAGAAATAGGTCAGATCTCATCTATTGTGGTTGAATTTTCGAGTTCCCACTGTCAAAAGTGAAATTTAGATATTTATAGAATGTATTGAATTTAGATAGATTAATTTCTTTAGATAATTATTGAATAGAGCTTTGTCTGTGGAATTGTTCATTAGCATACCTAGATGTTTGGTATCAGACAACATACATATGACTTCATTGATAGGAATTGTAGGAGATTTGATTTATTCAATGCACATCTTCAAGAAAAAGATGTATATTCATAATTCATAGATAGTGTCTATTACAGTATGATTTTTGGTTCAGTGTATTGGACCACCCTGTATGGTACAAATACAATCTTGTAATAAAAATAACTTCTTCGAACATCACTCGAATCGATTTTTATTTTTAAGGCCGACATTGTCGAGCATCCTTTAAAACTGCCGGGAATTCTTCGGGGACGCGTCCAGTTTTCCTTTTTGGTCGAAAGGACGTCCAATCCTGGCAGGGCGAAGGATCCCTCGACTCGGAATTTGCATGCAATAACCGGGAATGGCCGTTATTGCGTTGGCCCCGGATAATGAAATACTATCGGACCCGGGGGCGGCTGACCCGCCCCCTCCCCCGCCCGATCTTGATCCTCTTAAAGAGTTTGTAACGGAAAACCTCCCGAGAGTCCCGTCTGAGGAATTACTTATAAGATTTGCTGCCGGCTCATGTTCCGCTTCTCGGGACGTTATTCTAATATGCAATATCGAATGCCCGCGACCCCGTCGTTTTTTTGTCTCGCTCTTAAGTTCTCGGAACCGTCTTTGCTACATGTTCGATTCGTAAAAACATTAGACTCCACCGACAGAGAGCGCTGGTTATAAAGTACTAGCGTAGTTCATCTAAAAATAATTGAAAGTTGAATGACATCTGAGTACGCGAGATGTAATCCGTACCTACATCTAGTGGCCACTCGCTGCTCAATGCTGGGCCTAGAACGGCCACAAGCAGAAAGCGACCTGTATCGCTATGTCGGTTTGAATCTAAGAATATTTACACTGACAAAACTTGGATAAATGGAGGCTAAACAATGACAAAAGTGTGGCATACATGGAACCCTATAACAGCCGACGATAAGTGTCAAAGTGTCAAATGGGAGAGAGAAAATGTTAAATATCATTATTTTCCAAATTAAATAAGTAGTTTAATGTAAAATCAGATTACGAGCGGATCTATATTCTAAACAAAGAAATAAGTTACGTTTAACAATACCGTAAATTCACCACGTCACCACTAATAATTATGGTAATGTTAAAAAGGAAAATAGGCGTGCAATTTGCACAGCATTACCTACACAGTAATTACACTATCCATGAGCCAAATATGCCACAAACAGGAAAAAACACAAGAAACAAACGCCTGTTTATATCATCCACACCGTAACACTGCAACTTCTCCATTCAAAATAATTTTATAGTAAAATATACAGACAGCATATATTTATCTTTGTGCTGACTGCTATAAATTGTGAGTGGGTTTACAACATGAATGACTCTCTACTATTCTGACATCCAACTATAGATTACTCTACCTTGGAAATAAAACGTTTGTGGAATCAGAGAAGTTCATAAAAATGTTTTTCCTAGTTTGACCTTTTGTACAGGGTTAACTATGACTAAGTACAAATATTATAAGAGTGGATAGGAAAAAATAAGAATTAACGGAATTTATTTACAAAATATAGATTACCTCTATTATTTAATGAAAACAACAATAGCACAAAGTGGCAGCACTTACCTTAATGATATTTACTTTCACGATTGATATTTGGAGATTTTAAGAATGTTGAATCATTTTATTACTTATTTAATTTTTGTTTAAAGCGAGGAAAAACCAGAAAGGATAACCAAAAAAATACACAAATACATAAAGAGACTGCCACACGTTTACTGGCAAGGCATTATAATAGTTGTTCAAAAACTAATCGCCATACCGTATGCAATATTTTTTGATAGCATCTGATGCAGTCGCCATATGTAGGCCACTACTGCAAGGTGTATTTCACGCCAATGAATTTCTAAACTTCTTGTCTTGTTGGGGAATTACATTCTGTTACTACTAATAATAGCAATAATATTAACAATAATCGACGATGTTTGCATAAAATAATTAGTAGGTATTACTTTAAACTATAAGATTCCAAGATGTTTGCAGTGTGCTGTAAAAATATTTCTTGGGCCCTTAGATTATTATATTGTGATCGGATCAGTCAGTGGTCGCGCGATTTAAGGCGTCAGTACTTGAATCGAGGTGAATGGATCGCTGTGGGTTCGACCTCCGCAGCCGGTAGATCGTACATAAGCTATATTCGTGGAGACATTGGCACCCTTTCTGCGGGTATGGTAGAGTGGAAGAATGTTGGCTTGGGTCAATGTGAGAGATTGATACCGGTTGACATTTGACTACCCCCCTAATTAATGAGGTTCTCCAGGTTTCCCTCATTCCTGCACTGAATGGTGGTTAGGGCCTATCAACGTAAGTCGTTCCTGGGCGCAAATGCGGCCTGCTTAATAATAATATGCCGCCCCCTCTCCCGCACAAGTCTTCGACTTCTGGGCTAATTCTTGTGATTAGAATGAGGGGTAGAGATATTATTATTATTATTGTATTCTAAGATTTAACAATGTTCTTTGATGTTTGAAAAGTATGCAACTAGCAATGCAATATTCTATGTTATTTTAGAACAGTTAGTGGCTAATTTTTAACCTTTTTATACCTAGTAGTTAAATAAAGGAACTTATGGGTATGTTAGTGGATAGTTTTGACGCCATCGCGGACGATGATTGACTGTCATAGACGTCGATTTTCCGAAAGAAAAGAGGGTTTTGCTCCATTTTTTAAACATCAAGCTAGAATTCCGTTGTCTTTTAGGCCTCCATGAGCACGTGGTTAAAATTTTAGTACATAAACAGTTCTGCTTCGTCCTACTATCACATCAACGACAGTTTTTCAGAACACAATATTTCTAATTGAAATCGTTTTTCCTGAAAAGAATGCGCCCATTCCGTGACTTCTCCAGAAGCCGCGACCAACTTGGAGCACCATACGCGCTGCAATCCCGAGAATGTCTCTTAATGCGTCATAAAACTTATTTACAAACCATTACTTCTCGGGCGACAAATTTAATCGGAATTGACATTTAACTTTATAATCTACGGCGGAGATTATGCCAACGTCTCCTCCGTAATGGCCGGTCTATCGGTAGTTCCCATCTCGGCAGTAACAATCCGTAAATGGGTGTTCCAATCGTAAACTCTTGTGATGGGTTTACTCAAGAGCTGCGGAATCGTCCGCGGATGCCTGCGAAGCAATACCTTTCGCCTCCTGACGTAATAATAAGTATATGACGCGATAAAAACGGTTGCGTTACGTTGCGCAGCTGTAATTTAAGGTACCCGCAGCATTACGCGCCAATATTGACTGCTTAGTGCGCTGTTCTCATGGGAGAAGTGTCAAATTACACATATACAGTACACAAAATACATACATTAATAGGTACACTGAAAAAAGCAGCAAAATTAAACTAACACTTAAATGTACCAACGTAAATATGTTACAGTAAATTAATAAAACTATCAAAATTTTGAGATTTTATTGAGGCCATAGTACAGTTGAAAATATCGAAGCCACCTTGCAATCTATTATAATTTTCACAAATCCGGTGAATAGGTGAATATTTAGTTGAATTAATTCTCGGCGTTGATGTGTAAAACAACATATTATTAAGCCCAGAGCCATGCCTCGGTATCCTGAAGTTAATGAAGTTAAGTATATGAGTACAGTCAACTAAGTTATGCAATAGTTTATACAAAAATATTTGCTGAGCCATTACACGGCGGGCAGCCAGACTACTGATACCAAATCTGTGCCGTAAACTCTCGTAAGGATATCCAATAACTGGATAAACCCCGTCCTCTTTGTACCATAAAAACTTCAGGAAGCGTCTTTCAATACGTTCTATAGGATCTATATGAATATTATAATAAGGATACCAAATTAAAGAACAATATTCGAGTTTTGATCTGACAATGGACTGAAATAATAGTTTTTTAACATGAGTGGAAGAATCATTCATATTACGAATTACAAAACCCAACTTTCTAAATCCTTCACAAGTAATATTTTGAATATGAGGTGTAAAGGATAATTTGCTATCAAATGTTACCCAAGATCACAAAATGTAAATGATCTGGAAACAACAACATCATCCAATTTATAATAGTATTCCATGGCGCTATTTTTAAGTGTAAAAGTAAGAACATTACATTTTTTACATTCAGATCTAACTTGTTTGCAGAACACCACGCATTCAAACTATTAAGAGAACTCTGCAGATTAATACAATCATTAAGGCAGTCAATTCTATTATATATTTTCATGTCATCTGCATACAAAAGACACTTAACATTTATATCTGTAACAATATCATTTATAAAAATGTTAAAAAGCAATGGCCCAAGGACCAAACCCTGTGGCACCCCAGATGGTGGAATGAACTGAAGCGACGACGATAATGAACAATTCCACAGACAAAGTTCTATTCAATAATTATCTAAAGAAATTAATCTATCTAAATTTACTAATCTGGTTTAATGGAAACACTCTATAAATATTTAATTTCACTTTTGACAGTGGGAACTCGAAAATTCAATTTGTAATAAATTTTATTTATATTAGCTTAAAATACCTTTCTAATACAGTAAACATTGTTTCAAAAGCTAATAATAAAGAATATATGGGTAGATATTGTGGGTGTAATTCAACGCTGGTAGGGGCTTTAGCCCACAGAGTAGTTATTTTCACACAATATTAATACCTAAAAATATATTAAAAATAATTATTTTAATTTAAAACACATTTTGACATTACCGTCAACGCCATTTAGTTTCGTGACTTGTAGTGAAAATGTTAGAAAAACACAATCCTAAAAACTGTTAACAATAATAAATGCAACTGAGGCACTTGTGACATTATTCTCGGGTCACTTTGAAAACTGTATATTTTTAGTTTTTCGAACGGTATGGCATTTGTTTGACATTTATTTCTCTTTTTCAATGGACTACTTCCATGCTTTTTTTTATTTATAACGTTATAATGTCCATAAAATAACGCCCACAGGCGTTACTGATATATGTAGTGTCCTTGGACGCAATTTATCATTCATAGATATTCATACGGAAACCTATAGCGCCTTTAGGGCGTTGTTTCTCAATGAAAAGAGTAATTATTGTAAAATAAGAAAGTGGTAGCAGTTATTTTAAAATTAAAAATACAAATTTGACATTCATGGTAGTAGTAACCTTTGTAGGGATTTTTTGGTCTATTATTTTCTTGTTCTGGCACAGAAAAAAAAACGATAGAAAAAAAAACACTTCATACTCCTATTATGCGAGTAATTTCTTTTCACCCGTACAGCAGTTCCGAAATCTATCAACAGATGTCAGCCACTTCCGTCATTTTCGCCAATACAGTTTTGGAAATTCTGGAACATGGCGATTTTACCGACACTTATCTCAGTATTTCAGCACACGCATTCCTGGTGTAGCTTTCTAATACGGCGGTAGGCAGAACGGAAATACCAGCAACAAAGAACGCGATACGGCGGTATTTTTAGAATTTTTTGTTTGGTAACGGGCGACGGCACACACCATTGCGCGGGCGGTTATCTGCCAAGCTTTATTCTAGCCAAATGATAACTTTCAGGCACACAATAAATAAATAAATATTAATAATCCCCATAAATCTTGGCTATTTGCGTTTGGGCTTAAACGCGCCACAGATATCGTTCCACGCCACCAACTGCGCTTTCATTTGTTTCTGGATTCGGATTAATTAGGTCGGGTAAATATTCCCACGAGCCTTGGAACAACCTCAGCTCTGTAACGTACAGGGCGAGTCAATGAGATGTCACAAAAGTTATATTTTGTGTTTTTGTTGTATGGAATTTGGTATTGTTGTCAACAGCGTTTAGGGCATAAAATAATTTGAATTTTTTATTGCCAATAATGCCTTATAAGTTCAATAACAAGTATACATTTTTCAGGTGTCAGCAGTGGAAAGATAGTTTAGGCTTTGTTAGAGAGCATCGATTTGCCAAACTAACACCTGCAGAGGCCCATAGGCGTATACCAATATGTGCTGCGCATTTCAATTATGAATCATTCACTTTGTCGCAGAAGCATTTGTTAAAGTCTGCGATAAGATATTATTATTATTACATTAATAATATGTAATATATTAATTCATGAGTAAAATTTAATAAATTATCATACCATACCAAAATTTGTTAACAGAGCTACCTAGTATGCATGAGTGAATGTTTTTGCGCAAATGCCTTAATGAGATACTTGTTTAGAGTACTAATTCGAATCACTCTGCATTATTAAATGAAGTGAAAGCTTACGAGAGCAGTAAAGGGCCATTTAGTGATTTAATAGTGCCTCCGAAAAAATTTAAAAGTTATTTAATATTACTTGAAGATATTTTTGTTTGTATGTTAACAGAATTTTCAGATGTATGTAAACACCTGAACTTCTCATATAAATATTTACTTTCCTTATATGCAAGAGTTAAGATTTATTATAAGCTTAAATTTGCAAACAGATAAATAAATTCTAAGAATTTTAAATAATAAACTCCTAAATTAAAAACAAAATTAAATTGCTTATGTATTTCTTAATGTGCCTGATGTTAATTGTACAAACTATAATAAATTTGTGAACTTACATAGGCAATATTGTATAATACCTAACAATAATATTAATTTTTAAAATATGCAAAACTTTATACATTAACATAGATACTAATGCATTTATTATCTCAGTGTTAAAATTTGTACTGATAGGATTTTTAATAGGTATTGGATCGGTCAGTGGTCGCGCGGTTTAAGGCGTTAGTACTTGAATCGAGGTGACTAGACGGAGTTGGTTCGAGCCCAGCTGCCGGTAGACCGTATATAAGCTATATTCGTGGAGACGATTGGCGCCCTCTCTGTGAGTAAGGTAGGGTGGAATAATGTTAGCTTGGGTCAATGTGAGAGATTGATGCCGGTTGACCACCCCCCTAATTAATGAGGTTTTCCAGGTTTCCCTCATTCCTGCACTGAATAGTGGTTAGGGCCTACCAACGTAAGTCGTTCCTGGGCGCAAATGCGGCCTGCTTAATAATAATGTGCCGCCCCCTCTCCCGCACAAGTCTCCGACTTCTGGGCTAATCCTCGTGATTAGAATGAGGGGTAGAGATATTATTATTATATTATTTATTGCTGTTCTAGATAAGATTCAGGAGTCGAAGACTTGTGCGGGAGAGGGGGCGGCATATTATTATTAAGCAGGCCGCATTTGCGCCCAGGAACGACTTACGTTGGTAGGCTCTAACCACCATTCAGTGCAGGAATGAGGGAAACCTGGAAAACCTCATTAATTAGGGGGGTTGTCAAATGTCATTCTTCCACCCTACCATACCCGCAGAGAGAGTGCCAATCTCTCCACGAATATAGCTTATACACGGTCTACCGGCTGTGGGGGTCGAACCCACAGCGATCCAGTCATCTCGATTCAAGTACTGACGCCTTAAATCGCGCGACCAAGTACTGACGCCTTAAACCGCGCGATCCACAGCAGCAATGTTATAAATAATCCTCGTATATGCTCTACCGTAGCTAATATTATGTTCAACTTGTTGATACCCCTCGTAACCCACCTGCCAAGTTGATTTAGGGCTTCAGGCAAAAAAACCGTGTCGACTCTTATCAAAGAAAAGGAGTGGTCTAATTGTTTATATTTAAATTGTGGTTGAAGGTTCTGTTACAATTTGTGTGGCTTTAAGCGGTATAAGCATTTGATTGTTCAATTCACTTATCAATTGACATGCCTCGTAATCCACAAATTGTCATCTGGACATACAACTAAGCGAGTTCAAATCTAACAAAATCTTCAGGTGTACCTCAGGGCTATATTATCCGTCCTATACGCTTAATACTGCTTATAAATGACATTGTTATGCATCTAAATATCAAATGCCTGTTAGCTAAGCTTTATTACTAAAGTTAACTCGTCGCAAACTTTCTTCATGCTTCAGTATTTTTTAGATGTTGTATACCTAATCATAACACAAGAAGAATTCTTATGTGACTTTCTATACAATATGACTTTTATTTAAATCAAAACACTGTCTACTTCTCTCGCCAGAAGATCGTGGGTGGCCGTTCCCACCCGTCGATCAGAGCGCGGAGCGATACCGCGTCCTATGACTATCATTAAGCCGCCGTAATCAAGTCGTTTATATTCAGTGAGGGGCCCAGCTCGGAACCTTGTGGTAGCCGTGATCTGGTATGCTAATGGCCGAGTTCGCGTTGCGCAAACCCCTTTTCCGCCATTAAATCATCGCTTAGGTGGCAATAAACAGTTCGAAACGTTTAATTATATCCACACCTAGGCCGCGGCTCGTCCATCAAATCCCTTGCAACAATGAGGCGCCCACGCGCTATGTCGCGTTGCATTGTTTACGGCGATCGGCTTGAAAGTCGGGGAAAGTCCGACCCGACCACACTAGCCAGTACCGATGGAGAGTACTGGGTGTTTCGGCAATGGGTTCCATAAAATAATAATTAAATGGTGTTAAATATTAAATACAGCTGGCAAATTGCTACACATGAATCTTCTTCGATGTAGAGGAAACCGTAGGCAAAGAAAGAAACGTTATAACGTGTCTGCATGAAAGCATTTACGATTTTTATTCATATAGGATAAGAATTATATACAGGATGTAATTTCAAGTAGATGGGGTCAGTTTTTTTAGAGGTAATAATACACGTTCCTGAGAATGCTAATACCAAAACATTGTTTTTAAGTGTCGATCATCTCTGACATTGATGTAGTTTACATAAACACTTACAGTGTGCCAACATGGTGGTAATCAGGCAAAAAACAAACGGCCAACGTTAATTTCGCAAAATAAAAATGGCCGAATATGTAGAGGTAGATAATTTTGTCATTTATTTGTTGGTTTAATGAAGATACGATACGGTGTATTTTTAAATCATTTCTGAACTGCTCTTTTTGATGTTTGCTTTACAAAATTGTATTTGTAAGAGTCAGCCATTTACATTCTAAATTTTTCTTTAAGTGAAGTTCTAAATCACTCTGTATAACTCCCATTGAAAATCACACCCTGTATATAATAGGAATTTATACAAATGACTGAATTTTATACTCACGTATTGTTTGAAGTAAACAAGTAGGAACTTACCTGAAAAATAAAAAAATAAATATCAGATATTTCAAGAACTAAATAATATCTATGAATAACAGAATTTTAAAATATACTACAGTGGTGTAGTATACATTTTTGAATACAAAAGAAGGTACATTACTGATTTTTGTAAAAGTAATGATACTTTTATAAAATTCCCTATTAATCAGCAACAATCAACTATTGTTGTAAAGCGTCCCTAAAATTGACAAGTCTTGAGATAATTGTTGTAAAACATGCTCTTGACATATTTGAAGTGTCATAAATCTTTTTCATAATTATTTGAGAAACAACACTTTGACACAATAACTCTCTTACTAAACTTTGAATAAAAAATTGTTATATGACAAACCCCAATTATTTTCATCAATAAATTACATCGCTAAGTTTCGGCCAAACTTATCGTTAATAGTTTTCTTGTTTATGATTATCGTTAACAACCTATACATCTACGTCTGTCTAGATGTAGTTTCAATTTTTAATTTAAAATGAACGATTCTTGTCTTTGCTCCATTTTATGCAGCATCTAGACTCGTTTCTATAAAACCAATACGATTTTACTCCGGGATATTCAGTTGTGTCAACTTTCGATTGCAGATATAACTTTCTTTTTTCCGTTTTGCTTTCCTCTTCAAATATTTGCCCTGTAGGGAACAAAGCGCGAAAAAGTGGCTCGACTCGCCAACAATCTGACTGACCAGCCGAAAGAATCGAGGGTACGGGAGATTCGATAGTGTACAAATCCGTTCGCCTCATTAGCTACTCCAGACGTGGTCACTGCCGGCCAATAAGAGGACATAATACGGCTTTTCCCCGGGATACGGTCCGTTAGCGTCACAAAAAATCTCCCCCGAGTGAGAATTCTTTCCCAGTCGTATAAAAATAAACGATTTACGGGGCTGAACTTGCCAGGAAAGCTAGTAATTTGTTTGGCGACGCCTATTTCAAGTAACTGTCAATTTGACGGCTGGAACGCTCTAATGACGCACTAGGAAGTTATGGCTAACGTAATTTTAATGAATTAAAACGTAGAAATGGCTGAAAGAATCAATTAAAATATTTATAAAACTGTTTAAATATCAACGACATCACGACTGAATCACCCTGTATAAAAAAGTGAGGTAGGTATTTGTACAAGAAACTTTTTCCGTTATTTTGAACACTTATAACTATTTTAAACTTTATTCTGTGTCGTGAGAAATACTTTAAGAAAACCATTCACAGTAAGTATATTTAAAGATACTTGTGATATTATTAAAGTGCATATATCTAGCCTCAGCTGATAATCTTTGACTTGCCCTTGTTGTTCTCGGACTAGGTTCTAGGTTACCGGTTTTTATTTTACCAGTGAGCGTACGACTGTCGTATTACATTATTAAAAAAAACGAGTAAATATCCATTATCTATGGACTAATAAGAAATATTAGGTAGCTCAGAAATTCCGTTTCTATGCTTTATCATTATATGGAGGCAAAACCCCAACTAGCTATTCCTTTAAAGTGTCCGTCATGTTGCACGCAAAAAACTTGTCCTACGTAGTTTTCTCGAAATACTTCTACGAACCGGCAAATTGAATAACTGAACAAAGAAATAATCATAGATAACATCGGGATCGGTTATGAATAGTAATGGTACCGTGCAATCACATTTGCATCGAAATGTTTAAGCAAATCGCTCTCATTAATAATGAATGAGTACACTGGGCCAAGTACTATATGAACCATCCTTCCTCACATACCAACTCGCACCGCACTATATGAGATGAAAGATGGAAATTTTGCATACAAAACATGCGTATTTTCGTATTTATAACGATAAGTTACTGTTACAACAAAAGCGTATTATAATAGAATCGTTTTCGGAAGACAAAGCAGGCAATAAAACGTTGGTGACGCCCGACCATACCCCTTATAAATCATGGACCGGCCCTAGTCCGGTGTCCTGATGTGTACAAGAGGGATGAAGCTAGTCCGGGCAAAAACAGATGTTCCATGACAGAAAAATATATAAACATAACTTGACAAAACCTTTCCTGTTAATATTGTTAATGATTTGTGTGCCTTTTGTGATTTAGTTGTGTTTAGTGTGTTTATTAGCAATAGTTTTTAAAGACTCATAAACTATGGTGGAGTCGGTCTGTCACCGTAAATGTCATACGTCTGTCATTTACGGTTTTTGTTTTTTTTTCGACTAATGATCCGTGGGTTTTTGCCCGGACTAGCTCTATCTCTGTCGCACACATCTGAGCATCAACGATTTGTATAGGCGGAAAACGGAAAATGTTACGCAACACTCAACGCTTCAAAGCAAAAAAGTTTGCCTAGTTTTTTTTAAGGTCAATGTCGTGTTAAAAGGAAAACCCCTAGATTCAGATTCACCCTATACAGTTTTATTCTATACATACGTGTAATTAATTGAATATTAATTTATAAATACCTATTCTTTCATTGTAAACACACATTTATTGGAATTCATATTCGCAGACCTTAAAAATTACCTTTGATGAGGTAGAAAAAGCGCATTTAAGAACGTTTCATTGAAAAACTGCCATTGTAAGTCGCGCCACGTAATCCGCCTTGTTTTCGGCCGGTTTTTAATACCCTGAAAGACGAGAAGCAGATTTCGTGGGCGGAAGAAGGCGGCCATAGCCTGAGTAGGAATTCTCCCCCTGGGAACTTATCCGGCTTCTGGCGGGTAATAATCCGATAGCGCAGATTTCTTTCGGCACGCAAATCGGATGCGGATGGATTCTTTTGGAATCTCGATGCACGCTGCGCTGCGTTGGTTGTGCAATTAAGATCGGGTTGCCTAAATCGGATAGTACAGGATAAAAAAATTGCAACATGGCCAAGTGTAGCATTCCTTAAAAACAACCACAAATCACTCTAAAACTCAACATAAGCCTCTTATGCAGTGCGATCAACGATCGCCAAACAAAAAAATCGAGAGGGTTCAGATCAGGCCGGACCTGTTTTATAGCCTCTAAGATCGCCTGACTTGAACCCCCTAGATTTCTTTGGGGATATTTGAATAAATTAGTGTATGGTACTCCTGTAAATAGCCTGGAAGAGCTGCAGCACGGATTAATCAAAAGTGCCAACAAATCCAAACCAAGGAGGGTGTTTTCGAAAAAGTTCGAATATCGTTGAGACGAAGATGTCGTACCTGCTTGGAAATGGACGGAGGGCACTTTGAACTTTGTTAAAAGCTTTCTTTGTCGGTTTATTCCTAATAAAATAAAATGTTAGAAAAACGAATAGTGGTCCATATCTCCGCAACCGTTACTTTGCGGACCCATGTTTATTAAGACTTTTCTGTTTATTTTGGTTCATACTATTACCTCCTGAAATATTTTACACTCTTTTTTAACACCCTGTATATTTCAGTTAGTTTTATGCTCTTTCCTTGAAAAATCACCAGAAAGTCAAAAATCCTATGATATCGGATAAAGCCCTTACAACCACTGCATTCAGGATCGTACTAAATACAATTATTAATATGTAATTTACGATGAAAATATAAAACTGTCTTAAAATTTTTATACATTATACCCTGACTAAACTGAAAAAGCGTGAAAATCACACTAAGAATATTGTTATGCAGATACTACTAATAAAACAAAAATATTTACAACTAACCTTCAACCGTTATCATAATTTCACATATTTATCTGAGAACATACAATAATTACAGATGACAGATAATGAAAGAAAAACTATTTCACATTTTTATGTACTCTCAAATTACAATGACACTATCGCCCTCTCCCATCTCGACATAACTGTGAACAATTAAACAAACATTTTTTAAACGTTAAACCACTCATCCTCAACAGCGAATTTATAATAGTCGAACATTCGACTGTAATATTGCGATTCTATTATGGAGCGCCCTTATCTAAATATCGATACTTGTTGCTACATCACTATCAAATCTCTCGAGCAAACTGACAACATTTTGGGAATTAATAGAGATTAGATTAGATTTGGATTATCACGAGATATATTTCGAGAGCTTGGAAACGTTTTCCAGGAAAGGGGCATTGTTTTTAAATCGTAAACCGGTGGAACGTCAATCATTCCTTTTCGCTGATTGATACCTTGTTCGAATGATATCGATCCAATCTCGTTGCATAAAATCCTGGCTAATCTGTAATATGTTTCCCTGTGGCGATTTTGTGCACTTTACAATGATTTTATGGAATCAAAATCGGTGTAACTTACATTACATGCAACACTGTGAACATTTAATAATAATATGCTTTTATTTCCCATTGAACACTAGCTGCATAAAAATGTACACTGAATTAGTACATGTTAAACAAAATAATTAACTAAAAAAAAACATGAAAATTAATAAAAAAAACAATATAATAGTATTCTCTAAGTTCAGTAATATGCTTTTTTTATTGCTGTTTTAAAACGGATCATAGAGCAAGATGTAACATTTACAGACAAAGAATTGTACACTTTTGCAGCATTGTAGCTGAAAGAACGTTGAAATATTGCAGAACAGTACCCTGGCATGACAAATTTATTACAGTGAGTATCTCTGTGATGCACATTTTTACCACGAATTAATTTCTCGCACAAATAGTACTGTCCTTGACTGATTATTTTGTAGACTAATGTTGCTAAATGAAGAATAAATCTCTCCTTCAATTTTAACCATTTAGATAAAACAGAAAAAAGATGAAACTTTCGTGCAGCGTAACAGAATTTTAGATAGGCATTGAGTAATTTCTGGAAACTGTTTTTGTTTTTAACTGGAAGTGCTGGCCAATATAAAATATTACAATATGATAAAGTTCAGAGAATTAATGTGTCTTCTCTCTTTGTGCATGTAAAGCATTAATTTTTATCTTGTAATAACATTTCTGTAACAAATGTGACATATGTGCCTCATACCTTAAACAAGAATCATGTAAACTATTTAATTGTAATTGTAATTTTTTACATATTTCGTAGGATGTAGGTCAACTCTAATTATTCTGATTTTGAAATTATTATTATTATACATTTATTCATTACCAAATATTATTAATTGAGATTTTGATTCATTTAAAACTAAACCATGATATATTTTCAGGTATTAACAATATTGTGTGAAACTAACTACTCTGTGGACTAAAGCCCCAACCAGCGTTGAATTACACCCACAATATCTACCCATACATTCTTTATTATTAGCTTTTGTAAAATTTTTTGCTGTTTTAGAAAGGTATTTTAAGCTAATGTATCAAATCTCTGATACCAAACATCTAGGTATGCTAATCAACAATTCCACAGACAAAGCTCTACTCAATAATTATCTAAAGAAATTAATCTATCTAAATTAGCTTAAAATACCTTCCTAAAACAGTAAAAAATAAACCATGATACTTATTTAAGTCTTCATTAATATTTTTTGCCGCTACATGCATATCGGCTAAAGAAAAGAATAATAAATCTGCATCTGCATACTGATGGGAATTACAAAATGAAAAGAACTTAGAAACGTCAGCACTATTTATGTATATTGTATAGCCTCTACTGACATTTAAATAGTGTGAGAAAGAAGAATTACCAAAAGTGACTCTGCTTACGGCCATCTAGGTAACTAATCATACATTTTAATACACTTCCATCTAACCCAAACTATTAATACTATGATTTAAGGTATCAAAAGTCTTACTATATTCTAATAGTACCAAACAGGTACTCAGTCTATTGTCAGAAACATTTCTACATTCGTTTTTTGAAACATTCAAAAGAATTGATGTATCTGCAATTTTATATCTAAATAAGATAGTAAATTAATCAATATTGCATTGGCGGTTGGTTTTTCATCTCGGAAAATTTTACATCATGGCAAAACATCTGAGATGAACACTACTAAGGTATCCATACCTCTCCAGCACTTCCGGTTATACAGGAAGTCGACACTAACTTTGTTATTTTAAATGGAACACCTTATATATTATTGCATTATAGGAAAAATGTTAAGGTCGCTTTATGTAACATTGCTAGAGGTTATAGATTTTGTAAAATTAATTATTAAGAGAAAAACTGACGTATGCCAGGGTGCGCAGGATGTAATTTGAATGAGTGCCATTATCATTGAAATAGATTGTACTTTAAACGTAAGATTCCGTTACGGATAAATGTAATCTTACAGATATTTACATTGTTGTACGTAATTGTTAAATTTGTACTGTATTTTTGCATGTTTTTTAATAATTTTTTCAATTTCCGTTTCATTCTCCCTCTCTAGCAACCCGCCTATGTGCTAAAGACCTTCTGGAATGTGGGTGGTCGGGCCATTTCCTAGTAACACTACCACCAGATGTCGCCCAGCATTACCAGAAAAGGCCTTTGCGACCAAATACAGCCGTAAATCCTTTATCTCATCTTCATCGCGCTGTTTTGACTGAAAGGCCTTTCTTTCAGGCTAGACGGGATTATCGGACGACTAGTCGATTAACAAATTACTGCTTCGACGCCGCCTTGACTTTCTTAGCCCCTATACAATGGGTACACTGTCGGAATGTTGCAAATGTTTTGCGAAAGCAACCGATTTTTAATGGATATGAATCGTGTTTTGAAACTGTACAACCGAAATGGATAAAACCATTAAAAAATAATAACATATGCCTTGAATCATGCTTAACGATTTTGTTATTATTATTGTCAGTGGCGTAGCTAGGCGTGGGCGAAGCGGCCCCTCGCGCACGGCCTCGCACTTAAAGGAGCCTCGCGCGAGACCCCCTTGGGGGTGATTTAAAACCGAACGCCATGAACTCTAAATAGTACGAATAGCACCCTAAAAGACCTTACTAAAAATAAGCTTTACCACACGTACTATAATTAATTTGCACACCCTGATGCATGTGCTCTCTTATCGACGTATTTTTCAGTATTGAAGACGTTACCAAAAATCTTTATTTTTAGCATTTAAACACCTTATAATTATGAACTTTTGTAAACAAACTTTCTCATTTTTCACCATTACTTTCTTGAAAATATACAGGGTGACATTGGAAAATCACGCGATAGAGGACGAAAAAATTATAAAAAAGTTATATACACTAATGTCCGATCGCCTTTTGTTTTAAGATACAGCATTTATTATTTTATGTAAAATTTAATTTTTTTAATATCTCCCGATTGTATGAAAATATTTGAACCAAAATTGATGCACATGTAGCTGTTATGTGTCACAATATTCAGTTCATTCAGCATCCAATGGTGGAAGAAAAGAGCCTCGCTGGTGCGATTTCGCCTACGTCTAGATTAGTCCACGCTACGCCACTGATTATTGTAGATCTATCTATCTTTATATCATGGTTTAAGTGGTAGAGCAGAGAGACTTCTTGTCTTATCTGAACTTTGCCATGAGATTTGCATTATTATTATTTTGTTTAATTTATAATATATTCTGTCAATAAATACCTTACTTATTACTATTTTGTGTTCTTAAGAATAATTCAAGCTATTTAACTCAGTTTTGTGAAAGATATATTTTATAAGAAATAGTAATAAAATACAGATTTACTACTTTTAAAAATAGTGATATGGAGAAAAAACTATTTAAGACAAATAGTAGAAAGTTGAAACCTGTATCGAAAAATATAATAAACTAACGAAACATGGGCAAATTAAGACCATATAGCGAGCCATATAGCGACAAAAGTGTGACACGATTATTGTTAGTATCGTGATAGACTTGATAGGAGGAATTGCAGGACAAGTCAAGATGTAACAAAAGTATTCCGGGACAAGACAATAATAATAAGGAAAAAAACTAAGAAGGGATAATATCTAAGTAAATATTAGCTGAAAAAACAACTTTTCTGTGGTGGGGAAGATTCGGTACTATAATTTTCAAAAATGACTGGCATTTCAATTTGAAAAAATGTCAAAATCTCTCAATTTTTTTGTTTTTTCGAGTTTGATTATATTTTTTCAACATCCTGAATGTTAAAAGTTGAATGGGGTCGTCTTTATTTGATGTTGAATGATTCATCAAAAAAAAATATTAAACTCCATCAATTCTGAGGGTTTGTAGAGATTGGTCCGGATTTTTTAACACCCTGTATCTTTTTCGTTAATTAATAATAACAGTATTCTATTAGGCCCCTGTTAGAAGTTTAGTTAGTCAAACATTTTGTTCCTGTCTAGTTTTATTTTAACACCCTGTCTATAAATTTGAATTCTTTAATTCTACGTGGTTCAATTTTGTTAAATACTGTGTATACAGGGTGTCCGGGAAGTAATGGGACCCAGCCTAAACATAGCTTCCTGTGATTAAATAGAATTGTTTTAAACAAACTTAGCTTAGTCCAAAAGTGCCTCGTTTAGAAGTTACAGGGCTTCAAAGAAGAACAATTGTTTTCTTGTTATGAGCATAAATATTGGTACAGTTTGTATTTTAGATAAGTACAAACATTGTGATGTCGTAAGTAGTGCCGCATATTGTAGAGGGCGCTCTTGACAGTTTTTTTGCAATTAATTTTTATTGTATCTTTTTTGTCGGTCCTATTCTGATACGCTGAATGAAAATTATGAAGGAGAAATTAATTTTGCGTAGAAAAACTATACTTGTTCTATATTGATAAAATGCACTGTTTTCGGTAAAAACGTGTTTGAAAATTTCCGCACATTAAAATAGAAATAAATTTTGACCTTTATACGCTTAAATTAGATCAAATTTGACCAAAAGCCTGTCAGATTAATATTAATTGTTGTACTGAGTTAGTAATTATCGTTGTGTAGTTCTATAAATGTAATGTATAAATAATTTCAAATTATTAGTATTATTTTGCCAAATTTTGAAAACATACTCAACATAATCAGTTTTCCAACTCAGAAACGGCAGATATGATCGCTGTTTATTGTCAAAATCAATTTAATGAAGGAGCTGCATAAAGAAGGTACAGTTACATGGAACAGGTAAGCTTTTTTACGCAAAATTAATTTCTTCATCATGATTTTCTGTCACGCGTATCAGAAAAGGACCAACAAAAAAGATACGATAAAAATGAGTTACAAATAAACTGCCAAGAGCGCCCCCTACGATATGCAGCACTACTGACTCCTTCGCAATGCTTGTACTTATCTAAAACATAACTGTACCAAATTTGATCTTGATTGGACGGTTCGTTTCTTAATTATGCCAATAACAAGAAAACAAAATTTTGTTGAAGCCCTGTAACTTCTAAATGAGGCACTTTTGGACTAAGCTAAGTTTGTCTAATTTGGTTCTATTTGATCACAGGAAGCTATGTTTAAGGTGAGTCCCATTATTTTCCGGGCACCCTGTATAGTACTCCAAAGAGAATAGCCCCTGGTTGGTAAAAATAAATTCTTTCATAAAACAGTTCCAATAACGAACATAGGAAAAATGAAAGAAAATGTCAAGTAGTGATTGTCCCTGGTACAATTTTGTTAAATGTTACATGGTTCACTTGGTCTTCATTCCCTACTGATCTTAGTTGTGACTTGTGACAACTCGGGTACAGTTGCAAAATAGCAGTGCGACAAAATACCACGCGATGCCGTTTGTTAATTTTTGCAGTCGATTTTCCGGTAACCCGTTTTTCAATTAATCCGGTGCGGAACCGAATATCCCCGGATCGAACCCGACACTTAATTTCGCCGGATGCCATGAATGGGAGCACGGCTAACCGAATAAACAAACTTTATAAAGCGTATCGGATGCACTGACTGAAAAATATTCGAGTTTTTTGGGCTTTTGTGCCGGATCGGGGAACGGCGATGCGTGAAAATATATTGGAAACTCGAATAAAACGTCGATTTGGCCGCCCCCGTGCTCGGCCGCCGTTGGAGAGGCCTTTGAGTGGCGACGGGAACGTCTGACCAATATCCCGTCGATTCCTCTCTTATTTGCAAGGCAGCTGCGATTTGGAAAATATTTGAAATAGAACGGGTATCGATATATCGAATCAGATACGTGAAGAATCTAGTTTCAAGTAGCTTCGATTATCCTTTCAAACTCAGTCTTATCTATCTTTTACAAGATAGTTTTCACTCCATAAATTTTGTAGTTCATATAAATGATCGATCTCTGAGAATCGTAGATTGCACGTTTTAGAAAAGAATACAACTAACCAGAGGTAGCCAGTACGATAGGCAGTGCTTCAGTAAAAGTTTGAAAGTAATAAATAAGAATTACTAACTGCTTACTTTGATCATCAAATCATCTAGTAACATTAGAATATAATATGTAATACCTATGTATATCTATAAGTTACTATAAACACATAAATTTTACATCAACAGCAGCATTAACGGCGACGATATTTGTAAACAGAGACGTTGAGACACTTTTGAATTTTCTCTGTGAATCGCAATAGGAGTACTAATATGCAATAATGTGTATTGGTAATCTTCAATACGTTCATAAGCACAATAAGATCAATAAGGACGTATCTGAGGCATGCCTCATACCAATAACAAATAGGCAAGAAAGAGAAGAGCACGAAATCCGTTGGTAGCCAATTGCATCAAAGAGGCCCTTAAGAGGCATGTCTCGTCTCTATGAGAGTGCAACAGAGACAGTCTAATATAGTTTGCAGTCGTTTCCTGGTTCCTTTTCCGTTATTAATAGTATTTAAAATTTCAGTGCACCGTAATAAAAAATTTATTGTCGTTTCTGATTTGTTTTGGTTACGTTTCAGACGTGTGGACTGTATAACTGTGTAATGTGAAATGGCAATGTCCAGGACCTGAAGTACAGGAAGACGTGAGAAATATGCTAACGATATTATTAATTATATTTCGCAATTTCGTCTCGAATTATAAATTTAACTACTTGTAGTTTGCACTTTTCAAACTCACCCGGTACGTACTTTAAAGACAAAAACCCTTATCTCTGTTACCACACATTCCCAACACGCTCTTACTATCATTGTATTTTTCGTACCGGCCCGGCTACGACGTGAAATAAGAGAGACAGAGTGAAAAAGTGTTTATTGGTGTCGGAAATAGTGCGAAATAGGAAATCTCGCAGGAAAACATGGTTGAAGTTGCAATATAACGCTTCTGCCACCGTTATTATATGACACACTGTTGTAAAAATGAATGGGCATAAAAGTGAAAATCTGAAGATGAAATTTAGAAAAATGCTCAAGTTCTTCAAGTATGTAGATTTTCCGTTTTTCTTTTTTTTTCAGAAATCAGTCAATGGAAGGATGTATTATTTTCTGGTGTTTGAGGTTCACATGAATTCTCACATAACACGAAAGAACGTTCCACAGAACTTTAATTTGCAGTCACATGACTTGCATATACTTCCTAACTCCCTCTACATACTCATCGGGGCAGTTTATAGAAGGATATATATATATTCCTCTCTGGTGTTCGAGGTTCACATGAACTCTCATATACACGAAAGTACGTTCCACATATGTGTGAACTTTAATTCGCAGTCACATGACTTGCATATACTTTCTAACTCCCTGTACATATGTATCCGGACATGCAAGTAAGTAAATAATTAAAGGGTTAATCTACTGAGTAAATGTAAAATTATATATGAGTTATAATATCCCCAAATGTTAAATAGAAGGAATCAATAATGCAATAAGTAAATAGAACTGACAGTTTTTGTCAAGTTCGCAAGTTTTTGCTCCAACAGTTTTTAATAATTACTGTACCGATAAAAATATAAAATAGGAGTATTCTCATAAAAGTTTTTAAAACTATTAATAAACATATAATATAGGGTGAATCAAGAAAAGTAGATATGACTCATATAGCTAATAATAAAAGCTAATATTACACACAACACACATAATTTTAATTAACCTTCAATATCTTTATAATGAAATGTATAGAGTTATACATACATTTAGATACAACGTCTAATGGACTGTTGTTACTGTTGTTTATAGATGAATACATATTCATATTTTCTATACACATATCGATTAGATTCAACCTCATAGGACGACTTCCACATGGAGGAGTTCCAAAGCAAAATCTGAGGTGTAGGGACACACCTGGATTAAGTGCTGATGTAATGGTAATAATAAAGTGAGGACCCAAGTAAATCTGAAGCAGGTAAACAATAGTGAAACTGCTAGATAGAAGTTATTAACCAACTTTTGGAGACAGGAGGTGAATTTATTTCTTCATATTTGCTATCAAAAGAGTGTGGGACTTTTAGGTTTATAATCGTTAAATCCCACCCCAGATTAGAGGGTTATCACTCTAAATTGAATTTTACTTATACAGAGGTCTTAAAAATAAAATAAATACAATATTAAAAATAAATCCTAAAGCAATGATCTCAAGAACGCATAGTGTTATATAACATCTATAAAACAGAAACATTAATGTAACTGTTTGGCTAGCAGTGACATCTTGGTCTTGATTTTGTCTTGGTCCCGCAAGACAAGACTAGACTTGGCAAGAAATATTGCTAGAAGGTCTGGGGTGAAATTTAAATGAACGTTAGTTGAAATAAATAAATAAATAAGTGACTAAATAAACACACATTGCATTTCTAATGTAGGCATATTCTTTATTTAAAAGAATTAAGCATATAAAATTAAAATTCAAGGTGCTTAGGTGTAGCTCTGCTGAATACAACTAATTATAGTGCCAGTTGACTGAAAGAGCTCCGATTTGGCACGCCTATCTCGTCCATTGCTTATTATTATTATTTATTATGTAAAACTAGCCGTTTCTATATTTTATAACGTTTACCAATCGACCAATATCTGAGCTAAGTAAGTTCCGAGCGGCACCATGTCCGACCGAAAGTAACTACCACTGTTATTAGATTGGTAATAAAGTTTCATGTTTCTGATTTCTATGCAAAAGTCTCACAAGAATCATGCAAATTTGCGAGACCTTTCGCAAGACAATATAAAAGACATAATGTTGAAAAATCAAGCAAGCACAAGGCTTTATAGAAACTTTTGTTTTCTTCTGCAAGACAAGACAAGGTTTTTCAAATTTTTGCAACAATTTTTGTCTCCCATCCAACACTACTTTTCGCCTCTGTACGGCACCTTATGTGTTTACGGACATGCTTAATACCTTTATTATAACCTTTAAGGTCTTAGGTACAATTACTTGCACATAATATTTAAATGATATTTTAATAAATGGAAAATATCAAACAGAATGTTTATTTTATAACGATAAAAATATTAATAAAAATAGTCAAGCTTTGCTTGTACCTAACCGGAACTGTAAGGTCTAAGCTTTATTTATAATACAAATAACTTTACACTCCCTTGACAGAAAGAGAGGACATTTCAAAGAATATATAAAAAATAAAATGAATAAATAAAATAAAAATTTGAAATCACACCTGCTGTAAAATTAGAGAGATTAGGTTTTGGAGGAACGTTAGTTGCAGCTCGTTCTGCAGTAATGTTCTGGATGGAAGGTATACAAAGACCTTCGAAAGAGAAAATATTTTGCTCTTAAATATATAATAGAGGATTTTTCGATAAATATATACGTAGGTATCTCAAATATAACGAATAACTTTTTATGGAGAGAAAAAAGATAAAATCCTATATTCAACTCTAGAAATCTATTTAGATGCCTCCCTTGTAGGGGAGAGCAGGAGGTGAAGACAACATGGGCTTTACATAATGTCCTAAGAATTATTAACAGTTTTCAATGCTCAAAAATCATTTTCAAAAAATGTTAGTTATTGCAAATCGATAATACAATTGCTATTTCTTGTAATAACCTGATGGGGACTGTGTACTGTGTGTACACAGATAAAGCTTAATAATAACGTAGGGAAAGAAATATGGCAATGGTGTGAAATAAGAAAAATAGGGATATATGCATTCTACATCAATATACTGAGAGATATCGAACAATAAAAAGTTTGCTAATATAATCTTTATCATCGTTGGAATATTCTGTTAGTACTGCAATGCATGTACCAAGAATAATTTATTTATTTGCCCGATTTTATTACATTCAGTCGGAGTTTTGCTAAAACAATAGACTCTCAGGTTGAATAGACGTATTTTCTATCACTACTTTTACTAAAGGTAACTAGATAACTTAATGAGTAGGTAAATGACTACTTATTAACGGTTAAAGTAGGTGCGTAGTAGGATATAGATATATATGTATATGCATATATATAAATAATAATAATAATTTACCTGTAGCTGAAAGGCTTCAAGCTGTGAAATGTGTAACAAAGATATATTTGGTTAGCGCGTCGTGGGTAATCTTTACATATGCACGAATGCATAGCCATTTTATGCTTAACATTACAACAGGAAGAACGGACTGGACAAGACCTTAATAAATATATTATTACCAATATAGGTAATATCTATCTCGTGGCTAATCTTTACAAATGCGCGAATGCATAGCCATTTTATGCTTAACATTACAACAGGAAGAACGGACTGGACAAGATCTTAATAAATATATTATTACCAATATAGGTAATATCTATCTCGTGGCTAATCTTTACAAATGCGCGAATGCATAGCCATTTTATGCTCAACATTACAACAGGAAGAACGGATGGACAAGACCTTAAAAAATATATTATTACCAATATAGGTAATATAACCAACAATATTTATTTTGTGATATGTATACATTATGCGAAGTAAGTTATATAAAAAGCAATAATATATACATGATACATGAGAGAGTGTGAATAGGGCATGTGACAGTGTTCATTAGCCATCAACGTTAACGAATTTTTGTTTGCTATTAAAAAAGCTAAAATTGAAGGGCGAGTGGTAGTCGAGGTTGTTCAAACTGTAGGTATCTTCCATATACCATGCCATTGAGTTATATATAACTTATATAATCAATGATATGGTAACTTCTTTACAGTAAAATGAAAATTTGGAGACAAAGGATAAATGAACTAGAATTCATAATAGTAGCTATACAGTTACTGACTAAAGTTACCTAGGATGAAAGACTGTCAGCTGCAATATACATTTTTGCTAGTGTCAAAAGTTGCAAAAACTACTGTAATAAAATAATGGGTCCCAGTTGAGTCTATTTAATGCAGATATTTTGCTGGGATTAAACAATGTCTATTAAAGGCTAAAACATATTTCCTTTAGTGTACCCGGAAAAAACAAATAAATATAAAATAATAAAATACATAACAGTATTTCGGTGTTTAAGAATAGAAACCGAACGTTCAAACGGGTTTTTGGAAATATTATGTAACATGTTCAAACAGCCTGAAATAGACGTGTTTGCAATGCACAAAAAAAAAATAATAAAAAAAAAAATAAAATAAAATAAATAATAATAAATAAAAAAGATATCGTAGAAATGAAATCCCCTCATTCCATTATTGTGGATGCATTTACTGTCACACGGAATCATTATATATTTTATGCATTAATATATAACTAAAAATGCAGGTAGACGCTAAATATAAATATATTTTTGATATATAATATATAGGTATGTATATTTGTGTATATACATATATAAAGCAGTATAAAAATGTTTTAATTATCAAAAGAACGATAACTGGTCAATATGTAAGATGCAGGATATAAAGTTTCTGTCTGCACACTAGATCGCCTATAATTCTTTCAACATCTACAAGTAGTTAAATTTATAATTCGAGACGAAATTGCGAAATATAATTAGTAGATCAATCGACTTACCTGTAAGGAAGTTTGATCATAATTATATGAGCAATTTCGTCGAAGAATTATAAATTCCCGCCCAAAATTCCCACCCTAGGCGATCTAGATAGGAAAATACAATGATAGTAAGAGCGTGTTGGGAATGTGGTAACAGAGATAAGGGTTTTGTCTTTAAAGTACGTACCGGGTGAGTTTGAAAAGTGCAAACTACAAGTAGTTAAATTTATAATTCTTCGACGAAATTGCTCATATAATTATGATCAAACTTCCTTACAGGTAAGTCGATTGATCTACTAATTATTCAATAAATAAGCGCGCTTTTTTAACACTGGCAAAAATAAAGATTTAAACAGTTAAATGAATTTCAAATTAATTCTGTATTTGTATTTTCTAATTCACCTATAAATAATGATTAAGAAAAATGTTTCCAAAAAATGTTAATTCTGTAGTTCGTATTTGGAACAGTCCCAACAATAACACTGTTGGGACTGTTTCTTAATGTTGTTAAAAGCTTCCTTTGTCAGTTTATTCCTAATAATATAAAATGTTTGAAAAATGAGTAGTGGTCAATATCTCCGCAACCGTTACTTTGCGGTCCCATGTTTATTAAGACTTTTATGCCTATTTTGGTTCATACTATTACCTCCTGAAGTATTTTACACTCTTTTTTTGACACCCTGTATAATACGTATTAGCGGATAATAGTATATGAAAGAACACAAACATTTAGCCGTGATGTGGTAACGCAGATGTGACGTTGCTCGTTTGACCGCTCGACACTCGGTGATATTGTGACTAGGAATTTGTAGGGAATTCAAAGTTGATTTGTTTTGCAATTTTTTATTTTTCGATTTTCTATCTTAGATCTTCCGAATACGTGGTTAAAATTGATGACATTATGACTGGATCACCCTATATAATCAAAACAAATAAAATAGAGGACCAATCAATAATAAAATAACTAATATTTCTATTTGATTCGAATTCAAATTTAAAATACAGTGGACTAAATAGTTATTCGTATAGTGCAATTTAACAGTAAACAAAAGGCAAACGGTCGTAGTCACTCACACATACGAAATCCATGCCCATGCCGATAAGAAATTCCCGACATTAGCATAATTACGGCCGATTTATGTACCAGACACGACACCGCCTTGTCGTAATTTAGTTTTGCTTATGCAAACATTAGCGTTATGAAACTTGACTTAATCGCCTAGGAAAAAAACACCAGGGTAAAGTGTCGGGACGCACGCATCGATGCAATCTGATAGTCGAGCTATACACGGTGAGGTGACATATAAATGGTAATGAGACAGTACTTTTAAAATTATTTTAAAAAGCATGCAGAACAAATATATAATTTAAAGTAAGAAAATAAAACACTTCCTACTGAATAATACTGTCCATTTGTTGTGGGAGCATCTCAAATCCCTACTCAATAAAATCAAATCTTCCACTCATTGCGGGACATTCGAAATGACGCAACTAATCGCTGGCTAGCCAGCCATCGATATAGAGCTGGTAGGTAGGAAGGAGAGTGTCAGCAGAAGCTACAGCTTATCAATATCGAATGTATTTTTCCCTAATCTGACTGCCTTAACACAAGAATTTATACTTTTCTTTCTTACTGTAAACTATAGGAAAGTTTGCACTCTTCAAATCTGTATAAATTACCTACATGTGCAACCTGACACTAGTTTCTTGTTTCCTGCAAATCTACAACCCGTAATACTCGTCGTCTGCTCGCCGCTCATAGCATAGTGAAGGTGTGTCTTGAATTTGATAATATTTTTAATTAAATTTGATTGTACTGTGTTGTTTTTGTGGTATTTTCTGTTATGGATTAACAGAAACAGAATAGCAGAATACGTGCTGTTAAAAAAATTACCTCAATAGAAATCAACGAATTGTTCTGGATGTGACGAGAATGGTATTTAGTAATCAGAGATCTTCTGATTACGCTGTTGATATAGTGATGCATATGACCGATAATCGATTGAAAATTTCGATCTTATTAATCAATTTTATATTAGACGATATATATAAATGTTTCGTTTGTTGTGGTATGCATCGATAAGATATAGACAGACTATCTTTTATATTTTTTACTTATACCAGTTGACAAATGCGTTCTTGGTACTAACAAAACATGGAATAAACAACACTCTTGGGAGTACTGCTTCTTGGTACTATAGTGCACCCATCAAAAAATATATATTATATATTTCATTAGGAGTCTGGAAATAAGGATTTTTTCTTGCACGTGTGACAAATTCTCAACATGTCAAGCACGGAAAAATCTATTTCTAGACGTGTAATGAGCGATATTTTTTTATTATACTTCTTTGAAAACGAAAAACATAAAAACAAAATATAACATAAAAAAGACATATGAAAGAAACATGGAACTTTTTTATTTTTATAACAGTTATGAGTAGAACAGGTTCAACTAATAATGTTTTTAGTTTGAATTGTTATTATTAATAGTGATGTTTATTGTGCAATTCGTATTATTGCACGGGTTTAGTCTTTTTGGAGGTTCATTTTGTGAAACTGCAGTTACCGAAGCAGATTCTTCGCAAATGTTTTGATTTTCTCGAACGAATGATACAGTTGTATTTTGCTATTAAGAAGGGTTAAACAGTTTTCGTGATACCTCAATTTGTTTTTTTTTTGTATAGATTCTTCTATATATCCTTCTGCTACATTGGAAGAACTCCATCCTTCGTGCCTTTTCAGAGTAAATCAAAGCCGCTTTCCACCTACATGGTTGCCGAGGAACACCTCAGTCTATGCCCGGTACATTTTCTGGGATCTTCTAGTTTTAGGTATTCTGCAACAATTTTCGGAACACCACTGATTGTATGGTACTTAACGTATTGAGCGTAATTTTCAATATACAACAAATAATCTTCTGCTGTTTAAATTTTTAGGTCGTAGAGCTGCATATTTTCGATAAAACGTGCAGGGCTCAAATGTACATCCTTCATTGGTATGGTAAAATTTCTTGATGTATGAGTTTCTTTATCTAGTAAAACACGACAAGAACATTATCTACTACATCGTCTAAATTTAAACGTATTAAAGCATCTCTTCGACATGCACCAAAGATCCCAAACACTATAATTGCTTTTGTTAGTAGATTTTGTTCATCAGGAGCTTCACATAAAAATTTTGTTACTTGTTCTGCTGTTAAAACTTTGGACTTTTTCTGTATATATCCTACAGCTTGACGCTTCAAGAATGCAATAGTTTTTGTACATTTGATGTTACCATTTTGTTTTATGATCAAACAACTCTTTAGCATTGAGAATCGACTCCATAACGTGGAAGATTTCATAGACTAGACGAATATCGCCACTTACACTTTGGATTTTGTTCAGATTTTGCCATTCAGTAAAAAGTTGATATTCTTAGTATATTTTATCGGGGGTTACCGGTAAACGGAAAACCTGCTTCCACTCTGTCTGTACCTTTAGGCCGAAAAAGAAAAAGCCCATGTTGCATTATTACTAATACAGATGAAAATAAGGTGTTTTCAAAGAAGTACAGGCAATAAAAAATGTATTAACATTGGCCTAGTTAGCTGAAGGTGGCCGTGTCGAATGCGGGCGTTAATAAACGAGAGACCGTCCCATTGAGGAGATTTCGAGCTGCAGACGGGCAAAACCAAAAAAGAAGAATGTGGTGTTGTAAAAACGGTATAAAGTTAATGACGGTGCATTCCACGCGGCCAACGAGAGTTCGACGGTGCGAGACGAGTCCCGACAGTCAATCAGCCACACTATACGCCGTGTCTAATGCGCATCGACGTCCAATGACGTGAGCAACAAACCAGAGAACGTTAGGATTTCGAGTACGAGTACCCTTTGGTTCTGGCAATTCCATTAAAATAATGACATAATATAATATAAGCTAACGAAGAGGACCTATTTGCAGACGTATTTAGCTTTTCTAGTCAACTGGTGAAAATAAAAACGATCGGTAAGCGTACATTAACAGAATTATACAGGGTGTTCCGTTAATATGGCAAAAAAAGGTGGTGTTTCCTTGAACAGAAATAAGAAAAAAAGTTCCTATGAACCTGTGTCCGGAAATGCATCATTTCGGAGATACAGGGTGTTGAAATTAAAAAAAATGGGGTTTTATTAATATCTGAAGAACCCTAATTTCGATTTTTTTGAAATTTCGTATGCTTGTTTATAAAAACCATTAACATCCTCTGGCTTAATTTAATTTATTTTATCAACTCCAGTGGCGTACTTTGTTCTATTTTTGTTTTCTACTACCATCAGGAATGTGCATGGAAAAGGTTATTAATTTTTTGCTAGAAAACGAAGCAAGATACCAAACAGAGTAAATATACAAAAAAGTTGTGTTTTTAATCGCATAATTAGAAAAAATATGAAACCTAAGGAAAAGCAGTGGCATCTCATATTTTTACGTATTAATATAAATAGGAATGATTCCCCGGGCGCCACTGAAGTAGAAAAAATAAATCAAATTAAATCAGAAGATATCTATGTTTGTTGTTTTTATAAACAAACATACGAAATTTCAAATAAATTGGAATTAGGGTTCTCCAGATATTAATAAAAACCCTATACATGTATATATTTTTATTTCAACACCCTGTATCTCCGAAACGAAGCATTTGCGGACACAGGTTCATAGGAACTTTTTTTCTTATTTTTGTATATGTCCACTCAGAAACATCAAAGAAGCACTAGCTATACGCACTACTATGATTAATATTACTTTTAGTTTATCAGCAGCAGCCTGCAGCCTGGTACGTTGTCGAACGTTACAGTTTTAACGAGTTTCTCGGAAACCTCAATTGTTTACTTCATTAATACTGATCCAAAAAACAAATTACAAACAAATTACGTTACCGGCGCTTTTACTTAACCCTAATTGTACCTTAGTTTGTAATTTAGTAACATAGTTTTGCGTATTATTGAAGTTGTATTTTTATTTTTGAAATGTATTTGTAGACAAACTATTCGTATTATACATTTTTTTCATCGTTGTTTTATTGCTTTTGGTCCGATATATGAGCCCTTAAAATTATGGCACTCATATACCGGACACCCTGTATTCGCAATCATTAATCTTACGGATATGATATGGTAATTTTGCATAACGTCATAAATGTATACAGGGTGATCCATTTGTATGGCTTACTATAGACATCTAGAAAAACCTAAAATAAGAGCGACCCAAATTAGAAAAAAGTTGCCTCTTCATAGTCATTAAAATAAATCAAACAAATTTAAGATATTTGCTGCAGTTGCTGAAATATTGTGGAATAGTTGCAAATAACAATTCAAGAAAAAAATGCTATTTAGCGTCGTTATTCGTCAACAGATAGAGCTGCAACTTGATACAGGGGGATAAGAATATAACGAGAAATCGATTTTCGTCGAAATAAAATTTATAAGGCAACAGTCAGTAACCGCTTCTTTTTCTTATTAACATCATATTGGATATTGACAACAACAGATGGAGAATAAAGTTAAGAATACGTCAATTCACTGGTATTTTATTTGAAGAATAACCTACAAAATTAAAGAAATTCTTGACGTAAAACAAAATTCACAAATGTTCTACAAATATTGTATAAATACTTCAAGAGTTCCTCCATGTTCATGTACACAAAGCTCAGTCCGTTAAGTCACCATATTTCTCGCTGTCAAAATAATCAAATTTGTGATGTTTTTAGGTACCGAAATTCCGAAAATTAAACGTGTATAACAACAGTAATTTCAAAAACAAACCTCTTGATATTTTGTTTATGCACATTTACTACTTAAATTCTCCTCAAATAAAATAATAACTTTTAAAAAGCATTGTAACATACACATATTTTACTATTCTAACCCCACATTTTAACAATTATTTTCACATACTTATAAAGAAAAGCGAACAATTTTATATGCAGAACTATGTAAATTTATGTTATCACAATATTTACATCTACAGTTAAATTTTAAAAACTAAGTATTTTGAAAGGTTTCTGTACTTATTGATTAGACCGCTTTTATGTCATTATAGATTCGTTTTGCTTCGGTACCTTTGAATATTCGCAGATGGCATGAGATAACATTCCTGTTATTTGCTAAGCTCTATATTAATCAGTTCTTAAATGTCTAAAATTCCTTGTATTTGTAGAAAACACTATTTCAAGAATACGGCGCCCTTAATGACCCAGAGAAGGCATACCCCGGTATACAGTTATGAGCTCTTGAAATAAAATGTTGAAAATTTATTTCCTGTTATGTTTAGTTCTCATTAAATTTAGTTAAATTTCAAGGAAATGCTATGTTATTCCAGTCGTACAGCTACAAAAATTTGAAAACCAATCAATTTAAACTGCTTCTTCAGCATTTTAAACCCTTAAAAACGACGAACCTATAATAATTAATACTTCATATTTACTAACGTAACCCTATACCACCTAGAAGTCATAAGATTGGCATTCAGGCCAGAGGCACGTCACTTCTATTTACAAAACATTATCCGGGGATCTATGCGGACCCCTGACGATACCCTCTACCTGCGTATTTTTTAAACAAACAACCTTCAAGTGAATAATAAATAATGAAAACATTATCCGACAAATATTGTGCTTTCTCCAGGTCCCAGGAAGCCCAAATTGCTACTCGATTCGAAAAAAAATGGAAAAGGCAAACAAGAGGTAAGTACGGCAGCATGGGCGTACCAAAATTTTTTCAACAGGGGCTAGAAACATAAAAATTACCCGCAAAACACATATTTAATGTTCAATTTAGTTTTGTTAATTTATTGAATAGAATACTATAAAATTATATATGTACATATAGTGTGGAAGAAAAGTATGGACTAAATTCATAATTTCTAAAACAACGAAGTTTCATGAAATTTCCACGGACACGTCGATTTTGCTTTTTAAAAAGACTCTTTTTTTCTATACCAACGCATTTCCGACGTTCATTTGTTTTCGCGTGATGACGTCATCAGATATTTTTTTAAAATAGAACCCCTATATTTTTCATCGGATTCTTGTAGAGCTTAACTTGCTGAATTCAAAAATGTATAATTTCAACACTTTATTCCTTCAACTTTCCGAGAAAAAAAATCACTAACGATTTGTTACAATCAAATAAACGCTGCAGTTGACAGATGTCAATTCTGATTTATTAATTAATTAATTAGTTGCTTATTGTTAAATTGTTATAAAAATAAAGAGTCCTTATTTTGTGATACTGCCGATGAATTCACTATATCCATTTTACTCTCAACCAGTCCATCACAGACACAAATGGGAATATTCATATTTTTCTCAAGCCGATTTTATTGGATCGGTTTTTTTTTCTTGGAAGAAATAAAGTTATGAAATTATACATTTTTAAATTCAGCAAATTAAGCTCTACAAGAATCCGATGAAAAAATATAGGGGTTCTATTTAAAAAACTAACTTATGACGTCATCACGCGAAAACAAATGAACGTCGGTAATGCGTTGGTATAGAAAAAAGAGTCCTTTTAAGAAGCAAAATCGACGTCTCCGAGGAAATTTCATGAAACTTCGTTGTTTTAGAAATAAAGAATTTATTCCATACTTTTCTTCCATACTGTATAAAAAAAGCCCACGTCACGGTGTAACTATTGTTTTGACAGCGGCAGAAATTACCTGCAACTTTTACTACGTCAAATGCACTAGTGGTTTCTTCACTTATTCATTGTTTAATGATCGCGGTCCGTTGCCAAAATAAATAGTTTGACATTTAATAATTGTACGCTCAAATCAAAAATGTATTTATTTGTAGTGTTTCATAAACAAAGTTTGCATTGATATGTTTCTAAATTTATTATTTATGTGTTTTAGGCCTAGATCGATGAATGAAAACGGAAAATTGCCTTTTTATTTAAAATAAAAATAGGGGATGAACGATAGAGACTAATGAGCTATGTTGGAAAATTGCCTTAATTTTTGAAACAATGTGTGGGAGGGCCCAAATTATTGAACAGCATTACAATTTCTATATTTCGCGTTTTTTTAACGAGAAATTTTTTTGACTACGACTTTATCGATTATAGTCCTTCAAGATGTGGATAACTTTGCATCCGTTCTTACTTCAACACTCTGTAGATATATTTATTAATATTAACATAAGTCCCCATACATATGTGTATTTTTAATGTTTTGGCTGAAACTATTACAGGAGGTCTAAAATTACCATGAGTTTTAGAGAATTCATAGGAAAATGTTGATTTTCAATGCCTCCACAGTTGCCGACGGACGCCTATGTCGCGCGACAAGGACGGCCTAGGGCTGACTGACGCTCACCACACCCAGCAGCAGAATTCTCGGAAGGACCAGGCCCAGAAATCAGCTCCATGTGGTGCCAGAAAGTACCCGTTACCAACCGTGCAGTTTTCTAATCTTCGACCCCCTCACTTGCATCGCATTCGGACTGTTATTGTTATGGTTTCTCAAAAACGCTGGTCGAGCACTTCTCACTGGACGTTTATATGCCTGGGCCATAAATCACTACGTTTGACTAATCGCCATGGCTGCATTCGATGCTAAATGCTGTGCTGAGCTACGCCGTTTTCGATGTTATTGAAATGCCCTGGCGATTCTGATGCGTATAAACGTAAATTGTTCCACAAAAGTATACGGACGGTATCGCAAAAACACTGTCCAAAGTCACTTACTTTCCTATCACTTTTCTCCAGTCAGTTGGTGAAGTGTATAAACGTTCTTGAGACCAAATTTTGTCTTATTCATGGGCGCACAGCAACAGATATAGTAAAAAATCCACAGAACCTAATAATAATAAAGAATATACAGGGTGTTCCGCATAGGTGCAACTAGGGGCGTATCAAAATAACCAAACTATACAGAGTTGCCCACAGGCGGACTTATAGACCTTCAAAGGGTCTTCATTGCGGACGAGTCACCCCTAAAACTATACCGAACTATTTTCCATTGATCTAAAAAGAATTTAATTTAAAACAATTTTTTATAGCACAATTTTAGAAAACTTTAAATTTGTCAAGACAAAATTTATTACTTAATTAAAACAAGATTTTTAATTTTAAATAACCCGCATATTTTGTTCAAAAATTCTGACTTTCACGACTATCCAACCGGTAATTGTGACTGCACAAATCTAAGAAAACTCTATAACAAATTGCCTCATAGTTATAAACACTTAAATAATGTTTCTTTCAAAAAGTTGGTGAAAAAACTACTGATCGCTAAATGTTACTATAGTACTGAAAAATATATCCTAGACAATAATATTTGATTATGATCATCTTAATTGCTGTTGTATGACTTGTTCTATACATTGTAAATGTCTGAAAGGATTAACAAATATTATTATTATTAATGTTTATTAGAAGATATCAAAGGGGTTCGGCAAAACTTTTAGAGAAGGAAGATAACGCAACAAAAAGAAAATTAAAAGAGACCGCGATTATTTTGTTGAACGGAGATAAGTGTGTGTCAAACTGTTCAGTTAACATCGATCATTGTTGGCTACAGTTGTATCAAGAAGAAGTAAGTAACAATAAAATAAAAATCATTTAACATCTCTATGGAAGCAGATAAACAAATTTTAAACTGTCAAACTTGACATACGTTTAATATTTTTACTACGATTTTGAAAACAGAGAGTTTTTCGAAACGTCAATAATACGGAAGTGCGCGATAGTGATGTGATTTTTGTTATTTTTACTTATCTGCTTTTTTCAGTGTGAGATTTTTTGGTTAGGCAAACTTAGTTTCAAAAATAACCCTTGACTCTTCCGTTTGGCGCAAGGGCTTCTTTAATTAATCTTTATTATTTTTCAGAAGTGTGGCAAAAACCCAATAAAACTAAAGAAAAACACTTTGACATCTGAAATCTATTCATATAGACCACAGTTCATAAGAACTTATTGTGTTTTTTGACAAAGTACTTAAATTATCAAACAAATACCATGTCCAATTGATTGCATCCGATTATGCAAAGCCATAAACACGTCTGTCAGTGTAGCATGTCACCGTACATGATTTATTCAAGCTCCTCCACCTCCGATCCATCTCGATCCCAAATTGTGACAAATAATCCGAATTCCGTCGCACGGAACGTGTTAACATGAGAAAACACCGCCACAAAAATCCGGCATACCAGCATGGACGTCCAGCATCGAAACGAGGTCAAGTGAGGCGGCGGAGTCAATTACTCACTTGCCTTAATCAATACATAATTAAAACATTGCGCATAATTATCTCCTAACATCTGTGAGAAACGACCCGTGAGCCAATCCCGTCGTTTATTTTAATGGTTCGTCTTACAGTGTCCCAGTGTTCCGGAGAGAATGTACGACGACTATCAGGGTTTAATTAAGATATATAAATCACTGACGCAGAATTAATTAAGCCAGATAAACAGCCCGGAGATTAAGGAAATTATTTCGTCGCTAGATCGAGTGGCCTATTAGGATCGGACTGGAGAATCTTGGAGGAATGCAGTTTAAGTCATTTTTCTTGGCATGAATGAATGCTTGTACTTCCAAGTATGCAGTTGTTTATATACATATTTCAAAATACAACGATTTCAGAATTTGTGGTAACTTTGCCCCACGTAGGGTGCCAAAATCAGAAGTGGGATCATTCAGTATACACTTGTCGAGGCAGTTCCATCCTGTCTGTCTCAACGTCAAAAGTCTTAGACCCTCTGTATATAAAATGATTCGATTAAACCTAGTGGTTTTTCTTAATGTGGCAAAAAAGTACATGTACTTAGGGAACAAAAAAGACAATAAAAAATGGCAGACCATGAACCTTTACTTTATTACCAATGCTTTTACAAATCTGGTCAGTTTGGCAGTGTATTCAGGCAAGTGTTCCTTTGAATTTTTGTACATAATGCCAGGATGTGAAATTTCTGCGTTTACCCGAGCAAGAATGACTGCTTTACATGATACAGGACATTCTAATCATCAGATCGAACATATTGGGCTGTATCATCTGCTGTATGAATACGAAGCATTTGATATAGTGGAAAACAGACCACGCAGTGGACGTCCTCGAGTATCTAATGAAAGGGAGGATCGGTATTTGGGACAATATGCCCGTAGACATCGCACATCTTCAGCTTCAGCTCTCAGGGCCCACTTTCAAGATACGTTTCTTCCTGTTATATCGACACCTACTATTCGAAGACGACTCCACAACGCAAATTTACGTGCTAGAAGACCATTACGGGTCCCCACTCTCCTTCCAAGGCATCGTGCTGCCCGTCTCCAGTGGGCGCGAGAGTATAGGGATTGGCTTTTACGCCAGTGGCCAATCTTATTTACAGACGAAACTAAAATTGGGCTGGTTACTGATGACAATCGACAAAGAGTCTGGAAAAATTTCATTTTCTCCGTGAAGTTGCTCCGTATGAAGGGGGTACCGTAATGTTTTGGGGTGGAATAGTGTTCAACCTCTGCACCCCATTAATTCGCATACCACAGAATATGACCAGTCAAATTTACATCGAACAAGTTATTACGCCCATTATTTACCCCCCTACGTAATGAATTAGGTGAAAATTTTGTGTTTATGCACGACAACGCTCGACCACATCGCGCAAGAAGGGTTCAAGAGACACTCGAAGCAGGACATATCAATAGATTAGTTTGGCCAACCAACTCTCCTGACATGAATCCTATTGAAAACATGTGGGATTTCGTTGCTAAACATATTCCGCAAGAGATCGGTAACCAAACCAAACAATCTTGTCAATATGTAATTGGAACGTGGTGCAGGTCATACCGACCATTAGCCAAGTAGAGAACTTGCTCTGTTACTTCTTTTTGATTCAGTAAATTTTGTCAAAAATGTCACACATTTGCTGGTTTTTATTAATTTTCTAAGTACACAGTTTATCGAACATATTCTTTTCACAAAAAAAGGTTCAGAAAATATACTTTTATAAATGTATTTGGTTTTTCTGACAAAAAGATTTCTTTAACAAGAATGAGAGGGAGTCCCAGACTTTTGACGTTGTGTGTACGAATTTAAAGCAAGTATTTACTAAATGTATTTAAAACAATTACTTGTACGATAATTCGAGTCTTAAGTATTCGCTGTATAAAAAAGAATTCTTTAAAAGTTGGAAAAGAATTTAGACCAGAATTAACAGGAGAATGCTGCGTGGGCGGCAATGTGGGTGTGTAAAACGAGGAAAAAATGTAAAGAAGGAGGAACACAACCGGTACAGGTCATGGTGTACGTCCGCATTTGAATTTCTTTGCCGAACAAAACTGCGCAAAAGAAATCCGCATGTATTCCACATTTATTTCGAGTAAGTCTTCAAAACCGCGAGTAAATGAGAATTATATTCTGTTGGTCATTTGAAAAATTATTATGTATTTTTCCCGCACTAGTTAGGAAAAATCGAATTTTTCCCAACTCAAATTAGTTCCTATGTACCTACAACTTTTCAAAACACTATTAAAAGATGCATAAAGAATAGATATTCTTGTGAGCATGTTTATTTGTTGTGGTTAGTAATCTATATTTTTCATTTTAGTACACGATAGATATCAAGTTATGATTGTTTTAATATTGAATTATGGCATATATTCCGGCAGCCACAACGTTTCAAAGCAAAAAAAGACTTCAATCGAAGAAGAAATGTGTGTATTGTATGTTTTGCAACCTCCTTAAAAAAGTAACGGATACGCCTATGTTTAAGAGTACATACGTCATGTTTAAGGTCATTCAACTTTTGATAATTTTTAGACAGACTTTAGCATTTGTTCGTATCGTGGCCATATGCAACTGTCCGAAAATCGACCAGTGCTGAAATTTCACGACGCCCAACTTGGCGTGTGGTCGCACTCATCTAGCCTAGCCTAATGGGCTCTTAAATGCCACAATTAAAGCGATCCAGTAATTTGCGTATCACTAGACAGCTTCCTGATACCAGACGATTCTACAAGTAATTAAAATGGTATTAACGTCAGCTCGGGCAAATAATGGCTGTCCTACGTAATAAATTAACTTTACAGGCGTGGATTTTTTTCACGTGCCAGCGCTGTATCGCCGTGCGGTACTAACGTGGCAGGTGCATGCTGAAAAGAGATAGATTTATCTGTATAGGCATATACGTACATTTGTTTCTTATATACATATGAGTTGTTTCTTCATTTCCTTCAATATTTTAAACTCGGTCGCATGCATTATCATCAAAAAGAAGTTAGGGAGGTTGGGTGGCACGGTGGCGTGACATGTTGTGACTCTTTTCGTAAATGTTTTTCAAACATTACATCTAAATAAATTTCTGGTTCTCCGAGTTATGCCTATCAGAAGAATATATTTCGCAGCAGTATATCTGTGATACAATTATGTTGGACTGTAGCACATATACAGAGTGGTTCAGTCACAACGTCATTAATTTTAACAACGTATTCGGAAGACTCAATAAAAATGATTTTTTACTCAACCTTAAAAGAGAAGTAAATCAACTCGTATCTCCCGGTAACACGATGCTCCTGGAACGCAACAAATTCTCTGATGACGAAACCATTATATCGTTCGAGCGTTGAAGCAGAACAGCGTTGCCATCATACACATAATAATATTGTTTCAATTATCGTCTGCTAAATCGCGTCGCCTTTGTAATACTTGTCCGTCGATTCACCTGAATTTCAATCTAGAATTCTGTAATGTAGTGTGGCGGCACCAATGTAAGTATTTGAAAACACACATCAGGCCATAAATGTCAGAATTTGACATTTGATATCGACACTGTAATAGCTTATCTTTTGTCGGTTTAGAACCATCTGATTTCCCCAGTTATCTTGGATTTAAAGGAAATAGGCTTCAAAATCAAAGTGCAGTTGATCCCAACATCATTGACAAAGTGCCATAGAGAGATGTACTGGCATTTTAAACAGGTATGCACCATACTACTATATATATAATATTCATATTCAGTTGTAAAATGTAATAATCTAACATTCGAAAACAGTTATCTCTGCATCCACATTTGTTTCTATTAACAAATAAATAATACTTGTTAATAATAAGATAAAATATCGTATTTATTCACGTATCTAGGGTAAAGATGCTCTACTACTTGTCGTTGATAACACATTAAAAATGCAGTAAAAACTACGTTATTGATCTAGGCCAAGATTCATTCTTGATAAACCTGGCCATCGGATCAGAGGCGTGCCGGCATGTTTATTACTGAATGTGTCACGGACTGTTTTTGTCGACAAGACGAAGGTTTTCTATATTATTCAGTCAGTATATAAATACGAAAAACTTGTAAGCCTCTCTTAATAATTTACCGTATATTTATGATGTCCAATACTAGCAAATTATTTAAATTTCGTAACGAATCAGGTCGACACCGAGTTGATATAGGAACTGTGAATGAATTGAGGAGTTTATTTTTCAGCGTAAATATGTATTTTCTAATCGTGTATTCATTTTGTACTAATTTTTCCCTAACCTTCCTTAAAATTAATGACATTTATGCCTGACCCAGTATATTAACAGTTAAATGAAATAAGACCGTAGTATGATATTAAATTTAAACAAAATTTATTGTGAAAGTGAAATATATTTAAATTTCTTAGTGCCCAACGACTTCGCACGCAAATGCCGACTATAATTAATCATTACTGATATCTGGATTCCAAACAATTAAATCCAGCCAACGATCCTCTGTTTCAACAACGCGACCCACGCGCTCTAGATTTCCTTCGTTTTTTTTTTAAGAATTCCTCCGGTTGGCAGCCCTGCAGTCGACGAATGAGCCCCGCGAAAGGCTCAAAGGAAGTCAGCGACACGTTTGAGGCTCGCGGCGCTCTGCTTTTGTTTTTTGTGGCGAATAGAGTAATATCTGGCTTTAATTTGTCAAGCTTAAGAGTTGATTACTCTCATCTGGAACGGCGCTTGATTCTGGCAAATTTAAATCCCCTGTCTGTGGAGAATGTCCATTCACTTACGCCACACGTCTTGTCTTGGCTTATTTCGAAGAAATAGGGCAATTAATAAAGAAAGGACATTGGCCAGGTTCAAGCAAAATGATTATATTTATTTAATAACTACATTTTTTCTTATGAAAGTTATTATAAACAACAGGAATTGTTAAAAATTGTAAACTGTACGAGAATTCCTTTGCTTTTGGGTAAGCGGAAGTAATGCCGTCATCTTTTCTAATTGAGACCACTCTAATTGGACACAACCCGAACAGAGGGTATTAACGACACATTTTTCTGGTTGTTACAAGGGTCGTCTAGAATATCCTCATAAATAAAAAAGGCAAACGCCAGGACTGACCGCAATCTGATAAAAAACCATGGTGGAACTAGGTAAAGGACTGTCGCCACTAATCTGCCCCGGAATGAGACAAGATAAAGGGAAAAATGTGGCAGTGATTTTCATAAAGATACACTTGACATACCTACTTCTTCAAAGAACAATATTTCTTGGTAAGATATTTATTACAAATTAATTTCTATGGTACATCTGAAATTAGTTGAAAATAGAACGACTTAATACACATTTGTCTTATAGAACGGCATACATTAAAAAAATGAAAATAATTATATTAAAAATATTGACAGAAAGTGACAATCGTTATAAATACTCTGTTCTGGCGAGGTATATCTAACATTTGCGTACACCCGCCTCAGGGTAGGTTATTACGAGAGAACCATAGATGTTCAGTGCTTTATTAATTTATTAGTGTTCTCATGGTTGTTACATGTGAATTATTGAATTAATTCTATCGAAATAATATATACCATGACGAATGCTCCAAGTGTTTGAATCCAGAAAAAATAATAACGCTGCAGTAAGATTATACCACCAAAGATGGTACCATTTAGTTACTTCATTTAAAAACTCCCTGTATATTACTGATTTGTATGCTTTGTCCTGTAATTGATGTTTTCACTGTTGGACAAATAAAAATATTATATCCGTCAATATAGTAGGCTAGGTGAGAATGTAAGCGGTACAGATCGAACGCTCTCTGAATAACAAACGAATCGCGCTGCGATAAGCGCCGGCCACACCAAATGCGATTATAAGAGCCCATTGATAAATGTGATTAATGATGATTGCCTGCAGAAACAAAGTCGGCGACGAAAGAACGCGTTATTACGGTAGTAATTTCCACAACAAATCGACCGTCTCGCAGGTCGGCCCCGCGAACGCTAGGTCGCCTATTGGGCTGATAGAGCGGTCCGAGGATGATTTATTGACTTGGCTACAAGTTCGCGCGACGATGGGACCAACGATAGTGAGGCATTTACTGTAGGAAATTAACCTATAGTTTATAAGCAGACACCGGGGTCTACGGTTTTTAAAAGAATCGGACTCGAGTTTACTTTTGTAAATATTGAGATGCCCGCAGAAAATTCAGGGTGTGAGAAAAATCAACGGACAAACTGCGGGAGCATACAAAAAACTTCAAAATAATGACAGTTCTCCCTGTGACTTTTTTTGCAAACATGCTCTGAGAAGACAAGTTTTAAAGTTTTCAACAAAATATATGTATTCCAAAACGTTGAACACCTTGTTAAAAAGTTCTTGTAATTTTGCGTGTCTCCATAATTTACCATCATTTTGCTGTATTTTCAGCGGAAAAGGCTCTTTACTTGAAACCAAAATAGTTTTCACTCGGTGCTCTGAATATTGCAAATAGAATTATTTCAAAAACGGTTACTTCTAACGACTTCAACAATATATACCTTTTTCAGATAAAAAAAGTAGGAAAATCAATTGTTTCAATAGGCAGATGGAGACAATAAGCCGCAAAAATGTTTGGTCATTTAAAAAAACACATTTGAATTTCTCGCCCCTCAAAAAACCCGATTTCCAAAATGTATGCAAATATTTGGATTTTTAATAAGTTATTTACAAATATCCAAATACAATTTTAACTTTGGTACTTTGTATCTTTTTAACCATTAACTTTTGATTATGTAAGTTTGGCTACATCGCATTTTGTTGTCATCAGGAATCTACTCCTGCTCTATGTTGCATTTATTTCGGATGACCCTGTATATTTTAAATGACCACTAAAATTTTAACTTTTAAAAATACCTTTACATTTTTAATGAATATTACTGAACAGATCCCTTAGCAATTTAAAACAATAAACACAATTACAACAATAAACCTACAAGCTCAGTAAGTGGCACTTTTAACTATTTTTTATTGCCATGAACAATACATAATTACAGTTGCTTAGCAACGATATTTTATGACGTAAGTTGTCAAAACGAAAAATAGCAACCTGGTTTACTTAATTTTCCTGTATTTGCGAATTTCTTAATTAATTCACGACCAGTAAATTTAAATTTCCCAAGAATACTTTTTTTGTCAAAAATTTATCGGAAATTTTAATACACTGCCCACCAGTAACTACGCCACTGGAATGCACAGTTCACATTGAAAAAATATTACCGTTCAAATAATCTTTTCCTGTATTTAAGTCATGAATAAAAAAAGTAAAATTACACCCTGTAACTTTACCCTTATTAAGTTTTGAATAAAAAATTGTTATATAACAAGCCCTGTATATTGTCAACGTATACAAGGTGATTCATTAATAACGGAAAATCTCGTAGCTGACAGATACCAGAGACTAAAAATACGACAACTAAGACAAACATATCTCAATACAACATTGACTGTCTATACAGGGTGTTGAAAATTAAATTTCATTTGGAAATTTCTCAATAATTTCGAAAATTCATATAACATCGACTTAACAATTGACAGTTTCATGTTTTTTTTGGCATGACAAAAAATAATCGACAAATTTTGGTGTAGCTCATACAGGAGGCTAGTCATACCCTATGACTTTCGTAAATGAAGCAATGTTTCCTCTTTCTGTATAGTCGTATTATTTTAAAATGCAAGGTGGCCCTCAACAGACAAAGACTCATTAAGCTGCCTTCTAAAGCGGTACACCTGCGTATTATGCTGAAATCGATAACATCAAGTCATTGTACAGAGCGTGTGTGGGATGAGGCATTTAATTTCAATGTCAGTGTTACAAAAACATACATTTTGTAAGGTTATCAGATATTCAAACACCTTTTTTGTTAGTGTCGGAACATTTTCTATACTGCTTTAAATTTGTCTTTTCAACAACGTTATATATTCTAGAACGAACAAGAAGGTTAGTCGCAAATTTCGATCTGATGCGACGTTGCCAAATTTAAATATTTTCCTAGTATAATAATGTTAAAACTTGTAATGGATTTAATACTGAAGTGACAAAACTCTAACGGATCAAATAATAAGCCATTTATATTTGATTACATAACTGGTGACATAAAAATCCAATACTCACTAGGTAAATTATTAAGATAGGCTGAAATGTTGTTCGTATTTAAATACTGGCAGTAATACAAAAAACCCTCGCGCTGTCGACAAAAAATAGTCCAAGACACATTCAAAATATACAAACCGGCAACAGTGAATCTTGACCTACCGTATTATTAGGTCAATAACGTAGTTTCTAATGCGTACTCAGAATTTATTATTTTTACATTTATTCTTTCCACATTTGCGGGAAATGCAATGGTGGTAGTTCTGAATAACACGGCGAAGAGATTATTATTATGTATATGTGGTTTTGGCGGCACAACGCTGTTTCCCTAAAACACTCGAACTTATAAGGATCCGTCATCAGAAAATTTGTAGCGTGCCAGGTCTTTATTAGGTGAGTGAATCACCCTGTATAGGGTGTTCTATTTGAAACGCCTACTTCCAGTATTTTCAGAAGTATCTGAAAGTTAAAAATATTTGGTTTTCTATATGTATACCTTCTAACGTTGTCGTAACTGACGCTGAACGAATTACAAGTCAAATGACTTTCGAAGAGTATAATTACTGCAATGCATAATTGCTAATTCTGCAAAATTAAGGGAAATACGCGAATAGAAAGAAGCGAATACGTTCTTTAAGGAATCGTTTCACTCACGACCAGTTCCCTATTGTGCGAAATTAGCCACGGACCAGAAAAATGCCAGGAGAGCGCAGGAACGCTTATCAGGACCATGAAATGGAATTACCGCAAGACGGATGACTGAATCGCAGACGGCGACCGATTTTGATAGCCAATTTGACGAAATTCCCTTCTCTAACGAGCTTCACCTACGAAATGACGGCGCCTTGAATATTTTATAACACGAAACGGCGATTTTCGGTTGATGAGTTGTAGGACAGTCTGATAGTTAAAGAAGGCTTCCGATATAAACGGTTTCTAATGAGTGAGAATCAAGGTTAAATTTGTTTAGCCTACGATATTTGTAATATATTGTTTCTTCTAGATCTTAGACCAATTTAAGGGCATCGTATTCTTGAAGTAAAAGTTATTATTTGAGGAGAATTTAAGTAGTAAAAGGGGATTAACAAACCATCAATAATTTTATTTTTGATATTATTTTTGCTTTACGTGTTTTATTTTTTGAGATTTCTGTACCTACAAAAACACCACAAGAAATACGGCGTCCTTAATAACGTAGTTTCCGAAAACGTTGACAGATTTTGTGTGAGGCGGCGATCTAGGTTGATTTTGCAGCTCTGAAGCCGTGTCCACATTATGCCGAATGGTGTCGATCGGCAAACCTAGAGTTTCGCCTCGTCCACATTGTATTTATGTACTTAGTATGTGTAGACGTGTTGACCGATATACATCGCCGCGCCATTTAAGTAAAACTCTAGTTGACTCTCTTTGACATAGTTTTTTAATTTAGATATTAAAATAATGAGTGATGCAGAAGATATTGCAGTGGCCACTGCTGCAATTATCATTGCAGTTGTTGGAAACCAACAACAGGGTCGGCGACAATGTTTGCTCTTCACTCCAATTCATCATGAGACAATACAAAAATAGTACCTAGGTAATCAGAAAAAAATAAACACACTGCACAACAGACAAAATTAATCAAAATGACTACGTTAGATACCTAGTACATATGTAAATGTTCGTGTTTACATCGGCTGGCACTTAAAATGTTGAACAACATGCTTCAACACGTCTACACTATTCATGTCGAATAGACTTTCTTTGATCCGTACCGACTTGGTTCGGGTTGCGTTCGACTCGACCCGACATGATTCAACAATGCCGGGCGACACGTCTAGACTGTACCGACATTGTCGATCGACCGCGTCGATCGACACCATTCGGAATAATGTGGACACGGCTTAAGATTTGATCTGGCACATTTTCGACAGATTTATCGAGTCAAGTTATTTATACTTTATTTACAACTATGGAAACTAAATGTTTCGCGAAATAATAAATGCTTACAAAAAATAGCAAAAGTTCTATTTGGACAAAAGTCTTCAAAGGTGGAATTTTCAATTTTCAGGACTGTCGATTTTTCCCGATGAAAAACTATTTCATTTTATAAGAAAATCAAGAAATTTTCGACTTATCAGTTTTCTTAACCCAAAAAACAACTAAGTATGTATTTGTTTTACAAAAAAAATAATAAAGTTCGTACTTCACTGAATTTATCAAGCTTTTAGTAATTATTACATCTATTTAAACTTGTATTTTAAATAAAAATGTATGATTTATTTTTTCCCGATTTTTCGGTTATTTAGATATAATGAAATAAATAATTTCTGTGACGTCACAACGATTATTTTAATTATTAAATTTTTAAACTCAATATTCCGTAGATAGTTTGACCTGAGAGATTATTAGTCATTTTCCTCTGAACTCGTCTATATTTGTTTATTTATGTACTTTTGCAGCACGATAATTATTAAAAAGCAGTAAAAATTTTACCTGCCACTCCAGATGCTTCGATTTTGCTATACACAGGGTGTCCGCGGAATATACATGCTAACACTAAAGGGGTTTACTTGTATATCTGACTAAAAGCAACAAAATAAAACCTCTTATGAAAAAAATGTCTAAGACGAATAGTTCTTCTACAAATACATTTCAAAAATAAAAATACAACTGCAATAAAATGCAAAACTGTGTTACGAAATTACAAACTAAGGTACAACTAAGGTTAAGTAAAAGCTCCTGTAACGTAATTTGTTTTTTGTATCAGTATTAATGAAGTAAACAATAAGTTTTCCTGAAAATCCTTAGACCTGCAGCAGTTAACGTAAAAGTATAAGTTATAGTAGTATCGTGGCTAGTGCGTTTCGTTTTTATGTGCTTGCTTGATACTTGTAACTGTAGGTACATGTTTTTGCAATAATAATGACACTCCCTCAGAACAGTTTTTGAACTTCTGGAAGTTCTGATTAGAAATTTCGTTAAATCTCTATTGGTGAGTGAGAAAAAGAACCAATATTAAAAGTTGAAAGTAGATTTCGTTACAAATATGTCAGCAGTTCAAAATAAATCGTAAAATTAATTTTAAAGAGTGCCAATATTATTGCAAACGATTGTACAGGGTGTCTCAAACTGGATAATATGGGCCTACGAGGATACAAATAAATTAAATAAATTTGGAGCACGTTGTAACACAACAATTTTAATGGTATGAGGTAAGATCCATTTTCAATCAAAAGTATTATTTTTGGCATTTGACAGAAACCACTAATGACATCATGAATTCTAATTCTTTCCAGAAAAATACCCAAATTTTGTTTCCAATAAACTTTTATTTGAAAAATTTTTCTGTATTACTTCCAGTTCAAAAGTTATAAGTAATATCTCCCTAAAGAGTTGGAAAATAATTGAATGTTCGTTGTTTAAAGTGCATAAAGTCATAAAGAATAAATAAAAGGATTAAATTCGATAATTAATAGTATACATTAATTTTGTTGAAGTTTTACCGTTGGTGAGAAATTATAAAGAGGCGCAACCTTATGGCGAAATGCGTATCCACTTTTGGCCCGAGATAGTATTAGGTAATATCAGCTCTTTGATTCTAAGATTCGTCAATTTATCGACAACTTATTGTTCACGGAGGTTTTCTTTGCTTGTTAAACCATTGAATCACACAGAACACTCAAAATTGACTGTCTTTAACAACAGTTCTCGACAGAACGAACAAATCTCGGGCCCCAAAAACCCCTACTGTAAAACACGGTGTAACATAACGGAACGTCAAACATGAAGGCCTCTATTTCTTGTCCAACTTTAAAAACAGTTTGCCCTATAGATATTTTCTATTAGGGCCTTTGTTTTCAAGATACAGGGTGTTAAACTTGTAGATCGAATACGCATTTCGCCATTAAGGTTGCGCCTCTTTCTAATTTCTCACTCAACGGTTTTATTTTTATTTTTGCTGTTTTTGATACTAACAACGTAATTCAGTTACCAAATAACTTTATATGGCGCTATTATCGATATGTTTATATAAAAATATATTTGTCATAAAAAAATAACTGTTAATACAAAATATTTTATGGGAAAAATATTATTTTTAAATTTCTTGAGATTGTATGCGGACGCATTCCGACTAGCGCCCGTCCGTCCTGAATATTGCATCGCACGAAACGTCGCCGGGAGACGGGCCCATCAAAAAACGATTCGGGCGTAGAACATGAAGTATTAATCGCGACCTGCATTATTGAGAGGGCGCTGCGAACGCGGCCATTTGTATGTGCGAGCGGTCGCCTTTGACGGTCACCAATATGGTAACGTCGCCTTGTTATTCTTTGATTTTCAACTCGATAGCAAATACGCGTCCGAACGGGCTCGACAGGCGATTACGAGGCTGCTAAACGCGGACAGGAAGACCGCTAGTTTTCGCCGCTAACGTCTCTCTCGGGGCTCCGGCGAAGGAAACGGCCCAGAAAAACCGTAACGATGCCGTAACTTCGATACGATCCGATTGGTTTCACGCAACACACGGGACTGAAAAAAATAAGTGCGTGCTCTCGGGGGAAGCCCGTGCTCGGAGGTCATTTTACAGATCTAGATTAAGGAAGTGAAAGAACCGAGATATGAAAGAACCTTTCTCTATTGTCCATACGAAGAATGAGACTCGTTTTGCTAATGTAAATGATCACAGAGGCCCTAGAGGCTCTCCTGTCTCTTCCAAAACTGCATCTCGTGGTTGAGGGGGAGGCGCGATGGTCCTCTTATCGGCTAAAACAGTGGGGGATGTGAAAAGGTAAACATCACGACAGGGGAAACATTAAGGAGTTAGTAGATGGGGATGAGATTCTTGCTGTACCCAGCGATAAAATATCCCCTACCTATGCTCTTCAACGTAATTTTAAGTTAGAATTTCCCACTAGAGAAGCCTGGCTCGAGGACTCATCTGGTCCAAGACAGACCAGGGCTTAGGAGCACGGATCTATGGAGTACGACCAAGAGTGAATTTATTTCCTCCTTGGGTAAACACACCACGGTCTTTCAGGCTGAAGTATTTGCTATCTCTGCCTGCGTTCAAGAGAATATCAGGAGGAGATATGTAAATCAACATATTCGAGTATCACCTCTCGTGTGGTCCTGGAATATGTCAGAGCTCCTTCGCTCTTGGGAACGGACAATCGTGTTAAGCTGACCTAGGTTCCGGGTCACAGTGGTGTGACAGGTAATGAGAGGGCTGACATGTTGACCAGACAAGCCTCGAGCAGTTAATTTGTGAAGCCTGAACCAGTTTTGGGGTTACCACAATGCCATCTCGCAAGGTCCATTGATAACTGAATCAAAAAGCAATCAACTGAAGATTGGTCGGTCCGCGTCAGGCCAGGCTACTTATAGCGGGCCCACGCAAACTGAAACTTCATTATGCTTAACAGAAGCAACATCAGGATTGTTACGGGTCTCTTAACAGGCTACGGACATCTGAACAAGCGCCTACATAGGATTGGATTAAGCAATGTCAGGAGGTGCAGACTTTGCGACAATGCAGATAAGGATTCGATTCACATCCTTTGTAACTGTGTCTGTTCAATGGTAAAGAGACACAAAGATCTTGCGGGGGCTTTTCTGTCTTCTCAAGACATTAGAGAGATTCCAGCAGAGCTGGTGCTCGCTTTTGCGCGCAGCACGGGCCTGTTTTGAACTCTATAAACAGCGGCAGCTTCAGACCTGCTGCGGCAAATCGCGCTGCTATTAACAACAACAATGTAAATAATGCATACCGGCTATAAAGATTCATTTTCGGAAGGCGAAGCAATAAAACGTTGGTGAAACCCGACATATATCTCTGAGCCCTTTCCACTTGCTTGTAATATACCTAAGTCATGCTCAGGTACGCCCCTCAATAAGGTACGACTAACGTTACGGAGAAATTACCTGCACTAGAGAAGGATGGCCAAAAAAATATCAAAACCAGACGGTTGAACAGAGCCGAACTTGGAATAGTTGGAATGTGTTGATCATTCTATTACGTTGCGTTGATTCTTCTGTCGTGATGTGTTTCTGATATAGTTTTAACAAAATTTTAAATATTATTTTTTCGATTCACATTATTTTAAAACAAATGTGTTGACAAACGTCGCTGTTTACCATCCTACGACGCTTAACAAATCGGGTAAAACATCGCCCACTTCTGACATTTCCGGTGATGCTCGTCGCGCCCTCTAGGTTCTTTTCCGCACACTTACCTGCAACAAAAAGAAAAATTAATTTAGCAAGTTGGAAATTAAATCACGTAATAGTTTTTATACAGTTTTCCCCCTTTCCTTATATTTACATCTTTTGACAATATCTATACTTTCACTATATTTTCATCAACATATTTAAGAAACTGTAACTGAAAATAAAACTATATACTACACTAAATGTTTGCACAGATTTGGAAAGTGAGGATCTTGATGGTGAATTGTATTTTGCCGCTTGCATGTATTTGTGTCATGCTACACGCATACTTCGACCACAGCGTGTTTGCATCAGGCAGTGTTGCCAGGTGGGAAAAATTCAGTGCATGAGAATAATTTCAAAGAAGCAAGTAATTTTTAATTACTTTTGTAATGCCATTTTTATTTCATTAAAAAGCATTATGTTCTGCTATTTTATCATAATATTACATTGTAAGTAGGTAGTTACAGATACTTACTTAAAAGTTATTAACCACGTAACCTTTCTAATTTATTTTATTGTTAGGCCGGGCGAACGTTGAGGCGCAGTTGACGTGACGCAGGGTGACTCACGGGTCGTAAAATCTGTTGTTTCTGCAATACAGCGTGAATACAGCACACACACCTCATATCCGTAGACTGTCATACCCGTTTATGTATTCATTGCTAATTATTAAGAGAGCAGTCTACAATAAAGGACATTTCAAGTACCCAAATATTGTAGATACCTACCTCTATCTATTCAATTTTGCCTTCGATTTTTCCTTTATTTCTCGTTAGGTCTTTGTTTTGGTAGATTTCAAAGAGTAATTTTAATAATTTTATTATTTCTTTTTGTGTCTATTAAAAAGCATGAGATTTTGTAATCAAAATATGAAAGCATGAAATTTCCTCGGAATGGATGAGATCTGACAACACTGGCATCAGTTGATCTGACAGTTAGATTTGCAATGGCGAATTGGCGTTGGCGATTACCGTAGTAGTGGGGAATACGAGACCAATGCACGTCGCCGCCCCCCTTAAAGTTCGTACCTTCCCTGGAATGAAGCGGCAATTTCTACTTTCTCTGTAAAGATCCGCAATTTCCGAATCTGTATAATACTAAATTACAAAGAGTTATTATTTTTGACACGACAAATATATAGAAAATTACCTTAATTACGACAACAAAAACATTTGTTTAGCATCAGCTGTGATGTAAGTCGTCTGAATTCTTGCCGCAACTATACCAATATTTCCATAAAAATATCTTGAATTTTGTTAAACATAAAAAAGGAATTAAGCAAATAAACAAGGCACATCTTTTCCTTGATCAAACTTTGGGGTAACTATACATTTAAATACGTTTTCAAAAATGTGCAACTTTAAATTTTCAAAACCAAGCATCTACATAGATGAATAAATTTGTTATGAGGGTTTTTAAATATTTTTTACGCCATTAAAATTTAGTACTAGATAAATATAAAATTGGCTGAAGCTAGCTACTAAAATTTGTAAAGTTAAGAATTCATATGGTGTTTTATCCCTTAGAGGGTCAAATTATATTGTATTTTACTATATCTCCTTAGTTATATACTATATTAAAAATTCAAATAAAACACTGAGTTGGATGGCGAAAATTAAATACCAATGACGTCAACCTGTTAAACATACGGCAATGCTATTGAACAAAAGTTTGTAGACAACCACCTTATTCTGACAAATTTTATATTGAATTTTCAAACCCGATACAGTTTTATTGTGGTGTTTGCGGCAGTCGGACCACCCTGTATCGTGTTTTCTGTTTGGTTTACAATCAGTGTTTCCTGTCAAACAAAGTGAGCTCGGGCGAGGAGCCCACAACAACTTTCACGTCGTCTTATCTGGGCCCATCTACCAATATTACCGAAGATGACGATAAGCCGACACTCAAAAACCCATAATAGGCCTTTAGGCGCCTCTCTATCCATTCGTTAATGGCGTGGCTTTCATTTTGGGTACCTGAAATGGGTCAGAGCTGTCGAAAGAAAAACAACGGCGTGGTAATCAGAAGGGCATGCGAAATGCGATAATGAATAGTGCTGAAATGAGCGATGAAACGATTTGACAACGGTGTATTATGTCACCATCACTCAAAAGTATAAAATTTAAGTGTTTTTAACTTGAATGATATCAGTGGTGAAGCGTAGGGGTAGACCCAAAATATTGTATTGTATTTTGCAATTGTATTAACAGTAAAAATGAAACAGTATTTGGTCGAATTAATTACCTGACTGGCTGATAAAAGATAATTCGAATAAATTAAGGATATATTAAAGACTGGCGAGAGTGACGCGTCGCTAGCTGAGTAAATATTTCCGATTTTGTCTTTCTTGTGGTCAGCGGCAGGCGACTGCACCGCGAATCGCCACCGTGTAAGTAACTCAGTGTTGTAGATTATATCCCTGATTATATGGGTAAAGAAGACAACTGTTCATTTGTCTACCGTAGTCGATAAGCGAAGTACTGTGGTGCTGTCTACGAATTTAAAGTATGAGATGCATGTGGTCAACTAGAATAGCCGCAATACTACCCGTGAATAATGTTACTTTTTTTTATTTAGTCTGGATTACGCACTTAACGTCGGCACTTTTATGATATTTTAAATTGTGCGTTACATTTTGTGTGTGTAATATAAACATAAAATATAATAAGATGACAGATAATAGAGGATTCAATCGTTTATATTAAAGACAATTGTTTTTCTTCTCTATCTCTAGAAAAAAGGTGTATTTAAAAAAAACCCAAAAGTGACTTGACTTAACGATAAAAACTCGGCGACTCGAATTGCTTTTTTAAAAAAAGTTACAATTTCTATATGTTTTATTTCGTGCAATATTATTTCTTTTCGTTTGTCTTGATATATTTCACTTAAATTTCTATATACTTAGTTTCCACTCCTTAATTTTGTGAATTGACAAATCATAGATATGTCTACAAAAAATTATTCATTTTTTTGTCCAATTTGATATTTTTACTCTCAATAGTCTACTCATAACAAAATGTCAAGCTTCGCTACTGATGATTTATAACTGACTAAATTTTACACAAAATTGGTTAGTATAGGACTGCTACCTTGATAAAAACAATTTCGATTTTTGTTGGTTTAGCTTTAAAACAACTATTAGTTTTGAAAATTTTTATTAAAGAACATGGTTTTGAGTAAAATTCAAAAATATCTTATTATGTATCGTATCCACAGACGTGCAGGGTAATATACTGAGATAAATAATATTTAAGCTCTTATAAAAATCATTCTGTATTATATACGCATTATAATAATAATGCTTTTATATTGTGTATATCAGTCACTCTAGATTTTCGAAGATTGAAGAAGCTTCTGGTAAAAAATAATTAAAGTTTCTGGAAGAAGACTTTACAATAATTTAGTAGTTAACTTTGTGTTACTTATTAGTAGCTGTTCTATACCAGGGAACCATTGGCGGAACCAAGGGAATACAGGGGGGCACGTGGCCCCTCTCTCAGAACGGATGTTCAACTTATTTGAGGATACAAACACCCTCCCTCGATATCAGTCCAAATAAAAGCACAGAACAATCGTCTTTCTAATAAATTGTCAAGTGTACAATATGGTTTTACTTCATTGCTACATCTTGGGTACCTCAGGGTTCAGTTCTTGGCCCTCTACTGTTTAATATGTTCATTAATGATATCTGTGACAGTCTTCGAGCCAATGTTCTTTTACATACGGATGATTTCAAACTTGTAACCTCTGTTCCTCATATATTAATAACATTTTGACACCTTATATCATTAACCATTAACTTTTGACTAAGGTAACTTTGGCAACGTCGCATTATTTATTATTCTCAGTAAGAATCTACTCTTGTCCTATGTCGCGTTTATTTCGGGACACCCAGTAGAACACCCCTTCCGACTCGGTAATCTGTGTCCCAGATTTCCCGTGCGTGTGTCCTACACCATTCCCACCTATCAGTGTCCCCGTTGGATAACGACTCGCGAGGCTTCTAATCAGGCGCCAGTCGCGGCCGCCGCTGAATAAAAAATCAAAGACGGCCGTGCGAGCGACTGTAACGAGTTTTTAAATTAGAAGGCCCGATGCGGAACACGGAGGATGGCACGATAATGCCGGCTGACAAGTGGAAAATGAGATCGAAATTAAAGATTTCCCGACGGCAAATGATAGAGCGCGGAGATGCAGGCGCGCGCGTTCCCGCCGTCATGAATAAACTACCGGGCGAGACACGGGCGGCGCCGCGGGGTTCGAAAAGGGGGCTCCTGTCACGCGCCATCTCGCGGCGATTACGCTGACACTGTATCGTCCAATCAAACTAGACAAAACACAACATAAAGAATTATTTACTGCCGATAAAAGAGGTTTAAAGACTAATCCTGTCAAATTACTGGGCATCACGCTGGATCCTGGTTTAAATTGAACAGCGCATATAGACGGTCTCTGCTCGAAGCTTGCCACCCAAATATGAGGCAGTTGCGGCCTTCTATGGATAACAGTGTGATGAGGGTGGTATATTTCTCGCTATTTCACAGTCATTTTAATTACGGCGTAGCCTTATGGGGCAACGCCAATAACTCACAGAGGCCGTTTGTACTGCAGAAGGCTGCGGTTCACCTTGTGGCAAACGTACCAGTTTACACTCCCAGTAGAGAGTTCTTTAAGAGCTATAAGATCTTGCCTCTTCCGTGTCTCTATCTTCTGGAGTCTCTTGACTTGGTTCACAAACATAAGCTTAATTTGCCTACACATTCTAGTGTCCATGGATATAATACCCGGCATGGGGGCGATCTTATAATCCCATATTCTAGAATAAATACTACTAAAAATAATAAATTTGAAATCGACTTATATAATAAATTCGTAAACTATGGTAGTCGAGACAATCCCAAATTGATGTCTGTAAAATCATTTTACAACTACACTAAAAAATTTTTGATTTCTCATTGTTTTTTTTAGCGTCCATGATATTTTAATCTGTATTAGTCCTTAGGTATGACTGTTAATGTACAATGAATGTATGTAAAAGTCAATAAAGTGCTATTCTATTCTATTTATTTTGCCACAAATAGAGTCATGTTTGACAGAAGACAAGATTCATCTGTTAATTCAATAAAAAATAACCAGATCAAAATTTAACATCATCAGACGTAATAGTTATTTTGCCTAAAGTGCAGGATTATCTATCATATACTTGGAATCAATTACGATCAATCATTTTTAAAAATTTTAATATTTCAACTGTTGTGCCATTGTTTATATTAGAACTGACCGTGTATGTGTTTAGAAGTATATGTTCACATTAAATGAAAATATAGACAATTAGGGTACTAGGAAAAATAAAGAACTTCACATTCCTTTTTATAGATATAAAATATCTTGCGATTCAACATTTTGTTTGGGTTTAAAACTTTGAATAAATTGCCATATGCAATAAAATAATTAAATGATTTAGTACATTTTAAGAAAATACTGTACAAATATTTGATTGAAAATACATGTTATACCTTGGGTGAATTTTTTATTTCTTAGAGTGCCATTATAATAGTGTTTTCGAAAAGTAACGAATAAATTCATTATTTTTGAAATTGAGAAGTTTTCAAAAAAATCCCCTGGCACGTCGATTTTGCTTTAAAAAAAGGCACTTTTTGACATACGACCCACATTTGTGACGTCATCGTTGTTCGAGATATGACGTCATCGACAATTTTTTTAAATAGCAACCCCCAATTTTGACCATGCCATTTAAGAGCGTGTCATTCTACATACACAAAATTATGGTGTTACATAACAAAAATTTCAAGAAAATGCTGTTTGAAGATTATAAAATTTAATTTTCAAATAAAACATCAAAAATTTACTGTAAACTTCTACTTGTTATAATTTTCGAGATTTTGACACCTAAACAGGCTGTATATTTTCAATATTAGAACTCTACTAGTCTTTCTGATTCTAACAATACATATCTCATACACGGGGCATCCCATTTATACTTAAAAGAAAGGAAGGGTGAATTCCTCTTCGGAAATTTATATCGCGTTTCCAAGATACAGAGAATAATGTTAAAAGTTATTACTTTGGGGATGGTTCCTGTTATAATTACCTTTAGATCGATGCCAAAATTTGTATATGAATAAATATTAAATGTGTCTTATAAAAAACGTACAAATAATTGCATTCTTAATAGCAGTGGCGTGAAAGAGGGTCATTTTAGGGTACAATTGCTGAAAAAATTAGTTAAAGGTCAACATTTTTTAAATATCCTTAGAGCTTTGCAAACCCAAAGTATAATAATAAAAGGTATACTAGATGAAAGTTGATAGGACGACGATTTTAAAAATATTAACGCAAAAAGTTATGTCACCAAATTTTAAATGTAACTATCAATCAAATCATCTTTAATCATTTTTGGCTTTAATGATTTAGTCAATAGACATTTGGCTTATATTGGATATGTTTAGTATGCCAAATTTCTAGATTTTGAAATTTTAATTTTTAAACTTCAAATATTATAAGAATTTGTACATATGCCTTACATTTGACCCCTTTTTGGTACGCTCCTGGCGCGGAGGTCTGATATGGTATCAAATGACGCGTACCTACATCCTTGTAGACTTCCTGCCTACACGCTTTTATAGCGGACCCATTTTTTATTGTTTCACCAAGCTGGAGCTACCGAGATGCACCACACATCTCGCCGTGGGATTCACTTCCTGTTTTTTGTTTTATTAATTACACTCCGTCTGGGTTTTCCTCGTTTATTGAAATTTCTCTACACTAATAAAGACTGAAGCTCATAAACATTCTCACTTCTTTGTTATTTTTTTATAACAAGGCGACTCCTGAAATATTTGCAGAGCAACGCTTTTATCTAAAGATATCCATTCTCGTATCAATTAGAAATGCTACACAAATGCAAAGTAATTAACAAATAATACAAATAAGTTACATACGTCGTAAATAATAAAAATTTATATATGTACTGGGATTAAAATGCTTTCTTTGGATTTTTACGTAAATATACTTCTATTCTATTGTTCTGTTGGACACTTTAGTCAAGCTAAATTTAGAAAACGTTCCAGTTGTTTAGATTCCTCAATGCGACATTTATGTTTGAGGTCTGTAACGAATCTGGAGGAAACATGTGAAATGTCTTTCTTTTGAAGTTAATTGTGCATATATAATTTGAAGTGGTAGCCGTAGAAACTACCAAGAAAGATAAATCTAACACGAATTTATTAGGAATATTTTTTAGTTATTTTATTTGAAATATTCATTTTGAAAAACGATATTAAAAGAAGATAGAGCTATATTTAAGTTTAATATGCTATCAATCAATTGAAAGATACTATAATTCGTACATGAAAAAAGGTACTTCAAAATCAAATAAGCCTTAGAAATTCAAAATTCGTTACTTTTTCATTAATAAAGCGTAAGTATGTAAAATTTCAATGTCCTCAATCTATTATAATGTATTAATTTTCGATTTTTCTCATTTGTGGAGCTTTTTTTATTAAATGCGACAAAACGTTATTAAGGCACGCCCAGAAGGCCATATTTCTACACCAACTTATTTTGTCGCTTATAAAAGTAGTTTCACATACCCGGGAACGCCCTGTAAACATTCCACTTTTGAGGTAGTCACATCCCACTTCTGATGTACAATCAAATAAAGCTAACACTTCCTAAACCTTATTTTTACGTCAAAGCACTCCATCTGATATAGTTATATCCCACTTCTGATTTACAATTACTTTTTCCCGATAGTAACGCCCTTTCTGTATTAGATATAACAGAATGTTATTAAGAAACGTTTATCAGAATGAAACAATCTCGGAAGGTCACAACACAAACTTATTTTGTCTCTTACAAAAATAATTTCACATACTCGGGAACACCCAGTATACATATCACTTCTGACGTAGTCACATCCCAGTTCTTATTTTTTAAGTACATCCTCCTTCATACATACATACCTCCTTCTGATATAGTAATATCCCACTTCTGATCTACAATTATTTTTTCCCGTTAGTAGCGTTTTTTCTGTATTACATATAACCAAATGTTATTAAAAAACGTTTATCAGAATGAAATAATCCTGGAAGACCATATTTTAACACAACTTATTGTTGTTTTACCTATTAGGAAATATTCAGAATAGAATCTATTTATATTCTTCTCTGACGTAATTACTGATGTAGAATCAAACCCAACAACAATAATAACCCTTGCTGAGTCCCAACTTTTTAAATCTACGATAACTAGCTTCGTCAGTTAGAAGTTAGTATTTATTCTGCTTCTGATATAGTTACCTCCCTCATCTGATGTAGAATCAATTTTTCTACTTTTCTTCTCTCTCTAGTAGTAGTAGAGTTGTGTCCCGGAATGTCATATGTCAGTACTTGATTTATTTCTCTTACAAGAGTCGTTTCACCTATTCAGGGACATTCTGTATCAATTTGACACAATTACATCCCACTTCTGATCCTAGTATCAAACAATTTTAACTCTTCCTCAGCCCTTATTCTTTATTTCCGATAACCGATAAAAACCGTATCCCACTTCTGATACAATTACAACCCACTCCTGATGTAGAATCGAACAACACCCTGTTAACCCTTACTCCAGCCCTAATTCTTCACGTCTGTCTGTCAGACGACTTAATTGCGTCACCTCGAGCATACCCCACGTCAGATATCGGTGTCAGATAAGTCAAAACAGCGGTTCGACCGCGAGCCCTGGCGTGGGCGTCCGCGTCCAGCGCGTTGGCGTGGATCGGAGGCTTGATTTACGACCTTCGCCGTCTGGCGCAAATTATGCCGAGGAGGCCGTCCGCTGAGCCGGCGTCTTTGCCAGCACGCGACCCCGTTGCCGCCTCGCATTACGCTCACTTGGACTTGGCATTTTACAGCTGTAATGACTGTTTCACAACGTGCTTACGTTCGGGATCGGGAGCTTCGTAAATATCTCCGCGCGGTTGGTTTTCAACGGATTGTAATGCATTCGAGATGGACGAGCCACATACTCTATTCGAGGTCAAAATGTGTTTCATGTATTCAGCACGGTTCTGGAGACAAATTTTATCAGTTCAATGAATAAAGTCTTTGAATTGAAAACGATCAAGAGAGGAATACCACAAGGATCCGTATTTGGACCGTTCTTATAAAAGGTTTGATCAAAACGGGACCAGAAGCTTCGTAAACATCTTCGCGTGATTGTAATGCATTCGAGATTGGACTTATATTTGCACATCCTCCATTTGAGGTCGAAATATATTTCATGAATTAAGTACGGTTCTAGTTACAAAATTTTGTCTGTTCAATGAATACAGTCTTGGAATTAAAAAACGATCAAGACAGGAACACCACAAGAAACCGTATTTGGACCGTTATTATAGAATATTTGATCAAAACAGGACCAGGAGGATGTGTTTCATGAAATAAGTACTGTTCTAGAGACAAAATTTTGCTAATTCAATGAAAAAATTGTTCGAATTAACAACCAAGATAGAAACACCACAAGGAACAGTATGTGGACCGTTCTTATACAAGGTTTGAGCAAAACGTATTTCTATGCTATGCTGCGAATAAAAGGTTCCAGGACTATTTGTATTATGCGTAGCTAGTCATCGTAACGTCGGTTTCGTGTAGTGGTCAATATAATACTTGTTTATAATATAGCAAAGAAATACTTCAATTTACTACTTTTACTACCCTATTATAACCGTCTAAGTAGCAAAATAGCCCTTTTTCAAGTGATAGAGGTGATAGTGGCCAACCAGATAATGCAAGCCGTATCCGAATTTAGCAGACAAAGAACGTTGCATAATGTATATGAGAGATTCGTAAATTAAACGCGTATATATCGGTAAATGATGAAGTGGAAAGGTGCAATTTTTAAGAAATATGTCTGCGCGATTAGTATGAAGAAAAATATAGAATTATTTGAAGCGATTCAGAGAAGCTTTTGCAATGTTAGCATTGGTTTCAATGGAATTTGATTATTAAATCAAATCATCTCTTTGGGTGCCATGTCCAAATTATTACCATCAAAATCTCGATTGACCAATGAAAAGAAGCAGTCATGATGGCTGCAAATTCTGCCGCAGACTTGGTAACAGTAAAGCGGTTAGGTGGTTGGCAGTGTTTTTTAGTAGCAGAGACATACAATGAGGAATAAGTGGCCGAGATTGATGTATCAGAATGCATACTTAGCATAGCATTGGTACCAATACATCGGTATCGGTATGCAGGTCAAAGCAAGATCTTTTCCCATGCATATTTCTGGGAATATTAATTGTAATATTAATATTTGTATTCATAAATAGTAGGTAATGATTTAAATTAGTCATAAGTAGTACTTACTTAAAAATTAAAGATCTTTATCTATCATTGGTGTTAAAGTATCATTTTATTTACTCTTGCGATTAAAGTGCTACTTTAACATTGGCTGTAGAACAAAATAAATTTATTAAAAATCATTTATGATCGGTACTCGTACATGATCCTGTCGATGACTGCAAAGTGATGACAATCACGTAGGAGCATCGATCGTCCGATTGCCGACAGGTGACGATCCGGACCTACCCCAACCGGCTAAAAAAAACTGTAGAAAGCGGGTGATCAGGGGCGTAGCAGGGATCGCGTGCACCTCCATAATTATTAAATAGAGCCTCGTTGGCGTGTCTAATCGGCACAACGCAGGTATTTACTGGCCGAATTAATACCACCGGCACTTTGAGACGGCCTGATCGGATAATTGTCGGTCTGTTTTCTGTCAGCACGTGCCAGCGCCGTCTCTAATTGCCTCCTTATCGTCTTTGTACGCTTTCATCTCGCCGGTAGGCTCGTGGCACGTTAGAATACGGTCCGCGTCACTGTAATTGTGACGTTCTACAACTGAAAGTTACATAATACCTAAATGTATTTTGGTCGTCGGTCTTTTGTTTTGTCTGTGCTCGGATTGTTTGTTTAAATTATACATGGTCTCGAAATAAGGGACTTTTAAGTAATTTGGCGTCGTTATTTTGTCATGTCAACCCTCGAATCGCCCCAAATCGTTCGTGTCACGCCACTCAAATTTCATAAAGAGAAAATTTGGTCTAGATAACAACCAAAATGACCCCATTTAATAACGTCTTTTAACGTATTTCTAGCGGATAATGCACGATCTTTATAGAGGTGTCTGGCATACATATTTTTTTAAAAACCCTTCCCTGAAAAGTTACGCAAAAGTATTTTTGTAAGGGGTAAGACATTTTTTTCCGATAATTTTTTTCCTTTTTAGAAAAGTTAAGAATTTATGAGCAAGAAATATGCAATGCCGTGCCAAAAAACATAATTGTGCCAATTTTTTTTAATACTCCGACAGGTTTCAAAGTTATTGAGATATTTCAAAATAAAATTCTAGCATTAAACGCCCTGTATTTTTGAAACCAAACACATTCGGTTAAGGCATATTTGGCTCAATCAACTTTTTTTGGTCACCGGTATCTCCAGCTCGGAGATTTCCCAATCTTTCACAGACACCCTGTATACTAAATGAAATTAGTTGCTCAATTTTTTTACGTGATTTTGCGGATTTCAAGATTTCAGTAATTTCTCAAGATTTCGCATGATTTGTATGATTCTTAATTGATTTCTACAGATTTTTTTTCACACAAAAAATACCCCGTTTTTCAGGAATCACACCTCTCCGTACTAACTAGCATTCATATTACGATATTCGATATTTTGTATCGACAAAAATTGTTGCGATAATATTGAGGCATCGAAAATCTTGAATATCGAACGTTTTGATACGGGAAATACCGAATTAAAATTTATATTTTATATTATGTTAAGTTGTCGAGCTCTCGTGATTTTTAGTAGTTTATGTAAAATTCCAATGAAAAACCGTTTGCCTAATTACTCTTATATTAACAGTGACTGTATTATCGTACTATTGGCAGTGCCTCTTGGTTATTTTGCGGTTTTCTTTTAGTCGTAGATCATGATTTGAGTAGCTGATTGGTCAAATTTAAGAAACTATAATAGTATGATTGGTTGGTTTTTGGTTCATCATTCATTTCATGGAAGTTGAAAATTTGGATCTTTTGAACATTTACAAAAATGCCTGGCATTTTTAAAGTGCTTTTAAACATTTGTTGTCTTCATTTTCAGTGGTGATACATGTCTTTGGCTTTTGTTACTGTTATTTTTTTTGTTGTTTTTGTTGTCGATATATCGGGTATCGATACTTTCGAGGTCGACATTTAGAAATATCGATACTAGACCGTTTAATACGTATCGATACATTTTAAGTCGAGGAGCATCCCTAATTTGTATGGATTTAAAATTTCAAAAGAGAACAAAGATCACCTCCGGATACATCCGATCGCCATCCAGTGACGCATCGTTCGCGGTCGTCCACCGTCACGTGTGCGAAAAGCCTGGAAGATGCGATCTCGATGTCACCGCGGCAACGGCGACTTGATGTGCCGTGCCGAGCAGCGATTTGTCAAAGTTGAGGCGAGCCAGAGTGACAAATAGACCGGCGACGGGTTGTGGAAGCTGTTGCCGCCGGTTCGACACGCGTTTTTGTCGCACTCGTTTATAATCGGCCTCCTAGATGGATGTACAAGTGTTGTTCTTATCGAATCACTCATCAAATCGAGTACGTGGAGGGTTGCCGAGTTAAGTAACCCATTCAGTGAACATCCACGCTTTCTTCAGTACGTCAGGTCAGTTGATGTCTTAAATTTAAGATATTCTGACGTACTTCTACAAATTGGCCATTTACTTTGGAACCAAAGATGCGCTGGTGTTAGACAAGTACACGATAAAGATACTAGAAATGCAATGATGAGATCCTACCTATGGGCGTGTTCAAGTACACTGCGCATCCTATTTTCAACTTAGACAAGCTTAAATGGTCAGTCGGTACATTTATGCTCTCAGTTTCTCATGTTATCTAATTAGAACTTCAATGTCGCTTGGTCGAAAGAGCTCCACTACTTATTATGTAAAACTGGCCAATTCTATACTTTATAAATGACCATTATCGACGATCGATCACATCGACAGTTACGTGTGAGCTCCGAGGGTAACCACCACTTTTACAAGAGTCTTGTAAAACTGTAAAATTTGTGAGGCTCAAAAGACAATACAAGATATACTAGATTTTAGAGAAATTTTTTTTTTATTATTCTTTCTTCGGTACGCAATTCTTTGACTAAATGTAAACAACATGTTAAATTTTCAGTATTTGTTGGGTAAAATCACCCCATTATGAAAAGAGTGATATATATGTGTGAAATGTATTTTTACAGGTAGTTAGTCTGTGCATAGCATAGCACTACTGAAAACGATTCCTGTCTTTTTACACACTTTTTTTTAAGTTTAAAGTGTAATTTTTCGCTTTAAAAGGGGTCAGTTCCTGCTGCCAGCAGCTGCCGACGCAGAAGAAATTAGTAGCAACATTATCCGCAGATGTGGGCGCCTCAAAACGCATTGTTCGATAAAGCTTATCATCACCAGCGACCGATATCATATCGGGGCAAATTGTAAACATGCAAACGTATAACCTCTGGACGAAAAAATGACGTACATCGGGTGTTATCTAGTACGAGGCTAGGAGAAACATAGTTTCGTCTAATCTATCTAAATTGTAAAACCAATAGTTGCGCAATAAACTAATGGCGTTGAATGAATAAGTTTATACTTATTCACTCAACGCTAATGGGTAGGTAACAAAATTGTGTTGTTTTTTTAGACAAAGCGTTCAAATATATCCGAGATGTTGTGATGAACGTTCGACAACCAAATTTACCCTGTTAGTAGTATTGATTTATAAATTATATAAAATCTAGGTTTGCGAACCTAGAGGAGTTGGTTGACCATTCTTCTCCATTTCGTTCTACCCGTTTTTTCCTTCCATCTGACAATTTGTAGTTGTTTGGATGATGAATGGATCTTCTTGCCCTATCCCGTTTTTTACTTCAAGCTCTCGCGTGGTTACGAGTATATTATTTATTTTTACTCTATTCTTTTTCCTTTTCAGTGATAGACTTCCAATTCTTCTAAAATCTTATAGAGTTTCTTTCTTATTATTATACCATAAAGCTTGTTAATGACCTACAAATAAAACTACGGTTGGTTCACCATATTGGAAATTTTCAGCCTGAACTTTTAGCAAATTGAAAACTTCCTTGTCCAAAGCCACATCTAGTCTACCACTTTTGCCACAGATTTGTTTTTGATATGTTGTTAGTATTTTTTATCGCACATTCAGCAATGCTATTCCCCTACAGCTCTGGAATTCTATTCTATCTCTTTTTTTATGTACAGAGCAAATTACTGCTTCGTTCCATCCCATTGGCAGTTCATCCTTTTCCCAAACCCTTTCTAATAGTTTCTGCAATTGGTCCATTAGTTATTGTCCTCCATATTTAAATAGTTCAGCTGTCACTCTTATTACTTTTCAATTTTGAAATTATTTCTTTAATTTCTTCTTTGCTTGGCGCCAGCAGCATATTGCCTTCTTCTGTATTGCTATCTTCTCTTTCCGTTTCATTGATTCCACCCCCGTTTAATAACCCAAAATGTTCTTTAAATATATTCAATATTTCGTCGGTCTTGGATGATACCCTCATCTCTCATTTGTCACTCCTTGATGTAGGTTTGTAATGTTGCTATTATTTCTAGCTTTCTTCTATTTATTCTAATATAATTTTATAACGTTTCCTTTTCTTATTTCTTAGCAACCGTTCTCTCTTGAATCATCTTAGTTTTCTTGCAACTGCAAGCTCTGTCAGAAGACGAAAAGAAAAATGGTATCATTGCAACATTGTTTGTTTGTGAAGACCATTCTAAGTAAGTTTAACTGGAAATGCAGGTAGGTTAGATTAGGTTAGGATCAGTATAAGTACATCACCACATAAAATTGATGCAACTACCCCATTAACCAGTGCAGTACATACTACATCTTTTTACATTAAATCAAATTTTGATGTAAATGAAATATTAGTAAAAAATAATAGAACAACGTATGCACAACATCAATTTCTCGTCCTGTACAGAAGCGTGCATATTTATTTAGACCAACTGGAGCGAAATCCGATTTCGACTGCAAAACGACGGCGACGGCTGCCAGATTTCACGTGTTCCTGCACGGCCATCTAGAACGTTCAAGCCCCATCCTGGCAGGATCTGCGGACCCACGGCTCACTTGACCGGACGGGGGCGCCACTCCAAGCCGCCTATTCAGTGACAGCGGGACCGAACAAAGGCCCAAGAGCCTGCTCGGGCTTAACGAGCGCCATGCCATTTAATAAAACTCATATCGCGGAATAATTTAACGAGACGACGGCGGCGACGGAGCAGCGTCGCGACGCCGTCGGAAACCAATCGCGCGGCCCCGTTTCTTAAATTGCGCCCGACTTAAGATAATGATAAGGCCGGGGCACGGATTGGATTTGTATGAAGGAATTCTTTCACGGATTGACCAATTATTTTAATAATAGGGGCTTGGGGTAAGTTAAGAGCCGTTTCCGCGCTAGTTGGGGCATGTTGGCACATAAATGAGGCGAGAAACACAGGGTGTTGACTAAAAACTTGACTATTAGCACACTAAAATACGAATTTGACAATATTAATACTAATAAAGACAACGGGCAAGTGACAAAAATTGAAAAAAATATTGAAAGAGGTACTTCATATCAACACGTGAAGAGGCAATAATATAAACAACGTAAGATATCGCATAGAAAATGTATCACAGTGCTATCTGCAATGAGCCAAGCATATAACAAGTAGCTATACACACAATGATTTTGTCATGTTAACAAATCGTGGTTTGATTTATTTATGACGCTATAATTTAGGCATGGGGATATAGTTAACAAAAACGCGCCACGCACACAACGAACGGTACGGTTTTTTTGCGCGACCGGGTTGGCCAACGGACAGGTTCTTATAAAATTCCTGTTGTTCTGTGAATGAGGCGGAATGCGAGCCATTACTGCCTTTATGGCGGACGTTGTGCAATACTTTATCTTTCAACCGCACCGCACACCGGCATTGCATTTACATCTTGCGTCTGTTCACACATAACATTAGCTCGACAAGAGCGGCCCGGCGTTCCTACGACCCGATCTGAATCGCAATCATGCGATTATGGTAAGAGTCGCGCTGGTTGGACGGGTATATGCGCCTCAATTAATAGCTGATGAAACGGTACTTGCATGATCCTAGCCATTAGGCTTTAAGGGCGCCGTATTCCTGAAAAAGTGTTTTCTACAAATATAAATAATTTTAGACATTTAAGAACTGAATAATATAGAGTTTAGCAAATAACAAGGATGTTATTTCATGCCACCTGCAAATATTCAAAGGTATCGAAGTAAAATCAATATTTAACATCAGAAAGCGATCTATCCAATGAATTTTTAGGTACTGAAATCTTTCAAAATACGTATTTTTTTAAATTCAACTATAGATGTAAACATTGTTATAACGTAAACTTTCATGGTTCTGCATATAAGATTGTTCACTTTTGTTTATATGTATGTGAAAATAATTGTTAAAATGTGGGGTTAGAATAGCGAAATTATGTGTGTCATATAAATGCATTTTAAAAGTTATTACATTATTTGAGGAAAGTTTAAATAGTAAAAGTGGATAAACAAAACATCAATAATTCTATTTTTGATATTACTTTTGCTCTACGAGTTTTATTTTTCGAGATTTCAGTACCTAAAAAACACCACAAATTTGATCATTTTATGGCGAGAGATACGGGCACCTTAACCGATGCCCTTTTCAACAACACGACACGAAAAATTCACTATAGAAATCCCCGTACAGGGTGGGCAAATTTGGACGATTTTATAGGCTAGAAAAAATGACACAATAATGTAATGTAATGGAAAATTACTACTTACAAATGTGCAATTTTTCATAGTTAAATCGTGTTTTTGTACAGGGTGGGCAAGTTTCGATGTTTTTATAGACTCGTTAACTATAGAAGATAGAAAAAAATGACTCCCCCACTTTCGATCTCTTTTTTAAGAGAAAATTAATGGTCAAAACCAAAATAACCTAAACATTTCAAATATTCCACGTTTCGATACATATCTGTAACTTGGTTGTTTGTAAAGTTAGAAAAAATAATTAATACGTTCTTCAGACACTTTTTGAGTAGTGTCTAGTGGCGTGCCAGATTTTTGTAACTTCATTAATTTTTAAGTTATATCCTAAAGTTTTGTTTGTTCAAATACAAATCGTAGGTGGCCATAGGCCAGTTGAAATCGTTATTTTTTCTCTTTTCATTAATATATAATATCATTCATCATTTCATTGAGGAAGCATTTAATTGTTTAAATATTTTTGACAAGACATTTACATGCAATGCAGTGATTATTATTTACTTTATTCAAAATTATTTAATATTATTTCAAATATTTAGGTACATTATTTTTTTGTCAGTTAAAATTTCAAATAAAGAAAACAACTTTGTTTTGAGAATAATAATTGCTGACTAAAGTAATTCATATTTTCTAAATAAAACAAGAATAAGTTAATCTTTCAATAAAGTATTACTACACTTAAAGAAGTTGGTTGGAGTAAATTATTTCCTATGAACTATGAGGTTTATCGAAGTGACAGAAAATTTGATAAACTGAATATGTCTTCTGGTGACGGTGAGCTATTAGCTATCGATATATCTATTAAATCTGAAATTGTTGATACTTCTTTTTTTGTTGATAATTTTCCCGAAATTGATTTTTTGGTTTGTAGATGTTTTGTATCTTACAAATCTTTTTATATAGCTTCAATTTATATTCCTCCATTTATCTCTTTAGATAAATATGAAAGTTTTGTAGAGACACTTGGTGATTGGTTGGTGTTTCACTCTAGCAGTGTAGTGATTGTAGGGGATTTTAACTGTACAAATTTTATCAATAACTTAGATGATAGAAAAACTCACTCGATTACTAATTTGATGGCTTTGCTAGGAATGAATCAATTTAATTCAGTTTTGAACGCCCATGGCAAATTATTAGACTTAATAATTAGTAATGTTGATTGTAATGTTGTTCGAGATTCTTTACCATTAGTTGAAGAAGATATGTATCACCCATCTCTATCTATATTGCTCAGTGGCCTTTACAAGAAGTCTGATAATTTTACTGTAAATAGATACCAAAAAAATTATAATTTTAAAAGAGCCAATTTTCATTCACTTTATAATGATCTTTTACATATCAACTGGGACTTTTTGAATGATATGACTGATATTAATGTTGCTGTTGACAGTTTCTACAATAAGATCTATGAAATTTTCGATATTCATGTACCTGTTTTCAAAAATTTCAAACATAAGTATCCTATTTGGTATACAGCTGAGATCATAGGCCTTATTAAGGAAAAAGCAAAAATACACAGGAAATTTAAAAGCACAAATAATAACTATCATTATCAAGACTTCTGTAGACTTAGGGCAATAATTAAACAAAAAATTAAAGACGCATATTTTCTATATTTACAAAACGTGCAGACTAAATTGAAACATGAACCGAAATTCTTTTGGTCTTTTGTTAATTGCAAGAATGGAACTTCCAGAATTCCGGGAAGAATGATGTATGACGGCGAATCTTTTAATGATCCGCAGTTGATTGTCAATGCTTTTAGTGATCTTTTTGCCAGTGTTTATTCTTTGCCTGATCTAATGGATGCAGATTTTGATTTTAACTTGGATCCCAATGCTTCACTTGACATCAGTTGTGAACCGATAGATGAAAAAGAAATATTTGAAGCAGGAGAAAGTTGAAAAATAAATTTACATCTGGTTCCGATAAAATTCCTTCTTTTATTGTAAAGGATTGCATAAGAGTACTGGCGCAACCTTTGAAGATACTCTTTAATTTAGTTTTGGATAGTTCTGTATTCCCGGAAGTCTGGAAAATTGCTAAAGTTTGCCCGATACATAAATCTGAAAATAAAGATAGTATTGTAAATTATAGACCCATATCACTTTTAAACAACTTTGTAAAACTATTAGAGAGTGTCTTATACAATCGCATATATGCGTCTGCAAAAAATATTATATCAACCTCTCAACATGGATTTATGAATTCTCGATCAACTACGAGTAACCTGGCTGTGTTCAGTCAGTTTATATGTGAAACACTAGATGGTAAAGGGCAAGTTGATGCTATCTACACAGATTTTTGTAAAGCGTTCGATAAAATATGTCACAATGCACTACTTAAGAAATTTTCAGATTTAGGCATTCATAGCAAATATTTGATACTTTTGAAATCTTATTTGAGTAATCGCAAACAATTTGTTTGTTACAATGGTTTTTCCTCTGATATCTATATTGAAACAAGTGGTGTCCCTCAAGGATCCAATTTAGGACCTTTACTTTTTTTGATTTTCGTCAACGATTTATGCAATGTAATAGATTGTAACAAATTGATGTTTGCCGACGATCTGAAAATATATACTTCTATTGTTAATGTAGATGACTGTATTATGTTGCAAGAACAAATTACTCTATTGGAAAATTGGTGCCTCAAAAATCACCTTTTTCTAAATATTTCTAAATGTAAAATAATATCATTTTGCCGTAAATCAAATGTTTTGCAATATCCGTACACAATCGATAATGTTACTTTAGAAAGAACAAATAATATAAGAGACTTAGGAGTTAACTTTGATCATCAATTGACATTCAATCAACATATAAGTAATATAATAAAGTCAGCATATAATACTCAAGGTTTTGTTATACGTAATAGCAAAAATTTCACAGATGTGTCTGCTTTGTCAACTATGTATTTTAGTTTAAATAGAACTAAATTGGAATATGCCTCTTTAATATGGAATCCTATATATACTCAAGTCAAGAATTCAGACGTCTTACGTCACGGCTGACGTTACACATTTGTTTTTATTGTCAACGTAATTTTCGATATTTGTTCGCGTTAAAAACAACTGTTTTTTGCAATTTAGTGCAATACATAATGCAAACTTTTAGTGTAGTATATAGTTTTAGTACTATCAGTTGTAGTTTCTTAAATATTTTGATGAAAATATAATGAATTATTCATTTGTTCGTATGACGTAAGACGTCTGAATTCTTGTCGCGAGTATATCTGCAGTATTCTTCTGCTATTGAAAGAGTCCAAAGAACTTTTAAAATATTTAAGTTTTAGAACTAGTGGGGTATATCCCCAAAGAGGGTGCGATTATAATGATTTATTGAGTAGTTTTAATTTTATGTCCTTGGAGCGGCGTAGAAAACTTGCATCTGTTTTATTTTTATGTAAGTTATTACAGGGTAAAATTGACTGTCCTGCTTTGTTATCGGAAATTGATATATTAGTTCCTAGACTTGCAACCAGACAAAATAATATATTTTACTGTAAAAGAGCGCAAACAAATTTATTGTCAAAAGCACCAATACATGTAATGTGCGCTAATGCAAATGTAATTGCTTCCGTTTGTGATTTTATCTGTTGCAGTTTTGTTGAGTTAAAACGTAAATGTAAAGAATACCTATAATTATCTTTCTAATTCTGTTGAACTTAATATGTATCTGTCATAGTTGTATTTGGTACACTTTGTATATAATCACTTAACTGAAAGTATTAATTTATTTTGTGTAATTGCTCTGTAAATGGGTAACTGTTGGGCAATAAATGCATTTATTATTATTATTATTATTATTATTATTAATAGTGAAACTAAGCTAGCGACAAAACAAGTGTAATCTTGATATTAGTATAGCTTTATTTCTATGTAACGAATGACAATATTTTACAGGATGTCCAGTAAAGTTTGTTACAAACTTTGAGTGCTGATACAACTCTGGAGAAATATTGCCCCTTAAATCCCGGACACCCTGTATGTAGGTATGTTATTTTATTATATAATTAGGCAATTTTTGTATATTTACAAAAAATGTACTTAATCTTACCGTAAATTTACACTTTCTTGTAATAAGTATAACAATATCTGATGTGTAAAATCATACTTTTAAATAGATTCTGTACATTATTTGCAAAAAATGTAATCTTTACTGTAAATTTATATCTGTAATATTGCAGATCTTTGTAAAATCTAAATTTTATGTAGATTTGTATAGAAAAATGTAATTTTTGTATAAAATAATGTATTTTTGCAGGGATAATACTGAAATTAAAGCAATTTAAAAGTAATTTATCATAAACGCTTTTTGCATAACTATTAAATACGAACATAAAATAAATTAACTATTGCAAATTTTCATTGTAATAATTAATTTGGCAAACCAGTAACGCACAGAATACTTATTAGACAGCCGTCATTCATTCACGCTAGCGATGAGTGAAAATTGCAGAAAAATATGCAATGTAAATCTGTACTGCAAATTTTCAGATATTATCACACTTAATGTGTAACCGAAATGTAAAATTATGTCTTATTTCCAATAAATGTCATTTTACTGCAAAATTGTATTTGTAAATTTATACTGTTCCATAAAGTTACATAATTACTAGCATTTTTTTTAACATTTTTAAATCTCTCCCATAAATATTTCAATATTATTTACTGGTAGTAAATTTAATACGAATTTGACCCTCTTTTTCCATAAAACATGAATCTAGTCAATGTAAATATATTTACCATAATTCAATATTTGACTAAACAAGGTACAATCTATTGCAATAATAATGAACAGTTTTTTCAACTACTGGTAGTTCTGACTCTCTATTGGTGAGTGGAACAAGGCTTGCAGTTGCAAAACAAATGGACAAATTCGTTATAAAGACTAGTGCCATTATTATTGCAATATATTGTACAACATCATTCGAGATTATTATCTTTTCAGTCTTCTAATGTAACAAAAACCTTCATTGACGTACCGCCCAGAGAAACAATGGCGGTCTAGATTAGAAGCCAGTTAAATTTTTATTGCAAAGAAGTATATTGTTGGTCAAATTACACACCTTTCCCGTTGATACGGAGGTGTATCTCTAAAGCGTATGCGTGGCCCAGTTCCCTGCGAGGCAGCATTAGATCACGACAGGCCAGATGACAGTGTTTATTGCTCATCTCAATATCGATCAGAAAGTCGGTGGTAGATCAAAGCGAGCCCGACCTAGCCCAACCTAGAGAAACTTCCACGTCGGAGATGAGGAGAATTTTATCGGCAAAAGCCTATAGGCATGCATTTGAAGCATAGGCATAGTAAAAATATCGAAAGTTAAAATCTTTTGAAGAATATTACTCTCTCTTAGTACTACCAGCTATTCGTATAATGAAGCTTTTGACAATTTAATAAAGTTAATAATATTAAAAATGTTCTGCCTTTAATGTAAGATAATTTAAAATTTTACAAGGTAAGTCGCAATCTTTCCAGGTACGTTGGAACTGTTCTAGGTAAGTTACAATTTTTCTAGGTAAGTCATAGCTTTTCTAGATATTTTTTTCAATTAATATTTGAGAAGGAATTAATTTAAAAATCTTCTTCCATCGATCCTTCCAGCGAAATATTGAAAATTCAAATTTTTTTGAAGAATACTGTTCTCTTAGTACTACCAGCTATTTGTATAATGAAGCTTTTGATAATTTAACAAAGTTAAAAGTGACCTGCCATTAATATAAGGTAATTTAAAATTTTACTAGGTAAGTTGTTTTTTTTCAGGTTAGTTGGAACTTGTCCAGGTAAGTTACAATTTTTCTAGGTAAGTCATAGCTTTCCTATACAATTCTTTTCAACCAATATTTGAGAGGGAACTCATTTCAAACTCTTCTTCCATTTGGCCCTTCCAACTGTTATATAAATAAATTATATTATGCGACAACTTTGGGGGAGAGGATGTGAGTGCGACACAAAGACACGACAAGCATAGGAATAGTAAAAATATTGAAATTTGAAAATCGTGAAGGATACTGCTCTTTGAGTACTACCCGCTATTCGTGTAATGACGCTTTTGATAATTTAACAAAGTTAACAATATTAAAAATGGCCTGCCTTTAATATAAGGTAATTCAAAATTTTACTAGGTAAGTTGGAACTTTTCTAGGTAAGTCATAACTTTCCTAGATATTTTTTTCAACTAATATTTGAGAGGGAATTCATTTCACACTCTTCTTCCCTCCGTCCTTCCAACTGTTATAAAAATAAATGATATTATGCGACATCTTTGTGGGACAGGATGCGAGTGCGACACAAAGAAACGACATTAATATTGCAGTAATAACGCTGCATCAACGAGGTCCAGCGCTACGCAGCTTATTCCCCAGAGTGACCCGGTACTGTGTCACCGCTAATCCGCAGGTAGAGCGGATCAAAGGGAATCCTCGATGCGAATTCCCTAGAGGCGACGCCCCCAACTAAATGTATTCCCGTCATCTGCATTCGGATAAAAGTGAAAACATAGAAGGCGCTTTAAATGTGCCCAAAGACGTCCGCCGTAGACGAGGTCGCCTCTGAATCGAAGCCGCTTGAACTTTGCCCCCAAGTCAAGTGAAATAAAAAAACGTATCTGGAAAAATTTCAATATTTAAGTAAACGAAATCATAGATAAATATTTTTATACACTGCAAGAAATGTTGTGTAGGTAAAAGAGATTTTCCAATTTCCAGTGTGTACTTTAAGATGCGCAAAATTTTCGTGTTATAGATTAACATTGGCTTTTTTATACGTTTTACAACAAAATGTGTCAAAAGTAACCCTGCTTGTTATCAATTGTCGAGTTTTCGTAGCTTATGTATACTTATAAAGTAACTACTTTGACTCTATGTTAATTTAGTCATAGGCGCCGTACGTAGAATTGAAAAGGGATCAATTTTTAGAAAAATTATATTATCTATTTCTTTATGATAATACTTTTAACGGATTATTTTTCATCTTTATTAGAAAACTCTCTATACCAAATTTTGACAACCTACCTTCGGTGCTTCTTTACTTTTCATAAAATATATCAAACATTTATGTCGCCGTTTTCAGACCCCTACCTCATGTGATACCTATGATGATGTTATTTAGAAAGTTTCATGATACATAAAAAAATAGTTATGTAATAATATCGTTATAGAAAAAAATATCTAACACACTAATAAATGTAAAAATTGTTATGACAGATGGGATCCCATTTAAAAAATTTTTTAGTGAAAGAAAAATTTATCGAGAATGTGATACTAAGCTTAATGAAAAACAACTAAACTGTTTGTCTAATACATAATTTAATTTAAAATTAACAGATAAGCGAACGTAAAAAGAACTTAATTTTGTGTGATCATATCTTGAATAATTTTAAAGATATTTCATTCAAATTTAGCATAAAGAGGTTTCCTTTCGAATCTCATATCGGACGCTTATGTGACGACATAAATGCTTAAGGTATTTTGCCAAAATTTGGTACAGACAAGTTTCTAACGAAGCTGAATAAGAATCCATAAAAATAATCTAAAAAAATCTCAAATGTTATTTCTCGAATAATTGATTCGTTTTTTTAATACCACGAGCGACATCTATGCCTAAATTAACATATTTTACTACCTAAATCGCTAGTGGGATGTAAATAAATACATAAAAATATCACAGTACTAAGAGAAAAGTGAAGTATATTGATCTCATTATATTGTGAAAAAAATCAAGATATTGAGAATAATCTCAATATATTGAGTTTTCTAAAAGTAAAAAGTATGTTTGACACCAGGGTGCTTTCGTAGGTAACACAGCAACCTATACTTATTTTTTAATACGCGTCGTATGGTAATATTCCGGCGGGCGCGAACGGAAATTACGGATACACTCGGATTTTTCGCCGCGCAATAAAGTGACGTGAAATCACGACTCTTAACGGCCGATAAGGTAGGCACTTACCGCCTTATCGGCGCGGCGTTGGCGCCGGCGAGAACGTGACGAAAATTAGCGATGCCGGCAGCAATTACACGACGGCCTTACGCACAGGGCCGTAAAACATGGAAAAATCGCCAAGCAATAACAATGCAATGTCGTCGTCGCTCGTAAAAGTGTCTATCGGGATCGTGTTTACACATACGATAACCGATTCGATGTCGGGAACGACACGAAACGTCCGTCTGAATGGCATATCGTGACCGAGGCACTCCGACGGGCATAATTTGAAGTTTTGCGAAGAGTTGTCCCTACACAGTACGTTATGCATACAAAAAAGTGACCACCTTGGTGTTTCCTAGCATTCGAAATATACTAATCAATGGAGAAATCGCATTATTTTTACGTGCAGAAAAAAGAATGTATTATTTTAATCGAAACGGCGTTTGTCCTAGACAATTTCCCGGAAAAATTAGCTTAAAACTGTATTGAAAGACCACGCGCTCACAAAACGGTCGCCGCCACTGTATAGACCTGTGACGTGACGCAGTTTGCACGTGTATACCTAAATACAGCAGTGTGCTGTAGTTCATGTCTGCATCTTATTTGCCATGTTTTCGGACGACGCGATACATACCTCTAGAAGAGTTAATTTGTCTTTTATGATATTGATCTGCAAATGCGGCCTGCTTAATAATATGCCGTCCCCTCTCCCGCACAAGTCTTCGACTTCTGGACTAATCCTCGTGATTAGAATGAGAGGTAGATATATTATTATTATATTATTAGGTGTTATTGTGTCAAACAGACATTGGTATTGAATAAAGTTGGAAAATAGACTCGTAAAATGGGCACTGAAAATGCATCTTGCCGAAGACTGGAAAATTTCGTGAGACTATATAGATTTGGAAAGTGAGGATCTTGATGGTGAATTGTATTTTGCCGCTTGCGTGTATTTGTGTCATGCTACACGCATACTTCGACCACAGCGTATTCGCATCAAGCAGTGTTGCCAGGTGGGAAAAATTCAGTGCATGAGAATAATTTCAAAGAAGCATGAGGTTTGGAGAAAAAAGCATGAGATGGCTTAATTGATCAAAAAACACCTCTTGACACAGCTTAATTTTTAATTACTTTTGTAATGCCATTTTTATTTCATTAAAAAGCATTATGTTCTTCTATTTTATCATAATATTACATTGTAAGTAGGTACTTACAGGTACTTACTTAAAAGTTATTAACCACGTAACCTTTCTAATTTATTTTATTGTTAGGCCGGACGAACGTTGAGGCGCAGTTGACGTGACGCAGGGTGACTCACGGGTCGTAAAATCTGTTGTTTCTAGAAAATTTAGTGACCCTTAAGGAATAGAGTTAAGAATCACTGCAATTCAGCGTAAATACATCTCACACACCTCATATCAGTCGACTGTCATTCAAGTATCCCCATAAAAATAGTCGAGAGGTGTAAGATCTGGCGATATTGCAGGCCATTCTATCGGTCCGCGTCTGCCGATCCACCCCCCAGGAAAACAGTTGTCCAAAAAATCTCGTACAGGCCGCGCATAGTGCGGAGGTGCACCGTCTTGCTGAAACCATATGGTATCGTCCGGAATGTCAGGGTCATTATCGTTAGGAAAAATTACTGCAAGGGCTGGAACAAGGTCATTTTCTAGAAACTTTAAATATCTTTGTCCTGTAAGAGTTCCTTCAAAGAAGAAAGGCCCTACTATTCTGTCGTAAACTATTCAAGCACACACATTTAATTTCTGAGGGTGTTGTGTATGTGCCTCTGCCATCCAATGAGCATTTTCCCGACTCCAATATCTGCAAGTTTGACGGTTTACTGTACCATTCAGACAAAATGTGGCCTCATCTGAAAAAAGTATTTGCCGGTGTAAGTAAATTTCTATTTCCTTGACATAAATCCATTAGAATTTCGCAAAAGTGTAAGCGGCGATCGGGATCATCTTCATTGAGTTCCTGCACAAGTTGAATTTTGTAGGGATGATATTTTTCCTTCCTCAAGATACGTAGCACTGTGCTCTGACTAGTGTCATTGTTTAATGCAACCAATCGTGAAAAAATATGAGGATTATCCACCATACTTATCAAAATGTTCTGTTTCTGATTTTTATTAATGCTTGGACGTCCAGGTTTTGGAATATTTACAACATTGCCAGTTTCTCTAAATTTAGACTATCTTACTGACTGTTGATTGGCTGATAGGGCGATCCGGATATTTTTCATTAAATAAATCGCAAACTTCCTGCTGAGTTCTAGTCATATTCCCGCATCCGATAAGAATTAAAATTTCAATTCTTTGAGTAACAGTTAAATGTGCCATAATACTTTAAATTGAATAATAATTTCTATGTCGCTTACAATATTTATTAGAAAGTCGGTGTGACAATGACACTTTGCAAAGATTTTCACCTACGTCATCCATAACAGAACTATGGAATTCGAAAAACTAAACTTGATAACGTTTTTGCTTTATTTTAATTGATTTACGTTTTCTAACATTCAATCGTCATTTACTCGAAAACTTTCCTATGTAAGAGGGCAAAATTTTAGTACTGTCGGATAGAGAATTAAACGATCTTTCAGAATCAAGGAAAAAAATATGGTGTTGCCATTTAAAAAAAAATCGATGACGTCATTACTCGAAAACAAATGACATTTGAAAATCGCATTTTACGCTAAAATATGTATTTTTTAAATTAAAAATCGACCTGTTCGAGGATTTTTCCCAAAAAATAATTGTTTCGTTTTTATTGAATTTATTCCATACTTTTGGCGCATACTGTATTTGTCAGGGCTGTACAGGAATTTCCTTATCCCGGAGCTTCATTTGTAATAATAATACAAAAGCAATAATAAAATTCGCACTTTACTTTACCCGTGTAAGCCAAGTCATTATTGCAAGAGAATACATTTCGCAAAGGAACCTTAAACTGTTAAAAAAACCGTCAGTTTTTAGGTAGGGAGATAGAGCGTAAACAAAACGATACCGTTACTTTCATCAGAGAATCGAAACGAGAAAATTACCGATGCAATTCGCAATTAAAATACTTTCCAGTCCTTCGCAATACCTCCTCTATCGAAACAGTTCGAGTATCCGGAGAAAACGACCGGGGGCTTCGCTCCCGATCGGAATGCTACCTCGAAAAAACTCCTCCAATATGGTAATTCGTTCTTTGCGCTGGGACGTAAAACAATAAATAGCCGTGCCGAAGCAGCGAATCATCCAAGGCATCTAATAACACTTTTTGTCGTTCTCACGGTGGATGGCCACTGGCATTTAGTAACCATCCTTAATTCGCCGTTGATTGTGGTCGATCGGGAATCGAACCTGCCGAGGACGGCGAGTTAAGAGGGCTACGTTTCATGCGTGGGATACAAATTTAGCTAACAAGAAGAAAAACTGATTTTTTTTTATAGCAATAGTACTAGCTATAATATAGGTTTGTTTTTGCAGTAGTTGGAAACGTTTTAAAACTGTCAGATATATTCGACCAGTTAAGTTGAGAATATGTTACCATTGATTTTAACGTAATAAATAGTTGGACGAATATTTCTGTTAGTTTTAAACTTTTTCCAACTGCTGCAGAAACAAACCTTATATGGCGGGTATACAGTGTGTCCTAAACATGTGTGCCAATTTTGTAGACTTCTGTAAATGACCGAATGAACAAAAAAATCCACAAGAAAAAATGTCGAAGACCAATAGTTTTTTTACAAATACATTTTAAAAATAAAAATACAACTACTAAAAAAATCGAAACTGTATTCTTGAAAGTGTTTTCTACAAACACAAACAATTTTAGACATAGAGCTTAGCAAATAACAGTAATGTTATCTCATACCACCTACGAATATTCAGATACCGAAGTAACATGAATATACAGGGTGGTCGTACTAGATTTGTCGCTTCAAAATATTACGTTTTAAATATACAATATTTTAACGTTGTAGGCGTCAAAATTCCCTTGCAAATTGGATATATTAAAGGTAGATCGACAGCAATAAAATTTGCACTGACGTAAAATGAAAATGCTACGGATAATATTTTTCAACATGCAACGTTTATAAAATGGAAGTCACTGATTCTTGCAGCTCCAGCTAGTCGTCCTGAATTAGTTTGTGCATAATCCGCAACGTGTGCAACTTTTTCGTCTTTTTTTCTAAATTCCTAAGATTTTTTAAATTGTTGATTATCAGGTTGTAATCTATTTCGAAATCCTCCCAAATATTCTCATTGCTCAGCACGTCCACTGAAATTTAATATTTGAATATAAAAAACTACTGTGTCTCAGAGATTTTGTAAATTAATTGATTGTAACCGATTTTGTCCAATAATTGTTCAAATTTAACTTACTATTGGTGCCTACTACGTTAAAATATTGTATAAGCAGCTATGCAGCTGATTGTTGAAATGTTATTATATCGAAAATGATCAATTTCTAAGACTAATAACAAGTATACTTTTTTCCTCAAAAAGTCGTTTTGAACATAATTATTTCAAACTTTATTATTACACTTATGTTGTGAGAAAATCATTTATGGTTAAGTATGTTTAGGAGTACTTGTGATTACTGTGTAGGACAATGTGACATGGTAGGTCTGCGATGTTGTCATAATATATTCCAAGATTTGCTGTCAACTCTAATACCGTTCAGTAAAAAACTTTTTCTGTAGGGTCAGCTAAAGACAAAAGTGTATGCATCGTACACGAATGTAACCTTATTGCCTGCATTACTTGAAGCCCCTTATAAGCGCTGCATCCAGGACTGTACGAGACAATTATTCGCTACAAAAATATAATTTTTTTTGCTTAATAAGATCATGTTTGTAATCGAAATTTTCTTAAATTTATCCCGCATAATTTGCGGAAAAAGTCTTGTCTTTCGAGACCAAGAAAAAGCAAGACAAGATTACCAACACTTAATTGTGGTATTGACGGCATAGGAGCAGTATGCATACAGGGTACATCTGACGCATTACGTCGGATAACGCGTTACCCCATCAGAACAATGTGTCCCTGCCTTAACCGTTCCTTTCGCGTCGGACGCAGGAAGAACACTTCGCGATTCTAACTAGACAAACGGCTAATGGCACTCGGCCTTTGCTTTCCGACGTCGGTCAAAACAAATTAGAGCCAGCGACGTCCGGGAGCGCGAGGCGGCAAGGCCATCCATCAGCTGCCGCGTGGGAGGCCGCAATTACTTGACACAGACCGAGCCAAGAAAATCGCGCTAGTCATGGATTCGCACCACACATCCGTTCCGCGAATCGCCCGCCCGATCGCCGCTGACAGACGGATAAATAGTGCTTCTAACTGGGGAAAGGAACGCTGCCACACCGTGGAATTGCGTAAATACCATAATCGGTGCCATAAAGTTGGCATAAATACATATGCGAGGTAAAGCGAGGCATAATTTATTATAAAGCGTATTTTTTCTGCAACGATTTATACAGGGTTAACTATGAATAAGTACAAATATTTTAAGAGGGGATAGAAAAAAATAAGAATTAACAGAATTTCCTTTCAAAAAATTTCCAAACTTATTTATAAAGCGAAAAAAAACTTTTTTCGATATTATATTAAATCCTTATTTAACGCTGCCAATGCGAGAATCAGAGTATGCAACCAGCAAGCAACCGCCATGGCAACAGTCGGCAGTCGGTCCAGTCGAGTCGGTTCGCTGTCATGTTATAATTTAATTCCTGTGTTTACGTTGTAGTTTTGTGTTCTTCTTCAGTTTTTAGGGCCTTATTTTAATTTTAAACGTTTCATAGTTAATAAATAAAAGAATATGTGTCGAGTACAGATAGTTTCCCACAATATAGTTCGCCGGTTTGTTTTTCTAGGTTATGGGACAAGACTGCCGCGGGTGTTAAACGTTTTCTGTTATCTATTAGAACCTACCTACTCATCCCTTTCTTCGATTTTGTTATAATACATAGGCATTGTATCTAACTGTACCTACGGGAAGTGTGTTTATCGGTAGTGAGTGAAAATGTAGTTTTACCAGTTTGTAACCAAATAATGAAAAACGAATGCAAAATACTGGAGCTAACTGGATTAACTGTTACCTACCAATCAGGTATTATTACTAATAAAAATGTTAATTTTTGTCGTTTCTGCATTTAGAAACATTGCATGGTAGTTGTTGACAGATGTAATGTCAACTATGGATCTAAGCCATAAGCCATCTCAGTCGATACTCATCATAAGCGCCGACTTTCCGTAGGAAAAAAGGGTTTTTTATTGTCTTTTATGGCTCCCTAAGCACGTGGTTAAACTTTTTGTACTTAGTCATATTTAACCCTGTATAGAAGAACGTTTTTTACATGGAAAAATTTTAACATTTCAAAAACTGTCTCTTTAGTCAGAGTTTGGGTTGATTTCTCTAAAATCTAGAAGGTCGAGTAAAAAAATGTTTTTTACTAATTTCTGTTTTTATTAGGCTTAATGATATATTTGAATTACCGTGTGTATATTCTGTACAGTTTGACAAAGGGAAGAGCTATCGATTCCCAGTGGCGCTTAAATGGAACTGTCACAATACGCGCTGATCCCGGCCCTTGCTGTTCTGGCAGCCCCACAAAAAGTGCCTTTCGTGCCGCGGGGACGGTTCCAGGGCCGTTTAAACTGCCGTCGGGGCCGCTCCGCTCCCATAAATAATGCAGGAGCCGCTCTGGATCGCCGGTAGCGGCCCGTTGGCAATTAATGCTATAGATTAAGAATGGGATGTTCGCGGTGGTGGACAGGTTTTAATTATTCAGCGACCATCGACCGGCCGTTTCTTTAATTCATGTCGTCCGCACCGCGAACGGGTTAACGAGCTACGGTGGAGCCCCCTTTCGGGGCGCGTTATTCCGTTTAGCACAGATGGAAGTCCCTGATTAGTCAGTCATATGCATAATGAAAGAAAAATAGCTTTAATGCTGTATTTAGCAATAATAATATAAAATTAATACTGTATGCTGTGCTATCAGAAGTGGGATATGCCTTCATCAGAAGTGGGATATGTCTGTATTGGAGGCGGAATTATCCATTAAAAAAAGGAATATCATGCCTTATTACTAGTTTACTAGCTTTGTCCTGATGTGTCTGTGTGTAAGATGTGTAGCAACAAACATCTCGCAGAAAGAAGACTTCGGCATTCGACTACGTCATCGACTTTTAGAGGTGGCAACCACATTCCTCCGTTTTCGCCACGTAATCACAACGTGGCTTAAACGTATTTGTATAAGATGAAGAAACTTCTTTGGAACGTAGTTGTCTCCAGAAAAGTGCCATTTTAGTCACCTCCACATAACAAAACCGTTTCTATCATGTGGTATTGATGGCAATACACTTTAAAGTTTTCAGTGTCATGGCTGCTACGATCCATTCACATAAAATGCTACTTGGGATTTTTTTTTTCTATTTTGCGATTATGCCATGTTAGACACAGTATACAGGTCTTTGTAACGGCACTACGCGCCCTAGCAGCCGCCGTTCCTCATCGAACCGATGATTATAGTAATGACACACGCCCGATAATGATACCCCCCGAACTCGCTCATCTTTTCATCTGCACGCCGTTTTTACTAATTGTCCGTTCAACCCTTTCCCGGTAATAATACGCTTCCCGACAATTACTCTTTCCTGTTTTGCGTCTGTTTTTCACGGAATACCACCCGCCCCCCCAGTCTGGGTACGTCGTAATTACCTCTTTAGGCAGTCCGACCCCCCAGCCAAGCGGTCCCCAAGATTGCTTGGATAATTGAACAGTTTAAGGGAGACACTTGGTTAAAAAAGTAAATGTTGTGGTTGAGTTCGTTGTTAATTTTGACTCAAAGTTATAGGTTTTAGAAATAAGAATAGGAGACAGTTTCTTTCAAAACGATTTAAAGGACATACTATTTCACTACTAGAGTGACTAATTTACAGCAGTTAGTGAGTAAGCGAGATGAAGGCGTACTAGACAAGATTCCATGGGCGTACCTCTCGAGAAGGGTTCAAAAAACACAAAATTATCAAAAATAATTAGACGTTCGCATCCATCCTTTTAGATATTTTAAGTAAAGGCAAAGTTTTCCATCCTGTGAGATAGCAACCTGAAATGTTTTTATTGTTGTAAGCTCATTTTTAAAATACCGTCCATGGATTGTTACGAATTGCGTATTTTATGTCGTCATCAACCTATATTCTACGAGTTTCCACTATTTTCCGTTTCGTATGCGGTTTTGAGAACACGCTGTAGAGGTTGAAGTACACGGAAAAAATCAGCATAAGCATTTAAGTATAAAAATTACTTAAAATTTTAAACTTTATTCAGATGTATATGTATTAATTCGGTATAAAGTATATTTACATATTCTTGACATCCAAGCATTATTATATTGAATTCAACACTTCTTTCTTCTCTTCATTTCTTAAAATGATAGTAATTGTAAGATTTACTTAAAGAATAGAAGAATTTTATTAAAATATGAATAAAATATTATTAATTATAGAATAAGTTATTCTTCCTTAAATTACAGCTAGCGTTGGAATAAGTGTATTAATCTTGATATTAGTATAGCTTTCTTTCCGTGTACTCTCTATTCTTAAGAACACAACCACAAAATCGTTAATAAATTAGTTACAATCACAATTAAATTAGCAGAAAGATATACTCGAACTTTACCAGCGCGTACGCCCATGGCACACTTGTGATTATTATCTAGACCTGACATAATAAATACGAGATTACCATCGTTAAAATAACAATGATCTCAATTTTTTCTATATACAAAACACTATTGACTCAACGAAATCAACGTTTCAGTCTAGCGTGTTCTCCTGCAGAATTCGCTTCACTTCCGATTTTTCCCCGGTTAATTTGGCTTTGGTAATGCGGGCCTCGCCCTCTAAATTTTTAACGAGACCTCTCCGCCAAATCCGGCGCCGATTCGGATGTCGATCGTGAAAAATTGATGGCCTTCTAAAACCGTCCCGAAGCTCTGCTAAAGACTCGCTCAAGGATAAATGATTGGGACAGGCCGATAAATGCATATAAGGGCCCGGTGAATATTTGAGAGCGCGACTTAGGACGCCTCCGCCTCGACACTCGCTCCGCATCCAAAATGCATGATGCACTTTAGCCGTTGTGGCCTCCGATGCTTTTTAATGCATGCCATATAGGGCATCCTCTTTACGTATCACGTATTCGACTGATAATGGTAATAATAATATAGCTGTGCCTGCCACGCACTTCGACCATTTGTGTGGGAGAGGGGGCGGCGTATTCATATTTATATATGGTATAGTATATGGTTTCTTGAGCAGATGATCTTATCGCTAGTCTCTAACGTTCATACTATCCATCATGGATCATAAATGACCAATTATTATTGTTCCATATATTTCGCCATTGACAGTTAGAGCATATGCATAATACACTTTAATAATTCGTACGGGCTGGGAATCGTTTAACACTCCATGACAATTTTTTTCTTCACTAAGCACATATGAAAATAGGACATTACCTTATTCATTATTGGAAGACTCTATCGTTAACGTTACTTTACTGCTACGTAACAAACGCAAAAAAGTTATGCAAGCAAAACCAAACGCCTGTGTGGATGTTATGCGCTCCTCGTCCTCTGCATTTCTTTGGGAGATCATCGATTTGTCTAATCATCGTGACAAGGTGGCGTGCATGTCTCTTGGTATTCATCGGAGATCGGCTACAAGACTTCGGCATTCTCTTAATATGGCTTCGCTGCCTCCGCAAAAAGTCCGCCGACCGCTAACGCGGTTTATTAATTAAAACAGCATGTCCGTGGAATCTAGCAGGCTCAGCCGTTAAGAAGATGTTACCGTAAGCGTTTCTTCAGGTCTGGAAACAATGTATTTGAAGTTTTTTTTAGAACAATTAAATAATTGAAATGTTACTAAATTGTCCAACGCCAGTGGTTCTCAAACAAATATTCTTTACACATTTACAAATAGAGCAAAAGCTCCATGCAGCGTAAAATGCATTTTCGGTGCCATCAATTTCTTATCATTCACTTATTCATGCAATATAAAAACATTTTCAGTGATTACCAGAGATTCCAAAACGTTTCGAGGTCATGAAACGGTAGTGCAACAGATCAGAAGTTCCAAATTGCATAAAATACCAGAGATTTGCTTACTATTAGGTTAACTTACCATCATGGAACTATTGTAGAGTAGATCAGAGGTTCAAAACAAAGTAGGTTTTTCGATACGATTTATTTGGTTGTCGATTATTATAAAGAATAAACCTTTCACTACAGCCCAGAAGTTCCAAATCAGTTTAAAGTGATGGAACAGTTATATGTAGCAGAGCAAACGATTCTAAACCATATAAAATAATCTTTTGGTATTATTACAATCTTATTTGTCAGTTATTTTGGTATACCAGTAAGTAGATTTATACTATTTCATTTGCGAAGACAGCAATTATAGCATAGACCAGAGGTTGCATAACGTATAACGTGTTCGATGCCATAAAACTTTCCATTGGATGACAGTGGTTTCAAACAGTTTTAAAGTCATGAAACAATCATAGAATAGATAAGAGTGGTACATAAATTTGCTTTTCAAATACATATTTATACAATATTAAAATATTTAAATTGAATGCTAATGATTCTAAACAGTTTCGAGATCATAAAACAATTGGAAAATAGATCAGAGGTTGGAAATCGTAAAAATGCCATTCCATACCACAAATTTTATCACCAAATACTTATTTGTTCAATATTAAAGCATTTCCATTGGATGTCAGTGACTTCAAACAGTTTCAAAGTCATGATACGATTGTATGTATAATAGATCAGTGGTTCCCAATTGTATAAAATATTCTTGGATACCATAAATTGCATTACCAAATACTTATTCATGCAATATGAAGGTATTTCTATGGAATACCAGTGATTCCAAATAGTTTCAAAATCAGATGATTGTAGAGTAGATCAGTGGTTCCAAATTGTATAAAATACCCTTGGATATCATAAATTACATTACCAAATACTTATTTATGCAATAAGTTGAGTTACCAGTGATTCCAAACAGTTGCTATTTATTATATTTGTGCAGTATCATCACTGAAAATTGCAGAAATGCCAGTATTCCTCGAATCACCAATGAAGTACCGCTGACTACCAAGACTATACACTGGATCCTCCAGTTGGCATCCAATCAAATTATTGTTCACTTAATAACAAATTGCCCCGCGCTTTTATCGTCATACCGTCTCTTTGAGTCCGTTAAGTACTGTACACACGGTCTTTTATCGAGCGCTCCGAACTCCTGGTCTTTTTTCGCAGTAACGTAATCGAATTGGTCGCTGATAAGGGACGGGATGCGCCACACACGATATGCTTTTAATTTCGCATCTAACACGTCGCGCTACCCTTCTTATTTCCACGTTAAGTGAATTATCGAGCGTCATACGTAGCGGCGTACGTCGTTTTTAATAAAATTAACAGAACGGCTTTGTTCCTCCGTGTCGAGTAAGAGCAACGTCGGAGTGTAATTCGGAATATGTATGCAGAACGACGCAGCATGAAGGAGAATTCACGTTTTAGAACGGAATCCTCGACTTCTACAGGAATCATTAACTTAAAATTGGATCGTCACTCTTAAATAGTACACGTAGTACCGAGAAGATCCTCCTCAACCGTAACCTCGCTCAAGTATTTGATAAATAATGATTTTCCTGGATGTTATGCCGTGACCTCGGTAACTGGTCGCTGCCAGTAACAGAATTAAAGTGCACATCCTCAGCATTAGCTGGGATTCTTTGACCTGCCCTGGTTGTTCTCGGGCTAGGCTCTGTGGGGACAGACCCGCTAGGGGGAGTTGAGGGAGAAAGTGTAGCGGTGGAAAAACATTGTATGTTACAGAATGACCAATGGTTTAGGAATATCAAAAAAATCGATCCGTCGCATGAAAAACTGTTACGAAATATAAGAAAATTGTAAATATATTGTAGCATAAGGAATATAAAAATATAACAAAATTTAGAGAGAAATAGAGACATAGATATGACACTGTCAATAGAATTTGGACTGATGATTCTGACAAACATAAGCCACGTATGCCCCCAAATAGAGGAAATAAGATTAATAAATCATACATTGTGGTAGTGAGAAAGAATGGGTTCCTAATTGTGTTAAACTTAGCGGAAAAATACAAAATTCAAGTGTTGGCTCTCACGAACACATGAATAATGAAGATTTTGAGGAACGGTTAAAAAATTCTTTATTTCCGGATATAGAAATAAATATTCAATTCATTGTTCACTCTTGTTGGTACTTGATCAAGAGAATTGCGTTGATCAGCTTACTCATTTGTTAAAATATTAAATTTATGCAAAATTCAGTACCAAAATACTCACTCACTTATAAATGAATTTGAATAGATTCAGTTTTATTTTTTACTGTTTAAAACCATTTTTGTCTTTGTAGAAAACACTGTTAGAGAATTAGAAACCCCTAACTCGTGCTTGACTGAGGTCGTAGTTTATTTTCAAGTGTGTGGCCGATGTTGTAAGTTTACCAACCGTTGGACGGATGAATCGAGCAGCCCAAGGACGGAAGCGTTTCTTTCCGATCCAGTTGTGCTTGCAGGTACCATATACGGGCGGCACGAAACCGGCCCATCGATCGCCATATTTTATTTAACGCGTTTATTAGATTCCATTTAGGCCGCGAGCTCAATCAAAATGCGCGTCATTAATTTTGAATGAGGAGGACATTAGCAGCAGGTCTAACGACGGAAGATTAATGGTCGCCACGTCTTGGCCGACCATTGTCAGGGTGTTACTGTAAATATTTGATAAATCGGTTTTTCGTGTGAGCCGTGACGTCGTCCTCACAAAGGGGGCATTAATATTGCACTAATAATGGCAAATCGACGGCATCCGCAGCGCTCCGCTTCGTTCTTCGGCGAGCTGCAACCGCAAATAGTTTTGTAGGTGGATTTGAGGAACTCCTAGAGTGGAAATTACAAGCAACTTATCAGCTATAATGTTCCTCGGATATTGACAGTGTACGAGAAATAGTTATTTATGTACCAAGGTAGATACAGGGATGATTATGCCCGTAGACAACATACATGCCCGAACAAGTCGTCCCGTGGTGCATACAGTGTTTTATATTTCACTGAATACAAATTAAAAACTATAAAAGGTCATAGCTTTGACGTTTCTTGATTCCATAACAACCCAAGCGTCATTATTTTCGGGTTCTCATGGCATCAAAACGTTCCACATAGTCTTGTTGCTTCTTTGAATTCTGTTTCATCTTTCTTCCTCATATTGGCCCGCACAATCTTTTAATATCGATGACAGTTCTTCTACTCTTCTATGCTCATTTAACTTTTAGCTCAAGTCTATAAATATTACCCACGTGTATTTGTGACTGTTTGTACTATTTTTATTAATTAATTAGCGCGTTAACAGATTCAGAAAATCGCATTGCCAAAACGTGAGATATTGAAATTTATTTGAAACATGAAGCTGTCAAACTTTAACAATCTTGGTGTCATTGAGATTGAGAACATCACTGACTGCTGTTAGTTAAATGTATAAATGATTGGGTGATTTGTGTTACATGACATCAACTCATTTTTGTTGAGTGTATCTTACTGGAATTGTATTATTAGTTTTGCAGCTCCACTACTAGATGTCGTCGATTATATCTTACTAATAGTGGTTTTGCTTTGCACTATTATAAGTGATGTCATTGCGTGTTAAAGGTTTAACACAATTAATGTAAAATAATTAAAAGTGTACAGTGTAAAAGTGTGTTAGAGGAATTTTATTGTATAGTATATAGTGTTTACAGAATTAAGGTGATAAATTGATAATAATTTTACTTAAAGTATCTTAATTCATAGTGGTTTTTAGGCTTTCACGGCCAGTGTTGTAATTTGATACATGGTGATTTTCCGGGTTGTTATGCCGTGACTTCGGTAACTGGTAGCTGCCAGAAACAGAGTTAAAATGCACATCCCTAGCATTAGCTGGGATACTTTTACCTGCCCTGGTTGTTCTCGGGCTAGGCTCTGTGGGGACAGACCCGCTATCGGTGTCTCTGGGCCTGTCCATATATTGATTTCGGTTCCTACTGTTGGTATTACGACTGCTACGGTCGGAACCGCTTCTCGGATACTGGTGGTCCTCCGAGGCGTTCCGTAGCCGCCGCTGTAACTGGTCGCATCCCATGCTTCCAAACGTTTCGCCGCTCTTCACTGTCGGCATCTTCAGTGGTGACTCTGCAAAAGCAGTCTCAGTCGCGGCGAAGCTTTCATGGCTTCGTCTATATAGTTTTACATTTGCAGATTTCACCAGGCCTTTTTAAAGCATAAATTAATGGGTTATAATAATCCAAAAAAGTGTGTTTACCAAAGATATCGAAAAATTCTTAAGATACAGGCCCTGATATCAATTATTTATTACTAAAGGTAGCCCTAATATAAGAGTTTCTGAAGATTATAGAATTGGGAAACTTATAGCTACGTATATCGATCGCTATCGATGATATTGAAGCCAGGGAAAGTGTATTGGTTGCTTCAATTATAGATACTAAGACTTATAAACAAAAAATATTCACTGTTGTCAATGAAAGTAATGTTATCCAAGCAACTGATTTTTTTCGAGAATATACTGAAGCCAAAAATTGTACCACTTCGACGATCCCTTCTAGCCTATAAAAATCAAAAATGCACAGTGCAGCCTGTAGGTTTGAGTATAAGATGCCACAAAGGATAGCAGTTTCTTGGAATTGAAAATGCACGAGTATAGGGGGAACAGTTTTCGAAGATCTTCGGCAAATTTACTTGAAGCACGTGCTGATTTGTCAGTATTAAAAAGACGTTTGACTTAAAAAGTCTTAAAAGGTATAGAAGCCTCGCTGCAAAAAAATTATCTAACAAATACTAATTTCTAATCTGTTTTGCTTCATTTTTACGGAGTAATTACTTTATATTTTTAAAGCAAATTGTTAAATTACATGTATACTATAAATGCTAAACAATAGGGGTTCTAATATGGATCCATGCGGTACACGACATATTGATCAGTTGAACTACTTCTCTACTATCTGCTTCAACATACTGAAATAATCTATATGATAAATAACTGAGTGCTTGACGATTTTTCTCATTTACCGATGCAGTTTCTGATACTGAAATGACCAATATATTTCTCAAAGGTTACCTCATTTAATTTTCGATATATGTATAATTATATGATTTACTTTAAATATATGTACAATATTTGCGGGCACAATACAATTGTATGCCTTTTGGTGAACGAGTACATTGTTAATGTATTTAAACAACGCTCAAGGCTTGGTCGAAGAACGTCAGAACTTGGATTGAAACGGTACCACTTGGTCAAAAGCGCATGTAAACCGACATCGTTGACCTCAAAGTCCACCCACCGCCTCCTCCCGTTTTGCACTTCGCACATAATTGGGCGTGATGCGCCGTCGTAATCGTTCGTACGAGACGCCCGTCGCCGTCTCTTTGAAGATATTTATAAACAAGTCGGGGGAGCGTGGAGGCTGCAAGAGGAGGCCTGTTGCCAGCTGGTTATTAGCCGGACTCGTGCTATCCTGGAATCCGCCAGTCGGCAATTTTATACCGATGGTTTCGCGGTATGCCAGCTGTTGGGGCAGCGGGAGCGCTGGAAAATATCTAAAATAAAAAAGCGGATATAAAGCGGCCCGCACACGAGCTAGTAAACTCGCGGATTTGCTCAAGCGGAAAGGTTCGAAAGTGTATGGACACCTTTAATACGTGAATTTCCGTGTACGGCTTCATTTTTCGTAAGCCAGCAATATCTGAATTATTTTTAACATACCAAAACAGTTTAAAATTGAACAATAATATGATTTTCACACAAAACGAAATTAATTTTTGCCACATAACCTCAAACAACGTGTCAGTACTAACCATTTCGTAACGGGTGAAACAGATTTTAAAAATAAACTTGTACACAAAACGTCGAAAAACAAAATAACTAGATTTGTTGTGGATTGCCAATGCAAAATTAAAGGAAATATGCTGGATGAATTACTAAGAGACGGACTTATTACGGACTTTAAAGGCACAGTTTGAGACATACTTCATGAAGAAGATGAAACGTTAACGTCCGAAAAAGCAGTGTCAATCACATGCAAAAAATAAGCTGGTATCGTAGGTCAGTGTCGATGGCGGTAAGCACAACGTCCCGCAGGGAGCAGAGCCATCAGCCGCATCTTAGGACTGACAGCCAGCAAGGTTGATACTTGTGCACTGGTCCAGAGCAAATGCAAGGTACAAGTGGAATAAAACATATATCACAGACAGGGTATAGGGAAAAAATTGATGACACAAAATACAAATTTGGAGTAAAAAGAAGTTTCAGTTTCACAGAAAACATCATACCTCTTAATATATTCCAATCTTCTTTGACATGTCTAAAAATACTAGTTATTAACTTTCTTGAAGTCTATTTTATATAAAAAGTTAGATTGCAAGACAATATTGTAACACTGGCAACGCTGTGAAATACACATCCAGTCTACAACCTTAAAATCGGAGTCGGATCAGCGGTCCTCAACAAGTTTTTTTTATCGAAATATCACAAAATTTATTCGAATGTAATTTTTTTCTTTAAAAAATCTATTAATTACGTGTTCTAAACAGTGAACTGTGCTGTTGGTTAAAATATTTGTACTCATTTAAGGTTCACCCTGTTATGCAGTGTCGCCATACGCCAATTAACTAGCAATGACTTCTCACATGACTCAGGCCCAAACCAGAAAAAAATCCAGATTTATATTTGCGCTTGTAATGCAACGTAAACAGGATCCAACAACAAACTACTGTTGTCTCCGAGCTGAAAATGTGTATGTGAATCGTATCGCTGACAGGATATCGCATGTCAAATTTATCTTGAGCGGACGCATATCGTTAAATAAAGCCTTGTATGCCTCTGGTAACTGCACAATCGAATACGAGATAACGATCTTGAGAAATGTTTGTCTTTGGGAAAAGGGAGGCAACGACTGAAAGTAAATAAAATGAAAGGAAGAAGTTTCACACTCCGGAAGTTGTAACTGGGACGTTATTTACGAATTACGAATAAACAAATAATTATTGCCGTATACAGGGTGTCCGCAAAGTGGATACCTTTATCTTGTACAGGAAAAGGGAAAAATATTAATGTCACAAAATACAATCTTGGAGCAAAATAAAGTTTTCGATATTGCGCTTTTAAATCAAATATATTTAAAAAAAAAATAAATAGGTATAACTTTCTAAATTGTACTAACAAACACAACCAGTGCACTGAAAGTATTACTGAAACGTTAACTACAAATTTGTGCTTACAATTTTGTCGAAGAATGAACTATATTTTGTAATGAATGCTATAATGTAAAATTATATAGTATAAAATAACAATATTTATACAGTGCTACTGAAAAGTAACGAATAAATTCATTATTTTTCAAATTGAGAAGTTTCCGGAAAAATCCCCTGGCACGTCGATTATGTTTTTAAAAAGGGCACTTTTTGACATACAACCCACATTTGTGACGTCATCGTTGGTCGAGATATGACGTACGTCATCGACAATTTTTTTAATTATGACCATGCCATGCAATACTGTGCACCTTCCCATTATGCAACACCTGTCCGTGCTTATTTAGATGAGCTGTTCCCGAATCGCTGGATAGGGGGAAGGGGGCCGATTGAGTGGCCAGCCAGATCGCCTGATTTGACACCCCTAGATTATTTCTTGTGGGGACTGGCCACTGTTTCCGAAGGACGTCTGTTACGATACTGGTTGATGAGGAAACCATCGCCACTCAGGCATGGCAGATGGAAAGCAACGAATGTAGCAGGATATGTAGAGGATTTCGTTCAACAAACACTTCAAAAATATCATCAAATTCATGCGCAGGGATTTCCATAACCAATTGTAAGACAAATTACAATTCAAATTTATAATAATGATTTAAGATGGCAATAGATGTAGTTAGTTCAAGGATTATAATTATTTTGTTTGTGTGAGAGCAATCAAAATTTTCCTAACTCAAATTAGTTACTAAATGTACAACTTTCCAAAACACTATTAAAAAAAACATTTTTTAAAAATTACTGTGTGCTCTTACAGTAACAGGTAATAAAAATTACTACCAATGTGTATTTTGTATACTACACTGGTAATTTTTAATATATTTAACAGACATTTTTATGAAACGTTATAGTAGAAGTTACAAAAACGATGGTAAACTTTTGTAGTTTGTATCCAATATATCCAAAACTTTTAGTAAACAGTACAACAATGTATTTCCCTGCTGTAATATTTGGAAATCATTACTACAAAATTGTAAGCATGACAGTATGTGAAACAATACTACAAATTGTGTTGGAGCTATAATCGCAATAAATAGATAAATATTGTATAAACTATTATTCTTTTTTCAGTATGACAAAGTTATAGGCAGTGAATACTGGGAAATTATGTTTTATTTTTCATAAGAATGAGGTACTATTATAAATTTACACTTAAGCGACTAACTACTACTGGCTGTTGGCACTGCCTAATTTTAAATGTTCCAGTAAAAACTCAAAATTCCTTCACTTTATTAACGTCTTGAGGAATATGAAGACACAATACACAAAAAAGATCATTATTTGCAAGTATCTAACATTTTAGACAGAATTTTAGTTGCGGAATACGAAGTATGCATATAAATGCTGTAAATTTGGCAACACTGATCTGGGAGCTAATCCGCTAAATGGACCGATTAGCAGCACAAAGCGTGCCCACTTGCAGTCGTTTAATAATCGTCCTATTATAACGCGACACCCCGCTTTTAAGAACTACATACCATGTGGTACGATGATGATCCATCCCCCTTATCATATTATAATTCATAATATGGGGCAGACACCAAGAGGGGTGCAGTTAATAACCGTATTAAAATCATAATCTGCACGTACTACAAGCGAACAGGTTAGTGTAACACAAGACCCTCATTGTAATTTTTTTAACCCCAACATTTACCACGAAAACACTCACGTATCTATTTTACTTTATAAAGAAGGTTGTAAGTTAATTTAAATCAAGTTTCCTACGTGTATCTATGTATGTTCTTTGCCACCAAATATCTAAGTAGGTATATTAAAGGTACAAATCCACAGACAAAGTTAAATTCAGTAAATACAGGGTGAGTCAGTCATAATGTCATTAATTTTAAGAGGAGATAGGGAATAATGAGTATAATGCGAATACGCGATTAAAATAAAATCTAAATGCATATTTACGCCGAAAAAAAAAATGTCCAAATCATTATTTAAACCCCCTTTTCAGACTGTTACTGACCGTTCACAGCCTTGGTCGGTTACAGCTGACAGTTCAACTCGATGTCGACCTGATGCAATGTTGCCAAGTTGAAATATTTTTCTAGTACCTACCTACCTACCTAGGCATTAGACATCATAAATAAACGATTGTACTGACTCTTGCTCAGTTCAGCCAATAATAAGTTAAAATGTTAATGTTCAATGAACGGTTTCCAATCAATTCTATTAAAAATTGCAAGTAACACGGTCCATTCAGTTTCTCCGGTAGAAAATACGGCCCAATCAAATGATTCCCGTAAACTCCTGCTCATACGTTGAGAACAAATCGCCTCTGAAAGCTAAACCGACGAGTAGCGTGTGGATTTTCGTCCGACCAAATGTGACTGTTATGACTGCAAAGAAATTAGCTTGGTTTGTTTAAAATATATTGAAATTACAAAACTCCAACGTATCTAATAATAAACTGAGTAATAAACCATTTAGGTACTATCGTTTGCAATATTAATGACACTCACTAAAATGAATTTTGCAATTTATTTTGAACTTCTGACGTATTCATATTGAAATCTGCTTTAAATTTTTAACAGAGAGATTTAATGATATTTCTATTCAGAACTTCCAGAAGTTCAAAAACTGTTTTAAGAGAGTGTCATTATTATTGCAAACGATTGTACATTACATAAAAAACGTTTAAAACGTGTTTAAATGCAAAGTAATAAAAAAAACCGTGTGTTGTCGACAAAACACTGTCCAAGACTAGGGCAATAACCTAGTTACCTAGTTTTTACTGTTATTTAACGACAAGGAGTAAAATTAACTTTTTTTATCTAGATACATGAATGAATTTTCCTTAAATATTGATTTTTTTTTAATAAAGACAAATGTAGATAATAAATAAATGTTTTCGAATGTTAGGTTATTTATTTTTAATAATTTTGATATTACGTTTTCACTACGTTTTACAATTGAATATGAATTTGTAGTATTAGTCGTAAGTATAATATAATTATTCAGTTTGTAATTAGTAATTACATACATCTAGCCTAGAAATTTATTGCTTTTTAAGTTGTATATGGTACTAACCTATTTAAAATTCCACTTCGAGTAAGCTGCACTCATCCGTCCATAGCACTTTATTAATAAAATTTGGGTCAGCAACAATTCGATTTTGTAACCAATTGCAAAATTCAAGACGACTGGGGAAATCAGCAGGTTCTAAAGATTGATAAAACTAGCATTTCCGCATATTCTAAATTAGTAAAATTAGGCATTGTGATGTGAATTTACGACCAATACACGACCGAAATAAACAAACTACTGCTCGTATTCTCTCCATCCCCCCTCTAGATGTGTGGTGTGATCTCTAAATTTGGGCGAAAGAAATGCGGAAAGTGCGACTAAATGGTGGCAAATTTGAATAATACGCACGCTGAAGTGTTAGACGACGTTATGTATGTAAACATGTGGCAACGATGCCTTCCATCGGAATTAGATTATCATATGGCTGCGACATCAGAAAGTTTGAGCGTACCAGGAGCGTCGTGTTACCGATTTTTATAGGGTGATTCGTGTATATTTTTAAAGGTCGAGTAAAAATTTTTTTTTTCGATTTTCTGCCTTTATTAGGCCTTCCGAATACGTGGTTAAAATTAATGACATTATGACTGACTCACCCTGTATACAGAGCGTGGCGTCTTTGTTGTAGAATATTCCTAAACCTAGATTCCTGACATCAAAAGAAGTAAAATAATGTTCCTTTTACAAATTTCCGCAAAATTATACCATCTGACATTGATTCGTCCTTTGGATAGACAACCGCTAGTCACAGCTGCTGAACATTTTGTCCACTACAAAATTGCCAGTTCAATTTTCTTGGCAAAACGTGATATAGGACATTTTGATATAAGACTTTCGTATTCCGAATATCTCCAGGAATCTCTATTTTATATTTTTCTGCATTAAAGATGCCATACCCTGTATAAAATAAAAATTAATCTAGAGAAAACAAAACATGCCTGCCATATATCTTTTATTATTAACTTCACCGATAGGAACTGCAGAAAAACTGATTGAATTGATAAACCTTTACAATAAACAAAAAAAACTACAAAAGCTAATAATAAAAAATATAGTTTAGTTTGTAGGCTTCCGTGGCTGTCGTTAATGGTCAGGTGATTCCCGGGCTGGTTGCCACGTCGTCGGTTTAGAACTCTTGTCTGTCCTGGAAAGGTTTATATAGGACAGACAGGAAGGCACATCAACACAAGGTTAAAGGAACACAAGAGTCACCTCAAAAATAACAACTGGGAAAAATCGGCAGTAGCAGAACATAGAGCGGACACGGGACACACGGTGGAGCTAAGTGAAGCCAGCATGCTAGTAAGAGAGAGAAGATTTTGGCCCCGACTATACAGAGAAGCTATAGAAATTCATAAAAATCCGAACAATTTCAACAGGGACGGTGGCGTGGATATGTCCGGTATTTGGAAACGATTCATCCGTGAAAGCAATCCACCGGAACATCATGGATCAGTGACCACCCCTGATATAAATAGTGCGACGACCAGTAGATCTCCAGTTTCAGAGTAACTTCTGAAGAAGAGAGCGATATGTCTCTCGAAACGTCAAGAGTTCTAAACCGACGACGTGGCAACCAGCCCAGAAATCACCTGACCAATAAAAAATATAGTTTCATACAATATTATTGATACCTAATTAAAAAATGCATAAATATTACAAATAATTATGCACGTTTTTGCATAGGACGCAACCAGGCCTATTAAAAACATTACCATACTGTTTTCCGTAATTTGACGAGATTTATCGGCATAAAATTGAATTTATGGCTCAGTTTTGTGTCGTTTTCCGATTAGCATATATCAAGCTAATAATAACGAGTAAGAGTAGGTGGCAGTTGCAGCGAAATTGTAATATATCAAGTGCTGATGGTTTCTTAAAGGTCAAGGAAAGAAACGTATGTCTAATTAACGTCGCCTAATCACGGAAAACAAATGATTTAACAAAATAACTAATAATCGTAAACATAAAAATGACTGTGTCTAATAAATTATTTTGTAATTGGAACCCCAGGCAGAAGATAGAAAAAGCGATATTTTTGTGTGGGAAATCAAATATACAGGGTGTCTCACCGGAACCTGCGTCGATCGTTAATAACTCAACTCTTCAGCACTTCCGGTTATACCGGAAGCCGACTTCAACGTCGTTATTTTAAATAGAAGACCCTGTATATTATCGATACTACGAATGCTAGGAAGCGTTGAGGTGCCTATAGCTCTTTCCCGGAAATAAATATCATGATTTTTGATATTTATAAAGAACTAAAGACGCTAAACGCAAAATATTATACCAACCGTATTATTCTTGCCGTTACATTTTGACAACTTCAAACAATTTTTTGTGCAAATTCACATCACATCAAAATGAACAAAAAAAACCTTACATGATATGGGTCTCATATCAATTCAATCAATAAATTCAATTTATTTATGTTTAGTTTATAAAAAATAAATTTTTCGTTAATCAATAAGCGCGAGAAGTACATTGACTACAGATCAGCTGGTAGGGTTAGGTATGTTTTAAACATTTAAAAATCACCAAAAAACATTTAATATAAAAAATCACCCTACGATTCTCTGTCCAAAAATAAAATTGCGAAACTGTTGTCTAAACTAAATTCATAATTTTCACAATAGTTGTTTATCTTTGGATTTTCTGTCACTAAAATACAAGCTGGACGTGGTAGGCAACCCACAAACCGCTCGCCTGGCATAGCGTGTGTTCGCACTGTTGCCACGTTTTATAAAATTCCTTGATACTCCTTGAATTCGACTTATTTTAAAATTATGCCCTTGTACTGTTGAACTTTTTTGTTCATTTATACTTTATCTATCTTATACTGAAGTGATGGCAGTTAAACATCAAACATCCTATATATCACGCACTTCTGAATATTGTTCGGTGCATCTGGAGTTTCAAGCAGTATAGTCCGTATTTGGTATTTTTTACTGTAATACGTGATGGGAACAACGTGTTTTACGTTTTTATCAGTGTACCTGTGGCAGCCCTGAGCAGGCATTTTTGACAACGCGGAGCTTTTCCTACATTGAAAGCCTTTCTCTCTAGATTTTGCGTTGTGGAAACACCCCGTATAACGATGTCGGACACCGAATACGGGAAAAAATGCAGATGGTCCGCGCAGAATGCAAATCGCCTTGGATTTCCATGTTGGCATCTACTACGCCATTAAAAATCCCGCCGCGATGCAGTGCACGCTGCGATTAGGAAAATCTATCACGACTCTCCAGGTGCCTACACACAGCACGACAACGGTTCGGAGTTACGTAACCTAACCTACGCACACTACGAGAATAAGTTAAAACGTGTGTGTGTGTGTGTACGGAATCAAATCCGTCCATGATCGACAGATCGACACCTGCCATGGCTCACCTGTGACGAGAAAAACACACAATTAGCGTAATTACAGGCCGACCTGCAACTTTCCGACATTCAGTTACTACGCCGCGTGACATAATCGTCGGCATGAGATCAATATGTTTATCAAAGTGCAGTTCTTGTTTTCGTCCCGCTACAGGAAGGGGCCTAAAACGGTACCTTGAGGCACTGTTGTCAGACCGAATTTCGCTAATACTTCCAAAATTGAATGAAATTAGCACCAGATTCAGTAAATCAAAACCAGATATTTGAAATTTCCGTAATAAAAAGGATATTAATATTTATACAGGGTGAGACAGGGTGATTATAGATTTATAGAGGGTGTTTCATTAATAATGGGTAATAGACCACCTGATAATAGTTTTAGCCTAAATAGGTATTAAAAATGGGATCAGGATATTTAACCAACTACCAAAATTATACATAAATATTGCCAAAAATGTCCATATAATGGCCAAAAAGATAGAATGATTGATGATAGATTGATTGATAGAATGATGAACCAAATTGCGCTCACTAAGTTGAAATTACACCTATTCATTTTATGTATCTATTTCTTGTAAAAATAATTCGAATCCGAAAAACTTTCTTTGAATTAAAAAAGATGTTTTATTGGCAAATACATATTTTGTGAGGTACAATAATATAATTTTTAACGATGCAACATAACTAGCCGTCTGAAATTCGGGGAAAATTGTTAGAAACTTGTTTCTACCACAAAAATCAGTCGAAAAATACAATCGCCGGTATGCCATAATCATGGAATGGTGCAAGAAACACTGGCACATTTTTTTAAAGTTATCGAAAGAGTGTTCTCCTTCTTCATTGTGGTCGTATTATTTTGTGGTAAAAGCAGCCCTTTCAGCAAAGCATGACTTTGACATTAGTAAATATAAAAACTGCTCCGGATGAGATCTACCCGATAATGAAGATAATTAATGCTAACTGCAAAAGTAATTTGTTATAAATGTAGTAATTATTTTAAATTTGTGTTTGGCATTGCGGGGGCATTACGTAATGAAGAAATTTTGAATTTAAAAGTAAGTGACATAAAGCACGAAGAAACAATTCTGATTATTCATATAACTAAATCAAACAGGCCTCGAAATCTTATAAATTTTTTGTAAACAATTAGTATAAAACATTCATATTTCGCATTGTGAAATAAATTAAAAGTTGCATGTAGTTGAAAAACTTTTATAAGTACTTACATACTCGTATAACACTAGCGGTGTGGAGATACTTACCTGAAAAAAAAAACAAGACATAGAATATACCTACTGACAATAAAAACAACAGCAATGATAAAATAGACACAAATCTGCAAGTTTGAGGACTATTCAATTAAACAATAGTATACAGGGGCGGTATAAAAAGTAAAATACAGCTTCTTAACGATATTTGTATCTAATAGAAGTCTTATACGAGAAAGACTATTTTTGTAAAATTTATTTATTCAACGAAACTGAAGGCCGACTTTGTATTATTTATTGAATACCTCGGGAACGTTTTCATACAACCTTACATAGATCAGTATAATCTAATACTAAAAGAAGGTTATGTACATTGTCACAAAAAAAACCTGTGCAATCAACTGATTGTGAATTTCATTATTAAGTTACATCAGTATTCACTTAATTATCACAGGCATACAAAAAAAAAAAGTTCTGTGTCCGAGCTCCGATCTATGGTCCCCATGTATTTTTGGCTCCCGAAACCGATCCCAAGATCGGTATAGCCCAGACGTTTCATATTTGCGCGCTACGGTCAAAAAATGACCAAAATTTGGCCATTACCTGGAAATAAGCGCAAAGCTTTATCTCCGTGCCAAACATGAATCAATTGTTGGATAGGACCTCGCACATCCCAATTGTCACTTGAGGGCCACGAATAGGTCCTAAAAAATTTCAAATTGCCAGAAAAAATTATATGATTTCACCGTATTCAGGATCGAATTGATTTAAGAGGATTTTGGAGAGGATGTAGCATTGCACAGTGAATAGACAAAAAAATATAACAAAAATAAAGAAAAATAAAAAAATAATAAAAAAATTAAAGAAAGAAAGAAAGGAGCTACAATACTTCCTACGTCAACAACTAATTCATGTTTGGACCCTTCAATGGCACGAAGATAAAGCTTTGCGCTTATTTCCAGGTAATGGCCAAATTTTAGTCATTTTTGTGACCGTAGCGCGCAAATATGGAACGTCTGGGCTATACCGACCCCGGGATCGGTTTCAGATCCAAAAATACATGGGCAACCATAGGTCAGAGCTCGGGCACAGAACTTTTTTTTTGCGTGGCTGTGTTATTAAAGCTGTGACAATTTTTTGATGCATAATTGATTGATTTAATTTACATGAAAAAAAACCGCATAGACAAACCTTTTTCGTATAAGACATTTTCTGTCACAAATATAGTTAAAAAGCTGTAGTTTCATTTTTATACATTAATACACCGCTCCCTATAGGTATATAAGCTAATGATATTATGAACAGTTATACAGGATGTTAAAGTAAAACAATTTTAAACAAAAATTACCACTTTTGAGGTATCACCAAATAATGTATCTTTGATATAATAAAATGGTTGTTTTTACCTTATTGAACAAGTCCAAATTATTACAGATACATTATGTGGCGCCCCCTTTAGGACACCTCAAAAGCGATATGATATTTAAATTTGGCATTCACAAAAACTTACAAAATCGCAAGATATAACATTTTTTCATTGAAAAAGTTCAAATTATTATAAGTTTGAAAATGTTTTAAGTTTTCGTAAAAAATGTTTTATTTGTACACCCTGTATGTGCGTCAATATCAACATCAGCTCCCGCAATATTTTAGCTTAAACTATTACCAGATAATGTGTGAACCATTATTTATAAAACACCCTATATAGTTTTCATTTGGAGTAACTTCTTTTTTATTAATGCATTTATAAAAGAATATACAGGATGTATCATAAATAGTGACTTAAATTTCAAGGTCATATTGCTTCTTTTTCGAGAAACAGAATGTTATAAAATTTTCTGACACTTCTTATTTCAAGAAAGCGGAAACTCAGCATCTGGTACGCGAAGATTTATGAATTCAGGTAAGATAAATATACCTAACGATTATGAATGCAGCGCCGAAAAAAATAAGGTAATTTTTTAAAGCACTTTTTGTAAATAGCCGCTGAAAGATTAATTGGCAGTACCACATTCCTGGCAAGTTTTGTTAGACGTATCGTCGGAGATCTTGGATAGCGCTCAAAATATGCACGTTTAAAATATAAAAAGACCAACGAGTCGAATTTTCTTTGTCTCTATCAATACCTCAGGAAATTAATCCTTCTCCGAGTGGCTTACATAAAAAAATGATGGAAAACGTTGAAATATTGAAGTGACTGATATTTTTAAACAACGTAACAAGTTTTTCTTACGCTACTACTTTGAATTTTTCAAAGGAAAGAAATATTTCGGTCCCCTTTCATATTTCTTCTACATCAAATTCAAAGAATGTACATCTATACAGGATGTTAGAGGTTTGACTGCCATACACTTAACAGGCGATAGTATACATCAAAATGAACAAGCAAATCTTATAAAACCCAATCATGTATAAAAATTCAGTTTATTAAGGATTCTCATTATAATTTTCTGCATTAAATGACAATATAATGCAATATTTAAGCGCCTTCTTTCAATTTATTTATGTTTAGTGTTAATACAGGGTTAACTATGACTTAGTACAAATATTTTAAGAGGGGTTAGGGAAAAATAAGAATTAACGGAATCACCCTTCAAAAAAATTCCAAACTTCTTTACAGTAAAAAAAAAATTTTTTTCATATTTTAAATCCTTATTTAACGCCATGCAAGCATGCAACAGTCGCTCAGTAGGTATCGATGTCATGTCATAATTCAATTCCTGTGTTTACGTTGTAATTTTGTGTTCCTTCAGTTTTTAGTGCCTTTTTTAATTTTTAAACGTTTTTAAATAAAGACATTTGTGTTGGGTGCAGATACTTTCCCACAATATAGTTCGCCGGTTTGGTTTTCTAGGTTATGGGACAAGACTGCCGCGGTTACATTAAAACTTGTCTATTATCTATTCCTTTCGTTCGATTTTGTTATAATAAATAGGCATTTTATCTAATTTTACCTACAGGAAGTGTCTTTTATCGGTAGTAAGTGTAATGTAATGAGCGAATATGTAGCCAGAATATGTACCAGTTTAAAACGAAATAATGAAAAACTAATGCAAAATACTGAAGCTAACTGGATTAACTGTTACCTGTCTATCAGGTATTATTACTAATACGAATGTTAATTTTTGTCGTTTCTACATTTAGAAACGCTACAAAAAGACGATCGCATGGTCGCTGACATTGTTGACAGATGTAAGCTTTATCTATGAATCTAAGCCATCTCAGTCGATTCTTATCATAGGCGCCGACTTTCCGTAGGAAAAAAGGGTTTTGCCCCATTTTTTGTATATCGAGCTAAAATTCTGGAATAATTTTTTTATTGTCTTTTAGGCCTCCCTGAGCACGTGGTTAAATTTTTTGTACTTAGTCATAGTTAACCCTGTATAATAATTCGATTTATTTTAAGAACGACTTGAGTTGTATGCCCTTGTATTATTTAACTTTTTTGTTCATTTATACTTAATCTATCTTATTCAAAATATGGTAGTTAAACCTCTAACACCCTATATAATACTAGCTAACGATGTTCTCCAACTTCTTGCAATATGGAGTAATTTGAAAGCCATAACGACTTATTTTTTTAGTAGAAAATAAACTAATGGCATTACAACAATAAATATAAATAAATAAAATTTATAAAATTCAATAAACCCTAAACAAATTATATTTGAAATGTGAGAAAAAGAGGAAGAGTAAAAAAAGCGAGTAATTTTAGTTTACCAACAAGTGATATAAACAAGAAAATAGTTATTTTCAAACGTTATAACAAATATTACATTTTTTTCATTAATATTAAGGAACCTGTTCTCTTAGTGTACCGACATATTAATTTCTAATAGTATCTCTATCTGTTTCAGATGCGACATCCGAGATTGGAGGGGCTAACCCGACTATATGAAAAAATCACACGGCCAATTGTGGCCGAATTGACGCATTAGGCGTAACCAAATACACTCTTAACTATAACAATAACGCAGTTATGATACTCGAGAGGGTAGCCGTCCGCAGGGGTGAGATAGTTATGATTGTCGGGGAGTCATTCTTGGGGTGCGTCACTCAAATATATTACATACCTCTCATCGGGAACATGGAAAAATATGCAAACAATCAATTAATAATACAGATGTTACTGTTCACATCGGCTGGTACTCGACTATTTCAAGAACAATATGACAACGAAAGATAAAACCTTACCAAAGAAATTGACCCAAGCCAACATTCTCTCACCCTACCATATTCGCAGATAGAGTGTCAATCCTCTCCACGAATATAGCTGATCTACGGTCTACCGGCCGCGAGATGAGATCCCACAGCTGAATGATCGATTCAAGTACTGACACCTTTAAGGCTTACGGTGAGCGCTCGATCCAAAGGGATATAGTTTTCGCTCAGTAACTCCTCAACGAAAAATGATAAAAATATGCGGTTTTTTTAATAGACTACAAATACTATTTTACGTCGGCGCTGTGTTTTGAAATTTTGAAAATATGCAAAATTCATTTTAAAAAAATTTATTTTACACTTTTTCAAAATTTCAAAACACAGCGCCGACGTAAAATAATATTTGAAGTCTATTAAACCATATTTTTATCATTATCCGTTAAGGAGTTACTGAGCGAAAACTATGGGTTTGTTCCAACACAGCAAGAATCGATTCCGAACCGTCCAGAATTAGTCAGTCAGTTTAGTTGTTAATGTACTCTCGGCGAATGCGACGTAAGACGGTGTTGGTCAAACATTTCTCACGGTACTGAACAGTTCTCGACGGTTGTTGGAACAGATGTTATATATCGTTTGATAGAGCGCTCACCGTAAGCCTTAAGGGTATAATGTTCGGCCAAACAGTGTAGCTTTTATCAGGCTCCGCCCATCAGCACCTTCAACGGCAAATTTAACTTTGTGCCCCTGTAAGTTAGGCAATTGTATGCAGAAATTTAGCAAAACATGTCTTCTTGGCGGACAGATTTCATGAATATAAATGCAAAAAATTGAAATCTGAGGCGATTGTCCGTTATATGAAGACTTGATTTACTAGCCTACAGCTTTCTTTTTTTATAATAGTGCCAACAACGTCTCACCGCAGTCCTAAATGTGGGCAATATTGCGATCGAAATATTGTTCAGATCTATTTTTTTTTTTTTTTTGAAAATATGGATCTGCTGTCTAGTAAAATAGACTTTTATTAGTTGATTAAAACTTGCTCCATCTTAATACGAATTTCCATTAAGGAGAAATATGAAAGCGCGTGGATGTCTAAAAACGGCTTTGTAAAATTGCGAACATTACAGCTTTAACCGCTCGAGCACTAATCGACAAATCTATCAAAGAAAATCTAAAATGATTTACATTTCTATTTGATATACGTAATTTTCGAGCCTTGCAATAAGAAAATTGCTACGAAAGTTGATTCTTCCTGTATTAAATAATTTGGGGTTAATTTTATTATTTTCTTACCGTTATAAAACTTTTGTAGTTCTTCATAACAAAAGGTCGGAACCGTGCCTCGAATAATGGTGGTATTTTGAGAGGGCCTCTATAACTGGAATGATTCTGACCGTAATAGTCGCAATACCAACAACAGAAGCCGAAATCAATATATGGGCGGGTTCAGAAATACCGTTAGCGGTAGAAACAATCTTAAAGATTTAATTTACATTAAAGTAAAAAAAAATATATTTATTTTAGAGGTGATATGGCAACCTCGCCTTCAGCAGATCATACGGTTTATTAGGTTCGTCAGCGCTCTAACTGGTCAGCGGTCTTAAAAATGTGAGCACAAAAAAATTAATATCTCCGTAAATATTTTAATTTTAATTGAAATCTGATTACTTCATTTTGGGATTTAGGCCATGCGAAACATTTTATCAAGAATAACTTTTTTTCATAAAATCAATAATAAAAAAGTTCCCCATATGTTCCCGACTTAATTGGATACACTGTATAGTGTCCCATTTGATAAGGAATTTGACAACTACTTCCGGTATTTCCGCAAGTAACTGAAAGTTAAAAATATTTTCTTTAAAACACCTGTTTCTGCTCATTCACACCTGTACAGCAATTTTCAAAGCTGTATCTCGCTTAGTTCTCTACACACACAATATATCCTGTCTGTAGCACCCCTCATAACTCCTGAATATTCCTCCATTATTTAGGTAAACACGTGCAAATGGGCCATAATCGCCCTGGTAGAATAACAGGGCGACCGCACTTTTACCGTCAACAATAACACTGTACCGTCAATTGGTTGGTAAATACGATTAAATATTAGCCTTGGTGTAAACGACTCACGAATCCGACTCGAATAATTCGCTTAATTGTAAAATTTGCCCACATCACGCTAAATACGCGTTCTGTTGTTTAACACATATAAATGTTTTTATGTAAGTAGCAAGTGTAATTAAATAATGCGACGATTAGGTGAATTATTCACGTGTCCACGCTCAATCGACATTCCGTTTCGGAGTTACGGACTACTCTAAAAAATATGTATGCATAACAATCACGCATATTTTATTCAAATTAAGTTAAAATTTAGTTCTTTTTTAATAAAAAAATACATGACTTTATCAAGGATATACAGGGTGCATCTTAAATAAGTAGAAACATTTTAATCAGCAGTAGGTACAGTTCACTGAGTACAAAAAAAAATCAGAAATAAAAAAAGTCAAACTGCCATGCAGTCCTTGCACCGGTATCGCTACGGGACATTGTGCCTACTGCCCACCACCTAGCTCTCGACACATATGCCACAACCTTACGCAGAATCTTTAATAATCTGTGACTGCCGTCTTTGTTTACGACTGCGTCTCAGAGCGGATATAATTATTTTGAATTTCTATATCTTTTACAAAAAACCTACTAGTTAAAAATACCAAATTTATGTGGCAATCGACTTTTTACAATGCGATGAATTTATCACTGTTTAAGAAAGGTATTTTAAGCTAATATGTATCAAATCTCCTACAATTCATATCAATGAAGTCATATGTATGTTCTCTGATACCAAACATCTAGGTATGCTAATGAACATCCACAGACAAAACTCTATTCAATAATTATCTAAAAAATTTAATATATTTACTAACCTCTGGAGTGGGAACTCGAAATTCAACCACAATAATTGAGATCTCACTTATTTCTGCGTTTTATTAGGATCGCTTCATCAGGTGGCCTCCTTTAACTTGAGTCAAATATCTAACTATAAAGATGATTATACCAATAAATTAAAATTATTTGAAATTGAATGTCAAAATGAAATATCGACAACGTTAAACTGATTAACTGTCAATGAATATCATAACAACCTACTAAAATAAATAAAAATTAATAAAAAATTTTACCTTTTATGTATAGTTTTTTTTCTCATATATTTTCAGGTATTAACAATATTGTGTGAAACTAACTAATACATAAAAGGTAAATTTTTTTATTAATTCTTATTTATTTTAGTAGGTTGTTATGATATTCATTGACAGTTAATCAGTTTGACGTTGTCGATATTTCATTTTGACATTCAATTTCAAATAATTTTAATTTATTGGTATAATCATCTTTATAGTTAGATATTTGACTCAAGTTAAAGGAGGCCACCTGATGAAGCGATCCTAATAAAACGCAGAAATAAGTGAGATCTCAATTATTGTGGTTGAATTTCGAGTTCCCACTCCAGAGGTTAGTAAATATATTAAATTTTTTAGATAATTATTGAATAGAGTTTTGTCTGTGGATGTTCATTAGCATACCTAGATGTTTGGTATCAGAGAACATACATATGACTTCATTGATATGAATTGTAGGAGATTTGATACATATTAGCTTAAAATACCTTTCTTAAACAGTAAAAAATGTTACAAAAGCTAATAATAAGGAATATATGGGTAGATATTGTGGGTGTAATTCAACGCAGGTTGGGGCTTTTGTCCACTGATTATTTAGTTTCACACAATATTGTTAATACCTGAAAATAAACGATGAATTAAATAAGAGAATAATAAAAAATGTGCAACTTCTGCAAATGTGCCAATCTTTTTAACAAACAAAATACATAACCTAATCAAGATTATTATTATATTATCCTGTATTGTTTACAATACTTATGACTTATCTAAAGGCACTATTTCTATTCCATGCCTTAAACAATTCAGTGTTTTAAAAATGAAGAACTTACCACGCTAATTTTGAAGCTTGAGTTTGAAGTAAAAAATAGAGGACATTCTATTTGAAATAAGAAAGTTTTTTTCTATTGAAATCTGTAAAATGTAACCATATAAATGAAACACTTGGTGTAGTATATTAAAACTGCTATTAAATATAAGAAGTGCAACACCTCAAGATTTTTTACTGTATTAGAAAGGTATTTTAAGCTAATATAAATCAAATCTCCTACAATTCTTATCAATGAAGTGATATGTATGTTCTCTGATACCAAACATCTAGGTATGCTAATGAACAATTCCACAGACAAAGCTCTATTCAATAATTATCTAAAGAAATTAATCTATCTAAATTTACTAACCTGCTTTAATGAAACACTCTATAAATACATATCTTTCACTTTTGGCAGTGGGAACACGACAATTCAACCACAATAGATGATATAATAATTGATAGGAATTGTAGGAGATTTGATTTATATTAGCTTAAAATACCTTTCTAATACAGTAAAAAATGTTACAAAAGGTAATAATAAGGACTATATGGGTAGATATTGTGGGTGTAATTCAACGCAGGTTGGGGCTTTTGTCCACTGAGTAGTTAGTTCCACACAATATTATTAATACCTAAAAATGTGTTAAAACCTCAAGATTTGTTATACAAAAATTCATGTAGATACATACCTACATGTAAAAAGTTATATAGTTATGTCATTTTTTTAAATGTCAAACAACTCGACTCAGTTTAAGTGCGTTGGATGTTTTCGATCGAAAATTCCACTTCCAAAAATACAACATATAGTGTTCAATTTGGAATAACGAAGTTTACTATAACTTTTGGTATTTCAATTAGTAGCCAAAGGATAAAAATATTTCCTTTACACCACCGAAATAATACATTTTAAATCAATTTTTACTAGTTTTGTTTATTTCTGACATTACTTTTTCGTTTATTTAAGCTTCGGGTGCATGTGTAGAACTAAGACCTTCTTTCACTCGTATTAGCGTACCAGATCCACTTTGTATATTTTAATGATTTATTTCTACATACAACGACCTCTGTAACCCCTCCAGAACCACATTGCGTCTATTTTGGGAACACTGTGTTCGTTAGGGGCAAAAATTACGATCCTACTCGAAAAAGTAAATATGTTTCCGTTTACAGTTACAAATTTCAATCAATTATTATGTACAGAATGTTACTCTTACATTTTACTCTTCTACACATGGAACTACTTTTTTTTTAATCATGAAAAATATAGTTGCAAAAGCACCAAACTTGTGTCAATTTTCAGAAATTTCTAAATTTTGGATCATATCAAGCAAAGTTGTCAAAATAACTGTAATAGGCATAATACTTTTATTTGGTTATTTATTTGCAAATTTTAACCTAATAAGATCAACATGGCGTCAGCATAGAGTAAGAGATGTTAGCTAATGGAATGCGATACGTTATAGAGGCGACCACGGGACGTCTAGGAGGAGCACCATTATCCGAGGAACGGTTACGACCGTAGTAGTCGTAATACCAACAATAGGAGCCAAAATCAATATATGAGCGGGTCCAGAAATACCGATAGGGGATCTGTCCCCACAGAGCCTAGCTCAAGAATAACTAGGGCAGGTAAAAGAATCCCCGCTATTGCTACGGACGTGCACTTTAATTCTGTTTCTGGCAGCGACCAGTTACCGAGGTCAAGGAATAACAACTCGGAAAAACACTTAGTATCGTCAATGAATTGATTACAAACACAACTAAATTAGTGGAAAGATATACTCGGACTTTTTTCAGGCCTACGTTACTGTTAGCTATGCTGATGGCGTAGGAGGATACGACTTAACACATTTAAATGACGTCACGGCGTTGTTACTAATAGTCGAGACTTCTGTATGTGCATGCGCATTTGCTGCAGCAGCAGACGCCGGTAGGAGGCAGGAATAGCGGGTACACGACAGCAAAACCGAAACTGACTACTATAAATTGTAAGCAGGTTTACAAATGGGATGTGAAATTGCTGCGTTTACCCGAGCAAGACTGACTGCTTTACATGATGCAGGACATTCTAGCCATGAGATATCGAACATGTTGGGAATTCCTAAATCATCTGTTGTACGAATAGTAAACAGATATGAATTGGATACAGTGGAAAACAAACCACTCAGTGGACGTCCTCAAGTATCTAAATGGAAGGTTGGATCGGTATTTGGTGCAATATACCCGTAGACTCCAGGGCCCACTTTCAAGGTAAGTTTCTCGGTGTTATATCGACACCTACTATTCGAAGACGACTCCACAACGCAAATTTACGTGGTAGAAGACTATTACGGCTTCCCATTCTACTTCCAAGGTATTGTGCTGCTCGTCTTCAGTGGGCACGAGAGCATAGGGGTTGACTTTTACGCCAATGACGGTGGGTCTTATTTAAAGACGAAATCAGAATAGGGCTGGTTACTGATGACAATCGACAGAGTCTGGAGAGAACCAGGTCGTCAACTGCAACTTCATTTTCCCCGAGAAGTTGCTCCATATGAAGAGGGTACCGTAACGTTTTGGGGTGGATAACGTTCAACCGCCGCACCTCATTAATTCGCATACCACAGAATATGACCAGTCAAATTTACATCGAACAAGTTATTACGCCCATTATCTACCTTCTACGTAATGAATTAGGTAAAAATTTTGCGTTTATGGACGACAACGCTCGACCCCATCGCGCGAGAACAATTCACAGACACTCGAAGCAGGACATATCAATAGATTAGATTGATCAGCCAACTCTCCTGACATGAATCCTATTGAAAACATATGGGATTTGATTGCTAGAGCCATTCATAATCATATTCCTCCACCTCAGACTGCAGATGAATTAGTCGTGGCGGCAGAAGAGGAATGGAACGATACTCCGCAAGAGATCGTTAACCGCTTGATTATATCAATGCACAGACGGGTCAATATGCTATTGGAACGTGGTTGAGGTCATACCGACTATTAGTCAGGTAGAGAACTACTCAGTTTATCGAACATATTCTTTTCACTAAAAAAATATTCAGAAAACGATACTTCTATATATGTATTTGGTTTTTCTGACAAAAAGATTTCTTTAACAAGAATGGGGGGTCCAAGATTTTTGACGTTGTGTGTATAAGAAGAGGTAATGTTTAAGAGAACAGTAACTGATAAAATAAATGTATTTCCATCGACGATCGACCATATCGACTATTATGTTTCTGTGTTACATATGTTTGTCATCTATTAGTTGTTTCTACTTATACTTTATTCATTTTATTTTATCCTACTTTTTTGTTTTTTGCTGTAAATGTTTAAGACAGCATATTGTCACAGAATTTGCCCCACTCACACCCAATTCGACGACTGTGGTACCGCGAAATGCTAAGATTGCCCCGATCGCCCCTACGCGATTCTGTTAAAAAAACAAAATCCCGTGTATCGAGACGGGACTGGAAAAATGGGGAATCGACGAGAAGCATTCGAGTCGCTCGGGAAAATGGATCTAGAGATACTGGAAAATACCTGGAATATTCGTTTGGTCTATAAAAGAAGAATAAACGGCCGAGTTAGTCAGTCTTGTATTACAGTCTTGAATTGGAGTGTTTAGAGCGATTTAGATAGCGATTAAAAGTGAAATAGTGTTTAATTGAGCTAATTAGTATTCAGTAGTGTACAGAGTAGTTAATAAAGCTAATTGATTAATTAACGGATTGTTTTTCTGGCAGTAAGAAAAATTCGGATTGGGAAATCCGTGACAATATTATTATTAGGGTAAGTTAATGATTTGACAATTTTCAATACTTTGTATAACAAGGTCTTATGAAATAAAGTTATTATTATTATTATGTGTGAGCTTCGAGAGGGACAGTAACCGATCGAGAGTAACCACCAGTATAATAAAGTTCCATTTTACTCCTTTGTATGCAAGAGTCTTGCAAAATTGCGACACAAGACATTTGCCAGGCTCACAAGACTGTACAAGACACAAGCTTGCCGGATAGAGCGAGAGCAAGACTTTAAAGAAACTTTTGTCTTATTTTACAAGACCTTCTCAAATTTTACAAGATCTCTCGTCTCAGCCAACACTAGCTGTGATCACATTTTAATTTGTTTGCCGTTCCGATCGAACACAGGTAGACGGGTACGCCGTACACCAGTACAATTCCACTTCCTCACACCGTCGGGTATTCTCATTAATGCCCAATGCGGGCCCGTCCATCCGACACCTTCACGGCCGTCTCCTGAAAATTGGCAAGGCACGTCGGACGGTAATTTACGGCCGCTGCCCCGGCCAGGCGAATATTAATTTACGCCAGTCCATAAAATCCAACAAGCCAACCGCACCGTCGTGTAAAAACAGCCATAATCGTGAACAGCTAACAACGGCTGATAAATAATCAGCCTGGTTAGGTCCAAACCGGTCTTTCGTCGCCGCGGCCGGCCTCCGCGGGCCCGACTGGTTCCTCGCGGCTGCATTTTCGACACCCGGACGCGTATCGACATCGCCGAGACGGGCTCAAGCCTAGTCGTTGCCCTGTTACGTCTGGAGCACCCCAGGGTTCCAATCTGGACCCCTTTCTCTTTTCTGTCTTTATTAACGACTTTGCTATTGTTCTTAGTCTCCATAAATTAATACACGCAGCATGCAGGCGACCACTCGTTTCGATATCAAGTGTCGACGACTGCGTCCATCTTTAGGTTAGTTAAATACAGTAGTGTTTATAAATACAGGGTGTCCAGGAAATGGTGGGAAATTAGACACACATATCTCTTCTTCCATTTGTGTTATTAGCTATTATAAAAGCGCTTGTAAGTTTTTATTTCAACTTTAAATCGGAAAAATTATTTTTTATATATCTTAACAATATTGTGTGAAACTAACTACTCTGCGGACTAAAGCCCCGACAAGCGCTGAATTATACCCACATCATCTACCCATATATTCTTTATTATTAGAGTAGTTAGTTTCACACAATATTGTTAATACCTAAAAATATATAAAAAATGATTACATAAACGGTAAACATTATTTAAGAAGGTATTTGTCACGTTTAATTTAAAATTATTTTAGTTTATTGGTATAATAATTTTTATTGTTAGATCAATTTAAAGGAGGCCACCTGAAGAAGCAATCCTAAAAATGCAGAAATAGGTCAGATGTCATCTATTGTGGATGAATTTTCGAGTTCCCACAGTTTCAAAAGTGAACTTAGATATTTATAAAGTATTTTCATTAAACCAGGTTAGTAAATTTAGCTAGAATAATTTTTGAATAGAGCTTTGTCTGTGGAATTGTTCATTAGCATACCTAGATGTTTGGTATCAGAGAGCATACATATGACTTCATTGATAGGAATTGTAGCAGATTTGATTTATATTAGCTTCAAATACCTTTCTAATACAGAAAAATTATGTTCAAACAATCTATTTCTATATTTTAGAATGACCCTTCTGTATACAAAGTACGGAATTTATAATAATACATGAAAATGCAATAAACGGTCCTGGATGCGGCAGTTATAAGCGCTTCCATGTTGCTTGTACTGATTAGACTAACTGCATAAATAAATGGGCGTTGCCAAATGAAAAGCGGTTTTTGACTGTTTGGTAATTTTTCAAGAAAAAACACGAATGAACTAAAATAGAGATTTAAAAGCACGCAATATTTATTTAATTAAGCTCAACCTTTGACACTTAAGTGAATATTGTTCTAGGCAATAAAATGTCAAACCATGCGATATTTGCATAGGTTTTTAAGACAAAGTAAATTCTAGTGATCTAAATACCGCACTACACAGGTGGCCTATAGGCGTTCTAGAGTGATTATAGATGCGTTTAAGAATTGCCAAACGTACGTTAGTCAATGGTCGTTTCCCATATGACAACACTGGCGTTCATATTTTGTTCTAATTGGAAATGTGGCAGTTGGACTTGGTAAATGTAACTGCGCATCCGGGATCCAGCGCCTCCCCTGACCAGACAACAACAATCGAAGCATTTTATCGTAATTTCGTTTGTTTTCGTGAATAAATTATCGCCGGACATGAGGTATTATAGGCATTAATGATTCCGTTGGGCTTTACAAGATGAATCAGGCAGATAATCGGGAGTAACGGACGCTGACGTGTAGACGGTCTCGTTTGGAACACGACACGACGAGTAGCTTTTGTTTCCTTTCAACATTGTTTCGTTTAATAATTATGTATACATTATTTTCAATAATAAATAAATATCCTTTCAAATTCACATATTTAGAATATTTTGACACGTATTTGACTCATTTCTAGGTGCAATCTATTACGACTTATTTCCAACTGCTGACGAATTTGTAACGCAATTTCTATTCCTGTATTCCAAAGAGTGCTATTAATATTGCAACAGATTGTACCTTCAAATTTAGTAAAATGTTATATGTATACGATAATTTGAAGAAAGCATGTCCAATATTTTGTACGTACCAATTTTTAAATTCATGACGATGATCCTAAAGTATACCTTAGTTTCAATAATACAGGGTGTCCCAAAATTAATGCAACATAAAGAAAGAGTAGATTCATGACAAAACAATGCGATGTAGGCAAACTTATTTCAGTCAAAAGTTGATGTTAGAAAGTTATAAAAGAGAAGATAAGATACAGGGTGTTCAATATTTTATTTTTGATATTAACTCTTTTAAAAAAAATCCAAATAGTTGCATACATTTTGGATATCAGGGTTTTTTTGGGGCGAGAAATTCAAATGTGTTTCTAATTTCGACATTACCACTAGAGGGCGCCACTTATCACACACGTCACAACCCACGACTGAAGGCAATGTTGATCGTTTTTTTCGATATCCACGGCATCATTCATCGTGAATATGTTCCTGTCGGCCAGACAGTGATTGGACAGTCCTATGTTGGCGTCCTGGAACGGCTGCGGCCAGCCCATTCCTTGTTCTTGTGTGTTTTTTGGCAAGAAAAGGTAATCCAACGTTGCCGCACCCACCCTATAGCCCCGATATTGCCCCCTGCGATTTTTTTTTCTTCCCCAAGATGAAGTCGCACCTCCAGGGAACTCATCATGGCGGCGTACAGGAGGTCAAAGAAGCTGTAACCGTGATGCTAAACGAGTTGACTGCGGAGGCTTACGAAGGGTGCTTCCAATCGCGGGAGCAACGTTAGAATCGTTGTGTAGAGTTAGAGGGAGACTATAATACAATTTTGGCGAAATTTAGTTTGCTTGTTTTTTAATTGACGAATTCCCGGAACTTAATTGCCACACCTCGTATCCTAAAACGTTTTGTTTGCGACATACAGTATGTGAAAGGTTAGTTCTCGATTACTTTTTTTAATTAGTATTTCCCAAACACGTAGGGATAAATTAATAAAATTTGGCACAATCCCATGCTTTGAAATGGTAAATTATGACAGTGTGTAAAATTTCAAGATTCAATAAAACTGTTATCTTTGTATTTTGGTTTCATCAAAGCAGGGCAATCTTCTTGAAATTTAGCATAGTAAAAATAAAATTGCAGTTGAATCCTTAATGGGTTATTTTCATTCAAAGGAGCTATATATCTTTAAAGTAGGTATATTAAATGACCGTACACTGAGCTTAATATCAAAACAAAATTACAAAGCTTCATACTATGCAACTGTTAACACCTCACGAGTCGCAAAAACCAAACGAGTTGGTTCTTCTGCTCGTCTTAGCAGGATGTAGCTTGAAATCTGCCAAAAAAAAATCCCCGCAAGACCGTCTCTTCTCTGATGCACTTCCTTTTTTGTTTTGTTCCGGATTTGTGGAGCCCGATGATGAAGTAAATTGATGGTTTTTGTTTGTGTTAGGCTTTAAACAATGCGTGACAAAACGGTGGTATTACAAGGCACCGTTTGCAGTCGTGCATGGAAGATTCGAGGTACTCCGTAAAAAGCAATTTAATTTAAAATGTAATACTTCGGAGAAGAAGCTGAAAAAAGGTGTTATTATTATGTAGTTATTATGTATTTCGACTACGTCAATTTCCTTCGTTATTACATAGGTATTTTCAAGGAGGCAAATCCGAATACATTCAGAACAAGAACTGAATACGTTAGCGCATCTTTGAATTAGTTTAAGATATTTTAACTCAGCGATCTATGAGCGTTTCCTTATGTTTTGCACCACTTCGTAAAAAAATAAATTAGGGTTCTATGCCTCATTGTATTTTTTTGGTACATTAGAGACTCTTTCAGATCCTCGTCGCTTAAATTTTAACAATGCATATCACTGGTTTGTAGGCCAACTCTGCAACAGTTTCAGATCTTCTGAACATGTCTCTCGAAACGTCAAGAGTCTTAAACCGACGACGTGGCCAACAGCCCGCAAGCAGCCAAACCAATGCATATCTTTTATTGCTATACAGAAAAGTGGGGTATTAATGACAGTAGGCATACAGTGACAATACAGTTCACTGCAAAATTTAAGAAGTAAATCATATTACATAATTGTACGAATTTTATATAAGCATAACGTAGGTTGAACATAAGTACAGCGACTTTTTCTGTGTTCATTATTGTTGATGTGTGTTGTTTTGACAGCTAACAGAATCAACGAAAATATCAGTCATCTCTATGACCTATAGCAAATCAACAGAAAATAAACTAAACCAGATGAACAATTTGTTATGGGTGGCTAATTTGTTTTTTTATCTTTCGAGAAATATGCAGCTGTCTTTCTCAAAGAGTAACTTCTAGAATGAGAGTGGAAAGTGTTTTTAGCATAGAAATCATAAAACATATAGAATACCAAAAGACGTACCGAAAATAGTCAACCTATGGAGAAAACGCGAGTCTGGTACATAATATTGCAGTAACTTAGCTTTTATGAAATGGATGCACTAACGGGGTAGGTTGACAGTAATGGGCGGGAATTTCAAAATATGGAAATTTTACGTCCAATTCGTAGAAACATATGATTTCTATGGTTCAAATGCAAACATTCTGTTTTGGTTTCAGTTGTATACTGGGATTAAGATGCAGTATAACCAACAGCTTATATTAAGTTTTTTTTTGTATTTGTGTTTGTATTTTTTTATGTTTTGGATGCCCCAAACCCGACTGCATGTTACGCCTATGGTACGATCCGTCAAAACCAACGCTAGAAATAGAGACGTCCTTTATCTGGAACCGGGGAAGTGATTCTATGGGCTATTAATTAAAAGAAATAAAACCATTCCGACGATAACAAAGTGAAATTAACCTTCAGTTCGGCATAAAAGAACCTCTTTTCCTTATCAGTCCGAGATTTCTCCATTTTTATTACAACCAAACGGGGAAGTGCGACGAAGGGCGCAGCCATTCTATTCAAATGAGCGCGAACCTAGCCTAAACGCGCGCTAATTATAGAAACAATAAAAGCACTGGTGAAACCTATCCGAACATCTGCTGGCGTTTGTTACGCCGAGTCCATAAAAAACGGCGATATTACTTTACGACGTTGAAACTTAATTTTATGGCCGTCGCCGCCGGAACGAGGGCTCGTAGAGGACTTCAAACGTCTAATTAAATATCACTGGCCGGACGGATCAGAGCCGGCATCTCCCGAGATTGGGCGGTGATGAATTGGCGGTTTTCGGCCGTAATTAAAATTTCCCTCGGACGTACAGGGGCTCGTCTTAAATTTGTTCAGAAAACCATAATGTCTTTTATCCACGACCACTGTATTAAGAAGGTTTAATATGTCTGTTTTCCGTGGATTAAAGACCTTTTAACACACTAATGGATTAATAATAATAATATATGTACCCCTCATTCTCATCACGCGGATTAGCCCCCCGCCCGAAGATTTGTGTGGAAGAGGGAATATTACTAACCAGGCCGCGTTCGCACCCAGGACTTAGGCAAGGCGCGCACTGAAGTGGTCAGCAAGTGACGTGGCAGTGACGTGGTGGCAGGTGGAATTATGAAAACTTATGTAAACATATAATATGAAGACGCGCGTATCAAAACGGAGTAGCGGTGGCGTGGTATTTTGCACGTGATGTGATGCCAGTCCGGTGCTACTAACCTCGAACATGTTTAATTTTCGAGTGGCAAGCGGCCGGTGACGACGTGGCATTGCAACTGCATTTTTCTTGTGAATTTTAAAACTAAAAACATGCGATACGACCACGAATTCGACATAAATTTCTGAAATTTGTATCCTTTTTTGAAGCATAGGTTGTAGTTTTGTCAGTAACTTGCAAAATGTCACTTTCTTCATTCGATAGAAAAGTTACAATTTTTGGTCATCCAAGTTCAAATCCTTTATATAAACGTTAAACATTCCAATTTTTTATATTTTTTCCAGAGAGGTTGACCTCACTAGTGTTTCTTTCTTCTTCTGATATTTGGCATTTATGTGTGCAAGTTGTACAAATAAAAGAGCATATTCATCCTCTGAGGGCGACATTTTAACTGACAAATTGGTAATAACATACGTTGTTTGCCACTGCAGTACGTTTTAAATCACTTTCATACCACTTCGCCGCTATTCCTTCGCTACTCCAAATGTTCACCATCCCCATACCTCGCACCATTCCAATACCTTTCTACTTCAGTGCACGCTTTGCCTTTTACATTGGTAGGCCCTAATGAGGCAACCCGGAAAACCTCATTAATTAGGGGAGAAAAATCTTCCACCTGCATTTTTAGGTCGCAGATTGATGTATATTTGACACATTTCTATAGCAATGACTGAAAAAGCTTCCTACATGATCGTGAAAGTTCTTGAAACATTTGTTTTTGTAACTGGAATGAGTATGTATAGGTAACTGCCTTTGTCTTGGACAAGAGTGATATCCAGAAAGGTTCATTCGTTCCATCGACAAGCATTTGCGACTCCCATAACCTTATCCAAATAAAACGCTCAATGTATAAATTGAAATATTAAAATCGTGTATTTTCTACCTTAACTTGTAAATATTCCTCATCCGGTGCTTTTTTCAAAAATTCTTCGATTTGGTTTCTCTCCAGTATCTTTGCCTTCTTTGGTTTATAATTTCTTGATTCTACTTTCAAATATGAAGTAAGTTTACCATACTTCGAAATATCAATACCTTTGTGCACTTTCAACATTGATTTTAGAATGGAATATTGTGTCTACATCGAAGAGACAGCAAACCGTTTCTCCACATTGAAAAAGTAGAATAGTAGCATCTCTTCTGTAATTGCTCCCAGTCCTATGCCCCTGTTTTTTCGCCAGTTATCGAATCTAACCAATTCCTTCTCGTACACACTTTTTGTATGTAACGTTATAAGAAACGATCATCATACGACAGTAAATTTCAATTTTCATCGAAGAGTAATTTCATGTGTCAGAGAAAATGGTACCCATTTTGAACAATGTCTTTAGTTTTAATTTTCTTTTTATTTCATAGTTTTATTACTAACTGTCAAATATTAAGCACAAAGCCTACTACTGACTCTTTGATTTTTTCTAATAAACACTATTAAAATCTTGTTTTAATTCATGCATTTTTTCATGAAAACCTTAAAGTTTCTTAAAATTAAATATATTATTCTTGTTAAATTCGATCAATGGAAAAATGGTATAATTTTAGAGATGACTCACCCTCAATGAACATCTTGTGTTTCAATTTATTTCAACTCATAGTCAAAGAAAACCAATAATAAAACTAATTCATGTACGAAATTTGGTTATTCGAAGTATTTTGGAAATATTAATTTTTCTCCAAAATATTTGGTTTGGTTTGCAATATTTTGGCACCCCCTACGTGCACTTGCTCTGTGTCGGTTCTTATGCGGAACACCCTGTATATTCTCGATTCACGTAAGGAATTCATGAATATAGTATAGAGGCTTGTTCATCAAAACTTGATACATAAACATGAACTGCACACAAATCGCGGTACGCGCATAGGCTGTACCAGCTGTAGAAACTTTATTGGTGATACGCATGACTCATTTACAGCTATTTACGTTTGCGAAAAATATAGTTCGACACCTAATTCCGTGTCTTTAAGAAACTCTTAAAATTCTACATAACGTGTTAGTAATAACATCGCCGTTATTTGTTAACTTGTTACGGGGTGGCACATACTACAAAAATGTAAGGTGATGAAATATAACATTAAACTTTGAAATAACGTGAACGTTATAATGACCAAAATGGGATACATAAGGTTTGTTCCAACACAGCAAGAATCGATTCCGAACCGTCCAGAACTAGTTAGTCAGTTCAGTTGTTAATGTACTCTCGGCGAATGCGACGTAAGACGGTGTTGGTCAAACATTTCTCACGGTTCTGGACCAGTTCTCGACGGCTCTTGGAACAGACCTATACTTGGGCCGATTATGGATATGTGGACACTCGGTACGCCAAAGATCGATGCTACGCCACCTACCTCCGGTAAAATGCAGGGGTACCCGACAGCCTGTCAAAACTGTAAAACGGAGAAACGAGGCCCGGCCAGCAGGTAGAGATCCCAGAACGAAGGTCAGCCTCGACAATGGCCAGGTCAGAAAACAGGAATTTATGCCAGTCGTTAATATTCGACCAACGACGGATTGTAAATAGACGTTTTCTTCTCTAGAAATGCCATAAAAATTCTGTTTACTCTTTTATTGTTGTTTGGGTCTGGGCAGCATTGTTACCGAAAAGCTCTGGGTATGTTCCAGAAACACCTACGGTTGTGATGTTTCGAAACGGTCTTTGTCTTATTGTTGATTTCTTTAAAAAAAGTCACCCTTTCACATCCCTTCGACACAATTTGACATTCCACAAGGTTTGGTCTAAAGCCAATTCCTACGTCGTCAGCAATGTTAGTAAACAATACTGTTTTGTGCAGTTCTTAATAAACATAAATTCGAAAATTCAATTATTATCCAAATTATAGTTTTTAAGATATTATTTATAGCTGTTTTTGTGAACTTTATTGATCAATAAATTTTAAAAGTCGTCCTTCAATTTATTTCTTGTAAAGCAAAAGTTGTGGTTTAATTCATTGCCTTTCATAAATTGGTCATTAAACAGAAGAATTAGAACGTTTATTGATCAATTTCAACGATATTTATACTCGTATACCAATTTTTCATAATTTAATGGTTATGCTCCAATCTAAATGAATAATGCTATGATGTCGAAGTATTTTAGTTATATGCGTTTTTATTGTAACTATGAAAACTATCAGTATTATCATATTTGTGATTTTACGGTTTTGGACGCCCATTTGAACCGCCGATGTTTTCTACACAATAAATGTACTCTTGGTCATAAGCTCTAAAGGTGACCGTGTTGAAGAAAAATCTACTTTTATGTTGAAAAACATGGTAAATTTTTTTGAAATTTGAATGAATTGCTGCAAACGGTCAACTTTAGAGCTTATGACCAAGAGTACATTTTTGTGTAGAAAACATTGGCGTTTCAAAAGGGTGTATCAAAACCGTACTTTTCCAGTGGCGTAGAAGTTGGAGAGAAAAACACCCACTTCCCCTTCAAAATCTTCACCAATTGTGACTGAAAATTTTTTTTCCCGCACAGAACATAGCTTATTATGAGTAGTAAATGCTTACAAAAGCTGTTTTCTGTACGATAAACGGTTCCGGAGATATTCGCAAAAAGCAAAATTTTTTTACAATTTCAACACCCTGTGTCTCGAAAATTGTGCATTTTAGAGGGTAAGTTAATACAAACTTTTTTTCAAATTTTTGGACGAGCTATCATATCCTGAAGTGCTGCGCATATATTATGAAACACCTTATATATTCATCATAAGATTTGCTTCGATCATTTTACTAGCCAATTATCTGTAACGTGTCTTCGAGAAGCGGTTCGATGAGCCAAACCTACACACTGGAATTGTCTAGAAAACTCGAGACGTTCTTAATGCTTTGATTCTGTATATTTGAGCAAAATTAGACACCAAAGTGAGTCAGTTTAGTCGAGATTTCATATCGGGACAACAATTTGGGGAAGTGATTTAATAATAATCCATTTTAACGTTATTAGTAATCGTCGTTTTAATGCATGTTCATAAATATTAGCTTTGTTCGCACAGTACACAAATTAGTTTCCAATCGTCCGGAGCATGTGCATTCCAACTAAAACAATGGATTTTCAACCTTATGGAGGCATTATAAATAAACTGCGCGTGCGTCGGACGATTTGAAACGGTTTCCAACTGCTGTGCGAACAGGGCTACTAAAATGGGGGTACAATGACTGGAATTCAAAATTAGACACTTTTATTACGTTAATTATGTAAAGCCTTTTTATGTTGTTACATTGGTGCCAACAGCAGCCCATTTAATGGCTTATCGTTTAGATAAATCTGCAAAACAGTTTACATGTTTTACTATTTCACACGTCAAGTGCAATACTTTTTGTAAATCAGTTGATATTCAAAGGAAACTAATTTTATTTTTAATAAATTGCATTTTATATTAATTTCGTAAACTTACTTCATATTTGAAAGTAGAATCAGGAAATTGTAAATTAAAGATACTGGAGAGAACCCAAATCGAAGATGGTTGTGGATAAATTAGATTGATACTTCGCATGACAGGTACATTCAGTTGTTATGTCTGTCTGTCAAACAACAAGATTTAAAAAAAACACCTATTTGAGCTTCAGCCCCCAAAAATTCGACAGCAGTCGCGCCTATGCTATCCGGAATGAATCGTTCCAACGATATTTTTCCGTTAAACTAGATAACTCGACGCGTATTCCGATTAAATTCATTACAGACCGCAAAACGACGGCCCGTGAAATTCCGGAAACCGATAAAAAAGTCCTTGTCCCCGAAGGTCCCTCGATTTCGGTCGATCGCACTTGTTTACGGTTAGGCGGAGGAAGAAGAAGCCGTGAGAAAGGACCGGGACGCCAAGAGATGTCATCACAAAGCCACGGCGACACAAAGCCCCTGCGATTCCCCACCTGTGCTTTTTTTTTGTCTTCTATTATGGCCGACCCGGCTTACCTACACCCCCTGTGTCAATACAAGTAATCTGATTTCAACGGGTCTTGGCCCCGCGATTGTGTGTCAATTTGCCCTCGAAACCGAGAACCGGATGGCATTACTGGAAATTGTACGACAATGAGGGCTTTTTAACGAGTTCATTGAAGCGGTGTCGATTTACACGGAAAAGGTTCCATAATAGAGAAATAATCAGAACCCTCAATGAAAACAACTTACTACATCATACTGGCACCAATTAAAGGTTTTCTAATAAGTCGGTTCACTTTTTATTTCGCTCCTAAAATTTTCTTTCTTCCGACGCAATTCTCCTTGCCTACCAACTCAACATTGATCGCTAATTGGATATTTCTTTAGGAAATGTAATCACCTAATTCAAATCAAACTACCTACAGTATTGTGTGAACTAAAATTTTATGTAACAAGGCATTTGGTGGATTAACAATATTTCGCAAAAAAAATTAAAATAATTAATATCTATACTCGCGTCAAGAATTCAGACGTCTTACTGACGTTACACATTTGTTTTTATTGTCAACGTAATTTTCGATATTTGGTCGCGTTAAAAACAATCATTTTTTGCAATTTAATGTAATATATAATGCAAACTTTTAGTGTAGTATATAGTTTTATTACTATCACTTGCAGGTTCGTAAATATTTTGATGAAAATATAATGAATTATTCATTTGTTCGCATGACGTAAGTCATCTGAATTCTTGTCGCGAGTATATCTAATTTTAAGCATAGCAGCTTGCGCCATTTCAGGCTGCAGGGACCACCGCTACCCAACAGTTTGTCTCAAATACTGTAGTGAAAGCATCGTTTATACATAGCGGATTAACCTGCAGTTAGTAAATATTTAAACACATCTTACAATAGCAATTTCTTTAAATTTCTTAAAGACATAAGGTAATCTATAAGTGTTTTAAAAATTCTAGGTGACAGTGTAGTTTAGACCATTTCAACTATATTTCTGACACAAGAGGGTTCAAATTCTGTAGATGGCCATATTGCTTTTAGACATTGTAATGAGAGTAAGTCATAATTAGTGTATGGTCATGTACAAATTTTTAATAATTTAATATTTTAACTGTAATTATTTATACTAACATTAATTTTATAATAGTTTGCTTCAGTAAAATCATGTCTAAAATCTCTAAAATTTAATTAATAGAGGAAGAGTAGGTAATTACTTCATTTTTCGAAACGTACCGAGACTCATTTATTTTTACGTATACAGTTTCCATCATTTTCTTAAAATAAAATAGCATATAAATTACAAAATAAAATACTTATTGATTGCTTTGATTTTACTATTTTACTTTCAAAATTGAAATAAATCCTGACTCACCAGAATCAATTACTCAAATAAGTAAAAATCTTTCTATCACACACAAAATATATACAAAAAAATTATTTAAAAGTTGTAACATGAAAACTATTATTTGAAACAAGAGATAAAAGGAGTAGAAAGATGAAAATTTTCTTGATAATGCAAATTTAGATGAATATAAACTACCTTTAGCAATTGTGTATTAATTACCTGATTTTAAATATCCTAAAGCTAGGAAATACTAGTGACAGCGGATATAAATTGCTGGTCTATCTATGCTCTGCCTGGACTATATCCAATTAGCACAATTAAATAAATATATAATAAAAATATCTGATATTACGAAAATTACATAATTTGTTATCCATAAATGTATTCAATTTAAACGAAGGAAGATACCCGAATGACCATAGGCGCGCATGTGATGGAGACAAGGGGCAGGCAAATGGCGCATGCGCGCCGGATTCACTATTTTGGTTATTCTGGATGAAATATACATAAGATTAATTCCTACCTCACAAAATGGCTTTATTTAATGTAGACATTTGTCTCGAACTAATTTGAGACGAATAATCAGTCCCTAAGTGGTGAAAATGGAAGAAAATAGACAAAAAATGTACGTTAACTACGTATGCGCCGGAGCACTTTTTCGCTTTCATGGTTTGTCAAGATTCTCCTTAGAAATCTCCAGTTAAATTTTGAACGACTTAGGGAGTGAAAATGGAGGAAAACTCGTAGAAAATTGGAAAAATTCGTAACGCCGGAGGTACGCATCAGAGCACGTTTTCGCTTTCAGGGTTTCTTAAGGGCTTCTCTAGGATCGTCCAGTTAAATTTTGAACGAATTAAATTGGCTTCCATGGGGTGAAATTGGAGGAAAACTCTTAGAAAATTCGAAAAAAAATTCGTATCGCCGGAAGTACGCGTCGGAGCACTTTTTCGTTTTTAGGGTTTGTTAAGATCCTCCTTGGGAACATCCAGCACCTCACCAAGCTGCGTCTCATTTTGCGCCCTTAGTGTTACTTTGGTTCTAGTTGGATATACACAGAATCCCAAGTTCCAGTATGGCCCTGGGCACACTCGTCATCGTATGACATACCATTGGAATATTACGAAAGTCCAGTATCAGGTCTCGTTTCTCGTATAACGAGTCCTGTCGTTAACAGCTAAACATCTTGTTCGAAAATACACGGGATTGCGCCGATGGCGCGTCAGTCATTACCGAACTGTTGTAACAACAAAAAGAACCGGCTAAGTATACGTCAATCATACAATTTTCGCCGGTCACGAGTGCCGAGCGCTGGCCGGCAACGTATCATTAAACGCTGGTTTGCGGACGGAGGTTCTCATGGGCCGGCTTGTCACCGCCGTACGCATCGATTATCAAAAGATTACGGTCCGTGTAAACAGCCGAGAGTGACCAACGGCCGAAGCAGGATCGTACCGGCGAGAAATTAATGGCGCCGGTTTTATACGTTCTTTTCAACGAATGGGTTTGGTCAGCATTTTTTCTTTATTTCATAAATCGAAAATATAAGTGAAAAATAATGGATCTGCAATATACACACTACGTCAAAAGTCTTGGATTCCCCCACATTCTTGTTAAGGCTTACGGTGAGCGCTCTATCAAACGATATATAAGGTATGTTCCAACAACCGTCGAGAAGTGGTTCGGAACCGTGAGAAATGTTTGACCAACACCGTCTTACGTCGCATTTGCCGAGAGTACATTAACAACTGAACTGCCTGACTAATTCTGAACGGTTCGGAATCGATTCTTGCTGTGTTGGAACAAACCCATAGTTTTCGCTCAGTAACTCCTTAACGGATAATGATAAAAATATGCGTTTTTTTTAATAGACTATAAATATTATTTTACGTGTAAAATTATTTTTTTTTTAAATTAATTTTGCATATTTTCAAAATTTTAAAACAGCGTCGACGTAAAATAATATTTGTAGTACATTAAAAAAGCATATTTTTTATCATTTTTCGTTGAGGAGTTACTGAGCGAAAACTATATCCCTCTGGATCGAGATCTCACCGTAAGCCTTAAAGAAAAACCAAATACATTTATAAAAGTATATTGTTTTCTGAATCTTTTTTTTTTGTGAAAAAAATAAAGTTCGATAAACTGAGTACTTCGAAAATTAAAAACCAGCAAGTGTGTGACATTTTTATTAAATCAAGAAGAAACCAACAACAATGCAAGTTCTCTACTTGACTAATAGTCGGTATGACCTCCAATAACATATTAACACGTCTGTGCATTGAGATAATCAAGCGGTTAAATATCTCTTGCGGAATATTGTTTCATTCCTCTTCTGCCGCCACGACTAACTCATCTGCAGTCTGAGATGGAGGAATATGAATGGCTCTAGCAACGAAATCCCACGTTTTCAATAAGATTCATGTCAGGAGAGGTGGCTGACCAATCTAATATATTGATATTGCGCGATGTGGTCGAGCGTTATCGTCCATAAACACAAAATTTTCACCTAGTTCATTACGTAGGGGATAGACAATGGGCGTAATAACTTGTTCGATGTAACATTATTCCACTCCAAAACATTACGGTATCCCCTTTCACACGGAGAAAATAAAGTCGCTGTTGACGACCTGGTCCTCTCCAGACTCTTTGTCGATTGACATCAGTAACCAGCCCTATTCTGGTTTAGTATGTAAGTAAGACTGGCGTAAAAGCCAATCCCGATGCCTTGGAAGTAGTAGAGTGTGGACCCGTAATGGTCTTCTAGCACGTAAATTTGCGGTGTGGAGTCGTCTTCGAATAGTAGGTGTCGATGTAACACGGCGAAACTATCTTGATAGTGGGCCATGAGAGCTGAAGCTGAAGATGTGCGGTGTCTACGGGCATATTGCACTAAATACCGATCCTCCCTTTCATTAGATACTCGAGGACGTCCACTACGTGGTCTGTTTTCCACTGTATCGAATTCTTCATATCTGTGTACTATTCGTACAACAGATGATCTAGGAATGCCCCACAAGTTCGATATCTGATGTTTAGAATGTCCTGCATCATGTAAAGCAGCCATTTTTTCTCGGGTAAACGCAGAAATTTCACGTCCTGGTATTATAATGTACAAAAATTCAAAGGAACACTTGGCTGAATTCACTGTCAAACTGACCATATTAGCAAAAACATTGGTAATAAAGTAAAGATTCATGGTCTGCAATTTTTTATTGTCTTTTTTGTTCCCTAAGTACTTTTTTACCACATTAAGAAAAACCACTAGGTTTAATCGAATAATTTTATATACAGGGGCTCCAAGACTTTTGATAGTGTGTGTATTAGAATTTTATTCGAATGTTTGGTGCATCTTTGTACAAATTTGTTCCTATGGAACAATCACGCATTTCTGGTCCTTAATGTATAATGTAGTATGCCTTGTGAATGCAATAAACATTATGTTGGGGAAACGTCTCGGCCTATGAACATTAGAGTTGAGGAACATAAAAATTACATAAAAAACGGGAATTTGAAAAATCCGAACACGCTTGAGAAAACGGTCATTTGATTCAATGGGGTTCGGCAAAAATTTTAGAAAAGGAAGATAACGCAACAAAAAGAAAATTAAAAGAGACCGCGATTATTTTGCATTTTTGTTATTATGCATATGGAAGCAAGCAGATAAACAACTGTCAAACTTGACATACGTTTAAAAATTTTTACTACGATTTTGAGAACGAAAACAGAGAGTTTTTCGAAACGTCAATAACACGGAAGTGCGCGATAGTGATGTGATTTTTGTTATTTTTTTTACTTATCTGCTTTTTTCAGTGTGAGATTTTTTGGTTAGGCAAACTTAGTTTCGAAAATAACCCTTGACTGTTCCGTTTGGCGCAAGGGCTTATTTAATTAATCTTTATTATTTTTTTCAGAAGTGTGGCAAAAACCCAACAAAACTAAAGAAAAAGTACTAATTATTTAGTAAAACTTTTTTATTGGTCGATTTCCCTCAGTACATGTAAGACTCAGATAGTTGTTTTAGCTCCAGAATGGACGTTTAGAGAAATAATATCGATTTTATACACAAAAATTGACCTGCTGGAACATGTCATATCGCAACCAGTAGAGTTTGAGGATGTTGATGTATCAAACCACTTACTAGATTGATTGTAGGTACTGATACAAAATATATTTTGTATTGAATTTATCTATTCATATGGTACAACTGTTACTGTTGGTACTACAGGCTGGTTTTGTGTTGCCAAGGTGTTCCAGCACTTACAAGTGTTAACTTGAAGTCATATAAAAGTCTCGATCGAGTCTTTTCTACATTACTTTACACTTACCACGCCAAGCAGACAAGGAACCATTAATTTGATCATTTAGACTTCCCTTGACCCAAAGACGTGCTATTTCTCACCTCAATCACCGCAAGCTCAATCTCACCCCACGACACGTACGGGCCGGTAGACTGCGGATTACACTCGGAAGGGGTATTGTCGCGGCCGGAAGTGGTTCTCGGAACATACCCCATCGCCGTGTGTCACCTCGGACGTGCCCCAGGTTCGAATTGCCTTCATCAGCGGTACATGTCCAGCATCCTAATGTCCGGCTCTACACACGAAACCATTGTTTACTTCAATCCGGACAGCAGATCGGTTTCTGATTTGCCGGACAACCGGGGACAGGAGGGCGTTATGCCCCTCATTGAAAATCCCACCGCTGTGTGGAATTACAACTAAATCACGCGCCGCTACGACGTTCATATTTAGGAATTTATTGGCCTTGCTCTTGGAATTTTAATTCCAGCTTCTCATCCGAGTCAATAGAAAAAGAATTGACCGATATGTTGGCGTATCGGCCTACCAATTCTCCAATGCTGATATACAGTGCTTTCGAAAAGTAACGAATAAATTCATTATTTTTTAAATTGAGAAGTTTTCGAAAAAGTCCCCTGGCACGTCGATTTTGTTTTTAAAAAAGGCACTTTTTGACATGCGACCCATATTTGTGACGTCATCGTTGTTAGAGATATGACGTCATTGACAATTTTTTTTAATAGCAACCCCCAAGAGGTATACGATGTATCTCGTGACGAATTCGTGCTTTTAAATTTTCTTCATTAACCGGTCTAGTAACGTATACTTTGCTTTTTAAGTATCCCCACAAGAAATAATCTAGGGGTGTCAAATCAGGCGATCTGGCTGGCCACTTAATCGGCCCCCTTCACCCTATCCAACGATTCGGGAACAGCTCATCTGCATAAGCACGGACAGGTGTAGCATAATGGGAGGTGCACAGTATTGTGTAAATTTTAAAATCTTATTTTCTTGAAATTTTTGTTATGTAACAGCATAATTTTTTATGATGTATATATGTAGAATGACACGCTCTTTCAAATCGCATATCAAAATTGGTAGTTCCTATTTAAAAAAACTGTCGACGACGTCTATGTCAAAAAGTGCCTTTTAAAAACAAAATCGACGTGCCAGGGGATTTTTTCGAAAACTTCTCAATTTCAAAAATAACGAATTTATTCGTTACTTTTCGAAAGCACTGTATGTTTATAGTATAGGGGGAGATGATCAATAAAATTTTAAACGCTTCTAAATTTGTTTGACTTATTTGTATTTAACCAAAGACAAATTGGTTTTGCAGCGTAAACTATATTAGAAATGTTCAATATTATCTAAAACGGAATGAAACTTACAAATAATAAAATTTCGAAATAGTTATTTATTACACAAGGGAAAAGAGAAAAAAGTATTAGATTTTAGCTCGAGGTTGTTATTTTCACCAGGGCGTATCCATGGGGGGGGGGTAAAGGGGGTAATTACCCCCCCCCCCCAAGAAGTTTACTGAAATGAAATCCATTACTTTATAATTTTCGAATAAAACAGAGGTGAAGTATTTGTAATTTGAATTACTTGATAATCGCATGCAAACAATATTAAATTGTGTAATAAGTAATATTTCTATAAGTAATATTTAGCGTTTACTAATGTGACTTTCAAATCTAAATTCTGTAATTTTGCTCGATGTTGCTGCATATATGAATGCTGAAAATACCTCTGATCTAGAAAAATACAATATTTTTAAATATGCTTTCGTCCCCAGCAAACGTTCCCTATTCTGTTCATAGAAAATCCTTGCTCTTCTACATATACATAAACATATTAAGTTAGACATTTCAATTATTGATATGCAAGTAAAATAAAATAGAAAAATTAATTTAATTTCCATTATCTTTTATTTTTATAATACTGCTGCAATGTATAAATTTTTAATTTATATTTTATTATTGATATTGGATATTAACTTCTTTTATTTGAAAGTTTAAGTGAAAAGTCTTTATTTATGTCTTATGTCTTTAGTCTGTTGATGTTATAAGTCTTTACAACTTTACTCCAAGATAAAATCATAGATACGCCCATGATTTTCACCTGTGTATAATACATTATTTTTTTCTGTGAAGGGAAAAACGACGATTTAATATTGAAAAAACATATTACAATGTTAGTCAGAAAAAATTTTAAGTTTTAAACTGGTAGGCTAATATTAATAGCGACATTGGACCTGCCTGCGTTGCTAATGAAAGTTTTAAAGTAATCAAATTTCTGTCAATTTAATTCTGTGATTGGGTTTAAAAAATTGCGAAGTTAAGTTATTAGTTATTTCGAATATACAAAGTTTAAAAATTAACATTTCTGATACACCACCAAAATTAGTAGAAGCAGCGAAAATATCATCACCAAAAATATTGCCAACTAAATCGTGGAAAGTTTACAGAATAGCGTATTCAAGGTTTATGGAATGGAAGGTGAAAATGACATGCAGTTCCTTCTCGGAGACGGTGTTATTGGCTTTTTCGCCAATTGCACAACAACAAAAGCCATCAATAGTGTGGTCGAATTATTTAATGATGAAGTACGTTACAATCCAATAATAATGTAGATATTTCAAAATATTGCAAACCAATTAGGTACGTGTGGCAGTGCATTAGCTGAAATAAGACCCCACTTGAGATCAGGACCATGGCAGAAAATATGATTTCAATTCCACTGTAGCAGGCAGACATTTCCAGTCGTTCGAGGAACATGTCCTTCATGCAATGCATACAGGGTGTTAAAAAAGAGTGTAACATATTTAAGGAGGTAATAGTATGAACTAAAATAAGCAGAAAAGTCTCGATAAACATGGGTCTGCAAAGTAACGGTTGCGGAGATATGGAATGTTTTGTTTTTTAGCCCCTTTTTCTATTTTGCAAATATGTTGTGTATTTTCTTATACTACTTGGTTGATGTTTAGTGAAATAAACAGTGCGTATTTGACAGTTGTTCTCAGTGCACAAGTTTTCTTTCGCTATGGCTGGTTACTCTAACGCAGAAATAACAGACATGCATTTCATGTATGGTCGTGCTAATGAGAACGCCACCGAAGCGCGACGTCTTTATGTTGACGCTTATCCAAATCGCCAGATTCCTTCACAACGCATGTTTGAAAGAATTTAGCAAAGATTGCGTGATACGGGTTCCTTGAGCAAACAGTGCCATTTATCCGGAAGACCAAGGTCGGTATCCACTCCTAGAGCAGAATCCAGGTACGGGTGTGCGGAGAATATCAGCCGAGGTAGGAATTAGTGGTCCTCTTGTTTGGAGAATCTTTCACGAGAAACTGCTTTATCCATACCATGTGCAACGAGTACATGCCTTAAATCCAATAAATGATCATCAATCACGTTTGGTTTTTTGCCGCTGGTTTCTACGTCATGATGCTGAAGACCCTGGTTTTCTTGCAAACATTCTTTCTACTGATGAGGCCGGGTTCACAAGAAATGGAGTGTTTAATTTTCACAATACGCATATTTGGGCCGACGAAAATCCTCATGCTCTAATAGAATCTGGACATCAGGCACGTTTTCCATTAAACATTTGGATGGGTATTGTAGGTGACAGGTTTCTAGGTCCTGTTGTTTTACCAAACCGATTAATAGGCGCTGCTTACCTCAACTTTCTGCAGAACACACTGTATGAGTTTTTGGAAGACATTCCTTTGAATCAGAGGCAACAAATGTGGTTCCAGCATGACATTTACACTAAACTTTTCCACATAGATGGGTAGGAAGGGCCGGACCTGTTTTATGGCCTCCAAGATCGTCTGATCTGAACCCTCTACATTGCTTTGGTTGGGGATATTTGAAGACATTAGTGTATGGCACTCCTATAGATAGCCTGGAAGAGCTGTAGCTACGGATTAATCAAAAGTGTCAAGAAATCCAAACCAAGGAGGGTGTTTTCGAAAGAGTTGGAATATGGTTGAGACGAAGATGTCGGGCCTGCTTGGAAATGGACGGAGGGCACTTTGAACATCTTCTACAACTTTGTTTTTTGTTTGTTAAAAGCTTCCTTTGTCGTGTTTTACAAGAAAAGGCAAGACTTTTGCCAGATTTCTTGTCTCAGCCAACACCAGTCATCAAAACGAACCGCTTTAAGCGCAACGTGGTAACGCAGTCGATGCTAGACCGAGAAATCCTCGTTAGACAAGCCGTATTTTCCATTCGAGAAGTGATTCAGTGACGACGTCTTGCCCATGCGATGTAATGAATCCCGTAATGGATTCGATGCGAGCCCGAATGGTAATTACGTCTGGCGAGCGGAGGCCAGGCATTAGTAATAGCAGTTAAATGTGTGTTTACCGGTCGCTTATCTCCTTCAGACGGCCTACAAGAGACCACGGGACGCACGCACATGTAACATTAGTTGCGACGGGCCCGCAACCGCATGCCGTTAATTAAGCAGCCTAATTGACGTCTTCGGCCGGCGGCCGGGGGAGGCGACACGAAGGAGATGCCGGCCAAACATTTTTAGTACCGCTGTCGCGAGGGGTGTCGAGATTTTCAATTCGAGATAAATCATAAACGTGTAGTGTCACGTGCCCGGCGTTTTTAGTTCTAAAGCGTCATATACACACTGAAGTATACCGGGTGTCAAAGATTTCGAATTTTTTATTTACTTGGAAACTTTTAGTGATAAAACAGCAATAGTTCTTGGCTGTAATGAGATATATTTAACCTAAATATTCAGTATGTTTAAATATTCCGATTATCACCAGTGGCGTAGCCCTGTTACTCTTCTTTTATTTAAAATAAAAATGGAACGCCACTGTCTTAATTATAAAAAAAAACCGTAAGATACTTTAAATTTTGATTATTTTGAACAAATTATTATTTCGCAATTTTCTTTAAAACGCATTGTGTTTAGGTAATTGTTCTTTAAAAATATCTCTGCATTTCGTAGTTTGTGCGTGGTAAGGCCTATTATGCTTCATCAAATACAGGGTCATGAAATTAATGCACCGTAGGGCAAGAGTAGATTCCTAACGACGAAACAATGCGATATAGCTAAAGTCATTTTAGTCAAAAGTTGATGGTTAAAAAGATACAGGGTGTTAAAATAAAAATTTTATTTTCGATATCTATAAATATTTTTTTAAATTCAAATGTTTGGATACATTTTGAAATTCCTGGGTTTTTGGGGGGCGAGAAATTCAAATTTGTTTCTAATTTTAATGCTACTAGTAGAAGGCGCCACTTCTGACATCATGCTTTTTTTAAATGGTAGAACTTTGTTGCGGCTTAGTATATACATTTGGTTATTAAAACAATCGATTCTTCTACCTTCTTTACGTGAAAAATGTCCTTGTTGAAGTTCGTAGGAGTAACCGCTTTCAAAATAAAACCGTTTTCGAAATAATCATATTTGAAATATTCAATGCACCGAGAAAAAATTGTTTTACGATATTGACTCTACTTTTCCTGACGCTTCTACAAATTTGTGAATATCAACCCCTATTAAATTTTTAGATGTACGCCCATGGATTATCATTTTTATGGTGCACCAGACGACTTTGGGAAGGCTTCAACTATGTTTTCCATCGCATTTGAGAAAATCTAGAATACGCTTTGTGTAGATAAATTTTTCCTTCATTTACGCTGACGTATGAGTTTATATTTAATTTCGACCGGGTATATCGAGTATGTACACGTTTCATGTGGTCACCGAATAGATAACCATTGGTAACAATGTCCTGGGTTCCTGTGAAGTATTACACAGCCACGCTGATAACTCAGTGGAATATCAGGCAGAATTCCAATCAAAATAGCCGCTACTGTGTAACAGATAGTTAATCTATTCAAAGGAAGCGTACATATCCGCTTTCGCATATTTTTAATTCACAGAACAATCTTAAATCGGTTAAATATAGTTTATAGTAATATTTCACATCGTAATAACGTAATTCAAAGTCGACCATGAATCGCAGCATACGTAAAATTGAAACAATTGAAATAACAACTATGGCACTGACATTCAATTGTTTCAATACCTGACTCATACGATATTGCTATAAATAATATTATTAGAGCAGCTAAAAAATATAAGGCTGCATTTTTATTTAATTTTCTTGTAGTAATCAAATAAAATTTTTGAAATTGATTGATGTCTTTGTTCCGTATGAGTCTATACCACAAGACCATGCAGTAATCCAGACAAAATGGTAAGCCACATTGATCAATAACAGTTCTGTATTGTAGCAACGAAAGTGTTATTGCGTCTTGTATAAAAAAAAATAAAACTTAGGAAACGAAGAACCAGCCGCAGCAGTTACTGGTGCAGAAAATCCAAATTTACAGAGATAAGGCTCCCGAGCAGCACAAAAAGCGTAGTGTTGGATATCTTCGAGCATTCCAGCGTGGTGAACTATGCAGACAGCCTTGTAAACGGAGCCAGGGGCGTAGGCAGTTTTGGAAAAGGAGAACGCGACAGATGATACGAGGGTTTACTGTTACACAACTTAAATCTTAAAATGACTTCAAATAGTAGAACGTAATCGTTTGTAAACAACGGGCACTATTTTATCAAAAAAATATTTAATTTAGCCTATTTCCAATTATAGAACAAGTTATTTGTAAAAGTAACTCAAATTTTTAACGATTTGCAAATACAAGGTATTCGGAATATATCATTACTAAATGAGCCCAAAACGAATAGTTTTTCTGCAAATGTTTTCAAAATAAAAAAAACAAATAACAAACAAACAAAACTGTGTTACGCAATTGCAAACACAGTTATAATTATTAAAGTAATTTGTATTTTGTATCAGTTTCAATGAAAAAGACAATCGATTTTTTCCTACATATCCTTCGGACTGTAACGTACGAAAACATTGCTATACGTCACCAGTTACTCTAGGCGAAACTAGATCGAAACAAAACATATTTTATTGCATACACAATCAATATAGTGGAATAAAACCGCAGAATACTTACTTAACCGTCTTATCTAATTTTTTTTACCATCATGAATGAATTATCGTTAACCAAAAAATAATTAATTAGCAATTTTCTATTGCATCGTTGCAACAAACGTATTTTTGACATTCGAAACTCGGTCAAATTTGTGTCTGGTCACTGTGATGAGACTATTAAAGAAGATGAAACTCATATTTTTCATTTAGATAAAGAGAAATGTCACAAAAAGTTCATTTCCGATCACATCATCGCAGGTGACATATTTCTGACATTTGAAATCCCGACGAATCTATGTTTGATCACTGTGATGAGGCATTTTAAAGAAAATCGAACTCATATCATTCATTCAGAGAAAGAGAAATGCCACAAAAAGTTAATTTCCGATCACATCGTCGCACGTGACGTTTTTGTTACATTCCAAACTCCGTCAAATTTGTGTCTGGTCACTGGTGAGACATTATTAAAGAAAGTGGAACACATATTATGCATTTACAGAAAGATAAATGTCACAAAGAGTTCATTTTAGATCACATCGTCGCATGTGACGTATTTGTGGCATTTGAATCCAGAGACAAATTTGTGTCTGGGCACTGTGATGAGACATTATTAAAGAAAATGGAACTCATTTCATTCATTTAGAGAAAAGTAAATGTCACAAAAAGTTCATTTTGGATTACATCGTCGTAAGTAACGTACTTATGGCATTCAACCCAGTGACATTTGTGCCTGGTCACTGTGATGAAACATGATTAAAGAAAATTAAACTCATTTCATTCATTGAGAGACAGAAAAATGCCACAAAAAGTTCATTTTGGATTACATCGTCGTAAGTAACGTACTTGTGACATTGGACCCAGTGCAATTTGTGCCTGGTCACTGTGATGAGACATTATTAAAGAAAACAGAACTCATTTCATTCATTTAGAGAAAAGTAAATGTCACAAAAAGTTCATTTTGGATTACATCATCGTAAGTAACGTACATGTGACATTCGACCCAGTGAAATTTGTGCCTGATCACTGTGATGAGACATTATTAAAAAATGAAACCCATTTTATTTATTTTGAGAAAGAGAAATGACACAAAAACTTCATTTTGGATTACATCGTCGCAGTAACGTACTTGTGACATTCGACCCAGTGAAATTTGTGCCTGGTCACTGTGATGAGACATTATTAAAAAAAAATAAACTCATCTCATTCATTTAGAGAAAGAAAAGTGTCACAAAAACTTTATTTTGGATTACATCGTTGTAAGTAACGTACTTGTGACATTCGACCCAGTGAAATTTATGCCTGGTCACTGTGATGAGACATTATTAAAAAATTAAACCCATTTTATTTATTTAGAGAAAGAGAAATAACACAAAAACTTCATTTTGGATTACATCGTCGCAGTAACGTACTTGTGACATTCGACCCAGTGAAATTTGTGCCTGGTGACTGTGGTGAGACATTATTTTAAAAAATGAAACTGATATCATTCATTTAGAGAAAGGTAAATGCCACAAAAAGTTCATTTTGGATTACATCGTTGTAAGTAACGTACTTGTGACATTCGACCCAGTGAAATTTATGCCTGGTCACTGTGATGAGACATTATTAAAGAAAATGAGACTCATTTCATTTATTTAGAGAAAGATAACTGTCACAAAAAGTACTTGCACACCCTGCGATGTGGCATACTATTTAAATTTATTTCTTGTTTGTTCCAACGGTCGCGGCACGCTACTGACTCCTCCTGCACTGACACGCCGCGAACAGAAGATCATTGTGTGGCCGTTCACGGAGGGGCATGCGGGCCAACATCCGAGACAATGCTAGTCTTCTTTGCCCCGTCGTCGTATCGCTCACTTATCGAGGTCCGAATTAAGCGGGACCGAGCAGCTCCTTAATTACCGACGCTTATTACGACTGTCTATATTCATTAGGCGGCCGTATTGTTTGTCGTCGGGGGACTAGATACGAGGCGGACAATTAGAATCTCGTCAGACTTTAAGGAATAGTTGTTTATGTAACGAAGATCGAAAGAAACTTGCGATCGCGGACTAAAATTGAGGGGCAACTACGTACAGCGTACACCTCAGCTATGCAACCATCAACACAACAATTTCATATTTCGCCAGCTGGAGTAAAGAATTTTGTATTTTTCGTGCTGTCAGAATTATCAAATCATTGGCGTTGGATTCATAGATGCATAATTTAAGATACAAGAAGGAAAGGAGCTTAATGGATCATAATCTTATAAGAGACAGGTGGATTTTAACGGCTTGATGGATCCAGAGAAAACAGATCGAGGGAACAACGAAGCAACTGCGGACAACGTTGTTTCTGGGTTTTTGCCCTTCGTCAGCGCAGTGCAGCTTAAAAACAAGATGGAATAAGAAGGAAGGGCAAAGGACACGAACACTTGTTCATATTTATATAATTATGACCTGTTTCCAGTGCCGTGCGGAAGTGTATTTTTAAATCATTTTTGAGCTGCCCTTTTTGATTTTTTTTAGATAAGTTCTGGAATCACCGCGAATAGACGTTCCTAAACGGAATCCAACATTCACATTACACCTTTTACGGAGTCATGTAACGACAGCCACCCCATGGCTAGAAAGAAGTCCGAGACATGTGCTGCGCTCTCGATACCGAAAAACAAACAAAACCCCAGAAAATAACAAACGTCAGCCCCCATCCAGCGCGCCACGGATACCCATAACTGGGGCTGATGTGTATTTGTGTGGTCCCAATATAAATATTTACAGAAGAGCGCGTACAGCACGCCGATCTGTGAGGTAGCTACTAGAAGCTTCCAATTTTCTCGTTAACACAATAAACAAAGCGATAATTCGACGGTCAGGTGCGGTGCCGCTGTAGGGCAGCGAGACGAGGCTGTCAACGACGTACATGTGAGAAGAAGCAGATGCTTAAAAAATCGTTGATTATAGAGCTTACTAGAAGAACAACCGTCATTGTTCAAAAAGTTCCTCAAGGAGGTGTCATGAAGCCACAACTTTACGCCTTATTTATTAATAACATGCATCATTAAATTTTGGAAATTTCAGTAAACAAATGGCATAAGACACTTTAGTTTAAAGTTGCAAGCATATGCTTCAAAAATGTAGATTGAAAGCTTATACTATAAGGAGTAGCGTGACTTGTAAAAGAGTTCCTCAAGGATGTGTTATATAAAATTACAACTTTACGCATTATTTATTAATAACATCATGAGTCATGAAATCTTGCAAATTTCAGTAAACAATTAGTATAAAACACGCATACTTGGAGTTGAGTTATAAGCAGGTACTTTAAAAAAATATAGTTGGTTATAAAGGTTACTTATAATAAGCAGGAGGGCAAAGAGTCTCTCAAGGATATGTCTTGAAGCCACAACTTTAATCATTATTTATTAATATCATGAGTCATGAAATCTTGCAAATTTTAGTAAACAGTATAACACTTATTATTTTGTGCTGTGGAAAACATTAAGTTATAGTTATACAAGGTGTACCAGTAGTAAGTATTCAAAACTTGTGAGCTTGTAAAACAAGTCGAAAAATTACAAAAACCTTAGTACAACTTTTGTCAGTGGCGGCTCCTAAGGGAGATACGCTTACTTAAAGGGGTAACCTCAGCAACAGTTTTTAATGCGTAACATCAAAACGGTTCAACATTAAGTCTCGAAATTTTGGTGAGATATTAACCTGGACGTGTTCAATAAGTCTCATAAAATAGATTTCAAAATTTTCTACAGGGGCGTGAAAAAATGCAAGACTCAGGGACAAATTTAATCATATCTTTTTAGTAGTTTATTTTTTCTAGTTTCTGACTCGAAAATATTGAAATTTGATGTATTTAACATAAAAACGGTACTCTTGTTAAATTTCAATAGGATGTACCGTTTTTCAGTAAAATCGATTTCAATCATTCATAACGTGCCCCACATTCAACATCCATAGCCAAATAAAGTATTAAAATTGCAGTACGCCATGAAGAAAACAACTAATCTGACAGTTAACAAAATTGTCAAGTATTTTTAACACTCTCAACAGTAACAATTAAAAACAATAGTACAAATAAAAATACCGTTATAAATAACATAAAAACAACGCCTTTCGGTGCAAAGAAATATTTTATAATTGGGTACATTTCCATTGTGGAACTTTATACCATATCGGTGTGAGGCTACTCTTGCGCTCCCATGACATTCCACCTAACGTCAAAAGCATATCTACATACTCAGAATATGTATACGGTTGCATTTTTAAATAATTTTTATCTATTTTTGTTCACTATAAAATGGCACTGCGTAGGCTCAAATAATACAATTGTCAAACTAAAAATACTTGACATTTCTGTTAACTGTCAGACTAGTTGTTTTTCCATGGCACACTGCAATTAATGTTTTTGACTATGTATTGGATGTTAAACGTGGGTCACGTTAGGAATGATTGAAATCGAATTTACTGAAAAACGGTACATCCTATTGAAATTTAACAAGAGTACATTTTTTATGTTAAATACTTAATATTTTAATATTTTGTAGTCAGAAACTAGAAAAAATTAACTACAAAAAAGATATGATTAAATTTGTATCAGAGCCTTGCATTTTCTTACGCCCCTGTAGAAAATTTTGAAATGTAGTTAATGAGACTTATTAAACACGTCAAGGTTAATATCTCACCAAAATTTCGTGACTTAATGTTGAACTGTTTAGATGTTACGCATTAAAAACTGTTTCTGAGGTTACCCCTTTAAGTGAGCGTATCTCCCTTAGGAGCCGCCACTGACAAAAGTTGTACTAAGGTTTTCGTAATTTTTCGACTTGTTTTACAAGCTCACAAGTTTTGAATACTTACTACTGTTACACCTTGTATATATATATATATTTAAAAAGGTTGCTCTAAGCAGGAGCGTAATTGCTGAAAAATTATCTCAAGGATGTGTGTTGAAGACACGACTATGCGCCTTATTTATTAATAAGATCATGATCTTGAATTAAATCTTTCAATTTTGAGTATTTGGAATTGCTATAAAACTAAAATATTTGTTACATTGTGAAATAAATCAAAAGTTGCATGTAGGTAAAAACTTTAATACTTACATACTCGTATAACATTAGTGATGTAGTCAGGAGGTACTTACCTAAAAAAGAAAAAATAATATAAGTACTGACAATACAAACAAATGCAAGAGGTTAAAAGAGAATTATGATTCTGCACAAATCTTCAAGTTTGATTTTGGTTATGTAAGATTCGCTATCAGATAAGTCAAGGTAAGTATACAGAGTGGGCGTGTATAATGTATAAAAATTAAAATACAGCTTCGACAGAAAAGTCTGTCTTATACAAAAAAGTTATCACACATATACAGATTTGGAAAGTGAGGATCTTGATGGTGAATTGTATTTTGCCGCTTGCATGTATTTGTGTCATGCTACACGCATACTTCGACCACAGCGTGTTTGCATCAAGCAGTGTTGCCAGGTGGGAAAAATTCAGTGCATGAGAATAATTTCAAAGAAGCAAGTAATTTTTAATTACTTTTGTAATGCCATTTTTATTTCATTAAAAATCATTACCTAAAAGTTATTAACCACGTAACCTTTCTAATTTATTTTATTGTTAGGCCGGGCGAACGTTGAGGCGCAGTTGACGTGACGCAGGGTGACTCACGGGTCGTAAAATCTGTTGTTTCCAGAAAATGTAGGTACCCTTACGGAATAGAGTTAAGAATCACTGCAATACAGCGAGAATATAGCACACACACCTCAGATCCGTAGACTGTCATACCCGTTTATGTATTCATTGCTAATTATTAAGAGAGAAGTCTACAATATAAAGGATATTTCAAGTACCCAAATATTGTAGATACCTACCTCTATCTATTCAATTTTGCCTTCGATTTTGCCTTTATTTCTCGTTAGGTTTTTGTTTTGGTAGATTTCAAAGAGTAATTTTAATAATTTTATTATTTCTTTTTGTGTCTATTAAAATGCATGAGATTTTGTAATCAAAATATGAGAGCATGAGATTGCCTCGGAATGCATGAGATCTGACAACACTGGCATCAGTTGATCTGACAGTTAGATTTTCAATGACGATACGGAACCGATTACCGTAGTAGTGGGGAATGCTAGACCAATGCACGTCGCCGCCCCTCTTAAAGTTCGTACCTTCCCTGGAATGAAGCGGCAATTTCTACTTTCTCTGTAAAGATCCGCAATTTCCGAATCTGTATATATCGGAGGCCATAATAAAACAGTTTTAGCGGTATCATATTTAAAACTTAACGTACTTCTTGAATTTACCTTAGGTGCATAAAAATTCACAGCAGAAAGCAATTTGGAGCAGTCAATAATGTTGTTTATGATTTTATATATACATAAGACTGTACCTGATCAAGCTGTTTTTGTAGATTATAGCAATCGTCAAAGTTAGCAATACACGAAAAATTTCATCTGCATATAAGTTTTAACTACTAATTACTTCACTGAGATCATTAATAAACAAAATGAATAGTAACAGGCCAAGGGTAGAACCCTAGGGTACTCCAGAAGTTGCAACGTAACTAACCGAATCGAATCCGTTATAACTACTAGCAAACTGTCCTCTGTTATATAAATAAGACTCAATAAGCTCGACCAAGTCATCAGAGAAACCAAAAGTTATAGCCAATAGAACTTTGTGATTAACCTTATCAAAAGCCTTTGAGTAGTTTGTGTGCATCACATCTACCTGACCTCTATTATCTGCGTGACATATTCAGCAAACACAGCCAAGTTAGTAACAGTTGACCTGCTGCCAACGAATCCATGTTGGTATGGAGAAATTAGGTTGCGAAGGGTAAGATAGATATACGATTATAAAGACCTATCTCAAAAATCTCAGAGAAATTGGAAATAACCGATATTGGTCTATAGTTATCCACCTGTGACTCTTAAATATAGAAAGGAATGAAACTCTTATCTTATTTTGCAAGACAAGACAAGACTTTTGAAATCACTTGGTGTAAGAGAGAAATTCCTTTTTTCGTAGTAGTATAATCAACTATCTATCTGTCCTCTCTTTCCTCGGAGGGCTCCAATTAAAACAGCCTCCCCCCTCCAACCTTCCTTCGGCGAAACAATGGCCTGTGACGGCTGAATTATGCAACGGCAGCCGCTGAAGAGAGAACCTAATGAAAATCCTGGCGGCGGGTCCAGATTGCGATTTCCGCGTCCGTCCGCAATACGTCACGGCGGGGGGCATACAATATGCAACACACAATCAGTCGGGAAATGAGCTGGCATTCAGATCTTCCGCAGAAACAAATAACGCCCGTCTAAATATTACATGCACCCTCGGAGCGCGCGGTTTCCAGTTTGACAGCACAAAAACTCGGATTGCTGCGGCAAAGGAGGCCGTGGGCTTTATTTTTCTTTTGTTTCGGGACGGGGCGGGGAAAATTCGATGGGACTTGAAGTTTCTTTCGTTTAAAAACCATCACACAAAACAATGATGTGGCTTTTATAAAAAATAATCGGAAAAAAGCTATACTAGTACCAAGATTAATACACTTATTCCAACGCTAACTTAGTTTCTCTAGTCCTCAAGTACAGTGTAATCTTTATTGAAAGATTCGCTTATTCTTCTGTAATAATATTATACATGGTATCCCAACGAAGACTTGACTCCGCTATAATTAGAAAACTGAAAAATATTTCAAAATTCGCTGTGACCCGTCGATTTTTCTTCTTGGGGGGAGCTTTTTTGACAGTCAAACAAACTCGATGTGTTCATCCCCCTAATCCCTAACAACCCCAACTTTAAAATTTCAAATCGAACTACCCCACTTGTGGCACGTCATTCTAAAGCCCTTGTCATTGCGAATACAGTGATGCATCGTTTTTAGAAATCTGTCGGGCATGTTGACAATAAGGAACAGTCACGAATTTTGCTACTTATGAAATTACCTTCCATTGGTCTAATAATTACGTGATTCATTAATGGTTTATTTTTTAATGTGTCATTTTTATTAAATAATATCTCTACCCCTCATTCTAATCACAGGGATTAGCCCAGAAGTCGGAGACTTCTGCGGGAGAGGAGGCGGAATAGTATTATTAAGCAGGCCGCATTTACGCCCAGGAACGACTTACGTTGGTAGCCCCTAACCACTATTCAGTGCAGGAATGAGGGAAACCTGGAAAACCTCATTAATTAGGGGGGTAGTCAAATATCAACCGGTATCAATCTTTCACATTGACCCAAGCCAACATTATTCCACCCTACCATACCCGCAGAGAGGGTGCCAATCCTCTCCACGAATATAGCTTATATACGGTCTCCAACTCCGATCTAGTCACCTCGATTCAAGTACTGACGCCTTAAACCGCGCGACCACTGACCAAATATTAAAATAAGTTAAAGTTACCATAACATAAAACACGTTAGACGTCACGACGACCATATCAAGACGCTGTGACGTCATATTATTTGTTTACTTGACTCCAAATAATTTAAAAAAATCGTTTAATTGCAATTAATGTACAATTTGATACTATTGCGAATACTATTCAGTTTACAGAATAGAAACAATTAAAAATGATTATCATTGAGAGTATTTACTGCAAATTGGACTGGAGTTAAAACAATCCGAATGTTATTATACACACTTAAAACACATTTAAGTACTCTACTTACATTGTAAAGTGATTTGTCAAAATTGATAAGAATAATTCAAAATTCGATATCAACCAATCCTTTATCATCTTGGCAGAATCTGATACTTGTTCATGCGTAGGAAGTTAGAAATAAACCAAAAGCTGTACATTCCCCATTGTCTTCTTTTTTCCGAGAGATAAATTTTTTCTTATAGCCACTTTTATTGTCCTCGTAATGTGGCAGGTATATATTTACATTTTTACAGCCACATTCCTGGGCTATAATTCATCCAAAGTGGTAGAAATTTATAACCGCCTGTAAAATGAATACTAATTCACCAAAATAGAGGATACGGCCGACCACCTCAGCCAAAAAAAGTCACGATAAATACAGGGTATCCGGAATATGGGTGTCAATAGTGAAAGGGTTCGCATATCTGTCCAAAAGCACCGATAAAACTCTTATGAAAACAATTTCTAAATACGAATGGTATTTTAAAAAATACATGTCAACAATAAAAATACAACTACAGTAAAATGAGAAACTTTGTTACAAAACTAAGGTACAATTAAGACCAAACAGAAGCCATTTTAACGTAATTAATATACACATTCTGAAAACTATTTGAAAATATTTATTTGCACGCCACTGGAATGTAGTCTATTGTAATGGAGTGACACTGCAAATTGGCGCTATCACATATCGCATGGAAAAACCTCAGAGGTTAAGATATCGGCTTATTATTTAAGAATCACCCTGTATAATGAGTAAGCTCCTTAATGATATTAATTTCTCATCCACATTACAAGACATATTTACAAACATTAGAGGTCTATAATACAATGAAATTGGAATGAATCTTACATGAAAATTACTAGTAAAGTTAGTAAAAGCCAGGGTAATACAAAGGAAATGGAGTTAGATATGAATTTAACAATACTTTGCACTTCAAATAATATTCTGTTATTTCACACTATTAACCTAGGCAATAAATAATCAACAGTCAATTGTGTAATATAACAAATAACACAGGCACACAAAAAAAAAAGTTCTGTGTCCGAGCTCCGACCTATGGTTCCCCATGTATTTTTGGCTCCCGAAACCGATCCCGGGGTCGGTATAGCCCAGACGTTCCATATTTGCGCGCTACGGTCAAAACAATGACCAAAATTTGACCATTACCTGGAAATAAGCGCAAAGCTTTATCTCCGTGCCATTGAAGGGTCCCAACATGAATCAGTTGTTGGATAGGACCTCGCACATCCCAATTGTCACTTGAGGACCACGAACTGTCAGAAAAAAATCATATGATTCACCGTATTCAGGATCGAATGGATTTAAGAGGATTGTCTTCATGTAGCATTGCACAGTGAATAAACAAAAAAAATAGAGCAAAATTAAAAGTAAAAAAAAAATAAAAAGAAAGAAAGGAGCTACAATACTTTCTACGTCAACGTCGTTAGCAGGGTTGCAGTTCCATAAAAATTTGTGAACGGGGCACAATTACATTCCTTTGGCGTGACCCAGAGCTAACGACGTTGACGTAGGAAGTATTGTAGCTCCTTTCTTTATTTTTTTAATTTTTTTTTACTTTGTTTTACTTTCTTATTTTTTTAAATTTTTCTTTATTTCTTTTTGTCTTTATTCACTGTGCAATGCTACATGAAGACAATCCTCTTCAATCAATTCGATCCTGAATACGGTGAAATTATATGATTTTTTCTGACAATTTGAAATTTTTTAGTACCAATTTTCTGCCAATTCGTGGCCCTCAAGTGACAATTGGGATGTGCGAGGTCCTATCCAACAACTGATTCATGTTTGGACCCTTCAATGGCACGGAGATAAAGCTTTGCGCCTATTTCCAGGTAATGGCCAAATTTTGGTCATTCATTTGACCGTAGCGCGCAAATACGGAACGTCTGGGCTATACCGACCCCGGGATCGGTTTCGGGGGCCAAAAATACATGGGGAACCATAGGTTAGAGCTCGGGCACAGAACTTTTATTTTTTTTGTGTGCCTGTGTAATTATTATTAGTGTATCATTGATGTTTGTTTATACTTATGTACACGAAAAAGTCTGAATTTTTTTAAATGCAATGTGGAAAACGCTTAATGAGGTCCCTCTTGAACCCAAACACGCGGTAACCAGCACAACAGCGTAATTAATTTTCATTCGGATAGACAAAGCGCCCAAAAAACAGCGTCACGGCTCTGGCGCGTCTAGAGTGCCATGCCATACGTCACAGCAAACACCATGTATCCGCGTACTCAAAATAATGCATCGGCGCTGTTAAATTAACCAGCAATTAAACACAAAGGCGCCGCCTTTGGCCGTCGTGACCCTGCAAATAGCCCGTTGCTGCTCGGCTTGCCATCTAGAAATAGTACGCCAAGGAGTATTCCCGGTTCCCCGTTTGGCCAGCATGAATGGGACTTCCAAGATATTCTCTACCAGAAGGTTACAGAATTTGGTTCGTTTGGTTCGCGCGAATGCAATACAACGTTTTATCCATAACCACATCACAATTATATTTGTGGAGACAGAATTATTGAAATTTAATTAAAAAAATATTCGCACTACTTACTACTCAATGAAACGTGGTAGGTTTTGTTATACCTACTGGTTGCTTATGGTACATTGTTTATTATCAGTTATTTAACAAACAGTTCTCTATCAATTTGGTAAAAATGCAAGAAAGTAAATGTGTTCCTGCGGCTGTTTTCGAAGAAGCACAAGGAGCAATTTTCCATTTAATGTCAGCGAAATCCAGGGAATATTACGAAAGTGTTCGCCGAACGGAGCCAAAAACGAAGAGTAATGACAATAAATGAAGAAGTCATGCTATCGTATTTTTTAAATTTGAACAAAAAATATGCAATTTCATCTTTGTGGTCGAAGTATTCAATGTTGAAGGCTACTATAAAGGTCTACAAAAATACAGATGTTGGAAAATATAACAAGCTTATTTGAAGAGTAAATCGAGTGAATCACAGCAAAAAAGCTGCCTGCAGTATTGGAATGAGCACATATTGAAGATTTTTTTTAATGGACCTTCCTATAGACAATATTTGATAATTAAAGTTAATATCTAATAGGTAAGTATACAGGGTTAACTATGACTAAGTACAAAAAATTTAACCACGTGCTCAGGGAGGCCAATTATTCCAGAATTTTAGGTCAATATTTAAAAAATGGGGCATAACCCTTTTTTCCTACGGAAAGTCGGCGCCTATGATAAGAATCGACTGAGATGGCTTAGATTCATAGATAAAGCTTACATCTGTCAACAATGTCAACTACCATGCGGTCGTCTTTTTGTAGCGTTTCTAAATGTAGAAACGACAAAAATTAACATTCTTATTAGTAATAATACCTGATAGATAGGTAACAGTTAATCCAGTTAGCTCCAGTATTTTGCATTCGTTTTTCATTATTTCGTTATAAACTGGTAAAACTACATAGTTGCTCACTACCGATAAAAGACACTTTCCGTAGGTACAATTAGACAAAATGCCTATTTATTATAACAAAATCGAACGAAAAGAATAGATAATAGACAAGTTTTAATGTAACCGCAGCAGTCTTGTCCCATAACCTAGAAAACCAAACCGGCGAACTATATTGTGGGAAAGTATCTGCACCCAACACAAATGTCTTTATTTAATAACTATAAAACGTTTAAAAATTAAAAAGGCACCTGAAGAACACAAAATTACAACGTAAACACAGGAATTGAATTATGACATGACAGCGATACCGACTGAGCTGCATGCTTGTAGAGTAGGCAACCAACAAGCAAATTAACATTGGCGGCGTTAAATAAGGATTTAAAATAATATCGAAAAACATTTTTTTTTGGCTTTATAAATAAGTTTGGAATTTTTTTGAAGGGTGATTCCGTTAATTCTTATTTTTCTCTATCCCCTCTTAAAATATTTGTACTAAGTCATAGTTAACCCTGTATAGTGAACTGAATTATCTTCGGTCCCACTAATAATGAAGATGTCTAGTGCCTGTCAATTTGAAAATTACTGACGTACAGAATGTTTAAAAAAACGTACAATTGCAGAAGAAGGATTTTGCGTGAATGCTGTTGCAATATGCAGACAATATATTTCTCAGCGACAGATTCTTTTTAAGATACACATATCAATAAAAAATGTACGCCTCAGCCTGTTGGAAGCAACACATTGGCGTACCCTCAATAGTTGCTTCATTCCTGAATATCGCAAATCCAGTATATACTGATCATTGTATTAGGCGCACTTCAACAACTTTATTTCCCAATAAAGGTGCTGATCTTGCAACCATTAAACAGCATGGTGGATGTTGAGGAGTCAATATAATAAACTTGATATTGCAAGAAAAATCCAAGAAAATATAGTTGTTCCCTACAAGAAGAGACATCCGTAAGTTTTGCAAATTTTACACAAACTTCGGCAAATGGTATGCTTTCCAAAAATGATGGCAACACTGCGAACTTTGGGCATTAATATCTCCTTTGTTTTTGAATTGATTAATCTTTAATTTAATTTTTTCAACATGTGCTTAAATTGATTAGATATGTAATAATATTGACAAATAACCCCATTTTATACATTGTAATCACTATTCTCTGCATGTATAATATAATTATTTATAGTACAATTTACAGTTTTCGGAAGGCGAAATGGACAATAAAACGTTGGTTAGACGAAATGTACACATTTATTTCATTTCAACTTTTACCTGCTTGACAGGTATAACTGGGTGGTAGCGGCGGGCCAGCCCAAACTATGCTACGAAGGACGTCTTTAAGAACGCATGTCTCAACTCAACTATCTCTAGATGTAAATTGCCAGAGCCAGCTAGGAAATTTTCCCATAATCAATGATAGTAAAAGCTACAAAACATTTAACGCAAGTTTCCTACTTTGCTCGTTCAATACTTAACGATGAGCCATTATCAAATTTCGTTAAAACTGTATCACAAACACAAGACAACTTATTGGCCATCCTTGTCTAGAGCAGGTAATTTCCCCGTAACGTTAGTTGTGCCTTATTACGGGGCGTACATGAGCATGACTTAGGTATATTACAAACAAGTCGAAACAAAAGTGTCAAAATGTACATTCTATCACAACTAGATCCGTCGTGCATAGAAACGCCCTATAGCGAACCATAAAAATAAACGACAGAATGCAATCGCATTGATACCGACAACGCTCTCTGACCATCACGATTGACGCAGCGGACCAGCTCGCCACTGGCCCCGTGGACGACCTCGACAGCGCCAGACTTCACGCGGACGCCTCCTCCGGCCGGTATGCGATTACACCGGTAAATATAGTACCAGTGATGATGATAGATGCCGGGATACACTCGCAGGGATACGATTTAGACTGGCTGAGCGACCAGTTTGGAGCAATGACATCCACCGACCGCGATAACAAATTATATGTCCAGAAAATTGCGGTAACTGAGACGGCTGCGATAACGATGGCGGCGGGGAGAGGAGGCGATCTCGCGTTGCGGATATATGGGAGATTGGAAAAAGTATACAGGGTGTCCCAAACTTGATAGTATGGGCCTACTGTGTCGATACAAAAAAATTAAATAAAATTTGGAACATGTGGTGTTAAATGGGATGAGGTTTTCTAATCGAAAATATTATCTATGGGATTTCACAGAAACGACTAATGACGTCATCAATTATATATTTTCCAGAAACATATCCAAATTTTTTACCTAACTTTGTGCTTACAGAATGTTTTCTCATTCAGAAAAAGTTGATATGTTGCTAATTTACGGAGAATCGCAAAAAAAATCAAGAAAAGCTGTAGATTTATACAGGGTGAGTCAGTCATAAAGTCATTAATTTTAACCACGTATTCGGGAGGCCTAATAAAGGCAGAAAATCGAAAAAAAATTTTTTTACTCGACCTTTAAAAAATAAACAAATCACCCTATAAAAATCAGTAACACGACGCTCCTGGTACGCTACGAACTTTCTGTTGGCGCACCCGACGAAATTCTAATGCCACAGACTTGCCGTATTAACCATGGATGCCACATTTACATACATAATATCGTCAGCGTGTTATTCAAATTTACCTCCATTTAGCACTCTGCATTTCCTGCATTTCTTCCCCCTCAAATTTGTAGATCATGTCACACATTGGAGGGGGCATGTAGAGAATACAAGCAGTAGTTGTAGTTTATTTGGCGTAAATTCACAACGCATAATTTTACAAATTCCGATTATGTGGAAATGGTAGTGTTATACGGAGAATGTTTACGAAATGCGACTGAATTTTATTAATAAAGTGATATTGACGGATAAATGCAGTTTTACTTGAAATGTGGGCTGTAAACAGGTTAGTATCATACTACTTAAAAACAATACATTTCTAGGCTAGATGTACGTAACTACAAATTGTACATTTGGTTATGTGTGCGGTTAAATGTACTTACGAGTAATACTAAAATTCATATTTATTTGTAAAACGTAGTGAAAACGTAATATCAAAATTATTAAACTGTAATAGCCTAGCATTCGAAAACATTTATTTATTATCTACATTTGTTTTTATTAACAAATAAATCAATATTTAAGGAAAATTCATTCATGTATCTAGTACAGTAGTTTTACTCCTTGTCGTTAAATAACAGTACAAAAACTAGGTAACTAGGTTATTGACCTAATAATACGGTAGGACAAGGTTAATATTAAGTCTCGATAACTTAGATTAGCGGCGTGCCATTTCGGTCTTGGACAGTTTTCTGTCGACAACACGATGGTTTTTTATTAAGTACTTAGTATTTAAACACGAAACACTTTTCAGCTTCTCAATAATTTACCCATTGGGTATAGGTTTTTTATGTAATGTACGTAAATGGTTTATTACTCAGTTTATTATTAGACACGTTGGAGTTTTGTTGCAGTCATAACAGCTACATTTGCTCAGAAAAATCGACACGCGAGTGTACGGGTATCGTTTGATTGGGCCGTATTTTCTACGGGAAAACCTGAGTGGACCGCGTTACTTGCAATTTTTAATAGAATTATTTGATTGTTATTATTTGATTTTATTGGGTATTAACATTTTAAATTATTATTGGCTGAAGTTGAACTGAGCAAGAAAAAATTATATTCTAAAATAGTCAGTACAACCGTTTATTTGTGATGTCTAAAACCTAGGTGGGTAGGTACTATATAGAAAAATATTACAACTTGACAACATTGCATCAGGTCGATATCGAGTTGAACTGTGAGCTGTAACCGACCAAGGCTGTGACCGGTCAGTGACAGTCTGAAAAGGGGGTTTAAATAATGATTTGAAAATATTTTTTTCGGCGTAAATATGCATTTAGATTTTTTTTTAATCACGTATTCGCATTATACTCATTATTCCCTATCTCCTCTTAAAATTAATGACATTATGACTGACTCACCCTGTATAGAGAAAGGTATCCAAAGCGCCTCATTCCTAATAATAGAACCCTTTACGAGATTGGAGGCGACCATGCGACGAAATAAAGATGCATTTTCTATTCGGAAGAATCAAATTTATCGAAGGATAAGAAGCAATGTTAATACCGCTAAACTGTTACAATATTTCGAATAAAATCCACGAAATTCTATACGGCAAGCTAGCCGATAACTGAATTTGAATAAATCAACCGTTCAATGAATTTTAAAAACCCAATGGGTATCATGACTATAAAATTCACAATTTGGAGTATTTGCCTGAGCGTCACATTGAAAACAGACTTAATTTTATAGCTCAAATTGTAGTAAATGTAGAAACTGTCGATTAGAACCTTTTTCGGCATGTTCTTTGGAGGGACGAAAGTCGGTTTGTTAATAATGGAATGCCAAACAGGCGCGACGAACACTACTGGTCCATTGAAAATCCTCACATTATAAATCCAGTTCAAAACCAAGACCATTTTGGAGTACATTTGTGGTGCGGCATCGTCGGTAAGTATTTAATTGGGTCTTATTTTTATGACCATACATTGAACAGCGTGAGTGACCTAAATTTCCTACTAGAAGAACTTCATACACTTCTGGAGAAGGTGCCATTACAGCTAAGGAGAAATCTATGGTTTCAGCACGATTGCGCTCCACCCCACAAATCCAGGATTGTGCACCAATACTTAGATAACATTTTCCCAGAAAAATGGATTGGCATTAATGGACTTATTCAGTATCCTGCCAAGTTACTAGATCTAACACCACCAGATTTCTTTATGGGGGTTTTAAAAAATAAGGTTTACAAAACACCTTTGTGAGATATCAATCATTTGAAAGAAAAAATCACAAACGCGTGTAATGAGTTTGACTCACCTTTAAAACACTGTATTAAAGAATTATCGGGTTTAATCTTTTTATTTATTCTTAATGGCATTTGTGCATTTTAAACAACAAACATTCAATTATTTTCCAACGACTACTGGATCCTTCGACCGCCAATTTATTAGGTGGTATTTCTTTTGAGACGACGATTTATGCTAATTTCCTTATATGCAAAAATGCACCGTTAGAGGGCGCCAGAGTTTTTGAAAATATTCAATAATCGGCAATAAAACGGAAAATCGTTAAATGATTAACAGCTAGGTAGTTATTTATGGTATAAGTGCGGAAAGAAAAAAAATTTCTAGATGCAACTGAATACTTCAGTTAAAAAAAACATTTATATATTTTTTGTATAATATCTTATTGCCATAAATTTGGTAAAAGCTGAAACTTTTTCAAATAAATTCTGTGTTTCCTTTACAAGTAGGGGTACATTTTTTAGTTGTTAAGAATAAAAATGTATAAAATATAGATATACTAATCTGCTTTAAAAGTAAAATTACTTTTAGATTGGAAACCTTTATGTTGCGACAAAGATACATTTTCTAAATAAATATGAACAATAAGTTTATTAATTGCCTTTTCTCATAATATACACCAAAACTATTTTGTTTCCTCATTTTATATTCAGAACTTATTGCTCTAAGAGTTGATTCAATTGTATTTCCGTCCTATCCAGAAACGAACTATACATGGATGCGACGGGTCGTATATTGTACGGGCAGAGCTACGCAGTCCACTATTTCTAATGCTGGAATGATGGACAGATATATATCTGACATCGAAGTCTCTAAGTCAGACGGTCTAAGGTTTATGTGCTTGTTGTCGATTAGCACTGTATAAGGCCGTATTTTCTTCTGTCAAACCCGATAGAAGCGAATGCCTGAGACATGTATTATAGGTATATGCAAATTGGGGGCAAGAAAGGGGCATTCAATAAGATATTTAGTGCAGCTAAATATTCAATCCAAGTTGCTGAAGTGATGGATTCATAATTGATATTACAAATGATAAATTTACCTTAGGAATATATTTATACAATAACTTTCATAACAATTCGTACAGCTTACAAAACAATATAAAAAAAAATACTGTTTTCTCTTCCTAATGTATTCTTCTAAATTGTTTCAATTAAGTAAAGTAATTTTTCCAGAACTGATCGTTACTGAAGTGAAATCTTAATAAAATAACGAAAAGCAGTCTCAAAATTAGTTATTATTAGTTGTCTGACAAAAATTAACTGTGAATTATACGATCTAAAATAAGAAAAAAAGTTATATAAACATGTCGGTAAACGCCCCCTAACGGAACTATGGTCCCTTAAGAAAGATCCCAAAATTTGATTTTTTTCCAAATATTTCCAAGACGAATAGAGATAAAGTAATCAAATTTGAAGTTAAGAATCACAATTAAATTGCAAATCAAATGTTTTACAAACAATTCCTCATAATTAGTCACAGGCGTACCAAACTAGGGGGTCATTGGGTAAATATTGCCCTAACTTTCTCATATCTCGAGATTTTCGCCGTCAAATCAAGAAATAAAAAATTTTGAACAATTTTATCGAAAAAGTGCTCGTTTTACTCCGATAAATTGTTCTGTTTCGAGCAATATGAATTTCAAATTTTTGTGGCATACCACAGTTTATTTGTTCCATATTACACGTTTTTAAAAAACTTTTAAGTATTAGACTAAGTATATTAAAATTCCAAAATTTACAAATAATTACATTACTGATATGCACTTTAATAGTATTTTAATACTTGAATAAAACGTTTAATATGTCTCAAATAAGCCAGTATTTTCTTACAGCCTACTAGGGATATATCAACTATGTATACTTTCCATTTTAAACTTTTGTGGTCACAAATTTTTAAATTAATATTGCCTGCTTTGATGAAATCATTGTTAAAAATTCGATTTCATCAAACCTTGCCGATCTTCGTGTAATTCGTCATTCTGAATAACTTTTTCAAGTAACATTTTGCTGTATTTTCAGCGAAAAAGACTCTTTACTCGAAACTAATACAGTTTTTACTCGGTGCACTGAATATTTCAAATAGAATTATTTCAAAAACGGTTACTCTTAACGACTTCAATAAGGTATACCATTTTCAGATAAAAAAGATAGAAGAATCGACTGTTTCAATACTTTCAATAGTCAGATGGATACACTAAACCACAAAAAGTTAAGTCATTCAGAAGTATGATGTTCCATAAGTGGCGCCTTCTACCAGTGACGTCAAAATTAGAAACAAATTTGAATTTCCCGCCCCCAAAAAACCCCGACCTCCAAAATGTATGCAAATATTTAAATTTTTTAAAGTTATTTACTAATATCGAAAATAAAATTTTAACTTTGACACCCTGTATCTTTTTAACCATCAACTTTTGACTAAGTATAACCTTTTTTCTTGTTTTTGCTCGTAGAATCTACAGTTAAATTTTGACGAGATAATTTTGGAACACCCTGTATAGTATATATTAATAAGTTATCTTAAACGCATATCCACTCCTGTCCAAAATAAATCTCCAGGCCACCCATCGCATCCCCAGACAGGAAGAGCTTTGTTCGACAATCCTTTTTTAAAGCTGACGGACAAAAAGATGCATCTCGGGAATAGCCCCGGTGACATAAAATTTCCTGTTTTCATTTTTATTCCCGTCGTTTCCTGGACTATTTTTAATCCCCAGATGACACTTAAAATATACGCATAATTACTACGTGCCGTATTATGAAACATCGACGATGACAGCAGGTACGACGGTGGACGGTTTGTAACAGTTCCTCTAACAAGCGATTAGGCCGTAGAAGTGACGAGAAAATCTGTGTTCGGGCTATTCTGGTAGCTACTACAACAGTTCTAACTGCAGCGTCCCTAGTTGTAAACCAATTGTTTGTTTATTCAGAAGCTCACTGTATTTTGAAAACGTGATAAAATCGAATTAGCAAATGATTGTTCGTGAATAATTTCCATTTTTGGCGGAAAATGCGCTATAGTCTGTTTGAAAATGAAAGAGAGTAATAAAACTCCGAGATAAGAACCGACCATGGGCGTGGTAATATTTCGTTTCAGGTAATTATCGGGTAACACTAATGCTAACAGGTAATGGGTGTACATTAGCATATTTTACTGGATACATCATAGGGCAGGAGCCAGTGTATTGTGACAGATCAATCCAGTCTTAGAGCTGAATATACGAAGACGTGCTAGTGCAGTAGAGTAAAATTCGACTTGTGTTTAGTGACTAGTGTGCCAGTGGATATAATATTGTTTGGGTAAAATGTCGAGCTTATCAGATTACGTACCTGCTAAAGGCGTGAAAAGATGTGCGCTGTCTCAGAATGAGAAGATTATTATATTAAATGTATTTAATGCATTGAAACACCAAAATTCTACCAACAGTGTTGACGACATCGTGGAAAAGTGTTCCAAAATGACAGGGATTGGAAAATCGACTATCTACAGACTTTTAAAGGAAACAAAAAATGAACAAGATACTGTAAATCCCCCAAAATCATCTACAGGGAGGTCAAAATTCGTTATAGATGACTTCTTCAAAAATGTCATTCGCAGAAAACTACACTCACTATATTTTAAAAAAGAAATACCAACGCTAAACAAAATTTTAAGTGAACTTTCAGAGAACAACGATTTGCCAAAAATCAGTAGAAGCAAATTATGGGCCGTCTTACGAGAGTTGAATTTTTGCTGGGAAAAGCAGAACAGGAAGTCAGTTCTTATCGATAAAGATAAAATTATTTGTTGGCGAAGATCCTACTTAAGATCAATTAGAAAATTCCGTGACGAAGGGAGGAATATTTATTATCTAGATGAAACTTGGGTCAACGAGGGATATACTGTAACAAAAGTATGGCAAGATAAAAATGTAAAAACTTTTCGACAAGCATTTTTGGATGGACTTTCAACAGGGTTCAAGGCACCTTCAGGTAAAGGGCGAAGATTAATAGTGACACATATAGGTAGTGTCAGTGGTTTTGTAGATGGCGGTTTACTTTTATTTGAATCTAAAAATACAAGTGACTATCAAGAAGACATGAACGCAGATGTTTTCGAAGAGTATTTGACACAGATGTTGGATCTTATTCCTCGGAGGTCTGTAATTGTCATGGATAATGCCAGTTACCATTCACGGCAGACCGAGCGGACGCCTACGACTGCTTGGAGGAAAGCCGATATAATTCAATGGTTATCCGGAAAAAACATTTCTTTTAAAACAAATATGGTAAAAAAGTAACTTTTGACACTTGTCAATATTAATAATATAAAAATATGTTATCGATGAACAACAAATCGCCAAATAACGGTACTACGGTTACCACCTTATCACTGTGAACTTAACCCAATCGAATTAGTCTAGGCGCAGGTAAAAGGAGATGTAGCGCGAAATAATACGACGTTTAAATTAAGTGACGTGAAAATTTTGTTAAAAAATTCCTTGGAACGAGTAACTGCAGATAACTGGCAAAGATGTATACGTCATGTACAAAAAGAAGAGGAGAAAATGTGGGAACTCGTTAATTTAATTGACGTTACTGTGGAACCTATCGTTATCAATCTAGGAGACGAAGATAATTCATCAGAATATTCAGAGGATGAATTTTAATATACCTACTTTTTTATTTTCTTTTAGATTTATACAACACTACATTTACTCACCATAATTTGAATTTTCAAAATACATACATTTTTGTGTGGAATAAAAGTCTATTCATTAAATTTAAATAAATATTTTGATAATAATATTGAATAATTTAATTTGAATTACTGAAAACCCTCTTAACCCGGTTATGATGCTTAAAGTAGCCTCATGTTTAGAAATACTGTTTTTATATTGTGTACTTCTACCTGCTACAATTTAGTACGGTTGTACACACACAAAGTTTTTTAAAAAGTACACCTCATCTATACCGATAATACATAATATAAATATATTGAATATAAGCACCAGTACTACATTTATTTACGATTTGCATACATAATAAGCTCTTACTCTCTTTCATTTCTAAACAGACTATAGTTTTTTAAAAGAATTCTTCTGGATGTGATAATGTTTATATTATAGTATACAATTTTCTTAATGTGCAGTTGACACGCAAAATTCAGGAGATTTTATGATAAAACATAACAGGTAAAAATGATTTTTATTCGAAATGACTTGTCAGCCTGGAAACTGCTATACAACCTGGAGAAAACTTACATAATTGACACAGTGAAGAGATGATATTCTTTCTAACTTTCTAACTCTAGATATTCTTTAGACTGTCTCAACGAACAGCTATGAAATTCGTTCAAAATTTACGTATAAAACGGCGCCCTTACGCAATAGTTGTGCAACTAAAGGCACGTGCAGACGACGCATACTCGCGAAATGTTCGTGCAAACTGTTCTTGAACAATATTTACGCATCTGATTTTACCACATACCTTTATTAACTCTACACAACCGACCGCGGGATTCATACTTTTATCTAATAATATACCCTGATTTATTTTCGGATTGATCTACGAGACGGGCTAAACCAAGAACATCCCGTAGAGATAAACTAATAAAATACGGCCATTAATTAGATTAAAAATACGTCCCGCTTAATCCTCGATTAATTCTACACGGCGGTAACTCACCAGTGCGACTATTTATATGCGTACAATGAAAAATGCCCCGCAAGTGTTACTTTCGGAGTTCAGTGGATGTACCAAATTTCGTTCTGGCGATTAGCGCTGCATCGAGACCCGATCACTGAAAGAGACGGAAATAGAATCCGCTAGAGGAAGAGCAAAGAAGGTTAGGAAATGTTTTTCCACGTGTCAATCGAGTTATGAAAATATTTATGGAACGATATCGATATTGCATGATAAAAAGTATATTCGTTACTTTTTAGTAATGTTGAGTTAGATTTCAACCTTCTACTATTTGTCTCAAATAGTTTCTCTGCCATATTACTACTTTGTCTTTTTCTATCAGCATACTCTTTCCATTTTGCTTTATAAAACGGAAATCATGTCACGCATAATTGGCAAAAACATCCTTCTGGATATTCTACGCAGTTTCATCTTGTGAGATAGCATATTTAAAATTCCATTCAGGAATTGTTACACGAATCGCGTTTTTTGTGTCGTCATCAAACTCTTCTTCCTCAGGTTTCCACTATTTTCCGTTTGGCATCTATATACTGAGAGAAATATATTTTAGCCACTGATAGAAACGGATCGTTCCCAGCAAATTGTCTGTTGGTATCATATCAAAAACGATTTTGTTAGAGGAACCTACTATATTCAAGTCTGAAAATTATAGAAAGTGTCAGAACGAAAACACAGCACTTAAGATGAATACAGGAGGTGAGGAGTGTAGGAGAAAAGGTTCCATATGCGTACTATTCGAAAAGGGTTCAAAGAACGCAAAATTACAAAAAATCAGTTAACGTTGCATAACCTAACATTTTAATACCTGATGCGTACTCAGCCGATATCACACTTTAACACTTATAATACACTGCACTATACATACACATTATACACTACTGCCACTATAACGGCCACACATTAACAGTTGCCGTCAGCTATGATAGGGTGCACCAGGTTCCATTTGTAGCTAAATAGATTCCAACCATTTTTCAAATACTTCTCTATCTATAGCTCCATTACAGTCTCCTGTTCCTTTATCTTCTTCCTTCCGCAAGTTTCCACTATTTTCCAATTCGCAGTTCTTCTTTGTCACTCTTTATTGCACAATACTCACGTACTTACACTGTTGTTAATGAGCTACACATTTCAACCACATCACTTGTACTTGTCGCTGTAGAGCTTGAATTATCATCCATTCTTAAGAACGCAAAATAAATTACAATCACAAGTAAATTGGAAAAATATACTCGAACCATTTTAAAGACATAGTTTGGTTTCTAGTATGTTTTGAATTAAGACGTTTCGGATCTTATTGGATCAACTTTAAGTCCTACAAACCTTATATTTAGAGAAAAGAGCAATTTCATTACGAGTTTGTACAAAAAAAAATAAATTAACTACATCCCAATTCCTGACGCAAACCAACCGAATCCACTTGTTTTCTGTACTTTTTATGCCAATATTTAATTTTATCAGCGTCTAATTTTGGCCCGGACATTCTCCTAGTCAGTAACTTGTATGACGCTTTTCATTAATGCGATTTTTTGTCGAGAAATTCTTCGCTAAGCAGGTACGGATTTTTTGTTGGGGCATATTCAAGTTGTCGACCTCTACGTCTCGTTGGTTAATTTATTGTGGAAGGAATGGATTCAGTTGGAAACATCAAAGATTTATATGCATCCTTTAGTATTTATTTACATTGATGATACCCAAAATAATGCATCTTGACTAATGAATGTATTATAATGATATTGGGTACGTATCTGTCAATTTTTGCTAAGAATTGTTAATGTACTAGTATTATCCCTTAAGTCGGGTTCACATTAGATCCAACAGAATGTGCAATGCAACAGTGAATTTGATAACAAACTCAACACACAACAATGTTCATAATTACCACCAGCAGCCGATAAAGTATGCAGATTATTTTTAATCTATTCTAAACTTGGAGAACTGAAAGCAGAGGAGCGCCATCATTATCCGAGGAACGGTTCCAACCGTAGCAGTCGTAATACCAACAATAGGAGCCGAAATCAATATATGCGCGGGCACAGAGAGACCGATAGCGGGTCTGTCCCCCCCCACAAAGCCTAGCCCGAGAACAACCAGGGCAGGTAAAATAATCCCGGCTCATGCTAGGGATGTGCATTTTAATTCTGTTTCTGACAGCGATCAGCTACCGAGGTCGTTGGAAAATAATTGAATATTCGTTGTTTAAAGTGCATACATGTCACAAAACACTTGTCATTACTCAATACGAACTTCAAACGCATAACTTTTGTGCTTACAAAAATGTTTTCTCATTCATAGAACTTTTACAAGATTTGAGGCGACCCTGCGAAAAAATGAAGATGCATTTTCTGTTCGGAAGAATGAAGTAATTGACCGAAGGGTAAGAAATAATGTTAATACAGAGGGCTGTTACAGTATTTCCAACAAAATCCACGAAATTCTATAAGGCAGACTGGATAGAATACAAAATACAGTACAGTAGGATAGTAACACAGAAATCTATCGAATTTTGCTTAAATTAAATAAAAGGAGAGACAGTTTAATTTAATGAATTGGCTGATATAAGCGAAGCGGGCACACCTGCAATTTTCGATGGGAGTTTAGCATGCGAAATTTCAGAACCAGTAGCAATTTCGGTTGTCGCGTTAGCAGCGTGAGCGTTTTTTGAGGCGACTGCCAATTTTGGAAGGTGGCGGTTCGCGAACAGGTTTCCGTTGTAATTCGAGCGGCGCGATATTCCTCTAAATATGCATAAATCCATAAAAACGGATGAAGCCGGCCGTAAAGCCGTTTTATTTCCACGGCGGTCATTAAAAAAGTGACAAACGCGACGGATTTTTTCCAAGGAAACTCGCCCGAAAGCTGTAAAATGTAAATCCAGCGCCGCCGATAGCGATCTCCGGCGTTCGCCGAAGTTCGATTTTGTTTTGCACTTCCTCATGTGCGATACAACCTTTAGCAATTTTTGGAAGTAACATAAATCAAATATGTAAAAATCTGATATCTGGAGTTCGGGCATATGGAGATCTTAACAGAACCGGATTCAGTTTACCAATGTAGTATAATATTCAAAGAAAGTATTCATAACAATGATATTAATCTACAGGGTGTTAGAAGTGTGACTGCCATTTATTTATTTTTTTAATAGCAACAATGTCTTCTTTTAAATTTTATTCAGGGCTAAAAAATAGTACACAAAAATGAGATACGTGGTGATATCATCTCTTTTTTGTGTATATTTTTTTTTTAATCTGAAGAAGATTTAAAATTAAATCGAAACGATGTAGACACCCGAAAATACAGGGTGAACCTTAAATAAGTACAAATATTTTAACTGCTGGTGTAGTTCGTCATATAGATCAGTCTAGTGAAAGCCATTTTTAAAAATTTCTAATATTTACGGAGATATTAATTTTTTTTTTAAATACCCACATTTTGAGGACCGCTGCTAAACCAAGCTAATGAACCATATGATTTGTTGCGAGGTTGCCATATCTTCTCTAATATAAATATTACGTTTCCCTTAACGTAATAGTAAAGTAATACGGTTAATTCTATTTAAAAATACTTGTTTGAAGCATAAGTACAGTAAAGTTGGGTATGTAGTATGATACGCAGCAATATTAACATACATTTTAACTGCTTAACTGACCTTACTATAAACGATTAAAAATAAATTTCCGCAAGTTAAATACTACCGTAAAGTATTTAGGAAGATATTACGTGATATTACTATGTTCAATGTTCAAAAATTATACATAAACGTGCACACAAGCTTACCTGTTTGTTAAAAAATTAACTATTTAATCAGTAATCCACATTTCACAAGTTAAATGCCATTGTACACTGTTAGAAAGAGACACAAGACACAATTTCCTTAAGTTATTTTATGAATAATAACGAAAAACTATGATTTTCACGCAACATATTAAATTTAAAAAGATTTGTTCAAGCAAAGATATTTGTGTAACACTGGCAACACTGTGAACTGCACGTTCAATCTGAAACGCTATGGCTCTTAAATGTATGAAAGTCAGCGGTCCTCAACAAGTTTCCTCCAGAAAAATTACAAAATTTATTTAAAATTTCACTTTTTTATTTCCGATTTTTTTGTAAAACAACTATTAATTATGTGTTCTACACAGTGAACTATACTGCTGGTTAAAATATTTGTACTTATTTAAGGTTCACCCTGTATATAACCCGCCTGTTAAAGGGTATAATGTACGGCCAAACAGTGTAGCTTTTATCAGGCTCCGCCCATCAGCACCTTCAACGGCAAATTTAACTTTGTGCCCCTGTAAGTTAGGCAATTGTATGTAGAAATTTAGCAAAACATGTCTTCTTGGCGGACAGATTTCATGAATATAAATGCAAAAAATGAAATCTGAGGCAATTGTCTGTTATATGAAGACTTGATTTACTAGCCTACAGCTTTCTTTTTTTATAATAGTGTCTAACAACGTCTCACTGCAGTCCTAAATGTGGGTAATATTGCGACCGAAATATTGTTCACATCTAATTGTTTTTTTGAAAATATGGCTCTGCTGTCTAGTAAAATACTTTTATTAGTTGATTAAAACTTGTTCCATCTTAATATGAATTTCCATTGAGGAGAAATATGAAAGCGCGTGGACGTCTAAAAACGGCTTTGTAAAATTGCGAACATTGCAGCCTTAAGTAATTTTGTTGCCTTTGTATCCAATAAATACACCCCAGTTAATAAACATATAAATAAAAGTGCACCTGTGTTCTGATTTACAGAATATTCAATTGAATGAAACTGTAGTAGACAATTTTCTCGGAACATTTTTTTACATACACTAGCTGGTACTAAATAATAATAAACCGCTAGCATTGGTGCAATGGTCGATGGACACTGTAAACCTTCTTTTCTATTGCAAAACCAATGCTATTAAATATCATTTTGGATTTAAAACAGATTACAAACGACATTCTGATTTCGATACATCATAGAAGATAGGAGCTAGGAATATCACTACTAGTAGTTAAAAACTCGAATGATTATTTCAGTTTTTATAAAATAGTTCTTTAACGCGTTAAATTTAATATTTGTTTATATTGCCAGGAGCTCATGTTTAAAATACCATCCTCGAATTGTTACAAAGCGCGTATTTTGTGTCGCCATCACCCTTTATCTTCTCCATTTCGCGAATGTACTATACGCCGGCAATACACCGAGAACATAGTATATCCCGATCTCCTTTTATTCTCCCAGATTCGATCTCGAGCCATAAGAGGCGGACAATGGTTATGTAAATCAGGTAATAAGCGCATACGGTGAGGACGACCGACCTTATTAAGCGTTTAATAAAGTTACGTCATCCATACGTACCCAGTCGTATTTACCTGCTCGAGTGTTGCCCGGGACGCAATAATCCTCCTATTAGCAGGATAATTTCCCGTGAATAACAGCCTCTCCCTTGCGCACCGGACGTCCTGACGATGCCATCGAGTTTCGCTGGAAGAAGGCCTGTCGGTATAATGGCGCTGACAGGTTTGTTGATGAAAAAAATTGCAGTTCGTCGTTGCAGCTTGAGTTTAATAGATAGTTACGCGAGGAAATGGGTGTGATTTTTCCGCACTTTCGACAGTAACAAGTTTTTTCATAACAACTGTGATTAGTTACACAGTACGTGACCTTATTTCATAACGTCTTATTAATATTTCAACGCTTCCATAAAAAATGCCGTAGTTATTATGATTTTATTAACATAAGAAGTCACTGTCGCTCCCCAATGCGTAATTATTTTCTAAATTTATCAGTGACACCACTAACAAATTATGATTCTCACTAGTATCGCGATATTTGCTAGTAATTTATGTTTGTTAGAAGTGTCCTCGATCATTTCTAGTAACTCACACAAATTATTTATGCATATGATGATTCATGACCATCACTAGTAATTTATAACGATCTGAGAGTCACTAATAATTTTCAACCACCAAAATGATTTGTGGCTGTCACTGGTAATCATCACAAAAGATTCATGACAATAAATATGTCACTGCTATTCCATGGCCACCAAGTAATTATTATTAAATTTGGACGCTCACTAGTATTGTGACGTTTATTAGTAACTTCTGCTTGTTAGATGTGACCTCGATCATCTCTAGTAACTCATACAAATTGGTCAGTGGTCGCACGGTTTAAGGCGTTAGTTCTTGAATCGAGGTGACTAGACGGAGTTGGTTCGAGCCCAGCTGCCGGTAGACCGTATATAAGCTATATTCGTGGAGAGGATTGGCACCCTCTCTGTGGGTATGGTAGGGTGGAATAATGTTAGCTTGGGTCAATGTGAGAGATTGATGCCGGTTGATATTTGACTACCCCCTAATTAATGAGGTTTTCCAGGTTTTCCTCATTCCTGTACTGAATAGTGGTTAGGGCCTACCAACGTAAGTCGTTCCTGGGCGCAAATGCGGCCTGCTTAATAATAATATGCCGCCCCCTCTCCCGCACAAGTCTCCGACTTCTGGGCTAATCCCTGTGATTAGAATGAGGGGTAGAGATATTATTATTATATTATAATTATTTATGCTATAATAAGCTGCTTTGTGACTGCCACTAGTAATCATCACAAAAGATTCATGACAATAAAGTTGTCACTGGTGACCTATGCCACCTAGTAATTATTTTCTAAATTTATCAGTGATACCACTAGCAAATTAGACTCTCACTAGTATTGTGACATTTGTTAGTAACTTCTGCTTGTTAGAAGTGTCCTCGATTATCTCTAGTAACTAACACATTATTTATGCTATCATAGAGTGATTCATGATCAGCACTAGTACCAAAATGATTTGTGACTGTCACTGGCAACCGTCATGAAAGATTGATGACAATAAAGATGTCACTGGTAACCCATGAGCGCCAAGTAAATATTTTCTAAATTTATCAGTGATACCACTAGCAAATTACGACTCTCACTAGTATTGTAACATCTGCTTGTTAGAAGTATTCTTGATCATACTTAATAGAAGTATCCTTGATCATCTCTAATAAATGACACAAATTATTTATGCTGTTATAATATGGCGATTCATGACCATCACTAATAATTTACAACCATTAAAATGATTTGTGACAGTCAAAAAAGATTCATGACTAGTAATAAATCACTAGTAATTTACGACGATCCTAATAATTATGACTTATGACCGTCGCTAGTGATTTGTAAGTATGTACTGCCAAATGATTGATGATGAATATCACTATAATTTCTGATTCCCATAATAACACGTAAGTGTAATTAGTGACTTATAATTGTTAATAGCAACCGCCAAAAATAATTTATGACTACAATTATTTAGTGGTTTATGACTGCCGCTAGCAACCGTCAAAAATGATTCATGACAATAAATGCCAGTGGTGACTTATGGTAATTGGTGATTGTTGTTACTTACACCGTAATTACCGTCACATTTACAAAATGATTTGTGACCACCACTATGATTTATGAAACTGTCACTAATAACAAGTAAATGTAATAACTGTCAATACTACAACACCCCAAATAATTTATTTGTGGAATTTTTTACCATCACTAGTAATGATAATTACGAAATAATTATTTCTAATTGTCATTAGTAACTTCTTACTGTTATCAGACAACTGTCACTAGAAACTGCTACAATTACTTTATGATTACTAGTACCTATGACCGTCATTAGAAATGTATAACCATCAGACGATGACTTGTGATGATCACTAATAACTAACCGTCACATATGATTTATGAATATAAATGATATCAGTGATTCGCCTTCGTTTTTGCGACTGTCACTGTGAATTTTAATAACTGCTATGGCATCATGGTTGGCATTACCGTTAAAATTAGTTAACTGAATTATATTTGTTATTTCTTGCCTGTATGTGTATAAGTGAGTAAAGGTGATACCGAAAAGATAACCTTAAACACCCTTGGCCACATATTTCAAACATACATAAAAATGTAAATAGATAATGTAACTAGAACGATTCCATCTGATCTATTACTGACCATTAAGGCTAGGTTAAACATAAACAATGATAAAGATAAGCATACTTTGGTAAAGTTTACTTTAAATATGGGTAGAGTGGTTCATATGCGGCAGATATAGTGCTTATTTCTTAAGGATTTTCACCTACATAAACTATTGTACTATATGTGATTTTATTTGTAACAATCATTATAATCTCTGTTAACTGAAGGTGTAAACAATGGTGCTGTATTGTTAACATAAGGTGGATTTATTTATAACAAATAAGGATTAACTCGGAGAGGTATATTACTATTTTGCGGGATGTTAGGTGGTAACGGTACCAAAAAATGTTTTCTGAGTGTATGCGATCGAAGAATTCTTTCCCAAATTGAAATATAACGTAGCAGTACTTTACCAAATCGCTCCGGCTAATAAAATTGATAAATATTAATTAGGATGAATCGCTTATTTGCTCCGCGTCAACACTTCCAGATAAGTTATGCCCGAGCGGTGTCGAGACCGATTATTCGGATTCCTCGGATTTTTCATATTAACGGGAGCTTTTTGTGTGACGCAACCGGTTCGATAACAGAGAGATTTGCATAAATAAATAATTAATGGCGGATTTATTAGGTAAGCTAATGCTCGCGAATATTTATCTCGATCTACGAAAAAATTAATGCGCTCCAGATTTTAACCTATCGTTTAGATTTACATATTAATTGGTTCGGAATTTAACCCGTACTTTCTAAGTTCGCCAATTCTGTTTTTTTTCCCACAACTCTGATAGCAGACGTTAACCTTTCACTATTTTTGAGCTTTTAATAGATTCGTTTTGAATCTTCAAAATAATTAATTTTTAATCGTTTTATGTATAGTCGGGTTTCAAAATAGTAGAGATTGATGCTCCATTTCTATTGGTAGAAACACCTTGACGGATTCAGCTGTTCCATCTACAGCACTACCATGGATGTGCGCGTGAGCAAATTACGGGTATATATTTCCGCGAATTTTTTATTGTCATTAATTTATTAGTCATTTTGTGTTTATGTTCTTAAGAATGAATAAGCAGAAAAGTCTCAATAAACATGAATCCGCAAAGTCACGGTTGCGGAGATATGGAATGTTTTATGTTTTTTAACCCCTTTTTTATTTTGCAAACACTTTGTGTATTTTCCTCGGTATTTTCTTATAATAGCTGGTTGATGTTTAGTGAAATAAACAGTACGCATTTGACAGTTGTTCTCAGTGCACAAGTTTTCTTTCGCTATGACTGGTTACTCTAACGCAGAATTAACAGACATGCATTTCATGGTCGTGCTAATGGGATGGGAACGCTACCGAAGCGCGACGTCTTTACGTTGACGCTTATCCAAATCGCCAGATTCCTTCACAACGCACGTTTGGAAGAATTCACCAAAGATTGAGTGATACCGGTTCCTTGAGCAAACAGTGCCATTTATCCGGAAGACCAAGGTCGGTATCCACTCCTAGAGCAGAAGAAGAAATTCTAGCATTGGTAGAGCAGAATCCAGGTACGAGTGTGCGGAGAATACCAGCCGAGGTAGGAATTAGTGGTCCTCTTGTTTGGAGAATGCTTCACGAGCAACTGCTTTATCCATACCATGTGCAACGAGTACAGGCCTTAAATCCAATAAATGATCATCAAGCACGTTTGGTTTTTTGCCGCTGGTTTCTACGTCATGATGCTGAAGACTCTCGGCCGGGTTCACAAGAAAGGGAGTGTTTAATTTTCACAATACGCATATTTGAGCCGCCGAAAATCCTCATGCTCTAATAGAATCTGGATATCAGGCACGTTTTTCATTAAACGTTTCGATGGGTATTGTAGGTGACAGGTTTCTAGGTTCTGTTGTTTTACCAATCCGATTAACAGGCGCTGCTTACCTCAACTTTCTGCAGAACACACTGTATAAGTTTTGGAAGACATTCCTTTGAATCAGAGACAACAAATTTGGTTCCAGCATGATGGTGCTCCAGCTCATTTTTCCATGGCCGTTAGAGAGCATTTACACCAAACTTTTCCACATAGATGGATAGGAAGGGCCGGACCTGTTTTATGGCCTCCAAAATCGCCTGATCTGAACCCTTTAGATTTCTTTGTTTGGGGATATTTGAAGACAGTGCATGGTACTCCTGTAAATAGCCTGGAAGAGCTGCAGCTACGGATTAATCAAAAGTGTCAAGAAATCCAAACCAAGGAGGGTGTTTTTGAAAGAGTTCGAATATCGTTGAGACGAAGATGTCGTGCCTGCTTGGAAATGGACGGAGGGCACTTTGAACATCTTCTGTAACTTTGTTTTTTGTTTGTTAAAAGCTTCCTTTGTCGGTTTATTCTTAATGAAATAAAATGTTTGAAAAACGAATAGTGGTCCATATCTCCGCATCCGTTACTTTGCGGACCCATGTTTATTAAGACTTTTCTTTTTATTTTGGTTCATACCATTACCTCCTGAAATATTTTACACTCTTTTTTTAACACCCTGTATAACTGCAAATAAAGACCTTTATTATTATTGTTATTATTACTATTATCTCTTATTTCGGTCGTATCACAGATAAAAATGTGACAAAATGTTTTAAGATACTTTAGATAGTTTGTCCAGATATAACAGAATCTGTTTCTAAATAGCAGTCGCCCAGTTTTTCAAACCAATATTTACGGGCTTTGCGCTTTTTTCGCATCGTACGTCAGAGCAGCATTTCTTCGCATCGCGTTTATCCAAGCGTGACATCCCAACTCGTTAATTATCGGCGCCCAACATCGCATCATCCACGGCAAACAAATTTCGAGCAATGCCTGGCATCGCACTCCAGCAAACACATGTAACGTAAACAGCCGCTCATTAATATCATTATTCATAACAATCGCGAACGCAAGTTTGTTTGCTTTCGCTAGTTAACCGGCAACTGGGATTTTTAAAATGTGAAATATATCGCTGGAACGACCAGTGGGTCTGGGCAAACAGAGACGGAGATAAGCGAGAGATTGGCGCCGTTCGAACGAAACAATGCCACAACACTAGCAACAGCCTACTAATATTATCGAAATATTGTTATACATACAGTGTGGTCAAATAGAAACAGGTCTGTAAAAATGGTGTTTATTGTCCGATTTATTTCTGTTTTTTTTTCTAAAAAAGATGGAACAGTAAAAAACTCTAGGTATATTTTCAAGGCCTACTTCGAATTTTGCCCACAAGTTTCACAAAAACTCAAAAATGGTTTTAGGTAAAATTTCGTAAATAAATAATAACGGTTATTCATAACAATTCTTCATTTTATTAAATAAATTTATAATAATTTTCTAAAAAGACATGTTGGCTAAAAAAAATGAATTAAAAGCGAGACATTAATTTTACACGACATTAAACAAAACAAATATAATGAGGTACCTACTGATATAAAAAATTATTAATATATTTTTTTAATTTTGGCATAAAAGTTTTAAGGGATGCTGTCGTAGTTAGATTTTTGAAGAAAAAATCGATAAAAAGTGTTTGTGAAATTTAACAGTGAAAGAAATCAGGCCTTGAAAATAGAAAACAAATTTTATTTTTTTGCGTCAGAATAGTTTTTACTGCTCCATCGTTTAGAATAAAAACGAAATAAATTGGACCATTTTTACAGGCCTATTTCCATTTTTAATGGATCGCACTGTATAGCTAAATGGTATTCCAGGCAACTGCTTCCACAGTGATTCTTATTAAAAATCAAAAAAATTATACAGTCGACGGGTATTTAAGAACGACATATGGATTGACACATATTTTCCTCTTTTTATTATAGTATTAAAATGTGTATTAAACCACATTTTTTTTTCATCTGTAACGAACAGCAGATACACTTGGAACCGACAGATGTTCCAAATCACAAAAAATGTGGGAGGCTTAGGATTGGAGTTGCCAAAACTAACCATAAATACGTAAAAGGTGTCACAGGCTTTAATGTTTATAACTTTATTGACAATAGCGGTAGCGGTGGAAGAATTTTATATGTAATAATCATAAATTTATCAATAATGTTTATATTTTAAAGCAAGAATGTTATTAAAGTTAATAATCTGGATGCCTGGAAGGTTTCATACGAGGATTGATTTTCACCAGTTACCATTATTATCGTTTATACAACAATTTGCAGATTTGCATTAGTGTTTGTAATTCTTGCATAAATACGATATGGTAATATATTGTAATAATAATTTAAATATAATTATACCTACTAACACTTCTGAGCAACAAGATTATATATGATTTATGAAATATATTTATTTATTTCTTTGCCATTCAGAATAACAAAATGTAGAGGAAGTACGACAATGTTGCTTATTCTTGTACGTGTTCATTGTTATACCCGTTCCGCCAGTACACATAGAAGTTTCAGTGTACAGTGTTGCTGTTAGTCGGATTTTGTGGCTTCTCAGTTTTTTAATAAATCATTTATGTAAAGTGTGAGAAAATTGAGTTCTTCTCATTCTAAATTGTCTTTTCATGGGTAAAATTAATCGACTGATATTACCAACACCCGCTCGGAAATTATTAGCGGCAAGTGATGTACTGATAAAAACTGAGAAACTGATGTCCTGAGAATTCTAGTAATATGTGGATATATTTACTGGGACTGGGAACAGAAACGAAAAAAGATTTAAAATCGACCTTAACAAAACCAAATCTAGCCCATAGAAATCATAAAATATATAACTCCAAAAGAGGTACCGGAAATAGTCAACTTACGGAGAAAATACGAGTCTAGTAATATTGCAGTAACTTAGCTTTTATGAATTGGTTTCACTAATGGGCGGGAATTTCAAAATAAGAAAATTTTACGCCCAATTCATAGAAACATATGATTTCTATGGTCCAATTACAAACATTCCGTTTTGGTTTCAATTGTACACTGTGATTAAAATGCAGTATTACCAACAGCGTACATTAAGTTTTCCCTAGATGGCTATTTTCTAACCTCCTCCATAGTCTGAACATTTTTCAATAGTGTAAAGGCTTTTTGGCTTTCTATACAGGGTGTCTGGTAAAATTCTGGGATGCAGATATAACATAAAAAATAAGATGACAAGTTTCTATAAAAAACCTTCCTTCAGGCCCTGAAAAAGTCAGATCTATGCTCTCTCTTATGAAGTTTTTCAATAATTTCGTTAAGGTACCTCTTGGGACACCATTGCGTTTTTTTTAAATTTGTATTTTTTCAGATTAAACATATTAAAATAAAACTTTCCTGTTGTTTGAATGACTCGTATTGCACTGTGTTCGCGAGAAAAAATGGAAATCATGGTCATTTTTATTAAAACTAAAATACGAATTAATAATAATAATTTATTTACCATTCGTTTATTATTCTTTTCCTCGTAAACGGTTGATTTTATCGACAACAAACAAAAGTATCATTTTTTAATCTAAGGCTGAAGATTTATTATTTTAAAATCTTGATCAAACAGGGTGTAAAAAATGTAGGAATGAAGTTGTATATTTTATGATTTCTATGGTCTAATCCCGTAACGTCATTTCGCCTCCGGGCGGCGGCCAATTGGCGACGTTGCCACGAGCCCTGCCGGCGTGTACTAAACGACCCGAAAACATCCGGTACCCGCCGACGTCGGCTCCTTCTGGACCACGGTAGCCGTGTCTCGTACCAGCGCCCATTACTCACTCCTCCGAGGGTTCCAAGAAGAAGGCCGGCCAGAGCGCAAATTGCCGGTTGTCCCCGTTCAAATCGATGCTCCAGCCGTCGAGGATGCCACCAAGCGTCAGCGGCACCGTATCTTCGAGGCGACTGCCGGCGCCCACGAGGATTCCTTATTAGCCGCACTCGAGGAACGGGAAGACAACGAGAGCACGCGTGTTACCGGATAATGTGGGATTTGCCAGGAAATTCGGCGAAAGTTTGCCGGTTTTTGCTACGCTGCGGCGTTGCCAAATGATCAACGTTTATCCAGAGTGCTCTGTAAAGAGTGGACCATACTTTTGGGCTAGCTTCCTTAGCGACAACAATAATGCGAATTAAATCTGCTTACTTTAGTACAATTTTGTTTTCTTAAGAAGTTATAGTGCTATAACTATAATATAGATAAAGTGCTTTTTTATTTCATTCTTTTACGGTAATTTTCTTTTTAGTTGGATAATTGTACTCAAATTTTGGAAAACGAGGTTTTTTGTGACGAATCTAATTAATTGAGTTAAATATATATTGCGTTCTGAGTATCTGTGTCACTATATTGTTCCTTTAAGATTTCTGGAAAATGATTAGTCCTTTTGGAATAACTTCTAGTAAGACAGAGTCTATTAAGGAATAGTCTGACGGATATTTAAAAAATAAACAAGTTTATTTGTGACATTGCGTGTTTGAATAGGCCAAACGGTTTAAGGAGGGGCGTGAATCGGTAGAAGACGATCCACGTGAAGGAGCTCCCGTCACCTCTCGTACTGACGCGAATGTTGACCGTTTGCGTGCACCGATCACGTCTGACCGGGGCCTAAGCATTCGTGCGTTGTCTGACCCGTGAACAGAAATACATACGAAAATCGATCTGCGAGGATTTGTTGTCCCGCATTCGGAGCGACGGTAGAGACTGAATGAGTCGGGTAATCACTGGAGATGAGACCTGGATATTTGAGTATGACTCTGAGACCCGTAAACAAAGTCAGCAGTGGGTGGAAAAGGGTGGAGTGCGGCCAACGAAAGCGAGGATGTCCAAGTCACGACTGAAGACAATGTTGATCGTTTTTTCTTCATATCCACGGCATCATTCATCGTGAATATGTTCTATGTTGGCGTCCTGGAACAGCTGCGGGCCCGCGTTTTCCGTGTGCGACCCAAACTCGCTGAGAACGGCTGGATCTTGAACCACGACAACGCACCAGCCCATTCCTCGTTCATTGTGCAAGAGTTTTTGACAAAAAAAGGCATTCCAACGTTGCCGCATCCACCCTATAGCCCCGATATTGCCCCTTTGCGATTTTTTTTTATTCCTCAAGATGAAGTCGCACCTCAAAGGAACTCACCGTGGCGGCATACAGGAGGTCAAAGAAGCTGTAACCGTGGTGCTGAACGGGTTAACTGCGGAGGATTACCAAGGGTGATTCCAATCGTGTGAGCAACGTTGGAATCGTTGTGTAGAGTTAGACCCCTTTTATGCACGCGTTTTTCTTCACTCAACGCGAAATTGAGAAAAACGCGGCATATTTCTGCTCCATTTTATGCACGCGTATTCTATCAGTTGCCGCCAGTTTCATGCCACACAGTAGTCAGTGAAGTACATGAAAAAGGATCCGTGTATATTGTATTTGTGCTATACAAAAATATGTAATAGAAGACGTAAGAGACGTTGGGCAGTACATTCAATTAATAGAGATAGAATTCAACAAAGTGCATGCATTAAGTATTTGTTCAGCTTCACTTTCATTGGTAAAATCAGGGCACATGATTTCTCAAATATCTTTCCATTTATCCCCTTTCAACTGTCTATCTTTATAACATTCTGATGCTGAATCTCATATAACAGGATTTCCTCTGATGGTATCAATAAATATTTCAATATCAATTGCGTCCATTGCATCCATGTCCCGTTTGATCAACAGCTAAACTAAAACTGTGCTAAAACTATTATTGACAGACTGGAGAGCCACTGGACTTGCGACATAGAGCGCTTTGCATGAAAACGCCGATATACTTTTGTGCTCTCTCGGAACGCGTGTCGCCAAGCGTTCAAAATGCGAGAGCAAATAAACGAGCGTAAAATGCATAAACGTAGTAACTCTGTTCAGGGTATCATGAAACGCAGCGTTTCTGTTAACTCCGCGTTGAGAGGAGAAAAACCCCTGCATAAAAGGAGTCTTAGAAGAAGACTATTGCGAAGGTCGATAATAAAATTTTGGCGAAATTTATTTGCTTGTTTTTTCATTGACAAATTTCCGGAACTTAATTGCCACACCTCGCAAATCTAATTATGACCAAAATGGGATCCGTACTTGGGTTGATCATCACAGATCCCAACGTTCACCCATCATCGCCCCCCGTAAAAATTCCCATCACGCCGACGTACCCCCAAACGTCATCACGCATCCCGGATCACGCCTCTTCAATCCGCGGACTGAGACGGCGTTGAGTACCCGCCACAGCGGCCCAGCCAAGCCTCCCGCGACTTTGCGTGCCGTTCCACGGCCAACCCAGACCTGGCCCGCTGGGGAAATAATAAACAAGAGCCGTTTTAAAACGGAGAGAACAACGCACGGGACCCGACCTAAAACAAAGAAGAACCGGAGGAGCAGAACTGGTTGTGTAAATTAATTTGGGAAAGGACGACGCGGAGAGGGCCCCTACCTGCTTCGCTCGCCCGCGAAAATTACAATCATTTCGTCATTAGGGCAGCTATAAAACACACATTTCATTAGCGCCCGACCGGATGGCTCTAAGTGCCGGACCGGGCCGCTGTTTTTCCTTAACGAGCCGGCGATTTGGGCCGTCTGACGCCTCTGGTCGGCGGAAAACGGGTGAACGGCGGCCGAAGGCTAGATCGCGCGATGGATCTCGTTTGTAAACAAAGGGTAGAGCCGATTTTCGGCCGTCGGGCCCCAAAACCGTCCCACACGATGAATACATTTTAATTTTTTGGGAATTTTGTTCTGCTACACGAACATTTGTTTTACTATACAGAGTGATTCACTTTTTTCCATGAAATTTCAAATACCAATATATTTTTTGAATGCTCCGTTTAATTTGGGACAAAAAATTATCCTTTGTAAGTTTTTTGTGATTATACCAGTTTCAAGTAAAATTTATTTACAAATTACAGTTGAATTAACGACAATAAGATAATTGCTATATTAATTCATTAAGGGCGCCGTTACCGTATACAGGGTGTTAAAAGAGTGTAAAATATTTAAGGAGGTAATAGTATGAACCAAAATAAGCAGAAAAGTCTCAATAAACATGGGTCCGCAAAGTAACGGTTGCGGAGATATGGAAAGTTTTATGTTTTTAGCCCCTTTTTTATTTTGCAAAAACGTTGTGTATTTTCTTATAATAGTTGGTTGATGTTTAGTGAAATAAACAGTACGTATTTGACAGTTGTTCTCAGTGCACAAGTTTTCTTTCGCTATGGCTGGTTACTCTAACGCAGAATTAACAGACATGCATTTCATGTATGGTCGTGCTAATGGGAACGCCAACGAAGCGCGACGTCTTTATGTTGACGCTTATCCAAATCGCCAGATTCCTTCACAACGCATGTTTGGAAGAATTCACCAAAGATTGGGTAATACCGGTTCCTTGAGCAAACAGTGCCATTTATCCGGAAGACCAAGGTCGGTATCCACTCCTAGAGCAGAAGAAGAAATTCTAGCACTGGTAGAGCAGAATCCAGGTACGAGTGTGCGGAGAATATCAGCTGAGGTAGGAATTAGTGGTCCTCTTGTTTGGAGAATCCTTCACGAGCAACTGCTTTATCCATAACATGTGCAACAAGTACAGGCCTTAAATCCAATAAATGATCATCAAACACGTTTGGTTTTTTGCCGGTTGTTTCTACGTCATGATGCTGAAGACCCTCGTTTTCTTGCAAACATTCTTTTTACTGATGAGGCCAGGTTCACAAGAAATGGAGTGTTTAATTTTCACAATACGCATATTTGGGCCGACGAAAATCCTCATGCTCTAATAGAATCTGGACATCAGGCACGTTTTTCATTAAACATTTGGATGGGTATTGTAGGTGACAGGTTTCTAGGACCCGTTGTTTTATCAAACCGATTAACAGCCGCTGCTTACCTCAACTTTCTGCAGATCACACTGTATGAGTTTTTGGAAGACATTCCTTTGAATCAGAGGCAACAAATGTGGTTCCAGCATGATGGTGCTCCAGCTCATTTTTCCATGGCCGTTAGAGAGCATTTACACCAAACTTTTCCACATAAATGGGTAGAAAAGGCCGGACCTGTTTTATGACTTCCAAGATCGCCTGATCTGAACCCTCTAGATTTCTTTGTTTGGGGATATTTGAAGACATTAGTGTATGGTACTCCTGTAAATAGCCTGGAAGAGCTGCAGCTACAGATTATTCAAAAGTGTCAAGAAATCCAAACCAAGGAGGGTGTTTTCGAAAGAGTTCGAATATCGTTGAGACGAAGATATCGTGCCTGCTTGGAAATGGACGGAGGGCACTTTGAACATCTTCTGTAACTTTGTTTTTTGTTTGTTAAAAGCTTCCTTTGTCGGTTTATTCCTAATAAAATAAAATTTTTGAAAAACGAATAGTGGTCCATACCTAGCTCCGCAACCGTTCCTTTGCGGACCCATGTTTATTGAGACTTTTCTGTTTATGTTGGTACATACTATTACCTCCTGAAATATTTTACACTCTTTTTTAACACCCTGTATTTGAAAGATTACCCTGTATAATACATTTCAAACCAATATAAAATTCATGCATCTTCTCCATCGGAGAATGTGTAAATTTTATCGTCTATTTCATGTTTGTCTAAAAAGTTTAATAATGCCAAATAAAAGTTTAATGTTTTGTTCATTTATGACAGTAATGAGAGAACTTAAATCACTGATCAGCATAAAAGTGAACCTATATTTGAGCCTTGTGGAACTCCTGATGTAGCATCATAAGAGTTAGTTAATGGTTAGAACGGTTAAACGTGACGTACTGAGAAAGATTAGATAGATACGAGACAACTAAATTAACCAAACACGTAGAAAATCCATACTTATCTAGTACTTACGTATTTTAGTAACAGTAGCTTATAATTAATTCTGTTGATAGAAATGAAAATATTGCAGAAAATTGGCAATTTTTATATCCTAACTGCTTGTGTCAGCATTTTTTTTACCTCGACTAGAAAAAAATATGAATTTTGTGATGATCATTTTCGAATATCTCAGTTCCGTTTCCGATTTATCAAGCAAGAAATTACAGAAAAAGAGTTTTCATGCAAACAAAGACTTTGGCGCCAAGTAGAACTCGATGACCCCCAGTACCTCCCAATAGACCATCCCCGAACCGACAGAGGGTGACGATTCGAGTGTCGCCGCAAAACTTAATGTATCCTGGAAATATCCGCACAAAGACCGATCCGTAATACATTTCCCGCGACGCCATCGCGACTAAAAGGGTAAAAGCGAGGGCACAATAGAAGGTACGCTCGTTTTTAGCGCACATTACGGGCAAAAAGGGGGGCCGCAATTACCGCAAATGCAAAACACATATGCACTCCGATCGCTAATGGGGTTCGCGGGGGGATTTAAAACTTCTCCTCTTTGCAGTTTCGCTTCCGATGCTTTGTCTGTGCGTTTATTGTGACCGAAAGGCACTCTGCGTTCGTGAAACGCCGATGTGTGCGTGGTCGTTATGAAACGGTCTTATCAAATCGGTACAAATCCGTGTAAAACTTTATCTGGGGTCGTCGACCCCGTTATTTGTTGGAGTTCGGAGGCGCACCACATCTCGACCAAGCGCATCTACGTCGATGCATACTAATTTCCAGTTTGTTCGGTTCCAAGTACGTTGTTCGAAAAGGCGTTTGTTTTATATTTGTTTATAATCCTCCAAAAATAAATACTTACGATTCCTAGTAGGCGTTTAAGACTAGTAGCGTGAAGACGATATTATTGCACGTTTAGGGTATTAAACGCATTATGACCCAGAGATTTATACAAAATTTTATACACGACCGGTATTTAGAACACTTATAAATTTGCTATACATCTAATTATGCATTTGTGGGAATAATATAACTAAAATCTAGTAATTTTTTTTGGAGCCGAATTGACAGTTGTGACCGATGCCTAACAATAATATCAACAATCGCAGTTTTCATGTACGCTATATTTAGTATGTAAAAACCATCTAGCAAAGTGTCATATACAGGGTATCCCAACGAAAATTTGACCCCCCCTATAATTGGAAAACCGAATAATATTTCAAAATTCGCCGAGACCCGTCGATTTTTGTTCTTGGGGAGAGCTTTTTTGACAGTCAAGCCAACTCGATATGTTCATCCCCCTAATGCCTAGCAACCCCAACTTAAAAATTTCAAATGCAACTACCCCACTTGTGGCACATCATTTTAAAGCCCTTTTCATTGCGAATACAGTGACGTACCGTTTTTAGAAATCGGTTGATATTTGACAGAATTATTGGTTACAAACGAAAAGATGACAAACCAACTTACGCGTAGTAATTTCTACACAAATGCCCACCACTAATAAGTTTTTCATCTACTACACATGACCGCATTACCTAATTGTTATTGATGTGTCTATCATTCAGAACTGAAATAAAAAAGCTGAAGCAAATAATAAATCAGATTTATTTGATGAATTGCTCAAAATGACCCCGTTAACTTCCAAACAATAATACAGTCTGTTTTCAAATTCTGTTCGAACATTATTAAAGACATCCGCAGTTATTAATCGGCATTCTTCTACAATTCTCTGACGTAGCACTTGCAATGTTTCCGGCTGAGTGGCGTACACTCGTGATTTTAAATGACCCCACAGAAAAAAGTCCAAAGGGGACAGATCCGGAGATCTTGGTGGCCATTCGACGGAACCTCTTCTGCCAATCCAATGCCCCGGGAAATGGTCATCCAAAAATTGTCGCACAGCAGCAGCATAGTGCGGGGGCGCACCATCTTGTTGGAAGGTTATTTCATTTTCTAGTAAATTGTCACTTTCTAAAATCTCTGTTATCCTAGGATCAATTGTACTTTCCAATAATTCTAGATAGGTGTTTCCATGGAGATTACCTTGGAAGAAAAATGGTCCAACAAGATGGTCGCCCAAAATGCCTGCCCAAACATTCAATTTCTGAGGTGTCTGAGTATGAAATTCCCTGATTAAATGCGGATTAGTATCACTCCAATAACGACAATTGTGTCTATTCACTTCGCCATTCAACATAAATGTGCATTCGTCGGAGAAACATGTATTGTAGAGAAGATTTAGATTCAGTAGAAGTTGTTCACTAAAGTATTCGCAAAATTGGTTACGGCGATCAAAGTCATCTTCATGTAACTCTTGAACCAGTGTCATCTTAAATGGATTAAAACTTGTGTTTTTTCAAAATTCGATGAACACTGGAACGGGATACGCTTGAAGTTTGAGACACAGTTGTAATCGATTGCTTATTATCCATCTGTACATGCCCCAAAACTGCCACTTCAACTGCTTCATTTCGAACTGGCCCAATTACTTCACGTTTCTTGTTTAAAAGCGAACCTGTTGCAACAAATTTGTCAATCAGGTGTTTAACGTACTGGTGGTTTACATTTTTTTCAGGATGATTGGCATTAAAAATTCGTGCTGTAGCTTTAGCGCAATCGTGATTTCGATAATAAATTGCAACAATTTCTACTTTTTCCGCGATAGAATAAACTATTTCGAACACACGTTAATACTTTCAATAACGGCTGAAACTAACGATTTCTTGGTCACAAGCAAAAAACACCGACTTTTTTGTAGTACTGATTTTTGTTATTTTGAAAAGGTCTGACTTCCTATAAACTTAAGTAGGTATCTTCTACTAATAACTATTTTAGTATCTAGTTTTATTTGCTTCAGCTTTTTTATTTCATTTCTGACGTTTTTGTAAACTGATAGACACATCAATAACAATTAGGTAATGCGGTCATGTGTAGTAGATGAAAACTTATTAGTGGTGGGCATTTGTGTAGAAATTACTACGCGTTAAGTTGGTTTGTCATCTTTTCGTTTACAACCAATAATTCTGTCAAATTTCAACCGATTTCTAAAAACGGTACGTCACTGTATTCGCAATGAAAAGGGCTTTAAAATGATGTGCCACAAGTGGGGTAGTTGCATTTGAAATTTTTAAGTTGGGGTTGCTAGGCATTAGGGGGATGAACATATCGAGTTGGCTTGACTGTCAAAAAAGCTCCCCCAAGAACAAAAATCGACGGGTCTCGGCGAATTTTGAAATATTATTCGGTTTTCCAATTATAGGGGGGGTCAAATTTTCGTTGGGATACCCTGTATAATTGGTAAAATATGGATTCCGATAATGGCAGTTGTATAGAAAACATTCAAAGCGAAAGAAAACAACTATTACTGGATTAAATACTGCACCTTTCCACAGCATCAATCACCGACATAAGCGCGTTAAAATTTGTCAGTTCAACAACTCGTAAAAATTGTGGTTTCAACAACTATTACGGGATTAATTGCTGCACCTTTCCACAGCATCAATCACCAACATATGCGCGTTAAAATGTATCTTATCAGTTTAGCAGCTCGTAAAAAGCGGTATGTCATTTATTTATGACGTCACGGCGTTTCTCCGCCTCTAACAATGACAAATCCACTCTGTTGCAATCAGGGTAACAATTTTTAATCTGTTCTTCCTATACAGTTGTGTTCCGTGTTAGATCTATAAGATATTTTGTGTGAAAAGCTGTAACACCTTCCAACCGCCGATTTTTATGCGACAGCCCACGACAACGCGATGCCCAAATAAAGGCGCGTACACGCTCTCGCTTGGTTCCACGCACTTTAAAAAAGGCAGACCAGCGCTGGTGGGAGCCGGCGAAACTACTAGGGTCGCGGAGATCGAAGGTTGCGGGGGTTCAACAGCCGTCCCAGCGCACTATCAACAACTATTACGGGATTAATTGCTGTTAAGACGCTGCAATACTGTCCGTATGCATAATAAAGTAAGCGGACGCCGAGAGGATGCGTTTCGCCGGCCAGGCGCTCCTCGACGGGCGCTTCTTCGCCCGCTTAATTAAAACCGAGTTACTCGGCGATAATTAATTGCCGCCGTTAACGCGTAGGAATGTTAATCGCGACCGGACGGCTCGCTCCGAATGCATAAAACCGCGGTTTATGTGTCGGGAGGCGGTTTACTTAGTAAGGCACACAAATTGGCGAGGTTAAATATTCAAAAACAAATAACAGTTGGTAGTGTTTATGCCAAAACCGATGCCAAGACAGTACAGGAGATGATACATTAAAAGTCACAGCAGGGTGAAGAGATATTCTGGCAAGTTCGTCGACTCTCCACTTCACGCCTAAAATTTCCCTCCTGCCAGAGCCATCCCCCTTGCCAGCCAAGTCGACGGCGATTGTGGTACTAGTCGCGTCAAATTACCATTTCACTTGCAACTTTTTGCGGAGAGGTCCGACTGAGATGCGGTTTTCTGCAATATGTTCAGGGAATTGTTTATAACAAAAGGTACATCTAATCTCTGTACGCACGCAAATTTTTAATTGTTTATTTAACAAATTACCCATTTTTGTTGAACATATGGCAAATGTCACACCCGATTCAACGAAAATGTCTGGAAAATGTTCTCTCGGGGGTTTTCGAGGTCCCTCTTTATCACTTTGGTGTTAGCTTTATTATTTATTGCTAAATTGTTGTAATTGGGCTAATTAACAAATTAAAAACTCCACCCCCGAAATCACTAGAGAACCGGAATTTTTCCAAGATTTCTGGCTTATTAAGGCAAACCACCGGCACAAGATTTTTGCAAATATAATTGTTTATTGTTCGATTGTTGCAACCTTGCTAATTAACAAATTAATAACTCTTCTCCCGGAATCGTTAGAAAATCGGATTTTTTTGCATAAATTCTAGGACCATGGGGAAAACCATCGGCACAAGGTTGTTGCACGAAATTGTTTATTTTTCTATTTTTGCAACCTGGCTAATTAACAAATTAATAACTCTACTCCCTGAATCACTAGAGATCCGAAATTTTTTCCTGGATTTCTGTCTTTTTAAGGCGAACCATCGGCACAAGATTTTTGCAAATATAATTGTTTATTGTTCAATTGATCCCAGAATTATTGCAAAAATCCGATTTTCTAACGATTCCGGGAGAAGATTTATTAATTTGTTAATTAGCGAGGTTGCAGCAATCGAACAATAAACAATTATATGTGCAATTAATTTGTGGCAATGCTTCTCCTCATAATCCTAGAGTTATTGCAAAAAAATCTGTTTTTCTAGTGATTTCGGGCGTTAACTTATTAATTTGTTAATTAGCCAGGTCGCAACAATTGGAAAATAAACAATTACGTGCAACAACCTTATGCCGATGGTTCTCCCCATGATCCCAGAGTTATTGCAAAAAAAACTGGGTTTCCAACCATTGCGGGAGTAGAGTTATTAATTTGTTAATTAGCGAGGTTGCAACAATCGAACAATAAACAATTATATTTGCAAGAATCTTGTGCCGATGGTTTGCCTTACTAAGCCAGAAATCCTGGAAAAAAATTCGGTTCTCTAGTGATTTCGGGGGTGGAGTTTTTAATTTGTTAATTAGCCCAGTTACAACAATTTAGCAATAAATAATAGAGCCAACACCAAAGTGATAAAGAGGGACCTCGAAAACCCCCGAGAGAACATTTTCCAAACATTATCGTTGAATCGTGTGTGACATTTGCCATATGTTCAACAAAAATGGGTCATTTGTTAAATAAACAATTAAAAATTTGCGTGCGTACAGAGATTAGATGTACCTTTTGTTATAAACAATTCCCTGAACATTTTGCAGAAAACCGCATCTCAATCGAATTTCTCCGCAGAAAGTTGTCCATTTTCACTTTTTCATGCTAATTTGACGCGACTAACAATAGGTTTGTTCATTCTCATTAGTGTTTGTTTTCTTACTCGGTGGTGAAAAATCGTAATCGGATTCCCCCCGAATATTCGCCGCTTCGACTGAAAACTGTCTGTCTAATATTCGTAGTCTCGTATCTCTCCAGTTTTCAAAAAGGACAAAAGTCAGATATCTATAATTACAGACAAAGGCAATTATTATTAGCAATTTCTCTAAAATTCCTATGCACAACATGCTTTACTTATTTGCATATCCAAAAGGTTATCAGTTCTTGCCAACAACATGGATTTATGAGGGACAGATCAACTGTGTCTACTTTGATATGTATCACACGGAATATTTTTCAGAACCTTGACTCAAATACAGCGTTGACGTCTTATATCCTATTCCAGAAGAAGTTTTTTGGACTACCTGATTTGTTGCTTTGGTTGTTTAAATCTTATTTAAATGGTAGACTAATTTGTCCACTGTTTCGATTGCACGTCTGGGTCGGTATCTGTTACATCGACATCGAGTGTGCCTCAGGGGTCGATTTTGGGTCTCCTATTATCTATGATTTATATCAATGACATAGTTCAAGATCTTGACGACCACTATCTTATGTACGCATACGATATCACAATACCTATATACCAAGATTAATGATACTAATGACTGTATTAGGTTGCAGCATTTTATAACTCAGAATTGGTATACTGCTAATAATCTCTCTCTAAATGCTAGCAAGTGTAGTGTGATGACATTCACTAGAACAGTGAATCCTATTTTGTTTAATTACGACCTTAACGGTATTGTCCTTGACCGTCCTGATACAGTAAAAGACATAAGAGTCTATTTTGACCATAAGTTTTATTTTCATATTGATAAATCAGTTCAACTCCTTATAGAAGTCTGGTTTTTTAAACAAAAATAGCCTATGGTTGTTTCAATGTTCAAGTATATATAACACAGTTCAATCTTTTTGTTAGATCTAAACTCGAGTACGCTAGGATTGGATGGAATCCTGATTGTAATATATTTTGAAACAAACCTTGAAGTTTGAAGTCCAGCGGCGTTTTTTGAAGTTGCTCTCTTTTCGTCAGAATACTATTTATCCTCAAATAGGTATTCCGCACAGTATCTTACTGGAACTGGTGTCCAGTCTTGAGCAACGTAGAAATATGAGCTCTGTCATGTTCCTTTATAAAATCTTATATGGTATGTGTGCACTTTTTATTTGAATAGACCTAAACCGAATTTATTGTAATTCTCACAGTTACACAAGCAGAATGAATTGGACATATTTAACCAATACTTATCAATATAATAAAAAATGAATTTTTATCGTAAAGACAATGTTTCTGAATTTTTCATTTTCTATGTTTTATGTTTTTACGTCGTTTTTATTTCTTATGTTATTTTTAATTTGTCTAATGTCTTTGCTCGCCCAGTAAATTGGTTTTCGGTTGAGTATTAAATAAATAAATAAATCCTAGATGAAGCGAATAAATGAAGGCACTGAAATAATTAGTGACTATTAATAAAAAATGCGTTGTTAATATTAGATAATACTCTATCGTTTTCACTGTGACATGGCCGTAGAATATGATTGCGTAATGACTTGGTGATTTCGGAGACGAGAACGGATTTGAAAACGATTTGGGGAACGGAACGGACCAGCATTCCGGAGGTCATTGTACAAAACACGGCTCGTCAGGTCCAGGTCAGGTGCTTCACCCTTAACAAGTGCCTTGGCAGGTACGCACCACGTCCGCCCGGATACTCACACGCCTACAGGGTGGCCCCAAAAAGTACCCGCAGTGACAACAGGAGGTATATTTCACTATGGAACGGAATATCCACCTTCCTGTTGTGCTGTATAGAGAGCGTTGTTTTTTTAAGCGAAATTCTATGTAAATTATCAATTGAATGCTCGGAATTCCTCAAGTAAAAGATTATTTAAGGACTTTCGTTAGTTTTACCACAGTTTAAATATTAACAGTTACACCACTCCTTTTATAGGATCAGAGCTGACGCGGTTTTTTGCCTGAAGTCGTAAGTCAACTTGACAGGTGAGTTACGAGGGATATCAACAACAGGTCGATTTTTAATTTAAAAAATACATATTTTAGCGTAAAATGCGATTTTCAAATGTCATTTGTTTTCGAGTAATGACGTCGTAGATTTTTTTTTAAATGGCAACACTATATTTTTTCCTTGATTCTGAAAGATCGTTTAATTCTCTATCAGACAGTACTAAAATTTTGCCCTCTTACATAGGAAAGTTTTCGAGTAAATGACGATTGAATGTTAGAAAACGTAAATTTTATCCATAAAAAGTAACAATTCTGAGGTATGTAAAATAAAATACAATTGATTAAATTTTATACTTAAATTAAATGTTCGAATTGCCATCCACCAACTTCTTGACAATGCGCAAGTCTGTGAAGAAATTCGGGACGAAATACGCAGAGTTACCCCAGAAATCATTCATAATGTGCAAGAAGTGTGTCTTACAAACATATTTTTAAAGTTAGATATTATATTATTTGAGGAGAATTTAAATAGTAAAGGCGGATAAACAAAACAAAATAATTTTATTTTTGTTATTACTTTTTCTCTACGTGTTTTATTTTTCGAGATTTCTGTACCTAAAAAACACCACAAATGTGAGCATTTTACATCGAGAAATATGGCGACCTTAACTTACTCTAACAGACGGCATAGTAAATATAAAAATTATTAAATATGGATTCAAAAATATTTACTAGACTAAAATTTTTCGGAGGCAATAAATAATTTTATAAGAATCGCAGATTTCAACAAACGTTTCCCTGACAAAGTAAATAATTCATAATTGAAATGCGCAGCACATATTCGTATAGGCCTGTAGGCAGGTGTTAGCTTGGCAAATTTGTGCTCTCCAAAAAAAAGCCTAAACTATCTTTCCAGTGTTGACACCTTCAAAATGTTCGTATTATTGAAGTTATAAATAAATTTAAAAATACTGTAAAAATTGTATTTGATGTAATTTTTTGTAAAATATAATTGTTGAAATATCAAAATATCCACGTCAAAAATGTAGAAATAATATAAATCAGCGATAAGAATGTCAAAACATTGAAACATCTCATGTCGCAACAGTTCAAAACAATTCATCCTCAACATGAAAAGGCAAAAATGCACGGACTACAATGTATCTATTTTTAAACAAATAGTTTCTATATTGATTCCGACCATATGAAGTGTAAACTCCGTTTAAATAAAGATATGTACATTTATTTAAAACGTAAGATCGTTAATATCTCTAATCATCGTTCAAAACTTAAATTATGACTTGTCTAACATCTTTATCTAATACAAGAAAACTTGTATACTGTCGCAGGATTATTGTGATGTAATTTATTATTTACAGACAATGCGATAATGTTTGAAATATAAATGCTTTGATACGTGTAGAAAAAATATAAACATCACAACAAACGCCAGTTTGAAAAATTCTGGCGTCTTCATCGGGCACCTTGCTTCTTCTTGGGTGGAGCAAATAAGAACTAATGTTAAAAGGTCCAATAAATGTCATTAATAATAATAATACTAATTTTAATTATCGTAGGAAACCGAAACAAAAGGAAACATATGTAAAAAAATGGCTTGGTTTTGTCACATTTAATGGAACTCGAATAGGATTCTCTAACACTTGATAATATATTAACACAGCACAAACAGAAAAATTATAAACAAAAAATGGAAAGGCGAAAAATTGATAAAATGGAGTAACGATAGACGGTAAAAATGGTCAAGATGGTGTAAATGATCTAATAATTAAAATATTCATCGTATAAATAAAAACAGTAGTCAAATAGAAATGTTACTTTAGATTTAAATATTTTTGTTATCTATGTTTTTAAGAAAATTAGGTAACTTGTTATAAATCCATAAAATTAGGATGATCCACCATATCGAAAGCGTTGCTCAAATCCAAAAATATCATTTTTTAAGTAAAATTTTCTCTAAAATCTTTGAAATAGAAGATTCCTAGTTAAAGTATGGATACATATGATATGATGAAGTACCGTAACCACGCTGCAAAAGTATTAAAAGTGGACATTACACCGTCAACGCCCTGTACATCATCGAACCGCACATTACATCTTCGATTATCGTCCCATAAAACGAGATATATGTTACCTCCACGTCGTCTTAGCTTGTTCCGCAATCTTTATTGTACTACAGTGGTATCTATTCCCTATTTATTGGCATTATTAATTGTACTTTATTGCTGGAGCTAATCTGGAAAAGCCGAGTCGTAAATCCTTGTTGTTTTTTTTTGGTCGGATAAATCTCACTCATCAGGAACCATAAAACCTTTTTTTTCGTTACATATCCGTCATTCAGCCAGGCGAAAAATTTACTAAGATGTGTTTTGAAGGACAAATAAAACTAGCGAAACACCAACACTATTCAATTAATAATTTGGGTACTGGTAAGTTAGTCCATTGAAATGTTACATTATTTTGGCCTTAGCGTGCATTTTTTAGAGGACGCAATTTTATTGTTTAGATGTGAGGGGGGGGTCGAAAAAAGCTTAACTTGAAGTTTGTGGGGTTGCAACTCTCCAACTTCGGCCTCCATCTTGGAAAAAGGGGGTTAATTGTTTTTAGCATTTATCAGGTACTCTATTGGTCATACAAAAAATTTTTAAAACACTGTTTTATTGCAAATTGAATCCTCCACAATTTTACGTCATGATGCTGAAGACCCTCGTTATCTTGCAAACATTCTTTTTACTGATGAGGCCGGGTTCACAAGAAATGGAGTGTTTAATTTTCACAATACGCATATTTGGGCCGACGAAAATCCTCATGCTCTAATAGAATCTGGACATCAGGCACGTTTTTCATGGTCTGGGTCCTGTTGTTTTACCAAACCGATTAACAGGCGCTGCTTACCTCAACTTTCTGCAGAACACACTGTATGAGTTTTTGGAAGACATTCCTTTAAATCAGAGACGATAAATGTGGTTCCAGCATGATGGTGCTCCATCATCCATCATTTTTCCATGGCCGTTAGAGAGCATTTACACCAAACTTTTCCACATAGATGGGTAGGAAGGGCCGGACCTGTTTCATCGCCTCCAAGATCGCCTGATCTGAACCCTCTAGATTTCTTTGTTTGGGGATATTTGAAGACATTAGTGTATGGTACTCCTGTAAATAGCTTGGAAGAGCTGCAGCTACGGATTAATCAAAAGTGTCAAGAAATCCAAACCAAGGAGGGTGTTTTCGAAAGAGTTCGAATATCGTTGAGACGAAGATGTCGTGCCTGCTTGAAAATGGACGAAGGGCATTTTGAACATCTTCTGTAACTTTGTTTTTTGTTTGTTAAGAGCTTCCTTTGTCGGTTTATTCCTAATAAAATAAAATGTTTGAAAAACGAATAGTGGTCCATATTTCCGCAACCGTTACTTTGCGGACCCATGACTTTTCTGCTTATTTTAGTTCATACTATTACCTCCTGAAATATTTTACACTCTGTTTTTAACACCCTGTATACCTAACCTAGCAGCCGATAGGAGGCCAGAGTCGGCGATTTAGTATAGAATAGGACATTTTTTGATGGACGATTCCGTTAATTTTCATTCTTCTCTATATCTCTTACAATATTTGTACATAGTTATAGTTAACATGTACATAAAAACAATTACAGCATGTATTATTTGCAAAGCAAATGCTCCGATGGAAAACTAGCATTATTTTTTGGAAATTCCGGCGCTCCACTAGATTATGGAAATAAAATTAATGCTTCTCTCTCTGACCATTTTTCCCCTTTTGAATGCTAAAACTACATCAATATGCAATACTTAATATATACTAATATCCTATAGGGAGCAGGAACATTTTTCCAAAGTCTAGGAACTCTTATGATAATGACCCCCATATATACGTAAATAGATCCTCATTTAAATACGTCTCAAGTCAGTGAACAATGCATTCTGAACTTTTTCTGCTGTCCGTCCGTCAAATTAAAAATAACCATAAATCAATCTGGACGGACAGCGTTCACCTGGGCCAGAAAAAAACGAGGTTCTCGCCTCCTTAATTCAAAAGTGACTTGGTAAACGGTAAACCAGGTATATAGTTCGTTTCAAAAAGAGAAGAAAATAAAAATTAATCAAACCGGTTCACTCTGTTGCATCACACGTTTATTAGTAAATGGAGAAATATTAGTTTACATTTTTTTTAAATCAGAGAACTTTATTGAGATTGAGTTTCAACAGTGTTTCTTAAATACTTGATGGAAATATAATGAATTATTAACTTGTTCGTATGACGTATGTCGTCTGAATTCTTTGTACACTTTTTTGTACCAAGGTATTTAATATCTGATTTATTAAATACATTTATTTCTTTTCCATAGTAACAAAACGTAAAGTATGTCAATGTTGCTTACTCTTCTACGCACGTATTTATTTCTATACTTGTCCCGCCACTACACATAGAAGTTTCGCTGTACAGTGTTGCTGTTAGTCGGAATTTGTATTTTTTTGCGGTTCTCGGTGTTTTTTTTTTATAAAATTTATATTTAAATTGTTAATAATATATGCCTCAGTGACAAGTGTATGTTTTTCTTATCCTGAATGTCTTTTCATAGACATGAACGTGTAAGCTATTTGATCTACAGGTTGTTTATGGTTAAGAAGCCCAAATTTTAAATTTGAATTCGTGCAGTCAAAAACTACGTATTGTAATTTGCTATGGGATACAGAGTGTATTCAAATGAATGAATCCTGGGGCTAAAAGATAAACTGATTCAAACATACCAACACTTTAGTCGATTTTGTATCTATCCCTGAGATGAATTAATGAATTTATTTTAAATCTGGCACAGTACATCAGATCGTGGAGCAAAAATACTAAACGGTTGTCAGTACGTAAGATTTCCCATTAGGTCACTCGAATGGTGATGCAAAATTTTTTTATTCGGTCTTTTCATCATTAACTAGTTCAAGACATAGACTAATGTTAATTTTATCAACAGAACAGCTTTTTGTCGACGGTTGTTGTTTCTGCAAATAAGGTCAATTTTGTTCCAAACATTCTCTTCATCGATGACGTAAGTAGCTTTTCAAAGAAATGAATCAGTGAATTTGCATGATTTATACAGGGTGTTCGGAATATAAGTGCAGGTAGTAAAAAGGCTTGCACCTATATCTTATCAAAAGCAACGAAAAATGTCTGAAACAAATAGTTTTTCTACAAATACATTTCAAAAAATAAAAATTCAATTCAACTGCAACAAAATGCAAACCTGTGTTACAAAATTACAAAGTAGGGTTAAGTAAGAACTTCTATAACGTAATTTGTGTCAATATTAATGAAGTTTCCCAAAAAATCCTTAAAACTGTAACGTACGACAACATTGTAATCTATATATCACCTGCTGCTATTAACATAAAAGTATTATTAGTCATAGTAGTGGCTAGTGCGTTTCGTTTCTATGTAGGTACATAGTGCTTGCCTGATATTTGGAGTGTACATAAACAAAAATGAAACAATTACTTCTGACTTGGACAGTACATGCCGTCTTTTGAGGCATCACTTTCTTATCCGACGGTATGTCTTGCTTGTGAAGCGCCACTTTTGAGTGCGACAGTACACTTCGATTGACAATAACGCGATGGGGTTTACGCTACACGTCCGAACGTCAGAATATACGCGAACGCACCGCTGTAATCATATGGAATTTATATCAATTAATGGGGGACGCCCGGCTTTGATCTTTAAAATGTGTTGATCTGCGCTAACCGTATGTACGGATGATTGACGAGAAATGTAAATTTAGGACGGGCTCATGTGCCGAATTCTAAATATTTGTGCACCGGAGCCACGCTAAAAAAATTCTAATTGTGTATCGGATGGATCTGGAGTGGAATAGGTTTTTGTTCGAGTGATTCGACGGAGCGAGCGTTTGTTTATGAGAAAATGTTCGACATAAATGTCATTAGTGCTGGAGAAAATAGAACTAATATTTATGTGAAGTGATCCTGTGTGTTTGTGATTAATTTGCACATTCACGAATCATGTCTAAATACGTATACATACATAAAAAATGATGTTCTAGTGCAGATTTACCTTAACAATTGTTTCTTGTTCTTTAATACACCTTAAACGTTTTTTCACGGCATAATTTTAAAGTACCAGTGGCGTACCCCTGTTAAGAAAAATAAATATATATCTGAACAGCTAGAGACAAAAAAAAAGTTTTTTGAAAGTTCAAGGTTTTTGACGTTAAAACTAGCACCAATTGCGTTAAAATCATCATAAATTTTCATAATTGTTTTTCGTTTTGTCTAATCAATATTAGGAAACCGGAAAGTGATACTTTTATAGTTATAGGTACACCACTATGATTTCCAAAGTTGTATCAAAGTGGCTTTGGTTGTAAAAACCAGCAATAAATGACAAGGAATCTAATTGTGCGATTTCTATAAAACACTGGAAATTCTGATTCTATAAAGAATTTAATATAACAAGGCCGTATCGTAATGGTATATATAATATGAGGGCATTTAAGGCGGGGATTTTGTAGAAAAAGAATTGCACAGCCTGAGTGAGGCCCGAACCGCACGGTTCTCTGAAGTTTATCGTGCACTTTGACGTACATAAAAATGGAAGCCGTGATATATGTTATGATTTTACTCGAGGACACAAAATGTAAAATTACCAATAAATATTAATCTGAAAGTGAAACACAAGTTGTCCTATATGTCCTGGCTAGTGAGTGAAGTAATTTGGTGGCTGTGGCTGTGATAATTTTGCAGTAATTGTGACATATTGTCGTAGTAACTGTGTGGCTAAAATTGAGGTATTTTAACATTTATTTTAATTATTCTTGTGATTTTATGAGCAATGAAAATTATCTCACGCACTAGCGGGAACCTTTGTGAATACGTTGATATATAATAATAACAACCAATAACCCATCGAGGTGACTGGATCGCTGTGGGTTCGACCCCTGCAGCCGGTAGACCGTATATAAGCTATATTCGTGGAGAGATTGGCACCCTCTCTGCGGGTATGATAGGGTGGAAGAATGTTGACTTGGGTCAATGTGAGAGATTGATACCGGTTGGCATTTAACTACCCCCCTAATTAATGAGGTTTTCCAGGTTTCCTTCATTCCCGCACTGAATGGTGGTTAGGGCCTACCAACGTAAGTCGTTCCTGGGCGCAAATGCGGCCTGTTTAATAATAATATGCCGCCTCTCCCGCACAAGTCTTCGACTTCTGGGCTAATCCTCGTGATTAGAATGAGGGGTAGAGATATTATTATTATTATATTATTTCAATTTTCTTGGAGTTATGTGTCCTCGCTTGAAACCCTGTTAGACGGTAAAAATATGTATACAAAATCCCAGCCTTAAAGTCATGGATTCTTCATAGTTTCAAAACATTTCAATGAAACGAGTGAGATAACATTAGGAATATTTCAATTTCGCGATAAAATAGTATTTTTGTTTTAATAACTTTTTTTTTTTCAAAAAGCTGTACTTATTTTGATTTTTCCACTGGCTTAAACCTGACATGTTTATTCTTATACAATGACCATGGAATCTAAAGCTATGACACAAACAAAACAAGGTCCTGTGAATTTGCTGTTTGAAATTTGTTTTATAGAATGGTTTGCCAATGTAATTTTGCATCAAAATAAACATTAACTTTATTACAGTGCATAATACAGTTATTTGCTCTCAATTCACAAAACAAGAAAAAGATGTTTTATTTTTTACATAATGCTTTCTATCTACATCAACCAGTGTACTTGATCCAAATATTTCGAAAAATTGTTAAGTACTGCTTCAAATTTTGTCCACCAACGAACGTTAAAACACAAAAAGTCTACTTATGCCACTGTGTGATGTACAGTCCACTGCCTACGCGATGTTGAGCTTATTAACGGTCTTCCGCGTTTGGCCCCCTCATCCAGGGCACTCTAGACTCTCGACAATCTCAACTACTTCGGCGTTGATAGTCATATTATGGAAAAGGTATACGACATGTACATGACCTCTCCATTGTTTTTTTTATGCAGCGGACGAGATGTAAATGCAAAGCTTATCGTTGATTTTGACTTTTTCTACGATACATGATTTTTTAAATTACAACTTTATGACTACTGTGAGAAAACTGCTTCCAAATTCCTCTTAGGCTCAGAAATAATCAAAATTGTCGTAAAAAAAACGAAATCCCTAGCGTAAAATTTTCTTATAAGTAAAAAAAATCACCGAGTTGTACTCACCATAGACACGGGGATATGTCCAGCCGCTCCATTGGCGTAGCTGTAGGGGGAAACGAGGTATCCCATATTGAAGGATGATGTGTGAGGGCCGGGTTCGACCTTCCCTGTAAAAGAAAATAACGGTTAAATCTCGAAATACAAATTGAAACAAAATGTAAACATCGTATAAAGTTAAGTAATAATAATAATGACGAGCGAGCGGAAAAGGGACAAGGGGCCCAGCTCTACAAGGCGAAGGCGTCCGGCCGTCTGATCCTACAGCGCAATATCCTGTTAAGAATATTGGCGCGCACTATAACATTTAAAAACGGTTAAGACAAATACAAAAGTTCCTCTAGCCAATACTATTTGTGGTAAGTATCTAATAGATATTTTAACAGCGAACAAATTTTAAATCAAATATCAAAGAATAGAAAATAAATAAAAAGATAAAATATTTTATACAATTACGTAGTTTTTAATTTTGATAAACATTTCTTAATAACATACAGTCGCATGTATGGAACTTTTTTAGTCAACAATCAGATTTTTCTAAATTTATAAGGTATACTGACTTTCATGACACTCTTTATAATAATTTAGTACTGTAGAAAATTCTGGCAGATAAACATTAAAATTTATATTTTGGAGATGCGGAACTGATAAACAATTATGTTAATATCTACCTAAATCTGCTATGAAAACCACTAATTGTGTTGAACATCTAATTTATATAGGTATTTCACCGATAAATTCTTTTATAGAAGAGGATTTTATCTCTAGATCTATAAAATTAATTACACGATTATTCTATTAGCATAAACATTCACATTTGAAATCAAATCTATTCAGTTAATATGTTTAAAATCGTGCTACCACTGTTACCTTATGCCATTTCCATTTGTTTTATGTTTAATGTTACATCCAATTAAAAATGTCAACAGGGAACACAACCCGAACTGACAAACTGACAATTATTTTTCATAAAAAACTATTTATTAACTTGGCACGCAGAACGAGAAGTGACAAATGTAAATGTCTGGATCATGCAAGACTGCTTTTGTATCTCTCTAAAACTGAAACGATATTGATACGAAATGACAACGGACAAAATACATATTTTTATAAACAAATAGTTTGTTAATTTCAACAATTTTCTTTGTGAAACTAAACATCTACGACTATATTAATTAAATAAAAATACACATGTTGGCGATTTCAATTTTGAAATTTTAGGCTTTGGGGGTTTTATCTTTAAATAAAATAATACTTCCGGTTATACCGGAAATCGCCATCTACTTGCTTATTTTAAATGGAACACCGTGTACTTATATTTTAGCATATTTGGATTATATGCATCATTTTAGAGGGACTTTTATCAAACTTCCTTATATCTATCTCTAATGGTCTTCGAGATATTTCAATTCTATCAAAAAAGGTGCTTTTCGATATTGATAGATTTTTCTTCTAATTACAAACATTTTGTTTGCAATCTAAAATCTCTGCATTTTGTATATTCTTTGAGGCCCCTCTCAAAATTATTGCATTTTCAAGGTATTCATTAAGCGTTTTGTCAAGTTTTCACATAAAATTCATTCATCATGCCCTCGTAATGAAAGTTCAAATGCTCCGCAAAATTTTATGCTGTAAATATTTTTTTTTTCACCTTTTCGTTATGTTCTCGAAAGCACAACGAAACTGAATCAGGATCAAATCCAATGCTCTTGATCAGTAGGTATCGCATAACACAGACGGACACGGAAATACAGATGCACATGTCTATCAAAATGTCTTTTATAAATTTTTCCATGGCTCTGTTCAGCAGAGGGATAACCACTGTATTTCACAACTTGAGTTGTATTTTTATTTAGACAAATGTCAAATTTGATTAATAATTATAAACTACACTATCGAACAATCACACGAAATTCACCAACCTCTACCACGCGAAAATAATGACTGACGGATGAAGAAAGGAGAGAAGTCGGACCGCGTGTATCTGTTCCACATCGAAGGTGGGCTCGCCTTCATAGGGCAACGGACCCGAATGATGTTCGACTTATTCCGCCAGTAACGTATTAACCTCGATTTTGAACTGCCAACTTTTTAGCAGTGCCGAGTATGCCGATTACAACCTGCTTGATGTAAGTACACCGGGTGTTTATAGAAATGAAATGTGAATGGTTTATTTTGATGCCTTGGAGTTTTGTAATTTCAATATTAGATTTTTTATATTGACACTTAATATGTTAATTGCATACTTTAAAAAATAATTTATACCATTAATTACATATTACAATAAGCAGGTACTATAGGTAAAATATTTAAATTTGGCAACGTGGCGTCAAGCCGACACCGAGTTGATTTGCCACCAACGGTCAACGATCGCCTGAAAAAAGGGTTTAAATAATGATTTGAAAATATTTTTTTCCAGCGTAAATATGCATTTACTAAACTCTAATTTTATTTTTGTAACAAATATTGTTCGTACCTGTTTATTATTTACATGTTTATGACGAGATCGTTTTTTATTTACTTTTTATTGTTTTAATTTATTAAAAAAATTTTTTTTTATTAAAAAAATCTAGCTTAATGTCAAATTTCTGGCTACGCCACTGGACCTCCTTAATGTTTTCATTTTTATTCACTGAATGAGACTTTAAATGGGAAGTGCGTATTTCATTCATTTAAGCGCTTTTTTTCAATTTATTAGCATCTTTTCATGTGTTTTAAGAGTGGGCAATGGTAGACACATTCGTCAAATTTACGGTCGCGGAAGGGGGTAGGCATCACCGGTAGGCATGTCCTTAGAAGCAATAAATTATCTGGGCTGCAGTAAAAAATGACACACGCTCGACAGAGTCGAACTCGGACTTAAGCTCGGCGTATTAGGTAAAATAGGTATATCGGGAATAGGAATAGTCCGTGGCGTCACGCGGACTGTTAAAATTAATAATGCTTAACATATTGTTCCAATTCATGACCATTTTAATATTAGCTCAGTTGTAACACTATATATTATTTGTTACTAACATCAAATAATTTGACAAATATAATGAAAATTATATACCTATAGTTGTGTTACTACTGTTACTCATAAAATACAGGGCGTTCCTGAAATGCATATACCAGTGAATCACACTATATTCTTAATATATAATAATAATAATGGTTATAAAACAACAAAGCGTCTAACGATTAAAATTAAATTTGACATATGAAAATATATTAATACAATACTTTTCCTGATGCAATTAATGTTAATTATCAACATGCATAGATGGCTTAAACTAGATACCTCACTCAAAAAAATAATATATTTTTTTTGTGTATTATCTGTCACAATTTATTTTCTAGTAAAAGCCAAAACTTTGTAGAACAAATTCTCTTCCAAATTTTTGATAACATAGTTAGGCGGTGTTACCCACTATTTTCAGTTTTCAGAAATTATTGCTTTAGTTATTTTTTTATATTCGCATGTAAGTTTGTACGTTGAAGCTTTCTGTTGTAAAACATTTGTTTAATGTTGCTCAACTTTTTGTAAAACATGTATCAGTTAAGTTGATTCCATTATTGAGTAAGAATATTTATATTTTATATTAAAATTTATGTTTGTGATAATCAATATAAATGTAATAAAAGACATATACAATTTAGGTACTTAATACCTAGTTCGTGTTTTTTATTTATTTCGTTTATACAACAATAAACTTATATAAATAAATATTTTGGTTTTATTTGAAGAATTAGGATTTTATAGTAAAATATACAGAAAGACGGCAAGATGGAGTCTGCACGCGGGCGGCCAACACCCTATGAACGACCCTGATCAGTGTATTTAAAAAAAAATGAAACTAGTATTTCTACCTTAAAAAATATTCTCGCACATTTGTGCATTTTGTGAAAAGCTAAATACTAGAAAAATAAAAAATGTGTATTTATAAACTTTTAAAATCAATTCACTTCCTTATTCAATAATAATTGATTTCTGTAAGCAACAAAACAGTGATGAAGATAGTTATTTATTTTTGTGTGGCTGTTTCTTTTCTATTAATAAGTATATATTCTTGTGAAAAATATACATTATGAAGCATTATGGTTAATTTATATAAAATACAATATTAAGTTAATTATTATATGTATAGACAAAAAATAAGAAATAGTACATAAATACCGAATTATTGCCGAATTACCGAATTGCGAACTTTACCACAAACATGATATAATTGTAAAATTCACGTAAAATTCGCGAGGTAAGCGTAAATGGGCGCCGCCGGCTCTGATACCACTAGATTCATAGCCTGCAATCCAGTATAGTGTGGAGAGATAAGACGTTTAACAAGATTATTAGAGATATCTGTGGTTTCATTTGATAAAAAAATTAAACAACTCATGATTTAGAATCTGCAATATATTGCTGAAGTCCGATTTCACTGGTTTCTTGTATATGGTTTGTCTAATAGACGTAATTAAATAAAATAGTTTAAAACTGGTCGTCAGCGCCATCTATACAAATTTTGTTAAACTACATAGGTGCAAAATTATTTATTTGATTTAAAAAATAACTCGTTGATATAAAGTAAATAAAAAAATAAAGGAATTAATCCTTGAATAGTAGTGCAAGTCCGAAATTTGTTAGATTTTCATTATTTATCTCCGGTGCATAAAAAAAATCATTAAATTTGGCATCTATATCAGGTACCATTGCCCACTCTTAAGTAGAAGATAAATCCGAGGATAAATCTGCCCTGTCATCGACGCCACCTGAAACAGATTTGCGCGTTCGTCAATTTTTTTCAAATGGTGCCCTGCCCGAACGAATCACCGTCTCAAAATAACGAACTCTGGCATCCACCTCCGACATTTCGGAGGACATACCATCACCGACATGTTGATCATAAATAATATCTCGCGCTGAAACTTCTCTGTCGGCGAATACGGAGGGGCCCTATTAAAAAGCCAGCTTAGTAAATCTAATCTCGACATCTGGTCCTTATTTGTAAATAAGGCCTAGCAATTACTCGGGCCGTAACGGATGAGATCTTGAAAACATAGAATCGTCCCGCCCGAAGAAGATGGCATACGTGTATATGGGACGGAGAGATTCACGAAGCTCTTCTCTCACAAAATATGAGGTTAGATAAGATCTTGAACGCCGAGTCGGGATGATTCTGTCGAAACTTGCATAACGGCGAAAGAGAGAGAGGTTAGGTATTGCTTGCGGTACTGCTTTCAAATGGCAGCGCTGTATTCAGCCTTGAAGAAAACATACTTACGATTTTGGTGAAATCTGATAGCAATAACTAGGAATCTAATTATATTTTTATAAAAAAAACGTAGACGTTGTTTAAAATTATACTATTGTACAATAAGTCAAGACAATTTTGAATATTTATTTTATAAATACCTAGTATTACGAGGTGTGGCAATTAAGTTCCTGCACCGTTCGTCAGCGTTTTTCTAGAGAGGGACACGGGGACATTCCTTTTAGTTACAGTTCAAGGTTGAAGTCGATACACGTTTGGTTTATGTGTATTTTTTGGAAGTAACTTTTTTAGTGCCGTCTTATGATTAAATTTTCAGTGAAATCTGGCGAAAAACCCTCGGAAATTGCAGGTGAAATATGGAGACAAGTGAAACGGTTTAAGGAGGGACGTGAATCGGTAGAAGGCGATCCACGTGAAGGAGCTCCCGTCACCTCTCGTACTGACGCGAATGATCACGTCTGACTGGCGCCTAAGCATTCGTGCGTTGTCTAACGAGTTAAACGTCAACATCGAAACCGTAGGCAAGATGTTATACGAAAATTTGAATATGCGAAAGATTTGCGCAAATATGGTGCCAAAAGTTCTCACCCGTGAACAGAAAGACATGCGAAAATCGATCTGCGAGGGTTTGCTATCCTGCATTCGGAGCGACGGTAGAAACTGGATGGGTAGTCACTGAAGATGAGACCTGGATATTTGAGTATGATCCCGAGACCCGTAAACAAAGTCAGCGGGTGGAAAAGGAGAGAGAGCGGCCAACGAAAGCGAGTCGCGGCGAAGCTTTTGCAGAGTCACCACTGAAGATGCCGACAGTGAAGAGCGGCGAAACGTTTGGAAGCATGGGATGCGACCAGTTACAGCGGCGGCTACGGAACGCCTCGGAGGACCACCAGTATCCGAGAAGCGGTTCCGACCGTAGCAGTCGTAATACCAACAGTAGGAACCGAAATCAATATATGGACAGGCCCAGAGACACCGATAGCGGGTCTGTTCCCACAGAGCCTAGCCCGAGAACAACCAGGGCAGGTAAAAGTATCCCAGCTAATGCTAGGGATGTGCATTTCAACTCTGTTTCTGGCAGCTACCAGTTACCGAGGTCACGGCATAACAACCCGGAAAATCACCATGTATCAAATTACAACACTGGCCGTGAAAGCCTAAAAACCACTGTAATGTTGATCGTTTTTTTTTTTCGATATCTACGGCATGATTCATCGTGAATCTGTTCCTGCCGGCCAGACAGTTATTGGACAGTTCTATATTGGCGTCCTAGAACGGCTGCGGGCCTGCACCACGACAACGCGCCAGCTCACTCCTCGTTCATTGTGTAAAAGTTTTTGGCAAAAAAAGGCATTCCAACGTTGCCGCCTCCACCCTATAGCCCCGATATTGCCCCCTGCGATTTTGTTTTCTTCCCCAACATGAAGTCGCACCTCAAGTCATCATGGCGGCGTACAGGAGGACAAGTTCTGTAATGTGTTTACTTAGAGTGTGAGCTTTAAAATTCCAACCAATTGCTGGATAGAAAGGATACCCCTTTAAAAAAACGTACGGCGCTGTATTTTTTTATGAAATCGTAACTAATTCTAATGCATAAAATATGAAATATATATTATTTTCGTATTTATTACCAACCAAATTTTCTTGCAACCAAAACTTTAATTTTACAAGGATATGGTCGTGTTGTACCTATTATTTTTATTATATTAATAAAGGTATTATTATTATTTGTGCTTGTTCTTAAAAGTTTGTGGAATATGTAAGGAAATCACTCGGGAAATTAACAAAAATTTTTCAAGCCATTTTCACACCCTCACTTCTGGTGTCTTTAATACTATTCATTATAAATGCCAGATACATAAATTAAATGTAAATTATTTTGTGCATTTAATAGATATTAACACTGACTTTGTAACTAGTTAGAAAGTCAATGATATTAGGTTTAAAATTTTGAAATATAAATATAAATAATACCTACTTTTTCCTGGATTTATTCAAACACACTGTACACGAAACACTAAAACAAACAAACAAACGGTCACATCGTAAATATGAATAATAACAACAATAAATCGTAGATAAGTATGTTTCACTTTTACGATTTCCCAGAAACAGATAAGCAATGAGAGCCGACTTATTTCGTGTTGAAATTCCAATGGATAGGAGCAAAATAGGCACAGGCAGAATACAATGAAGTATATTCAGAGTGAATTTTAAATATTATGTACCTACATATAATTTTCTGTATCGAACATGTACTAATTACAATAGAAAGTCAAATGTTTAATAAATTTTATTAAAAATCTCACGACAAGGCATTCTTCAGCATTACTTAAAACCCCTGTGGTCCAAATTTCATCAATTTGTATCGAAGAATATTTTCTTTATATAGTCTTAAAAGTTTTAAGTTTATTGAATTAGTATTTTCATTAAAAAAATGTAGAAGGCATTAGAAATATCTGAAAATTATTGGTAATCTACAATATTGTTCCTCTATTTGCTTCACAAATTAAAATGTTAATGTAAAAACAATAATATTACAACAACTAATAAAATTTATTTCAATAAACTACATTTAAACTTCTTAAACTTAAACGAAAAGAATTGAAATATTCGAAAATAAAACAACTTAAATTTTCGATATTTCCTTTATTAACATTGTTGGTAAGTTGTTTTATTTGTTTATTTTCGAATATTTCAAAATTTCAATTTTTTAAATTTACACCGTTTTTAATATAATTTACAGCGCGACAGCGATTCTTTGAATTGTGACTGGGGTTTTCTCTATCGTGCTCTTTTCCCCCGTGAATTCTGAGGCTGAGTACGGCACTGATAGGTGGTTAGGTAGACTATTACACCATTGACAGAAAACTAATAGTAATAAACGAGGTGTATTTAGTAATTTGTTTTGTTTTATTTAAAACTACTCAAATCTCCCTAATTTCGTAAATACCTATGTAGCACATTCGAGGTAAGTTAAAAAATAATATAAATAAACACAACGTAGGTAAATCTTCTCGATTATTGACCAAATGCTTCCTCTTTCAACAATAATGAACGAACCCGGGTATGTTACACTACACTGCGGTCATTTTTAGTTCATCAATCCGACTATTCAAGTAGATGGCGCTGAGCTGTCACAGTTGTTGCCAACCGTTAATAGGGATATTGGGTTTCTTCTTCTTTATATTTTGTGACTCGCCACTGAAATGTAATTTTATATTATGATGACTGGAATGCGCTAAAAGCTGCGCGAATGGATTATTTATGATCAGCGCCATATTTTGTTTTGTGCCTCTAGCAATGGCGGAGCAGTAGGGGCTTAGCTGATTGTGAATTGAATTCTGAATATGAAGAATTATTTCGTGCTATATGCTGGTTAATTTTACAGTCCCTTATAAAACATGACATGTTCCAACAATAACACCCACAAAAATACACAAAGAAATAACACTGAGATACAAGATAAAAGAAGAAGCCACACTGTACGCCAATGACGTGTTTACAAACAAAATAATGGGAAATTAAGAACACAATTCATATCGTACGTGCAGATAGTTGTCTCTCTCTCACCCACATACATAACCAATGAAGTATGTCTTTGCTGAGTTTCATGTGCCTCCTTTTGTCTGCTCCTAGGGTTGGTACCTTTATTTGGATGCGCAATGGGACTTAACGCATTCCATATCGTATATTTCAGTGTGACTCGGCCATTTGTCTATTTCCTAGAGGCGAACAAGCATCGACGTCTGTTTCTCGTACCTACCGGAACCCCCGGGGTATGGTCGAGACCCTCAACAAGGAGCCGCGGCACTGCCGTTCCGAGTTCGCAATTAGAACGGGCAGCGACGGGCGATCGCTCGAAATTACACGTTGACCGGCCGCAAACGCGAATTTAATGCCATACTTTGTATGATTCCGGCGTTGTTTACATTCATACGCCGTACCGAGCGATGGCTCGTTGTGTAGCCTCATTTAAATGAATTATGTGAGAGCGTAATGGGCGGTTGCGAGGCTACGCTCGTATCATTCCGATACTTCGCTTTGCGAAATCGTGAGCGACGACGGCGACGTGAACAAAAACGCAAGTGGCCGGCTGGCGGCGGGCGACAACGGCGAATGTAGACGAGATATCGGACTACCTATCTGAACCTTAGAATAACATTTTTAAAATTTAAAATTATCTGACAATTTTTAACTAAAAATGAAACCTGTTCGTTCTTTGGAAGATTTTAGTCACCGAAATGTGTGATAGTGGTTTTTAGGCTTTCACGGCCAGTGTTGTAATTTGATACATGGTGATTTTCCGGGTTGTTATGCCGTGACCTCGGTAACTGGTAGCTGCCAGAAACAGAGTTAAAATGCACATCCCTAGCATTAGCTGCGATACTTTTACCTGCCCTGGTTGTTCTCGGGCTAGGCTCTGTGGGGACAGACCCGCTATCGGTGTCTCTGGGCCTGTCCATATATTGATTTCGGTTCCTACTGTTGGTATTACGACTCCTACGGTCGGAACCGCTTCTCGGATACTGGTGGTCCTCCGAGGCGTTCCGTAGCCGCCGCTGTAACTGGTCGCATCCCATGCTTCCAAACGTTTCGCCGCTCTTCACTGTCGGCATCTTCAGTGGTGACTCTGCAAAAGCTTCGCCGCGACTGAGAGTCGCCTCGGAGGACCACCAACGTCAATAAGTTTGGCCTTTGCGATCTCCAGACCTAAATCCTACAGATTTCTTTTTATGTCAAAACAAGCAAGGAAAAGTGATGGAAAAAGTTGATAAATTGGAATTTTTAAATGTCAGGTGGCAGGTACCTCTGACGGTTTTGTTATAAAAAGCGTTACAGTATTTATTAGTACCTATATTTTTCTCAATATTTTTTGTATTTCCCCAAGCAAATCAATTAGATTAACATAAGTTGTGGCTTCCAGACACAAGCATTTGTAATTCAAAAAACAATATGGTACCTCTCCTTCCACCAGTGGCGTTATTAATAATAAAAAAAAATATGCGCCACTGGAAAAGTTTCATTTTCAAACTGCTATTACATTTGGTAATCAATTCTAAGTAAACTAAGTAAAAAATGATTAAAAATATTCAAAAGTGAAAAGAAATTAACAAAACCGAAACCTTTTCCAACATGCACCGAACCAGACACTTTAAACGCCCTGTAGAGGTCAAGCTTTCCACGCCAACATTCTTGGTATGGCTTGAGCAATGTGCTGAGCCTCAATCGATGACAAAGTATAGAAGTATTTGCTCTCGCTATACATATTAATTACGAGAGCGAATGAATATGCATATCACCGATTCGCCATTAGAGGAAAGGATATGCAGCAGTTTGATGTTTGAAATTATATGGTAATAGCACCAGTACGAGGCAGACGGTGTTTTGAAACGACGCGACGTTGCGACAATGCAGATGACGAAAAATCAAAAAATGCATCGTTGCGGTCGTAGAAAATCAAAACAGAGAATGCAAAAAATGTGTAAGAGGTACAATTATTTTATTTTAATACATTTGTTCAATATTTTTAAATTAGACTAAAAAATTATAGTTCTAAAGTCATAGAAATATGTACTATTGAAAAGCCTCAAAAATGTTTTTCTTTAAAATAAACTAATAGTTTCACAACTTATTTAAAAAAATTTGAGCATACATGTGTCATGAAAAATGTTAGTTTTCTAAAAAAATTATTGAAGTTGTAGTATTTTCAACCTTTAGATTACTCGACTATTGTCAGGTGATTCCGAATATTGAAATCCAATTACTTATAGTATTAATGTTTTTGTGATGCGAATGTTTACATTAGTTTTTCAAGTTGATGGATATGGTTTTAATTTGTGATTTTTTATTTTCAAATTACTGTTGGATTTTCATATGATAAATTTCTATTCCACGAAAACTACTTGAAATTCAACGAAGCTCTTACGAATTTGCGCCATTAGATCGACAACAACTCGAACAGAAATCCCATTCGTCAACAAATACAGCGATAGGCACCGTTTTCATCGAGTAGGCTGTGACAAACGACACAGATGATGGTGTTTTGTCTTATACGGATCGATTCGATTTGAATGAAATGGACGAATCGAGCTATCGCATCTAACCTGAAAACAATCGAAGACTACGTCGATAAACAAATGGCAAACCCGACAACTCTGACTCTTTCCGGGACTACAGGGATTTGTATGTAATTGAAAAACAATGTCTTTGTGGTGAGGAATATTTGCTGAGTGAGTAACATTTACAAAAATTCCGTGAATACGAAGCAAAACCGACGATAACAATGTGGATTCGACGAAGGTATAAATCCGCTTATTCTTATTATACCTGGAGGGTGCCTTATGCTGCAAACGCTGTCGATATATTTTAACAGCTTTAATATATTTCTTTAACAAATCATTAGAGAATGACTGCCATCATCTTAAAGTGGACCAGCTTGTGATTGTTGCATATTTCTTCCACTAGTATACACAATTTCGCTGTTATCAATGCGAGACATATTTATTAAACTACACCCTATGCCGAAAATCTAGATGTTATAAATCCGCTCACAATTAGCAATCGACAAAAAACATACATACAGCCCGTATACTCGTGTGTTGCATATCTCCGAGAGCATTTTTAAAATGAGCTTACAACAATAGAAACAATTTGGATTGTTAAATCTTACAAGATGAAACTTTGCTTAGAATATACAGGGTGTTAAAAAGAGTGTAAAATATTTAAGGAGGTAATAGTATGAACCAAAATAAGCAGAAAAGTCTCAATAAACATGGGTCCGCAAAGTAACGGTTGCAGAGATATGGAATGTTTTATGTTTTTAGCCCTTTTTTTATTTCGCAAAACCGTTGTGTATTTTTTTTATAATAGTTGGTTGATGTTTAGTGAAATGTTTAATGTTCATAATACGCATATTTGGGCCGACGAAAATCCTCATGCTCTAATAGAATCTGGACATCAGGCACGTTTTTCATTAAACATTTGGATGGGTATTGTAGGTGACAGGTTTCTAGGTCCTGTTGTTTTACCAAACCGATTAACAGGCGCTGCTTACCTCAACTTTCTGCAGAACACACTGTATGAGTTTTGGAAGACATTCCTTTGAATCAGAGGCAACAAATGTGGTTCCAGCATGATGGTGCTCCAGCTCATTTTTCCATGGCCGTTAGAGAGCATTTACACCAAACTTTTCCACATAGATGGGTAGGAAGGGCCGGACCTATTTAAAAGTTTCCTTTGTCGGTTTATTCCTAATAAAATAAAATGTTTGAAAAACGAAGAGTGGTCCATATCTCCGCAACCGTTACTTTGCGGACCCATGTTTATTAAGACTTTTCTGCTTTTTTTGGTTCATACTATTTACCTCCTGAAATATTTTACACTGTTTTTTAACACCCTGTATAGAAGGGGTTTTTGTGTGCTTTGAACCCTCACCCCTCGTACTCATCTATGTGCTGTGAAATAGTCACTCTCTATTATTTTCGACCTTGGGTAATTGATAATACAAGTTAAAAACTTCAAATTTGGGTAATAACTATCATTTTTATATCTAATCATCTTCAATTTTAGCCTTTAAACTCCCGTCGGGCTAGTAAATGGGTTCAATGAAATTTAGCAGACTGGAGGTAAGATTATTCCCGCCATGATTTATGCTCTACAACGACTTGTCCTGCTGCCTACTGCTTTACATTTTACTAGGTGTGTAGTTAACTTTAGGATCATGTTAAGGGAGGAGCACTTAGACTAGTTTCCTTGTTAGAAAACGGTACCTTAGATACATCCAGACCGGGTGTGTGCATAAGGTCGTTATCGTACAGGACCGGACCAAGGAAATTGTAGGAGAATTCATGTGCTCCATTGTATTATATTCACTTTTGAGTCCTTTAGACATTATTATTTTTTTCATACCTATAGAATATTACCATATGTGGCATATGCAAATAATGAATACCACCATACTAAAACATATACCAAATTTGTCAAAAACATCTCAAAACGTTTAGAAATTGTTGTTTTTTTTATTATTTATTCAACGTTCTGGGAATGTTCAAAGGTACCGAAGTAAAACAAACAGTTGAGAAAAAGTGGATTAACCATGTTTTTTTAGATTTATGTACCTACCTGAAACATTACAAATTGCACAATACAAGAATGTGCTTTTCATAAATTTTCATCGGCAAGTACCTCTTACGTATGTAACAAATTAGATAAAAACAAACTTACATCTGTCAACAATATCTACTACCATCGTCGTTTTTTGCAGCATTTCTAAATGTAGAAAAGAAAATTAACAGTCTTATTATCTTATTAGTAATAATACCTGATAGATAGGTAACAGTTAATCCATTTAGCTCCAGTATTTTGCATTCGTTTTCCATTATTTCGTTATAAACTGGTAGAACTACATATTCGCTAATTACAGCCACTCACTATTGATAAAAGACACTTCCCGTACGTACAATTGGATAAAATCCTTATTTAGTATAACAAAATCGAACGAAAGGGATAGATAAGACGTTTTAATGTAACCGCGGCAGTCTTGTCCCATAACCTAGAAAACCAAACCGGCGAACTATATTGTGGGAAAGTATCTGCACCCAACACAAATGTCTTTATTTAATAACTATAAAACGTTTAAAAAATAAAATAGGGCACTAAAAACTGAACAACACAAAATTACAACGTAAACACAAGAATTCAATTATGACATGACAGCGATACTGACTGATGAGCATGCTTGTAGAGTATGCAACCAACAAGCAAGTTAACATTGGCGAGGTTAAATAAGGATTCAAAATAATATTGAAAACTAATTTTTTTTGGCTTTATAAATAAGTTTGGAATTTTTTTGAAGGATTATTCCGTTAATTCTTATTTTTCCCTATCCCCTCCTAAAATATTTGTACTAAGTCATAGTTAACCCTGTATATAACTATGTTTCCGATATTTAAATAAACAAGTTTCTGTGAAACTGTTTTTTATTAACAGTGACATCACAAGCTGGAAAAGTGCCACTTTAATAAACGATTTTGAATTTAGTGAAATGGCGCATTATCAAAATGCGAAAAGCATTGTTTAAGGTGCTCTTAGTCACTTCAAAATACTCATCCGTATCACGTCATCGTATAATCATAAATAAAAAAAATCTGTGAACCGTAATTCTTTAAAAAAGTATTTTGGTAAGCACTAAAGGATATTCAATTAATTGTACTTTGAAGCAATCTATACCGCATTTTTGGATTCTTAGAAAAGATAACAGATCTACAAGCCAACTGAATATTTTCGAGACGGTATTTCTCCAAGTGGAACAGCTGATTTTTCAATAAGAAACAAATGGGCGGCGCGTAATCAAAACAAAATCCATCTAACATAAATAATTGTACACAAACAAGAATTATATCAGCCGCGAAACCAAAATAAACGATTACTTAGACCAAGTCCAAATCCTCACCGAAGGAATGCAATATATAACAATCCAGGTAGGGTATTTATAGAGGTGGAGATTTTATTTTAACACTGTAGAAGTGCCATCAGAGCCGCTAATCGCCTTTGTGTAATCTCTCATGGTGTTTTAGACTTATCTAAGGGCTGCGAGGCGAATAAGCCCCAATGAACGCGTTTAGTGGAAGAAATCTTTAAAGAAATGCGGTAGATCCTCTCTGACGTCACCGAGAACCACTTTATTTGTACGTGGGGGATGCCACACTGATAAAAATGATAGTAAATTTACAGATTGTTCATACCCCGCATTACATACAGTAAAAAATACCAAATACATACTGTACAAGAAACTTCAGGTAAATACATATAGTATAATTACAAGTTTTAGTGCGTGTGAAGTTGCCCCCCCAATGATCGATTATTTTTGTTAAAATGTTTGTAGTGCTGGGTTGTATATGAATAGTTCTGCAGTGCTCTATAAATGTAAACAATAGTTCTATGACGTTTAGAATTTTTTTTTATTTAAATACAGGGTGAACCTTAAATAAGTACAAAGAGTTTAACTGCTGGTGTAGTTCGTCATATAGATCAGTCTAGTGAAAGCCATTTTTAAAAATACACACATTTTGAGGACCGCTCAAGATCAGTCTAGTGAAAGCCATTATTAAAAATACACACATTTTGAGGACCGCTCACATATCTGTCATAACCAACCTAATGAACCATATGATTTGTTGCGAGGTTGCCATATCTCCTTTAATATAAATATTACGTTTCCTTTAAAGCAATAGTAAAGTAATACGGTTAATTTTATTTTAAAAATACTTGTTTCAAGCATAAGTACAGCAAAATTGGGTATGTAGTATGAAACGCAGCAATATTAACATAATTTTAAACTTCTTAACTGACCTTACTATAAACGATTAAAAATAAATTTCGGCATGTTCAATACTACCATAAAATATTTAGGAAGATATTACGTGACATTACTATGTCCAATCTTCAAAAATTTTACATAAACGTGCACACAAGCTTACCTTATTGTTAAAAAATTAATCATTTAATCAGTAATCTACATTTCACAAGTTAAATGTCATTGTACACTGTTAGAAAGAGACACAAGACAGTTTCCTTAAGTTATTTTATGAAGAATAACGAAAAACTATGATTTTCACACAACATATTAAATTTAATTTTCAACACATAACCCCAAATGAGTTAGTATTAACAACACCACCTAAAAGACTTTTAGGTGGTGTTGGTATTAACCCTTTCGAATCCAGAACCATGAAATGACTTCGCACTTAATCAGTGAAACAAATTTTAAAAATAAAGGTACACACAATATTAAATAACAAAATAACCAGCTTGATGTATGGGTTTAATATCAAGAAAAAATATCTATAAAATGCTTACAACAAAGTAAAATGTTTTAACCTTTAATGTGAAATGTGTTGTGGGTTGCCGGTATAATTGCGAAAGGGAAATATGCTGGACGAATTATTAAGACGTTGATTTATTATGGCTTTCCAAAAGGCGCAGCTTGAGACAGATTTCATGAAGATGAAAAGTGTGAACTTTTAGCAAATTTCGCAAAACAATATTATTGGTATTTTCATCATTGTGTGGGGTTAGCAAGTTTGACTTGGGCTTCCGATAATCTGTCATGACAGTCAATGACAGTTTGATAATAAAAATAATATAAAATGTTACAGTTGACGAAATTCGCTAAAAGTTGAGATTTTTTCCCACCATCAAATAATTCGAGCGAATATTCGCAAACTTTGCGTCCATGAGGACAAGGTTTTAAAACTTCCTTGAAGCAAAGATATTTGTGTAACGCTGGCAACGCTGTGAACCACACGTTCAGTCTGCAGCACTATTCATAAAAGTATGAAAGTGGCAATCTGGCCAGCGGTTCTCAACAAGTTTTCTATTGAAAAATCAACGAAATTTATTTAAAATTTCACTTTTTTATTTCTGATTTTTTTGTAAAAAAAACTATTAATTATGTGCTCTACACGCAGAACTATACTGCTGGTTAACACATTTGTACTTATTTAACGTTCACCCTGTATAGGGGGTCAACTTCATGCAGCCCTCATTTATGAAATTTGTCATATTTTATGCTTGTTTTGGGATGTATTTCAGTAGTTCTACAGTCTTCTGTAACTTTTAGCTATAGTTTTGTATTATAACAAGTAAAAACTAACATGTAGTTGTTAAGTAAAATAATTTTCAAAAATATGTGTCCTTTTCAAAATAGCGGCGATTTTCTATTCCTTACTAGGATATAGAAATGGAAAATATACAATACAACGCGTTAGGAGTTTCCCTAAAAAATTGCCGAATGCTGGGAATTCCACCGCCCACTGTTTCCAGAGAATGTATGTTACGATACTTGCTGATGCAGGAGCAGACATCGCCACTCTTAAAAGGCAGAAAGATATAGTAGTATATAGTAGGCTCAAAAATATTGGGTCAAAGAAAAATACAAATTCGACCTTTACTTCAGCAACATTCATGCGCAGGACCCTCCATTACAAATTGTAACAAAAGTTAAAAATTCTAATGATAAGAAATTATTTAACAATAAATGGTTAGTTTCTAACATCTTTACTATAAAAACTGAGCGTTTACTTACCAAAGACAGGACTGTGGTCAGGCCGTTGCACATTTTTGCTGGTAGAATTGTAACTTCCACTTCCGGATTTTTCCTAAAACATAATAAAAAGAATTCAGAGTCGTGTACGATATTAATCAAATATGTATTGTATCGTGATAAGCAAACATTTCTCAAAAAAAGCAGGGAAATATAAACAGCGCTGGCACTGATAAGAAGTTGCTAGTGAAGCCATATCTTACCAATATCAAATAACTACTAAAAGTAAAAGAGTAACAGTTAAGAAAGTTACTGCACCAAGAAATATTTTATAGTTGCTTCTAAAATAGATACTAGCTAACTTTTTATACAGAAAGTATTACATGACACGTTCAGGGAACAAATACAAAGATATATCCTAGTTTAATTCATTTTCAAGTGTTGAATTTTTTTTAACAAACTTAGACATCATTACGCAGAGTCGAAGCCTGCATTCAAGTTCAAGGACGTCACTTTAATAGATTATTGTGAATTTTAGATATGCCAAGATATTTTAAGTGCTGCTTACTAGTGGTTACAGTTGAATTGCACAACTTTTATCGATATAAAACTACGAGATACGTAAAAAATACATTTCTTAGTTAAAGATCTGAAGTGGCAAAAAACTATATGCATACTGAAGTGATGACATCGTCAAAAAATATTCTGATAAGTCGGTTCACTCTCCATTTCGCCTAAGTTTCCCTCCTCTCGACACACTTCCCTTTGCCTACCAATGTAGCATCAATCGCCATCTGGCCGACAAGTAGTTTGACATACAGTGTCCAGCACAAGGTATTATACTTGGTGGGTCCGACAAATTTATATTGAAGTTAATTTTCATTGACCATTGACAATGGCTTTTCATGGATTTTACTGTTGCGTTGATAGTTGTAAACCTAAAGTGTCATATTTTGATTGCCATACATTGCCTACACGAATTTTTAGTATATTTTCGGGCACTTTGGGTACAAAATGTCATGCCAAGGCCATTGTATTGCGACTCCTACGATTGGTCGTCGTACACATTGACACAGTTCAAGAGGGACTAAAATAAAGACAAGAACATCTTACATGCTCAATGAGGACGATTGCTTGAAATATACAGGGTGTTAAAACAGAGTGTAACATATTTCAGGGGGTAATAGTATGAACCAAAATAAGCAGAAAAGTTTTAATAAACATGGGTCCGCAAAGTAACGGTTGCGGAGATATGGACCACTATTCGTGTTTCAAGCATTTTATTTTATTAGGAATAAACCGACAAAGGAAGCTTTTAACAATCAAAAAACAAAGTTACAGAAGATGTTCAAAATGCCCTCCGTCCATTTCAAAGCAGGCACGACATCCTCGTCTCAACGATATTCGAACTCTTTCGAAAACACCCTCTTTGGTTTGGATTTCTTAACACTTTTGATTAATCCGTAGCTGCAGCTCTTCCAGGTTATTTACAGGAGTACCATACACTAATGTCTTCAAATATCCCCAAACAAAGAAATCTAGAGGGTTCAGATCAGGCGATCTTGGAGGCCATAAAACATGTTTATACTTACCCATGTTTATTAAGACTTTTCTGCTTATTTTGGTTCATACTATTACCTTCGAAATATTTTACACTCTTTTTTAACACCCTGTATACGTAAGTGCATAGCTTCCTTTCGAAAAATATTATTCGTGATTTACTTGCCTATGGCGACGTCTGCTTGCTGTTTTAGTCCAGGCCTACAGTCATAATCTCGGTCACAAAATCAGTGTTATTAAAAAAGATAAATGACGTTTATTGTATAAAGAACAACAACAGGATTTACCCCAATACCCCTCGTAATACCCTCATATGACAAATAATAATACATACAGTAGTTAATATGAAAAAAATGAATAATAACAAAAACATGAAATGAATAAATGACATATACATACAGTACAACAAATACATTTGTATTTCTAATTGCATATGATGGAACTATAAAGTTTATCAAGTTATTCATTTCAGATGAATCAATTCAATTATTAATGATTTTATAAATAAATATAATATCAATTCTCCTATTGAAAGATATTAAGCTTAATTTCTTTTTTATTATAGAATTATTTACAATGTCAGGATAGAGCTTAGGATTTACATATCTTATAAATTTATTTAGGATTTTTTCAAGCTGATGAATATGTACAAATTATCGTGGATTCCAAGTTACTGAGCCATAGCTTACTGTATTATTAATTTAAACCATAAATAAATTACGGAAAGTATCTGGATTTTGAAAATGAACATACTTAGTTCCTGCGTAAGAAACCGAACATTCTATTAGCTTTTGCAGAAATGTAATTAATATGACGATCAAATATCATCCTGTTATCAAAAATAATACCCCGAAATGTGCGTAACTTTCTCCAATTTATAATTTGACAACAATCTGATTTTTGTTTCTACTAAATATAATATGATGACATTTTTTTAAGATGACAAGCATTTAAGTCTTTTTGTATTAATTCAACATCATAAGTATTACTTACAGAATGAAAGACTTTAAACATCTGCATAAGAAAATACAATTTACTTAAATATTACGCTAATATATCTTTAAATTGTGGTTATGGCATCGACTTAGAAAACACTCTATATATATCGTCAACGTGATTTTGTTGCAAAAAAACGGTGGCATTTTCATCACGCCAAAGTGACTTGAAATATCTTTAAATTGTGGTTATGGCGTCAACTTAGAAAACACTCTATATACCGATATAATTTATATAAAAATGCGACATGAACATATCCAATATTAAAATATCTGTACTGTAAACCGGATTATCGCAATTTCTACCAAACACCAACTATCTAATCTCTCCATATTTATTTTTAGGTATAAACAAAAAGATTAGATAAAAGGACGCCCGCTTTTTTACGCTTGTATTAATAATGGGAGATCCGATAACGTGTCACGTTTAAACCATCGATCAAAACATGCAACGTTTAACATCATATTAATTATTCTTTCCATATAATGCGTTAAAATGTTTATTACATCATTAAAACGCGGAGAAATGTTGTGTTTTTGTTGTTGTTTTTCATTACACGAATGGGATATATAGTGCTTTCGAAAAGTAACGAATAAATTCATTATTTTTGAAATTGAGAAGTTTTCGAAAAAATCCCCTGGCACGTCGATTTTGTTTTTAAAACAGGCACTTTTTGACATACGAGCCATATTTGTGACGTCATCGTTGTTCGAGATTTGACGTCATCGACAATTTTTTAAAATAGCAGCCTCCAATTTTGACCATGCCATTTGAAAGAGCGCGTCATTCTACATACATACATCACTGAAGATTTTAAAATTTAATTTTCACGATACTGTACACCTCCCCATTATGCAACACCTGTCCGTGCTTATATAGATGAGCTGTTCCCGAATCGTTGGATAGGGAGAGTGGCCAGCCAGATCGCCTGATTTGACACCTCTAGATTATTTCTTCTGGGAATACAGCAAAGTATACGTTACTAGACCGGTAATTTAGAAGATTTAAAAGCAAGAATTCGTCACGAGTTACATCGTATACCTCCTGAAGTTATTGATAATGTCCAAAAAGGATTTATTAATCGTCTTGTCTGCTGTCAGAACATAATGGGTTTATGTTTATGAAATAAAACCTTACAATCCTATAAAAAAACGGTTATTCAAGATCTTTCTTTAAGAAAAAAACGTCAAAAGAATAAGAATTATTGATTAAATAACCAATGCACCAGTGCACACAAAATTTATAACGATTTAAATGCATGTGAAGTACTGTAGATGGCGCCGTCTACAATTGACAGCAAACTACAGGCCATATTTCAATTTTTCGTATCAGAAAACTCACCAGTTTTATGTATTTACTGTAATTTATATAAGTATGAGAAAAAAACTAAAAAAGATCAACATCTTGTATCTCGGAAATTATAAAATTTTAGACTAAGGTAACTTGATTTAGGCCGTCATATTCTGCCCCCTGGAATATGTAGTTTTTTAGACTTTTACAAACAGCTTGAATAAGTAATTTTCGAGGGAAATCCCTTGGAAATCTCTATTTTGCGAAATCTTATCACAATTTTGATCCCAGTGCCCTTCCTTCCTTCTTTATAATAGTTTTCACCAATTCTTGAATCGTATTCTTTCACGTAAAGAGCACATTTCCATGTCTTTATTTATATCGGTCAGTGGTCGCGCGGTTTAAGGCGTCAGTACTTGAATCGAGGTGACTAGATCGCTGTGTGGTTCGACCCCCGCAGCCGGTAGACCGTATATGTATAAGCTATATTCGTGGAGAGATTGGCACCCTCTCTGCGAGTATGGTAGGGTGGAAGAATGTAGGCTTGGGTCAATATGAGAGATTGATACCGGATGACATTTGACTACCCCCCTAATTAATGAGGTTTTCCAGGTTTCCCCTCATTCCTGCACTGAATGGTGGTTAGGGCCTATCAACGTAAGTCGTTGCTGTGCGCAAATGCGGCATAATATGCCGCCCCCTCTCCCGCACAAGTCTTCGACTTCTGGGCTAATCCTCGTGTTAGAATGAGGGGTAGAGATATTATTATTAATTAGGTGGCTATGAATAACAAAAAGGGATCATGAATATATTATACACATAGCTATTCCGTCAAGCTAATTTGAAAAGTCCTGGGGCTGTGGAAAAAATCTCAGAGCCATAAACTACATATACCGTTTACGTATACGAGCAAAAATTTCGAAACAATCGCTTTCTTGCCAGCCCCGCTAATTGAGTATCCGCGATTCAACGAACAAGACGGACAACCGTCCGAGCAATTTATTAATAATTAGGAGAATAAACTACGCCTAACTATCCGCTTCATTAGTAAAAATGCGTTCTACAATTCAGGCGGACGGCTATGGAAACGGGAAAATCATTAAGTCCCGCCGCTTCTTAAAAAGACCATTTATATGTTAATGGGCCAGGGGGCCGGTGTAGCGTCTAATTATTTTTGAAATATTTTACAACTGCGGCCACAAAAAATGCTTCCCGGCCATCTATACGTCAAATTAAGCGCTGTCCGTGGAAATACCGGGATATTTATCGGTATAAATTTTGTTTATTTGCGTAAAATTATGTAAATATCCGACGTAATCATATCTGTAATTTATAAAAAGTGATAATCTCCTCTCCGCCGCTCAGAAAAATCGTAGGTTTCGCTTTTTACGACGTCCCCAGGGCGTCACATAACCTCAAAACTCGTTAGATACGCTCCAACGCCAGATGTGCCACCGCGATGGTCATTAAGTGGAATTTTGAACTTTCTAATATACAAAGCTTGATAACACTTCGAGCCGGACGAGAGTTCTTGATAAAAGTGTCGAATTTGAAGTTCATCTTGCTGCTAGTTTAACCTCTAAAGTCTCGCTATCGGTCGCTATCGCTGTTATTAATTAAGCATTATACAGGGTGTTCCAATTTAAAAAATTGGGAAAAATGTTGCTGGACAACTAAGGGCGTATCTCTAAAAGCATTGAGAATAGATTAAAACAAGAAGAAGTATGTATTGAAAAATGTAAAGGGTGTGCCATTTGAGTAGAAAAAAATTAGTTTTTAGACCTTCAATTCAATGTTCATTAATTCCCTCTAATTCCTGAAGGATAGAAATGGTAAAAATTTGTACACTAAAATGCCAAAACGTACCAAAAACACCAGATTTTGTAAAGGAAATCCTAAAAATAATAACAAATTACAAAAAATTTCAAAAAATAAGGAAATATTTACCTACCGAAAATTCCAGAAAAAAATCCAAAATGTCAAAATATTTTTATAAAATGACAAAAATTCCTGAAAATACAACCAATAAATGAAATACTTAACCATCTGTAACACGTTTTAAAAATAGCTGCAAAAACGTTAGATTCGGGGCTATGTGAACTTGGCACTCGACTTTCAAAAATTCAATTATTTCTTTGTGATTTTTAAAGATTATCGTTTGAAGTAACATTTTTCGTTTGTAGTAATTTCAAAAAATAAATTATATAACCTTGAAAAAACCTATCTTAGGATTGTTATGTATTTCTGCATAATAATTACAAATAGGTACACCTAAACATAGGTAGTTACTGCGAATCGAGCTGTGAATGGTTGGTTCTCTTACAGCTCTTTTCACAACTGTACAAAGATCTCATGGCCAGAGTTTTGCCTAGATTCGTCGAAAATTAACATGTTATGCAGCTGGTCCAATGTCTTTTAGGTGGTGTTGGCTGGTCATGATTCCTATAAATTGTTCCATTTTTATGTACTCTCACAAACATCAAAGAAAAACTAAACAAAAATGAAACGCACTAGCTATACGCACTACTATGACCAATATTACGTTTAATTTATCAGCAGCAGCCTGACATATTGCAGCGTTGTCGAACGTTACAGCTTTAAAGAGTTTCTCAATTGTTTACTTCATTAATACTGATCCAAAAAACCAATTACGGTACAGGCACTTTTACATAACTTTAATTGTATCTTCGATTATAATTTCGTAACATAGTTTTGCATATTATTGGATTTGCATTGTTATTTTTGAAAGGTATTTTTAGACACTATTCGTTTTAGACATTTTTTATTGCTTTTGGTCAGAAATCAACCTTTAAAATTGCGGCACTCATATAAACAAATTAATAAGCACATTTATTAATTCAGTGTGATAATAGATTTCAATATTGTCTGGTATGTTACGAAACGAACTAACGATTCGGTATTTTCTAACCCTATTATAAGTTTTTCCATAATCTGCTCTCCCCTAGCCGTAGAAGGTCACATCCAGCAACATAACGACCTCAATTATCGAAACAACCGTCTGGATATATCTCGACAGAAGAAGCGAGTCAGTTAGCCAGCCTTTTATTGTGTTGGTCTTAATAGACGTAGCAAGACGATGCCATGCCGTAATATGAGCTGAATGGGTTAAAAAAGAGGTCTACGTCTACTTACTTTTTAGTTTGTTTGGATCGTTACATATACAGTGATTAGTTCTTACTCAAGTATTAGTCTACATATTAGGAAAAGTGAGCTTTTACATTATAAAAAGTATAAATAAATAAATTGGTATATATACGTCATCTTATCGATAGAAGGGACTATAAAAAATTTCAAAAAACGCCGAAACTAAGTCACAGGATAGAGTGGTGCAATGTAACTTCAAGCAAGAGACATAAAAATCATTGCCAATATGTGGATAGGTATATGCGTAATATACAGGGTGTTTCAGTTTGATATGCCACAAACACGTGAGCATATTTTGGGAATAAAAATAAGAATAAAAGTAATGTAAACTTTTGTTCTAACTTCCTTCGTTATGAAGATACAGGGGGTTGAATTTTTTCTATAAATTAAAATTTTCTTTCAAAACTTTTAAACGGATTAAGATATTATTAAATTTGGGGTACTGCGTAAGCCGAGGATATTGCATTTGCTGCCAAAATATGGCTCTTTAAACTTAAGCAGTAGCGTAGATACAGGGTGAGTCTGTCACTTTGGGCAAAATAAATATGTGAGGCCACTGGTTAAATTAAAAAAAGTGATCATTTCATAATTTTATAATTGATTTCTAATAAAAATGGTCTCTTTCATTTTCTTTGTGTCTCTTATAGTTTGGCCACAAATTGAAATTTTTATGTGGAGCATATATATTAAAATCGTGTATTTTCTACCTAAACTTGTAAATATTTTTCATCCGGTACTTTTTTCAAAAATTCTTCGATTTGGTTTGGATGGTGGATAATATACATATGATCAAAATTATTATAAAACTTCATGTCAGATAAAATCAAAACTTGTTTCAATATAATTTATTATTATTAAATATTAGACCCCTATCTAATAAAAACTTACAATAATTGTTCGAAGTTCGACACTTCAGCTCGATGTAATAACGATCTCCGAACTCGTTCGAAAACCCCTGGGGTATTTAAAATTGTTCTACAACTATTTTGTATGCGAAGCTGTAGATCTTCAATACTTTGAATCTCTGTTTTGTATACCAAACTTTTTAAGTGACCCCACAAACAGAAGTCAAGGGGGTTCAGGTCAGGCGACCTTGCTGGCCAAGCTACATGACCCCCTCGAGCTACCCACCTATTTGGATAGGTGTTCTGCAAATAGTTTCTGGCAGCTAAACTGAAGTGGGCAGGTGCCCCGTCCTGCATAAACCAGAGCAATACTCTTGTTGCAAGTGGAACCCCTTCTAACAATCCTGGTAGGATTTCCTCTAAAAAATGCCTATAGGCTTGGTCGGTTTGGCAAAACATGTGCGACAAAATTGTTGTCGAGGTGGATAATCTGCTGGAGTCAACGCTTGCACCTTTTGAAAGAGAAATGGATACAGCTGTTGATTACGAATTGTGCGCCAGACCGTTGTATGACTTACGCCCAGTTCAGAGCTAATTTTTCTGGTCGCTCCATACCATTCAAGACTTTCAGAAAGGATTCCACATACCGGCACAAAAAAAGAATATCTTAAAATCCATAAAACTGCGTAAGACGCTAGCTTAAAGAAGAATAAGTTACTGCATATAATCAAGAGAATTTTCCAAAGAAACATGTTATTGATGAGATGGCTACGGATCAGAGAAATACCGTTCTAGAATCATTCTGATTCGAAACCAAAACAAGCTTTACAATCAAATAGTAATTTTCTATTAGGGTTGTAACATTACATTCTGGTGTGTTACTTCACTACCTAGGTACCTAATAAATAACCAACAATCCACCGTATAATATTACAAATAATTGTTATCAGTGCATGCGATAATTTTTGACAATTTACAATGACAACTCGACTCATACCGAATGATTTATAGAAAATAATAATAATAATAAGAGCCTAATTTGGCCAAGCCCCAAATTTGACAGGCGGACGGGACTTCGCGCCTGAGCGACGTGACGTGACGATCCGCTCGCCGATTTTCCCCAATTTGCGTCGGAATTATCGCGCCAAACCAAACAGTCCGAGCCTAACAACAAACCGGACGGAGCGCAACCGCCAATCTTCGTGTAATTTAAGGCCCGGGCGCGGAGGAGGTACCTGTCGTCCACCAAACTAGTTTACGAGGGCCCATTGTCAATTTCAATTTCAAATTAACGAGGGCCCGGCTATTTCGTACTCTAAAAGCTTTTAGGATGAAGCAATCGGGTCCCGCTCATAATGAGCGTCTACCTGCGCAGCGCGAGGGGCCCGGGTCTACCTGCGCGATCAATGGAAGGCCCCCTGGGCCCCCACGAATTCCGAAACTAAACACACACGGTCCGGACGCGGCGTATTAATTTTTTGACGGCGTGTAATTATTTCGTCGGATGCGCGGCGACGCCTATGACTAATTTTTAATATTCCACATATCGTCAGTTTGGAACAAGACTGTCACAACTCAAAAAATGTAAATTTTCAGGAGAGCTCGGTAAAGTTGTATAAATAATCTCACTGTAAATATTAGAAAATAAATAAATATATGTTTGAATCATGTTAAAATGTTTGTGTAAACATTTTTATTTACTTTGGTTTTTGGCACTTTGTTATTGTTATTTTTGTTAAATAATTCCGAGTTGTGACTCTCTTTCACATATTTTCTTACAAGTTTTTCAACATGAGTCTAGGTAATAAAATGAAATACGTTTCCAATAAACTACATTATTTTATTAAAGTAGACTAAAATAATGCAATTTTAAAGATTATTATAAAAATATTTATAATACTGCGCAAAATATTACGGTTTATTGTATGAAATGGGAACAAAAAAGGTACTTCGCTCATGAGAATGACTGGTCTATTTAAAGATGTGACAGTTTTGTCTAAAGCACAAAACCAATGTTGGAGATGTGACATTTCAACGCAGCGCCATACGGCGGATATTAAGCAAAGTTCACTTGTATCTCTTTTACACATAAAAATATGTAATATTTGGAGCTAATACACCACTAAATCTTGAAAAATGAAAATTTTGAGTTAAGACTGTCTTGTTCCAAACTGACGATATGTGAATGCTTTTGCAATAATAACGACGCTCCTTCAAAACAGTTTTTGAACTTCTGGAAGTTCCGAGTAAAAATTCCATTAAGATGGTCATATTTGTGGTCCGAAATGGTGGAATGTCGATGTAATTTTAAAGTTAAGAATTTTAAACCCTGTTAAAGTTACTAAATAGAATTGTACATCATTGGATACTAGAAAGTTCAACTTTGGTAGTGCTAGTATTTATATTGCCAAAATGTAGCGATTTTTATTTAAAATATTTATTGAAAGTGTCCTTTTATGAAATTTTTTCATAAACTCCAACAATTAATTTTTTCACATTTAAAAGCCAAAGTAAGAAAAATGAATACAAACATTTCACTCTTTATGTGTATTTTACTGCAGTCAAACAAAGTATTTTTTTATTTTTTTGGTAGAAAAGAAACGTAAACTTACAATTATCCATATCCGCCATATTTAACGTAAATCTCTATTGGTGAGTACAACAACTAAGAACTAATGTTCAAAGTCTAAAGTAGATTTCATTGCGAATATGTCAGCAGTTCAAAAGAAATCGCAATTCATTTTAAAGAACGCCATTATTATCGCAAACGATCGTACATTACGCTAGAAATAAGTAATGGAAATTGAAAAGTTTGACCATCGTCTGCTAAATCGCGTAGCCTTTAATAATAATAATAGTAATGCTTTATTATTCCAATAGGATTAAACCCAATTACAGGAATAAATACCACAAAGTAAAAAGTAGGCAATAAAAAGACTTAAGGCTGGCGTTTCAAGGTCAAATAATCGTATCTAAAAATGCACAAAAAATACGCCAAGTACCTAGGTGAATCATTTTCTTTAACTTTTGTACCGTGAAAAATACCTAAAGCCAAACTACTTAAGAAGTTTAGATTTGTTGAAAGATAATCATTTCTCTTTTGAAAAACACAAGATATATGTAGGTACGATTTCGTCAAAAATACTTAATTTTATCAATTCAAGTGTTACTAGTTTTTTAAAAGAATTCTGCGGGATGTGATAATGTTTATAATAGGTTTGTTCCAACAGCAAGAATCGATTCTGAACCGTCCAGAACTAGTCAGTCAGTTCAGTTGTTAATATACTATCGGCGATTACGATGTAAAACGGTGTTCGTCAAACAGTTCTCACAGTTCTGAACCAGTTCTCAACGGCTGTTGGAACAGACCTAATGTATACAATTTTTTCAATGTGCAGTTGACTTGTAAAATTCAGGAGATTTTATGATAAAACAATAGGTGAAAATAATGCTCTTTTTTCTTATTCTAAATGACTTGTCAGCCTGGAAATTGTTTTACATCCTGGAGAAAACTTGTATAATTGACATAGTGAAGAAATATTCTTTCTAACTTCCTCAGATTTTCTTTAGACTGTCTCTACAAACAGCTATGATATTCGTTGAAAATTTCCGTGTAAAAACGGCGCCCTGAGTAAAGTTTGTCAGTAAGGTGCGGTATGATCAGTCGGGGGCACTGTGGTGTCACTTGTTACGTTAATTTAATTTTTAATCTCGATGCAAGGTGTTTACTGATACCTTTTTAAAAATTGTTAGACAGATATATGACAATAAATATATAGGAATAACAATCCCAGTTTCTTCAATATTGAATTTTATTATAATGTATGATCGGTCAGTGGTCGCGCGGTTTAAGGCGTCAGTACTTGAATCGAGGTGACTAGATCGCTGTGGGTTCGACCCCCGCAGCCGGTAGACCGTATATAAGCTATATTCGTGGAGAGATTGGCACCCTCTCTGCGGGTATAGTAGGGTGGAAGAATGTTGGCGTGGGCCAATGTGAGAGATTGATACCGGTTGACATTTGACTACCCCCCTAATTAATGAGGTTTTCCAGGCTTCCCTCATTCCTGCACTGAATGGTGGATAGGGCCTACCAACGAAGTGGTTCCTGGGCGCAAATGCGGCCTGCTTAATAATAATAGGCCACCGCCTCTCCCGTACATCGACTTCTGGGCTAATCATCGTGATCAGAATGAGGGGTAGAGATATTATTATTATTATAAATTTGTTAATATTACCCAATTATGAAAATAAAACAGCCTAACAGATATCGTTATCGAAAATACGGGTTTTTATCTGTTATTATAATGCTATATTTTTATAAATTAAAATAACAAGCTATTCTAACGTAGGTATGTATTTATTTTCAGTGTTAATAAACACATATTTTCATACTTAGCACAGTAATACTGTAATGGCTTGTCTAACGTAATGTACTGTGCCACTGTGGATGACTTATATCGTTAATGAATTCCACGCATTGGTGTAAGGTATTTATGAACCACTTTTAAAATTGTTAAACTCGTTGTTAAATCAGGATATGACAGAATAAATATCCGGATAATTCCAGACATTTTGAAAAATAAATAGGCCCTTACATAAAGATTAATATAAGCCATTGTTTAAAAAATAATGATAATAAACAGTGCTCTATGGTTTGTAAAAACCTACTTAACATTATCCTGTAGAACAGATTGAGCCACGCTTATTTAAATGCAGAAAGATATGAAAACATTTACAGAATATATTATAAACATCAACCCATACTTGAGTTATTTGTGTGTTTCATTTGTGTTTTTTGTTTGGTTTCACTTTTTCTTTGTATTATATATAAAATTAAGATAAGTTCAAACATTTTAAAATGTTCATTTTGCCATTATAATTTAGCGTTTAGATTGTGAAATAACAACCTAAATGTTTTGGTATGATCTCTTTAAAGCGTATTTTGGGGTACATTGGGTTTACATAATATGAGAGACGGAATGGGCATGACCATTCATTGTACCCCGAGAAAACTAACTAACGGTAGGTACTTTTGTTATGCTTAGGTAAGTAAGTTTATTTTAATTTCAGATGGTGATTAAACTAAAGTTCAGGTCGACTATCCATGTGATAGATTTGAAAAAGCGCTGTCACAGCTGTACAGAAAAAATACTATTTTTTCCCGTTATGTTTTATCATTACATTTTCTACTTACTTTAGACGCCTGCTGTACAATAAAAAAATTCGTATTACATCACGCAGAATATTCTTTTTGAAAACTATTAACACTTGAATTGATATAAATTAAGTATTTTTGACAAAATGGCGTAATTAGGTACATATTTTGTAATGTGTTTTTCAAAAGTTAAGAGAAATGATTATGTCTCAACAAATCTAAACTTGTTAAGTAGTTTGGCTTTACGCTAATAGGAATGGACAAATTTTCTTTCTTATATTTTAAACGCCAGCCTTAAATTTAATTAAAAAACTAGGTACTAGTTACTTAAGATAGGTATCGTAGAAAATTAGGTACGTGTACCCCCACTTACATCGATCGTTTGGTATTTTTCTACCTTTCTTTTTCGAATAAGAAAATTACCTACCTACCTAATTATACTAGACATAAGCTTCACAGATTGTTTTAAACTCGGTTTTAAAGGTATCATAAAATGCTCTATTAATTTTAAATTTTACAATTAAATACATTTAATTAGCTATTTGAACCTTTGCATATTTTGTTCTCTCTATTAAAGAAAATATAAAATTATATTATTCAATGAATAATCTCTGCATACCTACCTAAATACCGTTTGCATAAAATTACCTACTCTTTCAAAATTGTCTAGGTGTTTAGACACAACTGACACCGATGCCGTTATAAATTTATATTTTCTGAGGTCTCGTTTTTTTATATTCAAAACAGTGGTTCATACTACCTATTTTAGGTATCTTATAATATTTCTAAGAAATGATAATACCTAACATGGAAAGACTTAATTAGGTACTTAAATATCTACAATTACCTTTCTAAAATCTGATGTCTACGAATTATATTTCAAATCTTTTGTAAAAATAGATACACGCCTAATCTTTAAAAAACAAAACTTACGTGGTAAATGACACACACCTATTAACAATTACGAACAGTTTTACTATTATAGTATTAGATAACACTTAATTTACGAACAGCTTTACTAACTTATTCAACAATTAAACTGATGGATAACAAAGGAATCAAATTGACAGTCGAGTCTGTAAGCCTACTATTCACTCGCATGTGTTGAAAATTGTCACATACGGATGCCGTCGGATAGCGAACATCGGAGAACAGCGTCAGTGAACAGAATATTTTGGTAGGTAGGTACCTATATTTCCCAGGTAAAATAATTATACATTCACAGTAACTTATTTGTTTGTTCATTAATAAGGTAGTTAGGTGATTTATTTTCATGTTGAATTTACCCGCTGTTTTTTACGCTACCTTCAGCAAAGAGAGGTATAAATTTCAATAAAACCGAGCTATTTATTGTTAACCTATATTTAACCGCTGTCTAGCAACAAAATATGGCACACAAACAACATCTAAAAGATAATGATAGTCATTTTAGTCCGTTTGTTAATACCTAGGTATAACTATAATATAGGTACCTAGGTAGTTTACGTAAACTATGCAAAAATATCTGATTGTCAAGTGCTAGAAAATTATATCTACGAGAATTTTTCGAGCGTTTCCTTTTACTGCAGAAGTCTTAAGTTGAGAATATCTACATTAAGTAAGTACATAAATACATTTATTACACAAATTCATAACAAAGCCTGTTCTGTAACCAATATCAAGACCATAAAGTTTAAATATCAAGGCAATTTAAAAGAGATTTTTAAACAAATCCCGTGTTTATTGGTCTAGAATTCTTGGTATCGATAAACCGGGTTTGACTGGAAAGAAACCTCAACGTACAATGTACATACACCGACGAATCAAACATCCACATCCGAATAAAGATCCTTATTTTTTAATACTTATATAACGGAATAAAAATCAAGTCGCGTTTTGTTGTCATTGGAAATCACTGACACGAAAACAATGTTGTTTGTAGCAGGCATGACGCTTGGCTTTTGTTTTGATAGCGGTTCTATGCGATTATGCACAATGCACACGTGCAGTAAAAAATCGACTCAAATTTTAGAAACATCCTTGAGAAAATGAAATGATTAGTGAATTATATTGGCCGGTTTTGGTATCCTAATGATGCACCTGTTTACGTCTTTCTGCATGATTTAAAATACCCTTTATTAAGTAGGCGTTCGTCGTTTGAACCCTAGGGCGAAGGCGTGAGATAATAATTATAAATTTTGTAATGGGACTAGTCGCCCTTGTCGATAATTCCAGCGTTTGTTTACTAGACGTCCAAGATAGTCAAGCGAGCGTTGTTACAAGAGCAGATCTAAGTAGGCGCTCGCGTTAACGCTATGTGCGAGTGTTTATATTCCCAACAAAATCCGAGGTAAGTAGATATGTAGGCATGTACCTCCGACTCGGTGAGGTCGATAAGGCTGCTCTTCTCCTCGGTGAGGTTCTCCGAGGACCTCTTCTCGTCCTCGCCGTCGCCCTCGTCCTTGAACACCTTAACCTCATCGGTGCTTCCGAGATCATCTCCGCCACTGGACGAGACGTGTGGCATGGTTCACTTGAAATCACGGTACAGCGGCATTACAGCTCGCTCACTACATGGCACCACTATCTGCATCCGCACAGGCGACGCGACATCCTGTTGTCATCCACGGCGACGCGGCACGGCACGGACACGGCTACGCTTTTACTTCCCGGCGGCACTTCCCTCTCACAAGACACTGGCACGTGGTCTACGCAGCTACGCGGCTCAGCTAAGCACTGACCGGCGCTGCAGATCAAGCAGGCGCGCTCGCCGCTCTCTGTCGGCCCGACCAATCAGCGGCCGCTTTGATCCGCCGAGGCGGCTCGCAATAATGGCAGCCGCACGACTGCGCACGACCGCACCCGAGCCGCGCTCTCCCGCTACATCATTACGGTCGTGATTAATTTCTCCTCCAGACATTTATTTTACTAATTTATGGACTGTTGTTTGTAATGATGTACGGGACGGGACGGTCTTCGGCGATTTCTTGCGTTGCTCAACAGGTCCGGCCGGCGTTGGCGGGTATGCCTCTCGCGGATTCCTCGGACATTCGACACTGAACGCTTCCACCGTTTACCTTGACCCCCATCCCGTAATTGCCGCAACGCCTTGTTATAAACCAAATCATATTTATTACCGGCGACGTAATGTAGGATAGGATTTTCACGCTCGCCTCGTTGCCAGAGCCCGCTCCGATCGGCGTGGTGGGTATTCGCGTGCATTGCTGCCTTTCCTTGACTATTTTTGGCAATAAGTAAATACACACAGTACGCCGGTTCATTGACATCAAAGGATTATTACGATTTCCCTCTCCGACGACGCCGAACCTATCTCCGCTGAGTTTTAATAACCTCGGACAGCTCCATGACATCCTTGATTTTATATCCCGTTTTTATTAGGCACGCGTTCGCGATAAGGCTTATTAACTTTATTTTATGGATTTCCATGAAACTCGAAACACAGTACATACTCAAAAAGAGATCTGTGACTGTTGTTACTCAACAAAACAAACTTGATAGAGCGTTTGCCTCAATAACTTGGTAGGTAGTTGCAGTGGTGTAGCCAGAAATTTGACAAGGGGGGGGTTCAGCGAGTATTTCAGACTAGATTTTTTTAATAAAAAAATAAATAATTTTTAATAAATTGAAACAATAAAAAGTAGGTAAATAAAAAAAATCTCATCATAAACATGTAAATAATAAACAGGTACCTACGAACAATATTTGTTACAAAGATGACAAAAATAAAATTAGAACTTAGTTTCAGGCAGGGTTGCCACCTTTTGAATTTTAAGATACGGGACACATTTTTTTATTATATCAGTTGAAGAGGGGAGGGAGGTTAGCGCCGCAGGCGAAAATTTTGAAATTTTCTAGGTCAAATTGCTTAAAATAAGTCTAATCGCTTAGGGGCGATCTGGGCAATCTAGCGTTTCGCGATACCACAGTCGTCGAATTGGGTGCGAGCGGGGCAAATTCTGTGACAATATTTTTTTTAGTAGTTCATAATCTTTTATAATTTTTGGTAAAGGTTTGAGCCCACAATCTAACGAATTGTAAGATTGACTATGCTTAACGCAGTGGTAGATTTGCCCGAGCTCTGTTGCAGTAACATCGATAGTTTCTTGAATATTTTCCCTGTTTGCAAAAATTTTGTTAAAACTTGAGAAAATTTCGACATTTTCGCGTCTTCTATGCTCTTTGTATTAGAGTGCTGTTTGACATCACTAAGGCCATCGTGACTAATTGAAAATCCTTTTTGCATACTAGACATCTTGCAGAAAAATTGTTTGAACCCTTTATTAGCCAAATATACTCAGTCTGCCACGTTGGTCGATAGCTACAGAGGCGCTTTGCTTTTTTTGGTGGAGAGATGGTCCTTTTCCGAGGTTTCCATTGTCCCTATTTTTGACGTGTTTTTCTCCATATCCTTTAATTTTTAAATGATTTAATGCAGATGAACTCTAATGTAAGGTTGCCGTAGGAGATCTAGTTCACTGACCGCGTTGCTAAATCTTGGCGAATAGAGTGATTGCAGGTTGGTAGTGAGACATTACCTCCTATATGACCCAACCAACCTAACCCATGGGGGGGGTTCTGACCCCCAAAACTCCCCCGTGGCTACGCCACTGGGTAGTTGTTTCTATACTGATCGAATTTAAAAAGAATGATAATAGGTATCCCGAGCAGAATTTTATTTAAAACATTTATTTACTGTAGTTACATTTTAAAAAACTTTAAGACTCAAGAAAAAATTAATTAAAATCAGATTTTAATAGCGTTTATTAGAAGTCAGTAGTAGGCTTTGTTTTTAAATTTTGACTGTAATAAAACTATAGATAAAACTAAAAAATAGAATAAAGATAATTAAATTAAAACTAAAGAAATTGTTCAAAATGGGCAACATTATCTCTGAAACATAAATTTACTTCTCGCCGAAAATTAAAATTTGCTATAATTTGTGTAATAAATGATGGTCGTTTCTTACAGTGGCGTAGCTAGGCGTGGGCGAAGCGGCCCCTTGTCCATAAAGGGGCCTCGCGCGAGGTCCCCTTGGTGATGATTTAAAACCAAACGCCATGAACTCTAAATAGTACGAATAGCACCCTAAAAGACCTTACTAAGAACAAGCTTTACCGAGGCTTTACCATACGTACTATGATTAATTTGCACACCCTGCTGGTGCTATTATCGATATATTTTTTAGTACTGAAGAAGTTACAAAAAATAATTATTTTTAGCATTTAAACACCTCATAATTATGAAATTTTCAGATCATCCAGACTTCACTACTTTAACTAGTTTAATCATAAATGAATAACTTTGTAAACATTTTCTGATGTTTCACCATTCTTTTCTTGAAAATATACAGGGTAACATTGAAAAAACTACAATGCATAGTATCACGCGATAAAGGACCAAAAAATAAAGTTATATACACTGATGTCCGATCGCCTTTAGTTTTCAAGATACAGCATTTAAAATTTTTTTGTAAAATTTAAATTTTTTTAATTTCTCCCGATTGTATGAAAATATTTGAACCAAAATTGATGCACATCTAACAAATTAGCATTATGAATTTTAAGATAGAGTTGGTAAAAGGTTCCAAACAGCGTTGCCAACTGAAGATTTTTCTTCTAAGTGAAGATTTTTTCAGCTTTTTTTTGAGTAATGAAGAAAAGAAGAATAAAATACAGTGTTTTTATGTGAATTATCTTTTCTCACATATGGTAATTTGCTTCTCTTGCCTGTCTGAAAGCAGGAACTAATATAGGTTATTTTTAATAACTTTGGAAGCTTTGTGTGTACTAGTTATATTTTAAAATATATACATAGAAATTGCTGATAATCGTTACGTCATTTATAGAACAGACAGAAATCCCACTAACAGTACCAAATCCAGGGGTGGTGGTGTTTTACTGGCAATTAATGGAGGAGTACATTCTTATTTGGCACCTATTATTCATAGTGATATTGAAGAGGTATGGATAGTTATAAAACAGGCAGGGTGCACCTTGCTGATGTGCACAGTATATATACCACCGGGAGCTGATTCCCTGGTCTATGAAAACACATGCAAAACACGGAATTTTTAATGAATCGGTATGTAAACTCTCAAGTTTTGATATTTGGTGACTATAATTTGCCGAACATTAAGTGGGAGAAAACCGAGGACCTACCAGGCAGCTTTCCAACTAACGTAAGAACCCCGTCTGAAGAAATTATTTGTGATAACTTTAGTGCAAATGGGTTATATCAATTTAATGTCATCCCAAACTCGCGTGGAACAATGTTAGATCTGTGCTTTTCAAATGTATATTAATTATCCCTCTCGATATGTCCCGTCCTATATTCGTTTTCAGTGTTTTCTTTTATAATGATTGTGGCAATGTTATTTTAATGTATCCTTATTGTAAATTGTTAACTATTTTATGCCACTAGACTTATTTTATTTTTATATACACACGCATAATTTTGTAAACATTTAAATTGATTGTGTGCACTCTGTGTATATGTGTATGTATTTCCTGAAACATTTTGTAATCATTTAATGGACTTTTTTTGTCCGTCAATTAATTAATAAATAAATAAATAAATATATGAAAATAACATAACATGGCGACTGTCGACTACTGACTACTGACTAAGAACAACAGAACTTTAGGGTATAAAACTTAACAATCTACACAAGTGACGCCATCTGGTGGTCCAGATGAACTTTACAATTAATAAGTGGCGGCACTTGTTTAAATTGTTTAAATGTTAAAGCGGAACACACACTTATGAAGATTTTTGCTCATAATATAAATCTCTTCTCTTAATGTTTAGTTTTATGCATATGTCTTGGTTGGAACAATAAATTGAATTATTCTTGTTATATTTCGTGAACACTTTTGCTAATACAAGTAACACCTAATTCATTAGTATCTCGTTTCTATGTGAGATCTCATGTTTTGATGACCCGTCTCACGTAGGGTAAGCTGAAAACTATTTAATAATTACAGAAAAGATCTTTGCCGCTCATTTTACCGTTCTTCTGTGAGATTATTGGTCACTTGGTCCCCCAAGTCACTTCAGTGTGTTCTGTGTTCTGTAATCTGCGATTTAAGTTAACTCATAGACTTAAACTGGTCTATGAGTTTAGCCTAACATTATTTCTGACATTACCAAGATAAGAAAATAAACTTTGTGACATTACTTAAAAATATAGATTTAGACTGACTTGATTCTAATTAAATCAAACTCACAATAATGTATTAACTTTTTATAAAATCGGAATAAAAAGAAGGACAGGGTGGATTTTTCTGATTTAATTTAATAAAATAATATTAAAAAACCACATTCAGTATTCCAAACTACAAATTGCATGATATTTATTTGCAACTTAATATGTTTAACATATGTAAAATTAATTAGTCTAGGGATTTTATAATTTCTCATGTTACTCATGTTTTTTGGCCAATATCATGGTTTTGATTTCATTTGGTTGCCAGCACTGGTTCCAAATCAGTTTGATAAACCAGTCATGGATAAAACATGCGTTTTGGTACGTTCTCAATGGTGTCTCAAATTTACAAAAGTACACCCTGTAGAATTTGAGAAATTAGGCCATATTAAGACCAACGTAAATCTAGCGTCTAGCCATAATAATAAAAAAGCAATTCCGTACACATCTTTTTACCAGTTATTACCGTCTCGGGCGTCTTTGCGCTCCTCCCCGGCAAATATACGAGAGCCGTGCCGTAGCTGTCCGCCCCCAGCCTCACTGACCGGCCGGGATGCCTTCCCGGAAAGCCCACCCCCATTTACACGCCATTATATGTTTGCATGGGGTGAGGATCGCAAACAAATCATCCAAACAAAGAGCGGCCGAGACTGGTGTCTCGGAAGTAGGTAGGTTGACTGTTAATGGTTATTCTTCTTCAAATAGGATAAGTAATAGGCTGTTTGTTGAGGGTGGCTGGCAGGTTTTCGGGGGAAGTTATTAGTTTCTTTTGTGTAACATGTTTGGATGTTACCAGTGTGTGTGATAATCAGATATTGGGAAAGGTGGAATTCTAACAAAATGCAAAAGAAAAAGGAATCATGCGAATAGAAAATATATGAAACCAAGTCAGTTGAACACAACATTAGTTAACTATTTTTTTCGACTATAGAAGATATACAGGGTGTTTCAGTTTGATATGTCACAAACACGTGAGCATATTTTGGGAATAAAAGTAAGAAGTCTGGTAAACTTTTGTTCTAACTTCCTTCGTTATGAAGATACAGGGGGTTGAATTTTTTCTATAAATTAAAATTTTCTTTCATAACTTTTAAACGGATTAAGATATTGTTATCAAATTTGAGTTACCTACTGTGTAAGCCGAGGATATTGCATTTGCTGTCAAAATATGGCTCTTTAAAACTAAGCAGGGGCGTAGATACAAGGTGAGTCTGTCACTTTGGGCAAAATAAATATGTGACGCCACTGGTTAAATTAAAAAAAGTGATCATTTCATAATTTTACAATTCATTTCCAATAAAAATGGCCTCTTTCATTTTCTTCGTGTCTCTCATAGTTTAATCACGAATTGGATATTCATAGAAGTGTGTTTTTCGATGACTGTGTTAACATGCGACAATGCTTCTGAATTCAGTATGCCGTGAAAATAAAATCCAATTTATTATGTAGTTTTGAATGCGACAGTTAATGTTTATGATACATAGCGTTTATGCAGTTTATGATTTAATTGTTATAACAGTAATATTTTAAGTTAATAGTTAAGAATATTTTAAGTTTCAATTATACGGGTTACTGTGGTTTTTCAATAATGGCGCAGGTTGCATTCACAAATGAAGAGTATGCAGATATACATTTGATGTACCCAACAAACAATTACAGTTAAAATTACGTTAACTTGACCTCTGCATTAGTCAAAACTTTTCATGACCTATTCCATATAAGGAAGTTTACCTATATTCGTTGGCCTTTTTCCTTATGTGGGGAAAAAAAACTAAGTAATATGGAAGTTAATAATTGGTCGGCAAGAATTTTATACCAATAAGATAATTGGACCTAAAAGAAATACGGACCAATTTTATGTTAAAATTTCGAAATATAAAAGACATTATTACCAAAATCTACCCTAATTATGCCCTTTATATGAGATACTTTTGCCAGAGAGAGACAACATTATATGTTTCATTTTATATATTCTAATATCGAACAGGTATAGGAAGAAAAAGAAAGACTATAAGTCAGGCTACTAAGCTACAAGTAGAGTAGGAGTTAGTATATTTATAGATATTTAGATTTTAATATAATAAAGTCCGTATTTTTGGTTTCCATTCATCAAATTTTACAACTCAGGAAATTTTTTCGTATAATATGACCAAACTTTCATAAAAATAACGCGCCTTATAAATATACATTTTATTATTGCTTCTTAATAATATTATTATCCTGAAGAATAAACCAAAATAAAAACGAATGTATTTTGTGGTAAAATGTGTTTAATAATCTTTCGTCATAAATGTATTAACTAATGTTATCTGTATTAACATAATTTTAATGAGTAATTAATTAAAAATAATGAACAAAACATTTAGTGTTTATAACAATATGGCCGCTCAAACAAAATCAACTTTGAAGTCAATTTGTCTGTATGTTTTAACCTATAGGGCAGATTGCCTATTCCAATGCTGACGTCACAGGAAAATATTAACTTTGTGGTTGAAATTTCCTCCAAATGAAGATATTTTATGGTAATTTATTACCAATTAAATTATTACTAGGTACCTACATATAAAATTCTACTCTTGGATTTGTGATTGAAACTTCAAATTAAAGCCAATAATATTATATATGCGTAATAACAAAAACAAAATAAATATTTTCGAACGGAATTCAATTCGAATTTCAATTCACGTGCACTACTGAATTCATCTGACATGATAACAGTCATAAGAATACTTATATATGAAGTATTTATCGATATATTATCATTAGACTGATTTACATGATATGCAGTGTCGGCTTAAACTTGTTTTTACAACTCTTTAATACTGTGTAGGGCTTAGTTTTAACTGCAGATCGCCAAAACACAAAACAATTTCTACGTGCTATTACATGAAGATCTGTAGGAATACATATAACAAGAAGCTTGTTCCCTAAAAGACCTTTATAAGACACACTTATGTCGAAGTATTATTAACAAGTAAATTTGTACAATTATATAGAACAATATTTCTATTAGGTTAATTGAAATGGTCAAATATTCCTTATCAACAAAGTTGAAAATAGGATTATATTGTAATAAAAATAAAAGAAACCAATTGAAGGATTTAATAGGGCAAAATAACTAGTTATTACCTTATTTTTAACTACTAGTTGAAGACTAAAATAAGTATTTTGATATCGTAATAAATATGTAAATATTTACCTATTATAATAATTTAAAAAAATCCTTGATTATTGAAGACAGATTTCTAGGCGAAATTAAGTAAATTATAACTTCGTCTTACACGTTATTGGAATGTTAGCATTTGAAAACATAGAATAGGTAAACCATATGTAATTTTGAACTGTATAAATTGACATATATGTCATTTTACTTGGAAGGCATTATATTACTTTTAGTTACAAATTTTTGACTAAAATTTTGGTATTATAAGATTTTGTAACATTGAAGACTATTTTTATGAAAGAAAGTAGTAAATCTTGATCAATTTAGGATTATTTTTCTTGTGTAGTAGTCTATTAGTGTTAAATATTAGTTGGGTATGGTGCAGCCTGGGGTAATGCTGTTGAAGCAGGACGATTATACGCAGAAAACTTTCCTGGGAGAAGAATTCCTGACCGAAAAGAATTTCAGGCAGTTGACGCGCGTTTAAGGGAAAGAGGAATTTGTATAGGGGCTATTGAGAGACCGCGACCCCGACAACCAAATTTTGAAGATCAGATTCTTCAAATGGTGGAAAGGGAACCAACGACAAGCACCAGAAAATTTAGCTCTGAATTGGGCGTAAGTCATACAACGGTCTGGCGCACAATTCGTAATTAACAGCTGTATCCATTTCACTTTCAAAAAGATTATCCACCTCGACAACAATTTTGTCGCTGGCTGCTGAACCGTTGTGCAGAAGAGCCTAACTTTGTAACACACATATTATTTACTGATGAAGCCAGTCTTGCAAGAGATGGCATAATGACACAACATGCATTACTGGGCTGACGAGAACCCTAATTGGACTGTCGCTGGTACGCATCAACAGGAGTTTTCGCTAAATATCTGGTGTGGTATTATTGGCGATATTTTAATCGGGCCAGATGTTTTACCAAACCGTTTAACTGGCCAAGGCTATAGGCATTTTTTAGAGGAAATCCTACCACTATTATTGGAAGAGGTTCCACTTGCAACAAGAGTATTGCTCTGGTTTATGCAGGACGGGGCACCTGCCCACTTCAGTTTAGTTGCCAGGAACTATTTGCAGAACATCTATCAAAATAGGTGGATAGCTCGAGGGGGTCATGTAGCTTGGACAGCAAGATCGCCTGACCTGAACCCCCTTGACTTCTTTTTGTGGGGTCACTTAAAAAGTTTGGTATACGAAACAGAGGTTCAAAGTATTGAAGATCTACAGCTTTGCATGCAAAATAGTTGTAGAGCAATTTTAAATACCCCAGGGATTTTCGAACGAGTTCGGAGATCGTTATTACGTCGAGCTGAAGCGTGCATCCTATTTCAAGGACGACACTTCGGACAATTATTGTAAATTTTTATTAGATAGGGGTCTAATATTTAATAATAATAAATTATATTGAAACAAGTTTTTTTTTTATATAATAATTTTGATCATATGTATATTATCTTAATTAAATAAAAAGGACAATTTATCGGTCAGTGGTCGCGCGGTTTAAGGCGTCAGTACTTGAATCGAGGTGACTAGATCGGAGTTGGTTCGCGCCCAGCTGCCGGTAGACCGTATATAAGCTATATTCGTGGAGTGGATTGGCACCCTCTCTGCGGGTATGGTAGGGTGGAATAATGTTAGCTTGGGTCAATGTGAGAGATTGATACCGGTTGATATTTGACTACCCCCCTAATTAATGAGGTTTTCCAGATTTCCCTCATTCCTGCACTGAATAGTGGTTAGGGCCTACCAACGTAAGTCGTTCCTGGGCGTAAATGCGGCCTGCTTAATAATAATATGCCGCTCCCTCTCCCGCACAATGACCTTCAGGGTTTTTTTTATTCGAGAACAATATTATTCAGTTTACTTCTGCAGTTTCTTCCTGGTTACATCGCGAGCATCTCGAGCAGGTTTAAATACTATGCTATTAAACGGGTCAATCATAATCTTTAATAAATAATAAATTTACGCCAAAGGAACTGGATGCAGTTGGATGGTGCCCCTGCACATTACGGAAGGCAAGCACGGCAGTGGTTGGATGAGAATTATCCTCGTCGATGCATTGGACGGCAACCCAACAACCACCCAAATATGTGGATTCATTGCGAAGGGCCAGTGGCTTGGCCTCCGCGCTCGCCAGATCTGAATCCTCTGGATTATTTTGTTTGGGGCCATCTAAAAGCCATTGTGTATGATACGCCAGTACATACCCGTGAGGAATTGATCCAAAGGATAAGACATGCTTGTGATGACATAAAATACAATCCTGTTCAAATAGCAGCTGCGGTTAATGCACTAGTTCGTCGATGCCAAAATTGTATTGAGGCTGGAGGAATTCACTTTGAACAATTATTGTAATTTTTTTAGTAGTTGATAAGTTTGTTGTAAATCTTGTAATAAGTAGTTGTTACTAAATTTATGTTTGAGGTTGTTGGCATTCTTTCTTAACACTAAGAACACTCTTCAAATAATACTTTTGACAATGATTTTCACAAACGTCAGTTTTTTTTGGGAGCCGTTCGACAGTGTCCCCGAAAGCACCGCAGCCTATAGACTTATTGTGCATCTTTCGAGGAGCACAAACATCCATGGTACTACAGTGGGATTCGAGCCCACACCGAAATAGCCTATCCAGAGTGGTTCCACGAGCAGTCGTCTCCCAGCCGACTGCAGTCCTTTTGTTTTCATGGGTTGCTATAACGTTAAATGAAATTTACGCGGCTGGTGCGCTACACTGTCACCAATTTCTTTGAATATCTCAGAAACAAGACCAAAGGTCGAAAGAAAAAACAGGAGACGAAAAAGTTTCGAAATTAATCAGGTCAGTGGTGTGTAGATGCTTTATTGAAATATATTTTTTTTGTAGTTTTGAAATAAACTAAGAGGGGGAGCATACAAAATACACTTCTAAGATGGGTAGGTAGTTCAAACTTAAGAAGCTTATGTAAGATCATAAGATGTGTTTGTGTTCCGAATTTCACTTAAATCGGATAAGCGGTTCAAAAACGAGAAATAAAATTCCTACTTCAACGCCCTCTATCTCGGAAACGATGCGTTTTAGGAAATAAGTTTATATCACAAATGAACATTATTTTAACCTGTTCTATCGATTCCTGAAGTTTTCAAGATTAAACCTGAATCACCCTGTATATGACTTCTTCTTGTGGGGTCATTAAAAAAATATATTTGCGCGAGCATATTACGGTTGCCGCGAATAATTTCAGTTTGTAAGAACAGCAACCAGGAGAAACATTAGCTTTAGTACGGCCAAATTGGATAAGGCCAGGCGTGCCCAAATGTGTGTACAAGTCGAAGGACAAATATTCGAAAAAAAAAAACTGTCCCTCGTGTGCTTCAAGAGTCGGAACTTCTTCCGCTTCTATAGGGCTAGTTCGGTAAAAGCGAGACATACTGTATAGACGGCAAAGGATTCAGAATGCGCCGGACGCCCAAACGTCGCGCGATGTTTGCTAGGAAAAGACGCGGAAGCTGGAAGCTGTAAAGATGAAAGTGGCATCCGCCTTATCTACTCCTTTTTGTATAAATCAACAAGCGCACATAAATACTATTTACCTTAGGCTTGTTTGAAATTATGTCTGTTCGTATTGTGTTATGTATTAAGTGGTAAACAACGAGCAACAAGCGACGTGTAAGTAGCTAATGTAAACAAGTGGATTTTACACAAAAAAATAGGTGAACAAACAGCGCCACTATCGGGGTTGAGATAAAACTTTCGGCGGTACAAAAGCAAGCGCGTAATTAAAAGTGGTGTTTTCTTAATATCGGTAGTAAATTATTCACGCTCTTGACTAGATGGCATACAACACTTTCGTTATGATATACAGGGTGATTCACAAACGGTCGATCATATAAAGTTTTTATCTAGATCGCTTCGTTGAACGGATACAGGATGTTTTTTTAATATTTTGAAAACTAGCGGGTAAAATAATTTGAAATTGGATGGCTTTATGTAAACATTGTCCAAATTGTGAAAGTTTTTCCTAAAATTTAGATGCTGCAGTGGCGGGGATACAAGGTATTAGTAGGATCCCAACTAGCAATACAGTTTTATAAGTACCATTATTTTCTTGTCAATAACTGAAATATTTTATAAATTTATCACAAAAATGTTTTGGCAGCTAAATTATAAAACAGTGTACCTATATAGCAAATATATAACTATTTTATAAACATTTCTGCGACAAGCTTATACAACATTTTAGCTAATAAAACTAAAGCCTTTTATAATAATTTTTTAGTAATGTTCTATAGTATTTTTAACAACGCCATAAAAATATTTTATAATTGTCTCTTAGATATGGATATTATCAACCTATAAAATTATATTAAAAGATATAGAGACAATTTTATTTCTAAGAACAATTAACTTTATTATACACTGTAATATAGTTATTATGTAATGGTATTATCATTTGTAAAACAAAAAAAGTAATATAACAAGTAATTGTTCTGTTTGTCTCATAGCCAACGATAGAAGTCTAGTTTTATCTCTTGCTTTAGCTTTCATAAGGCTTGTTTTTGCAGCAGTTGAAAACGGTTTGGAAACTCTCAGAAATATTCGACCTGTAAAGTTGAAAACGCGTTAACATTGAATTTGACGCAATAAATAGTTGGACGGGCATTTCTGATAGTTTCCAAACAGTTTTCAACTGCTGCTAAAACAAACCTATAGTCATTGTATAAGAATAAACATGTCAGGTTTAAATCAGTGGAAAAACAAGTGACGCATTTAGAAGAAAAGTGAGGACATGTTATTAAAGAAAAACAACTTTTTAGTCGGTTTCCTAATATTGAATAGTCAAAATGAAGACAATTATGAAAAGTTATGATGATTTTAATGCTTTTGAGGCTAGATATGGGCCATACAAATTTAATAAAATTTATTTCCCAATAAAAATTCCTTTTACAAAGTGCACCAAAACACGTAAAATAATATTAAGTACACCACAAGATTCCAGTTGCAATAAATAATTTAGTTTTATTAATGGATTTTATGTTATAAAAATGTTGTATCATTGCTACTAAAGATGCCAAAATGGAGCCCTTATAAAATAATTACTGTTTAGTTGATCTGGAGCCTCACTGTCAAAATATTATCGATAAATGAAATTCTGTTAACTTTGTATTAAGAAATTTAAAACATGTTTTTGAAATGCAGCAGCTACATTCCGTTTACTATGCGTTGGCTGAATCACACACGCGTTATGGTATTTGTTTTTGGGGTAGCTCCACCCTGTGTAAGTCAGTCTTTATTTCCCAGAAGGGTATTTTGCATAATCTACCTAATGTATGTACTACACATTTATGACGTGATATTTTTAGACGATTAAAAATTTTAACTGTGACTTCTCTGTACATATTTGAGATATGTGTTTATATTTTTAGAAACAAGCATAAGTTTATGTCGAATAAGGAGTTATACATGACTAGACTAATACTAGACATACACATGATATATATATACAGTGTGGAAGAAAGGTATGGAATAAATTCATTATTTCTAAGACTACGAAGTTTCATGAAATTTCCTCGGACAGGTCGATTTTGCTTTTTAAAAATACGTTTTTTTCTATACCAACGCATTTCCGACGTTTCATTTGTTTTCGCGTGATGACGTCATTGGATATTTTTTTAAATAGAACCCCAATATTTTTTCATCGGATTCTTGTAGAGGTTAATTTGCTGAATTCAAAAATGTATAATTTCAACACTTTATTCCTTCAACTTTAGCAATATTGCAGCTACTGAAAACTGTTATCGTTTCAGGTAAAGTGCCTTTTCTACTGAAAATACAGCAAAATTTTACTTGAAAAAGTTGTTCAAAACGGTAAATTATGGAGACGTGCAAAATTTTAAAAAGATCGGCCTGCTTTGATAAATTCTTTGTGCTTTGTTGAAAAATGGTTTCAAAATCAAACCTCGCCGATCTTCTTAAAATTTTGCACGTCCTCATAATTTACCGTTCTGAACAACTTTTAAGTAACATTTTGCTGTATTTTCAGTAGAAAAGGCACTTTACCTGAAACGATAACAGTTTTCAATAGCTGCACTATTGCTAAAGTTGAAGGAATAAAGTGTTGAAATTATATATTTTTGAATTCAGCAAGTTAAGCTCTACAAAAATCCGATGAAAAAATATAGGGGTTCTATTTAAAAATATATCCGATGACGTCATCACGCGAAAACAAATGAACGTCGGAAATGCGTTGGTATAGAAAAAAGAGTATTTTTAAAAAGCAAAATCGACCTATCCGAGGAAATTTCATGAAACTTCGTAGTTTTAGAAATAATGAATTTATTCCATACCTTTCTTCCACACTGTATATACCTTTCGTTAAAGTCTCCAGATTCATTATGTCTTAGAATTTATAATAATTTGCCCAATAAAATCAAAATAAGCGGTAACTTAGTAAAAAAGTTTTTAATTGAAAAATGTTTTTATAATTTATCTGAATTTTTTACATTGTAAATAATTTTATTGTGTATCGCACATGTACGTGCTATATGTATATAAGTGTATGTATGCATATTTGTATTTGTTAATTTATTTGTTTTTAGCGTTAGTTTTAGTTTGTAGGTTTATTTGTGACAATTGCCATTTATTATTTGTAATGTCTTTTGGTAAAGTAAATGATTCTGATTCTGATATAACTATTGTTTTAGTTGTTTCCAACACGCCTTATAAAATCTCAACGGCAACTAGTGCTTTATAATAATGATGCCAGTTTTGATTGTGTTGCTGTATAAACATTCTTACAATGCTTTTGACTTTTGACATATGTTGTTTTATAAGATTTGCTTCGAAAATGTTCTTGTAGCTGTTATAAAATACCAAATTGCTACGGATATATTTCTAAATAAAAAAGTACGCCATTGCTTTATTGTAACAAACACGATATAATCAAATTCGTCTTTCAATCTTCTGCAAATTACTACTCATTTATGTGTTTAGGAAAAATCCTGGCTTTCGAGTAAAACTTAAAAGATTAACTGAAAATTACTTTTATTTAAATGACATTAAAACTTTTTTTATCATTCAGGTATTTAATCAAATAAAGACGTCAATCATCATTTTAATGTTCAAAAATACCTGCATTTACACTACACTGTAATCTATTGTCTGAAGCTATTTATTTGTGGCATAATTTTAGTTTTTCTTTAGTTTTGTTGGGTTTTTGCCACACTTCTGAAAAAATAATAAAGATTAATTAAATAAGAACGAAAACAGAGAGTTTTTCGAAACGTCAATAACACGGAAGTGCGCGATAGTGATATGATTTTTGTTATTTTTACTTATCTGCTTTTTTCAGTGTGAGATTTTTTGGTTAGGCAAACTTAGTTTCGAAAATAACCCTTGACTGTTCCGTTTGGCGCAAGGGCTTATTTAATTAATCTTTATTATTTTTTCAGAAGTGTGGCAAAAACCCAACAAAACTAAAGAAACACTGTAATCTGTTCGAAATTTATTGTTGCTTGAATCCGATGAAAAGCATTATTTATTCTTTTTTGTCCAATATCAATTAGGATTAATTTTTGAATAAATAGAAATATATAACATACTGCACATTTACAAATTACGAGAAGATTACATTATTTGGATTTGTGGTCAGTTCTATTACTTCATTTACTTCTATTCGAAAAACATCAGGTACCTACCTGCCACCTCATTCTAAATTTCACACTAATCCAGTACAGTCAAAACAGTGTTCGGTACCTACCTACACATAAGATTCCATCAGGTCGCTTGGTCGCTAGCAATGAAAAGGTTAAAACGCTATACATGGACACAATTATTTGCTGAATACAAAATAGACAGCATATAATTGGCTTACCGGTCCAAAAATTGACACTTTGTTAAGCGGAATCATTTGTGCTATTCAATTTTTCAATATAATTCAATTTAGCAGTAGGTCTTGATTGTATTATTTTAATCAAAATGGCATTTGTTCTAGACAAATTAAAAACGAGCAAATGTGTGACATTTTTGACAAAATTTATTAAATCAAAAATAAGTAACAGCAAGTTCTCTACTTGACTAATAGTCGGTATGATCTCCACTACGTTCCAATAGCATATTGACACGTATGTGCATTGAGATAATCAAACGGTTAACGATCTCTAGCGGAATATTGTTCCATTCCTCTTTTGCCGCGACGACTGACTCATCTGCAGTCCGAAGTGGAAGAAGAGCATCCTATGGCTACAAGCCACTCACAAAAACGCACTCCCAACAAAGACCACCCCCGGGGGTTTAGGACGGCCGGCGAAGAAAGAACCTAGAAGACACGAAGAGCGCCAGAAGAGGCCCCCCTGCCGGCGGGGGTCAGCCAGGGCAGGAGGAGGTTCCTCGAGCCGCCAGCATCGGCTGCAACAGCGGTCGAGGCTGACCGGAGAAGGGAACCCACCTCTACGAGGCCGCCCAGGTCTACAGAGATGGTGAAGGATAAAGAGCGATAATACCGCTCGATCCTAATCCATACAAGGCCACCGTTCGCCAATAAAATAACGGCGCGCGCGGGAGCGTCCACTTCGTGGTCTGTTTTCCACTGTATCAAATTCTTCATATCTGTGTACTAAGTATTCGTACAACAGATGATCTAGAAATGCCCAACATGTTCGATATCTGATGATTAGAATCTCCTGCATCGTGTAAAGCAGTCATTCTTGCTCGGGTAAACGCAGACATTTTACGTTCTAGCATTATAATGTACAAAAATTGAAAGGAACACTTGGCTGAATACACTGCCAAACTGACCAGATTGGTAAAAACATTGGTAATAAAGTAGCAGAAGTCATGTTCGTAATGACTATTTCGAAACCACTGTAGAAAGAGCTGCCTGATCGGCCGGCATTGAATTACTCCTGCAGTATCTGTGTGAACAGCCAAGAACCCTTGTCGGACACACCACCAGACACAGACCGGTTTCGGGCTTGTTAGCCCTCATCAGTATGCCATAGGTGAGATGACCAACAATTGATGACTGTTCCTTCATATGTATGTTCCCATATAAACAGAGTGCAGGATTACTTCCTGCTCGGCCTAAGCGGCCATATCAATTATCGGTCATCTCACCTATGGCATACTGATGAGCCCGAAACCGGTCTATGTCTGGTGGTGTGGCCAACAAGGGTTCTTGGCTGTTTCACACAGATACTGCAGGTATGATTCAATGCCGGTTGGGGCATTAGTCCGCGGAGTAGTTGTTTCCTGCAGTATCATTTACAGATTTAATGGCTCGTCGTCCAGGGCGAGAAGTCTGCGTTAAGTACCTGCTGCAATGTATGTCGCTTCCTGTAAATCGAGCCGCTTAGGCCGAGCAGGAAGTAAGCAGACCAGTTATATCTCACCTATGTTCATGGTCTGCAATTTTTTATTGTCTTTTTTGTTCCCTAAGTACATGTACTTTTTAACCACATTAAAAAAAACCACTAGGTTTAATTGAATCATTTTATATACCAATGGAATACCTTTTGACGTTGTGTGTACTTGTCTTTTAAATGTGCCATGAAAGATGTTTTATCTATCTACAACACATTTTTTGTCATCTTTAAATAACCATTTCGTCGAATGCCCCACGTAATAACGCTTGTACAAATTAAATCAAAATTGTCGTCTAAACTATGTAGTACCCTGCCCGGTACCCACAGCTATTCGAGTGGTTCCTATTACTAAAATCGTTGCCCAGGTAATTATTCCAGTCATGGGATTAAAGAGGCTTATATTCAGAGTTAAGCCGTAGCTGACTATAGTTCCTCGTCATCACGGTACTAGGGGGTATCAGAAAAAAAGAAAGCCACCTACTTTGTTATAATGTATGCGTAGTAGGTAGTAGCGTGTGATTTTTCTAGGAATGGTACCCTCGCATTCTTCAACGTATCCACACACAGGATGATATATTAGAAAACATGTTTTGAAATGCGCTAAACGCTTCAACTGCAAAGCAATGCACAATGTTTGAGATTTACCAAGTAAATGGGGAAGTTGTAATGATAGATTCTGATACACGTACACAGATAAAAACGTTGTACAACAAATAATGAATATAAAAGAATTTAAAAAACGCGCATATGTTGGGGAATGATGCTGTGGAAAGGTCCAGTCTCTTAATAAAAGTGTGTTACAAGTGTTTATTGTGTAATGCAGCGAGCATGAAAAAATAAACTAATAAGTGAAACACTTGACAGCATAAAATATGCGATCTGTAGATTTACGAATTTTGTTTAAAAACAACAGACGATTTTCTGCGGGCTTAAAAGCACTTTCGGGGAAGGGATGGCGATTAATATTTACACATGTGTAGGTTCTCAAACCCTGAGGAACAGGAGATTATTATGAGGATACGAACAGTGGAAAATGGTTTGCATTTATTTTGTCTCACTCACATCTAACTTGATGCAGTGATTGATATTATAGTTAATGGGCGAGAAAAGGATAAACCATGCAATAGTTTTCTGTATTGTAAATGTATTTAAGCTGGCAAATCAATATAAACATGCAATGTGTATCAAAATATTTGAGAAAACGCGCATATGTTGATGAATGATGCCGTGGAAAGGTCTTATCATTTCTATTAATAAAGTCATATCTATGCTCTCTGATACCAAATATCTAGGTATGCCAAGGAACAATCCCATAGAAGAGGTTAGATTTAATAAATATTTAAAATAAAAATTAAGCAAGTCTATAGCAGTTGCACAAAAGGAACAAGTCAAATACATGCATTTTTATATAATTTGAATCCTCTAAAATGATACTCTTATGGAACTGTATTTCCCGTGTGCTTGAAATTGCGTGCATCCACATGTTAAAATAATGACACTGTTTATAATCTGAACATTAGAGTTGTAGATGGCAATTTTGTGCTCTTTTAAAAGCGAAATAATGTCAGTCTTGTCAAAATTAATGTTCGTTGTCTAACATTATCTGAAACTTGAAGATAAACCCTAATGCCTCATCTATTACACTTATCGTTTACCCCTCGTATCAGGGCCTCATTTTCAAAAAGACTGTTTACAGATTTTTGTTACCGAGGGTCTACAGGATGTTTACCAGACGTTTATCTTTATTTATACTTTTACCCATCGCAGCACAAAAGGAGATAAGCGACATAATAGGCATAGCTTGTAAGGCCAATCGAAACTTTTGTAATCTACATATTTCCCTCTTCGAGGCAAATATTGATGGGCAGATTGTGTCGAGATAAGCTGCCTACCAACGAACCCCACAGTGTAAATTGAGAAGTTATCTTGTCTTGAAATGATGAGAGAGAAAGTTGAAACGCCATTATTGAACAATACAGGGTGATTTGCAACTTATCCAACATCGCTGGGCTACAGTAGCCCAGCGTTGCTGTAGTCTCTAACCATCGGAATGCAGGCGATTCCGAATACTGAAATCCGAGTAGAGTATTAACGTTTTTACAATAGTGCTCACATTAGTTTTTCAAGTGTCAAAAATGGGTAACGTGTATAGCAACTCGGAGTTTATGGATGTTTTAATTTATGATGAAGTGAGACAAATTGCTTTAGCAGCTTCTTGTCTGTACGCAGAACTATTTTCCAGGAGATATGTGCCAAATGCAGCTACTTTTAAATTTGCAACCGGATCGTGGAAGAGATGGAGTCCAGGACGTCCTCGACGTATTGCAGCAGCTGAGGAAGATATTTTAGAAATTGTTGAAGAGATTTCCCTAATAAGTACCAGGAAAATCGCTTAACAAGTACAAGCAATGTCCCAATCAACAGTGTGACGTATCATACACGAGGCTCAATTATATCCGTACCATGTACAAAGTGTCCAAGCTATAAAACCAAGGAATTATCTCTTACGAATTAGATTTTTTTAATAGTTGCTGCAACAAAATGCTCAAATCTTAAATTTACAGCCGACAATATTAGTTACAGATGAAGCTATTTTTACACGGAATTGGATGTTGTGGGAATCCACTTAGTTAAATATTATTTTGTTATATCTGTACTGCTGAATGAATATCACCCTGTATAGAATATTATATACGCATTAGCTAGAGGGGAAACTGAGACGAAAGAATAATAAACACGGGAACGCGGGGCGAGATTCAACGGGTAGTTACTAGTTAGTTGGGTTTGAAGACTTCGGCAGATTGGCTGATGGAAGACAGTGAATGGTGATAAGTGTTGCATCTGTTTTAATTTTACAGGTCAGTAACTTATTTTTGTATATTGTATTTAAAGATTGAATGTCATTGTGTTCCTTTTATTATTTTATTGTCTGTTCAATATTTTATTACAGTTTCATTATATTTTATTATAATTTGGAGGTAAAACAGTACTTGTTGATTTATTGTTGAAATTATATGTATAACTTTAGTTTGAGTCGAAGTTATGCTGTTGTAAATGGTATTGTAAGTTATTATTAATCGGCTATGACTGCTACTTTATTACTTGAATTAACGGTTTGCTTGTCAGATGTTTGTAAGAGCCTTGGTGATTCTATTAATATTTTCTCCCGTGACTGGACAAACATCCGATAAAACATATGATGCATGAGATATGATTTGAGATTTTTGTTCAACCCCTCAACTACTAGCTGGGTAGCCTCCCGTATGGGACCTCAGTACCTTCTGACGCAAGTCGGCTAACTAACCAAAACACTCTTCAGTTTTGTATGTAGAATTATGATTATATTACCGTGTATTCAAGTACTGAAGTAGAGATACATTTTTATTATTGTCATCATTATTATTACCATTGCAATAACGACAGCGATTTTTTGAATTGTGATCGGAGTTTTCTCTGTCGTGCTCTTTTCCCCCGTGAATTCTAGGCTGAGTACGGCACTGATAGGTGGTTAGGTAGGCTATTACACCATTGACAAAAAACTAATAAACGAGGTGTATTTAGTAATTTGTTTTGTTTTATTTAACACTACTCAAATCTCCCTAATTTCGTAAATATGTAGCACAATCGAGGTAAGTTAATAACTATATAATAATATCTCTACAACGCAATGCAAATCCATAAACACAATAACCTAATACATCGATCTTTTCCAAAGAAACAATATTTCTCCACATAACGAAAACTTCAATTTAAAAGCAAAAACAACTGAACTTCTTATTAAAAAGCAGCTTTGATGTTCATAATACGGTCAGAACTGGCGTAAAGTTTGTGTCACTTTTTGTAATTATTTATAAAATGTCTTTAAAGGCCGTTTTACATTTAGGCAATGGAGCATGCAATGCAATGAAAACTATATTGCAGCAAAATCTTTCATGCAATATTGTAAGGTGTAATTTGTTTTACAATTATGCAATATATTGCCCATTGCCAAATTAGTAAAATGAAAATGATTTCGATCTGCTGGTCTTCTGCAAAACCATTAAAACATACCGGTGTTGTGTACTGTGGTGTGAGGTTTCAATCAACCTAGAGTTTCAATGGATGAAATAAAAAAAAATATTATGGTTAATTCACTTTTTACTTAATTCCTCGATGTTAGTTCCTTTTGTGTAGGATGGCAAAACTGAATATTGCCAGAAAAGGAACCAGAATTGGACGTGCAATGCAATCAAATTAGAGCAGACTCTATATTCGTGCAATGGACTGAAAATTGCGTCGGTCATTAATTTTAACTTTAATGCGCATACGCACATGCAATATTTCTTTGCATGCAATAAGAATCGCATAAATGTAAAGCGGTCTTAATATTAAAATCTCACAATCGATCTGTGATGGTCTATATTATTTTATTTCATTTGCCGTCAGGAATCTAGGTTTTTAATATACTGCATTAAAGACGCCACGCCCTGTATATTCTACACAAGACTAAACAATACTCTCTAACTTAATATTTTGATAAAAAAGAATCAAGTGGCGACAAACCGCTTACTAAGATTTTGTGTTAATCCCGTTCACTTGTCTCGCATGCAATAAAACCTTCAGAAAATCAACGGAGCTTGGATAAAATCCGTCGAAAACCGCTTTACGCCCCAAAGCAAACGCAAGTGACAGGTAAAATTGGTGATGACGAGCCCCTCGGACCCATCGGCCGTTTTTTAGTGGTACGGGGTGGTGTTAATACACAGGTGATTACAAATAAAGGCTGGTAGTTAGTGGGTCTGTAAATATTTGTCCGGAGAGGTAGAATCGCGATGCGTCCACCGGACGGCCGGTCCAGACCCAAGCCAGTTTGGCAGTCGCGGGCGGCGTTGCCAAGTCTCGCCTGACCCAGGTAGAAGTGGGGAACTCTGATTCGTCAAATTACTATGGAAATTTTGCACCTCTATTTTAAAACCAATAAGATGCCTATATTTTGACTGGTTAGCATAGCAACCAAAAAAATTTCAAGAAAATTTTTCGAGGCGATAATTAACCGGAAATTTTTTGACAGTTGAGAAGGTAAATATGATCTACACATTGGCATCTTATCTACAGTGCTTTCGAAAAGTAACGAATAAATTTATTATTTTAGAAATGGAGAAGTTTTCGAAAAAATCCCCTGGTACGTCGATTTTGTTTTTAAAAATGGCACTTTTTGACATACGATCCACATTTGTGACGTCATGGTTGTTCGAAATATGACGTCATCGACAATTTTTTTAAATAGCAACCCCCAATTTTAACCATGCCATATGAAAGAGCGTGTCGTTCTACATACATACATCATGAAAAATCATGGTGTTACATAAAATTTTCAAGAAAATAATGTTTGAAGATTTTAATAATTTAATTTTCACAAACTGAAAATGATAATGATTATGTAAAAAATCGACTAAATTAAATGTTCAAATTGTGCACCGTTGGCTGTATGCAGTAGCCAAGACGATTAATAAATTCTTCTTGGACATTATCAATAAGTTCAGGAGGTATACGATGTATCTTGTGACAAATTCTTGCTTTAAAATGTTCTAAATTGACCGGTCTAGTAACGTATACTTTGCTTTTTAAGTATCCCCACAAGAAATAATCTAAGGGTGTGAAATCAGGCGATCTGGCTGGCCACTCAATCGGCCCCCTTCTCCCTATCGAACGATTCGGGAACAGCCCATCTAAATAAGCACGGACAGGTGTTGCATAATGGGGAGGTGCACAGTATTGTGAATATTAAATTTTAAAATCTTCAAACATTATTTTCTTAAAATTTTGTTATGTAACACCATAATTTTTCATAATGTATGTATGTAGAATGACACGCTCTTTCAAATGGCATGGTCAAAATTGGGAGTTGCTATTTAAAAAAATTGTCGATGACGTCATATCTCGAACAACGATGACGTCACAAATATGGGTCGTATGTCAAAAAGTGCCTTTTTTAAAAACAAAATCGACGTGCCAAGGGATTTTTTCGAAAACTTCTCAATTTCAAAAATAATGAATTTATTCGTTACTTTTCGAAAGCACTGTATATACGAAATATGGTGGATATACCTACATATGAATTTCATCGAAATTGCGTCGTGTTACTTGTAAAAATAGATTTCTACCACCTTTAGTGGCCTAAACATGCCAAAGAACTATAGATTAAATTTCTACCCATCTGAGTTTTATCATTTGATGTAAGTAAAGTTGGTAATTTCTTTATTTAACGAAATATGGTGGATATGCCTGTAAAATTCAACAAATTGTTGATTTTATCAAATCGTGACATTTCGGTATTGTCACGGAATTTGCCCCACTCACTCCCAAACCGACGACTGTGGCACCGCGAATTGCCTAAGATTGCCCCGATCGCCCCTACGCCATTCTGGTAAACAAACAACATGCCGTGAATCGAGGCGTTACTAGAAAATTGGGGAAACGACGAGAAGCGTTCCAGTCGCTCGAGAAAATGAGTCTAGATATGCTAGAAAATACCTGGAACATTTGTTGGGTCTATAAAAGAAGAATAAACAGCCGAGTCTTGTATAAGTCTTGTATTACAGTCTGAAGTGAAGTGTTTAGTTAGAGAGATCAAAGCAATTTAGATAGCGATTAATTAAATAAGTGTTTAGTTGACCTGTAATTAGTAGTCAGTAGTGTACTGAGCAGTTAATAAAGAAGTGATTAATTAACGGATTGTTTTTCTGGCAATAGAAAAAGACGGATTGGGAAATCCGTGACAGTATACACTTATTAGACTTAACGTACATACGCTTCGAACTAGTAATTGACAGAACCGTTTAAATAAAAATGACAAATCAACATATGTCAACAACAACGATACCTTGGCCCAGTCAAATTAATTTAAAATGTCAGGTTAGATTTATCCTTGGGGTGTGAAAATTTGTTACCGAATACCACAAGAGCGTAATCCTGGAAATTTTTTGTCGGTCACGAATACTTAAAGAATTTTTCAAAATATTCGTGTCCTCAAAAAAATTTCCGGAAATAATTTAAGCTCTCGAGCAACCCTAATTTCTAAGTAAGTATCGAAATAGGAATATTTCATTTAGTTAATTGTAAGCTAATTTTGTCATGCAAACAGTTAGTGTTGTAGCTTTTACAACCACAAAATTGATATATAAATTAATATACATTTTAATAATCAAGTTGCTACATCTCAAATATATTCCCGATATTTCTTCACAAAGTTATAGCTTTCTAATTACTGCTAGATAATGAAAATTTTAAACGGAAAATGTTTAAAGTAACAGTCTTCCTTGATATGATGAAAACATTCATTCGCAGGTCTTAATTTACGAATTTTTTTGCATTATTAATTCAGGATTGTCATAGAACGAATGCTCAAATTATGAACTACTTCAGCATATTTCAAAGAATTTAGAAATTATTGAAAGCGATTTTATGCTAGGGAAACTTTTACATGGTTAGCATTGGTTTCTACGGAAATTGATTATAAAATCATCCCTTTGGGTCGTCATTGTGCTCTTATTGTGGTGTGAACATTTATTTCTTCTTAGGTGTCATTTTGTGTGGTTGTTGGAAGCAGAAACGCCTGAAAACGAGATAAAAGAGGAAGTATTACCATCTAATGCTCAGGCTGACTCGTCAGAGGGCATAATCCAAGTTATTACCATCAAAATTTCAGAAATGGAAGAATGCAAAGAACATAAAGAAATTATTTGAGAGTGGAAACAGTTAATTTCTATTGTCTTGAAATATCCCCAAACAAAGAAATCTAGAGGGTTTAGATCAGGCGATCTTGGAGGCCATAAAACAGGTCCGGTCCTTCCTACCCATCTATGTGGAAAAGTTTGCTGTAAATGCTCTCTAACGGCCATGGAGAAATGAATTGGAGCACCATCATGCTGGAACCACATTTGTTGCCTCTGATTCAAAGGAATGTCTTCCAAAAACTCATAGTGTGTTCTGCAGAAAGTTGAGGTAAGCAGCGCCTGTTAATCGGTTTGGTAAAACAACAGGACCTAGAAAGCTGTCACCTACAATACCCATCCAAATGTTTAATGAAAAACGTGCCTGATGTCCAGATTCTATTAGATCATGAGGATTTTCGTCGGCCCAAATATGCGTATTGTGAAAATTAAACACTCCATTTCTTGTGAACCCGGCCTCATCAGTAAATAGAATGTTTGCAGGAAAACGAGGGTCTTCAGCATCATGACGTAGAAACCAGCGGCAAAAAACCAAACGTGCTTGATGATCATTTATTGGATTTAAGGCCTGTACTCGTTGCACATGGTATGGATAAAGCAGTTGCTCGTGAATGATTCTCCAAACAAGAGGACCACTAATTCCTACCTCGGCTAATATTCTTAGCACACTCGTACCTGGATTCTGCTCTACCAGTGCTAGAATTTCTTCTTCTGCTCTAGGAGTGGATACCGACCTTGGTCTTCCGGATAAATGGCACTGTTTGCTCAAGGAACCGGTATCACGCAATCTTTGGTGAATTCTTTCAAACATGCGTTGTGAAGGAATCTGGCGATTTGGACAAGCGTCAACATAAAGACGTCGCGCTTCGGTGACGTTCCCATTAGCACGACCATACATGAAATGCATGTCTGTTAATTCTGCGTTAGAATAACCAGCCATAGCGAAAGAAAACTTGTGCACTGAGAACAACTGTCAAATACGTACTGTTTATTTCACTAAACATCAACCAACTATTATAAGAAAATACACAACGTTTTTGCAAAATAAAAAAAGGGGCTAAAAAACAAAACATTCCATCTCCATCTCCGCAACCGTTACTTTGCGAACCCATGTTTATTGAGACATTTCTGCTTATTTTGGTTCATACTATTACCTCCTTAAATATTTTACACTTTTTTTTAATTGTTATTTTACAACATTTTGGACCCGTTTTACTCAGTTTTGACGAACTAACACAAATGTTTCTGCTTCTTGTCCGTTTTGAACTGGTAAGTTATTTGCAGCAACTATGATACGTTTACGCAAATCATCAATACTGCTCACTTGTATGTATGTACGTGGTACGGATATAATTGAGCCTTGTGTATGATGCGCCACACTGCTATAATAGGCCGTGGACGCCCTGGACCTCCAGTAGCCCAGCGATGTAAAGGTTGAAACTACTAGAAATTCAATTTTTTTTCTCGGAAACTATAAAGATTTTACAAAAAAATTGTTTACGATATTGTCTCCTTTTCATGACACATCTATTCCCAAATTCTTTTAGATAAGTAAATCACCCTGTATACCTAAATAGTACACAAGAGTAAGATTCGATCTCCGCAATTTCAACTGTGACAATTTGTAGAGGGTTGCACTACCCAAGTTTATTGACAGACGATAAAAAATATTATCTGAAGAACCTCCAGAATGTCGCTGAAACAAACATCACCTTAAATTTACCGGCCAGCCGGCGATCATCCGGCAACGTCGCGTCCACTTCGGCCGCTCAATGGTTAGGCAGGCCGAGGTGAGATAATGAGGTAGAGCGCGTCTTATGGCCCTCGCAGCGACCAGAAGAAGAAGGAGTTTTTGGAATTCCACCCGTTGTATCTTGTTAAGTCATCTTGACTCACGATCGGGAGCCGGGTTCAAGCGCTCGACGAAGGCCCGCTTCACACAGGGATAATCCGAGTGTGGGAAGGCGAACGAGCATTTTTCGAGGGTCTTTCCGATTTCACTGTTTTATAAGCTTAATTCCAAGTGCACAGTTATAGGAAGGGACTAAAGACCTTTTCCTATTAGATTTTGTCAGTATCGCACTTATTTGCTATTAAATTTGTGGTAGGCATGATCATGGTCATGTGTGACAAACAAAAAAGAAAATGCTACGGTAAACAATAGAATAATTGCAGATTGCAGATCTGTCTTGAGGGAGAATGCCATAACCAGCTAGATCACGTTGGCTTTGCTATACTGCCGAATTTCGATAAAGAATCCTGTAATTATTTATCTACATCACCAAACCTGTAGTGTGGTGACACTGTGACTGTTATCTAAAAACAGATTAAGTCATAAATACCAGTTTCTGACAAGTGAATTTAACACTACAGCAATTAGAAGAACATATTTACATTTGTATAGCAGTTTTTTAATTTAATTTATAAAAATATATGAATTTTGTTGCTACTATTTCAATATATATTGAACCTGTGTTGTTAAATTCACCAGTTTTATATGGTGGATCCAACCAACATCCAACCAATCAGAACTCAGAAATCTTTGAAAAAAAAACGTTAAGAATGCATTTGGTGGATTCCGCTATACCAAATACATACCAAAATAGGACGTACAATGGTGGGTTTAGAGTTATATACAGTTACATAAATAATAATATTGTAAATTAATTAAGTAGTCTAATAATACTACAGAAATAAACATGAATAAAATTCCATAGGTTGTGATAAATTTATATTTTGCTAAATTCTATAGTAAATTCCCTACACTATAAAAATAATAGACATTGTAATTCTAAGATGGAATTGTAAAATACATGTAATTTTACCGAATAATAATTTTCTTATACTTTACTCGTATACAGGGTGATTTTTAAATAAGTACAAATATTTTAACTGCTGGTGTAGTTCGTCATATAGATCAGTCTAGTGAAAGCCATTTTTAAAAATTTCTAATATTTACGGAGATATTAATATTTTTAAAAATACCCACATTATGAGGACCGCTATCTTAGCTAACCTAATGAACCATATGATTTGTTGCGAGGTTGCCATATCTTCTCTAATATAAATATTACGTTTCCCTTAACGTAATAGTAAAGTAATACGGTTAATTCTATTTTAAAAATACTTGTTTGAAGCATAAATACAGTAAAGTTGGGTATGTAGTATGATACGCAGCAATATTAACATACATTTTAACTGCTTAACTGACCTTACTATAAACGATTAAAAATTAATTTCCGCAAGTTAAATACTACCGTAAAGTATTTAGGAAGATATTACGTGATATTACTATGTCCAATGTTCAAAAATTATACATAAACGTACACACAAGCTTACCTGTTTGTTAAAAAATTAACTATTTAATCAGTAATCCACATTTCACAAGTTAAATGCCATTGTACACTGTTAGAAAGAGACACAAGACACAATTTCCTTAAGTTATTTTATAAATAATAACGAAAAACTATGATTTTCACACAACATATTAAATTTAAAAGTTTCTTCAAGCAAAGACATTTGTGTAACACTGGCAACACTGTGAACTACACGTTTAATCTGAAGCACTATGACTTGTAAATGTATGAAAGTCAGCGGTCCTCAACAAGTTTTCTACAGAAAAATTACAAAAGTTATTTAAAATTTCACTTTTTTATTTCTCATTTTTTTGAAAAAAAACTATGAACTATGTGTTCTACACAGTGAACTATACTGCTGGTTAAAATATTTGTACTTATTTAAGGGCAGATTGTTAACGTCAATATAAAGCCATTGAGCCCAACATGTCTTATTCAATTGTTGCTCCTATTCATTCTACAGGGTGTTAAATTTCGTTTTTTTGGTATATTTTAAGAACGTAAGGACCGATTGTTTTGAAAATTTGTAGTCTTATGTTTTTTGAGGTGACAATTATTAAAATTCAAGCAGTGCTGTTCTTGTTTATTGTCGATAAAATGAACCGTTTACAAGAAAAAGTTCGACCTATGTTCCCTCTTATGAACTTTTCATTTGGTTATTGTGCCTTCTGGGACACCACTGCGTTTTTTTAATTTTGTATTTTTTCGAATAAAACATCTTAAAATGAAACTTTTCGGTTGTTTGAATGACTTTCGTATCGTACTTTGTTGTCGAAAAAAAATAGAAATTATTATTTTTATTAAAAATAAAACATGAATTTGTATATTATTATTTTGCTCGTAAACGGAGGTCCTTACTAGTCTTCAAATTAAATTTTTATTAAATTTTATTAAGTACTGTCACGGAATTTGCCCCACTCACACCCAAATCGACGACTGTGGTATCGCGAAACGCGAAATTGCCCCGATCGCCCCTACGGATTCTGGTAAACAAACAACATGCCGTGAATCGAGGCGTTACTGGAAAATTGAGGAAACGACGAGAAGCGTTCCAGTCGTTCGAGAAAATGGGTCTAGAGATGTTAGAATATACCTGGAACATTCGTTTGGTCTATAAAAGAAGAATAGACGGCCGAGTTAATTAGTCTTGTATTACAGTCTGAAGTGAAGCGTTTAGTTAGATCAAAGCGATTTAGATAGAGATTAATTAAATAAGTGTTTAGTTGAGCTGTAATTAGTAGTGTTCAGTAGTTAATAAAGAAGTGATTAATTAACGGATTGTTTTTCTGGCAGAAAGAGAAATTCGGATTGGGAAATCCGTGACAGTACTTTAAAAGTTATTTAAGAAAAACCGATTTCCAGCGGTGTAGGGAGGACTTGTAGGAAAAAAAATTATAGGAACCTGTCATCTTATTGTCTCATGTTCTATCTGCACCCAAGAGTGTTCCCACATTTTCCCGGACACTCTGTATAATGATGTAAGTTTAGAAGGTCACGAGGCGCCACTGAAAAAAAAATTCTTAATATTAAAAAATGTATTTCCTTTTCGCATACTAGTGCAACATTATAGAGCCGTCTCTTGACTTACACAGAACCCTATATACCTACATAACCCAAAGATCCACTACCTCGGACTGTTTGGCTTTCCACTCACGTTCAAATTATTATTCAGGAGCCAGACTGGATCCTGTGACCACCCCAAATATGATAATTCCCCGTTGAGTAACTTTCTACGCACATTCTGTAAATAATAGGCAGCCATGAGCTTTTATTTGAACAGGTTGTTTTTAAAACAATGGCACATGCAGGTAAACGTGTCAGATTAGGAGAGAGATAGACGCTCACATTTTTTAAAGTATGTTTCTACCCATTCAAAGCTCGGTACATGTGAGGCAACACTTCATGCATACTGTCAACTGATTAAAAAATTTCATGTAATTGGATATCTGGAGTAATATCGACAGGACAATTCAATTAATCAAATTAAAGCAAAACGAAACTACTAAAACCAGAATTATTTTAATACATACGTTATCAATTAGTTTAAACTCAAATAGTTGTCAAGTCACTTCGTTATCTCTTTTTTTGAGAATAATACAGTACCTTCATAAATGATTACAAGCCACGTGATCAGGATCGAGATTCTCAAATCAATCGCAAAACAATTCATATGCGAATATTCTTTTCCTCACTACGGCAATTGAGAGAGACAAGAAATCTATTTGCATACGAGTTGTTCTTCGAGAATCACGGTGCTGGTCATGTAGCTTGTAATCATTTATGAAGGCACTGTACTAGTAGACCCGTGCTGAAGTCTTTGAAAATGGTGAAAAGTGAAAAAAAATAATAGTAGGATGAAACCCATTGGAAAAGGAAGAGAATACAACAAAAATGATAGGAAAAATAATTTACGGGTGATCTGAGGTCGGGAAGTGAAAGGGGGTGAGTTTATAAGAGTAAAAAACGGTTTATTTCGATTTCCGGCAACTACAAGTCCTATGGAAAAAAGTTAAATTGCAAAGTTGTAGGTAATAAAAAGATTTACAACTTTTGTATTTACACTTTTTTCACATAACCTCATCTCGTTGGCGCTGACTCACTGAAATATACGATATGGAATGCGTTAAGTCCCATTGCGCATCCAACTAAAGGTACGAACCCTAGGAGCAGACAAAAGGAGGCACACGAAACTCAGCAAAGACATACTTCATTGGTTATGTATGTGGGTGAGAGAGAGACAACCATCTGCACGTACGATATGAATTGTGTTCTTAATTTCCCATTATTTTGTTTGTAAACACGTCATTGGCGTACAGTGTGGCTTCTTCTTTTATCTTGTATCTCAGTGTTATTCTTTGTGTATTTTTGTAGGTGTTATTGTTGGAACAAGTCATGTTTTATAAGGGACTGTAAAATTAACCAGCATATAGTACGAAATAATTCTTCATATTCAGAATTCAATTCACAATCAGCTAAGCCCCTACTGCTCCGCCATTGCTAGAGGCACAAAACAAAATATGGCGCTGATCATAAATAATCCATTCGCGCAGCTTTTAGCGCATTCCAGTCATCATAATATAAAATTACATTTCAGTGAGCCGAAGGCGCCTCTATGGCAGGGTTGGGATTGCTATTACATTCGTAACAGATCTATTACAATTCATAGACTGTCATTACGCTATTACGACAAACCAGAAATTGTGCTGTATCTATTACAAATTAAAGAAAACAGGTAAATTCTATTACATGTTTTCGGTTTTTTAATTTTAGTAATAAAGAGTACAGACTGCAGTTAAACATTGAGACGTGATTGACAAATAAACCTATTCTATGAGCATTAGCCCTCAGCAAATCTGTCTTTAGTCGATGGTTTGCACCCTATTCTTTTTACTGTGGTTTGTGGCCTGGGTCTGTGATTCACATGTTTTTTTATGGTTTGTGAGGTTTGTTCTGTGTACTGTGGGTTTGGTCGTGTTTGGTTGTGCTGTGGTGGCTGAAATGATGAATTTGATATTTGGCATTCTGTATTCTGTGATTTTGGCTTTCTTTGGTTATAGTTCATTTAATTAGCTAATCTGTGATAACAAGATATAATTAATTAAATATTTAATAATCTGTTGTGTAAATATAAAATTTAATGTATTTGCAGAAAACTGCAGTAAAAAATCTATTACAAATCTATTACATTTTTCCTCCAGACGTCATTACGCATCTATTGTAGTTCTGTCCCAACCCTGGCGCTGACTTCAGTTATTAGTATTGATGCCGTTATTTGATGTGACGTGACGACGAATTGAGAATTTGACAGTTAAGTTCTTGTTGACTTGGAAAGTAGAGAGAATAGGCAACCCAACGTACAGCACAAAATTTACGTTTTTGTATGGTTTAAATATGAACAAAACACTGAAAATATATAACATTATTTTGTTTAAAAAAAAATGTAGAAATTACACCTTAATTTTATTTGATTCTGTTGAGAGAGGTTAAAAAGTAGGACTAAATTTTTAACAGTCATTTCATTTATGATATCGCATGATAATTAATTGCTGCGTCCTTACATATCTACTCGTTTTTAACGAAATTAATTTAATATTTGTTAATTAGTAGCGAAATACGTATTTCTCCAAAAAATACATTACCTAATTACATAACTCAATTCCCTATTCATACAAACTCAAATGAAAACAGTAGCCGCCACCTAAAAATATTTATCAGTTTCATTAACACAATGCCTACAAATTAAAAAAATGTTAATTCACTTCTGGGAATTGTGTGCGTTTCCAATAAACTGTCTTGCCTTCTCCTAGTAAAGTGGACAGACATGGATAGATATTAGATATAATATGTATAGGAAACAAGAAGGTTCGTTTAATTGTTGACATTGCCCACAAAATTTGACGTTTGTAGTACACGATCCAGGCGGCATTGCAATCGGCAAATAGTTGCGTAAGGGCATCTATTATGGGACTAGTGTTGTAATGAAAAAAACAACCGTTTTAACTTTTCGGTTAAATAAAACTCCGCTTTTTAAAAGAATGATTTATTTATTATTAAAATAAATGTTATAAAACCTAAGGTTTATTATAAATAAACCCGCACTTGATGCCATTATCAGGGGCGCACTTAAGACGCTAAGTTAACGTTTGTAGAAAAGTTGTACTGGTAATTTATAAGATCCAGCATTATTCATATTATGTTTATTAGTTTGCAAAACACTCTACATAACTGTTCACTTGTAGTACTGGAATAAAAATGAATAACCAAGCAATCAAAGCAACCAAATCAACTGCTTTAAATGTTGAAGTGTTAGACTGTGGCGTTTGTCGCTAAAAACGTTTTCCGTTTCGAAAACGTGTCTTCTACGTCTACAGGGATCACTGGGGTATATTTAAAGGATATATAATGTTTCATAGATAGCACATTTAGGGCGGGTTCAGAAAAATCTACTTCTTTGTTATCAAAAACATCTACTATACGGCATAAAGTCGAGAAGTCCCGGATTATTCTGGAAAACGTATCATTTTTTTTCTTCACAGGTTCAGGACCTGGTGCTGGGAAATAAACTATCGCAGATAAAAAATATTATTTACTGCGCTATTTATTTAATATCCTGAAACTGTTACAGTAGCTTCAAGACGGTGAATAACTAAAGGTCTTAAAATTTTGCACGTCCTCATAATTTACCGTTCTGAACAACTTTCTCAAGTAACATTTTGCTGTATTTTCAGTAGAAAAGGAACTTTACCTGAAACGATAACAGTTTTCGATAGCTGCACTATTGCTGAAGTTGAAGGAATAAAGTGTTGAAATTATACATTTTTGAATTCAGCAAGTTAAGCTCTACAAGAATCCGATGAAAAAATATAGAGGTTCTATTTAAAAAAATATTCGATGACGTCATCACGCGAAAACAAATGAACATCGGAAATCCGTTAGTATAGAAAAAAAAGTCATTTTAAAAAGCAAAATCGACTGGTCTTAAGAAATTTCATTAAACTTCGTTGTTATAGAAATGATGAATTTATTCCATACTTTTCTTCCACACTGTATATGTATAGAGTAGTGTTTACGAACTATGAAGTATTAAACCTTCTTAATGAGCCTTTATAAATAATAAAAAATAAATTCCATTTTTTACGGTTTCTAGTGGATTTTTATCTTCCATTTGATGGAATCCCATTCAGGACTGATGGCAACAATGCCGAATTGCCGAAGTATCGACGAGATGAGTATTTGCCAGTGCCAGTATTATGACAATCCCGTAAAATATCGGACACTCGTCCATGGCCACCTCTGGTCCCAAAAAATTCGCTCGTCGAGTGGCAGCCTCGTTAGCGGCGGAGGTCTGGGGTGGCATTCCGCTCACGTCCGCGTTTAAGATGTCACGTGGCCCGCCGACAAAGCGGCGTCCGAGGCCCTCTCGACTCGCAAAAACCCGCCCGCTCGCCTTCTTGATCGGGACGGCCGCAAAAAACCCGGCCAACTGCCTTGTGGCGCAGTCAATGGAGTACTTTATGGGGCTATGAGCGAACAGGCTGGATGCTGCCACTGCCAAACCTATCCGTCATTTGAATATGTCTCAGGAACACGTAAAAACACAATATATAATACAGTCCTTTTCGTAAAAATGTTTAGCAGCGGCATCTGCTTAGTGGCGCCTATATACGAAAAGCTCCGCGACGCTGATGAAAATCCAATTTTCAATAAGTTGTTTTAAGTAGACTAGGTTATACAGGATGTCCCGAAAGTTAACTGCCATACGTGAATCAAAAATTCAGGAGCGTATTCTGTGGACAAAAATAAGGGTTTTTTTGTTATATAAATGTGTGGTCTTAGGACAGCCATTGTCCAACTACAGCGTGTCAAAAATTAAAACAAAAATCAGCTTGAGATAATTTAACCAAATTCGGTGAGCATATTTAATGACATGACAGTAGATATGAAACAAAAAATTACCAAATTTAGAAACACTTTTCAAGAAAATGTACTAGAAAGGTGGCAAGTCGGCTATCGCCGACTTGACCTTTCTTGAGTAGGGTTCGTTTTTTTAAACACCATGTATTTTTCGATAATTAGTGCGTTAAGAGACCCCCGATGGAAGTTGAGTAAAAAAAATGTCAGTTCTCTTAATTTTGAGATTTTTAACGTTCAACATTTTTCCAACACTTTGTATATAAAACGGTCTTTCGTACAACCGACAACCCATCCGATGCAAAAAATAATTATTCCATGAATTTTTGTAGTTTCAATATTTGTTCATTTTTCTTAAACACCCTGTATTGTTTTCATTAAAATAGTTTCCATATAGACCATTGTTAAAAGTTTCATCAAAGGAATATTATACTTCCATGAAGGTTTCTAGAGAATGGTTCAGTTTTTTTAAACACCCAGTAGTTTTTTAATTAGTATAGTTTTCTTACAGACCATTGTGAAAAGGTTTATAAGAAAATATTCCATGAATTGTGGGGATTCTTAGAGAATGATTTGGTTTTGCTAAACACCCTGTATTTTTTCATTAGTATAATTTTTTTATAATCGTGAAAAGTTTCATCAAAAACAAAGTTATAGGCGAGGATAGTCTTGCGTCGGTAAGGCTTGAACCCTTTGTGTGTGATACGTGCATAACAGATGATGCTTAAGAACGTACCAAACTTATTTGCAACGATCTTCCTAGTACTAGTATTTGGGTCTTCTTCAATTTCATGTAGAATAGCTTCTTCTACCTCAGACGTTCTAACAATGGTCTTCCAGGAATTGGACCTTTCTGAAATGAGCCTGACTCCGAAAGACGCTGAAAAACATTTCTGAACATTTTTGGATTTGGAGTTGGATGATCGTAGGCCATAAATGTAAACCATATTGGCTATTTCAGCATTTTGTGATTATTACCCAGCTAACAATTTCTTGTTCTGTAAAATCGTAAGAACGTTTCCAGAACAAATTTTATAGAGCAATGTTTGTTATAAGAACATTTTCAAAACGTTCTTACAACACTTATACCATAAAAATGGGCACCGTTCTATAGAACCTTTTAGTTCTTTAAGCGGTTCTGTAAAGCTTGCAGGAAATAATTATAGAAGTCTTAAAGAATTTTTATAACACAGTTACAAAGCAATCTCATAAAAATTCTATAGCACTTCGCTATACAATTCTTGTGTTGCATGGTGTTATATTTAAAGAACTTTAAAATCATTTAATTGTATCTTTTAAAAACAAAATGTTTCTGTATCGTACATGTTAGAAATAATATGGACGGGCCAATAAGAACCAATAAGATGGGCTTAATCAGTCTGCATAGGAGTACTTACTTACATTATTACGAATTGCTTAGTTTGTTTGTCCATCAGGGAGCAGTACATTTTATGGTAATTTTTTGACGCGCCCTCAGTTAACCTTATATTTCCTATGATGCTGGAAATTTAATAATTTTTTTTTCTAAATTGATGAATTTAACAACCAACTGCACATAAAATAGTCAGAAAGTAAGTATATCCATATTATTGATATCATTTCACCTATTTATATTGTACAAATTTTTAATTAAGATTTTTTTTCCTTCTTCACAATATGGCGACACAGAAAGGCTTCATCTTGTACTTCCAATGGATTCTCACTAATATGACATTTTTGTGTCGATTGCATTGATTATAGAGCAAATATGCTTCGTAAGCAACTACTTAATATTCACAGTGTTGTCATTATTGTGTTGTAATTTCACGTATTTCAATCTTATTTAATAAAGCTAATAAAATTTTTTAACTTCAACATCTAGAAGTGCAAATGTTTAAGGTTTGGAATGGTCTAAATTAAATATTACTAAATTTCTATAAGAAAATCAATTTCTCTTAGCAATCAAATAAATCTTATCTATCGTAATGAAATTTTATTTCTGCAAGCAGATAAAAATTTTTACAAGTCACGACTATGTTACACAAATTTCCCCATTACACTTTGATCAAAATATTTCGTACTATTACAGGCACGTCTCGTCAGATGGTGCTATGGGAAACCTACATGTATAAAAAATGATAGTTCGATAGCGTTTCTTTATGAAACAAAAAGGCTTTTGTTACTTATTTACTCTATAATGATTTTATAACAACTGTATTATTATTCTCTACAACTGCTTTAAAGAGCTTTTTCTCTTAAGTTCGATAGCAGCTCCCATATTTGTAATTTGTTTTCCGCAGCAGAATTGTAACTTAACAGCGCCTTATACAATAGTTCTATAATTAAACTATAAGCGACATTACGGAATAATTTTATAAGAGTGTGACGGTATAATTCTATAAAGCAATATTTTGTATCAGTTTTACAGTAATTTGATTCTATAAGCATCATTACTGTAAAATTGTGTTATTGTACACACTTCTAGGGCTACATTAGTAGTTATCTTATTAGTGCTCTATAAATTTGCTCTAAGAACGTTCTTGCAACAAATTTAAAAAACAATTCAATTTCTGAAGACAAAATAGTCTCACATGTCACATTAATGCAACAATTTAGTATTCTAAATACAACTATAAAGTATTAACAGAATATAAAACTCCTATTACACTAAATTTATAGAACTACTTTGCTAGCTGGGTAAAACTTAATCTTTTTAAAAAATTGTCTTAATTTGACAATACATATTAAATAAGGTGACTTCTTCATATTATTACTGTTTTGCATGGCCTCCCTAAGGTATGTAAGTAATTTAAGTAACTGTTAAAATGCACTTGAGCAAATAAATCAAGTTTGTTGTTAATCCGTTTGGAATACAAAATAGTGTAAAGCAACGAAGAGTGAAGATAATACAATGGCGCACAGACTCCACATTTATATAGCAAAAAACCTTATTTTTGATCTCAGAATACACCCATGGATGTTTGACCTCTACTTAGGAAAACCCTGTTTAAACTATAGTCTTAAAAGGCTTTGTTAAGGATATACAGGATTTTAAAATTTATAATTAAAAAGACACAAAAATTTAAATTTCTTCAAAACCGTTTGAGATAATGAAATTTAAGAGATGTCGATAGCTATGGAAGGCGCATACTTTGCCACACATAATTATTTTGTTGAACTAGATGTACAATCGGGTGAGATGTAACTGATCTGCTACTTCCTGCTCGGCCTAAGTGGCTCGATTTGCAGGAAGCGACCTACATTGTGGTAGGTACTTAACCGCAGACCTCTCGCCTTGGGCGATGCGCCGTTAAATCTATAAATGATAATGCAGGAAACAACTACTCCGCGGGTTAATGCCCCGACCGGCATTGAATTACAGCTGCAGTATCTGTGTGAACAGCCAAAAACCCAGGCCGAGCAGGAAGTAGTAGATCAGACCAAATGTGAACTTACATATGAAGGAACAGCCAGTTCAATTGTCGGTCATCTCACCTATGGCATACTGATGAGGGTTAACAAGCCTGAAACCGGTCTATGTCTGGTGGAGTGGCCGACAAGGGTTCTTGGCTGTTCACACAGATACTGCAGGTGTAATTCAATGCCGGTCGGGGCATTAACCCGCGGAGTAGTTGTTTCCTGCAGTATCATTTATAGATGTACAATCGTTAGCAATAATAATGACACTCACTAAAATGAATTTTCCGATTTCTTTTGAACTTCTTCATTCGTAATGAAATCTACTTTAAATTTTTAACATTAGTTCTTAGTTGTTTCACTCACCAATAGAGATTTAATGAAATATCTGCATAGAACTTCCAGAAGTTCAAAAACTGATTCAAGAGAGTGTCATTGTTATTGCAGAAGCATGTACCTAAGTATTCATGACTATATATGACTATATTTACATTAGGCCGCAAAATATTGAAGGAATTCAGTTTTTGTACAGATCTAGACACTACAAATACCAATTAACAATTCTAGGGAATATTTTAATGGCATGCCAATCAATTTATACAAAATTTTGTTGTACAAAATCTCAATGTGTATAGTTTAAACTATGCGTTCTATCAACTGAAACTCGTAATGCTTTATTTCTTTAAACATTTCTGTGAAAAATTCATAATTATTTTCGTTTTTCCGCCAGTTAGGTTTTACGAAATTCCATTTTATGTAATTGACTCAATCATCTCCGCGTTGCCTCCATAACTTGTTAAAAGAGACAGTTCTCAACACTCGTTCTTGCGTTATATTTCTTCCTTGAAAAAACCTTCCCGAATGCTTAGACTGGTAATTTAATTTTAGAAGATAGAACTAACAGGAGCAACGAAAAGCTTGTTTCTCTAATGCTTTTTTAATGAGTTAATCGTGCCAAGTTACTTCAATTTACTAAGAAGCGCATTAACAAGGGACAAGGCCTTGAGCTCTCGTTCATCAACATGTTAACGATTAATTTCGTTTATAAATTACTTCTGTGCATGCAAGGAGACATTGTCTTGTCGATATAACGAGAAAATTAATTGTTTAATTATGAAAAAAACATTGAAAATACATTGAACGCTTGAGTATATGGTCAAGAATCCATATAAAAAGTTTAATAACATTAAAAATACCTTCATATTTATCTTAAATGTTATTATAATTATATTCTGATAATACTAAAGTACCAATTTTTCATGTACAATAGTTAACAGTAGTTTAGGTGGGCTCTGCATTAATATAAATGGTTAAAAACTAAAAAATAGACGTTGTTTCAAGGTATGCAACCGTTTATACTATAGCCTGTTATGCGGGTTGCATACTATCGTTCGAATATGTGGATACAAAATTAATTGATATAAATTATTTGATATTATGACGAATTTCAATCATGATATAATCTTATTGCTCTAAGTATTCCTTATTTGAGAATCCCGTAAGTATTATTTGACATCTACATTGTGTTTTAGCAAAAATGAGACCACAGATTCCTTTGGTGAAAATAAATCGATATCCCAAGTCGCATAATAAAAAAGATACAGGATGTCAAACTTAAAATTTTATTTTCGATATTTGTAGTTAATTTCTTAAAAAATCCATTTACATACAATTTGCAAATCGGGGTTTCTCCGGGCGAGACATGGAAATTTGTTTCTAATTTTGACGTCACTGGTAGAGGACACCACTTGTGCCACACCATGCTTCTTTTAAATATTATGTTTTAAATTGCAGAACTTTTTTGCAGCTTAATGTATCCATCTGACTAGTGAAACAATGGATCCTTCATTTAAAACATCCTGTATAACGCCGACGTACATCAACGTAAGGTTTATGCTCCAAAACTCTATATTCTTATAGTTTTGCATAAAAACTAAAATTTAAGCAAAAAAAAAATATTAAAAAGTTTCACTAAACTCAATATTATACAGCAGGTTATACTTCAAATAGAATTATCTATTATTTATTATGATTATTATTAAATCCACGCCCATTTGCGTTGCATGTCTGGTTGCATACTTTCAGGGGCGCGAACAAGTAACAAAAACCATTCTAGCAAAACATATTTATTCAACTGTCAGTACATATAAAACTGGAATGCATGGGAATGCACGGATAAACTTAACAAATAATCCACGCTCTTCTTTCTACTTCTTGTAGACGTAGCTTTCGGCACCGCCACGTCCAAAGCCACCAGGGCCGTAGAGCGATGAGTAACAGGGGTTGTGGCAATAGGGCTTGCCCTCGTGTTCGGCATGTGAGCCGGGGGCCAAGGTCTTGTTACACTTCTCGCAGCGTAGACAAGCCGAGTGCCAGTCCTTTCCCAAAGAGGTCTTCCTCTCAGCTGCAACAAAAAAAATATATAATTATTTACAAGGCTGATACAATTGGATTAAGTTAATGCTAAAAGGCGCATCACTGGAAAAGCTTTGTTGTGATTTCGTACATACATGATTGTCTACTATATATATGGTGTTCCGCATACATTTCAAATTTGTATTTTCTGTTTAAAATATGTAGCTGCAATTTCGCAGTGATAACTTAAAGCTTTAATATCTAATAAAAATTATTGTTTTTATTTAGTGGTAGAATATTTGTCAGTGGGACAAGGATAAATAATAATCATAAAACGCAATCGAAAATATTTAAAAAATAATTAAATATAAGACAATATCTTGACTTTGTATTAACAGATGGCCCAGGAATTTTATGTATGCAAATACTATGTTTTTAAAATATAGTGCAACGTCCACTTTAAGTCAAACATGTTTGTCTGCCAATATGACTGAAGGTTTATTGTTGTTGCATTATACGCAAAGATACACAATCTATCATTGATGGATGAGAACAAATTATAGTAAGTGTATACATGATGATAAAGTTATTTGCTTTGTAGCCCCACCGTGCCCATGCCAATGGCCTGCTTCACGACGAGCCAGGCCTTTGAGGAGTGTGGTGTGGTGTGACAACTGACAAGTGCATATGGATTACGAAACAATATTATAATGAAACACTATCAGGGACAATTATCGCTAGTCCACTGGTTACACACTCGTACATACAGATATCAGATAATTTATAACATTATACACACGTCCATCAACGGTATTTTCACGGTACTAGAACAGTCATGGTTTATTCTCGGATATTACTAGGGAAGATGAACATATCGTCATGTATGAGCAAGCTATGAAGTGGATATGTTGTTCATAATAATAAGTACTCAAATCTTTAGATAAGATATATTCAAGGAATCAAATATTTATCAGAATCAAGGAATTTACGGAAAATTTCGTTTGTTTAACAAAAATAATATTTTGTGTCAAAGGTACATACAGTAGGTATTTTATTAGAAAAATTAAAAATAAAAATAATATAATAATAATAATATCTCTACCCCTCATTCTAATCACGAGGATTAGCCCAGAAGTCGAAGACTTGTGCGGGAGAGGGGGCGGCATATTATTATTAAGCAGGCCGCATTTGCGCCCAGCAACGACTTACGTTGGTAGGCCCTAACCACCATTCAGTGCAGGAATGAGGGAAACCTCATTAATTAGGGGGGTAGTCAAATGTCAACCGGTATCAATCTCTCACATTGACCCAAGCCAACATTCTTGCACCCTACCATACCCGCAGAGAGGGTGCCAATCCCCTCCACGAATATAGCTTATATACGGTCTACCGGCTGCGTGGGTAGAACCCACAGCGATTTAGTCACCTCGATTCAAGTACTGACGCCTTAAACCGCGCGACCACTGACCGATAAATAATGTTTTTTTATAGTATTTTGAAAAGTTTTGCGTTTAGTAACTAATTTGAGTTAACGAAAGTTCGATTTTTTCTAACTAGTGCGGGAAAAATATTCCCGCACGCAAACATTACATCATAATTCTTGAACTAACTATTAATTTATTGTCAACTTACATTATTTGTTATCATTATTATAAATTTTAACTGTAATTTTTTTACAATTGGTTATGGAAAACCCATCACATGTATTTGATGAAGTAGAGGCCGAGTTTGTATTTATATTGATCTCTCTTGGACCAAATATTTTAGAGGCTTTTTGCATTTCGATATCCTAGGAAGAATCTTGATTACTCAATTGATGACAGATGTAGAGAGGAAGATTGATTCCTAAGATGTTGCCGTTAGAAATAGTAAATGCTCTTCTCACATTCGTCTTTGTGTTGGGAATCTCTATCAATATACAATTCTCCCATGTCTTTTACATGTTCAAGCTGAAGAAATGTTAGTTCTTCACGGCGACATGCTCCACTGATACCAAAAATCAACACTATTTAAAATAAGAAACAATTTCAATATTTGGAGAGAAGTGTGAAAATTACACTTTACCTTCTACATCAGTTAGGTTTTCCAACCTGCTTCTTTCAAAAATGTGTCAACTTCTGATTTTCTTAAAACACTAGACTTCCTGGATCTATGTTCTACTGATTTACGTTTAGGGAAAGCAATTAAACTTCTTTATGACGATATCCTTCTTGAGTGACAATATTGTTCTTGTCGTTCAAAATAGGCTAGTACACCTGTAGTACTCCTTTTGATCAGGGACCCGGACCTAAATGTAATAACGGTACCGGTACGGTTACGGTTGAGTAAGAAAAGTACCATTTCGGTTTCGGTTCGGTTACGGTTCACTAGTTGATATTTCGGTCCGGTTCTGACCAGCTTTTTCGGTCCAAAGGGTTCTTATCGGTTTTCCCTTGTGACGTAATATAATTACAATTATAGTGAAATTCTATGATCGCTTTTGATTTTTTCATTTAATTATGCTTATGTAAAATTCTACTAGCAAAACTTAAGCTGTATCACACAAGAGGGCCACTCCCATGTATCTCGCTTAATATGCGAGACACGTCAAAAATCTTGAATTGTTTTTGTTGCATTTTGGAGGTCTTTATGCTCGTAAAAACAAATTTGAGATCCATGGCCAACTTTATGAGTAATAACAAAAAACCCTGTAAAGTGCCCAAAAGTTAAGGCTGTCTAAATTTTATTTTAAGAGATAGAGAAAACTTATTGGTAATACATTTTGATTGCAAAATTGATACCTTCCACCTGATATAAACAGATTTTTGAAATATCGTATGAGGTTCGCTGCGCCCTCTAGGCGGATACAAAATTTGTTTATTGAGGCCACAAAAAATTTTACATTTATTTCATTTCAATACCTGCTTGTGACAAAGTAGAATTTGACGACAGCTACCTCACAGCTACCACCGACTTGTATGTACATGTCTAGATAAAATTAGTACATGTCATAAGTAGGTATAAGTTGAAATGAAATAAATATATACATGGATTTATAAAAATAAAGACTCTAAGCACTTGTCGGTAGATAAATCCATAGAAACACAACAACGGAAGCTTAAGAAATACAGAAATTAACCCAAAAAAACCGTTTTAATTTTTTCCGGTTTGGGTTCGACACTTGGAATAAACTAAAACATGAGATGTGTTCAGTTTCGGTTCCGGTCCACAAAAAAATTACGGTTCTGGTACGGTTTTCTGTCCGAAAACGGTACGGTCCGGGTCCCTGCTTTTGATGACTCAAATCTTTAAATATGCAATGCGTTTTTTTATATTTATCTTTGAATTTTGTCGGCAATAATGAATGAATCGCGATCTTTGATGATTCTTCTATATCATCTTCCATATTGTCGTTGTAAGCAGAAAATTCTAACATTTTTCCGCATTTTTCATGAACCACTGACACAATATTAACAAAAACCTAATAAACAAACTCTATATCAACATTGCCAACATTTTTCATTTGCAATTTCGAAATTCACAATTTTCAATAGGTTTATTAGCAGTTAGAAAGTATAAAGACCGCTTTACATTTATGCAATTCTTATTGCATGCGCATGCGCAATAAAGTTAAAATTAATGACCGACGCAATTTTCAGTCCATTGCACGAATATAGAGTCTGTTCTAATTTGATTGCATTGCACGTGAAATTCTGGTTCCTTTTCTGGTAATATTCAGTTTTGCCATCCTGCACAAAAGGAACTAACAGCGAGGAATTAAGTAAAAAGTGAATTAACCATAATAATTTTCTGTTTTATTTCATCCATTGAAACTCTAGGTTGATTGAAACTTCATACAACAGTACACAACACCTGTATGTTTTGATGGGTTTGCAGCAGACCAGCAGATCGAAATCATTTTCATTTTACTAATTTGGCAATGGGCAATATATTGCATATATGTAAAACATAAAAATATGTATACAAAATCCCAGCCTTAACTGGTCGAATATTTTTGACAGTTTCAAGCCGTTTCTAACGGCTGCAAAATCAAACCTACTAAAAAATTATGATAACTATAGTTATTTATTGGGATCGGTCAGTGGTCGCGCGGTTTAAGGCGTTAGTACTTGAATCGAAGTGACTAGACGGAGTTGGTTCGAGCCCAGCTGCCGGTAGACCGTATATAAGCTATATTCATAGAGAGGATTAGCACCCTCTCTGTGGGTATGGTAGGGTGGAATAATGTTGGCTTGGGTCAATGTGAGAATTGATGCCGGTTGATATTTGACTACACTAATTAATGTGAAGTTTTAATTTTCTCATTCCTGCACTGAATAGTGAAAATTATACCAACGTAAGTCCTTTGTGAATACGGCCTGCTTAATAAAAATATGCCGCCCCCTCTCCCGCACAAGTCTCCGACTTCTGGGCTAATCCCTGTGATTAGAATGAGGGGTAGAGATATTATTATTATTATTATTATTATTATTATTATTATTATTTTTGAGCTATTTTCAAAACACTACTAAAAAAATCATGTGTGCAACTCGTAGGAAAAATGTCTTTTCCGCATATGGCGTATAAACCCTTCACCTGATGCGGAAAGAAGTAACTTTTCCTAACCTATTGCACAAATAGATATTCCCTCTTGTTCGCTATAATCGTGTTGACACAGCATGTGAAATATTCAACCATTCAGAATGTCGCTTTCGAACGATGACTTAATTTGTTAACATTAGACACACCTCGTCGTTTCCTTTCGTTTGGGATTGTCAGCGTGTATTTCACGTAATCGATTTGGAATACCAAATATGTTTGGTTGGAAACGGTAACGGATTTGGTGCGGAAAAGGGGCCGAGTGGGACAGGAAATTAGATTCGTAGATAGCCGTGGAAAAGAGCTGTGGCAGGTGCGAATGCCTCCTCGAGGAAGTTGTCTGTAGGACTACTGACTGAATTCATTAATTAATAGTGGTAATGTACAGGTTAGGTCAAGCTATCAAGGCAAAGCGGCATGACAGTAGAATTATCGGCAATCTTAAGGTTGGCACTTTATGGGCAAAGGATCACATCGAAGGATGCACAAAAAATGCACCCGTGAAGCCACAGTTTTTATTGGTGTAAAGCTAAAGTACAGGGTACCTGTGAAAGGTTGGGAAATCTCGGAGCTGGAGATACTGGTGACCAAAAAAAGTCGATTGAGCCAAATATGCCTTATCCCAATGTTGCTGGTTTCAACAATAAAGGGCGTTCAATGCTAGAATTTTATTTTGAAATATCTCAATAACTTTGAAAAAATTGGTACAATTATGTTTTTTAGCACGGTAAATATAAGAATTTTTAACTAATTTTGACGTCACTAGTAGAGGGCGCCACTTATGGCACATCACATTTCTTTTAAACGGCAGAACTTTTTTGCATCTTAGTGTATCCATCTGACTATAGGAACAATCCATTCTCCTACCTGTTGTATCTGAAAAAGGTATACCCTGTTGAAGTCGTTAGGAGTAACAGTTTCCGAAATAATCCTATTTGAAATATTCAGTGCACCGATTGAAAACTGTTATCGTTTCAGATAAAGTGCCTTTTCTGCTGAAAATACAGCAAAATGTTACTTGAAAAAGTTGTTCAGAACGGTAAATTATGGAGACGTGCAAAATTTCAAGAAGATCGGCGAGGTTTGATTTTGAAACCATTTTTCAACAAAGCACAAAGATTTTATCAAAGCAGGCCGATCTTTTTGAAATTTTGCACGTCTCCATAATTTACCGTTCTGAACAACTTTTTCAAGTAACATTTTGCTGTATTTTCAGTAGAAAAGGCACTTTACCTGAAACGATAACAGTTTTCAATCGCTGCACTGAATATTTCAAATACGATTATTTCAAAAATGGTTACTCCTAACGACTTCAACAAGGTATACCTTGTCAGATATAACAGGTAGGAGAATCGATTGTTTTAATAGACAGATGGATACACTAAACAGCAAAAAAGTTCTGCCATTTAAAAGAGACATGCTGTGCCATAAGTGGAGCCCTCTACTAGTGACGTCAAAATTAATTAAAAATTCTTATTTGCTATGCCAAAAAACATAATTGTGCCAATTTTTTTTTAATACTCCGACATGTTTCAAAGTTATTGAGACATTTCAAAATAAAATTCTAGCATTGAAGGCCCTGTGTTTTTGAAACCAGCAACATTCGGATAAGGCATATTTGGCTCAATCGACTTTTTTTGGTCACCAGTATCTCCAGCTCCGAGATTTCCCAACCTTTCACAGACACCCTGTATAATGAAAATGGACAATTTTATTATAGTGAAAAATACACAGAGAGAAATGTTTGTAAAATTTTAATTCAAGTGTGCATAATCACTTCAAATGTATCCCTAAAATCGAAACAGAAACAGTTTGTGGAAATAATTACATCCTTGGAGTATCATTGTGCATTTTGTAACTTATATTGTGTGATTATTTTTTACAAAATTAAAATATTACCTAAATTGAATTGTGAACAAAATTGTTATTGTTTTTTACAGAATTTTTTAAATGATATATAAATCCACTAAAACAATTCCTACCTAATTTCTGTCTTGCGGTGATTGTGCGTTAGAATATTTCAGATACTACGGCGATTTCAACTTTGAAAATTTAGGTTTTAGGATTTCTGGGGGTGTTATATTTAAATAAAATAAAGCCATTTACTTGTCATCTACTTATGTACTTATTTTAAATGGAACTCCTTGTATATTTTTAAATATTTGGATTCTACGCGTAATTTTAGTGACTTATGGAGCTGCTTTATTTCTATATTTTCAAGATATTTCAATTCTGTCAAAAAAGTTACTTGCCGATTGTCTAATTCATGAATGCATATATTTTACATCGTACAAGGTGAAGTATTGATATTTAAAAGAAAGAAAGGGGAACGCCTATCATTTGTTACAGATATTTTAAAAAACTGTTTAGTTTTACACATGGTGGTGAAATTTATTGTCCAATTTGTTGAACTTCGAACCGTCAAAACTTGTTTTATCCATGTTACACTTCCCTATACCTATCTCCTTTAATTTTTCTGTTGCTGAAGGTTTTTGTGATAAGTATCTAAAATGATTCCCTTTTCCCTTGCCACCTTTTCTTGCCCCCGTTGGCGGTGCGTTGGCGGCAGTTCAACTCGAAGTCGGCCTGATGCGAAGTTGCCAAATTTAAATATTTTCCTAATACTTATGGTAATGGTTAAAATATGTAATAAATGTTATAAATTATTTAATTAAACCCATACATTTTAGATTGCATACTGGAACTTTGTCATTAGAAAAAATATATCACTTCCAGGGTTGCCACTTGTTCTTACTTCAGTCTCTGTATTCTTCCTTCCTTGATTTCACTAGAAATGTCCTTACTTAGCAAACATAGTAAAGTACGTAACACAATATAATCATTAGAACAGAAAGAAAGTGATGATATGCAAAACTAATTCTTAAATGTAATAATGGAAAATAATGCTATAACAATTCGAAACATAGACACCCCCACATCAACAATGTCCTTACTTTCTTTACTTAAGAATAGGAAAAATAATGCCCTTACTTGAGAATATGAAAAGGTGGCGACCTAATGACTTCAGTTCTGAACAATTTATAGTCGTTTAAAATAAGAAGAAAGCATGTTATCACAGAAGTTCGTATCTTATATTTTCATGACCTAACCTCCTAACCAATATCCAAAAAGTTGTAACTTTTTAAACACCCTGTATATGAATACATGGTAAAAAACTCAATCTTCGGAAATACGCCACGGAATAATTTCGACATTTTATCGAAGTTTATGGCATCATTAGTGGGTCCCCTAACAATGCGGAAATGGCATGGCTTGATAAAGGAACTTATCGACACTGATATAATGACCTATATAACAACCTTCTATATAGTTGTTATTTAACAAAAGTAGGTTACAAAAGAAATGTATCTACAACAGAATAATTGGCAGGAAAAATATTAAACAAATATCTGTGAACAGTCCTTTATACATTGTATTCCCCGTTGCTTAAGCTTATAAGGCTGTATGTTACATAAGGCATCATCTGAGACAAACAGGTTTTAAATTTGGGGTATTTTGAGGGTATTATAATACAAAGTTAGGTTAATAAATAAATATTATTATTTTGGTGTCAATAAGTCAATTTTTGATTGATTGCGACTATGAAATTAAGGTACAGTTTATTTCAACAAAATATACAGTTTTACAGAAATTCGATTACTTTCTTGTACAAGCTTTTGCAATAATAATGCCACTCTCTCGAAAGAGTTTTTGAACTTCTTAATTTTATTAAATCTCTATTGGTGAGTCAAACAACTAATAATTTTTTTATTGAGCCACCTTGTAAAACCATAAATTAACCAATCTATAAAATTAATATTGATATCTTACTAAACTAAAAATCAAGAATAAATCTACATAAGTATATTATAAATTATTATTATACTGATTTTATTATAAATCTTATTATACTTACAACAACACATTTAAGGAGACAGTGATGTCATAGGACAGTTTACGCGAGTCCATGTTCTCAAATTATTTTAAAGGCAGAAAAATAGATTTTTTTTCAGATCTCATTAAATTTACAAAATGGTTCAGAAAATGTAATAAAAACAATGTCCCATTCACATAGTGTCAACATTAACATAAAACTTTATATAGCAGCGACCTACTAAAATCAATAAAATTATAACATTATAACAACCCTGCTTTCTCTTGCACATTTTGATTAAATAGAAAAATGATGACCTTAATTCAGCCATATGTTCAGCATTACCAAATCCGTTGCCATATTTGGCCAACACTGTTAAATATTTGTCAAGAGCGGCGGAAAGTGAAAACAAATAAAACCATCGGTGGAAGAATTACCACATCTATGAACTCACGTTCAAATAAAAGGAAGGTCAAGTTCAATTCTCTTATAGCATTAACGTGTTGAAAACCAGTATGGCACACTATGACTCAGTATTTGGTTGACTGGTGTAACCTTCACCTATTATTCGATCTTTTAGCATCTTAAGAAACAGTGGCGTGACAGGGTATGTGGTAGGTGAATATACGACAAGGTATAAACAATAGTAACAATATAACATAAGCATTACTCTTTTGTTTACTGTTTAAGAAAGGTATTTTAAGCTGATGAAGCAATCCTAAAAATGCAGAAATAGGTCAGATCACATCTATTGTGGTTGAATTTCGAGTTCCCACTCCAGAGGTTAGTAAATATATTAAATTCTTTAGATAATTATTGAATAGAGTTTTGTCTGTGGATGTTCATTAGCATACCTAGATGTTTGGTATCAGAGAACATACATATGACTTCATTGATAGGAATTGCAGGAGATTTGATACATATTAGCTTCAAATACCTTTCTTAAACAGTAAAAAATGTTACAAAAGCTAATAATAAGGAATATATGGGTAGATATTGTGGGTGTAATTCAACGCAGGTTGGGGCTTTTGTCCACTGAGTAGTTAGTTTCACACAATATTGTTAATACCTGAAAATATATGAATAAGCATTACTCATTGCGCAGTAATGTTTTAGTCACAAGGTTAAAATAATGATAATAATAACACATGCATTAGGTATCTATGAAAGTTTCACGTGCAGTTGTATCTACTATCAGTGTCAATACACCCATAAAACGATTAGAATAATATTTCTATAAATATAGATTCATTCAATAATATGCCGCCCCTCTCCCGCACAAGTCTCCGACTTCTGGGCTAATCCTGTGATTAGAATGAGGGTAAAGATATTATTATATTATTATTATATATTATTATTCGTATACATACACATCCGCATAGATATGTAGTAGATATAGATACGGTAAATATAGATATTATGAATAGATACATGTATTATATTAATTATTATTTTTGTTTATAAGTTACGTTATCGTTTATTTACTGTTTTAACTCCTTAATTGAGAAATAGTATCAATGAAGCCACATAAAACGATAATAAAGTAGTGTCAATTAATCGACGCATCCATCCAAAGGGGAGGGAGGAGTGGCATAATTGATTTTGTATATTTTTGAGCAAATGGCTTTCATGCCTGAGCCGTGACCAGAAAAAGATAAATTCATTTATTTTTCTATGGAATGTTATCGACAACAAACTGTTGTTTTTTTTCTCCAACTAGAGCTCTTACAAGATTTCTCCTTTGCCTCTTTGTCCTCAAACCAAAATTTTGGATATGCCACTGGTCAAGCTTGATATGATTTACTACTGTTGATATAATTGGTATATTCTCTTAAATACATACAGGGTTATTCACAAATTATCCAAAAAAAATTTGGGAATAGATGCCTTATAAAAAATAGAGTAAAAAATTATTGAAGTTTTAATATTTTTAATTTTTACATAGCGGGAAATAACTGCGGCAAACGCTGTTATATTTAACATCGTGTTTACATTTCCAACAGGAAAACTGCTTCTCATATCTATGGAATTTTGTTTGTCATTCAACAAAAGGCATAGGCACCGCTAGTAGTTGTTATAACATCATCTTTTGGTACAGCTATTTTAATATAATCAAATCAAAACCAGGAAAAAATAATCTTATTAACAAAATTCACATTTTTGTTATTTCTACAGCTAAACCACCTTAAAATTAAGAGATTCTATGTTACAACGTTCGACATTGTGTGTTACTAACGTTGCAACGATCTGAAAAAAATTATAATTTTCTGACGCCTCTGAAGCCTTTATAACAATTTGAGAATATGTGCTGTGTGACGTCACTACCTCCTATAGATAGCGTAGGGAGGCCGTCGGTGTCGTTAATATTGCAGTTTGTATTTCAATTATAGAAAATTCAAATATTGAAGGTGCTACTAGACACTAAATAAAAAAAAATATTTAGATATAGTATTGCACCTAAATGTCCCAGTACAACGATAAAATGTCCAGACAAATTATTTAGTTACCTTGGAATTCCAATACGTGCCTTGTGGCAAAAAGCAATGAAACGCGACATATTTTTTTAATCGAAAACAAATATAAACTAGCGGAAAAAATTAAGGGATCAAAAAAAATATCAATTTTTTGCGATTTTTCAAATGGCTTTGGTAAAAATGGTCGCATGTGAGTGAAAAAAAAGCAATTTGAAACTTGAAGTATCTAGTTTATGGATCTTGCGATAAAAAAAAAATCCGAGCAACAATTAGCGCAAAATTCTAATGAATATCATGGAAAGAAAAATTTTCGAAATTTTTTGCACTCTTATTTTTAGTGTACGGACTTCAACCTAACCACTATATGGATTGGATATGTTGCTCATTTAGCTTCAATTTCTTTTTTTGTCGGCCTAGATACGACCATTACTCGCTGAGTTATCAGCCTTTGAATGAATGCGTCATTTTCTCTTCTCTCAGCAATATCTCAGGAACCAATGGTCGCTCAGAAAATGGAAGGGGGGTTTCGGAAACTTGGATCCATTCTCTACAATGTTCTGGCATGTTTTTTCAGGAAAAAAATTTTTTTCATCCTTAACATGACTAGAAAAATTCGAAAAACAGAACTTTTTGAGGTCTTTCAGAAAATCACGTGCCACATTGAGAATATTGGGAAAATGACTAATGTTAAGTGTGCATCTTATAGGCCATTGTACCCCCAAAAGGCCTACAAAGTTTCAACCTGATCCATCAAGCCGTTTTATTGTTAATAAATTTATTGTTATTGTTTCATTCGATTGAAAAATTGGAGAATTTTTTTTTCATTTTTTACAGAGCTCTAAAGGCAAAAAACGCGGTCCTTCAATTTTTTCACTTATCATTTAGTTACCTAAGTGCCTATCTAGATTATTTGAAAAACCTAGCTGCTAACACGGAATTCCAGGAAACAACTACTCTGCGGGCTAATACCCCGACCAGCATTGAATTACACCTGGAAAACCTATAGCAACGGCTAGAGTCATTCGTCAGACGTCCACCAGACATATACCGGTTTCGAGTTTATTAGCTCTCATCAGTATGCCATAGGTGAGGTATCCGACGAATAATCCTAGCTGCTTTCGTCTGTCTAACCCGACAGAAGGGACCATGAGTACGCGGTGTAGAACTAACTACATCTATCGGCCGTTCGCAGTCATTCGTCTGGTGGGCGTCTGACGAATGACTCTAGCTGTTGCTATAGGTTTTCCAGGTGTAATTCAATGCTGGTCGGGGTATTAGCCCGCAGAGTAGTTGTTTCCTGGAATTCCGTGTTTGCAAAATATCGTTTCTCGCCGATCGCGATAAAGGTCGACAGCTTTCAATGGTGTCTACTGCATGTAGAACGCTTCGTGCCTGTGACATTTTCGGTCCGGCATGGAGTAGCGAACGGTCGATAGATGTAGTTCTACACCGCGAACCTAGCTGCTATTAACGATTTTGTTTCAGAACTTGCATCTCATTGCATCACTTACAAATTGGCGATTTGTATTAAAATAGTCCATCATCATAATTACACCTACCAAAGGTAGATTAGGTGAACATGCTTTTGACTAGCATGTGGTGAATTTTAAAAGTAGTTAGTTTTTGTTAATCTGCGTTAATTTAACACAGAAAGACCTTTTCCTGACTTCAAAATAGAAAGTACCATGAAGCTATAGGAGGCAGTGACGTCACGCCCCGATCGATTCCAATTTGACCTCGTATATTTTGAAGACTACTTGTCATATCAACTTCAAATTTTCTGATTTGACCATACATCATAAATGCTTCATCAATAGTGTAATTTGAAGTTTAATCAAATGACCCTATTATTTTTAATAAAAAACCAATTAAATCTGTTAAATTTCAAGTTTTTATCGATCTGAAAAAACTAAAGTGTGCTAAGAACCATTTTTATTTGAGTGATATCATTTGAAGTACTGTTCTCATGTTACGCTCTTAACGATGACATCATCAGTTTATTATTTATGTAGTCAAATGTGTTTTTTACGTAATATCAGATTGCTCTTGAATTGGTGTCAGCGGTATTCAAATATGCGATGACTGATGGTGACTTCATCAACAAATAAACTGAATTATAAGTTCAAGTAATAACAGCCGGAAATGATTATATTTAACTTCGCTAATTGCAAAAAGAGAGTTTTGATTTTCTCACTGAAATCAAACGATTAGAAATTGAAATTATTGGTTCAGTGGAAAATGCAATTAAATATAAAAGTTTGTAATGGCAGTTATTAAAAATTTCTATATTATTATCTCTATCTTACATTTTTACAAGGGTATAATAATGCTTCCACGGAAAGTATATCGAAACATTAAAAAAATGATCAAAAGTGATGAATCTTTCTGATTTTGTGCATTAGTATAATTTTAAATAATTTTCGTAAATTCACTTTTTAGGTACGTAAAATTAGTCCCAATTATTTTAAACAAACAAATTACGTCCCTTGTCATCCATTGACGTAGAAATTTTAAAAATTCTGTTACCAAATTTTAGCAAAATCGCAAGATATAAATAATCAGTAGGTAGGTACTTCAATTTTCTGTTACAGTTTAAACCTTATCTATATACATAATATAAATAATAGGGATTATGTTGAGATTATATTTTAAATAGATGTATTAATAATACAATATATTACAACATACCTAAATATAGCCAAACAATTTATAAAATATGTTGTCATTTTTGGTCATACAATGTATGTAATAATATGCTTAGAAATATTTAAGGAGCAGTAAAAATGTGCTAGGTACTTTTTATAAAATATAGAGTTGGCCACATTATTTTTGAAAAAACTGTAAATATGCGGACGAAAAAAAAATGTTAGGATTGCATAAACAGAGAAAATATTTTAACAGAAGTTCAAACTTTGTAAACAATATTTTTTTAAATATATTTTATTTTGAAATAAAAAAGGCAATTAAATTTATAGTATGTAATTATATAGTGTACGTTAAATAAATTTCATAAATTTTTCAAAAACGTTGAAGCATTGTGAAAAATAAACTTTAGACCTAAAACGGACAAGTTCTTAAAATTTCGTTGACACAATTATTCCTGCAATTCCTGATTGTTTTTTGTCCTCTACTCGAAATGTAAACGTTCCTAATATTTATTTAATAGAAAAACTGCGGCGCCAAATCATATTTTTTGTATCGGCTTAGCTAGCAAGGTATGTTGAAAGTTTTACGTACCGAAATAAACAGGTTTATCACATCTTGGGCAGTTGGGCATCTTGACACTAAGTTCTTGCTACTTGTTCACCAAATCGAATAATACTGACTCGGACTCGACATTCGAGCAGTAAGCAGCAAGCTTGCAGGTTTTGCTGAGCCACTCAATTCTGTTTGATGGGACAAGGTACAAGTGAAAGAGGTGGGGTCACTCTCGATAGGAGAAAGCCGCCACCTGACAAGATAATGGATATTGTACTCGTAGTTAGATCTACTGTGAAATATTGTTCGTGAATGGCACCTTGTTATGATAAGGCCCTGCATATACTGGGTGGTCCTTAATGAAGAGGTCATAAAGTAACCGTAGATTGTAGTTGTCAAAATGGCAGGATTTGGCCAAACATGTTTAGTACAATTTTGCAGGTTTGCAATGTACAGGGTGTCAAACTCGATACGGTACGAGCCTGTGAAGATATAGTAGTAGCAGTAGTAGTAGTAAGTGCGGGCGGCCTTAGCCTGGCAATTAGGCCACACGTGGGCCCTTTTTGCCTGCCCTGGCATCCCATCACCCCTCCACTATTCACCCTCGGTCTTCCTCGAACCTACCCGACGCCCTAATGAACGCCAAAATCCTGGTCCATGGTAGACCCCCTCATCTCTTCCCTTTGCAGCTCCTCGGTGCCAAAGATCCTATATCTTAATCCTCCAAGAGCCGCACAATATCGTAGAAAATGGATATGAATCTCCTCCCCCTCTCCACATTCCGCACATAAGTGATTCTTCTCTATGCCTATCAAGCTTAAATGCCTTCTGAGTCTGCAGTGGCCTGTCAGGACCCCCACCATTTGGTTCACGGACCTTCGACTAAGACTCGACAGCCACATTGTCCTAGATTTACTAGGTTCATTGAAGAAGTCGTGGGTCTCTCTACATCCCCGTTCCTTCTCCAATTCCTTCTAGTGTTTGATAGGCCCATTTACTAAGGGCACTATTCATACTACCTCGCGTAATTCCCAAAAGGGTTCGGGTCCCTGGCACGGTGCTCCAGATCCAAGACGAGCCATCTCATTACCGGGGATTCCCTTGTGGTCAGGAACCCAGACCAACTCCACCTCCCTTTGTCTGGCCAGGGACTCCAGGGATCTCCACACTCTTGAACAAGACTAGATCTAGTCACCGAAGAGCTAAGAGCCCTGAGTGCAGCCTGGCTATCAGAACAGATGAAGATTTTCTCCTCCACAAAATTCCTTACTTCTTCCTTGCCTGCTACCATCAAGATAGCAAAAACCTCCGCCTGGAAAACCGTGGAGTGCGTGCCCAGCTGTGAATATATAAAAAATTTAGATAAAATTTGGAATACGTGGTGTTAAATGGGATGAGATAAGTTCCATTTTCAATCGAAAATATTATCTTTGGGATTTGACAAAAACGACTAATGACGTCATCAATTATATTTTTCCAGAAACATACCCAAATTGTTTTCCTGTTAAAATGTTTTCTTTTGTCTAATAAACTTTTAAGATTTTTTTCTGTATCACATCCCATTTAAAAATCATAAGCAATATCTTCCTAAATAGTCCAAGCAACGAATGCTCAAAAAAGGTATAGAGGGCAGTGTTTGGAAACTATGCGTCCTACCGACATGACCATTTTATACAAAATGAAAGCTGATTAAATTGGTACAAGTTTTTTGATATCTTCTATAGTTTTCGAGATATCCTCTTGAAAGTCTGTAATTTTGGAAAACTACATTTTTTCACATTTTTGCTCTTTTTGACTGGATAACTCTTCAACAATGCACCGAAAAACTAAATGCTGGCCATAGGGTTGTAGAGCATTAAATTCATTTCAATAATATATATTACTTTGCTATTTTATCTATTTTCCTTCAAATGTTAGCAGTTTCACTGTTGAGCGTGAAATCTGAAGTTTTGCGATAACTGTCGACTAATGAATCTATCAATTTCTCACCATTCCCGGTCAACGTATTGGCCAAAATATGCACCATTATGTACACATATTCAGTACTGGACGTCTAAATAGCACATATACTCATTTTAGAATATATGCTTGTAGGCCCGCTGACCAGGTTCCTCACACTTAATTAAAGAAGACCTAGGCCATTTTAATGGAAAAATATTTTACTATGACCATGTTTGTGCATATACAGATTTGGAAAGTGAGGATCTTGATGGTGAATTGTATTTTGCCGCTTGCGTGTATTTGTGTCATGCTACACGCATACTTCGACCACAGCGTGTTTGCATCAAGCAGTATTGCCAGGTGGGAAAAATTCAGTGCATGAGAATAATTTCAAAGAAGCATGAGGTTTGGAGAAAAAAGCATGAAATGGCTTAATTTATCAAAAAACACCTCTTGACACAGCTTAATTTTTAATTACTTTTGTAATGCCATTTTTATTTCATTAAAAAGCATTATGTTCTGCTATTTTATCATAATATTACATTGTAAGTAGGTAGTTACAGGTACTTACTTAAAAGTTATTAACCACGTAACCTTTCTAATTTATTTTATTGTTAGGCCGGGCGAACGTTGAGGCGCAGTTGACGTGACGCAGGGTGACTCACGGGTCGTAAAATCTGTTGTTTCTAGAAAATGTAGGTACCCTTACGAAATAGAGTTAAGAATCTCTGTAATACAGCGTGAATACAGCACATACACCGCATATCCGTAGACTGTCATACCCGTTTATGTATTCATTGCTAATTATTAAGAGAGCAGTCTACAATAAAGGACAGTTCAAGTACCCAAATATTGTAGATACCTACCTCTATCTATTCAATTTTGTCCTCGATTTTGCCTTTATTTCTCGTTAGGTCTTTGTTTTGGTAGATTTCAAAGAGTAATTTTAATAATTTTATTATTTCTTTTCGTGTCTATTAAAAAGCATGAGATTTTGTAATCAAAATATGAGAGCATGAGATTTCCTCGGAATGCATGAGATCTGACAACACTGGCATCAGTTGACCGGACAGTTAGATTTGCAATGGCGAATTGACGTTGGCGATACGGAACCTATTACCGTAGTAGTGGGGAATGCTAGACCTATGCACGTCGCCGCCCCTCTTAAAGTTCGTACCTTCCCTGGAATGAAGCGGCAATTTTTACTTTCTCTGTAAAGATCCGCAATTTCCGAATCTGTATGAGTGTCTATAAGACATTGTGATAGTTTTACAAAACACTAGTTTATTGACAGAAAAGTGAATTAATATAAAACATTACAACATTAGGTACAATTTAGTCAATTTCTTGCTCTCTTGGGGTGGGAAGGACCTTGATCCTCGCCTTCGTTTTAATTTTTTTTCCATCATCTTCTCCATCGGACCCCTGAAGGGAAACGGTCAGCTGTGGCTGGGAAATGATCAGCCTCCTCAGATGTGTGGGTGGAAGATTGAGAACAACTGCTTGGTCCCAGTGCACAGTGAGTTAGCAGCTGCACCGGACGATATCCTGAAAATAATTTTCTGCCAATCCACGAAAGACTGTGCCAGCGCGAAGTGTGACTGCAAACAAGCAAGCCTTAAATGTTCCCCAGCATGCCAGGGGAACTGCCTGAATGGAGTCCCTCAAGTTGACTCCGAAGATGAAGAAGAATAGGAGGATGAGAACTATCTAGGACGCACTGTACTTTTTACCCTTTGCTGATTTTTACTAGATAAAATCGTTTCGCTGTAAATAATTACTCATATAGTTAATAATGATAAATCAACTTTTAATAATAAATAAATTCATAGAATCATAAAAGTTTGCCTCAAAACCCAAAAACAAAAAATAAATTACTTCACTTGAATTATATATTCCAGAAAATCAGTCGGATATTATCTAATCTCTCCTATGGCATAATTCAATTTTTATTAACGACATTAATTTCTGTACTCACCTAGTCAGTCTGTGTCGAAATTATTTACTTTGATCATATTTCGTTATCATTATCGTACTAATTCATTATCATTGTTGCAATATGTCGTAAATAATATACAAATATGTATCGACTTTATCGTTAATATCCATTAATATTCAACTTATAATTCCGCAATACCAATTATACTAATTAATATTGTCAATTATATTGTTGCTGTAGTGTGCTATATTAGTAACATACGTGATTGAGAGTGATATTAGAGAGATGCAGAACCATTTGTTATTGGCTATACAGGGTGGTTTGTAAGCAATGACCCATGGACACGTATTAGATTTTTCACTTCAAAATATTACGATTTAAAATAATTTGCCGTGTAAAATAGTACGGATAATATTTTTCAACAAGGAACGTTTTCAAAATAAAAGTCAGTACTGATTCTTGCAGCTCCAGATAGTCGCCCTGAATTAGTTTGTGGATAATTTTCAGTGTGCTCAGTAAAATGAACGTAGAAAATTACAGACCTATTACGATGTCGCTCAGATTCAGTAAAATATTTGAACATTGTTTTTTGTTTCGATTAAAGTCGTTCTTTGAACGATTTCATAAATTGTCAACTGCCCAGCATGCTATATTTTCTTTTTTTCAATACCTAGTTGGTTACATTGATGAGGATGAGTGCTCTGCTGGGATATTTTGTGATCTTAGCAGGGCATTCGATTATGTCAATCATGATAGGCTACATTACAAACTGGAAAAATGCAGAATTAGGGGTTTGGCAAATACATGAACATCTAGTTTCTTAAAAGGTAGACAACAGTTCATTAAGTTAACTTGCCGGGTAAACAATGGAAATGTGCAAGAGGTACGTTCACCACTAACTGACGTATCTGTTGGGGTACCACAGGGCTCTATACTCTGCCCGTTGTTGTTCCTAATATATGATAATGACCTTGAAAGCTGTCTCCCACGATATGTAACTCTATGCTGACGACATTTCTCTAGTTATTTCCCATAGAGATAAAATTGTATTTGACAACAACTGTAATGCTACATTGGTTAATTTACGTGATTGGTTCAATTACAATTATTTATATTTAAATCATTCCAAAATTAGCTACATAAGATTCCATACAGCACAGAATCATAATGACTTAGATATTAATATTTCAGTTGGTGGTGATATCCTGGAAAGGGCGGTTAATGTTAAGTTTTTGGGCTGAAACTATCAGCTGGAAAAATCATTGTGTTGGACTATGTTCCAAACTGGCCTCTATTTGCTACCTTCTTCGAAATCTAAAAACAGTTATTTAATATGAATCATTTCATTTCTGTTTATTATGCTCAGGCTTATAGTAGAATGAAGTATATGTTTTTGAGGTTTGGCTACAATGGCATCCGACGTGTTTATTTGTCAGAAACGTATTATAAGAAATTTGGTGGGTGTATCAACGCAAGCATCCTGTCCTATCTTCTTCCAAAAGTTAAATTTGCTGACACTTACATGTAAATATTTGCTGGAAATCTGCACTTATCTATAAATGATACTGCAGGAAACAACTACTCCGCGGGCTAATGCCCCGACCGGCATTGAATTATACCTGCAGTATCTGTGTGAAACAGCCAAGAACCCTTGTCGGCCACTCCACCAGACATAGACCGGTGTCGGGCTTGTTAGCCCTCATCAGTATGCCATAGGTGAGATGACCGACAATTGAACTGGCTGTTCCTTCATATGTAGTTTCACATATAAATCGAGTGCAGGTGAGATGTAACTGGTCTGCTACTTCCTGCTCGGCCTAAGCGTCTCGACTTGCAGAAAGCGACCTACAATATCGTAGGTACTTAAACGCAGACCTTCGCCCCGGGCGATGCGCCATTAAATCTATAAATGATACTGCAGGAAACAACTACTCCGCGGGCTAATGCCCCGACCGGCATTGAATTATACCTGCAGTATCTGTGTGAAACAGCCAAGAACCCTTGTCGGCCACTCCACCAGACATATACCGGTGTCGGGCTTGTTAGCCCTCATCAGTATGCCATAGGTGAGATGACCGACAATTGAACTGGCTGTTCCTTCATATGTAGTTTCACATATAAATCGAGTGCAGGTGAGATGTCTACTTCCTGCTCGGCCAATGCAATAATAATAGCACTCCCTCAAAACAGTTTTTGAACTACTTCGTATTCTAAGTAGAAAATTCATTGGATACTGGTGACTAGAACCACTAAAAACTAATGTTAAAAGTAGATTTGATTACGAATACCATCATCAGCTCGCTATATTCGTTTTAAAGAGTACTACTATCATTGCAACAGATTGTACATTTAACACCATTAGAACATTCTTCATTAAACGAGAACGATATTAGCATGGTCCCCTATGCGCCTAAACCGCGACCGTATAGTGCGTTTCCTCTTTCATAGTTCGTTACCTTCTCGTCAACCGATAAACTGAAATCTAAAATAAATAATAACAATTGACTGTAGTTATACTCAATTAAACAAAAGGAGTGTAATAAAATGAAGTGATGACATATTAAATAATGGCAGACAATCTCCTTACACAATGTATAGATCTGATTACGTTTATAGCACATCATAAAGAGGCCAACAATTTCACTATGCTGTCGGTACTTTGCAGTGATTTCAGTCGACAGGGGCGGACTTAGTAAACGTTTACATTTTTTATTATTATTTTGTTTTAAGAAAATGATGGAATACATCAAAGTATGTATAAGTAAAAATAAATGATAATAATTACTGGTTTATTCAATTTTAGGGTGACTTTATACTAAAACACGGATTTGTCAACTTGGACCAAATATCAAGTTCTAAATATGTGTCGCAAAAATATTGTCACGGATTTCCCAATCCGAATTTTTCTTACTGCCAGAAAAACTCAGTACACTACTGAACACTAATTACAACTCAACTAAACACTTATTTAATTAATCGCTATCTAATTCACTTTGATCTCTCCAACTAAACACTTCAATTCAGACTGTAATACAAGACTAACTCGGCTGTTTATTCTTCTTTTATAGATCCAACGAATATTCCAGGTATATTCCAGTATCTCTAGATCCATTTTCCCGTACGACTCGAATGCTTCTCGTCGATTCCCGATTTTTCCAGTCCCATCTCGATCTGCGGCATTCTGTTTGTTTAACAGAATCGTGTAGGGGCGATCGGGGCAATCTTAGCATTTCGCGATACTACTGTCGTCGGTTTGGGTGTGAGTGGGGCAAATTCCGTGACAATATCATTGCACGTATTACTATTTTTTAGACATTTCAGAATGAAATCAAATTTTAATAATACCCCCATAACATGCTCACACAAAAAATATTTTAAATGACCAAGGAAATTACTAAACACAAATACATTTATAATAAATAATCCACAAAATCACATCTCAATAGATTTTTAGTTCAAAGGGTTAGAATTCAAAAATCTGATCTTTCAGAGATGTTATGAGTTTTATTAATGTTTATACATGATATTGACTCATATTAAAACATAATTATTTAATGGATTGTCGATTGTTACAACATTAAACAGATTGTGATGTAGGTGTCTGTGACTAATTTTTTGCATCAAAGTTATTTTCGTATATATTTCAATAAAAAGGAATGTTAAATAGTTAACACTTATTTTGATATATTTTAAAAATTATTATTAAATGCAGGTTTGCATAAATATTTGTAGGTAAAATAATATATCAGTGGAGTAAGCTACTAAAATAGTTTCTTATCAACACTATTTTAAAATAGCGTTTGAAATTATCAGTATTTAAACATAATAAAGTAGTTGCACTTGAAACTAAACTGACAACTTTCTTGAAAATGATGTATCACTTCAGTTTATTTAATCTATCATACTTTAAGATTTTATGCTGAAACATTGGACTTACACTTATTTGAGATAACCCCATATGTATATTTTTTTTTCAAAATTAAGTAGTTATTTTAAACAACCATACTCCATAGATTTGGCAACCGAATTAATGTCATATTCTAAGATCAGTTGTAAAAGTTTTGGCCATTATCTGCTGTAGTTTTATTGGTTATACAGGGTGTAAAATATGTTACAAACTTTAACTGGTGATAGTACATAAAAATATTACTAACTCTAATAAACATAATATCTTCAACTGCAACTTCAATAGCTACTTGTGTAATAAGTTGAGACAAATAAATATACTATATGCGGAAAACACACTTTTCCTACGAGAGCCACGATATTTTTTGAATGGTGTTTTGAAAATAGCTCAAATAACTCGGCTCTACGGCGTCGAGTCTTTACTTTCGCTTTAATCAGAACGAAAGAAAACTACTACTACTATAATAGTACATCTAATGATTGTGTTTTTCGGGGCTCCTTGATTTAGTTGATTATGCTTTGACAATGACCGTCAATATAATATAAAATTTGACATTAATCATCAACGAGAAATATGGAAACATCTTTAGAAAAGGAACATTATAATTCTGGATATACAAAACTGAAACGTATAAAACAAAAGCGAATGATATTAGCTCTTCCCAACTACACCTTTTGGAATGTAAGTGAGGTACTATCGTTTGCAATATTAATGACACTCACGAAAATGAATTTTGCGATTTCTTTTGAACTTCTGGCGTATTCATATTGAAATCTGCTTTAAATTTTTAACATAAGTTATTAGTTGTTTCACTTACCAAGAGATATTTAATGAAATTTCTATTCAGAACTTCCAGAAGTTCAAAAACTGTTTTAAGAGAGTGTCATTATTATTGCAAACGATTGTACACTACCAGTTTCAAACTTACTAAAATTTGTCACTGATTTTAGATCTTAATGTTGGTCTTTGTAACAACTGATTTCTATCTTACAACGCTATGCTTGTCCTTACTTGAGGCATATACCATGGATTTCGTGCCATTTTTCATAATATCCGATTCCATTTATATCTTCAACTTGGCTGTGTTATTTTTGCATCGATTTTGGAAAAAGTTATCTACAAAATTATCACAAACTGTAAAGACTTCGTCTTTGATACTGATAGTGGATCTGGCTTCGATTTTACCACAAGTAACACTGTTATTGATTTATTTTAGACCAGATTATAAAAATGTTGTTTTATACTGCCGTTTGGCTATATGTTTGAGACTTCACAGGTTGATATTCTTCAGAAAAGTGCAGCAAGAACTTCTTCAACTGCGTTGGATGTGGTTTCTAATAGAAAACATGTTTTACCTCTTAATAATTTTGCATGTGACCAATACTGCTTGGCTTTTGATTACAAGGCAATATTCCTTTTGTACAGAAATGGTATGTATCTCATTTTTTATACCATTGTACCTACAAAATTGATATATTTTCAAGGAATCGTGGCACAGAAGCGAGAGCCATGTTAGCTTACACAATTTAAAAAGTTTAGAAAGTTGGTACTTTCTTGATACATATTTGAGTATTCAAACACTTTTCAATGTTGGATTTGGAGACATCAACCCCTTGAACATCTGTGAGATGTTTTGGCTTATGTTTGCAATGATCATAGGACAGTCTTTTTGTATAACTTTCATCGCCATGGCTTCTTGGTTGATGATCAATAGAAAATTTTACGGAATTGTTTGCTCACATATGGTAAATACGATGATAATAAATTCAAAAGATAGTATAACGCAATTAATTTATTGCTGTCTTGACTAGGTATCGTACGTTGGTAAATATGTAGAAAATCTTACGAATCCAACAAAGAATCGTGTCCAAAATTATTACAAATATCTTTGGGAACACTATTGTGGAATCCATGATGCACCATTGTTGAATACACTACCATTTACCATACAATTGGACGTAGCATTTGATATTAACTGTAGACTATTGAGTAGATCCTTACTACTGAAAGATCTTCCAATTTATATTCAAAGAAAAATAGCTTTGGCAATGAAGACTATCTTACTTGTACCTGACCAATCTATATATGATAAAGGTGTAACAAAACAATATATGGTATGGGTAAAGCAAGGTTTACTACAGGCTATATATGATGGTCGCCATTGTTCGACCATATTCTTTACAGAGGGAGCTGTCTTAGGTTAGTATGTAGTCAATGCTTCATTAATAAGCTTGATGGATTATTTCACATCAGAGCTCTGCAAAAAGACTACTCTTTCAAAGCTCGCATGTTTCAGGAGAGGCATCCTTGTTTCTAAACTTATCCTCCAAGACGACGGTACGAGCCGCGAAATACAGTGAGTTGGGAATTTTGGATAAAGCGAGCTTTCTGAAAATTATGCTGCATCATTCCAAGGAATTAAAAAAGAAGCGAAATATGATCGCACAACGGATAGATATGATTGTACGTAAATCTTCAGAGCCTATCGCTTCACAAAACCTGAGGACGTTAGAGGCAAAGCGGCTCGAAATTAGTGATAGTAATATTAGAAACTACAGCGAATATCTTTCTTTGTACAAACTGTCTAAAAATGTGAAACTGACTGAAGTGCAAGCCGGAATTTTTAAGATAGTGACAGAAAATGTCGTTTTGGTAAGAAATTTTTTGCATGAACTAGAAATATATTTTTTGGTATTTCTTATAACAATAATTGAATCTTTGCCTTCTATATCATCGATCTTTAGTAGGTTATCTCCTCTCGAAGCTCCACAAATACCAATTATTAAAATGACCTGAAAAGTTGTCCAAAATTAGTTACATCGATCAATTTACATTTTTTGGACGGTATCCAACTGATTTGCTTTTCAAGTATGCTATAAGTTTTGGAATTTCTTTGATATTTACATTTTCTTTGTCATGCAGTGTACTTTTTAATCTGGAATATACTGACCATAACGTCGATGGTTTAATAGGTAATGTTCGAAACATACCGCTTCGAAGATTTTTTGAATTTTCTCCGAACTACACCACTCTTTGAATTAGATGTAGGCAATCTCGTACTGTCTCGATGATTTTTTGGAGATTAATTGTAAAACAGCAGTTTGTACCACTTTCCCTGGTAAATGCTCGTCTTCACCTTCCGAGCACATCGATTGTATCTGCAACTCGAAATACTTTAGCCTTTCCGAATAGATATTTTATCTATTAAAATAACTTCCATCCTAAAAGTATCATTTCGCGTTTTAGATCCAAAATAACTATATTTAGTCATGGTTTTGATGTTTTTATTTAAACATATGGAAAAAAGGCAACTTCTTCACATTGGTATGCACACTATTTTCTTTGTAGATTAAAATATGGTCGATTCTGCTCGCTGTTACTCAAACCATTTACTGTTTGTGGTACCCATACTACGCAGTCTTTGAAAGGTACATCCCATATGATCTCTACGTATTTGGAATAGTTGCTGATATCTTTTACTTTTTGGATGTACTTTTGCAATGTGTTACAGCTGTAAAATTAAAGGTATAGAAACATTATTTTTCCATAGATATCGTTGAACTTAGTTGTCTTTTTTGTAGAATAAAATAGCAGCAAAGGTGATGGAAATAATCGATATTAAACTGGCATATTGGACCTTCTACTGTGACGTCTTCTCTTTATTTCCAATTGGTAAGCATCGCATCTGTTGAAATTCATTCATATCAGTGAATTTTAGAGGTTTGGGCGTACATTATTGAAAGACCCACTGACAGAGAAAGAATTTATGACTTGCTGAGACTCAATCGCTTACTAAGAATATGGAGGGTTAGATATTTGTTCGAATTACTCGAAAATGGAAACAATTATGTAAGTATCTGTAATATTTCTCAATATAATCATTACTAAAACGTTATTTATTATGTAGATTGTTGGAATATTGAAATATACAACGTACTCAGTCATTTTCACTTACTTTATATCCTGTTTGTTATACTTAAATGCATGTCCTAACTTGATTTGTCAGGAAGAAAGCTGGTACCACGTGAGTATACCAACTTAAATAATCAGCCGAGTACTTTAGCTTTTCTATTTTGCAGCAAAAAATAATCAAGGATTTACAAATGTCTAAAGACATAGAATATGGCGAATTTACACTACCAAAATCCTTATACTTTGCTGTTATGTCTGTATGCCATACGGGATTGGGAGACGTTCTGCCAAAATCTGGAAGCGATATAGCGATAGTTGCTTTTATTATACTGATGTCTGTGACTCTAAAAACGTATTGCATGTCCCAAATAATATCTTTTATGTTTTTGAAGGATTTTTGTGCAAAAACATATGAATTATTATTCTATTTAAAAACGTAAGTATTATACGGGGTGTTAAAAAAAGAGTGTAAAATATTTCAGGAGGTAATAGTATGAACCAAAATAAGCAGAAAAGTCTTCATAAACATGGGTCCGCAAAGTAACGGTTGCGGAGATATGGACCACTATTCGTTTTTCAAACATTTTATTTTATTTGGAATAAACCGACAAAGGAAGCTTTTAACAAACCAAAAACAAAGTTACAGAAGATGTTCAAAGTGCTCTCTGTTCATTTCCAAGCAGGCACGACATCTTCGTCTCAACAATATTCGAACTCTTTCGAAAACAGCCTCCTTGGTTTGGATTTTTTGACACTTTTGATTAATCCGTAGCTGCAGCTCTTCCAGGCTATTTACAGGAGTACCATACACTAATGTCTTCAAATATCTCCAAACAAAGAAATCTAGAGGGTTCAGATCAGGCGATACGAGGCCATAAAACAGATCCGGCCCTTCCTACCCATCTATGTGGAAAAGTTTGGTGTAAATGCTCTCTAACGGCTATGGAAAAATGAGCTGGAGCACCATCATGCTGGAACCACATTTGTTGCCTCTGATTCAAAGAAATGTCTTCCAAAAACTCATACAGTGTATTCTGCAGAAAGTTGAGGTAAGCAGCGCCTGTTAATCGGTTTGGTAAAACAACAGAACCTAGAAACCTGTCACCTACAATACCCATCCAAATGTTTAATGAAAAACGTGCCTGATGTCCAGATTCTATTAGAGCATGAGGATTTTCGTCGGCCCAAATATGCGTATTGTAAAAATTAAACAGTCCATTCTCGTCTTCATCAGTAAAAAGAATGTTTGCAAGAAAACGAGGGTCTTTAACATCATGACGTAGAAACCAGCGGCAAAAAACCAAACGTGCTTGATGATCGTTTATTGGATTTAAGGCCTGTACTCGTTGCACATGGTATAGATAAAGCAGTTGCTCGTGAAGGATTCTCCAAACAAGAGGACCCCTAATTTCTACCTCGGCTGATATTCTCCGCACACTCGTACCTGGATTCTGCTCTATCAGTGCTAGAATATCTTCTTCTGCTCTAGGAGTGGATACCGACCTTGGTCTTCCGGATAAATGGCACTGTTTGCTCAAGGAACCGGTATAACGCAATCTTTGACGAATTCTTCCAAACATGCGTTGTGAAGGAATCTGGCGATTTGGATAAGCGTCAACATAAAGACGTTGCGCTTCGGTGGCCATACGACCATACATGAAATGCATGTCTGTTAATTCTGCATTAGAGTAACCAGCCATAGCGGAAGAAAACTTGTGCACTAAGAACAACTGTCAAATACGTACTGTTTATTTCACTAAACATCAACCAACTTCTATAAGAAAATACACAACGTTTTTGCAAAATAAAAAAGGGGCTAAAAACATAAAACATTCCATATCTCCTCAACCGTTACTTTGCGGACTTGAGACTTTTCTGCTTATTTTGGTTCATACTATTACCTCCTAAAATAGTTTACACTCTTTTTTTAACACCCTGTACAGGTAACATTTACCGCAGATGATCAAATCACCTGAGAATAATTTTAACCTTAGAAGCATGCTGTATTTTGAAATATATGACCACAGAGGTTTCACCATGTATATGATGTGTCTATATTTCATTCATTTTGTAGGTCTCTTAACCATTTCCAGCTGCCAAAACAGATAAAAAGGAGACTAAAAAGATACGTGACATCTACTAGATACTTTTCCGAGAAACATGTTTCCAGATTTATTAAAAACAGTACTTCTGACCTGTTACAAGATGAGATCGAATTGTCAAAGATCCAGAACAGTCTTTCGAATTTATGTTTCTTGAAAATGGCTGATCCTTACTTTATAGCGGTACTTTTCCAAGTTAGGACAATTTTATAACGTTTTGTCTCAACCAAATTATGTTTAGATGTTAGAAAAAGAAGCTAAGGTACTGTTTTTACCAGAAAATGAATTACTATACAACTGTGGCGATCTATCAAGGAATATGTATGTCGTGCAGCAAGGTTATTGTAACCTGTACACCGCAGACCAACTGTTGGCACAAACTGTAGGACCTGGAACCCAGATTGGAGTCATAGAAATGTTTTCTGGAAATTGTAAAGGCCATACAGTAATAGCAGTCACTGATTGTTTTATAGTATCTTTGGAATACCGTTCCTTTTCAAACATACTGCAGTTGTTCCCCACAGAATACAATGTTTTGAAGGAAGTTTTACAGAGCCAGTGGTTTCTCAGAATGGCGAAGAAAGCAGAACACAAGACCAACAAAGAGAACTTTGGTGTATTGCATAGAAAATTGCACAGGTACCAAACCAAGTATGCATCCTTCATAATCTTTGTTGATATTATTTTTCTTTCAGTAAGGCTCTTATAAGAACCAGTTGGAAGAAACTCTGGGAAACATACAGATTGAAGCTAGGAGTGTTTTGGGTGCTAGGGTTTTTTCTTGCGCCCTTTACAATTCATCCTGAATGTATCTTTATGAAAGTTTGGTGTACATTTCGCTGCTTGCTGATTATTGCTTTCGGACTAGCACTACCATTGATCACAATGCTACCACCCTTTGTTGATTCATTGTATTGGTTGATTTTAATTTGTCAGTGCTCTTTATTCATAGACATGTACATTCTTCTTCACACAGCCTACTATAATGATAAGGGACAGTTAGAAACGCGTCCGCTCTATGCAGCTTGGTAAACTGTGCCAATTTCTACACCAAAATAAATAAATTTTGTAATTATTTATCTTTACAGGCACTATATTACCCACAGCTTTGCTTTGGACTTATTAGCTGCGTTGCCGGTGGCTCAGATCTCCTTGCTTTTTGATCCATCTTCTTCTAAGCATTATAATGACGTAGTCCACATATTAGCGCCTCATTATCGTCATTGCAAATGGAGAATTTTGGGTCTAGTGCAATTCCACAGAGTATTCAGTTACCTGAGTTATTTGAAAACAGTTTGTTGGAAGTCACATATACCTATTGAAGTTATAAAAATAATTGGAATGGTAGCTTTGCTTATAAATGTTTTGGCAAGTTTGATGTTGTCTGTTACATGTGGCTATGAATTTGATCAAACTTATGCTACAAATAAGCACAGTGAAGCTTTTTATGATTCTGTCGATAACGCGACATACTATGGAGTTGTAATATGTCAAAACGGCTTTTGGTTGAACAATTCAATATTTAGTAAACCATCAGGTCCAAATGGTAGAAATGTCTAACTAAAAAGATCAGACAGTGATGAATTTTTATTTTAGAACCTTCTGGATTATATTTAGTAGCTACGTATACCGTCGTTAACTTTATGACCCATACTGGCCTTGGAGATATTACTGGACAAACATGGCTTCCTATGATTGGAGTTGTAGTAACAATTTTCATCGGTTTTGCATTGTTTTTGTTCATATGTGCTCTTGTGGTAACTAAAATGCTGCAAAAAGATGCTACGGGTATTAATTTTCGTAAGAAGGTTGAACAATTGGAACTATTTTTAAAAAATAATTCTGTACCTATAGATCTACAGAAGAAGGTAGTAGGATTATTGAGTTGGCTTGAAATTATTGTTGTTTTTCGTAGGTAGATGATCACTTAAAGTTCATATGGCAACGAACAAAGGGTCTCAATTATTCCACAATAATTCGCGATTTTGAGTTTAACTCGACTTTAACTGATGACGTGGTTTTGACTCAGTATCACAGTTGTCTTAAGTATTGTGCATTATTTCAAAACTTGGATATTAACAGCTTAAGACTGATAGTAAAATATATGAAGACATGCCATTATAAAAAAGGTAAGTATATATCTGGCTGCATACTAGAATTATTGGGTGGTTTTATTCAATCCAAAATATAATTTACTTTAATAAACAACATATGTGAACTAACAAATAAAATAAATTAACTAATCAAAAATATACTGGCATAATCAGCCGGTGGTCGAACAGTTTAATCGTCAATATTTGAATCATGTGTGCCAACTCTTTGGGTCCAAATCTCATATAAAAAAAATTGAAAATGGATAATTTACCAAACTAATTTTAAAGAACGATATATATTATTAACGTCCTAAACTAAACAGTGACGAGCCAGTACAGAGATACAAACGCTGAGTTGTTGATTTTTGTTATGTCTTCACTAAAACATGCAACATCCATAGATTTATATCTTCAAGGCTACGAACTTGTCCCGATAGATTCTTATTGGTTTCTTTTCAGGAGATGTTATAATTGGTTACAAAGAGGTTATTGGCGACATATTGATCGTAGTTTCCGGTAAAGTACAGATTTTCAATAAGAATCACTATTGCCTTGATACTTTTGGAATCGGTGGCGCTTTTGGTAACATCCATCAGAACGTTCACAGTTGCAGCCGAATTTTTGTGAAAGCTAGAAAAAACGTAGAACTGTGTGTAATAGCCACAGAAGAGCTTCTCGATATTATCAAGAGCTATCCAAATATTTTTCATCGGATGAAGGAAATGTTAACGCAAGGATTAGAATATATCGGATCTTATAATTTACCTGCCTCGGAAGAAGGTATGACAAAGTATTGTTTGCATCTAGTAAATAAAGGGTCTTTCAGTAAGTGTCCTACTTTGAATTTAAATAAAACAAAATGTCTAAATAATGTCATATTTCTTTTTTATCTGTTAGTACAGTTGTTCATCAATAAACCTTTCATCATTGTTCAAGATATCTATAGTTTGAGATGCAAATACATAGGTTTTCCCTGTGTGCAGAGTATGAGGTGGGAGTAATAAAATCGATGGCAGCACTTGCAGTTGACACAAATTGCATCAAAGTATGCTGCCACTGCTATCAGTAGTAGGATGTCAGGTCATATTATCTGTGTCACAAAATATAAAGTAGATTATACTTTATGATTGGTTAAGAAACTTATAATATAATCCTTGTCAGAATTCATAATACAAAGACTAAGAACACCTGACAAATACGAGAATCTTTAGTCACCATATTACTTCAAATATAGCACAAAGCTCAAGATATCTATATTGGAAGACCCCTTACTATATATGTATATATAGCAGTATTAAAGCGACTAAGAAAATAAGTGCTAATAAGAAACTTGGCGCTCAATGTGGGGCACGTAGAAGGGACATGTCATTGTATGGTTAAAACATTCAATGTTCTCTTTGCACATTGCTGTTTTCTGTGATTATTTTAAATTTTATGTTTCAGGTGATAAGCGATTCGACTTTTGGGATGAAATCGAATCTGATGATGATGGTGACCTACCGCCAAACAGAAAATCGTCTTTGAGCTTGATAAATCCCCTAGTTGTATTAAAACCTCACCATTTCATATTTAAAGTAATAATACGATCAGTTATATTATTGTATTATTATTATTATTATTTTTATTTTAGGCTATCGCCTTCTTAACTCTTGTGGCAAGCTGTGTTAATGCAATTTTCATTCCATATGTTTTCGTTACTCAAGACCGACATTACATCTGCTTTCTGTACTTAATTTTCGAACCGATTTTCTACGTTAGGATTTATATGAAACTCCGACAGGCATATTACAATGTTTACGGAAATTTTGTTAAATCTAAAAGGAAGATCATTCAACGTTGTTTTAATACTCCCGTTCAAGTACTGTGGGACGCCATTTCAAATTTTCCTTTAGCATTAGCTTGCTTCGTCAGAGAAGAGCGGTTTTTCCTTTACTCATGCTTGAGGATGTTACATCTGCTCAGGATTTACTACATCTTAAAATATTTCAAAGTTGTAAGTAACCTATTTTGCGACGTTTTTAAAATGTTGCGACAATACATCAATTTGTAGCGTTTTCAGTTTCAATCCAATAATAATTCACTAATTTATGAATTCATTAATCTTATTAGAAACAATTTTTTAGCAAGAACAAAAATTTAAATTAAGAATATGGCTACCAATACTGAAATTGGGTTTGATATATGTCATATTAATTCATCTATTTTCTTGCTTTTGGCTGATGATGGCCTGTCCTTTTGATCATTGCCATTTAGAAACATGGATTTCTCAACACAAGTAGGTATCAAACACCATTTTTAATGTTTTATGTTATAATTACGCAATTAGGAATTTTTGAACTTGATTGTAATTCTTCTTCCTATAGTTATACGATGAATAAGCCCCCAATTTTCAAAATATTGTTGTCTTATTACTACGTAATATCTACAGTTACAACTACAGGAGTCGGAGACATTTTACCCCAAAATATATATGAAATGATTGTCACTTCTGTGTTTATGTTAGTTGGAAAACTAATGATCATCATTTTTATAGGTAAGAAATTAATACTGGTTTAGTTTTATGATACATTTCCGATTTTTAAGGTACTATATTGCGATGTATGTATTTTTCAAATTTTGATCTTGTAAGATTTGAATACAAAGTAACGTTGTTAAGAAAATACCTCCAGAATCAGAAGATTTCAGGTAATGCTGATTTTGAAATGATTGTAAAAGCTTCTATATTTACTATATTTGTTTTAGATTATCAATTGAGAAAAATTTGGTTGTATATGCAAAATCTATGGAAATACGACAGATTAAACAATGTTCCGAAGCTACTGCATGAACTTCCATATTGTTTGACTTGTGACATCATGATGTGTCTTTATGGTCATCACCTACATCAAAATGTTCTTTTCAAAGTATGTCTAAAGTTACATTTAGTTTGCTATCATTTTATGGTCCACCAATAATGTTTCATTTAGATAAAGGACTAGAATTTATTTTGTCAAAGAAAAATATCAAATTTTGTGTCATTATCGGTAATGACAAAAAATGGTATTGATCAATAAATCTGTTTCAGAATACTGATGAAGCCTTGTTGAGGCAAATATGTTCAAAGTTGCAACGCCAGTTGTTCTTTCACCGCGACTGCATCATCAAATCCGGTGACATCAACTCCAGCATGCACTTTATTCAAAGTGGAAACGTGTCTGTTCTGACTGAACATAGAGGCCTCTCAAAAACTGAACACGTCGTTCTCCAACCCAACGATATGTTTGGGATTTCCCAAGGTTTCGGAGAAGACACGCCGCATCACTTTACTTACAGAGCAGCGTCTGACCTTGTGGAGGTCCTTATTTTACCCTTCCAGTCCTGGTCATTTCTACTGCCATACTTTTGTAAAGACAAGGCTGTTATTTTTGCGAGAATGCAGAAAGAATGCGGTAAGGTATAATAATTTATTGTAAAAATATTTAAAGTTTTGTACATAAGTTAAAAATAAAATGTAAAGGAAGGGTCTGTATCGAATATCATTCAGTCAGTCGGCTGATTCTTGGAATATTTAGAGGGTGATGTTTAAATTTGGAGGCTTTTGACAGTCTTGGTGGATGCCAGTAACGTATTCTTTTTTGATTGTTCTGCTTTCGAATTTTTAGATTTACCCGACTCTTGACTGCAGATACTCGAGCTTTTTGATTTTACCGATTTCTGGTCGTCCAATTCTTTACGCGTAATCGAAGTTTTGGACTTTACTGGCATCTGATTGCTACATATCGAATTCCTCTTTGCCTCATCACCGGCACCCTTTTCGCTGCAAGACGATTTGGAAGACTTAACGGAACACTTGCACCAATCTTCATCTTTGCTTCTCTTGGACTCGGCGCCACTCTTATTGCTTCTGTAAGAAGGCAGGTCGTGGATATCTTCTTCTTTGTTAGGAGGCGATTTCGGGACGGGGATTTCTGCAGCTTTTTCCTCTTTAGTTTCCTTTACTGGATCGTGCGGGGCCTCCCATACGAACACGCCTCCGGAGGCGTCGCAGGTAACGATATACTTACCGTTAGCACTAAAGCGAGTACAGGTTATTACTGCTGCGTGTCCGATGCCAATGTGGGTTGTTATGCCTAGAAGAGAGAATTAAGTAGTTGTAACAAGTAATCGTTAGACAATAAATTGTATATCCGTGGTTCTTAAAGACGAAATCCATTACTACCGATAATATAAGACATTTTCTAAAAGTGATTCTTATAGGTTGGATAGAACCAATCCCATTTATATAAAGGTAAGTCAGGATTCTCAATTCTTCTGATAAGCACAACCTGACATCACTATAAACTTACTTTTAATTATATTTGTACGAAATGGAAAATGGACTGTATAATTATACCTTCATCACACCTTTTTAAAACAAACCATAAAACAGATAAATACAATAAACTTGTTTTGCCATTATTATTTCGTTAACTTAAATCAGGTTATTTCAAAATTAAAATTACTTGGTTAAGCGAGGGTCGTTAGGGAGGATCAAACATTTTTAGTTTTTATTTCTGAAAAACAAGAACCAAATGGTGGTGGCTACTCGTAGGTGTTTTTTCGCGAATAGAATATTTCAAAACTGGTTTGAAATAGTTTGAAAATAACGTCACAGTTTCACAGCACAAAAAAATAGCCATTAAACCATTTCGAACTATCAAGACAAGAAACAATTTATCCTAACCGCACTTTGTGTTTCCTTGACATTCTGTTACTGTGTTTGTGTTGTTTCTTAATAAATAAATGAAATAAAACGGTAACAATTTATGAAGTAGTGTGAAGAAAAAAAGCAATATAAGTGGCATGTAAAATTTTTACATATACACATTAATTTCAAAAACAAATGAGATTGATGACACTGTTTTGCAACTGTTTAAAATCACATTCGATTAACTATACGATCGGGGCCATCGGGGTGACGTTATAAAATTCCAGTAAATAAAGACAAAGCATCGTCTTTCTCGAAAGATGGACTAAGATAGACCGTGTCATACGTCACAAGTTTTCTGTTTTCATTGGCTACCTGCTGATGACCCCCACCGTGTAGTTTATAGACAGTGGTTTAAAAAAACTAATTGCGAGAAAACACATTAGATATTCACAGCTACCGCCATGTTGGTTCCTGTTTGTGGGCAATCAGATGTCGAGGATGTCAATTAAATTTTGCGGTCAGAATAAAGAACCACAGTGATTATTACTGCAAATACCCGCTCTTTACAGAACATTATAGGGCTCTACCCTGGAATGGCATCATGCGAGAAACGTTGAGGTCTTAGACAACGCTTAACTCCTGGTCATAAGTGAAAAAACAATGGGAATTGGTTGAATCACTTATACTTTATCAAAAGTCAAGGTACGAACCTTCTTGGTACCTCCACAGCTTGACTAACTGGTCGTTACCCCCACTCACAAATTTTTCCCCATCCGGGCAAATATCAACAGTATTTATAGTCGCAGAAGGTGACCCTTCCAACTCCCTGACTAGACTACCGTCGAGGACTTCCCAATACGCTATCTTCCTATCAGAACCACCTGTTAGAAACAAGAGGTCATCATCAGTACACTTAAACGTGGACTTAACGTAGTCACGTACCTGTAAGTATCTGCACCCCAGTAGGATAGTACCTTACGCACATGAACAGCGTATTGGCGAACAGGATCTGCCTTCGGTACTGCTTTTCCAGGTCCCATATGATGCAGGTACCGTCCGTGCTCGCACTGGCAGCCTCGTTGTCAAACTTGTTGATGTCTATGGCCGAAACTGGACCCTTGTGCTCCTTCAGAGTGCAGATCAACTGCTGGCGGTAGGGGGACACCTCCCACAGCCTCACCTGACCCTCGCAACCGCCGCTGACGAGTTTCCTACCGTGGGACGTGGTGGTCAGCGCCGAGACACCCTTGTTGTGAGCGTTGTAGATGGCGTAGATGAGACGTCCGGTCAATGGCGTGAAAGAGCGGATCACCCCGTCGTTCCAGGCGGTGAGGATGGACTTGCCGTTGTGGGAGAACACTACGCTGGAGCAGCTGAAGTTGGGCACGCGGATACGGAGAAGCTCCTGCATGGTGCTCATGGACCAGACACGAACGTCGTGTTTGCCTGCCGTCGCGAAGACCTCTGAGAAATTCCTGAAGTAGGCGAATAAATAACAAACAGAGCTAGATAAGTCACGATCAATACAAAGCAAATAATGATATTTCGTGCTGTTCACAGCTGCATAACGCTAATCAATTGTGTATCTCTAATACCGTCCAATTACAATTATTTCAAATTTGGCTTAAGCTTTTAAAAGTGTAATCCACTTACGCCTTTATAATCGCCAGTAATATTATTAGGCTTTGGAAACACGGTTTTATGAAAGTTAGATTCACTAATACTAAGTTGCTTTCTGTTACTCAATAAATATCGAAAATCCTTGGTAATCAAGGTCAGGTGGACGTAATTTATACTGACATGACGAAAGTATTTGGTGTTTCTGGTAAATTGTCAACTCCTTAAGTCTTATCTTCACGACAGACTACAATTTATCCCATTTCAAGGATTTAAGTCGACACAGTGCATTATCTGGGGGTCCTCAAGGCTCAATTTTGGGTCCTTTGTTATTTAACATTTATGTGTATGATATATGCTCTTGTCTAAACTGATTAGGCTATTGAAAATGACCTTAGAAAATACTAAATCCAAAGTACGAATAAAAGGTGAATGTTCGGAAGGCTTTACTATTGATACAGGACTGAGACAAGGAGACCCACTCTCAACGCTTCTTTTTAATTTAATACTAGAAAAGGTCATAAAAGATAGTGAGTTGAACAGAGAAGGACACATATTGTTTAAAAGTCACCAAATAGTAAGTTATGCAGATGACGTGGCCATTATTGCTAGAGATAGTAGGGAATTAGAAGAAGTAACGAGAAAACTTGTGGAGGAAGCAAGTAAAGTGGGATTGCAGATAAATCAAGAGAAAAGCAAGCTTCTGAGAATAGGAGAACAAAAAGGATACCAATTTTAAATTGATAACAGAGCATGGAGAGATGGATTTTGAAGAAGTTCAAGAATATGTGTATTTGGGGTCGCTAATAACAGCTAACTGTGATGAGTAACAAGAAATAAATAGGAGAATAATAAAAGCAAACATAAGTTCGTCAGCAGTCAACCACTTATTGAAATAAAAAAATTTGTCCAGACGAGTAAAATTTAGAATGTATAAATAATTTTGAGACCGACAGCGCTGTATGGTAATGAAACCTGGGTTCTCAATAAGAAGTCAAGAGAAAACCTTTTAAGGTGGGAAAGGAAGATCTTAAGAAGAATTCTAGGTGGTAAGAGGACAGAGGAAGGCTATGTAAGGAGAAATAATGAGGAAATATATGGAATGTACCAGGCACCAACAATAGACGAATTTGTAAAAGCCAGGAGAGTGCAGTGGCTAGGGCATCTAGAACGTATGGAGGATGAAAGGGCAGTTAAGAAAATAGTAGGGAGTAAACCTAACTACAAGAAAAAAGAGGTAGACCGAGGAAGCGATGGAGAGAGGCAGTGGCAATAGATCTAAGGGAGAAAAATGTAACGGATTGGAAAAGAAAGGCGAAGGACAGAATGGAGTGGAGGAGAATAACACAGCTCTGGGCCTAAAAGGCCTGTAAACAGCTTTATATATGTTCTTGTTTTGATATTAAGTACTTATTATATGCGGATGACATGAATATATATTTGTCAGTATCTACCGTTACACGTTGTGAATTTTTATAGGATAACATAGAACGAATTAGTGACTGTTGCAACTCGAATCATCTTAACTTAAACATTAAAAAGTGCAATATTTTGTCCTTTTCTGCCCTAGTAACTGTGCACGGAAAATTATTATTTGCTTTGTATCGATCCTAAATCGGGATCAAGTTATGCCCACGCCAAAGGCTTCTCGGTAACGCTCCGACCCTAATAAATAATAACAGACTTTTCAATTGTTCTTACTGAGGAAATGCGACGTCGTATATGGCCGAAGTGTGACAGGTCACCACCAGCTCACCCCTGAAGTCATCCATTCTGATCACGTATATCTCCGAATTGGCGGTGGCGGCCAAGATCTTGGTCTCCTGCTCCATGAGCTGGATGGAGGTTATCGACGAATTGACGTTGGTCGTCTTCAGGACCCTGAGGGCCGGCACGGACGGCATTTTGATGTTGGCATCCGTTGCGGGTCGCACAGCTGCTTCTTCGACTACCTCCAAGGTGCCGTCGCCCGCCCCAATTATGAGATTGCCGTTGAAAAGGAGCCTTATAGATCGTACACCTGGGAAGGGTCACTATCAAAATCTAAAAGCTCCCACCTCGAAATGTGTAGCTCCATTTATACTCAGTGACATTAGAAGTGTTACATTCGGAAGGAAGAATTTCTTGAACTGGATTTTTTGGCAATATGGTATACTAACAACAACAATGAAACGATAACATTTGCAAGAAATTGTATTGCCGCGCAACCTATAAAAGTAAAAATAATAATGGGTCTGGCGACCCCGTAGCTCAGTACACTCCTGTACCCATCTAGGCATCGACAAAGTTAGATGGTCGATGTCTTCTTGTGGCACCTCGTTCCATTCAAGTTGGACTTCATGGATCAACTGTGCCAAAGTCTGTGGTGGACGGCGCAAAGTCTCCTTCTCATCAAGTCCCACACATGTACGATGGGGTTCAAATCAAGCGAACGGGGTGGCCAAGGTAAAACATTAACGCCAGCTTCTTAAAGAAGGTCCATAGTTTGACGAGCAACATGGGGACATGCGTTGTCTCTCAGATCCAACGCTGATGACGGTGGTCATATATGGTGATAATTTTGTGTAACTAAAATTGTCTGTACCGACCGGCGCTCATAAACGGTTGTCTTCACAAAGAAAATAATAGATAAAATTCTATTATTTCAAGAACTATCAAAGATAAAATGTGCATATTGTTATCAAGGCATGCTTTGGTTATAGTAATTCTGTTGAAAAGGAGTGAAGTTCCAGAAATTCTTTCTTCTGTGAGTGACACTTCTAATGTATTTGAGTATATCTATGGTTTACTTAAAACTTAACCTGCTTGGTAGAGATCGACGCACCCACGTGGCAGCTTCTTCTTAGTTATGCGTGCGAGGCAACCTACAACAGCTGGTTGTTTGACAGTATCCAGGACTTCGGAGTCGTGATGGTAATATAACCTCACTTTTAGTACATCTCCAGTTGTGGTTCCGCAGTAGCAGAACTACAAGAACAGTGCATGGTGTAATTAAAACGCACATAGTTTACCAAATTGACAAGGTATAAGTGTGGCGAGTTGTAGAAAATGGTTCGGCGTTGTCAATCTACATAAAATTTACATCAGCTGTTGTTAAGATTGTTTTCAGTTGTAAATCAGGCGGTGACGCAATGAAGAAACGGTTGTTACCGGTTTTAGTTTTGTGTTAAACTGCATTTGATGATAAAAAACCCGAAATAGATCGGAAAATAAATACTATTTTATAGGCCTGTTTCCTGAAATAAGACACATTGTATAGGGTGTTTGTTCTGAATATCTATGTTTGAATTTAACGAAAGTTATTGACATTAAATTGTGAGCATTTTGTATACAGGGTGTTAAAAAAGAGTGTAAAATATTTAAGGAGGTAATAGTATGAAGCAAAATAAGCAGAAAAGTTTCAATAAATATGGGTCCGCAAAGTAACGGTTGCAGAGATATGGAATGTTTTATGTTTTTAGCCCCTTTTTTATTTTACAAAAACGTTGTGTATTTTCTTATAATAGTTGGTTGATGTTTAGTGAAATAAACAATAAGTCTTTGACAGTTGTTCTCTTCATTCGCTATGGCTGGTTCCTCTAACTCAGAATTAACAGACCTGCATTTCATGTGGTCGTGCTAATGGGAACGCCACCAAAGCGCGAAGTCTTTATGTTGACGCTTATCCAAATCGCCAGATTCCTTCACACGCATGTTTGGAAAAATTCACCAAAGATTGCGTGATACAGGTTCCTTGAGCAAACAGTGCCATTTATCCGGAAGGCCAAGGTCAGTATCCACTCCTAGAGCAGAAGAAGAAATTCTAGCACTGGTAGAGCAGAATCCAGGTACGAGTGTGCGGAGAATATCAGCCGAGGTAGGAATTAGTGGTCCTCTTGTTTGGAGAATCTTTCACGAGAAACTGCTTTATCCATACCATGTGCAACGAGTACAGGCCTTAAATCCAATAAATGATCATCAAGCACGTTTGGTTTTTTTGCCACTGGTTTCTACGTCATGATGCTGAAGACTCTCGTTTTCTTGCAAAGATTCTTTTTACTGATGAGGCCGGATTCACAAGAAATGGAGTGTTTAGTTTTCACAATGCGCATATTTGGGCCGACGAAAATCCTCATGCTCTAATAGAATCTGGACATCAGGCATGTTTTTCATTAAACATTTGGATGGGTATTGTAGGTGACAGGTTTGTAGGTCCTGTTGTTTTACCAAACCGATTAACAGGCGCTGCTTACCTCAACTTTCTGCAGAACACACTGTATGAGTTTTTGGAAGACATTCCTTTGAATCAGAGGCAACAAATGTGGTTCCAGCATGATGGTGCTCCAGCTTATTTTTCCATGACCGTTAGAGAGCATTTACACCAAACTTTTCCACATAGATGGGTAGGAAGGGCCGGACCTGTTTTATGGCCTCCAAGATCGCCTGATCTGAACCCTCTAGATTTCTTTGTTTGGGGATATTTGAAGACATTAGTGTATGGTACTCCTGTAAATAGCCTGGAAGAGCTGCAGCTACGGATTAATCAAAAGTGTCAAGAAATCCAAACCAGGGAGGGCATTTTCGAAAGAGTTCGAATATCGTTGAGACGAAGATGTCGTGCCTGCTTAGAAATGGACGGAGGGCACTTTGAACATCTTCTGTAACTTTGTTTTTTGTTTGTTAAAAGCTTCCTTTGTCGGTTTATTCCTAATAAAATAAAATGTTTGAAAAACGAATAGTGGTTCATATCTCCACAACCGTTACTTTGCGGACTCATGTTTATTGAGACTTTTCTGCTTATTTTGGTTCATACTATTACCTCCTGAAATATTTTACACTCTTTTTTTAACACCCTGTATATTTAGGGTCCGCTCTAAGCATTTTCGGATAGCTGAAGACTAGTTGCCCTTAAAAATAATCTCTTTAACTTTAATGTCTTCAAAATTAGCAAGTTTAAAAGCAGATAAGGCAATACGATTAAAAAAAATGCGAACATCTAGGAAACTATTAGGTTTAGACAAGGAATTGTGATGAGAACCCTACTGAAATAAACAGTGGAATCCAGAAATGCACTTGAAATTATTTCCATTAAAAAGTTTTGAAGCAACAATGTAGATGGCTAAATTTTCAAGAAACAACGAAACTTCTTCATGTATAATATTAAAAATAGGTTTTTCAAATGACCTACTTCGTCTCTCTCATTAATATCCAAACACACCACATTCCTCCTTAGCTTGGGCATAGAAACGTCGACGCTTTTCAAATTTCTCGCCTCCTGGTTGATCTTCCACAAAGCTATGTGACTGTCGCCAGCTGTCAGGAAGCAGGCGCCCCTCCTAGTCATCGCTTGAATGCAAGTGGCGTCTCCTTGGACTCCTCGAGACACTTGGGAACCGCAGAGTACCTAAAATAATGATTAGAATGCTCCCAAATCGTAAATCAAACATATTGAGATGCACCCGTCGCACTTTATGTCCAACAAATCATTCGTCCCTCGTATGTAGGCAATTCTCGTTACGAGGACAAATCGATAAGATTCATTTTGATAAAATACGTTGGCGACTTTTTACGGAATTATACCTGGCCTTTATGCATATCCCAAACCACAGCAGTGCCACAATCTCGGCCTCCTAGACTTATCACATAGTGTTCGTCTTTGGAGAAGGTCACAGCTTCAACTCTGACCTTGTGGTGCTCGTGTTGGGCTAGTAATTCCCGTTTTTCAAAGTCCCATATTATCACTCTGGCCTAAAATCAAATGTATGAAACAAAATTACAATTTTACAACGGAGGAAATCTTTTCTTTCAAATTTATTCAGTTATAAAGTCATTAAATTTATGAGAAGATAAGGAAAAATTGTCGGTTTGGTGCAAAACTATACTAAGTCCATTTAGAAAGTATTTGAGTAAATCGCAATTAAGTGTCTGTGGTCTTCCGTTGTACACGTCTTTTCCGGACACCTTTATATGTATTTGCAAATAACTATAAAAATCCAAATGTTTGCATACATTTTGAAGACTGGGGGTTTTTGAGGCTAGAAATTCAAATTCATTGCGGTAAGTATTTACACAACAACGGAAACCTAGAGAAAATCATAATTAAAAAATTCCCCAAAAAAATTCTTTCAAAATTGTAATCTCTATACAGGGTGTCCGGAAAGTAATGGGGCCCAGCTTAAACATAGCTTCCTGTGATCAAATAGAACCGATTTAGACAAACTTAGCTTGGTCCAAAAGTGCCTCGTTTAGAAGTTACAGGACTTCAAAGAAAAAAATTGTTTTCTTGTTATGAGCATAATTAAGAAACGTCAGATGGATACACTAGCTGCAAACATAAACCTAGAAAAAATATAGACTGTGCCAGCGTCATATTGCCGGCGACCGCAAATTCATGGCTGCCCTAAAAGGTCCAAAATCGCCAATTTACGTTGGTTGTATTGTAGCGTGAAGCTCATTTGTTTACTGTGATTGATCACATTCATGTCACATTCTTTAATGGCATTAAAATGACAGCAAGTTAGTTTCAGATTGCAATGTAGCCATCATATTAGCACAACCGTCAACATAAAGCAAATAAAATATCCATTTTCTGGACCTTAGGTCCCTAGAAAACGCGGCACCTTTCACGTGACCCATATCATAAACCGACGCAGTCTATATTTTTTCTAGGTTTGTGACTGCAAAACAGTTCTGCCATTTAAAATAACCATGATGTGCCATAAGTGGCGCCCTCTACTAGTGACGTCAAAATTAGAAACAAATTAAATATCTCACTTCCAAAAACCGCCTATCTCCAAAATGTATGGAAATAGTTTTTAAATAGTTATTTATGCAACAAGTGCAAAAAGTAAGCGTTTATTGCACGCGACATGTCTAGTGCAATAAGCACTTTTTGTACGAGTTGCATACATTATTTTTTCTACGTTAATGCAAAAACCAAAAAATGTTATTTAGATGACACTAAGTCTAGAAAAATGTGACGTCGATTTGAAGGTTTATGTTTGTCATGATGACAAAACGCTGCAGTAGAATGACAGATGAGTGCAATAAACATTTTATTGGACTCATTTGAGTGCAACAAAATGTTTTTTCTACGTTCATGCAAAGAACATTACTTTATTGAACTATATTTAGTGGAAAAAGTGGTTCTTTATTGCTCTAGAGCAATAAACATTTTATTAACGCTTACTTTTTGCACTTGTTGCATAAATAACTATATTGCTCTAGAGCAATAAAGAACCACTTTTTCCACTAAATATAGTTCAATAAAGTATTGTTTTTTGCATGAACGTAGAAAAAATAAATTTGCAAATATCGTAAATAACATTTTAACTTTGACACCCTGTATGTTTTTAACCATCAACTTTTGGTCTAAGGTCGAAGCGACATTGCATTATTTTGTCGTCATGAATCTACACACTGTATTCAAATTATGTTTAATATAATTTTAAACCTGGTATATAGTAACTATCCACTTACCTTAAATCCGATGTGGTTAATTTGTCCGCTCGCCAGATATTTTCCAGAAACGGACATTGCAACGGAAGAAATAATATTTGTGTGTCCGGTCAAAAAATTTTGCTCCTTTGTAGTCCAGTTCTGAATGACTACCTTATTCCCAAGAGGATAAACCACGTGTTTGCCATTTGGATGAACAAGAAGTCCGTTCAATGTGTTACCTACATATGATAATTAACAATAAAAGATGTAAAATACATTTTAAAATTTACCATCAAATCCTATAATTCCTTTAACATTAAGTACCTCTACGTGCCCCTCTTCTAATTCTTCTTCATCGCACATTTTGTTTGGAATCGACAAAACTTAAATGACAAGAGAAATTAAATTAGACTGCTGTCTGCGTTGTCATGGCAACGTATGCATATAAAGAAATTTGTTACGGTTCATGTAAGGCTTTTATTTAATAATTATAAGATAAGTCATATGTATAGTTGAAAATATTATTACATACTGATTTAGATGTTTATTTATTAACTAAATTTAAAATATTTACACCCTGTACATACTTTATATTTAGTTTTGGATTATATATTGTGTGGATTTTATGTAAGTATTCACACAGCGCTTGCGTAGATGTTAAATTTGAAAATGCGTTGACGTTGACATTTGACAGCAATAATAACGGTGATAACAGTATTAGTTTGAATTATATTTTAATTAAATGAAATTAATGCCACAGCTTTAACTCCCACTGGATGTTTTTATTTTTTGAATAATAAAATAAAGTGGAAATATGAAGGTAGTATATCACTTTTTATTTAAATGTACATATTGTACTTATATTTTTATTTTCTATAGCAAGTATATAAAAGCATCGACTTTGTTATTGAAGAAAACAGACGGAAAACCTTCAAAAAATGGGTATTTAGTGACAAAGACACGTGCAATGCTGATAAGGTTTGTAATGAGTATATTTATTCAATGTTGTGGAAGATATGATCACCTACCGATTTTTCAGATGGCGGAAGCTGGATTTATTTTCATAGGAAACAAAACAGAGCCAGACGCCGTGAAGTGCTTTATATGTAACAAATCCCTGGACGGTTGGGACGCCACAGACGACCCCTGGCTAGAGCATATAAAACATTCCCCAAAGTGTCCGTTCGCTAAACTTCAAAAACCTCAGGACAGTTTAACGTTGAAACAGTATCTCGACATTGTAAATGCTTTAACTGAAGTGACACTTAAATCATATTTTGATAATATGGCTGATCAAATTGAAGAGAAGTTCGAAGAATACGAACAGATGTTAATGTCTAGGTTAGAGAAGTAGTAAGTGTAAATTTTTTAATCGTACGTCAGAATATTTAGTTTGTTTTTATATTTATCGAGTTTGTAAGTATTGCGTTTCATTTTTATGTAATTTTATTAAAGAATTGGTGTAATACAGACCTTAAATCTTGGATTTATAAGAATAAAAAGTATTTTTTATTAAATAAAGATATATAAATGAGTTGCTTACTTTCTATAATTGTAATTATATATTACAACTTATCTAATAAAATGAGCAAATACAAAAGCAAACACCATCGTCGAAATAGAAACGGCTATCAAAGCCGCTCCGCTTTCTCCGATTCCTGGCACGAATATGGTTGATTTATCACCAAAACTCCCGGAACTTGTGTTAATACTGTCTGTTCTGCCACTACCGCTATTACACAGGGCTGTCCTGCAGGATCTGTAGTACACTCTATGCGTCTCGTCTTCTATAACTTCATTCAAGTAAGTGGGCTTGTCGACGCAGTTTCTCACTATGGACTGGAGCTTCCCCCGGGGATCCTATACAGGCGATTAAGAAATAGTAACATTGAAATATAAATTTACTGTATAGGTTAAGATTATGAGACAAGTCAGAGTTGTATATGGTTAAAAGTGGTGTTGTGCAAGGTAGTAACTTGGGGCCATTGTTGTTCTTATTATTTTTTAATGACATTGTCGGAAGTCTTCTAAACTGCTTTATGCAGATGATTTAAAAATCTTTAATTTCGTAAACACTGAAACCGACTGCATGTTATTTCAAAATGATCTTGATATAATTCAAGAGTGGTGTCTTAATAATATGCTGAATATAAACGTTAGTAAATGTAAACTTATGACATATTAGAAAGTTAATACTACTTTCTTTCGATTATAGTATAAACGGTACTGAGATTCCAAGAGTTAGTTTCATAAAATACCTTAGAGTGACGTTTGATCTTAAATTATCGTTTCGAAAACATTGTGATGTGGTCTGCAAAAATGCTTTAAAAATGATAGGATTTGTAATCAGAAATTCCAGAGATTTCCATATCGCTACGATAAAAACTTTATATAATGCTTATGTTGGTAGTAAGATGGAGTATGCATGCATGGTGTGGCTACCATTTCATAACGTACATGTTTAGTATTTTGACACAATTCTGCGCATATTTTGCAGGTTTTTAATTTTTAAACAGTTTAGATCCTACCCTCAACAGACATATTATTCTACTCTGATTTGTTACACACCACAAAGATTGGTAGTCTTCAAAAACGTTGGTTAATTCATCAGATAATTTAGTTACATAAAATTATTAATAACGTTTAGATGATATAAGGTTTTTGTCAATGCTTTCATTTCATATACCTTGGTATATGAGAAATTACGTCACATTTGTTTACAACAATTTAAAGATGGTATTATAATTTTAACATATAGATGACCTTTTTCTTATTTGACATTTTTGTATAAATTTTTTATTACGCTTTGAATTTTTATTACTTTTTAATTAATTATGTTTTTTTTTATTTTTATCTATTTACTCAACTCTAATCATTGTTTTTTCTTTTTTCTCTTTTGAGTTTTACTAAAAACAACTTTTAATATTGTAATTTATATCCTTTATATGCGTTAGCCTGTTGGATTAATAAAACTTATTATTATAAATCGAAATGACAATGGACTGACTGTCCGTTCTCCTTTTATAATCTAACCTTATAATCCATTCTGACGATGATGCAGTACTTTTTATCACAATCGGTAATGCCTCCAGATACCGACGCTGGGTCACTTTCGCAAGTAGTATCAGACTCATCTTCGGTAGTACTACACGTGTAGCACTGCAAACCTTAAAACAATGGGAAAAATCCATATTTAAGCTGCTATAAATCTCAATGTATAATATGTTGAAAATAATTCATTTTTATTAGTATATTTAAATAATCAGCAAGCTTTACCTGTAGATCTATGCACGAAGAACAAAGTAAATAAAAATATAGAAAGTTTCTTCATTTTGTTGTCCAGATTTTATTGTATGTTTCACGTTACTGAGTATTATCAATCGTCTTGCTTAAAACTGATAAAATGATAAGAAATGTATTGTTTTCAAATTTTGATAACTGATGATAAATCAATTACAGATAAAATTACCTAGAAAAGATATCGGCAGGGACATTTTGACTAATTTCCTGTTATTATGAGATCAGAAATTAAAAAGTGTTTCAGTTGGTTTTGAACCATCTTCAGTATTACAAACTTTTCAATTTGTCATCAGAGGATTATTTTTTAATATAAATATGTTTATTAAAAATATAATGAATTTATATCTGTACTAAATTTTTTTCTTGTTCGTAATTTTCATTTGTTTTCTTACAAATTGAATATGTAATAGCAATGTCAATATAGGAATTATTTTTATTACTTTTTATCACTATACATTTTTTTAAGTACCAGTATCAGTAACTAGTGAACCTGCTGTAACACCAAAGGTGGTAGACAGGCAAAAAATAAACGGCCAACACTAATTAAGAGTAACACTTCATTTTATTGCACTTAGTTTTTAAATTATTGCCATACGAGCAGGTATTTATATGCAGGTAAGTAGTTTTTACTTCAAAAAGAATTTGTCTACTTTTTTTAATTTTTCTGTTTCACTTTGGTATCGCTGGAATATTAGATATAAGAATTAGTTTAGGAAGAGTTAAATATGAAGTGAATTTGACATTAAAAACATTATTATTATTATTTCTATAGCATAGTGTTGTATTACATTTGATTTTAAACAAATATTTAACTTGATATTTTGTGAAGTCCGAAGTATCTTGTACAGCGTAAGTTTATAATAGTATATTATTTAACGAGCGGTAATGTAAGTCATAACTCAGGCAGATGAAGTTTGCAATTCATCGAGTGAGTTATGACCATTACCGTAAGTTGAATACTATACTTTATCTACAACTATAACATCTTTTTTAGGACTATTATTAGAAGTTGAATTGAAAACGTCGAAATTATTTTGTTAAAATATCAAATGACATTAGTCCCCTCAATGATAATAATTGACAGTTCCGCCTACTGACAGGCGTTGGCAATTTAATAATTTTAAAACCTTTTAATTATTCATTCCTTTCCACTTGTTAAAAATTCTTTCCATTTTACACTAATGGAACATATTTATCGGCTTAAAAATTTCCAAGAATTTACTGCGTACACTATTTATATACCGAATTATCATTGTAGAAGCTCAGCGTAAGTTATAATAACTCACTATAAAAACTCACGCTATTTGTTTATTGATACTATTAATTGCTCAAAAGCAGTTGAATAATTAATATATAAATTAATAGGAGTAGATAAACTTATTTATTTCAGCGACGGTATGGTGTGGTTCTGTGTATCAGTACTTAGAAGTATAGAAATTAGTTTTCTAATAATAAAAATGCCCACCCATTAAGCTTTAAATAAAAAATGATGTAAGAAACGAAGAAACCTCAATTATTTTGATCGATAGATGGTGAAGTTTGACCAAACTTATCTTTAACACCCTGTATATACGATCGTCATTCAACAGTACACCCTGCAAACAAAAGTGTTTTTAAGCAAATAAATTTTTATTTTCATACAAAAATAAAATATATTGGAGTGTCTATTTGAGGAATCCGATGTCTTGATTTGGTTTGATCTGCTGCAAAGCTTCCCACAAGGCTTCATTCAACCCCTGGGCCACTTTCAGCCCCAGCCTCAATGATTCCACTAAGGTAGAGGGATGCAAGGAGCCAGTGCCTGTCTGCAGAACGGTACTGAATTTATTGCCAGACACTGCTACAACTATCGAACCCACGGAACATTGTTCCTCGGCTACGTTAGGGTCAACTATGCATTTTTCCCCGATTTTGCACACCGTAACCTGGAAAATATAACTTTTTACAAAATACTCTCTTATTATACGTAACTTTGCCAATTTATTACCATTACAGGAGCATTCTGCACGTCTAACTTTTCACAGTCATTCAGATTGTCGGAGACGTTTAAATTGATGTTATTTCCGTCCATGTCCACTTCCCGGATTAGGGGCACTTGGGTGTTCCATAGCGCAGCCTTAACTGCTAGAGATACAGCATCGAATAAGTTGCCTCCACATTCCAACAACTGAATATAAATCCATTTATTATAATATAAAAATCAAATTAAAAGTAAACTCACCAATATATCTACATAGAGCTTCCAACACTTCTTTCCCTTGACGATACACAACTTCCTCAAATCAAACACTTTGGGGGAGTGATATGCTGAACTTAAGGTGTTTGATATTTCTACGGCTAGGTCTTCCCCTCCTCGACCTTCAAAATCTGGTGTAGCATTAGCCGAACTACAAAAAAAGGTACCTAACACATATTTACATTTTATAAATTATACTTACCAATCGACAAAAAATTCCAATTTTCCCTCATTTGGTCTTTCTGGAAATGGAGAGTCTACTTCTATCTTTACGGCAACTAAAACATCAGTGTTTGCCAATCTCAATCTTGCTGATCCGAAAGCATGCGATACTATATCGGTTTCAAGTTCTATCGGTCTGTAATCTTCCCGTTCTCTTCCATCTATTCGAAAATTTTCCTAAAAGAAGAAGGAAAACGCTCAAATACATATAAAAACATAATAATAACGTTAGGTACCTCCACTCCATGTAACACAAAAGTTTTCTCAGCTTCACAGAGACTCATTTTAAGAGTATATTTCTGTCATTTGAAAAATATAAAACTCCTGTGAATATAGAAATAATAATTTAATATTTTAGAATATAGTACTTTTGTTTTAAGATAACCTATAATAATTACAAAGTTTGAAAGTTTAATCTAACCTAGAAATGTAAAGCAAGTAAACATGTCATTTGTCTTGCCAACTATAATTATTGGACTAAATGTATATTGGATAAAACGTAGTAGCAGTCACTGAGATGCGTTCCGAATTCATAATATTGTTACCTTTATGTATGATTCTACTCAAAATTAAAATACTCGGAATGCCTAAAATGAAGATGACTTACACATTTTTTGAATTTTAGAAGTACCTGTGTAGCACAGTGATACATTGATAGCATATATACTAATTAATAAAATCATAATTACCTACTTTGTTGAGATTATACATTTTACATTTCAAAACAAAGTAAACACTTCAAATTACGCTTTATAGATCAACAAGTTAATTAATATGAAGATATCTGAACTATTTAGACAAAAATATAGTTTGAAAATTTCTAGGTTTGTTGCCGTCAACATGAGGCTTTTGATTGTGTTATCTTCTTTGTTATCATCAGCTAGATAGGTATGTTAAAAACACTACTGATGTGGACATAATTTTCACTATACAATATGTTTTAGATCTGATTTTAGATAGATAGATGTCAGCTTATTAGTGATTTGAGCTAAGAACTATATATAGCCTCGTGCGGTAAAAATTTAAACTATATTTAGAGAGTTTAACTAGTTTGAATGATTTGTAATATAATTAATATTGTGCATTTGCATATTTATTTCTATGGAATACTATTATTTTAGGAAATAGTTAAAATATATCTTAAAATCACAACATAATTAATAAATATAGGTAGTAACTAACAGCAAATAACAACGTGGATGGTATTGGAATATGCTTCAGCAAGTGTAGCCAACATCAAATCATTAAATTATACACTGATTCTCCATCTCTTCCACGATTCGGTTTCAAATTTCCCGTGTCACGCTCGCGTTGCACTACATTCACTGCACACCGCGGTAAAAGTAGCTGCATTTGGCACATGTTTACCGGGAAATCGTTCTGCTAAAGCATTTTCACATCACCATAAATTAAAACGATATCCATCAACTCTTGAGTTGCTATACAAGTAAGCCACTTTGACATTTGAAAAGTAATGTAAATATTCGTATCACAATAAAGTTAATACCTACTATAAATTATCAGATTTTAATATTCGGAATCGCCTGGCTAGAGACTGCAGGAGTCCAGCGATGTAAAGGTTGAAAATACTACAATTTCAATAATTTTTACTCGGAACCTATCAGGATTTTTCAAAATTTTGTTTTTCGATATTGACTCCATTTTTACGCTGGTTCAATTTCCAAATATTTTTAGATAACTTCTGAGACTCCCAGTATATGCACTTTTATACACCAATATAAAAATGCAAATGTATTTTGTAACATCTATTTATTTAATACTTCGATTCCCATTTATGCGTTTTGTCCCTGGGTTTCACTCTGCATCCCAAGACTTTTCAAGAGTTTTTCATGAGACAAGTCTCAATAAGGAAAGATTAGTTACTATGATTTGACGTGGTGTAGGTAACTGGTCCTCGCCAGTCACACAATTAGTATGCCCTTGCTGAGAATTCATAAACTGTTTCTATTTTATGGATGACACAAATAATAGTTGTTGGTGTTTCTTGGGTGAATATATTGCTACCGCAATCCCTAGGCTTGCACATACATTTTCTCAATACTTATTGTTGATTCTAAGGCTGCAACGGTCGGAACCTATCCTCAGACAATGACAGTCCATGCAATGATAAATTTAATGCGGTATAAATAAAATTTATTAGAAAATTCGTAATTTTATTTATCTATAATTTTAGTGTGTAATGTGCGGGTACGTGTGTGTGGGTAGCAAACGAGGCGTGTTTAAAAATATATCAAGTACTTATCTATCAAAATATAATCTCTAAGTATATACTTTTAAATTGCATTATTTTTCCAAAACATAAATGAATTGTTAGTGACATTGAGATAAGTAGGAGTATAAAAGATTGGAAACCAAATTATTCCATTAGTTCTTAATCTTCCGCAACCATGAAGATCCTTATTTTGGTTTTGCCTCTGATCTCTCTCGGGTAAGTCTTAAAAATCCCCAATTTAAATAAAGAAACAATTATTTTTATCTTCTTTTCAATAAAATATTGGATCTGAATTCAACGCTGCTAATAAAAAACAAGTGGCGCCAAATCGGAAGATTTAGTAGGTCATTGTATTTACGAAAACAGAGTAAATGTGTGTATGAAATATTTCTTCACATCTAACGATATTTCAGATTGACAGCGGATGACGAGATCAATACCCGATTCTTCCTAAGGACTTCAAATTTGGTGTCGCCAATGCTGCCCCTCAGATCGAAGGAGGCTGGCTTGAAGACGGCAAAAGCGAAAGCATCTGGGACCACTTCGCCCACAATCGTCCAGAGATGATTGCTGATGGCTCCACGCCTGATATAGCTTGCGACTCCTACCACAAATATAAAGAAGACGTGGCTATGGTAAAAGCCATGGGACTGGACTACTACCGTCTGTCCATCGCCTGGGCTAGAATCCTGCCCACAGGACACACCGACAAAGTAAACCAGGCCGGAGTGCAGTATTACAAAAAACTGTTTGCTGAATTGAAGGCTGTTAACGTAGAACCCATGGTGACGCTTTACCATTGGGATCTTCCTCAAACTCTAGAGGAAATGCACGGTGGTTGGCTAAATGAGAGTATGGCAGATTACTTCGCTGCGTACGCGAGATTGTGCTTCGAACTCTTTAATGATGATGTGAAGATGTGGATCACCATCAATGAACCCAAGCAGGTCTGCCAATGGGGATACGGTTCTGGGATTTTTGCTCCTGGCGTCGTTTCCAATGGGGTTGGGGAGTACATCTGCGCGAAGAATGTGATTTTAGCTCACGCGAAAGCTTACCACATATACAATGACGAATTTAGAGCTACCAATCAAGGTAGGAGTCACTGATCATCGCATTAGCGTAATTGTATTCATGTCTTGGAGTTTACAGGAAGAGTTACTATGGTAATCGATTCGACATGGTTCGAACCCGGAAGTGACAGCGAAGAAGACCAGGAGGCATCAGAAAGAATTCTCCAATTCAACGTAAGACATACACATTTTTTTACCAAGCTTGTGCAAGGATCTAACTATATGGCAAATTTTTAGTTGGGCCTCTACGGCAATCCCATCTTCGGTAACGGTAACTGGCCCCAAGTGGTGATAGACAGAGTCGCGCAACGCAGTGAATTGGAAGGTTTCTCTTCCTCTCGTCTCCCTGCCTTCACCGACGAGGAGATTGCTTATGTCAAGGGCACCTATGATTACCTGGGCTTGAACCATTACTCTACTAATATGGTCAACGCCACCGCCGATGCACCCATTGGAAATCCAAGTTACGATAACGACATCAGCGTCTTGACGTGGACGAAACCGGAATGGCCTACTGGTTCTGCTTCCTGGTCCGGGGTAAGTTTAATGACTAGAAAACTTATTTTCAGAAATAAAAGTAATACCAACATTATTTTAACGTGTAGGTTGTCCCAAGAGGGTTGAGAAATCTTCTTGTATGGCTGAAGAAAACTTATGGTGACGTTGAAATTGTCATCACGGAAAATGGACTGTCAGATACCACCGGAATAATGGAAGATGACCATAGAATATCATACTATCAGGTAATTTTTTACTACTTACTGCTTGCTCTGCAATTCAATTTTTTTATTATTAAAGGGTTATTTGAGTGCCTGTTTGGACGCCATCTATGAAGATGAGGTTAACCTGTCGACTTATACGGCTTGGAGTATTATTGATGATTGGGAATGGCTTGGTGGATACACGTAAGTATACTGCATCAAAATTGAAATATAACTAAGATTTATTTTATTCAAAGTACGTTTGTTCATTATATGCCATGGCCCATGGCGTAATGGCCTAAGTAACCGATCATTGCCAGTCACTACTATCTACTTCCTTATCCTTAACTAAGAATCTTTGACCTGCCCTTGTTATTCTGATCGACATACTTATTTCGGTTTAATTTTGTGTATTTTTTATTTACTTCTTTTTTTTAAATGCTTATTAATATTTTATAGTTTTTGAATGGACATTGCCATTAGGTCATCAGGGATTAAATTATAAGTCTTTAAATTTTAACATAATGTAGTTAGGTTAAACAAAAGAAAAACAAATACTAACCTACAATTTATCAAAAAATATTTCAAATCCGCTAAATGCGCATAAATACAGGGTGAGTCAGTCATAATGTCATTAATTTTAACCACGTATTCGGGAGGCCTAATAAAGGCAGAAAATCGAAAAAAAAATAATTTTTTACTCGACTTTTAAAAAAATAAATAAAGCACCCTATAAAAATCAGTAACACGATGCTCCTGGTGCGCTACGAACTTTCTGATGACGCACCCGACGAATTTACTGCCGTATCAAACCCATCGATGTCAATGTTTACATACATATCGTTTAACACATCAGCGTGTTATTCAAATTTACCTCCATTTAGCACTCTGCATTTCCCGCATTTCTTTCCCCCCAAATTTGTAGATCATGCCACACATTTGGAGGGGGGATGGAGAGATTACAAGCAGTAAGCAGTAGTTTGTTTATTTCGGTCTCACCTGGCGTATTTGGCGTAAATTCACAACGCATTATTTTACAAATTCCGGATATGTGGAAATTCTAGTGTTATATGGAGAATGTTTAAGAAATGCGACTGACTCTAATTTTATTAATAAAGTGCTATGAACGGATAAGTGTTTTACTTGAAATGTGGGCTGTAAACAGGTTAGTACCATACTACTTAGAAAACAATACATTTCTAGGCTTGATGTACGTAACTACAAATTGTACATCTGGTTAGGTGTGTGGTTAATGGTACTTACGAGTAATACTAAACATTCATATTTATTTGAAAAACGTAGTGAAAACGTAATATCAAAATTATTAAACTGTAATAACCTAACATTCGAAAACATTTATTTATTATCTACATTTGTTTTTATTAACAAATAAATAAATATTTAAGGAAAATTCATTCATGTATCTAGATTTAAAAAAATAGTTTTACTCCTTGTCATTAAATAACAGTACAAAAACTAGGTAACTAGGTTATTGACCTAATAATACGGTAGGTCAAGGTCAAGATTAACTCTCGATAACTTAGATTAGCGGCGTGCCATTTCGGTCTTGGACAGTTTTCTGTCGACAACACGATGGTTTATTACTTAGTATTTAAACACGAAACACTTTTCAGCTTCTCTTAATAATTTACCCATTGGGTATAGGTTTTTTATGTAATGTATGTAAACGGTTATTACTCGGTATATTATTAGACACGTTGGAGTTTTGTTGCAGTCATAACAGCTACATTTGCTCAGAGAAAAATCGACATGCGAGTGTACGGGTATCGTTTGATTGGGCCGTATTTTCTACCGGAAAACCTGACCCCGTTACTTGCAATTTTTAATAGATTTATGTGATTATTATTATTTGATTTTATTGGATATTAACATTTTAAATTATTATTGGTTGAACTTGAACTGAGCAAGAAAAAATGATATTCTAAAATAGTCAGTACAACCGTTTATTTGTGATGTCTAAAACCTAGGTAGGTAGGTACTCTATAGAAAAATATTACAACTTGACAACATTGCATCAGATCGACATCGAGTTGAACTGTGAGCTGTAAACGACGAAAAGGGGGTTTAAATAATTATTTGAAAATATTTTTTTTCGGCGTAAATATACATTTAGTTTTTTTTTTAATCACGTACTCGCATTATACTCATTATTCCCTAACTCCTCTTAAAATTAATGACATTATGACTGACTCACCCTGTATAATGAACAATCGTGATTGTGTTGGATGACGTTTTATCCAGAGAGCTTTTAACCTTAAAAACATCCTGTGCAACTGCTCGAAAATTAATTTGAATCATCTATTGTTGGTTCTAAGACTGACACGATAACTTATTAAATGATTCATATATTTTCTATGCAAACTTATTTAACATTTTGTTACAGTTCATTCTTGGGCATGTACTACGTCAATTTCACAGATCCAGAAAGAACAAGAATTCCTAGGAAATCTGCTAGTTGGTTCACAAACATGGTTGCTTCTCGTTGTCTGGTAGACACTTGTACAGAATAAAAAGTGTCACTAGTCTAATGTATATTTATAAATAAAAAAAATCAAGTAAAATAAATATTTCGTTTAAATGTTCCTTTCTTTTCCTTTTATACAGTTAGGCTGTCAGCAACAAAATAAACTCGTCGATCAGTTTTATTGACAAATTGAATAATCAATATTTATGTACTAGCCATAAAGTTACATATAAAGTCCAAAAATAAGGCACGTTGCCAGTATCAGCTTGTTAAAGTGAAGAGAAATGTGTTTTTTTATATTATTAATGCGGTCTCAGCGCGAGAAAACAGCGCCGATAAGGGCGAGTTACCGGTAAGCAGAAAACTTTGTTCCACGCTGTCTATACCCTAACAGTTGTACGGAAAGTAGGCTGGAACGAAGATGGCAAAGGCGAAACCATCTGGGACAATTGGGCCCATAATTTTCCCGAAAAAATGTCTGATCGATCAACGGCAGACATCGCTTGCGACTTCTATCACAAATACAAAGATGTGGCTTTAGTAAAAACCATGGGCTTGGACTACTACCGTCTCTCCATCGCCTGGTCCAGGCTTTTACCAACAGGTCACCTCGACAAGGTAAACCAAGCTGGCGTGCAGTACTACAAGAACTTATTCGCCGAACTGAAAGCCGTCGAGGTGGGACCTATGGTGACGCTTTACCACTGGGATCTGCCGCACTCCCTCCATGAGCAGTACGGGGGTTGGTTGAATGAAACCTATACATTTTTTGGATTTTAGGAGTACCTGTGGAGCACACTGATAAATTGATAGCATATATACTAATTAATAAAATCATAATTATTATCTACCTTGTTGAGATTATACATTTTACATTTCAAAACAAAGTAAACACTTACCATTTAGATCAACAAGTTAATTGATATGAAAATATCTAAACTATTTAAACAAAAATACAGTTTGAAAATTTCTAGTAGGTTTGTTGTGGCCAACATGAAGCTTTTGATTGTGTTATCTTCTTTGTTATCAGCTAGGTAGGTATGTTAAAAACACTACTGATGTGGACATAATGTTCACTATACAATGTGTTTTAGATTTGATTTTAGATGGAAATTTCTTTAATTTTTTCAGTTTGGCCTGGAATTCAAATTATTTTCCAGATAATTTTAAATTTGGCGCTGCCACTGCAGCTCAACAGGTAGAGGGCGCTTGGAATGAAGATGGTAAAACCGAAACTATTTGGGACAAATACGTCCATGATAACCCAGATAGGATAGGAGACCGTTCCACTCCGGACATCACTAGCGACTCCTACCACAAGTACAAAGAAGACATAGCCTCGGCCAAAGCTATAGGTCTGAACCACTACCGAATATCGATAGCTTGGACCAGAATCCTACCCACTGGATTTGCTGATAAAATCAACCAAGCTGGAGTGACGTATTACAAAAACTTGTTCGCGGAGATGAAGGCAAACGGAATCGAACCCATGGTAACCTTGCATCATTGGGATCTTCCCCAAACATTAGAGGACACTTATGGAGGGTGGTTGAACGAAACTATTACGGATCTTTTTGCTGATTACGCTAGGGTATGCTTTGAACTCTTTCAGAATGACGTGAAAACGTGGTTAACCATCAATGAGCCCATGACCCTGTGCCGTTCAGGGTATGGCTCTGGAAGCGGTGCCCCAGGTGTATCAGGAACCGGCTTTAATGAATATATATGCGCCAGAAACATTCTCTTGGGACATGCCAAGGCGTACCATATTTATGATCAGGAATTCAGGGCTAAAAATAATGGTAGGAAACATATTGAGAGAACTATTCAAATATTTGTTCTATAAAAGAACTAAAACGCGATTAAAAAATACACCATTTCGTTTCAGGGAGAATTTCAATAGTCATTAATACTGATTGGTACGAACCAAGCACAAGTTCTGGTGAAGACGTGGAGGCGGCAGAGAGAGCGATGCAGTTTAATGTATTTTTTTATTAAACACTATTTATATCTCACTAAGTTCTGAATTTCTTCTAGTTTGGTCTCTTTGCAAATCCCGTCTACAATGGTGACTGGCCGGAAGTCATCATCTACCGTGTCGGGAATCGAAGTATGCTGGAAGGGTTTGAAACCTCTCGCCTACCGGTTTTTTCTGATGAAGAAATTCTGTTCATCAAGGGCACTTACGATTTCATGGCACTCAACTACTACTCGAGTGATATGGCAGAAGCCAAACCGGAAGATGAAATCGGAGATCCAAGTTTTGATAGCGACATAAGTGTTACCTCGTATAGAGAATCCTCATGGCCTACTTGCGATGGTACACACATAGTGGTGTGTGTTTAATAACGTATTTGTACATTTAAATATTTATAACGTTACACTACAGTTAGTGACATCTCTTTTCTATCTTTTGTACTAAGGCGATGTTCACTTGAGTAAAACAAAACAAGTACCTTCTATTCTACGTCTAATTCTTGTAGGATACACCTTGGGGTTTACGCAGTCTTCTGAATTGGTTGAAAAACACTTATGGGGACATAGAAATTGTCATTACAGAAAATGGCAGATCTGATAAAACTGGCATCTTAGAAGACGATCACAGAGTTACGTATATCCAGGTAACAATTTCAGAGCAAAATATAAGAAATCACAGATCATCTTAGATCATGTAAGAGTAAGTGAGATCATTAAATGGAAAGGTTCTGCATCTTATGTTCTTAACCTTTTTTAAATTTGGTAATTTCTATGTTTCAAATATAAACTATTTTCATACAGGGTCATTTAAGCGCCAGCTTGGATGCTATATTCACTGACGGAATCAACGTGACTGGTTACACCGTATGGAGTTTGATAGACACTTGGGAATGGAGTGGAGGAATCTCGTAAGCATCATTAACATAGGGATATTCAATTTTTTCTATTTTTTGTATATTCAGGATAGCCATGGGTCTCAACAGTGTAAATTTCTCTGATCCAGAGAGGACTAGAACACCGCGAACATCCGCGACGTGGCTGACTGAAGTGATTAAAAATCGTTGCTTGGAAGATACCTGCACATAAGTAGATGACATGTATATGTATATATTTTTAATAAACATCTTTAACCTGAGTTACTGTTTCTATATTTGACAGAACATGTTATAAATCTGTGTCAGCTTATTTCCGATTCAAGCTGAGGACTACGACCTCGCGCGACAAAAATTTAAACTATGTCTAGAGAGTACTGGTCGGGGCAATCTAGCGTTTCGCGATACCACAGTCATCGAATTGGATGCGATCGGGGCAAATTCTGTGATAATACATAATTGTAACGAACAACAATGCGGATAGTGTTGAAGTACGCTTCAGCAAGTGTAACCAACATCAAATCATTAAATTATACACTGGTTAGGTTCTATATAGAGGGAGTCAGAACTGCTCTAACAAAAATTAGAATGTACAGGGCTCTTTCAAATAAAATTTTGTAAATCAAAAATCGAAAAGAACAGTTTTAAAATGATTTAAAAATACACTTCTGCACGGCACTGGAAACTCGGCGACCGCACAAAAAGTGAAAGAAGGAATGAAATAAATAACATTTTATGACACCTATCTTATACAGGAATTTGAGGTTTTATTTAATAAAATAGTTTGATATACCTGATGTTACAACAACAAAATTTTGGGCCCGTAGTCTTACCCAGTTTCTACAAACTAACACAAATGTTTCTGCTTTTTGTCCATTTTGAACTCGTATGCTATTAGCAGCAGCTATGATACATTTCACTTCGGTGCACTACACTTCATTAAAAAAAAGTTCAAATGATTTAAAGTCGGGAGATCGTGGCGGCCATGGCACCGGCCCTCTTCGTCCAATCCCTTGGTATTAATGCTTGGACACACTGCTGCAATACGTCCTGGACCTTCATCTCTTCCACGATTTGGTTTGGATTCGTAATGCGCGATGCGTGGCTTGTGAGGCATTCGCGAATAATGTGAGGGACTTGTTCGTTAAAATTCCGTTCATAAAACCCTGCACACTATGCGTGAATTCACGATGAGCGGTGCCTGGTTTGTAAGGAGATTTTTAACGAACAAGACCCTACACACTATTCGCGAATTCCTTGCATTTCACGAATCGCGAATTCACGCATAGCCTGTAGCAAGCAAAAACCATTTTGACACTTGAAAAAACTAATGTCAAGACTCGCATCACAATTGCCTGGCTAGAGGCTACAGTAGCCCAGCGATGTAAAGGTTGAAAATACAACAACTACAATAAATTTTTACTCGAAAACTATAACACACGGATTCATCAACAAGGCGTAACGTTAGTCAGACTAGCGGAGGTTACGCAAAAAATTTACGCATCTGTTGCACTAATTTAAATAAAAGGCATGCTCCTATTCACTACTATGTATACTACTTACTTTATCAGGCCCGGATCCAGGGATTGGTTTTGGGGGTGGCGCAAAGTACTTCTTTATCATTATTATTATTGTTGTTGTTGTTGTTATTTTTTTGATGACGTAAAGTGTAGGTTAGGAAGGGGGAGGGGAGAGGGGGGATTTTTGAATGACAAGAGATACAACGCAAATTCTAGACGATGCTTTCGGCTGTTCGCATACCGGTCAAGCACGCTGAGAGGATCAATTTCAATATCGCGATGGATGTGAACGAGGGACAAATTGGTTAACCTTTCTTCAACCATAGTTGACCGCATCCAGGTTTTAATTTTAATTTAATTTTAATGAAAAGTGCGAAATAATTCAAAAATGACCCGTTTTTCGGATATTATCGCTTATTATTCGTAAAGTTTCGGAGGAAAAAAGTAAAGTTTGGAGAATTTAAAGATTTTTGTTCATTATTGAATGTTGTACAAGATAGGCATATTGGCGAACCAAATTTTTAAAATCGCAATAAACTAATGAAAAATGTGGCACTTTTTCAGAGGAGCTTGACACTAATGAATCCTTCTACTTCCATTAATATCGACTAACCGCCTGTTGTCGTTTGGAGAAATTGAAGATCTTTAAAAAATGTTGTGCTTTGGATCCGGGCCTGTACTTTATGATATGCTAACTAATCCGTAGCACTGAAAACTACTATTTTTGAATATAAATACTAAATATACAATGGGAAACGCAAGGAACTAGAGGCCGAAGTTACGCGATTTTTAGACAGGTACAATACTGGGTCTAACTTTTGGCGCAAATATGGACGTAAATAAACAGCCTACCTAGCAACGCATGTTTCGCTACCTAGCAACGCATGTTTCGTGAATGGGCGCAAGGCTGGTTAGTCTGACTAACGCGCTTTACACGGGCGCAAAGCTGGTTAGTCCGACTAACGCTACGCCCGCTTCATGAATCCGGCTGTAAGGATTTTTCATGACGCATCTATTCCCAATTTTTTTATATAGGTATATAGATATTTTCTAGATTTTTTAAATTGATATTTAATATTTTTATAATTTTACGCTTAGGTATGTGCTTTTTATTAAAATTCTTCCTTCCAAACCCGACATGTTTCAATTTTTAAACAAATGCAAGTAAGTTGGTACTCGGGTCAAGAATTCAGACGTCTTACACACGGCTGACGTTTCACATTTGTTTTTATTGTCAACGTAATTTTCGATATTTGGTCGCGTTAAAAACAATCAAGTTTTGCAATTTAGCCCAATATATAATGTAAACTATTAGTGTAGTATATAGTTTTATTACTATCAGTTGAAGTTTCTTAAATATTTTGTTGAAAATATAATGAATTATTCATTTGTTCGTATGACGCAAGTCGTCTGAATTCTTGTCGCGAGTATACTAAGCAAATTCATGCAGATTCAAACATTGGACAGTTTTAAATTTAAGTGGTATGAGATTTAACCCATTTTTTATATTAATTTTTAACGGTTTTTTTCGATAAACGATAAATGTTCTTCATGGTGATTTTTCTAGGCTATTAATTAGGTAATTTATTTGAATTTGAGATGCTCACTGCTCAGTGCTCTCCAGTCTTACCTTAGATGTGCCTGCGATTGAATTATTTTCGTCATGAAGGTGACAACTTTTTATCTGAAACTAATTTTAACCAAAACATGTGTTAAACTTTTCTACTACTAGGCAAATTTCCCAGATTCCTTCTCCATCAAAACATTTATCCATCCACTTATTATTTAAAATGAATCAAAACACTTATAATAATTGTTACCTATCTATTATAATTAATCATAACATTTGGATATGTTTTCTAAGATATGCAAAAAAATCTATACTTAGGTATTTTTTACTACAAACATTGTTGAGAATACCACTAGTATGCGATATCTTATCAATATATTTTAATTTCCATTATTTGTTTTACAATAAACTTTCAAATACGTCATTATTACACCACTGTTAACATTCATAAGTACTTCGCTAAAAGTATTCGGCTCTACGTGATTGATGATTATAAGTAATATTTTTTTCGGTGACAAAACATAAAAAAATCATATCGCCGCTACCAATCCTTGTTGGAAATATAGTTTACGTATATACAGGGTGAGTCAGAAAGTATGGGCCAACACTAAGCTGGAGATGCTGGACACCAAAATATTATGTTTGAGGTCATCATGCCTTATACGGATATCGGCGGTTTAAGAAATACAGGGTGTAAAAAATACAGGGTGTTCAAGTGTTGGAAAAATTATGTCGTGACATTTTTTGATCACTAGCTAATAATTTTGCACGAATAATAAATCACACGCACGCAATGTTGGCATGAAAATTTGGCAGAAGCCTACCCAGAAAAAAATAGCAATGTCACCGCCTGAAAATCTCCACAAAATATATTGAAACTTTTAAATGCAAATAACTCAGAAACTGATAAAGTTAATCTAAACTAGAGTATATTTTTTATGTAGAATTGAACATTTTAGATTTTTAACTTTTAACATAGCTCAACAGATAAAAAAAATATTTTTCGATTTACCAAAATAATATGGTGAGACTATCGTTCTCTAGGAGCACAGTCAAAATAAGTTTTAAATTCGTACTTCTCACATTAAAAAACCCAACATTTCCAATTTTTAGTCATGCTATTAAAACTTTCTGAAATATTGAGAAATTTCATATGAAGAGGTCAAACATAATATTTTGGTATCCAATCTCTCCAATTTGTGTTGGCCCATTCTTTCTGACTCACCCTGTATAGTGTATAGTTGCGGCAAGAATTCAGACGACTTACGTCACTGCTGACGTTACACAATTTTTCTACTGTCAACGTAATTTTCGATATTTGATCGCATTAAAAACAATATTATTTTCCAATTTAATGCAATATATAATGCAAACTTTTAGTGTAGTATATAGTTGCATTACTCTCAGTTGCAGTGTCTAAAATATTATGATGAAAATATAATGAATTATTATTCATTTGTTCGAATGACGGAAGTCGTCTGAATTGCGTGCATTGCGAACAAATGAATAATTCATTATATTTTCATCAAAATGTTTAAGAAACTGCAACTGAGAATAATAAAACACTAAAAACACTGTATATTGCATTAAGTTGAATTTTTTTTGGTATTTAACGAAACCAAATATCGAAAACTATGTTGACAATAAAAACAATTGCGTAGCGTTAGCTGTGATGTGAGTCGTCTGAATTTTTCCCGCACTATAGCCTTAATAGTTTCAAAAGAATCTCTTGTAACACATTTCCATCAAATATGTGATTAGCAAGCAATATAGAAATACTAAGTTACTATGATTTGACGTGGTGTAGGTAACTGGTCCTCGCCAGTCACACAATTAGTATGCGCTTGCTAAGAATTCATAAACTGTTTCTATTTAATGGATGACACAAATAGTAGTTGTTGGTGTTTCTTGGGTGAATATATTGCTACCGCAATCCCTAGGCTTGCACATACATTTTTTTAATTCTTATTGTTGGTCCTAAGGCTCCAACATCCATCCTCAGACAATGACAGTCCATGCAATGATAAATTTAATGCGATACAAATGAAATTTATTAGAAAATTTTTATAGATTCTTAAATTTATTTATCTATAATTTTAAAGTGTGTAAGTGTGCGGGTACGTGTGTGTGGGTAGGAAACGAGGCGTGTTTAAAAATTTATCAAGTACTTATCTATCAAAATATAATCTCTAAGTATTTACTTTTAAATTGCATTATTTTTCCAAAATGTAAATGAATTATTAGTGACATTGAGATAAGTAGGAGTATAAAAGATTGGAAACCAAATTATTCGATTAGTTCCTAATCTTCCGCAACCATGAAGATCCTTATTTTGGTTTTGTCCCTGATCTCTCTCGGGTAAGTCTTAAAACTCCCCAATTTAAATAAAGAAACAAATATTTTTATTTTCTTTTCTATAAAATATTGGATCTGACTTCTACGCTGCTAATAAAAACCAAGTGGCGCCAAATCGGAAGATTTAGTAGGTCATTGTATTTACCAAAACAGAGTAAATTTGTGTATGAAATATTTCTTCACATCTAACGATATTTCAGGTTGACAGCGGCTGACGAGATCAATACCCGATTCTTCCCTAAGGACTTCAAATTTGGTGTCGCCAATGCTGCCCCTCAGATCGAAGGAGGTTGGCTTGAAGACGGCAAAAGCGAAAGCATCTGGGACCACTTCGCCCACAACCATCCAGAGGTGATTGTTGATGGCTCCACACCTGATATAGCTTGCGACTCCTACCACAAATATAAAGAGGACGTGGCTATGGTAAAAGCCATGGGACTGGACTACTACCGTCTGTCCATCGCCTGGGCTAGAATCCTGCCCACAGGAACTACCGATAAAGTAAACCAGGCCGGAGTGCAGTATTACAAGAAACTGTTCGCTGAATTGAAAGCTGTTAACGTAGAACCCATGGTGACGCTTTACCATTGGGATCTTCCTCAAACTCTAGAAGATATGTATGGTGGTTGGCTAAATGAGAGTATGGCAGATTACTTCGCTGAGTACGCGAGATTGTGCTTCGAACTCTTCAATGATGATGTGAAGTTGTGGATCACCATCAACGAACCCAAACAGGTCTGCCAAGCGGGATACGGTTCTGGGATTTTTGCTCCTGGTGTCGTTTCCAATGGAATTGGGGAGTACATCTGCACTAAGAATGTGATTTTAGCTCACGCCAAAGCTTATCACATATACAATGACGAATTTAGGGCTACCAATCAAGGTAGGAGTCACTGATCATAGCATTAGCGTAATTGTATTCATGTCTTGGTGTTTACAGGAAGGGTTACTATGGTAGTCGATACGACATGGTTCGAACCCGGAAGTGACAGCGAAGAAGACCAGGAGGCATCAGAAAGAGCTCTCCAATTTAATGTAAGACATACACATTTTTTTACCAAACTTATGCAAGGATCTAACTATATGGCAAAATTTTAGTTGGGCCTCTACGGCAACCCCATCTTCATCGGCAACTGGCCTCAGGTGGTGATAGACAGAATCGCGCAACGCAGTGAATTGGAAGGTTTTTCCTCCTCTCGTCTCCCTGCCTTCACCGACGAGGAGATTGCTTACGTCAAGGGCACCTACGATTACCTGGCCTTGAACCATTATGCGACCAACATGGTCAATGCCACCGCCGATGCACCCATTGGAGAGCCAAGTTTCGGTAACGACATCAGCGTCTTGACGTGGAAGAAACCGGAATGGCCTAGCGGTTCTGCTGACTGGTTCGGCGTAAGTTTAATGACTAGAAAATTTATTTTCAGAAATATAAATAATACTAACATTATTTTAACATGTAGGTTGTCCCGAGAGGGTTGAGAAATCTTCTTGTATGGCTGAAGAAAACTTATGGTGACGTTGAAATTATCATCACGGAAAATGGACTCTCAGATACCACCGGAATAATGGAAGATGACCATAGAATATCATACTATCAGGTAATTTTTCACTGCTTACTGCTTACTCTGCAATTAAATTTTTTTATTATTCAAGGGTTATTTGAGTGCCTGCTTGGACGCCATCTATGAGGATGGGGTTAACCTGTCGACCTATACGGCTTGGAGTATTATGGATGATTGGGAATGGAATGGTGGATACACGTAAGTATACTGCATCAAAATTGAAACAATATAACAAAAATTTATTTTATTCAAAGTACGTTTGTTCATTATGCCATGGCCCATGGCGTAATGGCATAAGTAACCGATTATTGCCAGTCACTACTATCCACTTCCTTATCCTTAACTAAGAATCTCTGACCTGCCCTTGTTATTCTTATCGACATACTTATTTCTGTTGTTTTGAGTGGTTTGAAATATAATTAATCTTGCGTTTTTTTTTTGTTTTTGTAAATACTTATTATTATTTTATAGTTTTTGAATGGACATTGCCATTATGTCATCAAGGATTAAATTATAAGTCTTTAAATTTGATCATTATGCGAAGTTAAACAAAATTGAATTCTTAAAAAAAAAAACAAATGCTATTACTTACCTATAATTTATCAAAATATATTTCAAAATCACTATATGCGCATAAATAGCTTTTAACCTTAAAAACATCCTGTACAATCGCGCGAAATAGTTATTTATGCAACAAGTACAAAAAGTAAGTGTTTATTGCACGCGACGTGAACTTGTCCAACGAGGCCGTCAGACCGAGTAGGACAACACGTTGAGTGCAATAAGCACTTTTTGTACGAGTTGCATACAATATTTTTTCTACGTTTATGCAAAAACAAAAAAATTTTATTTAGATGACACTAAGTCTAGGAAAATGTGACGTCGATTTGAACGGTTATGTTTGTCATGATGACAAAACGCTGTAGTAGAATGACAGATGAATGTAATAAACATTTTATTGCACTTGTACAATAAAGAACCACTTTCCACTAAATATAGTTCAATAAAGTTTTGTTTTTTGCATTAACGTAGAAAAATTTATTTAAATCATCTATTGTTGGTTCTAAGGCTGTCACGATAACTTATTAAATGATTAATATATTTTCCATGCCAACTTATTTAACATTTTGTTACAGTTCATTCTTGGGCATGTACTACGTCAATTTCACAGATCCAGAAAGACCAAGAATTCCTAGGAAATCTGCTAGTTGGTTCACGAACATGGTTGCTACTCGTTGTTTGGTAGACCATTGTACAGAATAAAAAGTCTCACTACTGTAATGTGTAATGTATTTGTAAATAAAAATGTTCAAGTAAATTAAATATTTCTTTAAATTTTCTTTTCTTTTCCTTTTATGCAGTTAGCCTGTCAGCAACAAAACTTAAACTCATCCATCAATTTTATTGACAAATCAAATTGCCATAAAGTTACATATAAAATCCAAAGATCAAGTGAAGTGAAATGTTTGTTTTTATATCATTAATGGGTGGTACTTCAATAATACACGTAAGTACCTACTCAAAGATTCCTTAGGAATATGTAGTAAACAAAAATAAAATAAAAAATATTTTTCGATTTACCAAAATAATATGGTGAAACTATAGTTCTCTAGGAGCACAGTCAAAATAAGTTTCAAATTCGTAATTCTCACATTAAAAACCCAACATTACCAATTTTCAGTCATGCTATCAAAATTTTCTCAATTATTGAGAAATTTCATATGATGAGGTTAAACATAATATTTTGGTGTATAATATCTCCAATTTGTGTTGGCCCATTCTTTCTGACTCACCTTGTATAGTTGCGGCAAGATTTCAGACGACTTACGTCATATACTTGTCATGGCTGACGTTACACAATTGTTTTTACTGTCAACGTAACTTTCGATACTTGGTCGCGTTAAAAACAATCAATTTTTGCAATTTAATGCAATATATAATGCAAACTTTTAGTGTGCATTATATAGTTGTATTACTCTCAGTTGCAGTTTCTTAAATATTATGATGAAAATATAATGAATTATTCATTTGTTCGAATGATGTGAGTCGTCTGAATTCCTGCGGCACTATAGCCTTAATAGATTCAAAAGAATCTCATGTAACACATTTCCATCAAATAGGTGATTGGCAAGCAATATAGAAAGATTAAGTTACTATGATTTGACGTGGTGTAGGTAACTGGTCGTCGCCAGTCACACAATTAGTAAGAATTCATAAACTGTATCTATTTTATGGATGACACAAATAGTAGTTGTTGGTGTTTCTTGGGTGAATATATTCTACCGCAATCCCTAGGCTTGCACATACATTTTCTCAATACTTATCGTGCGGGTGCGTGCGTGTGGGTAGGAAACGAGGCGTGTTTAAAAATATATCAAGTACCTACCTATCAAAATATAATCTCTAAGTATATACTTTTAAATTGCGTCATTTTTCCAAAACGTAAATGAATTGTTAGTGACATTGAGATAAGTAGGAGTATAAAATATTGGAAACCAAATTATTCGATTAGTTCCTAATCTTCCGCAACCATGAAGATCCTTATTTTGGTTTTGCCTCTGATCTCTCTCGGGTAAGTCTTAAAAATCCCCAATTTAAATAAAGAAACAATTATTTTTATCTTCTTTTCAATAAAATATTGGATCTGAATTCAACGCTGCTAATAAAAAACAAGTGGCGCCAAATCGGAAGATTTAGTAGGTCATTGTATTTACCAAAACAGAGTAAATGTGTGTATGAAATATTTCTTCACATCTAACGATATTTCAGGTTGACAGCAGATGACGAGATCAATACCCGATACTTCCCTAAGGACTTCAAATTTGGTGTCGCCAATGCTGCCCCTCAGATCGAAGGAGGCTGGCTTGAAGACGGCAAAAGCGAAAGCATCTGGGACCACTTCGCCCACAATCGTCCAGAGATGATTGCTGATGGCTCCACGCCTGATATAGCTTGCGACTCCTACCACAAATATAAAGAAGACGTGGCTATGGTAAAAGCCATGGGACTGGACTACTACCGTCTGTCCATCGCCTGGGCTAGAATCCTGCCCACAGGACACACCGACAAAGTAAACCAGGCCGGAGTGCAGTATTACAAGAAACTATTCGCTGAATTGAAAGCTGTTAACGTAGAACCCATGGTGACGCTTTACCATTGGGATCTTCCTCAAACTCTAGAGGAAATGCACGGGGGTTGGCTAAATGAGAGTATGGCAGATTACTTTGCTGCGTACGCGAGGTTGTGCTTTGAACTCTTCAATGATGATGTGAAGATGTGGATCACCATCAACGAACCCAAACAGGTCTGCCAATCGGGATACGGTACTGGACATAATGCTCCTGGTGTCGTTTCCAATGGGGTTGGGGAGTACATCTGCGCCAAGAATGTGATTTTAGCTCACGCCAAAGCTTACCACATATACAATGACGAATTTAGGGCTACCAATCAAGGTATGAGTCACTCATCATCGCATTAGCGTAATTGTATTCATGTCTTGGTGTTTACAGGAAGGGTTGCTATGGTAGTCGATACAGCATGGTACGAGCCCGGAAGTGACAGCGAAGAAGACCAGGAGGCATCAGAAAGAGCACTCCAATTCAACGTAAGACATACACATTTTTTTACCAAGCTTGTGTAAGGATCTAACTATATGGCAAATTTTTAGTTTGGCCTCTACGGCAACCCCATCTTCAACGGCAACTGGCCCCAGGTGGTGATAGACAGAATTGCGCAACGCAGTGAATTGGAAGGTTTTTCCTCCTCTCGTCTCCCTGCCTTCACCGATGAGGAGATTGCTTACGTCAAGGACACCTACGATTACCTGGCCTTGAACCATTACGCGACCAACATGGCCAACGCCACCGCCGATGCACCCATTGGAGATCCAAGTTTCAATAACGACATCAGCGTCTGGACGTGGACGAAACCGGAATGGCCTAGCGGTAATACTAAATGGTTCGGCGTAAGTTTGATGACTAGAAAACTTACTTTCAAAATTAGAAATATTGCATTATTTTAACGTGTAGGTTTTCCCAAGAGGGTTGAGAAATCTTCTTGTATGGCTGAAGAAGACTTATGGTGACGTTGAAATTGTCATCACGGAAAGTGGACTCTCAGATACTACCGGAATAATGGAAGATGACCATAGAATATCATACTTTCAGGTAAATTTTTACTACTTACTGCTTGCTCTGCAATTCAATTTTTTTTATTGAAGAGTTATTTGAGTGCCTGCTTGGACGCCATCTATGAAGATGGGGTTAACCTGTCGACCTATACGGCTTGGAGTATTATTGATGATTGGGAATGGGATGGTGGATACACGTAAGTATATTGCATCAAAATTGAAACAATACAACTAGAATTTATTTTATTCAAAGTACGTTTGTTCATTATACCATGGCCCATAGCCTACTGGCCTAAGTAACCGTTAATTGCTTGTCACTACTATCCACTTCCTTATCCTTAACTAAGAATATTTGACCTGTCCTTGTTATTCTTATCGACATACTTATTTCGGTTGTTTTTGAAATATAATTAATCTTGTGTATTTTTTGTTTACTTCTTTTTTTAATATTTATTATTATTTTATAATTTTTTAATGGACATTGCCATTAGGTCATCAGGAATTAAATTATGTCTTAAAATTTTAACATAATGCAAAGTTAGGTTAAACAAAATTCAATTCTTAAAAGAAAGGCAAATAATGTTACCTACAATTTATCAAAATATATTTCAAGATCACTATATGCGCGTAACTATAATGAACAATCGTGATTGTGTTGGATAACGTTTTATCCAGAGAGCTTTTAACCTTATAAACATCCATGCAAACTTATTTAACATTTTGTTACAGTTCATTCTTGGGCATGTACTACGTCAATTTCACAGATCCAGAAAGACCAAGAATTCCTAGGAAATCTGCTAGTTGGTTCACGAACATGGTTGCTACTCGTTGTTTGGTAGACCATTGTACAGAATAAAAAGTCTCACTACTGTAATGTGTAATGTATTTGTAAATAAAAATGTTCAAGTAAATTAAATATTTCTTTAAATTTTCTTTTCTTTTCCTTTTATGCAGTTAGGCTGTCAGCAACAAAATAAACTCATCCATCAATTTTATTGACAAATTGAATAATCAAAATTTATGTACTAGCCATAAAGTTACATATAAATTTCAAAGATCAAGTGAAGTGAAATGTTTGTTTTTATATCATTAATGGGTGGTACTTCAATAATACACGTAAGTACCTACTCAAAGATTTCTTAGGAACATGTAGTGAACAAAAATAAAATAAAAAATATTTTTCGATTTACCAAAATAATACTATCGTCGTCTAGGAGGAACGCCAAAATAAGTTTCAAATTCGTAATTCTCACATTAAAAACCCAACATTACCAATTTTCAGTCATGCTATCAAAATTTTCTCAATTATTGAGAAATTTCATATGATGAGGTTAAACATAATATTTTGGTGTATAATATCTCCAATTTGTGTTGGCCCATTCTTTCTGACTCACCCTGTATAGTTGCGGCAAGATTTCAGACGACTTACGTCAGATACTCGTCATGGCTGACGTTACATAATTGTTTTTACTGTTACCGTAATTTTCGATATTTGGTCGCGTTAAAATCATTTTTTGCTATTTAATATTTATAAACATGAAAATAACAAAACAAGTGATATAGTCATTTCAAGTTGAAGGTAAGAACAGTAGATTCTGTGAGTATCAGATTTTTATCTCGCAGTCAACACGCTCGTTTTATAGCCTGAATATTGAGATTTTTAAAAATTTCAAAACTTCAAGGAAAGTTTTCTTCTATAAAGAGTGGGCTACTCAGGTCAACTTGTGGCTGAATTTTGTGTATGATATGTATACTTAATTCCCGCGGAGCATGAATTTTTAACTCTCAACAGTTAAGACGCTAGAGTCGATTGAAATTCACGAAAAATGACTAAAAAACACTAATTTTCAGCACGCTGCTATTATTCAAAGGGATCGTCCGAGCCAATTATCTTCATTTACACTGAAACTATTATCTTTCCCACTCTGAATTCCGTCTTGATCATTCAAATATCTTCAAACAGAAAAATTTGACACCAAAAACTAATAAAGCTTAAAAATAGCAATTTTTAAGAGTCTTTATTTAAATAGGCGGAAACAAAACAAGCGCTTGTAAAAATCAAATTCGTGTAAATTTTGTTGTTTGGGACCCTAGAGTAGAGTTTTTCAAAGTTACACCAAAATCTAAAATGGGTCGGCAACAATTTTTATTATTTTCAGACGATTTCAAATGGGACCCCTATGCATATGCTATTTGGAGTATTATACCGTCCTCGGGGGGAAATGTAAATTCTGGACTAGAGGCTCTCGACTCGACATTGTCTTTACTTATGCCTGCACATGACTCAGTTATTATAACGGGTGACTTAAATATCAGTTTATTAGAGAATAATATAAATACGTATAAACTAAACAATTTGTTTGAAATTTATGAATTAGACCAAATAATTGCTGAACCTACTCGTGTCACGCGTACCTCAAAGTCTTTACTTGATATCATCGCTGTTTCTAAAAATGAATCCATTAGCGTTGTGAATGTAGTGGATGTCCCAGGATCATTTCTTAACTTCGTGTGAATTAAACAGTGTTCGTGTTAGTAACAATATTAAATTTGTTACATATAGGAATTTCAAAAATGTTAATGAGCAGTTCTTTGCTTATGATTTATATAGAACTGATTGGGATCATTTGTACGCATTGAACAATGTTGCTGACTTTTTTTAATGATAATGTTTTACGTCTATTCGATATGCATTCTCCCTTAAGGACAGTACGAGTTTCTAAACCACATGCACCCTGGCTGACTGCAAATATAAAACATATGATTAATTTACGTAACAATGCTTTTAAAAAATATAAGAAAACTAAGCTTCAAACGGACTTTAATTATTATAAGGATTTACGTAATTATACTACAGGGGCAATTCGGAGAGAGAAACGAGCCTACATGGATTTCACTTTCAGAAATCGAGATAGTAAACACACATGGAAGGCGCTCAGAGCTATGGATATTGTAAAAAATAAAAATTGTCAAGTTGATATACCGGATTCTATAGGTTACGTTGATGAAATAAATTCGTACTTTATTACCAGTGCAAATATTAACGAAGAACTACGTCAGATTTCTGAAAATAAATATCAAAGTTATCCTAATAATAAATATTTTGCTATTAAATTAAAACTATCGATAGTGTCGCCATTTTAAGATTTATTTATAAAATTGAAACAAATTCTGTAGGCCTTGACGGCATTTCAGTTAAAATGGTATCATAAGCTCATATTTAATCAATCATATGACACATATAATTAATACAGCAATTATTACTTCTACGTTTCCATCGGCTTGGAAGCATTCTTCTATTTTACCGCTTGCAAAAACATCGAACCCTTCGGAATTTTGCCATTTACGTCCTATAAGTATATTGCCGGTTATGTCAAAGATCTTAGAAATGGCTATATATACACCAACAGATTACTGAATATGTTTTTGCGCAAAATATTGTTCAGGGTTTAGATCAAATCAGAGCACTGTTACAGCTTTATCTCATGTAGTCGATGATATACTTCGTAATACTGATAATTGTAAAGTCACCTGTTTTATTAGACTTCAGCAAGGCGTTTGACACTTTGGACCATAAATTGTTATGCAAGAAATTAAACTTTTTTGGGTTCAAGTTATCTCCATTGTAGAACTCAAAGGGTGAGCTTAAAGTCTAAAGTGTCTGACCCTTTACCAGTTCAGTACGGAGTGCCACAGGGATCCATCTTAGGCCCCTTGTTATTTTCTATATATATATTTTCGATTTTTATAATTCAGTCCCTTTTTGTAAAATACATTACTATGCGGACGATACTCAATTATATACAGGTTTTAATTTGGATGAACTCGTAGATGTTAATAGAAAAATTAATGGAGATTTAAGTTCGCTTCACGAGTTATCCCTCGAACACAGATTAAAGCTAAATCCGAACAAGTCACATGTTTTATTGTTTGGGCCTAAACAAAGAAGATTAGTAGCAAAACAGTCCTTACAAATTATTTTAGACAACATTAAATTAGATGTAATTAGTGAATGCAAAAATTTAGGGCTTTGGTTCGATTCAGATCTGTGTTTTACCAAACATATAAATCAATTGTTAAAGTCATGTTATAATATTTTACGGCAGTTGTACCCACACAGACAAGTTTTAAATCAAAATCTGAAACTACAACTATGCGAAGCTTTAATTATTTCTAAATTATCATATTGTGATGGTCCTAACTTATTGCAAAATGATATATCCAGACTCCAGAGATTGCAAAATTCATGTTTGCGCTTTTCTTATGGTATCAGGAAATTTGACCCCATAAGTCACAGTATAAAGATCCTGTTAGTTCCCAAACATAAAACTACCACCTTTACTCGTAGTTTCTCATATTTAGCACCAAAGTTATATAATCAGCTATCTAACGATATAAAAAATGTGGCATTTGTTAATTTTAAGAAAAGGTTAAAACCACTTGTGGGAGACTTACATTTTTAAATACTTTTTAACTCCTTTGCTTGGAGGGATAGTGTATGATGAATAACACTTGTACAATTGTATTAGGAAACCTAGAGACATAAAATAATTTGCAGGAGTATGTTAAGGTTAAGTTGAAAAACAGCTATTAGCTGAACTTCACCTTTCATTCCTGTTATTTATAGTGTGTATCATGCGTTGTAATTAATTGGTTTGTATGGAATGAATAAAGACGATTATTTTTATTGTATTTTCATCAAAATATTTAAGAAACTGCAACTGAGAATAATAAAACTATATACTACACTAAATACACTGTATATTGCATTAAATTGACATTTTTTTGGTATTTAACGCAAGCTAATATCGAAAATTATGTTGACAATAAAAACAATTGCATAACGTTAGCCGTGATGTGAGTCGTCTGAATTCCTGCGGCACTATAGCCTTAATAGATTCAAAAGAATCTCATGTAACACATTTTCATTAAATAGGTGATTAGCAAGCAATATAGAAAGATTAAGTTACTATGATTTATTGTGATGTAGGTAACTGGTCGTCGCCAGTCACACAATTAGTAAGAATTCATAAACTGTTTCTATTTTATGGATGACACAAATAGTAGCTGTTGGTGTTTCTTGGGTGAATATATTCTACAGCAATCCCTAGACTTGCACATACATTTTTTCAATTCTTATTGTGCGGGTGCGTGCGTGTGGGTGGGAAACGAGGCGTGTTTAAAAATATATCAAGTACCTACCTATCAAAATATAATCTCTAAGTATATACTTTTAAATTGCGTCATTTTTCCAAAACGTAAATGAATTGTTAGTTACATTGAGATAAGTAGGAGTATAAAATATTGGAACCCGAATTATTCAATTAGTTCCTAATCTTCCGCAACCATGAAGATCCTTATTTTGGTTTTGTCCCTGATCTCTTTCGGGTAAGTCTTAAAACTCCCCAATTTAAATAAAGAAACAAATATTTTTATCTTCTTTTCAATAAAATATTGGATCTGAATTCAACGCTGCTAATAAAAACCAAGTGGCGCCAAATCGGAAGATTTAGTAGGACATTGTATTTACCAAGAGTAAATGTGTGTATGAAATATTTCTTCACATCTAATGATATTTCAGGTCGACAGCAGATGACGAGATCAATACCCGATACTTTCCTAAGGATTTCAAATTTGGTGTCGCCAATGCTGCTCCTCAGATCGAAGGAGGCTGGCTTGAAGACGGCAAAAGCGAAAGCATCTGGGACTACTTCGCTCACAACCGTCCAGAGATGATTGTTGATGGTTCCACGCCTGATATAGCTTGCGACTCCTACCACAAATATAAAGAGGACGTGGCTATGGTAAAAGCCATGGGACTGGACTACTACCGTCTGTCCATCGCCTGGACTAGAATCCTGCCCTCAGGACACACCGACAAAGTAAACCAAGCTGGAGTGCAGTATTACAAGAAACTGTTCGCTGAACTGAAAGCTGTTAATGTAGAGCCCATGGTGACGCTTTACCACTGGGATCTTCCTCAAACTCTAGAAGAAATGCACGGTGGTTGGCTAAATGAAAGTATGGCAGATTACTTCGCTGCGTACGCGAGGTTGTGCTTTGAACTCTTCAATGATGATGTCAAGATGTGGATCACCATCAACGAACCCAAACAGGTCTGCCAATTGGGATACGGTACTGGACATAATGCTCCTGGTGTCATTTCCAATGGAGTTGGAGAGTACATCTGCGCCAAAAATGTGATTTTAGCTCACGCCAAAGCTTACCACATATACAATGACGAATTTAGAGCTACCAATCAAGGTAGGAGTCACTGATCATCGCATTAGCGTAATTGTATTCATGTTTTGGTGTTGACAGGAAGGGTTGCTATGGTAGTCGATACGGCATGGTACGAACCCGGAAGTGACAGCGAAGAAGATCAGGAGGCATCAGAAAGAGCTCTCCAATTCAATGTAAGACATACACATTTTTTTACAAAGCTTGTGCAAGGATCTGACTATATGGCAAATTTTTAGTTGGGCCTCTATGGCAACCCCATCTTCAACGGCAACTGGCCCCAAGTGGTGATATACAGAATCGCGCAACGCAGTGAATTGGAAGGTTTTTCCTCCTCTCGCCTCCCTGCCTTCACTGACGAGGAGATTGTTTACGTCAAGGGCACCTACGATTACCTGGCCTTGAACCATTACGCGACCAACATGGCCAACGCCACCGCCGATGCACCCATTGGAGACCCAAGTTTCAGTAACGACATCAGCGTCTTGACGTGGACGAAACCGGAATGGCCTACCGGTGCTACTAAATGGTTCGGAGTAAGTTTGATGACTACAAAAATTAGAAATAATGCCAACATTATTTTAACGTGTAGGTTGTCCCAAGAGGCTTGAGAAATCTTCTTGTATGGCTGAAGAAGACTTATGGTGACGTTGAAATTGCCATCACGGAAAGTGGACTCTCAGATACCACCGGAATAATGGAAGATGACCATAGAATATCATACTTTCAGGTAATTTTTTACTACTTGCTGCTTGCTCTGCAATTCAATTATTTTATTATTAAAGGGTTATTTGAGTGCCTGCTTGGACGCCATCTATGAAGATGGGGTTAACCTGTCGACCTATACGGCTTGGAGTATTATTGATGATTGGGAATGGAATGGTGGATACACGTAAGTATACTGCATCAAAATTGAAACAATACAACTAGGATTTATTTTATTCAAAGTACGTTTGTTCATTATACCATGGCCCCTAAGTAACCGATAATTGCACTACTATCCACTTCCTTATCCTTAACTAAGAATATTTGACCTGTCCTTGTTATTCTTATCGACATACTTATTTCGGTTGTTTTGAGTGGTCTGAAATAATAAATTAATCTTGTGTATTTTCTGTTTACTTCTTTTTTAATATTTGTTATTATTTTATAATTATTGAATGGACATTGCTATTACGTCATCAGGAATTAAAATATAAGTCTTTAAATTTTAACATAATGCAAAGTTAGGTTAAAAAAAATTCAAGTCTTAAAAGAAAGGCAAATAATATTACCTGCAATTTATCAAAATATATTTCAAAATCACTATATGCGCGTTAATATAACGAACAATCGTGATTGTGTTGGATGACGTTTTATCCAGAGCTTTTAACCTTAAAAACATCCTGTACAACCGCGCGAAAGTTAATTTAAATCATCTATTGTTGGTTCGAAGGCTGCCACGATAACTTATTAATTGATTAATATTTTTTCCATGCAAACTTATTTAATATTTTGTTACAGTTCATTCTTGGGTATGTACTACGTTAATTTCACAGATCCAGAAAGACCAAGAATTCCTAGGAAATCTGCTAGTTGGTTCACAAACATGGTTGCTACTCGTTGTTTGGTAGACACTTGTACAGAATAAAAAGTCTCACTACTCTAATGTATATTTATAAATAAAAATGTTCAAGTAAATTAAATATTTCTTTAAATTTTCTTTCCTTTTCCTTTTATACAATCAGGCTGTCAACAACATAATAAACTCGTCGATCAATTTTATTGATAAATTGAACAATAAAATAAATCCTCCAAGTTGACAGTTTCGTATAATAATATTATGGCCCAGGGGAAACTATTTGTGGGCTATGATTACTGTACTGTTTTCGACACGATCGATCTGAGACGCTGTTTTAAATGTAGTGGGTTTCATCCTTCACCATATTGCAGCCAATTGTTCCTCAAAAACTTATAGCTGTCCTCGTTGTGCAGAAAACCATCAGTTATTGAATTGTCAGTCTGATATTTTAAGGTGTATAAGTTGTATAAACCTAAGTTAAAAGCATCCTGGTTTAAACTTAGACCTTAATCATAAAGCCTGGGACAAGAACTGTAGTTTATAGGCAGGAACTTGGCATACTCAGGTCAAATATATTAAATCCTCAATACTAGTTTATGAAAATTGATGATTCATCCTGGGATTTACACAAAAAATCTCTCATGTTATTTTATTATCAGAATATTCGAGGCCTTTGCTCGAAGACGCATTGTATACATCGTGTATGTGGAATGATAGGTATTATGTTTATGCATTTTTGTTGCATGGTGGTATTCACAGTTTTGAACTTTTTGACACTAATAAATATGACGTTTCGCGTAAAGATCGCAATTTTGAGAAAACTAATACTAAGCGGGGGAAGGTGTGTTAATTGCTATTTAAAGAATCTCAATGTCTCTGAGGTAGATATCAATTCGTCGTGTGGAAGTTTAGTTGACTTATACTTCATCGATATTGTTGTTGTTAAAATGAAATGCAAAAGTAACATTTTATTTCTGCATTCCTCCAAATACAAGCGTTCTTGATATGACATTCTATTTGAAGCTCGCGAGTCGTTCTATGCACTATATGACTCATCTTTAGTTATTTTAGGAGATATTAATATTCCAGAAATTAATGAAAATGCGTCAAATAAATTCGTTAAAGCTCTTGGAAAATTTTCAGATGTCTATAGTCTTACGTAATTGAACAGCAATTTTTGTTGTAATGTTTGTGTTTCTGATTGAATATTACCTAATGCCTCTCATCAGGTAATAAGTTTTGGTTCTTCATAAATAGTAAATCTGGTTCGTATTCTATGGCCTCTGCATTGTCTTACAACATTGTAAATTCGTTTGCAGATTATTTTTCACAGTTATCTTCACCTGGCGATGATAAAAGTGATATATTTCACCATCTAGATACAGTTAATGTTCCATCACTACTCGTGAATGAATTTACCGAGGATGAGATATTGTTGGCGCTGAAATGACTTAAGCCCAATATTACTGCTGGACCGGATTCCGGGATTTTTTCTAAGAGATTGTGCCATTGTACTGTGCAAACCTTTGTGCATGACATTTAATATCATTTTAAAAGAGTCAAGATTTCCAAATGTGTGAAAAAAAGCTAGTCTGACCAGTTTTCAAAAAGGGTAACCAAAATGATCTCTGAAATTACCGTCCAATAACAATACTCAATAACTTTTGTAAAGTTTTTGAAGCAGCATTGCACAACCAATCTCCTAGCATACGAAACATATGATTTCTGAAGCTCAACACGGTTTCTTGGCTGGTCGCTCAGCTGTCTCAAACCTTATAAGTAAGACACAGTTCATTAGTGAGATCATTAATAAACGAAGTTCCTATCCTATCGGGTACCTCAAGGTTCTACACTCGGTCCAATATTTTTTATTTTATTTATAAATGATATTATAGAACAGTTAAATGTTAAACGTTTAATTTTTCCTTGAGATAAACTCACTGTAAGATTTTGTAATGCTTTAGGGAAATTTGAATCGAACTCGTTAAGAGTGGTGTTTTCAAAACAACTTATCTCTGAACCCTCAGAAGTGTAATGTTATGTCCTACACGAAAAAAAAACAGATAAAATACTATTCGATTACACGCTGGGCAATATTACACTTAATATGCCTGAGTTTGTCAAGGATGTTGGTGTGTTGTTTGATGAAAAATTACCGTTCAATGAGCATTATGTCTTGTACTATCAAATCTGCTTATAGAAGCCTGGGATTTGTTCTTCGCAATTCTAAGAATTTAAGAAACATGGAAACTCTTAAATTGCTGTATTGCTCATTTGTACGCTCCAAGCTCGAGTATGCAGCTATTGTTTGGTCACCTATTTATAATAACTATCAGACTGCGATTGAAAAGTTTCAGCGAAGGTTCATAAAATCTGCGCTTTACTTAATTGATGGTGAATATGTTCCCAGGGGAATAGCAAACGACATTTTGCTGCAGCGTACTAAACTTTGCAGTCTCTCTTCAAGAAGAATAACCTCTTCAATTATTCATTTACACAAAATTCTGCATAGCTCTTAGAAGTTTGTTTCAATCGACTCAAAATCACGTATTCTGTCACCTAAAATTATTGTAACGACTTGCAAGACACCCTGTATATTTCCTTATTACCTATTTATGATTTCTCAATTTTCACCCAGAAAAAAAACCCTATACCTCAAAATATCCATAACATTCAGTTTTGATGATTCATGAGAAGTTGTAGTATTGCCAAAGAAATACTATATAGTAAACATATTTTCTGGCCGACATATTTTAAATATTTTAAATTTTCTATAAGTAAAATAAAAATAAATTAATTTAAATGGACAATTATTTTAAATGGTATGACAATTTTTTAAATAATTTATAACGGTTTATTCTAGATAAACGATCAATGTTTTTGATAGCGATTTTTCTAGGCTTCTAGCTGAAAATTTATTTGAATTTGAGGTGCTCAATCTCCAATCCTACCTCAGATGCGCCTGCGATTGAATTATTTTCGTCATAAAGGTGACAACTTTTTATCTGAAACTAATTTTAACTGAAACGTGTTAAAAATCCACTTTTCCACTACTAGGAAAATTTCCCAGATTCCTTCTCCATCAATTCATTTATCCATCCACTTATTATTTAAGATGAATCAAAACACTTATAATAACTAATAGTTACCTATCTATTATAATTAATCATAACATTTGGATATGTTTTCTAAGATATGCAAAAAATCTATACTTAGGTATTTTTTACTACAAACATTACTGAAAATACTACTAGTGTGCGTATCTTATCAATATATTTTAATTTCCATTATTTGTTTTACAATGAACTGGCAAATACATTATCACACCACTATTGTAACATTCATAAATATACTGCGCTAAAAATATTTGGCTCTACGTGATGATGATTATAATATATTTTTTTCGGTGGCAAAAAAATAAAAAAATCCACCAATCCTTGTTGGAAAATAGTTTACGTATATAATAATAATAATAATCTTTATTCCTTCTAAAAAATATTAAAATTTTTGTAGGAAGAGGTTCTACACAATTTTAGGTGACAAAAGAAAGAACCGAACGACTTACGTACATAGAAAATTCAAATAAATAAATAAAAAGCGATACTTAAGATACAAATATTGTGTTAACTAAAAAAAAAGAGTAAATTAAGAACAAACCCACAAACAATTATTAGTATATTACTGGCATATCATTCACTGAGCACAAAAGAGCGAAGTCGCAGAAAACCCATTATGAAACCAGCCAACAACTTGGCTTTACTTAGTGTTAAACCATCGAGCATAGCAATAAAAGAATTAAGTGTTAGATTTCTCAGTTCTGGGGGTTTTAAACCGACGTAAATAGGACACTCCATAAAAATATGTTCAATGGTTTCTAATTTGTGCTGGTTGCACAATGTACACAATTCAGAAGGATTGATAGAGTATGAAATGCCATTAAAACTAAAATTCATACAAAATTTGTTGCAGAGGCGGAGTTGTGAGATAAGTCTAATAATGTAAATAGGCAATTGAAGTTTCAAATAAGATGTGGTGTCTCTTGTTATATTAAAGTTTTTATACAGAATAGGTGTTGTAGACATCATAACTAAAGCTATGTCTCTCTGATAAAGCATTTCTTTATATTTTTGTAACATGGTAGGCATATGTCTTTTTAGACGAGAGTAAGTCAAGTTGTCCAGGACATCTGCACAATCTATATTGTGAAGCATTTGTCTGACTTGAAGGAGCCAATTATAACGAGTGTCATCATTTAGTAATTGCAGCTGCCTGTGAAAACACGCACGAGCATAACGATTGGTTTCCATTGCCAAAAGTTTAAGTAACCAGTTTAAAGCCGTTTTAAAACCAGTAACGACAGACTGCTAATTCCTATTTCAAGCCTAACAATATAACCAGGCGTGTTTAGAGGCAACAATAAAAGTTTTTAAAACTGACTTGCACCTTTCTAACAAGTCTGTAACGCAGTCCCCAGACTTGCAAAGAATTGGTTAAGGAGTTGACAATGATCGAGTCATACAGAACTAAACGTGAATCCCAAGAGTTTATTTTGGATTTGGCCATTAGAGAAATGACAGACCCAACTGCTTGCCTAGCCTTTGCGACCATTGACTCGGTCATTATTCGAAAGAGGCCAGAGGAGGAAAAATTACTCCTAGATAGGTAAAACAATTAACAGTTTCAACAGGTTGATTATTAAGTAGGAAAGGAAAAATATTACTGCGACCGCCACGAGAGAAACACATGATCTTAGTTTTTGAGTGTTAATCGTTAATTGATTTAGTGTTACGTACCTTTCCAGGATATTGAGTTTACGGCAAAGGTCAATTTCTGAATCAGCCAATAGCACCAAATCATCGGCATACATGAGCATAAGTATTTCGTGACGGTTATCAATATTGAGGCGACGAGCGTTAAACGAGTCAAAAATCTTCAATATCAGCAGTGAAAAGAGAAAACAAAGAGGACTTAACGACTCTCCTTGCAAAACACCTGAAGTAATGTTGAATTGCCTTGTTAAATTACCCTCTGTACGGATTCTAATGTGTGCGTGAGTATACAGTTTCTTAAGAAACATTACTATATTGGAGCTTAAACCTAGAGCATATAACTTTTCCCACAGAAGAGAATGATTGATAGAGTCAAACGCACGTTTAAAATCTATAAAAGCTGCAAAAACTTTGCGGCCCTTTAATCTAAGCTGAAACTGAACTATAGAATTAAGTACATAAACATTATCAACGCATCCCCGACCTTTTCGAAATCCTGCCTGTGATTCAGGTAGTATTTTATTGGACTCTGCCCAACAGGTTAGTCTTGAGAGGAGAATACTAGTAAACACTTTCTCAAAACAGTTAATCAACGCTATACCGCGGTAATTGTTGGGGTCATCAATAGGACCCTTCTTATGTAGCATGGTTAGAATAATATTAGACCAGCTTTCCGGGATCACTCCTGTTTCAAGAATCTTATTAAAAAGAACACATAAATACAATCGCCAATTTTGGGGTAGATTCTTAAGAAATTCATACGATATTCCGTCTTCGCCTGGAGATTTACCATTCTTGCAATGAACTAATACCGAATCAAGCAATATATACAGGGTGAGTCAGAAAGAATGGGCCAACACTAAGCTGGACATGCTGGACACCAAAATATTATGTTTGAGCTCATCATGCCTTATACGAATGTCGGTGGTTTAAGAAATACAGGGCGTAAAAGATACAGGGTGTTCAAGTGTTGGCAAAATTATGTCGTGACATTTTTTGATCACTAGCTAAAAATTTTGTACGAATAATAAATCACACGCACGCAAAATACGCTAATATTTGTTGACATGAAAATTTTGCACAAGTCTACTCAGAAAAACAATAGCAATATCACCGCTTGAAAGAAAATCCCCACAAAATACATTGAAACTTTTAAATGCAAATAACTCAGAAATCGATATATATGTACAAACAAATTAATAATTCATTTTATTTTCATCAAAATATTTAAGAAACTAACAATAATAAAACTATATACTACACTAAATCCACTGTATATTGCATTAAATTGAAATTTGTTTTGTTTTCAACGCAACCTAATATCGAAAATTATGTTGACCATAAAAACAATTGCGTAACGTTAGCTGTGATGTGAGTCGTCAGATCTCAGATTTCCATCAAATATGTGATTAGCAAGCAATATGGAAAGATTAAGTTACTATGATTTGACGTGGTGTAGGTAACTGGTCCTCGCCAGTCACACAATTAGTATGCCCTTGCTAAGAATTCATAAACTTTCTATTTTATGGATGACACAAATGGTAGTTGTTGGTGTTTCTTGGGTGCAAATATTGCTACCGCAATTCCTAGGCTTGCACATACATTTTTTCAATTCTTATTGTTGATTCTAAGGCTGATACGGTCGGAACCTATCCTCAGACAATGACAATCCATGCAATGATAAATTTAATGCGATATGGGATGAAATTTATTAGAAAATTTTTATAGATTTTTAAATTTATTTATCTATAATTTTAAAGTGTGTAAGTGTGCGGGTACGTGTGTGCTTAAAAATATATCAAGTACTTATCTATCAAAATATAATCTCTAAGTATATACTTTCAAATTGCATTATTTTTCCAAAACATAAATGAATTGTTAGTTACATTGAGATAAGTAGGAGTATAAAAGATCGGAAACCAAAATACTCGATTAGTTTCTAATCTGCCGCAACAATGAAGATCCTTATTTTGGTTTTGTCCCTGATCTCTCTCGGGTAAGTTTTAAAACTCCCCAATTTAAATAAAGAAACAAATATTTTTATTTTCTTTTCAATAAAATATTGGAACTGAATTCTACGCTGCTAATAAAAACCAAGTGGCGCCACATCGGAAGATTTAGTAGGTCATTGTATTTACCAAAACAGAGTAAATTTGTGTATGAAATATTTCTTCACATCTAACGATATTTCAGGTTGACAGCAGATGACGAGATCAATACCCGATACTTCCCTAAGGATTTTAAATTTGGTGTCGCCAATGCTGCTCCTCAGATCGAAGGAGGCTGGCTTGAAGACGGCAAAAGCGAAAGCATCTGGGACCACTTCGCCCACAACCGTCCAGGGGCGATTGTTGATGGCTCCACTCCTGATATAGCTTGCGACTCCTATCACAAATATAAAGAGGACGTGGCTATGGTAAAAGCCATGGGACTGGACTACTACCGTCTGTCCATCGCCTGGGCTAGAATCCTGCCCACAGGACATACCGACAAAGTAAACCAGGCGGGAGTGCAGTATTACAAGAACCTGTTCGCTGAATTGAAAGCTGTAAACGTAGAGCCCATGGTGACGCTTTACCATTGGGATCTTCCTCAAACTCTAGAGGAAATGCACGGTGGTTGGCTAAATGAGAGTATGGCAGATTACTTCGCTGCGTACGCGAGATTGTGCTTCGAACTCTTCAATGATGATGTGAAGATGTGGATCACCATCAACGAACCCAAACAGGTCTGCCAGGCGGGATACGGTTCTGGAGCTTTTGCTCCTGGTGTCGTTTCCGATGGAGTTGCGGATTACATCTGCACCAAGAATGTGATTTTAGCTCACGCCAAAGCTTACCACATATACAATGACGAATTTAGGGCTACCAATCAAGGTAGGAGTCACTGATCATCGCATTAGCGTAATTGTATTCATGTCTTGGTGTTTATAGGAAGGGTTGCTATGGTAATCGATACGACATGGTTCGAACCCGGAAGTGACAGCGAAGAAGACCAGGAGGCATCAGAAAGAATTCTCCAATTCAATGTAATACATGCCTTATTTGCCAGGCTTGTGCAATAATTTAACTATATGGCAAATTTTTAGTTCGGCCTCTACGGCAACCCCATCTTCAACGGCAACTGGCCCCAAGTGGTGATAGACAGAGTCGCGCAACGCAGTGAATTGGAAGGTTTCTCCTCCTCTCGTCTCCCTGCCTTCACCGACGAGGAGATTGCTTACGTCAAGGGCACCTACGATTACCTGGCCTTGAACCATTACTCGACCAAGATGGTCAACGCCACCGCCGATGCACCCATTGGAAATCCAAGTTTCAGTAACGACGTCAGCGTCGTGACGTGGGCGAAACCGGAATGGCCAAGCGGTTCTGGTGACTGGTTCAGCGTAAGTTTGATGACTATAATACATATTTTCAAAAGTAGAAATAATGCCAACATTATTTAAACATGTAGGTTGTCCCAAGAGGATTGAGAAATCTTCTCGTATGGCTGAAGAAAACTTATGGTGATGTTGAAATTGTCATCACGGAAAATGGACTCTCAGATACCACCGGAATACTGGAAGATGACCATAGAATATCATATTATCAGGTAATTTTTTACTAGTTTCTGCTTACTCTGCAATTCAATTTTTTTATTATTAAAGGGTTATTTGAGTGCCTGCTTGGACGCCATCTATGAAGATGATGTTAACCTGTCGACCTATACGGCTTGGAGTATTATTGATGATTGGGAATGGACTGGTGGATACACGTAAGTATACTGCATCAAAATTGTAATAGTATAACTAGGATTTATTTTATTCAAAGTACGTTTGTTCATTATGCCGTGGCCCATGGCCTAATGGCCTAAGTAGCCGACGTTGCCAGTCACTACTATCGACTTCCTTATCCTTAACTAAGAATCTTTGACCTGCCCTTATTATTTTTGATCTTATCAATATACTTATATAGATATAGCAAAAATTTAAACTGTATCTAGACAATTGTTATTTTGAGTGGTCTGAAATACAATTGATCTTGTGTATTTTTGTTTACTTCTTTTTTATGAAATACTTATCATCAGATATTAAATTATTAGTAAGAAGTCCTTAAATTTAGGTTAAACGAAAATCAATTCTTAAGAGAAAAGCTAATGATATTACCTAAAATTTAAGACTATAAAGTTAAATAAATAGCATGAAGAATGTTGTCTCCTTCCCATATAGTCAAAATATATTTGAAAATCGCTAATTGTGCATAACTATAATGAAGAATCATAATTATGTTGGATGACGTTTTATCCAGCGACTTTTTAACCTTGAAGAACATCCGACTTGACAACCGCGCGAAAATGAATTTGAACCAGATATTGTTGGTTCTAAGGCTGCACGGTCGGAACTGCTTTTCCGGTGTAATTCATGTTACACATTAATAACTTTTTAAATGATTGATATATCTTCAACGCAAACTTATTTAACATTTTGTTACAGTTCATTCTTGGGCATGTACTACGTCAATTTCACAGATCCAGAAAGACCAAGAATTCCTAGGAAATCTGCTAGTTGGTTCACAAACATGGTTGCTACTCGTTGCCTGGTAGACACTTGTACAGAATAAAAAGTCTCACTACTCTAATGTATATTTATAAATAACAAAATTCAAGAAAAGTAAATATTTTAATTTTCCTTTTATTGCTAGTATTACAATCAGACTCTCAGCAACAAAATGAACTTGCCAATCAGTTATTTTGACAAATTGATTTATCAAAATTTATGTACTAGCCATAAAATCTACAGATAAGATACGTTGTCAGTATCAGCTTGTTCAAGTGAAGAGAAATGTTTGTTTTGGGTGGTACTTATAAAATACACGTAAGTATCTACTCAAAAATTCTTTACTAATATGTAGTAAACAAAACTTTTGAATGGTAAGTAGAATCAAAATATTTATCTACGGTCAACGAAGAAAATGCAATAGTTACCTAAAATCAACCATAAAGGTAACGGTTCTACTATTATGCTTTCTCTCGGTGAGGTAAGAAATAACTTTTTTACTTTCCGTACAACTGTTACGGTACAGACAGAGTGGATCCAGGTTTTCCGCTTACCGGTAACTAGCGCTTATCGGCGCTGTTTTCCTGCGCTGAGACTGCACACAGTAAAGCTGTTAAAAGCGGGAAGAGATAAAAATTTATTCGGTACGTGTTAGGTACTTCCTTGCAAAATATCAGCATCTGATGATGAACTGATCGTTTTGGATTCTTCAAAGTCAAAGAGAAAACAATTTGAAGTACATCGTATTCATTGCAATAAAAGAAACTTTTTATTTAAAATTTAAGGAACGTCACGGAAAGTTCCTTTCAATATGCAAGAATGACACAAGAAATCTTTCACTGCATTTTAGATAAAATGCCGTATAATCAGAAATTGGTGTAATATTATACATAAGCAAGCTATTCTATCGGAAGAAAGACTTGTTATTAGTTTAAGGTAAGTAATTTATTTACTCTAGTTTATAGGTACCTATTTAAGAAAATTCAAATCAATTTTTGTATAACTTCTATTAATGAAGTCATATAGATGGAAGGTTGCATAATACCTGAATATCTAAACACACATTTCATATTGTGAACAAAATTATATCAACATATAATCGCCACATATATCCAGCAACCTTAAGGCGGGAATTTTGTAGAAAAGAAATTGCACAGCCTGAGTGAGCGAAACGGCGAATCAATCAGGCCTATGAGACAGTATAAAAACCGTATAGGCCCGAACCACAAGGTTCCCTTAAGTTTATCGTGCATTTTGACGTATATAAGAATGGAAGCCGTGATATACAGATTTGGAAAGTGAGGATCTTGATGGTGAATTGTATTTTGCCGCTTGCGTGTATTTGTGTCATGCTACACGCATACTTCCACCACAGCGTGTTGGCATCAAGCAGTGTTGCCAGGTGGGAAAAATTCAGTGCATGAGAATAATTTCAAAGAAGCATGAGGTTTGGAGAAAAAAGCATGAGATGGCTTAATTTATCAAAAAACACCTCTTGACACAGCTTAATTTTTAATTACTTTTGTAATGCCATTTTTATTTCATTAAAAAGCATTATGTTCTGCTATTTTATCATAATATTACATTGTAAGTAGGTAGTTACAGGTACTTACTTAAAAGTTATTAACCACGTAACCTTTCTAATTTATTTTATTGTTAGGCCGGGCGAACGTTGAGGCGCAGTTGACGTGACGCAGGGTGACTTACGGGTCGTAAAATCTGTTGTTTCCAGAAAATGTAGATACACTTACGGAATAGAGTTAAGAATCACTGCAATACAGCGTGAATACAGCACACACACCGCATATCCGTAGACTGTCATACCCGTTTATGTATTCATTGCTAATTATTAAGAGAGCAGTCTACAATAAAGGACATTTCAAGTAGCCAAATATTGTAGATACCTACCTCTATCTATTCAATTTTGCCCTCGATATTGCCTTTATTTCTCTTTAGGTCTTTGTTTTGGTAGATTTCAAAGAGTAATTTTAATAATTTTATTATTTCTTTTTGTGTCTATTAAAAAGCATGTGAATTTGTAATCAAAATATGAGAGCATGAGATTTCCTCGGAATGCATGAGATCTGACAACACTGGCATCAGTTGACCGGACAGTTAGATTTGCAATGGCGAATTGGCGTTGGCGATACGGAACCGATTACCGTAGTAGTGGGGAATGCTAGACCAATGCACGTCGCCGCCCCTCTTAAAGTTCGTACCGTCCCTGGGATGAAGCGGCAATTTCTACTTTCTCTGTAAAGATCCGCAATTTCCGAATCCGTATGTTATGATTTTACTCGAGGACACAAAATGTAAAATTAGCAATAAATATTAATCTGAAAGTGAAACACAAGTTGTCCTATATGTCCTGGATAGTGAGTGAAGTTCTTTGGTGACTGTGGCTGTGATAATTTTGCCATAATTGCGACATATTGGCGTAGTAACTGTGTGGCTAAAATTGAGGTATTTTTAATATTTATTTTAATTATTCTTGTGATTTTATGAGCAATGAAAATTATCTCACGCACTAGCGGAAACCTTTGTGAATACGTTGACAGATAATAATAACCAACTATTTCAATTTTCTTGGAGTTCTGTGTCTTCGCTTGAAGCCCTGTTACACGGTAAAAATATGTATACAAAATCCCAGCCTTAATAACAAATGTTTTGGAAACTATTACATTATTAATGCTACAGCAGCTTGTATATCTGATCAAAAGAAGCAAGAAACTCTTATGAAAAAAGTGTCTAAAACTAATAGTTCTACAAATATATTTCAAAAATAAAAATACAACTGCAATAACATGCAAAACTGTGTTACGTAATTTGTTTTTTTATCAGTATTAATGAAGTAAACAACAGCGGTTTCCCAAGAAATTCTTAAAGCTGTAACGTACCACAACATTGCATTCTTTATCTGCTGCTGTTAACCTCAAATTATTATAAGCAGTGCGGCAAGCGCAGCTCGTTATTCTTATGTTTGTTTGATATTTGTGTACATAAACAAAAAGGGAACAATTTATAGTAATTATGATCAATTTATAGTGAATTCTTTGAGGTAATTTCTGATTTCATGACCCTAAATTTATATTTTTAAATGGGACACCCTGTATTTTTTGACATTTTTGAAAAACTGAAGATATTACTAGTTCTTTGTCAATTTTTCTACACCGACCGCGTACAAATAAATTAAATTGTAATTCTGATAAAAGCGGGCTTGCAGATTTCCGGCGCTGACCTGCTTCAACCTGCTTTCACTGTGTACGTGTTCATTTAAAAGTATAATTTTCAAAGCTTATAAGCGCGGATCGGCGCAGGGTTTCAGTAAGCAGGAACCGGCTTCCACTATGTTCTCTTTAGCCTGCTTTAAACTGCTGTTGTTATATCAATTTAAATATACAATTACAAATTTCATAGTATATCAAGTAAGTATTTCGGCGCCGGTTACCAGCAAGCGGAAAACGTGCTTCCACTCTGTCTATTCTACACGGTTTTAAGGCTGGGATTTTGTATACATATTTTAACCGTCTAACAGGGCTTCAAGCGAGGACACAGAACTCCAAGAAAATTGAAATAATTGGTTATTAGTATATATCAACGTATTCAGAAAGGTTCCCGCTAGTGTGTGAGATAATTTTCATTGCTCATAAAATCACAAGAATAATTAAAATAAATGTTAAAATACCTCAATTTTAGCCACACAGTTACTACGCCAATATGTCACAATTACGGCAAAATTATCACAACCACAGTCACCAAATTACTTCGCTCACTAGCCAAGACATATACCTAGCACAACTTGTGTTTCACTTTCAGATTAATATTTATTGCTAATTTTACATTTTGTGTCCTCGAGTAAAATCATAACATATATCACGGCTTCCATTTTTACGTACGTCAAAATGCACGATAAACTTCAGGGAATTGTGTGGTTCGGGCCTATACGGTTTGTATACTGTCTCATAGGTCTGATTGATTCGCCGTTTCGCTCACTCAGGCTGTGCAATTCCTTTTCTACAAAATCCCCGCCTTAAGGGCCCCATACATTTCGGATATTTTAGACCGATTTATCAGTTCGGATAAAACCGTACGGATTAGCCCGTCTCACGCTAGCTGTTTACTCAATTTATCGGTTGGATAAATGGAAACTAGAATTAACTAGATGAAAATTTGTTTGAGCAGTGGCGGCGGGATTAGCCATAAAAAGAGGAAAGACAGAGATATCGTTCAAAATGATGTAAACAGTGATTAGTTAATCTTCCGCAAACAGGGTAAATTTCTATACACCGATATAAATTGAAGCCAAAATTCTTTGGTATCCATTCATTGGCGGCGGAACGTCTTTTGATGGGAGGGGGCTCGAGCCCTCTTGAAAATTGTAATATTTCATAAAATAAAAACCAATATAAATTTTACCAAATTGGTGAAACATATCGCATGATCATTATCATAATCTTTTAAAAATAAAACGTAATTATTCAGATCTGAAATAACTTTAATTCATATATAACAAGATGTATCTACTTATGTACTAGGTAGATAAAAGTAACATTGAAATGAGTATTTTCTATTTTGCTTTGCAAAACACATGAAATAGCATGGCGTGGCGTGGCGTGGCTGGCGCGGTGTAACGTTAGAGCAGTGTGCACACAATATATAAAAATACACGGTGTCAGATTCTTCCGACGTTGTATCACATGGCGCGGCGCGACGTGGCATCAGAGCAATGTGCCCCCGGCTTAATGCATCATTTTTGTTATTAGGGACATTTTAAGCCACTTATTTAAGATTCAAACAACGTAATGAGTTTGGTCGGTCAGTGGTCGCGCGGTTTAAGGCGTCACTACTTGAATCGAGGCGACTAGATCGGTGTGGGTTCGCGGCCCGCTGCCGGTAGACCGTTTATAAGCTATATTCGTGGAGAGGATTGGCACCCTTTCTGCGGGTATGGTAGGGTGGAAGAATGTTGGTTTGGGTCAATGTGAAAGATTGATACTGGTTGACATTTGACTACCCCCCTAATTAATGAGGTTTCCCAGGTTTCCCCAGGCTTCTAGCTTGTTAACTGAAAATGTATTTTAATGAGGGGTGCTCACTGCTCAGTACTCTCTAGTCCTACCTTAGATGCGCCTGCGATTGAATTATTTTCGTCAGAAAGGTGACCACTTTTTATCTGAAACTAATTTTTACTAAAATATGTGTTATCCACTTTTCCACTACTAGGAAAATTTTCCAGATTTCTTCACTATCAAAACAGTTATCCATCCACTTATTATTTAAGTTGAATCAAAACACTTAATAATTGTTACTTACCTATTATAATTAATTATAACATTTGGATATGTTTTCTAAGATATGCAAAAAATCTATACTTAGGTATTTTTTACTACAAACATTATTGAGAATACTACTAGTGTGCGATATCTTATCAATATATTTTAATTTCCATTATTTGTTTTACAATAAACTGGCAAATATACCAGTCATTATTACATCACTGTTGTAACATTCATAAGCACTTCGCTAAAAATGTTTGGCTCTACGTGATGATGATTATAATATTTTTTTTCAGTGACAAAACATAAAAAAATATCGCCGCTACCAATTCGTGTTGGAAAATAGTTTACGTATACTGGGTGGCGCATCCAAAACGAAACAGAGGCATTTTCTGGCAGCTCAGTTCTCTTTTTAAAAAACGCTCAGACCGGTCGATTTTGTTTTCGAGGGGGACACAAAATTGGCATAAAATCACGTTAACGCATGCAGCCAGTGCCCCTCGCCCACGGCCTCGCACTTAAAGAGGCCTTGCGCGAGGCCCCCCTGGGGATGATTTAAAACCGAACGCCATGAACTCTAAATAGTACGAATAGCACCGTAAAAGACCTTACTAAGAATAAGCTTTACCGAGGCTTTACCACACGTACTATAATTAATTTGCACACCCCGCTGGGTGTGCTCTATTATCGACATATTTTTTAGTACTGAAGAGGTTACAAAAAATAATTATTTTAGCATTTAAACACCTCATAATTATGAAATTTTTAGATCATCCAGACTTGACTACTTTAACTAGTTTCATCATAAATGAATAATTTTGTAAACAAACTTTCTGATTTTTCACCATTCTTTTCTTGAAAATATACAGGGCGACATTGAAAAAACTACAATATGCATAGTATCACGCGAGAGGACCAAAAAAATAAAGTTATATACACTAATGTCCGATCGCTTTTTGTTTTTAAGATACCAGCATTTAAAAATTGTTTGTAAAATTTATTTTTTTTTAATTTCTCCCGATTGTATGAAAATATTTGGACCAAAATTGATGCACACTGTGACCTTGCATGTAGCTATTATGTGTCACAATATTCAGTTCATTCAGCATCCAATGGCGGAAGAAAAGGGCCTCGCTGATACGACTTCGCCCACGCCTAGATTAGTCCACGCTACGCCACTGCATGCAGCCCCTAGGCGGGGATGGCATCACCCCTAAAACCTTAAATGGGAAGGGGGGTCGAATGATACATCGCTTGAAAGGCCTTTCAATTCCCTTTATAATGATGTAAATACCATGTACTTCAGTTCAGTAGTTTTGAAGATTTATTGATTAAAAGCTTAAAGCAGACTTATTCAAAGAAATTTTAGTAAAAGCATTTACTTAATCTTTGTTCACTACACCCATGGTTTGTTACTTCTTTTAGTGTTGAAAATAGCGATTGCAGTGATTTTTGTGACAAAAAGGTGATATTGTGTTAATTTTTTCTTGAAGAAGCATAAAATGGTAAAACTATTGTCCTTTAGGAGCAACGTCAAAATAAGTTTCAAATTCGTAATTCTCACATTAAAAAACCCAACATTACCAATTTTCAGTCATGCTGTCAAAACTTTCTCAATTATTGAGAAATTTCATATGATGTACAAACATAATATTTTGGTGTCTAATATCTCCAATTTGTGTTGACAGCCCATAAACATAGAGTATCTAGCTTTTTGAAGTTGTTAATGTTGCGAACAATAAAACCCAAATATTTAACAAGGTCGGATCGCTGAAGGACAAACCCATTTAGCCTGTAGTCATACTGTATTTGGCCACATCTTCTACTGAAGGTCATATCAAGGGCAGTTTGTTAACAGTGCACCAGGAGTTCAGTAAATCAATATTTCTTTGGAGATTCATGCCGTCTAAAACATTATCGATGGAGCAAAATATTTTTATATCATCTGTGTACAATAAATATCTCACATTTAACTGAGAGCAGCATCATTGATGTATAATGCAAACATTAGCGGTCCGAGGATAGAACCCTGTGGAACTCCTGACATTTCCATTCTTTCTGACCCACCCTGTATAGTTGCGGCAAGAATTCAGACGTCTTAAGTCATGACTGACGTTACACAATTGTTTTTGCTGTCAGCGTAATTTTCGATATTTGGTCGCGTTCAAATTATTTTTTGCAATTTAATGCAATATTTAATGCAAACTTTTAGTGTAGTATATAGTTATATTACTCTTAGTTTAAGTTTCTTAAATATTATGATGAAAATATAATGAATTATTAATTTTTTCGAATGACGTAAGTCGTTTGAATTCTTGCCGTGAATATACGAACAAATAAAAAATTCATTATATTTTCATTAAAATATTTAAGAAACTGCAACTGAAAATAATACAAGTTGCTATGATTTGACGTGGTGTACGTAACTGGTCGTCGCCAGTCACACAATTAGTATGCCCTTGCTAAGAATTCATAAACTGTTTCTATTTTATGAATGAAACAAATAGTAGTTGTTGGTGCTTTTTGAGTGAATATATTGCGGTAGCCCTAGGCTTGCACATACATTTTGCATAATTCTTATTGTTGGTTCTAAGGCTGGTACGGTCGGAACCTAGCCTCAGAGAATGAAAGTCCATGCAATGATAAATTTAATGCAATACGAATAAAATTTATTAGAAAATTTTTATAGATTCTTTAATTCATTTATCTATAATTTTAGTGTGTATGGGTCCTGGTACGTGTGTGTGGGTAGGAAACGAGGAGTGTTTACAAATATATCAAGTACTTATCTATCAAAATATAATCTCTAAGTACATATATACTGCTAAATTGCATTATTTTTCCAAAACGTATGTATGAATTGTTAGTGACATTGAGATAAGTAGGAGTATAAAAGATTGGAAACCAAATAATTCGATTAGTTTCTAATCTTCCGCAACCATGAAGATCCTTATTTTGGTTTTGTCCCTGATCTCTCGGGTAAGTCTTAAAACTCCCCAATTTAAATAAAGAAACAAATATTTTAATCCCCTTTTCAATAAAATATTGGATCTGAAATCAACGCTGCTAATAAAAACCAAGTGGCGCCAAATCGGAAGATTTAGTAGGTCATTGTATTTACCAAAACAGAGTAAATGTGTGTATGAAATATTTCTTCACATCTAACGATATTTCAGGTTGACAGCGGATGACGAGATCAATACCCGCTACTTCCCTAAGGACTTCAAATTTGGTGTCGCCAATGCTGCCCCTCAGATCGAAGGAGGCTGGCTTGAAGACGGCAAAAGCGAAAGCATCTGGGATCACTTCGCCCACAACCGTCCAGGGCGATTGTTGATGGCTCCACGCCTGATATAGCTTGCGACTCCTACCACAAATATAAAGAGGACGTGGCTATGGTAAAAGCCATGGGACTGGACTACTACCGTCTGTCCATCGCCTGGTCTAGAATCCTGCCTACAGGACACACCGACAAAGTAAACCAGGCGGGAGTGCAGTATTACAAGAAACTGTTCGCTGAATTGAAAGCTGTTAACGTAGAGCCCATGGTGACGCTTTACCATTGGGATCTTCCTCAAAGTCTAGAAGAAACGTACGGTGGTTGGCTAAATGAGAGTATGGCAGATTATTTCGCTGCGTACGCGAGGTTGTGCTTCGAACTCTTCAATGATGATGTGAAGATGTGGATCACCATCAACGAATCCAAACAGGTCTGCCAGGTGGGATACGGTTTAGGAGTTTATGCTCCTGGTGTCGTTTCCAATGGAGTTGGGGAGTACATCTGCGCCAAGAATGTGATTTTAGCTCACGCCAAAGCTTACCACATATACAATGACGAATTTAGGGCTACCAATCAAGGTAGGAGTCACTGATCATCGCATTAGCGTAATTGTATTCATCTCTTGGTGTTTACAGGAAGGATTTCTATCGTAATTGATACGACATGGTACGAACCCGGAAGTGACAGCGAAGAAGACCAGGAGGCATCAGAAAGAATGCTCCAATTCATAGTAAGACATGCATTTTTGCCAGGTTTGTGCAATAATCTAACTATATGGCAAATTCTTAGTTCGGCCTCTACGGCAACCCCATCTTCATCGGCAACTGGCCTCAAGTGGTGATAGACAGAGTCGCGCAACGCAGTGAATTAGAAGGTTTCTCTTCATCTCGTCTCCTGCCTTCACCGACGAGGAGATTGCTTACGTCAAGGGCACTTACGATTACCTGGCCTTGAACCATTACGCGAGCAAGATGGTCAACGCCACCGCCGATGCACCTATTGGAGATCCAAGTTTTGATAACGACATCAGCGTCTTGACGTGGGCGAAACCGGAATGGCCAAGCGGTTCTGGTGACTGGTTCAGCGTAAGTTTGATGACTATAACACTTATTTTCAAAAGTAGAAATAATGCCAACATTATTTTAACGTGTAGGTTTTCCCAAGAGGGATGAGAAATCTTCTCGTATGGCTGAAGAAAACTTATGGTGATGTTGAAATTGTCATCACGGAAAATGGACTCTCAGATACCACCGGAATACTGGAAGATGACCATAGAATATCATACTATCAGGTAATTTTTTACTAGTTACTGCTTACTCTGCAATTCATTTTTTTATTATTAAAGGGTTATTTGAGTGCCTGCTTGGACGCCATCTATGAAGATGGGGTTAACTTGTCGACCTATACGGCTTGGAGTATTATTGATGATTGGGAATGGACTGCTGGATATACGTAAGTACACGGTTTAAAAATTCTAGGCACTACTATACACTTCCTTATCCTTAGCTAAGAATCTTTGACCTGCCCTTATCATTTTCGATCTTATCAATATACTTATACAGATATAAAAATTTAAACTATGTCTAAACAATTGTTGTTTTGAGCGGTCTGAAATATAATTGATCTTATTGTCTGAAGCTATTTATTTGTGGCATAATTTTAGTTTTTCGTTAGTTTTATTGGGTTTTTGCCACACTTCTGAAAAATAATAAAGATTAATTAAATAAACCCTTGCGCCAAACTGAGGAGTCAAGGGTTATTTTTGAAACTAAGTTTGCTTAACCAAAAATCTCACACTGAAAATAGCAGATAAGTAAAAAATAACAGAAATCACATCACTATCGCGCACTTCCGTATTATTGACGTTTTGAAAAACTATCTGTTTTCGTTCTCAAAATCGTAGTAAAAATATTAAACATATGTCAAGATTGATCGTTTAAAATTTTAAACTGTCAAACTCGCAAGTACGAGTATAATGAAGAATCGTAATTATGTTGAATGACGTTTCATTCAGCGACTTTTTAACCTTGAAGAACATCCGACTTGACAACCGCGTGAAAATGAATTTGAACCAGATATTGTTGGTTCTAAGGCTGCACGGTCAGAACCCCTTGTCCGGTGTAATTCATGTTACACATTAATAACTTATTAAATGATTGATATATCTTCAACGCAAACTTATTTAACATTTTGTTACAGTTCATTCTTGGGCATGTACTACGTCAATTTCACAGATCCAGAGAGACCAAGAATTCCTAGGAAATCTGCTAGTTGGTTCACAAACATGGTTGCTACTCGTTGCCTGGTAGACACTTGTACAGATAAAAAGTCTCACTACTCTAAAGTATATTAATAAATAACAAAATTCAAGAAAAGTAAATATTTTAATTTTCCTTTTATTGCTAGTATTACAATCAGACTCTCAGCAACAAAATGAACTTGCCAATCAGTTATTTTGACAAATTGATTTATCAAAATTTATGTACTAGCCATAAAATCTACAGATAAGACACGTTGCCAGTATCAGCTTGTTCAAGTGAAGAGAAATGTTTGTTTTGGGTGGTACTTATAAAATACACGTAAGTACCTACTCAAAAATTCTTTACTAATATGTAGTAAACAAAAATTTTGAATGGTAAGTAGAATCAAAATATTTATCTACTGTCAACGAAGAAAATGCAATAGTTACCTAAAATCAACCATAAACGTAACGGTTCTACTATTATGCTTTCTCTCGGTGAGGTAAGAAATAACTTTTTTACTTTCCGTACAACTGTTACGGTACAGACAGAGTGGATCCAGGTTTTCCGCTTATCGGTAACTCGCGCTTATCGGCGCTGTTTTCTTGCGCTGAGACCGCACACAGTAAAGCTGTTAAAAGCGGGAAGAGATACAAAGTTATTCGGTACGTGTTAGGTACTTCCTTGCAAAATATCAGCATCTGATGATGAACTTATCGCTTTGGATTCTTCAAAGTCAAAGAGAAAACAATTTGAAGTACATCGTATTAATCGCAATAGAAGAAATTATTTATTTAAAACTTAAGAAACGTCACGGAAAGTTATTTTCAATAAACAAGAGTGACACAAGAAATCTTTCACTGCATTTTAGATAAAATGCCGTATAATCAGAAATTGGTGTAATATTATACATAAGCAAGCTATTCTATCGGAAGAAAGACTTGTTATTACTTTGAGGTAAGTAATTTATTTACTTTAGTTTATAGGTACATACCTATTTAAGAATATTCAAATCAATTTTTGTATAACTTCTATTAATGAAGTCATATATAGCTGGAAGGTTGCATAATACCTGAATATCTAAAGTATAAATTAATCTAGTTAAATTTTGTAACGAAAAAATATACATATAAAACATTTCATATTGTGAACAAAATTATATCAACATATAATCGCCACATATATCCAGCAACCTTAAGGCGGGATTTTTGAGAAACGGAATTACACAGCCTGAGTGAGAAAAACGGCGAATCAATCAGGCCTATGAGACAGTATACAAACCGTATAGGTCCGAACCACAAGGTTCTCTGAAGTGTATCGTACATTTTGACGTATATAAGAATGGAAGCCGTGATATACAGATTTGGAAACTGAGGATCTTGATGGTGAATTGTATTTTGCCGCTTGCGTGTATTTGTGTCATGCTACACGCATACTTCGACCACAGCGTGTTGGCATCAAGCAGTGTTGCCAGGTGGGAAAAATTCAGTGCATGAGAATAATTTCAAAGAAGCATGAGGTTTGGAGAAAAAGCATGAGATGGCTTAATTTATCAAAAAACACCTCTTGACACAGCTTAATTTTTAATTACTTTTGTAATGCCATTTTATTTCATTAAAAGCATTATGTTCTGCTATATTATCATAATATTACATTGTAAGTAGGTACTTACAGATACTTACTTAAAAGTTATTTACCACGTAACCTTTCTAATTTATTTTATTGTTAGGCCGGGTGAACGTTGAGGCGCAGTTGACGTGACGCAGGGTGACTCACGGGTCGTAAAATCTGTTGTTTCCAGAAAATGTAGGTACCCTTACGGAATAGAGTTAAGAATCACTGCAATACAGCGTGAATACAGCACACACACCGCATATCCGTAGACTGTCATACCCGTTTATGTATTCATTGCTAATTATTAAGAGAGCAGTCTACAATAAAGGACATTTCAAGTACCCAAATATTGTAGATACCTACCTCTATCTATTCAATTTTGCCCTCGATATTGCCTTTATTTCTCGTTAGGTCTTTGTTTTGGTAGATTTGGGATTTTGTATACATATTTTTACCGTCTAACAGGGCTTAAAGCGAGGACACAGAACTCCAAGAAAATTGAAATAATTGGTTATTATTATATATCAACGTATTCACAAAGATTCCCGCTAGTGTGTGAGATAATTGTCATTGCTCATAAAATCACAAGAATAATTAAAATAAATCTCAAAATACCTCAATTTTAGCCACATAGTTACTACGCCAATATGTCGCAATTACGGCAAAATTATCACAGCCACAGCCACCAAATTACTTCACCACTAGCCAAGACATATACCTAGCACAACTTGTGTTTCACTTTCAGATTAATATTTATTGCTAATTTTACATTTTGTGTCCTCGAGTAAAATCATAACATATATCACGGCTTCCATTTTTATGTACGTCAAAATGCACGATAAACTTCAGGGAATTGTGTGGTTCGGGCCTATACGGTTTGTATACTGTCTCATAGGTCTGATTGATTCGCCGTTTCGCTCACTCAGGCTGTGCAATTCCTTTTCTACAAAATCCCCGCCTTAAGGGCCCCATACATTTCGGATATTTTATACCGATTTATCAGTTCGGATAAAACCGTACGGATTAGCCCGTCTCACGCTAGCTGTTTACTCAATTTATCGGTTGGATAAATGGAAACTAGAATTAACTAGATGAAAATTTGTTTGAGCAGTGGCGGTTCAAAATGATGTAAACAGTGATTAGTTAATCTTCCGCAAACAGGGTAAATTTCTATACCCTGATATAAATTGAAGCCAAAATTATTTGGTATCCATTCATTGGCGGCGGAACATCTTTTGATGGGAGGGGGCTTGAGCCCCCTTGAAAAATGTAACCTTTCATAAAATAAAAACCAATATAAATTTTACCAAATTGGTGAAACATATCGGATGATCATTATCATAATCTTTTAAAAATAAAACGTAATTATTCAGATCTAAAAAAACTTTAATTCATATAAAATATATAACAAGATGTATCTACTTATGTACTAGGTAGATAAAAAGAACATTCAAATGAGTACAAGTTTTCTATTTTTCTTTGCAAAACACGTGAGATAGCGCGTGGCGTGGCTGACGTGGTGTAGCGTTAGAGCAGTGTGCACACAATATATAAAAATACATAAGAATACACGGTGTCAGATTTTTCTGACGTATCACATGGCGCGACGTGGCGCGGCATCAGAGGAATGTGCCCGCGGCTTAATGCATCATTTTTGTTATTAGGGACATTTTAAACCACTTATTTAAGATTCAAACAACGTAATCAGTTTGGTCGGTCAATGGTCGCGCGGTTTAAGGCGTCAGTACTTGAATCGAGGTGACTAGATCGGTGTGGGTTCGCGTCCCGCTGCCGGTAGACCGTATATAAGCTATATTCGTGGAGAGGATTGGCACCCTTTCTGCGGGTATGGTAGGGTGGAAGAATGTTGGCCTGGATCAATGTGAAAGATTGATACTGGTTGACATTTGACTACCCCCCTAATTAATGAGGTTTCCCCAGGCTTCTAGCTTGTTAACTGAAAATGTATTTTAATGAGGGGTGCTCACTGCTCAGTACTCTCTAGTCCTACCTTAGATGCTCCTGCGATTGAATTATTTTCGTCATAAAGGTGACAACTTTTATCTGAAACTAATTTTTACTAAAACATGTGTTATCCACTTTTCCACTACTAGGAAAATTTTCCAGATTTCTTCACCATCAAAACAGTTATCCATCCACTTATTATTTAAGTTGAATCAAAACACTTAATAATTGTTACTTACCTATTATAATTAATTATAACATTTGGATATGTTTTCTAAGATATGCAAAAAATCTATACTTAGGTATTTTTTACTACAAACATTATTGAGAATACTACTAGTGTGCGATATCTTATCAATATATTTTAATTTCCATTATTTGTTTTACAATAAACTGGCAAATATACCAGTCATTATTACATCACTGTTGTAACATTCATAAGCACTTCGCTAAAAATGTTTGGTTCTAAGTGATGATGATTATAATATTTTTTTTCAGTGACAAAACATAAAAAAATATCGCCGCTACCAATTCGTGTTGGAAAATAGTTTACGTATACTGGGTGGCGCATCCAAAACGAAACAGAGGCATTTTCTGGCAGCTCAGTTCTCTTTTTAAAAAACGCTCAGACCGGTCGATTTTGTTTTCGAGGGGGACACAAAATTGGCATAAAATCACGTTAACGCATGCAGCCAGTGCCCTCGCCCACGGCTCGCACTTAAAGGGGCCTCGCGCGGGGCCCCCTTAGGGGTGATTTAAAACCGAACGCCATGAACTCTAAATAGTACGAATAGCACCGTAAAAGACCTTACTAAGAATAAGCTTTACCGAGGCTTTACCACACGTACTATAATTAATTTGCACACCCCGCTGGGTGTGCTCTATTATCGACATATTTTTTAGTACTGAAGAGGTTACAAAAAATAATTATTTTAGCATTTAAACACCTCATAACTATGAAATTTTTAGATCATCCAGACTTGACTATTTTAACTAGTTTCATCATAAATGAATAATTTTGTAAACAAACTTTCTGATTTTTCACCATTCTTTCTTGAAAATATACAGGGCGACATTGAAAAACTACAATATGCATAGTATCACGCGAGAGGACCAAAAAAAATAAATAAAGTTATATACACTAATGTCCGATCGCTTTTTGTTTTTAAGATACCAGCATTTAAAAATTGTTTGTAAAATTTATTTTTTTTTAATTTCTCCCGATTGTATGAAAATATTTGGACCAAAATTGATGCACACTGTGACCTTGCATGTAGCTATTATGTGTCACAATATTCAGTTCATTCAGCATCCAATGGCGGAAGAAAAGGGCCTCGCTGATACGACTTCGCCCACGTCTAGATTAGTCCACGCTACGCCACTGCATGCAGCCCCTAGGCGGGGATGGCATCACCCCTAAAATCTTAAATGGGAAGGGGGCGAATGATACATCGCTTGAAAGGCCTTTCAATTCCCTTTATAATGATGTAAATGTAAATACCATGTACTTCAGTTCAGTAGTTTTGAAGATTTATTGATTAAAAGCTTAAAGCAGACTTATTTAAAGAAATTTTAGTAAAAGCATTTACTTAATCTTTGTTCACTACACCCATGGTTTGTTACTTCTTTTAGTGTTGAAAATAGCGATTGCAGTGATTTTTGTGACAAAAAAGGTGATATTGTGTTAATTTCTTTCTTGAAGAAGCATAGCTCAACAGATAAAAAATTAGATTTACCAAAATTAAATGGTAAAACTATTGTCCTTTAGGAGCAACGTCAAAATAAGTTTCAAATTCGTAATTCTCACATTAAAAAACCCAACATTACCAATTTTCAGTCATGCTGTCAAAACTTTCTCAATTATTGAGAAATTTCATATGTTGTGTACAAACATAATATTTTGGTGTCTAATATCTCCAATTTGTGTTGACAGCCCATAAACATAGAGTATCTAGCTTTTTGAAGTTGTTAATGTTGCGAACAATAAAACCCAAATATTTAACAAGGTCGTTTGAAGGACAAACCCATTTAGCCTGTAGTCATACTGTATTTGGCCACATCTTCTACTGAAGGTCATATCAAGGGCAGTTTGTTAACAGTGCACCAGGAGTTCAGTAAATCAATATTTCTTTGGAGATTCATGCCGTCTAAAACATTATCGATGGAGCAAAATATTTTTATATCATCTGTGTACAATAAATATCTCACATTTAACTGAGAGCAGCATCATTGATGTATAATGCAAACATTAGCGGTCCGAGGATAGAACCCTGTGGAACTCCTGACATTTCCATTCTTTCTGACCCACCCTGTATAGTTGCGGCAAGAATTCAGACGTCTTAAGTCATGACTGACGTTACACAATTGTTTTTGCTGTCAGCGTAATTTTCGATATTTGGTCGCGTTCAAATCATTTTTTTCAATTTAATGCAATATATAATGCAAACTTTTAGTGTAGTATATAGTTGTATTACTCTTAGTTGCAGTTTCTTAAATATTATGATAAAAATATAATGAATTATTAATTTTTTCGAATGACGTAAGTCGTTTGAATTCTTGCCGTGAATATACGAACAAATAAAAAATTCATTATATTTTCATTAAAATATTTAAGAAACTGCAACTGAAAATAATACAAGTTGCTATGATTCGACGTGGTGTAGGTAACTGGTCGTCGCCAGTCACACAATTAGTATGCCCTTGCTAAGAATTCATAAACTGTTTCTATTTTATGAATGAAACAAATAGTAGTTGTTGGTGCTTCTTGAGTGAATATATTGCGGTAGCCCTAGGCTTGCACATACATTTTGCATAATTCTTATTGTTGGTTCTAAGGCTGGTACGGTCGGAACCTAGCCTCAGAGAATGAAAGTCCATGCAATGATAAATTTAATGCAATACGAATAAAATTTATTAGAAAATTTTTATAGATTCTTTAATTCATTTATCTATAATTTTAGTGTGTATGTGTCCTGGTACGTGTGTGTGGGTAGGAAACGAGGAGTGTTTACAAATATATCAAGTACTTATCTATCAAAATATAATCTCTAAGTACATATATACTGCTAAATTGCATTATTTTTCCAAAACGTATGTATGAATTGTTAGTGACATTGAGATAAGTAGGAGTATAAAAGATTGGAAACCAAATAATTCGATTAGTTCCTAATCTTCCGCAACCATGAAGATCCTTATTTTGGTTTTGTCCCTGATCTCTCGGGTAAGTCTTAAAACTCCCAATTTAAATAAAGAAACAAATATTTTAATCCCTTTTCAATAAAATATTGGATCTGAAATCAACGCTGCTAATAAAAACCAAGTGGCGCCAAATCGGAAGATTTAGTAGGTCATTGTATTTACCAAAACAGAGTAAATGTGTGTATGAAATATTTCTTCACATCTAACGATATTTCAGGTTGACAGCGGATGACGAGATCAATACCCGCTACTTCCCTAAGGACTTCAAATTTGGTGTCGCCAATGCTGCCCCTCAGATCGAAGGAGGCTGGCTTGAAGACGGCAAAAGCGAAAGCATCTGGGACCACTTCGCCCACAACCGTCCAGGGGCGATTGTTGATGGCTCCACGCCTGATATAGCTTGCGACTCCTACCACAAATATAAAGAGGACGTGGCTATGGTAAAAGCCATGGGACTGGACTACTACCGTCTGTCCATCGCCTGGTCTAGAATCCTGCCTACAGGACACACCGACAAAGTAAACCAGGCGGGAGTGCAGTATTACAAGAAACTGTTCGCTGAATTGAAAGCTGTTAACGTAGAGCCCATGGTGACGCTTTACCATTGGGATCTTCCTCAAAGTCTAGAAGAAACGTACGGTGGTTGGCTAAATGAGAGTATGGCAGATTATTTCGCTGCGTACGCGAGGTTGTGCTTCGAACTCTTCAATGATGATGTGAAGATGTGGATCACCATCAACGAATCCAAACAGGTCTGCCAGGTGGGATACGGTTTAGGAGTTTATGCTCCTGGTGTCGTTTCCAATGGAGTTGGGGAGTACATCTGCGCCAAGAATGTGATTTTAGCTCACGCCAAAGCTTACCACATATACAATGACGAATTTAGGGCTACCAATCAAGGTAGGAGTCACTGATCATCGCATTAGCGTAATTGTATTCATCTCTTGGTGTTTACAGGAAGGATTTCTATCGTAATTGATACGACATGGTACGAACCCGGAAGTGACAGCGAAGAAGACCAGGAGGCATCAGAAAGAATGCTCCAATTCATAGTAAGACATGCATTTTTTTGCCAGGTTTGTGCAATAATCTAACTATATGGCAAATTTTTAGTTCGGCCTCTACGGCAACCCCATCTTCATCGGCAACTGGCCTCAAGTGGTGATAGACAGAGTCGCGCAACGCAGTGAATTAGAAGGTTTCTCTTCATCTCGTCTCCTGCCTTCACCGACGAGGAGATTGCTTACGTCAAGGGCACTTACGATTACCTGGCCTTGAACCATTACGCGAGCAAGATGGTCAACGCCACCGCCGATGCACCCATTGGAGATCCAAGTTTTGATAACGACATCAGCGTCTTGACGTGGGCGAAACCGGAATGGCCAAGCGGTTCTGGTGACTGGTTCAGCGTAAGTTTGATGACTATAACACTTATTTTCAAAAGTAGAAATAATGCCAACATTATTTTAACGTGTAGGTTTTCCCAAGAGGGATGAGAAATCTTCTCGTATGGCTGAAGAAAACTTATGGTGATGTTGAAATTGTCATCACGGAAAATGGACTCTCAGATACCACCGGAATACTGGAAGATGACCATAGAATATCATACTATCAGGTAATTTTTACTAGTTACTGCTTACTCTGCAATTCATTTTTATTATTAAAGGGTTATTTGAGTGCCTGCTTGGACGCCATCTATGAAGATGGAGTTAACTTGTCGACCTATACGGCTTGGAGTATTATTGATGATTGGGAATGGACTGCTGGATATACGTAAGTACACGGTTTAAAAATTCTAGGCACTACTATACACTTCCTTATCCTTAGCTAAGAATCTTTGACCTGCCCTTATCATTTTCGATCTTATAAATATACTTATACAGATATAGCAAAAATTTAAACTATGTCTAAACAATTGTTGTTTCGAGCGGTCTGAAATATAATTGATCTTATTGTCTGAAGCTATTTATTTGTGGCATAATTTTAGTTTTTCGTTAGTTTTATTGGGTTTTTGCCACACTTCTGAAAAATAATAAAGATTAATTAAATAAGCCCTTGTGCCAAACGGAACAGTCAAGGGTTATTTTTGAAACTAAGTTTGCCTAACCAAAAAATCTCACACTGAAAAAAGCAGATAAGTAAAAAATAACAGAAATCACATCACTATCGCGCACTTCCGTATTATTGACGTTTTGAAAAACTATCTGTTTTCGTTCTCAAAATCGTAGTAAAAATATTAAACGTATGTCAAGTTTGACAGTTTAAAATTTTAAACTGTCAAACTCGCAAGTACGAGTATAATGAAGAATCGTAATTATGTGACGTTTCATTCAGCGACTTTTTAACCTTGAAGAACATCCGACTTGACAACCGCGTGAAAATGAATTTGAACCAGATATTGTTGGTTCTAAGGCTGCACGGTCGGAACTGCTTTTCCGGTGTATCTCATGTTACACGTTAATAACTTATTAAATGATTAATATATTTTCCATGCAAACTTATTTAACATTTTGTTACAGTTCATTCTTGGGCATGTACTACGTCAATTTCACAGATCCAGAGAGACCAAGAATTCCTAGGAAATCTGCTAGTTGGTTCACAAACATGGTTGCTACTCGTTGCCTGGTAGACACTTGTACAGAATAAAAGTCTCACTACTCTAATGTATATTTATAAATAACAAAATTCAAGAAAAGTTAATATTTTAATTTTCCTTTTATTGCTAGTATTACAATCAGACTCTCAGCAACAAAATGAACTTGCCAATCAGTTATTTTGACAAATTGATTTATCAAAATTTATGTACTAGCCATAAAATCTACAGATAAGACACGTTGCCAGTATCAGCTTGTTCAAGTGAAGAGAAATGTTTGTTTTGGGTGGTACTTATAAAATACACGTAAGTACCTACTCAAAAATTCTTTACTAATATGTAGTAAACAAAAATTTTAAATGGTAAGTAGAATCAAAATATTTATCTACTGTCAACGAAGAAAATGCAATAGTTACCTAAAATCAACCATAAACGTAACGGTTCTACTATTATGCTTTCTCTCGGTGAGGTAAGAAATAACTTTTTTACTTTCCGTACAACTGTTACGGTACAGACAGAGTGGATCCAGGTTTTCCGCTTACCGGTAACTCGCGCTTATCGGCGCTGTTTTCCTGCGCTGAGACTGCACACAGTAAAGCTGTTAAAAGCGGGAAGAGATAAAAATTTATTCGGTACGTGTTAGGTACTTCCTTGCAAAATATCAGCATCTGATGATGAACTTATCGCTTTGGATTCTTCAAAGTCAAAGAGAAAACAATTTGAAGTACATCGTATTAATCGCAATAGAAGAAATTATTTATTTAAAACTTAAGAAACGTCACGGAAAGTTATTTTCAATAAACAAGAATGACACAAGAAATCTTTCACTGCATTTTAGATAAAATGCCGTATAATCAGAAATTGGTGTAATATTATACATAAGCAAGCTATTCTATCGGAAGAAAGACTTGTTATTACTTTGAGGTAAGTAATTTATTTACTTTAGTTTATAGGTACATACCTATTTAAGAATATTCAAATCAATTTTTGTATAACTTCTATTAATGAAGTCATATATAGCTGGAAGGTTGCATACAATAAATATCTAAAGTATAAATTAATCTAGTTAAATTTTGTAACGAAAAAAGATACATATAAAACATTTCATATTTTGAACAAAATCATATAAACATATAATCAGCCTCATATATCCAGCAACCTTAAGGCGGGAATTTTGTAGAAAAGAAATTGCACAGCCTGAGTGAGCGAAACGGCGAATCAATCAGGCCTATGAGACAGTATACAAACCGTATAGGTCCGAACCACAAGGTTCTCTGAAGTGTATCGTACATTTTGACGTATATAAGAATGGAAGCCGTGATATACAGATTTGGAAAGTGAGGATCTTGATGGTGAATTGTATTTTGCCGCTTGCGTGTATTTGTGTCATGCTACACGCATACTTCGACCACAGCGTGTTGGCATCAAGCAGTGTTGCCAGGTGGGAAAAATTCAGTGCATGAGAATAATTTCAAAGAAGCATGAGGTTTGGAGAAAAAAGCATGAGATGGCTTAATTTATCAAAAAACACCTCTTGACACAGCTTAATTTATAATTACTTTTGTAATGCCATTTATAAATCATTAAAAAGCATTATGTTCTGCTATTTTATCACAATATTACATTGTAAGTAGGTACTTACAGGTACTTACTTAAAAGTTATTTACCACGTAACCTTTCTAATTTATTTTATTGTTAGGCCGGGTGAACGTTGAGGCGCAGTTGACGTGACGCAGGGTGACTCACGGGTCGTAAAATCTGTTGTTTCCAGAAAATGTAGGTACCCTTACGGAATAGAGTTAAGAATCACTGCAATACAGCGTGAATACAGCACACACACCGCATATCCGTAGACTGTCATACCCGTTTATGTATTCATTGCTAATTATTAAGAGAGCAGTCTACAATAAAGGACATTTCAAGTACCCAAATATTGTAGATACCTACCTCTATCTATTCAATTTTGCCCTCGATATTGCCTTTATTTCTCGTTAGGTCTTTGTTTTGGTAGATTTGGGATTTTGTATACATATTTTTACCGTCTAACAGGGCTTCAAGCGAGGACACAGAACTCCAAGAAAATTGAAATAACTGGTTATTAGTATATATCAACGTATTCACAAAGGTTCCCGCTAGTGTGTGAGATAATTTTAATTGCTCATAAAATCACAAGAATAATTAAAATAAATATTAAAATACCTCAATTTTAGCCACATAGTTACTACGCCAATATGTCACAATTAAGGCAAAATTATCACAACCACAGTCACCAAATTACTTCACTCACTAGCCAAGACATATACCTAGCACAACTTGTGTTTCACTTTCAGATTAATATTTATTGCTAATTTTACATTTTGTGTCCTCGAGTAAAATCATAACATATATCACGGCTTCCATTTTTATGTACGTCAAAATGCACGATAAACTTCAGGGAATTGTGTGGTTCGGGCCTATACGGTTTGTATACTGTCTCATAGGTCTGATTGATTCGCCGTTTCGCTCACTCAGGCTGTGCAATTCCTTTTCTACAAAATCCCCGCCTTAAGGGCCCCATACATTTCGGATATTTTATACCGATTTATCAGTTCGGATAAAACCGTACGGATTAGCCCGTCTCACGCTAGCTGTTTACTCAATTTATCGGTTGGATAAATGGAAACTAGAATTAACTAGATGAAAATTTGTTTGAGCAGTGGCGGTTCAAAATGATGTAAACAGTGATTAGTTAATCTTCCGCAAACAGGGTAAATTTCTATACCCCGATATAAATTGAAGCCAAAATTCTTTGGTATCCATTCATTGGCAACGGAACATCTTTGATGGGAGGGGCTCGAGCCCCTTGAAAATGGTAATATTTCATAAAATAAAACCAATATAAATTTTACCAAATTGGTGAAACATATCGCATGATCATTATCATAATTTTTTAAAAATAAAACGTAATTATTCAGATCTGAAAGAACTTTAATTCATATAAAATATATAACTAGATGTATTTACTATGTACTAGGTAGATGAAAGTAACATTGAAATGAGTACAAATTTTCTATTTTTCTTTGCAAAACACGTGAGATAGCATGGCGTGGCGTGGCTGGGGTGGTGTAGCGTTAGAGCATTGTGCACACACTATATAGAAATACATAAGAATACACGGTGTCAGATTCTTCCGACGTTGTATCACATGGCGCGACGTGGCGCGGCATCAGAGGAATGTGCCCGCGGCTTAATGCATCATTTTTGTTATTAGGGACATTTTAAACCACTTATTTAAGATTCAAACAACGTAATCAGTTTGGTCGGTCAGTGGTCGCGCGGTTTAAGGCGTCAGTACTTGAATCGAGGTGACTAGATCGGTGCGGGTTCGCGTCCCGCTGCCGGTAGACCATTTATAAGCTATATTCGTGGAGAGGATTGGCACCCTTTCTGCGGGTATGGTAGGGTGGAAGAATGTTGGTTTGGGTCAATGTGAAAGATTGATACTGGTTGACATTTGACTACCCCCCTAATTAATGAGGTTTCCCAGGTTTCCCCAGGCTTCTAGCTTGTTAACTGAAAATGTATTTTAATGAGGGGTGCTCACTGCTCAGTACTCTCTAGTCCTACCTTAGATGCTCCTGCGATTGAATTATTTTCGTCATAAAGGTGACAACTTTTTACTTTAACTAATTTTTACTAAAACATGTGTTATCCACTTTTCCACTACTAGGAAAATTTTCCAGATTTCTTCACCATCAAAACAGTTATCCATCCACTTATTATTTAAGTTGAATCAAAACACTTAATAATTGTTACTTACCTATTATAATTAATTATAACATTTGGATATGTTTTCTAAGATATGCAAAAAATCTATACTTAGGTATTTTTTACTACAAACATTATTGAGAATACTACTAGTGTGCGATATCTTATCAATATATTTTAATTTCCATTATTTGTTTTACAATAAACTGGCAAATATACCAGTCATTATTACATCACTGTTGTAACATTCATAAGCACTTCGCTAAAAATGTTTGGTTCTAAGTGATGATGATTATAATATTTTTTTTCAGTAACAAAACATAAAAAAATATCGCCGCTACCAATTCGTGTTGGAAAATAGTTTACGTATACTGGGTGGCGCATCCAAAACGAAACAGAGGCATTTTCTGGCAGCTCAGTTCTCTTTTTGAAAAACGCTCAGACCGGTCGATTTTGTTTTCGAGGGGGGCACAAAATTGGCATAAAATCACGTTAACGCGTGCAGCCCGTGCCCCACGCCCACGGCCTCGCACTTAAAGGGGCCTCGCGCGAGGCCCCCTGGGGTGATTTAAAACCGAACGCCATGAACTCTAAATAGTACGAATAGCACCGTAAAAGACCTTACTAAGAATAAGCTTTACCGAGGCTTTACCACACGTACTATAATTAATTTGCACACCCCGCTGGGTGTGCTCTATTATCGACATATTTTTTAGTACTGAAGAGGTTACAAAAAATAATTATTTTAGCATTTAAACACCTCATAATTATGAAATTTTTAGATCATCCAGACTTGACTACTTTAACTAGTTTCATCATAAATGAATAATTTTGTAAACAAACTTTCTGATTTTTCACCATTCTTTTCTTGAAAATATACAGGGCGACATTGAAAAAACTACAATATGCATAGTATCACGCGAGAGGACCAAAAAAAAATAAATAAAGTTATATACACTAATGTCCGATCGCTTTTTGTTTTTAAGATACCAGCATTTAAAAATTGTTTGTAAAATTTATTTTTTTTTAATTTCTCCCGATTGTATGAAAATATTTGAACCAAAATTGATGCACACTGTGACCTTGCATGTAGCTATTATGTGTCACAATATTCAGTTCATTCAGCATCCAATGGCGGAAGAAAAGGGCCTCGCTGATACGACTTCGCCCACGCCTAGATTAGTCCACGCTACGCCACTGCATGCAGCCCCCTAGGCGGGGATGGCATCACCCCTAAAATCTTAAATGGGAAGGGGGGTCGAATGATACATCGCTTGAAAGGCCTTTCAATTCCCTTTATAATGATGTAAATGTAAATACCATGTACTTCAGTTCAGTAGTTTTGAAGATTTATTGATTAAAAGCTTAAAGCAGACTTATTTAAAGAAATTTTAGTAAAAGCATTTACTTAATCTTTGTTCACTACACCCATGGTTTGTTACTTCTTTTAGTGTTGAAAATAGCGATTGCAGTGATTTTTGTGACAAAAAAGGTGATATTGTGTTAATTTCTTTCTTGAAGAAGCATAAAATGGTAAAACTATTGTCCTTTAGAGCAACGTCAAAATAAGTTTCAAATTCGTAATTCTCACATTAAAAAACCCAACATTACCAATTTTCAGTCATGCTGTCAAAACTTTCTCAATTATTGAGAAATTTCATATGTTGTGTACAAACATAATATTTTGGTGTCTAATATCTCCAATTTGTGTTGACAGCCCATAAACATAGAGTATCTAGCTTTTTGAAGTTGTTAATGTTGCGAACAATAAAACCCAAATATTTAACAAGGTCGTTTGAAGGACAAACCCATTTAGCCTGTAGTCATACTGTATTTGGCCACATCTTCTACTGAAGGTCATATCAAGGGCAGTTTGTTAACAGTGCACCAGGAGTTCAGTAAATCAATATTTCTTTGGAGATTCATGCCGTCTAAAACATTATCGATGGAGCAAAATATTTTTATATCATCTGTGTACAATAAATATCTCACATTTAACTGAGAGCAGCATCATTGATGTATAATGCAAACATTAGCGGTCCGAGGATAGAACCCTGTGGAACTCCTGACATTTCCATTCTTTCTGACCCACCCTGTATAGTTGCGGCAAGAATTCAGACGCCTTAGTCATGACTGACGTTACACAATTGTTTTGCTGTCAGCGCAATTTTCGATATTTGGTCGCGTTCAAATTATTTTTGCAATTTAATGCAATATTTAATGCAAACTTTTAGTGTAGTATATAGTTTTATTACTCTCGGATGCAGTTTCTTAAATATTATGATGAAAATATAATGAATTATTAATTTTTTCGAATGACGTAAGTCGTTTGAATTCTTGCCGTGAATATACGAACAAATAAAAAATTCATTATATTTTCATTAAAATATTTAAGAAACTGCAACTGAAAATAATACAAGTTGCTATGATTCGACGTGGTGTAGGTAACTGGTCGTCGCCAGTCACACAATTAGTATGCCCTTGCTAAGAATTCATAAACTGTTTCTATTTTATGAATGAAACAAATAGTAGTTGTTGGTGCTTTTTGAGTGAATATATTGCGGTAGCCCTAGGCTTGCACATACATTTTGCACGATTCTTATTGTTGGTTCTAAGGCAGCTACGGTCGGAACCTAGCCTCAGACAATGACAATCCATGCAATGATAAATTTAATGCAATACGAATAAAATTTATTAGAAAATTTTTATAGATTCTTTAATTCATTTATCTATAATTTTAGTGTGTATGGGTCCTGGTACGTGTGTGTGGGTAGGAAACGAGGAGTGTTTACAAATATATCAAGTACTTATCTATCAAAATATAATCTCTAAGTACATATATACTGCTAAATTGCATTATTTTTCCAAAACGTATGTATGAATTGTTAGTGACATTGAGATAAGTAGGAGTATAAAAGATTGGAAACCAAATAATTCGATTAGTTCCTAATCTTCCGCAACCATGAAGATCCTTATTTTGGTTTTGTCCCTGATCTCTCTCGGGTAAGTCTTAAAACTCCCCAATTTAAATAAAGAAACAAATATTTTAATCCCCTTTTCAATAAAATATTGGATCTGAAATCAACGCTGCTAATAAAAACCAAGTGGCGCCAAATCGGAAGATTTAGTAGGTCATTGTATTTACCAAAACAGAGTAAATGTGTGTATGAAATATTTCTTCACATCTAACGATATTTCAGGTTGACAGCGGATGACGAGATCAATACCCGCTACTTCCCTAAGGACTTCAAATTTGGTGTCGCCAATGCTGCCCCTCAGATCGAAGGAGGCTGGCTTGAAGACGGCAAAAGCGAAAGCATCTGGGATCACTTCGCCCACAACCGTCCAGGGGCGATTGTTGATGGCTCCACGCCTGATATAGCTTGCGACTCCTACCACAAATATAAAGAGGACGTGGCTATGGTAAAAGCCATGGGACTGGACTACTACCGTCTGTCCATCGCCTGGTCTAGAATCCTGCCTACAGGACACACCGACAAAGTAAACCAGGCGGGAGTGCAGTATTACAAGAAACTGTTCGCTGAATTGAAAGCTGTTAACGTAGAGCCCATGGTGACGCTTTACCATTGGGATCTTCCTCAAAGTCTAGAAGAAACGTACGGTGGTTGGCTAAATGAGAGTATGGCAGATTATTTCGCTGCGTACGCGAGGTTGTGCTTCGAACTCTTCAATGATGATGTGAAGATGTGGATCACCATCAACGAATCCAAACAGGTCTGCCAGGTGGGATACGGTTTAGGAGTTTATGCTCCTGGTGTCGTTTCCAATGGAGTTGGGGAGTACATCTGCGCCAAGAATGTGATTTTAGCTCACGCCAAAGCTTACCACATATACAATGACGAATTTAGGGCTACCAATCAAGGTAGGAGTCACTGATCATCGCATTAGCGTAATTATATTAATCTCTTTGTGTTTACAGGAAGGATTTCTATCGTAATTGATACGACATGGTACGAACCCGGAAGTGACAGCGAAGAAGACCAGGAGGCATCAGAAAGAATGCTCCAATTCATAGTAAGACATGCATTTTTTTGCCAGGTTTGTGCAATAATTTAACTATATGGCAAATTTTTAGTTCGGCCTCTACGGCAACCCCATCTTCATCGGCAACTGGCCTCAAGTGGTGATAGACAGAGTCGCGCAACGCAGTGAATTAGAAGGTTTCTCTTCATCTCGTCTCCCTGCTTTCACCGACGAGGAGATTGCTTACGTCAAGGGCACCTACGATTACCTGGCCTTGAACCATTACGCGAGCAAGATGGTCAACGCCACCGCCGATGCACCTATTGGAGATCCAAGTTTTGATAACGACATCAGCGTCTTGACGTGGGCGAAACCGGAATGGCCAAGCGGTTCTGGTGACTGGTTCAGCGTAAGTTTGATGACTATAACACTTATTTTCAAAAGTAGAAATAATGCCAACATTATTTTAACGTGTAGGTTTTCCCAAGAGGGATGAGAAATCTTCTCGTATGGCTGAAGAAAACTTATGGTGATGTTGAAATTGTCATTACGGAAAATGGACTCTCAGATACCACTGGAATACTGGAAGATGACCATAGAATATCATATTATCAGGTAATTTTTTACTAGTTACTGCTTACTCTGCAATTTATTTTTTATTATTAAAGGGTTATTTGAGTGCCTGCTTGGACGCCATCTATGAAGATGGGGTTAACTTGTCGACCTATACGGCTTGGAGTATTATTGATGATTGGGAATGGACTGCTGGATATACGTAAGTACACGGTTTAAAAAAAATCACATACTATCCACTTCCTTGTCCTTAGCTCCTTAGCTAAGAATCTTTGACCTGCCCTTATCATTTTCGATCTTATCAATATACTTATACAGATATAGCAAAAATTTAAACTATATCTAAACAATTGTTGTTTTGAGCGGTCTGAAATATAATCGGTCTTATTGTCTGAAGCTATTTATTTGTGGCATAATTTTAGTTTTTCTTTAGTTTTATTGGGTTTTTGCCAGACTTCTGAAAAAATAATAAATATTAATTAAATAAGCCCTTGTGCCAAACGGAACAGTCAAGGGTTATTTTTGAAACTAAGTTTGCCTAACCAAAAAATCTCACACTGAAAAAAGCAGATAAGTAAAAAATAACAGAAATCACATCACTATCGCGCACTTCCGTATTATTGACGTTTTGAAAAACTATCTGTTTTCGTTCTCAAAATCGTAGTAAAAATATTAAACATATGTCAAGATTGATCGTTTAAAATTTTAAACTGTCAAACTCGCAAGTACGAGTATAATGAAGAATCGTAATTATGTTGAATGACGTTTCATTCAGCGACTTTTTAACCTTGAAGAACATCCGACTTGACAACCGCGTGAAAATGAATTTGAACCAGATATTGTTGGTTCTAAGGCTGCACGGTCAGAACCCCTTGTCCGGTGTAATTCATGTTACACATTAATAACTTATTAAATGATTGATATATCTTCAACGCAAACTTATTTAACATTTTGTTACAGTTCATTCTTGGGCATGTACTACGTCAATTTCACAGATCCAGAGAGACCAAGAATTCCTAGGAAATCTGCTAGTTGGTTCACAAACATGGTTGCTACTCGTTGCCTGGTAGACACTTGTACAGAATAAAAAGTCTCACTACTCTAATGTATATTTATAAATAACAAAATTCAAGAAAAGTAAATATTTTAATTTTCCTTTTATTGCTAGTATTACAATCAGACTCTCAGCAACAAAATGAACTTGCCAATCAGTTATTTTGACAAATTGATTTATCAAAATTTATGTACTAGCCATAAAATCTACAGATAAGACACGTTGCCAGTATCAGCTTGTTCAAGTGAAGAGAAATGTTTGTTTTGGGTGGTACTTATAAAATACACGTAAGTACCTACTCAAAAATTCTTTACTAATATGTAGTAAACAAAAATTTTGAATGGTAAGTAGAATCAAAATATTTATCTACTGTCAACGAAGAAAATGCAATAGTTACCTAAAATCAACCATAAAGGTAACGGTTCTACTATTATGCTTTCTCTCGGTGAGGTAAGAAATAACTATTTTACTTTCCATACAACTGTTACGGTACAGACAGAGTGGATACAGGTTTTCCGCTTATCGGTAACTCGCGCTTATCGGCGCTGTTTTCTTGCGCTGAGACCGCACACAGTAAAGCTGTTAAAAGCGGGAAGAGATACAAAGTTATTCGGTACGTCTTAGCCTTGCAAAATATCAGCATCTAACGATGAACTGATCGTTTTGGATTCTTCAAAGTCAAAGAGAAAACAATTTGAAGTACATCGTATTCATTGCAATAAAAGAAACTTTTTATTTAAAATTTAAGAAACGTCACGGAAAGTTCCTTTCAATATGCAAGAATGACACAAGAAATCTTTCACTGCATTTTAGATAAAATGCCGTATAATCAGAAATTGGTGTAATATTATACATAAGCAAGCTATTCTATCGGAAGAAAGCCTTGTTATTAGTTTGAGGTAAGTAATTTATTATACTCTAGTTTATAGGTACCTATTTAAGAATATTCAAATCAATTTTTGTGTAACTTCTATTAATGAAGTCATGTATAGCTGGAAGGTTGCATACAATAAATATCTAAAGTATAAATTAATCTAGTTAAATTTTGTAACGAAAAAAGATACATATAAAACATTTCATATTGTGAACAAAATCATATAAACATATAATCAGCCTCATATATCCAGCAACCTTCAGGCGGGGATTTTGTAGAAAAGAAATTGCACAGCCTGTGTGAGCGAAACGGCGAATCAATCAGGCCTATGAGACAGTATAGAAACCGTATAGGCCCGAACCACAAGGTTCCCTGAAGTTTATCGTGCATTTTGACGAACATAAGAATGGAAGCCGTGAGATACAGATTTGGAAAGTGAGGATCTTGATGGTGAATTGTATTTTGCCGGTTGCGTGTATTTGTGTCATGCTACACGCATACTTCGACCACAGCGTGTTGGCATCAAGCAGTGTTGCCAGGTGGGAAAAATTCAGGGCATGAGAATAATTTCACAGAAGCATGAGGTTTGGAGAAAAAAGTATGAGATGGCTTAATTTATCAAAAAACACCTCTTGACACAGCTTAATTTTTAATTACTTTTGTAATGCCATTTTTATTTCATTAAAAAGCATTATGTTCTGCTATTTTATCATAATATTACATTGTAAGTAGGTACTTACAGGTACTTACTTAAAAGTTATTTACCACGTAACCTTTCTAATTTATTTTATTGTTAGGCCGGGTGAACGTTGAGGCGCAGTTGACGTGACGCAGGGTGACTCACGGGTCGTAAAATCTGTTGTTTCCAGAAAATGTAGGTACCCTTACGGAATAGAGTTAAGAATCACTGCAATACAGCGTGAATACAGCACACACACCGCATATCCGTAGACTGTCATACCCGTTTATGTATTCATTGCTAATTATTAAGAGAGCAGTCTACAATAAAGGACATTTCAAGTACCCAAATATTGTAGATACCTACCTCTATCTATTCAATTTTGCCCTCGATATTGCCTTTATTTCTCGTTAGGTCTTTGTTTTGGTAGATTTCAAAGAGTAATTTTAATAATTTTATTATTTCTTTTTGTGTCTATTAAAAAGCATGTGATTTTGTAATCAAAATATGAGAGCATGAGATTTCCTCGGAATGCATGAGATCTGACAACACTGGCATCAGTTGACCGGACAGTTAGATCTGCAATGGCGAATTGGCGTTGGCGATACGGAACCGATTACCGTAGTAGTGGGGAATGCTAGACCAATCCACGTCGCCGCCCCTCATAAAGTTCGTACCGTCCCTGGGATGAAGCGGCAATTTCTACTTTCTCTGTAAAGATCCGCAATTTCCGAATCCGTATGTTATGATTTTACTCGAGGACACAAAATGTAAAATTAGCAATAAATATTAATCTGAAAGTGAAACACAAGTTGTCCTATATGTCCTGGCTAGTGAGTGAAGTAATTTGGTGACTGTGGCTGTGATAATTTTGCCGTAATTGCGACATATTGGCGTAGTAACTGTGTGGCTAAAATTGAGGTATTTTTAACATTTATTTTAATTATTCTTGTGATTTTATGAGCAATGAAAATTATCTCACGCACTATCGGAAACCTTTGTGAATACGTTGATATATAATAATAACCAACTATTTCAATTTTCTTGGAGTTCTGTGTCCTCGCTTGAAGCCCTGTTACACGGTAAAAATATGTATACAAAATCCCAGCCTTAATAACAAATGTTTTGGAAGCTATTACCACAGAATATATAGCTAACGCTATATTTTCTGCGCTATTACATTATTAATGCTACAGCAGCTTGTATATCTGACCAAAAGAAGCAAGAAACTCTTATGAAAAAAGTGTCTAAAACTAATAGTTCTACAAATATATTTCAAAAATAAAAATACAACTGCAATAACATGCAAAACTGTGTTACGTAATTTGTTTTTTTATCAGTATTAATGAAGTAAACAACAGCGGTTTCCCAAGAAATTCTTAAAGCTGTAACGCACCACAACATTGCATCCTTTACCTGCTGCTGTTAACCTCAAATTATTATAAGCAGTGCGGCAAGCGCAGCTCGTTATTCTGTACCTAATGTTTGTTTGATATTTGCGTACATAAACAAAAAGGGAACAATTTATAGTAATTATGATCAATTTATAGTGAATTTAGGTGAATTCTTTGAGGTCATTTCGGATTTCATGACCCTAAATTTATATTTTTAAATAGAACACCCTGTATTTTTTGACATTTTTGAAAAATTAGATATGACTAGTTCTTTGTCAATTTTTCTACACCGACCGCGTACAAATAAATTAAATTGTAATTCTGATAAAAGCGGGCTTGCAGATTTCCGGCGCTGACCTGCTTCAACCTGCTTTCACTGTGTACGTGTTCATTTAAAAGTATAATTTTCAAAGCTTATAAGCGCGGATCGGCGCAAGGTGCCAATAAGCAGAAACCGGCTTCCACTGTGTTCTCTTTAGCCTGCTTTATACTGCTGTTGTTATATCAATTTAAATATACAATTACAAATTTCATAGTATATCAAGTAAGTATTTCGGCGCCGGTTACCAGCAAGCGGAAAACGTGCTTCCACTCTGTCTATTCTACACGGTTTTAAGGCTGGGATTTTGTATACATATTTTTACCGTCTAACAGGGCTTCAAGCGAGGACACAGAACTCCAAGAAAATTGAAATAATTGGTTATTAGTATATATCAACGTATTCACAAAGGTTCCCGCTAGTGTGTGAGATAATTTTCATGGCTCATAAAATCACAAGAATAATTAAAATAAATGTTAAAATACCTCAATTTTAGCCACACAGTTACTACGCCAATATGTCACAATTACGGCAAAATTATCACAGCCACAGCCACCAAACTACTTCACTCACTAGCCAAGACATATAGCACAACTTGTGTTTCACTTTCAGATTAATATTTATTGCTAATTTTACATTTTGTGTCTTCGAGTAAAATCATAACATATTTCATGGCTTCCATTTTTATGTACGTCAAAATGCACGATAAACTTCAGGGAACCGTGTGGTTCGGGACTATACGGTTTGTATACTGTCTCATAGGTCTGATTGATTCGCCGTTTCGCCTTAAGGGCCCCATACATTTCGGATATTTTAGACCGATTTATCAGTTCGGATAAAACCGTACGGATTATCCCGTCTCACGCTAGCTGTTTACTCAATTTATCGGTTGGATAAATGTAAACTAGAATTAACTAGATGAAAATTTGTTTGAGCGGTGGCGGCGGGATTACCCATCAAAAGAGAAAAGACAGAGATATCGTTCATAATGGTGTCAACAGTGGTTACTTAATCTTGCGCAAACAGGGTAAATTTCTGTACACCGATATAAATTCAAGCCAAAATTATTTGGTATCCATTCATTGGCGGCGGAACATCTTTTGATGGGAGGGGGCTTGAGCCCCCTTGAAAAATGTAATCTTTCATAAAATAAAAACCAATATAAATTTTACCAAATTGGTGAAATATATCGGATGATCATTATCATAATCTTTTAAAAATAAAACGTAATTATTCAGATCTGAAATAACTTTAATTCATATAAAATATATAACAAGATGTATTTACTTATGTACTAGGTAGATAAAAGTAACATTAAAATGAGTATTTTCTAATTTGCTTTGCAAAACACGTGAGATAGCATGGCGTGGCGTGGCGTGTCTGGCGTGGTGTAGCGTTAGAGCAGTGTGCACACACTATATAGAAATACATAAGAATACACGGTGTCAGATTCTTCCGACGTTGTATCACATGGCGCGCCGCGGCGCGGCATCAGAGCAATGTACCCCCGGCTTAATGCATCATTTTTGTTATTAGGGATATTTTAAACCACTTATTTAAGATTCAAACAACGTAATCAGTTTGGTCGGTCAGTGGTCGCGCGGTTTAAGGCGTCAGTACTTGAATCGAGGTGACTAGATCGGTGCGGGTTCGCGTCCCGCTGCCGGTAGACCGTTTAGAAGCTATATTCGTGGAGAGGATTGGCACCCTTTCTGCGGGTATGGTAGGGTGGAAGAATGTTGGTTTGGGTCAATGTGAAAGATTGATACTGGTTGACATTTGACAACCCCCCTAATTAATGAGGTTTTCCAGATTTCCCTAGGCTTCTAGCTTGTTAACTGAAAATTTATTTGATTTAGGGGTGCTCACTGCTCAGTACTCTCTAGTCCTACCTTAGCGCCTGCGATTGAATTAGTTTCGTCATAAAGGTGACAACTTTTTATCTGAAACTAATTTTTACTAAAACATGTGTTATCCACTTTTCCACTACTAGGAAAATTTTCCAGATTTCTTCACCATCAAAACAGTTATCCATCCACTTATTATTTAAGTTGAATCAAAACACTTAATAATTGTTATTTACCTATTATAATTAATTATAACATTTGGATATGTTTTCTAAGATATGCAAAAAATCTATACTTAGGTATTTTTTACTACAAACATTATTGAGAATACTACTAGTGTGCGATATCTTATCAATATATTTTAATTTCCATTATTTGTTTTACAATAAACCGGCAAATATACCAGTCATTATTACATCACTGTTGTAACATTCATAAGCACTTCGCTAAAAATGTTTGGTTCTAAGTGATGATGATTATAATATTTTTTTTCAGTGACAAAACATAAAAAAATATCGCCGCTACCAATTCTTGTTGGAAAATAGTTTACGTATACTGGGTGGCGCATCCAAAACGAAACAGAGGCATTTTCTGGCAGGTCAGTTCTCTTTTTCTCAGACCGGTCGATTTTGTTTTCGAGGGGGACACAAAATTGGCATAAAATCACGTTAACGCATGCAGCCAGTGCCCCTCGCCCACGGCCTCGCACTTAAAGGGGCCTCGCGCGAGGCCCCCTTGGGGGTGATTTAAAACCGAACGCCATGAACTCTAAATAGTACGAATAGCACCGTAAAAGACCTTACTAAGAATAAGCTTTACCGAGGCTTTACCACACGTACTATAATTAATTTGCACACCCCGCTGGGTGTGCTCTATTATCGATATATTTTTAGTACTGAAGAGGTTACAAAAATAATTATTTTAGCATTTAAACACCTCATAATTATGAAATTTTAGATCATCCAGACTTGACTACTTTAACTAGTTTCATCATAAATGAATAATTTTGTAAACAAACTTTCTGATTTTTCACCATTCTTTTCTTGAAAATATACAGGGCGACATTGAAAAAACTACAATATGCATAGTATCACGCGAGAGGACCAAAAAAAAATAAATAAAGTTATATACACTAATGTCCGATCGCTTTTTGTTTTTAAGATACCAGCATTTAAAAATTGTTTGTAAAATTTATTTTTTTTTAATTTCTCCCGATTGTATGAAAATATTTGAACCATAATTGATGCACACTGCACTGCATGTAGCTATTATGTGTCACAATATTCAGTTCATTCAGCATCCAATGGCGGAAGAATAGGGCCTAGCTGATGCGACTTCGCCCACGCCTAGATTAGTCCACGCTACGCCACTGCATGCAGCCCCCTAGGCGGGGATGGCATCACCCCTAAAACCTTAAATGGGAAGGGGGGTCGAATGATACATCGCTTGAAAGGCCTTTCAATTCCCTTTATAATGATGTAAATACCATGTACTTCAGTTCAGTAGTTTTGAAGATTTATTGATTAAAAGCTTAAAGCAGACTTATTTAAAGAAATTTTAGTAAAAGCATTTACTTAATCTTTGTTCACTACACCCATGGTTTGTTACTTCTTTTAGTGTTGAAAATAGCGATTGCAGTGATTTTTGTGACAAAAAAGGTGATATTGTGTTGTGTAATTTTTTTCTTGAAGAAGCATAGCTCAACAGATAAAAAATTAGATTTACCAAAATTAAATGGTAAAACTATTGTCCTTTAGGAGCAAAACTTTCTCAATTATTGAGAAATTTCATATGTTGTACAAACATAATATTTTGGTGTCTAATATCTCCAATTTGTGTTGACAGCCCATAAACATAGAGTATCTAGCTTTTTGAAGTTGTTAATGTTGCGAACAATAAAACCCAAATATTTAACAAGGTCGGATCGCTGAAGGACAAACCCATTTAGCCTGTAGTCATACTGTATTTGGTCACATCTTCTACTGAAGGTCATAACATTACATTTGGTAGAATTCAAGGGCAGTTTGTTAACAGTGCACCAGGAGTTCAGTAAATCAATATTTCTTTGGAGATTCATGCCGTCTAAAACATTATCGATGGAGCAAAATATTTTTATATCATCTGTGTACAATAAATATCTCACATTTAACTGAGAGCAGCATCATTGATGTATAATGCAAACATTAGCGGTCCGAGGATAGAACCCTGTGGAACTCCTGACATTTCCATTCTTTCTGACCCACCCTGTATAGTTGCGGCAAGAATTCAGACGTCTTAAGTCACGACTGACGTTACACAATTGTTTTTGCTGTCAACGTAATTTTCGATATTTGGTCGCGTTCAAATCAATTTTTGCAATTTAATGCAATATATAATGCAAACTTTTAGTGTAGTATATAGTTATATTACTCTTAGTTGCAGTTTCTTAAAAATTATGATGAGAATATAATGAATTATTAATTTTTTTAAATGACGTAAGTCGTTTGAATTCTTGCCGTGAATATACGAAATAAAAAATTCATTATATTTTCATTAAAATATTTAAGAAACTGCAACTGAGAATAATACAAGTTACTATGATTTGACGTGGTGCAGGTAACTGGTCGTCGCCAATCACACAATTAGTATGCCCTTGCTAAGAATTCATAAACTGTTTCTATTTTATGAATGAAACAAATAGTAGTTGTTGGTGCTTCTTGAGTGAATATATTGCGGTAGCCCTAGGCTTGCACATGCATTTTTTCAATTCTTATTGTTGGTTCTAAGGCTGCTACGGTCGGAACCTAGCCTCAGACAATGACAGTCCATGCAATGATAAATTTATTGCAATATGAATAACATTTATTAGAACATTTTTATAGATTCTTTAATTTATTTATCTATAATTTTAGTGTGTATGTGTCCTGGTACGTGTGTGTGGGTAGGAAACGAGGAGTGTTTACAAATATATCAAGTACCGATCTATCATATCATCTATCAAAATATGTAAATGAATTATTAGTGACATTGAGATAAGTAGGAGTATAAAAGATTGGAAACCAAATAATTCGATTAGTTCCTAATCTTCCGCAACCATGAAGATCCTTATTTTGGTTTTGTCCCTGATCTCTCTCGGGTAAGTCTTAAAACTCCCCAATTTAAATAAAGAAACAAATAATTTAATCCCCTTTTCAATAAAATATTGGATCTGAAATCAACGCTGCTAATAAAAACCAAGTGGCGCCAAATCGGAAGATTTAGTAGGTCATTGTATTTACCAAAACAGAGTAAATGTGTGTATGAAATATTTCTTCACATCTAACGATATTTCAGGTTGACAGCGGATGACGAGATCAATACCCGATACTTCCCTAAGGACTTCAAATTTGGTGTCGCCAATGCTGCCCCTCAGATCGAAGGAGGCTGGCTTGAAGACGGCAAAAGCGAAAGCATCTGGGACCACTTCGCCCACAACCGTCCAGGGGCGATTGTTGATGGCTCCACTCCTGATATAGCTTGCGACTCCTACCACAAATATAAAGAGGACGTGGCTATGGTAAAAGCCATGGGACTGGACTACTACCGTCTGTCCATCGCCTGGTCTAGAATCCTGCCCACAGGACTCACCGACAAAGTAAACCAGGCCGGAGTGCAGTATTACAAGAAACTGTTTGCTGAATTGAAAGCTGTTAACGTAGAGCCCATGGTGACGCTTTACCATTGGGATCTTCCTCAAACTCTAGAAGAAACGTACGGTGGTTGGCTAAATGAGAGTATGGCAGATTACTTCGCTGAGTACGCGAGATTGTGCTTCGAACTCTTCAATGATGATGTGAAGATGTGGATCACCATCAACGAATCCAAACAGGTCTGCCAGGTGGGATACGGTTCTGGAACTTTTGCTCCTGGTGTCGTTTCCAATGGAGTTGGGGAGTACATCTGCTCCAAGAATGTGATTTTAGCTCACGCCAAAGCTTACCACATATACAATGACGAATTTAGGGCTACCAATCAAGGTAGGAGTCTCTGATCATCGCATTAGCGTAATTGTATTCATGTCTTGGTGTTTACAGGAAGGATTTCTATCGTAATTGATACGACATGGTACGAACCCGGAAGTGATAGCGAAGAAGACCAGGAGGCATCAGAAAGAATGCTACAATTCATAGTAAGACATGCATTTTTTTGCCAGGTTTGTGCAATAATCTAACTATATGGCAAATTTTTAGTTCGGCCTCTACGGCAACCCCATCTTCATCGGCAACTGGCCTCAAGTGGTGATAGACAGAGTCGCGCAACGCAGTGAATTGGAAGGTTTCTCCTCCTCTCGTCTCCCTGCCTTCACCGACGAGGAGATTGCTTACGTCAAGGGCACCTACGATTACCTGGCCTTGAACCATTACGCGAGCAAGATGGTCAACGCCACCGCCGATGCACCTATTGGAGATCCAAGTTTTGATAACGACATCAGCGTCTTGACGTGGGCGAAACCGGAATGGCCAAGCGGTTCTGGTGACTGGTTCAGCGTAAGTTTGATGACTACAACACTTATTTTCAAAAGTAGAAATAATGCCAACATTATTTTAACGTGTAGGTTTACCCAAGAGGGATGAGAAATCTTCTCGTATGGCTGAAGAAAACTTATGGTGATGTTGAAATTGTCATTACGGAAAATGGACTCTCAGATACCACTGGAATACTGGAAGATGACCATAGAATATCATATTATCAGGTAATTTTTTACTAGTTACTGCTTACTCTGCAATTCATTTTTTTATTATTAAAGGGTTATTTGAGTGCCTGCTTGGACGCCATCTATGAAGATGGAGTTAACTTGTCGACCTATACGGCTTGGAGTATTATTGATGATTGGGAATGGACTGCTGGATATACGTAAGTACACGGTTTAAAAAAATTCTAGTCACTACTATACACTTCCTTATCCTTAGCTAATAATCTTTGACCTGCCCTTATCATTTTCGATCTTATCAATATACTTATACAGATATAGCAAAAATTTAAACTATGTCTAAACAATTGTTGTTTCGAGCGGTCTGAAATATAATTGATCTTATTGTCTGAAGCTATTTATTTGTGGCATAATTTTAGTTTTTCTTTAGTTTTATTGGGTTTTTGCCACACTTCTGAAAAAATTATAAATATTAATTAAATAAGCCCTTGTGCCAAACGGAACAGTCAAGGGTTATTTTTGAAACTAAGTTTGCCTAACCAAAAAATCTCACGACATTTTGTTACAGTTCATTCTTGGGCATGTACTACGTCAATTTCACAGATCCAGAGAGACCAAGAATTCCTAGGAAATCTGCTAGTTGGTTCACAAACATGGTTGCTACTCGTTGCCTGGTAGACACTTGTACAGAATAAAAAGTGTCACTACTCTAATACTACCTACTATACTAATGTATATTTATAAATAAAAAAATTCAAGCAAAGTAAATATTTTAATTTTCCTTTCTTTTCCTTTTATTGCTAGTATTACAATCAGGCTGTCAGCAACAAAATAAACTTGAACTAGTCATAAAAGTTACATATAAAATCCACAGATAAGGCACGTAGCCAGTATCAGCTTGTTCGAGTGAAGAGAAATGTTTGTTTTGGGTGGTACTTATAAAATACACGTAATTACCTACTCAAAAATTCTTATTAACATGTAGTATACAAAAATGTTGAATGGTAAGGTAGAATCAAAATATTTATCTACGGTCAACGAAGAAAATGCAATAGTTAGTTCAAATCAATCATGAAGGCAGTGGCGGCTCGTGATGAAATGAACCGGGTGTTCTGCAAATATTTACTCACCTATTTTTTGAAAGTCAATTGAATCCTGCGATCCTTCATAGAAGCAAACTTGTCTATAACCTTCTCGTTGAAGCCATCAATTTGTGAAAAAAATATTTTTTCAATGGAAAGCATCGATAGAGCTGTCAAACGATCCTGGGACATTGAATTTCGAAGTCTTGATTATTTTAAAGTTGAAAAGCGTCTTTCAGCTTCTGATGTTGACATGGGTGTTGTTGCAACAATTTCTAATATTTTTTTTTGTTTCCCGAAATGTTTCGTCTAAATTATTATTGTGTTTAATATTAATTGTCTCTAATAAAGCTAATTCCATTGTATTATGTAGATGGCTTTTGAAGTTGTGCTTTTTATTTTTCAGTTAAATGCACCAAATCTGTCACCCCTACCTCCGTCCATGCTTTATTACCGCCAAAGAGTAAACAAGGAAAACAAAATTACGCATTTTATTTTGTTGCACCCACAAATCCAATTGTTCGAATAAAATAATGTCTCTATTAAATTGACGTTTATATGCCTTTCCGAGGATAACACCTGCAGTCTCAATAACAATATCGGGCAATGTTTTTTAAATCAATTTTTCTTCTTAATAGTATTTAAAAAATTGATTCACTTGAACTAAATTATAAACTAAATCCTTTGTCACTAATATAAATATTAATAATTAGTACAATAAATCACTATACAAATTCACAAAACAGTATTTAAAAACTCAAATTAACACGAAATACGAAATAGGTACGATTTACGCCCGCAATTCTACGAGTAGTATGTACAATCGTTTGCAATAATAATGACACTCTCTTAAAACAGTTTTTGAACTTCTGGAAGTTCTGAATAGAAATATCATTAAATCTCTCTTGGTAAGTGAAACAACTAATAACTAATGTTAAAAATTTAAAGCAGATTTCAATATGAATACGTCAGAAGTTCAAAATAAATTGCAAAATTCATTTTAGTGAGTGTCATTAATATTGCAAACGATAGTACATTCACTGATGTTGCCTTTGCTGGGAAAAATGCAACTCACTGACCGTGTAAATTCGTGCATTTGCGAGCGTCAATTGTTGATCGTCGCGGGAGTTGAAGGGGAAGACGGGTGTCCTGAACCGTGCACAGAACTACCTCGTGTGGCCCAGTCTATGTACCGCGACGCCCTGGCGTAGAGACTCCGATAATTCATCTGGTCTACTCAATAGAGAAGGGCTGGCAGAATGCGATTTTAACGAAAGCACGACACAGCGGACAGCGTCGGCAGGCGTAGGATGCTGTTTAGCTGCACCAATTAACCAAATTATTTTATTAATAAATTTTAGTAATTATTACGCCGCGAAAGTATATAAATATCTAATTTTTTGGCAGTTCTGCAGCTCTGCAGCATCTATACACCAGCCGGCACTGCATGAAGGTAACGGTTTCATTATGCTTTCTCTCGGTGAGGTAAGAAATAACCCATTTTTGAAGTTATACTTCTTTGCGCCCGTTAGACACATTGGGATGGGATGTTGGTCGAGAAACCGCGTCACGCTCAAAAGGAAGAACAAATTTTTAAGAACTTTTTTTTTTTTTAAAGAAGTATAACTTCCACCGTCTGGTCCGACGCAGACCCAGCTTTTTACTTTCCGTATAACTGAAAATTAAATTTTAAAATCTTCAAACATTATTTTCTTGAAATTTTTGTTATGTAACGCCTTAATTTTTCATGATGTATGTATGCAGAATGACACGCTCTTTCATGGCATGGTCAAAATTGAAGGTTGTTATTTAAAAATATTGTCGATGACGTCATATCTCGAACAACGATGACGTCACATATATGAGTTGTATGTCAAAAAGTGCCTTTTTTAAAAACAATCGACGTGCCAGGGGTTTTTTTCGGAAACTTTTCAATTTCAAAAATAATGAATTTATTCGTTACTTTTCGAAAGCACTGTATTTAACTCTATGGTCGTCTCTCTAAGATGCCAGTTTTACCAGATCTGCCATTTTCTGTAATGACAATTTTTATGTATCCATAAGTGTTTTTCAACCAGTTGAGAAGACTGCGTAAACCCCAAGGTGGATAGACAGTAGCAGAACAAGCCTTTTGGCTTTTACTAAACCCACATCTTCTTTGTATTTGTGACAGGAGTCACAAGCGATGTCTGCCGTTGATGGGTCAGAATATTGTTCGGGAAAATTATACGCCCAATTGTTCCAGATAGTTTCGCCTTTGCCATCTTCGTTCCAGTCTCCTTCGATCTGGGTAGCCGCGTTTGCCACAGCGAATTTAAAATTCTTGGGGAAGTACCGAGAGTTGATCGGGTTATCTGCCAAACTAGGAGAACACAGTTGGTAATTTAGTATAGTGGTGTTTCTTTTTTAAATAAACTTAAGATCTATACGTCTACAAACTATTAGCTTCTGTTCTAAACTCGATTAATAACCATAACTAAAAGGGTACAGAGTGGAAGCACGTTTTCCGTTTGCTGGTAACCGGCCCCGAAATACTTACTTGATATGCTATGAAATTTGTAATTGTATATGTAAATTGATATAAAAACAGTAGTTTAAAACAGGCTAAAGAGAACCAGTGGCGTAGCCAGAAATTTGACATGGGGGGGGGGGTTCAGTGACAAAGTTTAGTATTTCAAACTAGATTTTTTTAATAAAAAAATAAATAATTTTTAATAAATTAAAACAATTAAAAGGAAATAAAAAACCGAGGGGTAAACCACTGAGGTATATTACTGTACAAGCTGTAGGTAATTAAAAGTATTTTTTGCATTTTTGGGTATTTTTAGGTACTTTGTGTATTTTTGGGTACTATCAAGGTAATAATGGGCATTTACTGGGTATTTAATGGGTATTACAAAGATAACACAACCCCACAAAAAAAATTCATACACAAGAGAGTGACATATGTATTCCCATGTATTTTTCGACGCTGAATCCGATCCCGAGCTCAGAATTGGGCCTACACGTCTGGAATTGGCCCCAGGGGCCGAAAATGGCCTGAAATGCGGTTCCCGGGATAAGGCGAAGTCGACGCTGAATTTTGGAGCTAAAGCCGGATTTGTGCTCGAAAAGTTTATGGCCAACTGAAATTCCGGGTTTGGGTCCGGGAAAATGACCCCTTGGGGTCAGAATTACTCACCACTCGACTAAATTACTAGCCTAATGTGAACTAGCCTTAACAGTTATACGGAAAGTAAAAAATTATGAGAGAAAGCATAATAGAACCGTTATCTTCATGGTTGGTTTTAACTAAGTATTGCATTTTCCTTGTCGACCGTAGATAAATATTTTGAGCCTACTTCATTCAAAATTTTTGTTTACTACATATTCCTAAGGATTTTTTGAGTAGGTACTTACGTGTATTTCTGAAGTACCACCCATTAATGATATAAAAACAAACATTTCCCTTCACTTGATCTTTGGATTTTATATGTAACTTTATGGCTAGTACATAAATTTTGATTATTCAATTTGTCAATAAAATTGATGGACGAGTTTATTTTGTTGCTGACAGCCTAACTCCATAAAAGGAAAAGAGGAAAATTTAAAGATATATTTAATTTACTTGAACACTTTTATTTACAAATACATTACACATTACAGTAGTGAGACTTTTTATTCTGTACAATGGTCTACCAAACAACGAGTAGCAACCATGTTCGTGAACCAACTAGCAGATTTCCTAGGAATTCTTGGTCTTTCTGGATCTGTGAAATTGACGTAGTACATGCCCAAGAATGAACTGTAACAAAATATTAAATAAGTTTGCATAGGAAATATATTAATCATTTAATAAGTTATTGTGGAAGCCTTAGAACCAACAATAGATGATTTAAATACATTTTCGCGCGGTTGTACAGGATGTTTTTAAAATTAAAAGCTCTCTGGATAAAACGTCATCCAACATAATCATCATCATTTTGAAATATATTTTGATAAATTGTAGGTAATAGTATTTGTTTTTCTTTTAAGAATTGAATTTTGTTTAACCTAACTTTGCATTATGAAAGACTTATAATCTAATCCCTGATAACCTAATGGCAATGTCCATTCAAAAACTATAAAATAATAATAAATATTAAAAAAAGAAGTAAACAAAAAATACACAAGATTAATTATATTTCAGACCATTCAAAACAACAAAAATAAGTATGTCGATAAGAATAACAAGGGCAGGTCAAATATTTTTAGTTAAGGATAAGGAAGTGGATAGTAGTGACTAGCAATTATCGGTTACTTAGACCATTAGGCCATGGGCCACGGCATAATGGACAAACGTACTTTGAATAAAATAAATCTTTTTCAATTTTATACTTACGTGTATCCACGATTCCATTCCCAATCATCAATAATGCTCCAAGCCGTATAGGCCAACAGGTTAACCCCATCTTCATAGATGGCGTCCAAGCAGGCACTCAAATAACCCTTGAATAATAAAAAAATTGAATTGCAGAGCAAGCAGTAACTAGTAAAAAATTACCTGATAGTATGATATTCTATGATCATCTTCCATTATTCCGGTGGTATCTGACAGTCCACTTTCCGTGATGACAATTTCAACGTCACCATATGTCTTCTTCAGCCATACAAGAAGATTTCTCAACCCCCTTGGGAAAACCTACACGTTAAAATAATGTTGGCATTATTTCTAATTTGGAAAATACGTTTTCTAGTCATCAAACTTACGCCGAACGATTTAGTATTACCGCTAGGCCATTCCGGTTTCGTCCACGTCAAGACGCTAATGTCGTTACTGAAACTTGGATCTCCAATGGGTGCATCGGCGGTGGCGTTGGCCATGTTGGTCGAGTAATGGTTCAAGGCCAGGTAATCGTAGGTGCCCTTGACGTAAACAATCTCCTCGTCGGTGAAGGCAGGGAGACGAGAGGAGGAAAAACCTTCCAATTCACTGCGTTGCGCGATTCTGTCTATCACCACCTGGGGCCAGTTGCCGTTGAAGATGGGGTTGCCGTAGAGACCCAACTAAAAATTTGCCAAATAGTTAGATTCCTGCACAAGCCTGGCAAAAAAATGCATGTCTTACATTGAATTGGAGAATTCTTTCTGATGCCTCCTGGTCTTCTTCGCTGTCACTTCCGGGTTCGTACCATACCGTATTGACTACCATAGTAATATTTCCTGTAAACACCAAGACATGAATACAATTACGCTAATGCGATGATCAGTGACTCCTACCTTGATTGGTAGCTCTAAATTCGTCATTGTATATGTGGTAAGCTTTGGCGTGAGCTAAAATCACATTCTTGGCGCAGATGTACTCCCCAACTCCATTGGAAACGACACCAGGAGCATTATGTCCAGTACCGTATCCCAATTGGCAGACCTGTTTGGGTTCGTTTATGGTGATCCACATCTTCACATCATCATTGAAGAGTTCGAAGCACAACCTCGCGTACGCAGCGAAGTAATCTGCCATACTCTCATTTAGCCAACCACCGTACGTTTCTTCTAGACTTTGAGGAAGATCCCAATGGTAAAGCGTCACCATGGGCTCTACGTTAACAGCTTTCAATTCAGCGAACAGTTTCTTGTAATACTGCACTCCAGCCTGGTTTATTTTGTCGGTGTGTCCTGTGGGCAGGATTCTAGCCCAGGCGATGGACAGACGGTAGTAGTCCAGTCCCATGGCTTTTACCATAGCCACGTCCTCTTTATATTTGTGGTAGGAGTCGCAAGCTATATCAGGCGTGGAGCCATCAACAATCACCTCTGGATGGTTGTGGGCGAAGTGGTCCCAGATGCTTTCGCTTTTGCCGTCTTCAAGCCAGCCTCCTTCGATCTGAGGGGCAGCATTGGCGACACCAAATTTGAAGTCCTTAGGGAAGTATCGGGTATTGATCTCGTCATCTGCTGTCGACCTGAAATATCATTAGATGTGAAAAAATATTTCATACACACATTTACTCTCGTTTTGGTAAATACAATGACCTACTAAATCTTCCGATTTGGCGCCACTTGGTTTTTATTAGCAGCGTTGAATTCAGATCCAATATTTTATTGAAAAGAAAATAAAAATGTTTGTTTCTTTTTTTAATTTGGGGAGTTTTCAGACTTACCCAAGAGAGATCAGGGACAAAACCAAAATAAGGACCTTCATGGCTGCGGAAGATTGGGAACTAATCAAAAAATTTGGTTTCCGATCTTTTATACTCCTACTTATCTCGATGTCACTAACAATTCATACATACGTTTTGAAAAAATAATGCAATTTAGCAGTATATACTTAGAGATTATATTTTGATAGATAAGTACTTAATATATTGTTAAACACGCCTCGTTTCCTACCCACACACATGTACCCGCACACTTACACACTTTAAAATTATAGATAAATAAATTTAAGAATCTATAAAAAATTTCTAATAAATTCCATTCGTATCGCATTAAATTTATAATTGCATGGACTGTCATTGTCTGAGGATGCATTCCGACCGTTGGAGCCTTAGAACCAACAATAAGAATTGAAAAATGTATGTGCAAGCCTTCCAGGACGATGTCAAGATGTGAATAACCATCAATAAACCCAAACAGATATGCCATAGTGGGTCGTACATACAGGTGTAGGGAAGTATATTTGTGCCAAGAATATTCTTTTAGTCCATGCCAAAGTATACCACATATATGACAACGAATTCAGAGCCAACAATCAAGGTAATTTAAAAATTAATGATTATACAGGGCAATTCAGTCGTAGTGCCATTATTTTTAAGATAATTTGCAATTTAAAAATATGTGAATGCATGTTTACGCCGAAAAAAATAATTTTCGAACCATTATTTAAACTCTCTTTTCAGACTGTTACTGACAGTTGGCGGCAGTACAACTGTATCGCCCTGACGCGACGTTGCCAATATTTTCTAGTAGCAATGTTAAAATATGTAATGACGGCTATACATTATTTTTTAAAAGTATGCAATTAACTTGCACTGAATAAATTTAAATATTGATTTATTTAAACATGTTCCTTTGATACAGTATAATAAAGAATCGTTTCTGATTTCATATTGCTTTAAAATTCAAATTAAAGTATAGAATATAAATATTTACCTGCTTAGAAAACCCAGTAGAAACAATTATGATACGCCTATGTTTCAACAAGATTCGACTTGTTATCTGACGATTTTATGAGCTCATTTTCGAGAACTGGAAGGTGTATTCCAATTATTTCATTACACTATGTTAAGAAATAACAATATTTAGAGGCACTCTCACTATAGTCTCGCTACAGGCTATTGGATAATACGTCAGGCTATGACAAATTTCATCCAATAGCGCTAAAACAAAAGTTCCATATGGTTCCAATTTGTTTTCTCACTTGCGCATTCTGCAACCTTGACATATTTGTCACCACATTAATACCAATATAGATAAATTAATATAACTAATTACAAATATTAGACGTTTATCTTGTAATACTTTGGCTATTTAACAAATTTAAATATTTAAAGAGCAGCGTAATGAGACGAACGTTTAAAATTCTTTAGTTTTCATTTATTTTTGTCAGTATAATAAAGGAAATAAAACGTATATTAACCTACGGCAGTCTTAAGTTGGTTGCACTTATAGTGCTTTTCTTTTCTGTTCCATGTCTGTTCCCGGGTTTTTGTATATATACGTTTGCTGTTGCCGGTAACAAAGTCAGATGTAATATTGCGTTTTTTCTTTTTGAAACGAAATATTGAAATTTGAAATATATTGAAAAGCTACAAACAAAAAAAATGGATTTTCCTTATCGAGCTGATTACGCCAAATCTAGTCGTTCATCATGTAAAGGATGTAAAAAGGGTATTGAGCAGGGTGTTCTACGTCTTGCTGTGATGGTACAGGTAGGTAAAAAATATTTATTGTAATCTTTTATCGACGTAAGGTCTGTAAAAAATAGAGACTGCCAAAAAGCAGATAACATAAATAAACTAAATGGCTTTTTAAATTGTTTTTAGTCGCCTATGTTTGATGGCAAAACTCCAAACTGGTACCACACGAAATGTTTTTTCCAAAAACAAAGACCCAAAACTATAGACGACATCGAATATTTTGAGAACCTCCGCGTTCAAGATCAAGACAAAATAAAAAGCCAAGTAGGGATCTCCACAATAGCTATTGTTCCTGATAAGAAAGGCAAGAAGCGTGCTGGCGATTCGGCTCTAAAGAATGCCGCTTTGAAAGACTTTAAGATAGAATATTCCAAATCTGGGCGAGCGATGTGTCGAGGATGTGAACAGAAAATTTTAAAAGATGAGGTATTTGCTAAAAGTAGTGTTTATTATTTTTTTAATATTTAGTAATGTTGAAGAAGCAATTATTTTTGTTACAAACGAAACTTTTTTAGATTCGTATATCGAAGAAAGATTTTGATAGCGAAGTGGGTAAAAAGTATGGAGGTCAAGACCTGTGGCACCACGTCACTTGTTTCGCCCAAATAAGATCTGACTTGGCATATTTCGAAAGCGGGGATAAATTGCCAGGATTTAAAACTCTGAGCAACGAGGATCAAGCGAAAGTAAAACAACAAGTTCCGTAAGTTACACATCTGGAAATTTTATCTATCGGTAAGTAATACTTTTCGTTTTTAAAGAGCGATAAAACAAGAAGACATTCCTGAAGTGAAGAAAATAAAGACAGAAGATTTGGTAGATGGCAATCCCAAGATGGAGGAGGAGTACCGAGAACAGAATAAAATTATGTTTAAGTATCGGGACCACCTGAACGAACAGTTGAACAAAAAAGAATTTCACGAGCTTTTAGAATATAACGGACAGGAATCAAGTACAGGAAAAGATAATGTAAATAACTAGCTTTAATTTGTAAAGGTTGCTGCCAAGATTTATTTAATTTTTTTATTTTTATTATTTTTTTTTTGACTTGATAATAGGTGAAGCGAAAGGATAAATAATATTTGAGGCGAATTTCTCATTTTATAGTAAAAAACTACCCATATTCTTTTCAAATATATCTAATCTACAATTATTTAAAGCTGCAAACTTATCAATGATGTCATAATCCTTTAAGTGAATCTTTTTATCAAATTTGTAAGTTGTTTCCGTCATTAAGTTACGCGAATAAGTTTTAACTCGAGAAAAACTTTTTTCAATCAATACGATAATATAATGTCATAAAATGGCGCTATCAAAAATTGGGGTTCCCATTTTCTAAAAAGAGAAATTGACGTCGTATTTGCGACGTCATAAAATATGTTTATCAGAATCTGCGATTTAAAAATTAAGGTTGTCCGAGCGTTTTTTTTTCGCTCTGTACAAGTTTGATCGAATTTGTTCCAACATTTACGTTCTCATTGTATGTTTGTCAGAATTCCTAATTTAAAAATTAAGGTTCAGTTCGAGCGATTTTTTTTTTGTTCTGTACAGATTTTGTTAAATTTGCGTCCTCATTGCATCATGCTTACGACAACCCTGTGCAACTTTGTTAAATCCCTCCTTATATTATCACACCAGATTTTAAACCTGCAATCAAACAGGGTAAAAATAAGGTTTTTTAAATAAATGCTTCCATACAGCCAGTTATATTGACCAAACGGGACCATAAACTGGAAATATTTCGACAAACTTCAATATTTATATGCGACACATACATAGAAATAATGCTACTGGCATATGAAAGCTTTATTTCAATTGTATAAACAGGCGATGAAGCTGTCGACCTCTGCTGCACCCGCAAATTTTGGTCAGCTATGCGTTTCTCTATTGTCATGACAACCACCGTAAATAAGGCTGATGAACACCTGTTGCTTCTGCATTATATGAAATTGGTAGTCGTGCTCAGTAAAAGCAATCAGTTTTGGACAAAATGTTATAGAAAGAGGTAGCATTTATTTTCGGTCTAGAATTATTCCCTGAATTTTTTGATCATCATTTCCGGACACTGTATATGTTGAAATAGACAACATATTATAATTTCCCATTTATTATTCCCAAATTTTTAAGTAAATACAGTCAAACACAGTATAATTATTACAAAAAGAAATCACTCTTTAAATTCCATCTTTGACACCCTGTATGTTTTTTTCATCAACATTTTATAACACAAGTTTGCTTAAATTGTAATATTTTGAAGTGAAAAATCCCTGTAATACAAACTTAACAAAATATTATGCATTAATAAACTTTGACAGCAACCTTTACAAATGAAATCGGTTGATATCGATTCGTAGAGATTCTAAAAATTTCAATATTTCAGATGTTAGACCAACTCGCGGATATAATGACGTTTGGGGCACCGGCGCCTTGCTCGAAATGTAAAGATGGACAGTTGATATTCAACAAAATCGGCTACGCATGTACTGGAAATCTGACAGAATGGACGAAGTGCTCTAATGTGGAGAAGGACCCAAAACGGAAGCCTTTCAAGGTACCGTCATCGTTCAAGGAAATGTATCCCTTCTTAAAGGCTTACAAATATAAACCACGCAAAAGAGTTATAAAGGAAGTGCATTCTACCGCGAGTCTCAAGAAGGACGTGAAAGAGGAGGAATCTGAGTAAGTACTTTTAAAACCATCTTATAGTCGGATCTCAAAATAGTAGAGAGTGACTTTTTTTTTATTAACACGCTTTTATTAGCTTGACCTGTATGTATGTATGTAACAAAATCTCTCAGCGTAATTTTCACCAATTTCATGAAGTTTTATCAGCTTGAAAATTAGCACAGGGGTCAAGGACTGATGACAATACAATTATTTAATAACTTTGTTCTAATGTCCTGACAAGAATCATCAGAATAAAAAAAGAAACTGTTTAGATTAGTTTGCAGGTTAAGTGTATACAATCCATAGAACTATGGTAAATGGCATTCTTCTTTACAGATATAAGTAAAAAGAATTTTTACCACTAGAATATATTTAATGAAAATTAATGGTACGATTATGATACGATACAAATTATAGAATTATGAAGTCAAACTTATTATAATTGACCACTTCTAAGTTTTTTTGAAATAATTTGATTTTCAGAAAAAAATAATAGGAATAGTTAAAAAATAAGTTTCTGAATTAATGTTAAATCAATAAACTTCAAGACTCAGAAGACTTCAAACTGAACTTTAACAGAAATTTTGAATTTAAACATTTTGAAAAAAAAAAAAGAATGAAAAATTGTCAAGATAAAAAAATTTATTTTGACTCAAAAAATTTTTTGGAATTCAAGAATTTTTGAAATGATAAATTTTGATTTAAAAAATTTCAAAAAAATACAGAATTCAAAATTTTAAAAATATTTCAAAATATAAAATTATGGAGTTCCAAAATTTATAATTTTGAAAAATTTTGAAAAACAAATTTTTGAAAAAAATTTTCATTTTAAAATTAAAAAAAAATTTGAAATACAAAATTTTGTAAATAATTTTGACTTTTGGAATTATATAATAAAATAAAAATTAAACAAATTTAGAAATAAATAAAAATTTGATAATTTAAAAAAAATTGAAATAAATATTTTCGGAAAAAATGTTTAATTAAAAAATTTGAAAATTCATAAATTTTGGAAAAATTTTGAAAAAAATTGAATTTAAAAATTTTTAAATCGCGAAATGAGCCTAAAAATTAAGAAAATAAATTATAGTTTAAAAAAACACGCTTTAATAGCAAACTGATCTAAAAAGTAGAAAATAATTTTGAAGTATCAAGAGTTTGTATTACAGCAATAGAAAATTTCAACAATCAATTACGAAAGCATGGGGTGCAATTTACTATATTTTTATAATGACTAATTTTATAAATAGCTACATTACTAAAATAATTGTAACATTTAATATCAAGCACCCCACACTGATTTTACTATAATTCAATTATTTTATTAATAATTTAATCTTATTCCCAATTAATTAGTCGTAATTGATTGTTGGAATTTTCTATTGCTGTAATACAAACTCTTGATACTTCAAAATTATTTTCTACTTTTTAGTTCGGTTTGCTATTAAAGCGTGTTTTTTTAGTTCTTTTAAACTATAATTACAATTACAGTATAATTTTTCTTGAAATATTTTTACATTTAAAATTAAAACCAGACAATCGAGAATGGACAATTTGATCTTATTTTTGACTTCATGTAATCGAACTTTCAAGTTTTTTGTATTTTAGCTCGCATTTCATCTATTTTATTATTTCCAAATAGACCTAGAGTAAAAAGGGCATTGCCGCCACTCTACGACATGGAATTCGTGATCCTCGGCCATCCCCCTAAAGGAAAAGAAGAGATAAAAAAACTAGTGACTTCTATGGGTGGTAAGGTCACTACCAAAATAAAAGAATCTGTGATGGCGGTGATATCTACCGAAGATGAGGTAGAAAAATTGGGCGCTAGGATGCAAGAGGCTGAAAAGTGCCAGATCCATGTGGTACCGGACGATTTCCTAGACGAGGCTAAGGATAATACCGGAAAAATCCCGGATTTGGTAATCAAGAAAAGCATCTGCAACTGGGGTACAGACGTGAGTGCAAGTTATTTTAATTCACACTCGTTTTTCATAAATTCCTTAATAATAATATTTCATTGGAGACACCATAAATACGGGATTAACTACCGCCAAGTTAAAAAAATTTAACCACATGCCTAAAGACGATAAAAAAAAATATTTCGGAATTCTATCTCAATGTTTAAATCTAAGGTCATTTTTTACAGTGTTTCTAAATGTAGAACGATGAAAATTTTTATTCATAATAATAACTAGGTAACAGTTAATCGGGTTAACTGCATTTGTTTTTCGTTCTTTTGTTCCAAACTGTCAAAACTACATTTTTTCTCATTATAGGTCCGTCAGAATTACCCGCTAACAATACACACTCCACGTACAGTTAAATAAAATGCCTATTGACCCTCAAAAAGTCAAACGAAAGGATTAGGCACTAACAGATAAAGTTCGAATGCACCCGTGGCAGTCATTAATTATAAAATCTTGTCGGATAACAACGAATTTTACGATTCAGTACTCCGTAGTTGTGTTGCTGGTTGCTGTACTGTATTTATTTTATATAGATCAGAGGTGTAACGGACTGTTTTTCTTAAATTATTTTTCAGCCAACTACCCGTCTACCCCCCGAACCTTCCACCAGTAGCGCCAAATCCAAGTCCCGCAGCAGGTACACCAGTTCCGTACCCAGCAAACTTAAACTGAAGGTGAAAGGGGGCGTAGCCGTCGATCCCGATTCGGGACTTGAGGATGTGGCCCACGTCTATCAGGAGGGATCGGTCAAGTACAACGTTACTTTAGGCATAACCGAGATTCAGAGCAAGAAGAACAGTTATTACAAGTTGCAGCTGCTAGCTGCGGACACCGGCAAGAGGTACTGGGTGTTCCGGTCTTGGGGCAGGATCGGCACCACAATCGGAAGTGAGCAAATACAATTTCTTAAATTCTCTATCATTTTACAGGGGAAAAAGTATACTTTATTGTTTTGGACATTAGAACTACTATTTTTAAGGCGTGTAAAGACATATACACGATAAATTCAGGGGAAAAAGTATACTTTATTGTTTTGGACATTAGAACTACTATTTTTAAGACATAAAGGCAATATACTTGATCAATTCAGGAGAAAAAATATAATTTATTGTTTTGGACATTAGAACTACTATTTTTAAGACATGAAGACAATATATTTGATCAATTCACGGGAAAAGTATACTTTATTGTTTTGGACGTTAAATGCAGGGGAAAAAGTATACTTTATTGTTTTGGACATTAGAACTACTATTTTTAAGGCGTGTAAAGAGATATACATGATAAATTCAGGGGAAAAGTATACTTTATTGTTTTGGACATTAGAACTACTATTTTTAAGACATAAAGGCAATATACTTGATCAATTCAGGAGAAAAAATATAATTTATTGTTTTGGACATTAGAACTACTATTTTTAAGACATGAAGACAATATACTTGATCAATTCAGGGTAAAAGTATACTTTATTGTTTTGGACGTTAAATTCAAGGGAAAAAGTATACTTTATTGTTTTGGACATTAGAACTACTATTTTTTAAGGCGTGTAAAGACATACATGATAAATTCAGGGGAAAAAGTATACTTTATTGTTTTGGACATTAGAACTACTATTTTTAAGACATAAAGGCAATATACTTGATCAATTCAGGAGAAAAAATATAATTTATTGTTTTGGACATTAGAACTACTATTTTTAAGACATGAAGACAATATACTTGATCAATTCAGGGGAAAAGTATACTTTATTGTTTTGGATGTTAAAATCAGGGGAACAAGTATACTTTATTGTTTTGGACATTAGAACTACTATTTTTAAGGCGTGTAAAGACATATACATGATCAATTCAGGGGAAAAAGTATACTTTATTGTTTTGGACGTTACAACTACTACTTTTAAGGTGTGTAAAGACATATACACGATCAATTCAGGGGAAAAAGTATACTTTATTGTTTTGGACATTAGAACTACTATTTTTAAGACATATAAAGACAATATACACGATCAATTCATTGGGAAAAAGTATACTTTATTGTTTTGGACATTTCATATAGCATTTTACATAGATTTTCGGTTTTTCTCTCAGGCAATAAACTGGAACCGATGATGACCCTTGAAGAAGCCAAGCAGCAATTCGAGCTCATATACGAAGATAAAACGGGCAACTACTGGGAAAACCATAGCTGGTTCTCCAAAGTCCCCGGCAAAATGTACCCCATCGACGTGGATTACGGCGACAATGACCAGATCAACCTGGACATCGTGGAGGCCGAATCCAAACTACCCAAGCCCGTGCAGGACCTGATGAGACTCATCTTTGACGTTAATTCTATGAAGAAGCTCATGGCGGAGTTCGAGCTGGACACGGAGAAGATGCCATTGGGCAAGCTGAGCAGCGCTCAGATACACAAGGCCTTTGCGGTGTTGAGCGAGTTGCAGCAACTCATAGAGTCGGAGAATCCCGAGGAGATGAGGCTGATAGATGCCTCTAATAGGTTTTACACGTTCATCCCGCACTCGTTTGGAGTGAACGATCCGCCGATACTGAGAGACACAGAGGTTATAAAGGTGAGTTCCATTGATTTTAATAAAATTGTGGTAGAAAACGCGATATTGGTGTGACGTTACAATGCCATTCAGCACGGTTTATGTTTTCGTGGATACAGGTGCAGATTGCGGTGTTGTTGATGTAAACAGGCATTTGTTTTTTTGCATTTCTGTGGCATTTGTGGATCATAGATACATTGTGTAGGTAATACCATAATTATTAGTAGTGATGCGGTCAACTTAATTATTTTTTTATTTTTTATTACTTTTATTTCCTACTGATTTAATTTCTCCTTAAGCATTTAAAAAAAAATCCTTATTCATTGCTACAACACGTAAATGGTAGGAGCAAAAACAGAACATGTTATTTGGAATCAGAATGAAGCACTGAATACAATAAATGAGAAGAAAAACGTAAATTTGCTTTACCATTGATCTTCTAAATGTACACATTCTGGTAGCTTAATACAAAAATTTAATTGATTTACAACTTGACAGAATCATGTTTCGAAATTGTACCACAAAAATCAGTAGAAAAATACATTCGCCAGTATGACATATTCATGGAATGGTGCAAGAACTCAACTAGACGTGACAGCATTTAAAATACAAATTTACAGTGGTTAGTGAGCTGCTGTGAATGCAGTTCAGTCCGGTTAATTCATTTATTTTGTTTCTCGTAGTCTTATCGTGGTGAATCTTATGCGTTAGAACGAGTGTTGTCAGAAAATGCAAAGAAACGATGCGACAAACTTGAATCCGAAATTTTTTTTTAATCATGTACAGATTTGAGCTATTTTATAAAATTTATACTTTAATTACTTGAAAAACGTAAGATTTATATATACCTAAGATAGGTATGAAAGATTTAAGCCCTAAAGCATTCAGGCCAATTAGCCTGACATCTCTTCTGTTGAAAAGTCTGGAAAAGGCGTTGGATGGGTACGTTAGGGGGGGAACACTTAGTGTGAACCCGCTTAGTGTTCATCAGTATGCCTATCAGACCGGGAAATCGACAGAACTTGCACTACATAACCTTGTCGGGAAAATCACCCAATCCTTTCAGGAGAAGGGTATTGCGGTGGCTGCATTTCTAGACATTGAAGGAGAAGGAGGAATAATGCACTACCAGAGTCCCTCTATACAGCAGCAGCTGCTAGGGGAATCGAATCTACCATATGTGGCTGGATACGAGCAATGCTGGCAAACAGGACCGTAACGACAACCCTGCAGGGGGAGGAGGTCAGGTTCAGGGCTGCAAGGGGCTGTCCGCAGGGTGGGGTTCTTTCTCCCCTGCTATGGTCGCTTCTTGTGGACGACCTGCTCGCCATACTCTCTGCATGGGAGGTCGAGGTCCAGGCATATGCTGATGATCTGGTCATACTGGTAAGAGGCATAAATGAAGATAGTATATCAACTATTCTTCAGGAAGTTTTAAGTGGGGTACTTGATTGGTGTGAGAGGGAGCAGATGTCTGTGAATCCTCACAAAACAGTGATTGTTCCCTTCACAAAGAAACGCAAACTGGTTGACTTACGACCCGCATTTTACGGGGAGAGACAATACCATTTGCAGAGGAAGCAAAATATCTGGGAGTTGTTCTAGATAAAACGCTTAACTGGAACTCTCATATGGATAAAGTCATCCACAAGGCCAGAATGTCCTTATGGACGTGTCGACGAATTTGTGGAAAGTCTTGGGGCGTAGGTCCTAAACAACTATACTGGCTGTATGTGATGGTTATCAGACCCATGATCACATACGGCTCAATAGTTTGGTGGTCCAAAGGTCTTCAAAGGATAGCCAAAATAAAACTCTCGGGTTTGCAGAGACAAGCTAGTCTGGCGATAACTGGTGCAATCAGTACCACACCGTCAGCGGCTCTGGAAGTCCTGGACCTACCACCTCTCCATATACTGTTGGAGAGAGAAGCCAGGTGGGCAATATACAGACTAAAGCAAGAGGCTATTTGCATGCCGAGGCTAACATAATAGAGCCTAGTGAAGTGCTGGAGGACATAGAAGGACACAGCACTCTATCGATGGTCTCGGATGTTATGCCTACAAAAATCAACTATAAACTGCCTTTCGAGATCCTCTTTCCACGGAGGGAGGAGTGGGAGCGAGGTGAAACTGACCTCCTGAAGGCAGATAGTTGCTGGTACACTGATGGCTCTAAGACCCCAGAGGGGGTTGGAGCTGGAGTGTATAGTTGCAACCCAAACACCAGACTATCCGTAAGCCTGGGTAAATATGCGACTATATTTCAGGCTGAAATTCATGCCATCGAACTGTGCGTGGGGAAGCAGGAAAAGCTTGAACTTAAACGTAGGTCGATAAAAATCTTTTCTGATGGCCAAGCAGCTTTAAAAGCACTTGGATCCTACCGGTGTAACTCAAGAACGGTATGGAACTGTCAAAAGGCTCTGGGGCGGTTAGGTACAAGCAACAGAGTAACCCTGGTTTGGATACCTGGTCATGCGGGTATCCAGGGAAACGAGACAGCGAACTCGTTAGCAAGGCGGTGCCTCTTCCAGCTTTATAGGTCCGGAACCGGCTCTTGGCTTAGCTTCGGCTCATCGCGACCTGGGCGGAGGAAAGATAAGGGAGTACTGGCGAGATCTGCCAAGATTAGCTCATTCGAGAAGGCGTTTATAGGGGCACTTTGACAAAGATAGCTAAATCTATGCTAGAGTTAAATAGGCTTGACCTAAAAACTCTGGTTGGACTATATACATGGAACTGCCGGTAAAGAAGTCACAAGCACAAGTTGGGGCTGGCTGATGAGGCCGAGATCCGATTGTGGACGAATCGGTAGAACACATTTTATGTCACTCTCCGGCTGGAGAACGGACCAGATTTTCTATATTTGGCAAAGTGCATCTCTTGCCAGAAGATCTGGACAAAATCTCACCCAACAAGGTTATCGGCTTCATAAAGAGGCTAAACCTGTTGGGTGAAGTATAACAAGTATGTGAGCCACAATAGACCACAGGGTCGCGGTGGAGGGCCAGCTTTTGGCCCACTCACGTAGAACTATGAACTATGAACGTAAGATTCCATGTTACATTGATAAATAAAAAATTGCAAGTCGAAATTTGCCACTATAATTAACAACCAAATAAGTTAATAAAGTTAATATTTAATAAGACATCTACGATATGTTTTCGTTGCTTTGCGTTTTCTGAGAACATATACCATAGTAATGTATATTTTTTATACCATCAGAAAGTAAAAATTTCAACAAACAAAAAGCCCAACGACTTTTTTAAAAAAGCAGATATTTTGACATGAGAATTTGTGATTCAAAATTAGGGTGCTCTTTTGATATTAAGTCAAAATAAGGTGAAAAAATAAATATTTTAAATCAAAAAAATTACAGTGTGTTTGGGACATAAAAAGGTAAGTTTTCACCAAATTTTGTGAAAAAAATTTTTTTTTTTTTAAAGAAATATAAAACCAAAAACTTGGTTATTTGAATTTTTCACATACATTTTGAGGTTATGTGAAAAAAGAGTTGTAGATCTTTTTATTACCTACAACTTGGCTGTTTAACTTTTTTCCATAGGACTTGTAGTTTTGCCGGAAATCGAGATAAACCGTTTTTTACCCTTAAAAACTCACCCCCTTCCACTTCCCGACCTCAGATCGCCCGTAAATTATTTTTCCTTTCATTTTTGTTGTATTCTCTTCCTCTTCCAATGGGTTTCATCCTATTTTTTTTTTTATTGTTTCAAAAATTATCGACCCTGGTCTATAAGGGTTGCCAAGTAAATGAAAAATATAAATACAGATTCGGAAATTGCGGATCTTTACAGAGAAAGTAGAAATTGCCGCTTCGTCCCAGGGTAGGTATCAAGTATAAGAGACGCGGCGACGTGCATTGGTCTAGCATTCCCCACTACTACGGTAATCGGTTCCGTATCGCCAACGCCAATTCGCCATTGCAAATCTAACTGTCCAGTCAACTGATGCCAGTGTTGCCAGGTCTCATGCTTTTGCATGAGATCTCATGCATTCCGAGGAAATCTCATGCTCTCATATTTTGATTACAAAATCTCATGCTTTTTAATAGACACAAAAAGAAATAATAAAATTATTAAAATTACTCTTTGAAATCTACCAAAACAAAGACCTAACGAGAAATAAAGGCAAAATCGAAGGCAAAATTGGATAGAGGTAGGTATCTACAATATTTGGGTACTTGAAATGTACTTTATTGTAGACTGCTCTCTTAATAATTAGCAATGAATACATAAACGGGTATGACAGTCTACGGATATGCGGTGTGTGTGCTGTATTGCAGTGATTCTTAACTCTATTCCGTAAGGGTACCTACATTTTCTGGAAACAACAGATTTTAGGAGCCGTGAGTCAATCTGCGTCACGCCAACTGCGCCTCAACGTTCGCCCGGCGTAACAATAAAATAAATTAGAAAGGTTATGTGGTTAATAACTTTTAAGTAAGTACCTGTAGTACCTACTTACAGTGTAATATTATGATAAAATAGCAGAACATAATGCTTTTTAATGAAATAAAAATGGCATTACAAAAGTAATTAAAAATTAAGCTGTGTCAAGAGGTGTTTTTTGATAAATTAAGCCATCTCATGCTTTTTTCTCCAAACCTCATGCTTCTTTGAAATTATTCTCATGCACTGAATTTTTCCCACCTGGCAACACTGCCTAATGCGAAGACGCTGTGGTGGAAGTACGCGTGTAGCATGACACAAATACACGCAAGCGGCAAAACACAATTCACCATCAAGATCCTCACTTTCCAAATCTGTATATCAATATCTTTGATACCATATATCTTGGAAACGATGAACTTTTGGATATAGATATATTGGGTAAATTTAATTTATTTTGACTGTATGATTACCCTGTATATAACCTATATTTAGTAGCACTTAGAGAAGGTATTGCAGGTCAGGATTTGCAATTTTGAGAGCTTTATGCTGTTCAAAAATGCTCCTTTTGAGGACAATCAAAAATATTGTATCTTTATTTGTTTTGTATCTGCCATGTTAATAATCCGCACTTCTATAAATCAAGACCTTGTATATCGTCTTGTTACTTTTCAGCAAAAACTCGAAATGCTTGATAGCTTAATGGAGATGGAGATCGCTTACAGCCTGATGAAATCCTCCGGATCAGAACACACAGTGGACAGCTATTACAAGCAACTCAACACGGAAATAGACGTTCTGGACCGCGACTCCGAAGAGTTCATGATCATCAAAGAGTACGTTACGAACACTCACGCCGCCACACATTCCAGCTACACGTTGGAAATCGAAGACGTCTACACGGTTAAACGGGAGGGCGAGGACAAACGGTTCAAGCCCTTCCGCAAGCTACACAATCACAAATTGCTATGGCACGGTTCCCGTGTCACCAACTTCGCGGGAATCCTGTCTCAGGGGCTAAGGATCGCGCCGCCGGAGGCGCCCGTCACCGGTTACATGTTCGGCAAAGGAGTTTACTTTGCCGATATGGTGTCCAAGTCGGCGAATTACTGTAACACGAACGTCACCGCGCCCACCGGCCTGTTGTTGCTCTGCGACGTCGCCCTGGGAAATGTAAGTGTTAAATTACTCGCGTTTTTGACAAAACGTGTAATTTTTTGTCTTTAGATGATGGAGTTGTTCCATGCTAAGTATGTCGAGAAGTTGCCCAAAGGAAAGCACAGCACGAAGGGCCTGGGTCAAACGGAACCGGATCCAAAAGGCGTTAAGACCTTACACAATATCGAAGTACCTGCAGGAAAAGCTGTTAGGAATCCCTCGATCACTAGCTCATCGTTGCTCTACAACGAGTATCCTTTTACGTAGAATCGATTTTTTTTTCAAGTCAATTTTCATACAGTTCCTATTAATGAAGTCATCAGTATGCCTTTTGGTTTCAAAAATGCTTAAGGAATATTCTCTAGGCGAAAGATTGGATTCAATAATTATGCAAAATAGCATAGTGGTATATTGAAATTATTAAATGGTTGGTACTTACAAAGCCTTGTAATCATTTATGCAAAATTTGCGCGAATTATTTAATAGCTGGAAAAGTCTCAACTTTTAGCAATCCTTTTATGTAGACTCGGATTATCTTTGTTTCAAATCAGTTTTCTTACAGTTCCTATTAATGAAGTCACAAGTATGCCTTTTGGTACCAAAAATGCTTAAGAAATATTCCATAGATGAAAGATTGGATTCAATAATTATGTAATTATGATTGGTACTCATAAAGCTTTGTCCTCATGGACGCGAAATTATTTAATAGCGGGAAACGTTTTTCAAGCAATAGCAGTAATTTTGAATACTTATTATAAGTATTTCAAGTTTTATTCTTTGTTGTGAGAAAAACTAAAGAAACCAGTCACAGTATGTTAAAGAGGTACTTGTAGTTATTATTGAGAAATACTTGACATGATGGGTCTGCGACGACATATTCGAAACCTGTTTGCTGTCATACCTCTAGTACTGTTGGTTAACGAAAATTTTTTCTGTCAGGTATGTTTTTTTTATGCAATATATCATACATCAAAATAAAGACACTCATATTTCGGACATGCTGTATTAATATTTATTTATATTTAGCTATTGTAACATCTGTGTTGACTTGGCCTTGAAATACTCCACGTACAAAAACGAAACTTTATTGTCAACTTGATTTACAACAAATACAATACTTCAAATCTTTACTTTGACGTTTCGCACATTAACGTTCAATTTCTCAACATAATCTTGAACTTCGGAGGCGAAGCCGATCCACTTATATATATTTTTAGGGTTCTCGAAGTTATCACGGCCTCGAGAACATGTCTAGAACCAAATCGAATATGGGTTGGAATGTTCGCAACTCAAACCAAATCGAATAAAGTATGGAACGTTTTAGAAAACGTCGAAATAAGGGTATTACAAAAATTATAAATTTGAAAGCAATCGGGAACGTAAATGATAAACTAAGAAGGTAGGTGAGCTTCCTTAAAAATGTTTTGACTATTTAAAAAAGGGGCCATCTGATGATGTAATCCTTGGTTTCGATCTTAACTATTGTGGCATACTTTATAAGTAAATTTTGAATAGTTAGTAGTCATTTAAATGATTATTAAATACAACTTTGTCCATGAAATTATTTTTTTTTTAAGAAAAATTAATAGACCAGGGTCGATAATTTTTGAAATAAAAAAAAATAATAGTAGGATGAAACCCATTGGAAAAGTAAGAGAATACAACAAAATTGAAAGGAAAATTAATTTACGGGCGATCTGAGGTCGGGAAGTGGAAGGGAGTGAGTTTTTAAGGGTAAAAAACGGTTTATCTCGATTTCTGGCAAAACTACAAGTCCTATGGCACAGTTGTAGGTAATAAAAAGATCTTTCACTTTTGTATTTACACTTTTTTCACATAACCTCAAAACATGTGAAAAATTCAAATAACTAAGTTTTTGGTTTTTTTTTTTTAAAAATTTTTTTTAATGAAATTTGGTGAAAACACCTTTTTATGTCCCAAACACACTGTAACTTTTTATATTTAAAATATTTATTTTTTCACCTTATTTTGACTTAATATCGAAAAAGCGCCCTAATTTTGAATCGAAAATTCTCACGTCAAAATATCTGCTTTTCTTAAAAAGTCGGTGGGTTTTTTGTTTGTTGAAATCTCTACTTTCTGATGGTGTAAAAAAAATATACGTTACTATGGTAAATGTTCTCAGAAAATGCAAAGAAAAAATAAATATTTTAAATCAAAAAAATTAGTGTGTTTGGGACATAAAAAGGTAAGTTTTCAACAAATTTCGTAAAAAAAATTATTTTTGTAGAGATAAAAATAAAAAACTAAAACTTATTTGAATTTTTCACATAAATTTTGAGGTTATGTGAAAAAAGTGTAAATACAAAAGTTTTTTTCTATAGGACTTGTAGTTTTACCGGAAATCAAGATAAACCGTTAAAAACTCACCTCCTTCCACTTCCCGACCTCAGATCGCCCGTAAATTATTTTTCTTTTCGTTTTTGTTGTATTCTCTTCCTTTTTCAATGGGTTTCATCCTACTATTATTTTTTTTCACTTTTTACGATTTTCAAAGGCTTCAGCACTGGTCTATAATTCAATTGGCTGAAAATAAATAAGAATACTACGAAAGTTTATGTTAAAAATGGAAGGGTAAAATATTGTGGGTGGAATTCAGTGCTGGTGGGGGCATTAGTTAGCACAATAGTTAGTTTCCCACAATATCCGTAATACATAAAAAATGTGAAAAAGAAGATTCGATTGTTTATAAAAAAATTTCAAGTGACAGTTTGTTTTTCCTTAACGTGTCTTTCCAGGTACATCGTATACGACGTTGCTCAGGTAAACGCTAAATATTTGCTGAAAGTGAACTTCAAGTACAATTATTAATACCTCAAGGCATTTTGCTTGTTAGCACTTAAGAATATTGTTGAGCTATCTTCACACCTCTAGAAATTAAGTGTTTTTTGTTTACATTTGTCCTTACTGTTATACATCTTTGATATATATCCGCTTGTATTTTTTTAATAAAATATATACATTATTAACATAGTAACGAGTATTTTTTAGAAGATCCAATCGAATTTGTGGTTATTCGAGTCCACTTCGTTTTTTTGATTCGATATAATCACGTCTGTAGTCCAAAAAGTATGTACACCGTGTGGTTCGAAATTATTCAAATTAGCGAGATTATAAGTAGAGTTCAGAAAATGCAGGTCCTAACAGGATTCTCCCAGTTGTCACTTTATTTACCATCCAGTGAAATTTATTCGCAAAGACATGCAGACAATTTAACTTCAAAGCACGCCCTCTTAAGGTAAAAATTTAAACTATGTTTGGAGAGTCATTGGATTATTGAGGGATTTGTAATATAGATCATCTTATGTCGTTTGTTCTCTCTTTTTATGGAAGATTGATTACTATTAAGTTAGTTTAAGACATATTTATAGGAATAAGGGGGTCTGCCTAATTGTTGATATTGAACTTCAGAAATGTCATTGCAATCAACATTACCAGATCTTCAAACCGGTGTCAGAAAAATAAAATAATTTGTTATTTATACTATTTTAATACGGTAGTAAAGGTAATAATGTAATAAATAATAATTGCTTAATTTGTTAAATGTATGGGTGCCGATTGCAATGCTCTCTGGATACGGATGGCCTCGTAAATCTGGACGGCCTAAAATTTTTCGCCAAAATAGTAAAAAATAAATTGCAGTCTTAAAAAATCTACAAACGTGAAACATTAACAAATAACACTCGAATACAGTCAAAATAAGCTACACGTTTGAAAAAATACAGTTTTGTGACAATAAAACAATTTTACTCCACCCTACATAATTTAACTACTTTATTGTAAAATCTAAGATAGAAAAATGACAGTGTTTGTTAAGTTAAGAATAAACATTACAAATACAAAAAAAAGACAACATGCATTTGCGGCAGTATATCTTTAAATCAAAGTAATATATACAGTGTGTCTCAATTTATAAGTGTACAAGCTATTAACAAAAATAAATCTCCATTATTTAAAAATTATATCAGATAATGTTCTTATTGGAAATTAATATTTAACTTCTCTCCAAAAGTTTCCATTGCAATTTTTATATTTCATTGATTTTTTTCTGAATTAATGTCAATAAACTAAATATTTCAACATGCAACGAATCCTTAATGAGTAACAACATAATCTCAATAGGCCAAGTAGCGTACACTGCTTGATCTCGTCGTGTTATTAGATGTTGGAGAAAAAACAATCATGACAAAATTGTAGTTCATAAAACTTTGCATTTTTGGAGCCTCTAATAGAAAATAATTAAATTTTATTAGTTATTTAACTGTTACGTTTATGGCTTGTGTACGTATAAATAACAAACACATAGTAAGTACAATAGCGTTCTTAGAAGTTTCAATTCATCTTAAAAAGAAGTGTAAACATTGTCTGCTAAATCGCATTGCCTTTGTAATACTTGTCTATTGATTCAACTGGATGTAATATAGAATTCTATAATGTACTATACTGTGGCGACTCCAATGTCAGTTTTTGGAAACACATCAAATGTCAAAATTTGACATTTGATATTGACACTATAATAGGTTACCTTTTAATAGTAGGTACCTACTTATCTAATTTGGTCTATTTAAAATGTATGTATTTTACATCTACTATTTTAAAACTTTATATGGGATATACCATTCCTGTACTCTGCACAACGTGCTTCTGTCCAAATATTGTAGCTTGTTAATAAAATACATACACTTAATGGACCGCTACATCATTTTTACCATGAAAAACACAATACTTCATTGTTTTAAGTTGTATCAATTTATAAACTTTAATAATTTTTAAGAAACGTCAAATTACTGATACAAACAATTGACAACTATGACATATGTACTGTAGAGTGCTGCCATGTGTTGCAAACAGACCATGGAACAGACTAGATAAAGTATGGCCGCTGCGATTTAGCAGACAATAGTGTAAATTTCACAAAAAATTAATATCCAACAGATGCTTATTATTTAATTGTGTTAATGAAAAAAATATAAGCAATTGAAAGTATACTGGGCTATCGTGTATTTTTTGTACTATATTTCACCCTGAAAAAATTCACGTAACAAACTACATACTTACAAATTAGACAGGACAGCTAATATAAGCAGGTTGTAAAAAAAATTACATGACTGCGGCTACATCGTTGCCATACTGTGCTAAATTGTAGGTATATTAAGTGTGATGTTGTGGTAAATCTGTTAAAACCAGATATATGAGCCCGAATTTCATTTCTCGATTCTATATGTGTATCAAATAAATAAGGGTCACTAAACTGTCAAAATTATTCAATTTGAACAAATCAAGCAAACGGAATTTGGTCGAATATTGCGCAAAAAAATTTAGGGTAGATTGATTGTCCGATGTTAATAGGGGTCCTAAAATTTTTCGATCTGATCTTACCTCTAAATTTTGAGTTTTATTTAGTTTCTTCCAAATACTTTGAAATTAAGAAGTGAAATTTGGCAATGATGAAACTTCGTCTAGATGAGTATTTTTTATTCTCCTCGTCCTGTGTTGAAATAAAATACCCACATATATTTATTATTCATTAAATTTTGTTTTGGGTTAACTTTTTTTCTGCAATTTTTTGATACTTTGTAGTTATTGAATAAAACAAAATAAAGTTTATGATCCAATATCTAATTTACACATCGATATCTAGTAGCTTTCTATCATTTTGAGGACAGTTCGTGGTTTTTTGACATCAAAGTGTATTTGTAAATTTGGGACTAAATAAAATATAATCCCCACCATCTACCGCCTCCCCCCCCTAATAGGTCGTAACTTCCCAAGGGTGGCTTAGATAAACAAATTTTATATAGGGTGTCAGTCATAATGTCATTAATTTTAAGAGGAGAGATGGAATAATGAGTATAATGCGAATACGCGATTAAAACAAAATCTAAATGAAAAATATCCGCCGCTAATTTAAGTTATCGGGAGTGAATCTTGACCTATAGTATTATTAGGTCAATAACCTAGTTACCTAGCTTTTGTACTGTTATTTAACGGCAAGGAGTAAAACTATTTTTTTTAATCTAGATACATGAATTAATTTTCCTTAAATATTGATTTATTTATAAATAAAAACAAATGTAGATAATTAATATATAATAATAATATCTCTACGCCTCATTCTAACCACAGGGATTAGCCCAGAAGTCGGAGACTTGTGCGGGAGAGGGCGGCATATTATTATTAATAAATGTTTTCAAATGTTAGGTTATTACAGTTTAATAATTTTGATATTACGTTTTCACTATATTTTACAAATAAATATGAATTTTTAGTATTACTCGTAAGTACAGTTAATTATTCAGTTTGTAGTTACGTACATCTAGCCTAGAAATTTTTACGACGAATACGTGAGACCGAAATGAACAAACTGCTGCTTACTGCTTGTATTCTCTCCATCCCCCCTCCAAATGTGTGGCGTGATCTACAAATTTGGGGGGAAAGAAATGCGGGAAATGCAGTGCTAAATGGGGGTAAATTTGAATAACACGCTGATGTGTTAGACAATATGTATGTATGTGGCACCGATGTTTAATCCAGCATTCGATTGTCGTATGGGTGCGCCATCAGAAAGTTTGTAGTGCACCAGAACATCGTGTTACTGATTTTTATAGGGTGATTTGTTTATTTTTTTAAAGGTTGAGTAAAACAATTTTTTTCCGATTTTCTGCCTTTATTAGGCCTCCCGAATACGTGGTTAAAATTAATGACATTATGACTGAGTCACCCTGTATAAGGAATCCTTATTAAAATCGGTCATACAATCTACCTTAAATTTTTTTTGCACATTATTCGTGCTCACTGTCGAATTTATATTGTTTTCAATTGGTTACACTCATAGTAAAAAAATGTATAATTACATTAAATTGAATGTTTTTCAATTATAAATAATTAAACCATGTATTGTCCAATTTGTGTTTTGTGTGACTGAAGATTTACTAAAATTATTTTTATCCATTATAGCAATTCGTAAACTTTTTTAAATAAACTCGCAATAAAATACACTCATCATTTGATAAAAAGTAACCAATAGAATTTAAGCACAATATGGCCTTCTAAATGTAAACAGAAATGTTGACAATCTAATTTAAAAAAAAGTGTATTATTTGCAATGAAAACAATGAAAGGCACATTTAGTGCTAAGATTGTATTCAAAATTACTGTGACTAGACTGACCTCAATTTTGTTACAATGTTCAGTATTTCAAATAAATTAAAATTACTGTATTAGATCAGGCGTTCCGAACACAATGCGTCCCCATTGCAGCAAACCCCATACAAGAAACTATAAAAATTTAGAGAAACTAACATCGATTTATTTAACGATTCAAGTTATCTTCTACGGAAACAATCTTGTCTGTGAACTGGATCAGCCCCCAGTTTCCCGTTTCCATCCACTTTGGATCCTGCGCCTCTACTTTTTCTGCCACTCCTTCCGCCAACCCGCAGACCATGTCGGCTTTAACCGTTCGTAAGATACAAAGCTTGGTCGGGTTGAAACCCTGCAAGGCGTCATCGATGGGTGTCACGGGGTCCCAGTTGCGCTCTCCAAATAATTTCCGGTAGTTCAGATCGCCTTTGAAGATAGCTGCCTTGGCCTCGGCCAACTGCCTGTATAAAGACGAATCTACTTTCGGCATGTACGTGAATTCGAAGGGTAAAGTCCAGAAATTGCTTTGTACTATTTCCCATTTGTTATTTGTCACGTACTCCGTCCACCGTTCGCCCAACGACTTCAAAGATTGGTTCCCGTTGTCTTTTAACTGTTCTAGGGTCCAGTTAAAATCGTGTTCCATCACGTCGGATATGAACCAGGGTATAGTTTTCACGTAAATCCGGACCCTGGACGCTAAGTATTTCGAAATTATGTAGTCGGCTAAACACAAGTCCGTGAAGAGTTCGTAACCGGAATTATCAAGAACTATATCTGAAATAAAATGGATTTTAGGAGTTTTTGCTAATATATCAATGGTAACGTTTTACCTACTACACTGTACGAAAAACTGCTATCTGAAACAGCTTCCCAAATTTTTTCTGAATGATCACACAGTATGAAAGGATCCAAACTTGCTGTATCGAAAAGGGTTTTGTGATCTTCTACTTGTCCTAAAGAGAGCGATAGATCACATTTGTTCCCCCACAGATTCAACTAAAAGCAATCGTAAATGTCCTAACACATTTCAACAACTAATATATGAGAAACCTACTTTTAATAAAGAAACAAATTCTTCCATATTTGCCTCTGATGAATTTTGTACAATGTTTAAAATATGCTCTCCCATCTGTCGAATCAAGGGTAAAGCTGTTGCGTAAGCGGATTCTTTTTGACTACGAAATGGGTCGTAATTATGTAATAAGGTCCTACAAAAAATTTAGTAACTACAAAACAAGAAATACTTTCTTCCATATATAACAAACAAATCTATAGTTAGTGCCAGCGCAGAGTGTAACAAGATCGAACGCACAGGTTCTTAGCTTCACATCTGACGTATTTGAATCGGGTTATTAGTTTTAGTAGTTATTTACGGAACTCTGTAATACTTGGTGTCGCGTTGATACTTTTCTTTTTTACTTAGAAAAGCACGTAAGAATATGTTTTAACTGCTTCCAATATGTCACGGAAACCTTGTCTTAACACCAAGGTTTGTCGGTTATGTGTCGTCATTTTTATATGTCATCTTAATTTATATAGGTATTTTGTCCTCGATTTAACATTACTATTTGGTAATAGTACTACGTTGTGACATATTTTCTGTGAACATATTAATATCTTCATTCGTAAACTGTTAAACTCCACGTTGCACTATATCTATAATACATTGGATATTAAAATGAATTTTATAAATTTTATCTTACGTTCTTTCAAAGGTCTGTCTCAATCTCCTGTACATATAACATTCTGTTAATAACCAAATAGTATGGAAATGCGTAGGTTGGCCATCTTGAGTAGTTAAAGTCTTTATAAATTCATTATATATCGCAGCATCTGGCTCCTCACTGGTTAAAAGTTTCAGAGGTTTATTTGTCTGAATTTCATATTTCAACTCAGATATTTCCCCTATTATGATTTTGAGTTCTTCTTGAGCTTCCTGATGTAAAGTATCTTTATATAAGAACTTTTAGTAAAAACGATCGTAGGTGTACTTACTTTCCCATACTGGTCGACAATTATATTTTTGCTCCTTACTAAATTGTCGATAAGATGTGTCAGAATTATTGGCATCCGATTTTTCACAGTATAAAATGCGAAACTCCTGTTTAAAAAATTTATTTGAATATAGCTACATCAAAGAATTATAATTTATAGTTAGTTACCTTTTGTAAAACGCCGTCAAATAAACGTTTCTTGGCGTTTTTATATCCATCGTTCTACATGAATTACATTCACACATTTCGAAAAATAAATTTAAATTAATGGCAAGGAATTGTAAACTGATTTATGTCTCATGCACATTATACCTATCCACTTAGTTTACTTACATATCTTTATGACCTTTACTATCTATACACGGTTAAATTTAAGGTCAAATTTGTAGACGTCACTGTTACAATTCAAATCACGAATTATTAGTTATTATTAGCAGCGGACGACGCGCAAAATTAATTTTGCTTAATTCAGATTTACAATAATTTTGGTTATGTTCAATTTTGTTTAAATGACTTTTTGTACTACATAAATGTCAAATTTAAAATTGCCGCTTTTTATCTACTTGCGTGAAGCTAGCCAATCGTCCAAAAACAAGACATTCTGGGCTGCGTTCCAAAAATCGTTGGAAGCGCACCATTTTATCTTATATCCAGGGTCCTTGTTCTAGTCGTTCGAATTTGCTTTTCGCCTTCTTGGCAAAGGAGGTAAAATTTACCCCACTTACGCGTACACATTAAGTTTTAAATTTACATTTATACATATATGATGTATTTTTATTTCGCTCTCAAACCCTAACATATTAAAGCAGTAAAGTTCCATAGACTATTGCGAATCATCCAATCATCGGTTATCGTTTCAAAAATACGATTTACAATCAAGCGCCCTATGATGTTTCTTATTGCTCTCTATTTTTTGGAACACAGCTCTGTGATGACAACATCATAGATTACCAGTGTTGCCAGATGTGGCTACTTATAGCCAATTGGGCTACAAAACATTTAACTTGGCGACATAAATTTGTTTGTGGCTACTGGCTACAAATTTGGCTACTAAAGTCGTCAACGGAGAAGCCTGCTTAAATCCGTTCAATATTCCCAATCAGCTGATTGGGCTGACCCTCGAAATATTTACTAGCTGAACGGTTTTCATTGGTCGGATCATTCGCTTAACGCTTTTCATTAGTCTGATGATTTGCTGAACGCAACCTATATTTGGACCGTTTTGTTTGGCTATTGTTGGCTACATTTTATGGCTATATTGGCGACCATGATCTATAAAAATCTGGCAACACTGCAGATTACTGAACTGACATCATTAAAGAAAGATTAAGAAGAAGAAGAAGTGGATAACCTAGTTGTGAATTGTTATGGACAGGGACATTTGTTTGAACTTAGTTTATTATTATTAGATAATTACTGAGTGTAGTAATTTAAGATTTAACCATGACTACCCCAGGAAGTGCTATGGACTCTCTAAGTGCAGCACTGAAGTGTAACATAATCCCTAATCAAGAATACTTACTTCAGGGCTCCGTTCTGGATCAGTACGTAGAAGTGCTACTCCACCGCCTCAGAGGATTATGTGACAACGTGGACAGTGGCCCCGAATCCTTCCACGATCACGAGCTATGCTTTACACTAAGAGCCACGAATCCCTCGGGAGCACCTATGGTGTTACCTCTCAGAGTAAGACGAGCTTTGGATGTTAACGATGCTCCATTTCAGCTACGATACGTAGGCCAGCAGGAATTGGGAGACAAAAATAGACCTACCGTAGTTCGTTCTAGTATAGATATGGCCTGTAGTTCCACCATAGTCGAATTTTTAACGGAACTGGGCTGTCGGTTGGATTTCGAATACATCGCCAGGGGTTACATGTTCAGAAAGGGCAGGATGAAGATAACTGTGTCGAAGATATTCAAAATGGGCGGGAATAAGCCAGGCGAAGGAGTGGAAGCTATTTCGCAGAGTTATTTAGTGGAACTGTCTGTTCTCGCTCCATCCGGACAAGATGCGATCGGTGAGGACATGCGTGTGTTTGCCGAACAGTTACGGCCACTTGTGCAGTTGGAGAAGATCGATTACAAGCGTTTAGGGAATATGATGTGATTAGATATGTTTTTATATTTATTTGTAAGTATAATTTTATTTTTATAAGTGGTTATGTAGAGTCTGTTCATAAAAATTTGAATTGCAATAAAACGATGGTTTAAAACAAAGCATTTATTATCTACTCAAGCAATCCTTCGATTTCGTCACTGCTTCCTTCAGTATTAGCCGGGGGGTTGACCGAGGTGCTGTTACTATCCACCTCTGTGATTGTATCGAGATCGTCGAGTCTCATGACGAATTCGTTCTTATCCGCCTCTGCCATGTGGAAGGTGTAATAATTATCCCCGTAGTCGTCGCCTTCTCGTTGCTGCTCAGCGAGTTTGGCCAGGTAGAGTTCGTAAGGATCCTGGAAGTGACCCTTAAAAGGTGACCCTTTTATGTTCATATCTTCTGATTTACTTTCTGAACTTGTAGGAGTGGTGGCCTCTGTAGATGACGGCGGAGAACTCGGTTTAGGATATTCTGGAAATAAAAATAATACAAGGTATCCGAATTATACTTAAAAAAAACTGGGATATAAATTGGCCTTAAAAAAATAGTGGGGGGGTATCTGTATCAAATTTCAGCACTTTTTGTTGAGAAATAATAATGCTTGATGGCATTTTGGGTTATGTTAATGGTCATGAAAAAGCGCAACTTTTTAGTCACCCTGTATGTATATTTTACAGTTTCTGAGATGCTAATGGCGAGTCATGAATAACGGATCACCCTGTATAATAATTTTCATTTTAAGGTCGCTATTCCTTGATACAGGGTGTTGAAAGTTATTATATGAAGGTTTTTTGATAATTATCTTTAAATCGGCTAAATATAAAATTTGTGGAAGGCTAAAAAATAGAAAAACCGAACATGAGCTATAATTTAGAAAAAAATATGTAAGAAATATAAATTTTTAAAATTTTCAAATAATTTAAAAAACAGACCCCAGTTTTTGAAGTTATACTTCTTTGCGCCCGTTAGACACATTGGGATGGGATGTTGGTCGAGAAACCGCGTCACGCTCAAAAGGAAGAACAAATTTTTAAGAACTTTTTTTTTTTTTTTTTAAACGCGACAACCTGTATATGTATTTATTAAATAGTCATCAGTCGAAGCTCTTTATTTTTGTATGTTACACATTGACAATGTTTCCTTCTGGCAATGTTTCTTTTTACCCAAATTTGTATACTCGTTGAAGGTGAGTGTTTGTGTTTCGGACTTAAGTACAATACAAATATTTGGCAAAATGAATAACACAGCAGAAAAATTCATAAGTACATTCTTAGCAGTGAGCAACGTTGACTTACCTATTTTAGGTAAATCTTCGAATTTGGAATAGATCGTGTCGTGAATAGCTTTCAAATTCTGTTTTTGTTGTTTGCGGATCTTATTTCGGATCAAAGTTTTCTGTACCTCGGGAACCACGAAATGATGGACCATATCTGCTATTATCTCGTCCTGGTCATCTATAGAAATATTCTTTGATCTGAAACGGTACACAATAACAAAATGGTAACTTTTTTTTTCGTATAAAACTGCCGCTATACGTACGCCTCGTAAGCCTCATTCGTCTCTCTCTCTATCTTATTTGCAAGCCGACAAACGTAATCCCTGGCTTCGTCCTTGGAAGCAAACTCCATTCCATCCGTGATTATATCTTGCAGGTACATGTCCACCGAGTCCTGAGTCACTTTGATGATCTGCCTGAACATCTCATCGTGTTCTCTTCTCCTTCTCAACTCCTTCTGCCTCCTGCCGGCTTCCGCAGCTTCTCTGACGTAACGTTCTCTTTCGTTTACCAAGCACATGGCATGTGCCTTACGTTCTTCCAGAAGGCGTCGCAGCTCTTTGTTGAGGAAGTCCAGGAGAGTGCCCACTATGGAACCTTGGAGTCTACCCAGCGTACCTTCAAGTCGCTGCACCTGGAAAGAAATCATTTATCAGATGGTACAACAAAAAAATTATTGATTGCGATACTTTATCAATCTAGGGACTTTAACATTGAGTTTAAAATATTTGAATAAACTAGCTAAAATTTCAGAAGACACATGTACTTACCATGTCCTTCTGTACCAGTTCTTCTCTTTGCTGCGCTTTTACCCTGAGTTTCTCTTTCCTCCTCTGTTCTTTCTCTTTCTTCAGGAAGCCTACCGTGTACCTCAACTCTTGAATGAGCTCTTTACATGTATCTCTACCTTCGTAAATCTAAAAATATAGTTTTGGTAGTACGTGGTATTGGTAAAGCTGCGATAAATCTCTAAAAGCTTTTACACTGTTGTAACATTCTAAATCATCTATGACCTATTGTGACGTCGTTCCTACCATCATTTGGGTCGCGCGGCCTCTGATGATGCTCTGCAGTAGAATCACGGACTGGTACTCGTCTTCTTCCATATCCGTGACACCCTCGACTTCAGGAGTGGGAGCCGCGCTACGCGGTATCCCTACCTTCCTTCTTAGTAACACAGGTTGCTTCTGTGTCTCCTTTCGGAAGCCTAAAAATACAAAGTTTAAGCATGATATCGACACTTTTCGTTTCTACGAACTCTTCATTTCTTCCTGAAGCTGTTTGAGCACAGGCGCAGTCCATTTGGTCTCCCTTACGCATAGTTTAGTTCCACCTGCTTTCGGTGGCAAATAGCGTTTGCTGATTTTCGCTGCTTGGTCAAGCCATCTTGGTAAAGTGCTGAATTGCTCCACACCTGAAAGGTTACGGATATTACGCAGTCGTAATACTTTTTAGTAACTCACCGATGAATTGGGCTCTATATTTCTTCAGTCTTTCATCGATAACTTGGTGCCAACGTTTTGGATGTTCGCCGTGTCTAATAAGAGGAGCGTACAGTTCAGATTTCTTGTCGGCGTGCTCGTCGATGATGTTGACTTCGTGGTACTTCGAAACCATACCCCTTCTGTGGGCGTTCAGTTTCCTTAACTCTTAAAAAAATGTTAAATGGTACTGATGATGAGCGTGTTGTTATTGGTATAGATTGTTGTAGATGTTTTATAAGGCTTTTACGCAGAATATATCCACTCACATACTAGCACATTCCCCTCTTCTGTTAGCAAATTTTAGTATGGTATAATTTCTTAAACTTTATCTTTAAATCAATATTATTACATATTATTCGATTCGACGTGTTAACGATAAGTTTGGTCAAACTTCTCCGACATATTCTATTGATGAAAAATATGTAATAAAAAGTGAATGAAAGTCTATAATAAAAATTAAAATATTGCTAAATTAGGTTTTCCTATCACATTCATATTCTATTTAACAAAAAAGATTATAATCATATATGACCGAGCAAGCTGGGGCTAAAATTGAATTTTCCCTCGATACCCATGTATTTACACTTGCTAAAGAAAGATTTTGGTTGTACTGGAGACACCGATGGTCCCGATAAGTATTTGGGATCCGGACAATAATTTTAGGGACACCCTGTATAGACCAAATATTATGATTTCATAGACGAGCAAGAAGTTTGTTTTTAGTTAGCTTAAAGGGGACATGGTGTAGGTATTGGCACCTTTCTTGGGTGCGCCATTGAGTTTATGATACATTTTATGTAATCCAAAATGTTCTTTTCAGATGTATTCAGATCGAGTCAAAGGAGCCCTTAAAAAAATCTATATTATTTACGTGGATCTGTAACTGGAATAATTTCTAAGGAAATGAAAGACAGTTTTGGAAAATTAAACGTATATTAAGTAAAATCGTGGGTCATTTAATGTATTTTTCGTTTCTTAGATATCTGGGTATTTAAGGGTATTTTTGGGTACTATTCGGTATTTCTGGGTACTTAACGGGATTTTTAGGTACTTAAGGGTATTGGGTAATATTCTTTGAGCACTTGAGGGTAATTCGTGGTTTTTGGGTATTTTTGAGGTATTTGCTTATTTGATGAGGTATTTTTTTGGGAAAATAAGGTATTTACGGGTAATATTAAAAAAAAATGGTATTTCATTGTACAAATTTCAAGCAGTGGTCTGTAACCTAAAATCATGCACCAGAACCTCTTGGACTATACAGGGAGATTCAGAACTTATCAAAAATGTAATGTATACAGGGTACAAAACATGATAGAGCGTGTAATCAGCGACGGGACAAAAATTGAAAGAAATTCCCATAGACTTATAAGATCTATGGGTTATTGAGATATGACATTCCTGACATCTCGCCAGCCGCCGCAGGAGTAAACGGGCCTCTATACCCAAATATTTACCTCGTGCAGTTTTTTTCCTTATTTTGGCAATTTGCTCCTCCTTCTCGGCTTGCTTAATAGCGATGAAATTCTGCAACTTCATGTTCGTCCTCTGGTTTGCCTTCTGGTGAATTTCCTCCATCATATTTTCGAGAAGCTCCAACCGCAAGTTTTGGATGTCTTGAATTTCCTTATCAAACAATTAGTCTGTTATAATCCTTTCAATATTAAGATTATTTACCTTTTCTCTGAAGGCCCACTCGTCTCTTTCTAGGGCCTCCATGTAGTCTCTATAGAGGGCCAGACTGTTTTCATCGTTGGGGTTTGGTTTCATCGTTTTCTCCCATGCTGCCTTCATCCTAGCTCTTTCAATCAGTTGCACTTCGTGCATGGCAGCAGGCAGACCGCTTCCTTAACAGAAAATAAATACAGAGTGTCACCTAACGAATGTTACATACTTTAATATAATCTAGAATTAAATGGTGTCGATTTAACTAAAACTTACTTAAATGAAAAATGTAGCAAGAAGTTACTGTGTGTTAAAGTTTCTTTTTTATTTCTTGTTTTCTCCTTATTAACTCAGAACCTGGTTAACGGAAAATGTATACCTATTAAAACTCGAAAATTTGAAACGCCTCAAACGGTGGGGGAATTAAGGGGATCAGGATTTGGACTGCTATGCACATGCGTTGATTCATATTGCCAGATTTCAACTTTTAAATAATTTTTTCTAATTAATTACTAAATAAGACTTCATTAGAACTAATTTTTAATGATAATATATATCTGTACATACGAAGTGTAGCAATTAAGTTCCAGGAATTTGTCAATGAAAAGCAAATTAAATTTTGCCAAAATTGTATTATCGATCTTCACAGTAGTCTCCCTCTAGTTCTACGCAACTATTTCAACGTCGCTCCCACGATTGGAAGCACCCTTGGTAATCCTCCGCAATTAACCCAGTCAGCACCAGGGTACAGCTTCTTTGAGCTCCTGTACGCCGCCATGATGAGTTTCCTTGAGCTGCAATTTCATCTTGGGGAATAAAGAATATCGCAGGGGGCAATATCGGGGCTATAGGGTGGGTGCGGCAACATTGGAATGCCTTTTTTTGCCAAAAACTCTTGCACAATGAACGAGGAATGGGCTGGCGCGTTGTCGTGGTGCAAGATCCAGCCGTTCTCGACGAGTTCGGGTCACACACGGAAAACGCGGGCTCGCAGGCGTCCCAGGACGCCAACAGAACTGTCCAGTCACTGTCTGGCCAGCAAGAACATATTCACGATGAATGATGCCGTGGATATCGAAAAAAAAACGATCAACATTGCCTTCAGGCGTGACTTGGACATCCTCGCTTTCGTTGGCCGCTCTCCACACTTTTCCACCCACTGCTGGCTTTGTTTACGGGTCTTGGGGTCAAACTCAAATATCCAGGTTTCATCTCCAGTGACTACCCGACTCATCCAGTCTCTACCGTCACTTCGAATGCGGGACAACAAATCCTCGCAGATCGACTTTCGCATGTCTTTCTGTTCACGGGTGAGAAATTTTGGCACCATCTTTGCGCAAATCTTTCGCATATTCAAATTTTCGTGTAACATCTTGCGAACGGTTTCTTTGTTGACGTATAACTCGTCAGACAACGCACGCATGCTTAGGCGCAAACGGTCAACATTCGCGTCACTACGAGAGGTATAAGTATACCAAGATAGCTGTTAAATAGTAAATATTCACAAATTCACAGCATTTCTCATTGTTTCAGTTTTAGAGAGTTTCATATAAAATAAATTACGAAAAAGTGATTGTTACCAATTTTTTAGGTTTTTTCAAATATTTGCTGTGTAACCCCTAATTTTAACTTCAGATTCGTGTTCAGCGGGTAAAAATACAATAGAAAAATATAGTCTAACTCCCAGCACACATGACTTTTTTTTTGGACCTGTTTAATCTTTTGATGTGATTTTATCGTTTTTATGGGTTTTCTCTAAAATTTGTTGTGCGACCCCCCATTTTGACTTCAGATTCGTGTTCAGCGGGAAAAAATACATGGAAAAAATGTAATGGGACTTTCAGCACACACCACTTTTTTTTTTTTGTGGACCTGTGTAATTATAGAACACTTTAGTCTTATCTATTGTTCCAACCAACCGTTCTTAAAATATCTCCCAGTACTTCTGGGAGAGTATTTATGAAGAACAACGACTTGCCTGAGATCATTGGTATCTCATTTTAATTTTAAAAAATGAAGGAAAGAACAGCCATAGTTATCCGCAAGCTCACAATAAGTTAATAGATAATCCTTTAATGTGTCTAGGATAATGATAAGTCAGTTACTAGTTTGAATCTGAAAGTTGTGCTTTATTATGGAGCATGCAAAAATGCACCACAGTTCTGGTTAATCTTTTGTATTGCCTTAACTTGTGCCTTAACATTCGCGGCCAAGGTCATACATTGAAAGATACAAAGGACGCGGTATATAGTGGAAGTATGCGGTAACTCCTATCAAGTTTGTCTTTAGATACTTACCATATTTAAGAAAATCTAGCTTCAGTATCTCTGGGTCACCCTGCCCGACCACCACGTACGGGGGTTCCCAGGGAATGGTCTGCGCTTCAGATTCCCTGTATTTGGTCTCCACTTTGACGCTGTTGGTGCCGCGTTGCATCTTACTCTTCGGCTTCTCGTACTTCTCTATCGTGAAGGTGGGGAACCGCATGTAGGGGAGGGCATCCTGCGGCGGAAAATTGATGATGGGGCAGAAAAACTTTGCCCTGTCTGCTCCCGCTACGTCCACCGTTCTCACCAGAGCTGGATCACGTGGAGGACGCGCCGATGGGGCTTTGTAGGGCGGAATGGGACGGGATTTTCTGGGCACCAGTTGAACTCTCGGGTGGTTTGGCAAGTCGGAGAACATGTTGGGGAAGATGGGACATATTTGCTGTAACAAGTGTGTCTAAAAGTCGGTCAGGAATTTGATCTTTCTACTTACGAATTTGGCCGTGGACATTTTTGCAACCACTGCTGCTTTGTAATGGTCCACTGGTCCAGATACAGTGAAAATGGGATCTAAAATTTCAATATGGAGGGTGTTTTTTTAATGCGAAAAATTAAGAATGAGTTTTCTGCATAAAAACAAGAAAAAAAATACCTCTGTGTTCGGATATGTCCAATAAACGAAATTTTATGGGGAAGAACCAGAAATTATTATTATTTTTTATGTTCTATGTCCTTTACCAAAGTTAAGGGCGCCGTATCCTTGAAATAGTGATTTTTACAAATACAAATAATTTTAGACATTTAAGAACTGAATCAAATAGAGCTTAGCAAAAACAAGAATGTTATCTCGTGCTACCTGCGAATATTCAAAGGTATCGAAGTAAAACGAATATAAAACGGCAAAAAGAGGTCTAACCAACAAATTTTTAGGTACAGAAATCTTTCAGAATACCTACGTATTTTTTAAATTTAGATTTAAATGTAGATATAAATATTGTTATAACATAAACTTACATAGTTCTGCATATAAGACTGTTCACTTTTGTTTATAGGTATAGGTATAAAAATAATTTTTAAAAGCTATTACTTTATTTGAGGCGAATTTAAATAGTAAAAGTGGATAAACAAAACATCAAGAATTTTATTTCTGATATTTAATTTTTCGAGATTTCTGTACCTGCCTAAACACATCACAAATTCGATCGTTTTAAGGCGATCTTAACTGAAATAGAACGAATAAGTACAAATACCTAATAATTGTTATTTTACTGTTTGTTTTATATCCCGAATTGTTTTAATTTTTAAATTTAAGCTTTTGCTCATATTACCTATATTTAAAAATTTAATATTATGTAGTAGTGGTGCAAAATATATGGAATAATGGCTTGAAATATCTCAATGCATTTTAAAAACATTAAGCCGGTTTGTTTTTAAAAAAATGATATTATAACTTGTAAAAAATAGCCTTTGTGACGAGCTGTAGAAGTAAATAAAAAGATGCGCAATTACAAGTAACTTTATGTGAGAAAATAAAATCTTCCACACTTTTCTAGCTCATTGATGTTTATTTTTTAAGGATCTATATACAGTGTTGCTCACTTCAGATGGAAACACGTCTGTAAAAATTGTATTTATTAGTCGATTTGATTCGGTTTTTTTTTTAATAGATAAAAAATATAAAACTATTTTGGCCTAGGTACTTTGTTTTTTTTCCATGTCTGGCCAAAACTGTTTAGCAATCTAAACTAAAATCTGACATCACTGGATTCAGCAGCCCCTGAGATGGGTATATATATACCAAATTTCATAAGAGTTATTTATTATTAACAATAAAGGTGACATTCATGGTTTTTATAATTTTATCGTGAAACAGAGCCCTGTAAAAATTACATTTATTATCCGATTTGGTTTAGGTTTTCTCTGGCTCATAATACGAAATTCCATTATCTATAATCAAGGCCTACTTTGATGTCACAAATTATTATTGATTATTTGCTAATTTTGACATAAAAAAAATCAAAGTAGGCCTTGATTATGAACAGAGTTTCATATTTATGTTCCAAAATAGTTTTAAATCCTCTATCTTTAAAAAAAAAACCGAACCAAATCGCATAATAAATGCAGGTTTTACAGAGCTGTTTCAGGGTAAAAACTATAAATATCGATTTTGCCGTTAAAATAAATACTTTTTTTTAATAAAATTTGGTACTTACCTATTTTAGGGGGTGCTAAAATCCAGTATGGAGTGGTCAGATTTTAGAAAAAAAAGTTGCTACAGTTTTTACCAATTTTGACATTTAAAACAATCAGAGTAGATCTTGATTATAGACAATGGAATTTCATATTGTGAACCAAAATAGTTTTAAATTCTCTACCTTTGAAAAAAAATTGTTTACAGAGGTGTTTCCATCTTAAGTGAGCCACGCTGTATATCTATATTATTTTCTAATTATTGTGATTCATAAGAAACAGTAAAACACTCTAGTAATTAATGTACAATCAGTTCTAAACACCCTGTATAACCTAAATATTTAATAATCCAAACTAGTGTCAGAGTTAATTTAAATGGAAATGCCGATGATTTGCCACTTTGACAACTGGTTTCAGCTAGGTATAAAGGAAGATATAATATTGATATTATACTTCCATTAAATCGATTTGTAATTATTATAAAAATACTTACCGTACACGTAGTCGTGTGGCCGATACGGGAAACACTTCGAAGCCATGTTTAAAAGCAAACGGTAAGTTCAACAAGCCAATATAAAAGTCAATATGACGGAATTTGGTTCAAAAAGGCATAGAAACCAAGATATTTGATCAATACTGTACTGGACAGTTCCAACATTAGATCACAGATTAAATATATATAAATTGCATTAAATATACAGGGCTGATTCAATTAAAAATATACGATTTCTTTTTTGCTTAAAATATCTGTGATGGAAAACTGAATTTCTGATGTCTTTAATTATCCTTTAGCTTGAAACATCAAAATAGATAATTCAAGAATTCAGACGTTTTACATCACAGCTGACGTTACACATTTGTTTTTATTGTCAACGTAATTTTCGATATTTGGTCGCGTTAAAAACAATAATTTTTTGGAATTTAATGCGATATACAAGGTGTACCAGTAGTAAGTATTCAAAACTTGTGAGCTTGTAAAACAAGTCAAAAAAGTATGAAAACCTTAGTACAACTTTTGTCAGTGGCGGCTCCTAAGGGAGATACACTCACTTAAAGGGGTAATCTCAGAAACAGTTTTTAACGCGTAACATCAAAACGGTTCAACATTAAGTCTCCAAATTTTGGTGACATATTAACCTTGACGTGTTTAATAAGTCTAATAAAATACATTTCAAAATTATCTACAGGGGCCTGAGAAAATGCAAGGCTCAGGGACAAATTTAATCATATCTTTAGTAGTTAATTTTTTCTAGTTTCTGACTCAAAAAAATATGAAGTATTTAACATAAAAATGGTACTCTTATTAAATTACAATAGGATGTACCGTTTTTCAGTAAAATCAATTTCAATCATTCTTAACGTGCCCCACATTCAACATCCATAGCCAAATAAATTAATTGCAGTGTGCCATGAAGAAAACAACTAATCTTACAGTTAACAGAAATGTCAAGTATTTTTAACACTCTTAACAGTGACAATTAAAAACAATAGTACAAATAAAAATACCGTAATATAATAACTGAAAAACAACGCCTATCGGTGCAAAGAAATATTTTATAACACGCCCATGACACTCCACTTAACGTCAAAAGCATATCTACGTACTCAGAATATGTATACTGTTGCATTTTTAAATAATTTTTATCTATTTTATTCACTATAAAATTGCACCGCGTAGACTCAAATAACACAATTTTCAAACTAAAAATACTTGACATATCTGTTAACTGTCAGACTAAGTTGCTTTCTTCATGGCACACTGCAATTAAATTTTTGGCTATGTATTGGATGCTAAATGTGGATCACGTTAGGAATGATTGAAATCGATTTTACTGAAAAACGGTACATTCTATTGAAATTTAACAATAGTACATTTTTTATGTTAAATACTTAATATTTTAATATTTTGAAGTCAGAAACTAGAAAAAAATAACTACAAAAAAGATATGATTAAATTTGTACCAGAGCCTTGCATTTTCTCACGTCCCTGTAGAAAATTTTGAAATGTATTTTATGAGACTTATTAAGCACGTCTTTTTAATATCTCACCAAAATTTCGTGACTTAATGTTGAACCGTTTTGATGTTACGCTTTAAAAACTGTTTCTGAGGTTACCCCTTTAAGTGAGCATATCTCCCTTAGGAGCCGCCACTGACAAAAGTTGTACTAAGGTTTTCGTAATTTTTCGACTTGTTTTACATGCTCACAAGTTTTGAATACTTACTACTGTTACACCTTGTATAATGCAAACTTTTAGTGTAGTATATAGTTTTATTGCTATCAGTTGCAGTTTCTTAAATATTTTGATAAAAATATAGTAAATTTTTCATTTGTTCGTAAGAACTGTTTTACACAAAAGAATTAGGTATAGCAAAAATGTATCTCATAATTTTGCTAAACATTTTCGTGGAACTTTTTAGGTGTTTTATACATACGATAATTATAACAAAAACAGTAAGATACCACAACTTTTCTATGGTGTTGACACATAGTATAAATTTACGGGAATTTGTAAACCAAACAAATAAACATGGACGCTAATTCGTTTTGAATTAGATTTTTTATGGAAATTTAAGCTAATTGTTAATAAAAATCTCGCATAACCTTAACATCACAATTATTATTTTTATTGCTTCTTCAGGGATAGACTAGAATCAAGAAAAATGAATTGTAAAAGGTCAACAAGATTTAAGTGTTTTTTTCAATAAGCCTAAATTCTTAGGAAATGCAGTTCAAAAACTGAATCCTCGTTTTAATAACTAAACTGTAAAAGTAAATTGGATACTTGTTACTTGGTAAAGCCTTGTCCACATGACGTGAAATTGGCAAAAATTCTCTCGAATTTCGCAGATTTTGATTCAAATTATTAATGGACAAGGCTTTAAGGGTAATGTGATATATATTATAAGTTTCTAGAAACAAAATACTGGGTGTTACAGCAAAGGCTACTATTATCTTAACAGATGACAAATCAGATTTCTACACATAAAATTAGATGCCAACTTACCGTTTTCATAAAAAACTAAAAAGTAAATCAGAAAAATCTTCACATTTTGATATGCAAGTCTGATTTTCTTCACATATTTTAGGATTCTCTCGAATTTCGCAGATTTTGATTCAAATTATTAATGGCGGGAAAGTGTCAACTTTTAGTGAATTTCGCAAAACAGGAATTTTATCGTTATTTTCATGATTATGTGGAGTTTAACTTGAGCTTCTGACAGACTGTTTTATGATGAAATTGTTAGAAAATATTGCAGCGGGCAAAATTCGCTAAAAGTTGAGACTTCTCCCGTCATTAAATTCGCGCCCACAAGGACAAGGCTTTAAGGGTAATGTGTGACGTGATGTTTCTAGAAAAAATTTTACAAAATACTGGGTGTTACAGCAAAGGCTACTATTATCTTAACAGATGACAAATCAGATTTCTACACATAAAATTAGATGCCAAAACTTACCGTTTTCATAAAAAAACTAAAAAGTAAATCAGAAAAATCTTCACATTTTGATATGCAAGTCTGATTTTCTTCACATATTTTAGGATTCTCTCGAATTTCGCAGATTTTGATTCAAATTATTAATGGCGGGAAAGTGTCAACTTTATAAGAATTTCGCAAAACAGGAATTTTATCGTTATTTTCATGATTATGTGGAGTTTAACTTGAGCTTCTGACAGACTGTTTTATGATGAAATTGTTAGAAAATATTGCAGCGGGCAAAATTCGCTAAAAGTTGAGACTTCTCCCGTCATTAAATTCGCGCCCACAAGACAACGCTTTAAGAGCCCCCGCGCACTAGCGGCCAAGTCGCGACGACCAAATCATTACATTGTCTTCAAATTTACACCGCGCACTTGACTGCCAATGGCCGCGACGGCCAGAGAGTCGCGACGGCCTACGATATCTGTGGCGGTGCACACGTTGGCCAGCAGCAGCGCGGCCAACTATTTACATTACGTTCAATGGATGAGCGCGCACTAGAGAGCGACTAGACAGCGGCCAGTACAGTGCCCTGCTGCCATATAGCAAATGCTTGCTCGGAATTCATTTCACAACTACACTGAGTGACTATTTTTGATAAATGTGCTTGACAGTCGCGCTCGATTGGCCGCCTTGAATTTTCGTGGCGCGACCTGGCCGCTAGTGCGCGGGGGCTCTAAGGGTAATGTCTGATATGATATATTAATATAAGTTTCTAGAAACAAAATACTGGGTGTTACAGCAAAGACTACTATTATTTTAACAGATGACAGATCAGATTTCTACACATAAAATTAGATGCCAACTTACCGCTTTCATAAAAAAAACTAAAAAGTAAATCAGAAACATCTTCACATTTTGCAATGCAAGTCTGACTTTCTTCACATATTTTAGGATAAATTCTTTAACGTCAAGAAAATATTCACATCTGGCAACACTGTTCTTGTAGTCTCCACTACATTCCACTCTACAGTGCAGTGCACACTCAATACGACCAGGACCAACATAACTTTTTGCAATTTTTTATAAAATGTCCTTAATATTCCAATCTCAAAATCGATTGTATCGTTTACTTCAAGAATTTTGATTTTTAGCACTGCATTAAAAACCTGTATTCACTTTAAATTTTGCTTTTACAGTTTCAAATCTTCAATTAAAATTCTTATTTTCCGTTTTTTTTTTTAAGTTCAATCTACTTTTTATTGCCGATTACTACATTTGTTTCCGAGTAATCGAATATGAATCATTTTATATGGCAGAAATAAAACACATACAGAAAAAAAACACATTTATTATATGTATTCACAACACAGAATAAGTGAAAATAAATTTATTCACCCGCAGGAACAAAAGAAATTTATTTTCCTTTATAATCAACATTTTCTATTTGTCGGCAAACGGCAATTAAAAAAAATTTAACTAGATACAAAAATTATTAAATAAATATAACTAAGAACAGTGCATTCGGAATGCACTTCAAAATACTGAAAATCCTTGGAAAAAGTGACTTCTCGACTCCTCAATAAACTGCAAAGGAAAAATTAAAATTCTTAATCAAAGGAGGCACGCTGAAGACAATTGCTACTTATAGCAATCAAGTAACCACTTTCGTTCCTCGACGAGTTGAAATTGCTATAAACTCTCACCTTTCTTAAATCCGTTGGGCTTGAATCCGCCTCCGTTATTGTATTTCTGGAACGGTTTTGGTCCGCTATTCTCCCTACCCTTATAACCCCCGTTGTTGTTGTAACCCCAACGACTCTTGCCACCAAACCCGCCGAATTTCTGCGCAATCTCGGAAAGCTTGGGGTTGACCACCTGAGAAGAGACAAACGATGAAACCAACATCTATCATTAGGAAACGGCACCTTACCTGTTTGGCCTCGGTGAGTACGTTAACCAGATCCCTGGCCTGTTTGAAGTTGGAGGGTGTGAAGAAGGCGTACGACGTGCCAGTGTTCTCGGAACGCCCCGTTCTGCCTATTCTGTGAATGTAGTCTTCGGAGGAATGTGGGTAATCGTAATTGACTACATATTTTATACCTTCCACATCTAAGCGGCAAAGAACAGTGTTATTCGGCGTCCCCAAACCCAGATAAAAAATCCCAAGCTGTTTATTTTACAAAACAATCGGAATTCCAGGAGGAAAAATAGTAAACAACATGAGATATTTTAACTTATTAATATATCAAGGGAGATTTGTTTGGAGAAAAATTGAATTTTAGAAGTTTAGTAGTTCAAATGTACCAAATCATGAAAATCCCACTTCTGATTATTGTCGACGTGCAATATCAAATCTCCTTTGAAGGTATCTATTGAATACATGTAAAATAATGGATTTTACACATTACATGGTATTCTTTTGTGATAAAAAATTAAAAAAGCGATACTATATAAAAAAAGGAAAAATGAAAGCGAATACTAACCAGTTTGAATCGAAAATCCATGAAGTTGTGATGTGTTACAAAATCGAGTTTTATTTACATAGTATAGTAGCAAATGACCTGCTTGCTTCAGTGGACCTCGCAACGGACATAATTCGTACGATGACGACATACACTATTTCGCGTAGGTCCGGGTCTACTCAAACAGCGCAGTTGAAACGACCGACAGGAAGACAAATAGTCAAATTTGAATGACAATTGTTTTGGGTATCGGTTAAGTAAAAATTGTCCCACGCCGACGACCAAAGCTAAGTTTAGTGCTGTCTGGACTAGTAGGAAAGGGTTGTAGAGTTTCAGGAAATCCAGGGAGGAGAGAAATGGACTAGGATAGCAGTTAACAGAAGATATTGTTTGGGGGAAACCAGAGGGGAGGACAGTGAACGGGAATTACAAACATGTGCCACATTTGATGCTTTTTTAAGGCATCAAACCTTCCGTAGGTCTTCTATTGCATAAACCGAACCAATCCGGTGAGGATCGGACAGTTAGAGGGTGCAATTATGGCGATCGTTAGCACAATAGTCATAAGAATGCTAAGAACGCTCATCCTGCACATGCCTCTGAAACAGAAAAGGGTCACCCAGACTGATTAGAACGATGCCGATACAGATTCATTCGGGTGACATTACACCCTTGAACCTATCAAATGTAAATTAATTTTAAATTTAAAATACTGGGGGGCGTAATACCACCCTATATGTACATAAAATTTTATCAATTATTTCTTTTTTACATAAAATTGATTTTTTTTCTTTTGACAACAAATGTTTAAAAAACAGTCTGGAAAATCCTAAAAATATGCTACTATGCCATTTTTTTTTTCTCTAAATTTCCGACATTAACGAGCCCACGATGTGGGCCTTTTTAAATCACAATTGAACATGGTTTGATTCTGAAGTAAACCGATAAGAAATTCCTTTACCTTCCTTTCACGGGGGCCACTTACCTAATCCTCTAGCGGCCACGTCGGTGGCCACTAAAATAGAGGATTTTCCGTTTCTGAATTCTCTAAGGACATAATCACGCTCTTGCTGGCTCTTATCGCCGTGCATGCACACAGCCGGCCATCCCACCTGCCGTATGTTCTTCGTTATGCCTTCAACCTTCTTTTTCGTTTCCACGAAGATGATGATCTTCGACCCGGGTTCTGCGCTGTTCCCAATCTCTTGGAGAAGGTTAGCTAACCTGACGATACAGAAAAAATGTTCTTTTTTAAGGTCAGTTCTACAATGCAAGTTTAAAATGCAGAACAGATACCTCACTATACAATGTACAGGGTGGGCGAATTTCGATGTTTTTATAGACTCAACTATGAGGTAGAAAAAAAAATGATTATCTATTTATCGACAGCGAAGTCCAGGAAACATTACGAAAAAATATTCACTGAATTTAATGAATGGAGGGAAAACTAAGAGTAATGACAATAAATGATTTATTAAAGAGGTAAGACTTTTTTTCATAATTATAAAGTATCACTAGACAGTTCATGTGTGGATAAAACTTCAATTATAAGGTGATTGTGGACAAATAAAATTATCCTCTATGAAATACCTATAAAACCTTCATGACAAGTGCTTTCAAGACAAGTCAGGGAAAATATGTCTATTATTTCCAAATTCAATAGTAGCATAACAGTATCAAAGTTGGTGGACTGGTTAATTTCCCAAATGTAATTCAACGTTTTATCCACACCACAGTCAAAACCGGTCAATTAGGAGAGTGAAAGATGTGAGAGAGCAGTTGGAAAATTATGGTTTTGAAAAACGTCATAATTGATAAAGGACCCCGCACAAAAAGATAGGAAATGCACTCTCGGTCAAATTGTCTGAATTTTTGATATGTTATACATTTTGTCATCCTGAACAAAAGTCTCAATGGGCACTAAGCTCCAAAGTCTATGGTTTGGCTCCTATGGAGCTCCGAAGCTCCGTGACTCCACCATAGCATAGAAACCTCTAAAACGCATGTCACCTTTTTGAAAATCATATTTTAATTATTTTAATGTATGCCCTTAAGTTTTTGAAAAAGCTGAATTCAAATAAGATGTCAAATCGATAATATTGACAGTTGACAGCTGTCAAATACCTGTCAAATGCTTCAAAGAAAAACAAATCTTATATTAAAGGATGTTATCATATGTCTTTGAGGACGCTGAATTCAAATAAGATGTCAAATCGATAATATTGACAGTTGACAGCTGTCAAATGCTAAAAAAAAAGAAATTTCATATTAAAGGATGTTATCATATGTTTTTGAGGACGCTGAATTCAAGTAGCCCATTGAGACTTTTGTTCAGGATGACAAAATGTATAACATACATAGAAATCATAAAATATATAGAACGCCAGAAGCCTTTACATTAGGCACTCAAAAATAGTCAGACTATGGAGGGGCTTAGAAATCAGCCATCTAGGGAAAACTTAATGGAAGCAGTTGGTTACACTGCATTTTAAGTCAGGCATACAATTGAATTCAAAACGGAAGGACCATAGAAATCACAAATTGGACGTAAAATTTTCATATTTTGAAATTCCCGCCTATTAGTGTGAAGCTGCCTCGGTAGTGAAACCAACTCATGAAAGCTAAGTTACTGCAATATTACCAGACTCGCGTTTTCTCCATAGGTTGACTATTTTCGATACCTCTTTTGGCGTTCTATATATTTTATGATTTCTATGATAACATATCAAAAATTCAGACAATTTGACCGAGAGTGCATATCTTATCTTTTTGTGCGGGGTCCTTTCTTTAATCAATATTGTTTGTTTATTTGCCAAGTGAAAAAATTTGTGAAATCGACACAAAAAGTAAGTGAGAATGCTGAGAACGTCTTTATTCCAGCTAAAAACCAGCGAGAAGCCAAGAATCAACAGTACATCTGTTGCCAGCGAAAAGCAAGAGTGTGTACGAGAATGAATTGGTGGAATTCGATAACTGGCGAAAAAAAAGGAGAACGAGCAATTACAGAAGAGGTGCCACTATCATACTTTTCCAATGTGGAGAAACGGTTTGCTGACATCGATATGGACAAAATATTCCATGCTAAAATCAGGGGCGTGCGATGAAATTTTAAGTAAAGGAAGTAATTTTTAAAAAGTTACATATTTGTAAGATAGTTTTTAAATTTTTAGGAGTCAAAGCCGCATTTATTCTGGGCTTGATAATTAAGACATTTTTTAACGTTTTTATATATATAACTAAGTTAAATGTTTCCTATTTCAAAAATTACATTTTAGATGTTTTGTATTTTTTTGTAGGGGAAGCTCTGCTTCTCTTGCTTTCATTGTCCAGCAAGATAGCAATCGCTGAAAACATCCAGGTCCTACATGGCAAATTTGAGGGTCCCTACAATCCTTCAGAAACTCCGTATCGAGTGAATTTAAATAATCCTGGTCAAAAGGACAAGATCGTTCTCGAGATAAATATTAATGTTAATAAGTGAATGAGTTATAAATAAAATGCTATATCGAAGCGTGGTAATATGAATTCTAGTCTAGTGTGTTAAAAGGCCTTAAAACAGACGTATTAAACTTTCTTAATATAGTGGTTGTGAATAAAATAAATGACTCAAAAATATATATAAAAAAAAAAAACATCTACTTACTTCACTTCCTTCTCGTGTTCCTGACAGATGTCGACGATTTGAAGGATGTTGTGGTTGGCGGAAAGGTTCATCGACCCGACGTTGATGTGCACGGGATCCTTCAAGAAATCAGTGGCCAGCTTCTTCACTTCCTTGGGCCATGTCGCCGACCACATCAGAGTCTGCCTGTCCGGCCTGATCTGTCCCAGAATCTTGCGAATTTGGGGCTCGAAACCCATGTCCAACATGCGATCAGCCTCGTCCAATACCAAGTAGGTGCAACGCTCCAAGTTAGTCGTGCCCTTCTCCAAGAAATCTATAAGTCGTCCGGGTGTGGCGATGCAAATTTCAACTCCTCTTTGCAAGTCCCTGGCCTGGGGTCCCTTGGGGGCTCCCCCGAAGACGCAGGTGTTACGGATACGAGTGGAGCTGCCGAAATCCACGGCGACTTTCTGAATCTGCTGCGCCAATTCCCTGGTAGGCGCCAGGATCAGGGCGATGGGGCCCTCGCCGCGACTTATCTGGGGCTGGTTGTTGATGTGCACGGTAGCGGGCAAAGTATACGCTAACGTTTTACCAGATCCGGTCTGTGCAATCCCGACCATGTCGTGACCGCTCATCGCGATGGGCCAGCTCTGAGCCTGGATAGCCGTGGGGGATTCGTATCCTTGCCTCATGATTTCACTCATGACGTAGTCTGGGAAATTAGCCTCGTTGAAGTTCTGTATAGGGTTAGGAGCGTCTCCTTCCACTATAATCTCTTTGGACTGCCTATATTGGTTTACTTCGTATTCAGATCTACCGGATACGTCAGGGTGTGGGGCATAAAAGTTTTTGGACAAGGGATGTAACGTTTTGGTACCCCACTCGACCTTGCGGAGTCCTTGGCCATTATAATTGTCACGTCCTTGGTTAAAATTTTCTCTAGGCGTGTATCCTCCATTACCGCCTTTGTTGTAACCACCTCCATTTGTGTTGGTATAGCCACGTCCGTTGTTGTAATTACTTTTAAATCCGCCATTGTTGTAATTATTCTTGTAGCCATTTTGTGGTTGACTGTCAAAATTATTCGCCATTTTGTTGTATCCACTACTTTGTGAATTCCAGTCGTTTGATTTGCTGTATGACCTGCAAAAGACGAATGAACCTTTGCAATCAAGCATTTTGCTATTAAATTGATATTTATAAAAGTTTTTGACTGAAAATGTTATTAATACTTCATTAAATAAAACGTCACTTTTGTTCAATTTTGAGAATTGACAACAAAATATCCAATTTAGAATTTTAATTAGTTAATAAAATAAAATAACCGCACGTATTAAGAGCATTTAAAAATGTTATCATAAATTTATGTACTTATCAGTTATCACAATTAATTCTAAATCTAAATATGTTTTATTCCAGAATTCCCACACCCAAGAACCCTCCATATTGGAAAATGAATAATAAATTATTTTACATTCAACTCGATTATTTTAACAATTTCAGCGTATACTGAAGGCAAATACACTGAAATTCTAAAATAATACAGAAAATACGACTGCTTTATGTATAAAACTTATATACTTACATTCTTTGTATCTGTTGAACAGTTCTAGAAAACAAGATGTCTGGGTTGAAAATTTCTTTAGTAGCCGCAGTTGACGTGGAAGATTTAATTCTGGAAATTAACGCAAACATCTTGTTAAAATGAATACGTAATTGATGTAGTTTGTGCGAAATGTGTGTGCGTGTCGTATAATTACTCACATTTTCCAAGTCAAATAAAATGAGAAACAGACAAATTTATGTTCACTGTTCACTGGAGGTAGCGGACGCGACTGACGATGACGATGACGAAATGATCGAAGTGACGAATTCGGAAACGGAAACGCGGTTGAAAACTGCGCAACAGCGCAACTACGCATATAATAATTATCACGTGATGCAGTTGTTAGGATTTGATTGGAGAACGGGGAGAAAGGTTAAAGGTATTGATGGATGGAATGGAAAAGTACTCGAAAGTTCTACAGATACAAGATTCCATTTTTTCCTGATTTTCCTTATCAAGAGTATAAAAGGGATTTTTCAATATATATGACGATAATAATTATTATCATTTTATTTTAAATAAACTTCAAATATTAGACTATTTGAATTTACTGTTATACAAAGTACGACCCCTTTAAATGGTTGCCATGGGCGTCCACAGAATATTTCCAAAGGGAAGAGAAAGATATATAAATTGCAAGCTATAAAAAACTAACAGTTATTAAATTTAGATAAAAATAAATAATAAAACAAGACAAAATAACACTAAAAAATATATCAAATTTACAAGGCTCTATAAAAAGGTGGTATTTGTAGAAATACCGCACTCTTGCTTCAATCGTTGTTGACATATTTAATATGATTTTGATCTTACGCATCCGATTATTCTTTGCCGCATGGCATCATATAGGTATTTTGTGGAAGTATTGTCTGCTAAATTGCCGCAACTATGTCCTATTATAAAGACGATATGATGTAGCAGACGATGGTTGAAGCTGAAAGTTTTAAACTTCACCTAACTTCAACAGCGAAAAGAGGGAAATGTGATTAATTTCAATTTCATTGTAAATCATGTGAATTCGTGTTGCTGGCAACACTACGCTGTTCTCTGAAGGTAGCTTAAGATTGAACATGCTTTGTTTAGATGCAGAGCGTGTAACGGGAAAAATAATAGTATGATGTCATTTGCCTTCTGTTCATATTAGAGTTAGTGGTCTGTGCTTGTAATCTGTGGAATTTGTGATCTGTAGTTTATTGTTTATTTACATTTTGCTCCTTGCTGTTGTTAGTAGTTCAGTAATCTGTGCCATAGCAAAAAATATTAATAATTTTTCTATGATCTGTGCTCCTTGCTTTGACATTAACACTGTTGACAGTTGTAGTATTTAAATGTTAATAAAAAATGTTAAATTAAATATTAACCATCGATTAAATGTCTTGGTTGCAGCTGTATGCTGTAGAATAGACATTTAAATATAGAAATAATGTGATGTTTTTGTATTTTGGAGTTTGACTGATTTTGATTTGGCTCATTTGCCATTGGATTGTCCAGATTATCATATTACATATTAACATTTTTTTCACAAGGATTAGTTTTTTCTATTTTATAAATTTGAGTGTTCAGTGCAAGATAGTGCTGTTTAAAGTTCGTCTGTGTTTAATGTTTTGATTTTTAATGGTTCTCGACAAAATTTGACACATTTTCCAGCTGATATGGCCGAGATTGACTATCAGTTGGCTTTATTGCTACAGCATCAATTTGAACAAGAAGCAAAGAAACCAAAGGAGCACAAATCCGATAAAGAATTTGCCAGAACACTTCAAGAACAATTTCAAACGGAAAATGAAATAGATATACCAAAGAACGGATTAGTATATAAAGCTAGTAAAAACACTCATAATTCTTCAAAATGCCTAGTTGACCCATCATGGGAAGTGATCGATCCCACCCCAGACATTCATGTGCTATTCATGTCGTTCAACGATCGATTTTTTTGGGGTTCTCTAGTAGCAGTTTGTGTTTCTTGGAGTAAACGAATGACGACGTGTGCAGGTATCTGTTCTTATCAGGGAAGAGGCGGTCTGTGTAGTATCACTTTAAGCGAACCCCTTCTAAAACTCCGCCCTCGTAAAGATTTGGTGGAGACGTTACTGCATGAAATGATACATGCCTATTTATTCGTTACAAATAACAATAGGGACAGAGACGGACATGGCCCAGAGTTCCATAAACATATGTTTCGCATCAATAAAGAAGCAGGTAATGATACAAATAACTGCATTCTTCAATTTGCCTTTCAACGTTTGCTATTGTAGGAACAAACATAACTGTTTATCATGATTTTCACGACGAGGTGAGTTTATATAAACAGCATTGGTGGCGATGTGACGGGCCTTGTCAGAAGTGGAAGCCTTATTTTGGTATGGTACGGAGAGCAACAAATAGAGCGCCTGGCCCCAATGACAGATGGTGGGGAGAGCATTCGAGAAATTGTGGCGGAACATTTATAAAGGTAAGTACTTTCTTAACGTTTAATTCATTTGTTAATGGCACTTATAGCAAAAGTAATTTTATCGAAGATTGGTACAGCTTCAGATATCTGCTTGAAATTGAGATTATTTAAAATAATAATAATTAAAGGTACCAGAAAACAATTTTGATGACGTTTTAAACACGGATCTGTTGTTTTAGGTAAAAAATAAATTAATAAATAAATAATAAATCTAATCCAACTTAAGCCTTTGGGAAAAAATATTTACATTTTAATTATTATAATCTATAGCCAGCGGTCGAAAATCTAGAGAGTGACTAATCGCTAGCTTGTAGACAAGCGTGACGGGTGAAGCGTGCGAGCAGGAACATTTCATAGGCTTACTAAATTTGAAGGCGATCAGATTAGAATTCCGTCCTTTTGGATAACGATTGCCCACCACCACCCGCCTGATGTGCACTCCACAGATATCACACTTAAGTCTTGTCCTCATGGACGCAAAATTCATGGATTTTTGCACAAATTTTGCAACTTCTGTTTTAATTATTTATGGTGAGAAAATCTCAACTTGCAAGATTTGTGCAAAAATCCGTGATTTTGCGTCCATGAGGACAACGCTTAAGTGTGATATCCGCCGAGTGCGCATCAGGTAGGTGTAAGTGGGTGGTGGTAGGCAATCGCCGTCCAAAATGACAGCATTCTAATTTGTAGAGAGGATGACACAGGTGGTACATTTAAAGTAAATTGTTAATGTGCTAGGTTCAGTCGACGTCAACTTATTTTTGATAATTTTAGGTAATCATACCACTCGTATCTCCCGTACTCATCTCTGTGTTGTGAATTAGTCACTGTCTATTATTTTCAACCTTGGGTAATTGATAATACAGGATAAAAACTTTAAATTTTGAAATGTTCTTATTACTTTTATTATCTAACGCCTTGAAATTGGTAAAAACTGTTATATCACTGTTTCTACTCTAAAAATAATGGATGTTATGTAATCCAATTATTTTTGTCATTTTTGTATCTGATTGCATTCAAATTTAGTATGCCTATGAAATGTTACTACCCTCACACATCACCGGTCGCTTTAGTCTACAAGCTAGCGATTAGTTACTCTCTACAATTTCGGCCGCTGACTATAACTAGATTATATCCGGATTAAATAAGATAAGATATATTAAATTTAGCTTCATTTCCCTACTGCCAAAGGATACATTTATATTAACATTTTATATGATACACTTTGTGTAAGTGCATAGAATTATAACTGAAATCATTGTTTGCTACCTTAGAATAGCGTTATGTACCTATTTATTTATTATGGAAAGCGGTGCATATGTAAAGAGAGTTGAATCCATTAAAAATACACAGAATTTTGACTGAAATCATTCACTACTACATAATAAAAACCGTTTTTTTATTATTTCCATTGTTAACTGTTAACCGACTTTTCTATTTTTCCCCAAACTCATTGGTTCTGGTAGAGTTGAATAAACGGGCCTACTGTACTGTACTGTAAATTTTCTTTATTCACACTATTTTTTTCTTCCAATTCTAGGTCCAAGAGCCTGAAAAACCCGCTAAGAAGACAGCTACTAAGGAAAACGTCAAGCCAAAAGAAGATATACGCAAATATATTTCTCCGATTACAAAAGACACTTCAAATAAAGGTATGGGGAAACCTACAACTTCCACAGTTACCTCCGTATCTTCTACAGGGAGTGCTAATAGTCGTTCTGTCAACAATATCCATACAATCGACAACCGTGTCGATAATAGTAAGAAAATAAATACGGTCATTCCTAAGGCTGACAATATATTCGGATTTGCCACTTTAAATGGGAACGTGAGTGGTTCGAAAGGAAAAGGTGCAGGCACTGCACTGAAAAATAGTAGTAGTACGATCGTCATTAACAAAAAATCAAGTACGAAGTCTAAAACTGATACCACACCTGCTTCTCCAGCTTCGACCACACAAACGGGACCAATTGTGAGCAAATCGTCAACAAACGACAAGAGCATTGACTACTCGGTGGTTAGAAATCACTGGCTGAATAAATTTACGGCAGGTACTTCTAACGGAGTTAAACGGACGGCATCTGTTGCGTCTCAAGACACAACGAACAAAATTCCCAAGTTAATGGAACCGAACTCAACTAATGTTGCTTCAAAAGACGAAACGACAGCCGATTGTCCAGTATGCCTCGAACCAGTGCCACTGACTCAATTCAACGAACATTTAGACCACTGCCTGGCGCAGCCAAAGAAGAAAAAGTGTATAATTTGCAACCGCGACGTACTCGCAGCGGAATACGAGTTGCACGTGACAAAATGTTCAGAAGAAAACTTCGATAATCCCCAAAAGGACGGTAACGCCAACTTGAAATCGAAAAAGTGTACGATTTGTGAGAGATCTTTCCCAGGGACGGAATATGACACGCACGTTGAGAGATGCCTGCTGAAATTCTACGATAAGATGGAAGGCGCTTACTCTGACAAGGAAGAGCATGTTGATTGTTTAACTTGTGGAAAAGATGTGCTCAGAAGCGAACTAAACGCTCATTTGGAAGATTGTTTGGGTCTTAGTCGAGTTTTTGAGGACGGCAACACGCCTGTGGAAGGGGAGAGTGCAGATTTCTGTGATAGCAATAAATACAATTGTCCATTTTGTATGCTGCTGTTTTCCGAGGGGGAAATGAGTGAGCATATAGATTCCTGTTTGAACACTTCAAGTACTTCCGCGGAGGGCGAACTCAATAAAAGCATTTTCATCAGATCTTTGCAAGACGAAGACTTTTGAGCTTATTTATCTTTATTTGTAAAATTAAGATACATATAAAACATTTGTTACAAAATTTCTTATTAATATATTTTTTTATACTTAATACATTGGTTTGTAATGCCTACGTACTGACAATGCTTTGCATGCTTATTAAAATACTGATACAAACAATTGACAACTACGTCATTTGTAATGTAGAGTGCTGCCACGTGCGGTGAGTCACTGCAAACGGGCAATGAAACAGACTAGATAAAGCACGGTTGCTGCGATGTAATGCAAGAGTCGCCATACTGTGTATAAAAATGTTATTTTAATCGCGATAAAATATATCTTGAGAGTTCTATGCATTGGTATCTCTGATTATCGCCATTTTGGTTCTTAGATGCGTTGATATTACAAATTTATGACTTACTTCCAACATTGAATATAAGTGTTATACTTATTACTCATTGCTTCCAGCATGAGCAAGTATTTTTACTGGGGCACATTATACATTAAAAAGTTCATCGTTTGCATATGCAAAAGCACTTACATACAATACAGTATGTACTTGAAGTATGGGACATAACTGAGCAGATATAGAAAAAAAAAAAACAAGAAAAGATACTACCAATAGAACCAATACAAATTGGCTCAAAAAAACTAGAACAATAAACTAGACAAAATTGCTTCATCAAGCAAATCTTTTAGCGAGTTGCTATTTTGTTGTGACGTAGTCGTATTTCTTCAAAACCATCTTAAATAGTAAGAGGGTGTGTGATAATAAAAATATAATATTTAAATTTGTTGGTAACCTTAATAGGGGACTACAATGTGATAGGACGAAAATTTAGAACAAATATTTGTCTGTAAATGCTTTGTCTTCAAGACACGGTCTGTTAAAATGAAAAGGAACATTTTTCTGAAACTACAAAAAAACCAACGAAAAGACGACTCATTTGATCGGTCAGTGGTCGCGCGGTTTAAGGCGTCAGTACTTGACTCGAGGTGACTATATTGCTGTGAGTTCGACCCCCGCAGCCGGTAGACAGTATAATATAAGCTATATTCGACAGGATTGTCACCCTCTCTGCGGGTATGGCAGGGTGGAAGAATGTTACCTTGGGTCAAAGTGAGAGATTGATACCGGTTGACACATTTGACTACCCCCATAATTAATGAGGTTTTTCAGGTTTCCTCCACTTTCCCTCATTCCTGCACTGAATGGCGGTTAGGGCCTACCAACGTAAGTCGTTCCTGGGCGCAAATGTGGCCTGCCTAATAATAATATGCCGCCTCCTTTCCCGCAAAAGTCTTCGACTTCTGGGCTAATCCTCGTCATTAGACTGCGGGGTAGAGATATTATTATTATTATTATTGATAATTAGTTTTTAATGTTTACAAACTATACGGACTATGTATGTAATTTCTGATACATGCCATGCAATCTAATCTATAAGCATATATTTTGTGACGTCACAGTCGTACGCGCATGGTCAAATTCTATTTATTCTCATTCTAGGTGAAGTTGAAGTGCAAAGGCCATTAACTTGAAGAAGAAGAATGTGATTTTCTGGTGTTGACTCATAGAAAAAGATTATCTTTTTCTATGTGTTGACTTGAGCTTGAGAACTTGATAGTTTGATCTTGTTGCTATATTTGTGTTTATTATCACGTATTTTATTTATTTAAAAAAATCTTACCTTTTCAAAATAAATTGTAATTGTTTGTGACAATAAAACCAAATGTCTGCGTTATAGCCAATTTATACAGTTTTAAACTTTTCGAAAGAAAATGATGTCGAAAAGTAAAGCTGCTTATGGTAAGCAAAATATGTCTTCTTACCTTAAATAAATTAACTCTTATAATTTCAGACGCAACGGGAAGTCTTCAGAGTAACTTGAAAGAAGCTTTCCAGAAGGATATGAAGAATTATAATGTGTTATATGTATTTTCATATAAACACATAAAGGCGCGTTTTTTACATGAACGTTTCGAATCGGAGCAAAGAAATGATAGCAAGATAGTGTTTGGAATGAATAAAGTTGTTATAGGCTCACTTCAGGATTTGATATCAAAACAGTCACCTTGGCCTGATTTAGAAAATGTATTGTTTATATATCTGCAAAATTTTTCCCTATAATACGTGATCTAGTTCTAATTATTTTTCAGCTTTTAAGCATAATTAAAGGTCGAATGGGCGTGTTGTTAACGAATCGTCCCCAGTGGGAAATTATAGAGTGGTTTAATACGTTTTCCGTGTGGGATTATCCTCAACCTGGATTTGAAGTAACGGAAACGATACAACTTGAGACGGGACCGTTGCCTCTATTTCGGCCCGAGATGGAACCGTATCTTAGGCACTTGGGCATGCATACAATGTTGGTAGATGGTAAGACGAATATATTTTTAATAATATACAGGGTGATTCAGTCATAATGTTTTTAATTTTAAGAGAAGATAGGAAAAAATGAATATAATACAAATACACGATTTAAAAATGCATTTTCTTAGTGCCAAATTTACAACGTTGTTATCAATTATTTTCAGAAACAAAGTGTGCATAAATTCGTAAAATAATTTGCCGCTTTTAGGATGCCCATTTTTTTTGTTTCCTTTACGTATTAAATCTTAGTGTACTCAAGTCAAAAAATATGATTTAGGGCATGAAAGAAACTAGATTTTTTTCTAAGAAAACTGGTGCAAAGCACATCAAAATCAGATCATTATTACTGGAGTTAGGTACTTTGAAATTAGTTTTAAGTTACCTAAATAGGCCATCATAAATATAGACAGTAATAAAAAAACCTTCATGCTGTCAACGAAAAACAGTCCGAGCCATACCTATTCAGTGATCAACAATCCCGCAATCAGAGCCTTGACCTACTGTATTTAGGTCAAAAACCTTGTTTTTAATATCTACTCAATGACAACAGCTTCAGAGTTGGAAAACCGCTAAACAATAACAGAAACAAACAATAATTAAATTTGCATTTTTATAAACACCCAACGTAATCTTTAGGAAATTATGAGAATTTTATAATAAATGCTAACTGCAGTAATCAGCCCCGACATCAGATAGGCTGTAATCAGGACATTCGGCATAGCTAAAAAGTTGGCAGTTCAAATTCCCGTTTAATACATTATGGCAGAATAAGTCGAACATTGTCTGGTCCATTTTTCTATGCAGGCCAGCCTGCCTTCGATATGGAACAGATGCAAGCGGCCCGACTTCTCTCCCTTCTTCATCCATTAATCATTATTTTCATGTGGTAGAGCACAGACAAAGAAACTATTATCCTTGCTTATGTAGTAGAGGTTGGTGAATTTCGTGAGTTTGTGTTGCCAGTGTAGTTTATAATTATTAATAAAATTTGCTATTTGCCTAAATAAAAATGCAATTCAAGTTGGATAAAGTGAAGTAGTGAAAGACCACGAGTTGTGGAAAAATTTATAAGAGACATTTTAATAGACGTGCATCTGTGTTTTTTGTGTGCGTCTGTGTTATTCGGTACTTACTGATCATGAGTAATGGATTTGATTCTGATCCATATTTATAATCTAATGTGATTTGCATTGTTTGGGAATATCAACGTACAAGCTCAATTTGATTCTGCTTTCAAGCACATAACAAAAATGTGATACACAATAGGTATGTTTTTAATGATTTACCCAAAATTATTTACTGTATAAAATAATGCGGAGCTTTTGAACTTGCATTATGAGTGCATGATGAATTATTTTTACATTAGAAATTGATAAAACGCTTAATGAATACCTTAAAAATGCAACAATTTTTAAAGGGACCTCAAAGAATATACAAAATACATACATTAGAAAAAAATCACCACTCACCACACATGCTGTTATTATATGCATGTGGTTCTGGCAATGCTGCTGGACTTCTATTAGCTTCAATACTCGTACGTGTCATCAGAAAATTTGTAGAGTTCCAGGAGCGTCGTATTACCGATTGTTAGAGGGTGATTTGTTTATATTATCTTTTGAGAGATCGAGTAAACATTTTTTTTTTCAATTTTTATTAGACCTGAATACGTGGTTAAAATTAATATTAATTATGACTGAATCACCCTGTATAATAATAGAACGCTTGAATAATCGATCATATAAATGTTTTCTATTCAGGAGTTGTGTTCTTGAAGGAACCGTTTCTGGTATGTAAGGCCGGAGATACATTAAGTAAAAGACAAGTCAATTTATTAGAACTGTTAGGTGAGAAACTGTCGGTGTACCAGTTGAAATTGAAAGCCATTTGGACGAAAGGAGGTGGTTTAGAGGTCTTGGACAATGAAGATGATTCTGATTGAGAAAAACGAATTCTGAATTGCAGTGAACTAAATATACAGAATATAAAAGAACTGTTTAAGTGTTTTTTTTTAATACGAATTAAAATGGTTCTGAATTATGCTTAACGTATAAATTGTGTTTCATACCGAAAATTTGGATAAAAAATTCCTAATTTTACTAGTTTTGATTTAACTTTTGTTCATTTCGTGCTCGTGGTCTCTATTTAAAATGTATTTTTATGAAGTTGTATTTCTAATAATTAATTTTAATTGTTTGTGAAGGAATAAAGTAAAACGATCAACATATAACTGTTTTTATTCAATTTTTCATGACTGATAAATCTATACATTTTACAGTAACAAAATTATATACACAGGTGTTGATTACAACATCAAAACCAGTCAAAATATACAAAAACGACTAATATAGCATCAGTTTGCAGTATGTTAACATGTAACAAACGATAAAGTAAAAAAAAACATACTTTACAAAAATATAAATAAAAAACAGGAATGATACATTCACAGGTCTCAACATATTTACACATCAGGTAAATGGTATAAATATTATCACATCGAATTTGTATGTCTATATAATAAAAAAATATGATATGTCAGTGCATTATGTTGCCTCCATCATCTTAACAGTTTCCATCCAACATACTGATCTCTTCTTCTATGGTCAGATGTTCTGAATGCCTCTTTTCTTGACCCTGGTCCATGCATAGGGTGGTCTCCGCCTGGGAAGAACAAATTATTAGAACGGCAAATTGACTACAAAGGTTTGTACATTTTTTTAATAAAAGTTCCCGTCAATTTTTATTTTTAGTTGTGCATTTTTTAAACCAGTTTTCATATATTTTCCATAAAACGAACACCTGATTTTTAAATAAATTTGTTCAATACATTTGCTGCTCATTGTATACGTATGCAATAATAATATACACTAAATAATAGATATGTCAACCTATTCTATAAGCATTGGTTATTTCTTTATGTGAGAGAGAGGGAGACAGTGGAAGAAGATTTGGTTTGAAATCTTTATAATGAGAATTGAGAAGGAATATTTTAGTATTTCTGATTTACAGCTAAATAGAAGATAAAAAGAATAATATACTTGCTCTCTGTATGTGAGAAACATTCAGGATGCTATTCAAAACAAATTCTGGCAATTGTCAGCTTCATTTCATAAATTTGTACGATTCTAGATCTCATAGGTATATGAAGGTATAGAAACAATTTTATACAGATAATTCTGGAGTAATTCCTTACAACATTATGTGAGAACAATGATTAAAATTTATTGTAATTTGAGTATTTGTGTAAATTCATAAGGTTGTAATTACTTTATATTTTACTATTGCTTCATTTTAAATTTAATGAAATCTGAGTACGGTCCTTATTTACACGGATTAGTATATAGATCATAGGTAGCCGCCATTTTGGAGCTCAAAGATGAACCACAATGGCGACCATTATAGTGCAACATATTTCTGTGTACATCACATTGTCTTTAGAATACAGTTATCATTTCTAGCTCTTACTAAATTACATTATAACATCATTAGTCTTACATTACTGTTTTTATTTTAGGGGATTTTTTTGTTAATCATTGCCAATAGTGCAAGTTTGGTTGCCTAACGTTCGCGATCAAGTGGGACTCGTGAATGGTTGAAATGAATTAAATTCAATGTTATTAAAATTGAAAACCTCGTTTTTAACCTACTTACATTCAAGTTCGGCACTGACTGCATTGGCTGAATGTGTTTATTGTTGCAGTTGAGAAAATGCAAGCCATTTTGACTAGACTTACTGTGAGATCGGGATGTTCTCGTCCCATTACAACAAACATGCTCTTTTCCTTTATCTGAAAAAAGTTTATTTCATTCCAACAATTAATTCGTTACTTTAATGATTTTTGTCTTTTATTTTGCTCTTTTCTCTCACCTGGAGTGCTGCCATGTTTGCTTTTCGGGAACATTTCCCATTTGGACTTACTGTTGCGATGAACAACACCGTTAGCATACAATGAGCTACATGACATAGTCGTGCATACCGATTGCCTCCCCACTGCTGATCTGGAAAAAGTCATTGAAGGAATTCCAGAAATACGATTTCTATTAAATTTAATAAACATAAGAACAGTTCATATTTTAAAATTTTTAAGGTTTCACTTACCTTAGATATTTCTCACGACAAGGAAAACAAGTACTGAAACACTTGTGTGTTGCCAGGTAAGTCAATACAGAGTAAATATGAGGTTTCAGCTCTGTTTTTACTTCACCGTTTAGGAAGCAGTACAGTATGGCAACGAAAAATCCCTGAAAAATGTAATGTTAATTTTTGCACAGAAGATCAAAGAATTATCAATTCTACCTGAAAGCTGCCAAATAGAGTGTCGCATATCAACCAAAGATCCGTCTGGCCAATAAAATAGAAGACTAGGAAAACAGCGTAGTGGACTCCAAACAGGGGTACCAACACGAGTGTTGATTTGGCCCACTTCTGATATCTTCTAGAGTCTTCATTTATCGGAGACCTTAGTTTTGTATACAGCACTATTGAAATTATTACGAATAGAACCAAGTTAATCTGAAAAATATATATTTGAAGAAATGTACATGATAAAATATTATCATTCTTACCAAAACAGATATTATTGTAGGTATAGCGATAATCATGTACACCATAAAATTATCGTTGGTAGTCCAGCAAAGGGTATCTTCGATCAGTAACCTGGCCACCACCCAAGGTATTATGACGAGTAATGGCAAACCTAGAATATCATTATTTAATAAAGAAATAGATACATATACATATAAAATAGTGTTTACCCCATCCAAATATTATATAATGTATTAAATTTTTGCTTGAGTCTGCAAACAGTGCTCTGAATATTAAGTTATTCAGATATAACCCTTCCATTAGAATCCACGAGTAGTTGGCTGTGGTAAAGTACTGAACAAGTGTCGAAAGTAGTTTGCATTCGTAGTTATTTGACTGTAAATATATGGAGATTATAAAAATTACAGAATAAAGTATATTCTTTATACTTCACCTCTGCATCGGTTTTGAAATACAGTTCCCCATTTCTTTCTATGAAGTCATTCCAGAAACCAACTCCTCCAATAAAAAGCAAGTCTTTTAAAATGTAGAAGAACGCTCTTAATATAAAGGAAGCAAAGAGGTTCATGTGAAGTATATTTCTAGCACAGTGTAACTTTCTGCAATCAGAAATCAAATATTTTTATAAATAAATACAATGTATTTCGTAGATTATGTAGCAGTAATTATTTTTTTTAAATAATACGAAAACTTACTTGATGAGAAACATTATGCAGAAGGCGATGATGAGAGATATAAGGGACACGGCATATCCTGTTTGAGATATAATTTTTAAAGCTGGAAAAATAGCCTAAAATATAAGATGTTAATAAAACGAATATAATAAGGGTAATTATATACATTAGCGTAAACCTCTCCAATCTTAACAAAAAAATTCCTACCCCCCTATTTTCGAGGGTGCTGATCACGAATATGAAGTCAGATTTCGGCGCTCGCATGTAGTTTTCGAAAAAAAAATTGTTCAAAATTATAACCTCTATGTATACATTACATTAGGTTCAAATTGCAATATAACTCCTATATATTTTGACAACAGTGTGACGTCATCGTGAAATGAAGAAGGCAGAGGGGGCAGAGATGTACATTGCAATTTCAACCTAATGTAATGTATAAATAGAGGTTATAATTTTGAAAAATTTTTTTTTCGAAAACTACATGCGAGCACCGAAATCTGACTTCAGATTCGTGATCAGCACCCTCGAAAATAGGGGGGTAGGAATTTTTTTGTTAAGATTGGAGAGGTTTACGTTAATGTAAATAATTACCATAATAAGTTTACTCAGAAGGTTTACCAGAGAGTTTTGAGATATCTCTGATTTTCGGAGATTATTCACGAAAATCGTTGTAGTGGATGTTCCATTCATACACGCTGTATAATTCGCCCAAGGCTCGTGGGTGATTTCACTGACGAACCATGTTCCATTCTCTGTACATCTTCTTGTGGCGATCTCCGTCTGCAATAGATTAAAATAATTGATGCTTATATCTGCATTAGACTGAACAGAATGCTCTGCGTTTGTGAGTTTACTAATACATCGTCTGTTAAATCGCAGCGGCCGTGATTTATTAAGGTAACGCGGTTTAGCAGACCATGGTTAAAATACTTCAAAATTAGTTTAGCTTTTGGTTCTTTGCATTTTGCGCAATATTTAAATAGAATAGTCTTAAAAATAATTAATTTGTTTGTCGTGTAAGATAGAACAGAAACTGTAAATTAATTATAGCTTTGTTAGCATAAGACCAGAATCAGTCTCTAATTGTCAGGTGCATGCGCATTTCAATTAAAATAATGAATTTTCGGGTGGCATTGGACGATTGAAAACCGTTTCCAAAAGAACCAAAATGGCGATGGCTGTTTAAACAAATTTCGTTAGCATTTTTCACCGTCTATTCACTATACGGTCGGAGCCATCAGTGCCAGATGACGTCACAAAATTCCCATAAATAAAGATAAATAATAGTCTTCTCAAAAGATGGATTGAGATGGACTCAGGTTTCATTGGTTACCTGCTGATAGTCCCGACCGTGTAGTTAATAGACCGTGACAATGTGTAACACCAACATTACTAATGGCATTTATTTGAAGCATGGAAACTTGATTAATTACAGAAAAAAGATTAAAAATTTGATGTTTAATAAAAGTAATAGCGATTTTCTGCTAAACGGTTACACTTATCGGCTTGAATAAAGAGTATATAAATTTTTCTGACTTTGTTTCTCTTTTCAATAAAGTTTAAATTTCTGTGATGTCTAGCAGGAAAAGTTATGAATAAATAATTCTGAGTTTAAGGTAAAGTGCCCTCTACCGGCGCATAACAAAAATTGTTCTCTGACTGGTCCAAGAGAGTTTGATTTACTTGTGGGGCTTGAATTAAATAAGCTATTTAATAAGAAAAATAAAAAATGAACTTTGACAACCTGTAATTTACAAACAATTGGACTAAATTTGTGTGGATGAAACTGAATTTATTTAAATTATTGGTTATATAAGCTACGTTGTCAAATAATTCAAAGTAGCTTTTATTATTGGCCACAAATTTTGACGTTTGTAAGTTGTCTCAATCTAATCTAGAGAGTTTATTTCTAAACCACCAGGGACAGGCAAACATGATTATGTCTCCCAAGCCAATAAGAGAGGTGTCCAAATTAAAAAATGCTAAATTTGCTAAAAAAACTGCGAATTACACAATTTAAACCAAAAAATTGCAAAATTTGCAGAAAATTGTCGATTTTCGCGCTTATGCAAACGAAAGTTTTCTATTTTATATAAATATGAAATAAAACGAGGTTGATATGCAACTTGCTATACACTAAGGTGTTTATCTGGTTTACAAACTTACAGTTTTGAATCCTGCGACTAAAGACGGACATCCCATTTCTGCAAGTGTGTCTGCTGGCGTGTATGGCCAGCACAAAATAGTATCCCAGAAAGGAGGACACATAAAACCTGAAAAATATAAAACAAAAAAAGAATAGATTCAATTGAATACGTTAGATATTGCTTAATCAAACAACGGTTAAATTTAAATTTTTCATTACTTATTGGGTATACCACCTGTTTTTGTACAATGGTACAGTACTAATTAATGTTAAAGGCTAAATCCCATTTATCGTATTTGTGCGAACATTACAGTTTAAGATAAGGGATTTGTAGAACATAAACTAGCATCGATTTGGGCTATCGTAACCGGCGTGTGTTTCAAATTGCCCCATAAATGACGGCCATTTGGAATTGTAATTCGTTTGTTAGCGTTTACGCGCCCTTCGCATTAATTTAGCGTTTCTCATTTGTTTTATGCGTTTCGTAATTATTATAACCATCAGCAGTTCGTGAACGACGGTTGGGTCAGGTTTATTGGCCAATGAATTCAGTGGGATACAGTTGATTTGATAGAGACGACTATTAAAGTAGAATGAAGAAGAAATGCCGAAAATAGCTGTATTTATAAATAAAAAAACAATATGGTCATATCCTTCTGTTCATCAGTAAAAACCCTTTTACCATATGTTACTTTACCAACAACTCTCTAGATATACACACAACGCTAAAAGTCTTGGACCCCCCTTGGTATATAAAATGATTCGATTAAACCTAGTGGTTTTCTTAATGCGGTAAAATGGTACATGTACTTAGGAAAAAAAACAATAAAAAATTGCAGACCATGAATCTTTACTTTATTACCAATGTTTCTATTAATCTGGTCAGTTTGGCAGTGTATTCAGCCAAGTGTTTCTTTGAATTTTTGTACATTATAATGCCAGGACGTGAAATATCTGCGTTTGCTAAGAATGAGTGCTTTACATGATGCAGGACATTCTAATTATCAGATATCGCACATGTTGGGCATTCCTAGATCATCTGTTGTATGAATAGTTCACAGATATGAAGAATTTGATACAGTGGAAAACAGACGACGTAGTGGACGTCCTGGAGTATTTAATAAAGGATAGGTATTTGGTGCAAGATGCCCGTAGACACCGCACAACTTCAGCTTCGGCTCTCAGGGTCCACTTTCAAGGTACGTTTCGCCGTGTTATATCGACACCTACTATTCGAAGACGACCCCACAACGCACATTTACATGCTAGAAGACTATTACGGGTCCCCACTCTAGTTCCAAGGCACCGTGCTGCCCGTCTCCAGTAGACGCGAGAGCATAGGGGTTGGCTTTTACGCTAGTGGCGATGGGTCTTATTTACAGACGAAACCAGAATTGCGCTGGTTACTGATGATAATCGACAAAGAGTCTGGAGAGAACCAGGTCGTCAACAGCGACTTTATTTTCTCCGTGAAGTTGCTCCGTATGAAGGGGGCACCGTAATGTTTTGGGGTAGAATAACGTTCAACCGCCGCACTCTATTAATTCGCATACCACAGAATATGACCAGTGAAATTTACATCATACAAGTTATAACGCCCATTATCTACCCCCTACGTAATGAACTACGTGAAAATTTTGTGTTTATGGACGACTACTCTCGACTACATCGCGCAAGAAGGGTTCAAGAGACACTCGAAACAGGACATATCAATAGATTAGATTAGCCACCCAACTCTCCTGACATTAATCTTATTGAAAACATGTGGGATTCTATTGCTAGAGCCATTTATAATCATGTTCCTCCACCTTAGACTGCAGAATATTCCGCAAGAGATCGTTAACGGCTTGATTATCTCAACGCACAGACGTGTCAATATGCGGGACTTGTTGGAGGTCTACCGACTATTAGTCAAGTAGAGAGCTTGCTTTGTTACTTCTTTTTGTTTTAATAAATTTTGTCAAAAATGTCACACATTTGCTGGTTTTTAATCTTCTATATAAGTACTCAGTTTATCGAACATATTCTTTTCACAAAAAAAAGATTCAGAAAACAATATACTTGTATAAATGTATTTTGTTTTTCGGACAAAAAGATTTCTAACAAGAATGAGGGGGGGGTTCAAGATTTTTGACGTGTGTATTTGCCGTACGAGAACGCAGTTAGTTTGAATCGCCCATAGTGTACGACTCTTATCAATATATCAGACGCTTCAGTAATAATATATCTCTCTTTAACTTCTTGTGTGGTAGTTAACCTGACAGTTTGGCACATTTTGAAAATAGTGATGGATTCTCTTAATTACAACTTTGCTCATCATATCATTGTCAGTTAATAGATATTACTCCATTAAAGTTTGTCTCAATCTTGTAAAAAGTCCATTAGCGGAGTAGCCTTTGCTCGTTCTTGTTTCGTAACATAAATTAGAAGCTATGGAGTTCGTAGCGAATCAATATCCTTGTGCCTTTATGGACAAACACTTTCAAATTATACGTATGAAATAAGAAGAGTATTTAGGCACTCTCTTTGTAAACAAGAAAACGTAGGCAATAATACCAGTATAGTAGATATAAGATGATCTATTTCAACGACCTCCTTATCTATTAGATACTGAAAAGAATAAGCATTTACTGTGAACATATTGATATAGGGTTACAAGTGGATTTTGTTTAGGTACTTTCTTGTACTTATGTCATATACATTATTTCTATAAGTTATTAGTTGAATGAAATAATACAACCGAGTCTTGAGAATACATAAATGAATTAAGTATTAAAATACAGGGTGATATGAACTTACCTAAAACAATTTGGAAATAGATGCGTAAAAAAATGGACCAATATCGTAAAAATCTGTTTGTAAAATCCTTAAGTTTATTTGGAAATACAGGTAGGTTTAAGTTCATCGAAACAATTAAGTTATAAAGAATCAATTAAACTTTTCTATTAAGCTACCAGAATGTATACAGGGCGTTTAAAAAATCAATGGTAAAGCAAACTACATTTTTGATTTCAATTTTTTGTATTCCCTGCATTATTCCAATTTCAAATAACATGTTCTGTATCTGCTCCTATAATTTACTAGACGTAGAATGCTTTACAATTTTGCTGGTTAACTTCACTACATTAAATTACCGGTTTTATTCTGAAAACATAATTACCAAAAGTCATAAATAAGGATTTTATTTAAATGTTAAAAGAGAAATAAAATCAGTAGTAAAAAGCAACAAAAAATTAATAAATTGATTAAAAAAATAAATGTTAAATATCATTATTCCTTACTTTTATTTATTATTATTCAAATTCAAACAAGTAGTTTAATATGAAATCGGCATTATTTTATCAATATTTTAAGTAAAATCCTCCATCTGGACAAAACCAACAGTAATGTCGCCGTAATTTTCACAAGCGGTTAACAATACCGTAAGTTCATCACATCACCACTAATAATTATGGTAATGTAACGGAAAATGAACCAATGAAGTTGATAAATATAAAATTCAATGAATGCACTCATGACATGATCATTTGATCGGTCAATGGTCGCGCGGTTTAAGGCGTCGGTACTTGAATGGAGGTGACTAGATCGCTGTGGGTTCCACCCCCGCAGCCGGTAGACCGTATTTAAGCTATATTCTGCGGGTATGGTAGTGTGGAAGAATGTTGGCTTGGGTCAATGTGAGAGATTGATACCGGTTGACATTTGACTACCCCCTTAATTAATGAGGTTTTCCAGGTTTCCCTCATTCCTGCACTGAATGGTGGTTAGGGCCTACCAACGTAAGTCGTTCCTGGGCGCAAAGGCGGCCTGCTTAATAATAATATGCCGCCTCCTCACCAGCACAAGTCTTCGACTTCTGGGCTAATCCTCGTGATTAGAATGAGGGGTAGAGATATTATTATTATTATATTATATTATTATGACAAATTAAAAATAATCGTCCGACTATACATACACAAAATACTTTTCCGTCATCGCGAAATTTGCACTACAAGTATGGAATATGGAAACATGAACCGCGATGAACGTCCCATTCATAACGCACCACCCTGTATAAAAATATTGCTTACTTTGAGAGGTTTCATTGTAGAAATGGTTTAAGTTCTTGAGGGTAACGTTGTATCCATAGGTGTTAATGCAGCTCTGTTCTGCTATTTTCTGCAGTTTGGTCTGGCTGTCAATGGCTTCTTGGATGTGGTTGTTTGGCATGATTTATCTGAAAAAAAAGATGTTTAAATTAAAAAAATAACTATCAGCCATTGTCCAGCTATAGTGTCAAATATTCTAAAACGTTTGATATAATTTAACCAAATTTGGTGTGCATATTTAGTGTGACAATATGTATGAAACAAAAGTTACCAGCTTTAGAAACTTATCAGTGGCGGAGGAAGAAAATTAAAAACTGAATTTTTTTAACTTTTTGATACGCTGTAGCTGGACAATAGCTGTCCAAAAACCCCACATCTATTTACCAAAAAATTGTCTGCGTCGGACCAGACGGTGGAAGTTATACTTCTTTGGCCATTCTCATACACCCACTCGTACGTACAAAAAAAAAAAATTCTTAAAAAGAAAAAATCTTAAAAAAAACACTCGTACGTAAAAAAAAATTCTTAAAAAAAAAAATCTTAAAAAAAAAATTCTTAAAAAAAAACTCATACACCCACTCGTACGTACAAAAAAAAAAAGTTCTTAAAAATATATATAATATATAATTTTACAACCATATATACATATATTAAAAATTTGTTCTTAAAAATAAGTTCTTCCAAATTTGTTCTTCCTTTTGACGCGGTTTCTCGACCAACATCCTATCCCAATGTGTCTAACGGGCGCAAAGAAGTATAACTTCAAAAACCCCTAAGTTTTGGCTACATAATCGTCCCTGGATTTTTGACCTCTCCTTAAAAAACACTAGGTATATTTTGTGTACTGGTATTAATATTGTATGTAAACTTTTGCAGAACTATTTACATTATACGGTGTGGAAGAAAGGTATGGAATAAATTCATTATTTCTAAAACTACGAAGTTTCATGAAATTTCCTCGGACAGGTCGATTTTGCTTTTTAAAAATACTCTATTTTCTATGCCAACGCATTTCCGACGTTCATTTGTTTTCGCGTGATGGCGTCATCGGATATTTTTAAATAGAACCTCTATATTTTTTCAGCGGATTCTTGTAGAGCTTAACTTGCTGAATTCTAAAATGTATAATTTCAACACTATTCCTTCAACTTTAGCAATAGTGCAGCTATTGAAAACTGTTATCGTTTCAGGTAAAGTGCCTTTTCTACTGAAAATACAGCAAAATGTTACTTGAAAAAGCTGTTCAAAACGGTAAATTATGGAGACGTGCAAAATTTTAAAAAGATCGGCCTGCTTTGATAAAATTTTTATGCTTTGTTGAAAAATGGTTTCAAAATCAAACCTCGCCGATTTTCTTAAAATTTTGCACGTCCTCATAATTTACCGTTATGAACAACTTTTTCAAGTAACATTTTGCTGTATTTTCAGTAAAAAAGGCACTTTACCTGAAACGATAACAGTTTTCAATAGCTGCACTATTGCTAAAGTTGAAGGAATAAAGTGTTGAAATTATACATTTTTGAATTCAGCAAGTTAAGCTCTACAAGAATCCGATGAAAAAATATAGGGTATCTATTTAAAAAAATATCCGATGACGCCATCACGCGAAAACAAATGAACGTCGGAAATGCGTTGGCATAGAAAAAAGAGTATTTTTAAAAAACAAAATCGACCTGTTCGAGGAAATTTCATGAAACTTCGTAGTTTTAGAAATAATGAATTTATTCCATACCTTTCTTCCACACTGTATAAGTCATCTTGGCTACCTTGTACATATGTATATTTATATTTACGAGCACTTTGCGTAACTGTGACATATTTTCTTTTTATTTCACATAGAAAATAGATAGACTTACCACTGTATTTTTATGCGCGGAAGGCAGAACTGATTTCAGACCACTGAATTTGATAGGATGTGAAACATCACCGTAGTGATATCGGAGTGAGGCGATGTTGCTTAATTTCCATTAGATATCATTTTTTTGGTTTTTCGTTTCCTGCCCACTATGTAAACAATCGCGAGTTGACAAGTCATCAACTTAATTTCAATAAATTGAATGCTGTTAGTAATTAAATGGCATTGCATCGCATAGATTTAAATAGGAAATTATTATTATCGCTGTAGAACTATTTGCGGACATAGAGCATGGCCGGGAACGATTTTGGGTGTGTGCAACGAGGATCTCTAAGATTATTTCATATTCATTACGTTGTTGTAGTTCTTCGTTATTTACTGGCATACAAAAAAATGGTCTGTACTTTTACCAAATTCACCTATCTTTTTGTATTTTGACGCGCTGAACCTGAAGTTTACCTCAATCACCCTCAAAACTGTGAATAAATTGCATCAAATAGCAAATAGCTGTAAAAAATCCAGAAATATTTTTTTTACAGGTGAGATATAAGTGGTCTGCTACTTTCTGCTCAGCCTAAGCGGCTCGACTTACAGGAAGCGACCTACATTGCAGCAGGTACTGATCGGCTACACCACCAGACATAGACCGGTTTCGGGCTTGTTAACCCTCATCAGTTTGCCATAGGTGAGATGATTGACAATTGAGCTGACTGTTCCTGCCATTCCTGCTGCAGACCACTTATATCTATGTATAAATTTATGTTTCTGAGAAAAAGGTGTTCATTTTTTAACAATTTCTTTAGTTTTAATTTTATTTTGTACTTTTATACTACTAACTGTCAAATTTTAAAGACAAAGCCTATTACTGACTTTTTGAGTTCTTCTGATAAACACCATAAACACTATTAATATCTTGTTTTAATTAATGTATTTTTTCTTGAAGACTTTTAAGTTTTTTTAAAATTTGACAGGAGTAAAAGAGTGTTTTAAATTAAATGCTACGCAGGATATTAACATTCTTTTTAAATTCGTTCAACGGAAATATGTTTGGTATATTTAGAGGTGGCTCACTTTGTAGTGTTTCAATTTGTTTGAACTCGTAGTCAAAGAAGACTAATATTAAAACTAAATCATGTACCAAATTTGGCTATTTCAAGTTAAAGGAGGTAATTCATAGATATTATTATTTTTTTTCGAAATATTAGACCCCACTTTGCAGGCCTGCAACTTAGCCGGTGTACAACTTTGTATATAGGTATATTTTTTGGTTAAATTACAATATTTTGGGACAACACATAAATGGAATGAAAGATAAAAATATTACTTGAACAAAAATGTATCTAAACATTTTTATATTATTTATCTCCAGAATTCCAAGCCTACCATTAAATTTTGTTATCGCTATTTTATTGTAAAGGTATCGAAAACTGTAATTTGTTGTTTAATAAAAATTATACGTCTACCCCCATATCTCCGCCACTGGTTATATTTTACATTACCTTTTAAAGACAACACGCTTTTTCCTAGCTGAATGATAAATAAATGATTTAGTGTGATATCACAGCATAAAGAAACCAGCAAACGGGCAAATAGTTTCAGACGCGCAGGATATGGCGCGCAGCTTTCTCAGCATGTGGAGCACCATGTCATGTAACTGTCAGTTGTCAGTATAAGCGAACGTTCGTTGGGAGAGGAAGTAAGATATCAGAGACGTATTCAGTATTGTTTTGTTGTTCGAGAAAATGCCTTTGTGACACTGGCGTATTGCCCCAAAACAATTTTTGAACAGTCCTGTTTAATGCTTCTAGTTCATAAAAATTTCATACCTTCATTTTTAGCTAATCCTCCTAATTTAATGAAACCTAATATTGTTATTTTCCACCCAGTAATACATTTTATTGTAGATGTTATATATTTTGCTTTTGAATCAATTATTTGTGATTTCTGAAACATATCGAAATAGGTTCTAAAGAGATCGTTTTCGTCACTTGTGAATATGTACGCATTTTGAAATTATGGTTTTTCAAATTGACTCGAGAAATTTAAAGGGTCAAATAGGTTGCTGATGTTCCTGACAAATTTCTCCGTTTTTTTTACTTTAATATAATATAAAGATTCATATACGATGCTGCCATTAAATAGACAATTTTCATCCTCAAATCCACAAATTTTATCAATGTCTCTTATATAAAATAAACTTGCTTTTGGACTAATTTCGTCTACACAGACCATATATAATTTATTTATATGATTAAAATTTTTAAATTTCTTTTCTAAAAGTTTGAGAACGTCATTAACTTCCGGGGAAATTTTGATATGCTTTATAAATGACTATAAAGTTGACGCACTAAGTAAACAAAATAACTTAACAAGTTTCCTTTTATATAATTTGGGACCGAGAATATATAGTGACAAACAAATATTTTTGAAATAGCTGCGCCCCTTTGCCTTTCTACTATGTTCAGACATTTGCACATTAATTTTGGATTGTTTGGAAATCTATATATGCCTCATAATAATTTCGTTAAATTCATAACAACCATGGAGATCCTTTGCCAAGAGAATTTTGAAATACTTTCTGCTCAACACAATGTTGTGAAAAAGTTTGTTACATTATTTAAATCTTTACATTTTGTACATCCTTGTAAACATTTTAACTATACATATATATATCATTTATATGCTAGGTTTATATTATACAATAAAATGTGTAAGTAGAAATTTCAAAGTTGTTAATACAACCAGAAAACAATAATTTGGAGACATAACTGAAAATAAAATAATCAATTGTTTTGGTATTATTATAAATTATTTGTATTTGCATTCTAGTGCATTTTATGTAAAGAAACGTAATTAAAATATGTTTAATTAAACCTTTGCAAACAACAAGACTCACGGTCTTGTTTGTATTAAATATTTGTTAAATACGGCCCTGCTAAATGTAAGAGAGAGATAGGAACCGGCAAGCACCCGTACCGCTAAACGCGCCTGTCTGAAATAGATCAAAGTACCGACAGTCGAGTCATTTTGCTGGTTTCGTTATGCTGTGGTGATATCACATATTACTTCTTTCGGTTCACCCTATATCGTTGATCATATAACTACTCAGGTAGAGAGTCTCGCCGTATATATTATCGTTAAAATCAAGAGGAAATTCGATTATAGTCACCCAACTTACCTCCTACCCATAATAACCAATTTACGAAGCACTTATAACCTTGTTGATGATATGGCAGCGGCGAAATAGTATTTTATGTTCCCAGAACATTAAAATTTGTGAGAATATTTAGACAATATACCACGAGGAAAATAATACGTTTTCCCAAAGTTTATATACTTTCAACGTTGTGGAATTATATCTCTCCAGATAATCTTTTTTAGTAAAGTAGGTGATAAGGATTCAATTTAAATCTTAGATTAAGTGTTGATAGGATATCAAGATTATACATACTTAAAAAACATATAAATATAATCTTCAAAATTGTAAATAAAGTAAACTATATGATGGCTAAATAGCTTCATAAATGTACGTACAACATGCTCCAAATAAAGGTGCAATTTTCAATAATACCTACAGGGTGTATACGTTTACCTAGATATAACTTGTCGTTTGCGTGTGAATTGTTACCACCAAACGAAACAATCTAATAGTGTAAAACGCTATTTTAAAGACCGCAGGATAAAGGTAGAGTGAACCTAGTCTATGAAGGCTGTGGACAAGAAAGACCGCAACGTGTTTAAAATAGGAAGACATTTTATACCTTGTGGCTCTAGCCGTAGTACTCGCCATATTGTACGTAAAATCAGTCAAATTTCAATCACGATGCTTCTCGAACTGCAATTCGAATGTTTTTGAAACAAGAGAAGTACCATCCCTATAAGGTATGTCTTGTCCAAGTGCTTTTGGAAGAGATTATGATAAGCGATTACAATTTGCCATTATGGTTTTCAACGAGACGTAATGAAGCTACGTTTTAATTTAAATGGAGTAGTTAACAGGCACAACTATCGCTTTTGGTCCTAGGAAAATCGACACTGGCCATGCGAATCGCATACGCAGCATCCACAGACAGTTAATGCATGGGCAGGTATCATCAACAGAATCTTGGTCCCATTCTTTTTTGAAGAGAATCTTACTGCCGCACGCTACCTGGATTCTTCTAACATTTGATCTGATAGCTGCTCTAACTGTGATTTTTCCTCATGCAATTGATCTAGATATATCAAATGAAAGAATTTGTTTCCAACAAGAGGGCGCTCCCCACATTTTAGTATTGATGTTCGAACATATTTAGATGAAATGTTTCCAAACCATTGGACGGGGTACAGTTGAGTGGCCGCCAAGATTCCCCGACTTCACGCCTCTGGATTATTTTCTTTGGAGATACTTGAAACAAAGAGTCTACCAGGACAGACCGGATAATATTGAGAATTTAAAGAACAAGATTATGACGGAGATCCATAATTTACCAGCTGAAGTCATTCAGAAAGCTCTGCACAGCTTTTACTATCGTCTTGGAGAATGCCAAATAGTGAATGGAGGACATTTTCCGCATTGAATTTAGTTTTCTAAATTATCTAGTCGTTTCAATTTCTAAATGAAAAAAACTTGTTATTGAAAACATAAAACTTGTTTATTTGGTATGGCTGAATTCGGTTTCCTATAAGCTTTTCAACGAGTCTCCTCATGCCTTATGTTTCTATTTGAAACAAAAAATATGGATAGCTGGGGGTTAGAGGGTTGAAGAAAAATTAATTATTATATAACCGAAAGATGGGAAAAATCAAGATCAGTTAACGTGTTTCGGCGTTTTTTTTAAAAAATGAACTATTTCAAAAGATATGGATTTTATTCTGTACTTCTTGCCATCCCTGTATAGCTTTTTGCTATAGATTTTTCTGGCGTAGTTCAATGCTGGTCGGGGTATTAGCCCGCAGAGTAGTTCTTTCTTGTAATTCAGTGTTTGTAAGTTGTAACAATACATTCTGTTGTATTATTTCACAGTACTGACCAAAGCCTACCCAATAAATAACCAATAATCCACCGTGTAATATTACAAATAATTGTTATCAGTATAGCAACATCTCAAAATTGTATCTTTGATTTAAACAAAAAACATTTTAGACCATGTGTTGTCTGTTGCTTAATTGAAATTAATTATTTTCACGTCATCTATTACCTCTTTGAGAAAAACTCACTTATTTCAGGAATACGTTGTCCTCATCAACCGGATTTACTTCTAAGAAAGGAACAGTGCGAAAGGGGAGCGAAGTACTATCATTGTTATACATTACAGTAGATATCAGGATAGATGTATTGATAAGAACTGAATGAGAAACACCCCATACTGATTTGCCCCTCCCGTTCCCCAATTTCAATCTCCCGAACTGACAAGAGGGATGGAGAACTAGAGACTTTATTAATTTATACATTGGATATTTCCCTTTGCACCGCCAAGGGCCGGATTTTTCCAATATTTATTCGGGATAGCCTGCCTCGGTATTTATCCAGATATAGCCTTTTATTAACTCTCTGGGCAATTGAGTTTGGTCCTGGGTATTATCGATATAAATGTGTTTCGCTTCAGCGTACAGCGGCCACTTTTTAGCTGCTTGTATTAAGTGGAAAGCAAATACGAGTCTCATAAAAAAAATGGAATTTAATAAACCTCGGAAATGTCGGGATATAACAGTTTTAAATATTGCTTCTGGGACTGGAGGATTGGAACATAGTGATACCCGGACTAATATAAATATTTTCTTTGTTATTCAACGTCAATTTGAGATATAAGTCGCCTGCTTACTTCCTGCAGCAGGTACTTAACACAGACCTCTGCAATGTAGGTCGCTTCCTGTAAGTCGAGCCGCTTAGGCCGAGCATGAAGGAAGCAGACCACTTATATCTCACCTACACTCAATTTATATGTGAACATACATATGAAGAAACAGCCAGATCAAGTGTCGGTCATCTCACCTATGGCATACTGATGAGGGCTAACAAGCCCGAAACCGGTCAATGTCTGGTGGTGTGTCCGACAAGGGTTCTTGGCTGTTCACACTGATACTGCAGGAGTAATTCAATGCCGGTCGGGGCATTAGTCTGCGGAGTAGTTGTTTCCTGCAGTATCATTTACAACGTCAATTTATCAAAACACCGTATTAACCATCACAGTTTCGTAAAATCTTTGCATGATAATGACATTTCGATTGCCATTTCAGTATCGAAATGACAGTCTTTTAGGCACATGTGATTAAAACAATCTTTTTTACGCACATGTGCGTAAAAGTAAAATAAAATAACTGAATTTTAAATTATATTTTTATTATAAATATTAATAACACAATCTTTGAAATCGCTTAATTGGACATCCCGAAGCTGCTGGTGCACTGAGTTTTTGGAATATAAGTGGTCGACTTCGTCTCAATTTTTCAAATTTTTCCTCAATTCTGTTAGCCACTTAACAACCGCATAGTGTATAGCGTTTTTCGCACAATCGCATTTATCAAAAAAATTATTTTGATTGCTGAAATGGCGTGGCCTATCTAGCGTGCTTTGAATTTACTTTGTTGGTAACCAAAAAAACAATTTTAAGTTTGAACAATTTTGTGTTTTGTTGTCAAAACTGTGCTTATAATGGCTGATAAAGACGATTCAGAGATAGATTTGGTCATTGAAGAATCGTATCAAATAGGTTGTGGGTCATTAATTCCCACAAAATCAAAGGTGAGTTTATAATAAGTCTATGATGCCTTCAGGAAATGGTTGAATGAGAAGAAAGCGGAGACATCTGAAAAAACTTTGCTGGCTTATTTTCTTCAGAGAAATTTAAGATTGAAGTCTCCGGAAAGCTTATGAGCAGAGTACTCTATGCTTAAAATTACGATCAACTTAAGTAATGGTGTCGATATATCGCAATTTAAGAAGTTAGTAGCATCTCTAAAGAAGAAAAATATTGGACGTCATGCGAAAAAATCAAAGGTATTTACCAGAGAAGAGATGAACAAATTCCTGCTGGAAGCCCCGATGAAACTTATATTGTGATGAAAGCAGTGATGACAATGGGAGTCGCTGGGACTCTTAGGCGTGATGAACTTATGAAGATGACAGTTGATGACATTACGGATGAAGGTTCAGTTGTGTTGTGTAAAGTGCCTGATACCAAGCATATTAGTCGAATTTTCACAATCACTGACAAGGCCAATAAAAAAGCCCAGTTTTTGGCTTAAGACTTAAGGGGACTACATCTCGTCGATTTTTCTACTCAGTGCGTCAGGGAAAATGTGTAAATCAACTTGTGGGTATAAATACATTGGGACAAATACCACAAAAAATTGCCGAATATTTAAAACTGCAAGATCCAAAATCCTATACTGGACATGCTTTTAGAAGAACGTCGGCGACTTTGTTAGCAAATACTGGAGTTGATGTTATGGCACTCAAACGTCATGGGGGCTGGAGGTTTTAGTGATAACATTAATGTATTATTTGACTAACAGAAAATGTAATGTTAAGTCTTCTGGTGTGGCTAAAGGATATGTTGCAGAGTCTTTAACAAAGAAAATATAGTTTGCTGATAAGATTTTACATACCAACAGCGGCAGTGACAATGAATTTGACTCCATTCCAGTGTTTGAAGACAGAACTACTGAAGTATATTTTAATCCTAACATATTTAACTCAATAAGTAATACAGAAAATTCAATTACTGTAAAAGCAATAGATAAAAACGAGGGAAAAACTATTACGTTTAAGAATTGTACAAATTGTACCTTTAATTTTTACAATAAATGAGCCCAGCATTTGTTGGTGAAAAGAATTACTGATTTTTACTTACCGCATTAATGCTGTTATGAACTCAAACAACACTATTATTTTTTTGATTTCTATGGAAACAAGCCACAGTGTTGTATATTCAACTTACATAATGTGTCAACAATGACAGCAAGTGCATATTTCAGAACGTGCGAAAATAACTATTTCAATAAACATTTCATTTATTTTCTTTTATAATAATACCGAATAGATATCGAAAATAACTATCTAACTATATCTATTCGGTATTATTATAAAAGAAAATAAATGAAATGTTTATTGAAATAGTTATTTTCGCACGTTCTGAAATTAGAATATACATATTTTTTTCACATCATTTGGTATATGATTCTAATCTCTTTCCCATTTCTTTGCTTGACGTTTCAATTAATTTTTAAAGGTTTTTACGTAAGATATCAGTAACTATCCACGTTTTTATTGATGAGTGAGGTCTACTGAACTTCTGGATTACATTGTCATCCCACAGATGAGGTAACAACAAACAACTTAGTTAATTGTAAGCCACACAAGTGTTTACTCGATCTATTTTCCCATTAAAATCAACGAAATAACCTGTCCTTGTATCACAAACTAATTACTTAAGTAATGAATGGGACGCTTCTAGGAAATTATAAATTTCTCCGTAGGTTATCATGATAACGGGTCTGTTTGGCGATTAAATTGATTGTTCCTCAAATAAAAACAAGTGCTATTATTTTTACACTCCTTACTCGTGCACTTTCTAATGGAAAAATAAGGAATTTCTACGCAATTATCTGTAAAAACCTCGCAAGGGTAAAGGACGGAATTTGCCGGTGGTTATGTCGTAATGTGCCAAGATATCACCATTATTCAATATTTACCATGTATGATAGGCTAAAAGACACCCAATGCCTGATAATGTACAGGGTGTCCTAATTTTTTTTATTTTATTTTTATTTTTACATACAACTACTCTACATGTAAACCCATTTAACGGGTAGAAAAAACATATACACAAAATACAAAAGTGTACTACAACAAAAAAATACAATAGAAAACAAAAACAAACAAAAAAAACCAAAAATTTATTTACGGTTTGAAACAACTTTTTATGGAACTGACAGAACAATTAAAAATGTCAAATTCTCACATTGACATATAGGCATTGCACATGAAAAAAAGAGGTAAAAATTTAAGAACATTTGAATTCTGGATGGAGAGGTAGAAGGTTTGAAGTCTTTGAGCACTAAAGTATGGTACTTGAAAATTCAATCTGCTCAATAAATGTTGACAATCAATTTTATTGTGAATAAGTTTGTATAAAAGTAATTGAGAACAACACTGACGCCTTTGTTCAAGTGCCACAATTGAAAATCTTATTAAAAGCCCTTCCTGCGGAACACCAACTTGTGAATTAACAGAATCTGATTTGTAACGTAGTAACTTTAGAAATTTCCTCTGAATCCCCTCAATACGGTTAATGTGGATGTTAATTTAGGATTGCACACAAGAGAACAATATTCAATTTTTGACCGGACAAAAGCGAAATATATTCTCAAAGTATTTGCATTAGAAAAATCTTTACTATAAACTAATATAATTAACCAACCCAGCATCTTAAATGAATCAGATGCCACTTGACCAATATGCGCGGCGAAGGATTCTTTATCGAAGATTACTCCAAGATCACGAAATGCAGATGATCGCTGAAGAAGTGCAGTAGCCAAAGTATAGTTAAAAATGAAAGGTGTAGTTATGGTGGTATATGTCATATTACATTTAGAGACGTTTAACTCAACTTTATTCTGAAAACACCAGTCATTTTGCGTAGGTTATTTTGCAAAAGTATACAGTCATCTTGAGAAGTAATTATTTTAAATAATCGTCGTCAGCATATAATAATATAATAATAATAATAATATCTCTACCCCTCATTCTAATCACGAGGATTAGCCCAGAAGTCGAAGACTTGTGCGGGAGAGGGGGCGGCATATTATTATTAAGTAGGCCGCATTTGCGCCCAGGAACGACTTACGTTGGTAGGCCCTAACCACCATTCAGTGCAGGAATGAGGGAACCTGGAAAACCTCATTAATTAGGGGGATCAAATGTCAACCGGTATCAATCTCTTACATTGACCCAAGCCAACATTCTTCCACCCTACCATACCCGCAGAGAGGGTGCCAATCTCTCCACGAATATAGCTTATATACGGTCTACCGGCTGCAGGGGTCGAACCCACAGCGATCCAGTCACCTCGATTCAAGTACTGACGCCTTAAACCGCGCGACCACTGACCGATCCGCGACCACTGACCGAATAAGCAGTTAACCTCAATATCATTAACAGACATGTTAAATAGCAAGGGTAAAAGTAGAGATCCTTGTGGGACACCAGATGTTACAGAATATTCCATAGATTTGAAACCACTGTAAGCTACATAGTGCTTCCTATTCGAGAGGTATGACTTGAAGAATAATAGCATATTGTAAGAAAACCCGAAATCAGCAAGTTTGTTAAGTAATACACTATGATCAAGTCTGTCAAATACTTTAGTGCAATCTATACAGATCACGTCCATTTGCTGCCGTTGGTCAAGCGTTTCAGCTATATTCTGGGTAATACAGAGCAGATTCGTGTAGTAGTCGACCGTCCTTTCATGAATCTATGCTGATGTTCGGATATGTGAGAACTGACGTTAGAGTAGATCAAATCGTGATTAGTATTTCAAATACTTTGAGAAAATAGTGCGATTAAGCCAAACTTAAGTTGGTTCATTTGTGGCTAATAAAAAAGTTCAGTTAAAAGTTCAAATTTTGAATTCGAAATTCTTCTACGAAATATACTCTTGGTTGATAAAAACTGGTTATAACTTTTTTATCAGTGTGTGTACAAAAGTCTTAATAGAAAAATATTGTTCTCCTATCTATTTTTCACAAATAAGGTATACTTGTTTTATGTCGATAAATTTAACCGTTTTCGATTTATTTCTTGTTTTTCTATTGGAATTGGCACAGGAATTTCAAAACAGAAGAAGGGACATTATTTTTGGTAAACTGTATGTAGATAATGAAAATAACAGTTTGAAATAGTCGCCGGTGGCGCCCTCTTGAAGATATACCAAAATGAACAATAAAGTTCAATTTGCCATTCCAAGAAACCCTTGGATACAAAATTTCGTGAAATTAACGTGAAACAGTCGAAAGTTATTAAAGAAAACCCGATTTATTTTCTAACCTTTGACACCCTGTAGCTCCGTGATTATAAACTTTTGGACTAAGGCAAGTTTAGTTAAATCGACTTATTTTCAGCTACACTTTATGTGAAGAAACGCTGTCCCAACCTTTTAGGGACACCCTGTATAATAGTGTTATCCACTTAGAAATAAAAAATCTTTTCTTGATACTGCAAACAAAAAAAGTACTTTAATCATGTATACTAAATTAGCGTGATATTTCTGTATATATTTAATTCATTACTATAAATAGAATGTGATATTACTACGGATATCATTTAAAATACATGATGGCATTCGTAAAATGGAGAAACCGATAAAGTTTGTTGATATGAAGATTTATATATAAATATCGGTGGCATTGAATCCTTTACTAGGTATCTGTAATAATAATAACATGCTGAGTGATAAGGTGTGTTGATAGAAACGTGTGAGAAACAGTATCTACAGCATAGAGAGAAGGATAGAAAACATATTGTGGTCAGTTGACACATCCTGAACTTGATAAATGATTGCGAACGATGCGAATTTGGGAAACAATAGGATCGTATGTTTTGTTTTCATGCCCAGCTGTATCAAAAGCCACACAGATTTAGTTTCTCGACTTTAGTTCTTTTCTACGATCTCTATAATCTCCAAATTCAAAGTAAACAAACAGGATAATAATATTTTGCTACTTCAGTTTATTTGTGGGTCTACTCCATAGATAAAGGCAAATATACAAGGTGTTTTAAATGAAGTAGCAAAAATGAGACCACAGATTCTCTAGGTGAAAATAAATCAATTTAACCTAACATATGTACCTATATCACAGCTTAAATTAAGCTCTCAAGTCGCATAATAAAAATGATACAGGATGTCAAAGTTAACATTTTATTTTCGATATTTGTAAATAGCTTCTTAAGAAATTCAAATATTTACATAAAATTTGTAAATCGGGGGTTTTTGCGGGCGAGAAATCAAATTTGTTTCTAATTTTAACGTCACTAGTAGAGGGCGCCACTTGTGGCACACCATGTTTCTTTTAAATGGTAAAACTTTTTTGCAGCTTAGTGAATCCATCTGACTATCGAAACAATCGATTCTCCTACATGTCTTATTTTAAAAAGTACACCTTACTGAAGTTATAATGTTATTAATAGTAATAATAATAACTATTATAAATAGTTATAAAGCAATAATTTACAATTCGTAAAAAATTAAATACGTTTATATAGATACACAATAGGTCTAAGGTTTATAAAAACTGTGTAAGAACCTACACATTATAATGAAAAATCATCACTATTTTCACACTTGTATACATATTGTGAAAAAATAATGAAATATATAGATAATATAACTCAATTTTGTGTTTGGAATAACACATAGTTTAAATATTGTCGAGTGTTACCCTTAAAAGATTTATTTAGCTAACAAAAAACTTAGTCAACACAATCGGGTGTGGACTCGTTTTGACAACGATTTGTGTTGATTTTAAGTGGAATTTTACTCAAAATTTTTTACGATGCACTCGTCTAAAATGCGTTCTATTTTGTCTTTGTCTATGACTGTATCAAAAGGCTTCGACACAGGTTCAATTTCACAATTTTAGTAATTTTATGCGATCTCTACGTTTTCCAAATTCAAAGTAAACAAACAGGACAATAATATTTTGCTATTTCAGTTTATTTGCGGGTCTACTCGAGATACTGTTTTAGACGGATTAATTTTATTAGCTCCATTATTAAACTTGACAGCAATCGAGTTGGCGCCGTCAGCTGCTTGAGATATGTTATTAAAATTTAATAAACATATTCATATACTAGCCATAAGGTGGTTGAGGCTCGAGACTGTATTAAAGTTATATTAATTTATTAGATAAGGTATAAAGTGTATTATAATTTACGAGGGTCATTAACTGAGCCAATAATAAGGTGACTTTTATTGTAAAAATAAAATAACTACTACCTATACAAAGCTGCCGCAAAAAATATAAAGGAAATTTAATTGAAGAGGTGGCTTCATATTTTCAATTACTATGAAATATTGTTTAAGTTTAACAGCTTGCTATTTCCAAATGTCATGTTTCGGCAATGCTAATTTTTAATCTATTAAAGAAATATGCAATTTCATTTATGTGGTTAAAGTATTAGATGTTGAAAGCCACTATAAAGATCTATAAAACTATAGATCTTGGAAAATATAGCAAGCTTACTGCTTCTTTGAAGAGGAAATCGAGAGGATGCAGAAGATTTTGCGTTAATGCTGTTGAAATATGTAGAAAATATATTTCTCTACGCCCAATTCTCTTAACACAAGACATATTATTTTTAAGATACATCAGTCATGTGATTCAATTTTCAGTGAAATCTGACGAAAAACCCTCGGAAATTCTTCGAAAATTGCAGTGTGTATGGACACGACTGCATGTCGAAAGCACGCGTGTTTGACGGTTCAAGGAGGGGCGTGAATCGGTAGAAGACGGCACCTAAGCATTCATGCGTTGTCTGACGAGTTACCCGTGAAGAGAGAGACCTGCGAAAACGAGGATGTCAAAGTCACGACTGAAGGCACTGTTGCTCGTTTTATTCGATATCCACGGCACCATTCATCGTGAATATGTTCCTGCCGGCTAGACAGTGACTGGACAGCTTTATGTTGGCGTCCTGGAACGGCTGCGGGCCCGTGGTTCCGTGTGTGACACGAACTCGCCGAGGACGGCTGAATCTTGCACTACGACAACGCGCCAGCCCATTCTTCGTTCACTGTGCAAGAGTTTTTGGCAAAAAAGGCATTCCAACGGTGCCGCACCCAATCTTGTATATTTTTATCTATAAAACTTATGCGATTCGTAAATGTTGATTTACAATGTAAGAGCTTCATTCAAGTTAGTTCATCGTGTAGAAAGTTATCTTATGCAGGAATAAAAACTAGAAAATATCTGCAAACACAGCGGTCAAAGTAAGTTCAAACTTTTTTGTGCCATATAATATTAATTTTAGATTTTGATCTGGTGATTTATGTATGTAGATAAATAACTAATTAGGTTACATCATTATTATTACTTAATGTAATTAGCAATGTTTAAAAACAACGTGGCCTGTAATGTAAACAATTTGCAGATTATAAAAAAAATCTGTGAACGATGTATTTCTTGGAGGAAGTTCCACTAAAAACATGTCACTTTCTCAGAAAAGTTGCAGGAAGGTATTTTTTTTAATGCAGGGTCACATAAGACGACCTTAGGCTAAAAGTATATATAGGGTGTTCAGAAAAGAGCGGAGAATCCTTCAAGGCCATCCTCTTTGGGCAAAAATAATGTAATTTAACTTAACTTTCGTACAATTTTGACAATTTTGGAACTGATAGCCATGGTGTCATTTATAAATAATTGGTAGTTCTCAAATTTTATGGCGCGTTGTTGCATTTACGAGAATTTACAAGAGCAACGTGTTTGTAAAATGAGCGACTCGTCTTCAGATGCAGAACTAGAAGAAGTGTGAAGTGTTAGATGTTCCACATTAATTCCTGAGAAATCAAGGGAGCGATAAACAAATACAAGATTTAAAGAAATGGTGAAAGACAAAAAACAGTATATTACCGAGAATGTTATAGTAGCGTAGTTTGTCCAAAGGGACGAAACATTAAAAGCATCAGGACGCTTATGGGTAGAGTATTCAATGTTAAAAAGTATCTACAATTTTTGTTCATGACTCGCTTAACATTTTCAAATTTTCGACATTCATTGATTACCTCAAACGGGAAAATGTTAGTTAAAGACCAAAAAAAGCCAGTGTGTTTACTAAGAAAGACATGTCCCGATTTCTAATTGAAGCACCAGATGACAGATATTTAACTCATAAGGTAAATTTGGATGATTTTACATGTATAGGTGCTAAATATCGTTTTGCATTTTATATAGCATTGATATTAGGAACATCAGGAGCATGTAGACTGTAGTATGATGGTCATTCAGGATATTGACGATCAAGGAACATGTATGAGGTGTGGCAATTAAGTTCCGGAAGCTTAGTTATAACTCGGAAACTAGCAACACTGCATCGTTCGGCAACGTTTTTCTAGAGAGGGGGACCTTCCTTTTAGTTTCAGTCCAAGTCGATAGCACGTTTAGTTTGTGTTTTATGTGCATTATTTGGAAGTAACTTTTTTAGTGGCGTCGTAAAAATGATGATTAAGTGAAATCTGGCGAAAAACCCTCGGAAATCCTTCGAAAATTGCAGGTGGTGTATGGAGACCAGTGCATGTCAAAAACACGCGCGTTTGAATGGGCAAAACGGTTCAAGGAGGGGCGTGATTCAGTTGAACCTCTCCTCTCACCTCTTGTACTGACGCCCGTTTGCGTGCACTGATCACGTCTGACCGGCGCCTAAACATCCGTGCGTTGTATGACGAGTTAAACGTCAACAAAGAAACCGTTCGCAAGTTGTTACACAAACATTTGAGTATGCAAAAGATTTGCGCAAATATGGTGCCAAAAGTTCTCACCCGTGAACAGAAAGACATGCCAAAGTCGATCTGCGAGGATTTGTTGTCCAGCATTCGGAGCAACGGTAGAGACTCGATGAGTCAGGTAGTCACTGGAGATGAGACCTGGATATTTGTGTATGACGCCGAGACCCGTAAACAAAGGCAGCAGTGGGTGGAAAATGGAGGAAAACCATGCTGCAAAGATTTAATTTGCGTTTTTGAATGAAAAGAAAGGGTATTATATAGAATAACTTCAAATAATCTGCCAAAGTTGAAGAGAATTACTATGGGCCTATAATTTTCTATATTTAATTTGTCCCCTCTCTAAAAAATCGGACAAATTTTGGATTTTTTCCAAATTTCCGGATAAACTGCATTTCAATAATAAGTTGAAAATAATACTGAGTGGAAAAGCAAAGATTGGTGCACAATCCTTCAATAAGAAAGCAGGAATTCCGTCGGGACCAGTTGTTAATTTATTCTTAAATTTTTTTAAAGCACAGCAAACACCTTGCTCTGATACTACTGGAATATCAAGTAACGGCATGTTATTAACAGTAATCAGATCAATAATATGTATAATAATATATATAATATCAGTATAATTTTGTAACAATTCTTTAAAAATACCAATTTTTATTACGAACCATTCCTTTGACACATTTTGTGTTATTATTCATGTCTTTAGGTGCACTTGTTCATTTTAAAGAGCGAAATGAACTTGTTACTGTATTAGAAAATTATTTTAAGCTAATATAAATCAAATCTACTACAATTTCTATCAATGAAGTCATATGTATGTTCTCTGATACCAAACATCTAGGTATGCTAATGAACAATTCCACAGACAAAGCTCTATTCAATAATTATCTAAAAAAATAATCTAGCTAAATTTACTAACCTGGTTTAATGAAAACATTCTATAAATATATAACTTTTAAAACTGTGGGAACTCGAAAATTCAACCACAATAGATGAGATCTGACCTATTTCTGCATTTTTAGGATTGCTTCTTCAGGCGACCTCCTTTAAGTTGAGTCAAATATCTAACTATAAAAATTATTATTATACCAACGAATTAAACTTATTTGAAATTAAATGTCGACAATGTCAAAAGTAACTTTAACCTGTCAATCAATTGCATACTTTTTAATGACAAATTTTTTACCCTATATGTAATGGTTTTTTATATATTTTTAGGTATTAACAATATTGTGTGAAACTAACTACTCTGCTGACTAAACCCCCGACCAGCGTTGAATTACACCCACAATATCTACCCATATATTTTTTATCATTAGCTTTTGTAACATTTCTTATTGTGAAGTCATATGTATGTTCTCTGATACCAAACATTCCTAGGAATTATAGAACATTTGATTTATATTAGCTTAAAATACCTTTCTAATACAGTATAAAATGTTACAAAAGCTAATAATAAATAATATATGGGTAGATATTGTGGGTGTAATTGAACGCTGGTCGGGGCTTTAGTCCGGAGAGTAGTTAGTTTCACATAATATTGTTAATATCTAAAAATATATAAAAAGTACATTGCTCTTGAAAATAAACCAATGCGCCTAAAGACATAAATAATAATACAAAATGTGGGAAAGGAATGGTTTTTAACAAAAATTGGTGTTTGAAAGAATTTTATTACGAAATTTTTCCACAGGGTATTTTAAAATTAGAGTGTATAATAACTTTTTTTATTAACCCTGCGCAATGACTAAACCGCTAGCATTTAACAAAAGACAGAATATGCAAATTGAAATTAGCCACTTTATCTATAGTTTGCTAAAAAAATGTATAAAAATTGAACAAAAAATAAAAAATATAGGAGATATCAAACTCGTCGCATTTTTTTTGAATGTGAGATACTTTTTATTCCGTAATACTAGCCAACACTTAACATGTTATGCATTTATAGTTTTGATTCTGTTTTATTGCCATTTTAAAACATTTCTCTGTAGGTAGGTAATTATAAAGTCTTGTTATAAAAATGGCGGAGGCGCCAACTTTTTCGACTTATAAAATAACACTGTGTATATTTATTGAATTTATCAAGGAAAAATATACCAATTATATTCTTGAAATTAGTTCAATAACCGTATTTGGTTTTGTAAATTCGTATTTGCTAAATTGATGTAAATAAATTATAACTGAAAAAAAATAATTGTTCAATTATAAGAAACATATTTACCAATTTAGTAGGTATATTTTCTTTTTAGAAAATTGTGGATTCTGTACTTTAAAATAAGAACAAATTTTACTTGTATGGGTATGATTTAAATATATTTTTTAAGAAACTTATCACTTCGCACCAACGAAAAGAATTGGTCTTACCTCTTATAAACTTCGTTTAATAGGTATTTGGTCCCACGCACACTAGACACACAAAAGTCACAGCCTTTCGGGCTCACTAGCACTCATCAGCACAGACAGTCGTCAACATAGTTCCCATCCACAAGCCAACAAACTGAATTATTTACTACACTTGTTGTAAATCCGTTTGGTTGTATTAAAAACTGATTGGAAGTATGTATACTTTAGATATTACTTATTTTGTTTTATCTGCGATAAGAACTTTACTTGTCGACATTCTGGAGATCGTACGGGGAAAAGTATACAAATAGCGAGGTTACGGAACGAAGAATGAACTTTTTAACCGGTGTTTGTGCTCCTTTAGTCCTTATTGTACCCTCATTAGTTGGAGATTTTATTTAATTTAGTCCTAACGTGTGTTTGTCTGCAGAGATTTGCATGGTACAGTCATAATGCCTTAAAAACATCTAAAAATGTTTAATGCTATTAAGGAAAATGTAAATAAATATAGTTAAAGCCGGTAATAAATATTTTTTATCTATTTTTACCTGATAGTAGAACATAATAGTTTAATTTTTTATTAGTCGTTAATTTTCTATACAGGATGGTCAACTTTTTTTGTCAAACTTCAAAAACCATTACATCATAAAAATGTTGTTAGTTTGCTAAATAAACTATACCCGACAAATGTTTACTTTTTGAGATACAGCACGTTGAAGTTTCCGAAAAAAAAATTGTTTTTTGAATTTTTCTGTAAGTGATAAAGTTTCACCCGTAAAGCTTTTACAAATGTTTTGGTACTGTACGTGTGATCCTTGGAGAATTTCATTTTTTTTACTTTAGCAGTGACGGAGAAAATAGGGGTCCTTATTGCTTTAATAAAAAAATATTAGTACGCCACTGGCTTCAAATTTAAAAAATATTAGTTTTTGGATTCTCCGTTCAATTAGGGACAAAATATTATCCTTGTAAGATTTTCGTAACTATTATCATTTTCAAGTAAAATTTATTTACTGATCACTATACAGTGCTTTCGAAAAGTAACGAATAAATTTATTATATTTGAAATTGAGAAGTTTCCGAAAAAATCCCCTGGCACGTTAATTTTGTTTTTAAAAAAGACACTTATTGACATACGACCCACATTTGTAACGTCATCGTTGTTCGGGATATGACGTCACCGACAATTTTTTTAAATAGTAACCCCCAATTTTGACCATGCCATTCTACATACATACATCATGAAAAATTACAAGAAAATAATGTTTGAACATTTTAAAATTTAATTTTCACAATACTGAAAATGATAATGATTATGTAAAAAATCGACTAAATTAAATGTTCAAATTGTGCACCGCTGGCTGTCTGACAGTAGCCAAGATGATTAATAAATCCTTTTTGGACATTATCAATAACTTCAGGAGGTATGCGATGTTTTTTCATATATTTTCAGGTATTAACAATATTGTGTGAAACTAACTACTCAGTGGACAAAAGCCCCAACCTGCGTTGAATTACACCCACAATATCTACCCATATATTCCTTATTATTAGCTTTTGTAACATTTTTTTACTGTTTAAGAAAGGTATTTTAAGCTAATATGTATCAAATCTCCTACAATTCCTATCAATAAAGTCATATGTATGTTCTCTGATACCAAACATCTAGGTATGCTAATGAACAATTCCACAGACAAAGCTCTGTTCAATAATTATCTAAAGAATTTAATCTATCTTTTATTTACTAACCTGGTTTAATCGAAACACTCTATATATATTAACCTCTGGAGTGGGAACTCGAAATTCAACCACAATAGATGAGATCTGACCTATTTCTGCATTTTTAGGATTGCTTCATCAGGTGGCCTCCTTTAACTTGAGTCAAATATCTAACTATAAAAATTATTATACCAATAAATTAAAATTATTTGAAATGAAATGTCGACAATGTTATTTTAGTAGGTCGTTATGATATTTAAATTCATTGACAGTTAATCAGTTTGACATTGTCGACATTTAATTTCTTTTTCATTGATAGGAATTGTAGGAGATTTGATATATATTAGCTTAAAATACCTTTCTTAAACAGTAAAAAAAGGTATACGATGTATCTCGAGACGAATTTTTGCTTTTAAATCTTCCATATTAACCGGTCTAATAACGTATACTTTGCATTTAAAGCATCCGCACAAGAAATAATCTAGGGGTGTCAAATCAGGCGATCTGGCTGGCCACTCAATCGGCCCCCTTCTCCCTATCCAACGATTCGGAAACAGTTCATCTAAATAAGCAAGAACAGGTGTTGTATAATGGAGAGGTGCACAGTATTGTGAAAATTAAATTTTAAAATCTTCAAACATTATTTTCTTGAAATTTTTGTTATGAAACACCATAATTTTTTATGATGTAAGTATGTGAAATGACACGCTCTTTCAAATGATATGGTCAAAATTGGGGGTTGCTATTTAAAAAAATTGTCGATGACATCATATCCCGAACAACGATGACGTCACATATGTGGATCGTATGTCAAAAAATGCCTTCTTTAAAAACAAAATCGATGTGCCAGAGGATTTTTTCGAAAACTAATCAATTTTAAAAATAATGAATTTATTCGTTTGCACCTCGGTTTCTACAAATATTAACTTAACGTCTTAAGTGTGCCCCTGACAATGATATCATTTGCGAACGAAGTGCTGACTTGTCATTACATAGTCTAAAACAAGTGTGTTTTAAAGAGCGCTAATATTATTGCAATAGACTGTATGGGTATATCCTCTGTAAAACGCGAAATATACTTAAAATATTCCTTTTCACGATAGAACACTGAACTCTTAAACTGAATACCGGATAAAATTGCTGTTGACCTACCGAGCGAATGGGTGCTTAACCAACTAAATAAAAAAGTGGCTATTATTGTCTCCTCCTCCTAATCTGAACTATTCTTTAACAATTTTTATCGGTTATAACATATTTTGGGGCCCGGATCGTCGACCTTTATCTCGCAGTGTAATTTTACCTAATCTAACATACAGGATGTCCTGGAATTACTTTGCTGTATTTCTATGACGAAAAGTTAGGAAAAGATTATGAAACACCAGCATAGTTTTAAAGCGGTTATATATTTTTATAAATTTAGTGAAAATTAAGACGTTTCGATACATGGTAGCCTCCTCAGACGTAAATAATTTGTTGTTTATTGTGTAAAGTACGTGCCAGACGTTGACAGTAGGTTTACTGCGTCTTAATTTTAATAAATTGTGGTAGGTATTTATCAGAATTATATTATTATCACTAATAATTTTGTAATCTATTTTATTGTTTTATTAAGTAGTCATGCGCTCGAGATGATGTAACTTTCATAACAATTTCATCGAGTCAATATTTTGTGTGTATTCATTTACATGTCTCTTTTAATAGAATTGTTACCGGTGCTGAATTTAATGATTAATGATGTCATCTAAAGCACCATAATGCAACACTTATGTTAAAGCCTTGTGGTAGATATTTTATTCCATGGGATATCACTTTACATAGAAGCCTTCTTTGATTATTACTGACAGGTGATGAATTTATCAATTGTTTAATATCATGGCCATCTGGAAAGTACAAAAAATTTCTCAAAAAGCTTTTATAGCTTCACTGACGGAAATATCTTTTAGTCATTATATTGATTATTCCCAGCAAAATAACTGTATTCAATAGTCTGCCATAAGGTTACGTTATTTTTTTCTTTAATTTTATTGGGTTTTTGCCACACTTCTGAAAAAAATAAAGATTAATTAAATAAGCCCTTGCGCCAAACGGATGAGTCAAGGGTTATTTTTGAAACTAAGTTTGCTTAATCAAAAAATCTCACACTGAAAAACAGATAAGTAAAATAGATATTTATGCAACAAGTGCAAAAAGTAAGCGTTTATTGCACGCGACGTGCAATAAGCACTTTTTGTACGGGTTGCATACAATATATTTTTTCCAATTTTGACATATAAAGTGACACTTTTTAAAACTGATTGACATTATGAAACGTCTTACTTTTTGTAACTAGTTGCATAAAGTAAAATTTTATGCAATTGGTGACGAAAAATGTATTTCAAAATTAGTGACAAAAAGAATTATTCTATTTATTAAACTGTTATAATACAAGTTAAAAACATAAATTATAAATTAATTAATTATTATAAATATTGATAACACAATTATTGCAATTAAGTATTCAAATTAATTACCGACGACATATTTTTTCATTGCTCGAACTTGCTGTTATTTGGGAAGCGGCGCACATTGCATAAGATGTTTCACCAAATATTTCTTGCGCTACCTATAAGTTTTTTATTATTCATGGAATTTGCAACATATCCCTCCGCAACAGAGCTAGATTTCCAACATCCGTGCCTCTTAAAATTTAATTTTAAAATATCAGAGCCACTGTCTGCTAGGAAAGTGGCAGAGCTTCTTCTGAAGCAGTGGCCAGTATATAGAACAGGATTTGAAAGACCAAGAAATTGTGCAATAACTTTTGACAGACTGCTAAATGTGTTAATATCCACAGGACATTTTCATTCGCATATTTTACAAAAAATCTGTTGTGTTTAAGAACCTGGGGACGCAACTTAATATATTTTCTTAATATTTCAACAAGATTCGTATTTTCAATGTCTCCAGTGGTAATTGCAAACTGCCGTATAACTTTTGTTTTTGAAGGTGGGATATCAACACGAAAATGGCTTTCTTCGTCTATAACATTTTCAACTGGAAGAAATGTTAATTCTGCTTTTCTGCATGCTCCTGCCATTCCAATTATCATTGCAACCTTAGCCATTAAGTATTCTTTGCCATCAGCTTCCACTAAAAATTTGGCAAAATCTTCTTTAATAAAAACTTTTGACTTTTTAGCACTGTACCCGTCCGCTTGCCTTTTAATATATGCTACCAAAGTTCAGACCTTAACATTGAGTAAAGTGTCCATAATGTGGAAACTTTTAGATCTTTCTTACCCTCAAAATATGCAAGTAAAACTTTCTCATTAACATGTTTAATTTTCTTCTCATCACACCACGTAACAAATTTTTCGTATGCCAAATCATAAACTGCCTTTGACTTTTTGGGAATTACTGATAATAGAGCATTACCTGCTGCCTCTTCAATATCGCTTGGTAGCTCTTCAGAACTTGAATCACTCATTTTTTAAAAATAAATCTAAAAATATATCAATCTCGCTAAAAAACCTTCCGTCTAGACTTTTTACAAAATGTCAAACTGACAACTAACATGAAGTAACAGCAACAAACTAAATTTATATTTTCCAAATTTTTGTCAATTATATTAAATTTTATTTTTTTATTACTTTCTTCAAAATTAGAAAAAATCTTGTATGCAATACGTTACGAAAAGAAATTTTGTGTAACTTGTGAGTTTTTGCGAAACTCTCTTCGTTCATTCCGCAAAATCTCACGCGTTACACAAAATTAGGCATTTCGTAACTGATGGCATAAATAGCTATTCTACGTTCATGCAAAAACCAAAAAATGTTATTTAGATGACAAGTCTAGAAAAATGTGACGTCGATTTGAAGGTTTATGTTTGTCATGATGACAAAACGCTGTCGTAGAATGACAGATGAGTGCAATAAAGAACCACTTTTTCCACTAAATATAGTTCAATAAAGTATTGTTTTTTGCATGAACGTAGAAAAAATAACAAAAATCACATCACTATCGCGCACTTCCGTATTTTTTGACGTTTCGAAAAACTCTCTGTTTTTGTTCTCAAAATAGTAGTAAAAATATTAAACGTATGTCAAGTTTGACAGTTTAAAATTTGTTTATCTGCTTCCATAGAGATGTTAAGTGATTTTTATTTCATTGTTACTTACTTCTTTTTGATACAACTGTAGCCAACAATGTCAATGTTTACTGAACAGTTTGACACACACTTATCTCCGTTCAACAAAATAATCGCGGTCTTTTTTAATTTTCTTTCTGTTGAGTTATCTTCCTTCTTTATAATTTTTGTCGAACCCCATTGAACCAAATGACTGTTTTCCCAAGCGTGTTCGCAAATTTTGGATTTTGGGAAAACGGTCATTTGATTCAATGGGGTTCGGCAAAAATTTTAGAGAAGGAAGATAACACAACAAAAAGAAAATTAAAAGAGACCGCGACAGGTCAACTACTGTTAGCGAATTGGCAAAAAATGGTGTGCAAGGACAAGAATTGCTGAAAATTACTGGTCACAACAATCCAAATCCTATAAAATCATATTTAGACAGTGACCAAGAGAACCACAATAAGATCATAAATACTATGCGTAGTAATAGATCTTCTGTAGTGGAAAAAAATAGTCAATCTAATGTTGCAAAAACTGTACCTTTTCCAGCTGTAGGTTTAATAAATAAATAGTTCTTTTGTTGTTGCGTTGATTTTTTGGTCAAAAAAATTTGACTGAATATCCCTGTGACATTGCCAAATGCCTCACAATTGTTTGCCAAATTTAAGCACGTTAAAAAAATTACAACCAAAATTTGATTTTCTTAAATTATCTTACATGACTTGTATCTCGAAAATGAGTGGCTTTAAAACATGTTTATTAAGCAAATAACTTAATGTTCCATGTTCTATAAACCCTAGCAATATTTCCCCGTGTTTTTGGAACACCTTGAAGATTATATTTCGCAAAACTTTTTTGTGCTCGATCTCCTTATGTACCTATGCAATTAGGAACTTATCTACAGAGCTTCTCTATCTATCTTCCTCAAACACCTGCCTTTAAAAGTTTTCCACGTATTTTTTTCTGCCAAAAGCTCGATATTAACTTAGTTTTTTATTAAAAGCTTTCACTGCTTCTGAGAAAAAAGGAATTAAATCGTATATCATTCTGCAAGGGTGTGTATGTCTGTGTCAAAAACAAGTCGGCAGCATGACTGAGTAAAGGATGGTGATAAGGTTATTGTCCTTTTTATTACTCGTGACAGTTTGCATTTAGCGTTTATCTGGATCAACAATCTACGCTGAGCTTTGGCCAGCTGGAAATGATTATTTTAAAGGTCGAGGTTGCGGAAAATGTAATTACAGATTAATTTTGTAGGCGTTTGGAGCTTTTTACCGTACTTTTGAATATATTATTGTCGGAAATTATCATCCAAGATTGCCTCAGTTAGTAGTATACGGCTTTGAATATACAGGGAGGAGATACTCGAGGGTGACCGTTGATATCTTGGAGAGATACAAAAATTGCTGCAACAATTCCGGAAACTTCCAGAGATACTCTCTTGTTATTGCCTGATATATACAGGGTGTTTCAGTTCGAGCGAATCAAATTTTAACCACAGATAGAACTCGATAAGTAATTAAGAATTGCCTTATAAACCAAGGTTCTATGTCTCACCGTTTTCGCTCTACAGGGCCGTATTGGTTGGTTTTTTACATCATATTATTTATGATATCTCTGGTATGGTTGTAACAATTTGATTCAAATCTGGTATGATGTTAATACTTACGAATGTCTATAATTTACTGCAAAATTTACAAATTTTTTGTAGGTCAGTAGCGTAGAAACGGGTAGGGTAGCGGGATTTTTTTGCCCCAACTTCTACGCCAATGACCTAATACTTATTTGGGGTAAATTTTTAGATTCCTTGGACAATTTGGCATAATACTTGTTTGAAATCGGTAAAGTGTCTCGTTCTGCCGAAAATCTCAATAATGTGGGAGGCCGTTCTTCTGATAAGGAATCAAGTTTAGTTCAGTTTAGCAGTTGTTAAATTACGGTTGAAAACAATATTAAACAATACGTCTCTACACTTCGTGTATTATTTTTATAGCATTTATAGTGTGGTGAGTTTACTTTCTGAGCTCGGTTTTATGTTGCACTACAGTGCGGTACACATTCAATGATACCTCCTTTACATTTCATTTATGTCAAATTAGATATAATTTGTTTAAAAAAATTACACCCCTCATTGACAATTGATGTGAGGCTCATATAATAATAATAATAATAATATGTCTACCCCTCATTCTAATCACGGGGATTAGCCCAGAAGTCGGAGACTTGTGCGGGAGAGGGGACGGCATATTATTATTAAGCAGGCCGCATTTGCGCCCAGGAACGACTTACGTTGGTAGGCCCTAACCACTATTCAGTGCAGGAATGAGGAAAACCTCATTAATTAGGGGGGTAGTCAAATATCAACCGGCATCAATCTCTCACATTGACCCAAGCTAACATTATTCTACCCTACCATACCCACAGAGAGGGTGCCAATCCTCTCTACGAATATAGCTTATATACGGTCTACCGGCAGCTGGGCTCGAACCAACTCCGTCTAGTCACCTCGATTCAAGTACTAATGCCTTAAACCGCGCGACCACTGACCGATTATTGTAAGTATATTGTAAGTATTATGCCAAATTGTCCAAGGAATCTAAAAATTTACCCCAAATAAGTATTAGGTCATTGGCGTAGAAGTTGGGGCAAAAAAATCCCGCTACCCTACCCGTTTCTACGCCACTGACCTACAAAAAATTTGTAAATTTTGCAGTAAATTATAGACATTCGTAAGTATTAACATCATACCAGATTTGAATCAAATTGTTACAACCATACCAGAGATATCATACATAATATGATGTCAAAAACCGACCAATACGGCCCTGTAGAGCGAAAACGGTGAGACATAGAAGCTTGGTTTATAAGGCAATTCTTAATTACTTATCGAGTTCTATCTGTGGTTAAAATTTGATTAACTCGAACTGAAACACCCTGTATTTTGAAACGAACTGCAATGTCTCAGTGTTGTTTTTATATTTTCTGCATGCTTGGGAAAACGGTCATTTCATTCAATGGGGTTCGGCAAAAATTTTAGAGAAGGAAGATAACGCAACAAAAAGAAAATTAAACGAGACTGCGATTATTTTGTTGAACGGAGATAAGTGTGTATCAAACTGTTCAGTAAACATCGATCATTGTTGGCTACAGTTGTATCAAGAAGTAGTAAGTAACAATAAAATAAAAATCATTTAACGTCTCTATGGAAGCAGATAAACAAATTTTAAACTGTAAAACTTGACATACGTTTAATATTTTTATTACTATTTGGAAAACGAAAACAGAGAGATTTTCGAAACGTCAAAAACACGGAAGTGCGCGATAAATCTTTATTTTTTTCAGAAGTGTGGCAAAAACCCAATAAAATTAAAGAAAAAAATAACGTAACCTTATGGTAGACTATTGAATACAGTTATTTTGCTGGGAATAATCAATATAATGGTTAAACGATATTTCCGTCAGTGTAGCTATAAAAGCTTTTTGAAGAATTTTGTGTACTTTCCAGATGGCCATGATATTAAACAATTGATAAATTCATCACCTGTCAGTAATAATCAAAGAAGGCTTCTATGTAAAGTGATATCCCATGGAATGAAATATCTAACAAGGCTTTAACATAAGAGTTGCATTATGGTGCTTTAGATGACATCATTAATTATTAAATTCAGCAGCGGTAACAATTCTATTAAAAGAAACATGTAAATGAATACACACAAAATATTGACTCGATGAAATTGTTATGAAAGTTACATCATCTCGAGCGCATAGCTACTTAATAAAACAATAAAATAGATTACAAAATTATTAGTGATAATAATATAATTCTGATAAATACCTACCACAATTTATTAAAATTAAGACGCAGTAAACCCACTGTCAACGTCTGGCACGTACTTTACACAATAAACAACAAATTATTTACGTCTGAGGAGGTTACTATGTATCGAAACGTCTTAATTTTCACAAAATTTATAAAAATATGTAACCGCTTTAAAACTATGCTGGTGTTTCATAATCTTTTCCTAATTTTTCGTCATAGAAATACAGCAAAGTACTTCCAGGACATCCTGTATGTTAGATTAGGTAAAATTACACTGCGAGATAAAGGTCGACGATCCGGGCCCCAAAATATGTTATAACCGATAAAAACTGTTAAGGAATAGTTCAGATTAGGAGGAAGAGGCAATAATAGCCACTTTTTTATTTAGTTGGTTAAGCATCCACTCGCTCGGTCGGTCAACAGCAATTTTATTCGGTATTCAGTTTAACAGTTCAGTGTTCTATCCCGAAAAGGAATATTTTAGGTTTTTTTCGCGTTTTACAGAAGATATACCCATACAGTCTATTGCAATAATAATAGCGCTCTTTAAAACACACTTGTTTTAGACTATGCAATGACAAGTCAGCACTTCGTTCGCAAATAATATCATTGTCAGGGGCACACTTAGGACGCTAAGTTAATCTAAAATTATGCCACAAATAAATAGCTTCAGACAATATCTCTACATTTTGATATTGTAAAAAAATCTCCATAGGCGTACGTCAGAAAATAGTGGGGCGAAAAATTAACTCCTATTACCCCATTTCAACGTTAGTATTTTAGGCATCGTTTACAATAATGCCCTTGAGGATTCGGTTAATGACAAGAACTATATCTACAAAATTTTACCGTGATGCATAAAAACCTGAAGAAATTATAGCGGAAAAACGATTTTAAAATGCCAAAAATATACAGTTACAGATGACCTGCTTTTTTGCTACACCCTGTATATCCGCAAACCAATTGGTTAAGTCCTCAAATAGCTTCCCGCGCTCGATAATTTGCAAAGTTTAAAAATAAGTTTCTCCAACCGTCGTCGGGTAGTAAAACTTATTAAAATTTTCCCTCTACCTTCTGAATGTGACGCGGTAAACGGGCTATTATCGAATCAAACGACTTAAGCAACCTCAAAGAAAGTTAATGAAAAAGACGACGCACTCGGGGAATTGTTACAAAGCTGGAGATTTTTGGCACTAATCGCGATTTATCCACTTACTTTTGAGAACTTGGGTTAAACGCTCCAGAATTCCGCACAATTTAAGGCTTAATATCCGGTTGAGAGCCGGATCTTGAGATATTGTTGGCGATTTTCTCCTCGAGCTTCTAATTTAATTTTTTATAAAGCCGCTGCGACTGACGTTCAAGGTAGTTAGTTAAAATTTGAAGAAGGGTTGGTAACAGTAGATGTATAAGCAGGGGATGCCTGGTAAGGAATATATTATACCCTGAGATGAGAAATAATGTTTTCTAATCAGTGGTGCATCGGTTTTTATGTACATTTTTTATTAGGTATTAGCAATATTGATATGATTGAATAAAGCTCTGTCTATGGAATGGTCCATTAGTATTTATCATTACAATACAGTAAAAAAATAGAAATTTGTCGATTTATTCCTTAGTCAAAATTTTTGGTCGCTCTTTTGCTTAAAAAAGCAACAAGCTTGTAATATTTGCTCATGTGCTCTTTATGTATACAGGGTTAACTATGACTTAGTACAAATATTTTAAGAGGAGATGATTTAATGAGAAATACGGTATGGTAGCACAGAGTCAGCACCTATCTTACTAATATTTATTTCCAGGATTGATAATTGGAGAGAATTTAAGAGTGTTGAATCATCTTCTGTTTTCTTACTTGTTTAAATTAAAACCTGCAATTTTTGTACTTGCTGTAGACCTCTCCTTCCCTCGATCGTTCTTTTTGTGTAAATCGAGGTACCTACTTGGTTTGGCGGTCTTGCTCAGGTCGATTACCTACGTCGGGAAAAGCACAAAGAATAGCAACAAAATACACGTAAATGTACACAAATAAATAAAAACACTGCCACACGTTTACCGCCACGGCATAAAACAACTGTTCGATGTGGTTCAAAATGTATTCAGCATAATATTTTGTATACTCGGGAAACGTCTTTGACGCTGCCGCACGATAATATGCACTTGCCACACTCCCATAAATCAGCACCGTATCCGTCATCTAGGCATTTGAATACGACATATTTGTAAATACACAAAAAATACGCGAAAATTATATTTGCGATAAACAAGTACTGAAAAATTAATCTTTACAAAATGTAGAGTATTATTTAATGATTTAATGAGAAATACGGTATGGTAGCACAGAGGCAGCACCTATCTTACTAATATTTATTTCCAGGATTGATACTTGGAGAGAATTTAAGAGTGTTGAATCATCTTCTGTTTTCTTACTTGTTTAAACTAAAACCTGCAATTTTTGTCCTTGCTGTGGACCTCTCCTTTCCTCGATCGTTCTTTTTGTGTAAATCGAGGTACCTACTTGGTTTGGTGGTCTTGCTCAGGTCGATTACTTACGTCGGGAAAAGCACAAAGAATAGCAACAAAATACACGTAAATGTACACAAATAAATAAAAACATTGCCACACGTTTACCGCCACGGCATAAAACAGCTGTTCGATGTGGTTTAAAAGTTCAGCATAATATTTTGTATACTCGGAAAACGTCTTTGACGCTGCCGCACGATAATATGCACTTGCCACACTCCCATAAATCAGCACCTTATCCGTCATCTAGGCATTTGAATACGACATGTTTGTAAATACACAAAAAATACGCGAAAAATTAAATTTGCGAAAAACAAGTACTGAAAAATTATTTGAAACTAATCAGAGTACCGCAACCGTATACTTACTACCATTTAACATCTACAGACGACATCTGTAGGCCACTAATGCAAGGTCCTTCACGCCGATATATTTTTAAACTTCTTGCGTTGTTGTGTAATTAAATTTTGTTAATACTAATAATAGCAACAATATTAACAGTAATCGACGATGTTGCATAAAATAATTAGTAATATCTCAAACTATAACATCCCAATAATAGGGTATCTAATCCTAGTTTATTACTAAATTTATTAAATAATCATTAAAATTATATTTATTATAAAATTTAAAATTCCACCTAATAAATTTTAATTTAAAATAAATAATTATAAATATATTAATACTAAAAAAAAATTAAATTGTACTATTTGTATAACCGCAACTGCTGGCACAAATTTTGTTAATACTATAAATTTTTACTAAATCTAATTTTCATTAATTTATAAAATCATTTACTGCGAATAAAATTTTAAATATAATTATTAAAATAATATTTTTTAATCACACAAAAATTTACAGTGTTCTGTAAAAATGACCATAGATTGTAACTAACTTCGCGTTTTCTGCATGGTTTGGAGCATGGAAAGTAGGCAACTAGCAATGCAGTATTCATAACCTAGAACTTACTGTTACTTTAAATCAGCTAAATGACTAATTTTAAACGTGTTATAGTAATTAAATAAAGTATTTTATGTCGGATATGTTAGTGGATAATTATGATGAACCTGCAAGGAGTGAAAATGTAGTTTTGGCAGTGTGCAACGAAAAAACGAAGAACGAATACAAAATACTGTAGCTAACCGGATTAGCTGTTATCTATCAGGTACTAAGACATTATTATTTTTAATAAAAATGTTTATTTTCGTCGTTTCTACACTTGACAATGTTGAAAAAACGACCGCATGATAGTTGACATATCTTATATGTAGGATGATGATTGATTGTCATAGGCGCCGACTTTCCGTAGGAAAAGAGGGTTTTGCCCCATTTTTTAAACATCGAGCTAAAATTCCGAAATAATTTTTTTATTGTCTTTCAGACCTCCCTGGCCACGTGGTTAAAATTTATGTACTTAGTCATAGTTAACCCTGTATAAAATTTAGTAATAGTTGATCCGTATGCAGTTTGAAATAGATATGTATTTTTAAAGAAATACATAAGTACGCGGTGTAGAACTAACTACATCTATCGGCCGTTCGCTACTCCATGCCGGACTGAAAATGTCACAGACACGAAGCGTTCTACATGCAGTAGACACCATTGAAAGCTGTCGACCTTTATCGCGTTCGGCGAGAAACGATATTTTGCAAACACGGAACTCCAGGAAACAACTACTCTGCGGGCTAATGCCCCGACCAGCATTGAATTACACCTGGAAAACCTATAGCAACAGCTAGAGTTATTCGTCAGACGCCCACCAGACATATACCGGTTTCGAGCTTATTAGCTCTCATCAGTATGCCATAGGTGAGGTATCCGACGAATAATCCTAGCTGCTTTCGTCTGTCTAACCCGACAGAAGGGACCATGAGTACGCGGTGTAGAACTAACTACATCTCCGTGTTTGCAAATACATAACAGTTCAATAATTTAATATTAATACTTATGTCATAGACACTAACTGTAATTAATAAAATATGTTATTTACCGTCGCAGATTAATTACTACTTTAATTAGCAAATTTAGAGCCAGTAATAGGCCAGTCATATAGTATACAATAAAGGGTCCAAAATTGCAATAATTAGGGTAAAGTTGATTTTTTTATATGTTGTTAAGATCCATCTGAGTAACTTAAATCCAAATTTGCAACCTCGAAAAACTTGTGCCAGCTGAGATATATCCAAAAAACAGTGAAATATTTGGACTATTTTTAGTTTTTTACCAAAAAAACACTAAAGGAAACTTCTAACAAAAAAGTCATTCTTACCTTTTCTCAAGTAGATAAAATTTGTTACAATTTGAGCTCCACCGGAGCTTGGTAGCTCTGGTAATTCCTAAGATACAGTTTTTCAAATATAAGATTGTTTTTCAAAAGACTGCAACCTTTTACTTACACCCTACTTCCGAGAGGAATATTGGAAAACTACTAATCTTACTTAAAAGTTAATAAGAAATAAAGTTTTGGTAAATTTAACAATTTAGTCTGTTAAGTTTAAAACGGTGTTATAAGAAAAATAATGTGCTCAAAAAGACTAGGAACCAAAAAGACTTTAAGGAGAAATTGGCCTACAACTACAAATGATTCCGTAAGCGCGATTGTTAAAGGATACACCTCCTATATTCTTAACCATTTTGGTTGCAAGGTGTCTGTGGTTTTTGACGGGTATCCAGATAATGCAGCTATGAGGAGCACAAAAAGCGCCGAACGCTTTCGCCGCTACGCTGCTTTATCCAGGACTATCGTCTTTGATGAGAATACCGTACTAAAAATCCCTCAAGAAAAATTTCTGTCTAACGAGACAAATAAGCGGCGTCTCATCCAAAATATTGAAGACTTAATTCGAGAGGCACGGAATTGAAGTCTGTCAAGCAGAAGAAGACGCAGATACCCTAATTGTGGAGACTGCTCTCTCAAAAAGCCCTCATTTCGCTCAAGTTTTCATTGTCGGGGAGGATGTTGACTTGCTTGTTATTCTCAATGGATTAGGATCCACTGCAGAGAATGTATACTTACATAAGGCTGGCAGAGGTGGATCAGACCATTCTCAATTTTCCTCTAGCTCATTTAAGTGTGGCGATGTACAGGACATTCCAAGAGGCATTGCACTTATACTCTACGCCCTCAGTGGCTGCGATACTACGTCTGCACTTTTTTGGCAAGGAAAAATTAAATTTTGTAATGTTCTCCAGCAAAACACAAAACTCATACACGATCTTGGAGTGTTCTTGCAGCCTGATGCAGACTCTGATGCAATAGAGAAAGCAGGAGAGAATTTTCTGGTGGCGCTATACGGAGGCGAAAGCGGAGACACCCTGAACTTCCTACGTTACACACTGTTCCTGAGGGCTTCTGCACGTTCAAAAATTAATTTAGCTCGTCTACCACCCACTAAAGATGCTGCAAAATATCATTTCTATCGAGCATACCACCAAGTGTAGCAGTGGCTGGGAAAAGTCAAATTACCATCGGACTGGGGATGGAAAGTAACTGAACAAGGTCTCATCCCCATTACTACCACAGAACCTCCCACCACTCAATTACTTTTAAAAGGCCTGTCCTGTAGATGCCAAAAGGGATGTTTGGGGGCCTGCTCTTGCAGGAAAGCTGGAATTAAATGTTCACTTATGTGCAAATATTGCGAGGGTAACTCGTGCACCAGTATCCCTCCAATTGAGGTGTTTGAAGATGAGGACGAGTTACTGCAGGATAAGGAAAACGAGCCTGATGACATAATATCCACCTGTGCCTATATTGAACCTGACAATTATTTAAATGAGCCAGGGCTATAAAGTAAATACGTAATACAAGTATTAACCTAATAACTGTCTTTTTGTTTAAAAAAAATTATTAAATTTGTATTTTCATATATATGCACAACTGTATCTCAGGAACTGCCAGAGCTAGCGAGCTCAAATTGTAGCAAATTTTATCTACTTTAGAGAAGGTAAGAATGATTTTTTTGTCAGAAGTTTCGTTTATTGCCTTTTTGGCAAAAAACTGAAAAAAGTCCAAATATTTCACCGTTTTTCGGCTATATCTCAGCTGGCACAACTTTTTCGGGGTTGCAAAATTGGAATTAAATTACTCAAATGGATCCTAACAACATATAAAAAAAATAAGTTTACCCTAATTACTGCAATTTTGGATGTACAATATGACTGGCCTACTACTTTTAAGTATTTCAAATTAGATTTTATTTATAAAAAAACAAATAGGTATTGAGTAACATTAACACTTTTTTAATAGGTAACAATTTATAAAAGTTGCTTTCTAACATAAACGATTTTTTTTGCTATAGGTACACGGTAAGCCATTTCTGACACTTGAAAAACTAATGTAAACACTATCGCAAAAAAGTTAATACTAGTTGGATTTCAATATTCGGAATCGCCTGCATTCTGACGATTCTCTGATGACGATAGAGACTAGAGAAATTAATGACAGTTAATCTCTTTACACCGCGTATATCTCATTATTATTATGTGCTATTTATTTTTTAAAATATAGCATTTGATTAAACTACCTACACAATTAAACCCACCCACATATTTTTTAAATATACTAATTAAAAAAATTGAATTATAAAGCGATCTGCTGTAGCCAGTCAACAATCAAGTAAGTTGAAACGTGATTAAATAAATAAAAAACAACTGACAAGCAGACAAGTAATTAAACGTTGCCTTCTGAAGTATAATCTTTATTTTCATTCCAATATTTCGAAGCTCATTTCGAAATTTATTACAATATTTTAAAAGATACGTAACAAAGGGAAATAAAAAGGACTACTCATAAGCTTTTGACAAATTCTTTTCATTCCACGTCCCGCTTATTTGCAGTTGCTCGTAAGCCAAATCTCTCGCATTATTAATTTAATAACTGTTTTTTTTTTGTTCCGGCTTCATTTTCGCCTTTGTACGGACATTTGCTCCAGCAAACAACTGGATTTGTCGATGTAATTTGTATTTATCAATTTAAAGCTTGCTTTTAATTTATCCCGTGCCTTTCCGAGCAACGTTTCGTAGATTAAAGTGTTGCTTTTTGTCGACCTCAGTGGTGGCTCGTATCGTTCTGCTACAAAACTACACGAAAGAAATCTGTATTTAAGTATAATGATATACTTAAAATTATGTATTTTCATCAAGATGTTTAAGAAACTGTAAACTGGTGCACTAGTCCAATCCCAAAACGTAATTAATTTCAAAACACCCTGTATATGCTCAAATTGTTGATGAAATTTTTTGATATTTATTTATTTTTAGATTCAAACAAAGTGTTTTCACACGCTAAGGAAAAACATGAAATATTCAAATTACAATATAAGTAGTAATACAAAAACATAAATAGCACTACATTAAAGAAAGAGACAAGTAAACACAAAAATAATATCTTAAAATATTGAAACCTTGTTAGACAATAAAACAACTCTCCAAGTAAAACCGATCTATCGATTTACTAGTAAATATTTTTGCTATTACTTTGTACGTAAAATTTTATTATCTTCCCATTGCTAAAAGCTAATTTATATTTTATATGAAATCAAGATCAACAAAAACGATATGTTACAATAAATTTGCCATACCTGGTACACATTGACTTGAATGAGTACGTTCTTACTTTTAATTGAACCTTACGCATACTCGAAGTTAAAGTAGTAGAAAATAGGTACTCGATTAGGTATCTATTTAAATTTAATTGAACTTATGTTTATAAGATTATAATAAGTGATCTCCCTCTCATTTAAAAATTGATTGATAACGTTTTCACATAAACTTGTTGACTGATTTGTCAAGATTTAAATTAATTATATTGAGAACAATAGTTGTTTTTAAAAATGTTCAATTAAGTGTTATATTTCTGCGGAAAAATGGAAAATAATTTACAGTATGAACTATCCAAAAATCTTCGAAGAACAGCCAAGGCACAGTTCTTTTTTTACAGAAACAAGCTTGTCTGGTAGTATCTGGGGCAATCAGCTCCATAGCGTCAGCTGCTCTCGAAGTCCTTCTGGATCTACCACCTCTCCATATACTTTTGGAGAGAAAACCCAGGTAGACAATGTATAGACTGGGACAAGGCAAACCTATAATGGAGCACAATGAACTGTTGGGTGATATAGAAATTCACAGCACTTTGTTAATGGTCTTGGATGTCATGCCTACAAGAATAAACTATAGACCGCCTTTTGAAATTCTTCTTTCTCGAAGAGAGGAATGGGAGTGGGGTGGAACCAACTTTCTGAAGCCGATAGCTGCTGGTACACGTAAGGTTCCAAGACTCCGAAAGATGCTGGGGCTGGCTCAAGAACGGCATGGGATCTTATGCCTACAAGAATAAACTATAGACTGCCTTTTGAAATTCTTCTTCATCCAAAGGAGAATTGTTCAGATAGCATACATATGACTTCATTGATATGAATTGTAGGAGATTTGATATATATTAACTTAAAATACCTCTCTAATACAGTAAAAAACGCCATTGGATTGTCGCTCTCTCTGACAGTCCTATGACTTCATTAATAACAATTGTCAGAAGATTAATTTATATTGGTTAAAATACTTCTACAATTTACGATACAGTAAAAAATGTTCCATAAGCAATACTATTTTATATTGATCGGTCAGTGGTCGCGCGGTTTAAGGCGTCAGTACTTGAATCGAGGTGACTGGATCGCTGTGGGTTTGACCCCCGCAGCCGTTAGACCGTATATAAGCTATATTCGTGGAGAGGATTGGCACCCTCTCTGCGGGTATGGTAGGGTGGAAGAATGTTGGCTACGGTCAATGTGAGAGATTGATACCGATTGACATTTGACTACCCCCCTAATTAATGAGGTTTTCCAGGTTTCCCTCATTCCTGCACTGAATGGTGGTTAGGGCCTACCAACGTAAGTCGTTCCTGGGCGCAAATGCGGCCTGCTTAATAATAATATGCCGCCCCCTCTCCCGCACAAGTCTTCGACTTCTGGGCTAATCCTTGTGATTAGAATGAGGGGTAGAGATATTATTATTATTATTTAAATTCATTATCCAATAAGCTTTAGACGTTTGGGCCAAATCGTAGGATCAAAACATTTCATCCTACGTCCAAAAATACGTTTAAATCACTAATTTCATTAAAACTTTTGGATTTATTCCAGGAACGGGATTTTTTGCCCTCTAGCGTTTGAATTAATAACTAATTTACGGATTGGGAGGACGACGCCGACTTCAATTTCAAAGTTGTAAATTACAGGTTGTATCGACTCTGATTTTATGGCAAATACGGTCGTAATTCTGATTGTTAACTCTAGATTTACTATGTGCCTAATTATTCCTTGAAATTACCACTTTTATGAGACGTTTCGCCCGGCAATTTTAGAGCAGAGCAAAATAGGAAGTTAATTACATTTAATTCCTGCTCCCGGGGACAAGCCAAAGACGTTTTTGCGTCTTGTTAGGGTCCTATTGTTCTAAGGGATCCCTTGATTAGGCTATTTCACGTGCTGGACCTACGGCGTCCTCTACAACCGAATTAACAATTCTAATCAGTAAATTGACTAAAGAAATCGATAAACCAACGTTCAAATAAGAGATTCAAATGAGTGTCGAATGTTTAGCTCCTAAAATTACCACATTGTAGCAATATTCATTATACAGGGTGTACGGCAAAATGTGGGAAATCTCTCGGGTGCAGATAGAACATAAAAAATAAGATGACAAGTTCCTATAACATTTTTTCCTATAGGTCCTCCATAAATCGGTTTTCTTGAATAATGTTTACAATACCCTTGAGGATTTAGGTAATAACAGGAAGTAACTTTATAAAATTTCAAAGTGAACAGTTAAAAACTGAAGAAATTATAGCAAAAAAAAAAGAATATTAAAAGCTTAACTTTAACACCCTGTATCTTCTAAGGGACGCATTTTTGTATTGTAAGTAGGGTTAAATCATCATATTTTGCCGCCAAAAATGCGTAGTTACTAGAATGACTTGCTTTTTGTTATACCCTGTACAACAACAAGAGTGTTAGTCCGATTGTTGATATTACCCACATCTTTTGACATTTGACGGCCTACAAACATCAAAATTAGTCGCCAAAAATGAGTTTCCAACCACTTATACTACTTTTAAAGGGATGAGCTGGTGGACTATTAATAGAAATTTTGGAAAGCCTCAATACTTAGGTTGTCAATAATTGTTTTTCTCTAGGTATCGTTTATATTACGACGAATATACTCGTGACAAGAATTCAGACGACTTACGTCATACGAACAAATGAATAATTCATTATATTTTCATCAAAATATTTAAGAAACTGCAATTGATTGTAATAAAATTATATAATACACGTAAAGTTTGCATTATATATTACACTAAATTGCAAGAAATGATTGTTTTTAACGCGACCAAATATGGAAAATTACGTTGACAATAAAAACAAATGTGTAACGTCAGCCATGACGTAAGACGTCTAAATTCTTGACTCGAGTATACATACAGTGCTTTCGAAAAGTAACGAATAAATTCATTATTTTTGAAATTGAGAAGTTTTCGAAAACATCTCCAGGCACGTCAATTTTGTTTTTTAAAAAAGCACTTTTTGACATACGAACCATGTTTGTGACGTCATCGTTGTTCGAGATATGACGTCATCGATAATTTTTTTAAATAGTAACCCCCAATTTTGACTATGCCATTTGAAAGAGCGTGTCATTCTACATACATACATTATGAAAAATTATGGTGTTACATAACAAAAATTTCAAGAAAATAATTCTTGAAGATTTTAAAATTTAATTTTCACAATACTGTGCACCTCCTCATTATCCAGCACCTGTCCGTGCTTATTTAGATGAGCTGTTCCCGAATTGTTGGTTAGGGAGAAGGGGTCCGACTGAGTGGCCAGCCAGATCGCCTGATTTGACACCCCTAGATTATTTCTTGTGGAGATACTTAAAAAGCAAAGTATACGTTATTAGAAGAAGAAGAAGCAAGAATTCGTCACGAGATACATCGTATACCTCCTAAAGTTATTTATAATGTCCAAAAAGGATTTATTAATCGTCTTGGCTACTGTCAGGCAGCCAACGGTCCACAATTTGAACATTTAATTTAGTTGATTTTTTACATTTTTACAAACATTATTTTCTTGAAATTTTTGTTATGTAACACCATAATTTTTTCATGATGTATGTATGTAGAATGGCATGGTCAAAATTGGAGGTTACTATTTAAAAAAATTGTCGATGACGTCATATCCCGAACAACGATGACGTTACAAATGTGGGTCGTATGTCAATAAAGTGTCTTTTTTAAAAACAAAATTGACGTGCCAGGGGATTTTTGCGAAAACTTCTCAATTTAAAAAAAAATACTGAATTTATTCGTTACTTTTCGAAAGCACTGTATTATGACTCTACTAAAGATTTGCTCTGATCATAACGGCAATAAAATATTTTATTAAATTCTAAAACCTATATAAATGCATCTTAATTGCACGTGATGACTTTTTTGTAAGTCAAGTGACAGATAAACTAATTTCTTGTTAATACCGGTATCAATAAAAAGGCAGACAAGGATATATGGCCATGATTTAACAAATTGAATGAATTTATTTTTATAGAAGTGCTAATAAAATTGTCTATATAGAAAATAAATAAATTTAGCAGTATTACATTATTTTATATTGAGTCTACTTATATTTACGTTATTTTTAAAGACATCTTAGCGATCAGGCATTATTTTGTAGGTCTGTTGAAGGTGTTCTAAGTCAACCATTTAAATTAAACAAGCAAATTATTTTTACAAAATGGCCATTTTCGAAAATTTATTTTCCTGGACAGATTTCTTCTTTATCTCACTGTATTCAAAATTATTATGCCATTGCATAGGCCATGAAAAGAGTTAATTTGATAATTTATATACACCAACGTCCAATCGCTTTTTGTATAAAAATACTATTTTTTCAATTAAGAGCGTTCTACAGCTAGGCCGCTATATTAATTTTAGTAAATTTACTAATTTCGAGCTTTATATTTGTCATTATGAGCCCATTTTAAGCAAATAGATTTAGAATTAACACAGTGCGAAGTTAGCCACTCCACCCTTTAATTTTTCGTAAATTCGAAATTTCTTCGAGGTCTTCTGATATAACTAAACCTAATTAATTTTCCGAGGTAACTTAAAAAACTAGATGTATCAGACAGGGTGAAGAGGTGCTGAAGATTTAAAGAATATAATAATAGCATTATGTGTGTTATTCATGAAAATGTTCTGGAAAATACAGTAACTGTAAAGTTAATAAAACGTTATAATTTTTGCATTGTTCACAATTATAAAAAAAAATTATGCCGCTTGTATCTATTTTTAAAATACAACTGACAGTGTTTAGATAACACTATCTTTTAACTTTAAATATAATACTCAGAAGCCATATATATGCGTTGATAGTTTTGAATTATAGAACGGATTATTCCTCCTTAATTTATTTTGTAATAAATGTCATACCATAAAATTTAAAATGCGGCTGTAGTCCAAAATAATAATATTTATAATTGATATTAATACAACAGTAGTGGACATCATTAACAAAACTATAGAGTCACTATAAATAATACTGAGTGAGTAGTATTTATTCATTTATACAGGGTGTCTGTGAAAGGTTGTGAAATCTCGGAGCTGGAGATACTGATGACCAAAAAAAGTCGATTGGTTTAAAAAATACAGGGCGTTCAATGTTAGAATTTTATTTTGAAATATCTCAATAACTTTGAAACCTGTCGAAGTATTAAAAAAAATTGGCACAATTATGTTTTTTGGCACGGCAAATAAGAATTTTTAACTAATTTTGACGTCACTAGTAGAGGGCGTATACGTAGAGTAGTAACTACTCTACAGAGGAATACAATATAGCAAGAATACTGAATCACTAATGATGCACTTCAGTTTTATCTTATGTCACTTAAGATAAAAAAAACATAATTTTATTTTGAAAATAACAATTGTTGACTCAAGTAATTCGTATTATATAAATAGAGCAAAACAATTCTTTAATCAAACATAATTTTATCTCATATTAAGTATAGTTAGTAGTTTTCTTGATTTAAAGTAATTTACATTCTTACATGAAGAATATCTAGGTAATCTTATTATATAAGAATAAGTTAATATTGCAATAAAGTATTAATAGTGAAACTTAGCTAGAATTGAAGTTTCTTTCTTTGCCTGTTTCGTATCTCTCATCGCCTGATTGTATTTGAACATAAGCGGTTACTCAGCAAATTCTTAGTTCCAGATTTACAAAGTTATTGTGGTACTAGTATCAAAATATTTAAAGAGGTTCCTTAAATCCCATTGCAATTTGAAAACCAATCACGATATGACACATTTTTAACAAAACTGCAGTAACAAAAGCTCAAATTAAAGTTCCTTCTGTGGCCTATTCGATGGTATAATATTTTTTTAAACAGAGCGTTAAAGCTGAAAATACATTATCAAAGGAGATCATTAATGCAAGATTAAAAAAAACATGCTAAACTAGTAAACATACATAACTAATTGAAGAAATATTTCAATTTTTGTCAGCGTATACTCTACGATAGGTACTGTTCTAAGAATATTTTAAACCTTTAATCTAGTTCATAAAACTGGTGGATTCTACTTCCTAATCCATAGGCATTGTAATTCTGTTTAATCTTATTTAAGCGGTTTAGAGCGATAGCTCTCCGATGTAAATATCTTATAATTCGTGGTAAAATATGTGTGTTTCCAAGTAGTGTCTATGTATTATTTATTTACGTAGTTACACAAAACACATTGCCTAATTTTAACAAATTTTCTATTAATTAGTTAAGGTGGCCGTATTTCTCGCCGTAAAATAATTAAATTTGTGCTATTTTCGGTACGGAAATAAAATACGTTCGGTTTTTTTAAACACCCTGTATTGTTTGCATTAAAATAGTTTCCATATAGACCATTGTTAAAAGTTTAATCAATATTATACTTTCATGAAGGTTTCTAGAGAATGGTTCGGTTTTTTTGAACACCCAGTATTTTGTCATTAGTATATTTTTCCTACAGAACATTGTAAAAAGTTTCATCAAAAAAATTTTTTTAATTCCATGAATTTTGAGGATTTTTAGATAATGGTTCGTTATTTTTAAACACTCTGTATTTTTTCATTAGTATAGTTTTTCTGTGAGCAATAATGTGAAGAGTTTCAGAAAAAAAATATTTAAATCCACGAATTTTGAGGATTTTTAGAGAACGGTTCGTTTTTTTTAAACACCCTGTATTTTTTTCGATAATTAGTGCGGTAAGAGACCCCCGATGGAAGTTTCTTAAAAAAAAATTTCAGTTCCCTTAATTTCGACATTTTTTTAACGTTTAACATTTTTCCAACACTTTGTATATAAAACGGTCTTTCGCACGTCAGACAACCCCTCCGAAGCGAAAAAACCGAAAATTTCCTCGAATCTGTAATTTTTATTTTTTTCTTGTCAATTTTGTTCGGTTACATCGAGCTTTTTTGAGTCGCCCTATATATACTCTCCGTTTGAAGCTTCGGACGGCCGAGCGCCGCCGAATGTGTAGTTGACACAAATTTTCGCTATTTTCACTATAAAATCGAATTTTAAACCTAGATCTGAGGCACACGCCACATTGTAGAAGGTTCAAAGTTTACGTTTCGATGGGACTTTATGAAAATGACTGCGGGAAAATACGAAAATATTGAATCCGAAATAGTTTGACATCTACCCATATCTGACTGATGTTTCTCGAATTCCCGGCCTATAAGCCCCGCCCGCGCTATATCTATCTCGTTTCCTTGCGAAATCCTCGCGAAAATCGAAAAAATGGCGGCCGCGGACCTCTGAAAAAACGCAAAATTCGCCCCGAAAACGGTAAAAAGAAGTCACCAAAATACGCCTACCGGACAACCGAAGGACCGAACTCGGCTTCGCGCCCTCGTGCTCGCCGCTGCGCGGCTCGCTTCAAAAGCCTTAGGTAATGCAAAACGCAACTTTTCGACCCCCCCGGAGGGAGCGAGAAAAAACAACGGATTTTAATATATAAGACCTTTCCTCGGACTAAAGCAGTTTTTTTGAATCACCCTGTAAATTGAAGCGATACGGCAATGAAATTACTACCGCCATATTGTCTAACTTATTTTTACCTCATTTTCCCTTGTATGTATGCAAAGTTCAATGTAAAAACGACCTCAAACCCCAGCGCTTGGGTACGGGAAACTTTCTAGAGACATCAAATTTACAGTTTTTAGTCTTTGCCGGCCTGCAGTCGGCCCATTTTTTCAAAATTCCTACGTTTTATACTGAAATGTCATCGCCGGAGCATACGTTTGACGTTTCGGTGATTTTGGTCGGCGGTGCGCCTCTTAGTTGATTGAAACTTTAAAGATACCAATTCAGATTTTGGGCTATAAAATCATCACCAAAGGACTCGGATATACGCGTATATCAGACAACACAATAACAACTTCTCGTAGCTGGAAGGGCCCGAAAATTGTTCCAGAACACATAATCTGTTTTAATTCATTTTGACGTTTCGTTTGACGTTTGTTGAATTTCTACAAAAGAGCCTAAACAACAACAAATTAGTTTGACATTTCTGACGTTTATGCCGTGCAAAACGCATTTTGTCTGCCATTTGTCGAATGTCTAGAAAGGGGCGTAACCGACTCAACTATCCTCGTTCCACATAAAAAATCCACCGTTTTTGGCCGAGGAGCCTCGGGAAAATGGAAATTTAGCTAGGAAAACGCGAAAAATCGGCATCAAAATACGCCGTAGGCAATCTCGAAAGACGGCTTATATGAAAAAGTTCAAGTAAATAATAGAAAAACACACAAAAAAGCATACATATATTTAACGAAAAAATAAATAAATAAATAAATAAATCAAATTTGTTTTTGTATAAAATTAAACTGAGATACAAATTTCTTACTTAATTAATGACACTATAAGTACCATACCTCCGCCACTGGTTGTTTAAAGTGCTTGATACTAACACATTTTATGACAACTTAACTACACACTGTATACCAAATATGGCTTAATCATATCTGCAAGTTTTCCAACTACAGGGTGTAGCAAAGGAACAGATCATTCCGGTTTATCCCCCCACTTTTTCTGACGTACTCCCATGGGTGATTTTTTTATAACGTCAGAATATAGAATTTTGTTTAGAATATTTTATTATTTTTGAGAATTTTTCGTAACACTTCATTTTAAAATTATGCACGCCACTGGACTCCTCTCAAAAAGTGTCTATTTAATTTTTTTTCTATCTCCTATAGTTAACAAGATAGTCTATAAAAACATTTCCCACCCTGTACATACCTCTATTTTCTGAGAGAAAGAAGATACGTAACATTTTAGAAATTTTCTACTGTTACTGGCGCCTCCGCCAAATTATAGAAATAATTAAATTTATTCGAAAATTTCATATCATTTGTCATTATAGAACGAACATTCTTTACTGTGTACTGAGAGTAGATTAAAGACCACATACTCGTGATCATGGGCTCATATTATCCAATGGATGACATGCCATTTCGATTTGAATAACATTTATTTATTTTATTTAAAAAATACACTACCCTGACAGACAATTCTAGTTATAGGGAAGGACTACAAAGAAATAAACATACAAAAAAAAAGAAAATTACATAAACAGATACAATCAATGGTCTAAAACACATAATTTAATCTTATATACACTAGCACCAAATAAACACAATAAATGCCTGATACTGCATATGATTTAATGAAATAAGTTGGCGAATGTTTTATAACATTGCTATATGTGTTGATAAATGTAATAATGTATAAAAGCGAGAATATAATGTAGGTATATTAAATGCTATATGGCTAACAATATCATCACAATCAATGCAATTATTAAGCAACCAAAAATAACAGTGAAAAGTTGAATCTACTCAATAAATTAGATTGAAGAATGCCTCGGGCAAGCTAAACATTGTCTAAAAAATAGATATTTAAGAAATATCCTCTAAATTATTTCCAGGTGTTGACAATGAGTAACATACATAGGATTCCAAATAATAGTCCCATACTCAAGTTTTGACCTGACAAACGCATTGTACAAGATAGACATTGTAGAAATCTCTCTGAGGTTATATATTTTTAGGTTTTAATAATATTCTGTGAAACTAACTACTCTGTGGCTAGTTATACTGTCAAAAGTGAAGTTAGATATTTATAGAGTGTTTTCATTAAACCAGGTTAGTAAATTTAGATAGATTAATTTCTTTAGATAATTATTGAATAGAGCTTTGTCTTTGGAATTGTTCATTAGCATACCTAGATGTTTGGTATCAGAGAGCATACATGTGACTTCATTGATAGGAATTGTAGGAGATTCGATTTATATTAGCTTAAAATACCTTTCTAATACAGTAAAAAAAATAATTTAGCGTCAAAAGTAACTCCCAGATTTTTAATTCAGTGCAACGAGCGACAGTCTCAGAACCAATGTTGCACATGCAAGTAACAGAATTAATTTTCATTGTGTAGGTAATAATGAAACATTTAGGCAACCTGTTTCGAGGCACCATTCATTAACTACAATTAAATCATTCTGAAGTAAAATACAATTATCAGTAGATGAAATAGATGTATACAGTTTGAAATCATCCGCATATAAAAGAACATTGGCTCGAAAATTGCCACAGTTATCATTAATGAACATATTGAACAATAGGGGGCCAAGCACTGAACCCTGAAGTACCCCAGATGTAGCAATGATTTTAATTGAAGTAAAACCACGATATTGTACGCTTAAAAATCTATTAGAAGAGTAACCTGTCCAATGCTATCCAACGTATTAGAAATAAAATCAGTTATGCACAAGATTAGTTAGATCTACCGGTTAAGAATCCATACTGTGCTTCCCTATGTTGTTTGCAGCAATACTTAAACACTAATTTCAGGTTCTTTTTCATGCACCATTAAGATAAGCAAAAAATGTACTTACTGTTAAACTCGTTGGCTGGCAAATATGTTAGCTAAGAGTGTCTTTTAGATATTAAATTAAAATTACAACCTTCCCTTGCCGCAAGCACACATCTGTTTAAAATACGGGTACGACCCTCTGGAAATTAAATACAAGGCCGTGCTAGAATGGCCTGGAAAGTAAACACAATGTGGATGGAAATGGTTCATGAACGATAGTAAGTTAAAAAATGAGCGTATAAATTTTAATGGTTTTAGTGAGTGAATATTTTTATGAGTTTTTTTACTATTTTTTTTTACTGCAAAACGTCCTTTAGTAAATATTCCTCTACTCAGATTTTGCCAATCGAAGTAGTCTTTTCGTTTTAGAAATACGTAGAATAACATTATTTTTTAAACTAAATTTTCACTATATTTATTTAAAAAGATGTCTTTGCAATGCAATTTTGTATATGCAATTTTTTAAGGATGGTAATTAGATTGTTAGTTATTTTGTAGAGAAATTTTTTGAAGGGTAATTTTTCTCTGTTGTATATTATCTTATGTTGCAATGTAAAATTTCACTAACAAACACACGGTTGGTATTCTTTTAATTTTCCTACTTTATCCATGAAAAAAAAAACATATCGTCAGTTTGGAACAAGACTGTCATAACTGAAAAAATGTAAATTTTCAGGAGAGCTCGGTAAAGTTTTATAAATAATCTTACTCTAAATATTGGAAAATAAATAAATATATAATGTTTGAATCATGTTAAAATGTTTGTGTGGATAGTTCTTAGTATTTTTACTAAAATTTTTTGTTTACATCGGTTTTTGCCACTTTGTTATTGTTATTTTTGTTAAATAATTCCGAGTTGTGACTATCTTTCACATATTTTTTACAAGTTTTTCAACAAGAGTTTAGGTAATAAAATGAAATACATTTCTAATAAACTAAATTATTTTATTAAAGTAGACTAAAATAATACAATTTTAAAGATTATTATAAAAATATTTATAATATTACAAAATATTACGGTTTATTGTATGAAATGTGAACAAAAAAGGTACTAGTTTATGAGAACGACTGATCTATTTAAAGATGTGACAGTTTTGCATATAAATACACATAAAAAAATGGTTTCTTATTGATATTATTTCGACTCGTGACAGTCTTCCAAAATTTGCTCATCTCATCTCATTAAACGTCACAGCACGACTAATTGTGACAGTTTTGTCTAAAGCATAAAACCAATGTTGGAGATGTGACATTTCAACGCAGCGCCATTCGACGGTTATTAAGCAAAGTTTACTTGCAACTCTTTTACACATAAAAATATGCAATATTTGGAGTTGATACACCACTAAATCTTGAAAATTTTGAGTTAAGACTGTCTTGTTCCAAACTGACGATATAGTGACATTAACATACGTATGGTAGCAATAAGTTATTTTTTTTTACCGAAATTTGATACTGCCATTCAAATAAACTTCGTAAAGTACCTATTCAGTTCAGTAGTAACACCTTCAACAAAAACTGAAGATATTTTGCTGTAAGCAAATTTGACATTTTCTAATATTCTGTATATTTAATTGCAAGTCTGACGAAGTTTGGTTATAAACAAAATATATAATTAAGAATTACCTTCTCTCTTAAAGTCAACAATGATAATTCAAATTTGTAGTTATGTTACTACTCTTAATATCTACCCATATATTCTTTATTATTAGCTTTTGTAATATTTTTTACTATATTAGAAAGATATTTTAAGCTAATCTACATCAAACCTCCTACAATTCCTATCAATAAAGTCATATGTATGCTGTCTGATGCCAAACATCTAGGTATGCTAATGAACAATTCCACAGACAAAGCTCTATTCGATAATTATCTAAAAAAATGATTTTTCTACGTTCATGCAAAAAACAAAACTTTATTGAACTATATTTAGTGGAAAAAGTGGTTCTTTATTGCACTAGTGCAATAAAATGTTTATTGCATTTATCTGTCATTCTACTAAAACGAACGTTTTGTCATCAGGACAAACATAACGTTCAAATCAACGTCATATTTTCCTAGAGTTAGTGTCATCTAGGGGCTGACGGTAGCCGAGCGGTGACGAGCAGTCGCTGCCAAGGCAAGCACGAGCGGCCGGAAGTTGGTTCGAATCCAACACGGGCCAGGAATTTGTCTGTCCTACCCATGGATGTTTGTGATTGTAAAGGTGGAGGGTAGTATAAGTTAGTAGGTAAAAAGGGCCAAATATGGCCTAATTACCAGTAAGCTTGATTACCTTTACCTTTAGTGTCATCTAAATAAAACATTTTTTGGTTTTTCCATGAACGTAGAAAAAATATTGTATGCAACTCGTACAAAAAGTGTTTATTGCACTCGACGTGTTGTTCTACTCGGCCTGAAGGCCTCGTTGGACAATTTCACGTCGCGTGCAATAAACACTTACTTTTTGTACTTGTTGCATAAATAACTATTAGCTAAATTTACTAACCTGGTTTAATGAAAACACTATAAATATCTAAGTTCACTTTTGAAACTGTGGGAATTCAAAAATTCAACCACAATAGATGAGATCTGACTATTTCTACATTTTTAGAATTGCTTCTTCAGGTGGCCTCCTTTAAGTTGAGTCAAATATCTAACTACAAAAATTATTATACCAATAAATTAAAATTCTTTGAAATTAAATATCGACAATGTCAAAAGTGACTTTAACCTGTCAGTGAATTTTAAATTAAACATGACAATTACGTCATGACCGCCAAACCAAGTACCTCGCTTTACACAAAAAGAACGATCGAGGGAAGGAGAGGTCCACAGCAAGTACAAAAATCTTTGCAGGTTTTAATTTAAACAAGTAAGAAAGCAGGAAATGATACAACATTCTTAAAATCTCTCCAAATATCAATCCTGGAAATAAGGAAGGTGCTGTCTTCCTGTGCTACCATACCGGATTTCTCATTTCATTAAATAATAATCTACATTTTGTAAAGATTTTGTTTTCTTTCAAAGCGGCTTACACTGATACACGTGTTAATGCGGTGACCTTTTTTTCGCTTTATAAATAAATTTGGAATTTTTTTGAAAGGTGATTCCGTTAATTCTTATTTTTCCCTATCCCCTCTTAAAATATTTGTACTAAGTCATAGTTAACCCTGTATACATGATCCTGACTTGGCAACGCTTTTCGCTTCAACGCTCGAACGCTATATGGTAAACAATTGTTTTTTCCCGATTTTCTGACTTTATTGGACATTCTAAACACGTGGTTAAAATTAATGACTGAATCCTCCATAGATGAGTTAGTCTAAATAGTTTTTGTTCTATTTTACTTACTTCTTTGGTACACTCTATATAAAATCCAGATTTAGAAGCGACAGTATTAAGTAAAACAAGTATTAGCGCCCTTTCTGTCTCGCTGTACTTAATTTCGTCGCAGGATATTAACCCCCACATCGACATCCATCACAATTAGCCCATTCCAATTTTATGCGAGTCAATTAGTCTAGAACGGTGACATTCAACGCGATTTACAAATGACTGGGGAAGCGCTGAAATTGATTCAATTTTTAATGTCGCAGATGCGGCCACAAATTTTAAACGATGGTTCGGGTGAAATCAAATGGGGCATATTAATATTTATCACGCTTTTGTGACTCTCTGACGGAGATTAAACGATAATAAAGGTCGATTAATATTCAGATATAAGAATCGAGAAATAACGAGTAAAGAACTCAGTTAAGACCGCGATAAATACGTATCAGAGGTGGCCTTGGATATTTAAATTGGATGCGCTGTGTTGCCAGTTGAGATAAAAAGAAGTTAGTGTGTGGGAATCAAAAATAAATAGATAATTTGTACAAACTACGATATGTAAAAATGCCTTCAGGTCTCAATATATAATTTATTTAAAAATGCCTTCATGTAAGCAAAGTCTTTGTTCAGTTCACTTAATTTTCACAAATGACGCTTTGTGATAATGCCTTCAATGTATAATGTATAATAGGATCTCTTGCTAAATTGCTTAATTTAATAATAATCTATTCTTTATCCAATCGTTTGAAAATGTAGACTTATTTTCACATACTACATGTAAAAATGCCTTCATAAGTCAATATATGTCTTATTTAAAAATGCCTTTATGTACAAAGCAATAAGTTATCTAAAATAATTGTCTAATATTTTCTAAACATGACTTAATTTTCACAAATGACTTTTGTGAAAATGTTTTCAATGTATATTAGCTTTTCAAAATTACTTGACTTAATAAGCTCTAAATTATTTGGAAAATCTGTTCTTCAATTCTATATTCAATCATTTCAAAACGTGGACTTACTTTCATAAACTAGATGTAAAAATGCCTTAATGTGTCGATATATGTCTTATTTAAAAATGCCTTCATGTAGCAAGCAATAAGTTATCTAAAATAATTTCATTTTTTGTAACATGCCTTCAATGTATGATAGCGCCTCTTTTTAATAAGCTTCAAATTATTTTCAAAATCTATTCTTGAATTCTTTATAAATCTTTTCAAAACGTGGACTAATTATCACAAACTACTATATGTAACAATGCCTTCATGTGTAATTATATGCCTTTTAAAAATGCCTTCACGTAACAAGCAATAAGTTATCAAAATAATTTCAAGTCTTTGTCCAATATTTTCTAAACGCGACTTAATTTTCACAAATTACTTTTTGTTAAAATGCCTTCAATATATAGCGTCTCTTTTTAAAATTGCTTTATTTAATATGTTCTAAATTATTTGAAAACCCTATTCTTCAATTCTGTATTCAATCATTTCAAAACGTGGATTTATTTTCACAAACTACTATATGTAAACATGCCATCATGTGACAATATATGTGTTATTTAAAAATGCCTTCATGTAGCAAGCAATAAGTTATCTAAAGTGATTTCAAGTCTTTTTCTAAAGTTTTCTAAACATAACTTGATTTTCACAAACGACTTTTTGTGAAAAAGCCTTCATTGCATAAATAAACAAAACTTGTAGATTCTTCTAAAAATGCCCTCACAACAAATTTCAAGTCTTTTTCCAATAATTTGTAAAGCCAACGTCAAAATCACTTTATGTAATAAGCTACAAGTTACTTCTAAAATGATTTCTAAACATGGCTTATATGTGTTATTTAAAAATGCCTTCATGTAGCAAGCAATAAGTTATCTAAAGTAATTTCAAGTCTTTCTCCAATGTTTTCTAAACATGACTTAATTTTCACAAACGACTTTTTGTGAAAATGCCTTCATTGCATAATTAAACGAAAGTCTTTCTCCAATATTTTCTAAACATGACTTAATTTTCACAAACGACTTTTTGTGAAAATGCCTTCATTGCATAATTAAACGAAACTTGTAGATTCTTCTAAAAATGCCCCCATAACAAATTTCAAGTTTTTTTCCAATAATTTGTAAAGCCAACGTCAAAAATAACTTTATGTAATAAGCTACAAGCTACTTCTAAAATGATCTAAACATGGCTTAATTTACGTCTTAAGTCTTTATCTAATAATATGATTTCATTATCACAAGTTAATATTTCTAAGTATCTAGTATATGTCCCTTTTTTAACTGTGACAAGTTGTAAGTTATTTGTAAAATGGCCTTAAGCCTTTATAATAATAAATATCTCTACCCCTCATTCTGATCACGAATATTAGTCCAGAACAGGAACGACTTATATTGGTAGGGAAACTTGGAAAGCCTCATTAATTACGGAGGTGATCAAACATCGACCGGTATCAATCCCTCACATTAACCCAACTCAATATACTTCCACGCTACGATATACGCAGAGAGAGTGCCAATCCTCTCCACGAATATAGCTGATATACGGTCTACCAGCCACGGGTATCGAACCCAAAGCGATCTGGCAACATCGATTCAAGTACTGAAGCCTTAAACCGCTCGACCACTGACCGATCCAATAATTGGTAAATAAATAAATATTTGTAATAAAATGATTTGCAGTCTATATCCAATTATTTTGAAATATGACTTAATTTTCACAAAAATCAATTGCAAAACTGTCTTAATATAACAATATTTAACTTATAAATAACATAATTTTATAGCTATTCAAATCATTTTTAAACATAATAACAATTTTACAAATAGTTATTTGTAAAAATGCCTTCGACTGTCAATATTTTGCTCATTTATAAATAACCTTGCATAACATGTTATAACTTACAGTGTAAATTAATCTAGTATTTACTAAATAATATTTAATGGTTCAATTTGTGTATCAAGTTGCATTGTAAAATGATTTCAACACATTGTCCAATCATTTTTACGTAAATTTGTGTAACAAGCTATGAGTTGTTTTTGTAAAATTACATCAAAAAAATTTACAAAATGGGTTTAAGTAATAAGTGACAAATATTATCTCAGTTTTCTCATCAACAATAGTCATTGCAGCAGGATTATTCCTTTGTATTTGTAATGAAATAAGTTCTTTAATGAAAAATCTTTTTATGGTTGAGCAACCAACAATTGGCAAGTTACTTTCAAATTTTTCTAAATTACAGACTTAACTTTTGTTCAATCTGTCTCGAGAACAATTTTTTGACATCAAGCAAGCCCCGGCAAGACGGTTTTACAATGCGCAAACTTTCCCGAGCTAGTCATTAAAAGGTGCTGAATAGGAAAACCTTTCAGCGCATGAAAACTTTCTGAAAGAGCTGAAAACTGAAAATATAATCCCTGTTTGTTTTAATGAGACATCCAAGGATCAAAAACTTTGCGACTTTTCACAAGCTACTCTAATTAATGTCCTTAAGGTGATCAATCAGACAATGCCTTGCCCTGGCCCTTTTTGTCGTTGCTAGGGCATGCTTATTGATTCCAGGACCGCCGCTGTGAATTATTATGATGGGGTCCTCGGGGATTAGTGAAGTGGCGCAAACACATTTCAGATTTCACGAGAAAAAGCGGTTTAATCTCATGGGCCATAATCTGAACTACTTAGAGTTAGATATGTGCGCGCTTTTGCCATGCAGATGTGGTATGGAGGAGAGTCACTGATTGTTAGATGGTTACAGAGTGGAAGCATATTTTCCGCTTACTGGTAACCAGCGCCGAACACGTTTTTATAAGCTATGAAATATATAAGGTGTTTCATAATATATGCGCAGGACTTCAGGATATGATAGCTCGTCCAAAAATTTGAAAAAAGTTTGTATTAACTTACCCTCTAAATGCACAATTTTCGGCATACAGGGTGTTGAAATTATAAAAAAAATGTCGCTTTTTGCGAATATCTCCGGAACCGTTTATCGTACAGAAAACAGCTTTTGTAAGCATTTACTACTCATAATAATAATGTTTTGGATTTTGACGGGGAAGTGGGTGTTTTTCTCTCCAACTTCTACGCCACTGGAAGTACGGTTTTGAGACGCAGTATATTTATATTGATATAACACCAATTTACTTTGCATTACTCAGTTCCTTTCCGAATCATTGGATACGCAGACACAGGCGGACATAATTTATACAGATTTCTCCAAAGCGTTTGACAGAATGAGTCATACACTATTATTACACAGGTTACATGAATTTGGCTTTACCGACTCACTTTTAAATTTATTTCAGTCTTACTTGATTCTCGTAGCCAATATGTCGTCTACAACGGTTTTAAATCATACAAATATTTAGCTTCTTCTGGGGTTTCACAGGGTTTGGTTCTGGGACCACTATTATTTAATATATTTATTAACAGCTTACCTGACTTATTATGTAATTAATGTTGCTAAATGCAATGTTATGTCGTTTACAAGAAATTTGTCTTATGTTACTTTTGATTACGATATAGATGGTATAAAATTAGAGAGGCCAGCTACGTTCCGAGATCTCGGTATAGTTTTTGATCCAAAATTGACCTCTTCATCGCCTATTCAAGCTATTGCTGGAGAAGCCCTTCGAACACTGGGATTCTTTATACGTAATAGTCGTGATTTTGTTAGTGTAAATACTCTAAAAATTATTTACTGCTCCTTTGTTAGAAATAAACTTGAGTATGCGTCGTTTGTTTGGTGTCCCAATTATAAAATTCATATAAATACGTTAGAAAATATAAAAAGAAGATTCATGAAACTTTTATATTTTAGGTCTCATGGTGTTTATCCACCTGTGGGGTACTCACATTGCAATTTACTCAATGAGTTTGCATTTTTGTCACTCAATGCTAGACGTGAATACTTTTCGCAGATTTTTCTTTACAAAATTATACATAATAACCTAGATTGTTCACCTATTCTGACTAAATTGAATCTATCAGTCCCACGAGAGAATTCTAGACAAACTAGAACCTTTCACCTAGAGGTTGCACGGACGAATTTGCTACAAAATTCACCACTGCATTCTATGTGTAGAATCCATAATAGGATCTGCAGTAGCTTCGATATTTTTAACACCAGCCTTAGTAATCTGAAGTCATATTTCAATGGATTTCAATAGTTTATGTCAAACAGTTTTTTTTGTTTCTTTTTTTTATCTCGTTAGAACCGCTACAACATAATATTATTATTTATATTTTCTCACCTGCTGTATCCACCTGTTCTGTAATTGGGTACAAACCTGTAGAACAGTGTATATAATAAATAATAAAATAATAATATAAAAACAGCAGTTTAAAGCAGGCTAAAGCGAAGTGCTAGCGGTTTCCCGCTTACTGACACCCTGCGCCGATACGCGCTTATATGCTTTGAAAATTATAACGTACTTTTAAGTGAAAGCAGGTTGAAGCAGGTTAGTGCCGGAAACCTGCGAGCCCGCTTTTATCAGAATTCAAATTTAATTTATTTCTACGTACCGATATTTAGGACAAAATCCACAGCATCTTAATCGGACAGTGGTCACGCGGTTTAAAACGTCAGTACTTGAATCGAGGTGGTTAGATCGCTGTGGGTTCGACCCCTGCAGCCGGTAGACCGTATATAAGCTATATTCGTGGAGAGGATTGGCCCCTATCTGCGGGTATGGTAGAGCGGAAGAATGTTGGCTTGGATCAATGTGAGAGATTGATGCCGGTTGACGATTGACTACCCCCTATGATGAAGAGGTTTCCCAGGTTTCCCTCATTCCTGCACTGAATGGTAGTTAGTCCCTACCAACGTAAGTCGTTCCTGGGCGCAAATACGTCCAGATTAATACTAATATACCGCCCCTTCTCCCGCACAAGTTATTATCAACTGATATATAGTAGACAAATATTGAATAGATTTGAATTTTTTTCAAATGTAATGAGGGTGGGCCCTATTGATTTTTTAATAAAGGATTTTTGTCTGAATTTTGTGGTACAACAATTTTTAAAATCCGTCAAAAAAGAAAACAATTTCTACGAGTCGCGGCCTTCTAATTTTATTTTTAAAAATTAAAAAAAAAATACTTACATCCAGACAATGTGTCAGAAAATTGGTCCTACCGTACGCAAAAGCCGGAAATGCCATGAAATCCGAAATCATCTCAAAGAATTCATGGCACCATCTAGTATAAACGCACCCAAATTTAAATTTTTACCAGCAGTCATAAAAAAGTTACAGCGTGTTTCCACTTTTCGTTGTCACCCGGTATAAGTAAAATAATAGGTTTTTCATCTAACCAATTTTCTATAGTATAATAAAAATATGATCCCCTCTAATTTTGTTCCCTGAAAGCAGCTCTAAATGTAACAAATGATTTGCTATCTGTCGAGCTTTACTACCGATATCGAAAACAGTGCTCAGACATTCAGGGACAAGTCCCGACACGGAATTGAGTTTCCCGTCACATCCGGAATAAATCTAGGTGTGGGTACGACTGGATGACACTCAACTGTTTTTGAATAAGGAATGTCGAATCCAGTCTTCTTAATCACTCTTACTGTTTCAAGTAAAGGGGAATGTTAACGAGTTCTGTCTCAAATTAGTTTTTCATAAACCGGATTATTTGGATGCTGCGTTTGTTCTACTGAATGTACAGAGCATGCTGTATAACATGCATACCTACTGCACAGTAAGTTTTTTGATCAAAACTGATAAACGATGCAGTATGTTCACTGACATAGAGCATTGTGTTAATAATTGTATAATATGCATACAGCATAGCAAATTCTTTGGCAAAAACTTACACACGATGCAGTATAAACAATACTTTAATTGGTTAATACTGAATTTGTTATTTATTTACTTTATATCGGTATAAAATACAAGATGTAAATTTAGATGGATGTCAGTATTTCAGGGTAATAGTACGTGTTATTTAGGCCACTAATCTGAATTATTTCTTTTAATCAAATAAAGTTACAATTTGATTTTTAAACTTAAACATATTTATTTTAGTTGTATTTATTTAATTTTCGTGTTGCATACACTAAAGTGTACACACGTCAAAGAGCAGAAAATGTAAACAAGTTCTATGAAAAAGGTACATTTTAAAATAAACTATAATACAGCATAAAGGAAACAATAATAAAACAGTAATAAGTCTACACATAATAAAAAAATAATAAAATAATGAAACAAATATTAACAAAAAAGTGAAATGTACAACATTATAAACTAGAGAAAATGTAGACAAAATACAATTTTAAAATACAGCATGAAGGAAACAATAATAAGAAAGTAATAAGTTTACCAAAAAATAAAAAATAATAATAATAAAACAATAAAACAAATATTAACAAAAAAGTGACATGTACAACATTATAAACTATGAAAAAGAATGGTCTGAAGAGACGACTGCAATTCTCAAGGTGTCAAATTGTCAAAATCATTAACATATACCGTATACCTTTCTTTTGTCGAGAAAAAACATGGCCACTAGAAAGTAAGCATCCCCAAAATAGAATAGAATATGATACAATTGAATGTATTAAACAGTGATAAGCTGTTTTTAATATAGAGAAAGACATTTTATATATCAAGCTCCTCAGTGGATAATAGTTATTTATATGTCAAGAACATACGCGTTTAAGACGTAGAAGTAATTTTTGTTGGAGCCGAATTGACAGTTGTGCCTAGCAATATTATCCACAAACGCCATATTTACTACACGAAAAACCTCTACCAAAGTGACATATGAATTATAGGTAGGTGAAATAATGATATGGCTAAGAAACTATTTAAAATAAATATTAAAAGATCAAAATCTGGATCGACGAATATATTAAATTTTGATGAAACATGGATGCATGAAGGTCATACGGAAAGCGGTACGATATGATATAATAAGTGTTAATGTGTGACCGTTATAGTGACAGTGCTCGTCACCAATAGTGAATAGTGTGTATGTATTCTAAAGCCTTTTGTCGTTTTTTTAAACTTAACCTAATATTTTGTATTGCCACCTCTGGCTCTAATAACTGCCTGCATACGGCGGTCCATATTATCTATTAAGTTACGAATAGCGTCTTGAGGAATATTTTGCCATTCCTCCTGAAGGGCTAAACGGAGCTCATTTACCGCAGCGGGAGGTACTTCGCGATCTCTGAATCGCCTACCTAGCATATCCCACACATGCTCTATGGGGTTCAAATCATGCGAACATGGTGGTCAGTTCATTTTGTTGATTTCAACTTCCGCCAGGTATTGTGTGACACATCTTGCTGTATGGGGCCGCGCATTATCTTGCATGAGGATAAAGTCATTACCGACAATTACACCGAAAGGTATAACGTGATTGGCTAATATCTCCTCTATATATCGGCGAGCAGTCAACGATCCAGCAACGACAACCAAGTCAGTGCGGGCCTCTCGAGTTATTCCTCCCCACACTATTACTGACCCTCCTCCATGACTCAGACGGGGACTAAACGTGCACTCTGCAAATCTTTCTCCGGCCCTTCTCCACACCCTTTTCCATCTATCTGGAGAATGTAAGCAGAATCTGGATTCGTCAGCAAAAAGAACATTCTGCCATTGCTCTAAGTTCCAATTCAAATGTTCAGTGGCAAACTGCAGCCTAGCTACTCGGTGACGCCGACGCAGTTTTGGTCCAGTTGCTGGTCTGTAAGCTAAACACCTTTAATCTTCGACGAACTGTCCATACACTAAAGTTTCTACCTCGGACTTCTTGGAGTTGATTTCTTGCCTGTACTGATGTTAAATGGCGATCCCGCAAAGTTGTAACTTGAAGAAATCTGTCATCAACAGCAGTAGTTTTTCGTCTTCTGCCACAGCCGGCCCTACGCGTATTTCTTCCAGTTTGCCGAAAACGTTCGACTACTCTTTTCACGGTAGAGCGATGAGCATGAAGAATTCTTGCAACATATTCATAACTACGTTCGTCTTCAACAAGTGCAACAGCTTTTGCGCAATTCTCAGCACTTAAAACCATGATAGTAGTAAAGAACGTCTGGTGTGAAAAACTACGTCATTAAACTGACATTTAGGGTAACAATGAGCAAAGCCCTCTCGTCAGAAATAAACAAATTTCTTTTAAAGTAGTGACATGTTTATTTTGCTCTTAAAAATGAACCAATGCACATAAAGACATGAACCAAAAAACAAATTGTAGGAAATGAATGGTTCTTAATGAATATTGACCTTTTAAAGAAATTTGGTAACGAAATTATTCCACAGGGCGTTTTAAAATTAAGGTCATGAAGCAACCTTTCAGTTAACCCTGTATAATGACTAAAAGGCCAACATTTATCAAACTACTAAATACGTGGATTTAAGTTGATCATTTTATATAATTTTTTATAAAATCATTATGAAAATTAGCCTAAAAACAAAAAAGTTGTGACTCTTCAAACTTTACCAAAAATTTCACTGTTGCGTTTTTTGCACCTGAGTGTATTTGTAGTGTTTTACTGTTTCGCAAAATTTGTCAAAAGTTGAGATTTTCCCGCCATAAATAATTCAAACAGAAGTTGCAAAAATTGGCGAATTTCGCGTTGTCAATTTGCTAGGTTCAGTCGACGTCAACTTATTTTTGATAATGTTGTGTGCTTTCAACTCTTCTCAAGTGGCACGCTTAGGTAATCATGCCTCTCATCTTCCGTACTCATCTCTGTGTTGTGAATTAGTCACCCTCTATTATTTTCGATATTTTCGTAATTGATAATACAAGATAAAAATTTAAATTTGGAAATAATTCTTATAATTTTTATTATGTAACGCCCTGAAACTGGCAAAAACTGTTATATCACTATTTCTACTAAAGCCAATGGATGTTATGTAATGCAATTATTTTTATATATTTTTCATATCTGATCGCCTTCAAATTTAGTACGCCTATGAAATGTTGATCCTCGCATGCTTCGCCCGTCACGCTTGTCTACAAGCAGGCTTGTGACGTCTGATTAATAAGAAACCGTTTTGAAGATCTCCCTACAGGAAGAACTTTAGTTTGCTAATTACAATCGTTACATATTTTTGTTTTCAAAATCATTTACAAAAAAAATTAATCCATCAGTTGTAATTTTACAATAAAAAATAGTTTTTGCTCGTATGTCCAAACTCACCTATTATACTTTTGACGCTTAAATAACTAAATTACGGCAAAAAATATAAGACGTTATTTTTTACCCCAATTTACTTCAAAGTTTACAAAATTCACGTCACCGTCGACCTTGCGATTACGGCTCATATATTTCCTAAAAAATCCACGCCGTTCCATGCTGCCGGCGCTGTATAAAAAGCTGGAAAGCGGGGTTTGCACTGAATAAAAATAAATGCATTTGAATAATTCCGGCCGATCTGTATGTATAATTCTCCCCGCGTTTGAATCACTTACCGATTCATTAAAAAAAATCCGAGCGGGAGGACTGGGATATTAAGGGTTGTTATGCAGATTAGGTTACTGTCAGATTCCACGAAGTACTTTTAAATACATCAATCTTAACGGCTTTGAGTGATGCGATTCGCATTTCATTTGTACGAAGAGTAGGAAGTAGGCAACCAGCTCTACAGGTATGCAAGTATAAAGAAAACCGGCCTTTATCGATAGAACGTACAGGTCGCTGTCCTGCTGGAAGCGCTTTCAAAAGTAGTCTTAATATAAGCCTGCTAGAAGTATCTAAAGTTTTTTCCTGCAGACTGTGCCATTGTCCGTTCGCAATGACTCACTGCGCACTGCAGCACACTACAGTACAAATGACGTAGTCGGACATAGTCATCAACTGTTTTCATTGGTAATTTCACTTTTCATAGAAATTACGACAAATCTCGAATATCTATTAATGTGTACGTTTCTGTTTTAACCAGTGAGAAATATCAGATGATGACGTGTATAAAGGGATTAGGGCGCGAGACCAAACTATGCGTGTTAGTAACGCGGTTGAAATATGTAGTTCATTATCGAATGTCGATGAGTAGTGTATATAGTGCAATAAAGAGTAAAGAGTAAAGTGTAAAGAGAAGAACATACAACTGCGATACGAAAAATAGTGGAAACTCGCAGATGAAGAGATAAAGGTTGAAGATAAATGAAATGAAAATGAAAGAGAGTGAAACTTTATCTAAAATATCCAGAAGGGTGCTAAAACAAATCTATTTTAACTTTATGTGGTCTGACGCTTGGAAACTGTTCTAACTGTTCTACAAACAGACCTAATAGCCGATAAGTGTTAATGTGTGACTGTCAACACTGGACTATTTCTTCGAGAAACTTAAAATGCCGTAATCAGAACTTTCATAGACCTCTTTTTTTGAGATACAAGCAAAATTAAAAAAAAAACTATTTTTAAGGGACTGTTTGTATCTAAGAGAATAGCTGATATATGAAAATGGTGAAAACTGCTTCTGATAAAGTTTTTTACGTGTATTACACTCTTTTAAATTATGACCTAAACTTATATATTTTTAAAATGGAACTCCCTGTATATGTTTACGCTATTCAGTTGCATTATTTTTTCCTTCATAACGATATATAACAGTTCTACTTTATATTTTCGAAATTGTCAAGATATATTAAATTGATAAAACTGTGCATGTTGGCCATGTAGTTTTTCACAATTGGTTAATGAAATAATTCACTTTAATAATTATACAAATTATATTCTCTTCAATAATTAAAAAAGCAGAATAAGTATATTAGTCAATAAAGTAATTTATAAATGTCAAAAAACTGTTGGAAATTATTTAATATTGAAAAAATATTTGCAAAATGTTAAAATTTGATTATCGGCTTTATAGACCAATGCTGAAGCCTTTGAAAATGGTAAAAAGTGAAAAAAAAATAATAGTAGGATGAAACCCATTGGAATAGGAAGAGAATACAACAAAAATGAAAGGAAAAATAATTCACGGGCGATCTGAGGTCGGGAATTGGAAGGGGATAAGTTTTTAAGGGTAAAAAACGGTTTATTTTGATTTCCGGCAAAACTACCAAGTCCTGTGGAAAAAAGTTAATTAGCAAAGTTGTAGGTAATAAAAAGATCTACAACTTCTATATTTACATATTTTTCCCATAACTTCAAAATTTATGTGAAAAATTTAAATAACCAAGTTTTTGGTTTTTAATTTTTCTTTTACAAAAAAAATTTTTTTACGAAATTTGTTGAAAACTTACCTTTTTATGTCCCAAACATACTGTAATTTTTTTGATTTAATATCGAAACAGCACCCTAATTCCCACGTCGAAATATTTGCTTTTTTAAAAAAGTCGATGGGCTTTTTGTTCGTTAAAATCTCTACTTTGTCATGGCGTAAATATAATATACATTACAATGGTAAATGTTCTCAGAAAGTGCAAAGAAACGGTGCGACAAACTTGAATCCGATATATATATTTTAATCATTATGTACTATCTTGAGCTATTTATTAAAATGTATACTTTAATTACTCGAAAACGTAAGATTCCATGTTACACTGATAAACAAAAAAATTGCAAGTCGAGCTATACTACTATAAATAACAACCAAATCAGTTAATAAAGTTAATATTTAATAAGACATCTACAATATTTGTTCGTTTCTTTGCATTTTCTGACCACGTTTACCATAGTAATGTATATTTTTTACACCGTCAGAAAGTAGAGATTTCAACAAACAAAAAGCCGACTTTTTTTAAAAAAGCAGATATTTGGACGTGAGAATTTGCGATTAAAAATTAGGGTGCTTTTTCGATATTAAGTCAAAATAAGGTGAAAAAATAAATATTTTAAATAAATAAAAATTACAGTGTGTTAGGGACATAAAAAGGCAAGTTTTCATCAAATTTCGTAAGAATTTTTTTTTGTAAAAGAAAAATAAAAAACCATTTGAATTTTTCACATAAATTTTGAGGTTATGTGAAAAAAGTGTAAATACAAAAGTTGTAGATTTTTTTATTACCTACAACTTTGCTATTTAACTTTTTTCCATAGGACTTGTAGTTTTGCCGGAAATCGAGATAAACCGCTTTTTACCCTTAAAAACTCACCCCCTTTCACTTCCCGACCGCAGATCGCCCGTAAATTATTTTTCCTTTCATTTTTATTGTATTCTCTTCCTTGTCCAATGGGTTTCAACCTACTATTATTTTTTATTGGTTTCAAAAATTATCGACCCTCGTCTAGTATTATTATACATATTATTAATTACTAGTCATAGAGATACCCTGCTATTACTACGAAATTGGGACACACTATAGATTCTGTCATTATAAACATCATATTTAATTCTTTCCACTATTCATTTGGGTTACTTCTCATCGTAGAGGGAATAACGTAGAAAATTCATGCAAGCAAAGTTACCTTTGTACATTATACATCAGTCATTTCGAAAAGGCAAGGGCCCAGAGGTGCTTTACGCATTCCGATTGAGAGTTGGAAAGCAATCCGAACCCATTAAATTAACAGGATGTTTGTTGTATTAATTTCAGCGAATATACGAACATTTGAACTCCCCTGTGTTCCATACAAATTGATTGTGCAATAATTAATGCTGTTTTGAGCTTTTGCGATGCAGAGTATTGCTAGTATAAATACGGTATATCCAGAAATTGGTGGTCAAAAATAATGGAGAAAGTCCAGATGATGTCAGTACTTCAGATATTATGTTCTGGCTTCCTTACATTCAGGACTTCCAAGTAAGAAGTTAATATGTAATCTTACGACATACATACCATTTATAGGATGAGGATCAGTTGATACAACATGTGTAAAAACTAGTATTAAAAAAATAATAATAAAAAAATAGTAAATGGATACCAACAATATATTAACGACACACACTCACATACATATACAAAGATCCAAACATACATTCATACATATATACACAAACACACACGCAAAGCAAATATTGTTTTTTATACCTACATAATAATGCTACTATACAGTGCTTTCGAAAAGTAACGAATAAATTAATTATTTTTGAAATTGAGAAGTTTTCGAAAAAATCCCCTGGCACGTCGATTCTGTTTTTAAATAGGCACTTTTTGACATACCCACATTTGTGACGCCATCGTTGTTCGAGATATGACGTCACCAACAATTTTTTTTAAATAGCAATCGCCAATTTTGACCATGCCATTCTACATACATACATCATGAAAAATTATGGTGTTACATAACAAAAATTTTAAGACAACATTGTTTGAAGATTTTAAAATTTAATTTTCACAATATTGAAAATGATAATGATTATGTAAAAAATCGACTAAATTAAATGTTCAAATTCTGCACCGTTGGCTGCCTAACAGTAGCCAAGACGATTAATAAATTCTTTTTGGACATTATTAATAACTTCAGGAGGTATACGATGTATCTCGTGACAAATTCTTGCTTTTAAATCTTCTAAATTAACCGGTCTAGTAACGTATACTTAGCTTTTTAAATATCCCCACAAGGAACAATCTAGGGTTCTCAAATCAGGCGATCTGGCTGGCCACTCAATCGGCCCCCTTCTCCCTATCAAACGATTTGGGAACAGCTCATCTAAATAAGCACGGACAGGTGTTACATAATGGGGAGAAGCACAGTATTGTAAAAATTAAATTTTAAAATCTTCAAACATTATTTTCTTGAAATTTTTGTTATGTAACACCATAATTTTTCATAATGTATGTATGTAGAATGACGCGCTTTTTCAAATGGCATGGTCAAAATTGGGGGCTGCTATTTAAAAAAATTGCCGATGACGTCATATCTCGAACAACGATGACGTCACAAATATGGGTCGTATGTCAAAATGTGCCTTTTTTAAAAACAAAATCGACGAAATTATTCGTTACTTTACGCAAGCAGTGTATAAACAATTATTCCAAAATGAATATAAAATAATTATAGGAAATTAAAATTATGAAAAGTATGAAAATTTTATGAATAAATACATCTACAAACAGTGGTGGAACAGAGTAGAACTAAGTATACAGCAAAGTTTCGCTTTGAAACTAATTAATTACAAAACTAATATTCATAGTATTATTTGAAAAAACTGTAAATTAAAATAAAAATCGATCTGTTTCAGGAATATTTAATAATACTGTTTATTTACCTATTAATAGGACGTGGACGTGTCATAAGGTTAAGCAGTATTTAGATTTCCCTTATATTGACATCTAAGCATGCGCATATATGCTGTATTATTAAGGCAGCAATAATAAGGATAGTGCTCGACCATATTTATGCATGATGGTAACCTAAAGTAAAAATAAAATGTTTTTCTTTTTTTTAAATAAGTTCCGTCGCATGTTTCAAGAAAAATGAAATAAAGATAAGTAAACTTATCTTAATTTTTTCAAAATATTGACATATTCCTTTTCTCATTCACCATTAAAATGGCAATAATTGAGATATAAACAAATGAATAATAGAATCCCATCCGTCAAATTATTAACCAATAACTATATTTATCTGAACAAAATAAGAGCAAGCAGTATTTAAATAAAGTCGCTCCTAATACTGTTTGGCAGTATTAAAGGGATTTCCAATAACTCTCTAATAAATGTATGCGTTACTTTATGGACGCACTATGTATATCAAATACTGACATTATTCAGACTGCCTCTGTATGTTTTATCATGTTTGAGTCTCTAGACACCTTACACAATCACTATGACTAATTTTTATAGATACCTATGTCATCAAATAAGTTTATTTACTATTAAAATTACCAAAATCAAAACAACTTAAATACATTTAACTTAGTAACTTATTTTGGTCCCCAGGAGATGTTATGCAACCCGTGAAACGTCTTCTTCAAATTCTGGCTGTCGGCCCACTCCGAATTGAGATAGTTATCATCTTCATCAGCTTCCAACTTCTTCAACTCCTCCTGTCTTCTGTACGCGTGCAACATCAGCTGTTTCCTCTGTTCCTCGTCCATGACTGGCTCTCTACCGGGAGGCCCGTCCCCTCTCTTCGAGATTTTCATGATCACCTTGCAGTTTTCTATTTTACCGACGTAGTCTCCTACCTTTTGACCTTGGTCTCGGTACATTTCCTTGCCGCAGAACCATATCTGAGCGGTGGTGGGGTCGATGACTTGGAGGGATGCCTGGGTACCAGACAGGTCTTCGATGTTCTCGAACTCCATGCGGATGGTGTCGTGAGGGGGTAGTTTCATGGGGTAGACGATGGTCACCGCGCCTTTGAGGATGTTGATCGCCTCTTGGATGGTCTTCATCGTCAAGGATTTACCTGCAATTTGTATTGGTAATGATGAAGAAGGAAAGAACAATAATAATAACAAGCCGTCTCTTATTCAATATTGTGTGTAATTAAATTAAGCTCATGTTTTAAAAAGAGTTTTAATAATGGCTTATGCATATTCAACTGCTGAAATTACCAATATGGTTTACATCTATGGCCTTGCAGATGGAAATGATACTGAGACTAGACAAATTTATATGGAAAGATTTCCAATTCATCCAACTCCAAATATAAAAATGTTCAGAAATGTTTTTGAATGTCTTTCGAAGTCAGTCTCATTTCAGAAAGGTCCAATTCCTGGAAGACTTTTGATTATTAGAACACCTGAGTTGAAAGAAGCTATTTACACGAAATTGAGGAAGATCCAAATACTTCAAGCTTTACTGCCGCAATTCCATCCTGCTGGCCTACAATTTTGCCACTGGATATTGTAAAAAATTAAACAAAATGTTGACTTTACCCCTGACATATGGTTTACCGACGAAGGTAATTTTTCCAGAGATGAACTCACAACAAACACTTATGGTCTGATGAAAACCCTAATGAAATGATATTTCGATTTGGAAATTTTCTTGTTGGCCCTTACTTTTTATCAAAAATTTTAACGTTTTACCTGAACTAATTGAAGATGTTCCCTATGCACCAAGACAAAAAATGTGATTTATGCTCCAAATTTTAGTTTGACTGCTCGTGAATTTCTAAATGAAAGATTAGGTAATAACCGTCATACCAAATATGTAAGTGCACCGAATTTAGTTAAATTATCTCAAGCGGCTTGAAAATTAAAAATTGATTTTTTTTTTAATTTTTGACACGTTATAGCTAGACAATGACTGTCCTAAGACAACAAAAAACTCTTATTTTTGACCACAGAATACGACTTCTTCACTTATACGGTAATCTACGACATTATGCTAAAATTATCTCTGTCAGATGTCAACGAACAATCTGTCAAAATAAAATCATACCTTGTAGTACCAAATTCTTCGACACCATCTCCTTTGCTTCACCAATCGCGTTCCTCAACACTTCCTGCATCTCTTTCCTGGGCTGCTTGCCGTTCCTCCTGCCTATGGGGTCCTTCTCGAAGTTGAATCCACCACTAGGTATGCATTTTTCTCCCCAAGGATCAGTCAATTTCAGCTCCTGTACCTGTTCTTCGGTGAGACCCAGAATTTCAGGGGGATAAAGAGTTCCATGCTTGGCTAATTCCTCCATCTCACAACAGATTCGGTCTACCTTCAACCTGCCGTTGTAGATTGCCACCACGGAGTTCACCAGGTCTTCCACAGCGGTACCAAGGGTGGTTTCGTATAGGAACTGACTTTCGTCTTTACGTTTTATATGGATTACTACCATTTCGTTAGTTCAAGCTGAATTGTGAGATGCTATGATAGGGTTTTGGTGAAACTGACAGTTTGGACTGTGTGATCGATATATTTTGCTTAGCAACGTTTGTTTTATCGATGTGGTATAGTAGTAGGTACATGAAACGTGTATACAGGGTTAACTATGACTAAGTACAAATATTTTAAGAAGGGATCGGAAAAATAAAGAGTTAAAGGAATCACCTTTCAAAAAAAATTCCAATCTTGTTTATAAAGAGAAAAACATTGTTTTCTACAGGGGCAGCATATTATTAAGCAGGCCGCATTTGCGCGCACGACTTACGTTAGTAGGCCCTAACCACCATTCAGTAGAGGAATGAGGGCAACCTGGAAAACTTCATTAATTAAGGGGGTAGTCAAACGTCAACCTGTATCAATCTCTCACATTACGTGTATAGTTTGGCTTTGAGGTAGTGAATTAGTGTCATGATTTATTTGTAATTTGTATTTTAACAATAGGAGCTTTCATGAAGAAATACACTTAAGTGAGAAAGCTTGTAGATAAACGAGAGATACAAGCAAAAACAATTCATCCTTAAGAAATATCCTTCATAAAGCTTATTTAATTGAGTCCCTTTCACTCTTTTTTTTATAGGTAACCGTTAAAGATGCCTAAGAAAAAACCCAATAAAGCAGAGCACGTATAAATTTAATCTATGTCGAAATATGACCGTTCAGCTTTTATTAATCCAAAAAAGATTCCACTTCATATCGAAACCACACAGGGATAGTAAAAATAAGCGACACCCACGGACTCATCCCTCGCAGATCTGCGTCTTCCGATTCGCATCAACTCTCGATTGGTTCTGAAAGGGACACAAATTGGGCATCATTTCCACCGTAAAACTTGCCGGCACGTTCTGCTCAAATCATTCCGGCGATTGTTAAATAAACTCTTCGGAACGGCGTCGGGAAAGTTGCCGACTAGTCGACATTATTCTCGAGGATCGCTCGAACGGCCCGCTGAAGAGACCAGATGGCGTTTTTGGTTATGAAAGGAAATGGAAATCAAGGGTGCTTTGGCGGGACAGAAGTTAGGTTAAGTTTGTTCGGATTTCAGACTCGGGAACTATTTCGTAACGCAGTTTTTCGTGTCGTAGAATATTGTACTATTGGAGCCAAAGAGCGAAAGCGTAACAAGTTGAAATACATATGCAAAAAGTATATTAAGGTGTTATTTTGCTAATTATTTTTTAATCAACTTATCGCATGTGTACCGGGTGTCGCAATTCTGAGCTACTTAAAAGATTGTTGACACATTCTGTAAGTTGAATATACAACACTGTGGCTTGTTTCCATAGAAATCAATAAAATAATAGTGTTGTCTGAGTTCATAACAGCATTAATGCGGTAAGTAAAAATCAATAATTCTTTATTGTAAAAATTAAAGATACAATTTGTACAATTTTTAAACGTAATAGTTTTTCCCTCGTCTTTATCTATTGCTTTTACAGTAATTGAATTTTCTGTATTACGTATTGACTTAGATATGTTAGGATTAGAATAAACTTCAGTAGTTCTGTCTTCAAACACTGGAATGGAGTCAAATTCATTGTCACTGCCGCTGTTGGTATGTAAAATCTTCTCAGCAAACTCTATTTTCTTTGTTAAAGACTCTGCAACATATCCTTTAGCCACACCAGAAGACTTAACATTACATTTTCTGTTAGTCAAATAATACATTAATGTTATCACTAAAACCTCCAGCCCCCATGACGTTTGAGTGCAATAACATCAACTCCAGTATTTGCTAACAAAGTCGCCGACGTCCTTCTAAAAGCATGTCCAGTATAGGATTTTGGATCTTGTAGTTTTAATTATTCGGCAATTTTTTGTGGTACTTCTCCTATGTGTTTATCCCCACAAGTTGATTTACACATTTTCCCTGACGCACTGAGTAGAAAAATCGACGAGAGTTAGTCTCCTTAGGTCTTAAGCCTGTATATTTTCGCAAAATCTTCATAAACGGGGCTTTTTCATTGGCTTTGTCAGTGATTGTGAAAATTCGACTAATATGTGTTTTGGTATCAGGCACTTTAACAATGACTGAACTGAACCTTCATCCGTAATGCCATCAACTGTCATCTTCATAAGATCATCACGCCTAAGAGCACCAGCGACTCCCATTATCATCACTGCTTTCATTATAATATTGGTTTCATCAGGGGCTTCCAGCAGGAATTTGTTCATCTCTTCTCTGGTAAATACCTTTGATTTTTCCGCATGATGTCCAATATTTTTCGTCTTTAGAAATGCTACTTACTTCTTAAATTGCGATATATCGACACCATTATTTAAGTTGATCGTACTTTTAAGCATACAGTACTCTGCCCATAAGCTTCCCGGAGACTTCAATCTTAAATTTCTCTGAACAAATATAAGCCAGCAAAGTTTTTCAGATATCTCCGCTTTCTTCTCATTCGACCATTTTCTGAAGGCATTATAGACTTTTTCATACCTCACCTTTGATTTTGTGGGAATTAATGACCCACAACCTATTTGATACGTTTCTTTAATGTCCGAATCTACCTCTGAATCGTCTTTATCAGCCATTATAAGTACAGTTTTGACAACAAAACACAAAACTGTACAAACTTCAATTTGTTTTTTATTTGGTTTCCAACAAAATAAATTCAAAACACGCTAGATAGGCCACGCCATTTCAGCAATGAAAATAATTTTTTTATTATTTTATTTGATAATTGCGATTGTGCGAAAAACGTTATACACTATATGATTGGTACGTGGGGTATAACAGTGATAATAGTGTAATATACTATAACAACTTGTTACAATTGTGGTTTGATTTATTCATGATGCCATTTTGCTATATACGTGTAATATCAATTATAATCATTACAGCTATTAAATGAATTGATATTATTGTCTGTTCCACAATCGAAGGAACATTTGCAGTATTTTTACGCAATACATACTAGCTTTTTAACATTGTGTTAAAATGCGGGATTCCGAACTGACTAAAAGGACTCGACAAAAGCCAAAACTTGATTTTCGCCCTTCCGATAAGACCAAGTTCAGAATTACAAATGAGGAGTGGGAGGAGCAAACACGGGTTTTCAGCTGCAACTCGACTTTCTTGCGTTTGGCCTCGGAAAAAAACGATTCTAAATAATCCCATTCGCATCAAAGCGTCTGTAAGAGGGTACGAGAATGTGGAGTAATATCTTTGATGTGAGAGAATTACCGAGATGGAGAGAATAAGCCTTGATATTGAAGGAATGGAAAGTCGGGATGCGATATAAAAAGGTTTCGTCATGACTTATTGTGATGAGCGCTACTAACGCTTAAGGTACAATATGTCGTAAGGAAATCTTTTATTTATGTATAGAAAAAACTAAAGAACATAATGAAAATAAGATAAGCGGGATTTATCTCAAATAGAAGAAGTATCTACTGTTCCATGTTTTTTGTCATTAAGTATGTGTTTTTTACTTTTGAAGATGCTCCAATCTTTCCTTTTGCGTCTAAAGCTGGCATCAATATTTTTATGCGTTGTTTACGAAGTAATATATTTATCTTAGTAATTCATTCATAGTATTCACGGTATATAGGGTGATTTACAACTTATCAAAAAAAATTGGGAATACATACGTCATGAAAAAAGAAATATTGTAATATTTTTTGTAAAATTATAGTTTCCGAAAAAAAATTATTGAAATTGTAATATTTTTAATCTTTACCTCGTTGTAGTTTCTAGCATCATAGGAATGCAAACGATTCCGAATACATAAAAATCACATTAGCGGTGGAAGGATCGTTGGAAAATAATTGAATGTTCGTTGTTTAAAGTGCAAAAATGTCACAGAATATGTATCAGTACTCAATACGAACGTTTTCTCATTCAGAAAAGTTGATATGTTGCCAATTTAAGGAAGTCACAAAAAAATTAATGAAGAGTAGAGTTATATCGAGAAAGGTATCCAGAGGGCCTCATTCCTGATCACAGAACATCCCACAAGCCTAGAATTGTGCAGCAATATTTAGGTAACACTTTTCCAGAAAAATGGATTGGGATTAATGGACCTATTCAGTGGCCCGCAGTCACCAGATTCACCATTCCTTGAATTTTTTATGGGGTTTTTTAAAAAATTAGGTTTACAAAACGCCTTTGCGAGATATTAATCTTTTAAAAGAAAAAATTACAAACGCTTGTAATGAGTTAAATTGTGAAATATTAATAAACGCAGCCCACAAAGAAGTCAGGCGAAGATTGGATATGTGTTTTAAAATGAGAGGAAGTCATATAGAGAATACAGGGTGAACCTTAAATAAGTACAAATATTTTAACCAGCAGTATAGTTCACTGTGTAGAACACATAATTAATAGTTGTTTTACAAAAAAATCAGAAATAAAAAAGTGAAATTTTAAATAAATTTTGTAATTTTTCTGTAGAAAACTTGTTGAGGACCGCTGACTTTCATACATTTATGAGTCATAGCGCTTCAGATTGAATGGGCCGTTCACAGTGTTGCCAGTGTTACACAAATGTCTTTGCTTGAACAAACTAAACTTAATATGTTAAAAATGAAAATCATAGTTTTTCGTTATTATTCATAAAATAACTTAAGGAAATTGTGTCTTGTGTCTCTTTCTAACAGTGTACAATGGCATTTAACTTGTGAAATGTGGATTACTGATTAAATAGTTAATTTTTTAACAAACAGGTAAGCTTGTGTGCACGTTTATGTATAATTTGAAGATTGGACATAGTAATATCACGTAATATCTTCCTAAATACTTTACGGTAGTATTGCTGAAATTAATTTTTAATCGTTTATAATAAGGTCAGTTAAGCAGTTAAAATGTATATTAATTTTGCTGCGTTCATACTACATACCCAACTTTACTGTACTTATGCTTCAAACAAGTATTTTTAAAATAGAATTAACCGTATTACTTTACTATTACGTTAAGGGAAACGTAATATTTATATTAGAGAAGATATGGCAACCTCGCAACAAATCGTATGGTTCATTAGCTTGGTTAAGCAGCGGTCCTCAAAATGTGGGTATTTTTTAAAAAAATTAATATCTCCGTAAATATTAGAAATTTTTAAAAATGGCTTTCACTGGACTGATCTATATGACGAACTACACCAGTAGTTAAAATATTTGTACTTATTTAAGGTTCACCCTGTATATTGTAATACATATGTATATAGTATGAGGGCGTTTGCCTCTTTTTTATGTTTAGTTATTATCATCACTTTTTGTTTTAACCTTATTATGAATTATCGAATTTAATCCTTTTATTTATTCTTAATGACATGTATGCACTTTTACAAAGCCATGGAAGGGCCACGTCTACAATTTTTTTTAGATTCAGACTTTAAATTCTGAATTCAAAGTTTAATCTTTGAATTCAGACTTTAATGTCTGAATGGAGTGGATTGCTTTCTGCTTGTGACTGTATTCAGGCCCAGCTTTGAGTAGCCAATGACTACTAGATGTGTACACACGTGTCACGTCTTGCGTACTCATATTTTGTTAACTATTGTGACAGATTGTTAAGGTTGCGCGTTATTGGCTTCATTTGTGATATACTGATAAGAACTAACCAGTTCGAAACCAGTACATGATTACTGGCACCGCTGACGACTAACTGCGGCTGTTTGCTATAAGGATTTTAGGTGTAATTCAAAGGCGCAACGTTATTTAGACACCCAGTACTTAAATAGTACTGTTCACGACAATGGTACAATCAAATTTAATCAGGAAATTGGCGTTAGCACGTCACGGCAATCTAGATCCATAAATAAAAATAGGCCTAAGGAAATTAAGCGGTCTAGATCATTTCCCAAACAAGTACAGTCACACCTTAAATCGTCTCTAGAATCAAAAAGAGTAAAATTATACTGGATGTTGTAAAATTTCATAGATGACAAATATTGTAAAGTTTCATTTTCCCCTGTATATTACAGCCTCTAAATCTCAATTCTCTGTCTAGAAAGCTCTGAGTGCTACGACTTGTCCCATAATTTCATTAGTAGTGCAAGTTCAGATATTAAAGTCTGAATTCAGAGATTAAAATATGAATTCAGATTAAAGTATGAATTCAGAGATCAAAGTCTGAATTCAGAGTTTAAAGTCCGAATTCAGAGTTAAAACTATGAATTCAGAGATTAAAGTCTAAACTTGAAAAAAATTGTAAACATGGCCCTTCTTGGGCTTCGCACACTTTAAACAACTAATATTCAATTATTTTCCAACGACTAATTGATCCTTCCACCGCTAATGTGACTTTTAGGTGGTATTTCATTTGAGACTCTTTAGAACGATATTGCTTATAACTTCTCAACGGGAAGTAATACCACAGCATAAGTAAATACAGCAGTGAATCTCCTAGTTGGCGGGCAAGTTAGCGCAGCCAACGACGCGCAGGTAGCGGCCATGTTGTTGGACTAACCAGCATCATTTTAACTGCCAGCTGTGTCCCGAACTGTTTATGTGTCAAAAAAGTGAGGTTATCAGTAATATCTGTGGTGATATTTCAAGTGTTTCATTTTACTCTTTAATGTTTATCCTGTTATTTTGTGGTGTGTGTTTAGAACTTACAACTTTTTCGACGATGCAACGAACTTCGAGAGGTTATAATGCTTGTGCAGAAGTTCGCTGTACAAACAATCAAAAGAAGATTTCCAAAAGATATTCATCGGTAAGTAAACATATTTGTTTCGAAGATCACTATAAAATAAAATTACTATAAAAACATTCTAGATAACTGGGAGGTTGTAAGTACGTAAATAATGTTTTACAAGAAACTTAACACCTACCTAGTACGTGATGCAATCCAAACACAATTTTGAATAAATATATATTTTTACCTTACTTTTTTTACCTATCTACTGGATGTTTACTTGGAATTATACAACATAACATTCTCTTTTAGTGCTAGAAGATGGGCCATAGCTTGCGATAGACAAGATTTGCTGGAAAAAGACGATTTGTATACCAGTTATAGATGACTTGAAAAATAGATTACATCAAAATGTTACTCCCACAATATTTTATCAGTTGGAGGGTTCTTCATCTTCACATCAAGGGCAATCTACAGACGAAATTGAAATGGGTCGAGCACTTTGATGTTTCAAACAGCGGATTATTCTACGAAAGGTAACAATTTTGTATTTTAAACATAATGTACTGAATTTTTGTTAGCTTTATAATATACAGGGTGTTCTTTAAGTCCACATTCACAATTTAAGTAAGTTGTGTAAACATATTTTTCTGTTCTATTCTTTTATTTGTTTTAATAAATTACAGGGTCAAATTAGAGAAAATTATTAAATACTATTTATTCTTCGCTGTTTCTATATATATTCGTTAAATATTTCTTTTCATAAATATACAAACTTACCTCTATTTATATTATAAAAGAGTTCAATTTCTATTATCAAAATAATAATAATCAAATAATAATGATATAGTATGTTTGGCGTTGGATTCAAACTATGTAATTTTTTTTTCTTTTTCAGATACTATGACACCACTAACTATTGACATCAACACGGAAGATGCAACTGTAGATTTACTTTCACCTTCAAGTTCTTGTCAAACCTCCCCTGTTTTACTTTCACCAAGAAGTACCTACCCAAACTCCAAGTACGCTCACTTCAAATACACCACGAAAAATAATTTATAAAAGTAAAATTAAACAATTGCAATGGGAAAATGCTTAATTAAGGGAACAAGTAGAAAATATTGCACAACAAGAACGTATTGAAAATATTAGTTTAGAAGAGTTTTAACAATTAACTTACAAATTCTGTCCCAGAGAACTTGCAGCTTTTATAAATATACACTTATTGCAAATACAGAAAAAGCCCAAAGGACGTTCACATTATAATAAAGATTTAAGTTAATCTGAGAGACGGAAAGTTGCGGCAAGAATTCAGATGACTTACGTCATACGAACAAATGAATAATTAATTATATGTATTTTCACCAAAATATTTAAGAAACTGCAACTGAGAATAATAAAAATATATTCTACACTAAAAGTTTGCACTATATATTAAACTAAATTAAAAAAAATAATTTTTTTTAACGCAATAAACTATCGAAAACTATGTTGATGAAAAAAAAGTTGCGCAACGTCAGCTAAGTCGTCTGAATTCTTGCCGCAACTATAGTTGCAATTATGCACGAAAATTTATAATTTTGATGCTTACATGTCTTCAAAATTCAGTTTAACCAAAGCCTTGAAAGTAATTGTAACTACATGTAATCTTAAAATTGATGTACATAAAAACAGTAAATTTTATTTTGTGTGGCAGTTTAGCTGAATTATTGGTTTCAATATAGTACTTTTGTCACCTTTAGTACAATACATACACTCGCAAATTTACATCAAATTTAAGTATAACCGTAAATAAACTTGCCTCTGTGCACGTGCACTAGTAATTTATTACAGTTACATGTATGTACTACATCTTAAAGTTAATTTTATTGTAAATGAATTCACTTGTGTATTAATAGAAATAAAATTTTATTTTTATTATCATTATACCTGAAAATACCATTGTATTTGAAAACTTTTGTATGAATAAATAAATAAATAATAAAGTATTTTATTTACTGATGTATCTAATTAAGAATATACATATATATTTTTGGAAAAACTTCCAAAAACTAGAAGAGCAGAATTAATATTATTTGTTTAGTTTTACATGTAAATTAGATATACCCAGTAATAGGACATCAACGATATAGGAAATATTCAATAAAGTTATATTTAAATAATGTTTCTGCGTGTTTAAGAACACAAAATATCTGAATGAAGTGAACATATTCATGTAAAACAATATTTTACAATAGAATAATAAATCACTTGCTCCTGATTTTAAATTTATTGCTAAGAAAGCAATTTGTACGTGGTAGTTTTTACATTTTTCCTCAAGACGCCTCTGTTCGACTGTACGAAATTAGCGAGTCCGGACCTGGCGGTTAGTCCAGCAAGATGGCGGACACAGAGACAAAAGATGAAAGGCGCCGCCCGAGAGATTCACTGCTGTATTTACTTATGCTGTGCTAATACAGAAAAAAATCTCTAATAAAAGTTAATTAGAAAAAAGGGAGCTTTTTAAATTTGGGTTATGTTTCTGGAAATAATATAATTGATGACGTCACTAGTTGTTTCTGTCAAATCTCAAAGGTCGATTGAAAATGGATTTAACACCACATGTTCCAAATTTTGTTTAATTTTTTTGTATCCTCACTCTACCCCATACTATCTAAAGACAAGTTTATAGTAAAATAGTGCATGCAATAAGTTAACAAAATGTATTGTTCTAGAAATCTGACAGCAACGATGTTCTACCAATTTCAGTTGCCCATTATGTGCTTACGCTCTGGCATTTGATTTATTTGTCCGAGTCACATTCTTGACTGTAATTACTAGTTATTAATTTAATAAATATTTGCGCTGTACGCAGTCGGGCTTCTAATGAAATACCTAGTCTTCGTTCCACAAGCGGAAATGCTGCTGGAAAATCCCTGAGTATATTGGCGTCTCCATCTTATTAAATATTCTCCCTTGCAAATGAAATAGCGATGTAATTGTCTCATTTGGTTTACTTACTTTAATTAATTATAGATACTGTAAATACCACGCCGCAAATTTAGATTTATGCATAGACATACTGGGTGAATCTTAAGTGTTTCGTTTTTACAACATAGACCTGGAAAAACTGTACAAATTCTTGAAGCAACATTTTTTATAAATTTCAAAAACAACCAAAACATGCGTGTGAGAAAAGAATCACTAGTGGCACATTAAACATATTTTTGCCGTCAAATACATTTTTATTATTATTACTATCAGAAAAATTTATATAAGAAAAAAAATGCAAGTAGCGGTTTCTGTAGCAAAAATAATTACATAAGGAATTAAGAACGTAAGATCAGATCAAATCAATATAAAAAAATGTTAAGTTGGCATTTTGACAATGGTTACTATGATAATAAAAAGTTCAAACATACAAACCAATTAGTTTTTGATAGATTGTCATCAAAAAAGTGAGTGATTCAGAATAAATTATTTGTACTCTTCAACTGAGATACTTTCTCCAGTGAGAACTTTGTGGCGTTTTTGAAGAATGCACCTGATGATATACTACTTATAAATGTTGCAGTTTGCACTCATAATTGGTGTATCAGGTGCATGTCAAAGTGATGAACAGTATAAAATGATATTAACTGATGTTATATCGTGGAAAATAAGGTTCACATCTAAATTCCAACATCAAAAACCTACCAGTCAAGAGTACCTATTTATAGTAAGTAATGAAGAATGGATAACAATGGTTCAATTTACCCCTCGTCGTCAACCACATGTTCAACAATGTTTGTTATTTACAATTTATTTGTTTTATGTACTTGAAAACTAATGTTAAGCTTCGTTAAGATAAATTTAATAATTATTATCATGTTAGGGTATCTAGATTTGGACGATTAGCTCTGATGATGGCGGTTTGAAGCCAAAAGCGCTTAGCTAGGATTTTAAAAATAGAAATACACACTTTAAAATATACAAAATTTAGATTTTCATTTTATTATTCAATGAATGTTGACATTTATGTGGGTTGAAAATGACATTTGTCTGGATGAAAAGTAATCACTGTCCACCTTGGTAAAGGCCACTTTCCATCTAGGTATATGTCAAAGTCAGCAATATGTTTCTTTTAAACTTACTGTAAGTTTGAAATATCAACATTATACAGGGTGTCCGGAAAATTTGGTACAGTTATGTTTTAAATAATTACAAGCATTGCGAAGAAGTCAGCAGTGTTGCATATCGTAGGGGGCGCTCTTGACAGTTTTTTTGTAACTCATTTTTAGCGTATCTTTTTTGTTAGTCCTATTCTGATACGCTTGACGGAAAATCATGATGAAGAAATTAATTGTGCGTAGAAAAGCTATCCATGGTACCTTCTTTCTGCAGCTCCTCTATTAAATTGATTTTGACAGTAAACAGTAATTATATCTGTCGTTCTGTGTTGTTTTGAACTAAGCTAAGTTTGTTTAAATCAGTTTTATTTGTTCACAGAAAGTTATGTTTAAGCTGGGCCCCATTACTTTCCGGACACCCTGTATATATGGTTGTAAATAAATACTTCTATCCACGACTATCCTATAAAATGTTAATTATTCATGTGCTTCCTTAATAATATTTATGATTCAGTAATGAATAATGAAATTATCATTCAGCGGTCGGGAATGAACTAATAAAATAAAAATTCTTCGGTGCCAACAGTTGAAATTGAATCTCCTCTATGAAAGCCAAATGCTACCCACTACACCAGTTACTGCAATATGAACATTTTTCCGATGGTAGGAGTTCACTAATTAAACTTTCAAAAACATAACGATAGGGTGATAAGAAATAGGTTTATTTTATCCAAACTCGCTTACTATCGAAAATTCTCAAAATCCTGGTATTTTTCACGAATTAGTGAATTTACGTTACAATTTGACAAAACGATTAATGGAAAATGGAAACTTAACAATTTTTGATGCAGAACTTCAAACTACAAACTTCCTATCCTCTTTTTTTAATATTGTTTGTCAAGTAAACAGTTTCACTCCTTCCCGTTATCTCATTTCTAATTTTATTTAATTACCACCTTATTACTCCAGGGAAAATGAATGCAAATATCAAATTTGCCTTTTACTAAATATTCCGTATTTACACAGATCACCGTAGCATGAAAACTGCTTTCGTTAAGGGTGTAGAAACCACTTCAATTAACACCTCGCTTTTGCAGCATATCCTTTTTTGAACAGGATGAAAATTAAATACGTTTGTACCTCCGGTTTGCAGTTGAATATATTTTCGCGGCGCAGATTTTCCTGCGAACTTTATGCATTCATAAAAATCGTGAACAGATGTTTCACTAGCCAAGCCTGAACAAAATTGAAACAAAATGATAAAATCAGGTTGTTTTGCCAGTCGACGGAATACAAAAGATGTAAAAGTACGATCATTAGAAACAAACACCAACGAAAGCACTAACAAACTGGGGTTATTTTATTTCTTTGTTGTAAAAGTTATAAGGGTGAATCATTAATATAATTGTACATGCGATAACTTTATAATTCTGGACTGAAAATATGAAGTAATATATGAAGTAGCTTTTAAGCTAATTTAAATCAATTTCCCTACAATTTTTATCACTGAAGTCATGTCTCAATTTGTCGTAAATCTGCATGAAATTGTAAGCGACATAATTGCAATGTTTAGCAGTATACACGGAAAGAAAGTTATGCTAATATCAAGATTGATACAGGAAAAAACATTTTAATAGTTTATTATCAGAAATCAAAAAGTTAGTAATAGTCTTTGTCTTTAAAATCTGACAGTAAAAATATTATTTTATTTCTGCTACAGTTTGTTGTTGAAAATGTCTGGAAAATTTCTGTTCACCGAACTGTTAAACGTAATGTGACATGGATGTAGTAGATCCATATTACGCGGTGTAGAACTAGCGTTCTACATGCAGTAGACACCATTGAAAGCTGTCGACCTTTATCGCGTTCGGCGAGAAACGATATTTTGCAAACACGGAATTGGCCGATAGATGTAGTTAGTTCTAGACCGCGTACTCATGGTCCCTTCTGTCGGGTTAGACAGACTAAACAGCTAAGATTATTTGTCGGATATCTTACCTATGGCATACTGATGAGAGCTAATAAGCTCGAAACCGGTATATGTCTGGTGGACTTCTGACGAATGACTCTAGCTGTTGCTATAGGTTTTCCAGGTGTAATTCAATGTTGGTCGGGGTATTAGTCGGGGTTAAATTCTACGCGGGATATTATTATTATTTTTAAATTCTATCAATGGGAAAAAGAGTTGTCACCCTCAATAACCTTGTAGTGTTTCAATATACTTGAACTCATAGTAAAGAAGACCAACAATAAACCTAAATCATGTACCAAATTTGGTTATCGCAAGTAAAAGTAATTCCGAGATATAATGTCCGATTTTTAAAAAAGACAGCAAGACTGAAATCGAAAATTATCGCCCGATTACTATTATTAGCAATTTCTTTCCAGGTCGATCAACAGTCACCAACTTGACTTGTCTGCGCAATATATTTCTAAGCATCTGGAGAGTAGTGATCAGGTCGATGTGATTTATACAGATTTTTCCAAAGCTTTCGATTGGTTGGACCATGGCATTCTGCTATCACTTTCCGATATAGGACTTACTAATTCATTATTTATGTTTTTTACCTCTTATTTATCACAGAGAAAGTTGACAGTCGATTATCGTGGTTCCCGATCGATATATATCAATGTTACATCTAGAGTTCCTCAGGGGTCAGTTCTCAGTCCATTATTATTTTCAATATTCATAAACGATTCATCTCGACCTTAGACTGTAAGGCTCTTCTTTAGCTCTGACGATCTCAAGTTGTATTTGTCTGTCTCAGATATTAGGGACTGTCTCTTACTCCAATCCGATGTAGATAATATTAATTATTGCTGCGATATAAATTCACTGCCTTTGAACTTATCCAAATGCAGTTTGATGACTTTCACTCGAAAAACTAATCCTGTTGTATATGATTACTCCATCGATGACAATTTGATTGAGAAATGTAGCTATATCAAAAATCTAGGTGTAACTTTCGATTTCAATTTAAACTTTATCCAGCACACTAACAACATTCAACGTGAAGCATATAGAAATCTTAGTTTCATCTTGAGAAACTCTCAACAGTTTACAGGAACTTAAGCTGTTTCCATATTATTTAGTCCTAAACTAGAATATGCCGCCTTGGTATGGAATCCAGCATACCAAGTTCATGTTAAAAAGTTGGAAAGTATTCACGGTAAATATGTGAAATATCTGTGGTTTCTACGTCATGATGCTGAGGACCCTCGTTTTTTTGCAAACATTCTTTTTACTGATGAGGCTGGGTTCACAAGAAATGGAGTGTTAAATTTTCACAATAATCTCTAATAGAATTTGGACATCTGGCACGTTTTTCATTAAACATTTGGATGGGTATTGAAGGTGACAGGTTTCTAGGTCCTGTTGTTTTACCAAACCGATTAACAGGCGCTGCATACCTCAACGTTCTGCAGAACACACTGTATGAGTTTTTGGAAGACATTTCTTTGAATCAAAGGCAACAAATGTGGTTCCAGCATGATGGTGCTCCAGTCCATTTTTCCATGGCCGTTAGAAAGCATTTACACCAAACTTTTCCACATAGATGGGTAGGAAGGGCCGGACCTGTTTTATGGCCTCCAAGATCGCCTGATCTGAACCCTCTAGATTTCTTTATTTGGGGATATTTGAAGACATTAGTGTATGGTACTCCTGTAAATAGCCTGGAAGAGCTGCAGCTACGGATTAATCAAAAGTGTCAAGAAATCCAAACCAAGGAGGCTGTTTTCGAAAGAGTTCGAATATCATCGAGATGAAGATGTCGTGCCTGCTTGGAAATGGACGGAGGGCACTCTGAACATCTTCTGTAACTTTGTTTTTTGTTTGTTAAAGGCTTCCTTTGTCGGTTTATTCCTAACAAAGTAAAATATTTGAAAAACGAATAGTGGTCCATATCTCCTCAACCGTTACTTTGCGGACCAATGTTTAATAAGACTATTCTGCTTATTTTGGTTCATACTATTCCATCTTGAAATATTTTACACTCTTTTCTTAACACCCTGTATAAGTATGTTTGGTTAAATTGCAATATTTTGGGACCTTCTACGTGCACCTGCTCTGTCGGTTCTTATTGGAAACACTCTGTATTTAGAAATTTAACTTCTTTTATATGAAAATGAAAACGCCGACGCTGGAGATTGAACGCCACTGACTACATTAAATACTTAAATACTCCGTACTTCTTGTCCTTTCAAATTTATTTCATTTGGGTTTTCCACTTTCCGGTTTAAAACGATAAAATTCAGAGAGAAAGTAGGTTTTTCCTGCCGTAAGCAGGATTAAAAATATATTTCAAAACAAGCGTAAATTCTCTACCGCCTGGCCTCGTTATTCAAAGTAGCAGATGTTTAGTGGTTGGTTAGAACTGTGTCAGTTGAGAGCGCCAGGCATTTAATATTAAAGTTTGCAAATAATGTGCTGAAAGGTACGCCAAATTAGATTACGAATACATTGCGGTGGATGTTTTACTTTGAAATCAGATTCCTTTCTAATTTATACTTTGAGACTTTGAGTTTTATTTTAGCTCACGTATCAATAAAGAGAAATTTTCTCTCAGTAGACCAAAGCACAGCACATATACACCAGAAGTTCCACTCATTGTCGGCACTTTGAGTATTTTCAGCTGGATTTGGAGTCTATGAATTGAGAAACGGCGCTTCGCGCCACTGTGCCACCCGAATTACTGTACACCCCTTAGGGTTGGGTTGTTTGAAGTAATTTTTTATTTAAATGTTCGTCATAAAATTCCCTATCGATCCCTCCTTCTCAATTTTCGCTTTGGGTCTTCATTTTCTCGGGATTTGACTCCAAAAATGGGTGCATGGAAAAAACTAGATTTTTCGCACAAAAATGACCCTACGGAACACGAGATTGAGATTTTGTCGGACTTTTTTTATGGGGGAATGCTCGTCCTGGAAAGCTTTACAAGACTGTCCACTTAGATTTCGGGGAGAAATTTTCCGTTGTCCTTAAAATGGCCACAATCATCCAAAAATTTTCACATATCAGAAATCATTCTACTGAAAACTGGGAAAGTATTGGAAAAAAATCTAATCTCACAAAAATTATTTGTACACATTCGGGTAATCCGCAAACATTTTTCCAGAATTTTTGGACATACTTTTGAACATTCACCAAAATGGCCACATACAGATATTCCGAATTTTCCCGTAATTCTGAAAAAGGTCAGAAAAGTTCCATAAATGATTTTGAACACTTTTTTGGGAATTACATTTTTTGGCAAAAGTGGCCATTTTGGATACAATAGTTCTTTGTTAATGAGAAATGCCTGATTTTTCCTGGAACTGTTCTGATGGAAATGTATGATAGTGAAAATTTCTCCCCGAAATCTAAGTGGACAGTCTTGTAGGGCTTTCCAAGACAAGCATTCCCCCATAAAAAATTCCGGCAAAAATATTAATCTCGTGTTCCGTAGGGTCATTTTTGTGCGAAAAATCTAGTTTTTCCCATGCAAACTCATTTTTGGAGTCAAATTCCGCGGAAATGAAGACCCAAAGTGAAAATTGAGAAAGAGGGATCGATAGGCAATTTTATGACAAACATTTGAAAAAAAAAATCAACTCAAACGGCCCAACCCTAAGGAGTGTACAGTAATTTGGATGAGCGCCACTGTGCGGCGGTCAGAGCCGTAATAAGGCTTTATTTGTGAAGCGCGGAACAGTCAGTAAAATTGTTAATTTAAGACTGTAGGTTTTTTATTAATAATTTGTGTTTCTTTATACAAGGTGTGTCTTGCAAGTCGTTACAATAAATTTAGGAGGTGATAGAATACGTAATTTTAACTCGATTGAAACAAACATACCTATATACCAAGTGTTACAATATTTGTCATAATTAATTTTTTTATTTAACTGTGCTTTTCTACAATTATTGAAGTGTAGAAGAAAAACAAACATTTTTATAACAAATATTTCTATACTTTTTTTTATTAAGAATGAATAGATTATTTAAATGATTTAACCAATAAAATCCAAATTATCTTCGTTACTTACCTAGAACATATGAAAACTTGATATTTTTTATATATAATAGGTATCCGTAACATCGATTCGAATCGAGCATTCAAAGTGTGCCATGAGAAAAAATGCCAGTTTGTGACAGATGACTAGTCCAAGCTACCTGTGGCATGAATTGTACCTGAAAATTTCACAATAGTATTTTTCAGCCAATTAAAGGCCTGTATTTTGTAGCGTTACTATAGCAACTAAGAAAATTTCCGGAAATTTTTCTCATCCTTGGGGTAAGGAGCATGAAATTACACTGGAAACTTTTTGACATTTATAAATAAAATGACATTTATATGACATTTATATTTAACTTCAAATTTATTCTATCATAATTTAATAAGTACAAATCATTTATAAATAATTATTTACCAAGTATGTACTTTTAGTAGTTTTAATTAAAGCGTCCAAATGTTGCTGAAATTCCTCAGCCACGTCTTCTTTTCTTAATGGGGAATAAACAAGCACACATTCACTAACATTTATAAAATGTCTATGTTTCAAAAAATAAACGTAGTACTTTGAAACAATCTTATTCTGCTGTGATCCACGAAGAGCTCCATATTTCTTACACACCAGAAGCAAATGATTTTTAATAATCCCAAACAAGTTTGGCGAATAAATTTCTGGCCCGCATTCTTGTAATAAATACATTAAAAATTTTAGGTTCCGATGATACATTTTAATTTCACTAACTCTTTTGCAAAACTTGCATAAAACGTATTTCTCAAACCGCTCCATTTTTCAATTGTACAACACAACGATTTTAAAGAAAATGGTCAAATAACGTCAAAAGTCACGATTACCTTGTTTGACATGGATTCCATGGCCTTCTTAATAATATATACATATGAATTTTATTGATATTACATAGTGCTTAAGGTTATTTGTAAGAAAATATATTTCTACCAACTTTAGTAAAATGAGTATGTGGAAAACTGACGAATTGATCTACTATCGACTTATTTTTTATTATTTTGCTTAACTAAAGTCGGTTAGTTGTATTTTATTTAACCTAATGTTATATGTATGTGAGTTACTTTGATATTATCTACAGCTTCAAGTTTTTTGTAAGAAAATATATTTTACCAACTTTAGTATACTAAATTTGTAGAAAACTAAAAGATTAAACTACTATCAACTTATTTTTTACTATATTATGTAACTAAAGTTCGTTACTTATATTTAATTTAACTTAATAATATATGCATATGAATTTTATTGATATTGCATAGTGCTTGAGGTTCTTTGTAAGAAAATATATTTCTACCTACTTTAGTAAAATGAGTATGTGGAAAACTGAGAGATTGATCTACTATTGACTTATTTTTTATTATTTTGCTTAACTAAAGTCGGTTAGTTGTATTTCTTTTTTTATTATGTCCTTCTTTCTTTCCAAAACGGGACATTTTTCGTAAAAAAACACAAAACTTTTCACTTTGACACCGTGCATATAAAATGACATTTGTTATCCTTTTTGAATTAACATACAAAGCCTACTGTCTCTTCAAAACAATCAAAAATTTTTAATATCTTTATATTTTTGTCGATATTTTTTAACACTTCATTGTGAAATGTTCTTACCGAATACCACTCTAGCTTCAATTAAAAACTGGAAATTTTTTCTTGCACACGAATATTTTTTAGAAAATTTTCAAAATATTCGTGTGCTCGAAAAAATTTCCAGTAATAATTGAAGCTTTAGTGGTATTATAAGTGAAAATTACTTGACGCATAAATGAAACATATCCTAATTTTTTTGTGAAATTTAGGAACGTAAAAAGCGCCTTGAATTTTTGCAGCCTTCAAAATATTAACACTTACATAAAAATGTGTAATTTTTGATGAGTTTCCGTTAAATGAATTTTAAAGCGAATGGATATCATGACTACAAAATTCACAATTTGCCTGAGCGCCACATTGAAAGCAGACTCAATTTTATAGCTCAAATTATAGTAAATGTAGAAACTGTCGATCAGAACCTTTTTCGGCATGTTCTTTGGAGGGACGAAAGTCGGTTTGTCAGTGATGGTTTGTCAAACAGGCGCAATGAACACTACTGGTCCATTGAAAATCCCCACAATGTAAAACCAGTCCACACCCAAGGCTGCTTACAGCGTGAGTTATTTAAACTTCCTACAAGAAGAACTTCCTGCACTTCTGGAGAATGTGCCTTTGCAGTTATCGAGAAACCTATGGTTACAGCACGACGGAGCTCCACTCCACAAGGCGAGGATTGTGCAGCAACTCTTAGAAAAATTGATTGCGATAGATGGACCTATTCAGTGGCCCGGAACGTCACCAGATCTAACACCCCTCGAATTTTTATTGAAGAATAATAAGTATCAATTTTAGTCATTTCAGCAGACAGAGTTAATTTGAAACAATCCTGGTAAACCCTTTTGAATCATATCTACAAATATCAAATACAAAACAATCCTCTCGGGCAATATTGCAGCCAAGTAGAAAACTACATTTTCATGTACTATGCTTAGTCTCTCCTCTTGTCCCGTAACAACCCCTTACATATCTTGCTGCAGCTAATTCGTTCCTAATCCTTGTTTCGAAGACCTGTTTGTTTCCCACGCGTGAGCTTAAGGTTATTTAAGACAGAGTAAGGTAATGCAGCGAGTGCTTCAGTCCTTCGTATCAACGCAATGCAGAATTCACCTGTCCGGTATTATTTTGGGTCGCAACTGAGGGTCCTTACTGGCGCTAATACTTATAAAAGGAGAACGGACAGAATGCCCTTGGGGATAGGTAGTCAGTTTAAGGGATATATTGTTTCGAGGAGATAATGTTAATTTTGTGTACAAAGCAGAGTGTTTACTTGGATACAGGTTAGCCGTTGACTTAATTACTTTTTTTATTTGAAAAAGTAAGAAATCATTACTATGCATCGCGACAAAAGTGAAATTTTGTTTTGTGCGATCGGAAGCTTGGATCGCATCCCTTCGAACAAAATAAAATCACTTTTTGAACATATATTATTTTATCTACAAACACCATTAAAAGTATAAATCAAGGCATTTTTTACGTTCTTACATTTATACAATATCATTTTGAAATCCAATTGTCCATGAAGTTCATTGTTGCTAAGGTGATAAAAGTTCTATCGTTTGTTGACAAGTAACTTCAAAATGTCGTGAAATGAAAAGTGATCAATAAAATGAACTTTGCATGTGGATCGTTCACTCATTATTTCGCAAAATTGCAAACGGCGGTCATAATCATCCTCATAAAGTTCTTCGACTAAATGTATTTTTTTATGGACGAAATTTATTCTTCTTCAAAATGGGTTGTATGCTAGTTCGATTGATCTCAGACACAGATGCCAGCTGTCTCGTACTTAATGTAGGATCATGACATGTCGATCTTGGTGTTGTTCATTAAATAGCTGAGCTGTTCTATTCGCACATTTTTTTGTTTATAAAGTAAAACGAAATGACATCTACCCTTTCCGCAATGGAATAAACCATAGTGTTTAATTTTCAAAAACACAATTAAATAAACTATCAACCAACTCTTCCAAATAATACTAGAAAATAAATTTGGAATCCCCTAATTTTACGTTCATTCTGTGTATAGTGTTCATTTCCGTTTTTTACAATTTTGTTTTTTACGAAAGTGATAATAAATCTCCAAAAACCAATGTAACGCAAGAAATACTAAATTTATACCATTGGCGTACTGAACTCGAATGAGTACATTTTTACCGTTCAAAATAAATATTACTCAACCCCCAATGCCATTTAAATATTTTGGGGTGATGCTTACCCTTGCTTGGGGGTGAAAGTGGCAGCGTCAAAAGTACCAGCAAAGATTGCCCCCCTTTAATATAAAATCGACGGGTCTGAGTGTTTTTCTACAATTTTGACGCAGTGAAAATGGCTCTGTTTCGTTTTCACCTGGTCACTCTGTATGTGATGCTCAAAGCTACTTCGCATGTCTACAACAATATTTTTTAGTATCTAAAATTAAAAGCATTATTGGAACGACAATCAGATGGATATGGTGCTAAAAAATCAGGCGTTTTGGAAATAAACAAATTATTAAAGTTCTAATGGAGGCCCCGTACAAAAGTATAAACAAAATATTTTGTAAACGATGAATACTGACTATTATTACTTTAGGTGGTAATGATTTTTGCCATATCTGGATCGTGTCGATGTGATGAATTGCTTCAAACAAAAATTGGAGATACTGAAGATATGGGAAATAAATTTCTGATCACTACAAAAAAAAGATCCTTTATTATAAGCAAATATTTAGACATACAGTGCTTTCGAAAAGTAACGAATAAATTCATTATTTTAGAAATTGAGAAGTTTTCGAAAAAATCTCCGGGCACGTCGATTTTGCTTTTTAAAAAGGCACTTTTTGACCTACGACCCACTTTTATGACGTCGTAAAAAATCGACTAAATTAAATGTTCAAATTGTGCCCCGTTGGCTTCCTGACAGTAGCCAAGACGATTAATAAATTCTTTTTGGACATTATCAATAACTTCAGAAGGTATACGATGTTTCTCGTGACGAATTCTTGCTTTTAAATCTTCTAAATGAACCGGTCTAGTAACGTATACTTTGGTCTTTAAGTATCCCCACATGAAATAATCTAGGGGTGTCAGATCAGGCGATCTGGATGACCACTCAATCAGCCCCCTTCTCCCTATCCAACGATTCTGGAACAGCTCATCTAAATAAGCACGGACAGGTGTTGCATAATGAGGAGGTGCACAGTATTGTGAAAATTAAATTTTAAAATCGTCAAACATTATTTTCTTGAAATTTTTGTTATTTAACACCATAATTTTTCATGATGTATGTATGTAGAATGACACGCTCTTTCAAATGGCCTGGTCAAAATTGGGGGTTGCTATTTAAAAAAATTGTCGATGACGTCACAGATATGGGTACAATGTTAAAAAGTGCCTTTTTTAAAATCAAAATCGACTTGCCGGGGGAGTTTTTCGAAAACTTCTCAATTTAAAAAATAATGAATATATTCGTTACTTTTCGAAAGCACTGTATATCGAAAATGTAATACCTACCGCAGGACCTACACAAATAGGTAGAAAGAGATTTTTTTTAAATATTCAAATGGTAAAGCATTATAGCACCAATTAATAGAAATTCATACATTTGGGAAAGTGCCAAAACAAGTTTCTCATATTGAAAGATGCTCAGCTACAGTATTAATAAATTCAGGTGCTGATATCACAACTTTAAACATTCATGGTGGATGAACATCTTCAACGGTAGCTGAAGGCTACATTGAGGAGTCCATAACTCGTAAATCATTTGTTAGCAAAAAAATGTCCCTACAGTAAGTACATCAAGAGCTGGAAGACATTTTCTAAATAATTCAACCACTTTGGAGGTTTCAATAGTTCATAAACCATCTAGTAGTGAAAACACTTCAACCTACATAGATGAAATAAATGTTTCAAAACAAACAGGATAAAGGATATCCCTTACAGGCTGTTCTAATTCCACTTTAAACAGTTAAATGATTCTAATGCCTAAGCAGTAAATATTTATTGTCTAACAGCTATCACGAAAAATACGCCTGTAAGTCGGTCGGTGAAAAGGTAATTTTAAATGTCACTTCCGAATAATAACACATTTTTTATTTCATATACTTCAACGAATTTCTTTATGGCATTTTTACTGCTACATAAATTTACATTTAAAGATTGGAATAAGTTAAGGGAAACCGATACATTTTAAATTACCTTAGGTGTACCATGCATCAGCCACAATTCCTATCGACAGCCTAACCATTTTTCAGTTCCACGTCATTTTTTATTCCCTACAAATTTGTTTTTGCCGAGATACCGTATGGCAATGTGATATACGGTTTAAATATAAAACGCCATTACGCGAGTTTGTTTTTTTTTCAGTTCGGAGAACAAAATTTCTTTCCCCTGACAGTTTGACAGGCCCTCTAGATTTATGAAATGTCTTATTTCGCTGGCGTGTGCAAATATCGCATCAAGATCTCATATGAGTTGTTTCGTCTCTCATCGTTTCCATGTATTGCAAAATTTAGATGAAGTATGGCTGTGTCTGCTTTTCGATATTTTCAGAGGAAAAAAAAAATGAATGCACTCTTAAGAAATAGCTAGGTAGAATTCCGTTATATACTATGTATACATTTTTTTCATAAATCTTACAATTAACTGCTAATAGGTACTAATGCCGTTTTATCTTTATTTGATGTTGAGTTGGTTAGACAATTGTGCATTTATTTACTCAAATTATGTTAAAATAGGTACCTACATGATTGCATACATTTTGTATACAGTGTTTTAGTGTGAAATTTATGTATTTGATATTCTTTTATATATTTAGTGAAAGTAATATTAGCTTTTTGTACACGATTCTGTAGAACTCTACGTATACGTAGAAGTATTCTATGTACAATCGTTTGCAATAATAATGACACTCTCTTAAAACAGTTTTTGAACTTCTGGAAGCTCTGAATCATTAAATGTCTCTTGGTAAGTGAAACAATTGATAGTTAATGTTAAAAATTTAAAGCAGATTTCAATACGAATACGCCAGAAGTTCAAAAGAAATCGCAAAATTCATTTTAGTGAGTGTCATTAATATTTCAAACGATAGTACATACATATTTATTTAACAGACTGCACAATCAGGATGTTTACAAAAAGTTACCTACTGTTTAAATGTCATAAAATAGTTAAAAAATGCTTAATAGCCTTATAATAATATAATCACATTTGGAAAATTTAACAAAAATAAAAAAATTGTTGTAGTGGTTTTTAGGCTTTCACGGCCAGTGCTGTAATTTGATACATGGTGATTTTCCGGGTTGTTATGCCGTGACCTCGGTAACTGGTAGCTGCCAGAAACAGAGTTAAAATGCACATCCCTAGCATTAGCTGGGATACTTTTACCTGCCCTGGTTGTTCTCGGGCTAGGCTCTGTGGGGACAGACCCGCTATCGGTGTCTCTGGGCCTGTCCATATATTGATTTCGGTTCCTACTGTTGGTATTACTACTGCCACGGTCGGAACCGCTTCTCGGATACTGGTGCTCCTCCGAGGCGTTCCGTAGCCGCCGCTGTAACTGGTCGCATCCCATGCTTCCAAACGTTTCGTCGCTCTTCACTGTCGGCATCTTCAGTGGTGATTCTGCAAAAGCTTCGCCGCTACTGAGGTCGTCATTTACTCGAAAACTTTCCTATGTAAGAGGGCAAAATTTTAGTACTGTCTGATAGAGAATTAAACGATCTTTCAGAATCAAGGAAAAAAATATGGTGTTGCCATTTAAAAAAAAAATCGATGACGTCATTACTCGAAAACAAATGACATTTGAAAATCGCATTTTACGCTAAAACATGCATTTTTTCAATTAGAAATCGACCTGTTCTAGGATTTTTCCCAAAAAATAATTGTTTCGTTTTTATTGAATTTATTCCATACTTTTGGCGCATACTGTATAATCAACTTTAGTGAGTAGAACCACTAGAGTAGAAGTTCTGGTAGGAAAAAGGTTTACGCCCTTTTGACGTAACCTACATTACATCAAACAATAGAAGAACGTTATTGTTGAATTATGAAAGCAAGTATTCACTTCACTTTGTGCTGCTCAAGCTACTCGTATCTAAAGCTGATAAGTTGTATTTTACAACCAAAATAGCCAGAAGCGGGCGCATTTGATTCCGACGATATATTCCTCGCAGTATACGAGAACTGTCACAAACACATCCAGTTTGGGAATTATCTGGCTGTAGTTTCGTTTCAACGGACGTTGTTTTGCTTTTGGCTCCCAGCGGCATTCGAAACTTCGATGGAACTGGAAATGTTTACGTCAAGAAAGCTCGGAGCGGGCGCGGATGTACGCGTCTGTCTGCAGTAATTTTATTAAAGGGAAATTCACGACGAAGTTCGTTACCGCGACGTCGTCGTGTGACGTTTTGGAAACTGTCATCGGCTGTATTTCGCCCAAAATAACCCCATACCAAAGTTTGTTCTTAAATAAACTAGGTTTATACAGGGCGATTCATAACAGGTACCTATCCACGATTTGGATATACTGTATCTAAGTGACGACGTACATTAGTGCTAAAATGGGCTGGAGCACCATCGTGCATGAAGCATAAATTTTGTCTGAGCAGAAGAGGAATTTCTGCAAGAAGAGCAATTAACTATTCCTGTAGGAAGTGATGATAAGATTCCCCATTTAATCGTAATGGGAGAAAATATGAACCAATTAAATAATCATTACGTACTCCAACCCACACACTGAAAATTGATGTTGAAAATGACCTTGAAAAAATCCATGTGGATTTTCATCATGTTTTATATTTTTTCTCAAAAACGGTGCATCCTGTGAAAAAAATTGAAGAGACCAATTTCATTCAGAATTGATGGCGGATTTCTAAAAAAATATAAAAACGGGAAAAAGTCAGTGACGTACCATTTTTTTAATTAGAAGGTTGTGGCATTTTCGCACAAACGTCACTGGTGCAAGTAGAAATATTCAGATTACCAAAAAAATGCACATTTATCCCTCCAAAGCGTATTTCAAATTTCGAGACAATATCTTTAAAACTAAGTTAATTAATAAAAATAAATAAAAACATTAAAATTTAAACACTGTATCTCGGAAATGAAGAATATTTCGACCTACGTTTATATAAACTTATTTTCATAAAATAACTTCGGCATATATATAGCGGTAAAACGTTTCAAAGAAAATGTTGTCCAATTTGAACAATTTCATTAGTTTTAATTTAATTTAATTTTATAGTTTTATTACTGTCAAAATTTAAAGGCAAAACCTACTATACTCGCGACAAGAATTCAAACAACTTACATCATACGAACAAATGAATAATTCATTATATTTTCATCAGAATATTTAAGAAACTGCAACTGATAGTAATAAAACTATATACTACACTAAAAGTTTGCATTATATGTTGCACTAAATTGCAAAAAATGATTGTTTTTAACGCGACCAAATATCGAAAATTACGTTGACAATAAAAACAAATGTGGTCAGCCGTAACGTAAGACGTCTGAATTCTTGACGCGAGTATACTCTTTTTGATTTCTTCTAATAACAACTTGGCTTGGATCGGTCAGTGGTCGCGCGGTTTAAGGCGTTAGTACTTGAATCGAGGTGACTAGACGGAGTTGGTTCGAGCCCAGCTGCCGGTAGACCGTATATAAGCTATATTCGTGGGGAGGATTGGCACCTTCTCTGCGGGTATGGTAGGGTGGAATAATGTTAGCTTGGGTCAATGTGAGAGATTGATGCTGGTTGATATTTGACTACCCCCCTAATTAATGAGGTTTTCCAGGTTTTCCTCATTCCTGCACTGAATAGTGGTTAGGGCCTACCAACGTAAGTCGTTCCTGGGCGCAAATGCGGCCTGCTTAATAGTAATATGCCGCCCCCTCTCCCGCACAAGTCTCCGACTTCTGGGCTAATCCCTGTGATTAGAATGAGGGGTAGAGATATTATTATTATTATTATTATTTTTTTTTTTTTTCCAGTAAACACCTTCCGAGGCTCCGACACACTCGGAGATGTTCTGGAGAGTCAAGCAATGACCACTCTCCACTCCGTGGAGTCAGTAATCATTGCGCCCGTAAATCGTGTGTTCTGAGCAGACGTAGTGAACCAAGGACGATTGCCTTCTGCATTCTGCCGGCTAAGATCTCTGCCGAATTTCGACAAGCCGGTATGATCTTTAACTCAGAAAGCAACGTATGTCTCATTCCACTCAGGACGCCTATAATTAGCACCACAATCTTAACAGAGTGGTCTGGATACAGCCTGCGGAGCTCGGAGAGAAGATCTCGATACTTCCTCCGTTTTTCCTCCTCTTTTAGGACGATGTTGTTCTCTGCGGGAGCCGAGAACTCAATCACAAACATCGTCCTAAGCTGGTGGTCGAGGAGGACTACATCAGGCTTATTGGCTTGGATTTGCCTGAGGGTGGGGAATGAATAGTTCCAATAAATTCGGCACTTCTCATTCCCCACTACGGATTCTATATCCCCCGGAGCATAAGGCAGCACTGGCGTCTCGTCTATCTCATACGAGTGTCGTAAATGATAATACAACACCCGTAAGGCTGAATCGTGTCTTTGGATATACGCTGTGGCCGCATATACCGGACAGGCAGACAGGAGATGCATAAGCGTCTCCGGCGCTTGGCGGCAGGCCCTGCAGCTGGTATCAGGAACCTCGATACCCAAGACACGATTATTATTATTATTATTATTATTATTATTATTATTATTATTATTAACACTATTGAAATGTTGTCTTAATTAATGCACTGCAAAGGATGTTATAATTTTTTTTATATTTGATCGATGGATAGAAAGTTTGGTATAACTTTAAGGATGATTCACCCTCAATGAACATCTTGTAGTTACTTGAACTTATGTTAAAAGAACCAATAATAAATCAAAATTATGTACCAAATTTGGTTATATCAAATTATTCAAATTAAAGCAATTTAGAGATACTAATATTACTTGAAAACGGAGCAGTGTATCAAAGTGAAATTAAAGCACCTTTTTGTGTGTATTATGAAGTATTTTCCCCCATGTTCACTCGATAGAACATTTTTTATACCTGATCTGTCATTGAAGTTTGTAAAGTCGTACCTTGTAATGTAAGCGCGATATTCCAGCAGCAACCCACGAACCGAACTTCTAAGTACATCAATTACCTAAAAAAGTGTTCACAAGAGTTGAGAAACATATTTCCTACTCAATATTACTCAACTTCTTCTTAAACTTTTCCAGAATATTTGCTATTCTGGGTCACAGTTCGATGAATTTTCATATCTAGTCATCCATACTATTCGAATATTGAAGAATGTGTTCGATTAAGTGACCCTCTTGAGAAAGGATGCAGCTAGGCTTTAATAACTTCCCATTGTAATCGGGACCGATTGAATTCAGGATCAATCCGTCGATGTTGTGATAAAGCTGTCCGATGACTAGGGACCCCGTCCTTTTGATATAGAAATCAGATTCATGTCACGCGAGTTAAATCCGTTATCCACAGGGTGGTCTATAACATATGAACAGAGTAGATGTACATTGTAGATGTCAAAATATGAGTTGTCTTTTTTATACATTTTTAATTAGGTATCAATAATATTTTATGATATTACAAAGGTTCTTTAAGCTAATATAAATCAAATCTCTAATGCACAATAATGACAAAACTATATTCAATAATTATCTAAAATACAAATTAATCTAGCTAAATTTACTAACCTTGTTTATTGAAAACATTCTATAAATATCTAAGTTCACTTTTGAAACTGTGGGAACTCGAAAATCAACCACAATAGATGAGATCTGACGTATTTCTCCATTTTTAAGATTGCTTCTTCAGGTGGCCTCCTTTAAGTTGAGTCAAATACCTAACTAAAAATATTATTATACCAATCAATTCATGTTATTTGAAGTTAAATATCGACAATGTCAAAAGTAACTTTAACCTGTCAATCAATTCTAAATGAACTCTCTCCAAGGTTGAAACATGATTATCATAATGTAGACTCCAGGTGACAGGTACATTCTAATTTCGGCCAGACAAAAGAGAAACATTTTAGAATTTATAAAAATGGAATCAAGATTCTTATAAGCGCTTGAAGAACCTATAAAATTTGTATGAGGAACGGAATTCAGTTTAGAATAAAATATAACTCCAAGATATTGTAATTGTATACATCTTACAACAGCTTCATTATCAATTAAATAAGGAAAACTGATAGAATTGATCTTCCTAGTAAAGCTCATAGTACGACATTTACTTATATTAAGTGGCAATCTATTACTGTGACATTATAAATTGATCTTAAAAAAACTTTAGATCATCAGCGTAGAATAACATTTTAAATTGAATTTTCTTGTAAACATCGTTGATAAATAAAACAAATAAAAGTGGTCGAAGAATCGATCCTTGCGGAACTCCTGATGTCACAACAGAATTATAAGCACAATAACAAACATTAAGAATGCAATTTAATGAATAGGTCGTGAACAATTGTAGAAAGTCAGTTGTTAAACTAAAACAAGACAATTTATGAAGTAATAACCCACGATCAAGTGATCAACACGATCCAGATTGTACGTAATAAAATGCGTTATACTTTGCTAAAATTGTTAACGTGAACCGTCCTAAAGTTAAAACTTATGTAAGAAATATTATTTAAAAAAGGTGTTTAAATTTAAATAATCATTAACATCTATATATGTAGACATATTTTTAGTTCTATATAGATAAGAATAATGTTAGGTATCTCTACAGAATGCTGCTTGCCTATCATGATGCGAACAGCACGTAACCTGTTACTATTCCATTCAGACTTAATGCAGATTTTCAGAACCATTAAACCCGTTTTATGCTATTCAAGTGCAGGGAGACGTTATCAACATTTTTATTCTCACATACACGTGTAGAACTTTGAGGTTTTTTGGTTTTTATATATACTTCACAAGTGGTATTCACTATAAATACGTTATGGCAGTACGTGCTGATTTCTTCAACAGCTAAGAAATATTCCGAAAGAAATCATTTTTAAATATTGTACAGTGTTGCCCGGATTTTCGAAAAAAAAACCGTTTTACTTGCTTTCTTCAGTCAATTGCCTTTATTTTTGTTTTTGTTAAGAAGTTTATTTAACGAAATTATTTGAAAATTTAAAAGATGCTTGAATACAGAGTTGGTCACAAAATGTAACAATAATCGTATTTCACGTAAATAGACACCGTGATTTTTAATTATTTTACTTTAAGCCGACAAAAATTACAGAGAAGTAATTTCCATCCTTATACATTAAAAGCTGTAGGTTACTCTCGCTAGCACACTTGACTCGAAAATTGACCCTTTTACAGCCACAAAGTCTTTTTTGCGAGCCGTGCAGTGCCGAACGACTAAACGCTACGTCTTTCGCCGTCTTCCTAGATTGCCTACGACGTATTTTGATGCCGATTTTTTCGCGTTTTCCTAGCTAAATTTCCATTTTCCCGAGGCACCTCGGCCAAAAACAGCTGATTTTTTGACGTCGAACGAGGATAATTGAGTCAGTTACGCCCCTTTATAGAAGATAGAGCGATTTTTTCGAGTGGAACGAGGATAGAGTAAGTAGGTTACACCCCTTTCTATACATTCGACAAATGGCAGACGAAATGCGTTTTGCACGTCATCAGACATGTCAAACTAATTGGTTCTTGCTTACGCCCTTTTGTAGAAATTCAACAAACGTCAATATGAATTAAAACAGATTATGTGTTCTTGAATAATTTTCGGCCCTTACAGCTACGAAAAGTTGTTATTGTGTTGTCTGAGATATATTCGAGTCTTTTGCTGATGCTTTATAGCCCAAAATCTGAATTGGTATCTTTAAATATTTTTGTTTTACATATTATGAGGTAATATAGACGGTGAAATAATATGGCAACATGTGCAAAGGTTGTAGTAGCTCGATTGGTAGCATTTAGATTTATCAGTCCAGAGAACGGTGGTTTGATTCCCGCACAGACTAACTTTTTTGTAATAATACATTTTTTAGTTTTTTACTAGATTTCATGAATTTTTTTTGTCAAAAATTATATATACAAGTCAAGGAAAGACAATAATGCTTTTATAGAAACTTTAAATTTGAACCTTCTAAAATGTCCAGCATGCGTTAGGTCTGGGTTTAAAATTCGATTTTATAACGAAAATTGCTTAAGTTTCAGTCAACTACAAGGCGCACCGGCGATCAAAACCACCGAAACGTCAAACGTATGTTCCGGCAGTGACATCTCGGAATAAAACGTAAGAAATTTGGAAAAATGGGCCGACTGAAGGCCGGCAAAGACCAAAAACTGTATATTTGAAGTCTCTAGAAAGTTTTCCGTATCCGAGCGCTGGGGTTTGAGGTCGTTTTTAAATTTGCATAAATACGAGTGAAAACGTGGTAAAAATGAGCTAGACAATATGGCGGTAGTCATTTCATTGCCGTGTCGCTTCAATTTATAGGGTGATTCAAAAAGGCTTGATAGCCAGTGTTAAAATAAAAATTGACAAAAAAAATCCAAACTTGAGGAAATTGTCGTTTTTGCTTCGGAACGGTTGTCAAACGTGCAAAAGAATGTTTCGTATACAAAGTATTTAAACAAATGTTACCGTTAAAAAAACTTTAAATTAAGGGAATTAAAAAGTTTTTTTGATGAAACTTCCATCAAGGATCTATTATGACACTAACTAACGGAGCAAATACAGAGTGTTTAAAAATAACGAACCATTCTCTAAAAACCTTTTAAATTCATAGAATTAAAAAAAATGTTTGATGAAACTTTTAGCATCAATATTTAAAATGCAGAATGTTGAAAAAAAATTAACCAAACTGGAGAAAACACTAAAAATTACCAAAATATGCCAACCACTCTTCTAAATTATAGAGCACCGGATTTTCCTCACCATAGAGAGTTCAACCCAAATCAAGTTTACATTTTATTATTCACAGGCGTAGAGCCGCGCAATGGTAATTAAGTAAAAGGCACTGCGCAGCAGTAGTCATGCCGCCCGAATAAAGGTCAAGTCGGCCATAGCCGACTTGCCACCTTTCTAGTAACTTTTAATATCAGACAAGAGGAGAGAGCGAGAGAGAGAGACTCCGCATACAATGTATTTTTTTCTGAGTGAACCAAAACAATGCTATTTGTTTCTCTTTGAAAATCTTCAATGTACTATCGTAAATACAAAAAATGACAATATAATAAATTCTTTCTTCGGCACGTACTAGGAAAAATTATGCAATTCCTCCATTGCATCGCCCAATGCCGCTACTGATTCCATTTTCAGCGACTGCTCGAACAGAAATGTCACATTTTAATTAACTTTCATTCCGACCCACTGCTTTAGCTCCAGTTTGTGTGAAATTGAGCAGTCCATTTCAGTTAGCAGCTTTTGAGCTGTGCAATATAATTGTGGAGAAAATCAATGTCATTGGGCGAGCGATACCAGGTTTTAACCGATTTCACGACTCATTTAGGCGGATGCTTCCGTTTGAGAGAAAATTCGATGCCATTTTCATTAAATTATAATACTCGGGTTCAAACGAAGAGTTAGTGAATATTAGTGTTCTATTTTCATTCTAAATATCGCAGTTGTCATAATACAAAGTGTAACAATAAAACAGGTCATTATATTAACTGCACATTTTTAATTATTAAACACGCAGTTATTGAAATTCATACGAGGAATACTAAGAGGAGTACTGAGTAGATGATGAAGTTTGTTCCTTTTCCAAACGAATCGATTGAATAATGTTCGAATAATACTCTCAGTCAACTTGTAACTATAATTTTATTGATGATGAATTGCTGTGTCATATTACTTTTATTAGAGCTTGTTCTTTAATTCCACTTTTACTTAATTCGCTAACTGCTGTAGCTCGAGTTGAGTGATATGAAATGTTGACATGTTTGACATCTATACCAATGCATTGTGCTGAGCATTTAGTCCATTTGGAAATTTCGTTAATTCCAATTGGCACATTTTTATACCAACCTTTAGAATTTTTCTTTTTCCAAAAGGGATTTGGTGTAAGAAATACTCTGTTCAATGTTATAGAAGTGCCTCACTTTCCCATCAACTTTTTTAATAAGCGTACTGGGCAAATATCTTCCTCTAAAATAATATGCGTAATTCATTTGTTGTCCCATAATTTATTGCAACCGCCTTGTATCGTTTTCGATAATAGAGGATTATACTCGATACGTCCAATTTCTTTTCCATTAGTTTCAATTTCAGATATATGAATATGCAGATTTCAGGTTATGATGTGAATTATTTATGGATGCTTTTAAATCTGTATTACACATTACACTATCAATTTTCTCCATTTAATAAAATAGATATTTCATGGAGTGGCTGAACTAAAGCTGTCTAACACGTCTGTAAACACATGCCTTTGGCAACTTGGTGCTGCTCACGTTCTACCTCACAAAAATTATGTGTCCCGCCTTATAAACAGCCCCACCTTAGAGATCGCACACGATCCCCAAATAGTCCAAGATATCTGTTATAGATATCTCAAACCAAACCATTATATCTGAATCTGAAAGGTTAATGTAATGTAGAACTTGTCGATATGACTCGTAATGAACCTGTCAAACAGTATCGGGTCTGATCACTTAAACTTAGTGATCTGACTGTTTATATTGAAACTGTGACACAGTGGTACTGGAAGGACAGTTTTGAAATAACTTTAGTTTTGGACATTTTCACCATTTTCTCTTTTTAAAATAAAATGTTATGAGCAGTTCTGCAATGAAATTTGAAAGAAAGAAAAAATTTCGACCAGTACGAATGTTGGATACTCTGGATAAAATACACTGAAAGGAATGGGGGCGGTAATTGATTGCATCTTCCAAAGCCTTTGGTTTTAATCTGTTTTCGCCACTTTTCACAGAAACCTACGTGACTGCGTAGAATCGTGTACTTTTAAGAAGTAATTTTAAAATCCGGCGGCTTCTCAAATTACAATGATGAGGGTTACTTTTGGAAGTAATTAATTGCTGCGTTATCACACCGAAGAAAAAATCGTGGGGCTTCGTGGAGGGCAAACTGGCGACGTAATTTTAATTCTCTTCTTGGATTTCACTCTGCCTTAATTAAATCGGAGTTGCTTCAAAGAGTATGGGCTTCAGTTTTTCCCTTTTTTCTTTACATATTATTTGTTGTCTTGTAAGAGCGCAAGTGAAAACGGTTCCTGGAATTAAATGCTTTAAGGATTGAATAAAAAAGCAGATTTTTTTCCGAATGCATGACATTTCCCAAAATTTTATAGTGTGACGTTAGTGTTTACCCAAAATAATTGTTGGCTCACGAAGTGACTGACATCTGTTGATTGACTTCGGAACTCGTGTAGAGGTGAACAACAAATTATTTACATAATAGGAGTGTAAAGTTTGCGTGTTTTTAAATATTTTCCTATTATTTTTTTTGTACCGAACAGTTTGAAAATAGTATATTTTTATTTTGAAACAAGAAAAGTATAGAATTTGAATAAGACAATTTGTGCAAATTGAAAATCGATATTAAGATACATGAAAGTAGGTGGCAACTATTTTCCTCTATAGAATTTTGTGCCACGTAATTATAACAAAGTTATGTTGTGAATTATTTACGGATGTTTTTAAATCTGTATTACATTGCCAATTTTCTCCATTTAATAAAATAGATATTCCGTGGGGTGGCTGAACTAAAGCAGACACGTCAGTAAACACAACCTTTTGACAACTTGGGGTTGCTCACGTTCTACTTCATACAAAATTATGTGTTCCGCCTTAAAACACTTCACCTTCTTTTAGAGGTAGCACTCGACTCCCTAAGTAGTATAAGATATCTGTTATAGATATCTAGAACTGAATAATTATATCTCAAACCCTACTAGGTTACGAGCATACTACACTATATGAACTTAAAAAAATTATACGAATTCAAAGAATTACACCATAAAAAATCACATTCCTTGTAACTGAAAGCTTTATGCCTTATTCAATTGTTGCTCCTTTTCATTCTACAGGGTGTTAAAATTGAAAAAATGTTTTATATTTTTTGCTATATTTGTAGTCTTATATTTTTTTAAGTGGTGGGTTGGCCTTAATCGCTTTATTTTCTCGTTAACAATCTGCCTTTAAGCAATGTACCATTATTAATGACTCACTCTGTATATGTATACTCCCTAAAAGATTGGGACAGCGTTTCGCTACATAAAGTATAGCTGAAAATAAGTCGATTTAACTAAACTTGCCTTAGTCCAAAAGTTGATAATCACGGAGGTACAGGGTGTCAAATGTTAAAAAATAAATCGGATTTTCTTTAATAACTTTCGACTGTTTCACGTTAATTTCACGAAATTTTGTATCCAGGGGCTTCTTGGGATGGCAAATTCAATTTGATTTTCTATTTCTAGATATCTTCTAGAGTGCGCCACCGGCGACGATTTCGAATCATTTAAACCGTTACAACTTCTTTGTTCCATCCTGTATATTATTTTGGACTAGAAAAATCTCTTCCTCAGTCTTTTATAGTTAAGAAAGGTTACCTTATTGAAGTCGCTTGGAGCAACAGTTTCCGAGAAACCGAGATTAAAAAATAATAATAATAAGTAAACGCAAACATAAATATTTAAAGTAAATGCTCGAAATTGCCACCATTTTCTTGTATGCAGAGATTTATTCTTCGTACAAAGTTTATTTGTACTCTGCGTAGCATGCATGTCTTCATTCGTAGCGATATCTTGAGCAGCGGCACGAATTCGTCCTCTTAGCTCATTTTCGTTATTTATAACGACAGAATAGACCTTGTTCTTAAGTGTTCCCCACAAAAATGTGTAATAGAATCAAATCTAATAGGTCCTATTGTTTAATTACAGAGAGCTATTTGCACTTTCTTCAAGAAAAATTACCAGTGTTGCTTGAGGATAAATGAATAATTTTGAATTTTGTAGATAAATAATAAGTCATCAGCTTTAGATGTGTTTTTCTCGGAAACCGTTGCTCCAAGCGACTTCAATAAGGTAACCTTTCCTAACTATAAAAAACTGGGGATGAGATTTTTCTAGTCTAAAATAATATGATGTAACAAAAAAGTTGTAACAGTTTAAATGGTTTGAAATCGTCGCCGGTAGCGCCCTCTAGAAGATATATCAAAATGGACAATAAAATTGAATTTGCCATCCCAAGAAACCACTGGATATAAAATTCTGTGAAATTAACGTGAAACAGTCGAAAGTTATTAAAGAAAACGCGATTTATTTTCTAATCTTTGACACCCTATAGCTCCGTGATTATCAACTTTTGGACTAAGGCAAGTTTAGTTAAATCGACTTATTTTCAGCCATACTTTATGTGGCAAAACGCTGTCTCAACCTTTTAGGGACACCCTGTATAGAAGATTTACTGTCCAGCAAGATGGCAATTGCTGAAAAATACAAATATTTGTATTTTTTTAATGAAATTTACAAATATTGAACATTAAGGTAAGTTTCACCACATCCCATTATCTATCGACACAAATTTACTCTTGCTTTATGTTGCATTCATTTTGAGACATCCTGTATAAGTTGTCTCTGTCATAGGTATCAAGTCAAATTACGAGAGAAGAGAGGAATTCTTATTCTAGTTTACTTCAAAAGAAAAAGTCCAAAGGGTTTAAGTCAAGCCTCCCATCACTATTTAAGATGTTTGAGTACAAGAAACTAAACTATTTTATAATATTTCTTTCATGCGTGTAAACTTTCGTATCAATAAATTACTAATAATATTGATATATGATAGGATCCCATCCAATTCCTGTCTAGTTTTTTTATTGTCAAATTAAATAAAAAACTCAATAGACATCAATAAGTCTGCCAGGGAAATATTAGATTATATTTTCACCCCAATTTGTGTCATGGATCAAAGTTATGTATTTATCAAATCACTTTTTATTGATGACCTAGACTTGTAAGTCTGTGTCAGCTATTTAGCGCCTGAAAGAAATTGGAAGTGCTTGAGTGAAAAACCGAGACCATTTATTTTCTTTCTTAACAGGCTCCTTAGGTATATACTAACGAAAAATGACGTGTCAAATTGTGTATTATAAAGGATGGTGTGCTGTTTCTGCCGTGAACTTGATCGGATCATGTTAGGTTGTCCTTATTCTCCCCAGCTTTTTTCTATTATAAATTTCAAGGTTGTTAGTTTAGTTTTGATAGAATTCAGAAGTGATTCCATATACAGGGCGTTTCTTAAGTAGAGGTAAACAATCCTGGGGCGTATCTATTATCAAATATAATTTTTCTGTTTTTCTTTAGTTTGATTGGGTTTTTGCCACACTGAAAAAATGATTAATTAAATAAGCCCTTGCGCTAAGTGAATCTGTCAAGGGTTATTTTCGAAACTAAGATTGCCTAACCAAAAATTTTCACACTCAAAAAAGCAGGTAAGTAAAAAATAACAAAAATCACATCACTATCCCGCACTTCCGTATATTTGACGTTTCGAAAATCTCTGTGTTTTTGTTCCCAAAATAGTAAATGTATTAAAAGTATGTCAAGTTTGACAGTTTAAAATTTGTTTATCTGCATCCATACAGATGTTAAATGATTTTGATTTGTTGTTACTTACTTCTTCTTGATACAACTGTAGCCAACAATGATCAATGTTTACTGAACAGTTTGACACACACTTATCTCCGTTCGACAAAATAATCGCGGTCTCTTTTAATTTTCTTTTTGTTGCGTTATCTTCCTTCTCTAAAATTTCTGCCGAAGCCCATTGAATCAAATGAGCGTTTTCCCAAGCGTGTTCGCAAATTTGGGATTCTTCAAATTCCCGTCTTTTTATATAATGTTTATGTTTCTCAACATTCATAGGCCGAGACGTATCTCCAACATAATGTTTATTGCATTCGCAAGGTATATTGTAGATGCAATTTTTGAATTTCGTATATCATTTTTTGAACGCGTTTTTGGTAAAAATGATTGTAAAGTTTTAGTTGTCTGAAAAACCGTTCGAATATTAAATTTATTGCCGATTCTTCTTAACCTTTCTGATAAAATAGAAATGTATGGAATTTCTATTGTATGATTAGTTTCTTTTAATTGTCTTAAAGTGTTAGTTTTATCTGTAATATCTTTGACTGTTCTATCAACAAAATTTGGAGGGTATTCATTATTTATTAAAACATTTTTAATAAATTTTAGTTCGTTATTAAAAAGGTCATTGTTTGATGAAATTAATGTTGTCCTATCATATAAACAGTTAACAACACCTTTCTTAATATCGATGTGATGGTTAGATCTAAAATTTAAATATCTATTTGTGTGAGTTTGTTTTTTATAAACACTTGCTTCTACAGAAATTTCATGTTTTTTAATTAAAACATCTAAAAATGGTAGCATATCATTATTTTCTATTTCCAAAGTGAATTTTATTGTTAGTTTTTTATTGTTAATATCATTTAAAAATTCATTTAATTCTGTAACAGTAAAAGACCAAATTTCAAAAATATCAACTACTTATCTCCACCTGATAGCTGTCTTTTATTTATATTTTGAATATAATTTTCTTCAAAAAAATCCATAAAAATATTACTTAAAATTGGTGACAATGATGAGCCATTGCCATTCCAAAATTTTGTTGATAAAATTCATTATTTAATTGAAAATATGTTGTCTTTATACATAGACAGCAATTCCATTATACTTCCTGCATTTAATTTTGTTCTGTTTGTCAAATTGATATCATTTTTCAGTTTATTTTTAATGATATTGAGTGTTTTGTGTACTGGTACGTGAGTGAATACACTAACTACGTCAAAATTCACCATTAAATGATTATTATTAAAATTATTTGAGGAAGAAATCTTTTCTAAAAAAAAGTTTTTTGTTCACATAAACAAACTAAATACCCACATCAAATTTGGTTCAATTATCTCTAAAATTTTAAAAACTAACAATTAGCAGGTTTTAAAAAAATTTCGTTTGAAACTCCGTGTTTATATAGGATGTACCTATCAGGTTTAAATACAGAAAATTTCAGAATCGCCAATACGTAAAAAGAGGTTATTTTTTTCCCTGTAACATTTTACGTTATAATGCTTAGGTTTTGAGATACAGGGGGCTTAATATTATTTTTTAAAAGTTTCCTTAGCATATTTTTTTTTGCCTCATATATACCCATGAAAATGTGGAAATCTCTTAGGTGCAGATAGGACAAGAAAAAATAAGATAACAAGTTTTTATAATTTTTTTCCTACAGGCCCTCCTTACGGAAATATGTGTACCTGAAGGACGCCGCTGGAAATCGGTTTGTTTGTATTCTTTATAAAAAAATACAATTTTAATTATGAAATTATTTAATCATCAATATCACGCGCACACTAAAAGGTAACCCATTACATGATTGTATCAATGCGAGAAAAATCAAGAAAAACTGTAGAATCCAAAAATATGTAGGATGTTCCAATTAATAAAAAAACAAGTTAATATCAATATTTCAGTAGTGCGATGTTCGATTCTTTATACCTATCTTTTTACGAAATAAATTTAAATCTTTGTCAAAAACCTAAATTTTCCGTTATGCGTTATGTGACGTCTTTGTGTATTGAGCGAAACCGCCCCACTAGTTTATAACCCAATTAAAATCAATCACAGAGCAAAGAGCTTATGCAAATCAGTTTGAAAACAGCTAGAACGTAGGAATTTATGCAGCCGAATTTGCAGCATATGCAGACGGCAAACAACAGCTATACAGGGTGTTAAAAAAAGAGTGTAAAATATTTCAGGAGGTAATAGCATGAACCAAAATAAGCAGAAAAGTCTTAATAAACAATAACGGTTGCGAAGATATGGACCACTATTCGTTTTTCAAACATTTTATTTTATTAGGAATAAACCGACAAAAGAAGCTTTTAACAAACAAAAAACAAAGTTACAGAAGATGTTCAAAGTGCCCTCCGTCCATTTCCAAGCAGGCACGACATCTTCGTCTCAACGATATTCAAACTCTTTCGAAAACACCCTCCTTAGTTTGGACTTCTTGATACTTTTGATTAATGGGTAGCTGCAGCTCTTCCAGTCCATTTACAGGAGTACCGTACACTATAATGTCTTCAAATATCCCTAAACAAAGAAATCTAGAGGGTTCAGATCAGGCGATCTTGGAGGCCATAAAACAGGTCCGGCACTTCCTACCCATCTATGTGGAAAAGTTTGGTGTAAATGCTCTCTAACGGCCATGAAAAAATGAGCTGGAGCACCATCATGCTGGAACCACATTTGTTTGCCTCTGATTCAAAGGAATGTCTTCCAAAAACTCATACAGTGTGTTCTGCAGAAAGTTGAGGTAAGCAGCGCCTGTTAATCGGTTTGGTAAAACAACAGGACCTAGAAACCTGTCACCTACAATACCCATCCAAATGTTTAATGAAAAACGTGCCTGATGTCCAGATTCTATTAGAGCATGAGGATTTTCGTCGGTCCAAATATGCGTATTGTGAAAATTAAACACTCCATTTCTTGTGAACCCGGCCTCATCAGTAAAAAGAATGTTTGCAAGAAAACGAGGGTCTTCAGCATCATGACGTAGAAACCAGCGGCAAAAAACCAAACGTGCTTGATGATCATTTATTGGATTTAAGGCCTGTACTCGTTGCACATGGTATGGATAAAGCAGTTGCTCGTGAAGGGTTATCCAAACAAGAAGACCACTAATTCCTACCTCGGCTGATATTCTCCGCACACTCGTACCTGGATTCTGCTCTACCAGTGCTAGAATTTCTTCTTCTGCTCTAGGAGTGGATACCGACCTTGGTCTTCCGGATAAATGGCACTGTTTGCTCAAGGAACCGGTATCACGCAATCTTTGGTGAATTCTTCCAAACATGCGTTGTGAAGAAATCTGGCGATTTGGATAAGCGTCAACATAAAGACGTCGCGCTTCGGTGGCGTTCCCATTAGCACGACCATACATGAAAAGCAATTCTGTTAATTCTGCGTTAGAGTAACCAGGCATAGCTAAAGAAAACTTGTGCACTGAGAACAACTGTCAAATACGTACTGTTTACTTATTTCACTAAGCATCAACCAACTATAATAAGAAAATATACGTTTTTGTAAAATAAAAAAAGAGGCTAAAAAACATAAAACATTCCATATCTCCGCAACCGTTACTTTGCGGACCCATGTTTATTGAGACTCTTCTGCTTATTTTGGTTCATACTATTACCTCCTTAAATATTTTACACTCTTTTTTTAACACCCTGTATAATATATGGTGATTCCAAAATATGATTAGAATACAAGGGGCGAAAAACTCATGCTGTCGTACTTTTAATTAAATATATTCAATTTGCAATAAAATAATAACATTTCATTTCGCAGCAAAACAATATTAATTATTGCATTTATTTCTGGCGTATTTGTAAAAATTGCTGCACTTTCGATTATTTAATTTATAAGTATAACTTATAATACGTTATTCTATTTAATATTTCATACTCTTTGCCATAAAGGAAGCTTTGCTTAAGTAGAGCAAAAGTAATCTGCGACCCAAAATAGAATATTTTGTTGTATAGAATGTATCAGGTATAAATATAGAAAATATGTTATGACTGGCGCATTCACCATATTATTAAACATTGCTGCAGTTTTGATTATTTAATTTATAAATATAACTTATAATAAGTTATTCAATTCAAAATACTAATTAAATATTATCTCAAGTAGATTCTGTACTTAATTTTTTTCATAGTATTTCTATGGTCTCGCTGTCGAATTTATTTCTAAATACTTTATTTATCGTTAAATTTGAGATTTTGAATTGATTCAGCTCCGACATGTGTGGGAACTAAATCATTTAACTGCTTCACCCAATCGAGATCATAAAAGACCAATGGAATGGGGGCACAAAGCGCATTTCCAGACAACAACGCATTTGAACTCTCCGATCTGTCAATACCGGAAATAATGCACAGATTTCCAGCGTCTCCTCTGTAAACACCGACCGACCGACCGAGTTGGTTGTGCAAACGGTCGAGAGGGGTTGCGGTTTTACCAGACGACGATTAAACTATAGAAAGGTTCACGCTTTACAATGATAAATCTCCATAACTCATGTAACGCTTAAGGGTTGGATAGTTTCGAATAGTTTGCGTCTGGATGTATCCTTGTCAACGATTGTTTTCTTTGTTGTCGCGTGGAAATGGATTTGAATAGTTTAGCGAGAATTTATGACTGTAAGCGTTGGAAATGTGTGTCGCAGGGTCACGGTGGTTTTGCTTGAGATACACATCGTTGCTAATTTGTTGGCCTGAGACAACTATGATGATGGAAGGGTTAAAAGTTGTCACACAGGGTGACATTCGAAAAAATTCCCTGGCATGTCGATTTTGTTTTTAAAAAGACACTTTTTGACATACGACCTACATTTGTGACGTCATCGTTGTTCGACATATGACGTCATCGACAATTTTTATAAATAGCAACCCCCAATTTTGACCGTGCCATTTGAAAGAGCGTATTATTCTACATATGCATCGTCAAAAATCATGGTTGCCTGACAGTAGCTTTAGCGATCGAGAATATTTTTTATTGCTATCAGATAAAAACCAGAAATCGTACTTTATTAAATAGTTTTTTTTGTTTTTTGAGTTATTTCTTTAGTTCTTATCTTTTGCTTGGCAAAAGCAGTGCGTTTGAAGTGTTTATTGAGTAATAACTTTGTCATTTTATACAAAAAATGGTTCAATTAACTCAACGAGAATGAATTGAAATTCTTTGCATGATCGGATCTGGAGACAGGATGAGCACCCAAAAAGAAGTAGTTGGATAATTGTTCAATAAAACTCATCCTGATCGACGTCTAAATACCGTAACTTTGTGATCTTCCTAAATCTGGTCGACCGTCAAAATCAGTAGATGATGAGCTTAATGTTTTGTTGGCTTGTATTGAAAATCATCAGTCAACACTTAACCAATTGGCATCTGATTTCAATATGGCAGCGTCCACAGTTCACAAAATTATGAAAAAAGTAAAGTATATCCTTATAAGGTATGCCCTGTTCATGAGCTATCTGAAGACGATTTTGATTGGCGAAATCAATTCTGCGAGCAAATGCAAGAGCTATGTAATAATGTTAATAATTTCGTAAGAACACGTAATTTTTTCTATCGAGACTACGTTTGTTTTGAACGGCCATGTCAATAGGCAAAACTGCCTTTATTGGGCTACCAAAAATCCCCGATGGATGTTGAAGTACACACTCAAAGTCCCCAGAAAGTAAAAGTGTGGTGTCGACGGAAGAATTCTGGGTCCCTATTTCTTTGACGTCAACCTAACCGGTGCAAGATATTTGGATTTTCTTCGAGACGACCTCATTCCTGAACTAATAACTTTATATCCAGATATAGAGGGACATGATCTTCCAAGAAATGACATTTTCATTCAACAAGATAGTGCACCTCCCCATTATGCAACACCTGTGTGTATAGTGTTACATAACAAAAATTTCAAGAATATAATGTTTGAAGATTTTAAAATTTAATTTTCACAATACTGAAAATGATAATGATTATGTAAAAAATGTTGTGTATGTATAATGACACGCTCTTTCAAATGGCATGGTCAAAATTGGGGGTTGCTATTTAAACAAATTGTCGATGACGTCATATCTCGAACAACGATGACGTCACAAATATGGGTCGTATGTCAAAAAGTGCCTTTTTTAAAAACAAAATCGACGCGCCAGGGAATTTTTTCGAAAACTTCTCAATTTCAAATATTATAATGAATTTATTCGTTACTTTTCGAATGCACTGTAGAATTTTGTTTAGAATATTTTATTACTCTTGATAATTTTTCGCAAAACTCATTATCGAAATAAATTCGAGATATTTGAGCATGCAACGTTGGAGGTAGACAACGAAACAATTTGTAATGCTCGAAATTCTTTTATACAGAGTGTGTCTGAACATAGGGCTAGCTACAATATATTATTTTTATACAAATATTTATTAAGGAAAAACAGGGATTTAAGAAATATATTGTTCATTACACAGAAGATTTATTCTAAAATTTAATTGAAAACTGTAATTTTAGCATGTTAATCGCATCAAAATGTCCACCTGCCTCTTAATGAAGTAAAGTTTTTCATGTAGCAACTTCTAAAAAAAGCTAAACTCTATATTTGGGATTTAAATTCAATGCACTTATCTGCCGTATAAGAAAGTTCCTCTTAAAATACGAAGTTTAGCATATCTTCAGCGGGAAGAAGATGTTGAAGTCGAGAGATTCCTCTATAAATATAACAAAAAAAATAATTTTTATAAATTTTCAATGAAGTGTTAAATCTGTAAATAATGGGAATCATTGAACGAAACCAGCTATAATTGCAAACACTGCTCCTACATGATAGAAGAAAAACTTTCCCGTGACGGTGGAGTGGGTATCACCGATTATTATTTGCCAAATTAAAATACATCACCCTGTATAATATTGCAAATAATATAGGTCATTATATGCGTCATTGCATTTTCACTTTTTGCCTCTTTACACTTTTGTTTGTTTTTTCATTATCCGTTCTAACATTAAAATTGTATAAACTGCTACGTGTTTTAATATTATCCAGTGAAATAAGATATTTAATACACCTTGCCTGATGAAGGCTGCTTGTAGTATAATCTTATTTATTTTAAAACTGCTTAAGGCTGATTCTATTTCACTTTGAAATTTCAATGAAGGGGTGTAATTAATATCGCTGAAATAATTAATGCTCTGTCCTCTGAGAAGACGGTAAAGCCAATTCCAGGAGAAGGGTTGCAGCGTTAACGTTATCAGTGAAGAGGATGAAAATGTCTGAGAATTATTTTCACGTCGGGAGATAAAACATAAATAAAAAAATGTTATAAATCTTGCGCCAATAAGTGTTTGATTCGAAACATGAGTAAAAACTAAGGACCGCCTGTTCTGTGATCACTTCTGTATTGGCCGTTTTGTACGTGATCGGCCTAGATAATACTTATATAGATTGTTTGCTCGATTTCTTTAGGATATGGTTAATGACCGACTGTTTTTCTCAATGTTTTTGTTAATAACTTCCAGCATGCTAGTCACGTTAGAAGTAGAGAAAAAACATCAGAATCCAGACTCCAAGTTTGTGAAAAAACGTACACATACAATACAGGGTGAAATAAATTTTAAAGTACCTTAAAAACGTTCTTAAACCTCTTCTATTCCTACCTTTTTTACCTATTGATCGATAAAAAAGTAATGTGTATTACAAGAACCATTACGGGTAAAATAATGAAATCAAAACCCTAGTTTTTTTACATTGTATAAACAGTGTCCAATAAACTATTTTCTATTTTCTTCTTTTGTTTTTTTTTTATTTTCATTTGCAAGTGTGTTTCATTTTACTTTACTTGTGTATATTTAATTTTTTATACCGTTTGTTCTATTTATCAGTTGATGTTTATTTTTAAGTATTTTTATTATGACATCATTTACTGTTCCATTTTATTTTTTTAACTGCGAACCTGCGAAGATAGTACATGTCAGTATATACAGGGTGTTTCATAATATATGCGCAGGACTTTAGGATATGATAGCTCGTCCAAAAATTTGAAAAAAAGTTTGTATTAACTTAAATGCACAATTTTCGAGATACAGGGTGTTGAAATTGTAAAAAAATTTCGTTTTTTGCAAATATCTCCGGAACCGTTTATCGTACAGAAAACAGCTTTTGTAAGCAATTACTACTCATAATGCACTCTCGCACTACTGTGCGAGAAAAAAAAAATTTCAAAGTCATAATTGGTGAAGATTTTGAAGGGGAAGTGGGTGTTTTTCTCCCCAACTTCTACTCCACTGGAAAAAGTACGGTTTTGAGACGCCCATTTGAACCGCCCATGTTTTCTACACAAAAAATGTACTCTTGGTCATAAGCTCTAAAGTTGACCGTTTTCGAGAAAAATCTACTTTTATGTTGAAAAATATAGTAAATTTTTGAAATAATTTTTTACTAATTAGACAAAATTTATTTAATCGTTAGAACAAGTAACAAAACCAAACGTTAACTTCATAGTTGCAAAATTTAAAAAAAAAATCGTACTCAGTTAAATTAATACTACTTGATAAAAAAAATTATAATACATTTAGTAAAATAAAAATTTTATTTCAAAAAATTTACCATGTTTTTCAACATAAAAGTAGATTTTTCTCGAAAACGGTCAACTTTAGAGCTTATGACCAAGAGTACATTTTTTGTGTAGAAAACATTGGCGGTTCAAATGGGCGTCTCAAAACCGTACTTTTCCAGTGGCGTAGAAATTGGGGAGAAAAACACCCACTTCCCCTTCAATATCATCACCAATTATGACTTTGAAAAAAAAAAATTCTCGCACAGAACATAGCTTATTATGAGTAGTAAATGCTTACAAAAGCTGTTTTTTGTACGATAAACGGTTCCGGAGATATTAGCAAAAAACGAATTTTTTTTTACAATTTTAACACCCTGTATCTCGAAAATTGTGCATCTTAGAGGGTAAGTTAATACAAACTTTTTTTCAAATTTTTGGATGAGCTATCACATCCTGAAGTCCTGCGCATATATTATGAAACACCCTATATAATGAAGATAATGTCAAAAGTCTTTTCTCTTTAAATTTAAATCTACAGCTGTCTACAGGTAGAATTTCATACATCATCTTATCTTAATAATCGTTTTTGAGCAACAAAAACACGATTTATCTCTCTTCCACTTCTCCAACACATTATATTGTATGATAAATATGAATACGCTAAACTATAATATGCACTTAACATAGAGTTTTCGTCAAGAGAACTTTTTAGTCGTAGTAATGCAAAATATGCCTTAATCAATTGTTTGCAAACATAGTCAACGTGATTATCATAAGACAATGTGGAATCAAAATAGTGCCCAAAAGTGATTTGGAAGTAATCTTTGTATGCCGAAATTTACTATCAAGGTCTTATTTTTATTTAGTATAAAATTATTACGATCACACCAAGCACTGAACTAATCAAGAACCTCCATTACCTTTCTCTGAAGGTCCTGAGGAGTGTTGGCTGAAATTCATCTGCAAACATCGCTACATGGGCATTTGTAATGTCATCAGGTAGATCGTTAACATAAAGCAAAAATAGCAAAGAACTTCGTGAAGACCCTTGTGTAACTACTAGATTCAAAGGATATGGCTCTGGTAATGATTCTCCAAGTTTAACTCTCATAGACCTATTGGTCATATATGAACTTTTGCTTTAGTAAACTTCTATTAATAGTGTCAAATGCTTTTGACAAGTCAAATAACAGTGAGACAACATATTTACCATTATCAAGAGACCCATAGGCATATTCCAATGGGTAAATAACAGTCTGGACGGGTCGTAGCTTTTTACCTTTTTGGAACTGAACGATACACGTCTAAGAGAACTCTATTATAAAGTTTCTGCGCAAAATTTCAATGAACAACGCTATTTTGATCAAGTACGCTGTACGTGTTTTCATATGTTTAAAATTATACGGCAACATTTAACAGGATCCCATAATGAAGGCATCATACTACGTGGCTTTGTTAATAAAGACAATTTCAAGCTTGTATGCACTGTATTATTCGGTGGATAAGTTTGTTTAATTAATGTTACGCAGCTTTGCTATTGTTATATTAGTTTCTGCTCTGCTCAATAGAAGGGATTCTATCCAGTGCAACTTAATATGCTAGGTAGCATGACAATACGTTAACGGGGTCGTATATGTAATTTTAAAGGGGAACTTCTATTATAACTCTAGCGCTACGTTGCCTGCTGTGGATTTATAAAAATAAGGTCCTTGTTTTCCTTGTGAATCCTGTCTTAAAAGTCCTGGTTTTGTACGCAGTTTGCAACAAATTGATAGCTGTTTTCAGAGACAGTAAAAAATTTAAGCAAGTTAGCACGTAGTTATGCAAGAAGCATATAAAAAATTAATTATTTGATATAATACAGGGTGTTAAAGAATGAGTGTAAAATATTTAAGGAGGTAATAATAGTATGAACCAAAATAAGCAGAAAAGTCTCAATAAACATGGGTACGCAAAGTAACGGTTGCGGAGATATGGAATGTTTTATGTTTTTAGCCCCTTTTTTATTTTGCAAAAACGTTGTGTATTTTCTTATAATAGTTGGTGGATTTTAATGTGAAATAAACAGTACGTATTTGACAGTTGTTCTCAGTGCACAAGTTTTCTTTCGCTATGGCTGGTTACTCGCAGAATTAACAGACATGCATTTCATGTATGGTCGTGCTAATGGGAACGCCACCGAAGCGCGACGTCTTTATGTTGACGCTTATCCAAATCGCCAGATTCCTTCACAACGCATGTTTGGAGGAATTCACCAAAGATTGCGTGATACCGGTTCCTTGAGCAAACAGTGCCATTTGTCTGCAAGACCAAGGTCGGTATCCACTCCTAGAGCAGAAGAAGAAATTCTAGCACCGGTAGAGCAGAATCCAGGTACGAGTGTGCGGAGAATAACAGCCGAGGTAGGAATTAGTGATCCTCTTGTTTGGAGAATCCTTCACGAGCAACTGCTTTATCCATACCATGTGCAACGAGTACAGGCCTTAAATCCAATAAATGATCATCAAGCACGTTTGGTTTTTTTGCCGCTGGTTTCTACGTCATGATGCTGAAGACCCTCGTTTTTTTGCAAACATTCTTTTTACTGAGGAGGCCGGGTGCATAAGAAATGGAGTGTTTAATTTCACAATACGCATATTTGGGCCGACGAGAATCCTCAGCTCTAATAGAATCTGGACATCAGACACGTTTTTCATTAAACATTTGGATGGGTATTGTAGGTGACAGGTTTGTAGGTCCTGTTGTTTTACCAAACCGATTAACAGGCGCTGCTTACCTCAACTTTCTGCAGAACACACTATATGAGTTTTTGGAAGACATTCCTTTGAATCAGAGGCAACACATGTGGTTCCAGCATGATGGTGCTCCAGCTCATTTTTCCATGGCCGTTAGAGAACATTTACACCAAACTTTTCCACATAGATGGGTAGGAAGAGCCGGACCTGTTTTATGGCCTCCAAGATCGTCTGATCTGAACCCTCTAGATGTCTTTGTTTGGGGATGTTTGAAGACATTAGTGTATGGTACTCCTGTAAATAGCCTGGAAGAGCTGCAGCTACGGATTATTCAAAAGGGTCAAGAAATCCAAACCAAGGAGGGTGTTTTCGAAAGAGTTCGAATATCGTTGAGACGAAGATGTCGTGCCTGCTTGGAAATGGACGGAGGGCAGTTTGAACATCTTCTGTAACTTTGTTTTTTGTTTGTTAAAAGCTTCCTTTGTCGGTTTATTCCCAATAAAATAAAATGTTTGGAAAACGAATAGTGGTCTATATCTCCGCAACCGTTACTTTGCAGACCCATGTTTATTAAGACTTTTCTGCTTATTTTGGTTCATACTAATACCTCCTGAAATATTTTACACTCTTTTTTTAACACCCTGTATATTACATAATGAAATATAATAAAAACGATATTTTTCGTAGTGATATCTACCAAAATCATCGTCAGCAATAATTGTACTATTTGGACAACCTTGATTCTTGTAAAAAAAATAGTATCGGTATATAATTGTAATTTATTGATAAAAAAACAGAGATAATGAATGTTATAAACATTCCTAGTTACTGTGTATTTTCATGGTTAGTTAAAAAAAAACAAACAGCCTTCACATGGAACTACCCCTTACGTAAAATTGAACAAAATTGATTACATGTTCTAGATCGTAAGCTTATTGAATCTCTATTTTTATTCGAGGAACTAAAACTTTTCAGTAATGAAACGATAGCATGCATCCTGAAAACTAATCCTGAATTAAATTTTCCTGAAGTTAATTTTATGGATGCTCTCCGGGGAACCTATTATACTTTATAATAAGCTTTCATAAAGTCTTAACCAGTTGCATGTTTTAAAAATGAATAGGAATGCCGGATTACCAATTCCTAACAAGAAACTTTTTCTATTCAAAGACTTTCTAATGTCTTTTTAGTTTGGGTGCACTATTTACAAGATAATATATTCTCTTATACAATATAAAGTTCTTATAAGTAATTCTTTATGTAGTATACTTGGTTTTTATACATTTTTAAATGTTTTACTATACAGGGTGTTATTTAATTAGAGGTCAAAATTATAGGGGCTTATTCTGTCTGTGAAAAATGAGGGCTTTTTTTATGTATATATGTGGGGTCTTAGGACAGCCATTGTCCAGCTACAGCGCGTCAAAACAAACCAGTTTTTAATTTTTAAACCCCTTGAGACACTTTAACCAAATTCAGTGTGCGTACTTAGTATGACAGCAGGTTTGAAATAAAAAAATACCAGCTTTAGAAACTTACCAGTAGCGGAGGTGTGGATATTATCGATATGTATTTGCTAAAAAAATATACAGGGTGGTACACTTTTGAAAGCGGAAACATTAGAGGCAGACATAGAACCACAAAATAATATCAGTTTGTGTCAGGGTGTCAAAATTTTTATCAAAAGTTCCAAATTTATTAATATTTTTAAAACTACATTAAATATTTAAATGAAATTTAAAACCTCTGAATAGGTAATATAGATACATATTTTTACCTAAAAAATATTATTTTTCTTTCACCAGTGGCGTGCGTCCGGACAGATCTTCGGGGAATTTTAATGAAAACAATTGTACGCCAATGTTTTTTTAGAAACTATTTCTAGAATCCTTGTTCAATTTACAACAGAAAAAGGCTCCAAATCCTGAACAGGCTGTAGGTGATATGCATGTCTGTGGTCATCGTGTAGTGTTCATAATATTTTAGGATTAGGAATGTGAAGGTGCTGAGCTGCCTTCTGAGAGCTCAGCCTCGGATTGTTATCAAAAGTACGTAATATACAATTATTCTGAATATTATATCGGCGGTTTCTGTTCCGTTCGTTATTAACACGCAGGCCAAAGTTACGAAAATTCTGATGTGTTCTGATGAAAACGCGAGCATCTGGAACTCTTCTATTTGGATAGCGTCTATGATATTCACGAACTGATGCTTCTGCATTTTCATCACAAAATCCGTAGCAAAAATGAATATCTGCGTATTCGTTGTTAGAAAATAGCTATTTATGCCATCAGTTACGAAATGCCTAATTTTGCGAAACAAACGAAGTGAGTTTCGCAAAACTCTAAACACAAAATTTTATTTCGTAACGTATTGCATACAAGATTTTTCTAATTTTGAAGAAAGCAATAAAAAATAAAATTTAATATAATTGACAAACATTTGGAAAACATAAATTTAGTTTGTTGCTGTTACTTCATGTTAGTTGTCAGTTTGACATTTTGTAAAAAAGTCTAGACGGAAGGTTTTTAGCGAGATTGATATATTTTTAGTTTTATTTTAAAAAAATGAGTGATTCAAGTTCTGAAGAGCTACCAAGCGATATTGAAGAGGCAGCAGGTAATGCTCTATTATCAGTAATTCCCAAAAAGTCAAAGGCAGTTTATGATTTGGCATACGAAAAATTTGTTACGTGGTGTGATGAGAAGAAAATTAAACATGTTAATGAGAAAGTTTTACTTGCATATTTTGAGGGTAAGAAAGATCTAAAAGTTTCCACATTATGGACACTTTACTCAATGTTAAGGTCTGAACTAAATCTGAAGGAATATTGATATTAAAAATATACAAATTTGGTAGCACATATTAAAAGGCAAGTGGACGGGTACAGTGCTAAAAAGTCAAAAGTTTATATTAAAGAAGATTTTGCCAAATTTTTAGTGGAAGCTGATGACAAAGAATACTTAATGGCTAAGGTTGCAATGATAATTGGAATGGCAGGAGCATGAAGAAAAGCAGAATTAACATTTCTTCCAGTTGAAAATGTTATAGACGAAGAAAGCCATTTTCGTGTTGATATCCCACCTTCAAAAACAAAAGTTATACGGCAGTTTGCAATTACCACTGGAGACATTGAAAATACGAATCTTGTTGAAATATTAAGAAAATATATTAAGTTGCGTCCCCAGGTTCTTAAACACAACATATTTTTTGTAAAATATGCGAATGGAAAATGTACCAGAAATCCTGTGGGAATTAACACATTTAGCAGTCTGCCAAAAGTTATTGCACAATTTCTTGGTCTTTCAAATCCTGTTCTATATACTGGCCACTGCTTCAGAAGCTCTGCCACTTTCCTAGCAGACAGTGGCGCTGATATTTTAAAATTAAAGAGGCACGGAGGCTGGAAATCTAGCTCTGTTACGGAGGGATATGTTGAAAATTCCATGAAGAATAAAAAACTTATAGCGCAAGGAATATTTGGTGAAACATCTTATGCAATATGCGCCGCTTCCCAAATAACAGCAAGTTCGAGCAATGAAAAAAATATGTCGTCGGGAATTAATTTGAATAATTGTGTTATCAATATTTATAATAATGAATTAATTTATAATTTATGTTTTTAACTTGTATTATAACAGTTTAATAAATAGAATAATTCTTTTTGTCACTAATTTTGAAATACATTTTTCGTCACCAATTGCATAAAATTTTACTTTATGCAACTAGTTACAAAAAGTAAGACGTTTCATAATGTCAATCAGTTTTAAAAAGTGTCACTTTATATGTCAAAATTAGAAAAAAGCATTATTCAAATTAATACTCACACAACACTCTAATAACAATGTTAACAATAACTCGAAATTAAATTACCTGACACAATTCAATTAACTGTCATTATCAAATGCAGAAACACTGACAGTAGTAGTCTTTTTGTTTCATGGCCTACTACGACAGATTAAAATTTGTTTGAATTCCAGTTCTTAAAGAATTTTAATTTTTCACTGGCAAACGGTGTGTCAAACGAAAAAAGTAAGGAGCTATTTTAATGTTGTAAATTAAACAAGTATTCTAGAAATAATTTCTGTTTCTAAAAAAAACATTGGCGTATCATTTTTTCCATTAAAATTTTTCTGTCCGTACGCACGCCACTGGTGGAAGAAAAATAATATTTTTTCTTAAATATATATATCTAGATTATCTATTCAAAAGTTCCAAATTTCATTTAAATATCTAAAATAGTTTAAAAAATATTAATAAATTTGAAACTATTGATACAAATTTTGACACCCTGTATCTCTGCAACGAAGCATTTTTCGAATATAGTTTATAATACAAACTGATATTATTTTGTGGTTCTCTGTCTGCCTCTAAAGATTCCGCTTTCGAAAGTGGAGCACCATGTATATCACCCTGTATAATATTAGAAATAAAATAGGTCATCATACGCATCATTGTATTATCTTCACTTTTTGTTTCTTTACACTTTTTTGCTATTCCAAACCGATTAATTACAAAATTGATTTATTTGATCAAGTATATTTTTACGATACTCATTACTCTATGTACTTACTGGATTGTTATCCTTATAAAATTGATAGCTATCATCTTCTTACAGCACTACGACCTATCAAAGCTTTACAGCCACTTCCTTAACACCCTGTACCTTTATTTAGAGCGCGTAACAATAGGGTAAACCAGAGCAAATTTGATCTGGTACCTGATTTTAACAATCAAATTTATCCTGTTTACCGACTCCAGTAAACAAAGTAACTTCGTTCCGAATTTATGGCTTTTAGATTCGCATATTTATTTAGGTCTTAGGACCCGCATTTACCCTCTTTTGATTAAATAATATTTGCAGTTAGTTTCCCGAAAAACTTGGCCCGCGCATAATCACCCTAACAAAGTTACATTAGGATTCTTTTTCGGTTAGGTTAAACAACAAGTGTGGAAGGAAAGTTTCTTGTAAGTTTTGTAGGAGGACCTTGAGGTTCAAAACTCGTTACAAACATGTTGACCAGGATCTTAGAATATCATATATTTTAAGATATTGTCTGAAGCTATTTATTTGTGGCATAGTTTTAGTTTTTCTTTAGTTTTTTGGGTTTTTGCCACACTTCTGAAAAAATAATAGAGATTAATTAAATAAGCCCTTGCGCCAAACGGAACAGTCAAGGGTTACTCTTGAAACTATGATCGCCTAACCAAAAAATCTCACACTGAAAAAACAGATAAGTAAAAAATAACAAAAATCACATCACTATCGCGCACTTCCGTATTATTGACGTTTAAACCTCTCTGTTTTCGTTCTCAAAATCGTATTAAAAATGTTAAACGTATGTCAAGTTTGACAGTTTAAAATTTGTTTATCTGCTTCCATAGAGATGTTAAATGATTTTTATTTTATTGTTACTTACTTCTTCTTGATACAACTGTAGCCAACAAGGATCGATGTTCACTGAACAGTTTGACACACACTTATCTCTGTTCAACAAAATAATCGCGGTCTCTTTTAATTTTCATTTTGTTGAGTTATCTTCCTTCTCTAAAATTTTTGCCGAACCCCATTGAATTAAATGACCGTTTTCCCAAGCGTGTTCGCAAATTTTGGATTTTTCAAATTCCCGTCTTTTTATGTAATTTTTATGTTCCTCAACTCTAACATTCATAGGCCGAGACGTAGGATGTATAATGGAATTACTAAGTCTATGTATAAAAACAACATATTTTCAACTAAACAATGAATTTTATCAACAAAATTTCGGAATGGCAATGGGCTCATCATTATCACCAATTTTAAGTAACATTTTTATGGATTTTTTTGAAGAAAATTATATTCAAAATATAAATAAAAAACCAACTATCTGGTGGAGATATGTAGATGATATTTTTGCAATTTGGCCTTTTACTGTTACAGAATTAAATGCATTTTTAAATGATATTAACAATAAAGAACCAACAATAAAATTTACTTTGGAAATAGAAAATAATAATATGCTACCATTTTTAGATGTTTTAATTAAAAAACACGATAATTCTGTAGAAACAAGTGTTTATAGAAAACAAACTCACACCAATAGATATTTAAATTTTAGATCTAACCATCACATCGATATTAAGAAAGGTGTTGTTAAATGTTTATATGATAGAGCAAAATTAATTTCATCAAACAATAATATTTTTAATAACGAAATAAAATTTATTAAAAATGTTTTAATAAATAATGAATACCCTCCAAATTTTGTTGATAGAACATTAAAAAATATTACAGATAAGACGAACACTGTAAGACAAATAAAAGAAATTAATCATATAATAAAAATTTCATACATTCCTGTATTATCAGAAAAGTTTAGAAGAATCGGTAATAAATTTAATATTCGAACAGTTTTTCAGACAACTAATACTTTACGATCTTTTTTGTCTAAAACGCGTCCAAAAAATGATATACAAAATTCAAAAAATTGCATCTACAGGATACCTTGTGAATGCAATAAACATTATGTTGGAGAAACGTCTAGGCCTATGAATGTTCGAGTTGATGAACTTAACAATTATATAAATAGGCGGGAATTTGAAAATTGAAAAATTGTCATTTAATTCAATGGAGTTCCGCCAAAATTTTAGAGAAAGAGGATAATACAACAAAAAAAATTAAAAGAGACCTCGATTATTTTGTTGAACAGAGATAAGTGTGTCAAACCATTCAGTAAACATTGATCATTGTTGGTTACAGTTGTATCAAGAAGAAGTAAGTAACAATAAAATAAAATCATTTAACATCTCTATGGAAGCAGATAAACAAATTTTAAACTGTCAAACTTGACATACGTTTAACATTTTGAATACGATTTTGAGAACGAAAACAGAGAGGTTTTCGAAACGTCAATAATACGGAAGTGCGCGATAGTGATGTGATTTTTTACTTATCTGTTTTTTCAGTGTGAGATTTTTTGGTTAGGCAAACATAGTTTCAAAAATAACCCTTGACTATTCCGTTTGGCGCAAGGGCTTATTTAATTAATCTCTATTATTTTTTCAGAAGTGTGGCAAAAACCCAAAAAAACTAAAGAAAAATCTTATATTTTGCTACAAAAATAATATAATTTGCATTTTATTTAGTTACGTGTGCTAAATGAATTTGCTTTCTCCTTATACAGTGTGTTCCTAAAGTTACGCATAAATTCAGTATTAGATAAATAAAAGACATTATTGAAAATTCCAGAAACAGGTCAATTTTTGACTTTAAATTACTTTTTTACAGCATATTTACAAAAAATTAGTAAAAAGATAAAAAAGCGTTTATTACTATTTTTTACCATTTTTTTTATTTGTACAGTATTGTTATTGCGGTAACACATACTTTTTTTTGGCAAAATTACAATATATTCATATACAATTTTCTCAGTGCATGCGTTATTACTATTTGTTAAGCAATTTTTCTATTTGTACAGTATTATTTTCGGCAAAATTACACAATTGCATTAAATTTCTGCAGGGTATACATCGCTATATTAAATTTCTGTTCGAATACAGAATCAAAAGAAAATCGGCAACAAACAAAACTGCAGCGGATGAAGCTTGAACCTTTCAAAAGTTATAATTAATAAAAACGCGTACTGTTTTCTATAGACGCTTTCAGCATGTTTATTAAATTTTATGCTGGACAAAGCTGACGAATTGCATAACAAAACGAGTGGTTGATTTCAAAATCGAATATCCTCGATAATGTAAACATGGATTTATATATTAGTCAGTAATGGAATGTCGGTTATGTGTTATCGGATGTATTTTTAATATCGTTCTCTGATGTATTCACAGGCAGGGTTGTCTATACAGGGTGTTTCAAAACAAAAGCGAAAAATTTCAGGGGGTGATTCCTTGTTGAAAATAAAAGGTAGTTTGTTATATAAACGTTGGGCACAAGTCAACCATTAGGGAGATATCGCGTTTCGAAGATGGCGGAAAAAAAAGTGTTTTTATTGTTTTTCTCGGGAACAAACAACGTGGGAATGGTAAAATTTTGTGGAAGTGTTACCATCATCAAAAGACACTTGTGACATATTTTTTCACTTTTTGAAAATAATTGGAAAGGGTTGAAATAAACTACCCCTTTCAGTTTTTTTAGCTATAATTTCAAAAGACTTCCTTAACGACGTAGAAAAAAATAAATTAGGTTAAGCCCATGCATTTAGAAACTTTTTTATCTCTTATATTTTTCTGATAAAATTAACTGTTTTGACGTTAAAAAATAAAATGTAAAGTATTGCACGTCGGGAAGATACAGTTTTACTACACCCATTATTAAGAAAAACTAGTTGGCAGCTGTCAATTTCCGGATGTTTCCATTGTTGCTTTGACATATATCAAATGGTTTGTACTATTTTAACGTTTTGAGAGTGGCTTAAGGAATAATTTGCCTTTCGTTGTGTGATGTGTTTGATTGCGGAGTACGTTGGGATTCAATACTAAGTTAATACAACAAAAATGGTTATTTTCACAAATGCAGAAATGACAGACATGCACTTTATGTACGGCTGGGCAAATGGAAATTCCTTACATGCTTGTCGCCTTTATGCACAAGCGTATCCTAATCGTAGAATTCCGCATCACAGTATATTTGCTAAGCTTCATCGAAGGCTATGTGAATCCGGAAAATTCAAAGAAAGAAGTTTTTATACAGGCCGACATCGGGAAGTACAAACCATTTGCTATCTGTCAAAGCAACAATGGAAACATCTGGAAATTGACAGCAGCCAACTAGTTTTTCCTAATAATGCGTGTAGTAAAACTGCCTCTTCCCGACGTGCAATACTTTAAATTTTATTTTTTAACGTCGAAACAGTTAAATTTTATTAAAAAAATATAAGAGAAAAAGTTTCTAAATGAATCGGCTTGATATATTTTATTTTTCTACGTCGTTAAGAAAGTTTTTTGAAAGTATAGTTAAAAAAAACTGAAAGGGGTAGTTTATTTCAACCCTTTCCAATTATTTTAAAAAAGTGAAAAAATATGTCACAAGTGTCTTTAGATAATGGCAACACTTCCACAAAATTTTACCATTCCCTTGATTTTCATTTCCGAGAAAAACAATAAAAACTCTCTTTTTTCCGCCATCTTTGCAACGCGATATCTCCCAAATGGTTGACTTGTGACCCAACGTTTATATAACAAACTACCTTTTATTTTCAACAAGGAATCACCCCGTGAAATGTTTCGCCTTTGTTGTGAAACTCCCTGTATATGAAATTCCTAACTTTTTCAAATTCTGGCGAAGGCGCTGGTGACAAGTTTAGTTACGCTGCAGTTTTTTAAAACTTATTTTTCGAAAACTGCCACCAAAAGTCAACATATTCCTTAAATTTTCAGTTGACAAGTCTTTTTCGTTCTAGAATATAAAATAAATATCAAAATAATTTGCCACCTTTTCGAAACTTATTTAGGTATGATTTTATTAATTAAATAACATATTAAACATGTCGATAAATGAACCGTTTACGAGAAAAAGAATAATAAACAAATTCATGTTTTATTTTTAACAAAAAGGGGGTTTTCTATATTTTGTTATTGACAACAAATGCGATACGAAAGTCATTCAAACAACAGGAAAGTTTCATTCTAAAATGTTTGATCCGAAAAAATACAAAATTTGAAAAAACACAACGAAATTATTGAAAAATAAGAAAAAGGGAAGACCAAGAAAACCATGGGATACATTTGTAGTAAAACATTAGGAAAGAAAGGCAGAAGTTGGAGTGAAGCTAAGTTGATGGCGGCCAACCGTAAGGAATGGAAAAAGTTTGTTTGTGAATAAGCAGAAAACGAACCCTACACCATATGATAGGGAGGTCCTTAAGGAAAAAAATATAGGAACTTGTCATCTTATTTTTTCATGCTCTAACTACAGCCGAGAGATTTCCCACATTTTCCCGGACACCCTGTGTAATTCTAACACTACTTTTTCCAACAACTAATTGTTATTGTTTATTAGATTGCTATCTTTATGATAGTCACTGCCTCCAAACCGTCTTGATTCAAACATGGTTCATAAGATTTCAAATAAAAATTAAATTGTTGTACATAACACAATTATCTAATTTGATTGCAGTTTTCGAAAAAATATTGTTTGTTTCGCAAACGCGACAAAAGTGCCATTTCGCGTTCCAGATACAAAAACAACTATTACAGAGTTAGTTAGGTATTAATATAAAACACCTTTTTATTTAAACTGTCAGCTTATTTAACACATATCAAAGATGCTAAACGCTTTGAAGTATCAAAATACTATTAAAGTGCATATCAGTAATGCAATTATTTGTAATTTCTTGAATTATTATATAGCCTACTAATACTTTAAGAAATTTTAAAAATATCTGTAATATGTGTCAAATAAACTGAGAAATACCTTCTCCAAGCCTAATAGAGATAATTTGACCGCTTACATATATCTAATATTTTTAAGGTACATCACAAAGTATTTAACAATTTAGTAAAATAAAATGAGAGTACTTTATTTTTGTAAAATTGTTGAAAATTTTTAATTTTTTGATCTGCCAACATAGAAAATTAGGTTAAATTTTTAATTTTTTGATCTGTCAACATAGAAAGTCAGGTCAATATTTTCCTAGTGTCCCCCCCAGTTTGGCACGTTTATGGCTAATTATGCAAAATTGTTTTAGTACATTAGATTCTCAAGTTAATTGTGATTCAAATTTGATTACCTACTGGTTGTTTTATTTTTATCCGTTTTGGAAATATCTGGAAAATATCAAATTTTAGGGTCCTATGTTTACATATTTTTTTTATTTTTGGTTGTAGAATTCACAGTTAATTTTTGGTAGGGTCATTTTTGGGACACTCAGTATATTTACGGATTCCTAGATGCAATGGTGAGTATTTAAAAAATGGACCACCCTATTTAAGTGCTTTACAGAGCTGGAAAATATTTTTTATATTTTTTGTTGCGAAAATCATCAAGAAATTATCCCTTTGAGACGACTATGGGCGTATTACATGGCAAAAAAGGTAGAATATATAAAACCATCTAACAACGACTTTTGAATTGCTCGGGAGTAACAATTTTCCGTTGGATTTCGTTTCTTCCGGTATTCAAATAAGGGAGAATGGGGTGAACTAACAACACCAGCAAGTGCGTTATCCAGATAGCTTATTTGGCAAATTCGGGGGTTGACCAGGGTAAGTGGGACATCAAAGAAACTTGATTCCCTCGACGGGATGCGTCGGAGGGATTTTACTCGAGTTTCCGGAAGAAACAAGAGTACCACGTGTGAGTAATCTAAATATACCAACTTTTCATTTCCCGAAGGCACAAACAGAAATATAAGTATATTAAAAATATATGATCGTGCGCCCAGAACGCAAAGTTGGAAATGTAACATTTTGTGTCTACTTCTGGAATTTCAATAGTTTTATAACAAAATACAGGGTGTCCCGAAACTAATGGGACACAGAGCAAGAGTAGATTCCTTATATCAAAATAATGCGATTAAACCAAACTTACCTTAGTCCATTTGTGGCTAATAAAAAAGTTACAAGGAGTTAAAGTTCAAATTTCGAAATCGAAATTCTTAAAATTCTTAGAAAGCTTTCAAAGGATTCTTTTGAAAATTTGGATAAGGGGGTTTTCTGGGACGAGAAAACCGAATCCGTACTTAATTTTGCTGTAGATGCTAGAGGGGAACTTGTTTATCAGTGTGTGTACGACGGTTTTAATAGAATATTTTTCACAAATAAGGTAGGTATACTTGTTATATGTCGATAAATTTAAAATTGCTTAAGTTTCATTCAACTACGAGGCGCACCGCCGACCAAAATCACCGAAACGTCAAACGCTCCGGTGGTGAAAGTAGGAAATTTGGAAAAATGGACCATCTGGAGGCCGGCAAAGACCAAATACTGTACATCTGTCTCTAGAAAGTTTCCCGTACCCGAGCGCTGGGGTTTGAGGTCGTTTTTACATTGAACTTTGCATAAATCATATACATAAAGATATATACTGCTCTTGGACGACTGCGCATCGGTACGGAGCATGCAATAAAAGGGGATGGAAAATGACCACCATTTTGATATACTCCCTTCTTCTTCTCATGTTTATGTTTACGTTTGTTGGTTTGTGAGGTTAGGTTTGGAATTTATTTGGTTTACAAAAATGATAATTTAATAGAATATTTTATTATTCTGTGCATGAAGAACATGTGCTTTATTAGAAGTTGTAAAAATGTTAGAAGTCTGCTGCCTCCACAAATGTTTTTAGGATTCCGAAGTGACTTTTTCATAGACACATCAAACACAGATTAAATATATATAAATCAAGCAAATTTACTAATATATCTATGGACTTTTTATAGGTATGTTTTAAATGCGTGTTTTGTTTTTGTTTGTTTATTTTAAAAAATATATTTTATAGTACAACCTATGAGTTCATCCGATATATTTTTGACACCTTCGTCTTCGATGTTATCTCTTTCCAAAAACAAAAAACAAAAAATACATAGGATGGCAATTCAATTTCAATGGGAGTGAAACAGGTTGGGTTTCATCAAGAAAAGACTCGAGTATAGCTAGTCGAAGAAAACTTTAAAAAGCTGAGCACAAATATTTGTAAGTATCCTGCATGTTTTAGATATAAAAATGTAAGCATACTTATTAATCCACATTTGGTATTTTAGAGTAAGTCCTCGATCTGCCAAAAGAAAATGAAAAATTAAGAAACAAATATATCGAAGGAAGAAAATGTATAGGGCCAAACAGTGTATAAAAATATTAGAATTGTCATTAAAAGATGTGGTGAAGCATTTAACGTCAATAAAAGTACATGTTGCATCTCATGGCCTTGATCGCAGATATTATTGCTGTATTAAGAAAATTATTTGCATCACTTGACAATTTATACAAAAGACACCTAGATCAGCTTTTAAATTTACTGAAGGGTGCCATAAACTTTTATAAAATTATACAATAATGATATCATATACACAGTGTTCTATAATCAGAGAGAATCATAGAGAAGCTGAAGATAGTAAACGTCTCAATATATTGTATGCAAAATATAGTGTTTAAAGATATAGTGTTAAAAGTGAAAATATGTTGTAAAGGTTTGAATTAGTGTATGTAATTTAGTAAGGTTGCCAATAAGTAACTATGTAACTATCATTGATTTTATTAGTTTGGCTATCAGATATGTCTAAGTAAGGTTTCACTTTTTGACGACAAATTTTAAGCCGTACAAAGCATTGTGATCAACACCCTCAGATCTAATAAATTAAGCATTTATTACCTTTATCATTCAATTAAAATAGTATAAGTAACAAATTATCTGTTTTTCTGGTACAGATCTTGAGATCTAGCGATGCCGAACGTAATGCTTGACAAGTCTGAGGGCCTACAGATAGTTTTAGACAATATCGACAATTAGAAGCACCCTTCTTATTCCTATATGTATAACTGTATAAAGCAGAAATGATAATTAAATACTTTTCCATACTAGTCACTAGCCTATTATAAAAAAAATTAATTTCATATTCCTCATATAGCTTATTTGGATGTAAACCTTTCAACTTCTATGACACCCTGTATATTATAATTTACTTATTTTGACTGTTATGTTTTATGTGTAAATTAAACTCTTACCTTACCAATAATTGTTCGTAAAGCATTAATTATTAATAATATAAAATAAATACTTCTACTTCCTCTTTATAAATAAAAATTGATGTAATCAAAATAAAACTGTTTTCAGGTTTGGTTTCTTCTTTCTGTAGTCCTAATTTGTTCATCTGGTTTTAATCTTTATCTATTACATTTTTATAACAGACTAGTTATAATTTAATTTCTTACAAAAGATGTTTAAATTTAGAAACGCACATTATATTTACCGCCCACAAAATATTTGGGATTTGTAGTGTTTTCACTAAACAGTTGGCAATGAGTACATCAAAATGTCAGCCCCCTTTGTTGCACCTGTCGGTCATCTCACTCACGCAGTATATATCTTTATGTATATGGCATAAATACGAGAGAAAACGTGGTAAAAAATGAGCTAGACAATAATGGCGGTAGTAATTTCATTGCCGTGTTGCTTCAATTTATAGGGTGATTCAAAAAGGCTTGATGGACAGCGTTAAAATAAAAATTGGCAAAAAAAAAATAAAATTCTAGACTAGGTTCTTTCCAAATAACAGTAATTTCCAGTAATCGGACTATTTAGCATGCGCAATGTAGCAAAATGGCTTTTCAACATGAAATAATTGTTTGTTTAGAATCACGATATATATATTATTACAACTGGTTGAACGGTAATTATTAGTAATATTTTATTTTTCAAGTGAAATTGAAAAAGCGGACTTCTATAATTTATAACTTTGCTACTGCGCATGGCAAATAGTCTGATTACTGGAAATTACTGCTATTTGGAAAGAACCTACTGTTTCGTATACAAAGTGTTGGAAAAAATGATACCGTTAAAAAGAACTAAAATTTAAGGAAATTAACAAAATTTTTTGATGAAACTTCCATCAAGGATCTATTATGACACTAACTAACGGAGCAAATACAGAGTGTTTAAAAATAACGAACCATTCTCTAAAAACCCTTTAAATTCATGGAATTAAAAAAAAATGTTTGATGAAACTTTTAGCATCATATAAAGACCACCCGATTAATTATTTAAAATGCAGGATGATGAAAAAAAATTAACTAAACTCGAGAAAACACTAAATATTACCAAATTAAGCCAACCACTCTTCTAAATTATAGAGCGTCGGAATTTCCCCACCACAGAGAGTTCAGCCAAAGTGACGTTTACATTTTATTATTCACAGGCGTAGAGCCGCGCGCAGTAATGGAAATTAAGTAAAAGGCCCTACGCAGCGGTGGTCATGACGCGCCAGAGGGCTTTAGCCCGAAGAAAGGTCAAGTCGGTGATAGCCGACTTGCGACCTTTCTAGTTAAATTTTAAAATTTGTGAATTGTTACTTTGAAATTACTGAATTTGTATAAAATAAATTAAATGGTTACAAATGAATAACATTATACCGATTTTTTCGAAAATTGGTATTAGAGACTGCGTTTTACTTTTGAACAACATTTACTAGAACGTTATTTCCACATCTTCACAAATAAGTGTACTCGTGTACCATTTAAAGTATGTTCAATTTTTTGGACACGCCGTACAAGAAATGTTAAATTTTTCTTACCCAATCTTGTTTTAAGAACCAGGAAATTTTGTTATCAAGAGTAACTTGTTTCCATAAAATGAAACAAAATAAACCTTTTCTATTCAACACGCTTTCTGTGGATATAATAATTGGCAACATTGCAAAGCTGTGATATCCGTTCTGTGGTTGGAAGAATTTACTGAATAATTTATTTAATGTGGTGAGCAAATAAAACACATTGACATTAAAAAAGGTACACTTAGATTATTTTCCACATAGCATTATTTCTTTTTTAATACAAAGTAATTACTTTTTCAATTTTCTGGATTGCCCCGGACTGGGAGATTGTCAGTGGGCGCTTTAGTAATCTTAATCAGTTGTTCAAACCAAAAATGGCCAATCGCATGGAAGCAACCTCTCATTTTTATAAGATTACTGGTTCTCCCTATCAGCCTTAATATAAAATTCATTATATCGGGGATTTTCGCATCGTCCCCTGGTACCTGAGCCAAATTTGACATACGAGTAAATACTGTTATTTTTATCGAAACCGTAATCGGAATTTTATTTAACTGGTTTGGGATGTTTCTATTTTTTACACAGGCACTATAAACAAAGTTAGCTTTATGAAATTTGTAAGTTATTCACAGTAAAACGTTAAATAAGTTAAATTCTCACTTGTAATTGCACCAGAGGTTTGTTGGTATTTTACCGGGTAAGATTGGGTTGTTTAAAGAGAAGAGAATTGTCCGAGAATTTGTTATAACAGAAGAACAGGTGGTGGGTATCAAGTGTATCGAGGTTTCTGATACCAGCTGCAGGGCCTGCCACCAGGCGCCGGAGACCCTTCTGCGTCTCCTGTCGGCCTGTCCGGTATATGCGGCCACAGCGTATATCCAAAGACACGATTCAGCCTTACGGGTGTTGTATTATCATTTACGACACTCGTATGAGATAGACGAGACGCCAGTGCTGCCTTATGCTCCGGGGGATATAGAATCCGTTGTGGGGAATGAGAAGTGCCGAATTTATTGGAACTATTCATTCCCCACCCTCAGGCAAATTCAAGCCAATAAGTCTGATGTAGTCCTCCTCGACCACCAGCTTATGACGATGTTTGTTATTGAGTTCTCGGCTCCCGCAGAGAACAGCATCGTCCTAAAAGAGGAGGAGAAACGGAGGAAGTATCGAGATCTTCTCTCCGAGCTTCGCAGGCTGTATCCAGACCACTCTGTTAAGATTGTGGTGCTAATTATAGGCATCCTGGGTAGAATGAGGCATACGTTGCTTTCTGACTTAGAGATCATACCGGCTTGCCGAAATTCGGCAGAGATCTTAGCCGGCAGAATGCAGAAGGCAATCGTCCTTGGTTCGCTACGTCTGCTCAGAACACACGATTTACGGGCGCAATGATTACCGACTCCACGGAGTGGAGAGTGGTCATTGCTTGACTCTTCAGAACATCTCCGAATGTGTCCGAGCTTCGGAAGGTGTTACTGAAAATAATAATAATAAAAATAATAAGCTTTATTTCGTAGACACACTACAGTGTATAGAACAAGTCACAAGAGATAGAATAGTAAATATATCACATTGTCACCAAATAAATGGTAAAGAACAAACTAAAATACAATAATATTACAAACAACAAAACATATATTTAAACTAAAGATGACATTCAAAATATTCTTGCAAATTGTAAAACGAGTTGGCCAACAACATACGCCCAACAATTCTTTTAAAAACCCGAATGCTGTCAATTTGTTTGATCATTGCTGGGATTAAATAGCCTTGGAGCCAAAACAATTGGACTATTTACTGATATAGTCAAATGGTTAGGCAAACATAGTTTCAAAAATAACCCTTGACTGTTCCGTTTGGCGCAAGGGCTTATTTAATTAATCTCTATTATTTTTCAGAAGTGTGGCAAAAACCCAAAAAAACTAAAGAAAAACTAAAACTATGCCACAAATAAATAGCTTTAGACAATATAGTCAAATGATGTTGAGGGAAAAGAATATTAATTTGATTTTGGAGATTGTATCCAAATTGTCTGTCTGAATATTGTGAAAATTCATCAAGATGAATCTTGACATATGTAACGCATGCAAGAATATACATGAACACAACTGTCAGTATTCCCAATTCATTAAACAATTGACGGCAAGATTGTAGTCTTGACTTAAACAGCATGCTACGAATAATTCTTTTATGTGCTATAAGTAAGTTGTAAAAGGTAGGACAATTACCCCAACAAACAATTGAATAGTTCAAGATTGGATGCACTTGTCCACATTTTTAAAACGTCAAGACCGACGAATTTTGAGTAGCTAATTTCCTACAAAGGCTTGATACATGTGAGTCCCAATACATATTCCTGTCAACTGAAATGCCCAAAGAAGTAATAGTAAGTTTATCAGTAATGGACTTACCATTTAAGGGTACGTATAAACTGAAGTTTGACTGAAAAATGGAAAAAAAATCATTTCTGTTTTTGAAACATTTAAAGACAGAGCATTTCTATCACAATATTCAGCCATATTTTGTATGCATTCTTTGCCTTTTTGTGATAACTGGTTTATATTAATACTTTTGGAAGTATTTCAATAATTATTGCAACAACGCTTGGATTGAAGAATCTTGATGAATACACTGGATATTTTATTTATTTATTTATTGCAATAAAATATCCAACGGGTAAATCCCAATTACAGGATAAGTTACAGTCAAAATTCACAGTTAAAAGTAATAAAATGGGAATAATTAAAAACAAACAATATATAATCAAATTTACGAAAAATATAAAAATACATATAGAGAGAAAAAGAACAGAACAATAAGAGGTTACATAAAATGCTGCTTTATATCACGAAGTGTACACGATAATATATCTAGTTTCTTCAATATTATGATCATTGCTTTGCATTTGGAATAATGGTGATTTATCCAAAATATTAGTACGGGCTGGTGGCATAAGAAATAAACTGTTACGGCTATTAAAGGTAGACAATCGAAAATTCAAATAATTTAGCGAAGGATTCGATTTAGTAATGCAATGAATTAATTTAAAAAGGAACATTACGTAGTGCATTGTGACCTAGAAATAAGACTTTGTAATTTGTTCTAATCGATAAATGTTGCGTTATTTTTATGTATGTTAGATTAAGTACAATATGTATATATTGTTTCTATGGTTTGTCTACTACTTTTTCTATGGCTGGTTGGTTACGTGGAAGAGCGGCATGTTGCCGAACGGCGCCAACCTTCTATCAAGTATATTTTGTATGTACTCTAGTGTATGAATAATAAAGGCAATATTATTATTATTATTATTAATTTAAAATAATTGTAAAATATACCTTATGGTGTACCTCTAACAGGATAAAAACCATCTAGGATAAATGTTGCAGATTAAAAAAATTTCCTCTGAACTTTTTCGAATATAGAAATCCGAGTCTCATAGATAGGGTTCCATATCACAGAGAAATATTCGAGTTTGGACCTAACAAAGACATTGTATAACAGGCAAAGCGTGGTAAGATCTTCAAATCTTTTGGAGTTCCGTATAATAAACCCCAAGTTTCTATATGCCTCAGATATGCAGACCTCCATGTGACGCGAAAATCTAAGTTTAGGATCAAATAGAGTATCTAGATCTTTAATAAATTCAGGCCTCTCAAGGACTGCTAAATGTGTAATTGTGCACTATAGGTTGTACTGTGCGGCAAAAGGACATAACCATACACTTGGTAGCATTTAAACGCAAGTTATTATCAATACACCAGTTGTTGAATGTAATAAAATTGCTCTGTAAATTTTCACAATCAGTTAGAGCAATTTCACAGTACAATTTTACATCGTCAGCATACAGGGAGTAATGAACATAAAGGTCTTTCACAATGTCGTTAATAAATATTATAAATAGTAGTGGACCCAAAATAGATCCTTGGGGAACACCAGACGTCTGAAGGAAAATGTTAGATTTAAAACCTCTATACTGAACAAACTGATAGCGATTTGTTAAGTATGACTTGAACATTGCAAAATCCAAAATTATTGTTTTAGAAGATCCTCAGCCACCATGCTTCTACGGAAGAAGGCTATGTTGAGAATACTTTGGCGAATAAGAAATAGATAGCAGATTCTGGTATACAAATTTCTAATTGTAAAAAGTGTATTATTAATATTTATGAAAACGATCAGGTATGATATATATATATTTTTAATAATATATAAATGTATAAAACAGAAAAATGTTAATGAAAACGTTCTTTTTCCGTTACTGCACTAGTGCTGCAAATTTAAATAAATTAAAAAAATATATATCAATTATTGTTACCGACAGATGACAGACGCATGTAAGGGTGTAAAAAATATTGCCATCTAACCAAGTTTTTAGCCCCTAAAATGGCCTTAAATTTCGAAAAATATTATTTATGCGACACTTTACCACATTTGATCCTTGATTTAGATTTATTACTGTTTATCTTTGACTAGAAGTAAATTAATTAATATAGCACAAGGTGGTGACTGACCTCTAAACTTCGTAGAATTTGATTTAATTTTTTTAAGTCTTTTGATTTTCAAGAAAAACTGTATTAACTGAAACAAAATTTTAACAGTCTTATTTAGAAGCTGTCAGATTTTTTTTTAATGTAACAATAGTAAAATTAAATATAATATCAATATTTTGAATTAGGCCAATGGAAAAAAATTGGTAGAAGTCCAACACGTATTGATTTAGTGTTTACGTTTTTTATTTACCCGTGTATTCTGTGCTCTGTTATACGTTTCATATGATTCAAAAGGTTCAATTACAAAGTTATTATTTTCTTGATACGCTCGCCATGTTATTGATGATCTTATATCCTCCATTTCTCCATCTCTTATCTGTAAACAATTTCACATCTAAAACATGATGTAGGGCCAAGGTCAATATATTTTTCAGCAATGAAGAATATATAACATTGAGCAGTAAACATGTTTGGATGAGGGGTACCTTAACAAAACAAGAAAGAGTTATTATTCATATATCATTTAGTACATCTGCGGCTGTATTCAGGCTTCTATTTTGAAAATGAAAAATCCTCCTTTCACTCTCCATCCTGACTCACACAAGCACTTTCCATTTGCATAGTTTATTTCTGGACCTTCTTACCTGTTGAGGTAAAATACAGGGTGTTACAAATGTAATGTGAACATTACTGATTAACTTAAAGGCGAAGTTCAGTTGCTCACTTGCACGTAAGTGCAAGAAAGGTCCTGCTCTATCACTTAACTTTTCTTAACATAAACTAATTATAATTAAGCAAAGTAATTACATGTAGTAAACCTAAATCATTATATCACATATAATCAATTCAAATTTTATTTTTTTTATTTTACTTCTCACGCACCGTTTCTGAGATAAAAATTAATTTATTATTTATACAATAGACCATCTTTGGAATTCTAATATAGATAGAAGAAGTATCAACAGAAATAAAAAAATACAGAACTTACAATAAAATATGTTTTATTTTTTTCCTCAAAAACAGTACCTCCTACGAAAATAATTAAAGATACCAATTTAATTCAGAATTGATGTTGAATTTCTGGGAAAAGTCAGTGGCGTACCATTTTTTTTTATTAAAAACGTTTGTGGCATTCCCGCGCGAACGTCAGTGGTGCCAGTAGAAATATTCGGATCAACCCAAAAAATGCACACTTAACCCTCCAAAGCGTGTTTAAAATTTCGAGTCAATATCTATGACACTTTGAAATATTAATAAAAATAAATAAAAAATTAAAATGTTTATATGAACTTTTTTTCACAAAATAATTTCGACAACTACCTCCTAAAATGTTTCGCACTTATTTACAAACACCCTGTATTATATACACATCATGCACTTGTGAATATGTATTTTTTCGGAGGATAACCGCATTTTAATGCACATGAAATGTAATTTTACAACATCGTTATGTATTTTTAATAAAAATCATAAATTTTGGCATAAAATATGTAATTTTACTGTATTTTTTTGTAGTACAGTATGCACTTGGATGTTTTCAATTTTAATTTTATCAACGAAGAATGGGCCATGAATTACTGATACAACAGATACTGGTCCATTGTTTTAAGAAAAAGACAAGAAAGCAGTGCCAATTTTGTGACAACGATTCATTTTATATCGTAAACCGCTGAATACACCCCTTCGCATAGACTACAATACATGAGCGACCACATGGAGCCATTGTGTCTGTTGAAACAATGGTAGAGGCATCATTTCTATTCACGATCAGCAGCGGGTATATATATCTGCGAGGAACAATAAAAAAGATGGAATGACATTAAATGTGTAACTAGTGCTTGAATGCGGAACTGTAAAAAGTTTATTTCCGCTTTTACTTAGGTTATTAGCTATAAAAATAGATTACAGCCGCAGTGCGGGCAGCTTCACAACGTATTGTGGTATAAAAAACGAGTTTGTAATTGTTTTATATGCCCGTTCGCCATTAGGTCTTTAATACGTGAAGTATACGAGATCAGGATGCCATCAAATTTTAGTTAGTTGGTCTAAAACGAAAAAAAATCCTTTGCACTGTAAAACAAAGTTGCTGTGTAATTGAGATTGTACACATTCTTTCCGTGTTAATAATTGTACACGTTTTTATACGTTTTACACAAAATGTGTTGAAATAACTAGTATTATAATAAAATTTGTGTAATATACAGGGTGTTAAAAAAGAGTGTAAAATATTTCAGGAGGTAATAGTATGAACCAAAATAAGCAGAAAAGTCTTAATAAACATGGGTCCGCAAAGTAACGGTTGCGGAGATATGGACCACTATTCGTTTTTCAAACATTTTATTTTAATAGGAATAAACCGACAAAGGAAGCTTTTAACAAACAAAAAACAAAGTTACAGAAAATGTTCAAAGTGCCCTCCGTCCATTTCCAAGCAGGCACGACATCTTCGTCTCAACGATATTCGAACTGTTTCGAAAACACCCTCCTTGGCTTGGATTTCTTGACACTTTTGATTAATCCGTAGCTGCAGCTCTTCCAGGCTATTTACAAGAGTACCATACACTAATTTCTTCAAATATCCCCAAACAAAAAAATCTAGAGGGTTCAGATCAGGCAATCTTGGAGGCCATAAAACAGGTCTGGCCCTTCCTACCCATCTATGTGGAAAAGTTTGGTGTAAATGCTCTCTAACGGCCATGGAAAAATGAGTTGAAGCACCATCATGCTGGAACCACATTTGTTGCCTCTAATTTAAAGGAATGTCTTCCAAAAACTTATACAGTGTGTTCTGCAGAAAGTTTAGGTAAGCAGCGCCTGTTAATCGGTTTGGTAAAACAACAGGACCTAGAAACCTGTCACCTACAATACTCATCCAAATGTTTAATGAAAAACGTGCCTGATGTCCAGATTCTATTAGAGCATGAGGATTTTCGTCGGCCCAAATATGCGTATTGTGAAAATTAAACACTCCATTTATTGTGAACCCGGCCTCATCAGTAAAAAGAATGTTTGCAAGAAAACGAGGGTCTTCAGCATCATGACGTAGAAATCAGCGGCAAAAAAACCAAACGTGCTTGATGATCATTTATTGGATTTAAGGCCTATACTCGTTGCACATGGTATGGATATAGCAGTTGCTCGTGAAGGATTCTCCAAACAAGAGGACCACTAATTCCTACCTCGGCTGATATTCTCCGCACACTCGTACCTGGATTCTGCTCTACCAGTGCTAGAATTTCTTCTTCTGCTCTAGGAGTGGATACCGACCTTGGTCTTCCGGATAAATGGCACTGCTTGCTCAAGGAACCGGTATCACGCAATCTTTGGTGAATTCTTCCAAACATGCGTTGTGAAGGAATCTGGCGATTTGGATAAGCGTCAACATAAAGACGTCGCGCTTCGGTGGCGTTCCCATTAGCACGACCATACATGAAATGCATGTCTGTTAATTCTGCGTTAGAGTAACCAGCCATAGCGAAAGAAAACTTGTGCACTGAGAACAACTGTCAAATACGTACTGTTTATTTCACTAAACATCAACCAACTATTATAAAAAAATACACAACGTTTTTGCAAAATAAAAAAATGGGCTAAAAAACATAAAACATTTCATATCTACGCAACCATTACTTTGCGGGCCCATGTTTGAGACTTTTCTGCTTATTTTGGTTCATACTATTACCTCCTTAAATATTTTACACTCTTTTTTTAACACCCTGTAATAGAATCGTTTTTGGAAGGCAAAGTAGGTAATAAAACGTTGGTGAAATCCGACATATACCTCTGAGCCCTTTTCACTTGCTTTTAATATACCTAAGTCATGCTCAGGTACGCCCCTTAATAAGGTACGACTAACGTTACGGAGAAACTAGAGAAGGATGGCCAATAAGATGTACTTCTTGTCAAAACTGTTGAACAGAACCGAACATGGAAAAGTTGGAAGGTGTTGATCATTCTATTGCGCTGTGTTGATTCTTCTGTTGTGGTGTGTTTGTGATACAGTTTTACCGAAATTTGAAAATGGCTCATTGTGAAGTTTTGAACAAGCAAAGTAGGAAACTTGTGTTAAATGTTTTGGAGTATTGCCGAAATAAAAAAGAGACTTCCAATGAAAACATTTGTGTTATTGGGACAATTTCGAAAATACGGCACGAAGACCCACGTGAAACAAATGTTATTATTTACTTACTATGAGTAACGAGTAGTATAACAAGTGCTGAGATTTATTTTATTCTCATTAGGTCCATGCAAAGAGAAACAAAATTTGCCTGATGAATTTAAATCTGCAATACGCTGAGTTATTTATACCAGGATAGAAAATAAACAATTTGTAACAAGAGAAAACCTACGACAACAACCTTTAGCACAATTTTAAAGGATCTAGGTTTTCGTTACTCTAAATATAATGGTAGACGGTCTGTAACGAAACGATTTGAGACTGCATCGAAAAGGGTTAACTTTTTAAAATAATACATGACTAATGTTGCATGTGATGTACTTTTCCTTGATGAAAAATGGATTTTCCAACATGGGAGTAATGCATTGCAAACATGGTATGACAATGATGTCAAATTTGTGAGAAACAAAAATAGCTCAGAAGGTAAACAGACCATATGCATTTATCAGTGATGTGTTAAAAGTACACCATTTTACGTAAACTTAACACACCTCTGTGTTCTATATCCCTACTCCTGACTAGCTGAGCACAACTGTGCAGCTGTTCCAACATACGCATGGCAACATGGCGTAGTGCCGTCACTACGCCATGTTGGTCGTGTAGCGTTGTTGTGTTCAGTTACCTCCCGTTCGCTGTGTTCAACTGGAGAACATTTAAATTTAAATTGAGGTTTGGTCAAAGAAAATGATTACTTACTTACCTTACAGATATTGCTGATAATTGCGATAAAGCTAAAACTCATCAGGACTCTGACGTTTTAGATTACTCTGTATTCTGATTTCGTTGTAACTTTACTACCAGTTAATTTTCCTAAACTCCTATTATGTAGTGCCTAAAAAGGTACATCTTTGTTTAATGTTTCTTGATTTATTTTAAAAACGGCGTTATGCCCTTGTATTATTTAACTATTTTATTCATTTATACGTTATTTATCTTATATTAAAATTTTGGCTGTTAAACCTCTAACACTCTGTATGTACACATTTACCCTGTACGTAAAACACGTATTTTTAATTCAGATTTAATTTAAAAGTTCGTTTAGCATGAGTTAAACAAGTAATTGCTATCTCCTGTACTGTATAAAATACAGAAAATGTCATAAAATGCCTAAGCAACAAAAACGCCCTTAGTGATTGCCTTCTCAATTATCTTCTGGACTAGCAATTAGCAGATTTAAACTTCCATTTAGACACAACATAATTTGTTCGGTTTTCGTTTACTTCCAATTTCCTTCATTCTAAGTCCTGTTCTTCTTGCCAACGTGTCTTGTAAGCAGTAGCCCCAGTACTTATGATACTCAAAGAAATTTAAATTGCTGTGTTAGGGACTTTTCGGGAAATAACGAAATTAGACCCTTTTCCCGTTATTTCGCTCCTCCTTGCCTTGTTTATATTAAAAGTTCTCCAAAAGGAGTAAGGGCTACGCCTGCTCCATATTCAGGTATGTGTGTGACGGTAAGTCAATTCAAAACTTAGCTGATGTAATTTACTATTGCAAGTTAAAAGATATTTACTGGAACATTTATTGCATCAATAGATGCTGTGGTTTTTAACTACACTGAGCGAATGTGCTGTGGCAATGAGTGATATTATTTACCTAATCAAAGTTAATACTTTCGTAAAAAGGTACAAGGTGTTTTGGGGTGAAGCCCGAGGTTAACAAAAATTTAACAAGAGTTAAAGTTTCTCTCTCGAAATGAATATACTATTTTTTTCATGGCCATTTATTCCAATATTACCGTCATATAAAAATTGCGTAAGTCCACTTTTTACTAAATTTGGCTCTCACTGCCATTTTTGGAAGGAAAATGCGTTCTATGAATTGACGCTTGTAGTTTGGTAATATGCTGTAAGATGTAGCTACAATTTTAAAAACGATTACATAATGTGAAAATAGCATAAGTCCGCAATTGAGTTTGACTACCAGTAGTGAACTAAAGTAATTTAATATCAAGGGCAATTTTCTGCAAAATAGTCCAGGGCATTTAGATTAAAATCGACCGAATAGCGGAAATTTTTAGGTACAGCAGATATCGAGATGCGGCTTTCTGCATTGTGTTCAGCAAGGTCCCAGGAAAAAAGTCTATAACATCCGGTTTAGCCATTTTTTTGAAAAATGCCTTCTGGGCCGGAAAATGCATGCATTACACCATTATAGGAACGACTGGAAACTCGGAAAAATCGCTCGGAAATCATTACTCGTGGGTTTTCGGGGCTGCCGAACTCGATTCTGGCATTAGAATTACCCGGGGATGCACGGGGATGGCTCTGTGGGGGTGCGCGGAGGGTGAATTGGGGGAGAAAGTCGTTTCTCGGAGGTTTTCGGGGATGCCAAATTCAATTCTAGCCACCCCCGAGGAAATCTAATGCCAGAATTGAATTCGGCATCCCCAAAAACACCCTAGTAACGATTTTTCAAAAAATGGCTAAACCAGACGTTATAGATTTTTTTCCTGGGAGCTTCTTGAACACAATGCAGAAAATCACATCTCGATATCTGCTGTGCCTAAAAATTTCCGCAATTTTTCCTAACTTCCCTGGACTAAACAATTATTGCTTAAGTCCAACTCATATTGTCTCGATCATGAAAGAGTTGCACACGTCCACTTTTAAGTTTTTAAAATATGATATAATTGATAGAAACAAAAATTAATACCTTTTAATCCTTAATATTTTAGTTTAAAATCGTAGGTAATCATTTATTCGATAGTTAATAAATTGAATAATAGAAAATCGTCCATAATATTTCTAACAAGGGGAAAATTGCCTAAGTACGAAATTGCAATTTTTCTTTTTTATTGTTATTTTTTTATTTTGAGTAATGTTTGTTCCTAAACGAACATTACGAAAAACGTAATACTCCTTGGAACGGTTATGTCTACTAGCCAACTATAACATTGGTATAGGTAAGTAAATATTCAATATTAGCCGTCTTTTTGGGAAAAAAATCGGACGGTAGCAGCTGATGGTTACACAGGGTCTTGGCAATGAAACATAACTAATATAAAAATCCTTGTAGAACAAAACAAATTGCAAGGGGAAGTTTTCCTATGTATAATACAAACCAAATCAGTAAACTTCTCTTGAGACTAGAATTCTTTTCGAAAATGCAAAATCCTTTATTTCTGAATGGAATTTTTGTCCTTCTCATTTTAAAATAACTAGAATCGTTTTTTGAAATCTCTATAACGACACTCTGATGGATTCTTATCGACAACACAAGAACTATCTATTCTAGTTTACAATATCACGTTGTACTTTCTTTCCCGGAACATGTGTCTGAAATTTTACCAGGACGTCATCAAGGTCCTTCCTGCATAACGTCAGTTACACCGCTGCGTTTGTAATTATTGTCCTGTCGCAAACAGAGACCTTACAGGCGATAAACAAGAAATGTTGGCATATTAAAAAAAACTGCTAGAGTTGTCGTAGGTCCATTGTTTACCGAATCTAGGGATATATCAATTTTTATAGCAGGAGGGGTTGTGCTTTTCTGTAAGTTCAAATGTTTTGGCCAGTAGTGAAATATTTTGTTTAGTGATGGGGTATATATAGAGAGTAGAGGATGTTTTCACACCACATACCTAAAAAAAATAAGCACAAGATTCTTTAAGTAACGTTTTTTTGAAAGACAGCCAATCTGAATATGGGCGTATGAAATTATTAATAAACAAGTCAAATTAAATTACCTACATTTCACTATAAAACTTATAAATTCAATTATCAGCACAATAAAAAGGGCAAAACATTTAATGTTCGCAATGTTTTGTTGTTTGTCTTATTTTCAGTTTACAGTGGCAAGATGGTAATGTGGCAAATGTTCGACAAGCAGGATAGCGAATTTCTGGAGAATTGGAAACTTATACTTCATTCAAAAAAGATCGGAGATTACCACGGAGAGATAAATGCAGAAGTTTTTGAAAAATGGTTTGAATGCATTCTTGAAAATTTAGCACCCCAGTCTGTCCTCGTTATGAACAATACTGCATACCATAGGTGAAGATGTGAAGAACTGCCACGACAATCATGGAAGAAAGCAGAACTTTAATCCCATTTGATGAAAACGAACTAAAACCCAGCTTATGGAAAATTGCGCAGGCGATATACATAATTTGCTGTGGATGAAACAGCATTGATTCGTAGAATAACAGACAGTATTATTGTGAACTAGATCCAATAAAATTGTAAATATGTATAACTCACATCCAAAAAGAAAAACAAAATATGTGGGATTTAGATCTTGAACTCGAGATTATCGATCCAATTATAATCCATATTGGAAATAATAATAGTGGTGCTGACAGTGACTGCTAATGAAGGTTATACTCTGAGGTATGTTATTTACATGATGAAAAGTTTTTATTTATTTATCTACCTGTTTAATTGTTAAGTTTTATTATTACTTGAATAAGTTATTTCGTTAATATTTTCATTAATACATGTTTAATTCTTTAAATTTTGTAATCTGTTGATTTTGGATATATTTATTTTAATTTTTGTTACTTAAATATTCATTTTTAGTTTTTATGTAGAACATAAGGCTACTGGCAAACCACCCAATAAAAAAATGGTAACGTGCCACAAGCAATACTTCAGGAGCGGTGTGGAAATTTACTTATCCCTTACAACAAAGCTTTGTGAAAGCATAAACCTGCTATGTTTATTTACATTACAACAAAAATTCTAAACATATATTAAAGCTAATTAAACTTTATTGAAATAAAATATCTCTAGTCATACTACTTAGGCACAGCTTAAATAACAATCAGCTCACAGACTCTACGGCGGCACCTTTGAAGTATTAAAACCTGAAAATTTGTCCTTGAAGCTTGTTGTCTCTCTCTCGAAAGTGATACAAGTCAGGACAGGATTAAAAATAGTTGTCCCAATTTAGAAAGTGTCATACTAAATATAAATTTGTTTTACTTGAAATTGTTTAAAAATAAAATAACATAACAGTATAAAATACAAGAAAATCAACAAACCACAAAATGCAGCATTCGTGCGCCAATAACGCAGTCGTTGACGGTATGGCTATAAGGGCATATTTTACAACCACACGTCCCTGCCGCGATTTATCCCAAAATGGCGGCATGCGGCACGTTCCCGCTCATACGAGTCTGTGAGCTGATTGTTATTTAAGCTGTGACTTAGGTATATTTACTGATCATTGGTAACCTTTTTAGAAAAGTAACACGTACGTCTATGCTTTAGACTACGTACGTTATATTTTTAGGTCATTCAACTGACTACAATTTTTAGATAAGAGTATAGTTCTCGATTTCAAACTTTCATGGCCTACTAATACGGAAATGGTATGCAATATTCAGCTGCATTTGTAAGAAAATCCTTCGTAAATCACTTCTTTCAGTATACGCAACTGGCCGGCAAAATCATGGAGACATGCAAGAATAAATCTTACGAAGCAACGCTGTATAAGCTAAGGTCTGACGTTTTCATAGGTCACTTAACACCCCTCGTCACACACGGGCAAAATTTGTGTCATCATATTACCTTGTCATAACGTCGTTAGTTTTACGTTACGATAATATGTTCCAGTAGACGATTTTCTAATTTTGTCTACCCAACGACACAAGTTAAAATAAGACGGACGCGATTCTAATTATACAAAGTGATCTGAACTCGATTTTAATTTGTGAAAATAAACACAACGGGGAAAAATCACAGAGGTGTTTTATAAAATGAATTTGATTTTAATTTTATGTGCAATATTTATAACAATTTAATCATCGGCTGATATATTTCAGTGTTCTCTTGAAAGATTAAAACAGGTAATAATAATAATAACTACGTTTATTTACGACAATTAAAAAGACATATTTACAAACATCTTATCCAAACTGCTTTATAATGTAAACAAACGCAAAAAATACACAAAAGAAATCTTGTCCGTGTAAATTTTACATATGTGCCTGGCAATCAAAAATAATTTCAATGAAAATGTAATAGTTATTTATGCAACAAGTACAAAAAGTAAGTGTTTATCAACACGTCGAGTGCAATAAACATTTTTTGTACGAATTGCATACAATATTCGGTCATCTCATCTATGGCATACTGATGAGGTCTAACAAGCCCGAAACCGGTCTATCTCTGGTGGTGTGGCCGACTAAGGTTCTTGGCTGTTCACACAGATACTGTAAGTGTAATTTAATGCCGGTCGGGGCATTAGCCCCCGGAGTAGTTGTTTCCTGCAGTATCCTTTATAGATTTAATGGCGCGTCACCTACGGCGAGACGTCTGCGGTTAAGTACCTACTGCAATGTAGGTTGCTTCCTGTAAGTCGAGCCGCTTAGGCCGAGCAGGAAGTAGCAGACCACTTATATCTCACCTGCACTCGATTTATATGTGAACCTAAATATGAAAGAATAGCCAGTTCAATTGTCGGTCATTTCACCTATGGCATACTGATGAGGGCTAACAAGCCTGAAACCGGTCTGTGTCTGGTGGGGTGGCCGACAAGTGTTCTTAGCTGTTCACACAGATACTGCAGGTGTAATTCAATGCCGGTCGGGGCATTAGCCCGCGGAGTAGTTGCAGTATCATTTATAGATCATCATAACTTGCCATAATTGTCTTCGTTTTGACTATTCAATATTAGGTAATCTGTTATATTCGTGATATTTTTATAGTGATATAAATGGTGAAAATTATAACTGTTTTGAAGGACGCAAATACCTATTTTCAACTAAAATCAGTGGCGTAATTATAAGTTTTTGTTAGGTTTCAGCTAGGTACTTTGAACTTATTCCCTCGAACAGACTTGCTCTTCTGAGGGTTTGATTATATTTATTTGTTCTCTTGTCCTTTTAATTTGCTTTTAATGTTTGATGTTTTACATTTTACCTGTACTTACTAAACAAATAAATATTATTATTATTATTATTATTATTATTATTATATGACAGTCGCTAGAAGGACTGGTTCAGTATTAATATTAAAATTTTAATCTATACATATTTAAAAGAAATATATGTCTTGATAAACTTCTATAATACACTTTCTGATTCATATATTTTGACTATTTATAATTGTCTATTCCATGAAATATTTAAAACTACAATACATAATTTAATAAACAAATAAAAATAACAGTTTGTACACTGGCGAAAATATCTGTTAACTGTTAATATACATAAATTTGAACATTAAATTGTTTACAAACTGTTGTTTTAATTCGCCGAATAAATTATTGATTTTATTTTTTATAATTGCATAAGATAAACCTGATTAAAAACGCCAAAAGTCATGTTTTAAAAAAAAAGAGCCTTAACTTTTAGAAAATTGACTGATTTTAATTTATGTAATAAAAAATGTCATAGAGATAAATCAGATTTTATAGGAAACACCTAACCATAAAGAGGCTCTCATTTTCATCTAAATGGATCTATGAATAAAAAATCTTCAGGTATTGGACTAGAAGATCCATTTAATTTACACCAATAAAATTCTATACTGGTAAAAAAACTATCGAATTAAAAGGGCAAATATGTTAGATTTGAAACTTTCCAGATCGCATAAAACCGCTGAGTGAAATCACTAGGAAAATTAGGACATGGAAACTTTATCAATTCAGCTCTCTATTCACACATTCCTGGATGCATAGCCGTCGTCAAACATTCTTAAATTTCATAGCTTCTTGTTTAATGGCACATACTTTCCAGATGCCATTTTCTTTTCATCAGGGTAAATTTACAGCAGGCGGGCCACCTAACTTTTGGAATACTTTTAGATAGTGTGTAGCATCGACAAACTTTTAACGAGTTGGAGCAACGTTGGGAATTCCTCTCGTATAATGCGAGCTAGGGGCTGGGTTGCCGTTTGAACTTTAAATGTCTATAAAAAAACTGCCAGTATGTTGGAAGTGAAAGTTCTATTTATTTCTGAATTCTTGTATTCTTAATGCATGTATTCACTTAAGTAGTCGTAAAAAATATCTTATAAACTGTTTTTAATCATATACAACAGGCTTGGATTTACGAGTGTAGGTGGTAACTTTGCAATTATTAACATTTAGGCTAAGTTTGTTATTGACATACCAAGCTACAAGTTTATTTAACTCTACCTGAAGATTATGGGCCTGCTTTGCTGAATTAATGCAAGTAAACATTTTCACCAGCGTACAAAAACTTCCCAAAATTCAACAAGGTCATTAATGAATAGAAGAAACAGTAGCGGGCCCAAATTCGAACCCTGAGAAACTCCCGATGTAGAGACATTAAATGTAACATATTGCATCCTATTCTAAAGGCAGCAACAAAAAAATACAAGCAATTCATCAGTAAAATCAGTTCTTGCAGTAAAACTGAGTGATGTGTCCTGTCGAAAGCCTTGCAGAAGTCAGTGAACACTACATCAACTTGACCATGGTTATCTAGAATATTAGAAATATAATGTGTAAAACAAACCAGGTTGGAGGTGGTGGATCTGAGATATAAAGTCATGTTGATTTATTGTTTACCGAAAAGTACATGCGGTTGTACAGTGAAATCTCAAGAACTTTGTCAAAATTATTTAATATGGTAATAAGACGATAATTTGCTACATCAGAAGGATCCCCCGGCTTCAACATCGGGCACACACTAGTCCTCTTTCACAAAGAAAGAAATTTAGAATTCTTCAGAGATAGATGAAATAATATACAAAGTGGATAACACAGCACATGAGTACAATCCCTTACCAACAAGGTAGGCACAAGGTCTGGGCCACAAGTTGGTTTGCTCTTTAAACGGTTTAATGCCAATATTATTTCCTCTTCAGATAGAGCTCAAGTAAGAAAGATTAATGTTACTGTCCATATTGGAAATTAGATCTTGTTTAAGAAAAACACTTTGAAGTGTCGGCTAAAACTGTCTACTATCATCTGAGGGTCATTAGATCTCTAAATGCAAAACTCCTGGTATACGAGTGCAACCTTTTTATTTTGTATGAAGGCCTAGAAGTTTTTACTGTCACCTGAAACTGAATTTTCTGCTTTACGAATGAATTCTTTGTAAGCTGCATTGATTTATGTCATGTAAGCTGCATTGATTAATGTCTTGTTATGTTGTCTGAGACGTTCAAAGTTTTGTAAATTTATCTCGAATCTATTTCGTATTTGTCTAATATGAAAATAACGAAAGTACTTAATTGTAGTTGTAAAATAATAAAATTTAAAAAAATAATAAGAAAATCTGTCAAATATTACAAAAATATTTAAAGTTGTAGCTAAGAAGTGAGCAATATTGTTTCCTATACACATTATCTCAGTGTTTCCAACATACCGAGATACGTTTTCTGAGATACCCACCTACATCTAACGTCATTACAATTTACTGAAAAATTAAATTAATTAAACTCAGGCGTCATCAAAGAGCGTTTCACGGCAGGGAAGATCAACAGTAATTTATCGAGAGCACGATATGTCACTAAAACGCTTTCAGCGGCGACGCTAGAGACACCACGTATCAAGTATTTACACCCCCCTGTAGCCAAATTGCAAATTGGTTAAATAACCCTTTCCACTCTCGACATGTCATCATCAATCACTGGGATATTTACCGTCAAATTATGGAGTGCCAAATGGAACGCGATTATCTAAACAGTGCAATTAGGCAGATGTGTTGTGCCTACAGCCACACAATCTGTTGTTTTTTTTAAGTGGCGTGGCAAAGGTACAGGGTCGCCTTGTATACAGGGTGTTTTTGAATGAAGCAGCAAAAATGAGACCACAGATTTCTTAGGTGAAAATAAATCAATTTAACCTAACATACTTATATCCCAAGACGCATAATAAAAATGTTACAGGCTGTTAAAGTTAAAACTTTATTTTCAATATTTGTAAATAACTTCTTAAAAAATCCAAATATTTATATAAAATTTGTAAATCGGGGGTTTTTGCGGACGATAAATTGAAATTTGTTTCTAATTTTAACGTCACTAATAGAGGGCGCCACTTATGACTTAGTGTATCCATCTGACTATCTAAACAATCGATTCTCCTACCTGTTTTATTTGGAAACAGTATACCTTGCTGAAGTCGGTAGGAGTGACCATTTTTGAAATAATCCTATTTGAAATGCTCAGTGCACCGAGTAAAAACTGTTTTGGTTTCAGGTAAAATGCCTTTTTTGCTGAAAATACAGCAAAATGTTAATATTTCAAATAGGATTATTTCGAAAACTTTACACTAAATAATTACTAAATTATGCAAAGTCTATAAATTAATCTATATGTATATACAGGGTCATTCAGGTTTAATCATGATAACTTCAGGAATCGATAGAACAGGTTAAAATGTCCACGCCAACGCAACAGTCGATCCCACGTCACCCTCTCAGATCTGGTTCAAAATTGGTACATGGGTTGGTACTATTGAAAAAAGGATATTCTCAAATTTGCAGCCCCTAAGACCGCTTCCTGTCACCAGGGGCCCATAGTGAAGTTTTCGACCATCATCTCACATTCAGGGGTCTGAAATCGGTTTTTCGTGTACTGACGCGGCATTTTGGTCCAAATTTCCCGTAGAACACGATGCCGCCATCCGTTTTCCGATATCTAACAAGGGGAGCCCGGAAAACGCGAAAAACCGCGCTTTGGTAAAAAAATCTGATATCTCAAATACGGTCGCTTCAAACTGGCTGAAAATTTACCAAAAGGCTCTTCGATTATTGCTCTTTCGAATGTTCATACGCGCGTGGTGATCATTATATGTAAAAAAAAAGTTACACGCGTTTTACAGGTTTTATATGGGATTTTCTGGCCCTATCCAGTTGGGTAATAATTGGATTTTTTTTCTCTCACCAAGCGTCTCTTTTGTCCCCCTGTCTTTACAAACACAGAAATTTCTCTCTCCAGCCAGTATTAGAGAAAATATTATTGAGATAGAATGCTGATTCATGTATAAGGACGTGTAAAATAGTGAAAATAATATCGAGATGTATAGTGTCAACAATGATTGTATTACAATCATTGTAATGTGGGTTTTCTTGTTTCTTACTGCGATTTTCATTCGTTATATTATATTATATTCATATTTTTTACAAATAATAGAAGTAAGCTACAGAAAATGTCAATTTGCTCAAAAATCAAAAAATTTACGAAAAATTGTGAAATAAATCATTGAATAAATAATGTTTTCTCTAATACTGGCTGGAGAGAGAAATTCTGTGTTTGTAAAGACAGGGGGACAAAAGAGACGCTTGGTGAGAGAAAAAAATCCAATTATTACCCAACTGGATAGGGCCAGTGGAGCGGTTACAATGAAAAAATTACAGAAAATCCCATATAAAACCCGTAAAACGCGTGTAACTTTTTTTTACATATAATGATCACCACGCGCGTATTAACATTCGAAAAAGCAATAATCGAAGAGCCTTTTGGTAAATTTTCAGCCAGTTTGAAGCGACCGTATTTGAGATATCAGATTTTTTTACCAAAGCCCGGTTTTTCGCGTTTTCCGATCTCCCCTTGCTAGATATCGGAAAACGGATATTGCATCTCCTATGTATTTTTGATCATTTTTTTAGACCAAAATGCCGCGTCAGTACACGAAAAACCGATTTCAGACCCCTGGAGGTGAAATGATGGTCGAAAACTTCACTATGGGCCCCTGATGACAGGAAGCGGGGCTGGAAATTTGGGGATATTCGACAGTACTAATCGATGTACCAATTTTGAATCAGATCTGAGAGGGTGATGTGGGATCGACTGCTGAGTTGACGTGGAATGCCCCTTATCCGATTTAAGTGAAATTCGGAACACAAACATTCCTTATGATCTTACATAAGCTTCTTAAGTTTGAACTACCTACCCCCCTCTTACTTTATTTCAAAACTACAACAAAAAAAAATTAATTTCAATAAAACATCTACACACCACTTTGACCTGATTAATTTCGAAACTCTTTCGTTTCCTGTTTTTTTTCCACGTTGGGTCTTGTTTCTAAGATATTCAAAGAAATTGGTGACAGTGTAGCGCACCAGCCGCGTAAATTTCATTTAACGTTATAGCAACCCATGAAAACAAAACTCAGTGATTTGTGTAAACTGACGTTTTGGGTGCCGCGATAGCTGAGGTGGCTGGGAGACGACTGCTCGTGGAACCAGTATGGATCAGCTATTTCGGTGTGGGTTCGAATCCCACCGTAGTACCATGGATGTTTGTGCTCGTCGAGAGATGCACAATAAGTCTATAGGCTGCGGTGCTTCCGGGGACACTGTCGGACGGCTCTCAAAAAAAACAAAAACACTGACGTTTGTGAAAATCATTCTCAAAAGTATTATTTATAGAGTGTTCTTAGTGCTAAGAAAAAATGCCAATAACCTCAAATATAAATTTAGTAACAACTACTTATTACAAGACTTACAACAAACTTATCAACTACTAAAAAAAATTACAATAATTGTTCAAAGTGCATTCCTCCAGCTTCAATACAATTTTGGCATCGACAAACTAGTGTATTAACCGTAGCTGCTATTTGAACAGGATTGTTTTTTATTGTCATCACAAGCATGTCTTATGCTTTGGATCAATTCCTCACGGGTATGTACTGGCGTATCATACACAATTGCTTTTAGATGGCCCCAAACGAAATAATCCAGAGGATTCAGATCTGGCGAGCGCGGAGGCCAAGCCACTGGTTCTTCGCAGGTGTGTAGACGTTTTATTGAAATTAATATTCTTTTGTTGTAGTTTTGAAATAAAGTAAGAGGGGAGTAGCATACAAATTACACTTCTAAGAGGGGTAGGTAGTTCAAACTTAAGAAGCTTATGTAAGACCATAAGGAGTGTTGGTGTTCCGAATTTCACTTAAAATTAATATTTTTTTCTTGTAGTTTTGAAATAAAGTAAGAGGGGGGTAGCATACAAAATACACTTCTAAGAAGGGTAGGTAGTTCAAACTTAAAAAGCTTATGTAAGATCATAAGGAGTGTTTGTGTTCCGAATTTCACTTAAATCGAATAAGTGGTTCAAAAGTTATGAGGGAAAAAACGAGAAAAAAATGCCTACTTCAACGCCCTCTATCTCGAAAATGAACAAATGAACATTATTTTAACCTGTTCTATCGATTCCTGAAGTTATCAAGATTAAACCTGAATCACTGTATATTAAGCTATTATAACTATTCTAATGTGAAGTTATAATTTGTGTTAATAGAAATTTGAATATCTAGGTCAGCAGTATTATAAATAACCCTCGTATATGCTCTGGAGTAGCTAATGTGATGGAGAACTTGTTGATATCCCTCGTAACGTACCTGCCAAATTGACTTGCAGCTCGAGAAAAAAACCATGTCAGCTTTGATCACATAAAAGAAATGATCTAACTGTAATCTTAACATTAAACATACTATTCTTTACAAAAATAGAGATTTGGATTGCCGCTTTTTTCTGTGCCGTGACGTCAATCTATTGTTTGGTTTTTGTTCTCAGACTTGTTTTTTAGATTTTTATATTTGTGTACGACAGGCGAGAGTATTCTCTTCAAAACCATTTAAATGGAAATCTTTCATTCTAAACTCTTTCAATTCTTTAAAGAAATTGGACGAAACAGTACATTGTGCACACGAAGATTAAATGTAAACAGAAGATTTCTTGTGCGCTCATCGCCTCGTGTGATATTCCGTCGATTCCAAATATTTACTAGCCCATAAAATGAATTTATGCCACTGCAGGGACTTGGAAGAGAATAAACACGATAACTAAATTGAAAGCAATACGCGATATTATAAGCGTTCAACGTCCCTTATAGCACTGTAAGTAATATTTCCGTTTACATGGAAAAAAGTGGGGCAAATGGGGTAGTAAAGTTCATTTTTATCGTTGTTATTCAATTTTTGGGCATCGTTATAACGAATACGAATGGGATACATTGGCGTAAAATTTTAACTCAACCAAAATAATGAATATACGAGAGTGGATCAAAAATAAACCGTAATTTTTACTTTACCGCTTGCTAGATAAAGCGGTATGTTTAATACACAGGTTGGCCAAAATCACATGACTCAACATTGACATCTAGGAAACCGTAATACAGGATTACACAAATCTTGTGACATGGAAAGTGATCAAGCGAATGAAACTGCTAATAAAGCCACTTGAGAATTGCCGAGTGGGTCAAAGCAAGAGTACGAGTTTTCGTAAAATGGTTTGTTGAGATGGTGTGTTTTGAAAAATTTTAGTGGCAAGTTCAGCGAAAAAGTGCTTTTGGCATACTTTGAAGAAAAGTTCAAGTTTCATATAGGAAGGAAAGTTCAGATAAAGGATATTTAATGATTAAGGTTATCCCTTTACCTTTTACATATTGTTGGGCATATAGTGAATTTTGAATTATGTTAGGTTGCCCTAATAATGATTGTTTCTGGTACTTATCGATGCTGGGAATTGACAAATTTGAAAGTTACTTGTTTCAATACCTGACACCAAGACGCCCGTCTTTTTTTTAAGAAAATTTACAACTACAGAAAAAGGATTTTGCGTGAACGCTGTTAAAATATGCAGAAAATGTAATTCTCTGCGCTTAATCCGTTTAACACAAGACATATTTTTTTTAAGATACATCAATCAAAAATAGACTTCTCAGACTGTTGACATCAATACATTGTCGAAGGTACCCTCAATAGTTGCTTGATTCCTGAATATCGCAAATCCAGAAGCATATACTGACCATTGTATGAGGCGCACTTTAATAACTCTATTGGCCAATAAAGATGCTGATCTTACAACCATTAAACGGCATGGTGGATAGAAGAGCTTCTCTGCAGCACAAAGTTATGTTGAGGAGTCCATATCTAATAAACATGAAATTGCAAGGAAAATCCAAGAAAAATATAATTGTTTCTTGCGCAAAGTCTTCACAAATTTCGGCAGGTGTTGCAATGCTAGAAGGATTGTTATTAACGGAAAGGAAGTTAAATGTGATAAAATAAAAAACGAGATCTCTATTACTATAAATGTAAATATTAATGTTAATAAGTAAATAAATTTGATTTTTTTTTATTACTTCACTAGTGAAATAAAGTTACTTTATTCCACTAGTGGACATAAAGTTGGCCATGGATCTCAAATTTGTTTTTATGAGCATAAAGGCCTCCAAAAATGCAACAAAAAACAATTTAAGATTTTTGACGTGTCTCGCATATTAAGCGAGATACATGACAGTGGCCCTCTTATGTGATACAGCCTGTATATATGCAAATTAGCCATGGCGATGAACAAAAGCACGCTATTTTGAAATAATGGAAATAAAAACACGCTATCGTAAAAAAGTGTTATTTTCACAGCTCGGATATTTTTTTCGTCACTGTTACATTGACACCAGATAAAAAAGTATTGAAAAATAATAAACATATAGTGGCAAATACTTTGGAAAGTTGGACAAAAAATATTTATATTTCGTAGGCGAAATCAGTATTTTAGGGGCTTTCGAATGATTTTTTTCAAACATTGTTTTGAGCCCTTAATATAAAAATAACTATTTTTATGTCAAGCAGTCTCTTTAAAAAATAGGTTGATATCTTTCTTAATAAAAAAATTCTAAATAAATGTTGAATAGTGTGCGGAACTTTATCATCACCCAGTATATCTAAAACGTCGCTATAGCTGAAAACGAGCGCAAAATATAAGACAAAGACTCTTTTAAAATTCCTACCAAGTGTGCCCAAGTTGAATTAAGGAGAAATCCGGTTACCTCGTTCTGTGTTATGACTATCTAAGGAGGCCTAAACAAGGGTTAAATGCCATCGCGAAGGTTTTTTCATCTTTGTTGCCTGATTAAATTTAAAACAAGTCTAAGTTATGACAGAAGTTTGCAGGGAAAATGTAGCGAACTCAGTCAAACAACCCTTAATACTTGTTTGTTTCCCCACACATATATGTGAAGAATAATTTGCAAGGGCCATAATATTTTCATATTTGAGCAAAACCCTCGTGAATATTTTTGCTGTTTAATGTTTTAGGGATTTTTTGCATGTATATAATGTAATATTTATCTTTAAAAAATAATGTTGGAAGGGTAAAGTTTCTCCGCATATACATTTAATTTTACTACTACTGTTAACAAAGTTTGTTCAACATTAAAATAAGGAATTTACATTAATTTTAATATGATTTGAAATGTATTACATATCGAAAGGACAGAACATGTGTCTGCCGGCAATAATAATATAATAGTGTCACAGAATTTGCCTCACTCACACCCAAATCGACGACTGTGGTACCGCGAGTTGCTAAGATTGCCCCGATCGACGCTACACGATTCTGTTAAACAAACAAAATGCCGTGGATCGAGGCGGGACTGGACAAATGGGGAATGGACGAGAAGCATTCGAGTCGTTTGGGAAAATGGATCTAGAGATACTAGAAAATACCTGGAATATTCGTTTGGTCTATAAAAGAAGAATAAACGGCCGAGTTAGTCAGTCTTGTATTACATTCTGAATTGAAGTGTTTACTTGGAGAGATCAAAGTGATTTAGATAGCGATTAATTAACGGATTGTTTTTCTGGCAGTAAGAAAAAGACGGATTGGGAAATCCGTGACAATATACGTGCCAGTGGATTTTTTCGAAAACTTAATTTATTCGTTACTTTTCGAAAGCACTGTATAAAGTTAAGCGTGAATCCTAAGAGATAATTTTAGACTTGGCCATTAGGGAGATGTACCTAAATACGTAAAACAGTTAAGTGACCCTATAGGCTGACTATTTAGTAAAAAAGGGAAGCTATTAATGCGGCCACCGCGAGAGAAGCATACAATTTTTGTTTCTTGAGTGTTTAATGTCAACTGATTTATTGCAACACACTTTTCTAAGGTGCAATACTAAGCCTCCGCGAGCAGTTGGCATCGACAAAAAAGTTCTCAGTATCCTCAATAAAAAGAGAGAATAAAAGAGGACTCAAGAGTTATCCTTGTAAAACACCCGACGTGACATTAAAACGTTTTGTTAGGTCACCTTCAGAACGAATTCTAACATGCGCACGGTAATATATTTTTTTAAGAAGCATAATTATATTAGCACTAAGTCCGAGAGAACATAGTTTTTTCCAACGTAGAGATTGGTTAACCGTGTTAAACGTTTAAAATCAATAAATGCTGCGAAAATTCTACGGTCCTTTAGCCTGAGTTGAAATTGAGTGACAAAGTTGAGGACATAAACGTTATCAATACATCTTCCACCTTTTCGAAATCTAGCCTGGCATGACAACGCCCTGTATCTCAGAAACAAAGTGTTTTAGGATCCATAATTCCATTTTCCATCCATTTATTTAAGAACCTTTCATATCAAAACGAGATCCTTACAATACTCTTGAAGTCCTGCTGTTTAAGTGGGACATCCCGTATAACAGCTGCTATTTTATGTTTTAGAAATCGTCGAAAAACGAAAAATTAATAAATCTGATGTTGCGTGGTGCATATAATTTCACGGAACTAATAACTATTAATTTATACAGATTTACCTGGTTTGGAACAAATGCATATGTACTATTCATTTGATTTATTTGAATGAAAGCAATTACGATAATTATGTGACATGTGAAACGAACGAATAAATCTGTATTTGTCCAAAACAGTTTTAATTACAGTTACAAACGCATGTAAATTTTAGGTCCAATATTACACTTTATTTACATTTAAAATGGCGCCAAACACGATCCACAAAAAACAGAAGGTTATTTCTTTTATATTAGCTTGATAATGTTGAACATATTTCTGAAAACGGATAGTCGACAGCATATTTATTAGTGTTCTCCTTTTCAAGCACAATTTATTTCAAAATTATGTTACGTGTGGGGTATAAAAACCTTACAAAAAATGTAAATCATTTAATGAAACTGTAGACCGCGGAAAACAAACATGGGTAGAGGATGTTGTATTTCATTTAAGGGCGTCGTTTTTATAAGCAATTTGAAACGAATTTATAACTCTCTTTAGAGGCAGTTTAAAAAAATCTGATAAATTAAATAAAATATCTTCACAGCGTCTATTATACAAGTTTTCTGCAGAGTGCATAAGATTTTACAGGCTGTTAGAATAAGAAAAAAAGCATATTTTCACCTGTTATGTTACATGATAATAGTTTCTGAATTTTACACGCAATACGGAAAAAATCTAATCTGTATTTATACCTACAGTGCTTTCGAAAAGTAACGAATAAATTCATTATTTTTGAAAATGAGAAGTATTCGAAAAATCCCCTGGTACGTCGACTTTGTGTTTAAAAAAGGCACTTTTTGACATACGACCCAAATTTGTGACGTCATCGTTGTTCGAGATATGACGTCATCGACAATTTTTGTAAATACCAACCCCCAATTTTGACCATGCCGTTTGAAAGAGCGAGTCACACATCATGAAAAATTATGGTGTTACATAACAAAAATTTCAAGAAAATAGTGTTTGAAGATTTTAAGATTTAATTTTCACAATACTGAACATGATAATGATTATGTAAAAAATCGACTAAATTAAATGTTCAAATTGTGCATCGTTGGCTGCCTGACGGTAGCCAAGACGATTAATCAATTCTTTTTGGACATTATCAATAACTTCGGGAGGTATACGATGTATCTCGTGACGAATTGTTGCTTTTAAATCTTCTAAATTAACCGGTCTACTAACGTATACTTTGCTTTTTAAGAATGAAATAATCTAGGGGTGTCAAATCAAGCGATCTGGCTGGCTACTCAATCGACCCCCTTCTCCCTATCCAACGATTCGGGAACAGCTCATCTAAATAAGCACGGACAGGTGTTGCATAATGGGGAGGTGCACAGTATTGTGAAAATTAAATTTTAAAATCTTCAAACATTATTTTCTTGAAATTTTTGTTATGTAACACCATAATTTTTTATGATGTATGTATGTAGAATGACACGCACTTTCAAATGGCATGGTCATAATTGGGATTGCTATTTTAAAAAAATGTCGATGACGTCATATCTCGAACAGCGATGACTTCACAAATGTGGGTATGTCAAAAAGTGCCTTTTCTAAAAACAAAATTGACGTGTAAGGGGATTTTTTCGAAATCTTCTCAATTTCAAAAATAATGAATTTATTCGTTACTTTTCGAAAGCACTGTATATAAATAGATAGCAACAGATTTTTAAAAAATATTCAAATGGTAAAGCATATTAATTAAAAGGAATTCATACGTTTGGGAAAATGCCAAAACAAGTTGCTACGTTTATCAAATTTAAGGGTGCTCACGAATATACTGAACATTGTTTCCGTAGAACTTCAGTTATACTATTAATAAATTCAGGAGCTGATATCACAACTTTAAAAAAGCATGGTGGATGGAAGTCTTCAACACTAGCTGAAGGCTATATTGAGGAGTCCATAACTCGTAAATCAGTTGGGATCCTGCTGCAAGTACATGCTTTTGCATAATGTCACTCTCTCAAAACAGTTTTTGAACTGCTGGAAGTTCTGAGCAGGAATTTCATTAAATCTCCATTGCTAAGTGAAACAACTAAGAAGTAATGTTAAAAATTTATAGTAGATTTCATTACGAATACATCAGCAGTTCAAAAGAAATTGCAACATTTATTTTAATGAGTGCCATTATTATAGCAAACGATTGTAGGTCCGTGTTGGAAGCGACTTGTTAAATAATTCAATCACTTTGGAGGATTCAATAGTTCATAAACCATCTACTAATGAAAACACTTCAACCTACATAGACGAAGTAAATGTTTCAAAACAAACAGGACAAGGAATATCCCTTACAGATTGTTCTAATTTTACTGTAAATGTTTGCAATGAATAAAATTGCTTCCGTTAATGAACAAATGATTTCTAATACCCAGGCAGTAAATGTGACAGCTGTCACTAAAGCTACGCCTTTAATGTCGTTCCAAGTCATTTTAAATTATAACTACTTAATAATTAATACAAAAATAATGTAATTGTTACACTAATGTCTCAGTAACTACCACTGTCAGTGATCTGCAAAACCGACTAGTAAAATTATTACAATTTGTTTTATTATTAAACCATAACAAAGAAAACGAGAGTTAATCAATCACCGCCCTGTACATTTTTTCCGGAAAACCGATCCCAACATTCTTAAATCAACAGCATTACCTTCTCACTTTCTCCGTACACACTTGTTGAATCCTGGCCGGAGTTCTATCTCGGCGAAGTCTCCTGCTGGCAAACTTCAAACTCCGCGAAACTTTCTCTCGCGAAGACGCTGATGCTGAGGCTGAGTCGACGGAAGAGCGCGTCGCACTGTGCGGTCGGGGCGTCGCGACGCTGGAGTGATAGCCTCACGCACGCTCTTCTGGCGTATCATGCGAGGGGTTCGCTTGCACGGGTGCGATGTAATGGCTCTTTTTTACATCACAATGAACTGAGAGACAATGAATGTTTCTCCGCCAGTAGGACATTTTTCGGATGTATTAAGAGCGGCATCTGCCAAGCGCAGTATCCATTTTTCACAGTTAACATCCAGGTCGCGAATAAAACCACTTTAAGTAATTTAGAAAATGGATACAGTGTTCTAGAATCGATAGTAAAATGTCAACTCATTGCCACGGAAAGAAATCGAAAGACTATAAGATTGTTGCTGGAAAATTGCGTTAAATATTTTTTCGCACAATCGTTCTGAAATATGCATTTACTGTCATTGTTGACACATTTTGCAAGTTGAATATACAACACTGTGGCTTGTTTCCGTAGAAATAAAAAAAATATGAGTGTTGTTTGTATTCATAACAGCATTAATGCGGTAAGTAAAAATCAGTAATTCTTTTCATCAAGAAATGCTGGGCTCATTTATTGTAAAAATTAAAGGTACAATTTGTACAATTCTCAAACGTAATAGTTTTCCCCTCGTTTTTGTCTATTGTTTTTACAGTAATTGAATTTTCTGTATTACTTTTTGAGTTAGATATGTTAGGATTATAATAAACTTCAGTAGTTCAGTCTTCAAACACTGGAATGGAGTCAAATTCATTGTCACTGCCGCTGTTGGTATGTAAAATATTATCAGCAAACTCTATTTTCTACGTTAGACTCTGCAACATATCCTTTAGCGACACCAGGAGACATAAAATTACATTTTCTGTTAGTCAAATAATACATTAATGTTATCACTAAAACCTCCAGTCCCCATGACGTTTGAGTGCCATAACATCAACTCCAGCATTTGCTAACAATGTCGCCGACGTCTTTCTAAAAGCATGCCCAGTATAGCATTTTGGATTTTGCAGTTTAAAATACTCGGCAGTTTTTCGTGGTATTTATCCCAATGTATTTCCCACAAGTTGATTTACACATTTTCCCTGACGAACTGAGTAGAAAAATCGACGAGAGTTAGTCTCCTTAGGTCTTAGGCCTGTATATTTTTGCAAAATCGTCAAAAAAGGAACTTTTTCATTGGCCTTGTCAGTGATTGTACAAATTCGACTAATATGTGTTTTGGTATCAGGCACTTTAACAATGACAACTGAACCTTCATCCCTAATGTCATCAACTGTCATCTTCATAAGTTTATCACGCCTAAGAGTCCCAGCGACTCCCATTATCATCACTGCTTTCATCATAATATAGGTTTCATCTGGGCTTCCAGCAGGAATTTGTTCATCTCTTCTCTGGTAACCTGTGATTTCTTCGCATGATGTCCAATATTTGTTTTCTTTAGAAATGCTACTAACTTCTTAAATTGCGATATATTGACACCATTATTTAAGTTGATCGTACTTTTAAGCATAGAGTACTCTGCCCATAAGCTTCCCGGAGAAATTCTACGTTTGATATTTCAATAAAAAGTTGCATAGGCGTACTTATAAATAATTGGAGGGGATAAAGGATACTGCATCCCTCAGTTACCTCCATTCACCCTTCGATTTTTTTCACCAAAATTACATGATAAGTATGCCGGAATAAGATAGAAGTACGTGCAAAATTTCAAGTGTGTCTTACAAAACAATGGGATTATTAACAAAAATAGTTTTTTAAAATGTAACTTTAACACTCTGTATATTGAAACAGAGACGTCCAAATAAAAAATGACATAAGGAAAGTCGCATTATTTTTGTCCAAAAATATGTGGTTAATGGTATGGCCTTCTATTTTGGAACACCCTGTATAGGGGATTCCATTCAACAAAAACTTCAAGTAGCCTCAAAAATTTTGAGTCAAAGAGAAATCAATATAAATACAAACTCGGCTTCTACTTCATCAAATACATACGCAGATCTTTTCATAACTAATTGTAAAGAAGTTACAATTAATATTCATAATAATGATAAGAAAGAATTTAAGTTCATAATAAATGAATATTTAGTTCAAGAATTATGATGTATTCTTGTTGCACGCAGTTTTATATAAAGTAATTCTGCTACAACAAACTAGAATAGTAAAGTGAGCTCTCCTGTTACGGTAAGCTCATTGGTTGGCGCCATTTTTTATTACGATAATCTAAAAATTAGCTGTGGCTATAAAAGAAATTCTCATTGACTTTGACATACCTTAAATATTATTTTTCTACGTTCATGCAAAAAACAATACTTTATTGAACTATATTTAGTGGAAAAAGTGGTTCTTTATTGCACTCATCTGTCATTCTACTGCAGAGTTTTGTCATCTTGACAAACATAAACTTTCAAATCGACGTCACATTTTTCTAGACTTAGTGTCATCTAAATAACATTTTTTGGTTTTTGCATGAACGTAGAAAAAATATTGTATGCAACTCGTACAAAAAGTGCTTACTTTTTGAACTTGTTGCATAAATAACTATTACAGCGATGAGTTGTGCCTTCTTGATATTACATTAAAGAATCTTGTAAATGGAAGTCAAAGCATCCCAGTTTGTAGGAACGAATGGGTCTCATGGTTCACGGATGGCTGGATATTACGAGTAGAATAGGGACTGAAGCATTCCAACTGAAATGTAGGTACAATCTACAGATTTATCTTGCCATATCCCAAGCAGAAATGTTCTGAATAGCGGTGCCTTTTAATAGGGCATTTTGTTCGCTGAGGTACACATGTAAATTCATATAAATATTCTGTGAGAGGTGTGTCCTTTCAGTCACACAAAATGTGTGCAAATCCTGTTCACTTGCTTGACATAAATACAGGGTGGTCCACTTTTTTCATCAAATTTCAAGAACCAGTACATCATAAAAATATAATGTTGGTTTGTTAAATAAACTATACGCGACTAATGTTTACTTTTTGAGATACATCCCGTTGAAGTTTCCAAAAAAAATGTTTTTCGAATTTTTCTGTAAGTTTGAGATTTGTCACAGGCGTCTATTATTCTTTTTACTGTTTAAGAAAGGTATTTTAAGCTAATATGTATCAAATCTCCTACAATTCCTATCACTGAAGTCATATGTATGTTCTCTGATACCAAACATCTAGGTATGCTAATGAACATCCACAGACAAAACTCTATTCAATAATTATCTAAAAAATTTAATATATTTACTAACCTCTGGAGTGGGAACTCGAAATTCAACCACAATAATTGAGATCTCACTTATTTCTACGTTTTATTAGGATCGCTTCATCAGGTGGCCTCCTTTAACTTGAGTCAAATATCTAACTATAAAGATGATTATACCAACGCAGGTTGGGGCTTTTGTCCACTGAGTAGTTAGTTTCACACAATATTGTTAATACCTGAAAATATATGAGAAAAAAAACTATACATAAAAGGTAAAATTTTTTATTAATTTTTATTTATTTTAGTAGGTTGTTATGATATTCATTGACAGTGAATCAGTTTGACGTTGCCGATATTTCATTTTGACATTCAATTTCAAATAATTTTAATTTATTGGTATAATCATCTTTATAGTTAGATATTTGACTCAAGTTAAAGGAGGCCACCTGATGAAGCGATCCTAATAAAACGTAGAAATAAGTGAGATCTCAATTATTGTGGTTGAATTTCAGTTCCCAGTCCAGAGGTTAGTAAATATATTAAATTTTTAGATAATTATTGAATAGAGTTTTGTCTGTGGATGTTCATTAGCATACCTAGATGTTTGGTATCAGAGAACATACATATGACTTCAGTGATAGGAATTGTAGGAGATTTGATACATATTAGCTTAAAATACCTTTCTTAAACAGTAAAAAATGTTACAAAAGCTAATAATAAGGAATATATGGGTAGATATTGTGGGTGTAATTCAACGCAGGTTGGGGCTTTTGTCCACTGAGTAGTTAGTTTCACACAATATTGTTAATACCTGAAAATATATGAGAAAAAACTATACATAAAAGGTAAATTTTTTATTAATTTTATTTATTTTAGTAGGTTGTTATGATATTCATTGACAGTTAATCAGTTTGACGTTGTCGATATTTCATTTTGACATTCAATTTCAAATAATTTTAATTAATTGGTATAATCATCTTTATAGTTAGATATTTGACTCAAGTTAAAGGAGGCCACCTGATGAAGCGATCCTAATAAAACGTAGAAATAAGTGAGATCTCAATTATTGTGGTTGAATTTCGAGTTCCCACTCCAGAGGTTAGTAAATATATTAAATTTTTTAGATAATTATTGAATAGAGTTTTGTCTGTGGATGTTCATTAGCATACCTAGATGTTTGGTATCAGAGAACATACATATGACTTCAGTGATAGGAATTGTAGGAGATTTGATACATATTAGCTTAAAATACCTTTCTTAAACAGTAAAAAATGTTACAAAAGCTAATAATAAGGAATATATGGGTAGATATTGTGGGTGTAATTCAACGCAGGTTGGGGCTTTTGTCCACTGAGTAGTTAGTTTCACACAATATTGTTAATACCTGAAAATATATGAGAAAAAAAAGGCTATTATTCTTCTCTGCAACTGATTTCTGTGTCGACATATCATACTTTTATTCACGCTTGTATTAGAATTAGGCAAATTATATTTAGGCAACATAATAAACAATAAATTCATATAGTCCTCTGTGCACGTGTATTGTATAGTAATAAGTAAAAAAAAAATCTTGAAAATCGAAATAGTCAAGAAAAACAAGGATAATTTTTTTCCAAAATTAAACAGAGAATCCAAATTTTTTTTTAAAACCAGTAGCGTACCAATATTTTTTTACTAACTTAATAGAGATCCCTTTTCTCCGCCACTGGTAAATAAAACAAAATAAAAATTCTCCAAAGATCATACATACGGTGCCAAATTATTTATAAAAGTTTTACGGGTAAAACTTTATCACTTACAGCTAAATTCGAAAAACAATTTTTTTTTCGGAAACTTCAACGTGCTGTATCTCAAAAAGGAAACATTTGTCGGGTTTAGTTTATTTAGCAAACTAACATTATTTTTAATGATGTATTGGTTTCTAAAGTTTGATGAAGAAAAAGTGGTCCACTCTATACAGGCTGTATCACATAAGAGGGCCACTCTCATGTATCTCACTTAATATGCGAGACACGTCAAAAATCCTTAATTGTTTTTTGTTGCATTTTTGGAGGCCTTTATGCTCATAAAAACAAATTTGTGATCCATTGCCAACTTTATGAGTAACATCAAAAAAACCAAACATTAAGGCTGTCTAACTTTTTTATTTTAAGAGATAGAGAAAACTTACAATAAGGTAATAAATTTTGATTGCAAAATTGATATCTTCCACCTGATATAAACAGATTTTTGAAATATCGTATGTGGTTCGCTGCGCCCTCTAGGCGGATAAAATTTTTTTTATTGAAGCAGGCTATCACCACAAAAAATTGCCTATTTTTTCGTCTTTCATGCAATATACTACATGTTGCCCTTTTCTTTTGTATTTATTACATTTTTGCAATTTTAGTTAAAAAAAATGTACCTAAATATTTTCGTGTTGCTCAAGATAATGTAGAACCTGTTTTAAAGAGTAAGTCGAATTTTTTTGTACCGCAATCTCTGACTGAAAGGGACGTTAAACAGGAAATATAGAGAGGAACGACACCTTCCAACTGCAATCGGGAAATCAGCTGTAGCTTTAACCACGATGCAATTACAAGCAGACGGTTGGAATCACGAAATTTACCCATTAACAATTCCAGTTCAGAAATCTCCACAAATTCCATTACCTCTTCTTCAAAATAATTGTCCTGTGTCGGAAATTTAACCTGTTTCAAATTTTATCAGCTTAAGCTCACTCTTTATCAAGGTGTGGTGCACAGGAGGGGATGTGATAGTTATTTCTGTTTAAATACATATTTAACGATCTACATTGATTAATAATTTGAAACTTTCGGGAAGTAGGGAATCGACAACGCTTTGCGCAACATCTTCGATATCCGAAGGGACATTCTCGGAATCAGCCGATAACCATGAACATTGTCAAATAAGGGCACTAAATAATTTTGAATTTCATTTCATGAAAACGTTTCTGATATTTTAAGACAAACGATTAAATTTTGAATGATACACGTTCGATATGAACTTTGTTAATGAATGCAATAAATTTTGGGGATTACTTTTTATATCGTTACATTTGCGTTATGCTTAAATGCGTACTTTAAAACAAAAATAAGGTTTGGGTTTCTAATTTTGGAGGTCTGTAATTTATAGCCATTTACTTCTCTTTTTGGTGCTAACATTCGACTAAAAATATCTAAGAACATCTGCGGATATCTAGAAATGTCGGACATATATGAAAAAAGTTATTATAAGCTTTGCTTTAAGCGGAAGTATAGAGATTCGTCCCCAATTACAGAAGCCTTAATGTGTTGACCAAAACTGTTTGTGGAACATCTTCGCAGTTATCTGCCTCCCAAATTAAAGGCAAATAGTAATTCTATTAACGTTCTTTTATTTTTAATCAATTTTTAATTAAAACAGTGTTTAATTGGGCACTGAAATTGATTACTAACTGCTTACACTGCCTACATAAAAAAGTTGTGTAAATTAAATTTTCCAGTATGTAATTCAGGATGTGTAAAATTTCCTTGGTAGGAGTTTTATCTCCAAATGATATTAATGAATATTTTTTTAAATAGCCTAGAGGAAATTGTCCAAATTTGTAATCAAATCATAGTACATTTTCAAAATTTAACTGTGTAGATCAGGTCAGGTCAGTGGTCGCGCGGTTTAAGGCGTCAGTAATTGAATTGAGGTGACTAGATCGGTGTTGGTTCGCTGCCGGTAGACCGTATACGAGTATAAGCTAAATTCGTGGAGAGGATTGGCACCCTCTCTGCGGGTATGGTAGGGTGGAAGAATGTTGGCTTGGGTCAATGTGAGAGATTGATACCGGTTGACATTTGACTACCCCCCAATTAATGAGGTTTTCCAGGTTTCCCTCATTCCTGCACTGAATAGTGGTTAGGGCCTACCAACGTAAGTCGTTCCTGGGCGCAAATGCGACATGCTTGAATGAGTGGTAGAAATATTATTATATTATTATTATTGTTATTATAGATCTACCGTACGTTAAAAATATTATAAGGTCTAACAAATATGCAGGTCTTGAGGATGAACTAAATACTTTTATACTTGGATGCATTTTCTGTGATAGGTAACATATTAGTAGATGTTGTAATGACTCATTCGTAAGTAGAGTTTTTCCTTCAAGATGGAAAGTATCGGTCATTGAAAGATCAACTTAAAACTAGTAAATCAAGTCATTGTGAAATAAATAGTGTTATTATTCTCAATCAATCTGGTTTTCGTAAAAGTCATTCATGTAAAAGTACTATATTGCATGTGGGTGATGAATGGATTAAGGCTATCGACAAAGGTGATTTCGTAGCAGCTTTATTTCTTGATTTTAGAAGAATATTTGAAATGGTCAATCGATATCTGCTTCTAGTGAAAATGTCTAAAATGGGTATTACTGATATAGTGTTGAAATTTTGTCATATCTTGAACATAGGTATCAAAAAGTTAAATATAAAGATCATATGCTACGGAATTAAAAACTTCGCATGGTGCTCCACAAGGAACGGTCCTTGGACCTATTCATTCCTAATTTATATCAACGATACTGTGAAATGTATAAAGAATTGTAAACTAGCTATGTTTGCTGATGATACTATGATATACAGGGTGTTTCAAAACAAAGGCGATTTTCAGGGGGTGATTCCTTCTTGAAAATAAAAGATAGTTTGTTATATAAACGTTGGGTCACAAGTGAACCATTTGGGAGATATCGCGTTGCAAAGATGGCGAAAAAAGAGTGTTTTTATTGTTTTTATCGGAAATGAAAAGCGTGGGAATGGTAAAATTTTGTGGAAGTGTTACTATCATCAAAAGACACTTGTGACTTATTTTTTCACTTTTTGAAAATAATTGGAAATTGTTGAAATAAACTACCCCGTTCAGATTTTTTAACTGTACTTTCAAAAAATTTCCTTAACGACGTAGAAGAAAATAAATTAGGTTAAGCCGATTCATTTAGAAACTTTTTTCTCTCTTATATTTTTTTGATAAAATTAATTGTATTGCACGTCAGGAAGAGACAGTTTTACTACACCCATTATTAGGAAAAACTCTAGTTGGCTGCTGTCAATTTCCGGATGTTTCCATTGTTGTTTTGACAAAAAATTTTACCATTCCCACGCTTTTCGTTTTCGAGAAAAACAATAAAAACACTCTTTTTTCGCCATCTTTGCAACGCGATATCTCGCTAATGGTTGACTTGTGACTTAACGTTTATATAACAAACTACCTTTTATTTTCAACAAGGAATCACCCCCTGAAATTTTTCGCCTTTGTTTTGAAAGACCCTGTACGTTACAGCAAATATTCTTCCAGATATGATTCGGCTATAGATTCTGATATACATTGATACTGATATATAAGATAAATGGATTGTTACCTCAGTATATGATCGATAAAATTAAATAGGTCAAAAAGAATAGTCGATGTGATACATTTCTTGGTCTCAGTTCCATATAAGCTGTTGCTCACTCGAACTTAGACATAGAGATTTTTAGGCAAAATTTAAAGTTCAATATTTTCAACAGGAATGCAAATTTTTGAACGCTTGCAAATTTTAAGAGCTAGTGTTTTCGGATTAACCTGCATGACGTATATTTATCGTAGGACCATAGGTTTATTATATACGGGGTGAACATGCAAAAAATCAAAAAGTTTGTATGAGTGAAATTTCCGCAAAAAATTTTTTTGGTCGTTGCAATATGGTTTGTTGCTAAGGTAACATCAATATATGTAGACGACTTTTGTCAGTTTTTGGATTAAGGCACTTAGGCCTTATACACACTACTCAACATAAAATTTGGGCAGCAAAATTTTTAAAATGCTATAACTTGACATTGGATTGACGGTTCTTGATGATTTTTGCAGATTTGGATCATTATTTCACGTAGATTTTCTATGGTATAAGCATTTTATTTGAGGGTTGAAATTTACACATTATACCGGGTCGATAATAAACAAAAACGTAGGGTACAACGCGCTCTAAGGTTTGGCATTATTTAATTTTTGTAAAAATAAATTCTCACCTCAAGTTGTTTTCATTTAATGTTCTTCTCAATGTTCTGTCCGAAACTCACAACACAGTTTATTGTCTCAAAGAATCATTCCAATTTACAAAGTTCCATGTCCACCCCCATGCCCATAATTATGATCGGATGTAATTTCTACGCGACGCGTCCATTTCAAAGAAGGCATTGGAAAGACAAATTTGTTGCTATGGAATTAAAAAGTGTTAACATTATTTTAAAAACAAGTGGCATGCAATTTTATATGCTAGGAATTTATTAAGAAATGAAGAAACACTATTTAATATTAGACACATCATTTATCACATTGATAATTTGAGGTAGCCACCTGAATGTATAATAATTGAATTATTATTAAAAATAATCTTTAGTTTTTTACGTACGTAACTACAAATTTTTACTTTATTTTATTGTATCCAATAGAAAAACAAGAAATAAATCGAAAACGATTAAATCTATCGAGATAAAACAAGTATACCTTATTTGTGACAAATAGATTGGAGAACAATATTTTTCTATTACAACATTCGTATACACATTGATAAAAAAGTTATAACCAGTTTTTATCAGCCAAGAGTACATTTAGGAGAGCCCTCTAGCGTCTACAGCAAAATTGAGTACTTGCCATTATTATGTAGAAACCCTTTGGATCGGTCAGTGGTTGCGCGGTTTAAGGCGTCAGTACTTGAATCGAGGTGACTGGATCGCTGTGGGTTCGACTCCTGCAGCCGGTAGACCGTATATAAGCTATATTCGTGGAGAGATTGGCACCCTTTCTGCGGGTATGGTAGGGTGGAAGAATGTTGACTTGGGTCAATGTGAGAGATTGATACCGGTTGGCATTTAACTACCCCCCTAATTAATGAGGTTTTCCAGGTTTCCCTCATTCCTGCACTGAATGGTGGTTAGGGCCTACTAACGTAAGTCGTTCCTGGGCGCAAATGCAGCCTGCTTAATAATAATATGCCGCCCCCTCTCCCGCACAAGTCTTCGACTTCTGGGCTAATCCTCGTGATTAGAATGAGGGGTAGAGATATTATTATTATTATTAAACCCATCACATGGTAAGAGTACGACATTTGCTGTCACAACTCTAATACCGTTGGTCAGATAAAATCAAATATGTTTGGTACAATCACACAGTAAAATAAAACTCCTTATATTCCAGACACCCTGTATAATTATGTAAGGAGTTATAAAATAGAAGAAACGCCCACGTTATTTTCTTCGGTGATGTATTGTACCCACAGAATTAGATTTTATCGCGGATTTAACAGTCGGTACATAATATGTCACGTAAAGCCGTCCAATTTAAGAAAATCCCCGGCGAAGTCAAATGAGGTCAGGAGGACGTGCATTACGGGCTGCGTCCAGCATCGCATTAATCTTCCCAGATAACGAATACGGGCCCTTCTGTTTCATAAGGGAGCCCCTAAATCTTCCTCAGACAAGCGGTCTGCGCTATAGAAATGCAAGTCTGTAAAATACTACCGCGAACGCGTGTCAGACTCTTTGGGTAAACTGTATGCATCGATCAGCTCCTGCAGGATTGTAAATTGATCCTGAAAAAGCTGAAATGATATAGAGAAGGTTCTTCATCATATAGCAAATAATGAAGAACAACAAACTGTATAGGGAGGGCAAATTTCCATGTTTTTATAATCGGAGGTAGAATAAATTACCCCTCCACTCTCGATCTCTTTTTTAAGAGGAAATTAATGGTCAATACCAAAGTCACCTATCGTTTTTTGTCTTCGAGTAATAGACAAAATTTTAAATTTTCCACTTTTCCATACATGTCTGTAATTTGGTTGTTTGTAAAGTTAGAAAAAAAAAAATACGTTCTTCAGGCACTCTTTTAAGTAGAGTCCAGTGGCGTGCCTAATTTTTTTGTAACCTTATTAATTTTTGAGTTATAACTAGTGTTTATATAAAGTATAGTTAGTCAACCGGCCTTAGTTGTGGACCATATCGGCTAGATGGCGGGACTATAATATGTGCCAAATCTCTGAAACGAGCTTTAGAGAAGCCGGTAAACAAAGTCAGACGGACTTTATTAAAAAAAAAACAATCAACATATTAAGTTTCAGTTTAAAAAATACAGGGTGTTAAATAAAGAGTGCAAAATATTTCAGGAGGTAATAGTATGAATGGGTCGGCAAAGTAACGGTTGCGGAAATATGGACCACTATTCGTTTTTCAAACATTTGATTTTATTAGGAATAGACCGACAAAGGAAGCTTTTAACATACAAAAAACAAAGTTACAGAAGATGTTCAAAGTGCCCTCCGTCCATTTCCAAGCAGGCACGACATCTTCGTCTCAACGATATTCGAACTCTTTCGAAAGCACCCTCCTTGGTTTGGATTTCTTGACACTTTTGATTAATCCGTAGCTGCAGCTCTTCCAGGCTATTTACAGCTCTAGAAATCTAGAGGGTTCAGATCAGGCGATCTTGGAGGCCATAAAACAGGTCCGGCTCTTCCTACCCACCTATGTGGAAAAGTTTGATGTAAATGCTCTCTAACGGCTATGGAAAAATGAGCTGAAGCACCATCATGCTGGAACCAGATTTGTTGCATCTGATTCAAAGGAATGTCTTCCAAAAACTCATACAGTATGTTCTGCAGAAAGTTGAGGTAAGCAGCGTCCGTTAATCGGTTTGGTAAAACAACAGGACCTAGAAACCTGTCACCTACAATACCCATCCAAATGTTTAATGAAAAACGTGCCTGATGTCCAGATTCTATTAGAGCATGAGGATTTTCGTCGGCCCAAATATGCGTATTGTGAAAATTAAACACTCCATTTCTTGTGAACCCGGCCTTATCAGTAAAAAGAATGTTAGCAAGAAAACGAGGGTCTTCAGCATCATGATGTAGAAACCAGTGGCAAAAAACCAAACGTGCTTGATGATCATTTATTGGATTTAAGGCCTGTACTCGTTTCACATGGTATGGATAAAGCAGTTGCTCGTGAAGGATTCTCCAAACAAGAGGATCACTAATTCCTACCTCGGCTGATATTCTCCGCACATTCGTACCTGGATTCTGCTCTACGTTCTTGCAAAATAAAAAAGGGGCTAAAAAACATAAAACATTCCATATCTCCGCAACCGTTACTTTGCGGACCCATGTTTATTGAGACGTTTGTGCTTATTTTGGTTCATACTATTACCTCGTTAAATATTTTACACCTTTTTTAACACCTTGTATAGTACACGTGGGATAACGGCATTTTTTTATTACATTCGTGAAATTACACGACTTGGACTACACCCTCGTCGTGCAAATGTCTCACTCATGTATAATAATGCCTATATCCCACTTGTACTATAAATAGCTATTATCATATCGTCACAACAGACTGTCTACTTTTCTTTGGAATTTAAACAAATATTTTTTTAAAATATGCGATGCTCAGTTGTTTTTTAAATGAATTTTTAAAACTCTTAAAGAACTTACGGTAATTTTCTTAAAATCAAAAACAAAAAGATTTCGTTCTTTATATTATTAAAGTAAGTAATTGGACGAAAGGAACAAACGACAAAATTAGCCGAACTGTACGAAGACATTACGAACAACATTGTAATTATAATTAAAAAACCCGTCTATTTAAATACCCCTTTAATTAAAATCGCCAGCGGGGACTCTGACCGTCTACGAACACGAACAAACATTGACGAGTCTGCATCCGAATTCAATAAAATTTTAATTCAAAACTCTGTCTCGCGTGAACGTGAATATTGAATACAGCGCCTCCCACGCATAGGGAAATTGAGGAAATGGGTCGCGCAGGTCTCTGATTTTTTTGGTCTGTTTGTCTACTCGCGGCGCAAGCTGACTGTCAATTGTTTGGTAACCGGCCTTTAATTCCAGCTCCAATCAGACTCCTTTGGGAGCAGTTTCCGCGATACAGCATTTTATTTTCTTTTGATGCATAAGGAAATTAGAAATATGGTATGGAAACTACTCATGGAATAAATTAAGTAAACTGATAACGGTGTAGGTTGAATCACTATATTTTGACCCCCCCCCCTGTTATTTTTTTGTTGTAGTATGGTATTTTTGTGTACCCGTAGACCTGTCATCAGTATTGATCCTTATAAACCTCTATTTCTCAAATCTATAAAGGGTGCTTATGAGTTCAAAGATGTAAGTAAAAGATGTCAAGTTAAGAGGCCAGTTGTCGCCAAAATCATTCAAACAAATAATTTATTGTTTCCATTCAAATAACTTCAGTTTATAGAGAAATAGAATTAAAAGCGATTCATGCCATGTGGTCAAAGAAAGATTATATTCGATTGAGTCGTAGGAATTCTGGAAAACAAGACTTGCGTCAGAAGGTACTGAGGTCCCATACGGGAGGCTACCCAGCTAGTAGTTGAGGGGTTGAATAAAAATCTCACATCATATCTCATGCATCATATGTTTTATCGGATATTTGTCCAGTCACGGGAGAAAATGTTAATAGAATCAGAAGGGCAAACATCTGACAAGCAAACCGCTAATTCAAATGATAAAGTAGTAGTCGTAGATGATTAATAATAACTTACAATACCATTTACAACAACATAACTTCGACTCAAACTAAAGTCATACATAATATAATTTCAACAATAATTCAACAAGTAGGTACTGTCTTACCTCAAAATTATAATAAAATATCATGAAACTGTAATAAAGAAGGAAGAAGAAAGTAATAAAAGGAACACAATGACATTGAATCTTTAAATACAATACACAAAAATAGTGATAATCATTTATTCACTTAGCACGTGCCCTTTCTGCCCTTTAGGGTGCTGCAATTTTAGAAATAGTTTACCTGAAACTGCGTCTCTATAAAAGTAACAAGTCCAGTGTTAAAAAATTACTTTAAGGTTATGAAGGTCCGTTAATATTGACTTTTTAAGAAAATGTTACATGAAACTGACATATTATTTTTTTGAGTAGTGTTACTCTTATTGCGCAGAGTTTCCGGACACCCTGTATACAAACAATAATTTGGAGAGACTTGTATGCGAAATGTGAGATGACTTCATCATTATCTTTAGTTCTTCCTTTTCTATTTTTAAGTTCCACCCCACTACTAACTCCTGGTCCAGAACAATTTAGAATTCTGAGTGGAAGTGTTTCAATAACTGATGATTCTTTACATCATCTTTAAATATATGCGTACGTGTACATGTCCAAAAAAGTTTATCTAGAGTACCTAGAAAAAAGTACTAACCAAAAAAGTAAAAATCTGCTTTCATTTTGAAGTTGTAACTACGCCATCACATTTTTATACTATAAATTCTATTAGAATATGGACCGATAAGTGTGAAACGACCCTTAGATTGAGTAGCTATTCTTGTTTATGATACCAGTTAAATTTATGGATTCGAACTGATATATAAACTTCTAGCAACAACTTTTAAGCTTTCTGACGTACCTATGTACACGTCTTGAGTTATAGCAGTCCCTTTGACCTAGTCTATTCATTTTAGCATGCATTAAAAGGTCTTTAAACTACATCTAACTATCTGAACGCTATAGGATTATTCATGAGTTGTATTAGAAGATCCTTCAATTGGAATAAAACATCCTTCAATTGGAATAAAGATAAATCTTTTCTTAATAATACAATTTTAATATCGTTTACAACACGTTAAGTAACAAAAGTAGTGTTTTCTAAGACTCCAAGATCTGTACATACGGCAAGTCAGCAGATTTTGATAAAACCGGCATTCCAGCTAGAAAGAGAATATTCTGGTTGAGAAGAGTCTTTAGAATTAGGTATCTGGAATTTAGAAATAATTCATACACAAAAATCAAGCAGATCAACAATGCATCTGTCAATATATCATATAAGTATCTAGAAGATAACCATACCCAGTCTTAAGGTTATTACTGAAGATGAGAACGATACATTTTCATTACAAACTAATAAATCATCATCTTTATTTTCTTTGTCCAATACAAAGATAAAATATAAGCAATATCAATTAACGTAAAGATTTATTTACAAGTGTAATAATAAATATTACAATAATTAAACTGAGACATTTCCTGAATGTTTGAATAAGTTTTCATTTTTCTTTCAGATCACTGTAAGCTACAGGGACTTTTTCATACTCTCCTTTCTTTTCAGTTTCTTCAATTTGGTCCTTCTTTTTGATCACCATCAGCTCCGCCTCTGGCAGTCCATTTTGTTTCTCAGGCGAGTTCCAAGGTTGCAGCTCGGACCTGGAAAATATGGAGTAGAGGATCCCGCTGATGAAGAGGAAGGCAGCTGCTATCCAGAAGACTATTTGCCACTGGTGAACTGTTTGCTACAAAAAAATTAAAAAAATTGTCATCCCCTCATAATAATTTTTATTATTCCAACAAAAAACACCCCATTACAGGAATAAGTGAACTAAGTTATAATAAGAAAAAAATATACAACATAATAAACAAAATTCGCCTGAGTGACATGCACAACGACATATAGTATTGAAAATGTCAATAAAAATATCAGAATCCTTAGCGATTCCATTGTATAAATTACACATTAAAAAATTGGACACTTAACTAATAAGTTAGTTTTAGGGGAACAACAATAAAATAAACTTTTTTGCCTGGTATTGTCACGGGGTAATCGGAAGTGTACTTTATTTAACAATATGGAGCAGTCAACAAAATTGGTTTTGAAGGGAAAAATGATTTATTTCACACCACGACAACATACGATTCATATACAGAACTAAAGATGATCACAATTTGATCCCGAATTTATTGATGAATAAAACTTAAAGCCATCAGCAAACAATAATTTTTCACATTAAACGACATCAGGAAGAACGTTAATAAAAAGTTAAAGCAATAGCGGGCCTAAGTTGGAACCTTGCAGTACCCCAGATGTGCGAATGAATGAACAGGAGGTTTAGGTTTTGAAATCCAACCATAAATCATCTGTTGGCTAGATATCATTAAACAAGTGTGATCAAGGACTCCGAAATAACAAAACGATGTAATTTGGGTAATAAAATACAGGGTCAACTATGACATAGTACAAATATTTTAAAAGGGGAATTAACGGAATCACCCTTCAAAAAATTCCAAACTTATTTTATAAAGCCAAAAAAATTTTTTCTCGATATTATTTTAAATCCTCATTTAACGCCGCCAATGTTAACTTGCTTGTTGGTTGTCTACTCTACAAGCATGCAACAGTCGCTCAGTCAGTATCGCTGTCATGTCATAATTCAATTCCTGTGTTTACGTTGTAATTTTGTGTTCTTCTTCGGTTTTTAGAACCTTTTTTTAATTTTTAAACGTTTTATAGTTATTATATAAAGACATTTGTGTTGGGTGCAGATGCTTTCCCACAATATAGTGCGCCGGTTTGGTTTTGTAGGTTATGGGACAAGACTGCCGCGGTTACATTAAAACTTGTCTATCATTTAGAAACGCTACAAAAAGACGACCGCATAGTAGTTGACATTGTTGACAGATGTAAGCTTTATCTATGAATCTAAGCGATTCTTATCATAGGCGCCGACTTTCCGTAGAAAAAAGGGGTTTGCCCCGTTTTTTAAATATCGAGCTAAAATTCTGGAATAATTATTTTATTTGTCTTTTAGGCCTCCCTGAGCAAGTGGTTATATTTTTTGTACTTAGTCATAGTTAACTGTGTATAATGATCTTTTTGGAAATCGGTAAATATTACATCAACCTGCCCTCCACCATCTAAAACTTCAGACATGTATTAGGAAAAAACTGTAAGATTCGATACAGTTGATTTTCTTTGCATAAGTCCATGTTGACGTATAGACATCAACTGCTTAGTAAAATAGCATATTTTATTTAATGTGTAAAACTCAGTCATGAATGAAAACAAACTGAAATGTAGTGACTATATGTACATTTCTGAAAATGGAAACATGATATTATATTTCACTTAAAATTAGGGTGTAACTTTCCTTCAAACTCCATTTTAATTATTATTTGAACCAAATTTAATGTTTATTCCTTTCCCCTTCGCGGAGGGTTAAATTTAACAATGCTTCTATACGTCTGTACGACATTTAAATGCAAACATACTTATTAAAACAAAGTTCAAACACAGTTGAAGTTAATAAAACAAATTGCTTTACTCTGGAGCTACTGGGAAACGCGGTTTCGATAGTTCTAGCTCACTTCATTTAGTTTTGTCATGCATGTCTTAATGAACAAATATGCCTTTGTTGTTTCCTCTGCGTATTTAATAATGCATACGGACTTGTTTGTCGTGGTCGGGAGCAAGTTAAACAATATTTGCCATAAGCAGACAATTGTGCATTAATTTAGTATTGATATGTTTTACGAACAAATTTCATTTTTGACACGTACCTCTTAAAATATGTTTATTTATGAAGCCATTAATTTTTTTATATTATTTTCTCTACTAATTATACAGGGTGTTTTGCAAGTCGTTACAATAATTTTAGGAACAGATAGAATACTTGATTTTGAGTCGATAAGTACTCTTGTCCATAATGCTGCTTTCTAAGTAAACATTAATGCCCGTACTATATTTTTCTTAATTATGTAGAATTATTCATTTGTAAGAGTCCAATTTAATTTCAACATAATTTTAAACAAATGAAACGAGAAATACTCAGTGTCTTAAACGTAAAGATATAAAGCTAACAATAGAAGTCTTCTTAGCTTCTCGCCATGACCACTTAAAGAGTTTGTACTTTTAAGACTTTAAGATCTTGTATTAAGGAATACATTGTTGAACTTTGGTAAGGTTTATGAACTCATCTCAAGGATATGATGTTAAAATTTTACTCCTTTTTGATTAAAAGTGTAATTTTCTTTTATAATTGAAACAGAAGTTTTAGTAATAGAGGTTATATGAGATTTTACAGGGCAATGTACCCTCACACCATTAAAAATATAAAGATATTGTCAGGAATGGAAATTCGAGTAGAAATATATTTGATGAATTTAGAAATTTTACTCGAAAGCATCGACCCAATTTTATTCAAAATTATTTTATCAAATATTATTTACATAAATAATATTGTTAACTAGTTACGAAAGAAATAAATGCAGCAAAATTATAACATTTCAAGTAGTTCGGTGACCAATGATTTCGTAGGCAATAAAAAACGAAAAACTGAAAAACCTATAATTAATGAAGCTAGTGAAGTTGCAGCTTTGGGACAAGTTCATCTTGATCCTACATTAAGCACGAGGCAGCTGGTATCTGTGTCTGGGATCAATCAAACTAGCATACAAACCATTTTGAAGAAGAATAAATTCCATCCATACAAAATACATTTAGTCCAGGAACCATGAGGGTAATTATGACCGCCATTTGCAATTTTGGGAAATAATGAGTGAGCGAGCAGGGAACGATCCACAGTTCCTTTTTAACATCTGTCTTTTCTGATGAATCTAGTCGTTTCTTGAACGGGACGATAAATCGTCACAATTGCCGCGATTGGTCAGATTCAAACCCAAGAGTTGCATACACAGCCACCGGAAAAATTAAATGCATGGACTGGAAATTTCGCCGACCGGCTGGTGGGTCCTTTTTCTACCTGGTAATTTGACTGGCCAAATGTAATTGCTATTACTGGAAGACACTATTGACCTTGCCTTGACTGATATTACTGAAAATGTTCCAGAGTATGATGAAGATTATTTGATTTTTCAACAGAACGGTGCTCCTCCGCATTATGCGTTAATTGTCCGTCAGTATTTGGATCAACGTTTTCCACGGAATTGGATTGGGAGAAGAGGCAGCATTGAGTGGCCTCCACGATCACCGGATTTATCGCTCCTTGATTTTTTTGCGGGATACCATAAAGTAAAATCTATAAACCACAGCCAGCGTCGTTGCAAGATTTACGTCAAAGAATCGTCGACGAATGCCGTAGAATCACTCTGGAAATGCTCTGGAATGTGCGCGAACTTTTCAAACAAAATCTTTATTCTTGTATGGAAGCGGGCGGTTATCAGTTTGAATAATTAGCAGGTAGTAAGTAAGCAACTAAATATAATTTAAATTTTAATTTTTTTTTTAAGTATTGGTCGGAATTATAAAATTTAGTCTGTTGTAAAGAGAATTGTAAGAGCTTTCAAAATAAATATTACTCAACCCCCAATGCTGATGCTTACCCTTGCTTGGGGGTAAAAGTGGCGGAGTCAAAAATACCAGCAAAGAATGTCTCCCTTTAATGCTTACGGTGAGCGCTCTATCAAACGATATATAACATCTGTTCCAACAACCGTCGAGAACTGTTCAGTACCGTGAAATGTTTGACCAACACCGTCTTACGTCGCATTCGCCGGTACATTAACAACTAAACTGACTGACTAATTCTGGACGGTTCGGAATCAATTCTTGCCGTGTTGGAACAAACCCATAGTTTTCGCTCAGTAACTCCTTAACGGATAATGATAAAAATATGCGGTTTTTTTGACTTCAAATATTATTTTACGTCGGCGCTGTGTTTTGTAAAATAAATTTTTTAAAATGAATTTTGCATATTTTCAAAATTTCAAAACACAGCGCCGACGTAAAATAGTATTTGTAGTCTATTAAAAACCGCATATTTTTATCATTTTTCGTTGAGGAGTTACTGAGCGAAAACTATATCCCTTTGGATCGAGCGCTCACCGTAAGCCTTAATCCAAAATCGATGGGCCTGAGAGACTTTCTACAATCTTGACGCAGTTCCTGAAAATGGCTCTGTTTCGTTTTCATTTAGCCACCCTGTATATAAATGAAAATACTGTTTATCGATGTTTTGAAAATAAACGTTATTAACGATGAAACTTTTAATGTGCCACATAGTTCTAGTGATATTATTAATATACCGGTAATAAATGATGTAGTTTTTATAATGCCCTGAAGAAACTCAAGAATAAACTAACTTCTGGTACGGATTTTATACCTAGTTTTATTGTAAAGGACTGTGGACGTGCCTTAATAGATCCATTGCTATTTATATTTAATTTATCATTGTCTACAGGAATATATCCAGATGTGTGGAAAGTAGCACGCATATGTCCGGTATTAAAAAAAGGCGATCAATCGATGATATCTAACTATATACAAGTTTCAATTTTATGAAATATTTAAAAGATCTTAGAAATAATACTTTATGAATATATTTATTCTTCAACAAAAATATTTTATCTCAGTCAACACGGATTCATTAATAAACGTTCATGTGTATCAAACTTAGCCTGCTTTTCTCAATACATTTGTGAGAATATTGATCATCAGGGACAGATCGATGTAATATATATGGATTTTAGCAAAGCATTTGACCAGGTTGATCATAATATATTACTTACTAAGCTTGACAGTGTTGGCCTGTCAGATAATTTCGTTTGTTTTCTAAAATCATATTTAACTGAGAGACAACAGTTTGTAAAGTGTGAAGGATTTTGTTCGTCGAAATTTAGAGTTGTATCTGGCGTTCCGCAGGGTTCGAATTTAGGACCCTTGTTGTTTCTTTTGTTTATCAACGATTTACCTGATAGTATATCTTGCTTTAATTTAATTTTTGCGGACGATTTAAAAATTTATACAAGTATTGAGAATGTGGAAGATTGTGTATATTTACAAACTCAGGCTAACAATGTTAGCAAATGGTGTCAAACAAACCGTTTAACTTTAAACATCAACAAATGTTACGTAGTATCATTTAGTAGGAAAAAAGATATATTTTTGCATGACTATACAATTAGTGATATTACAGTTTCACGAACTGATTGTGTAAAGGATTTAGGCATCTTCTTCGATTCGAATTTTACATTTGTTGAGCATGTTAACAACATAGTTAGTAATGCAAATAAGGCTTTAGGTTTTATGTTAAGAAATTGTAAAAATTTTAAAAATGTCAATACTTTTAAAATGTTATATTATACATTAGTTAGAAATAAGCTTGAATACGGTTCAATTATTTGGTTTCCAATTTATCAGTGCCACATTGACAATATAGAATCAGTTCAGAGGCGTTTTTTGAAATATCTTTCTTTTAAAGAAGACGACATCTATCCTGCCAGGGGAATTAATAATCAAATTATTGTACGGATTTAACATAACTTCTTCATGTACGTCGAATATGGTCAGTTATTTCATTTTATATAATTTGTTACACCATAATATAGACTGTGATAGTCTCCTCAGTAAAATAATTTTTTTGCACCGCGTGCTGGTTTAAGACATAATCAAAACTTTTATTGTCATAGGCCTAGAACTAATATTTTACTTAAAGCGCCTATATATAACGCATGTGATAGTTTTAATAATATTTGTAACGACTGTGACATCAATTTTGCGTCATTGAACACAATAAAAAACATTGTTTACAACGAGTAATCTGGATATAATCATATTTGTTACTTATTTTTGTTTCTTTTTCATTTTTATGTTTTTTTTTTTTCTTTTTACAGCCTTGTGAGTTTGTTATGATTAGGTATAGTAAGTATAAGTTATATGAATTGTAATTTCTTTCTTTTTATGTTATGCATTTCCTGTAACTGGGTTTCTTACCTGTTGAAATAAATGCCAATTATTATTATTATTATTATTATTATTTTTTTCCAGTAAACACCTTCCAAGGCTCCGACACACTCGGAGATGTTCTGGAGAGTCAAGCAATGACCACTCTCCACTCCGTGGAGTCAGTAATCATTGCGCCCGTAAATCGTGTGTTCTGAGCAGACGTAGCGAACCAAGGACGATTGCCTTCTGCATTCTGCCGGCCAAGATCTCTGCCGAATTTCGACAAGCCGGTATGATCTTTAACTCAGAAAGCAACGTATGTCTCATTCCACCCAGGACGCCTATAATTAGCACCACAATCTTAACAGAGTGGTCTGGATACAGCCTGCGGAGCTCGGAGAGAAGATCTCGATACTTCCTCCGTTTTCCTCCTCTTTTAGGACGATGTTGTTCTCTGCGGGAGCCGAGAACTCAATCACAAACATCGTCCTAAGCTGGTGGTCGAGGAGGACTACATCAGGCTTATTGGCTTGGATTTGCCTGAGGGTGGGGAATGAATAGTTCCAATAAATTCGGCACTTCTCATTCCCCACTACGGATTCTATATCCCCCGGAGCATAAGGCAGCACTGGCGTCTCGTCTATCTCATACGAGTGTCGTAAATGATAATACAACACCCGTAAGGCTGAATCGTGTCTTTGGATATACGCTGTGGCCGCATATACCGGACAGGCAGACAGGAGATGCATAAGCGTCTCCGGCGCTTGGCGGCAGGCCCTGCAGCTGGTATCAGGAACCTCGATACCCAAGACACGACTACGATAGACGAGTGTGTTAATTACACCATCTTGGCAAGCCATTATGAATCCCTCGGTCTCAGAGTTCAGCCCCGCTGACTTCAAAAAAGCAAAGGTCAGCTTTTCAGATAAGCCAAGCCCCTCTAGATGACGGTAGAAGAGACCATGCATTGGCTTATCCTTATGTAGCTGCAGAAGATGACGCGTTTCTGCAGCTTTAATTATTATTATTATTATTATTATTATTATTATTATTATTATTATTATTATTATTATTATTGTTATTATTATTATTATTATTATTATTATTGTTGGCAATGCCATGGGCAATATAAATATTAAATACTTATAAAATAGCAAAAATTAGGTTTTCAGGTTGCATAGTAATCACAGAACACCATTTATGAATCACCCTGTATAGAGAATTTTGTGTCTGCAATACCTTGTATAATTTGTATATGGAAGAAAGCTATTTTTTACTACTTTATACTAGAATTTTGTCATCAAATTGTACCCATCGATCCAAGTCAAAACAATTTTTTAACTTGGGGACTGGCAAAAACAATTAATTGCTACAGTCTTTTCCCGACTGCTACATACTTGATTTATAAAAAGTATTACTATCCATTTCCCTCCCCGGAAAATTTTACTTTCTCTTGGGTTTAATGAAAAAATAAATTGCATTCTAAGAAGCGGCATAAGTACCATAATAAATCCTTATAAAAAGCAACGAGCAAATTTTCAACGAATAACTCACTTTTCCTCTTAATAGCAAGACAAATTGCGTGGGAATTGGTTATGGGACGCAATAATTCCTGATCAAGAAACAATACGCCGCTCTTTCTAGATGCCTTATAAAGACCGACCCATAAAATAATCATTATTTTTATTACCATGTCCCAAATAGAGGAATCGAATACAGGAAACGATCCTAGGACAGCAAATAAGGCTAAAATAAATACAAGGTGAGGCGTTAATTGGTTCCGGAGTTATTAGTATTAGAGCTGCTTATATCGGGCAATCGATTAGCAAAATTAATAAACAAAGCGGTGCGAATTGCTCTTAAAATTCTACCAATTAGCGTACATTTAATGATAAGGGTGTTGTTATTAAAAATTGTATAATAGAAAAACAATAATAGGCTAAGAGCCAGTGGCCGGCAACCTATAAGTAAATGATTATACCTGAAATTTTGCACAGTGAGTATCTTATACCTATCACTCATGATGTGGGGACTCCCTAAGCACGGCGAGGTCGACTCAAGAGTTACTCAGGTGCGAGAAGTATAAAAATGTAACCAACTTCATTATTAAATTAACAAAGCTCCCGTTTGAAAATTTTAAAATATACAATTATTATTAAATAAAAAAATAAAAATAACAAAGGCAGACGATTACCGTGCTTCTAAAGTCATGGCAGACACTTGTGAAATTGGCAAAAATTATAAACTTGAAAAGTATTTGATTAAATCTGATTTTTGACGTTAAAAAACTGTCAGAAATGTCAAGCATTGTAATCGACATCACCAAATCTCAGAACCTGTGCCAGAAATAGACGTTATTTGTTACTTATATTATTTTAATATAAAAAGGTGCTAAATATAATAAATAATAAAAATAAATGCCTAATTTGTTAGATCTGAAATTTTAAAATTTTCAAACGGCAGCTTTGTTAATTTAATAATGAAGTTGGTTAAATTTTCATACCTCTCGCACCTGAGTAACAGTTGGGTCGGCCTCGCCGAGCTTAGCGAGTCATCACCTCATGATTGATAGGTATAAGAGACTCACTGTGCAAAATTTCAGGTATAATCATTTACTTATAGGTTGCCGGCCACTGGCTCTTAGACTATAAATGAAAATAGGTAGAATAATGAGCGATCATATACAGGGTGGTAATAGATGCGTCATGAAAAACGAGTCAATATCGTGAATAGCTATTTGTATAACAAGGGAGCAAAGTGCATAATTTCCTTCCGCGGATAGTTTAATCAATATCCATGGAAGAAAATGGTAGCTTCAATGTAATACATATGATTTTTTCTACGACCATTCACAGTATTTTACATTGGTTTGGTTTGGTTTTTTTATATATTTTATTATATTTTTTTATGCATGACAATCAAACAACCAAATATGTCAAAATGTCATAATAGGTTCTTAGATAAGTAAATATTGTTAAAAATCAGAGTACATGGAACGTTGCCAAGGTTGCTTCTTGTTTATAAAATAAACAAACTACCCAAAAGTTTATCGTGGTTTCCTTAAATCTATTACCGTTAAAGTCTCGTGAAAAATATGGAAAAGAGTACCAGCTATTTAAATGTTGGATGGAGACTATTCAAATAAGAAAAATATGTGAAGAAGTGGTCCTATTTTACTTTTCCAAAAAATGCGCCGATTTGAAGCCTTCAACATTATGGAGCAAATACAGCATGTTGCGATCTACACTACAAATTAAAGACAATATCGACATTAAGTTTCCTAAATTAAGAGCTTATTTAACAAGGAAATCTGCTGGATATAAAGCCAAGAAAGCCAATACTCTTTCAAAGGAGGATATCAACAAGTTTATTGCAGAAACTCCAGGTGAAACTTACTTACATGGGTAAGATTGATCGTTATTCTTGAATAAAAAATAAAAACGTAACGCAGCATTTTTTATTAGAAATTATATAAAATTAAGTGACATTTCAGGCTGTTGTCATAAGTACATTTTTCCTTTTTCAGGTCGTGCTTATATTTGGAATTGCTGGGGCATGCTGTTCAGATGAATTAGTTAATATGGCACTTGAGAATATCAGTGATAAAAACGATATTTTGGTGGTGCAAAGACCTGACTCAAAAACTAATATCAAAAGGACGTTTACAATAACAAATGAGATTGTAAGCGGAGTATCTGTCTTGGATATGTATAGAAAATGTATGGTTTCTTGTAACTTATGCTAAAGGGAAATGTACAAACCAGGTAATTGGCAAAAACACAATTGCCAAAATTCCATACAGAATAGCAATATTTTTAAATTTGGATGATTCGAAAGGCTATACTGGACACAGTTTCCGCCGTACTTCAGCTACGTTATTAGTCAATGCTGGAAGTGATATTCTCACTCTAAAAACGCAGTAACAGAAGGGTACTTAGATGATTGTATTTCTAAAAAATGTGAGGTAGCCACCCAAATAATTACGGGAGAAAGTACTACTTCAAGTACCAAAAACGTTATCTTATTTTTGAAAATTTTATTTCTGACACAAGTACTTCATCAACGACCACGAAATTGGAAAATAACAAACAGGAACTCAACTCCACCAGCAGAGCCAATATTTTTTCAGGGGGAATTTTCATTAGTAATTTAACTAATTTTACCATAAATTTTAACAATATTTAGTTATTGATGTTAATTTAAACCTCAATTTAAACTGTTTTCAATTTTGATAAATAAAAATAAGTAATAAAAAATCTGTTTGAAAGAAAAGCATTATTATACATTTTTAGGAAGTTTGTGTATCAATAAAAGAAGTCTATACTACTCTTACAGCTATTTGAAGTTTCTATTTGTCTGCCTTCCGAGGAGCCAAAGTATTTCAGGAGGAAAAGTACTACTTTCCTTTCTTAAATGAGGGAGTAAAATAGTATTTTCCATGTAAAGAGTAGATTTTTTTGTGAATGAATTGTTAAAGTGAATACTAGAGGCATTCAGCTTCTCTTCTCTAACAGCAATGCAAGTACTAGTAGTCGGAATGAATAAATTGCTAGTAGTGGCAATACTTCTGCTTCTGCGTGAGAACTTATTTTGATTTCTTATTTGGTGTATCTTTCTTTTTGCTATTTCATTTTTCTGTTTAATGACATTTTCGATATCACCCTCGGCAACTGAACTTGATCGCCAACCTTCATGTCGCTTTAGACGTGTCATATCCACTTCACAATCTGCCAAAGCTGCGCCGTAAGCAATGGCCAGTGTATTCATTATCGTTGGAGAGTCCAAATAATTCCGCTTTCTCTTTTTTTTTGGCATACCTCCAATTGGCAGGGTAAAGCATTTATTACTTCGATATATCAAGAAAAATCGCTGATGTGTCTTATTGAGTGGGCGAAATTTTGCGTACTTGCGAAATATATCTAATGACTTGATACCATTTATTAATCCCTCAGTAAACGTAAACATTCTTGGAACGTGAGTTTCTTGTTCGGAATTTTGATACTAATAAATGACTGATAATCATCTCCTACCATCTACTGCCAAAAATGTGATTTCTTCCCTCCTACATGCTCTAAATACTCCAACGGTTAAAACAACTTTGGCTAACAGAAATTCTTTATCCTCGACTTGTTTAATAAAGTGTTCTATTCCCAGCTTCATAAATGTGTTTGATTTCTTTGGTTTGTAAATTTGCTAATATCTACGTTTTTGTTTAGGTAAATCATAGTGCGGAGCATCGAATATTTACTCCACAAAGTTGACGACCTTAACGTACTGGATAGCTTCAGGAAATAGGCTAGAAATACCTATTCTATAAAATTCTAAATGTTTTTCTTTGACCCAGGTTTCAAAGTTGTTGTATGAGTTTTTGGATTTATTTTTCGATTTTTCGTGCACTAACTTGGATAGCGCAGCTGCAGCAACTTGCTCAATATCCAAAGACTCGTCATTATCACTCATTCTTTGCGTTTTTTCGCAAAACTTTGTAAGAAATATTGGTATTCAATAATCAATCCATTAATATGTGAAATTTTTCAGTAACCATGATCGAAGAACATTCTTTGGCTACAAGACGTAAACGTTTTCCATAAGCAACGGCAGCATTTTTTAACAGTTATTATAAGTACATCAAATTTTATTCTGTGTTGTGAGAAAAACTTTCAGAAAACTATTTTGAGCAAGTATGTCTAGAGGTACTTCTAATTACTATGTAGAAACACCTGGCATGGCTAGTGTGCGACGTTGTCACATATTCAAGACCTTTTTGCTGTCATAGCTCTATTACCGCTGGTCAGAAAAATAAATAAATTGTGAAGTCAGTTATGTTTCATTTGGTGCAATTTATTATGCAGTAAAATTAAGGCATTATATTCCGAGCACCCTGTATTAATTGAAGAAGGTGAAATCTTATCTTGATTTGGTGCAACAGTTTTCCAAACACGGCCAGTTTTTAACATCAGAAATCATTGGGTTATGTCATATTTTTAATGAAACACTGTATTTAATGAATGTATGACATTTTGAAATGTGTATGAGCCTAAACTTTGGATACCTAGCAATGGCCATTTCCACCGCATTGCCTTTTAAGTGTAGTTAACTAAGGGCGGTTAAAATTTTAGGCCTAGTTTAAAATAGTAATGTTTTCACCGCGCAATTATTAAGTGTCATTTGTATAGTCTACCTAAAAAGCCAATATTCATAATTTTTCGGTTTTTTGCACAAGTTGTTAGCTTCATGCCTATTTCTTAACCTCAAAAGTGTGGCACTTCACTCTCACTGTTCTGACTTTATGTTGTTCTGCTAAGTTCTGTTTTCGAATTGGTAGGATTTATAATGGAAATAATTCCCCAAAAAAAAACAGGATTGGCAAATTTTAGCAATGAAGAAAAAGTATTACTAATTAACATAATAGCAATATATAAAAGTACGGTGGAGAATAAAAAATGATAATGTCTCTGTACAGGGTGGGCAAATAAGCGAGGTAAGCGGCTGTATCTCAGAAACTAATGATCGTAGAGAGCTACGGTAAACAATTTTATAGGTAAAGTGGGCAAGGGAAAATGCTGGAAATTATTTTCAAGTTTCCAAGATGGCCGCCAGTGGGCGTTTCCACCATCTTGAATTACATAAAGTTACGTTTCTCGCGATTTTCCCCAATGAATGTAACAAAAAAGTATTTGCGTTTTAATGTTAACTTAAAGTCGAACATTTTTTGTAAAAACAATTTTTCTCTATCTTTCGAAATAAAGTGGTGGGGGGTATTTGAATGTTGTTTTAAATAAATGCCTGTAACTTCGAAACGGCTTAATGGATTTGGATAAATTTGGTATCATTGAATAGAGAATTTCTTGTGCTTTTAGGTTTCTCGTAATCATGACAGTTGTGACCCACACGGCCGCCGATAGAGGGTGTTATTCGATATTATAACCAAAATATTGGATTTTCTCAAAAAATTTAAATGCGATGATATGACTTTTTAGACTAGAAAATAGAAAAATGACCAACCAATAAGCCTGCGCAAACCGCATCTTAATATATTTTCCATAACTCAAATTATTAAAAAAATACTAAACCAGGAAAATTCATATATCCCCATTTAAAAATGCATCGGTTGCTTTCGATAAGAAGGCCATGGAAATAAAAGACAAACTCCTCTCTAAAATATTCACAAGAAATGTCAGTTTATTTAGTGCTGTGATTTTAAGTCACACGTTTTTGTATTTATAAGCGATTATAATGCCTTCTGTGTTCAAATTGCCTTCCGTCATATTCCACACATTGTTCCAGTCTTTCTTGAGTCGACAGAACCGCAGCCTCGATTTCTACCGCTGATAGTTGAAGAATTGAGTTTCGAATACTGTTTTCCATATCAATTCGTGTTGTTGGTGGAGTTTGAAAAACAATGTTTTTTAAGCGTCCCCACAAGTAAAAATCAAGACATGTCAAGTCCGGAGATTTTGCTGGCCAAGGAAATAGGCTTCCCTTCCTATCCAGCGTTCTCGAAAGGTCCCGTTAATATGGTTTCGGACATTAATTGAATAATGTGCCGGACAACCATCTAATTGCAGAAACATAGTTATCCTAGTTTCGAGTGGCACATCTTCCAACAAAATTGGCAAGTCGTTGATCAAAAACTCTAAGAAACGGTTACCAGTTAAACCTTGATAAAAAAAAATAAGGTTCGATAATTCTGTCCCCAATGATACCGCACCACACATTTAGGCTCCAGTGTCCCTGGTGCGGATTTTCAGCGGACCAATAATGCATATTATGACGGTTTTCTACCATCACTACTAAAGGTAGCACTCGTCGGTAACCAATGCGGTTTTTTTTCCTTTAAGAAATTTATGTTTTCCTCAAGCATGCCTAGCATCCATTGACAATAATTTAATCTATTATCGAAATCTTGTTCATTTAGCGTCTTGTGCAAGAGTATGTGGTAAGGATGTAATCTAAAAGTAAAAAACAACATATGCGTAAAAATAATATAATCAGAATAACACTGAATTGTGTATTTGAGAGTATGTGCTACTTGGAATAAGATAAAATTATTTACCTATAATCTTTCAAAATATTTCTAACAGTTGTTCGTGCTATTCCCAAGTCTAGAGACAATGTTATAGTTCCTACATGTCTATTAAATTCTATGTAAGCCAAGACATTGATAATGTTTTCTTCGGTCCTTCCATTACGACGCCTGCAACATTTAGGACGACGAAAACTTCCAGTATCGCGTAATCGCTGTACCAAGCGCGGAAACATTCTTCTCCCGTAACGACGGCGATCTGGATACCGTGCCGCGTACTGTCTTGCAGCTATAGCTGCATTTTGAAAACACTCGAAATAAATCGCAATCATGTCAACGGCTTCATTATTTGTGAGGCATTTTGATACTCAAGTACTCAAATTATACGCAATCAACAATATTAGGCTGCGTGTGACAAAAGTTTGACGTTACTTGGCAATACTTTTGTTACGCGATTGTCGTGTCCATGGCTTACTACTTGCCTTTTTATCGAAAGCAACCGATGCATTTTTAAATGGGGATATATGAATTTTCCTGTTTTAGTATATTTTTTAATAATTTGAGTTAGGAAAAGATATTAAGATGGGGTTTGCGCAGGCTTATTGGTTGGTCATTTTTCTATTTTCTAGTCTAAAAAGTAATATTTAAATTTTTGAGAAAATCCAATATTTTGGTTATAATGTCGAATAACGCCCTCTATCGGCGGCCGTGTAGGCTACAACTGTCATGATTACAAGAAACCTAAAAGCCCAAGAAATGCTCTATTCAATGATACCAAATTTATCCAAATCCATTAAGCCGTTTCGAAGTTACAGGCATTTATTTAAAACAACATTCAAATACCCCCCACCACTTTATTTCGAGAGATAGAGAAAAATTGTTTTTACAAAAAATGCTCGACTTTAAGTTAACATTAAAATGCAAATACTTTTTTGGTACATTTATTGGGGAAAATCGCGAGAAACGTAACTTTATGTAAATCAAGATGGTGGACTGGCGGCCATCTTGGAAACTTGAAAATAATTTCCAGCATTTTCTCTTGCCCACTTTACCTATAAAATTTTTTACCGTAGCTCTCTACCATCATTAGTTTCTGAGATACAGCCGCTTACCTCGCTTATTTGCCCACCCTGTACAAGAAAAAAATAAATGCATGGAATATGATAGCAGGTGAATTTAACTCACTGTCGCCAAATAATATTCACAGAACAGCACTCATTAAAAAAGTTTTTTGAAAACAAAAAAGAGGAAGTCCGTTTTATTGGCGATACAGAATTATTACTAAAGATTAAAAATAAATGTATTTTTTTGTAATTTTATCAGTGATTCCTTTTAAGAGCTTACATATTACTTGGAAATTCAAGATATTTTTCGATTTAGGTCAAAATGTGCAGCTGTTTATACAGCCGGTAAAAAAAGTTAAATTATCCATCGTATGGAAGTGATCACTTCTCTCGTACACTTTTCGAGGAAACCCATACTCTATTATTTTTAATATATCTAAATCATTATTAAATATATCATTTTCATCATAGTTCATTATTTTTTGTTTATTTTTCAGTGGAAATAATAAAACCAAATTATTGAATTAGGTTATGTAGAACCTTTAAGTATCGTTAAAGAGATAAGCCTAGAATTTCGAGGGCTTATATTTAAGAAGGTTTAAGACATAAAAGGGTTTAGTAAACGGTGGAAGGCAAATTGTATTTTTAAGGTTCCTTAAAGCGTAAGCGTAGCTTAAACCAAACGGTGGAAATGGCCATAAATATTCCGCATATGCTCAGTATAAAATATTATTCAAACATGTCAAGGTATTATCGCTACTGAAATTAAATGTTCTGATATCTCGACAACTTAATTAGTTGACTAATAATGTATAAACTAAAACTAGACAATAAGACTAACGCGATACCTCAATAAATTATTGCTGTTTATCTACGATTATGACAAAATTAAATTATAAAAGCCAGATAATGAAATTCGTTCGATTAGTATTTTGCCCTTTACTTGAGTATTTCTCAATTTTCTGAAGCAATTCTGGACATTTCTCAGGGGAGTTAACCTTTCACAAAAGTAATACGGTTATTACAACAACAGGCGAAGGTAATAGTTCGTGAGACTTGTCAACATTATGGTTTGCAAGCGGATTCCAGAGTATTTGAATAAGTTTACGGGTTGCAGGAGTAGCAGTCGAATTAGGTATTCATTTCAGAATATTATTTCGGTAACAAGTTTTCTAATAAATTTGCATACAAATGTTGCCTTTCTATTACCCGCTGCTGAACAAAAGGGATTTTGCATGTAAAACTGAGTTTCATTCTACTTGATGTAGAATTAGAATTTATAAAAAAGTTATAGTGCGAATAAATAGGATATCATATCTATTGTAATTTAAAGTTAGAAACGAAATAATATCGTAGCTATTGTATATTCTTGTACCTAAAAGTTCGAAAGAAAGTTTAACATGTAGAATTTTTATGTTTAAATTCTAAGCATAAAAAATGTGGCGAAAAATGTAAGGAATAGCAATATTGGATTTATATGATAGTGTAGGTAGTAAAATGACTTTGCTATCTCGCTTATTTCTGGTAGATTTTGTTTCAAGGTATAACCGAATGAAATGGTTACTATTTTGTAGAGGGACGATTTGGGCATTCGAAATGGACTTCTACAATCTTTTTCAGTACAGACGAATTTTTTAAAACCAAATTTTTGATGTTTCAGACATTATTTGACAATTATGTTTTTCATAACATACAGGGTGTATACTTTTATTTGTGTACAAATCCGCAAAATCACTATTCTTCAAGATAATAAAAAAATGTTTTCCGTTTTTTAAATGACATCGAAAACCGCTTCCTATGACCCTACTACGGCATTTAAGAAGGCGATCCAAGACCTACTATGATATTTTTATACCCCCGAAATTCAATAAAAACGTTTAGGATTTTTTAATTTAAATTTGATGAGGGGTCCTGATTAACACCACCTTATCAAATTTTAAATAAAAAAATCGCTAAACGTTCTTATTGAATTTCGAGAGTATAAAAACAATCATAGTAAGTCTTGGATCGCCATCTTAAATGCCGTGGTAGAGTCAGAGGAACCAGTTTTTGATGTCATTTAAAATAAAAACACATTTTTTGATTATCTTGAAGAATAAAGATTTTACGGATTTGTACACAAATAAAAGTAGACTTCCTTTATATCGCGTTTGTAAATCAACGATTTTATATGTTCGTAATTTTTTACAACTTATATAAAAAACTATAGCGTTTCTAATGGTACACACCAATTTTTGATAACATAAAGCTTTTTTGAGAAAATTAATTCCAAAGTCGGCACCAGCAAATTTGTGCATTAAAAACCTCACTATGCAGAGAGCTACATTAATTATTGAAAGTGGATCTTAGTTATATCGAGCCAAATATATTAAAAAAAAATAATAAAAAAGTTTTTGAAAAAGTTTACTTTGCTATATGTTACAGTTCTCGATAAATTTAATTTTGTATGTGAGCCGTGTGAATAGATGCGCTTATACATGCGAATTATGTTACGAGAATCATAATTGTCAAATAACGTCTGAAGCATCGATTTTAAAAACCCGGTCCCTACTGACAAAAGTTGTAGAAGTCCATTTCGGATTCACAAATTGTACCTCTAGAACATGGAAAAGGTTTAATTCATTTATACCTTCTTAAAAGAAACCCGCATCATTGAGAGCTGATTTTACTCCACTGTGATTATGATACTTACGTTTTGGAATGTGAGATAACCAACGACAGCTGGAGTCAGAAATCCTACCATCGCAACGATAGTGTTGCAGGTGCCAAAAATTACACCTAAAAAAGAAATAAAATTAGAAAACTATTAGACAACTAAAAAAACAAACAGTAAACAATAAAGAAAGATCTGCTGAAGTTTGAATATTTTAGAGATATATATTTAACTTATACTAGAATTTTCGTGGTATTCTCATGCATTACCAGGACTGCAATCAACGTGACAGCAAGAATAATATTTTATAATTATTGTGTAAGTATACCGGGTGACAACAGAAAGTGGGAACACGCTGTAACTTTTTTATAACAGCTGATAAAAATTTGAAATTGGGTGGGTTTATACTAGATGGTGCCATGAATTCTTTGAGGTCATTTCGGATTTCATAACATTTCCGGTTTGACCGGAAATGACCGTAAATTTATATTTTTAAATAGGACACCCTGTATTTTTTGACATTTTTAGAATCAGCGGATCATTTTACGTATGGCAGGACCAATTTTCTGACACATTTTCTGGATTAAGTATTTGTTTTTAATTTTTAAAAATAAAACTAGAAGGTCGCGACTGGCAGAATTTGTTTTCAGAATTCAAACTGAAGTATTCTATCATCTAAAATTATTGTAAAGACTTTTCAAGACACCCTATATTATTTATCATCCAGAAATTGCGGGCAACTGCTTTCATAACACCCTGTAATCAAATATGCGCATATTTACGCAGATTTACACATCCCCCTTTTTTTCTTTTCCGTATGAATAAATCCGTATATCATAAATTTTAAACAGCCCGGAAATATTGGTAAATAATAAAATTTTCCTCGGAAATCTCATTTATTTATTTGTTTACTCAATGAAAATGATTTATACTAAGTTACTAAACAAGAGCGGACAAACAATCTGGCATTGATATATACGAGATATTAAGAGCAGCCTGAGATACAAAATGAGTTCATTAATTTTTACATTTGAAAACTCAGAGATGGACTTTTCGTCAAGATAGAGACTAAATTTATTTTTCATGTAAAGGGACCGCTAAAGTATGACCTTCTTTGCTGAAAAGGCCTGCTTATCAATTTTTCAAAACATTTCGTGGGCAACTTTGATGCCATCTTGAAAAGTATATGGTGGGTATATTATTCCATATAGTGACATAATTATACAGTCTGTCTCAGGCTGCCTTGGAAAGGATGATTATATTATATATTCAGAAAAATATACCTCATTCTCTAATAAAAGGCTTTAACAAATTACCTAATAGCACGATTGCTTTACCTATCAAAATACTAAAAAAGAAATTGAAATTATTTTTAATACAAACAGTTTATTATACTGCAGATATTTCAACAACAATCTATCTAATTATTTTTAAAAATGTATTGTCTGTTAAATTTATGTTTCTGTTTTATTGTAGATGTTTAAGATATTTTAGGTATTTGTGTTTTTTTATACTTAGTTTTAACCCAGCTAACAATTTCTTGTTCTGTAAAAATTGTAAGAACGTTTCCAGAGCAAATTTTATAGAGCAATGTTTGTTCTAAGAACATTTTCAAAACGTTCTTACAACACTTATACCATAAATATGGGCACCGTTCTATAGAACCTTTTAGTTCTTTAAGCGGTTCTGTAAAGCTTGCAGGAAATAATTATAGAAGTCTTAAAGAATTTCTATAACACAGTTACAAAGCAATCTCATAAAATTCTATGGCACTTCGCTATACAATTTTGTGTTGCATGGTGTTATATTTAAAGAACTTTAAAATCGTTTAATTGTATCTTTTAAAAACAAAATGTTTCTGTATCGCACATGTTAGAAATAATATGGACGGGCCAATAAGAACCAACAAGATGGGCCTAATCAGCCTGCATAGGAGTACTTACATACATTATTACGAATTGCTTAGTTTGTTTGTCCATCAGAGAGCAGTACATTTTAATGCGGAAAAAGTTTTATCGTGAAATATGTGGTACATAATGGTAATTTTTGACGCGCCCTCAGTTAACTTATATTTCCTATGATGCTGGATTTTATATTTGATAATTTTTTTTCTAAATTGATGAATTTAACAACCAACTGTACATAAAATAGTCAGAAAGTAAGTATATCCATATTATTGATATCATTTCACCTATTTATATTGTACATATTTTTAATTAAGATTTTTTTTCCTTCTTCATAATATGGCGACAGAAAGAAAGGCTTCATCTTGTACTTCCAATGGATTCACACTAATATGACATTTTTGTGTCGATTGCAATGATTATAGAGCAAATATGCTTCGTAAGCAACTACTTAATATTCACAGTGTTATCATATTTTATTGTGGTAATTTCACTTATTTCAATCTTATTTAATAAATCTATTAAAATTCTTTAACTTCAACATCTAAAAGTGAAAATGTTTAAGGTTTGGAATTGTCTAAATTAAATATTTTACTAAATTTATATAAGAAAATAAATTTCTCTAATCAACCAAAAAAATATTATCTATAGTAATGAATATTTATTTATTAAAGCAGAAAATAATTTTTAAAAATCACGACTATGTTATACAAATTTCCCTATTATACTTTGATCAAAATATTTCGTGCTATTACAGGCAGGTCTCGTCAGATGGGGCTATGGGAAACTATATATATAAAAAATTATAGTTCTATAGCGTTTCTTTATGGAACAAAAAGGCTTTTGTTACTTATTTACTCTATAATGATTTTATAACAACTGTATTATTATTCTCTACAACTGCTTTAACGACCTTTTTCTCTTAAGTTCGATAGCAGCTTCCATATATGTAATTAGTTTTCCGCAGATTTGTAACTTAACAACGCCTTATACAATAGTTCTATAATTAAACTATAAGCGACATTACAGAATAATTTTATAATAGTGTCACAGAAGATGGTATAATTCTATAAAGCAGTATATTGCATCGGTTTTACAGTAATTTGATTCTATAAGCACCGTTGCTGTAAAATTGTGTTATTGTACACAGTTATAGGGCTACATTAGCAGTTAAGTGCTCTATAAATTATGCTCTAAGAACGTTCTTGCAACAAATTTAAAAAACAATTCAGTTTATGAAGGCAAAATAGTCTCATGTGCCACATTAATGCAACAATTTAGTATTCTAAATACAACTATAAAATATTAACAGAATATAAAACTCCTATTACTCTAAATTTATAGAACTACTTTGCTAGCTGGGAAGTTTAACTTCAATTTTAATATGCCCTTTTTTAAATCCATTGCTATTAACTACTTAGGAATTATTTTTATTCTTCTTTTAGAACCTTTTGACCTGTTCAATGTACGTTACATGCATTTGAATTAAATAAATGTGTTCTTTAAATTTTTGTCAAGTGGCACGCCTATGGATTTATGCCCCTTGCAACCCCCATCTTCCGTACTCATCTAAGTGGTGTGAATAAATCACTTTGTATTATTTTGGGTCTCTACTATAGTTATTTAAATACTTACTTGCATAATTGGGGCTGATATCCACGATGCTGGCCAGAGGACCCGTAGAAACTGCCCCGTGCGACGCCACTGCCAAGGTGAGGAAGACTATGGCAGCATTCCGATCACATCCGGAATAAGCCAATGCCACCATGAACACTCCTTGAACAATGCAGCCTGGAATTAAATACCAAACCGGAGTTATTAAAGAGTGAATGGACATGATTTGGAATAAATGCTTCCGCATCGATGAGAAGAGATTATTTTAATAGTTGGAAGCGTTGGGAGTTTGTCGAGTAGTTTCAGGCCGGTAATGGGTTCTGTTTTAAAAGTTTAGATAGGTTTTAGTCTGTCTGAAGCGTTCTGTTAAAATCAGGAGTGATTATTTGCAAAGGAATAGGTAAATTTTACATGCAAGGTGTCTTTAAATAAAGTAGCAAAAATGAGACCATGGATTCCTTCAGTGATTTAGCCTAACATACCTATATCCCAAGTCGTATAATTTAAAATATACAGAGTGCCAAAGTTAAAATTTTATTTTCGATATTTGTAGATCACTTCTTAAAAAATCTACATCTACAATATTTACATAAAATTTGTAAATCAGGGGTTTTTGGTCACTAGTAGAGGGCGCCACTTATGGCACATCATGTTTCATTTAAATGGCAGAACTTTTTTGCGGCTTAGTGTATCCATCTGACTATTGAAACAATCGATTCTGCTATCTGTTATATCTGAAAAAGGTATACTAGTCCAGGGCATTTAACAAAAATAGAGGAAATTTTGGAGCACAACAGATATCGAGATGCGGTTTTCTGCATTGTGTTGGGGAAGGACCCAGAAAAGACTGGTGAAAATGTGGGTTAGCAGTTTTTTGAAAAACGCCTTCTGGGCCGGAAAATGCATTTTCCAATTGCATCATTACTTGTACTGTTATGGGAACGAGTGGAAACTCGGAAAAATCGCTCAGGAATCGTTACTCAGGGTTTTCGGGGCGGCCGAACTCGATTCTGGCATTAGAATTCCCCGGGGGTGCACGGGGACGCTCTGTGGGGGTGCGCGGGGGCCGAATTGGGACAGGAATGGCAGCGTGCATGAAAATCGCTCCAAACTCGTTACTCGGAGGGTTTCGAGCATTCCGAATTAAATTCTGACATTGGAATTACCCGGGGGTATGAATAATGAAAATTTCCATTGAATATTAAATAAACAAATATTACACATATTATAAAAACAATTGCTTTGGGAGTCTTTTGTGCCTCGAAACTGGATTTGAGAAAGGCGCCAAAGCTATAAAGGGAGTAGAGTATCGTTACCACGGGACTGGCGCACAGTGGAGAAAGAGGGATCGATAGGGAATTTTATGACGAACATTTAAAAAAATCACCTTAAACGGCCCAACCCTAAGGGGTGTACAGTAATTTGAGTGGCACAGTGGCGTTTGGCGCCACTGTGCGCCGGTCCCGTGGTAACGATACTCTACTCCCTTTATAGCTTTGGCGCCTTTCTCAAATCCAGTATCCAGGCACAAAAGACTCCCAAAGCAATTGTTCTTATAATATGTGTAATATTTGTTTATTTATTATTCAATGGAAATTTTCATTATTCATACCCCCGGGTAATTCCAATGTCAGAATTTAATTCGGAATGCTCGAAACCCTCCGAGTAACGAGTTTGGAGCGATTTTCATGCACGCTGCCATTCCTGTCCCAATTCGGCCCCCGCGCACCCCCACAGAGCCACCCCTGAGCGCCTCGGATATTACAATGCCAGAATTGAATTCAGCATCCCCCGAAACCCCCGAGTAACGATTTTGGAGCCATTTACATGGACTGTGCGATTCCCCCCCCTCCAGAGTGACCCACCGGATACCCCTGCAGAGGCGCCCCTGAGCGCCCCCGGGTAATTCCAATGCCAGAATTGAATTCAGCATCCCCGAAAACCCCCGAGTAATGAGTTTGGAGCGATTCTCATGCACGCTGCCAATCCTGCTCCAATTCATCCCCCGCGCGCCCCCACCGAGCCGCCCACGGGCACCCTCGGGTAATTCTAATGCCAGAATCGAGTTCGGCAGTCCCGAAAACCCCCGAGTAACGATTTCCGAGCGATTTTTCCGCGTTTACAATCGTTCCCATAACGGTACAAGTAATGATGCAATTGGAAAATGCATTTTCCGGCCCAGAAGGCGTTTTTCAAAAAACTGCTAACCCACATTTTCACCAGTCTTTTCTGGGACCTTCCCCAACACAATGCAGAAAACCGCATCTCGATATCTGTTGTGCTCCAAAATTTCCTCTATTCGGGTGATTTTGTGCTAAATGCCCTGGACTGTACCTTGTTGAAGTCGTTAGGAGTAACAGTTTTCGAAATAATCCTATTTGAAATATTCAGTGCACCGATTGAAAACTGTTATCCTTTCAGGTAAAGTACCTTTTCTACTGAAAATACAGCAAAATGTTACTTGAAAATGTTGATCGGAACGGCAAATTATAGAGACGTTCGAAATTTTAAAAAAATCGGCCTACTCTGATAATATCTTTGTGCTTTGTTGAAAAATGGTTTATCAAACCTCGCCGATCTTGTTGAAATGCTGCACGTCTTCATAATTTACCATTCTAAATAACTTTTTCTAGTACATTTCTCTGCATTTTTAGCAGAAAATGCACTTTACCTGAAACCGAAACAGCTTTTACCCGGTGCACTGAGCATTTCAAATAGGATTATTTCAAAAATGGTTACTCCTACCGACTTCAGCAAAGTATAACGTTTTCAAATAAAACTTGTAGGAGAATCGATTGTTTCGAGAGTAAGATGGATATACTAAGCTGCAAAAAAGTTCTGCCATTTAAAAAAACATGGTGTGCCACAACTGGCGCCCTCTACTAGTGACGTCACAATTAGAAACAAATTTGAATTTCTCGTATGCAAAAACCCTCCATTTACACATTTTATGTAAGTATTCTGATTTCTTAAAAAGTTATTTACAAATATCGAAAATAAAATTTTAACTTTGACACCCTGTATCTTTTTTATGTATGTAGATGGATTTTATGGATGTAGATTGGTATATTAGATTAAATGGATTTATTTTCACCTAAGGAATCTGTGGTCTCATTTTTCCTACTTCATTTAAAAACACCCTGTATATTCACAAGTGAACGTGCAAAATTTGTTTACATATATTGTGTTCTTCCTGTTAGTTGTTTCGATATGGTTGTAAACTTCAAATGTGCCACTTAACAGAATTTCTTACTTAAATAGAATAATTTAAAACTTTATGATGATATTTAACTTGTAGAAATACATTTTTCAAACGTTTAGGGTTTTCTTATTATAAAGTTAAAATTTGGATTAAAACGAGTTACTAATTTTTATACTGGAATGCGTCACTATGCATTGGAAGCTAGTTTTTCAAGCTAGAATAGCAATCTAGTGTTAGTAGCTAATAAGCTAGCAACACTAGCTCCAGGTTAATCGTATGACTTCAACGGTTATCAAAATATGTTGTAATGAAATTCTATCCGGCAGGCTAGCCGGGAAGTGTATATGGATACATCAAGCGTTCAACGAATGTTAAATGGATCTTGACTACAAAATTCACAGTTTGGAGTATTTGCCTAAGCTTCACATTGAAAACAGACTTAATTTTATAGTTCAAATTGGAGTAAATGTAGAAACTGTTGATCAGAACCTTTTCGGCACGTTCTTTGGACGAACGAAAGTCGGTTTGTCAGAGATGATTTGCCAAACAGGCGCAACAAACACTACTGGTCCATTGAACAGTTTATTTGTTTATTTATTTAACATAATCGTGTTAGTACACAAACGTGTTTATGCTCGTCAAAAGAAAGAGGAAGAACATATCAAAATGTCTAAAATGAACCACACAGTAATTTAAAACAAAACAGTATATAACAGTTCACTGGATAAGCCTACACATTAAAAGTTAAGTTAAAAATGATAACATTAAAAAAACCAAATTATACTATCAAACATACTAAAATTACAGAAGCGATAAATAAATTAGATTAAAATATTAAAAAGTAGACAAAATAAATAAATAAATATCAGACAATACTTTTCACATGTTACAAATAATAAAAGTGACATTAAAAAAACTGATCAATATCATAAAAAGCCTTCCTTAAAAGAAATGTTTTTTTTTTAAACTGAGGACAATTCAAATTTCTTATACAGTGTGGAAGAAAAGTATGGAATAAATTCATTATTTCTTAAACAACGAAGTTTAATGAAATATCCTCGGACCCGTCGATTTTGCTCTTTAAAATAACTGTTTTTTCTATACCAACCCATTTCCAACGTTCAGTTGTTTTTGCGTGATGACGTCATCGGATATTTTCATAAATAGAACCCCTATAATTTTCATCGGATTCTTGTAGAGCTTAACTTGCAAAATGCAAAATGCAAAATGCAAAAATGTATTAGTTCAACACTTTATTCCTTCAACTTTCCGAAAAAAAAAATAACGGATCCAATAAAATCGGCTTGAAAAAAAATGTGAATATTCCCATTTATGTCTGTGATGGGCTGGTTGAGAGTAAAGTGGATATAGTGAATTCATCGGCAGTATCATATAATAAGGACTCTTGATTTTAAAACAATTTAACAATAAGTAACTAATTAATTAATTAACTTCTGGTTGCCTCAATCGTATTTGACCCAATTTATTATTTTGTTTTATTAGATTGCATGTTAGAATATTACATCTTTTGATAGCAAAAACAACAAATTAAATCAAGTCACCTCAGAAACTGTTTCTGGCAGCTAAACAAAATCTAATCAGAATTGACATCTGTCAACTGCAGCGTTTGTTGGATCGGTTATTATTTTTTTCTCGGAAAGTTGAAGGAATAAAGTGTTGAAATTATATATTTTTGAATTCAGCAAGTTAAGCTCTACAAGAATCCGATGAAAAAATATAGGGGTTCTATTTAAAATAATATCCGATGACGTCATCACGCGAAAACAAATGAACGTCGGAAATGCGTTGGTATAGAAGAAAGAGTCTTTTTAAAAGCAAAATCGACGGGTCGAGGAAAGGGCATAGCCCAATAAGATGGTGAAATGTCCCCCCTCTGGGATTTTGACCGGACATAGGCCATTCGATTCTGTATCAATAAAGACCAAGCCTTCTAAATTTTCAGCCCGCTAGGGCGCCCCTAGGGGCCGCTAGCTCGAAAATACAGTTTTTCAGTATTTTTACGATAACTCGAGCTCAAAATAATATTTTTACATGCGGTTTACGGCATTCGAAAGCACATTTAATTGGCTCTCTGTGATATTTTTTTCAGATTTTTCGGCTTGATACCCTCTTTTTCCGGCACAAAATTGAAAAACGGTATTTTTTGGCATTCTTTATTACCTTTCAGATGATCTATTGCGAAAAAAATTTAAAGTGGTGCAAAAGGTCGAAAAAACGTCAAATATGCGATTTTGGTCATTTTTGGCCGATTTTTGACCGATTGTTGATCCTCTTGCGACGTTTCTGGGGGTATTAAGTCACGGTCAAGTCCCTCAGACACTCAAGCCCAAGTTTTGTTCCCTTAGGAAAGATTCTCCTCAAAAACAGACCTTAGAAATCGTTCAAGCACTATTGAAGCGGGCTGAAAATTTAGGAGGCTTGGTCTTTATTGATACCAAATCGAATGGCCTATGTCCGGTCAAAATCCCAGAGGGGGGACTTTTCACCATCTTATTGGGCTATGCCCTTTCATAAAACTTCGTTGTTTTAGAAATAATGAATTTATTCCATACTTCTCTTCTACACTGTATGCATAGGTAGAAAACTAAAAAGAGGGACGCCAATGTAACCTGAGCCATTTCTAGTTTACCTTAATCTAAATTTATATATAAGTTATTTTTTGTTCTAATGTTATATGAATGTACTTAGTCTCTAGTCATAAAATTAATTAAATTTTGTTTTATGTGGAGAAGACACTGTAATATATAAATACATGGTAATGTGAGTATATTTAATTCCACAAACTTTGCCGTACAGTCTTCTCTAAATCCAAAGCCAGTTATAATTCTAATAGCTTTTATTTGACAAACAAATACATCTTTACTAGAAGTTGCATGACCCCAAACCAGAATAGCATAGGAAATATTCGAATGGATGAAGCTATGATATATTGTTGACAACACGCGCAATGACACCTGACCCACAAGAGATCCAAGCAAATACAAGTATTTATATGTTTTATTACAGATAACATTGGTATCTTCATCCCAGACCAATCCAAATATACTCCGAGGAATTTAACGTTTTGAACAATAAGAACATCATAGTCTCAGGATTAGCTACAGTTAGACAAAGTTTATTGCTAGTGAACCAATTTTCCACATTGTAAATCCAGTCCAAAACCAAGGCCATTTCAGTAGGAATTCAAGTGGGCCTTATTTTTATGAACATACATTGATCAGCAACTTCCTCCATTTCTGGAGAACGTGCCGTTGCAGCTAAGAAGTAACCTATGGCTTCAGAAGGACGGAGCTTCACCCCACAAGGCCAGGATTGTGCAGAAATATTTAGACAACACTTTCCCAGAAAAATGAATGAAAGTCTAACACCCAGATCTAACACCCCTTCACTTTTATGGGGGGTTTAAAAAAATAAGGTTCACATACATTTTCGCGAGATATTAATCATTTGACAGGAAAAATCACAAACACTTGTAATGAGTCAAACGGCGAAATGTTAGTGAACGCAGCCCGCAAAGAAGTCAAGCGAAGATTGGATATGTGTCTTGAAATGAGAGGAGGTCATATAGAGAATAGATTGTAATATGTATGTTGTATGAGGGCGTTTGTCTGACTTTTTAAGTTTAGTTGTTATCATCATTTTTTGTTTTAACTGTATTATGGCCGTTTGCACCGTTTGCTTAAACAGTGATTAAAAAATTAATCTCCGATTAATTTGAAAATTGTGTTGTACCGTTCATTAAACTTGATTTAATCTATCTTAAACACTGATTACTTTAACCGGTTCTTTTCGGATGATTAACGACTGATTAGTTTTCCTAACCACACCTTTTGGTTATTTGTCAGGTATTTTGTGACATTTTATACGTCTAAGATTTTCAATTTATAATACTTTTTCAAGAAAATGGATTTCGCGGAGTTCGATGATTTGTTTTTAGAGGATGATCAAGATATACAGGGTGTCCAGAAACTCTCCTGACAAACGAAGACCGGAGATTCCTCAGATAATTTTAAGACAATTTAACCCAATTCACCTAGTCCGAAAATGCTTCCTAAGGGAACTAGAGCTCTTTGAAGATGGCGCCTTGTAAATAGTTTTGTTTAAATACCTCCAGAACGCTTCTACTTAGAAAAACAAAAACTGGTACGCTTGTTTAGCCTTCAGAGATAAACCGATTCCATCAATTGCGAATTTCTAGTACCGGTCATAGACGTCCGTTTTAGGTAGGTCAACGGTTATTTTAATGCATAACTTCTTTGTATTTAACTTTTAAGCATTTGTGACACTAGATTATTAACGAAAATTTTAAATCCATTTTTCTAGAAAACGGTGTATCCTGATGACTTAAAGTAAGAGTACCTTTTAGTACTAGAATACCTGAAAATTTAATAAATTTAACGAAAATTTTTTAAATCCATTTTTCTAGAAAACGGTGTATCCTGATGGCTTAAAGTAAGAGTACCTTTTAGTACGAGAATACCTGAAAATTTAATAATCTAGAGTCACAAATGCTTAAAAGTTAAAGACAAAGAAGTTATGCGTTAAAATAACCGTTGACCTACCCAAAACGGACGCCTATGACCGGTACTAGAAATTCGCAATTGATGGAATCGATTCATCTCTGAAGGCTAAACAAGCGTACCAGTTTTTGTTTTTCTAAGTAGAAGTGTTCTGGAGGTATTTAAACAAAACTATTTACAAGGCGCCATCTTCAAAGAGCTCTAGTTCCCTTAGGAAGCATTTTTGGACTAGGTGAATTGGGTTAAATTGTCTTAAAATTGTCTGAGGAATCTCCGGTCTTCGTTTGTCAGGAGAGTTTCTGGACACCCTGTATAATAATATCTCTATAATAGACTGGATTTCCTCGAAAAATATATGAAAAAATCATGTTGTAGAATTAGATAATCTAACATTTTACAGAAGTTTTCGCACACAGTATTATTATTAAATTTACTGCAATTAATAGAGGCAGAGTTGGAATATAATAATAATTTGTAAGCAGCCATTTAAAAACACCTAGAAATTTTGCCAACTTTTTATTATTTTATTTGAGTTTGAGACATCCTCATTTTTTTTTGCACGTTATTCGCGATTGACCTATATACACATTGTATGTTACTCTGAATATGAGTTACAATTTGTTTAATTATTTTTCAGTGGATTTACTATTTTTGCTACTTTAAGATTATAATATGTAGAGAGGACATGCCCGTTAAGATAGAAAATATTACATAATCAAAACTACATGTTGATGTTACCGCTCTGAAACAAGTTACCCTGTCTAGAGTTACATTAACTTGATGGTATGTTTACTCTAAACAAGGCCGTTTCCATAAACATACTTAACCCAGTACTACGTCATTGTGTCTCTATGAAAACGGTTAAACAAACAACATTAATCTACAATAACGTTTGCAAATCCAATTCTAGCAGTCGGCATCGTCAGAGATCGAGTTTGATTTGAATTAAATGCATTTTAATCAGTGTCGAACAATTACAACAGCCATCTGGGAATGATAGTTGAAGCGGATGGGAACGGGTTTGATTCTAGACGGCTAATGGATTTGATTTTGGGGGTGGGGACATCTTTTCACAGGGATGTTTATTGTTCTCTATGCGCGGCTTTCTGCAGATGGAATAGTGATTAATATAGTGTTCAGGATTAGGCAGTACCCATTATCTATGTTCAAAAATGTCATAATCATTATTTGTAGACAATTAATCTTTTATTTACAACTATACAGGGTGTTTTTTACTGAATTAGAAAGGTATTTTAAGCTAATATAAAATCAAATCTCCTACAATTCCTATCAATGAAGTCATATGTATGTTCTCTGATACCAAACATCTAGGTATGCTAATGAACAATTCCACAGACAAATGTTATTAATACCTAAATATATATATACAGGGTGTTGTTAAATGTAGTAGCAAAAATGAGACCACAGATTCCTTCATAAATTAATATAACGAAACATACCTATATCCCAAGCCGCATAATAAAAAAGATACAAGGTGTTAAATTAAAATTTTATTTTCGAAATTTGTAGATTTCTTAAAAAATCCAAATGATTACACAAAAAATTTGTAAATCGGTGATTTTTGCGGGCGAGCAATTCAAATTTGTTTCTAATTTTGACGTCACTAGTAGAGGGCGCCACTAGTGGCACACCATGTTTCATTTAAATGTCAGAACTTTTTTGCAGCTTAGTGTATCGATGAGACTATCAAAACAATCGATTTTCCTACCTGTTATATCTGAAAAACGTATACCTTGTTGAAGCCGTTAGGAGTAACAGTTTTCGAAATAATCCTATTTGAAATATTCAGTGGACCGATTGAAAACTGTTATCGTTTTAGGTAAAGTGCCTTTTGTACAGAAAATACAGCAAAATGTTACTTGAAAAAGTTATTCAGGACAGTAAATTATGGAGGCGTGCAAAATTTCAAACAGATCGGCCTGCTTTGATAAAATCTTTGTGTTTTGTTGAGAAATGGCTTCATCAAATTTCGCTGATCTTCTTGAAATTTTCCACGTTTCCATAAATTACCATTGTGAACAACTTTTTCAGGTAATATTTTACTGTATTTTCAGGACAAATGGCATTTTACTTGAAACCAAGACAGATTTTACTCGGTGCACTAACCACTGACCATTTCAAATAGGATTATTTCAAAAATTGTTAGGCCTACCGACTTCAACAAGGTATACCTTTTTCAAATAAAACAGGTAGGAGAATCGATTGTTTCAATAGTCAAATGGATACACTAAGCTGCAAAAAGTTCTGCCATTTAAAAGAAACATGGTGTGCTACGAGTGGCGCCTTTTAGTGACTAGTGATATCAAAATTAGAAACAAGGAGGAGGGCCTCTAAGGCCGGTTTTCGGCCCCTTTTGTTTTTTTTTTTAAAAACACAAAATTTTTTTTTTCGCCAGTAAGTATAGGTCATAAACAGTCGATTTAGCTCTAAACGGAACCTCTACCCCCCTCCGTATTCACTCCACAGTCCTATTGCCTCCACAGTCCCTATGATAAAATAATAGGGTAGCATAAACGCCTTGTAAGTGACTAACTATTTGCCAGACTACTATCCTTGAGCCCTTTCACATATTAATTCGTTCATACCCTGCCCCCCCCCCCAAACAGTACCCCTCCCCCCGCTGATTTTATTGAAACTACTCTTAGCGTTACCCAGAAACAACGACGTGGAAGTGGTAGGTATTTGTTTCTTTTGGGGTGCTTTATAAATAAAAATCAGCGATCTATCTTCACCTAAGGAATCTGTGATCTCATTTTTGCTACTTCATTTAAAAACACCCTGTAGATAAAACAACTAATAATCTTTTTTCCTGTCAAGTTGATCTATGTGCAGAATATCGAGTTGAAGTTTAGACGTTATCGTTTTGAAAAATATTTGTTTTTTTCTGTTTTAGTGTGGAAAAAATCGGAAAAAAGTAAACGAGCAAAATTTTAGTCTAGATCTCTAAATTGATTCTTTTTAAAATTTTGTTTGCTACCTACTGAAGGTATCTAGTAGATAAAGAGATAGTTGGACACCACACCTGTCTATGATATCTTGAATAACGATCAACGCAACTTTTACGTCAATTACTGACGACAGCTGAACTAACGCTATAACCGTCATATAAGCTGTTTTTTTTGACGAAATGTGTTCAACCCGGTACAAAACATTATATTTTTGCGTTGAAACAGTGACGTCACACACGTCCTGTTTAAACCGTGTTTTAAACGTCCACTGAGTCCAGCTTGAACTCTTTAGATGCTTTGCTATTGGTCTATGTAGCAGTTGCCTAAAATGTAGAGATTTGAAAATCGGTGTGATTTAAATTTTTAGATTAATATTTAAAATTGTTGTTATTTTGATATTTCTTATTCTTGTTTATTTAAAAACGAGTTGATTGTGAACTATTGCATAGACCTCAGCAAATTCAAACGTATTTTTAGACATCCTGAATTACATAATCCAAAAGCATAATCCAATTACTTTTCTATCTAAATGTCATAAACCTGTCACTCATATAAACATGTTAGATATTTGCTTTTGGTTTGCAGTTGCTAAAATCAATTTCTATGGTTTTGTTCTAAAATTCACACATTTTCAAAATATATGCACAAAAACATGCGGAAATAGGTATTGTTAATAATTTCTACCACTAATAATCGTTCTATTTTAATCCAAATCTAGTGGACAATAGTGTAAACAATAATTAAAAAGTGTGAGGGTGATATCAAAGAGAAACACATATTTGATGACGTTACGTTTTGAAGCTATACATTTTCTTGGTGCAAACATTAGTTACGTCACCATTGAATACGTTTTGAAACAGTCGATGAATTCGGTTTGTCACAAAAAACAGCTTTAGATAATGCAAAATGCAGGAAGGCGTGGTGCATATTTCCCAGAGTTTACTTACATGCGATTGTGGCCAGTTTGCGCACGTTCGACCTCGTCATCTTATTGGATCTCAGCAAATAATCCCCGAGTTGGGAGAAGACAGCGGCCCACAACATCCGCAGGAGATGCGGCATGCCCGATAGCAGTCCCGTCTGGAATAATAAAAACAGCGATTGAAATTGTAAACTAGCAAAATGGAGGCTGACGCTTAGACTTATTAAAAGTAATAACTGCCGGCGAACAAGATTATTTACCAGAATCCTTCAAGTTGTTTTTAATATTTTTTTATTTAACCGTGCTTTTCTACAATTATTGAAGTGTAGAAGAAAAACAAACCTTTTTATAAGAAATATTTCTATCCTTTTTTTATATGTTTAATGAATGGATTAATTAAATTATTTAACCAATAAAATCTAAAGTGGCTTCTTTACTTACCTAGAGCTTCATAAACATGGTAGAAAAACCATGTAGAAGCGAAGAGTCAAATTTAATCGTGGATTTTATTTAAACCTTTGTGTGAAAGTTTATTCAGATATTATTAAAAACTTACCCAAGCAATGCTCTTTCAGTTTAAGTACGCAGGAAGCGCATTCGCCAAAACAGAGGACAGCCGTTTATTATGTAATTTTATTACATAATAAACGGCTGGTTTAAGAAATGAAGACATTTACATTAACAAGAACGCAACCTTCAGAGAAAATATTGAAGTTATTAAAATATCGGATGGTTCAAAAAGCTAAATATTTAATTCAATTGTTCAAATCTTAAAAGCTAATTTAATGTTACGGGGCAGAAAGGAAAAACAATGTTTCTATTAAATAGCTTGGTATGCCATGAGAAAACAATTGTCCTTAGTTTCCATAGCAACCGTATATGTAGAACAACTGTCAAACTATACGTTCGAATCTCAGTTAAAGTGTAAAGTGCAAATACAGTGCCTTCATAAATGATTACAAGCCACGTGACCAGGACTGTGATTCTCGAAGAACAACTCGCATGCAAATAGATTTCTTGTTTCTCTCAGTTGCCGGAGTGAGGAAAATGATATTCGCATATGAATTACTCTGCGATTGATTTGAGAATCTCGACCCTGATCACGTGGCTTGTAATTTAATTTCAGACATTGAGGATTTAGCAAAAGCTTGTCAACATTGTTTACCATATAAATCAACACCTCCAAAAAGTCCTTTGATAACGTGGGAATATCCTAAAGAGGCTTGGGATCGGTTGCATCTCGATTTTTTGGGTCCTTTGTATGGTAAATATATATTAGTAATTGTAGATGCACACAGTAAGTGGGTAGAAGCTTTCATAACAACTAGCATAACATCATATACTGTGATTAAACATTTACGTGAAGTTTTTGCTCGTTTTGGTGTACCTAAGACGATTGTATCAGATAATGCTCGTTGTTTTGTATCCAAAGAATTTCAAGATTTTTTAAAAATGAATGCTATACGATTTCAAAGCGTTCCCCTTTTCTCCTCAGACAAATGGAGCAGCAGAGGCTGTTGTAAAAACAATAAAAATGCTGTAAATTCATTATTAAATAAAAATAGAAATTGTGATTTAAGGCAAACTCTGAATAAAATTTTATTAAATTATTGAAATACTAAACATTCTACAACAGGCTTTTCTCCTGCTCAGTTATTGTTACATAGAAATTTAAGAACTAGATTAGATTTAATAAGATCTATTAAGTCAACAAGCACAAATAACCAACTTTGGCAGTAAGAGAAAGAAAATTTATTTTGAAAAAGATTCTGTAGCTGTCAGATCGGATTATGGAAGTAGAAAAGTTGCTTGGATTCCTGGAGTTATTTTAAAACGATTAGGTCCAAGGACATATTTAGTAAATATTCCACAAATTAATCAAACTTGGAAACGACATTTGAATCAAATTGTAGATTATAATGATTCTTATCACACTAATACTGAATATAGACCTAAAAATAGAATTAACTTAGAAAATAGTTCAGATTTAGATATAGCTCCAGCAGATATAAATGTAAATAATAATCCAAATGTACATCAACCTTCTACTTCAAGTGGAACGTTTGTAGATACAGTTAAAACAAGACCAAAAAGAAAAATCAATGTACCTGATAGACTCACATATACTTAATCATTGTTTCTTATTATTGTTATTTTATTTTTTTTTGTGTAAGGGGGGGAAGGATGTTATATCTATGTATATATACAGATATGTTTTGCGCATATGCGGAAGTACCATGTTCTTATTTCTGTATTCTTCCGCTTCCGCATGTGTGGTACTACACAGAGAGATACTCCGGTAATATAGATATATGGTTGGTCGCACGTGTATGTACTTATACCAAGACAACTGTCTCCGAATCGTAATATAAGTATTTATGTTAAACTAAATTATGAGTTTCATTTCCCAAGATATAACACTTAATTTTTAGGATGTTTATCAAGAAACTCCGAAGAATTGAAAGAGTAGGTATTGCTCAGGTAGGTTTTTAATAATATCTGAATAAACCATAAAATCCACGTTTAAATTTGATTTTTCGCTTTTACAGAGTAGAAAAACCATGTTTATGAAATTTTAGGTAAGTAACGAAGCCAATTTGGATTTTATTGGTGTTCTAATATTTATTATAAAAAGGCTTGTTTCTCTTCTACACTTCAATAATTGTAGAAAAGCACGGTTAAATTAAAAAATTTAAAAAAATTAATTATCACAAATAACACTTGGTATATATGTTTGTTTGTTTCAATCGACTAAAAATGACGTATTCTGTGATATCCTAAAATAATTGTAACGACTTACAAGACACCCTGTTTATACATATTAAATCAAATTAGATTAAATTTAATGTATCAACATAATTTTAAAGTATGAGGTATAAGGCTAGAGTATGAGCTATCAGCCTATCGACATAAATAAAATAGACTCCTGAGTTTAGAAACTGATTTTAAACAAATGAAAGGACAAAAAACAATTTTTTCAGATTGTTGTTACAGTTATTTACTATAATATCTGTGTCATTTTTTTCTTTTTTTTTAAGAACGCAATATTTACGGATTAGCACTTCCTTCTGTTTTGCTTAATAATAAAAAAGAAGAACTTTTGAGAGTAATGACCTCAAGAGCACTAAAGACAATAGATCGACTTATCGTCAGCAAAAATTTGTAATATTTTATCAATGTATAAAAAAAATTAGGAGTTAAAGTGAGAGATATCAAATTTCTAAGGTTAAAACCGTGATTTTTTCAACATTTTCATTAATAACTAAACAATGGGATAACAAAACTAACTGAAATTTTAGTATACAATATAGTAATAGTGAGCCAATATATGGTACGAATTTCAAATTATTTCATCTCTACGTTTTTTTAGTACAGGTTTCCAAACTAAGGGCTCTATTTCATTTATTTCGATAGCAGAGTATGAGGTATAACTGTATGGTACTGCAAAGAAACTGTTTGTAATAAAAAAAAAAACAGAAAAAGTATTTTGTTACATTAGGTAAAATTGCCCGTCAACAAAGCGGTCTGCATGTCGTTATCACCATATTATGATTCTTCTTTATGATAAATCGAATCAAAATATATTCAATCACTTCATAATTTCAGTACTTACTGCTCTAATGTTCCATCCATGTATGAACTTGAAGTAAGTTGGAGCATGGGTCATTAGGGTGAACAGACCCCATACTCCACCCCACTGGGCGAATATGTTCATCCATACTGGAACGCTAGTTACAATTTTTAACCATGGAACTGGAGCCTGAAAGTAAAACAACAATTTTATCAAAACAATTGGTATATGCTCAGTTTTTTTGCTTAGCGGTATATGTCTGGTGGTGCCGTTGACAAATGACTTTGGCTGTTTCCTATAGGATTTTCAAGTGAAATTCAATGCTAGTCGGGGCATTCACTCGCAGAGTAGTTGTTTCCCGAAATTCAACTTTTGCAGTATACTACTATACAGGGTATCCCAACGAAAATTTGACCCCCTATAATTGGAAAACCGAATAATATTTCAAAATTCGCCGAGACCCGTCGATTTTTGTTCTTGGGGAACTTTTTGATAGTCAAGCCAACTCGATATGTTCATCGCCCTAATGCCTAGCAACCCCAACTTAAACATTTCAAATGTAACTACCCCACTTGTGGCACATCATTTTAAAGCTTTTTTCATTGCGAATACACTGACGTACCGATTTTAGAAATCGGTTGAGATTTGACAGAATTATTGATTACAAACGAAAAGATGACAAACCAACTTACGCGTAGTAATTTCTACACAAATGCCCACCACTAATAAGTTTTTCATCTACTACACATGACCGCATTACCTAATTGTTATTGATGTGTCTATCAGTTTACAAAAAAGTCAGAAATGAAATAAAAAAGCTGAAGTAAATAAAACTAGATACTAAAATAGTTATTAGTAGAAGATACTTAAGTTTATAGGAATTCAGACCTTTTCAAAATAACAAAAATCAGTACTAAAAAAGTCGGTGTTTTTACTTACTTACCAAGAAATCGTTAGTTTCAGCCGTTATTGAAAGTATTAACGTGTGTTCGAAATGGTTTATTCTATCGTGGAAAGAGTAGAAATTGTTGCAATTTATTATCGAAATCACGATTGCGCCAAAGCTACAGCACGAATTTTTAATGCTAATCATCCTGGAAAAAAATGTAAACCACCAGTACGTTAAACACCTGATTGACAAATTTGTTGCAACAGGTTCGCTTTTAAACAAGAAACGTGAAGTAATTGGGCCAGTTCGAAATGAAGCAGTTGAAGTGGCAGTTTTGGATCATGTACAGATGGATAAGCAATCGATTACAACTGTGTCTCAAGCTACTGGCGTATCCCGTACCAGTGATCATCGAATTATGAAAAAACACAATTTACATACATTAAAGATGACGATGGTTCAAGAGTTACATGAAAATGACTTTGATCGCAGTAAACAATATTGAGAATACTTTAGAGAACAACTTCTACTGAATACAAATCTTCTCTACAATACATGTTACTCCGACGAATGCAAATATATGTTGAATGTCGAATTTAATAGACACAGTTGTCTTTATTTGAGTGATACTAATAAGCATTTAATCAGGGAAATCATACTCAGACACCTCAAAAATTGAATGTTTGGGCAGGCGTTTTGGGCGACCATCTTGTTGGACCATTTTTCATCCAAGGTAATCTCGATGGAAACACCTATCTAGAATTACTGGAAAGTACAATTGATCCTAGGATAGCAGAGATTTTAGAAAGTGACGACAATTTACTAGAAAATGAAATAACCTTCCAACAAGATGGTTATCCCCCGCACTATGCTGCTGCTGTGCGACAATTTTGGATGACCATTTCCCGGGGCATTGGATTGGCAGAAGAGGTCCGTCGAATGGTCACCAAGATCTCCGAATCTGTCCCCTTTGGACTTTTTCTGTGGGGTCATTTAAAATCACGAGTGTACGCCACTCAGCCGGCAACATTGCAATTGCTATGTCAGAGAATTGTAGAAGAATTGCGATTAATAACTGCGGATGTATTTAATAATGTTCGAACAGAATTTGAAAACAGACTGTATTATTGTTTGGAAGTTAACGGGGTAATTTTGAGCAATTCATCAGATAAATCTGATTTATTATTTGCTTCAGCTTTTTATTTCATTTCTGACGTTTTTGTAAACTGATAGACACATCAATAACAATTAGGTAATGCGGTCATGTGTAGTAGATGAAAAACTTATTAGTGGTGGGCATTTGTGTAGAAATTACTACGCGTAAGTTGGTTTGTCATCTTTTCGTTTGTAACCAATAATTCTGTCAAATCTCAACCGATTTCCTAAAAAGGTACGTCACTGTATTCGTAATGAAAAGGGCTTTAACATGATGTGACACATGTGGGGTAGTTGGATTTTAAATTTTTAAGTTGGGGTTGCTTAGGCATTAGAGATGAACATATCGAGTTGGCTTGACTGTCAAAAAGCTCCCCAAGAACAAAAATCGACGGGACTCGGCAAATTTTGAAATATTATTTGGTTTTCCAATTATAGGGGGTCAAATTTTCATTGAGATACCCTATATATTAATACAGTTAAGAACAATGTTTCATACTGCCCAGCCTCTTAACATATATTATTCGGTAATCTATCGTCATTTGTCCTACAATGTTATACTTTGGGGTAATGTAAACATTCATAATTTTCAATATTACAAAAAAGAATTGTTCGATTAATTTTCCGTATTGAATGAAATGAATTTGTGATCATAGGTATCAACCATAGCAGCAGTAAAGTGTAGGTAAAAGAGTACCTAGAAACGGTTCTAACTAACCTTTTCTCCTACTGTCGCTACGCTTTGACCGAGACTAGTCAAAATGTATTCTCTCTCTTTCTCCGATATCCTGGGATGTTCACTAGGGCTGTCATATACTAGGGTACCCCAAGCGAAGAACCATAACATCCCCATCACGCCGCAGGTGTAGAATACCACTTCCCAGCCCCATCTGTCAATGATGAAGCCGCAGATGGGGTAGGTCAAAGACGCTCCAATAGAACTACCTGCAAGTTCAGTTAAATCGCAGTTAATATCAGAAAGACACATTGAGAACACGGAAAAAACTATTTAAATGTGTATGCAATTGTATATTAAAGAATATGGAACAAAATACACACTAAATACAGTAATGGTTATGGGTTTTGTCGTATTATGAGCCAAGTGTTTTAAGTACCATTTGATCCACGCAAGAATGTTTAAGCGCGAGATCCTAGTTCGAGCGTATAATATTCTTAATTGGATAAAAGACAATTAAAATACAAATGCAATACGTTTTATCCATAATAACATTGCAATCATATTTGTGGAGTCAGAATTATGGGAATTTAATAAATTTATACTCGCCCCTCTTGATATTTCTTAGTGCTCAATGAAACACAAACTTGATATTACAAGGAAAATCCAAAGAAAATATAGCTGTTTCTTACAAGAAGAGTCATCTGTGAATTGTGCAACAATGCTGCAAGGGTTGTTATTAACGGAAAGGAAGTTAAATGTGAGAAAACAAAAAACGAAATGTGTGTTCCCATAAATGTAAATGTTAATAAGTAACTAAATTAAATTTGATTTATTATAGGTTTATTAAATTTTCATTATTCTACTAGTCAAACAATAGTATATTATTTAACGAGCGGTAATGCAGGTCATAACTCACGCAGATGAAGTTTTGCTGTAATTCATCAAGTGAGTTATGACCATTACCTCAAATTGAATACTATACTTTATCTACGACTATAACATCTTTTTTAGGACTATTATTAGAAATTGATTTGAAAACGTCAAAATTATTTTGTTAAAATATCAAATGACATTAGTTCCCTCAATGATAATAATTGACAGTTCCGCCTACTGACAGGCGTTGGAAATTTAATAATTTTAAAATCTTTTAATTATTCATTCTATTCCACTTGTTAAAAATTCTTTCCTTTTTACACCAATGGAACTTATTTATAGGCTTAAAAATTTCCAAGATTTTACTGCGTACACTATTTACATAACGAATTATCATTGTAGAAACCCAGCTTGAGTTATAATAACCCACTATAAAAACTCACGCTATTTGTTTATTGATACTAGTAATTGCTCAAAAGCAGTTGAATAATTAATATATAAATTAATGGGAGTAGATAAAAGTACTTTATTCCACTAGTGGATATAAGTCCGACTATAAGATGACTTTATATCCTAATGACAACCGTCAAAATTGAAAATAATTTGCAGAGTTGGTTCCTCTAGTGGGTTTTTAGGTCAAGAATAATAAAACAACAATGTTGAATTTCAAGCTAACGTTTCGAAAAATTTATTTTTTTATCTTCTAGAGCTATACTAAAACAAATTGAAAAAAAAAACAATTAGTAACAAATAAAAATACAAAGTACAAGTCATTTTCCTATTTTTATAACATTGTTATCAAACTTACAGAATAACCAACTCTTTGCAAATTTCACTATCATACATTTATTTAAAATAATACTTATTTAAAGTACTTTCAGAGATATCAACAAATAAATAAGTCACAATAAATTAAACACCATGTAGATAAAATTTTGAATTCTTGCGGTCATATGTTCATATAACCTTTTCTTCATAAAATAACCTGAGGAAATACATCCTGAAATATTAGCATGATTTAAGAGATATCCAGTATATCCAGAAGAAATTTACCAATTTTACAATTTATGGAACAAACACATATGCAGACAATATGACGTTGATTAAAAATTATGAACACTTACCCAGATAGGCGGTTACAAACTTACTCCTTTCATTAGGAGGAATCCACCTAGCAGTCATGCTATGCATAGCAGGCCATGCAAATCCCTGAAAAATATATTATTTTAAAAATCTGTGATCTGACCTGGGTTTATCATCATCAAAAAATAAATAGAGTCCGGAAATCTAAATAAAGTGATTCGTGTTTGTAGAAAGACAATTTCAAATGCAATGAGGGGAAATTATAGTATTTACGATAGAGACCCAAGCAAATAAAACACAATAGATTTTTCATTTACTATAATCACGCTAAGTGCACGATACAACCAGTTGGCATCAACAGTTTTGCAAAAAATCTCCAAAGAGTTGCAGGATACTTAAAACTACCAGATGCATCTAGATACACTGGCCATTGCTCGAGGAGGACATCTGTCACCTTCCTCCTGACAATAGAGCGGATACTCAAACACTTGAAAGACATGGAGCATGGCAGTCCACTAGTGTGGCTGAAGGTTATATCGAGGAAAGCATCGTCAATAAGTTGAAAATTTCATCAGCAAGAACTAGTGGCATCCCAAGATCATTTAGGAATGCAGATAGAGAATCATAATAGTTTTCAGGAAGAACAAGTAGAATTGAATCCTTTAAAATTTGAATAATTGTATTTAAGTAGATAAATAACAATGTCTCCAATATATAAATAAACAATTTTCTGTCAAACTGTTAATACAGTAAAGTGACATTTTGATGTCGTAAAGTGCCACTTTAGTAAATGATTTTGAATTTAGTAAAGTAGCACATTATCAGCCAAAATGAGAAAACATCTGTTAAGACAACTTACTGTTAGCAGACCTTGACAGACCCTTGCAAAGATCAAAAACGCTGTGCCCTTATACGCACAGTACGGTAAGAGGAAGCAAATCAAGATCCCCATGCAGTTGGACAGGCCGAAAACGAGTTTAGCTCCGTATCTTGAGGCAAGCAAACCCCCAGGGATCTGCGTTAACCAGTGCAACCAGAAAAAGCTGCCTAAGATGGTTCCTTGCTGCTTTTCATTCCAATCGAACTTTCGAGATTCAAACCTGAAGAATGATTTGCTTTCAGTAGCGTTTTTGTCATTCACAGAGGGCGTAGTAAAGTAATAGCTCCAGTTTACTGCATCTATAGTAGTCGGATTTATGAGTTCACTCCATCTGGTTTCTTCTTCTATAGTATTATTCTAAAAAATGATGTTTGTAAAATGATTACCCTGTAATCATATGTTCTATAGCATTTACTGGATTTGTAGAATTTAAATTGTTAAAACTACTTCGCAAAGTTGTATTTTCTCGATATATTTGATCAACTATACATTCACTGGTGAGAGATATATTGTTTCTTGGGCGTTGTTCGATCATAGAAACTAAAGCTATGTTGAGATTGATACGTATCATGTAATTCACTGCAAAACCAACGAATACCAAGTACCAGAGTACGTCTCTTGTTGAGCAGCATTCTTTGGGAGCTGAAAACAAAACATGGTATGAGACTAAATACATCAGCAAAACTATATATTCTATAAAATAGAGCAGAAACATATACAGAATGTTAAAAAGTAGAGCTACAGGTAGCAACTACTCTGAGGGCTAATGCCCCGACCAGCATTATATTACACCTGAAAAAACTATAGCAAGCAGCCACCGTAACTTACTACGACAAAAATGAAGGCCGACCCTGTGTTATTTATTGAATACCTCGGAAAAGTTTTTATGCAACCTTATTTAGGTCATTATGATCTAATACTAAAAAAGGTTATCTACAGCTGGTTTTATATCAGTGTTTACTTAAATCACTGCGTCCAAGAAATTAAATTAAATACAAGTCTAAGAAAATGTGACATTGATTTGAACGTTTATATTTGTCATGATGACAAAACTCTGTAGTAGAATGACAGATAAATGCAATAAACATTTTATTGCACTAGTGCAATAAAGGACCACTTTTTCCACTAAATATAGTTCAATAAAGTTTTGTTTTTTGCATGAACGTAGAAAAACAATATAAGCATATACAAATGTTTAATAATGAAGAAATTAACCTGTTTTAGGGCAAATTTGAGACGTATTTCATTTATACATTGTACATAAATAAGAACTACCTTTCTCAAAATCCCATATCGCCTGTAGCTGTTGAACATCTCGGAATTTATATTAAAAATTAGGTTCAACAAGGGTTCCGGCGTAATTCAAGCTGCTGAAATAAGAGTGTAATATATATTTAAAGGGGGTGAAGTTGATATACTACGCGCGAGAGAAGAAATAGACAACGGAAAGCGAAATTAGTTATCCTTCGTAAGAAAGGCTTAAATATATCCGCAAAAATGTTTTACTTTACCTGCATATAAGTTAACATTTGTGACAGTATGTAATATTGCCATCTGTGTAATTTAGAATATATTATTTCTCCCCTGGAATCAGAGGGAATTTAATAAAAGGGACGTGAGGCTTTTGTGGCATCAAATGTACAAAAACCTCGTATATATTAAATTTGTTATATACGACCCTTACACAAGGAATGCGGGTTTCAAATGTGAAAGAGATTTGAATTTTTTTTTCAACATATCTGGTAACCTCATTAGATCTATTTCAACTTATTGTCAAACGTAGAAGTTTACAAGGATTTAATAATAATAATAATAACAGTGAATACGCCAATTACAGGACAAAACATACATTAAATCAGTAATATCTAAAGAAAAACAAATAAACGTACCGCTAGTGAGTGAATACTGAATGAATGCATAAACGAAAAAAATAATATACATATACAAAAAAAAAAATGGAAAACAGTTAAATTAGATTAAGTTAGAAATAGATAACAAAATATATAACAACATACAGTAAAGCAAAAAAGAACAGGGTGGGAAGTTCGTGTTAAATTAAGACATTCAGCAAAACGTTAAAGTTAGTTAAGTTATACATGTTAAGACACTCGTCTAACATCATTTTCAGTACAAGCAAATATATTGTCACGGAATTTCCCCCGCTCGCACCCAATTCGACGACTGTGGTATCGCGAAACGCTACATTGCCCCGATCGTCCCTACGCGATTCTGGTAAACAAACAAATAATGCCGTGTATCGAAGCGCGACTGGAAAAAATGGAGAATCATTCGAGACATGGATCTAGAGATGCCAGAAATTAAAGTTTAAAATCTTCAAAATTGTTTTATTGAAATTTTTGTTATGTAACATCATAAAGGGAAATGTATTGATATATCAGATATATTCAACACTTTCCTTTATATCTCAGTAACTACTGAGACAAATATATAAGTATATCATATGGATGCAATCAGAATTGTATGGTTTTTCAGAATTAAAAAAAAAAACACATAGGGTGTTGCATTTAAAAAATTTAACTTCGGTAAATAATTGTTTTAATTCGACGTTCTATTGTTTTTTTTCTTAGACACGTCGAATCATCTATAAAAATGACACAATTTTTGTATTTGACATTTTTTGTAACTATGACATTAAAGCCACAAATCGAGTGAGGGCGTTAAGCTGGACACCCTGTACAATTTAAAAATAAGATTATCAAAATTAAACGAGCGGTTCGCGAGGAAGTCAACTTTAAAATTGGGGTTAGTTTTTAGTGGCCGGTTTTTTTGCTGGTGAGTTTAGTATTAAGGTAAGTTGATTTAATTCACATAATTTTGTCCAAGGTATTGTTTAACGAATACCCTGTATAGTTCTTTAATTATTAATTATAATTTTCTGTTGCATCATTCTAAAATGAATTTGATAGGAAGAAAACACACCAAGGTTATTTTAACTTTAAGTTTGTTTTAACCATGCTGCATGCCACTCACTCCATTAATTTATGAGCTGATTATTTTGCTAAACCCTTTAAAGATAAAAGCATTGTTTCCAGATCCATACTACAATGATCGTGTTCATTTATTTGTTCTGACGCAGTGAGCTGTCATTCATTGTTTAGTTTGTAATTTAAAAAACCGCTTATAATGCGGGATATAGAAAAATTGGAGGGTCATGATATACAGGGTGAAAGACTAGGCACTAGTACACTCACTGTACACCGTTGTAAAAGTAGCTGCATTTGGCATCTGTCGTGCATCTTTAATGAAATATAATGTTGCAAAATGTTGTTCAGAGAATTTTAGAGCAGATTCTACATCTAAAAATACGAAAAGAATTCCTATAAGTCTAGGTCTGGTTTCGAAATACAAGCTGTCAAAAAAATTTAAAAATGTGGTCAATTTGGGTTCAATACATTTATGATACGTTATAATTTGATATAATCATATATGATAATAATAACAATAATAATAATAATAATAGTCTTTATTTAATAATAGTCTTTAACAAAAATAAGGCACACAAAGAGTAAGAGGGTAATGAATAACAATTACATATAAGCAACAACACCAAAAAGCTATTATTAAAAAGGCGGAGTTCAACTGTTCAAAGAATGAGCGCGTTGTTGATGTGATAAGTTTTTTGTGTGGCAAAATATATAAAACAAGGAACATAATTGTACTAAGATAAGTTGATTTAAATCACATTATTTTTGTCCAAGGAAGCTAGCCTTAAAGTATGGATCATTTTTTACTGAACACCCTGTATAACTTAACACATTTTTGTATGCTCGCACCGGAACATCTTGTATAAGTTTCAAATTTTTAAAAATAAATTTTTCTTGTGTGATAAACACATAAAACAAGAAAACAAAATTGTATTAAGGTAAGTTTATTTTAATCACATTATTTTTGTCCAAGAAAGCTAGCCTTAAAGTATGGGTCAATTTTTACTGAGTACCCTGTATAATTTGGCTAATTTAAAATAAATCTCAAATTTTGGAAAAAAATTTATTTTTTTGTTTGATAACATAGCTACATAAAACAAGGAAACAAAAGTCTACTAAGGTAAGTTGATTTAAATTACATAATTTTTATACAAGGAAGCTAGGCTTAAAGTATGGATCACTTTTTACTAAACGCCCTGTATAACTTGGTAAATTTTTGTACATTTGCACCGGAATATCTTATATTTGTCGCAAATTTTTGAAGATGGTTTTTTTGGGTGATAAATATACATAAAAAAACGAAATTAAATTGTACTATGGTTAAGTTGATTTATTTCATATAATTTTTATCCAAGGAAGCTCTAGCCTTAAAGTATGGGTCATTTTTTACTAAACGCCCTGTATAACTTGGCAAATTTTTGTACGTTCGCACCGGAACATCTTGTATATGTCTCAAATTTTTGAAAATATGTATTTTTTGTGTGATAAACACACATAAAACAAGAAAACAAAATTGTATTAAGGTAAGTTGATTTAAATCACATGATTTTTGTCCAAGGAAGCTAGCCCTACAGTATGGCTCATTCTTTACTGAACACTCTATATAACTTGGCAAATTTTTGTACGTTCGCATCGGAACATCTCGTATAAGTTTCCAATTTTTGAAAAGAAGGTTTTTTTCTGTGATCACACATAAAACAAGGAAACAACATTGTACTAAGGTAAGTTGATTTAAATCACATTATTTTTATCGAACGAAGCCAGCCCTAAATTGTGGCCTATTCTTTACTGAGCACCCTGTATAAGTTATCAAATTTTTATACGCTTATTTAAGAATGTAGGAAATATTAAATGAATATATAGAGAATGTCTGAATTATACCAATCTTCAGTTGCACAAATAAAACTTAAGGATTTTATTTCAGTGTGCTGTGGATGCATTATACACCCTATATATACGTGACGACTACTTCCGGTTATTATTAAATAGCGATAATTTAATAAATGAACCGTTCAAAGGATTTCGCGGCAATGTCGGGTAAAATGTGTGGAGATGGTAATATTCCCCGGTTAGGGCTCGTGAAAGTTCTACAGCGGTCTGACTTTTTCATTAATGTCTTTTGGAGAGTGCTCCTGTCCATTCATTTCAACGATTATTTGCGCCATTTCACGAGAAAGAGACTTTAGGCTTTGTACTTTGGGACTCTAATGTATTGTTGGAAATAAAGGGTAATTTTAAAGTATGTCGGTGATAGAGCACGTAAATATAAACAATTTCCATTAAGTAACCTGTAATCTAGAGTAACTCATGGTCCTAAGACCGACCCTGTTATATGTTTACAATGAACTTAATGGGTCAAGTTCATAGTTCACTGCGATGGAGGCGCGTGTGTAAATTGACTTACTTTGTTTTATTTAAAAATGTCTCATTCAGTTCAAGAATTAGCAGGTATGGTGCGAGTTTGTGCATGTACTACAATTTTAAAACCGGTCCTGTTATTTGGAGAACAGCTGGTTCTATCGAAAACGTCACCTCGCAACGTTCTTTGGCAGCCAATTTTTTTACAAAAGCCTCAACCAGCGTTGAATTACACCCACAACATCTACCCATATATTCCTTATTATTAGCTATTGTAACATTTTTTACTGTATTAGAAAAGCATTTTAAGCTAATATAAATCAAATCTCCTACAATTCCTATCAATGAAGTCATATGTATGTTCTCTGATACCAAACATCTAGGTATGCTAATGAACATCCACAGACAAAACTCTATTCAATAATTATCTAAAGAATTTAATATATTTACTAACCTCTGGAGTGGGAACTCGAAATTCAACCACAATAGATGAGATCTCACTTATTTCTGCATTTTATTAGTTTTGCTTCATCAGGTGGCCTCCTTTAACTTGAGTTAAATATCTAACTATAAAGATGATTATACCAATAAATTAAAATTATTTGAAATTGAATGTCAAAATGAAATATCGACCTAGATGTTTGGTATCAGAGAACATACATATGACTTCATTGATAGGAATTGTAGGAGATTTGATACATATTAGCTTAAAATACCTTTCTTAAATAGTAAAAAAATGTTACACATACCTTTCTTAAACATTAAAAAAATGTTACAAAAGCTAATAATAAGGAATATATGGGTAGATATTGTGGGTGTAATTCAACGCAGGTTGGGGCTTTTGTCCACTGAGTAGTTAGTTTCACACAATATTGTTAATACCTGAAAATATATGAAAAAATTAAACAACAATGTTTGAAAACGCACGACTTGTGGACCTCGCTTTCGGCTCGGTCCACCAACATGACTCGCTCGTGTGCAAAGAGGTTTTCAAACGAGTTGTTTACGATAGTTTTTACACGACTGCAAACAGATACCACAAAAATCAAATTTTAATTTAAATCGCTTTTATTACTAAAATTGCCAACGCATTAATAAAATAAATTAAATGCAACTTTTAATTTAACTCGTTTTTATTTAGAAAATTGCTAACGCATTAACAAAAGAAACAAATATTTGATATTTATGGTAACATTTGAATATTCCTTCAAGGTTGGGAAAAGCGGTATTATTGTGCACCTTGTTTTCGGTAATAGAGAATATTTTTGGTGTCGTGTTTTTACTACAGTTTTTCAGCGGGCGGTCGTTGTATTCTTGTTGTTTTCCAGTAGACGATCGTTGTTCTGGTTCTGTGGCAGTAGAAGACACTGAAGACTCTATCTTTTTCGAAACTTTCATTTTATTTCTCAGTCATCAACGTAGCCTTCGGTAACTGTACTGGACTTCCACTCTCCATGGCGTTTGAGGGCAAGCAGATCTGAGCCAGAATTGACTAAAATTGTGGACGATGAACGCCGAAAATAAAGTCCCGTCCCAATTTTGTTGATGCCAACGTTTTGCCTTGAACATTTTCCGTTTTGATAGTTTAAAAAAATCTGCCTGTCTTCAGATTAGGAGGACGAAGAGCACAGTACTTTTTTAAGATAGTGTAATGGTTTCGTGTAATTGTAAAACAACTTGGTACCTTTGTTTTTGTATTCTTCAGTTTAATCAACATAGCACTGCCGAAATCTTTGGTGTCTTCTATTTTAAGATAACATAATTCCTCCCTTCGACATGCCCCAGATAGTCCAACTGCCACCACCGCGTTGATAAGTAAATACTTGTCGTCTGATGCTTTCGTCAAAAACAGGCAAAAATCATCTTCTGTGAGGATTTGGGACTTCTTTTGGACGTAGTTTTCGGATTTTCGTTTGATTAGCGCTTGCAACTTTTTATAGTTTCCAAGATCTATGTTGTGATTGGCACTTAACGTTGACTTGAGTATCGAAAAAATCGTCCATAACGTCGAAGATTTATATAGTTCTTCAAAATACACCATTACTGCGTTTTCTGAGAAAGGTTGGACATTTTTGGCTAGTCACCAGTCCATAAATCGGCTTAACTCCTGCTTCTGCATTTTGTGGACAGCATTGCGAACATATTTCGCTTTCTGTAAAATGTCTTCATAATCACACATTTTCACACCCAAACTTCGGGAATTCAACAATTTTTGAAGTATCTAATCAACAAAATAAAAGAGCCGTGACGGCCATGAAACTCAGTCAACTTGAAACATTGCATAATTTGGCTGACAACATTAAACAAAAATCACAATCTGGAGAGGCGTGTGCAAAGATGACATAACCGTGTGCAAAATGTTTAGCTCAAGGCGTGTGCAAAATACCGTTTTCAGAGCGTGTTTTCCGTGTGCAAAACCCCCTTTTGCAAGGCAGTCGTATACAAATAATATTGTATTGGTAACCTTCTACGTACTGTTCACAATAAAGATTTATTTATTAAAATGTGTTCTCACGGCATAAAATGGTTAAGAACTAATGCTTTAGATCACAATTTACTTAATGAAAATTGTTTATTTTTATGGGCCCAACACCTTTAAGAAATGCTGTAATTTAAAAAATACCCTACATATTACCTAGCTGGAAGCCGAAAACTATAACATTATTGGTATACAATACAACATTTTTAATGCATGACCCCCCTCCCCATACAAATACAATTTTCACAGTCTTACCTTTGATTTGTTGCGTCTTTTCCATTTTTATAAAAAATATATAAATAAGTTTCACCAGAAACTAAAAACGTTCACAGAAGCGGTTCTTACATCCTGCGTCTGAACCCTAAAACTGCAGTTTAACCACTAAATTAAGTAGAAAATTTAATTATTAATGAATTTAGTTAAACGTAAGTTTTGTCGTGATTGCCTTATCAATTATTTTATCTTGAGCTGTACACCAACAGTGGCACCAATTAACAGTTAAATACTGTTTAAATATTTATAATGATAATATAATAGGAGAGAAAAAATATTTGATTATTATTCTAATTTAAATCACAAAGAATATACAGGGTGCTGCAAAAATGTATACAAAGAAGTCAGAGATAGTTTCTTTGGCAAATTTTTAACAATAATAATAACATTGCGTTTATTGCCCAACAGAATATATATTCCAATTACAGGACAAAATCTATCATAACAAAGTAATGAATTAACAGTGTACTTAATTTTAATTACTAATAATATTTAACATTTACTAAATTAAACTGACTGACTGAAAGTTCCAGCATAGTAAAATTGAGGCCAGTTAAACGCTTCCAAAAATTGAGAACCAATAATTGTTTGAGAGTATAAAAATTAAGGTCACATAAATGAGAAATTTGATCAAAATTACTTGACATGGTGCATACAGGGGAGTTTGTAAGGACATTTGTTCTAGCATTACGACAGTAAAATAAGCAATCATCACGAGATTCTGGTCTAAGTACACGTAAGTAGAACATTTTTAAAATCTCTGGTGATACAATGAGGTTATGAAATATTTTAAACAAAAATAATAGACTTGTGAGAACTCTCCTCAACTACAACGATTTGATATCGAATCTTTGTAAGAGGAGGCTATGATCAAATCTTCTAGCGGGATAAATATTATCAACACGATATGCCATGAACTTTAAAAAGCGGCGTTGAACACCTTCAAGATGATTAATATTACCTTGACAGGACAGATACCATATAAGGCTAGCATATTATTCTATTCTGGAACGGTCTAAGGAAAAGTATAAACATTTCAGAGCACTAATATTGTTAAACGATGTAGAGTTACAGACAATAAAGCTCAAAGTTCTAAAGGCGATACTTCTTCTGTTAATATGTTCGGAAAATGAGAGTTTAGTATCAAATATTACCCCTAAGTCTTTAATATTATTTCTGCGTGTAAATGGCTTTGAATCTAGATTATAATCAAATGAAATTATTTGTTTTTTAACTGAAAGAGCAAACTTTACATTTATCAATATTTATAGAAACCATGTTTTTTTACGCCACACCTGTATTTTATTCAAAAGTTCTTGTAATGCTTGACAATCTTGATAACAGTTAATGCTATGAAAAAGCTTTAGATCATCTGCGAAAAAAGGTGATTACACTGTAAAGTTGACGATAAATCATTTATATAAAGAATAAACAGGAGTGGTCCCAAGTTAGACCCTTGAGGTACCTCTGAAAGAGCTATAAAAAATATTAGAATGGAATCCATTATATGACACATACAACTCACGACACTCAAGGTAAGATTTTGTAAGAAGTAGCAAAGAATCAATTTCTGTAATAATATAGAGTGATTTACCTTATTACATCTACTTGGCCTTTACTATCAATATGTCTGAGACAAACTGAGTAAATTCAACTAAGCTGGTTACAGTAGAACGACGTGCGACGAATGCTGATTAGAAGAAATGTAGGAACTGACAATGTTGTAGATATATGCATATAATGACATTTAGCAAAGTTGGACAAAATGGCTATAGGTTCGATGTTAGAAGGGTTACCACTTTTCAAAACAGGGCAAACTCTTGTCACCTTCCACATGGCAGGAAAAGTACCTATTGACAACATGAAATCAAATAAAAAAAGAAGTGGAGTACAAAATACGCCAGAACAGTCTTTAATTAGGAATTTAGGAATTAGATCATTGCTGGAAGTCATTTTACTTATCAGTCTCTTGATAGAATTACGAATATCCATCTCGGTACATTTTTCCTCATTAAAAACTTGAATGTTATTATTTATATTTTATTTATATTATAACAGAATTCCCCTTAAAACAGGGGGTAAAATTTAGTTTTTTCAATTTTATATTGTAGCTACATACAGATTTGGAAAGTGAGGATCTTGATGGTGAATTGTGTTTTGCCGCTTGCGTGTATTTGTGTCATGCTACACGCATAGTTTCACCACAGCGTGCTCCCACTCTTCGCATAAGGCAGTGTTGCCAGGTGGGAAAAATTCAGTGCATGAGAATAATTTCAAAGAAGCATGAGGTTTGGAGAAAAAAGCATGAGATGGCTTAATTTATCAAAAAACACCTCTTCACACAGCTTAATTTTTAATTACTTTTGTAATGCCATTTTTATTTCATTAAAAAGCATTATGTTCTGCTATTTTATCATAATATTACATTGTAAGTAGGTACTTACAGGTACTTATTAACCAACCACGTAACCTTTCTAATTTATTTTATTGTTAGGCCGGGCAAACGTTGAGGCGCAGTTGACGTGACGCAGGGTGACTCACGGGTCGTAAAATCTGTTGTTTCCAGAAAATGTAGGTACCCTTACGGAATAGAGTTAAGAACCACTGCAATACAGCGTGAATACAGCACACACACCGCATATTCGTCGACTGTCATACCCGTTTATGTATTCATTGCTAATTATTAAGAGAGCGGTCTACAATAAAGGACATTTCAAGTACCCAAATATTGTAGATACCTACCTCTATCTATTCAATTTTGCCCTCGATTTTGCCTTTATTTCTCGTTAGGTCTTTGTTTTGGTAGATTTCAAAGAGTAATTTTAATAATTTTATTATTTCTTTTTGTGTCTATTAAAAAGCATGAGATTTTGTAATCAAAATATGAGAGCATGAGATTTCCTCGGAATGCATGAGACCTGACAACACTGGCATCAGTTGACCGGACAGTTAGATTTGCAATGGCGAATTGGCGTTGGCGATACGGAACCGATTACCTTAGTAGAGGGGAATGCCAGACTAATGCACAGCGCCGCGCCCTTATATTTCGTACCTCCTCTGGGATAAAGCGGCAATTTCTACTTTCTCTGTAAAGATCCGCAATTTCCGTATCTGTATAAAACCAAAATGAAAAAAGGAAATTGACGAATCTATTGCTTTCCATACTGTCCCAAAAGATCCTTAATTAAAAAGAGAGCGGAGTATAAGGTGCTAAGATGCTAGAAGATATTTTCTCTTTAGATAACCAAAGAATTTGCAGTAAGTATTTTCATACAGAAGAATTTAAAGATATATGCTGTAGAAGAAAAATGAACTCAGCTATTACATTAGATCAATCATTTCAGCACCCTTTTCCCATAAACTGAAGTCTACATCGTATGATTGCTCTGTGAAGACTGTTCAAAACACCATGCGCAAAAAGAATAAAGAAATATAGCAAGTGAACAGAAACTTTTTGTCTCTTACAAAAATTTCACATTATTCTTAGTTGTGGGAGAAAAAAAATAAATTCTAGGATGCAAATTACGATATCATCAACTTCTGAATTTTTGTGCCATTTATTCTTGATTGGTTGCTGTCACTAAAATTATTTTTAGGGAAATAACATTCAAATTTTAAATATAGTATCTGCGCATCAATATTTATCATTTAATTATAACGAACAATTATCAATTTTCATAATTTCATACTTAGATGTTATTGTAATTATTAAACATTTACCGAAAAGTAATTTCAGTGACAGTAGCCTATTAAGAATAAAGTGCACAATAGCTCAAGTTGATGATATCATTGTCCATGAACGTAGATAAATAGAAGTTAATATAGTTTCCAAAAAATATTCAACTTTATAAATAATTTTATGATTCTGTTAATTTTTATTTATTCCTAGCCTCTCTTATAATATTTGTATTTTGTCAAAGTTAACCCTGTAGATTCATAGGATATAGCATATTATATGTGCAATGCTTATATTTAGAGTATTTGGTTCAAATTTAACAGTAAAAATGTATTAATAAAATTGGTAGTTATATCAACATCAGCACCATCTGTGAATTAAAGTATACGTTTTTAACTAGAAGGGTTATTTGCATATTACTGAAATAGAATTCTATTTTACCTGAAAAATTAAATTCCAGTTTCCTTCAACAGTTCCCCTTCGAAATGTCCTGAATCGATTTTACTCCCTAGCGTAAAATTCGGACACACACGCTAGATGGCGTTAGTGGTATTAGGTGCATCACTATAGTTCCCATCATTAATGAACAACAGGGGCGTATCCATGGGGGGGGTTAATGGGGGTAATTACCCCTCCCAAGAAGCTTACTGAAATGAAATCCATTACTTTATAATTTTCGAATAAAACAGAGGTGAAGTATTTGTAATTTGAATTACTTGATAATCGCATGCAAACAATATTAAATTGTGTAATAAGTAGTATTTCTATAAGTAATATTTAGCGTTTATAAATGTGACTTTCAAATCTAAATTCTGTAATTTTGCTCGATGTTGCTGCATATATGAATGCTGAAAATACCTCTGATCTAGAAAAATACAATATTTTTAAATATGCTTTCGTTCCCAGCAAAAACTGTCTCTTTCTCTATTCTGTTCATAAAAAATCCTTGCTCTTCTACATATACATAGACATATTAAGTTAGACATTTCAATTATTGATATGCAAGTAATAAAAAAATAGAAAAATTAATTTAATTTCCATTATCTTTTATTTTTATAATACCGCTGCAATGTATAAATTTTTAATTTATATTTTATTATTGATATTGGATATTAACTTCTTTTATTTGACAAAAGTCTTTATTTATGTTTAGTTCTTTAGTCTGTTGATGTTATAAGTCTTTACAACTTTACCCCCTCCAAGATAAAATCATAGATACGCCCATGATGAACAATGTTTATTTAAAGATCTTTACAAAATTCTACCACATATTATTTGGAGCATAAATCTACTACCTATATATATATATAAAAGAAATACAAAAAATACCACCCTTTTAGGCATTTGGTAGAGTAATTAGATAAATGTAGTCACCGATTTTCAGATTTATAACTTTAACCATTTTTGAGAAGAAAAAATTATAATAAAAATTTTTTCAATTTTTTAGAAGCCCTTATTTCCCTTTATCGTCAGGGAGGGCTCAAGTCGAAAAATTGTATAGAAAGAACACCTCCGCCCATATAATGACCCAAAGAACACACCCTACAAAGGAGCGCACACCCTGTATAATAGAATACCTATACCTATTATTATTTGTATATTTTTCCTGACATCTACTTCAATGATTATAATGAAAACTATTTTACAATATTTTTGATAGCTTAAGTAATACGCCTGAAAACTCATATGTTACAAATTTTTCACGTATTTCCAATTATCTTAAAATTAAAATCCTAATAAAATGTGCAAAGCCTTGGGAAAACACTAAATGAAATTTTACCTCGAGAACTCCACTCGGTAATATTTATATAAGGATTTTAATATTTTCACAGCAAATATTGACAGGTAATACTTTTTCATTCCCTCATGAAAATTCGATGGAAAATGTATGTAGTACGTCAGGAAGATACCCAGTCGAATAGAACGGATTATATTTGATTTTTAAAATGGTTTTTAAATTAGCAAATACTTTTCAGGTGTACTGCTTATCTCCATTAGCAGCATTGATAATTCTGTTTACGTCAAGCATTTAAAAAGTTTTGGATATATTAAATGTGAAAACCGAAGTAACTTTTTTTATACAAGATGTTACAGGTTGTTTAAAATTTTGTCTTAAATACTATAGCCTTCATTTCTCTAAAACCGATCGAAATATTAACACGAGATTTGGTACACAGCAGTGTATAGTGGATTACTTTTAAGTGTATATATTTCTCTTATTGTAATATTCTAACATCAGTGGTGTTCGTGCCGTTAAATACCTACTCATTTTCAGTAAAAAAAACTATACACCACTAATTTTGCTTAAAAAGTGTCACATATTGTGTCTATATTTTGTTGCTGAATTTTGACACGAAATTGAAGACTAATATTTACAGATGCCAACTATTTCTGCTTTAATTTTTGTATTGTAATGGTTAATAATAGTACATTATACTATAAGGGAGAGAAATGCGTTATTTTGGCAGAGGTGCAATTTGAAGCCCGAGGGCTACAATGGCTGCCGAGAACAAAATAGCATCTCTCCCGAATGGTATATACTATTTTTTCCACGGTCTCATTACCTTAAAAACACATATTTTGTCATTATGAAGTAAGTAGCACCAGAATTATTGTATTCGGATTTGAGCATTTATTTAGTAGTCGTTGAGTTGTTGTCATAACTACAAAATAAACAAACAAAAAGAATTTTTAAATTAAGGTGCTAGTTTGGTTTAGTTTAAAATTTGTTTAGTGCACAATGAATAATAATTGTGAGTCGGAAGGGATTGTGGAGGCTGCAAATATTGTAATAAGCAATTTGCTGCCTACGAAGTCAAGATCTTTATACGATATAGCCTACAATCGGTTCAAAAAGTGGTGCGCCGAGAAAAATGTTCAAGTATACAGCGAGAATATTTTGTTGGCATACTTCAGCAAAAATGCAAAGAATTACAAGTCTTCCACATTATGGGCGCAATATTCTATGGTTAAGTCATGCTTGATAATTTACGACAACATAGATATAAGCAAATTCCCCAAGCTGATCGCATTTTTGAAAAGAACCGGTGACGGATATCAAGCGAAACAATCGAAAATATTGATAAAGGGTGAAATCGACCGTTTTCTATCAAGTGCAGATGACAAAGAATTCTTAATGATTAAGGTAAGATTACTTTTGTTGTTAGGTATTTCAATTATTAAGTATTTTGATTTTTTATAGGTTGGATTAATTCTGGGGATTGCCGGAGCTTGTCGAACTGATGAACTTGTCAATTTAACTGTAGATGATATTGAGGATGTAGGCTCTTCCTTGATTGTAAAAATTTCAAACACTAAGACAAATATTCCACGAACCTTTCTGGTTACCGATGTGGGAAATATGCTTGAATTGTTTCGAAAATACCTGTCCCTTCGTCCTTCCCACGTCAAGCATAAGCGCCCTTTTTTGTACTACAAAGCAGGAAAATGTAGTTCGCAGCCAGTTGGCAAGAATACCATGGGAAAAATTCCGAGTGTAGTAGCTTCGTATTTAAAATTACCTGATGCTGCATGTTATACTGGTCACTGCTTACGAAGATCTTCAGCGACATTACTGGAAGATGCTGGTGTGGATATCACGACAATAAAGCTTCAGGCTGGTTGGAAATCAACGATAGTCGCTGAGGGTTATGTCGAGAACTCCATTGAAAATAAGACCAAAATTGCTAATCCGGTTTTAGTAGGTACCACTACTAGCGCAATTACAAAAACTGTAAATGTAAGCGAAAGTAATATTCCTTCTAATATTAATGTTTAAAATTGTACAAATGTAACATTTAATTTAAATGTCAATAAATAATTTCAATGTTATCTTTTTTTTTGCATGAAAAACGTTCTCCATAATGTAAACTCCCTTGGGAGGATTATACTCCTTTGGGAATAATCGACTACTTCTGTTTTAATTTTGATGTCATAGAAACTGATTTCTGCTCCCGACCGTGGAAAATTTAATTTTTATCTTGAAAAAGGTGCGTCTGGAGGAAAAAGTCCGACATACACTTTTTAAGAAGAATTGCCTTGGCTTTAAGAGAGCTAAACCAATTTGTCCAAAAATCAGTGACGTACAATTTTTCTTGCTAAAAATGAGTATTTGACGGCACGAAAGCCACTGAAATTTCGAACAACCTGTATCTCGAAAACGAGGGGCTTCCGGACCCATGTTTATCCCGCCCTTATATTCTCATAATAATATTATTCCATAACACCCTTCAGAACGTCTTCAGAACTGTAAGACTGACCCCCATGCAGCTGAGCAATAATCTACTACTCTGAGAAGTTGTTTGAACTTTGAAACTCCGTCGTAAATATATCATTATCCTTACAGGACCTTTCCCGGGATCCTTCAAAGTTGAGAGCGTAAGAAACTTGTCCTCAATTTGAAATTAACATACAATTAGGAAGTATATTTTCAAGTTATTTCGGTCAATTCAGATCAAAGATGAAATTCCATTAGCCTTACTTTTTGAGGAATGAATTTTTATACGAAATTTTTCTATTATTTATAAATAAAATACTGGTAATTGTAATCGCATTCCCTACAGGGTTTTCTACAAACTCTATGACAAACTGTTTCAGATGGTAGTGGGGTTAATGTCACAAACATTTTTTATTATATGAACATAGGCCTGAGTCTCTATCTGAAGGAGTAGGTTTTGCATACCATTCTGTTAAAATTTTATTATCTATGCGTTTTAAAGCTAAATCCAAAAAAATTATTTCATTATTATTTTCGTTTCCTAAAAGAAAAGTTTCTCTTCTTATTAAAAAAGCTCCAATAATGAAGAAAAGAAATAAATTAAACATAAACGCAATCATTTTGATTAATATTTATTGCAGTTTTAAGTAGGAAAGTAATTCTTTGTCATGTACGATTTCTGCGCTGTTTGGTTGAGTTTTAGTACTTATACTGATTTTTTACTTCAGGTTTTACGTGTTTTAAACTCTTATTCTTAATCATTCCAGAGCATTGTTTTCTTGTAAAGTATTAAATTATAAAATTTTCATGTCATCTAATTAATTAATATTTATATCAAATATATTAATTGATATACAGGGTGTTAAAAAAAAGTGTAAAATATTTAAGGAGGTAATAGTATGAACCAAAATAAGGAGAAAAGTCTCAATGAACATGGGTCCGCAAAGTAACGGTTGCGGAGATATGGAATGTTTTAGGTTTTATAGCTCCTTTTTTTATTTTGCAAAAAAGTTGTGTATTTTATTATAATAGTTGGTTGATGTTTAGTGAAATAAACAGTACGTATTTGACAGTTGTTCTTAGTGCACAAGTTTTCTTTCGCTATGGCTGGTTACTCTAACGCAGAATTAACAGACATGCATTTCATGTATGGTCGTGCTAATGGGAACGCCACCGAAGCGCGACGTTTTTATGTTAACGTTTATCCAAATCGCCAGATTCCTTCACAACATGTTTGGAAGAATTCACCAAAGATCGCGTGATACCGGTGCCTTGAGCAAACAGTGCCATTTATCCGGAGACCAAGGTCGGTATCCCCTCCTAGAGCAGAAGAAGAAATTGTAGCACTGGTAGAGCAAAATCCAGGTACGAGTGTGCGGAGAATATCAGCCGAGGTAGGAATTAGTGGCCCTCTTGTTTAGAGAATCCTTCACGAGCAACTGCTTTGTCCATACCATGTGCAACGAGTACAATCCTTAAATCCAATAATTGATCATCAGGCACGTTTGGTTTTGTGCCGCTGGTTTCTACGTCATGATGCTGAAGACGTTTTATTGCAAACATTCTTTTTACTGATGAGGCCGGGTTCACATGAAATGGAGTGTTTAATTTTCACAATACGCATATTTGGGCCGACGAAAATCCTCATGCTCTAATATAATCTGGACATCAGGCACGTTTTTCATTAAACATTTGGATGGGTATTGTAGGTGACAGGTTTCTAGGTCCTGTTGTTTCACCAAACGGATTAACAGGCGCTGCTTACTTCAACTTTCTGCAGAACACACTGTATGAGTTTTTGGAAAACATTCCTTTGAATCAGATGCAACAAATGTGGTTCCAGCATGATGGTACTCCAGCTCATTTTTCCATGGCCGTTAGAGAGCATTTACACCAAACTTTTCCACATAGATGGGTAGGAAGGGTCGGACCTGTTTTGTGGCCTCCACGATCGCCTGATCTGAACCCTCTAGATTTCTTTGTTTGGGAATATTTGAAGACATTAGTGTATGGTACTCCTGTAAATAGCCTGGAAGAGCTGCAGCTACGGATTAATCAAAACTGTCAAGAAATCCAAACCAATGAGGGTTAATTAGAAAGATTTCTAATATCGTTGAGACAAAGATATGGTGCCTGCATGGAAATGGACGGAGGACTTTGAACACCTTCTGTAGCTTTGTTTTTGTTTGTTAAAAGCTTCCTTTGTCGGTTTATTCCTAATAAAATAAAATGTTTCAAAACGAATAGTGGTCTATATCTCCGCAACCGTTACTTTGCGGACCCATGTTTATTAAGAATTTTCTGCTTATTTTGCTTCATACTATTACCTCCTGAAATATTTTACACTCTTTTTTTAACACCCTGTAGTTGTTCTCTTGCAGGCTATGAATATGTTGTAACTTTTGTTTGAATAAAAAGTTTGATAAAGTTCCTGATCAGGAACGACACGTAACGTTATTCTTAAAAATCGAAGATTTTAATTTTTTGTGATATAAAAGAAACTAAACTTGTTCCCAATAAATCCAAAACCTCTCGAAATAAAATATATGGTTCAAGAAAAAAAAAACTGAATTAATACATCCAGATTTAAATGAAGTTAAAAATTTGAAGTATATTATTCTACTTAAATACAGATTATAAAGTACCATTTTGCGGACTGTTTTTAGTAGCCCAAGTTTCTATTTTGGAGAGCGCGCACAAAAGAATTTAGCTGCGGTATAAAATACTACGCGACGTGCTGAATAGTTTATAAAAAGTGTTTTCCTTTCATTCAAGAATGCTTTGCTTATGTTTTATTTATCGTCCTCGTCGCAGCAACAGCCGCTGCGTTCAATTATTTTTCTTGCGACAAATCCCAACGTTCATGTGGGGGAGTTTATACAAAGATAAGACAAAAGCAGACGAGACGTTTAATCCCTCCTCATCCATCACAGTCGGCGACGTCCCCAAGCTGGCTGCAACATGCTTCGTCCACGCAGGATCTTCAAACGCTTGCCCACAGGAGCTACACGCGGGTTACATAGAAGTGAAACCACTGGGAGAACATGCAGTGTTGCCAGATTGGTCAGATTTAATGTATTATGATAATTATTAATTTGTAATTTAAATTAGAATTTAAATATTTTAATTATTTCCCTTTATATGTTTCTAACAAATTCTGCCTCTCTGTTAATCGATCTAAATCTGAAATTATGTTATTTGGCTCACGTTCTGCTAGAGTTAGACTTAAAAATTGTATTAATGTTAAACTATCAGGTAATTAATTGCAACCTACAGAGGTTGCTAAAATCCTGGGTCTAACTATCGGCAGTTCTTTACTTTTCACTGAACAAGTAAATATGATTATTAAGCGATTGGCATTGGTATTGTCGCGCATAACCTATTGTGATACGGTTTATTTTCCATTTTTGAGAAAATGTGATAAGACACGTTTACAAAAAAATCAAACTTCTTGTTGTAAGATTAATATGTAATGTTAGAAGGCGTAAACATATTTCCTAAAAATTGATTAAATTGGTTAGTTAAAAATTGAACAGAGACACATACTTCACAGTTGCTGTCTAGTCCATAAAATTATAAGTTTTAAAGCACCATCATATCTTTATGAAAAAATTATATGCAGAATAGATATTCACAATATAAATATAACATTTAAAAATGTGTTATCTGTACCTATTCATGTAACATAGTTATTTCAAAGTTGGTTTAGTTATCAAGTTACTAAATATTATAATAAAAAAAACCCATTTCATAAAAACTTCTATATTATCAATTTTCAAATCTAATATAAAAAAGCAAATGCTGTTCGATACATATTTTTTAATATTAACAACATATTTATTCTGCCACTGTCTGCCATTTATTGTAATAATTGTACTTACTAGATAAATAATTTTAGTTCACAATATTATTTTGGTTGACTGGAAAAGCAGGTTTGACCTGAACTATGCCTTTTTGTAATTTGTTAATTATTATTTGCATTTGGCTATATTAACCATGTGATAAACTATTCTAATTGCAAATAAAATCATTTATTATTATTATTTTCCTGTCACACCTTTCGAAGCTCCGACACTTTCGGAGATGATCGGAAGAGTCAAGCAATGACCACTCTCCACACCGTGGAGTCAGGAATCATTGCGCGCGTAAATCGTGTGTTCTGAGCAGACGTAGCGAACCAAGGACGATTGTCTTCTGCATTCTGCCGGCTAAGATCTCTGCCGAATTTAGGCAAGCCGGTATGATCTTTAAGTCAGAAAGCAACGTATGTCTCATTCCACCCAGGACGCCTATAATTAGCACCACAATCTTAACAGAGTGGTCTGGATACAGATTGCGGAGCTCGGAGAGAAGATCTTGATACTTCCTCCGTTTCTCCTTCTCTTTTAGGACGATGTTGTTCTCCGCGGGAGGCGAGAACTCAATCACCAACATCGTCCTAAGCTGGTGGTCGAGGAGGACTACATCAGGCTTATTAGCTTGAATTTGCCTGATGGTGGGGGATGAATAGTTCCAATAAATTCGGCACTGTTCATTCCCCACAACGGATTCTATATCCTCCGGAGCATAAGACAGCACTGGCGTCTCGTCTATCTCATACGAGTGTCGTAAATGATAATACAACACCCGTAAGACTGAATCGTGTCTTTGGATATACGCTGTGGCCGCATATACCGGAGAGGCCGACAGGAGATGCATAAGCGTCTCCGGCGCCTGGCGACAGGCCCTGCAGCTGGTATTATTATTATTATTATTTGCAATGTTTATTGTTTTTATTATTTTATTTATGATTCAGTTGGCTAGTTAGGATTATGGTTTATGATCAATAATTTTGTATTGCAATCTAAATCAAATTCTTTTAAATTTACAAAGTAAATACTGGCATTATTTAGGAGTTTGACATTTAATCAACATTTCAGCAAATATCGGTCTCGTTAGCTATCCAGGAAAGCTAGCGCTTCAAGTTTTATTTTTGGGGGCTGCTAGATCTCTGAAATAGACGATTATCGTGTTAATAACGTGTAGTTATATAATTATCTGGCAGCAACAACCAACTAACTATGCGAGACACTACATACGATATTGTAACAAGATCAATATGGATCTAACGTAGTTAGTACATGCCAGCCAACTTTGATAGACGTAATAGAATCGCTCGTTGCTATTAAGGGGAAGCTTGTAACAATAAGCTTGTGTTGTCGCTTAATTCCCGATCATAAACAGAGGACAGAGTCGCATTTCATAAAATATGAGAGTACACAGTGATGCACCGGCATAAATTCGAAATATACAGAGTGTCCGGAGAAAATTCAAGTACGGGAATAATAATATGTCGATATTATTGTTTTTAGCTCGTAGAAGTCACAGATGCACCGCTAAAATCACTTTATTTGTTCATAAGCAACGCGTTATTTGAAAAATTTATGAAAATTATCTGATATTTGCTGGTACGTATTGAGGCTGACTGAAATAATTTTGCTTAATGTTAATGTCACTATTTTATATTCTTGTTGTATAAATAACTAATTAAAATTACAGCACACGTGCCAGATGAACCCATGATCATAGCTATTTTATTTTATTGAAATTTTGACAGCATTTTCTTAAAGCCTGAAAGTTAATCTAAGCAATTGATACTCTTATTTGAAGTTGAGAAAACCAACCGTTTATGAGAAAATCGTTATTTAAATATTTTGAACTTATGCTGAATCTCTATTCTTTGACGAAGTATATTATGAAAACCATTCTCTGCGTGAAGTTTCCGAACAATCTATATACAGGGTGTCCGAAAAGACGTGTACAACGGAAGACCACAGACTCCTGGGTTCAAAATAAGCCGATTTAGCCCAATTTACTTATTTCCAAAATTGCTTCGTTTAGCCGCTAGAGAGCGCCAAAGTTTGCGAAAAATTTTTGTTTATTCCGAATATCTCGAAAACGACTTGATCGATTTTAACCATTTTTAGGCCACGCAGTTATAAGTCTAACTTATTGACCTTATTTAGAATCTTTTTCAGTCATTAGAAATATAAGAAAAATGATGTATCATGCAAATATAAGCACATATTTTTTTAACCTCCTGTACAATTTCTCTCAGTTTTTTTTTTGTTAGTAGCTGACTTTATTTAGAAACTTTTTTTATACTTTCAGAATTTTGAATAGATGAGTAGTTTAGGCAGAAAAAATATTTTTCGTATGTCAACAATATCAGCATTCGTTCTGCAACAATGAAGTACCAGAAGTTGGCTCTGTTATTTTAAGTGTCAGTTGTGTGTCAAATCTAATCAGCTACTGAAATTAGTCTCTCGGTGTATTCTTCTTGCTCAATTACTTAGTTACTTTAGATCTTACTTTATTTGTTGTCGTTATTGTTGTGTTTGTTTATTTTTCTAATTTTTCATTATTTCATCATGGATACGTATACATATTCCGAACAAGTAGATATGCTTTTGGTTTATGGATTTTGTCAAGGTAACGGCCGCAAAAGTGTTAGGGTCTACATGGACAGATTCCCTCATCGACGAGTGCCAAATCATCAAACTTTTGCCAACATCGAAAGGCGACTTCGCGAATTTGGTTCCTTCCACCAAATGAATGCGGCTCAAGGGCGTCAACGTACTACGAAAACTATAGAGGTGGAGGAACAAATCCTAGATAAGATAGAAGAGAACCCAAAAATTAGTGCAAGACGCATTGGACATGAAATAGGGATACCAAAACCATAGTTCATGATGTTTTGAAGGAGCAATTACTACATCCAACTGGAAGACCGTATATAAGCTATACTCGTGGAGGGAATTGGCACCCTCTCTGCGGGTATGGTAGGGTGGAAGAATGTTAGCTTGGGTCAATGTGAGAGATTGATACCAGTTGACGTTTGACTACCCTCTTAATTAATGAGGTTTTCCAGGTTTCCCTCATTCCTGCACTGAATGGTGGTTAGGGCCTACCAAAGTAAGTCGTTCCTGGGCGCAAATGCAGCCTGATTAATAATAATATGCCGCCCCCTCTCCCGCATCTAATGAGGGGTAGAGATATTATTATTATTATATATCCACCACCAATATTCATAGTCTTGCTATGCTTATTCTCTGCCATGCATTTGTCTTTGCCTTAATTGCATCCCCATCAGTTTGTTTTTAATCATTTTGTGTTATGTTGCCAATAATTCATTTGCAGTAAAAATTCTTTCTCTACTTATTACACTTCACGTAAACAATGATAATACAAAGTATCTGGAAAAATGTTATAGAGCGTATGTCACCGATTAATCTTATTGAGATGCTTTTGTAACTACCGTTCAATATTTGCGTCTTGATGTATCAAGGAGAAGAAGAATACAGAGCATGAAGGACAACCAATACAAAAATTGTAGCTTTACCTAATCTAGCTTTTAAAAATACCGAAAAGTATCTAATATCTTTGAAACCTCATCTACAAAAACTATTAACAATAGCATTGGCTTCTGCAAAAATTTGTGAAGCTATTTTATAGTGCGTGACACTCTGACAGTATTGATTACGACTATAAAGGTTTGTCGTCCTAGTAAAACGTCGATGGACAGCTTTCTCCAGTGCCCACAGACTTAAGACAGTGTTAGTAACCCCTCAGTGAGTACTTTTGACAATCTATTTAGTGATTCTTTCACTCCATTTACAATTAATATATTATATTGACATTAAAGACCTATTATTTCAACTTTGATTAGCCATACAGCTATTTAAATAAATCTGTAAATTATTAGGCTACTAGAGAGTCCGGTTTTTTTTTCTTTCTTTTACTAGAAAAGAACCCCCATCCGAGAATAAAGTAATTAAATTTAAAATTAATCTGTTGCTATCCGAATCAGCATACCCGTTACTTGCATCAAAGGAGGTGTAGTTTTTTTAAAAGAGGATATTATCAATGACGACAGCGGGTTTGGTCCGTAAACCTCTTAAGCTGGCCACCCGTCTGGCTTTCCAGACGACAAACTGAGGCTCAAACTATGCTAGTCCGTATAATCGGCTTATATCATACGACAAATCCCGCCAAGCCAACTTGGATTCTTTAGACTTGCGTCTCCAGTGCTAGGCCGGTATAGCCGGTCCAAAGGCAGCAGACAAAAGAATGGCGAATCAGCAGTGTTGATTTAAAAGATATGGCAATGGATGATATGGAAAACACGCTTAAAAATAAATAGGCAATACGTTTAAGTCAAGAATAGAACATCTGAGATAATTTTGGAAAATGTCGATATTTGAGGCAGCTTCATGGATGTAAAAAATGTATGTAAGCGTTAGGCTTGTAGATGTAAGTACTGCAATTTTGTATTTCTATCTAATGGAAGTATATACAGGGTGAACCTTTAATAAGTACAAATATTTTAACTGCTGGTGTAGTTCATCATATAGATCAGTCCAGTGAAAGCCATTTTTAAGATTTCTAATATTTACGGAGATATTAATTTTTTTTTAAAATACCCACATTTTGAGGACCGCTGCTTAACTAAGCTAATAAACCATATGATTTGTTGCGAGGTTGTCATATCTTCTCTAATATAAATATTACGTTTCCCTTAACGTAATAGTAAAGTAATACGGTTAATTCTATTTTAAAAATACTTGTTTGAAGCATAAGTACAGTAAAGTTGGGTATGAAGTATGATACGCAGCAATATTAATATACATTTTAACTGCTTAACTGATCTTACTATAAAGGATTAAAAATTAATTTCCTCAAGTTAAATACTACCGTAAAGTATTTAGGAAGATATTACGTGATATTACTATGTCCAATGTTCAAAAATTATACATAAACGTGCACACAAGCTTACCTGTTTGTTAAAAAATTAACTATTTAATCAGTAATCCACATTTCACACGTTAAATGCCATTGTACACTGTTAGAAAGAGACACAAGACACAATTTCCTTAAGTTATTTTATGAATAATAACGAAAAACTATGATTTTCACACAACATATTAAATTTCAAAGTTTGTTCAAGCAAAGACATTTGTGTAACACTGGCAACACTGTGAACTACACATTCAATCTGAAGCGGTGTAACTCATAAATGTATGAAAGTCAGCGGTCCTCAACAAGTTTTCTACAGAAAATTTATTTAAAATTTCACTTTTTTATTTCTGATTTTTTTGTAAAACAACTATTAATTATGTGTTCTACACAGTGAACTATACTGTTGGTTAAAATATTTGTACTTATTTAAGGTTCACTGTGTACAAGGTGTATTGAAATTAGTTCAACATAGGGCAATAGTAGATTTCTGATTTTTTTACTGTATTAGAATAGTTATTTACGTTATAAGGCCGGGAAATGGTATAGCCGAGTCAGGAATTTCTAGACAAGTACTTTAATGACATTTCACGGCCGTGTATCGTACAACGTTTTATTTCATACTGTGCTGTATTAAAAATTAAATGTTAATGTTTTATTTTACATAACCTGCCTGTATGTAGGTGTTAGCGTGGTTTAGATTCTTGTTTTCTCGCATAGCTTTTGATTTAGCTTAGTGATGTAAAAACAAAAATGACAAATTTGACAGTTTGTCATCCCGTGCGTATTTTGTGATAATTTTCATAAAAAATGGAAGAAATCGCGCTAAAATGTGCTGAAGCAACCAGTAAATTAGTGCCTACGAAGTCTTCTCCTCGTTATGAGAAGGAATACCAGCTTTTCAACGTGTGGAGAAATACCTATAAGGTGGAAAACGGCCTGAATGAGAATATCCTTTTGGCGTACTTCTTGGATATCTCCAAAAAGATGAATCCTGCGACAATTTGGGCAATATATTCGATGCTCAAGTCTATGCTGATGGTATAAGAAGGAGGTGATATTTCAAAATATACAAAACTGGTGGCTTTCTTAAAAAGGCAAGCAATTTTTCTCGGAAAGTTGAAGGAATAAAGTGTTGAAATTATATTTTTTTGAATTCAGTATATAAGTTAAGCTCTACAAGAATCCAATGAAAAAATATAGGGGTTTTATTTAAAAAAATATCCGATGACGTCATCACGCGAAAACAAATGAACGTCGGAAATGTGTTGGTATAGAAAAAAGAGTCTTTTTAAAAAGCAAAATCGACGGGTCCGAGGAAATTTCATGAAACTTCGTTGTCTTAGAAATAATGAATTTATTCCATACCTTTCTTCAACACTGTATATGTGTGGCAAAATGTAAGAAAATTTCACACTGCAATAAACTTATATTGAATGTTAGTGTTTTCCTCATTATAGTTTTTTTTTGAGGGTCCTTTCCGTAAATCACTTGGGGCCCAAAAACATCATTTTGTTGTTTCGTTATTGTTCTTTTATTGTACGAGACCCACGCCCCCGCTGAAATTCCAACTATCCAAAAAATGTAGTATTTTTATACTTTTTCATATTACCTGAGTTTGTAGTAACAGGTAACAGTATGTAGCGCATTTTTTCGATATTCAGTACGAGTACATTTTGTATGTAAAAAACATCAATTTTTCGATTCAGAACCTTGGACGAATCTATTTTCTTACAGCGCTGCTATAAATTTTGAAATGCTTTCTATTACATATTGCAACGCACAAAAAATGACAATATTTTATAATCATTCTACATACTCGAAGGCAATACATCCTGTATTATAGCAGAAAACAAATATTTCTTCTATCGTAATCTTGAAAGGTTTTAGATCATAAAACGATAGAAAATCATACGTTTCTATCTTCTCCACTTAATCATGGAAGCAATAAACGTTATGCCATGGCTTTTTCGACGAGGAAAATATATATTTATCTGCAAAGTTTCGTGTTTAAGGGTCTGGAAAGACAACAGAAACTCGCGCGGCGTCCAACTGTGCTCAAAAGCCGAAAACAAAAGTTCTGTAAGTGCTTTTCCCGAGTTGTTCATTCCTCGCTTCCTTAGTTTAACCCCCGATTGAACAAGTACTCTTGTACAAGGCGTCCTCCATAACTCTGTCCACGTTTAAGTTTTTCATCGATGAGAATCAACAAACTTTTTCATCTAAAGGAGAATCGACTCTTCAAATATTCAAGTAGCAGTTCGCAGATACTCCACTGTTTTGTACAGCTGGGGCGTTAATATTGCAGCAGTGTTGTCAAATTTTCAACGATTTTACTGGGCAAATGTCGTTATAAAAATACACTAGCGGAAAAATAAAGGAATAAAAAATATATTTTTACGATTTTTCAAATGGCTGTATCTTTGGTAAAAAAGGTCGTATGTGAGTGAAAAAAAAAGCAATTTGAAGCTTGCAGTGTTTAGTTTATGGATCTTGTGATAAAAAAAATTCCAAGCAAAAATTAGCGCAAAATCCTAATTAATATCATGGAAAGAAATTTTTTAAAAATTTTTTGCACTTTTATTTTTAATGTACGGACTTCCCAAAATTCATTTAGCTTCAATTTCTTTTTTTGTCGGCCTCGATACGACCATTCCTCGCTGACTTATCAGCCTTTGAATGAAAATGCGTCATTTTGTCTTCTCTCAGCAATATCTCAGGAACCAATGGTCGCTCAGAAAATGGAAGGGGGATTTCGGAAACTTGGATCCATTCTCTACAATGTTCTGGCATGTTTTTTCAGGAAACAATTTTTTTTTTCATTTTAACATGACTGAAAAATTTCGAAAACCAGGACTTTTTGAGTTCTTTCAGAAAATCACGTGCCACATTGAGAATATTGGAAAAATGTTAAGTGTGCATCTTATAGGCCAGTGTACCCTTAAAAGCCCTACAAAGTTTCAACCTGATCCATCAAGCCGTTTTATTGTTTCATTTGATTGAATTTTTGGAATAATTGATGGATCGCGTTTTTTTGCCTTTTCTCAAAAAATTTATATATATATTTTTTATATCGAAACGTTTTTATTCAGACTGCAAACGCTTTCCGCAATAAAAATATCGGAAAAAATAGGATAATTTTTTTATTTTTTATAGATTATAATCCCTAAAGGAATAAAAACGCGGTCCTTCAATTTTTTCAAAATTCAATCAAATAATAATAAAACGGCTTGATGGATCAGGTTGAAACTTTGTAGGGCTTTTGAGGGTTCAATGGCCTATAAGATGCACACTTAACATTCAAAGGTATTACTGAATATAATAAATGAGAGAAGGTCCAGGATTGATCCCTGTAGCACACCTGATATCTGCAAGAATTTATCAGATTGACATCCTCCGAATTGAACAAATTGATGTCTATTTTGTAATCTCCGACAAACCTATGATAGCGATACTGATAAAAAAGTTGTTAATTTCTGTTGTCAATTCAATAAAATATCTTTGAGAAATCATTATATACAACATCAACTTGACTTTGCCTATCAAGTTCTTCAGCTATGCATTGACACTTACAGGCAACATTAGTTACTATTGATCTCTCCTTCATAAAGATGTATGATAGATATTACATTTGAAACTTGGCTGTAAAATGTTTACAAAATTACATTTGATAGTAATAGGTCTATAATTAGTAAGATTGACTGTGTGTCACCTCCTTTATGAACAAAACATAACCTGAATAATTTCGATAAATAGGGTAAACAAATTTAAAATCAATCGCAAGTGATTCTGTCAAAATTGCCGCACAGTTTCAGGTTATATTATATCAGCGGTTTTTTTTGCTCTTTTCTATTTATGCTATCAAAGAGTGCCATCCTTACCCTGCCCTTTTTCGTGTTATCCTTGAGATTATCAGAGTGTTGGAAAGGTTTGTTTAAACAGTTTAAAATGAGACATTACCGTACGATGCCTAATTCTTACCAAGTGTTATACCTAGTTTGAAGTTGGTAAATTTTGTGAAAAATCAAACGAAAATCAGCTTTGAAGGAAAATAGTCCCTAGCGTAAGTAGAAATTAGAAAAATGCTGCTCTTATAATATAAACTCAAATATCCCTGAAAATGATCTTTCTGACACTTTGAGAAAATCCATGACGTGCTAGGAAAATTCTGAGAACTAAGTTTCAATTAAGTGACAAAAAATTCAAATAATATTGAACTCCGTAATATAGTTTGTCATAAAACGAGCGAGTAGTCGACGAGCGTTACGGTTTGCGGATTGGCAAAAAACTCAAATTTTGTTGAACTGCATAATATTGTTTCTCATAAAAACATTCTGCTAATCTAAAAACGTTGTTCTATTGGACATACGCCTCTGCTATGTTGTAGCAGGCGACTAGCATTGAGGCTTGCAGTAAACAAGAAGTTCGTGTTGCAGTTAGGTTGCATATGCAGTCACCTATCTATAATCAGTACTTTGAGTATGATACTACGTGACAAAGTAAACACCAATATGTTCCATTAGATCTAAATAATTTTTGTTATACAGCTTGAGGACCACTTATTGAAAGGTTGCATATAGCAAGATCAGAGAACCCACTGCAAAAATTTGTTCAATAGTGTGTTGAGAACCCACGATTCCTAATACACTCATTCATATGCCTGGGTTCGAATCTAATGAAGTTGCCGATAAGTTTAATTCCAAGCTATCTGAACTTCATGGGTAAGAGCTGCTAAAGTATGTGGAGTGTTGTAAAAGCAACAGTCTGCGGCCAATTATGTCCCTGACATGCTCAATAGATGACAGATCCGGCAATCTTACGATATTTAATGGTTAATTACTTTGTTTTGTCATGTAGGTAATATATTTCCAATCAGCGTTTGTTTTTAATTAAGACATACTACACATGTCTACAAAATTAATTCACTTATTTCTTATCTTACATTTAATATGAACCTGTGTTCCCCTTATACATTTTGTAACTAAGCTCTTCGTTTATTATAACCCGTAATACTAACTTCTGAGACATTAAATATTTCCCCAAGTAGATATAGTAGGGCTAAGTTGCCGCTTGCGGTAGTTTATTTCACGCAACCTAAACATCATGATGAAACATAAGGTTGAATCTAATGTATACAACAAATTTTGTTCATGTTTAATTTATACATCTTGTCTCGGTATGAGAACGTATAGAGGTAGATTGCTGTTATACAAGATGTTTCTTTAATATTATGGATAGCCTTAAGGAGCAATTCGTTGACAAAAGATAGGGGCGCAGGTTAGTTACTTATTTCTAAAGGGTGTTTTTTTTAGAGGTATAGAACTTTAAAATTAAATAAAAAATATCAAAATCATGGTAATAGCTTAGGTATTGGCTTTATTGGACAGATAATTTAATGCCATTAGTGCTTAAATATGACTTCGGGCATATGGGCGCCGCGGCTGGCTCGAATGAAGCGCAATCTGGAAGTCCAATTCTTGACCACTTTTTCAATCAGCAGGGGCCGTATATCGGTAATAACGCGACAAATGTTAGCTTCCAAATGGTCCAGCTGGTTTATCAGTGTAGACTAGCGACTTCACATATCCCAAAAAAAAAATCCAAAGGCGTGATATCACAGGACCGTGGAGGCAAATTCACAGGTTCATTACGCGAAATTATGCGGTCATAGAATATTTCCCGCAATAAATTAAGAATGCCGCGCGCAGTGTGGCATGTTGCGCCGTCTTGTTGGAACCAAAGTGTTTCCACATTAATGCCATTCAACTGGGGAACAAAAAAGTCCCTAATCATGGATCTATAGCGTTCTCCATTCACTGTAACATACTGGCCGGCATCATCTTTGAAGAAATATGGGCCAATGATTCCACCAGCCCATAAAGCACACCACACAGTGAGTTTTTCTGGATGTAACGGCGTCTGAATAAAGTCTTCTGGATGTTTGTCACTCCAAATCCGGCAATTTTGCTTATTTACGTAGCCATTAAGCCAAAAATGAGCCTCATCGCTAAACAAAAGTTTTTGGGCGAGATAAGGACCAAGAACAATCTGGTTTTCGGCCCATTCGCCAAACGTACGACGCACATGATGGTCACGCGGCTTTAGCTCTTGCACAAGTTGGATCTTGTAAACTCGTAGACCAAGATCTTTTCGCAAGATCTTCCATAAGGTGGATGGACACAGCTCCAGTTGTTGTGCACGATGACGAATAGACTCATTGGGATCGCCTTGAACACTACGCTCCACAGCAGCAACAACTTATTCGATGCGCACTGTACGACGTCTTTGGGGATGCGCATTATCAATTAAGGTAAATGTGGTGCGAAAACGCTCCATGGTTATTCGAATAACTTGCTTAGATGGACGATTATGTCCATCGTAAAATCGACGTAGCGCTCGATAAGTTTTGCGACCTGAACCACGATATTCAAAATAAATTTGCACAATTTGCAAGCGTTGTTCTGGCGTAAGTCTATTAATGATGAAATGGCAAAACATACTGAACACAAATCAGCCGTCGCCTATCAAATTGACCGCCGGTAGAAGCAGTGTTGCCAAATGGAAAAACAAACCTCTAAAAAAAACACCCTTATGTCTGAAATTAAAATTAAACTCTCCCTTTTAAAGGCGTAATTAAAATTCAGCTTTTATTTTTAGTGTTCACAGTCGGACACATAGAAGGATGCGATTTCTGATGTTACTGTAGATATTTTTATCACCTAAGACTCTCGTAAGAGAGTTAACATTGCAACCCTTAATGGTTTCTTGAGCACGTTCTTGTGAAGTCCTAAAGTCAGGCACAAATTCATTATTAGGTAAATAAAAGACATTATTGACTTCCCGAAACAGGGCGATTTTTGATTTTAATTTCCCTTTTTTCAAATAATAATTTAATATACAGAGTGACCTACCTTTAAATAATGACGTCATCACATTTCTTTCAAATTGAACACCTCATTTTTTTTCAATTTGTGGTTTACCCTAGCTGAGCTATTTCCAAAAATGTATCATAAGTTGCTCCTAATTGTTACAGGGTGGGCCACAGTACCCAGTAGGTATTTACAAATACTAAAATTATTTACAAATAAATAAACGTACTAAAAAGTTGATTGAAATTACTATACGTCATTTTAAAGAGTCTACCGGAATGTACTCAATTTATAAAAACATTGGTGTTACATAGAAAAACGTAGAGAAAGGTGATCGATCGTTGGAAATTTTATTGTTCGCTAATAAAACCTTTGAACACAAAAACCTAAATTAAATTTAATTGTTGATCATTTACTGCCAAACAATGGGCCAGAGGAGAAACAAATTTTTGTTGTACATTCCCAATAACTTCAGGCGGGATGTCACGAACTTCTTGTTGAATTCGTTCCTTGAGATCGTCAAGATTATTTGGCTTAGTGATGTATACTTTGCTTTTTACATATCCCCAAAGAAAAAAATCTAGCGGTGTTAAATCTGGCTATCTGGCGGGCCATTCCTTAGGTCTTCTTCTGTCAATCCACCGATGAGGAAACACGTCATCTAAGTAGCGGCGAACAGCGATGGCGTAGTGCGGCGGTGCACCGTCTTGCTGTAACCAAATTGTGTCATTGGGCAAATCTGGTTCTTCTTCATTGGGGAACAGTACAACCAAGGAAGGAACTAAATCAAATTGAAGAAAATCTAAATATCTTGCGCCATCTAAATCTTCTTCAAAGAAATACGGCCCCAAAATTCGATTATCAACAATTCCGGCCCAAACATTGACCTTCTGGGGACGCTGAGTGTGTGCTTCCAGCGTCCAGAGTGGATTGTGATCTGACCAGTACCGACAACTATATTTATTAACGATGCCACTCCGATAAAATGACGCCTCGTCCGAGAAAATTATGCGATTGACATAATCCGAATCTGCCTGACATTCTTCCATAATCATTTCGCAGTCTGTCGAAATCGTCGTCGGACAATTCTGACACTAACTGAACTTTGTAGGGATGGTACTTGCTTTTGTGAAGAAATCTACCCAATGTGCTTTTACTCACACCTAAATCACCTTCTAAGACTGTCATAGTGGAATGAGGGTTTTCATGAAGGGTGAAAAGGGCTTGTTACTGCATATCTTCATTTAGTATACTTGGTCGGCTAGATCTGGGCAGATCTTTAACGTGACCATGGTTTCAAAACTTTGCTTCAGTTCGGCTTACAGTGGATCGATTTATTGGTGGACAATTCGGATGCGTTTCATTAAACAAAACACAAACTTCCTCATGAGTTCGAATTCTATCACCATTCCCGATCATCATAATAATTTCAATCCGTTTGGTTTCACTTATTTTCATGCTTTTACAAAACGAAAACAAGTTAATTAATTAAAAAATACTTTATAGTTTAAGAAAGAACCAGTTAAAAAGGATTCACTCGTACAATCTTAGCAAACTGTTTAAATTTGGTTGCCTGTAAAAATGCACCAGCACGTTCTATCAGATAGATAAAACTAAAAAAGCATCAAAGAAAGTATGACAAAACCTTTGGTATTTGTAAATAATTTGGGTATTGTTGCCCACCCTGTAACAATTAGGAGCAACTTGTGATATACATGGTGTTAAAAAAAGAGTGTATAATATTTAAGGAGGTTATAGTATGAACCAAAATAAATAGAAAAGTCTCAATAAACATGGGTTCGCAAAGTAACGGTTGCGGAGATATGGAATGTTTTATGTTTTTTAGTCCCTTTTTTAATTTGCAAAAATGTTGTGTATTTTCTTATAACAGTTGGTTGATGTTTAGTGAAATAAACAGTACGTATTTGACAGTTGTTCTCAGTGCACAAGTTTTCTTTCGCTATGGCTAGTTACTCTAACGCACAATTAACAGACATGCATTTCATGTATGGTCGTGTTAATGGGAACGCCACCGAAGTGCGACGTCTTTATGTTGACGCTTATCCAAATTGCCAGATTCCTTCACAACGTATGTTTGGAAGTATTCACCAAAGATTGCGTGTTACCGGTTCCTTGAGCAAACAGTGCCATTTATCCGGAAGACCAAGGTCGGTATCCACTCCTAGAGCAGAAGAAGAAATTCTAGCACTGGTAGAGCAGAATCCAGGTACGAGTGTGCGGAGAATATCAGCCGAGGTAGGAATTAGTGGCCCTCTTGTTTAGAGAATCCTTCACGAGCAACTGCTTTATCCATACCATGTGCAACGAGTACAATCCTTAAATCCAATAATTGATCATCAAGCACATTTGGTTTTTTACCGCTGGTTTCCACGTCATGATGCTGAAGACCCTCGTTTTCTTGCAAACATTCTTTTTACTGATGAGGCCGGGTTCACATGAAATGGAGTGTTTAATTTTCACAATACGCATATTTGGGCCGACGAAAATCCTCATGCTCTAATAGAATCTGGACATCAGGCACGTTTTTCATTAAACATTTGGATGGATATTGTAGGTGAGAGGTTTCTAGGTCCTGTTGTTTTACCAAACCGATTAACAGGCGCTTCTTCCCTCAACTTTCTGCAGAACACACTGTATGAATTTTTGGAAGACATTCCTTTGAATCAGAGGCAACAAATGTGGTTCCAGCATGATGGTGCTCCAGCTCATTTTTCCATGGCCGTTAAAGAGCATTTACACCAAACTTTTCCACATAGATGGGTAGGAAGGGCCGAACCTGTTTTATGGCCTCCAAGATCGCCTGATCTGAACCCTCTAGATTTCTTTGTTTGGGGATATTTGAAGACATCAGTGTATGGTACTCCTGTAAATAACCTGGAAGAGCCGCACCTACGGATTAATCAAAAGTGTCAAGATATCCAAACCAAGGAGGGTATTTTCGAAAGAACTCGAATATCGTTGAGACGAAGATGTCGTGCCTGCTTGGAAATGAACGGAGGGCACTTTGAACATCTTCTGTAACGTTGCTTTTTGTTTGTTAAAAGCTTCCTTTGTCGGTTTATTCCTAATAAAATAAAATGTTTGAAAAACGAATAGTGGTCCATATCTCCGCAACCGTTACTTTGCGGACCCATGTTTATTAAGACTTTTCTGCTTATTTTGGTTCATACTATTACCTCCTGAAATATTTTACACTCTTTTTTAACACCCTGTATTTTTGAAAACAGTTCAGGTAGGGTAATCCGGAAATTAGAAAAAAATGTGGTGTTACATTTTAAAAAAAATGTGACGACGTCATTTCGGAAATTTTCAATAATGTCATTTATTTACCTTATAATGAATTTGTGCGTGACTTTAGAAAGACACTGTATATTTATTATCTTGAAAAGTACGCTGTAGGTACTAGTATGGGTCGTCTACTAATACATATAAACGTCCATGACTTATCCAATATCATTTGTTGATCCGAATGGACTAAATAAATTATTATTATTATTATTGAGACAAAAAAAAATAAGTGAAAGACAAACACAAACCCGCAACCGGCTTTATTAGTGCCATTCCAATGCGGAATGTGACATATGCCTTCAGAAGGCGCATTCGGATCCCGCTAAATTCGTTGGGAGAATCCAGCATGTTGACAAACACCAGAATACAAGCGAGGGGATTCGAATATACACGTTTAATCTCGTTGATATTATCCCTGTCTAAGGTTTCACGCAAAAAATATTTACTTTGTTCGGTGTCCCGGAATATGTAAGCAGCTCCGGTTCGATACCGCAAAACATTCCGGTGCTATTTAAGAGGGGTCTCGGAATTTCAGTCAGGTACCGGATAATCCAACGGAAATCTTAGGAAATGACATCATAACGTTATTTTAATATTGGAACGAGAGTATCTGCTACTTTATTATAGGGTTAAGAATATAAGGCTTGTTAAATTTTTGGGAGTTAAGATGGTAGGGGTAAGTGGGGTTAAATTAATAATATAATAAATAGTAACTTTAAAATTATGCCCTTTTTTAAACATATTGTTTAAATTGTAACTTTAGACACTAAAAACAATGGCACTTCAGTGTGTGTCTCACAACAAGACGGCAAATAAAATATTGATTCTACTAAAGTAAGGTGACAATCTCTAGAATTGGAAGTTGAGTTTACGGTGCGCATTTGTTAGTTCCAGGCGGAAGTTTTCCGTGTTTATTTTGACTAAGTAGATCTCGAATTTATGGACGGATCTGGATGCACTCCGTGACAAACTTCAGTTTAAGTGGATTGCCTTTTGGGCGATATTGTAAAATAAATATTTACGATACGAAAACTGAATCGAGTCCATAAAAAATAAACTTTTTTTACGAATAGGAATATTAAATAAAAGTGGAAATGTCTCATTCCCCGTCAAAAGAAAGCGTCTCATCTACCGTTCGCAGTAATAAAAATTGAGACAGAAAGCTTGGAGTGAAATGAATTTGTTTGAAGAAACTGAAACATTTTGGGACAGATGGAATATACAGGGTGTGATTCTCCTATTTGTTGTATCTGAAAAAGGTTGAAGTCGTTAGGAGTAACAGTTTTCAATAATCCTATTTGAAATATTCAGTGCACCGATTGAAAACTGTTATCGTTTATGGTAAAGTGATTTTTCTACTGAAATTACAGCAAAATGTTACTTGAAAACGTTATTCAGATCGGTAAATTATGGGTACGTGCAAAAAATCAGGGAGATTTGATTTTGAAACAATTTCTCAACAAAGCACAAAGATTTTATTATAAATATAAATTTTGAAATTTTTTTGCAGTCCATCAGACTTATCCGGTTTAGAATTTATTAGGTATTTATTTATTGATTTATGTATGCCATTTTCTGTTTGAAAGAAGGTTGCATTATGATCACTTCAGGATATATTTTTTTATTTCTGATTGATGTAGGATTTAAATTCCTACCTAATACTGCGTGTTATTTCAGCACTTTTGCGCTAAATTGCAGAGTAATTACGTTCATAACAGTATTTGCGAACACTATCGCATTATCTGGGCAGTAAATTCAGCGTTGTTGGACGCGGCACGTATCAAACGTCAAATAATTTTAAAACCCGGTTACGATTTATTATTTTATACGTATAATTATCCGAAAAGAATATATTGCGCCCTTTAATACATGTGATTTTACCATATACGGGTTGTCTCACATAAGAGGGCCACTTCCATGTATCTCGCTTAATATGCGAGACACGTAAAAAATCTTTAACTATTTTTTTTGCAGTTTTGGAGGCCTTTATGCTCGTAAAAACAAATTAGAGATCCATGGCCAACTTTATGAGTAATAACAAAAAAACCTGTAAAGTGCCCAAACTTTAAGGCTGTCTAACTTTTTATTTTAAGAGATAGAAAATGTGGTTTGCTGCGCCCTCTAGGGGATACATTTTTTTTTATTGAAGCAGGATATTTTAGTTTAAAAAATGCACCTAAATATTTTCGTGTTGCTCAAGATAAGGTAGAACCTGTTTTAAAGACGCCAACTGCAAAAAAATAATAAACAGAATGTACTTTTTTATGCAAAATACAGATTTTCTTATATTATTATTTTATTGGTTTTCACATTTGAAGCAATTGGGTCTTTAAAATTATTCTAACACAGACAATGTAGCTTACGCTAAATGTTGCAAGCTTTGAAAATAAATGTATTGTCTCAGTAAAATCACCATTTGACAAACTGTTCTTGTTATAGTATTTATACACGATAGTCATAATTTATACATAACCGTTAGTTTGAACATTGTTAAAGTTCATTGTGGTTTGAAAAACTATCATTTTGAATGCGTTATAACTTGAGGAAGAGGGTTACACATTAATTGAAATTCTCCATAGCGATTTTTTGAGATGCTCTTAATTCTCGAAAGATTAATTTAATCGATTCAGTGATTTAGTTGAGTACTGAAATAAGCAGTGTTGAATTAGAAACAAATTGTATTTAAATTTAAACAGAAAAGGCAAGCTTAAAACTAGAAAATCCGAAAATATTAATAACATCAGCTAATCCTAGTATCTAGGTGTCCAGAAACTCTCTGACAAACAGACCGAGATTCCTCAGACAATTTTAAGACAATTTAACCCAATTCACCTAGTTCAAAATGCTTCTAAGGAACTAGAGCTCTTTGAAGATGGCGCCTTGTAAATAGTTTTGTTTAAATACCTCCAGAACACTTCTACTTAGAAAAACAAAAACTGGTACGCTTGTTTAGCCTTCAGAGATGAATCGATTCCATCAATTGCGAATTTCTAGTACCGGTCATAGGCGTCCGTTTTGGGTAGGTCAACGGTTATTTTAACGCATAACTTTTTGTCTTTAACTTTTAAGCATTTGTGACTCTAGATTATTAAATTTTCAGGTATTCTCGTACTAAAAGGTACTTTTACTTTAAGCCATCAGGATACACCGTTTTCTAGAAAATGGATTTAAAAATTTTCGTTAAATTTATTAAATTTTCAGGTATTCTAGTACTAAAAGGTACTCTTACTTTAAGTCATCAGGATACACCGTTTTCTAGAAAATGGATTTAAAATTTTCGTTAATAATCTAGTGTCACAAATGCTTAAAAGTTAAATACAAAGAAGTTATGCATTAAAATAACCGTTGACCTACCTAAAACGGACGCCTATGACCGGTACTAGAAATTCGCAATTGATGGAATCGGTTTATCTTTGAAGGCTAAACAAGCGTACCAGTTTTTGTTTTCTAAGTAGAAGCGTTCTGGAGGTATTTAAACAAAACTATTTACAAGGCGCCATCTTCAAAGAGCTCTAGTTCCTTTAAGAAGCATTTTCGGACTAGGTGAATTGGGTTAAATTGTCTTAAAATTATCTGAGGAATCTCCGGTCTTCGTTTGTCAGAGAGTTTCTGGACACCCTGTATAATCAGTACAGACAAGTAATAACGAAATAAGTGATATGCATTTGTTTTTCTAAATGCTGATATTATTGCTTTAATTTCCTAATGTCTGCAAATAGTTGGGCTCACTAATATAGGTACAAATATTATAATGTATAAAATTCAATTCAATAAATTATTAATGGAGCTGAATTTTGTAATGAAACAAATACTTCCATTGTAACAATAAATAATAGTAATAGTTTAATTAGCATGTAAATATTTTATAATTATAATGCATATTTAATACGGTTTTATTAGCTTTAGTAATTAATTTTAATGGAATGGAAGAAAAACTAATTCAAATGATTTTAATATTTCATTTAATTTATGCAAATAACATCGGTTTGTATTACTTTAAAGCAGTGGAGTTTTACAATAAATTAAAAACGTATGTTTTCTTTATAGAAATAACCATGTTTGTAAAATCATTTGCAAATATATCTAAAGGCTCTAAGTGGAACCTTTGAGGAGGACCCATAAAAATATTTAATCTGTTTTGTAAAACTAGACTTTCATTATTAAACATAATTATAAATAAAACTGAAAGGAAGCGAAAGAAATGTGTCAACAAAGTATTCACCATTTTCAAGTTTTACGATATTTTTTCGACAGGATTCAGGATTATTGAGGCTGGAGGGGAGGCTCGACGGAACAGCCGCTCCAATACGTCCTACCTGCAGGAATGTGGACCCATTTAAAACTTTTATGATCGTCAGACTTCCAAGTGGCCTGGACGCGCCTCTCGACTTGCGAAGTTAGGGAAGTTGTTAGGCTAACTTTTATCAGAAATTCTAAATTATGTTTATATTTCGCTGGAGTTAAAAATTGTTCCTATTACGCCGCGTTATGTGGATGTTTCCCTAAGCAGCGGGGCGGAAGCGGAAGGGCTCTGGGATGCCATCTTCTCTGCAAAATTTTTAGTAAAAATTATTTAGAACTTTGGATTTTGTTTACCGTGCTATAGTTAAGTTTATTTGCAGAATAAATACAGAAAGCGGAAACTTTAGAGGCAGACAGAGAACCACAAAATGATATCAGTTTGTATTATAAACTATATTCGAAAAATGCTTCGTTACAAAGATACAGGGTGTCAACATTTTTATCAAAAATTCCAAATTTATTATTATATTTAAAACTACTTTCGATATTTGAATGAAATTTGGAACGTTTGAATAGGTAATCTAGATACATATTTTTACATAAAAAATATTATTTTTCTTCCACCAGTGGTGTGCGTGCGATAGATCTTCGCGAAATTTTAATGAAAAAAATGATACGCCAATGTTTTTTAGAAACAAAACTATTTCTAGAATTCTTGTTCAATTTACAACAGAAAAATGCTGCTTACTTTATTTCGTTTGACACACCGTTTGCCAGTAAAAAATTAAATTACTTAATGATTTCTGAAAAACAATTAAGTAAACAAAAACGAAAATGAGAAATTTAATTAGTGGCTTTCAACAACAATAACAGAAAGTAATTTTCTTGCTTCTCTTGCTAACATTGCTTGGAGTAAAATGCTTAGGAGAGGACATTTTGGGACAACCTGTATATGCTGTACGTTGTTTTATATGTTTTTAGTGTTTGCATGATGTCAGTTTTGTTCCTTTTCTGTTAACCTCTTATAAAGCCTCATTGTTAAGGAAGTTCAACTTTTATATAGTTTCTACGGTAGATGACAGCAGCTTAGGCAGCATGTCAGGTCTTATACTAATGGAGCCATCGGCCTAATATAAAAGGTGGCTTAATACTTTTCATAACAAATTTTCGTTTACCAGTTGATGGAAGTTTATAAGATTAGTATCTTAGTACTAGAACTCTAAAAGATACGCCTTGTGAACGCGAAATTTGGGATACTTGTGGATTTAAAAGTTTTGGAAAAAGCAAGATTCAGGCAATTCTTGCAATGCAAAGTTGCAGTTGATATTTTTTAATTGTTAAGTCAGTTGAATTTTCAAACATATAACCTGTACTATTTTCTGTTATTTGCAAAATAAAACAGTCATTGACTATCATGTCAGATTGTCAGAAGATACATAACCTCACATAATGGTAGTTAAATATATTTCAACTGTTTCACTGTTTTGCAACATTCATCAAAACCTGCCATTTTCTCACAATAAATTAATTTAAACCAAAATCTGCAAACTTCGAGCTCATGAAGACTAGACTTTGTATCACTTTCGTTATAAGCTACAACAATTTACATTAAAATAATTAAGTGTTGCAGTAGTTGCTGTTGAAAATAATGATCCCAGTAATACATGAATCAAAAAAATTAAATTCCTCGCTTAATTATTTCAAGAGTCTCTATTGCTCTCCTAAACGGATTCTAAAGCGACATAAACTCGTCAAAAAAATGTATGACATATGGGTCATTCCACATGAAAATAACAAAACAAGTGATGTAGTAATTTAAAGTTGAAGGTAAGAACAGTAGACTCTGTGAGTATCAGATTTTTATCTCGCAGTCAAGCAGTCAACACGCTCGTTTATAGCCTGAATATTGGGATTTTTAAAAATTTCAAAACTTCAAGCAAAGTTTTCTTCTATAAAGAGTGGACTACTCAGGTCAACTTGTGGCTGATATTTGTTTATGATATGTATACTTAATTCCCGCGGAGCATGAATTTTTAACTCTCAACAGTTAAGACGCTAGAATCGATTGAAATTCACGAAAAATGACTAAAAAACACTCATTTTCAGCACGCTGCTATTATTCAAAGGGATCGTTGGAGCCAATTATCTTCATTTACACCGAAACTACTATCTTTCCCACTCTGAATTCCGTCTTGATCATTCAAATATCTTCAAACAGAAAAATTTGACAGCAAAAATTAATAAAGCTTAAAAATAGCAATTTTTAAGAGTCTTTATTTAAACAGGCGGAAACAAGCGCTTGTAAAAATCAAACTCGTGTAAATTTTGTTGTTTGGGACCCTAGAGAAGAGATTTTCAAAGTTACACCAAAATCTAAATGGGTCGGCTTTGCCAATTAGACGATTTCAAATGGAATGACCCATATGGTACTTGTAATACAACGTAAATATAACACTATACAGTACAGGTAAACAATAGTTATTTGTTTAAATTGCTATGATGTTATTGTTCCAATTATTGGTTCTGAGGCTGCTACACCCGGAATAGTAGCAGCTGCACAAGCAATGGTAGTTCTCTGAACCTTATGTTCTGCAACTGCTCGTATCACATATGACCAAGTATTTTGTGATCGCTGTCGGGATTTCCAGTATCGACTCCTTAAAAACTGCTGCAATTGAGGACCACTTCAGAACCGTTTCAGCAATGACTTATAACTACAAAATTAACTTACTACATTGCAATAGAACCAGTTGGAAAGTAGTAGTATAAAATTATTTAGATCTAAAAACATTTGCAGAACTCCAGCAATACGTTACAACTTATTTTTCTAAATTTATTTAAATATTTTTGAGTTGTGTCTGATGAAAGTGTGTCCTATACTATTTTATAGCGTGTATCCAAACAAATATGAGGAGATCTAGAACCCCGCACCGAGGTTTACTGAAGAGGCTCTAAAATAATGCTGGATAATTGCAGAAGTAGCTGCGGTAAACGCAGTTAAAATTAAAAGCTCTTGGCGTTATACAATATGCAACCTCGTCGACTCTTGAGATATCAAGTTCCCCATGACAACCCAGTGCCGCCCCTTGAAATTATTCTGAGACCATTACGTAATTGGAATATTTATATTCTGCAATATCAATCGATGTTTATAGAAGCAGAAAAATTGGTCTCGTACTAGTTTTTTAAATTTGTCAAGTCTGCAGAAAACTTCTGCAAGTTCTGAGTAGAAATTTCATTAAATCGCAGAGCTCATTGTCATTATTATTGCAAACCATTGTTACAAACCTCTGATTCTGTAGGATTCATGTAATCAGAGCAACATTAAGTTTTATTTACTATGCCAACATGTAAATACAAACCTACTATTGACGACTATTTTGTATAAAATGCGTCACGGCAATTTCGAAGTTCGAAAAAGACTCGATTTAAGAACTCCGTTAAAGACTTTGAGATGGACCGGATTGGGGAATGACTCGAAGCAGGTTTAGTGAGAGAAATTTCTAGAAAGACTAACAGATCTCTACATACCATAGTAGGGTGTTACCAGGAGTGGACTTAGGAAGACACTATCTTGATCTCACTTTTCACTTTACTTAAAATAAGTTTCTGTATAGGTCTAGGTTTTGGTCAAGTTTTGGTTGTACATAGTGATGCAAGTACCTCTTTCATGTATGTTTGAGAAGCAGCAGTAAGTAAAGTAAACAGATAGTTTTGGAAACATATATTACACTTACGATGAAGTAAAATATTAGCAGTCTCTAAATCAACTTTGGCTAATCTCTCATCGGAAAAAAAATCAAATTTAATGTTGCTGTTCCCAAGATGAACTGGGAACTGAAATCTAATCAAAATAGAGGCAAAACTGCCAAAGGGCCAATTAAATAAATACAAAATTATCTCCATTACTACTGAAAATATTGACCGAATATGCCAACAGCATATCTAATGAACGGATGAAATTTTCAGACATTTGATCTAAACTTGAGAAGTCATATGGTAGTTTAGAAGTCTTTTTGTACTCTCACAGAAATGAAATATTCACAGGTAATATCCTAAGACTATGACAAATAACCGACTATTATTTTCGTTATAATTCTATCGAGAGCGCCTTGTATTTCAAGACGATTTGATAAGACCATATGAACATTCAATAATTTTTGATTACACAGGCACACAAAAAAAAATAAAAGTTTTGTGCCTGAGTTCCGACCTATTGTTCCAAACATACATGGGGATGGGGAACCATAGGTCGGAGCTCGGGCACATAACTTTTTTTTTGTGCCTGTGTTATTAATGATTATTAATTGAAACAAGCCAATCATACATAGAAACAACAGACAATGGATGCGTATTAATAGATTATTTTTTTAAAGTGAACAATTATTAAAAACACAATTATTGTAACAATTTTCCCTGTTAACGTTGATTCTATTAATGATTCTCTTTAGATGCTGATTGTAAGTCAATCTAATTGCGATCTTCAATTTCAAATTTGATTACTTTATCTTGATCCCGTTTAGAAAATATTTGGAGAAAATTAAATTTTCGGGTCCCCCTTTAAAGAGCAGTATATCCGTTATGGGGCGTTTACGGACCTATGTTTATATAACCTTTTTATTTTTGAACGTAGAATCCACTGTTAATTATTGGCACGCTAATTTTGGGACACCCTGTGTACTAAGTAAAGAAGGTCGCAAGAAGGTATAACTATTGTCTGAAGCTATTTATTTGTGGCATAATTTTAGTTTTTCTTTAGTTTTGTTGGGTTTTTTGCCACACTTCTGAAAAAATAATAAAGATTAATTAAATAAGCCCTTGCGCCAAACGGAACAGTCAAGGGTTATTTTCGAAACTAAGTTTGCCTAACCAAAAAATCTCACACTGAAAAAAGCAGATAATGGAATTACTAAGTCTATGTATAAAAACAACATATTTTCAACTAAACAATGAATTTTACCAACAAAATTTCGGAATGGCAATGGGCTCATCATTATCACTAATTTTAAGTAATATTTTTATGGATTTTTTTGAAGAAAATTATATTCAAAATATAAATAAAACCAACTATCTGGTGGCGATATGTGGATGACATTTTTGCAATTTGGCCTTTTACTGTTACAGAATTACATGAATTTTTAAATGATATTAACAATAAAGAACCAACAATAAAATTCACTTTGGAAATAGAAAATAATAATATGCTACCATTTTTAGATGTTTTAATTAAAAAAATGGTAATTCTGTAGAAACAAGTGTTTATAGAAAACAAACTCACACCAATAGATATTTAAATTATAGATCTAACCATCACATCGATATTAAGAAAGGTGTTGTTAAATGTTTATATGATAGGGCAAAATTAATTTCATCAAACAATGATATTTTCAATAACGAACTAAAATTTATTAAAAATGTTTTAATAAATAATGAATACCCTCCAAATTTTGTTGATAGAACATTCAAAAATATTACAGATAAAACGAACACTGTAAGACAAATAAAGGAAATTAATCATACAATTAAAATTCCATACATTCCTATATTATCAGAAAAGTTAAGAAGAATCGGTAATAAATTTAATATTCAAACAGTTTTTCAGACAACTAATACTTTACGATCATTTTTGTCTAAAACACGTCCAAAAAATGATATACAAAATTTAATTATATCTACAGTATACCTTGTGAATGCAATAAACATTATGTTGGGGAAACGTCTCGGCCTATGAACATTAGAGTTGAGGAACATAAAAATTACATAAAAAAACCGGAATTTGAAAAATCCAAAATTTGCGAACACGCTTGGGAAAACGGTCATTTGATTCAATGGGGTTCGGCAAAAATTTTAGAAAAAGAGGATAACGCAACAAAAAGAAAACTAAAAGAGACCGCGATTATTTTGTTGAACGGAGATAAGTGTGTGTCTAACTGTTCAGTTAACATCGATCATTGTTGGCTACAGTTGTATCAAGAAGAAGTAAGTAACAATAAAATAAAAATCATTTAACATCTCTATGGAAGCAGGTTAACAAATTTTAAACTGTCAAACTTGACATACGTTTAAAAATTTTTACTACGATTTTGAGAACGAAAACAGAGAGTTTTTCGAAACGTCAATAACACGGAAGTGCGCGATAGTGATGTGATTTTTGTTATTTTTACTTATCTGCTTTTTTCAGTGTGAGATTTTTTGGTTAGGCAAACTTAGTTTCGAAAATAACCCTTGACTGTTCCGTTTGGCGCAAGGGCTTATTTAATTAATCTTTATTATTTTTTCAGAAGTGTGGCAAAAACCCAACAAAACTAAAGAAAAAGGTATAACTAAGTGTAAGGCTGATTTGAGAAACTAATTTTCTGACAAGTTGATTTAGATCGATGGAAATTGCAATGGTTGTGCTATTTATAACTTAATTAATATCTAAGAATTTCAAACAAATGATTTGTTAAAGAACCATCCGAGGCGTTGATTTTCTGCATAATCCGATACTAATTGGGCGTTTCTTATCCGAACGGCAGATTTTTCGGGTGAACTTTGTTAAAGAATATAAATTGGTTTGTTTCGTTTTTATTTGTCTGAAAGTTTCTCTTCGGAAAATTGAATTTCAAATCCTTTGAGGTTGTACTGTAAATACGGCTGGAGTTGTAAACTTCGTCGGATCCAAATCGTGAGAAAATTGTTTATTAGACCGGTTTGGAATTATATTTGGTGCAGTGGAATGCCGAAGCTTTGTTATATCCACCCTTTATGACTGCGCTTCTAAAGCAAATTCTTCTCCAAACAGAAAGTCGCACAGAAATGACAATACAGGATGTGTAGTTGTTATACAGGCTGTCTCACGGTGCAAACGAATAGAATATTTCAGAGACTAGATCGATTTCAATTTCGAAAATTGAGTCTTTGGGGTTTTCGGGGGTACTCTCTTTAAAATATATTATACACCGAGAGAGTTAAATTAATATTTATTCATGAAAATAAAGTTTAAAAAGTCAGTGGCGTAGCGTGGACTAATCTAGACGTGGGCGAAGTCACATCAGCGAAGCACTTTTCTTCCGCCATTGGATGTTGAATTAACTGAATATTGTGATACATAATAGCTACATGCAAGGTCACAGTGTGCATCAATTTTGGTTAAAATATTTTCATACAATCGGGAGAAATTAAAAAAAATCTAAATTTAAAAAAAATTAAATATTACAAAAAAATTTTAAATGCTGTATCTTGAAAACAAAAGGCGATCGGACATTAGTGTATATAACTTTATTTATTATTTTTTGGTCCTCTATCGCGTGATACAATGCATTGTAGTTTTTTCAATGTCACCCTGTATATTTTCAAGAAATGAGTGGTAAAAAATCAGAAAGTTTGTTTACAAAATTATTCATTTATGATGAAACTAGTTAAAGTAGTGAAGTCTGGATGATCTGAAAATTTAATAATTATGAGGTGTTTAAAATGCTATAAAGAATTATTTTTTATAACCTCTTCAGTACTAAAAAATATGTCCCGCAGCAGAGTGTGCAAATTAATTATAGTACGTGTGGTAAAGCCTCTGTAGAGCTTATTCTTATTAAGGTCTTTTAGGGTGCTATTCGTACTATTTAGAGTTCATGGCGGTTTTAAATCACCCCAAGGGGGCCTCGCGCGAGGCCCCTTTAAGTGCGAGGCCGTGGGCGAGGGGCCCCTTCGCCCACGCCTAGCTACGCCACTGTAAAAAGATTAATTTCTTCTAGTGAATAAATTCATTTATCCACAATCTCCTTATAATCACATTTTGTTAGATATGCACTCGTCAACATACATTTCTGCTACAGAGGAGTTCTTCCATCCACCATGCCGTTTAATTATTGTATGATCAACACCTTTATTGGCCAGTAAAGTGCGCCTCATACAATGGTCAGTATATGCTTCTGGATTTGTGGTATTTAGGAATGAATCAATTATTGAGGGTATCTTCCCGCACAAATAAATAATTCTACTACGGTCCTGCTCACCGATTCTTGCATGTCGTCGGATGCGATGGTTGCATACGCATTAGGAGTGTGATCTATGCTGTATTACACCCCTTATACCAAAATTATTGGTGTACGAGGTGTAGCAATTAAGTTCCGGGAATTTCGATAGCACGTTTGGTTTGGGTTTTATTGGTATTTTTTGGAAGTAACTTTTTTAGTGGCGTCGTGAAAATGAGTGACTCAAATTACAAGTAACGTGTTGTGAATCAACTTTTAGTGACATCTGGCGAAAAACCTTCGGAAATCCTTCGAAAATTGCAGGTGGTGTGTGGAGACGAGTGCATGTCGAAAACACGCGTGTCTAAATGGGCAAAATCGGTAGAAGACGATCCACGCGAAAGGGCTCCCGTTACCTCTTGTGCTGACGCGAATGTTGACCGTTTGCGCGCACTTATCACTAAGCATTCGTGTGTTGTCTGACGAGTTAAACGTCAACAAAGAAACCGTTCGCAAGATGTTACTCGAAAACTTGAACATGAAAATCGATCTGCGAGGATTTGTCCCGCATTCGGAGCGACGGTAGAGACTGGATGGGTCGGATAGTCATTGGAGATGAGACCTGGATATTTGAGTATGACCCTGAGACCCGTAAACAAAGTCAGCAGGGTGGAGAGCGGCCAACGAAAGTCAGGGTGTCCAAATCATGACTGGAAGCAATATTGACTGTTTTTTTTATATCCACGACATCATTCATCCTGAATATGTTCCTGCCGGCCAGACAGTGACTGAACAGTTCTATGTTGGCGTCCTGGAACGGATGCGGGCCCGCGCTTTCCATCTGCGACCCTAATTCGCCGAGAACGGCTGGATCTTGCACCACGACAACGCGCCAGCCCATTCCTCGTTCATTGTTGCTTTTGGCAAAAATGCATTCCAACGTTGCCGCATCTACCTATAGCCCCGATATTGCCCCCTGTGATTTTTTTATCCCCCAAGATGAAGTCGCACCTCAAGGGAATTCATAATGGCGGCGGCGTACAGGATATCAAAGAAGCTGTAACCGTGGTGCTGAACGGGTTCACTGCGGAGGATTACCAAGGGTGCTTCAAGTAGTGGGAGCAACGTTGGAATCGTTGTGTAGAGTTAGAAGGAGACTATTATGAAAATCGATAATAACACTTTGGCGAAATTTAATTTGCTTGTTTTTTTTTTATTGATAAATTCCCGGAACTTAATTGCCACATCTCGAATACATATTATACTCTGTATAGATAAACACCAAAATAATATATGTTGCAGAAAGCATATTTATTACAAAATGTCGATACTTTGACTAACATGTACATATATATTTTCTGAAAATAGTACACATACTGTCGCTTAACTCTTCTTACGTTGCTTTTGATTTTCTTTCAGGAGTTTGTCGAGTTCCTTCACTAAATTTTCTGTCTTTGTCTTCTCTGAAAGATTAAGAAGTTATTTTTTCATTAGTTAATTAAATAATGCCTTTTGAATCAACCATTTCTATGGAAAGTGTTACAAAACCTTTCAAACAAACTAGAAAATTTGTGTACGTTTATACTCGTAGCAGTGCAATATTTATCGTATTAACAATTTTATATCATTTTGATACATCGTTTCAGATACAGACTCAGATGGTTGAAACGAGTGGTAGAACAAAATTGAATTCACATCTTCGTATAGAATCATTATTTTATATTTTTCCTTTATTTATTTATCCATATAATTAATTATTTGGTCAGTTGGTCGTTGGTTAATACAGGGTGTTCCACATAAGAACCGACTCAGACAATGTGCATGTAAGAGGTTCCAAAATATTGAAATTTAACGAAATATACCTATATACAAAGTTGCACACAGGCGGAGTTACAGGTCTTCAAAATGGGGCCAAAAATTTCGAAAAAAATTATAATTATATCAATTTTTTTCCATTGATGGCAAAACGCTGTAGTAGAATGACAGATGAATGCAATAAACATTTTATTGCACTAGTGCAATAAAGAACCACTTTTTCCACTAAATATAGTTCAATAGAGTTTTGTTTTTTGCATGAACGTAGAAAAACACTTTTGTACGAGATGCATACAATATTTTTCTACGTTCATGCAAAAATCAAAAAAATGTTTTATTTAGGTGACACTAAGGGCCAGTTGTATAAAAAGTACCTGAACTGCCGTTCAATAGAACTTAGTTCAAATTCTGAACCTGGTTTATTTATGTGTGTTGTATAAACGAAACTAATGTGTAGTTCAGCTGGACGTTTTAACGAGATTTTAAGATAAATGTTTGGACTAGTATTATTAATCGTTATTTGGTTGGACCAGCTATTTTGACAAATCGATTAAATGTCAAGTTACTGCTACTGTTAGAACTTTCAATTTTCGGCGAAAAGTAAATTTATATTTCAGAGAAAATGGTGCCGCTTTGAACAATTTCTTTAGTTTTAATTTTATTTTTATTTCATTTTATAATTTTATTACTAACTGTCAAATTTTAAAGACAAATCCTGAACTACTGACTTTTTGATTTCTTCTAATAAGCATAATATAAAAATATCGTTTTAATTAATGCATATTTTCTTGAAAATCTTTAAGTTTTCTAAAATTTAACAAGAATAAGAAAGTATTTTAAATAATATCATTGTTTTTAAATTCGATCGATGGAAGAAAAGTTTGGTATAACTTTAGGGGTGACTTACCCTCCATGAACACCTTGTAGTGTTTGTACTCAAACTCATGCTCAAAGAAGACCAATAATAAACCTAAATCATGTACCAAATTTGGTTATTCCAAATTAAAGTAATTCAGATATATATTTTTTAAATATTTGGACCCACTTTGGAGACCTGTAGCTCTGCCTGTGTGCAACTTTGTCTATCGCTTTGTTTGGTTAAATTGCAATGTTTTGGGATGCCCTACATGCACCTGCACTGTCTCGGTTCTGATGGAGAACGCCCTGTATATTTGTTATAATTCCTACATCCGATTCATGATCGCCTCCTTGAAAACACTCTCCAGTAACGGATCCGGACATTTTTGGCTTATGTCGTCCTCCTCCTTGAGAACTTGTGACAGTTTCTTGGCTAGTTGTTTCTTCTCTTCCTCCTCCATTGGCTTGTCCAGTTCTTCGTTGTTCCCAATGTTGACGCTGCTAGAATAGTGCCTGGTAGTTGTTCTAAATGATGCTTTCCTAGACGGGAGCCCACAATCGTTGCTACCTTTAGAACCATTCGTGCCTTCTCTTTCGCAGATCTTGTCAGGGATGTTTGGAGGGGGAGCCGCAGGCTCGCAAAGGCATAACCCTGCTGCCTTGGCAGCCTTTTCCGCCTTCTCCCTCAACGCTTTCTTTTTCCATTCATCGGGAGCTGGACAGTTCGGTTTGGCTTTGAAGTAGTTCACGATTTTCCCCCATAAACTTAATGGTGGAGGTGGGGATTCTGGAGGGCAAAGTCTGTACGGCCTACTTTTCTTGGCCTGAGTATTTGGGTTGGGGCAGGGATTAGAAAATTTCTTACACTTTTCTGCTTTGTTGGGCTGTTCGGTAGATTTCTCCTGGGCGTGTTTATCGCGCATAAACACTTCTCCACAAGGGATGCAAGGAAATTTGTCCTGCTTCGTACAATCTTCCACCAGGTCTGCAGAATTAGGGTGAGAAGTTAAGACAGTAACATTTGTGCCTCCATAATGCCGAAACCGTACGAGATATCAAAAAACTAAGATGTGGGCCTACTTAGCTTTCTAAAGGAGCTATTCGTTCATCCAAACCGCAATCCTCTAGATCGATTAATAAAGAAGTTACGAGTTGTTCGCTAACAGGTTAATTTTAAAGTGAGAAGTTAAGACAGGAACATTTGTGCCTCCATAATGCCGAAACCGTACGAGATATCAAAAAACTAAGATGTGGGCCTACTTAGCTTTCGCAATGAGCTATTAGTTCATCCAAACCGCTTTCCTCTAGATCGATTAATAAAGAAGTTACGAGTTGTTCGCTAACAGGTTAATTTTGAAGTGAGAAGTTAAGACAGGAACATTTGTGCCTCCGTAATGCCGAAACCGTACGAGATATCAAAAAACTAAGATGTGGGCCTACTTAGCTTTTGAAAATAGCTATTACTTCATCCAAACCGCATTCCTCTAGATCGATTAATAAAGAAGTTACGAGTTGTTCGCTGACAGGTTAATTCTGAGGTAAGAAGTAAAGACAGTAACATTTGTGCCTCCGTAATGCCGAAACCGTAAGAGATATCAAAAAACTAAGATGTGGGCCTACTTAGCTTTCTAAAGGAGCTATTCGTTCATCCAAACCGCAATCCTCTAGATCGATTAATAAAGAAGTTACGAGTTGTTCGCTAACAGGTTAATTTTGATGTGAGAAGTTAAGACAGGAACATTTGTGCCTCCATAATGCCGAAACCGTACGAGATATCAAAAAACTAAGAAGTGGGCCTACTTAGCTTTCGAAAAGAGCTATTAGTTCATCCAAACCGCATTCCTCTAGATCGATTAATAAAGAAGTTACGAGTTGTTCGCTAACAGGTTAATTCTGAGGTAAGAAGTAAAGACAGTAACATTTGTGCCTCCGTAATGCCAAAACCGTACGAGATATCAAAAAACTAAGAAGTGGGCCTACTTAGCTTTCGAAAAGAGCTATTAGTTCATCCAAACCGCATTACTCTAGATCGATTAATAAAGAAGTTACGAGTTGTTCGCTAACAGGTTAATTTTGAGGTGAGAAGTTAAGACAGTAACATTTGTGCCTCCATAATGCCGAAACCGTACGAGATATCAAAAAACTAAGATGTGGGCCTACTTAGCTTTCTAAAGGAGCTATTCGTTCATCCAAACCGCAATCCTCTAGATCGATTAATAAAGAAGTTACGAGTTGTTCGCTAACAGGTTAATTTTGAAGTGAGAAGTTAAGACAGGAACATTTGTGCCTCCATGATGCCGAAACCGTACGAGATATCAAAAAACTAAGAACTGGGCCTACTTAGCTTTCGAAAAGAGCTATTAGTTCATCCAAACCGCATTCCTCTAGATCGATTAATAAAGAAGTTACGAGTTGTTCGCTAACAGGTTAATTCTGAGGTAAGAAGTAAAGACAGTAACATTTGTGCCTCCGTAATGCCAAAACCGTACGAGATATCAAAAAACTAAGAAGTGGGCCTACTTAGCTTTCGAAAAGAGCTATTAGTTCATCCAAACCGCATTGCTCTAGATCGATTAATAAAGAAGTTACGAGTTGTTCGCTAACAGGTTAATTTTGAGGTGAGAAGTTAAGACAGTAACATTTGTGCCCCCATAATGCCGAAACCGTACGAGATATCAAAAAACTAAGATGTGGGCCTACCTAGCTTTCTAAAGGAGCTATTCGTTCATCCAAACCGCAATTCTCTAGATCGATTAATAAAGAAGTTACGAGTTGTTCGCTAACAGGTTAATTTTGAGGTGAGAAGTTAAGACAGGAACATTTGTGCCTCCATAATGCCGAAACCGTACGAGATATCAAAAAACTAAGATGTGGGCCTACTTAGCTTTCGAAAAGAGCTATTAGTTCATCCAAACCGCATTCCTCTAGATCGATTAATAAAGAAGTTACGAGTTGTTCGCTAACAGGTTAATTCTGAGGTAAGAAGTAAAGACAGTAACATTTGTGCCTCCGTAATGCCGAAACCGTACGAGATATCAAAAAACTAAGATGTGGGCCTACTTAGCTTTCGAAAAGAGCTATTACTTCATCCAAACCGCATTCCTCTAGATCGATTAATAAAGAAGTTACGAGTTGTTCGCTAACAAGTTAATTCTGAGGTAAGAAGTAAAGACAGTAACATTTGTGCCTTCGTAATGCCGAAACCGTACAAGATATCAAAAAACTAAGATGTGGGCCTACTTAGCTTTCGAAAAGAGCTATTAGTTCATCCAAACCGCATTCCTCTAGATCGATTAATAAAGAAGTTACGAGTTGTTCGCTAACAGGTTAATTCTGAGGTAAGAAGTAAAGACAGTAACATTTGTGCCTCCGTAATGCCGAAACCGTACGAGATATCAAAAAACTAAGACGTGGGCCTACTTAGCTTTCGAAAAGAGCTATTAGTTCATCCAAACCGCATTCCTCTAGATCGATTAATAAAGAAGTTACGAGTTGTTCGCTAACAGGTTAGTTCTGAGGTAAGAAGTAAAGACAGTAACATTTGTGCCTCCGTAATGCCGAAACCGTACGAGATATCAAAAAACTAAGATGTGGGCCTACTTAGCTTTCGAAAAGAGCTATTAGTTCATCCAAACCGCATTCCTCTAGATCGATTAATAAAGAAGTTACGAGTTGTTCGCTAACAGGTTAATTCTGAGGTAAGAAGTAAAGACAGTAACATTTGTGCCTCCGTAATGCCGAAACCGTACGAGATATCAAAAAACTAAGATGTGGGCCTACTTAGCTTTCGAAAGCTATTACTTCATCCAAACCGCATTCCTCTAGATCGATTAATAAAGAAGTTACGAGTTGTTCGCTAACAAGTTAATTCTGAGGTATGAAGTAAAGACAGTAACATTTGTGCCTCCGTAATGCCGAAACCGTACGAGATATCAAAAATCTAAGATATGGGCCTACTTAGCTTTCGAAAAGAGCTATTAGTTCATCCAAACCGCATTCCTCTAGATCGATTAATAAAGAAGTTACGAGTTGTTCGCTAACAGGTTAATTTTGAAGTGAGAAGTTAAGACAGGAACATTTGTGCCTCCATAATGCCGAAACCGTACGAGATATCAAAAACTAAGATGTGGGCCTACTTAGCTTTCGAAAAGAGCTATTAGTTCATCCAAACCGCAATCCTCTAGATCGATTAATAAAGAAGTTACGAGTTGTTCGCTAACAGGTTAATTTTGAAGTGAGAAGTTAAGACAGTAACATTTGTGCCTCCGTAATGCCAAAACCGTACGAGATATCAAAAAACTAAGATGTGGGCCTACTTAGCTTTCGAAAAGAGCTATTACTTCATCCAAACCGCATTCCTCTAGATCGATTAATAAAGAAGTTACGAGTTGTTCGCTAACAAGTTAATTCTGAGGTAAGAAGTAAAGACAGTAGCATTTGTGCCTTCGTAATGCCGAAACCGTACGAGATATCAAAAAACTAAGATGTGGGCCTACTTAGCTTTTGAAAAGAGCATCGTTCAAACCGCATTCCTCTAGATCGATTAATAAAGAAGTTACGAGTTGTTCGCTAACAGGTTAATTCTGATGTAAGAAGTAAAGACAGTAACATTTGTGCCTCCGTAATGCCGAAACCGTACGAGATATCAAAAAACTAAGATGTGGGCCTACTTAGCTTTCTGAAAAGAGCTATTAGTTCATCCAAACCGCATTCCTCTAGATCGATTAATAAAGAAGTTACGAGTTGTTCGCTAACAGGTTAATTTTGATGTGAGAAGTTAAGACAGTAACATTTGTGCCTCCATAATGCCGAAACCGTACGAGATATCAAAAAACTAAGAAGTGGGCCTACTTAGCTTTCGAAAAGAGCTATTAGTTCATCCAAACCGCATTCCTCTAGATCGATTAATAAAGAAGTTACGAGTTGTTCGCTAACAGGTTAGTTTTGAGGTAAGAAGTTAAGACAGTAACATTTGTGCCTCCATAATGCCGAAACCGTACGAGATATCAAAAAACTAAGATGTGGGCCTACTTAGCTTTCGAAAAGAGCTATTAGTTCATCCAAACCGCATTCCTCTAGATCGATTAATAAAGAAGTTACGAGTTGTTCGCTAACAGGTTAATTTTGAGGTGAGAAGTTAAGACAGTAACATTTGTGCCTCCATAATGCCGAAACCGTACGAGATATCAAAAAACTAAGATGTGGGCCTACTTAGCTTTCGAAAAGAGCTATTAGTTCATCCAAACCGCATTCCTCTAGATCGATTAATAAAGAAGTTACGAGTTGTTCGCTAACAGGTTAATTTGAAGTGAGAAGTTAAGACAAGAACATTTGTGCCTCCATGATGCCGAAACCGTACGAGATATCAAAAAACTAAGAACTGGGCCTACTTAGCTTTCGAAAAGAGCTATTAGTTCATCCAAACCGCATTCCTCTAGATCGATTAATAAAGAAGTTACGAGTTGTTCGCTAACAGGTTAATTTTGAGGTAAGAAGTAAAGACAGTAACATTTGTGCCTCCGTAATGCCGAAACCGTACGAGATATCAAAAAACTAAGAAGTGGGCCTACTTAGCTTTCGAAAAGAGCTATTAGTTCATCCAAACCGCATTCCTCTAGATCGATTAATAAAGAAGTTACGAGTTGTTCGCTAACAGGTTAATTCTGAGGTAAGAAGTAAAGACAGTAACATTTGTGCCTCCGTAATGCCGAAACCGTACGAGATATCAAAAAACTAAGAAGTGGGCCTACTTAGCTTTCGAATAGAGCTATTACTTCATCCAAACCGCATTCCTCTAGATCGATTAATAAAGAAGTTACGAGTTGTTCGCTAACAGGTTAATTTTGAGGTGAGAAGTTAAGACAGTAACATTTGTGCCCCCATAATGCCGAAACCGTACGAGATATCAAAAAACTAAGATGTGGGCCTACTTAGCTTTCTAAAAGAGCTATTAGTTCATCCAAACCGCATTCCTCTAGATCGATTAATAAAGAAGTTACGAGTTGTTCGCTAACAGGTTAATTTTGAAGTGAGAAGTTAAGACAGGAACATTTGTGCCTCCATAATGCCGAAACCGTACGAGATATCAAAAACCTAAGTTGTGGGCCTACTTAGCTTTCGAAAAGAGCTATTAGTTCATCCAAACCGCATTCCTCTAGATCGATTAATAAAGAAGTTACGAGTTGTTCGCTAACAGGTTAATTCTGAGGTAAGAAGTAAAGACAGTAACATTTGTGCCTCCGTAATGCCGAAACCGTACGAGATATCAAAAAACTAAGAAGTGGGCCTACTTAGCTTTCGAAAAGAGCTATTAGTTCATCCAAACCGCATTCCTCTAGATCGATTAATAAAGAAGTTACGAGTTGTTCGCTAACAGGTTAATTCTGAGGTAAGAAGTAAAGACAGTAACATTTGTGCCTCCGTAATGCCGAAACCGTACGAGATATCAAAAAACTAAGAAGTGGGCCTACTTAGCTTTCGAAAAGAGCTATTAGTTCATCCAAACCGCATTCCTCTAGATCGATTAATAAAGAAGTTACGAGTTGTTCGCTAACAGGTTAATTCTGAGGTAAGAAGTAAAGACAGTAACATTTGTGCCTCCGTAATGCCGAAACCGTACGAGATATCAAAAAACTAAGATGTGGGCCTACTTAGCTTTCGAAAAGAGCTATTACTTCATCCAAACCGCATTCCTCTAGATCGATTAATAAAGAAGTTACGAGTTGTTCGCTAACAGGTTAATTCTGAGGTAAGAAGTAAAGACAGTAACATTTGTGCCTCCGTAATGCCGAAACCGTACGAGATATCAAAAAACTAAGATGTGGGCCTACTTAGCTTTCGAAAAGAGCTATTAGTTCATCCAAACCGCATTCCTCTAGATCGATTAATAAAGAAGTTACGAGTTGTTCGCTAACAGGTTAATTTTGAGGTGAGAAGTTAAGACAGTAACATTTGTGCCTCCATAATGCCGAAACCGTACGAGATATCAAAAAACTAAGATGTGGGCCTACTTAGCTTTCGAAAAGAGCTATTAGTTCATCCAAACCGCATTCCTCTAGATCGATTAATAAAGAAGTTACGAGTTGTTCGCTAACAGGTTAATTCTGAGGTAAGAAGTAAAGACAGTAACATTTGTGCCTCCGTAATGCCAAAACCGTACGAGATATCAAAAAACTAAGATGTGGGCCTACTTCGCTTTCGAAAAGAGCTATTAGTTCATCCAAACCGCATTCCTCTAGATCGATTAATAAAGAAGTTACGAGTTGTTCGCTAACAGGTTAATTTTGAAGTGAGAAGTAAGACAGTAACATTTGTGCCTCCGTAATGCCGAAACAGTATGAGATATCAAAAACCTAAGATGTGGGCCTACTTAGCTTTCGAAAAGAGCTATTAGTTCATCCAAACCGCAATCCTCTAGATCGATTAATAAAGAAGTTACGAGTTGTTCGCTAACAGGTTAATTTTGAAGTGAGAAGTTAAGACAGTAACATTTGTGCCTCCGTAATTCCAAAACCGTACGAGATATCAAAAAACTAAGATGTGGGCCTACTTAGCTTTCGAAAAGAGCTATTACTTCATCCAAACCGCATTCCTCTAGATCGATTAATAAAGAAGTTACGAGTTGTTCGCTAACAGGTTAATTCTGAGGTAAGAAGTAAAGACAGTAGCATATGTGCCTTCGTAATGCCGAAACCGTACGAGATATCAAAAAACTAAGATGTGGGCCTACTTAGCTTTCGAAAAGAGCTATTAGTTCATCCAAACCGCATTCCTCTAGATCGATTAATAAAGAAGTTACGAGTTGTTCGCTAACAGGTTAATTTTGAGGTGAGAAGTTAAGACAGTAACATTTGTGCCTCCGTAATGCCGAAACCGTACGAGATATCAAAAAACTAAGATGTGGGCCCACTTAGCTTTCGAAATGAGCTATTACTTCATCCAAACCGCATTCCTCTAGATCGATTAATAAAGAAGTTACGAGTTGTTCGCTAACAAGTTAGTTCTGAGGTAAGAAGTAAAGACAGTAGCATTTGTGCCTTCGTAATGCCGAAACCGTACGAGATATCAAAAAACTAAGATGTGGGCCTACTTAGCTTTTGAAAAGAGCTATTAGTTCATCCAAACCGTATTCCTCTAGATCGATTAATAAAGAAGTTACGAGTTGTTCGCTAACAGGTTAATTCTGAGGTAAGAAGTAAAGACAGTAACATTTGTGCCTCCGTAATGCCAAAACCGTACGAGATATCAAAAAACTAAGAAGTGGGCCTACTTAGCTTTCGAAAAGAGCTATTAGTTCATCCAAACCGCATTCCTCTAGATCGATTAATAAAGAAGTTACGAGTTGTTCGCTAACAGGTTAATTTTGAGGTGAGAAGTTAAGACAGTAACATTTGTGCCTCCGTAATGCCGAAACCGTACGAGATATCAAAAAACTAAGATGTGGGCCTACTTTGCTTTCGAAAAGAGCTATTAGTTCATCCAAACCGCATTTCTCTAGATCGATTAATAAAGAAGTTACGAGTTGTTCGCTAACAGGTTAATTTTGAGGTGAGAAGTTAAGACAGTAACATTTGTGCCTCCATAATGCCGAAACCGTACGAGATATCAAAAAACTAAGAAGTGCGCCTACTTAGCTTTCGAAAAGAGCTATTAGTTCATCCAAACCGCAATCCTCTAGATCGATTAATAAAGAAGTTACGAGTTGTTCGCTAACAGGTTAATTTTGAAGTGAGAAGTTAAGACAGTAACATTTGTGCCTTCGTAATGCCGAAACCGTACGAGATATCAAAAAACTAAGAACTGGGCCTACTTAGCTTTCGAAAAGAGCTATTAGTTCATCCAAACCGCATTCCTCTAGATCGATTAATAAAGAAGTTACGAGTTGTTCGCTAACAGGTTAATTTTGAGGTGAGAAGTTAAGACAGTAACATTTGTGCCTCCGTAATGCTGAAAACGTACGAGATATCAAAAAACTAAGATGTGGGCCTACTTAGCTTTCGAAAAGAGCTATTAGTTCATCCAAACCGCATTTCTCTAGATCGATTAATAAAGAAGTTACGAGTTGTTCGCTAACAGGTTAATTTTGAGGTGAGAAGTTAAGACAGTAACATTTGTGCCTCCATAATGCCGAAACCGTACGAGATATCAAAAACTAAGATGTGGGCCTACTTAGCTTTCGAAAAGAGCTATTAGTTCATCCAAACCGTTCCTCTAGATCGATTAATAAAGAAGTTACGAGTTGTTCGCTAACAGGTTAATTCTGAGGTAAGAAGTAAAGACAGTAACATTTGTGCCTCCGTAATGCCAAAACCGTACGAGATATCAAAGAACTAAGAAGTGGGCCTACTTAGCTTTCGAAAAGAGCTATTAGTTCATCCAAACCGCATTCCTCTAGATCGATTAATAAAGAAGTTACGAGTTGTTCGCTAACAGGTTAATTTTGAAGTGAGAAGTTAAGACAGGAACATTTGTGCCTCCATAATGCCGAAACCGTACGAGATATCAAAAACTAAGATGTGGGCCTACTTAGCTTTCGAAAAGAGCTATTAGTTCATCCAAACCGCAATCCTCTAGATCGATTAATAAAGAAGTTACGAGTTGTTCGCTAACAGGTTAATTTTGAAGTGAGAAGTTAAGACAGGAAAATTTGTGCCTCCATAATGCCGAAACCGTACGAGATATCAAAAAACTAAGATGTGGGCCTACTTAGCTTTCGAAAAGAGCTATTACTTCATCCAAACCGCATTCCTCTAGATCGATTAATAAAGAAGTTACGAGTTGTTCGCTAACAAGTTAGTTCTGAGGTAAGAAGTAAAGACAGGAGCATTTGTGCCTCCATAATGCCGAAACCGTACGAGATATCAAAAAACTAAGATGTGGGCCTACTTAGCTTTCGAAAAGAGCTATTAGTTCATCCAAACCGCATTCCTCTAGATCGATTAATAAAGAAGTTACGAGTTGTTCGCTAACAGGTTAGTTCTGAGGTAAGAAGTAAAGACAGTAACATTTGTGCCTCCGTAATGCCGAAACCGTACGAGATATCAAAAAACTAAGAAGTGGGCCTACTTAGCTTTCGAAAAGAGCTATTAGTTCATCCAAACCGCATTCCTCTAGATCGATTAATAAAGAAGTTACGAGTTGTTCGCTAACAGGTTAGTTCTGAGGTAAGAAGTAAAGACAGTAACATTTGTGCCTCCGTAATGCCGAAACCGTACGAGATATCAAAAAACTAAGAAGTGGGCCTACTTAGCTTTCGAAAAGAGCTATTACTTCATCCAAACCGCATTCCTCTAGATCGATTAATAAAGAAGTTACGAGTTGTTCGCTAACAGGTTAATTTTGAGGTGAGAAGTTAAGACAGTAACATTTGTGCCTCCATAATGCCGAAACCGTACGAGATATCAAAAAACTAAGATGTGGGCCTACTTAGCTTTCGAAAAGAGCTATTAGTTCATCCAAACCGCATTTCTCTAGATCGATTAATAAAGAAGTTACGAGTTGTTCGCTAACAGGTTAATTCTGAGGTAAGAAGTAAAGACAGTAACATTTGTGCCTCCGTAATGCCAAAACCGTACGAGATATACTTAGCTTTCGAAAAGAGCTATTAGTTCATCCAAACCGCATTCCTCTAGATCGATTAATAAAGAAGTTACGAGTTGTTCGCTAACAGGTTAATTTTGAAGTGAGAAGTTAAGACAGGAACATTTGTGCCTCCATAATGCCGAAACCGTACGAGATATCAAAAACTAAGATGTGGGCCTACTTAGCTTTCGAAAAGAGCTATTAGTTCATCCAAACCGCAATTCCTCTAGATCGATTAATAAAGAAGTTACGAGTTGTTCGCTAACAGGTTAATTTTGAAGTGAGAAGTTAAGACAGGATAATTTGTGCCTCCGTAATGCCAAAATCGTACGAGATATCAAAGAACTAAGATGTGGGCCTACTTAGCTTTCGAAAAGAGCTATTACTTCATCCAAACCGCATTCCTCTAGATCGATTAATAAAGAAGTTACGAGTTGTTCGCTAACAAGTTAGTTCTGAGGTAAGAAGTAAAGACAGGAGCATTTGTGCCTTCGTAATGCCGAAACAGTACGAGATATCAAAAACTAAGATGTGGGCCTACTTAGCTTTCGAAAAGAGCTATTAGTTCATCCAAACCGCATTCCTCTAGATCGATTAATAAAGAAGTTACGAGTTGTTCGCTAACAGGTTAATTTTGAAGTGAGAAGTTAAGACAGGAACATTTGTGCCTCCGTAATGCCAAAACCGTACGAGATATCAAAAACTAAGATGTGGGCCTACTTAGCTTTCGAAAAGAGCTATTACTTCATCCAAACCGCATTCCTCTAGATCGATTAATAAAGAAGTTACGAGTTGTTCGCTAACAGGTTAATTCTGAGGTAAGAAGTAAAGACAGTAGCATATGTGCCTTCGTAATACCGAAACCGTACGAGATATCAAAAAACCAAGATGTGGGCCTACTTAGCTTTCGAAAAGAGCTATTAGTTCATCCAAACCGCATTCCTCTAGATCGATTAATAAAGAAGTTACGAGTTGTTCGCTAACAGGTTAATTCTGAGGTAAGAAGTAAAGACAGTAACATTTGTGCCTCCGTAATGCCAAAACCGTACGAGATATCAAAGAACTAAGAAGTGGGCCTACTTAGCTTTTGAAAAGAGCTATTAGTTCATCCAAAGCGCATTTCTCTAGATCGATTAATAAAGAAGTTACGAGTTGTTCGCTGACAGGTTAATTTTGAGGTGAGAAGTTAAGACAGTAACATTTGTGCCTCCGTAATGCTGAAACCGTACGAGATATCAAAAAACTAAGATGTGGGCCTACTTAGCTTTCGAAAAGAGCTATTAGTTCATCCAAACCGCATTTCTCTAGATCGATTAATAAAGAAGTTACGAGTTGTTCGCTAACAGGTTAATTTTGAGGTGAGAAGTTAAGACAGTAACATTTGTGCCTTCATAATGCCGAAACCGTACGAGATATCAAAAAACTAAGATGTGGGCCTACTTAGCTTTCTAAAGGAGCTATTCGTTCACCCAAACCGCAATCCTCTAGATCGATTAATAAAGAAGTTACGAGTTGTTCGTTAACAGGTTAATTTTGAAGTGAGAAGTTAAGACGGGAACATTTGTGCCTCCATAATGCCGAAACCGTACGAGATATCAAAAAACTAAGAACTGGGCCTACTTAGCTTTCGAAAAGAGCTATTAGTTCATCCAAACCGCATTCCTCTAGATCGATTAATAAAGAAGTTACGAGTTGTTCGCTAACAGGTTAATTTTGAGGTGAGAAGTTAAGACAGTAACATTTGTGCCTCCGTAATGCTGAAAACGTACGAGATATCAAAAAACTAAGAACTGGGCCTACTTAGCTTTTGAAAAGAGCTATTAGTTCATCCAAACCGCATTTCTCTAGATCGATTAATAAAGAAGTTACGAGTTGTTCGCCAACAGGTTAATTTTGAGGTGAGAAGCTAAGACAGTAACATTTGTGCCTCCATAATGCCGAAACCGTACGAGATATCAAAAAACTAAGATGTGGGCCTACTTAGCTTTCTAAAGGAGCTATACGTTCATCCAAACCGCATTTCTCTAGATCGATTAATAAAGAAGTTACGAGTTGTTCGCTAACAGGTTAATTTTGAGGTGAGAAGTTAAGACAGTAACATTTGTGCCTTCATAATGCCGAAACCGTACGAGATATCAAAAACTGAGATGTGGGCCTACTTAGCTTTCTAAAGGAGCTATTCGTTCATCCAAACCGCAATCCTCTAGATCGATTAATAAAGAAGTTACGAGTTGTTCGCTAACAGGTTAATTCTGAGGTAAGAAGTAAAGACAGTAACATTTGTGCCTCCGTAATGCCAAAACCGTACGAGATATCAAAAAACTAAGATGTGGGCCTACTTAGCTTTCGAAAAGAGCTATTAGTTCATCCAAACCGCATTCCTCTAGATCGATTAATAAAGAAGTTACGAGTTGTTCGCTAACAGGTTAATTCTGAGGTAAGAAGTAAAGACAGTAACATTTGTGCCTCCGTAATGCCAAAACCGTACGAGATATCAAAGAACTAAGATGTGGGCCTAATTAGCTTTCGAAAAGAGCTATTAGTTCATCCAAACCGCATTACTCTAGATCGATTAATAAAGAAGTTACGAGTTGTTCGCTAACAGGTTAATTTTGAGGTAAGAAGTAAAGACAGTAACATTTGTGCCTCCGTAATGCCGAAACCGTACGAGATATCAAAAAACTAAGATGTGGGCCTACTTAGCTTTCGAAAAGAGCTATTAGTTCATCCAAACCGCATTCCTCTAGATCGATTTATAAAGAAGATACGAGTTGTTCGCTAACAGGTTAATTCTGAGGTAAGAAGTAAAGACAGTAACATTTGTGCCTCCGTAATGCCAAAACCGTACGAGATATCAAAAAACTAAGAAGTGGGCCTACTTCGCTTTCGAAAAGAGCTATTAGTTCATCCAAACCGCATTCCTCTAGATCGATTAATAAAGAAGTTACGAGTTGTTCGCTAACAGGTTAATTTTGAAGTGAGAAGTTAAGACAGGAACATTTGTGCCTCCATAATGCCGAAACCGTACGAGATATCAAAAACTAAGATGTGGGCCTACTTAGCTTTCGAAAAGAGCTATTAGTTCATCCAAACCGCAATCCTCTAGATCGATTAATAAAGAAGTTACGAGTTGTTCGCTAACAAGTTAATTCTGAGGTAAGAAGTAAAGACAGTAGCATTTGTGCCTTCGTAATGCCGAAACCGTACGAGATATCAAAAACTAAGAAGTGGGCCTACTTCGCTTTCGAAAAGAGCTATTAGTTCATCCAAACCGCAATCCTCTAGATCGATTAATAAAGAAGTTACGAGTTGTTCGGTAACAGGTTAATTTTGAAGTGAGAAGTTAAGACAGGAACATTTGTGCCTCCATAATGCCGAAACCGTACGAGATATCAAAAACCTAAGTTGTGGGCCTACTTAGCTTTCGAAAAGAGCTATTAGTTCATCCAAACCGCATTCCTCTAGATCGATTAATAAAGAAGTTACGAGTTGTTCGCTAACAGGTTAATTCTGAGGTAAGAAGTAAAGACAGTAACATTTGTGCCTCCGTAATGCCGAAACCGTACGAGATATCAAAAAACTAAGAAGTGGGCCTACTTAGCTTTCGAAAAGAGCTATTAGTTCATCCAAACCGCATTCCTCTAGATCGATTAATAAAGAAGTTACGAGTTGTTCGCTAACAGGTTAGTTCTGAGGTAAGAAGTAAAGACAGTAACATTTGTGCCTCCGTAATGCCGAAACCGTACGAGATATCAAAAAACTAAGAAGTGGGCCTACTTAGCTTTCGAATAGAGCTATTACTTCATCCAAACCGCATTCCTCTAGATCGATTAATAAAGAAGTTACGAGTTGTTCGCTAACAGGTTAGTTCTGAGGTAAGAAGTAAAGACAGTAACATTTGTGCCTCCGTAATGCCGAAACCGTACGAGATATCAAAAAACTAAGATGTGGGCCTACTTAGCTTTCGAAAAGAGCTATTACTTCATCCAAACCGCATTCCTCTAGATCGATTAATAAAGAAGTTACGAGTTGTTCGCTAACAAGTTAATTCTGAGGTAAGAAGTAAAGACAGTAACATTTGTGCCTTCGTAATGCCGAAACCGTACGAGATATCAAAAAACTAAGATGTGGGCCTACTTAGCTTTCGAAAAGAGCTATTACTTCATCCAAACCGCATTTCTAGATCGATTAATAAAGAAGTTACGAGTTGTTCGCTAACAGGTTAATTTTGAAGTGAGAAGTTAAGACAGGAACATTTGTGCCTCCATAATGCCGAAACCGTACGAGATATCAAAAAACTAAGATGTGGGCCTACTTAGCTTTCGAAAAGAGCTATTAGTTCATCCAAACCGCTTTCCTCTAGATCGATTAATAAAGAAGTTACGAGTTGTTCGCTAACAGGTTAATTCTGAGGTAAGAAGTAAAGACAGTAACATTTGTGCCTCCGTAATGCCGAAACCGTACGAGATATCAAAAAACTAAGAAGTGGGCCTACTTCGCTTTCGAAAAGAGCTATTAGTTCATCCAAACCGCATTCCTCTAGATCGATTAATAAAGAAGTTACGAGTTGTTCGCTAACAGGTTAATTTTGAAGTGAGAAGTTAAGACAGGAACATTTGTGCCTCCATAATGCCGAAACCGTACGAGATATCAAAAACTAAGATGTGGGCCTACTTAGCTTTCGAAAAGAGCTATTAGTTCATCCAAACCGCAATCCTCTAGATCGATTAATAAAGAAGTTACGAGTTGTTCGCTAACAGGTTAATTTTGAAGTGAGAAGTTAAGACAGGATAATTTGTGCCTCCGTAATGCCAAAATCGTACGAGATATCAAAAAACTAAGATGTGGGCCTACTTAGCTTTCGAAAAGAGCTATTACTTCATCCAAACCGCATTCCTCTAGATCGATTAATAAAGAAGTTACGAGTTGTTCGCTAACAAGTTAGTTCTGAGGTAAGAAGTAAAGACAGTAGCATTTGTGCCTTCGTAATGCCGAAACCGTACGAGATATCAAAAAACTAAGATGTGGGTCTACTTAGCTTGTGAAAAGAGCTATTAGTTCATCCAAACCGTATTCCTCTAGATCGATTAATAAAGTAGTTACGAGTTGTTCGCTAACAGGTTAATTCTGAGGTAAGAAGTAAAGACAGTAACATTTGTGCCTCCGTAATGCCAAAACCGTACGAGATATCAAAGAACTAAGATGTGGGCCTACTTAGCTTTCGAAAAGAGCTATTACTTCATCCAAACCGCATTCCTCTAGATCGATTAATAAAGAAGTTACGAGTTGTTCGCTAACAAGTTAGTTCTGAGGTAAGAAGTAAAGACAGTAGCATTTGTGCCTTCGTAATGCCGAAACCGTACGAGATATCAAAAAACTAAGATGTGGGCCTACTTAGCTTTTGAAAAGAGCTATTAGTTCATCCAAACCGTATTCCTCTAGATCGATTAATAAAGAAGTTACGAGTTGTTCGCTAACAGGTTAATTCTGAGGTAAGAAGTAAAGACAGTAACATTTGTGCCTCCGTAATGCCAAAACCGTACGAGATATCAAAAAACTAAGAAGTGGGCCTACTTAGCTTTCGAAAAGAGCTATTAGTTCATCCAAAGCGCATTTCTCTAGATCGATTAATAAAGAAGTTACGAGTTGTTCGCTGACAGGTTAATTTTGAGGTGAGAAGTTAAGACAGTAACATTTGTGCCTCCATAATGCCGAAACCGTAAGAGATATCAAAAAACTAAGATGTGGGCCTACTTAGCTTTCTAAAGGAGCTATTCGTTCACCCAAACCGCAATCCTCTAGATCGATTAATAAAGAAGTTACGAGTTGTTCGTTAACAGGTTAATTTTGAAGTGAGAAGTTAAGACGGGAACATTTGTGCCTCCTTTATGCCGAAACCGTACGAGATATCAAAAAACTAAGAACTGGGCCTACTTAGCTTTCGAAAAGAGCTATTAGTTCATCCAAACCGCATTCCTCTAGATCGATTAATAAAGAAGTTACGAGTTGTTCGCTAACAGGTTAATTTTGAGGTGAGAAGTTAAGACAGTAACATTTGTGCCTCCGTAATGCCGAAACCGTACGAGATATCAAAAACTAAGAAGTGGGCCTACTTAGCTTTCGAAAAGAGCTATTAGTTCATCCAAACCGCATTCCTCTAGATCGATTAATAAAGAAGTTACGAGTTGTTCCCTAACAGGTCAATTGTGAGGTGAGAAGTTAAGACAGTAACATTTGTGCCTTCATAATGCCGAAACCGTACGAGATATCAAAAAACTAAGATGTGGGCCTACTTAGCTTTCTAAAGGAGCTATTAGTTCATCCAAACCGCATTTCTCTAGATCGATTAATAAAGAAGTTACGAGTTGTTCGCTAACAGGTTAATTTTGAGGTGAGAAGTTAAGACAGTAACATTTGTGCCTCCGTAATGCCGAAACCGTACGAGATATCAAAAAACTGAGATGTGGGCCTACTTAGCTTTCTAAAGGAGCTATTCGTTCATCCAAACCGCAATCCTCTAGATCGATTAATAAAGAAGTTACGAGTTGTTCGCTAACAGGTTAATTCTGAGGTAAGAAGTAAAGACAGTAACATTTGTGCCTCCGTAATGCCAAAACCGTACGAGATATCAAAAACTAAGATGTGGGCCTACTTAGCTTTCGAAAAGAGCTATTAGTTCATCCAAACCGCATTCCTCTAGATCGATTAATAAAGAAGTTACGAGTTGTTCGCTAACAGGTTAATTCTGAGGTAAGAAGTAAAGACAGTAACATTTGTGCCTCCGTAATGCCAAAACCGTACGAGATATCAAAGAACTAAGATGTGGGCCTACTTAGCTTTCGAAAAGAGCTATTACTTCATCCAAACCGCATTACTCTAGATCGATTAATAAAGAAGTTACGAGTTGTTCGCTAACAGGTTAATTTTGAGGTAAGAAGTAAAGACAGTAACATTTGTGCCTTCGTAATGCCGAAACCGTACGAGATATCAAAAACTAAGATGTGGGCCTACTTAGCTTTCGAAAAGAGCTATTAGTTCATCCAAACCGCATTCCTCTAGATCGATTTATAAAGAAGATACGAGTTGTTCGCTAACAGGTTAATTCTGAGGTAAGAAGTAAAGACAGTAACATTTGTGCCTCCGTAATGCCAAAACCGTACGAGATATCAAAAAACTAAGAAGTGGGCCTACTTCGCTTTCGAAAAGAGCTATTAGTTCATCCAAACCGCATTCCTCTAGATCGATTAATAAAGAAGTTACGAGTTGTTCGCTAACAGGTTAATTTTGAAGTGAGAAGTTAAGACAGGAACATTTGTGCCTCCATAATGCCGAAACCGTACGAGATATCAAAAACTAAGATGTGGGCCTACTTAGCTTTCGAAAAGAGCTATTAGTTCATCCAAACCGCAATCCTCTAGATCGATTAATAAAGAAGTTACGAGTTGTTCGCTAACAGGTTAATTTTGAAGTGAGAAGTTAAGACAGGAACATTTGTGCCTCCGTAATGCCGAAACCGTACGAGATATCAAAAAACTAAGGTGTGGGCCTACTTAGCTTTCGAAAAGAGCTATTAGTTCATCCAAACCGCATTCTTCTAGATCGATTAATAAAGAAGTTACGAGTTGTTCGCTAACAAGTTAGTTCTGAGGTAAGAAGTAAAGACAGTAGCATTTGTGCCTTCGTAATGCCGAAACCGTACGAGATATCAAAAAACTAAGATGTGGGCCTACTTAGCTTTTGAAAAGAGCTATTAGTTCATCCAAACCGTATTCCTCTAGATCGATTAATAAAGTAGTTACGAGTTGTTCGCTAACAGGTCAATTTTGACGTAAGAAGTAAAGACAGTAACATTTGTGCCTCCGTAATACCGAAACCGTACGAGATATCAAAAAACTAAGAACTGGGCCTACTTAGCTTTCGAAAAGAGCTATTACTTCATCCAAACCGCATTCCTCTAGATCGATTAATAAAGAAGTTACGAGTTGTTCGCTAACAGGTTAATTCTGAGGTAAGAAGTAAAGACAGTAACATTTGTGCCTCCGTAATGCCGAAACCGTAAGAGATATCAAAAAACTAAGATGTGGGCCTACTTAGCTTTCTAAAGGAGCTATTCGTTCATCCAAACCGCAATCCTCTAGATCGATTAATAAAGAAGTTACGAGTTGTTCGCTAACAGGTTAATTTTGAGGTGAGAAGTTAAGACAGTAACATTTGTGCCCCCATAATGCCGAAACCGTACGAGATATCAAAAAACTAAGATGTGGGCCTACTTAGCTTTCTAAAGGAGCTATTCGTTCATCCAAACCGCAATCCTCTAGATCGATTAATAAAGAAGTTACGAGTTGTTCGCTAACAGGTTAATTCTGAGGTAAGAAGTAAAGACAGTAACATTTGTGCCTCCGTAATGCCAAAACCGTACGAGATATCAAGAAACTAAGATGTGGGCCTACTTAGCTTTCGAAAAGAGCTATTAGTTCATCCAAACCGCATTCCTCTAGATCGATTAATAAAGAAGTTACGAGTTGTTCGCTAACAGGTTAATTCTGAGGTAAGAAGTAAAGACAGTAACATTTGTGCCTCCGTAATGCCGAAACCGTAAGAGATATCAAAAAACTAAGATGTGGGCCTACTTAGCTTTCGAAAAGAGCTATTAGTTCATCCAAACCGCATTCCTCTAGATCGATTAATAAAGAAGTTACGAGTTGCAAACACGGAATTCCAGGAAACAACTACTCTGCGGGCTAATGCCCCGACCAGCATTGAATTACACCTGGAAAACCTATAGCAACAGCTAGAGTCATTCGTCAGACGCCCACCAGACATATACCGGTTTCGAGCTTATTAGCTCTCATCAGTATGCCATAGGTGAGGTATCTGACGAATAACCCTAGCTGCTTTCGTCTGTCTAACCCGACAGAAGGGACCATGAGTACGCGGTGTAGAACTAACTACATCTATCGGCCGTTCGCTACTCCATGCCGGACTGAAAATGTCGCAGGCACGAAGCGTTCTACATGCAGTAGACACCATTGAAAGCTGTCGACCTTTATCGCGATCGGCGAGAAACGATATTTTGCAAACACGGAATTCCAGGAAACAACTACTCTGCGGGCTAATGCCCCGACCAGCATTGAATTACACCTGGAAAACCTATAGCAACAGCTAGAGTCATTCGTCAGACGCCCACCAGACATATACCGGTTTCGAGCTTATTAGCTCTCATCAGTATGCCATAGGTGAGGTATCTGACGAATAACCCTATCTGCTTTCGTCTGTCTAACCCGACAGAAGGGACCATGAGTACGCGGTGTAGAACTAACTACATCTATCGGCCGTTCGCTACTCCATGCCGGACTGAAAATGTCGCAGGCACGAAGCGTTCTACATGCAGTAGACACCATTGAAAGCTGTCGACCTTTATCGCGATCGGCGAGAAACGATATTTTGCAAACACGGAATTCCAGGAAACAACTACTCTGCGGGCTAATGCCCCGACCAGCATTGAATTACACCTGGAAAACCTATAGCATAGTTTCTCGCCGAACGCGATAAAGGTCGACAGCTTTCAATGGTGTCTACTGCATGTAGAACGCTTCGTGTCTGTGACTTTTTCAGGCCGGCATGGAGTAGCGAACGGCCGATAGATGTAGTTAGTTCTACACCGCGTACTCGAAGTTACGAGTTGTTCGCTAACAAGTTAATTTTGAGGTAAGAAGTAAAGACAGTAACATTTGTGCCTCCATAATGCCGAAACCGTACGAGATATCAAAAAACTAAGATGTGGGCCTACTTAGCTTTCGAAAAGAGCTATTAGTTCATCCAAACCGCATTCCTCTAGATCGATTTATAAAGAAGATACGAGTTGTTCGCTAACAGGTTAATTCTGAGGTAAGAAGTAAAGACAGTAACATTTGTGCCTCCGTAATGCCGAAACCGTACGAGATATAAAAAAAATAAGATGTGGGCCTACTTAGCTTTCTAAAGTAGCTATTCGTTCATCCAAACCGCAATCCTCTAGATCGATTAATAAAGAAGTTACGAGTTGTTCGCTAACAGGTTAATTTTGATGTGAGAAGTTAAGACAGGAACATTTGTGCCTCCATAATGCCGAAACCGTACGAGATATCAAAAAACTAAGAACTGGGCCTACTTAGCTTTCGAAAAGAGCTATTAGTTCATCCAAACCGCATTCCTCTAGATCGATTAATAAAGAAGTTACGAGTTGTTCGCTAACAGGTTAATTCTGAGGTAATTAGTAAAGACAGTAACATTTGTGCCTCCGTAATGCCAAAACCGTACGAGATATCAAAAAACTAAGAATTGGGCCTACTTAGCTTTCGAAAAGAGCTATTAGTTCATCCAAACCGCATTTCTCTAGATCGATTAATAAAGAAGTTACGAGTTGTTCGCTAACAGGTTAATTTTGAGGTGAGAAGTTAAGACAGTAACATTTGTGCCTTCATAATGCCGAAACCGTACGAGATATCAAAAAACTAAGATGTGGGCCTACTTAGCTTTCTAAAAGAGCTATTAGTTCATCCAAACCGCATTCCTCTAGATCGATTAATAAAGAAGTTACGAGTTGTTCGCTAACAGGTTAATTTTGAAGTGAGAAGTTAAGACAGGAACATTTGTGCCTCCATAATGCCGAAACCGTACGAGATATCAAAAACTAAGAAGTGGGCCTACTTAGCTTTCGAAAAGAGCTATTAGTTCATCCAAACCGCATTCCTCTAGATCGATTAATAAAGAAGTTACGAGTTGTTCGCTAACAGGTTAATTTTGAAGTGAGAAGTTAAGACAGGAACATTTGTGCCTCCATAATGCCGAAACCGTACGAGATATCAAAAACTAAGAAGTGGGCCTACTTAGCTTTCGAAAAGAGCTATTAGTTCATCCAAACCGCATTCCTCTAGATCGATTAATAAAGAAGTTACGAGTTGTTCGCTAACAGGTTAATTTTGAGGTGAGAAGTTAAGACAGTAACATTTGTGCCTCCATAATGCCGAAACCGTACGAGATATCAAAAAACTAAGATGTGGGCCTACTTTGCTTTCGAAAAGAGCTATTAGTTCATCCAAACCGCATTCCTCTAGATCGATTAATAAAGAAGTTACGAGTTGTTCGCTAACAGGTTAATTTTGAAGTGAGAAGTTAAGACAGGAACATTTGTGCCTCCATAATGCCGAAACCGTACGAGATATCAAAAAACTAAGATGTGGGCCTACTTAGCTTTCGAAAAGAGCTATTACTTCATCCAAACCGCATTCCTCTAGATCGATTAATAAAGAAGTTACAAGTTGTTCGCTAACAGGTTAATTTTAAAGTGAGAAGTTAAGACAGGAACATTTGTGCCTCCATAATGCCGAAACCGTACGAGATATCAAAAAACTAAGATGTGGGCCTACTTAGCTTTCGAAAAGAGCTATTAGTTCATCCAAACCGCATTCCTCTAGATCGATTAATAAAGAAGTTACGAGTTGTTCGCTAACAGGTTAATTCTGAGGTAAGAAGTAAAGACAGTAGCATTTGTGCCTCCATAATGCCGAAACCGTACGAGATATCAAAAAACTAAGATGTGGGCCTACTTAGCTTTTGAAAAGAGCTATTAGTTCATCCAAACCGTATTCCTCTAGATCGATTAATAAAGTAGTTACGAGATATAAAAAACTAAGATATGGGCCTACTTAGCTTTCGAAAAGAGCTATTACTTCATCCAAACCGCATTCCTCTAGATCGATTAATAAAGAAGTTACGAGTTGTTCGCTGACAGGTTAATTCTGAGGTAAGAAGTAAAGACAGTAACATTTGTGCCTCCGTAATGCCAAAACCGTACGAGATATCAAAAAACTAAGAAGTGGGCCTACTTAGCTTTCGAAAAGAGCTATTAGTTCATCAAACCGCATTCCTCTAGATCGATTAATAAAGAAGTTACGAGTTGTTCGCTAACAAGTTAATTCTGAGGTAAGAAGTAAAGACAGTAACATTTGTGCCTTCGTAATGCCGAAACCGTACGAGATATCAAAAAACTAAGAAGTGGGCCTACTTAGCTTTCGAAAAGAGCTATTAGTTCATCCAAACCGCATTTCTCTAGATCGATTAATAAAGAAGTTACGAGTTGTTCGCTAACAGGTTAATTTTGAGGTGAGAAGTTAAGACAGTAACATTTGTGCCCCCATAATGCCGAAACCGTACGAGATATCAAAAAACTAAGATGTGGGCCTACTTAGCTTTCTAAAGGAGCTATTCGTTCATCCAAACCGCATTCCTCTAGATCGATTAATAAAGAAGTTACGAGTTGTTCGCTAACAGGTTAATTCTGAGGTAAGAAGTAAAGACAGTAACATTTGTGCCTCCGTAATGCCAAAACCGTACGAGATATCAAAAAACTAAGAAGTGGGCCTACTTCGCTTTCGAAAAGAGCTATTAGTTCATCCAAACCGCATTCCTCTAGATCGATTAATAAAGAAGTTACGAGTTGTTCGCTAACAGGTTAATTTTGAAGTGAGAAGTTAAGACAGGAACATTTGTGCCTCCATAATGCCGAAACCGTACGAGATATCAAAAAACTAAGATGTGGGCCTACTTAGCTTTCGAAAAGAGCTATTACTTCATCCAAACCGCATTCCTCTAGATCGATTAATAAAGAAGTTACGAGTTGTTCGCTAACAAGTTAATTCTGAGGTAAGAAGTAAAGACAGTAACATTTGTGCCTTCGTAATGCCGAAACCGTACGAGATATCAAAAAACTAAGATGTGGGCCTACTTAGCTTTCGAAAAGAGCTATTAGTTCATCCAAACCGCATTCCTCTAGATCGATTAATAAAGAAGATACGAGTTGTTCGCTAACAGGTTAATTCTGAGGTAAGAAGTAAAGACAGTAACATTTGTGCCTCCGTAATGCCAAAACCGTACGAGATATCAAAAAACTAAGATGTGGGCCTACTTAGCTTTCGAAAAGAGCTATTAGTTCATCCAAACCGCAATCCTCTAGATCGATTAATAAAGAAGTTACGAGTTGTTCGCTAACAGGTTAATTTTGAAGTGAGAAGTTAAGACAGGAACATTTGTGCCTCCGTAATGCCAAAACCGTACGAGATATCAAAGAACTAAGATGTGGGCCTACTTAGCTTTCGAAAAGAGCTATTACTTCATCCAAACCGCATTCCTCTAGATCGATTAATAAAGAAGTTACGAGTTGTTCGCTAACAAGTTAGTTCTGAGGTAAGAAGTAAAGACAGTAGCATTTGTGCCTTCGTAATGCCGAAACCGTACGAGATATCAAAAAACTAAGATGTGGGCCTACTTAGCTTTTGAAAAGAGCTATTAGTTCATCCAAACCGTATTCCTCTAGATCGATTAATAAAGTAGTTACGAGTTGTTCGCTAACAGGTCAATTTTGACGTAAGAAGTAAAGACAGTAACATTTGTGCCTCCGTAATACCGAAACCGTACGAGATATCAAAAAACTAAGATGTGGGCCTACTTAGCTTTCGAAAAGAGCTATTACTTCATCCAAACCGCATTCCTCTAGATCGATTAATAAAGAAGTTACGAGTTGTTCGCTGACAGGTTAATTCTGAGGTAAGAAGTAAAGACAGTAACATTTGTGCCTCCGTAATGCCGAAACCGTAAGAGATATCAAAAAACTAAGATGTGGGCCTACTTAGCTTTCTAAAGGAGCTATTCGTTCATCCAAACCGCATTCCTCTAGATCGATTAATAAAGAAGTTACGAGTTGTTCGCTAACAGGTTAATTCTGAGGTAAGAAGTTAAGACAGTAACATTTGTGCCTCCATAATGCCGAAACCGTACGAGATATCAAAAAACTAAGAACTGGGCCTACTTAGCTTTCGAAAAGAGCTATTAGTTCATCCAAACCGCATTCCTCTAGATCGATTAATAAAGAAGTTACGAGTTGTTCGCTAACAGGTTAATTCTGAGGTAAGAAGTAAAGACAGTAACATTTGTGCCTCCGTAATGCCGAAACCGTACGAGATATCAAAATACTAAGAATTGGGCCTACTTAGCTTTCGAAAAGAGCTATTAGTTCATCCAAACCGCATTTCTCTAGATCGATTAATAAAGAAGTTACGAGTTGTTCGCTAACAGGTTAATTTTGAGGTGAGAAGTTAAGACAGTAACATTTGTGCCTCCTTAATGCCAAAACCGTACGAGATATCAAAAAACTAAGATGTGGGCCTACTTAGCTTTCGAAAAGAGCTATTAGTTCATCCAAACCGCATTCCTCTAGATCGATTAATAAAGAAGTTACGAGTTGTTCGCTAACAGGTTAATTTTGATGTGAGAAGTTAAGACAGGAACATTTGTGCCTCCATAATGCCGAAACCGTACGAGATATCAATAAACTAAGAAGTGGGCCTACTTAGCTTTCGAAAAGAGCTATTAGTTCATCCAAACCGCATTCCTCTAGATCGATTAATAAAGAAGTTACGAGTTGTTCGCTAACAGGTTAATTTTGAAGTGAGAAGTTAAGACAGGAACATTTGTGCCTCCATAATGCCGAAATCGTACGAGATATCAAAAAACTAAGAAGTGGGCCTACTTAGCTTTCGAAAAGAGCTATTAGTTCATCCAAACCGCATTCCTCTAGATCGATTAATAAAGAAGTTACGAGTTGTTCGCTAACAGGTTAATTCTGAGGTAAGAAGTAAAGACAGTAACATTTGTGCCTCCGTAATGCCAAAACCGTACGAGATATCAAAAAACTAAGAAGTGGGCCTACTTAGCTTTCGAAAAGAGCTATTAGTTCATCAAAACCGCATTCCTCTAGATCGATTAATAAAGAAGTTACGAGTTGTTCGCTAACAGGTTAATTTTGAGGTGAGAAGTTAAGACAGTAACATTTGTGCCTCCATAATGCCGAAACCGTACGAGATATCAAAAAACTAAGATGTGGGCCTACTTAGCTTTCTAAAAGAGCTATTAGTTCATCCAAACCGCATTCCTCTAGATCGATTAATAAAGAAGTTACGAGTTGTTCGCTAACAGGTTAATTTTGAAGTGAGAAGTTAAGACAGGAACATTTGTGCCTCCATAATGCCGAAACCGTACGAGATATCAAAAAACTAAGAAGTGGGCCTACTTAGCTTTCGAAAAGAGCTATTAGTTCATCCAAACCGCATTCCTCTAGATCGATTAATAAAGAAGTTACGAGTTGTTCGCTAACAGGTTAATTTTGAAGTGAGAAGTTAAGACAGGAACATTTGTGCCTCCATAATGCCGAAACCGTACGAGATATCAAAAACTAAGATGTGGGCCTACTTAGCTTTCGAAAAGAGCTATTAGTTCATCCAAACCGCATTCCTCTAGATCGATTAATAAAGAAGTTACGAGTTGTTCGCTAACAGGTTAATTCTTAGGTAAGAAGTAAAGACAGTAACATTTGTGCCTCCGTAATGCCGAAACCGTACGAGATATCAAAAAACTAAGATGTGGGCCTACTTAGCTTTTGAAAAGAGCTATTAGTTCATCCAAACCGTATTCCTCTAGATCGATTAATAAAGTAGTTACGAGATATCAAAAACTAAGATATGGGCCTACTTAGCTTTCGAAAGAGCTATTACTTCATCCAAACCGCATTCCTCTAGATCGATTAATAAAGAAGTTACGAGTTGTTCGCTACCAGGTTAATTCTGAGGTAAGAAGTAAAGACAGTAACATTTGTGCCTCCGTAATGCCAAAACCGTACGAGATATCAAAAAACTAAGAAGTGGGCCTACTTAGCTTTCGAAAAGAGCTATTAGTTCATCCAAACCGCATTCCTCTAGATCGATTAATAAAGAAGTTACGAGTTGTTCGCTAACAAGTTAGTTCTGAGGTAAGAAGTAAAGACAGGAACATTTGTGCCTCGTAATGCCGAAACCGTACGAGATATCAAAAACTAAGAAGTGGGCCTACTTAGCTTTCGAAAAGAGCTATTAGTTCATCCAAACCGCATTTCTCTAGATCGATTAATAAAGAAGTTACGAGTTGTTCGCTAACAGGTTAATTTTGAGGTGAGAAGTTAAGACAGTAACATTTGTGCCCCCATAATGCCGAAACCGTACGAGATATCAAAAACTAAGATGTTGGACTACTTATCTTTCTAAATGAGCTATTCGTTCATCCAAACCGCAATCCTCTAGATCGATTAATAAAGAAGTTACGAGTTGTTCGCTAACAGGTTAATTCTGAGGTAAGAAGTAAAGACAGTAACATTTGTGCCTCCGTAATGCCGAAACCGTACGAGATATCAAAAAACTAAGAAGTGGGCCTACTTAGCTTTCGAAAAGAGCTATTAGTTCATCCAAACCGCACTTCTCTAGATCGATTAATAAAGAAGTTACGAGTTGTTCGCTAACAGGTTAATTTTGATGAGAAGTTAAGACAGGAACATTTGTGCCTCCATAATGCCGAAACCGTACGAGATATCAAAAAACTAAGATGTGGGCCTACTTAGCTTTCGAAAAGAGCTATTACTTCATCCAAACCGCATTCCTCTAGATCGATTAATAAAGAAGTTACGAGTTGTTCGCTAACAAGTTAATTCTGAGGTAAGAAGTAAAGACAGTAACATTTGTGCCTTCGTAATGCCGAAACCGTACGAGATATCAAAAAACTAAGATGTGGGCCTACTTAGCTTTCGAAAAGAGCTATTAGTTCATCCAAACCGCATTCCTCTAGATCGATTAATAAAGAAGTTACGAGTTGTTCGCTAACAGGTTAATTCTGAGGTAAGAAGTAAAGACAGTAACATTTGTGCCTCCGTAATGCCAAAACCGTACGAGATATCAAAAAACTAAGATGTGGGCCTACTTAGCTTTCGAAAAGAGCTATTAGTTCATCCAAACCGCAATCCTCTAGATCGATTAATAAAGAAGTTACGAGTTGTTCGCTAACAGGTTAATTTTGAAGTGAGAAGTTAAGACAGGAACATTTGTGCCTCCGTAATGCCAAAACCGTACGAGATATCAAAAAACTAAGATGTGGGCCTACTTAGCTTTCGAAAAGAGCTATTACTTCATCCAAACCGCATTCCTCTAGATCGATTAATAAAGAAGTTACGAGTTGTTCGCTAACAGGTTAATTTTGAAGTGAGAAGTTAAGACAGGAACATTTGTGCCTCCATAATGCCGAAATCGTACGAGATATCAAAAAACTAAGATGTGGGCCTACTTAGCTTTCGAAAAGAGCTATTAGTTCATCCAAACCGCATTCCTCTAGATCGATTAATAAAGAAGTTACGAGTTGTTCGCTAACAGGTTAATTCTGAGGTAAGAAGTAAAGACAGTAACATTTGTGCCTCCGTAATGCCAAAACCGTACGAGATATCAAAAAACTAAGAAGTGGGCCTACTTAGCTTTCGAAAAGAGCTATTAGTTCATCCAAACCGCATTGCTCTAGATCGATTAATAAAGAAGTTACGAGTTGTTCGCTAACAGGTTAATTTTGAGGTGAGAAGTTAAGACAGTAACATTTGTGCCTTCATAATGCCGAAACCGTACGAGATATCAAAAAACTAAGATGTGGGCCTACTTAGCTTTCTAAAGGAGCTATTAGTTCATCCAAACCGCATTCCTCTAGATCGATTAATAAAGAAGTTACGAGTTGTTCGCTAACAGGTTAATTTTGAGGTGAGAAGTTAAGACAGGAACATTTGTGCCTCCATAATGCCGAAACCGTACGAGATATCAAAAAACTAAGAAGTGGGCCTACTTAGCTTTCGAAAAGAGCTATTAGTTCATCCAAACCGCATTCCTCTAGATCGATTAATAAAGAAGTTACGAGTTGTTCGCTAACAGGTTAATTTTGAAGTGAGAAGTTAAGACAGGAACATTTGTGCCTCCATAATGCCGAAACCGTACGAGATATCAAAAAACTAAAAAGTGGGCCTACTTAGCTTTCGAAAAGAGCTATTAGTTCATCCAAACCGCATTCCTCTAGATCGATTAATAAAGAAGTTACGAGTTGTTCGCTAACAGGTTAATTCTGAGGTAAGAAGTAAATACAGTAACATTTGTGCCTCCGTAATGCCAAAACCGTACGAGATATCAAAAAACTAAGAAGTGGGCCTACTTAGCTTTCGAAAAGAGCTATTAGTTCATCCAAACCGCATTTCTCTAGATCGATTAATAAAGAAGTTACGAGTTGTTCGCTAACAGGTTAATTTTGAGGTGAGAAGTTAAGACAGTAACATTTGTGCCTCCATAATGCCGAAACCGTACGAGATATCAAAAAACTAAGATGTGGGGCTACTTTGCTTTCGGAAAGAGCTATTACTTCATCCAAACCGCATTCCTCTAGATCGATTAATAAAGAAGTTACGAGTTGTTCGCTAACAGGTTAATTTTGAAGTGAGAAGTTAAGACAGTAACATTTGTGCCTCCATAATGCCGAAACCGTACGAGATATCAAAAAACTAAGATGTGGGCCTACTTAGCTTTCGAAAAGAGCTATTACTTCATCCAAACCGCATTCCTCTAGATCGATTAATAAAGAAGTTACGAGTTGTTCGCTAACAGGTTAATTTTGAAGTGAGAAGTTAAGACAGGAACATTTGTGCCTCCATAATGCCGAAATCGTACGAGATATCAAAAAACTAAGATGTGGGCCTACTTAGCTTTCGAAAAGAGCTATTACTTCATCCAAACCGCATTCCTCTAGATCGATTAATAAAGAAGTTACAAGTTGTTCGCTAACAGGTTAATTCTAAAGTGAGAAGTTAAGACAGGAACATTTGTGCCTCCATAATGCCGAAACCGTACGAGATATCAAAAAACTAAGATGTGGGCCTACTTAGCTTTCGAAAAGAGCTATTAGTTCATCCAAACCGCATTCCTCTAGATCGATTAATAAAGAAGTTACGAGTTGTTCGCTAACAGGTTAATTCTGAGGTAAGAAGTAAAGACAGTAACATTTGTGCCTCCGTAATGCCGAAACCGTACGAGATATCAAAAATCTAAGTGGGCCTACTTAGCTTTCGAAAAGAGCTATTAGTTCATCAAACCGCATTTCTCTAGATCGATTAATAAAGAAGTTACGAGTTGTTCGCTAACAGGTTAATTTTGAGGTGAGAAGTTAAGACAGTAACATTTGTGCCTACATAATGCCGAAACCGTACGAGATATCAAAAAACTAAGATGTGGGCCTACTTAGCTTTCTAAAGGAGCTATTCGTTCACCCAAACCGCAATCCTCTAGATCGATTAATAAAGAAGTTACGAGTTGTTCGTTAACAGGTTAATTTTGAAGTGAGAAGTTAAGACAGTAACATTTGTGCCTCCATAATGCCGAAACCGTACGAGATATCAAAAAACTAAGATGTGGGCCTACTTAGCTTTCGAAAAGAGCTATTAGTTCATACAAACCGCATTCCTCTAGATCGATTAATAAAGAAGTTACGAGTTGTTCGCTAACAGGTTAATTCTGAGGTAAGAAGTAAAGACAGTAACATTTGTGCCTCCGTAATGCCGAAACCGTACGAGATATCAAAAAACTAAGATGTGGGCCTACTTAGCTTTTGAAAAGAGCTATTAGTTCATCCAAACCGTATTCCTCTAGATCGATTAATAAAGTAGTTACGAGTTGTTCTCTAACAGGTCAATTTTAACGTAAGAAGTAAGGACAGTAACATTTGTGCCTCCGTAATGCCGAAACCGTACGAGATATCAAAAAACTAAGATGTGGGCCTACTTAGCTTTCGAAAAGAGCTATTACTTCATCCAAACCGCATTCCTCTAGATCGATTAATAAAGAAGTTACGAGTTGTTCGCTGACAGGTTAATTCTGAGGTAAGTAAAGACAGTAACATTTGTGCCTCCGTAATGCCGAAACCGTACGAGATATCAAAAAACTAAGAAGTGGGCCTACTTAGCTTTCGAAAAGAGCTATTAGTTCATCCAAACCGCATTCCTCTAGATCGATTAATAAAGAAGTTACGAGTTGTTAGCTAACAGGTTAATTATGAGGTGAGAAGTTAAGACAGTAACATTTGTTCCTAAATAATGCAGAAACCGTACGAGATATCAGTGTTTATATAAAGTATAGTTAGTCAACCGGCTTTAGATCGATTAATAGGACCATGTCGGCTAGATGGCGGGACTATGATATGTGCAAAATATCTTAAATGAAGTCAGTCTGACTTTGTTTACCGGCTTCTCTAGAGCTTGTTTAATAGAGTTTGTACATATTATAGTCCCGCCATCTAGCCAACATGGTCCACAGCTAAGGCCGGCTGACTAACTATACTTTATATAAACACTGGAGATATCAAAAAACTAAGATGTGGGCCTACTTAGCTTTCTAAAGGAGCTATTCGTTCATCCAAACCGCAATCCTCTAGATCGATTAATAAAGAAGTTACGAGTTGTTCGCTAACAGGTTAATTTTGAAGTGAGAAGTTAAGACAGGAACATTTGTGCCTCCATAATGCCGAAACCGTACGAGATATCAAAAAACTAAGATGTGGGCCTACTTAGCTTTCGAAAAGAGCTATTAGTTCATCCAAACCGCATTCCTCTAGATCGATTAATAAAGAAGTTACGAGTTGTTCGCTAACAGGTTAATTCTGAGGTAAGAAGTAAAGACAGTAACATTTGTGCCTCCGTAATGCCAAAACCGTACGAGATATCAAAAAACTAAGAAGTGGGCCTACTTAGCTTTCGAAAAGAGCTATTACTTCATCCAAACCGCATTCCTCTAGATCGATTAATAAAGAAGTTACGAGTTGTTCGCTAACAAGTTAATTCTGAGGTAAGAAGTAAAGACAGTAACATTTGTGCCTTCGTAATGCCGAAACCGTACGAGATATCAAAAAACTAAGAAGCTTTCGAAAAGAGCTATTAGTTCATCCAAACCGCATTTCTCTAGATCGATTAATAAAGAAGTTACGAGTTGTTCGCTAACAGGTTAATTTTGAGGTGAGAAGTTAAGACAGTAACATTTGTGCCCCCATAATGCCGAAACCGTACGAGATATCAAAAAACTAAGATGTGGGCCTACTTAGCTTTCTAAAGGAGCTATTCGTTCATCCAAACCGCAATCCTCTAGATCGATTAATAAAGAAGTTACGAGTTGTTCGCTAACAGGTTAATTCTGAGGTAAGAAGTAAAGACAGTAACATTTGTGCCTCCGTAATGCCAAAACCGTACGAGATATCAAAAAACTAAGATGTGGGCCTACTTAGCTTTCGAAAAGAGCTATTAGTTCATCCAAACCGCATTCCTCTAGATCGATTAATATAGAAGTTACGAGTTGTTCGCTAACAGGTTAATTTTGAGGTGAGAAGTTAAGACAGTAACATTTGTGCCTCCGTAATGCCGAAACCGTACGAGATATCAAAATACTAAGTTGTGGGGCTACTTTGCTTTCGGAAAGAGCTATTACTTCATCCAAACCGCATTCCTCTAGATCGATTAATAAAGAAGTTACGAGTTGTTCGCTAACAGGTTAATTTTGATGTGAGAAGTTAAGACAGGAACATTTGTGCCTCCATAATGCCGAAACCGTACGAGATATCAAAAAACTAAGATGTGGGCCTACTTAGCTTTCGAAAAGAGCTATTACTTCATCCAAACCGCATTCCTCTAGATCGATTAATAAAGAAGTTACGAGTTGTTCGCTAACAGGTTAATTTTGAAGTGAGAAGTTAAGACAGGAACATTTGTGCCTCCATAATGCCGAAATCGTACGAGATATCAAAAAACTAAGATGTGGGCCTACTTAGCTTTCGAAAAGAGCTATTACTTCATCCAAACCGCATTCCTCTAGATCGATTAATAAAGAAGTTACAAGTTGTTCGCTAACAGGTTAATTCTAAAGTGAGAAGTTAAGACAGGAACATTTGTGCCTCCATAATGCCGAAACCGTACGAGATATCAAAAAACTAAGATGTGGGCCTACTTAGCTTTCGAAAAGAGCTATTAGTTCATCCAAACCCCATTCCTCTAGATCGATTAATAAAGAAGTTACGAGTTGTTCGCTAACAGGTTAATTCTGAGGTAAGAAGTAAAGACAGTAACATTTGTGCCTCCGTAATGCCGAAACCGTACGAGATATCAAAAAACTAAGAAGTGGGCCTACTTAGCTTTCGAAAAGAGCTATTAGTTCATCCAAACCGCATTTCTCTAGATCGATTAATAAAGAAGTTACGAGTTGTTCGCTAACAGGTTAATTTTGAGGTGAGAAGTTAAGACAGTAACATTTGTGCCTTCATAATGCCGAAACCGTACGAGATATCAAAAAACTAAGATGTGGGCCTACTTAGCTTTCTAAAGGAGCTATTCGTTCACCCAAACCGCAATCCTCTAGATCGATTAATAAAGAAGTTACGAGTTGTTCGTTAACAGGTTAATTTTGAAGTGAGAAGTTAAGACGGGAACATTTGTGCCTCCATAATGCCGAAACCGTACGAGATATCAAAAAACTAAGATGTGGGCCTACTTAGCTTTCGAAAAGAGCTATTAGTTCATCCAAACCGTATTCCTCTAGATCGATTAATAAAGTAGTTACGAGTTGTTCTCTAACAGGTCAATTTTAACGTAAGAAGCAAGGACAGTAACATTTGTGCCTCCGTAATACCGAAACCGTACGAGATATCAAAAAACTAAGATATGGGCCTACTTAGCTTTCGAAAAGAGCTATTACTTCATCCAAACCGCATTCCTCTAGATCGATTAATAAAGAAGTTACGAGTTGTTCGCTACCAGGTTAATTCTGAGGTAAGAAGTAAAGACAGTAACATTTGTGCCTCCGTAATGCCAAAACCGTACGAGATATCAAAAAACTAAGAAGTGGGCCTACTTAGCTTTCGAAAAGAGCTATTAGTTCATCCAAACCGCATTTCTCTAGATCGATTAATAAAGAAGTTACGAGTTGTACGCTAACAGGTTAATTTTGAGGTGAAAAGTTAAGACAGTAACATTTGTGCCTCCATAATGCCGAAACCGTACGAGATATCAAAAAACTAAGATGTGGGCCTACTTAGCTTTCTAAAGGAGCTATTCGTTCATCTAAACCGCAATCCTCTAGATCGATTAATAAAGAAGTTACGAGTTGTTCGCTAACAGGTTAATTCTGAGGTAAGAAGTAAAGACAGTAACATTTGTGCCTCCGTAATGCCAAAACCGTACGAGATATCAAAAAACTAAGATGTGGGCCTACTTAGCTTTCGAAAAGAGCTATTAGTTCATCCAAACCGCATTCCTCTAGATCGATTAATAAAGAAGTTACGAGTTGTTCGCTAACAGGTTAATTCTGAGGTAAGAAGTAAAGACAGCAACAGTTGTGCCTCCGTAATGCCAAAACCGTACGAGATATCAAGAAACTGAGATGTGGGCCTACTTAGCTTTCGAAAAGAGCTATTACTTCATCCAAACCGCATTCCTCTAGATCGATTAATAAAGAAGTTACGAGTTGTTCGCTAACAAGTTAATTCTGAGGTAAGAAGTAAAGACAGTAACATTTGTGCCTTCGTAATGCCGAAACCGTACGAGATATCAAAAAACTAAGATGTGGGCCTACTTAGCTTTCGAAAAGAGCTATTAGTTCATCCAAACCGCATTCCTCTAGATCGATTTATAAAGAAGATACGAGTTGTTCGCTAACAGGTTAATTCTGAGGTAAGAAGTAAAGACAGTAACATTTGTGCCTCCGTAATGCCAAAACCGTACGAGATATCAAAAAACTAAGAAGTGGGCCTACTTAGCTTTCGAAAAGAGCTATTAGTTCATCCAAACCGCATTCCTCTAGATCGATTAATAAAGAAGTTACGAGTTGTTCGCTAACAGGTTAATTTTGAAGTGAGAAGTTAATACAGGAACATTTGTGCCTCCATAATGCCGAAACCGTACGAGATATCAAAAAACTAAGATGTGGGCCTACTTAGCTTTCGAAAAGAGCTATTAGTTCATCCAAACCGCAATCCTCTAGATCGATTAATAAAGAAGTTACGAGTTGTTCGCTAACAGGTTAATTTTGAAGTGAGAAGTTAAGACAGGAGCATTTGTGCCTCCGTAATGCCAAAACCGTACGAGATATCAAAAAACTAAGATGTGGGCCTACTTAGCTTTCGAAAAGAGCTATTACTTCATCCAAACCGCATTCCTCTAGATCGATTAATAAAGAAGTTACGAGTTGTTCGCTAACAAGTTAGTTCTGAGGTAAGAAGTAAAGACAGTAGCATTTGTGCCTTCGTAATGCCGAAACCGTACGAGATATCAAAAAACTAAGATGTGGGCCTACTTAGCTTTTGAAAAGAGCTATTAGTTCATCCAAACCGTATTCCTCTAGATCGATTAATAAAGTAGTTACGAGTTGTTCGCTAACAGGTCAATTTTGACGTAAGAAGTAAAGACAGTAACATTTGTGCCTCCGTAATACCGTACGAGATATCAAAAAACTAAGATGTGGGCCTACTTAGCTTTTGAAAGAGCATCCAAACCGCATTCCTCTAGATCGATTAATAAAGAAGTTACGAGTTGTTCGCTAACAGGTTAATTCTGAGGTAAGAAGTAAAGACAGTAACATTTGTGCCTCCGTAATGCCAAAACCGTACGAGATATCAAAAAACTAAGATGTGGGCCTACTTAGCTTTCGAAAAGAGCTATTAGTTCATCCAAAGCGCATTTCTCTAGATCGATTAATAAAGAAGTTACGAGTTGTTCGCTAACAGGTTAATTTTGAGGTGAGAAGTTAAGACAGTAACATTTGTGCCTCCGTAATGCCGAAACCGTACGAGATATCAAAAAACTAAGATGTGGGGCTACTTTGCTTTCGAAAAGAGCTATTAGTTCATCCAAACCGCATTCCTCTAGATCGATTAATAAAGAAGTTACGAGTTGTTCGCTAACAGGTTAATTTTGAGGTGAGAAGTTAAGACAGTAACATTTGTGCCTTCATAATGCCGAAACCGTACGAGATATCAAAAAACTAAGATGTGGGCCTACTTAGCTTTCTAAAGGAGCTATTCGTTCATCCAAACCGCAATCCTCTAGATCGATTAATAAAGAAGTTACGAGTTGTTCGCTAACAGGTTAATTTTGAAGTGAGAAGTTAAGACAGGAACATTTGTGCCTCCATAATGCCGAAACCGTACGAGATATCAAAAAACTAAGAACTGGGCCTACTTAGCTTTCGAAAAGAGCTATTAGTTCATCCAAACCGCATTCCTCTAGATCGATTAATAAAGAAGTTACGAGTTGTTCGCTAACAGGTTAATTTTGAGGTGAGAAGTTAAGACAGTAACATTTGTGCCTCCGTAATGCTGAAACCGTACAAAAAACTAAGAACTGGGCCTACTTAGCTTTCGAAAAGAGCTATTAGTTCATCCAAACCGCATTCCTCTAGATCGATTAATAAAGAAGTTACGAGTTGTTCGCTAACAGGTTAATTTTGAGGTAATTAGTAAAGACAGTAACATTTGTGCCTTCGTAATGCCGAAACCGTACGAGATATCAAAAAACTAAGATGTGGGCCTACTTAGCTTTCGAAAAGAGCTATTACTTCATCCAAACCGCATTTCTCTAGATCGATTAATAAAGAAGTTACGAGTTGTTCGCTAACAGGTTAATTTTGAGGTGAGAAGTTAAGACAGTAACATTTGTGCCCCCATAATGCCGAAACCGTACGAGATATCAAAAAACTAAGATGTGGGCCTACTTAGCTTTCTAAAGGAGCTATTCGTTCATCCAAACCGCAATCCTCTAGATCGATTAATAAAGAAGTTACGAGTTGTTCGCTAACAGGTTAATTCTGAGGTAAGAAGTAAAGACAGTAACATTTGTGCCTCCGTAATGCCAAAACCGTACGAGATATCAAAAAACTAAGATGTGGGCCTACTTAGCTTTCGAAAAGAGCTATTAGTTCATCCAAACCGCATTCCTCTAGATCGATTAATAAAGAAGTTACGAGTTGTTCGCTAACAGGTTAATTCTGAGGTAAGAAGTAAAGACAGTAACATTTGTGCCTCCGTAATGCCAAAACCGTACGAGATATCAAAAAACTAAGATGTGGGCCTACTTAGCTTTCGAAAAGAGCTATTACTTCATCCAAACCGCATTCCTCTAGATCGATTAATAAAGAAGTTACGAGTTGTTCGCTAACAAGTTAATTCTGAGGTAAGAAGTAAAGACAGTAACATTTGTGCCTCCGTAATGCCGAAACCGTACGAGATATCAAAAAACTAAGATGTGGACCTACTTAGCTTTCGAAAAGAGCTATTAGTTCATCCAAACCGCATTCCTCTAGATCGATTAATAAAGAAGTTACGAGTTGTTCGCTAACAGGTTAATTCTGAGGTAAGTAAAGACAGTAACATTTGTGCCTCCGTAATGCCAAAACCGTACGAGATATCAAAAAACTAAGAAGTGGGCCTACTTAGCTTTCGAAAAGAGCTATTAGTTCATCCAAACCGCATTCCTCTAGATCGATTAATAAAGAAGTTACGAGTTGTTCGCTAACAGGTTAATTTTGAAGTGAGAAGTAAAGACAGTAACATTTGTGCCTCCGTAATGCCGAAACCGTACGAGATATCAAAAAACTAAGATGTGGGCCTACTTAGCTTTCGAAAAGAGCTATTAGTTCATCCAAACCGCAATCCTCTAGATCGATTAATAAAGAAGTTACGAGTTGTTCGCTAACAAGTTAATTCTGAGGTAAGAAGTAAAGACAGTAACATTTGTGCCTTCGTAATGCCGAAACCGTACGAGATATCAAAAAACTAAGAAGTGGGCCTACTTAGCTTTCGAAAAGAGCTATTAGTTCATCCAAACCGCAATCCTCTAGATCGATTAATAAAGAAGTTACGAGTTGTTCGCTAACAGGTTAATTTTGAAGTGAGAAGTTAAGACAGGAACATTTGTGCCTCCATAATGCCGAAACCGTACGAGATATCAAAAACCTAAGTTGTGGGCCTACTTAGCTTTCGAAAAGAGCTATTAGTTCATCCAAACCGCATTCCTCTAGATCGATTAATAAAGAAGTTACGAGTTGTTCGCTAACAGGTTAATTCTGAGGTAAGAAGTAAAGACAGTAACATTTGTGCCTCCGTAATGCCGAAACCGTACGAGATATCAAAAAACTAAGAAGTGGGCCTACTTAGCTTTCTAAAGGAGCTATTCGTTCATCAAACCGCATTCCTCTAGATCGATTAATAAAGAAGTTACGAGTTGTTCGCTAACATGTAAATTCTGAGGTAAGAAGTAAAGACAGTAACATTTGTGCCTCCGTAATGCCGAAACCGTACGAGATATCAAAAAACTAAGATGTGGGCCTACTTAGCTTTCGAAAAGAGCTATTACTTCATCCAAACCGCATTCCTCTAGATCGATTAATAAAGAAGTTACGAGTTGTTCGCTAACAGGTTAATTCTGAGGTGAGTGACAGTAACATTTGTGCCTCCGTAATGCCGAAACCGTACGAGATATCAAAAAACTAAGATGTGGGCCTACTTAGCTTTCGAAAAGAGCTATTACTTCATCCAAACCGCATTCCTCTAGATCGATTAATAAAGAAGTTACGAGTTGTTCGCTAACAGGTTAATTCTGAGGTAAGAAGTAAAGACAGTAACATTTGTGCCTTCGTAATGCCGAAACCGTACGAGATATCAAAAAACTAAGATGTGGGCCTACTTAGCTTTCGAAAAGAGCTATTAGTTCATCCAAACCGCATTTCTCTAGATCGATTAATAAAGAAGTTACGAGTTGTTCGCTAACAGGTTAATTTTGAGGTGAGAAGTTAAGACAGTAACATTTGTGCCTCCATAATGCCGAAACCGTACGAGATATCAAAAAACTAAGATGTGGGCCTACTTAGCTTTCTAAATGAGCTATTAGTTCATCCAAACCGCATTCCTCTAGATCGATTAATAAAGAAGTTACGAGTTGTTCGCTAACAGGTTAATTCTGAGGTAAGAAGTAAAGACAGTAACATTTGTGCCTCCGTAATGCCGAAACGAGATATCAAAAAACTAAGAAGTGGGCCTATTTAGCTTTCGAAAAGAGCTATTAGTTCATCCAAACCGAAATCCTCTAGATCGATTAATAAAGAAGTTACGAGTTGTTCGCTAACAGGTTAATTTTGAAGTGAGAAGTTAAGACAGGAACATTTGTGCCTCCATAATGCCGAAACCGTACGAGATATCAAAAACTAAGATGTGGGCCTACTTAGCTTTCGAAAAGAGCTATTAGTTCATCCAAACCGCATTCCTCTAGATCGATTAATAAAGAAGATACGAGTTGTTCGCTAACAGGTTAATTTTGAAGTGAGAAGTAAAGACAGCAACAGTTGTGCCTCCGTAATGCCAAAACCGTACGAGATATCAAAAAACTAAGATGTGGGCCTACTTAGCTTTCGAAAAGAGCTATTACTTCATCCAAACCGCATTCCTCTAGATCGATTAATAAAGAAGTTACGAGTTGTTCGCTAACAGGTTAATTCTGAGGTAAGAAGTAAAGACAGTAGCATATGTGTGCCTCCGTAATGCCGAAACCGTACGAGATATCAAAAAACTAAGATGTGGGCCTACTTAGCTTTCGAAAAGAGCTATTAGTTCATCCAAACCGTATTCCTCTAGATCGATTAATAAAGAAGTTACGAGTTGTTCGCTAACAGGTTAATTTTGAAGTGAGAAGTTAAGACAGGAACATTTGTGCCTCCGTAATGCCAAAACCGTACGAGATATCAAAAAACTAAGATGTGGGCCTACTTAGCTTTCGAAAAGAGCTATTACTTCATTCAAACCGCATTCCTCTAGATCGATTAATAAAGAAGTTACGAGTTGTTCGCTAACAAGTTAGTTCTGAGGTAAGAAGTAAAGACAGTAGCATTTGTGCCTTCGTAATGCCGAAACCGTACGAGATATCAAAAAACTAAGATGTGGGCCTACTTAGCTTCATCAAACCGTATTCCTCTAGATCGATTAATAAAGAAGTTACGAGTTGTTCGCTAACAGGTTAATTCTGAGGTAAGAAGTAAAGACAGTAACATTTGTGCCTCCGTAATGCCCAAACCGTACGAGATATCAAAAAACTAAGATGTGGGCCTACTTAGCTTTCGAAAAGAGCTATAACTTCATCCAAACCGCATTTCTCTAGATCGATTAATAAAGAAGTTACGAGTTGTTCGCTAACAGGTTAATTTTGAGGTGAGAAGTTAAGACAGTAACATTTGTGCCTCCGTAATGCCAAAACCGTACGAGATATCAAAAAACTAAGATGTGGGCCTACTTTGCTTTCGAAAAGAGCTATTAGTTCATCCAAACCGCATTTCTCTAGATCGATTAATAAAGAAGTTACGAGTTGTTCGCTAACAGGTTAATTTTGAGGTGAGAAGTTAAGACAGTAACATTTGTGCCTTCATAATGCCGAAACCGTACGAGATATCAAAAAACTAAGATGTGGGCCTACATAGCTTTCTAAATGAGCTATTAGTTCACCCAAACCGCAATCCTCTAGATCGATTAATAAAGAAGTTACGAGTTGTTCGCTAACAGGTTAATTTTGAAGTGAGAAGTTAAGACAGGAACATTTGTGCCTCCATAATGCCGAAACCGTACGAGATATCAAAAAACTAAGAACTGGGCCTACTTAGCTTTCGAAAAGAGCTATTAGTTCATCCAAACCGCATTCCTCTAGATCGATTAATAAAGAAGTTACGAGTTGTTCGCTAACAGGTTAATTTTGAGGTGAGAAGTTAAGACAGGAACATTTGTGCCTCCATGATGCCGAAACCGTACGAGATATCAAAAAACTAAGAACTGGGCCTACCTAGCTTTCGAAAAGAGCTATTAGTTCATCCAAACCGCATTTCTCTAGATCGATTAATAAAGAAGTTACGAGTTGTTCGCTAACAGGTTAATTTTCAGGTGAGAAGTTAAGACAGTAACATTTGTGCCTTCATAATGCCGAAACCGTACGAGATATCAAAAAACTAAGATGTGGGCCTACTTAGCTTTCGAAAAGAGCTATTAGTTCATCCAAACCGCATTTCTCTAGATCGATTAATAAAGAAGTTACGAGTTGTTCGCTAACAGGTTAATTTTGAGGTGAGAAGTTAAGACAGTAACATTTGTGCCCCCCTAATGCCGAAACCGTACAAGATATCAAAAAACTAAGATGTGGGCCTACTTAGCTTTCGAAAAGAGCTATTAGTTCATCCAAACCGCAATCCTCTAGATCGATTAATAAAGAAGTTACGAGTTGTTCGCTAACAGGTTAATTCTGAGGTAAGAGGTAAAGACAGTAACATTTGTGCCTCCGTAATGTAATACGAGATATCAAAAAACTAAGATGTGGGCCTACTTAGCTTTCGAAAAGAGCTATTAGTTCATCCAAACCGCATTCCTCTAGATCGATTAATAAAGAAGTTACGAGTTGTTCGCTAACAGGTTAATTCTGAGGTAAGAAGTAAAGACAGTAACATTTGTGCCTCCGTAATGCCAAAACCGTACGAGATATCAAAAAACTAAGATGTGGGCCTACTTAGCTTTCGAAAAGAGCTATTACTTCATCCAAACCGCATTACTCTAGATCGATTAATAAAGAAGTTACGAGTTGTTCGCTAACAGGTTAATTCTTTTGTAAGAAGTAAAGACAGTAACATTTGTGCCTCCGTAATGCCGAAACCGTACCAGATATCATAAAACTAAGATATGGACCTACTTAGCTTTCGAAAAGAGCTATTAGTTCATCCAAACCGCATTCCTCTAGATCGATTAATAAAGAAGTTACGAGTTGTTCGCTAACAGGTTAATTCTGAGGTAAGAAGTAAAGACAGTAACATTTGTGCCTCCGTAATGCCAAAACCGTACGAGATATCAAAAAACTAAGAAGTGGGCCTACCTTTCGAAAAGAGCTATTAGTTCATCAAACCGCATTCCTCTAGATCGATTAATAAAGAAGTTACGAGTTGTTCGCTAACAGGTTAATTTTGAAGTGAGAAGTTAAGACAGGAACATTTGTGCCTCCATAATGCCGAAACCGTACGAGATATCAAAAAACTAAGATGTGGGCCTACTTAGCTTTCGAAAAGAGCTATTAGTTCATCCAAACCGCAATCCTCTAGATCGATTAATAAAGAAGTTACGAGTTGTTCGCTAACAAATTAATTCTGAGGTAAGAAGTAAAGACAGTAACAGTTGTGCCTTCCATAATGCCGAAACCGTACGAGATATCAAAAAACTAAGAAGTGGGCCTACTTCGCTTTCGAAAAGAGCTATTAGTTCATCAAACCGCAATCCTCTAGATCGATTAATAAAGAAGTTACGAGTTGTTCGCTAACAGGTTAATTTTGAAGTGAGAAGTTAAGACAGGAACATTTGTGCCTCCATAATGCCGAAACCGTACGAGATATCAAAAACCTAAGTTGTGGGCCTACTTAGCTTTCGAAAAGAGCTATTAGTTCATCCAAACCGCATTCCTCTAGATCGATTAATAAAGAAGTTACGAGTTGTTCGCTAACAGGTTAATTCTGAGGTAAGAAGTAAAGACAGTAACATTTGTGCCTCCGTAATGCCGAAACCGTACGAGATATCAAAAAACTAAGAAGTGGGCCTACTTAGCTTTCGAAAAGAGCTATTAGTTCATCCAAACCGCATTCCTCTAGATCGATTAATAAAGAAGTTACGAGTTGTTCGCTAACAGGTTAATTCTGAGGTAAGAAGTAAAGACAGTAACATTTGTGCCTCCGTAATGCCGAAACCGTACGAGATATCAAAAAACTAAGAAGTGGGCCTACTTAGCTTTCGAAAAGAGCTATTACTTCATCCAAACCGCATTCCTCTAGATCGATTAATAAAGAAGTTACGAGTTGTTCGCTAACAGGTTAATTCTGAGGTAAGTAAAGACAGTAACATTTGTGCCTCCGTAATGCCGAAACCGTACGAGATATCAAAAAACTAAGATGTGGGCCTACTTAGCTTTCGAAAAGAGCTATTACTTCATCCAAACCGCATTCCTCTAGATCGATTAATAAAGAAGTTACGAGTTGTTCGCTAACAGGTTAATTCTGAGGTGAGAAGTTAAGACAGTAACATTTGTGCCTCCATAATGCCGAAACCGTACGAGATATCAAAAAACTAAGATGTGGGCCTACTTAGCTTTCGAAAAGAGCTATTAGTTCATCCAAACCGCATTTCTCTAGATCGATTAATAAAGAAGTTACGAGTTGTTCGCTAACAGGTTAATTTTGAGGTGAGAAGTTAAGACAGTAACATTTGTGCCTCCATAATGCCGAAACCGTACGAGATATCAAAAAACTAAGATGTGGGCCTACTTAGCTTTCGAAAAGAGCTATTAGTTCATCCAAACCGCTCTCCTCTAGATCGATTAATAAAGAAGTTACGAGTTGTTCGCTAACAGGTTAATTCTGAGGTAAGAAGTAAAGACAGTAACATTTGTGCCTTCGTAATGCCCAAACCGTACGAGATATCAAAAAACTAAGATGTGGGCCTACTTAGCTTTCGAAAAGAGCTATTAGTTCATCCAAACCGCATTCCTCTAGATCGATTAATAAAGAAGTTACGAGTTGTTCGCTAACAGGTTAATTTTGAAGTGAGAAGTTAAGACAGGAACATTTGTGCCTCCATAATGCCGAAACCGTACGAGATATCAAAAAACTAAGATGTGGGCCTACTTAGCTTTCGAAAAGAGCTATTAGTTCATCCAAACCGCATTCCTCTAGATCGATTAATAAAGAAGTTACGAGTTGTTCGCTAACAGGTTAATTTTGAGGTAAGAAGTTAAGACAGGATCATTTGTGCCTCCGTAATGCCAAAACCGTACGAGATATCAAAAAACTAAGATGTGGGCCTACTTAGCTTTCGAAAAGAGCTATTACTTCATCCAAACCGCATTCCTCTAGATCGATTAATAAAGAAGTTACGAGTTGTTCGCTGACAGGTTAATTCTGAGGTAAGAAGTAAAGACAGTAACATTTGTGCCTCGTAATGCCGAAACCGTACGAGATATCAAAAACTAAGATGTGGGCCTACTTAGCTTTCGAAAAGAGCTATTAGTTCATCAAACCGCAATTCCTCTAGATCGATTAATAAAGAAGTTACGAGTTGTTCGCTAACAGGTTAATTTTGATGTGAGAAGTTAAGACAGGAACATTTGTGCCTCCGTAATGCCGAAACCGTACGAGATATCAAAAAACTAAGATGTGGGCCTACTTAGCTTTCGAAAAGAGCTATTAGTTCATCCAAACCGCATTCCTCTAGATCGATTAATAAAGAAGTTACGAGTTGTTCGCTAACAGGTTAATTTTGAGAAGTAAAGACAGTAACATTTGTGCCTCCGTAATGCCGAAACCGTACGAGATATCAAAAAACTAAGATGTGGGCCTACTTAGCTTTCGAAAAGAACAGAGTGATTCAGTCTTTAATGAAAAAACTTCGAGGGTGAGTAGAGCTTTGAAAAATAATGGCGGTTTAAAAGGGTGTTAAAGTTTGAAGGAAAAATTTGATTTTTTGCTATAATTACTAAAGTAATGGAAATATTTAAGCCATACTTGGCACACAGTGTATCTAGTTAAGGTGTCATAAAATGTGAAAATATCAAGCACTTTGAACAACCATTGGCGGAGATATGGGCAGTTCGTATCTTTAATCTAGGAAAAGAGTTGTATAGCTCTGTATAATGTTAATGTTTATGACATTTTTAAATGTGTATTTTAATTTCTAACAAAAACCTTATGTTACTATTTTTCTATCTTACTATATTTCGTATATTCTAACTTTTTCAGGTACTATTGTTTGCAATATTAATGACACTCACTAAAATGAATTTTCCGATTTATTTTGAACTTCTGACGTATTCATACTGAAATCTGCTTTAAATTTTTAACATTAGTTATTAGTTGTTTCACTTACCAAGAGAGATTTAATGAAATTTCTATTCAGAACTTTCAGAAGTTCAAAAACTGTTTTAAGAGAGTGTCATTATTATTGCAAACGATTGTACATATTTGCACCTCGGTTACTACTAACTTACAAGCATAATAGTCTGTGAACTAATACTACAAAGTGTGTTGTAAAAGCAATTAATGTTTCTATTACTATATTGTTTTATCAGTGTGACATTTTCTTGTACATTTAATATCAGAAAACTTGGTGTTACCTTTTTTAACAACTCTGCATCCAGTTACGTCACTCTTGGCGTCGGTCAGCGTCGAGGAATCTCTATGGGGTGTCTCCCTACAACCGCAATTATTTTTTAAGGCGCGTTCTGAAACGATTCCGAATTAGCGAAACATTAAACCGACAATGACATTGACATTTACCGAGAACATTGCCACTATTCTTCCTTGATTGATCTGCGTCCGTTTTGGTATACCTAGCTGAGTAGTAATGAATAACCGAGTTGTCCTCTAAAAATAAAAACAGTAGATTGAAAACGAGAGCACATAATGAGTTCGTTTGCTTAATTCGCACGAGTTATACAGTGTGTCCACCACAAACACCCGCAAGGGATACAGGATGTTTCAGGAAGAGTACGTCATTCTACGTTCAATTTTAAGCAAACAATTTTCCATAAAGGTATGGAAACGCTTGGTTCAGGATATACAGGCTGTCAAATTAAAAAAAAAATAATTACATTTTCTTCAAAAACTCTCGACTACTTTGAGTTAAATTCATGAAATTTTATACAGGGTGTTTCAAAACAAAGGCGAAAAATTTCAGGGGGTGATTCCTTGTTGAAAATAACAGGTAGTTTGTTATATAAACGTTGGGTCACAAGTCAACCATTAGGGAGATATCGCGTTGCAAAGATGGCGGAAAAAAGAGTGTTTTTATTGTTTTTCTCGGAAAGGAAAAGCGTTGGAATGGTAAAATTTTGTGGAAGTGTTACCATCATCGAAAGACACTTGTGACATATTTTTTCACTTTTTGAAAATAATTGGAAAGGGTTGACATAAACTACCCCTTTCAGTTTTTTTAACTATACTTTCAAAAAACGACGTAGAAAAAAATAAATTAGCTTAAGCCGATTCATTTAGAAACTTTTTTCTCTCTTACATTTTTTTGATAAAATTAACTGTTCCGACGTTAAAAAATAAAATGTAAAGTATTGCACGTTGGGAAGAGGCAGTTTTACTACACCCATTATTAGGAAAAACTAGTTGGCTGCTGTCAATTTCCAGATGTTTCCATTGTTGCTTTGACAGATAGCAAATGGTTTGTACTTCCCAGTGTCGGCCTGTATCAAAACTTCTTTTTTTGAATTTTCCGGATTCACATAGTCTTCGATGAAGCTTAGCAAATATACTCTGTGATGAGGATACGATTAGGGTACGCTTCTGCATAAAGGCGACAAGCATGTAAGGAATGTCCATTTGCCCGGCCGTACATAAAGTGCATGTTTTTCATTTCTGCATTTGTGAAAATAACCATTTTTGTTGTATTAACTTAGTATTGAATACCAACGTACTCCGCAATCAAACACATCACACAACGAAAGGCAAATTATCCCGTAAACTACTCTCAAAATATTAAAATAGTACAAACCATTTGCTATCTGTCAAAGCAACAATGGAAACATACGGAAATTGCAACACGATATTTCCCTAATGGTTGACTTGTGACCCAACGTTTATATAACAAACTACCTTTTATGTTCAACAAGGAATCACCCCCTGGAATTTTTCGTCTTTGTTTTGAAACACCCTGTATACGCAGGTTTCTTGAGAGGGGAAATTCAAATTTTATACACAATTGGCTGTATCTTTAAGAGGGCGCTACAAGCCACAACTAGGATACTTTTAAATTGCTTCAGCTTTTTTGTACCATGGTGTGTCATTTTGGAAATGAAAAATATTTTCCTCTACCTTTTCTTCTATACTGGAGTACTCCTCCTGAACAGCCTGTATACAGGGTGTTAACGATAAGCTTGGCTAAACTTCACCGACAAATTCTACCTATGAAAATATTTGAGGTTTGTTATATGTATAGCAGTTGTTTATTCAAAGCTTGGTAAGGAAGTTACAGGGTTTTATAATTTTATAAATTTTTTGTACATACTAAAATACAAAAAGTAATAGACACTGTTAACTATTTATTGTCTTGAAAAATTAGTTTCCTAACAACATTTTATGACGTAAGTTGTTAAAACAAAAAAAAATAACTTGTCACTTGTATATGCTAATTTCTCAATTAATTCAAGATCAGTCAATTTTTAGATTTTACAAGAATATTTCATTTGTCAAAAATTGATTGGAAGTTCTAAAAATATCTTGAAATTTCTGAAATGTCAGTGGCGTATCTTTTTTTCTTAAAAAGTATACATTGCCCACCCAGTAACTAAGCCACTGGAGTATTTTAAATAAACGAATGCGTAGATAAATAGTTCATGTTGGAAAAATATCACCGCCCAAGTATTGCCAAATAATCTTTCCATGTGTCAAAGTTGTGGATAAAAAATGAAACACAAATTGTAACGTCCTGTAGCTTCTTTATAAAAAAAATATTATATGCATAACAAACCCCAATTACGAGTGTTTTCATCGATAGAATAGGTATGTCGGTGAAGTTTGACCAAACTTATTGTTAAGACTGTATTTTTATATTCCATTTTACTTAAAAAGGTGAAGAGTATTTGTTCACAAAGACCCTGCACAAAACTATTAGAAAATGCTTTTCGTCAGAATGTTTTGGACTGAGATAGTTCTCATCGTTCCGAAATAGTTATTTTTTGTATACGCCCAAAAACAGCTATTTTATGAACTCCTTTGGTTCTTAAAACAAGTCTATTTCGGACTCAGTCTAAAAAATTGGCATAGCAACTTTATTTTACACAAAATAAACGTTAATAATTATATTTTCTTTAGTTTGATTGGGGTTTTTGATATACTTCTGAAAAAATAAAGAATAATTAAATAAGCCCATGCGCTAAACGGATCAGTCAAGGGTTATTTTTGAAACTAAGTTTGCCTATTCGAAAAATCTCATACTGAAAAAAGCAGATAAGTAAAAAATAACAAAAATCACATCACTATTGCGCACTTCCGTATTTTTGACGTTTCGAAAAACTCTCTGTTTTCGTCTTGGAAGTGCGCTATTGTTATATGATTTTTGTTATTTTTTACATATCTGCTCTTTTCAGTGCCAGATTTTTTGGTTAGGCAAACTTAGTTTCAAAAATGACCCTTGACTAATCCGTTTGGCTCAAGGACTTATTTAATTAATCTTAATTTTTTTCAGAAGTGTGGCAAAAACCCAATAAAACTAAAGAAAAACTAAAATTATGCCACAAATAAATAGCTTCAGACAATATGTTAATAATTATTTTGTGTTTACATTAAACAATCAACTTACTATGGTGGCATGGTGATTAAAATCCGAAGCTCCCTATTTTCGAAAAATGTTTGATGTGATCACATTATTCATACATAATAATAGGTTTCAATGTGTCTTTGGGAGTTTTAACAACAAATTTTTATAATGCTACCTACCAGACTTGATCCGTAAATCTGTAATCATGAGCTAAAAGCACGAAAATTTGAATTAGGGCCGGTATTATAAAGCTCAGGTTGAACCTCCGGTTGTCCAACCGTAGGTTGAAAACAATTCTGTATTGTAACATTATTTTGTCACGGTTTGTCAACCCGACGTTGAGATGTATTTCTGAATGTTGGCTACGCTGTCAGCTCAATTTTAGACAATGAAATATCAGAATATTTTCCCGCCAATGATCTGGGCCAGTTCTGACACTTATTTACCAAGTTTTGACATCTTCCAAGAGGCCTCTCACATAATGCATTTTTGAATGCATTTTTGGCTGCAACAATTCAATTTCCGATTTTCAGAAATTCCATGTCGCCACATTTTTACAAATAATTTTTGGAAGAGAATGCAGAAAACCGCATTCCGGTCCGTCCACCACAACTGGTTTTAGAACTTTTTCAGTTCATTGCCTCGACTATACTGATATTTTAATTTATTTTACATTTTTAACTCAAAATCTATCAATTTTCGTGCTTTGCGCCCACGATGCACATGATCAGAACAACCTCCTTCAAAAGATTCTAACCGAAAGCATAATTGTTTAAAATTGTCTAAATAATTACTCTACACTTAAAGATAACCCTGAAATTTGAATGTTACCGTTCCGACTGTTAGCTGCAGATGTGCTAAACTTCTTATTCTTCACGGTATCAAGGGGCTCATAAGGTTTCTTAGGGTTCGGATCGAAGCCGTATGGGCGCCTGTTGCATGTCCACTGGCTGCTCTCGGAAAAGGGCTGGACCTCCCCTTCCATGCACTCGGAAAATGCGGGGTTGGGCAATGGCTTTTTCTCGCAGCAGACCAAAGGTCGCTCCTTCTCACAGGTTCTTTGTTCCTTCGCAGGGCAGTTTCTCAATATCATGGGCCTGTGAGGACACTTAGGATTCTTGCTCAAGTTTGGACAAGTTTTCTTGCCGTCCTTGTTAGGATCTTCGCAGTCTTTATTGTCTTTGCTGCTCTTAGATGAAGCTTGGGCTGTTCCGGGATAGAAGGCGCCACCTTTCTTTGCTTTAATTACCACCGTGCTCAAGTTTCTTACGTTACAGTTGTTTATTTGGTTTGGAGGATTGGTTATCTTCGCCAGGATGGAACTTAATTTGTTATTGTTATTATCTTTTGACTTTGTCTTTGTGGTATCCTCTATTTGGTCTAGCTCTTTGAGCAGAAATAGTGTAGGAAGGGAATTGTTCCTGTTGATGCTTTCCCGTTTACCTACATGTTTTTTGTCTTCTGTTTTTGGTTTGGCTAATGTTGAAGACTTTAGGGTCTTTGGTTCCATGTCCCGTGGAAGAGTTGAAGATTTACTGTTTTGTAAGAGTTTATTTCCTTTGGTTACAGATTTGTTTTCGATATTCGCTATTGTCGCTCGCTTAGTATTTACTTTCAAGTCTTTGGTTTTTCTTTCTTCTTTTATAACTTCAATACTTTGATCATTCTTATTAATTAGACTTACTGATTGATTTCTTCTACTGTTAGAATTGATCCTGGCATCCGTATTGAATTTTCTCTTCTGCTTGTAATTCAGATCTTTATTTTTCTCACATTTGTCATGTTTTTCTGCTCCCTCAACATCTTGAAGATATTCCCAGCATCCCCAGTCGGCTCTAGGAAAGTCGAGACAAGGATCCTCCTGCAAACACTCGGGTTCCTCCTTGCACTTTAGTCTGGCTAAAGGTTTCACGTCTACTATTGGCTGCTCTATGCATGGACAGTCGCCTGGTACAATGGTACGCAGCTTTTTAATTTTTTCAGGAGCACAATCATCCGCCCTTGCGCAACATACATCTGGCGGTGGACATTCCTTTACCGGAGGACAAATCCTCGGTGGGTCTGGCAGTGACAGAGACAATCTCTTCATTTTAGGTGACTTCGTCATTCTGTAGTCAATGCAAGGGCACGGTTTGGGTTGTATCGGTCGTAGTTTCTTAGGCTTCTCTTGCAGGCAATCGTCAGCTCTTTCTTTATCCTCACATGTTTCCACAATGCATGGTTTTTTAGGGTAGCACTTTTCTTCGGGTATGCATATCTTCTGAAGTCTGACCAGTGGAACGTCAATCATGCGCGGGGGTTCAATGCACGCGCATTCTTTTGCGACAAGCGGTACTAGTTTCTTTATTTCCGGCGGAGGCGTGCACTGATCTGCCCGAGGTGGTGGAGGGGGACAAGGGCATTCTATTGGCACGCAGGGACATATTCTTGGCTCGTCGACAAACTTCATATCCAACCTCCTGAGCTTAGGGATGTGATAGGGCACGTGGGGTTCGATACATTCGCAATCGGAGGTGATTTTCCGTAACTTCTTCGGTTTTACTACTAAGTGCGTGTCTGCTCTGCATTTATCCTCGCATTTTACCACCACAGGGCATTTCCTTACGGGGTGACACACATCTTCGGGTATGCACTTCTTTACGAGCCTCTTCAGCTTTACGTCGACCATCGGAGGCGGTTCCACGCAAGCGCATTCTTTAGGCGTCATAATCTGCAGCTTTTTTACCTTTTTTTCTTCGACGCATCGGTCTGCTCTGACGGGGGCTTCGGGACATTCGCACGGATCCGGTTCCTCACATGGACACACTCTAGGAGGGTCTGGGGCTTCTATTTTCAATCTCTTCATCTTGGGGTTTAGATCGGGTACATACTGTTCTATACACTGGCAATTGCCCATTTTTAACAGTGGCAATTCTTTGGTGCATTCTTTTAAGCAATCGTCTGCTCTCTCTTTATCCTCGCACGTTTCTACCACACAGGGTTCTTTGGGATAACACTTCTCCTCCGGCACACATATCTTCTGGAGTCGAATCAGCGGTACGTTGATCATGCCAGGTGGTTCTATGCATGCGCATTCCCCGGGAACATATAGTGGAAGTTTCTTCTCCTTTGGCTGCGTTAAGTCATCGGCTCGGGGTGGAGGCGGGCAGGGACAGTCCACTGTTGGTACGCAGGGGCAACACCTAGGCTCATCCACAAGCTTTAAGTCGAGTCTCTTCAACTTGGGATTCTCATCGGGGATCTGAGGTTCGACGCATTTGCAGTCTCCAACTCTTAACTTAGGCAGCTTCTTGCAAGGTATAGGTACAGAATCGTCGGCACGAGGAGGGCAAGGTTCGGGCTTCACGCATTCCTCGTACTTTGGAATTGCGCACTTCGGGGGCTTTAGGCGTACCTTCGACGGGAGGAAACACTTCTTCTTTTTTTCTGGGGCCTTGCAAGGCTTGGGTTCCAGCTGTCTGATCTGCCCATAAGATTTCGCATAACTATGACTTGGATTTATACTTACTCCCTTCGTATACAATGATACTAAGTTCTGTGTCATTGAATTTTTAGTAAGGCTCTTTGACGTATAGACACTGCTTTTGGTTCCTTTTGGTACGGTTTCGGCTAACTGTGGCTGATCGCTGTTCGACCGTACGTGTTCCATGCTTAGAGTTCTGCGTTGGGGAACGTTGCTTTTGATCGTCTCTTGTTTCTTGACAGCTTTCGGTTTATCGTCTCCAGTTTTCACATTCTCCATGCTGAAGGAACGTGGTTGGGACATAGACAATTTACGTTGAGGCTGTTGCTGAGTGTCAGCGACGTCATCGACATTTTCCATTACAGTTCCGGTGGGGTAAGTGACTAGAGTTTTTTTAGGCATACTTTTTACGTGGTCCGAGTATGAGGGCCAGGGGGATTGTACCTGCATGTAGTTAGTGATGCTTCTCTTGGACCTTATATTCATATCTCCGAAGGAAGACGAGGCGAACATGTTGTCTTCGCGTTTTGTCAAAAAGGGGGGAGGTTCTATTGTTATTGAAGATTTCGACCAATTTGGTCTTTGAGTCGTTTCGCTTTGGCTGGTCGTTAATTCATTATTGTTCAAGGTAGACACAGCGCCTCTTAACGCGGGTGGATTACTCTTTGCTGATTTATCCACACTTTGTTGTTCCACATAATCTGGAATATCTTCCGTATATCTGTTGCTAGAGTCTCTGTAAGGTCCTGAACTTTTAAATTCGTCTCTTAGTTTGTTTATTGGATTGCTTTTGATATCCACCGACTTTTTCACAGCTTCTACAGTATTCACAGTATTCTCTTGCGGCGTATCGACATCTGTGACATTTTGCAAATAATTTGGATTGCTTTGAGATACGCCATTCTTGTGACACATCAACAAGGGCAAGTAAATATTATCATTGGAACCAAACGGTCTGAGATTGCTGGGCTGTAAGTAATCAGTGAGGTCTACGTCTTTGGCGACGTAGTCGAACACGTTGAGTACCAGCTCACTTTTGCTCCTTCTTGGCCTGGCAACCTCCAGTTCGTACCTTTCCGAATTGTCGAGGCAGCTCATTTCGTGGTACTTGGCCTTCATATCCACCTTTTCCTGTTGCGTTTTCTTCGTGGAGTACTTTTCTGAAGTTACGGAACTGGTGCGGTGGTTACTTGCTTTGGAAACCTTACTAGAATTTGGACGGAATGATGATTTGCTCCGAATCGGTTGTAAACCTGAACAATAATAACAGTAACGATAAATTTTGAAATTGTTTTACTTCGAATTAAGAATGAAACGTGGTCTGTGAATGATAATTTTAGACTTACTTGGACGTTTTGATAATTTCGACTTCGTCCATCCATCACACAAAGACTCGTTATCCAGAAAATGGTTTCTTTTAGTCGAACGGGAGGGAAATGAATAGGATCTCTTATGCTGTGGTCTGGATTGGTCAATGCTCCTCCCTCTACGGAATTCCTTCTTGGCAGAAGTGGAGGGACGGAACATAAGCATTTGATTGCATGATGATGATATTGAGAATTCCTGAAACACCAGCGAACGATTAAAAAGAAGTAGCGTTCGTTATTTAGAGTTTCCAAGATCCAAAATTGAATTCTAACGCTAAAAGTTTCCTTAGGAAGAACACGATTTGTCAAAGACATTTTGGAATGATGAATGGTACGTCAAATTGTTTTATTAATAAAGCAATATAGTAATATGATGTTATTATACGCAATCTACGTACAAAATCCTTTAATGTCAAGTCTTAATTTAAATTGTTATGGTTTAGTCTTTAGTTTAGAAGCTCAATTGGTTTTTTGTACACCTTATAGCTTGAACCAAGACATAAAGCGTTCATGCATCAATTTTGGTATTTATTAGACCTAGATTTAAATGTAGTTGCAAGATTTATTCATTTCCTATGTAAACAAAAATATTTAAGATGATGAGAATGGAACAAGTTTCGCTGCTAGAATCTAAAGCGCAATATATGCTGTCACTTTGACGTTTCTTTTTAAATATTTTCTGATATATCTGTATCTACCAAGCGGTACTAGGAAAGCGTAACGGACAAAGTATGGTGGGAATTGCACTTACCTTTTTGCCAGTAAAACCAGATAATTTCAATAAAATATAACGTAGCATGATACAGAAATTTGGTGCAGATTTCAAGTTGTAAACAAGTGATTTCTACCTCATTGTCAAAACTCGTTGCTTGGCAAGGATTAGACGATTATTTTCAACGATCTCCGGAGATCGTTGTGTTCACCGTTGACAGATAAATGTCAAAGTGATAATTTTAGAGCAAAAGAACAAATGACTTAAAATATTGTTTCCTGTCATTTACTTAAATCTATAACTAAAACCCGCGCTTCTTCGCAGATGACGTCATCATCAAGGGCTCACTTAGGATGCTAAGTTAATGTATGTAGAAACCGAAATGCAAACATATACCTACAAAAAGTTAGAATCAACATCTTACCTTGTACTGTTAATTTATAATATCCAACATTATTCATATTAAGTTTATCAATTCACTTGTAGTACTGGAACAAAATTTAATAACCAGCAACTGCTGTAAATGTTCAGGTGTTAAGCTGTGGTGTTTGTCGCTAATAATCCATTTCAGTTTCAAAAACGTGTGTTCAACGTCCACAAAGGTCACATATTGGGGCATATTTAAAGTACCTATATATAATATAATAAAAACATTTTTTACTGCGTTATAAGGGATCCGTGTTAAATCTTCGTTTTATGGCGTCAAAATTAGCTTGGTAATATAATGTTGTTTCTAACTACGTATCCCAACGTACGGTTCCCTTGCAACGGTTTTTAAATTTCTTTTAAAGTGTATTTAAATATTAAGGTTATCGCCAAGCCGACCTGAGATTTGCGAACAAAGGGCGGGCTTTATCTATAACTGTAACTGCAGTGACTAAAGGCAGCCTTTGTTAAATAGCGAATAGAATTATTGTTTCCCAGAGAAAGTAACATGACGGTCTGGTTATTGTTCTGGAATCTGTTATTGTGGAGAGGTTCAAGTACAAAATTCATGGTGTCGACTATTCTACAGTTTAAAAACGTTTGATCATATATCGCATAAAATTTAATGAAACTCATTGGTTGATGAAATATCGCAGACTACATCATCTTGGAAATTTAGTACATGGTCTTGTTATAAGTAACAACACTTCTTCTTTACTCAAACTTAAATTCATTACTAGAGGCAATATTCATACGCGATCTTTTATATACAACGCTATTAGTTTATATAATTCTTCTGTTCTGTTGGATTATATCCACATTACCTTACTATATAGGACTGAGTATGAATAGCTTATGCTAGACTTTTTCCTTATGGTATTGTTATTTACTTTTAATTATATAAATTTAACTATTATTTCTGAATAAAGTCCATGTATTATTATTATTTATTATTATTACTTAGGTCCCATTGGGTCCCTCTTATCTCCTCCCATTAGGAGATCAATACACCTGAGCCGCCAACCTAATAAAGAGAAAAAGGTGGTAGGGGATCTCTCTAACTTTGCTGTAGGTCATAGAGTGCCATCGTTCTCCCAACACGGATTCTCTTATTGACAAAATGGCAGTGCACTCACAGAGTGCATGGAGTACTGTTTCGTCTTCCTGTTCGCAACCCCTAGAAAGAGGTGTTCACACTTCATCATGTGATAAAGATGCTTCCTTAGCCAACGGTGTTCACTTTGAATACCTGTGACCAGGCGAAAACTTTCTTAGACATAGCCAGGTACTTTTTGGCTGTATCCTTGCAGGAGTGCTCTAGCAATCCCTTAGCAAATTGATAGCTATTTGTTTCATCCCAATGTTACCTAAACTCTTTGATAATTTCAACAAATGCTAACAACGAAAGCATAGTGGAGGGACTAGGCCCAAACATATTGAGAACCAATGCACTCCTAGCCAGCTTGTCGGCTACTTTATTGCCATTGTACCGGTCGTGTCCCTTTACCCAGCATACAAGTACACTGCTGTTGGTTGAGTGCCTGGTGGCTTTCCCATGCTGATCTAGTTGCTATTTTATGATTACGTAAGATCAGTAGTGATTATCCACTATCTGTGTAGGTTCTAATGGTTTTGTTACATGCCTATGGGCAATTTCTTTGCCAGCTATAGTTATAGCTGCTAACTCCGTTAGTACCAGGGTAGAATGTCTATACATTGCCCACAAATATCCAATATGTAAGGATCTGGAATAGATCCCACATCATGCACCTTTCTTCATTTTTTATCCGTCTGTGAATATGTTGATTACATCTTCACTGGCGGTTTCCTCATTCCTGATAGATACCGTGTAGGGTCTGTCAACTGCAAACTTGGGATAAAACTGTCAGTGTCTGCCTGCAAAATAGGCATTTTGTGATGACCTCATTCCACAGGCGACTCCTAAATTCTCCACATCCTACATCAGGTATAATACCAGTATATTTGATGCGAAACATAGTTGTCGTAGCCAGTTCTTTTATATAAATATCCAAAAATGGCAGACAGCATCTCCTTCATTGTCATGGTAGGTGTCGTACCTACGCATAGCTCCAGTTATGCTTAGGCAGGAAATCCATTGTACCTGGCTGAGCTTTTGTTTAGCTGTCGTCTGTTGGCTATTGTTATAAATAAATGTAAATGGTAACGTCTTGTTCGTAGGTCTTCTGTGGACCAAATTAAGGACATTCCCCGACCCTTATTCACCGCGACAAGGGTGTAATAAGTATTTATTTATTCGACGGCGCTATCTGGTATCGGTTTCGTCCCTGGCCACGCTGGTAAATTCATTGAGACAGCCGGCGTAACATCGGAGAGCCGAGCAAACAGCCTGTGACAACATATCACTTCTCCGTTTGTGCTCCCATTACTATTAATTAATCAAGCTTCATTTGAGGAGCGCATCACCGCTACGTCCTACTTCGATTGATAGTCTAGGAGCAATGGGGTAGACACCAGTGGTAATTCAATTAAAGGCGCCGTATTTCTCGCCGTAGAATGATCAAATTTGTGGTGATTTTTAGGTACAGAAATCTCGAAAAATTAAACACGTAGAGCAAAAGTAATATGGAAAATAACATTATTGATTTTTTATTTATCCACTGTTTTTTTAAATGCAGTTTTTTGCAGCTTAGTGTATTCATCTGTCTATCGAAACAATCGATTCTCCTACCTGTTTTATTTGAAATAGGTATACCTTGCTGAAGTCGGTAGGAGTTACCATTTTTGAAAAATTATAAACAGTTTGACTATTTTCTGTGGGGGAAATGGAAGAACTTTCTATTTTCCTCGCCAATTGAATCTCGAGAAGATTTCTGAAATCGTATTACTAATAAATGTAACGTTATAAGAAACGATCATCATTTATTAGACAAGTTAGTTTCAATTCTTGGCGAAAAGTAAATTATGTTTCAGGAGAAATTGGTGTCCATTTTGGTGTCCAAAAAATTGTTTTAAATTAAGTTCTGCGCAAGATATTATCATTATTTTTTGATCGATGGAAAAAAAGTTTGGTATAATTTTAGAGGTGACTCATTCTCAGTGAACACCTTATAGTGTTTCGATTTATTTGAACTCATACTCAAAGAATGCTAATAATAAACCTAACTTCTGTACCAAATTTGGTTATTCCAAGCTAAAGTAATTCAGAGACATTAATTTTTTTCGAAATATTTGGCCCCACTTTGAACACCAGTAACTCTGTCTTTGTGCAACTTTGTATACATATAAGTATGTTTGGTTAAATTGCAATATTCTGGGACCCCCTACATGCACCTGCTCTTTGCCCATTCTTATGCGGAAGACCCTGTATAATGATTAACACTGTACCTATTTTAAACATTACTGTCAAGTGTTTTAATCTGTTCAAATGACAATAGTGCAACCCAATATACAGGGTGTCCCTAAAAGGTTGGGACAGCGTTTCGCCACATAAAGTATAGCTGAAAATAAATCGATTTAACTAAACTTGCCTTAGTCCAAAAGTTGATAATCACGGAGCTACAGGGTGTCAAAAGTTAAAAAATAAATCGGGTTTTCTTTAATAACTTTCGACTGTTTCACGTTAATTTCACGAAATTTTGTAACCTGGGGTTTCTTAGGATGGCAAATTCCATTTTATTGTCCGTTTTGGTATATCTTCTAGAGGGCGCCACCGGCGACGATTTCGAACCATTTAAACCGTTACAACTTTTTTGTTCTACCCTGTATGTTATTTTGGACTAGAAAAATCTCTTCCCCAGTCTTTTATAGTTAAGAAAGGTTACTTCATTGAAGTCGCTTGGAGCAACGGTTTACGAGAAAAACACATCTAAATCTATTGTTTGCAGTGATCTTAATACTAAAAAAATAATCCTAAGTAAACGCAAACATAAGTAATTAAAGTAAATGCTCGGAAGAGCCACAATTTTATTGTATGCAGAAATTTATTCTTCGTACAAAGTTTACTTGTACTCTGCGTAGCGTGTCTTCATTCGAGGCGATATCTTGAGCAGCGGCACGAATTCGTCCTCTTAGCTCATTTTCGTTATTTATAACGACAGAATAGACCTTGTTCTTAAGTGTTCCCCACAAAAATGTATAATAGAATCAAATCTAATAGGTCCTATTGTTTAATTACAGAGAGCTATTTGCACTTTCTTCAAGAAAAATTACCAGTGTTGCTTGAGGATAAATGAATAATTTTGAATTTTGTAGATAAATAATAAGTCATCAGCTTTAGATGTGTTTTTCTCGGAAACCGTTCCTCCAAGCGACTTTAATAAGGTAACCTTTCTTAACTGTAAAAGACTGGGGAAGAGATTTTTCTAATCCAAAATAATATACAGGGTGGAACAAAAAAGTTGTAACGGTTTAAATGGTTCGAAATCGTCGCCGGTGGCGCCCTCTAGAAGATATACCAAAATGGACAATAACATTGAATTTGCCATCCCAAGAAACTCCTGGATAAAAAATTGTGTGAAATTAAGGTGAAACAGTCGAAAGTTATTAAACAAAACGCGATTTATTTTTTGGACTAAGGCAAGTTTAGTTAAATCGACTTATTTTCAGCTATACTTTATGTGGCGAAACGCTGTCCCAACCTTTTAGGGACACCCTGTACAACACGAAATTAAATCATATCCTTTCTCCGTCTTTTTCTTGCCTTTTCGCATACGATCGAAGTACATTTTATATAATTAAGTAAAGAAACATCCCAGACACCGTTCCATCACCTCCTTAATTCACTAGCCGATACTAGCTGGTAAGTGCAGTGAGAAATAAGAACTCTCCGGATGATTACACGAGAAAATCGAACTTCCGCGTACCCCGGACGACGTCTGTCATTTCCATAGACCACTTGATATCTAACGAACCCTTCGCTGAATATTTATACCCCTTAACGGCGGCGAGTAAATGGAAATATCTTATATAGTTCTCTTTTCATCTTTCCTACTGTCTTTTCCGATTTAATGAACTCCGATGGTCGACTCCGCTCTTTGTTTTATCGAGGCGCGAGTTTCAAAGAGCTTTTTACGCGGCGGGGCGAAACTGACTCGAACAGCCCTAAATTATTCATGTATGTTAATGGTCACGGCGTAAAGAATTAAACGTGTCGTCTCACTTTCCACAGAACTGTCATATAAGGTAATGGTAAAATTGCATTGCATGCGTTACTAATTGTTTGTACATAAGTTTCAACTTTAAAATCAAAATTCTTATTAAGGACTGGGCGGAATTATAAAATGTAAAGTCTGTTGTAAAGAGAATTGTAACAACTTCCAAAGTAAATATTACTCAACCCCCAATGCCATTGAAATATTTTGGGGTGATGCTTACCCTTGCTTGGGGGTGAAAGAGGCGGAGTCAAAAATACCAGCAAAGAATGTCCCCCTTAAATCTATAATCGACGGGTCTGAGCGTTTTTCTACAATCTTGACGCTGTTCCTGAAAATGGCTCTGTTTCGTTTTCATTTGGCCGACATGCATTTAAAGGAAGTCTGTTCTCCTGACACCACAAATCTAACAAGTTCAGATTTTCTTGAAATGTTCAACAGACGTGGAACCGACAAAAGTTTTGTTGCATCATCAATATTACCGCACTTTTGTGATTATACTCACTCTTCACATGGGTACGGTAATAATGTCTGTATCCCACTTACTGCGCAAATAACTATTAAGAACATTTTTGCAGTGGCGGCTCGTGGTAGCTGCAAGATGTGAGGCCCAAATCATACGTGAATAGGAATAAATTTACACGTCTTCCCTGAGGTAATATTCCTTGACACATTGACCATTTTTAATTATGGAGGTCTTCGCCGATAGCCCTACTATAACCATAAATTAAATAACTAAATAACATCAGAACTCCGATTTTTACAATTACAATATAATAATTTAATAATTATTATAAATTTAACATTACAATATAAATAATAGAAAAAAATATATGTTTCAGCATATAATAATTTAAAAATTATTCCTACGTGTTTAAAACATTAAAAATATGAAAAAATATGAACAACAATTTTCAACTACTTATCTATTTACATACAAAACAAAGCAACTTTTACCAAAAATGATTTAATACTTTCACTTCTTATTAAACAAGTATATTCGTCGCTTTTAAATTCGCATTATGTTTGGATACATTTGTAGTAAACAATCAAACGATATTTCCGGAAATTTGTTTGCATATTCGGGATATTTTAAAGCGTTGGCCGACTATTCAAAATTTGTCGTTTCTCTACATCATTATGTATTGAAAAAGGCGTTTCAATTAAAGATTAAAACAATATCGTGAGAGGGATTTTTTATTATAATTATCTATCGACGAGCCTATCGATAATATATATTTAAATTAGGTTCCTATTCTATGTTAAATTTAGTCTTACCTTGTAAGGAAGTTGTTTTTTATTTCTTTAAATTAATCCTACCTGCCTTGTCCTTAAAACTTTACCATCGCGCTTACCAACTAATCATCAGAACATTTAAGAAGTCACATTTAACTAATCAACCAATAGCACTAACCACTGGAAATTCAAAACACATAAATAAAAGTATTAACACTTGAACAATCGATTAATGGCGTCACACACATAAATAATCTACAGTTTACAAGTTACCTACGGTTACTAGCCACTATCACATCGTCCATTTGCCTCTGAACTAAAAAGTTGAGGCGCCAGAAATCTGACCTCAGTCTCGAGCGGACATGAAGTGAAAAACATCGATTTTAACCATCTCGCGTGGTGGGGGAAACCATAAGGTATAGACATGTGCGACGCAATTTGAGGCTCGCAAAATTCGGCCTCACGTGGTGGGATTGGTGGGTGACCCGGACTCCCCACGCGGGTAGAAACAAAAACGGCGGGATATTGAAATGTAAACCAGAGGTACGTTATAACATACAAGGGCTAAGATTGAAGCAATTATTTTATTTCGTTACATTGATTTTTGATAAATGTAGTAGGTAATCGGATTGGAAATTATGGGGTATTAAAATATACAGTGAAAGCCAGATTTTACAGTGAAGTCCGGCCTCAGTTGCTTCAGTCTACGAGCCGCCACTGCATTTTTGTGTTAGTGTACGCGACCTGCAACCAAGATCGATTGCCTATTGTTTCCTCTCTGGCTTTCTGTATCTGTCGCTTCCTGTGGGGGGATAACGTAAAACGAAAACATTAGAGCGGCGGGTCTATCGCGCACTTCAACTTTTTCTGCCGTTCTTCCAGTCGGCCAGGTTTTATCTGAAAATTTTCCGCGCGGCTTACCCCGGCCCTAGGAATTCCGGGGATTTCACCGATCTTTTTGCCTAATGGGGGCTAAGCGTTCAACCGAATGTGAAGCGGGGGCCAAAACACGCATCTACATACGAATAAGAAATGAAATAAGAATGAACATGATACAGGGTGTAAATTTATGTCAGGATTGTACACTTTCACCAAATGGGAAAGCTGCATGAATATTATATTGATTTGAAATGTATTACAGAGTAATATCTTTTGACATTTTTGGGTTATAGAGGCATAGTGTAAATACTGTGTAGGTAATGCTACAATTATCAGTGGTGATGTGGTAAACTTACGGTATTGTTAAACGTAACTGATTCTTTTGTTTTCTTTTCTTCTTAGAACAGAGCTAGCCGATTTCGATTACCCTCTCTGTTATACACTTGGGCCATTGTTATATCACGTGTAACACAAGATGATACTACACACACACTAAGAACGATCTACAATAATAAAAATATCAAGATTTGTTTACGTACGTGTTACGTTGTTATTTAAGGTTAAAGTTATAAACCAAGCGTAACTTCCACAAGACTGCGCGCACAACTTATCACATGTAGCTTATCCAAGACGTGTTGTAAAATAGGTCGTTGACTTATTAGGGTAGGTTGATACTGGTAATTTACGAGCAAATCGTGAACAAGATGGTGGCCCTGAACTACCACAAGGTATCTTAGCAGCTGAAGAACAATGCTGAATGTGGTCCATGAAAATCCGCAAATAAATACAAGGCAGATCATTAGACATGTGCCTAGAGTATCCCAATCAACAGTGTGGTGCTTACTACACGAAGCTCAGTTATACCCGTATCATATCCAGCGCGTTCAAGCACTGTTACCTGCGGAAAATTCATTACGAGTCCGGTTTTGTTGCAGCAAAGTGCTGAAAATCCCCAATTTACTTCTGATGTACTAGTTATAGTTGAAGCTTTATTTACTTACAATAGAATACAAAACATTCACAATATACAATGTGTCCCACTTTTCATGGAGCCACCCTGGTAACTCGCTCACCTGATATCCAAATACGTTGAAACTTTGGTGGTGAATATATACCTATAAAGTGAGTCTTCGGATATCAGGTGAGCGAGATACCAGGGTGGCTCCAAGAAAAGTGGGACACATTGTATATGTTTGGGAATTACAAAATCCGCACCGCGATTGAACGGGACCACTATTTTTAAATAGTTTTCAAAATGCGTATATTCTTTTTTTTGCATTATCATATTTGTCCATGTATGTTGGACATACCCAAATTTCTTTTCGAATAAATCACTCTGTATAATATACTATTTTTTTGAGAACTCTGTATCTTTCTTTATGAATTAATAGTGAATGCACACATTTGTAACCAAGCTATTGCAATAATTATAAGTACAGGCATGTGTGTCACATCAGCGCTCTCTATCGGTGGCTTAATACCAACACAGATACTTTGTTGTTATCTATGTAAATCACTATTTTTCCTGAGATAGCGTTGCGAATTGTGGAACTACAGTCTGATATACATATTATTTTATAGAGAAATGACGGTGAATTACAAAATTACAATTATAATGCAAATCCCGAGAGCAAAAAGGTCTATTCGATCTCGAATTTGCATACTATATGCAACGCCAGGCAGAAGCCGAGAAAAATATTGTGAATTTGTATTAATTTTATTTGTCACGACTTTCAGGTTGTTTCTATAATACATAGGTTCCTTTTAAAGGAATAATAAAGAACCTGGAAACAAACAATTCTTAAATCTAAAATTTGATCATTCAAAATGAAAAAACTGTCTATTGAAATAGTTCACTCAAGTAAATTTTAATCATGTCATGTTGTTAAAGTAAACTGTTTATAATGTGGTAGGTTCACTTGACGTCAAATTATTTTTGATAATTTTGTGTGTTTTGAACCCTTCTCATCAAAACGCTTAGGTCTCTCTGCTTTGAATTAGTCATTCTATATTATTGTCGATCTTGGGTAATTGATAATAAAATATGAAATCTTTAAATTCAGAAATAATTATCATTTTTATTATATAATGCCCCGAAATTGCCAAAAACTATTATATCACTGTTTTTACTAAAAATAATGGTTATGAAATGTAATTATTTTTGTCAGGTGTTGTTCTATAAACACTATAAAACACGAACATCTACACCACTGGTTCCGATGCAACTAACCAAGTAATTATTATTACGATTTTGTAAGTGGAGCGTCGCTGTCGGTTGGAATATAACCTCTTTGTTTTAATTTTATGCTCGGTACCTCCGCACAAAATTTAATGAAAGCTCGCAAAGTTATTATGAGACGTCCACAGCTATACCACGTCGCAACGAGAGAATGGATGCAACTGCAGTTAGCGTTCTGTTAACGTATGTAAAAGAAAATTGAAGTAATTATCCTCATAACATGTTGTTGTGAGCAATTTATCAGTTGGTAATGATGAAAAAATAATCTTCTGGTAGTTTGTCTGTATATGTGTTCCTCTCTATAGTGTATGTTCAACACACGTATAAACATGCAAATGTTGAATTGGCGCCACTGGAATCTGATCTACTGTAATGGCGTAACAATGCAAACTAGTCATGTCACATATCGCAGTGTTTTTACTTTAAAACAAACTTAAAGAAAGTTTGTCAATCGGGTTCGGCTTCTGAACTTAGAACTGACATAAATTGTACTGAAGAGACGAAACCGATCCGCTTATATATATTTTTAGAGTTATAGAACTTTCTGCGGTCTCGAGAACGTGTCGAGATTCAAATAGAATATGGCGTAGAATGTTTTAGAAAACGCCAAAATAAAATTATCACAAAAATTATACATTCTAATGCAAACAGGAACACAATTAAAAAACTAAAAAGGTAGGTAGGTAAGCCTGCGTAACATTACCTCCCTCTTGGAGCTGATTGTTCCGATCAGCTTACTCCGTTGTCCCCATGGCCTTATTGATAAGGTGTCAATCGATCAATGTGGACAATCTTCATCTTTCTTGGGGATTTCTCAGGATTCTATGCACCACATCATTCAATCTTGTCACGATGGTATAAGGGCCAAGACTTTTGCAGTTTCGGAGATTTGCCCTTGGTTCTTTTTGGGCTGTGCAGTCACACTTTCTAATTCTCCTGGAACCTGCTGCTGTTGGATCACAAGTCATATCTGGTTTTCACTCTATCACTTTAAATGTTCAGTTTTTCTCGTCTCTCTTCTTGTATCAACTTTATTCGATCTTTCATATGGCTGAGATAATCATTTAAATTTGCAGTTGCATTTGTTGCAGGCGATTCATAAGTAGGTCTATTGGTAAACGTAATTCTGTTTAAAAAATCACTGGCTGGTGTCTTACTCGTGGTTTCATGAATTGCTGCTCGGTAAGCCAATAAAAATAGAGGGAGACAGGCATACCACTTGGTCTGTTTTTCGTTGAGGGCCGTTCTCAGGAACTAAAGAACTCCAAAGCGTCCAGTAACTTTTTAGAGAGGGAGATGTATTAGAAACCTTCTGCCAGGTGGGTTTGTCCATATCTTTAACTTTTCATTGGAAAACTGGATCAATATCCGGATATTCACTTTGCTCCTTAGCAATAATTTTATTATTCTAATCCTCTGGGCAGTGGTTGGAAATTCATCTTCTCTCATTTCTGGTCGCTCTTGATCTTGTCACTGGATCTGGTCTACTCCAAACGTCTTCTTTGTGAACGCCTCACATCTGACATTAATGTAACCTCTACGTTGATTTAGATTTGAAATACGAACAAATATAAATTGAATTGCGGAAACAAAACTGATTCGCTTATATACATATATTTTTAGGGTTTAAGAAGATTCCGCGGTCTCGTGAATATGTCGAGAATCAAATTGAATATGGCCTGAAATGGTCTAGAAAACGTCAAAATAAAGGTATCACAAAAATTATAAATTCTAACAAAAACAAGAACATAATTAACAAAGTAAAAAGGTAGATCTTTCGTATCAATATAATAAACTGCTAAAATGTAACAATGGAATGGAATCGCACCAGCCTTGATATACGCGATTTATTACTGAACTGTATACGGATGTTTCTTACTAATTAGCTAATATTTGAATATGTAATTTAACCAAGCTTTAACCACTTCCCTGGAGCGAATTTCATTGAAGCTATGATATATTTCAGCATGCGGTTCTAGTAACAACATATGCATATGAGCTGGAATTAAAGCACGGAAGATGGATTGCACTAACACGTTCCACAATTACTTCAAATAGCCGGGAGCTGTTTGTTATTGTGAATGTTCTTTAGACAAACATAGGACGATATCGGTGTTGATATCGATATCGGATACAGTGTTCACACATACTGACAGTCAGACTGTTTATGGTCGATCCTACAGATTTGATACAGTTTAATAAGTGATGTGCCAACCTAGCCAACGGATGTTGAGGAATTGCATTGTTTAAAAAATAATAATAATGAAGGAAAATGGTTGATAGCAGTTACAGAGACTTTTTCCTGTTAAAAAGCTCCCCTTTTTTAACACGCTTTTATTAGCTTGACCTGTATGTATGTAACGGAATCTTTCAGCGTAATTTTCACCAATTTCAAGAAGTCCGATCAGCTTGAAAATTTGCACAGGTGTCAAGGACTGATAACCATACAATTATTTAATAACTTTGTTCTAATGCCCTGACTAGGATCATCAGCATAAAAAAAAACTATTTAGATTAGTTTGCAGGTTAAGTGTATACAATCCATAGAAGGATGGTAAGTGACATTTTCTTTACCGATGTAAGTAAAAAGAATTCATTCCACTAGAGTATATTTAATGAAAATTAATGGTACGATTACGATACGATAGATGTCGTTACGGAACTTTTCTACATATATTTTGCAAATTATTGAATTATTAAGTCAAACCCTTGACTATATACACTAAGACTAGTTTTTCTTTAGTTTTTGGGTTTTTGCCACACTTTAACATTTTTAATACGATTTTGAGAACGAAAACAGAGAGGTTTTCGAAACGTCAATAATACGGAAGTGCGCGATAGTGATGTGATTTTTGTTATTTTTTTACTTATCTGTTTTTTCAGTGTGAGATTTTTTGGTTAGGCAAACATAGTTTCAAAAATAACCCTTGACTGTTCCGTTTGGCGCAAGGGCTTATTTAATTAATCTCTATTATTTTTTCAGAAGTGTGGCAAAAACCCAAAAAAACTAAAGAAAAACTAAAACTATGCCACAAATAAATAGCTTTAGACAATAGACTAAGACTAGTCAATCTAATGGGAGAGCTTGTTGCCCTGAATGGGAAACCAACTCTCGCGTGATGGGAAACGATCTCAAAAGTACGTTTACGCTTTGTCTTTTTGATAATAGATGGCGCTATATTAGGTACTAAAATGATATGAATTTGGATATATAATTTTGAAAGCTCCTCCCATCGAAGATGATTGGTTCATACATATTATGTTATGTACAATCGTTTGCAGTAATAATGACACCCTTTAAATTGAATTTTGCTATTTCTTTTGAACTGCTGACGTATTTATAATGAAATCTACTTTCAACTTGTAACATTAGTAATTAGTTGCTTCACTTACCAATATAGATTTAATGAAATTTCTACTCAGAACTTCGAGAAGTTCAAAAACTGTTTTGAGAGAGTCATTATTATTTCGAAAGCTTGTATGTACTTAGAATTTATAACTTTAATGACATTCAATAGGATTACTGTTTAATTTATTATTAGGTGAATGTGTTAGTCATGAAGAAGCAGGAAGGAAATAAATGTTATTTTTTAAAATGTAATAAAACTAGATTCCAGGAATAAAACTTTTCCGCAAGGCGAAAATCGACTATAATAATAGATTTTGAATTGTGATAAGTAATTATAGTAATTCCATCACATGATTTAATAATAAAAATATTCTCATATTTACAGAAAACAAACAAATTACAGAAGTGCAGTTATCCAGTTTATATTCACTTTCACGTATCAATGAAAGTCAAAGCTTAAAATATATTAACCGCCAGATAACACTTTTATCATACTGCTCCATCTTTGGTAAATTCAAGTGAAGAAGTCATTCAATACCTACGTGTCGATAAAAATATACAGGGTGGGTCATTAATAAGGGAACATAGAGGAGGAGTAACATCATTGAGAGGAAATATGAAGATATAGTTAAATATATCTTAGTAAAATATTGCTGTGGAAAAAGATACAAGGTGTCAAAGTTGAAATATTTTTATTTGTGTTTTCTTTTTTTGTAATAACGCGAGTATCTTTCAACTGATTGTCACCAAATTTGGTAGTGAAACATTTTAAAAAAAAAATAAAAATAATTTATGTATTAAATCAGTTTTGCCAATAAAGGGCGTCGCACTAACAATGTCTAATGATGAATTTTTCTCTTATTTTTTGTTGACAAAACATTTTGATTCGGTCGACTACAAAATTGTATCCGAACATCATTTCTACGTTTTGCTTACACGCGACTTGAAAAATGCTATTGAAATTTAATTCCAAAAAAAAAATTAGTTGGTATCAATGAGTCGTTTATTTTTTTTAAATATCCAGAGTAACTTTGGAAAAAAACTCATATTTGAAAAAAAATTACCCACATATTTACTTTTATTTACAAAAATAACAACAGAGCACTAAAAACAACTTAGCCCTTGTGCAAACTCTCTCTACCTCTACTACATGTCTTAATTAATTAAACTAATTATTACAGCTGATTACAGTAAATTTTCAATATGGCCTTCCACTTCTATGCAATTTTCTAATGCTCCTAAGAGCTTTCCTCACGTCAAAAATACATGTGGTTGTTTTAGATCAGTTTTCTGGAAAACGGCAGGAATTTCGTTAACAAAAATAAGAGAGAAATTGTCATCATCTGGCATTGTTAATGGTATATCTGTTTTAATAGGTACCTACTACATAAATTATGATTACTTTTCTTGAAATATGTTTCTCTACCAAATTTGATGACAATCGGTTGAGCAATCCTATATAGTTATTACAAAAAAAACGAACAAAATAATGTAAACCTGTATCTTTTTCCATAGCAACATTTTAGTAAGGCATATTTAGCTATATCTACATATTTTGCTCCAAAGATGTCATTCCTACTCTGGCACATTATTAATGGTTCACCCTATATAATACTTATAATAATAAATAAATTTTGAAACGCATTCTTTTCTGTGAGACCTGTAAAGTTCACAAATTATTTTTACTAAAAACATTAGCGCTTGTAAATTTATTTAAATTTGCATGCGCAAATGTTAATTTATTTGAATTTTTAAATAAATTTAAATTTAATTTAAAAATTACTCTTCAAAGAGACTACAAAATAATATTTGTTTCACACCATCACAAAATTATACTTAGACCAAACATTGAAAAAGATTTGTCTACTTATTGTGTTATAATTTTTACTAATAAATTTTTCTTAAAAATATAAGATTTTTCGTATAATAATAATGCATCTTATGCAATAAGAGAAAGCCACACGATAATCTGTAGTTGTATATGTCTCTTTATAGAAGTAGGTATATCAAATTCATTTGAATTATCTTAATATCTTTAAAGCAAATAAAACAGAAACTGTAAATTTTGGCATATCGCTGAAAACTCTTTTTTACAATCTTATTTTTCTGTTTTTTTTTAAATTAATTAACAGTTCATATTTTTACTACTCTAACGCAATAACATAAACTGCTTATGTTTCAAATTTTATGATCTGTGCTGTGGATCTGTGGTTTGAATATAAATATATTGCCACAATCTTATTATTTAGGCAGGTATATGAAAAGGGTCACGCGACCACGCCCTCGAAACGCCTTCGCAATTTTTTGCAGATTAAAATAGTAGCGCTTTATTTCCTTCGTTTGAATAAATGCGTATTGTTACACAGGACGACATCTAACAGGAATTATGATAACTATATCGGTTTTTATTAAGGACTGACTCTCTTGGTGTATATACTCAAGGGTCAAATTTATTATAATGGACCACTTCTAAGTATTTTTTTAAATAATTTGAGATTTTGAAAAAAAATAATAGGAATAGTTAAAAAATAAGTGTCTGAATGAGAAAACATTTTGTAAGCATGTTTGACATTCGTATTGAATAATGACAAGTATTTTGTACAATTATGTGCTTTAAACAATGAACATTCAATTATTTTCCAACGACTACTTGATCCTTCCACCGCTAATGTGATTCTTAGGTAGTATTTCTTTTGGGACTGTTTAGGACGATATTGCTTATAACATTTAAACGGGAAGTAATACAGAAAAAATCTCAAATAAAAGTTTATTAGAAAAATGAGAGAGAGAAAAAATATAACTAACGACATCGTTTCTGTTACCCAACAAACAATTAAAGTTAAAATTACGTTAACTTGACCTCTGAATTGGTCAAAAACTTTTCATGACCAATTCCATATAAGGGAAGTTTACCTATATTCGTTGGCCTTTTTCCTTATGTGGGGAAAATAACTAAAGTAATATGGAAGTTAATAATTGGTCGGCAAGAATTTTATTCCAATAAGATAATTGGACTTAAAAGAAATACGGACCAATTTTATGTTAAAATTTCGAAATATAAAAGACATTATTACCAAAATATACCCTAATTATGCCCTTTATATGACATACTTTTGCCAGAGAGAGACAACATTATATGTTTCATTTTATATATTCTAATAGCGAACAGGGCTAGGAACAAAAGAAAAACTACCTATGTCAGGCTACTAAGCTACAAGTAGAGTAGGAGTTAGTATATTTATAGATATTTAGATTTTAATATAATAGTATAAGTCCGTATTTTTGGTTTCCATTCATCAAATTGTACAACCCAGGAAATTTCGTATAATGTCATGACCAAACTTTCATAAAAATAACGCGCCTTATAAATATACATTTTTACTATTGCTTTTTAATAATATTACTATACTGAAGAATAACCTAAAATAAAAATTGAATGTACTTCGTGATAAAATGTGTTTAATAATCATTCGTCATAAATGTATTAACTAATATTATCTGTATTAACATAATATTAATGAGTAATCAATTAGAAATAATGAACAAAACATTTAGTGTTTATTACAACATGGCCGCTCAAACAAAATCAACTTTGAAGTCAATTTGTCTGTAAGTTTTAACCTATAGGGCAGATTGCCTATGCCAATGTTGACGTCACAGGAAAATATCAACTTTCTGGTTCAAATTTACTCCAAATGAAGATATTTTATGGTAATTTATTACCAATTAAATTATTACTAGGTACCTACATATAAAATTCTACTCTTGGATTTATTTGTGATTGAAAATTCAAATTAAAGCCAATAATGTTATGTATGCGTAATAACAAAAACAAAATAAATATTTTCTAACGTAATTGAATTCGAATTTCAATTCACGTGCACTACTGAATTCATCTGACACGATAACAGTCATAAGAATACTTATATATGAAGTGTTTATCGATATATTATCATTGGATTGATTTAATATGCAGTGTTGGCTTAAATTCGTTTTTTACAACTCTCTAATATTGTGTAGGGCTTAGTTTTCACTGCAGATTGCCAAAACACAAAACAATTTCTACGCGCTATTGCATGAAGATATGTCGGAATACATATAACAAGAAGCTTGTTCCCTAAAAGACCTTTATAAGACACACTTACGTGGAAGTATTATTAACAAGTAAATTTCTACCATAATATAGAACAATATTTCTATTAGGTTAATTGAAATGGTCAAATATTCTTTAGAAGTTATCAACAAAGTTGAAAATAGGATTATATTGTAATAAAAATAGAACTTAACCAATTGAAGGATTTAATAGGGAAAAATAACTAGTTATTACCTTATTTTTAACTACTAGTTGAAGACAAAATAAGTTTTACAATTTTGTAATAAATATGTAAATATTTACCTATTGTAATAATTTTAAAACATTCCTGGATATTGAAGATATTTCGAGGCGAAATTAAGTAAATTATAACTTCGTCTTACACGTTATTGGAATGTTAGCATTTGAAAACATAGAATTAATTATGTATTAATTTTACGCTTTTAATTAATCGCATTAAATATAAAAACTTATAATTAACGATTAGCAATAATTACGTATTTTAATAATAATAACTAAAATAACAACGAAAAATTACCGCGTTACTCGGATACAAAAATACAATAAATTTTACGTCACAATACAATGAAATTTTACATTTTTGTAGCATCTACGAGGCCACCGTTGATTTCGCAATTTTCGAATCGTTTAGGAATATTTTTTTGAACATTTTGTAGTTGGTCTTCACAAACTTGTCTTATTCTTGCACACAATTCTTCACTTATAAATACTGAATGTTATGATACCACATAAAATGTCAAATAGTTAGGAAAGTAGCACAAATTTAACTGAAAATAAAGATTTACTCTTTCATGTACTGGAAGTTCATGTAATATACTCTAAAATTAATTTCTTAGGAACTGCAAAAACTGTAGGCTATTCATATTTCCCTCAAAAAGAAAAGGCCAGATTGTTTCATTGAGTATCCCACACTAAACATTAACTTTTTGTGAATATCGTCGTTTACAATTAATAATCCACTCTGGTCTTTCTGTAGCCCAGTACCTTGAATTTTGTGCCGATACTACACCATTCGTTGTAAAAGTGCGATTCGAAAAGTGCGTCCAAATCAACGGTGGCCTCGTAGAGGCTACAAAAATTTAAAATTTATTATGACGCCAAACTTATTGTATTTTTGTATCGTAGTTTTAGTGTAATGCGGTCATTTTCCTTTGTTATTTTAGTTATTTATTAAAATACCTAAATTGTTAACCGTTAATTATCTTTACATTTAATTTGATTAATTAAAAGCGTAAAACTAATAACTCACTTTTTAAAATCATTTTTCATAGCCAACTTGTGTTTTTAGAAAATTGCTATAAAGTATTTAATAAAATAAAGCTTGCATTAAAAATGTTATAAATCTCTCAATATGAAATATTTATTTATGAAACTTGGCATAAAACCGTTTTAAGGGATGCTAAATCCAGTTGCGTAGTTAGATTTGAAGTAAAAAAACCGCTAAACAGTTTTTGTAAAAATTCACCGAGAAAAAAATTCGAAGTAGGCCTTGAAAACAAAAAATTAATTTTGATATTTTGTGCCAGAATAGAGTTTTTACTGCTCCATTTTTTGGAAAACCCCCGAAATAAATCGGATAATAATTATCATTTTTACAGGCTTGTTTCCATTTGAAATGGGTCACACTGTATATCTATGTCGTATAGATATTCCTTTTTGAGAGTGTTATTTCTAGATTCATATAGGCGACTGTTACGCTCTTATCCAAATATGTACACACACTGAGTCGAAGCGGTTTTGCGGTATATATACGTCGCTTTTACATGTTATTATATCGAGCTCCTTGTGTACATACGATATATCGAAGACAAACAGCGCGAGACTCGATGTTGGTTTTACTGAATTGGATACTTCCTGTTTCTTTTAGATAAAGATACGTTTGAGAGATTATTTCCATTAAATTGGTTGCGAATTTGATAAAAGTCGAAATGCCAAGGATTCACTATATAAGTCTATTAATGACGTTCCTTTAAATGATAAATAACTGTTATATGCAGGCGATCTAAAAGGTTTCATAAGGTAATTCACTTCGAGATACTTATACAGGGTGATTTTGAAAGTGGGATATTAATTTTGACTGATAACAGCAGACATTAAAATAAATCATTTTGCAAAATATTGCTCTAATAAATGTTTTTTTAGTAACCGACATAACTTAGTTTAAAGTTCTTGCAAATTTTGAAATCGGCTCTAAAATAAAACCCTAACCGAACTGCTGTTTCATGCATATTGTCCGATACGTCATTGAAAAGAGACATGTGATAAGATGGCGTGCAGTCTTTGGTGAATTCCGCGCTCCTTTCAGTAACTTACTAACCTTAAACTTCCATTCCAACTGAACCAACGTATTATACGTGTTAGAAAGGAAAGTGTAACCAAAATCGGCACTGCAGGACGAAATACATAGAAATTTCTCTTCCTTTCATAAATCCGCACGAAAATTTATTTATTTACACAGTAACCTGGGATACTGCAGATAAACTGCAAAATGCGGATATAATTTTAAACATTTATTCTGAGTGTACAGGATCAGCTTACATGATTTAAAAATGCGAAAGTAAGTGAATTACATTCAGTGGCGTAGCTAGGAGTGGGCGAAGCGGCCCCTCGTCCACGGCCTCGCACTTAAAGGGGCCTCGCGCGAGGCCCCCTTAGGGATGACTTAAAACCGAACGCCATGAACTCTAAATAGTACGAATAGCACCCTAAAAGACCTTACTAAGAATAAGCTTTACCGAGGGTTTACCACACGTACTATAATTAATTTGCACACCCTACCGGGTGTGCTCTATTATCGACATATTTTTCAGTACTGAAGAGGTTACAAAAAATATTTATTTTTAGCCTTTAAACACCTCATAACTATGAAATTTTCAGATAATCCAGACTTCACTACTTTAGCTAGTTTCATCATAAATGAATAATTTTGTAAACAAACTTTCTGATTTTTCGCCATTCATTTCTTGAAAATACAGGACTAAGTACAAAAAATTTAACCACGTGCTCAGGGAGGCCCAAAAGACAATAAAAAAATTATTCCAGAATTTTATCTCGATATTTAAACCCTTTTTTCCTACGGAAAGTCGGCGTCTATGATAAGAACCGACTGAGCTACTACCATCGTGTTTTTTTTGCAGCATTTCTAAATGTAGAAACGAAAATTAACATTCTTAATAGTAATAATACCTGATAGATAGGTAACAGTTAATCCACTTAGCTCCAGTATTTTGCATTCGTTTTCCATTATTTCGTTATAAACTGGTAGAACTACATATTCGCTCATTACAGCCACTCACTACCGATAAAAGACACTTCCCGTAGGTACAATTAGATAGATTAGATTCCTATTTATTATAACAAAATCGAACGAAAGGAATAATAGACATTTTAATGTAACCGCGGGAGTCTTGTCCCATAACCTAGAAAACCAAACCGGCGAACTATATTGTGTGAAAATATCTGCACCCAACACAAATATCTTTATTTAATAACTACAAAACGTTTAAAAATTAAAATAAGGCACTAAAAACTGAAGAAGAACACAAAATTGCAACGTAAACACAGCAATTCAACTACTTACACATAACACTTATGTGTTCAATTATGACATGACAGCGATACTGACTAATGAGCGACTGTTGCATGCTTGTAGAGTATGCAACCAACAAGCATTGGCGGCGTTAAATAAGGATTTAAAATAATATCGAAAAAAAATTTTTTTGGCTTTATAAATAAGTTTGGAATTTTTTTGAAGGGTTATTCCGTTAATTCTTATTTTTTCCTATCCCCTCCTAAAATATTTGTACTAAGTCATAGTTAACCCTGTATACAGGCTGACATTGAAAATAACTATCACGGGATAGAGGACCAAAAAATAATAAAAAAAGTTATATACACTAATGTCAGATCGCCTTTTATTTTCAAGATACGGCATTTAAACAATTTTTGTAAAATTTATTTTTTTTTTAATTTCTCCCGATTGTATGAAAATATTTGAACCAAAATTGATGCACACTGCGATCTTGCATGTAGCTATTATGTGTCATAATATTCAGCATCCAATGGCGCAAGAAAAGGGCCTCGCTGATGCGACTTAGCCCACGTCCCACGTCTAGATTAGTTCACGCTACGCCACTGGTTACATTTTCTTCGATCATTGCTTTAAATTTTATGTTTTTCGCGGTACTATCAAGTTCACAGGAATGCGCATGCCTGAGTGCGAGAGAAACACTAGTGAAGTTGCAACGATCAGGGGAGTCGCAGGTGCTTGTCGATGGAATGAATTACCCTTTTGGATATCTCCCATGTCTAAGACAAAGGCTGTTACCTCATACTCATTCTGATAAGAAAACAAATATTTCAAGAAGTTTCACGATCATGGAAGAAGCTTTTTCAGTCAATATTCTGTCGAAAATATATCAATCTGCAACCTAAAAATGCCAGTGAGAAACTTTATGATATATGGCTGAAAAATGTACTACACAAGATGTAGGCAGCAGCACAATTTCGAAAAAGTTTAAAAAATGGCTGCATTTCTTGGCCTCTCTGATCCATAAAGTTTTACCGGACATGGAATGAGGCGTTCTTCGACAACATTACTGACCAATGCTGGGGATGATATCGTCGCTGTGAAGTGTCATGGTGGTTGGAACTCGACTACGGTAGTGGAATGTTATATTGAAGATTCACTGTCCAGCAAGATAGCAATTGTTGAAAAAATACAGGTCCTACCTGGAAATATGTTAACAGCTGGGTCACTCTCTATCCCCCATCACTCGATCGCCCCTCTGCCATCTCACTTCCCTTGCTGTGCCGATTGAACATCGACTGCCGATCATTGGCTATTGATTGGGTCCTAAATTGGGTCTCTCTCAGTGTCTCGTGAAACAGTTGTAGTAGGTACGCTCGATAAATTTCGATGGATTATCATGGATCTTAGTGTTCTCTGGATGTTTGTAAAGCTAATGCGCGAGATAATATTTCGCTTTTTCACTTCGCCAAGGATCCTGAAAGGTAATACATTTATAATATATGTATTAACAGGAATTTAAATTTATGAATTGCAGTTACCAATCTCTGTAATTTACAGTTTTATAAATACTTTTTGACTTTATATACAGAGTGTTCTGCATAAGAGCCGATACAGAGCAAATGCATGTAAAAATGTCCAAAATGTTTTAATTTAACCAAATTCACTCATATACAATGTTACTCCCCTGAGGACTTATTGAAAAACCAATATTTTGGAAGTATGCGCCTGACCCATGTCGGTTTTTATCTGGGACACATTGTCTTTGTTAGTTGTATTCAATTCTTAGACGTATTTTCACGTATACTGAATAATAATAATACATCGTTCCCTCTCCCACACAAACTACAATAGGTAAACTTGAATCTCCATCAGTCAAATAATAGTTTTGACTTAATTGACAATAGGAACATTTTCTTAAAATGCTCTGTATCTATTATGGTAAAATACGGAGATAAAAGTTGCCAATTTCAGATTTTTCAGAAGCATCCAGTTTAAACTGATTTACATTCGGCATCTATCAGGCAAGGGCTTTTACCGTGTTCTACTTCAGAATCCATTATTTTAACATTTTATTGTACGAATTAATGGACTGCTTTATTCAAATTTACTGTCAATTATGCTGATGCAACTTTTAGGTAAAATATTCAATAGTCAAATGGAGGAGACCTTGCTCTTAGTGCTTCATTGTACTTAACACCATCACTAGAAAATGTTATACTTTGATATAGTTTTATGGAACAAGAAGTCCTGTATAAAAAGTATGACAAATATTAATTCATATGCATAGAATGAATGTACTTATATTTGTAATTGATGAGTGAGAGTAAGAGCAAAATGTCGGTTACGCAACGAATTGCCTACAAAATATACTCCATGTCGCTCAGGGTTTTTTCATAAATTTTATTTTAACAATTGGGAGCAAATTTTACAAAAATAATAAATTAAATTAATGTTAATAAGTATTATTTACTTAAATCAAACATTTACATCTGTAAATGATACTGCAGGAAACAACTACTCCGCGGACTAATGCCCCGACCGGCATTGAATTACTCATGCAGTATCTGTGTGAGCAGCCAAGAACCCTTGTCGGACACATCACCAGACATAGACCGGTTTCGGATCGAAGAATATATTAAATTTTGACGAAACATGTACGTATGAAGGTCATAAGGAAAGCGGTACGATATAATATAATAAGTGTTAATGTGTGACCGTTATAGTGACAGTGCTAGTAACCAATAATAAATTGTGTGTATGTGTTCTAAAGCCTTTTGTCCTTTTGAATGCGGAATTCTCAAATATTGCGCGATTTATTTAAGGGCGCCGTTTTATAGGCAAATTTTCAACGAATTTCATAGCTGTTTGTTGAGACAGTCTAAAAAAATCTGAGTAAGTTAGAAAGAATGTCTCGTCACTATGTCAATTATACAAGTTTTCTCCGGGATATAAAACAATTTTGGCTGACAAGTCATTTAGAATAAGAAAAAATGAGCATCATTTTCACCTTTTACGTTTTATCATAAAATCTACTGAATTTTACAAGTCAATTGCACATTGAGAAAATTGTGTACAACATTATAAACATTATCACATCCCGCAGAATTATTTTAAAAAACTAGTAACACTTGAATTTATGTAAATTATCAAGTATTTTTCACGGTGTATAGAACACAGTGATAAGGTACAAATTCACGTTTTTTTTTGTTATTTAGCACATTTTTTCTTCAAAAGTTAAAGAAAATGATTCAATTTCAGCATTAAATTTTAGTACTACATTAATAAGGACCTCCACCTACTGTGTGTATTTTTTGTGAGCATATTTAGATATGATTATTTGTCCTTGAAACGCCAGACTTAATGGTGGAAAAATCTCTATTTGTAACAAATGTTGTCAACTACCTATAACATTTTCTGTCATTTTCATCATGAAACTGCCGTGGTGCAAAAATCCGTGAATTTCGCGTCCATGAGAACAAGCTTAAGTGTGATATCTGCGAAATGCTCATCAGATAGGTGTAAGTGGGTGGTAGTGGGCAATCGCCGTCCAAAAGGACGGCATTCTAATTTGTAGAGAGGATGACACAAGTAAATTGTTAATGTGCTAGGTTCAGCCGACGTCAACTTATTTTTGATAATTTTGTGTGCTTTAACTCTTCTCAAGTGACACGCTTAGGTAATCATCACACGTATCTTCCGTACTCATTTCTGTGTTGTGAATTAGTCACTCTCTATTATTTTCGATCCATAGGTTATTTTTATTATCTAACGCTTCAAAATTGGTAAATACTGTTATATCACTGTTTCTACTCTAAAAATAATGGATGTTATGTAATGTAATTATTTTTGTCATTTTTCTATATTTTTTATATCTGATCGCATTCAAATTTAGAACGCCTATGAAATGTTGCTCCCCGTACGCTTCGGCCGTCGCGCTAGTCTACAAGCTAGCGATTAGTCACTCTCTACAATTTCGACCGCTGACTATAGTCATAGTTAACCCTGTATAACTTTGTTTTCATTCCTCAGACAAAAACATTGTCATCAAACAGTAAATTATCCTTACCGTTCTTAATACTTAATATATTATTAGATAACCCTGACTAGATTCAGACGTTATGAGCTTTCTCGTTTTGATATTTCCAGTTTTCGAATTGACTGAATTGACTCAGTGTGAAAGCGCGTCAAACGTATATATATATAACCTATATGTTTTAATTTATATTAGGCCCAAAGAGGTAGAAGCGGGATTTCCCGCAGGACCAGCGCTGGGAGTGCGGCGATTATGAGGCAATTTAAATTAATGCCAGTTTACCCTCCTTCACATGTTGATTCGAATTACCGCACTTTTATTAAAATTAATTACATTTACCGGCGACGCGACGCGTTTCTCTTAACTGGAGGTTTATTTTATGTCAAACAAACAAACTGGTCGTGTTCTATTTATTTATTTACTTTGTTCATTAATTTATAGAGAAGGCAGTGCAAACAAAACACAACTTTTTGTTAACATTGCGGCAAAAGTACACAAAGTATTGCAAAACTGCGAAATACAGGGTGAACCTTAAATCAGTACAAATATTTTAACCGCAGATGTAGTTCGTCATATAGATGCGTCAAGTGAGACATTCTTAAAAGTTTCCAATATACAGGGTGAGTCAGTCATAATGTGTATTCGGGAGGCCTAATAAAGGCAGAAAATCGAAAAAAAATTTTTATTTTATCTTTAAAAAAATAAACAAATCACCCTATAAAAATCAGTAACACGACCCTCCTGGTACGCTACGAACTTTCTGATGGCGCACCCGACGAAATCTATTGCCACAGACTTGCCGTATTAACCATGGATGCCACATTTACATACATAATATCGTCTAACACATTAGCGTGTTATTCAAATTTACCTCCATTTAGCACTCTGCATTTCCCGCATTTCTTCCCCCTCAAATTTGTAGATCATGCCACAGTAACAGTAAGCAGTAGTTTGTTTATTTCGGTCTAACCTCACGTAAATTCACAACGCATAATTTTACAAATTCCGAATATGTGGAAATGGTAGTGTTATAAGGAGAATGTTTACGAAATGCGACTGAATTTTATTAATAAAGTGCTATGGACGGATAAATGCAGTTTTACTTGAAATGTGGGCTGTAAACAGGTTAGTATCATACTACTTAAAAACAATACATTTCTAGGCTAGATGTACGTAACTCCAAATTGTACATCTGGTTATGTGTGCGGTTAATTGTACTTACGAGTAGTACTAAAAATTCAAATTTATTTGTAAAACGTAGTGAAAACGTATTATCAAAATTATTAAACTGTAATAACCTAACATTCGAAAACATTTATTTATTATCTACATTTGTTTTTATTAACAAATAAATCAATATTTAAGGAAAATTTATTCATGTATCTAGATTTAAAAAAATAGTTTTACTCCTTGTCGTTAAATAACAGTACAAAAACTAGGTAACTAGGTTATTGACCTACTAATACGGTAGGTCAAGGTCAAGGTTAACTCTAGGTAACTTAGATTAGCGGCGTGCCATTTCGGTCTTGGACAGTTTTCTGTCGACAACACGATGGTTTTTTATTAAGTAATTAGTATTTAAACACGAAACACTTTTCAGCTTCTCAATAATTTACCCATTGGGTATAGGTTTTTTATGTAATGTACGTAAATGATTTATTACTCAGTTTATTATTAGACACGTTGGAGTTTTGTTGCAGCCATAACAACTACATTTGCTCAGAGAAAAATCGACACGCGAGTGTACGGGTATCGTTTGATTGGGCCGTATTTTCTACGGAGTGGACCGCGTTACTTGCAATTTTTAATAGAATTATTTGATTATTATTATTTGATTTTATTGGGTATTAACATTTTAAATTATTATTGGCTGAAGTTGAACTGAGCAAGAGAAAATGATATTCTAAAATAGTCAGTACAACCGTTTATTTGTGATGTCTAAAACCTAGGTGGGTAGGTACTATATAGAAAAATATTACAACTTGACAACATTGCATCAGGTCGATATCGAGTAAAACTGTGAGCTGTAACCGACCAAGGCTGTGACCGGTCAGTGACAGTCTGAAAAGGGGGTTTAAATAATGATTTAAAAATATTTTTTTCTGCGTAAATATGCATTTAGATTTTTTTTAAATCACGTATTCGCATTATACTCATTATTCCCTATCTCCTCTTAAAATTCATGACATTATGACTGACTCACCCTGTATAATATACAAGGCTAACTAAGTACAAAAATTTTAACCACGTGCTCAGGGAGTGCTAAAAGTCAATAAAAAAATTATTCCAGAATTTTAGCTCAACATTTAAAAAATAGGGCAAAATTCTTTTGGGTTAAATCGATACATAAAGCTTACATCTGTCAACAAATGCCAACTACCATGCGGTCGTCTTTTTGCAGCGTTTCTAAATGCAGAAACGGCAAAAATTAACATTCTTATTAGTAATAATAATAAAGCGTAGCTAGGTACTTGCTGAATAAACAACTATTTAAACAGTTATCCACATATCACAAGTTATCCCCTTAAATTATTTTATGAAGAATAACAAAAAAAAACTATGATTTGCACACAGCACCTTAGAGATAATTTTCGCCACATAAGCTCAAAAAACGTGTCAGTGCTAACAATTTCGTACTACGTAGTTTCGTAGTAGGTGAAACAGATTTAAAAAATAAACACAAAATATTTAATAACAAAATAACCAGCTTTGTTGTTTGCGCTCAATATCAGAAGAAGACAAAGTAAAATATTTGAGAGCAGTCTTAATCGTATTCAAAAAAGAAAAAAGAAGCTGGTGTCGTAGGCATCAGGAAAAGGTTATGTTACTACTGGTGCAGTGGTCCAGGGCAAAGGAATAACCTGTGGCAAAGGCAAGGTACAAGTAGAAACGAAACATGTAATATTTGTAGAAAGGGATTTGATAATTTCAATAGACGTAAATTGAAAGTTAATGTGAGATACTTTTGGATCTTCTGAAACAGAACTAATGGTGTCTTTAAGTAATGCATTGCTTCACGCATCTGTTTACAAAGTTGTGGCCACTAGCGTAAAAATGTATTTAAATCATTTTATTATTTTCACAGGCAGTGTTTTCCTCTTAAGTGTCTTGTGTATTTATTTAATAATTCTGGTGAAATACAGTTGGATTAAGTAAAATATGGCGCATTATTCAAACAGTTAAAAGATTGGCATGCTAAAGGCATATTTGTTAAGCAGTGATAATCAGTGATAGTGATAACGATAGTATTTTTTGTAATAAATCAGTTGGAGTGTAGTAAAAATAGATAATGACCATATTCTGGATAACTGTGACTGAGAGTAGAGAATCTGGTTTATATCTTCAATTTATTGGTGAGGTATAGGAATGGCAAAGGAAAGAAGGTGGCCATTAATATTCTCATAAACAACATATTTCAATCATTCTTTGACATGTCTAAACAATCTAGTTATTTGTTGAAGCCAATTCCAAGACTTTAGTGTAACACCATGACTTTTAAAAATATTAGTATCGAAGTAGTATCAGCGGTTCTCAACAAGTTTTCGATTGAACAATCACGCGTTACACAAAATTTCATTTCGTAACGTATTGCATACAAGATTTTTTCTAATTTTGAAGAAAGTAATAAAAAAATAAAATTTAATATAATTGACAAAAATTTGGGAAACATATATTTAGTTTGTTGCTGTTACTTCATGTTAGTTGTCAGTTTGACATTTTGTAAAAAAGTCTAGACGGAAGGTTTTTAGCGAGATTGATATATTTTTAGTTTTATTTTTAAAAAATGAGTGATTCAAGTTCTGAAGAGCTACCAAGCGATATTGAAGAGGCAGCTCTATTATCAGTAATTTCCAAAAGTCAAAGGCAGTTTATGATTTGGCATACGAAAAATTTGTTACGTGGTGTGATGAGAAGAAAATTAAACATGTTAATGAGAAAGTTTTACTTGCATATTTTGAGGGTAAGAAAGATCTAAAAGTTTCCACATTATGGACACTTTACTCAACTAAATCTAAAAAGGAATATTGATATTAAAAAATATACAAATTTGGTAGCATATATTAAAAGGCAAGCGGACGGGTACAGTGCTAAAAAGTCAAAAGCTTTTATTAAAGAAGATTTTGCCAAATTTTTAGTGGAAGCTGATGGCAAAGAATACTTAATGGCTAAGGTTGCAATGATAATTGGAATGGCAGGAGCATGCAGAAAAGCAGAATTAACATTTCTTCCAGTTGAAAATGTTATAGACGAAGAAAGCAATTTTCGTGTTGATATCCCACCTTCAAAAACAAAAGTTATACGGCAGTTTGCAATTACCACTGGAGACATTGAAAATACGAATCTTGTTGAAATATTAAGAAAATATATTAAGTTGCGTCCCCAGGTTCTTAAACACAACAGATTTATACTAAAAAATGCGAATGGAAAATGTACCAGAAAACCTGTGGGAAAAAACACATTTAGCAGTCTGCCAAAAGATAATGCACAATTTCTAGGTCTTTCAAATCCAGTTATATATACTGGCCACTGCTTCAGAAGAAGCTCTGCCACTTTCCTAGCAGACAGTGGCGCTGATATTTTAAAATTAAAGAGGCACGGAGGTTGGAAATCTAGCTCTGTTGCGGAGGGATATGTTGAAAATTCCATGAATAATAAAAAACTTATAGCGCAAGAAATATTTGGTGAAACATCTTATGCAATGTGCGCCGCTTCCCAAATAACAGCAAGTTCGAGCAATGAAAAAATATGTCGTCGGGAATTAATTTGAATAATTGCAATAATTGTGTTATCAATATTTATAATAATTAATTAATTTATAATTTATGTTTTTAACTTGTATTATAACAGTTTAATAAATAGAATAATTCTTTTTGTCACTAATTTTGAAATACATTTTTCGTCACCAATTGCATAAAATTTTACTTTATGCAACTAGTTACAAAAAGTAAGACGTTTCATAATGTCAATCAGTTTTAAAAAGTGTCACTTTATATGTCAAAAGTAGAAAAAGCAATTTTCTCGAAATTGACCAATTTCTGAGACTAATGAAAAGTATACATCTTTTTCTAAAAAATAATAGTTTTAATTTTTTTTAATAAAGAACGTGATAATGTTACGATCACATTTACGTCACAAATATGGCGAATGTGGCGCCCTCTAGAAAATACGTCGAAATAGACAACAGAATTATGAGTTCTCATATCCAAAAACATCTATTTCCAAATCCTTAAGTTGATACATTCAAAGAGTCTAATTATTACAAAAAATAACTTTTAAATTGTATTAAGGCAATTTGGATTAAATCTAGTCTGTTTATATATGTATAAATATATAGAATACAACTATCGAAGTTTAGTTCCCAGCGCTAAAGTTATGCTCAGAGTCATCTATGAATAAATAGACGCAATAAGCTCGTGTCTTAACACTGTCACAAATTTCACATAAAAACTTCCTTGTTAACCGTCCTCTTTTTACCCCTATCTCTTCTGGGAACAAATTAATTAAAATTCGACAAAATCCCGCGTATCCCATAATTAAATTGCAGTGAAAACTTTTAACTCCTCGTCTGACACGGATATTTTGTCAATAGTGGGGGAAAGTGTAATAAAACAGGGCAAAGTTTTAAGTAAACCGAGTTCCGCAATGCAAATTTTAGACCTCGTCCTAAGGATGGGTCCTGTAAATGAAATACGACGTCTTACAAGAGAAGCAGGTTGATTGTTAAGGGCTCTTCGAACAAATTAGAAAGGGGGAGTTGATAATATTTCTCATTTAGTTAGGAGAACAAGAGGGTGTGTAATAATTTCAAGTTCGTATCTAAGAACTTTCAAAAATTTTCGTATACAGAGCGAAGCAGACGAAAAAAGGTTTGCGCAGGTAATATTTTCGAGCGTTCTAATAATACATTTATAAAATAGTTATTTCGTGAAATCGTTGAATAATAACGACATTTCGATTGTCATGTCAGTATCGAAATAACAGTCTTTTAATCGCATATGCTTAAAATAATCTTTTTTAGGTACATGTGTGTAAAAGTAAAATAAAATAACTGTAAGTCGAGCCGCTTAGGTCGAGCAGGAAGTAAGCACTTATATCTCACCTGCACTCACTTTATATGTGAACATACATATGCAGGAACAGCCAGTTCAATTGTCGGTCATCTCACCTATGGCATACTGATGAGGGCTAACAAGTTCGAAACCGGTCTATGTCTGGTGGTGTGTTCGACAAGGGTTCTTGGCTGTTCACACAGATACTGCAGGAGTAATTCAATGCCGGTCGGGGCATTAGTCCGCGGTGTAGTTGTTTCCTACAGTGTCATTTACAGATTTAATTGCTCGTGCCCAGGGCGAGAGGTCTGCGTTAAGTACATGCTACAATGTGTGTTTTACTGTGGTCCAAAATTGTTTCATATGGGTATTAGCTCTACTTTTATAAGGGTAATAAGAAACTTGTATAGTGAAGCCCAAATCAAAATAAGATCAAGAAATGAGTTTTCCAGAGCTTTTGACGTTACAACAGGAGTTTTGCAGGACGAATCTCTTAGTCCAATCTTATTCATTGCTGATATAGAGGACTTTTTTAAGTCCAATGGTGCTGTTGGCCTTAACCTTGACAATTTTAACGACATATTAATGTTGTTATATGCAGATGATCTAGTAATTTTTGCTGATTCCCAGATAGACTTAGTTCGTACACTTACTTTACTTGGAAAATATACAACAACAAATAAACTAACTAACTCTTTATTCGGATAAAACTAAAATATTATGCTTCTCTCGGGGAGGTTATAACACGGTTGTTAGATCTCCATTTTTCTTTAATAATCAAATAATTGAATTGGTAAATAAGTATTCATATTTGGGAGTTACATATGTTTCTTCTGCTTTGTTCCGAAAATGGTTGAGTCACTTGATAATCTTAGTTCCAAGACTGCTAAGATGATGTGCATAATGTTTAATAATAATAATAATATCTCTACCCCTCATTCTAATCACAGGATTAGCCCAGAAGTCGGAGACTTGTGCGGGAGAGGGGCATATATTATTAAGCAGGCGATTGCATTTACGTTGGTAGGCCCTAACCACTATTCAGTGCAGGAATGAGGAAAACCTGAATTGGTTACATAAAATATTAGGGGTGGACAAATATCAGCCGGCATCAATCTCTCACATTGACCCAAGCTAACATTATTCCACCCTACCATACCCGCAGAGAGGGTGCCAATCCCTCCACGAATATAGCTTATATACGGTCTATACGGTCTACCGGCACAACCTCTGTCTAGTCACCTCGATTCAAGTACTAACACCTTAAACCGCGCGACCACTGACCGATCATTTGTAATGAGCATTCTTAAACTTCGTGCTTTTATTTTAAACGAGTAATTTTTGTTTCTTTCAATTTTACTTTTGTTCATAATTTCTTTTTTTACATTATATAATTGTAATATTGAAGTTTTGATTTTTTCAATATTTGTATGAATATTTAGATATAAGATTCATTTTTTTCTCTTGTCTATTACAGAATCCTTCCTGTAAAATTGTAATATTTTTTTAGAAGGAATAAATAAATAAATAATAATAATAATGCAGGTCGTTTCCTGTAAGTCAAACCGCTTAGGCCGAGCATGAAGTAAGCAGACACTTATATCTCAACCGTACATAAGGCAGTTTCCGTCTCATTTTCCATTTCAGAATTTTCAGAATCACTAAAATCTACGCCACACTGAAGTTCTGTGAAGAATTAATACCGACTTTAATTATTGGAATTTATTGTTCACAAACGTTCATTGTAATATTTTTAGAAGGAATAAATAAATAAATAATAATAATAATGCAGGTCGTTTCCTGTAATGCTCCATAACAGCACAACCTTATAGGCATCTTAGTTAAAGTTGTTTAAATAAAATAGTCTAGGGGTCATATTAGCAAATGCAATCGAAGATTATATCGAAACTATTTTGAATATTTATTTGAAGATTTTACGAAAATAGTGTTTTAGGCACGCAACGTGGAGTTTACACGTTAAGTGCGTAAAACACCTATTTCGCAACTTGTATCGAAAATTTGATTCAATGGGCTTCGGCAAAAATTTTATGAAAGGAGGATAATGCTACAAAAAGAAAATTAAAAGAGACCGCGATTATTCTGTTGAACGGAGATAAGTGGGTGTCAAACTGTTCGGTAAACATTGATCATTGTTGGCTACAGTTGTATCAAGAAAAAGTAATTAATAAAAAATAAGAATCATTTAACATCTCTATGGAAGTAGATAAACAAATTTAGAACTCTCAAACTCTACATACTTTTTATAAATTAGCTATTTTGAGGACGAAAACAGAGAGTTTTTCAAAACGTCAAAAATACAGAAGTGAGCGATAGTGATGCCATTTGTGTTATTTTATATTTATCTGCTTCTTCAGTGCGAGATTTTTTGATTAAACTTAGTTCCAAAAAAACCCTTGACTGATCCGTTTGGCGCAAGGGTTTATTCAAATAATCTTTATTTTTTAAATGTGGCAAAATACACAATTAAACTAAAGAAAAACTAAATACTAGGTCGCTAAAGTAACATTTTCGGATTGTTTTAGTATCTAAAATATCGAACATTTTGCAGAGCGTGTACAAAAAATATTATTTCCGAATTCCTACTAATAAAGCAGTGTGATATACCTAAAAATTAATTAGCCTCCGACAAAAATACGCCCTTTCAAGCGCGATTCTAAAAAGACGCCTTTGCGTAACATCTCGACCATAAAACTGAATACGCCTATCTTTCAGATCTGAGATTCTAAAAAAGATACTCTTTGAATAGTCGGATATAAAGGCGAAAAGAAGGGAGCATGGACAAAGCACCCTTGCAGGGAATCCTGTTTAGCGGAGGCAAGTAGGAGTGATTTGGTCACATTTACATTATCCTGAGAGCCGTAGCCGTAAAATAGGCTTTTGTCTGGCAATGGGCAGGACTGTTTTGTCAAGTCGCCTGTAAAATATGTATTTAATGATTACACTCTATAGTGGGGTTTAAAAATAATAGAAAGTTGTGTTAGATCTTATTATTATAAACCCGTTCAGGATAGAAACACATGCTGTCCGTATATCTATATACAGGGTGTTAAAAAAAGAGTGTGAAATATTTAAGGAGGTAATAGTATGAAACAAAATAAGCATACAAGTATCAATAAATATGGGTCCGCAAAGCAACGGTTGCGGAGATATGGAATGTTTTATGTTTTTTAGCCCCTTTTTTTATTTTGCAAAAACGTTGTGTATTTTCTTATAATAGTTGGTTGATGTTTAGTGAAATAAACAGTACGTATTTGATAGTTGTTCTCAGTGCACAAGTTTTCTTTCGCTATGGCTGGTTACTCTAACGCAGAATTAACAGACATGCATTTCATGTATGGTCGTGCTAATGGGAACGCCACCGAAGCGCGACGTTTTTATGTTGACGCTTATCCAAATCGCCAGATTCCTTCACAACGCATGTTTGGAAGAATTCACCAAAGATTGCGTGATACCGGTTTCATGAGCAAACAGTGCCATTTATCCGGAAGACCAAGGTCGGTATCCACTCTTGTTTGGAGAATTCTTCACGAGCAACTGCTTTATCCATACCATGTGCAACGAGTACAGGCCTTAAATCCAATAAATGATCATCAAGCACGGTTGGTTTTTTGCTGCTGGTTTCTACGTCATGATGCTGAAGACCCTTGTTTTTTTTGCAAACATTTTTTTTACTGATTACGCCGGGTTCATAAGAAATGGAGTGTTTAATTTTCACAATACGCATATTTGGGCCGACGAGAGTCCTCATGCTCTAATAGAATCTGGACATCAGGCACGTTTTTCATTAAACATTTGGATGGGTATTGTAGGTGACAGGTTTCTAGGTCCTGTTGTTTTACCAAACCGATTAACAGGCGCTGCTTACTTCAACTTTCTGCAGAACACACTGTATGAGTTTTTAGAAGACATTCCTTTGAATCAGAGACAACAAATGTGGTTCCAGCATGATGGTGCTCCAGCTCATTTTTCCATGGCCGTTAGAGAGCATTTACACCAAACTTTTCCACATAGATGGGTAGGAAGGGCCGAACCTGTTTTATGGCCTCCAAGATCGCCTGATCTGAACCCTCTAGATTTCTTTGTTTGGGGATATTTGAAGACATTAGTGTATGGTACTCCTGTAAATAGCCTGGGAGAGCTGCAGCGACGGATTAATCAAAAGTGTCAAGAAATCCAAACCAAGGAGGGTGTTTTCGAAAGAGTTCGAATATTGTTGAGACGAAGATGTCGTGCCTGCTTGGAAATGGACGGAGGGCACTTTGAACATCTTCTGTAACTTTGTTTTTTGTTTGTTAAAAGCTTTCTTTGTTGGTTTATTCCTAATAAAATAAAATGTTTGAAAAACCAATAGTGGTCAATATCTCCGGAACCGTTACTTTGCGGACGACTTTTCTGCTTATTTTGGTTCATACTATTACCTCATGAAATATTTTACACTCTTTTTTTAACACCTTGTATTTTTAAATATTAACATCGTGGCCAAGTCCGGACCTGAGATCTGCAAACGAAGTGCTGGTTTTATTGATTATATCTATGACCATCGTCCACCACGAGCCGCCACTGCTGCCACCTCTTCCATCAGTTGAATCCAATTTCCAGCAGCTTCCATGCTAGCTAATTAAAATCCCACTTCTGATCCCTTTTACGATCGCTTTTGGGGACTGCGTGTGAACAATAATTACTCAGAAATTCCCGACCGTCCTTTATTATGCAAAATCGAGAGATTTACGCCACCAGCATTTACGATCGTTCGCCACCACTACTAAAAATTTTGCGGCTATTAAACTGGATTTTTTTTATTCACCACCCAAATTTATGACCGGATCGTAAAGCTAGGTTGGTGAAAGGCCAAACGCCTGTTTGCGTTTTTATAGCAATGGGTAAGTTCTTTTATTTTGAAGTATTTGTAATATTCGTAGCTTTCCACGATCTGTGCATAAATTGAGGGGTATTTAGAACAACAGTAGGCTCATAAATTGAAAAAGGCGATCGAGAATGGTGCTACGTTAGCATTACCGTCGAATCCAGGGACTATAACAGTAGCGTCCCGCCAAGTGACGCAGGCGACAGACAGCTGTGAGAATACAAAAAAAAAAAATAATAATGATATAATTTCTCTGAAAGTTGAACGAATAATGTGTTGAAATTATACATTTTTGAATTCAGAAAGTTAAGCTCGACAAGAATGAAAAAATGATGAAAACATATAGGGGTTCTATTTAAAATAATATCCGATGACGTCATCACGCAAAAACAAATGAATGTCGGAAATACGTTGGTATAGAAAAAAGAGTCTTTTTAAATAGTAAAATCGACGTATCCGCGGAAATTTCATGAAACTTCGTTGTTTTAGAAATAAAGAATTTATTCCATACTTTTCTTCCACACTGTATAATTTCAGTCCAAGGACATCATGAGCCCTCGAGGTAATATTGAGGTGTCTATAAGGAACACAAAATTTATTTTTGTTTTGAGTGTCATGGGTATGATAAAAACTATTTTTTGTAATTTTTTTTATTCTCATGGATGTGAACCAAAATGTGAAATACTTATATATAAACTTGGAACAGTTAGAATGCCATATTTTTTAAAAAAGGTCTACAGGATTCTATTGCAGAAATACCAGCAATTATGCGTTCTTGAGTAATAAATACATTTTATGATTTCGATGATTTTCCCCATAAGATAATGCTATATGCTAATTTAGATTGAATTTCAGCCTAATAAAACAATAATAGACAAGATATATCTAAAACACTTTTTAGTATTCTAATTTGGAAATATTTGGAATTCAATATATTAACCAGCGTATCACAATGGGATTTAAACGTAAAGGTATCGTCAAATATAATACCTAAACATTTACATACGGATTCATCAACAAGGCGTAACGTTAGTCAGACTAGCGGAGGTTACGCGAAAAATTTACGCATCTGTTGCACTAATTTAAATAAAAAGCATACTCCTATTCACTACTATGTATAATACTTACTTTATGATATGTTAACTAGTCCGTAGTACTGAAAAGTACAGTTTTTGAATATAAATACTAAATATACAATGGGAAACGCAAGGATCTAGAGGCCAAAGTTACGCGATTTTTAAACAGGTACAATACTGGGTCTAACTTTTGGCGCAAATATGGACGTAAATAAACAGCCTACCTAGCAACGCATGCTTCGCTACCTAGCAACGCATGTTTTGTGAATGAGCGCAAAGCTGGTTAGGCCAACTAACGCGCTTTACACGGGCGTAAACTCGTTAGTCGGACTAGCGCTACGCCCGTTTCATGAATCCGGCTGTTAGTGGTGTCCGTTCTTTCAATTTCTAGGTTATCTGACTTTATATTAATAGTAAAATCACTGCCATTTTGAGCAGTATGGAATATCATACATTTAGTTTTATAAAAATTCGGAAATAGTGAATTTGTTTTACACCAGTCACACAAATTAGTGATTTCTGCATTAATTTTACCATGAAGAAAATCTTTGTTTGAATTAGAAAAAAGAAAGGTGGTATCATTTGCGTATACGAGTAGAGTAGTGAATGCCTGGTGCATTAAATTTGATAGTTCGTTGATATATATAATAAACAAAATCGGTCCCAGGACTGAGCCTTGTGGAACACCAATGTTGTTATCTAAAATAGAGTATGTACAGAAATATTGTTTAAAGTTATTATTATGAACTATTGTTACCATTTGTTTCCTATCTGTAAGATAAGATTGGAACCAATCAAGTGTCTTACCTCTGATAAAGTATGAAGGCGTTTGCCTTTTGTTTTAACTGTACTAAAGAGTTATCGAGTTTAATCCTTTTATTTATTCTTAATGACATTTACACATTTTAAACAACAACAAAATTTGAACATGTTTCTAGAAAAAATATAATTGATGACGTCATTAGTCGTTAGTTTATGTTTATCGCATAATTGTCACAATCAGTAGATACGAAAAAATAGAGAATAATTATTATTTATTTACGATACGACTATCCAAACAGAGAAAAGACTCCAATTATAGGATAGAAGTAATCAATAATGATGACATTATACATTAACAACAAACAAAAACAGAATTGTCAAAGAGCAATTGACTATAGCTAAACAGAAATATTAGATGATACACAAAACAGACAAATAAAATCGATTTCTTAATAATAATTGGTGTTAATTGTTACCTAATATTAACAATGTTTATTTTTATTTTTAAATCCGTGGCATATGTCTCTACTTTAGTATTGAAGGCGAGAAAAAAAAATTGATACCGTTTTGCAGAACAATCCGGGATATTTTTACTTTATACCGTAGAGTAAATCTTTTTGATAGCGAATAAGTAGATTTTTCTGAACCCCCTCCAAATGTGTCATCCATGATAAATTATATATACTTTAAATAAGCCCCAGTGATCTCTGTGGACGTTGCAGACACGTTTTTAAAATCGAAATGTATTAATAGCGACAAACTCCACAGCTTAACACCAGAATATTTACAGCAGTTGCTGGTTATTCAATTTTATTCCAGTGCTACAGGTCAATAGTTAGGAAGAGTGTTTTGTAAACTAATAAACTTAATGCCACACTGATGCTACTGACGAGTAACTCTAGTGGCTATAAGTTTTCCAGGTGTAATTCAATGCTGGTCAGGGCATTAGCGCGCAGAATAGTTGTTTCCCAGAATTCCGCCGACAGCTTTCAATGGTGTCGTCTACTGCATGTAGAACGCTTCGTGTCTGTGACCTTTTCAGTCCGGCATGGAGTAGCGAATGGCCGATAGATGTAGTTAGTTCTACACCGCGTACTCATAGTCTCTTCTGTCGGCTTAGACAGACTGAAACAGCTAGGATAGCTCGTCAGATGACTCGCATATGGCACGCTGATGAGAGCTAATAAGCTCGAAACCAATATCTGTCTGGTAGGCTAATGACGAGTGACTCTAGCTGTTGCTATAGGCTTTCCAGGTGTAATTCAATACTGGTTGGGGCATTAGCTCGCAGAGTAGTTTTTTACTGGAATTTCGTGTTTGCAACATGTTGAATATTATAAATTACCAGTACAAGGTAAGATGTTGATTTTAAATTTATGTAGGCACTTATATGTTTGCGAACGATGTACGGTTTTTACTTATAAGTGCAGAACTATATTACAACACCATCATCCGCAAATTCACCGCAAAGTATTATTTATGCTTCCGCTTCACCCTATTATTAAATCCACGACCTACCACTGGACTATAACCTTTTTATCGCGCCGACGAATCGGATTGGATGGCTAAAACGGGCTTTAAACAGGTGCACAAGCAGTTAGAATAGACAGTTAGCGGATCAATTGCTCCATTTACAAGAATAACGCTTTTATTGTCGCAGCGAGGTTTTCCACAAATCGCGCTCTCTATCGGTTTGGAATTAGATCTTTTCTTGTCCAGATAATTTTATTTTAGAATTGTTTAAATTCATGACATTGTTCTTAAGTTTTATTTCATGCTACGTAAATTGTAAATTGTTACTAAATAGTAAAAGGCTATTAGAACTTGGAAGTCTTTGACTAAAAATTGAGGTTAATGGCTGTGGAGGCTTTCAATTTGGATGAAGCCTTAATCTCCTACGTACTAGTCAAGTAGAAATAAAACGAGAAATGTAATTAAATGTCGTTTTACGTTTCCCAATCTGTCTACATCTGACATTTGTTCCCACTCTATTAAAAACTCCTCCAGTCGCTTGCTGGAGATAAGCAACTTAACCCCATCGCATTCAGTGCATCTCACATTAAGCACCTCCCTTATTCTGCCGGTGAATTCATAATCCAGCTAGAGATGAAAGGATTAGTTTGGTAAAAGCATGCAGCTGCCTTCTGTTAAAATTATAATTTTATTGCGACGTTAATAACTGCACCGAAACTTCTGGGTTGCAGAGACCGCGTCGTCAAACGAGGCACCAGAAGTGGGAAGTGGGTCTCATTTTCAATCCGTTGGTAGATTTAGATATAAAATTATGTGGAGGGTTACTTAATTTGGTAGTACGCTTCCTGATTCACGATGTCCAAAAATTAAACCTCGTATTCTTAGGTGACATTTTTCTTTTTTACTGTATTAGGTATTTTAAGCTAATATAAATCAAATCTCTTACAATTCCTATCGATGAAGTCACATGTATGCTCTCTGATACCAAGCATCTAGGTATGTTAATGAAAAATTCCACAAACAAAGCTCTATTCAATAATTATCTAAATAAATTAATCTATCTAAATTTACTAACCTGCTTTAATGAAAACACTCTATAAATATCTTACTTCATTTTTGGCAGTGGGAACTCGAAAATTCAACCACAATAGATAAGATCTGACCTATTTATTCTGTATTTTTAGGATTGCTTCTTCAGGTGGCCTCGTTTAAGTTGAGTCAAATATCTAACTAATTTTTCTTTAGTTTTGTTGGGTTTTTGCCACACTTCTGAAAAAATAATAAAGATTAATTAAATAAGCCCTTGCGCCAAACGGAACAGTCAAGGGTTATTTTCGAAATTAAGTTTGCCTAACCAAAAAATCTCACACTGAAAAAAGCAGATAAGTAAAAATAACAAAAATCACATCACTATCGCGCACTTCCGTGTTATTGACGTTTCGAAAAACTCTCTGTTTTCGTTCTCAAAATCGTAGTAAAATTTTTTTAAACGTATGTCAAGTTTGACAGTTTCAAATTTTAACACGGAAGTGCGCGATAGTGATGTGATTTTTGTTATTTTTACTTATCTGCTTTTTTCAGTGTGAGATTTTTTGGTTAGGCAAACTTAGTTTCGAAAATAACCCTTGACTGTTCCGTTTGGCGCAAGGGCTTATTTAATTAATCTTTATTATTTTTTCAGAAGTATGGCAAAAACCCAACAAAACTAAAGAAAAACTAAAATTATGCCACAAATACATAGCTTCAGACAATATCTAACTAATTATTATATAAATTGAAATTATTTGAAATTAAATATCGACAATGACAAAAGTGATATTAGCCTGTCAATGAATTTTAAATTAAATATGACAATACCTACTTAAATAATGTTGGCCATTTATGTAAAAGTTTTTTTTATATATATATATATTTAGGTATTAATAATATTGTGTGAAACTAACTACTCTAAAATTTGATATTTGGTGAGAAAAAAGTTATGTAATATTATTGTATTATTAATAAGTGTCGGTATTATTCATAAGATAAAAAAAATTCTTATTTTACGACGTATTGTCATCCCTTGTGTTTACTGGAGGTCTTTACCCCTGTATATTCAAAGCAACATGTAATATTCTAGTAAGTATACTAAAATTTATAAATCAGAAGTAATTAATTTGACTCGAGACAACAATTTTAACAGCTCCACCTGGTAGGAACGGTATCAATGGGGCGATAGGTAACTATTGATACTCTGTCCATTACTAACCATTTGTAAGCTTGCTAAATGCATCGTACCCTTGAGCAAACTACCCGCAACTTGTTATCGAGCACCAATATTGACCCTTTCCATCAACTGGAATCTAAATATGTATTCACCAAAATATAATTTGCAGAATGAATACGAAACTAAATCTATGGCTGCTACCAAATGAACGATGTAGTATAAGGCACGGGAATTAATTTATAAGGGGAAAAATGATAGCTGTCTACTGGTTCTTCAGAGATACCATTTCATTAACCACTCTTTTTGATTCATTAAAAAAGAATGGTCACCGATGTCAGTATATTTCAGTACCATTGACTTTTTTGTATGAAATCATTGTGATTTGAAAGTGGACGTAAGTACGGAAAGAATATTTTGACACTAAAAAGTCGTTTCTAACTTTTCTTTTTAGGTAATTTGGTATTCTTGGGAATCCCAGACAAGCAACCCGAGAATACCGGTGAATATACCCAAATAGACATCAACCTGCCCACAGTCTTAAATGCATCATTTCGTAGACTTCGAGAAGAAGGTAATCTCGCTCCAAAAAGACCATTTATTCTACTGAAGAACAGAGAAATGTCACATCTCTTACATGCTGGAGCATGGATTCCAAACAATAAATGAATGCTCCAGTCTGACAACCGTAAATAAGTTTAAGAGTATTCATATTTTCAAATTCTTTCATATTCCTCAATATGAACCCAATAGTTTTATCGTTTTACTGTTTTTTTTGACTATGAGGTACAAAGGATAGTCTTGAATCAAAAGTGACACCGAGATCGCATATAGTTTCATGCCTATTTAAAGTAATATTGTCCAATTTGTAGTCATAAAGCAGCACACGAGACTTGCGACAATATGACATTACATTGCACTTGGCAACATTTACAGGTAATTTATTACTAAGAGACCATAAATTAACAAGATTTAGATTTTGCTGCAATTTATTATAGTCGCTGTATGACTCTATATTTTAGAATAGGAGGATCTTAACATCATCAGAATAAATTAAACTGTTTACATCCAGGCCAGCAGTAATATCGTTAATGAACAAAATAAACAATAAGGAACCAAGAGTAGCTCCCTGTGGCACACCTGACATATGTGGATATTTCTGGGACTGATAACCACGGTATTGCACATACTGCGATCTATTCATTAGGAATGAATAAAATAAGGCAATGAGATTAGTACTTAGACCAATTTCATCCAATTTGCCCAATAATAAACCATCACGGTCAAATGCTTCTGTGAAGTCTGTATAAATAACGTCTATTCGACTAGTGCGATCTAAGACATCAATAATAAATTGAGTTTTGCAACAAAGATTTGTAACAGTAGACCGTCCTTCACAAAAGCTATGTTGATCCGGTACAATAATATTACCTACATAATTTGATAAATAAAAGGAAACACATTTTCAAATATCTTGGGGATTGGGCGATAATTGGTTATATCATTAAAATGAAAACCTTCCATACGCCTGGAAAAGTAGAAGTTTTTAGAATAAGATTAAAAATTATACATAATGGCTTAGACAGAGCACTGCCACAATCTATATTTAAAAACGCCGGACTGAGATCAGGACCCTTGGTCATATTTGCCTTTATCTTTTTAACAGCCGCCAGAATATCATTATTATGAATTGAATTCACCATAATAGAGTTATTATTAATGGCATTATTTGCAATTATAAATGGACTAGGATTGATATAAGCAGTGGAAAAAAAATCCGCATAATTATTAACAATATCGTGGGGATCATGGGTTTCAGTAATGACACTCTCTCAAAACAGTTTTTGAACTTCTGTAAGTTCTGAGTAGAAATTTCATCAAATCTCTATTGCCGACTAAAGCAATTAGGGATTAATGTTAAAAGTTGAGTGACCACATCTCCCAGGATAAACTCCTTCGACGAGGTTTGCCTCTGCCCGTGTGGCAGTGGCCAAATATATATTAGGGATCTATTATTCCCTTGCCTGTGCTTCCAATTGCCACTTGCCAGGACCCAAGTCTTTTAGATATCCTACCAAAATTCGGTTACACAGTATCAGTGAGATGTAAGTGGCGCCACCTGTCGCTTATTGATATACATATAAAGTTTTGACATCTTGAAAATTTCATTCCATTACAAATACGTCAGCGGTTAAAAAAAAATCGCAAACTTCATTTTAAAGAGTGTTATTATTATTGCAAATGATTGTACATGATACGGAGATAAATGAAGATAACTTGCTATACGCCGAACACTAATTGATGAGTTGTCAATGACAGCATCTATTATATCTTCTTCATTTTGTATATTCACTTCAGTAGGATGAATGGCCTTTTTGAAGAGGGGTTACCTTCTTGTTGAAGTCTACGAAATGATGCGCTAAAGGATGTGTGAGCAGGTTGATGTCTATTTGGGTATCTTCGTCTCGGGCTGCTTGTCTGGCGTTCCCATAGGAATACCCATATGCAAAGACAATATCCGCATACTTTTCAGTCACTTTAACGCTAAGTTAACAAATAATAATTCTTGTTATAGCAACCATCATTTTTGTTTTCCAGACTACTTTGATTGAAACATAAAATTATATTTTTTAGATGCTTGTAACTTGCCACCGAAATAGCTGGAATATTGTTAATAAAATATGTTAATATCTGATTTATTCAGGTTTATTTCACTTTTCGGATATTGTACCCCTAAATTATCACAATATCACACTGTGCGTCATTTTGATTTAGGTAAATGCCAAAAGCAATCTTGCAAACGGTTCTATTACCGATCTAATGTCCATACCCCAGCCAGATGCGCTCCTAGGCGAGAAACCATTCATCCAGCGCGAAATAAAGGTAGTTCGCAAAAGACAATGGTCCATTGTTCCTCGTATAAGTGAGCATCCCGTCTCTACCTGTACTCTCATTATTGTTTAATTAGGTTCGGTAATTTAATCGGACCAGGGAGGTGTCATCTCGCGAAATTGATGATGTCTCGCCATGGAGGCGTCTTCTTTCCTAATAATAACACTTTTTCGGTCGTCGTGGGAGGTTAGGAAGCTCCACAATGGTCTTTTGTGCGCTGATGAACAATACCGGCCGAATTACTTATTAACTAGTTGCAAGTATTATGCTGTGAATTACGATCTAAATTTGTCCTAAATCGCAAATTATAAAATAAAGAAAGACTTTTTACGAGATTGTTTTTTGGGTCAAGGTTCATGTGGATCTATCGTAAGGGAAAGCTAATGATAATGAGAGCTAATTAAAAGTTGACTTTTACATAATATTTATTAAATGTCAAATAAAGTTTTTTTTGTATACAGGGTGTCTCAAACTCGATAGTATGGGCCTACTGTGAGGATAAAAAAAATAAATAAAATTTGGGACACGTGGTATTACTTGGCACTTGGCAGAAACGACTAATGACGTCATCAATTATATTCTTTCCAGAAACATACTATATATTACTTCCCGTTTAAAAGTTATAAGCAATATCGTCTAATACCACCTAAGTATATAAGCTGTGCCGATTCTGCTCCAGGTCATTGACCTCGGTCTATAAATAGAAATCGCTGATGTGTCATTAATCTTGGAACCACGTGAGGTCTGGACAGCATCCAGTGTCAGGTTCAAGGTCACCGTTTGTTACAGGTTATTGACCTTAATCTATAAATAAAAAGCACGTGATGTCTGGAAAGCATCCAGTGTCATATTCAAGGTTACCGTCTATTACAGGTTATTGATCTTAGTCTATAAATAAAAACCGCTGATGGTAGAATCACATTAGCGGTGGAAGGATTAAGTAATCGTTGGAAAATAATTGAATTGTCGTTGTTTAAATTGCATAAATGTCACAAAATACTTTTCATTACTCAATACGAATGCCAAACGTATACCTTTCGTGCTTTCTCATTCAGAAAAGGTTGACATGTTGCTAATTTACGGCGAATTACAAAAAAACTAAAGAAGATCTGTAGAGTTATATCGGGAATGTTATCCAGAACGCTTCACTCCTGATCATAGAACCTCTATAACATTGTAGGACGAAATCAAGTTGCATTTTCTGTTCGGAAGAATCAAATAATTGGCCGAAAGGTAAGAAACAATGTTAATATAGCTAGAATGTTGCAGTAGTTTTAACAAAATATACGAAATTCTATACGGCAGGCTAGTCGGGAATTAAATTTGGATAAATCAACCGCAAAATTATTGCAAGGCAGGTCATGAAAATAAATGAAAGACATGGCAGTTAGCAACTATTATTGTTGTATTAGGGTGTTCCAAGTTTCAACTAAATAGCTCTTACTACTCAAAAAATAAATCCAAAAATTTGATTTTCTTTTCAAACTTGAACACCCTCTATCTGTAAAACAAAACCGTTGCAAACCCATGTTTATATGAATTTTTTGTCTTCAAATCAATCATAGATTAACCCCTTAAAGTTTGTGCACATACTTAATTAACCCCTGTATATTTCACAGCGTGAATTACCTAAATTTCCCACAAGAAGAACTTCCTGCATTCTGGAGAATGTGCCTTTACAGCTAAAGAGAAACCTATGGATTCAGCACGACGGAGTTTCACCCCACAAGGCCAGGATTGTGCTGCAATATTTAGATAACACTCCCAGAAAAATAGATTGGGATTAATGGACCTATTCAGTGGCCAGCAAAGTTACCAGAACTAACACCTCTCGATTTTTTTAAGAGGGTAGGGGCTTCAACAATAAGGTTTATCAAACATCTTCGCGAGACATTAATCATTTGAAAAAAAAATCATAAACGCTTGTAAAGAGTTAAACGGTGAAATGTTAATGAACGCAGCCCACAAAGAAGTTAGACGAAGATTGGATATGTGTCTTGAAATGAGAGGAGGTCATTGTTATCATCGCCCGAGGTTTAGTTATTGTTATCATCGCCTTTTGTTTTAACTGTATTAAAGAATTATCGAATTTAATCCTTTTATTTGTTCTTAATATTTTTGCACTTTAAACAACGAACATTCAATTATTTTCCAACGACTATTTGATCGTTCTACCGCTAATGTAACATTTCGAAACAATTCGAAATGAATGTTCTTTGAGTGTGAGGTTTTTAATCTTATGCAAAAATGTAGCTTTCATATAGTTCATCTTTCCTAATTTCTTAAACCATAACAACACTCTTCTTTTTGAAACATGGTATTGTTCATTCCAACAATAACTGCAAAGCCTTGTATAACCATTCTCAAGAAACTAACTTGAAAATAAACAGCTAGACATTCCGCAGACGAAATGAAATTGCCCAAGTGCAGTATTCCTGCCACGAGATGGCGTGCGGAACACCTGTTTGAGTGAGAATAATTTTGGGAGCCCCTTCTGCGTTGCTTGCAGTTTATTCTCGGATATAAAGGATTATAAAAGGATTATACTTCCGTAATAATGGCAGGTAATTCTGCTAGCTATTGTAGGGTGCTGAAATTTACACATTTGAGGATGAGCTGCCGCGCGGACAATGGTCATTGTTCGGATTTGAGTTACAGATGGAATATTTCTCACAACGGAGAATGAAGGTCCAATATTTTAAAACGTACCAATGTGGAATAACTCATGTGGTTGCATATCGTCTTTGATTTTTAGAAAATCTTCTATAGTTTACTTAATAAATTAAATTAAAAATGAAAAAAGTACTTTTCCAAGAAAGTTCTCTATAAATCTGCATTTAATCTTGTAGCTGTATGGAACATCCTTGGAAAACAACCTTTTTGGTTTCATTGTTGACGTAGGGCTCAATACTGTTCAAAATATGTGGTGCCAATACTATGGTACTACTAGTAACTGTATCCCAGATCTAATTACTATAGACTTTTATTAATGGAGACATATGAAGCAACTTGTCTACCATATTCAAACCGCTACCCGTCAGCAATTACTTGAATCTAAGAAACGTCAAATTACTGATACAACAAATTGACAACTATGTCAAACGTACTGTAGAGTTCTGCCACGAGTGGTGAGTTACTGCAAAATGTCAATGGAGCAGACCAAGATCCTTAAATAGAGGAGGTTGCCTACAATCTTTCGCCCAATAGCATTGCAATGGTCGATGGTAATTATTTTGCGTTTTGCCATCCAACTCGGTGTCAGTTCTATTTGAAGTTTTGGTCGTTTTAATAATTTCTGTGGGGATATATGTTGTTCAACAGTACTATTTAACAGTTTATAACATATTATGTAAGTAATCTGTAATTAGGTAGTAAGGTATGCCAAGTGTTCCCGATGGTGCTACAAAATATGACTCAAAATTTCGGTTCAGGTTCATTTAGCTGACAAATCATAACTGTATAATTATTTCCAGCAAGCAGAAAGTTATCCTCACCTAGGGACTCATCGTGTAGCTACGATAAGAAATACAGGGTGTTAATTATGTATGTGCATAAACTTTAAGGGGTTAATCTACGACTGATTTTAAGACAAAAAGTTCATATAAACAGAGGTCCGCAACGGCTTTGGTTTACAGATACAAGTTTGAAAAAAAAACATTTTTGGATCTACTTTCTGAATGATAAGAGCTACTTACTTGGCACACCCTAATAGGTATTTGGAAACTACATTTTGCAGGTATTATTATTTTTTTAATTTAGCAATGAGCACAGATATGGCTAACTTTCACAGTTTGTTAAAAATAAATGGCACTCCAACGATTTTTTCAAAATTAGAAGCTCTGTCGATTGAACCAATTGAAATTACACAAAAAATGTCTCTTGGTAATTTTGATACGATGAACCGTTTTCTAGAAAATTTCTTAATTTCATTCTTATGCACGCAATTTAAGTTAGAGTTAAAATTGATCACAACTCAATGCAAAATTATTGGGTTGTCTTGGGTCACTATGGAAAGTAATAGATTCTCCAATTTCCTTTCGTCATTTTGGTTCTACAAGTAGCCAGAATATAAACTGCGCCATCAGAATTATAACGCAAGATAATTTGAGATATGAAATAAAAGTATGTACTTGCAACAGAACTTAAATAACAACCAAAACGTAACGGTAACCAATACCGGAACAACAGTTTTTACTTGAAAACACGAAAATAATTCCAGTAAAATACAAATATTAATACGGGACACATGAATACTTATAAAATACAAATAAAAACCTTATTAGCAAGTAATATTTGACATTTTATTATTTTACAAATACCAGTGACGTCACTCGTGAGTTTGTGGGCGGGTGGAGTGAAGAGAACAGTAGTTTATGGCAACCTCCTCTGTTTAGAGATCTTGGGAACAGACTAGATAAAGCACGGCCGCTGCGATTTAGCACACGATGGTTATACTAATCGAGATACCGCTCTATATACACACAACGTCGAAAGTCTTGGACTTCCACTCATTCTTGTTAAAGAAATCTTTTTGTCAGAAAAACCAAATACATTTATAAAAGTATATTGTTTTCTGAACCTTTTTTTGTGAAAAGAATATGTTCGGTAAACTGAGTACTTAGAAAATTAAAAACCAGCAAATGTGTGACATTTTTGACAAAATTTATGAAATCAAACAAAGCATCAAAGGACGAGCTCTACCTGACTAATAGTCGGTATGACCTCCACCACGTTCTAATAGCATATTGACATATCTGGGCATTGAGATAATCAAGCGGTTAACGATCTCTTGCGGAATATTATTCCATTCCCCTACTAACTCATCTGCAGGCTGAGGTGGATTAATCTGATTATGAATGACTCTATCAATGAAATCCCACATGTTTTCAATAGGATTAATGTCAGAAGAGTTGATTGGCCAATCTAATCTATTGATATGTCCTGCTTCCAATGTAACTTGAACCCTTCTTGCGCGATGTGGTCGAGCGTTGTCGTCCATAAACACAAAATTTTCAACTAATTCATTACGTAGGGGGTAGATAATGGGCGTAATAACTTGTTCGATGTAAATTTTACTGGTCATATTCTGTGGTATCCGGGGTGCAGCGGTTGAATATTATTCCACCCTAAAACATTACGGTTCCCCCTTCATACGGAGCAACTTCACAGGGAAAATGAATTCGCTGTTGACGACTTGGTTCTCCTCCAGACTCTTTGTCGATTGTCATCAATAACCAGCCCAATTTTGTCTTCGTTTGTAAATAAGACCCACCACCAGTGGGTTAAAAGCCAATCCCTATGCTCTCACGCCCAATGGCGACGGACAGCACGATGCCTTGGAAGTAGAGTGGGGACCCGTAATGGTCTTCTAGCACGTAAATTTGCGTTATGGAGTCGTCTTTGGATAGTAGGTGTCGATATAACATGACGAAACGTACTTTGAATGTGGGCCCTGAGAACTGAAGCTGAAGATGTGCTGTGTCTACGGGCATATTGCAGCAAATACCGATCCTCTCTTTCATCAGATACTCAAGGACGTCCACTACGTAGTCTGTTTTCCACTGTATCAAATTTTTCATATCTGTGTACTATTCGCACAACAGATGATCTAAGGGTATCTGATGATCAGAATGCCCTGCATCATATAAAGCAGTCATTCCTGCTCGGGTAAACGAAATTTCAAGTCCTGACATTATAATGTACAAAAATTTAAACGGAACACTTGTCTGCATACACTGTCAAACTGACCAGATTTGTAAAAACATTGGTGATAAAATAAAGGTTCATGGTGTACAATTTGTGATTGTCTCTTTTGTTCCCTAAGTACATGTACTTTCTTTACCACATTAAGAAAACAAAATAAAAATCGAATCATTTTATCTACCAAGACTTTTGATGGCGTGTGTAGTTTATATACTGTATTGACGGCGTACATATTATTTTATCTTGGTCAATATATGTAATTTTGTATATCTGACTAATAAAAGTAATGTGAATATTTTTTATATTTCTATGGCAATTTTGACGTTCTTTAATACCGTTTAAAAAACAAACTTTTTAATATTGTAAAAATATCCAGTCCCCCTATTCAAACTAGCAATTTTTACTCCCCCTCCTATATCGTTCCGAGCGTCGGAACGCGGAAACAAACATACGCCAACTGTGATCGATATCACCTAAATAAGAAATGAATTGGCGCTTCGATTATGGATACGGCTTGGTAGGCGAGCGACGGCTGCTACATGTCGGCGTATTTAAACGAAAAATGGGAGTCCGTCGCGCTTTTTCTCTCGATCTGCCAACGTCGATTGACAGGTTACGGGGTGAGAGCCAATCTCGATGATGTACGACGGATAGAGAGCGTGCGGCTCTCTTAGGATCGGATGTGGTGTAAAGAGAAGAGACAGGCATTGGTTTGAGGTATACTGTGGGCAAATTGTGTTTGTACATTTGAGTTTTGTTTGCAACATGTCGCTCTGTTCCCTGTTTAATGTCAATTGTATAGCTGTTGACGTTTACGCCTTTAAGAATTTATATTGGTTGTGAAATGTATTACAGGGTAATCTTTCAATCATATTGAGAGGTCAGAATATGTGTCTGGCGATAATTACATTGAGCGAAATTGCAAGATTTTAATTTTTCAGACTCGTTAATAACTCTACTAGAATCATATTTAACAAGTAGGCAATTTATGATCAGATATCAAAACTTTACTTCTTGTTCTTTTTCTGCATCTGCAGGTGCACCGCAAGGCTCTAATTTAGGACCACTTTTATTTTTACTCTTTATTAATGATCTCCCAGATATTGTTTCTTGTGAAAAATTGCTTTTTGCCGATGATTTTAAATTATTCTCTTCAATAAATTCTACTTTAGATTGTGATCATTGTAAAACAATGTCCTTCACTCGCAGAACCAACTTTATTATTTATAATTATAACATTGATGGATATGTCATAAGTCGGGTTTCTTTATTCAAGGATTTAGGTATTACATTTGACAGCAAACTTACTTTCATCGAGCATATTAATAATGTTGTGGCCTGTGCATTCCGAACTTATGGTTTTATATACCGTAATTGTAAGGATTTTACAAATATACGCACATTTAAAATTTTATTTTGCTCTCTAGTTAGATCACAAATGGAATACGGATCTATAATATCGTATCCAATTTATAATTTACATCATCAAAGGTTGGACTCAGTTCAAAGATGTTTTTAGCTTTTTTGCAAGATGGTGTTTATCCCCCGCAAGGTTTTAATGATAATGATCTTCTGAATCGTTTTGATATGGATTTACTGGAGATACGTCGTAATGTCTCATTAATTCATTATTTGTTTAATATTCTAAATAATAAAAATGACTGTTCCGTTTTGTTGAGTAAAATCTCATTTCGTGTATCACGTGGTAACGCAAGACAGCAAACTTTGTTTTATTCTGGTATTTCTAGGACCAATATGTTATTATTATTATTATTGTTATTGTTGTTGTTGTTGTTGTTCTTATTATTATTATTATTATTATTATTATTATTATTAATAATAAATTGCCATAGCATGTAAACAAAACCACGTGGCCGAAAACGTCACAGTCCATTCAGCGCAGTTTGTTTCCGTGGACACAGCTGCTGCTTACGGTGTTGGTGATATAAACAGGGGTTTGTTTCTTGGATTTTTGCATTTTTGTGGGTCTCTACATAGTGCATATACTGCGTAGGTGAGGTCATAATTATTAATGGTGATGTGGTGAACTGACGGTATTGCTAAACATAATATATTCTTTTGTTTACATTATATATCCTTTTGTGACAACTGCGGTGACAATGCTGTTGGATAAGTACCAGATAGATGGTTTTACTGTGGAACTCCTCGGAGAACCACTATTGTCCGAGGAACGGTTTTGACCGTAGCAGTCGTAATACCAACAATAGGAACCGAAATTAATATATGGGCGGGCCTAGAGACACTGATAGAGTGTCTGTCCCCGATAGAGCCTAGCCCGAGAACAACCAGGGCATGTAAAAGAATCCCGGCTAATGCTAGGGATGTGCACTTTAACTCTGTTTCTGGTAGCGGCCAGTTACTGAGATCACGGCATAACAACCCGGAAAATCACTACGTATCAAATGAATACAAAATATGTTATTTGGAATCGGAATAATACCATAAATGAGAAAACATGTAAATTTGCTTTTCCATTAATTTTCTAAGCGCCCTGTATACATTCTGGTAGCGTAATAAAAAAATTAATAGATTCTATACAGCTTTACATTTTATCCTTTTCGATGAATTTGAACCTATCTATATTTCCAATTATTATACTTACATTAAAATGGTCTTCACAAACAAACAATGTTGCAATGCTTCCTTTCATCGCACTTCATTGCTCTACACCTTATTTTTCTCTTCGTTTTTTTTTTTGGAACGGTGAAATATATTAGGCGCTGTATGCTATATTAGCCTTGTTTGCGGTAGCGATTCTGAACTAGTTCAGGATTAATTTACGGATGAGCGCAAGCGCAGTGTGAATTTCACCGTCCAAAATGCAAACTGCGCTTGCTCTCATCCGTAAATGAATCCTGTTCAGAATCGCTACCGCGAACAAGGCTATTGATACATTATGGCATAATGCGATACTTCTGCCATTTATACAGATATAAACGAAAACTAAATCCCACTGCTGTATTTAGGTAAAAACATGCAAACGGCTTCTGACGTCACAGGTCTACGCTGTGGCGATAATCGTTTCATGGGGGCGTGGCCAAACTACATTTTTAAATACCGTTTTTGGGCTTGTTTTTCCAAGCTATTTCGATTAAAATAATACATTCTTTTTTCTGCTAGTATTTTAAAAAATATTGTTATTTTTCCATTGACAAATGTATAGAGTGTTCCGCATAAGAAGCGACCAGAGCAGGTGCATATAGGGAGTCCCAAAATATTGCAGTTTTACCGAACATACCTATATACAAAATTGCACAGAGGCGGAGGCACAGGCTGTCAAATGGGGCCAAACATTTGAAATAAAAGGTAATATCTGTGAATTACTGTATCTTGGAATAACCAAAGTTGGTACATGATTGAAGACACCTCTAAAATTATACAAAACTATTCTTTTCATCCATCGAATTTAAAAAGAATGATAATATTTCGCGCATAACTTAATTTAAAATACTTTCAAGAAATAAATACATTAATTAAAATAGTATTTTAGTAGTGTTCATTGGATGAAATCGAAAAGTCAGTAGTAGGCTTTGTCTTTAAAATTGGACAGTTAGTAATAAAACTATTTTATTTTTGTTACTGTTTGCAGTTGGAAATGGTTGGAAAATTATATTCAGCGAACAAATTGACGTGATACTTATGCTAGGTTTTTGTGTAGGAAACTGTAGTGTGGATGAATATCGTACGAGATTTCTAGATCGAGTGATTTTCCATAGAGAAACATTCTCTAATGTTGAAAAACGGATTAGAGACAGGAAAGTTTTTCGATAATATCTGAGAACGTCCTAGTGTAGTAAGGGTACAAGATGAGCAAAATATTTTAAAAACAGTTAAGACGAACCAAACGTTTATCTGGAGAAACTGGCTTATCCAGAAGTTCTGTACACTGAATTCTTACGTAATCTACTGCATCCATATCATAATCACAAAGTGAAAGAGCTTTTGCCTTAAGATTCCTATCAGGATATTAATTTTCATAAGAAAATTAATTTCACCCTGTGTAAATAACTATTAAAACTGCGGACAAGCAGAACTGTTTTGCATTAAACAACCTGCATCTACAAATTCCTGAAGCAGTTGGTATACATCTAAATGATACTTTTATAAAAGCGAACAAGTTTTCTCCATCCTTCTTCATTTATTATTAATGTTGACTATCTTGAATGATGGTATGCACCGGATTCCAATAAGAGTTGCGCTAAAACTATTCACTATCAGTTTCAGCGTTTCAGACGCGATAATAATTTCATGGTTTCTAAAAGACGTTCGAAAGCATTCAAGAGCGGAGACGCTTGAAGTGCATTTGCTGGCATAAATTTTAAATCACTGGTATACAGAAGCGTAGTGGATTTGGTGGTAAAATTGCCTGGGCGACAGTTTTTGTAGCATTTCATTACAGAAGAGGAGAATACTGACAAAAACTAATCATCTTTCCGAGTTTTCGGGACAGATGAACAGCTTCCCCAATAATTTTTTTATTAGAATTCATTGCACAAATATTTGGACAAGAAGCAGAAACATTTACGCTAGTTTGCAGAAATTGGGTGAGACGGGCCCAAAATGTTGTTGTAACAATAGTGAGTGATATAAGAAGTGAACAAGTGATATGATGCAGAACATTAATCCTGCTGCAACTGGTATTCATCTTGCCAAAGTAAAGAATGTTAAATATGGTGGATTGGTGGTTGGTTGTCGAACAAAGAAAGATAACGACAAACTTCGAACAATTGTTGAAGAAAAACTGGCTCATTCCTATGTTGTAAAAGAGTTGACTGGTGTTAAGCCACGCATTCGGATTGTAGGTATTACTGAGAATTATGATGATAATGTTTTAATAGATTTAATTTGTAAATGCAATTTGATTTTCTCAAATGGATCTGCTTGTAAACTAATTAAGTTTTCTCCTATAAAAAAGAATGCTAATGTTTTTCAGGCAATTTTGCAGATTGGCAGAGATTCATATGATAAAGCGTTAAAAACAGGTAATATATTTGTCGGATATGACAGCTGTATTGTGTATGATGCGATTGATGTTTATCGTTGTTTTAAATGCAATGAATTTCATAATTCTAGAAACTGTACCAAACCAATTGCATGCCCAAGGTGTGGGTTAAACCATGATGTCAAAGACTGTCAATCTGAAACCTCGTCCTGCTCAAATTGTCTAAAATTTAAAAATAAATAGACCACCGAAGTAGATATCGAGCACGCTGTTTGGGATGTAAATAAATGTTCTGCTTATGGTGGAGCGCGTGAGAAACTTCGAAATGATATTCTAGCCTGTTAATAGCAACACCAGGAGTCCTATGCAAGTTGAAGAGTGTACGCATAGTAAACAGAATAATTTTGTTATATATTATCAAAATGTTTGGGGCTACTAAAACAACTCAGATATATAATAGTTCAACTCTAAATAATTTTTCGGCAATAGTTTTTACTGAAATCAACTTAAATTCTTCTTTTTTTGACGATGAATATTATTTTGTGATAATTATTCTGTTTATCGTTCTGATAGAAATTTTTCTGCTACTAATTATTCCAGGGAAGGAGGTGTTCTAATTGCAGTTAACAATGATTTTAATACTACTCAAATTGATATTGATTTTACTAATGTAACGCCTTATGTTGACATTGTTGCAGTGAAAGTAGAAGGGTAATACTTTTTACTTACCCACCCCTTGTACAAATGTTCTTAAACATTCCCCTATATATAAAATGTGCACTTTTTGTAATTTATTGGAGCATAGCCTAGACATTTTCAATTTCAGCACTGCCAAGATAAGATTATTGTATTTTAATTGATGTATTATTTTAATTGTGTGTTAGTTTTTAGACTTAAGATGCAATTATATTCATTATGTGTTCGTACACTATTTGTATTTATATTTCTCTTTACCCTCCTGTTCTGTAATTGGGTTTTGTAACCTGTAGAACAGAGTAACAATAAATAATTAAATAGTGGAAAGAGCAGTTGAATTTGGTGTAAAAATAGATGTTGTAGATGTAATTTTTTTCTTTCCTTGGAAATTTTTTTAAAATTTTTTGTCCGGTCGCCAATTATAGGATTGACACCCTCTCTGTTTGGGTCAGTGTGAGGGATTGATACCGGTTAACGTTTGACTACCCCCCTAATTAATGAAGTTTTCTAGGTTTCCCTCATTCCTGCACTGAATGGTGGTTAGGGCTTACCAACGTAAGTCGTTCTTGGGCTCAAATGCGGTCTGCTTAATAATAATATGTCGCTCCGTCTCCCGCACAAGTCTTCAACTTCTAGGCTAATCCTCGAAATTAGAATGAAGGGTATTATTATTATTATTAGTATAATAATAGTGATGACTATTATTATTTAAGTAATTTCGAGGTTCCAGACTCATTTCTCAATCCTCAGCGCCTCATTAGGCTAAGTGGCGGGAAAGAAAGAAGTGTTTACGATTTCCCACGCTGCTAGCGCCACAGCGGGCAAATTTAATTCCTCTCTTTCGCTCCGAAGACAGCACTCGCTCTCGAGCGTCCTTTCTCAAATTAAGGGCTGCCTGAGAGACACTCGGAAGTTCGCCGGCCCGTCTAAAGTTACACGTCTCCAATTTAGTTCCTAATTCCTTGCCCTTTGTCCCTACCTCCGGAATTAATTTACTCTGATCTCAATTATTGCAGATCAAACTGTCGTTGCGGGCAGCTACTGCGGTCTGCCACCCACGGGGGCTAAATCGACGGTGGAAGCTTGTACAGTTTGTTACAAGGTAAATTCAACGTTATCTGGACATAACATCTAGTGAAAAACTCAAAGAAGTGGTAGTGCGGTTGTACATTGTAAATATTTATGTGTTTATTTTTTTGTTTACTTATTCTCTACCCTTTATTTATGTATTTGTTTATGTGTTTGTGTTTGGTTGCTTGTTCTGTTTGTTCTTTTTCGTTTTTTTTTTATTTTTGTATTTGTTCTTTTTTTATTTCTTTATTTTTTGTCTGTTCGTTTTTGTTATTTTTTCATTATTTTTTACTTTCTCTGAAATATGAATTAACTTCGTCGAAAATTTGAAATTTATTCTGTCTAGTAAATGATGATAATTACACCCTTCAATGTTCAAGTCTGGCGATGGTGGTGGCCAATTCATAACCATTTATTTGGAAACTTAAAATTCAAAAAGTATCTAACAGTAGCGCTGAAATGAGGCGTTGCCCCATCAAGCATAAACCAAAGCTCTAGTATAAGTTGCTACAGATATTATTGAGAAACTTTCCTGCCTCTCGAGCCCGTTTTTCAACATTAGAAATTGTTTCTTTATGGGGAATCACTCGATTTGGAAATCTGCTACGATATTCTTCCATACTTCTTCTACAGTTTCCTTTACAGAAACCTAGCACAAGGAACATGTCAACATGTTCGCTGAATGTAAATGTTCCAGCCATTTTTAACAATAAACAGTAACAGAAATGAAATAGTTTTATTACTTATTGTCAAATTTTAATGACAAATCCTACTTCTGACTTTTTAATTTCTTCTAATAAATACTCTTATTATTATATTTTAGTAATAGTGGACCAGTGTAAGGTTTAGGTTCATGCAATCATATACAGGGTGTTCCGGTTTGTTAAGCAATTTTAAGAAGAAAACTTTATATGAACATGGTCTTTTTCTCGCTCAGTATCGGAGTTACGGGGGGCTAAGGTTTCAAAAAAATACTGTTATTTTTTTTATTACCAAGTTCATATTGCACACAGCGCTTCCAAATTTGGTACATGTACTGCTCAACTAGTCTGGATATTATACAAGTTCGTTTAAAATCGTTATACAGGGTGATATTTTCTCAAGAATCTGCTATTATGAAACCCTTCAGAAATGTTTTCTTGTACGTCCCTGGTAAAGTTTGAAATGTTTTTTACTCCCTTTATTCATTGTCTAAATTTCGTCTCTCTTGGCTTTTGAATGTATTCTTGTAAATTTTCTTGTGAAACGATAATTTTCGTGTATCGAAGTGAAACTATCAAAAAGTACCATATTCGAATATTACGTACAATAATTTGCAAAAAAAGGAAAATTTTATAAAATTACTATTTTAGGGAGCAGCCGAATTTTAAGTGCAATTATTATTTATTGAAAATATCTACAGCTTACGTCTTCGATAGAGAAATTTTCAGAAATTTGTAAATAAAATATAGAAAGAAATTGTTTAGATATCACCGACATAAGCACCGTTTTCTAAAAATTCTTGACGGTATGTATGTAACTTGAATTTTCTTTATTTTAATTAACACATTTAATGAAAATACTGAAACCGCAACAAGCATTGAAATACGAACAAACTTGCATTTTAACAAGTAACAAACAAATAAATACATACATACATATGTATAGACTACAGTTAACTTAAAAGAATATTCAGTGGTAAAACCTCCAAAAATTTACTGTTATTTCATATCTCATTACCAATAATTATTATCATCCGGATATACCGATTTTTTTTTCAAATGTGTAGATCTCTTATTGTCTGTAGATTTTCTGGACCCAAACCATGTAAATTGTGAAAATTTACAATGCCTACTCAGGGGAAGTGTATACACTTCTCTATCGAAGGCGTAAGCTGTAGGTATTTTCAATAAATAATAATTTAAAATTTGGTTGCATCCTAAAATAGCAATTTTATAAAATTCTTAATTTTTTTTTTACAAATTATCGTACGTAATATTCAAATATGATACTTTTTGATAATTTTGCTTCGATACACTAAAATTAACGTTTTATAAGAAAATTTACAAGAATACATTCAAAAGTCAAAAGAGACGAAATTTAGATAATGAATAAAGGGATTTAAAAAATATTTCAAACTTTACCAGGGACGTACAAGAAAAAAATTCTGAAGGGTTTCATGATAGCAGATCTTTGAAAAAATATCACCCTGTATAACGATTTTAAAAAATGAACTTGTATAATATCCGAGACTAGTTGAGCAGTACATGTATCAAATTTGGAAGCGCTGTGTGCAATATGAACTTGGTAATAAAAAAAATAACAGTATTTTTTTTAAACTTTAGCCCCCCGTAACTCCGCTACTGATCGAGAAAAAGACCATGTTCATAAAAAAATTTCCTCTTAAAATTGCTTATTCTATCTATGGTTTCAATTTGTTCCAAACAAACAGTAACACCTTGTATAATAAACTTAATTACTTTGCTCTTCGTGCTTTGATATTGATACGGAAAGTTCTGCATAATAAATATTAACGAATCGTGTTGCATGGTGAATTTCCCAGTTATAAACCATTATACTTAGAGTTCTCGTATATTAACAAACCGATCTACAAAACAATTCCAGTAGAAATTCCACTCGGTGGAAATTCGTTTGTTTTTATAAACATTTCTGCTATTGGTCGATAATGTGTCTGCATTTCCGATAAAACAGCCAACTTGTCGCGGATGTGCAATAAAAAACATTTAATCACTAACTGGTGATGCATTTGTTAATTTATTCTCGCTGTGTGAGCTCCAGTTTGCACATGCACTTCATTGCTCTGCAGATTCGCGAACAATCCTCTCTAACGGCTACAGCATTCAGCTATCGAAATCCAACTAACAGTCAGCCATGCCAAACAGCAAATGTTTGGTTTACTTAAATACTTCCTATTCATTTGATTGCGTTCAAATAGGTTCGGCTTTGGTACGAATTTGTAATTCGAGAATGAGATAGTGTCGAGAATTACCACTCACCATTTTAAAGCCTTCAACTGATCCTTCAAAGAGTAAACTTTCCATTTGCTTAAAATATTTGTTTGATTTCTTACAGTACAACATCTTTAATCTACTAAAGCTATTAAGCTAATCCAAACACATCTACTAAATGGAAGGCAAACAAAATTTCAATTTGATATTCCAAGTTACTTCTCCATATAAGTTGTTAATTAAAGGAAGCTGTGTTAGGATTGTGTAAGCACTTAGTTATTCTATTTACCCGAATAATTACCAAATTGATACTGGAGAAAGTTTATGATTTTGTGGGGACACTGTGGAAAGACTCTTGAGTATACTTTTTACAGAATGCAAATGACATCGCCACATGTGAGATAGTATCATGCGTTTGCATTTGTTTTAAACTTTCTCTTTGCCAAGTTCCAGGATAGATCTGTATTGAAATTTGGAGTCGAAGAAAACTCCCCGTCTCACAGCAAGATCGAGATTGATGTTTCCTTGTTTAGATTTCACGTTTTAACACCCCAATTTGAAAGGCGTCAGAGCGTAACGACTCAAAATCAAAATAAATCGACGTTTCGCCTCCCTAAAGGCCCCCGACAAATAAACTCATTACATCCACCTCATTTTTCTCCAGTCGGAAGTATGAAGAAGATCGCCGCCTTTTAAATTCAGATTACTTCGGTAATTTTTTACAAAGCAACTGAAAAGAGCTCCGTTCCGAAATAGCAGTCAAAGAATCGGAATTGTATCCGGTTCGGAGAGATACGTTTTGAAAGGGGAAGGATTATTTTAACTTGAATCAGCAGTTTTCATTGATAATGTCTTATAATTTTATAAAGTGCCTTCAACAATGTCAAAAGCTCTCGTGATCATTCTCAAAAAGCAACATTTTATTAGAATATCAATTTTTGGCGAATTACCGGATTATCTTTGAACAAATCCAGCTCCTGTAGCCATACTGCATACTGTACAGAGTGTCTCAATTTCGATAGTATAGGCCTACTGTGTATTATGTTTGGAATTTGACAGAAATGGCTCTTTTGTCTAATAAAAGTTTATTAAAGAAGTTTTTCTGTATTATTTCCCATTAAAAAGTGCTATGCAATATCGTCCTAAGAGTTTCAAAAGAAGTACTAAAAATCACATTAGGGTTAGAGTCGGTTAGAGTGCATAAATACCACAGTATTTCGAACAAAACCTATGAAATTCTATACGGCAGGCTAGCCGGGAATTGAATTTGGATAAATCAACCGTTTCAACAAATTTTAAAGACCAATGGGTATCATGACTACAAAATTTACAATTTGGAGTATTTGCCTAAGCGTCACATTAAAAACAGACTTAATGTTCTAGTTCAAATTTGTAGCACAAGATCAGAATTGTGCAGCAATATTGAGAAAACACTTGCAGAAATATGTATTGGGATTAATGGACCTATTCAGTAGCCAGTAAAGTTACCAAATCTAACACCCCTTGATATTTTTAAAAGAACCTTAATTTAACATCAAATGTAACTCCCGAATGGTTAAATTCCGTGCAACGAGTGACAGCCTTAGAACCATTGCTGTACATGTAAGTAATAGAATGAATTTTTCTTGTGTAAGTATAATGAAAAATTTAGAAATATTCAAAGGCAGCCTATTTCGAGACACTATTCATTAACTACAGTTAAATGAATTTGAAGGAAAATATAATAATCTATAGATGAAACAGACATATACAGTTTGAAATAATCCGTATCTAAGAGAACATTGGCTCGAGTACTGTCATAGATATCATTAATGAACATATTAAACGGTAGAGGGCCAAGAACTGCACCCTGAGGTATCCCAAATGTAGCAATGATTTGAAATTAAGTAAAACCACGATATTGTACTTAACAATCCATTAGAAAGGTAAGATTCAAAGGATTTTAAGACGTTTATAGATAAACCGAAATTAGGTAGCTTACCAAGGAGGATACTGTGATCCAGCCTATCAAAAGTCATATCTGTGTATATTAGGTCAACCTGTCCACTGCTATCCAATGTATTAGAAATAAAATCAGTAATACAAACAATATTAGTTAAAGTAGATCTACCGGCAAAGATTTTATGTTGGCAGCTTGAAATTTGTGATTTAACATGAACGAGAAGTATGAATAATAATAACTTCAAACAACTTACCAAAATTGAAATAGGCCTGCAGTTCTCAACCAAATTTTTATCGCCTCTGTTTAAGATAAGGTAAATCTTAGTTTTAGTCCACATAGATGGAAAAGTTGCAGTTTGAAGGACCAAATTAACAATAAAGTCGAGGGAGATGCTAACAATATTGCACAATCTTTCAGCAAAAATACTAAATTCTATCAATGCAATGGACGCTCTTAGCTCTAATAAATTAAGCATTTATCATTATTATTTATTGCACATTACTTTTACTACTCTAATCAAATAGTATAAGTAGCAAATTATCTCTATTGCTGGCACAGGTCTTGAGATCCATCTGACGGTGTCGATTGCAATGCTTGACATTTCGGCATGTGAACGATTCTGGAACAATTCTAAATAGTCATTCAGCAGAATAGTTCTGAATAGTGAAATGCTCAACTATTTTAAGTCGTTCTAGACCAGTTAGCTATCGGACAAAGCACCCACAGGACGTATAGAAAACGTCTTCGTTTACAACTGCGTTTTAGTGTGGAGACAATTATTTTGAATTTCTATATGTACTTAAAGAAAGATTTATGATTGAGCTAAATAAAATTTTTACAATGTGAGGAATTTAATAAGAAAGGAATAAACAATGTGCAACTTCCCCATACACTACTTGTGATACGCCATGCATTGGCATCAGCTCAACTTAAAAAATTATTTTACACCCTAAAAATAACAGACAAATGAGTTTTACCACGACAAAATCCACTTTCAATACTAACTGCCGACTGGTCTATAAGCGTAAGGGGCCAAAACTCCAAATAAATCACGAACTCCCAACTTATGAGAACAAGAGCTGTCTCAAGCGAAATGATTAACAGATTTCAGCGCCGGCATGTTATTAACCCCTCGTGAAAGTGTAGCAATTAGGAAGAAAAATGATAATTAACAAATAATTGTTGGATGCTTAAAGGCGGACTGAAATGGATAGCCGCGATTCATCATGTCTGGATGAATTTGAAACACAAAACTCGAAACTTAAGAGACGCTACTGCCATAAGGAGAAACGTAAGTAGTACAAACAACTATAATGTTTGGTGTCAAAATAGAACGAGAAGCATGTGTTTCTTTGGTTAAAAAATCAGTAACCTGTGAAGGAATTTCGACTAGTGGATTTTTCGAAATAACTCCAAACTATGTGCCGTTAGGCGGACTGATAAAAAATACTAGCGTGTTCACTAAATGATCAAATGGTTGTTGAACTTTGGGGCTGACTTTTCAGAGAATTATCTACACCTTCGTTACAAGTCAACATAGAAAAATGTTGTTTAAATAAGCGATTAGCTTTTTACAAAAGGTAAGTAGTTGCACTGTGCCCAACAGCTGAAAATCTAGAAAGTGACACACGTTTTAAGCTAACTCACAATTTACAGCAGTCGACACAAAGAAACATTCATGCAGCCCGTATATTTTTCCTATAAAAACGTATGTCGCATATCTCTGAGAGCATACCCGACTACACAGCTTCTGTTGCAGTAAAGTACGCATGCGTCAAATCGAAACGTTAGTTTTCCCTTGGCTGTGACGAATTGACGGATCCACCTGTTCCATCTCCAATGCTATCATCTGCAGGTATATCTTTCGGGCGGGCAAAATTTCAGGTACATCTTTGCGATAACTAAATTAAGAATGTTAATTTATTATTAGAGATGTTGTGTTCTTAAGAATGGAGAATAATTTAAGCTCTACAGCATATTCTATAAATAGTAAACGCTCTAATTTATCAAGTGAGGAATATCGGATGATGACATGTATGAAGGGTTTAGGGCGCGAGACAAAACATGAGTGTAAGTGATGTAGTTCAATAACAAGAAGCGGAAAATAGTGGAAATTTACGAAATGAATATAAAAAATGAGCTTTCGACGAAAAAAATTGGGTACGCGGTGTAGAACTAACTACATCTATCGGCCGTTCGCTACTCCATGCCGGACTGAAAATGTCGCAGGCACGAAGCGTTCTACATGCAGTAGACACCATTGAAAGCTGTCGACCTTTATCGCGATCGGCGAGAAACGATATTTTGCAAACACGGAATTCCAGGAAACAACTACTCTGCGGGCTAATGCCCCGACCAGCATTGAATTACACCTGGAAAACCTATAGCAACAGCTAGAGTCATTCGTCAGACGCCCACCAGACATATACCGGTTTCGAGCTTATTAGCTCTCATCAGTATGCCATAGGTGAGGTATCTGACGAATAACCTAGCTGCTTTCGTCTGTCTAACCCGACAGAAGGGACCATGAGTACGCGGTGTAGAACTAACTACATCTATCGGCCGTTCGCTACTCCATGCCGGACTGAAAATGTCGCAGGCACGAAGCGTTCTACATGCAGTAGACACCATTGAAAGCTGTCGACCTTTATCGCGATCGGCGAGAAACGATATTTTGCAAACACGGAATTCCAGGAAACAACTACTCTGCGGGCTAATGCCCCGACCAGCATTGAATTACACCTGGAAAACCTATAGCAACAGCTAGAGTCATTCGTCAGACGCCCACCAGACATATACCGGTTTCGAGCTTATTCGTCAGATACCTCACCTATGGCATACTGATGAGAGCCAATAAGCTCGAAACCGGTATATGTCTGGTGGGCGTCTGACGAATGACTCTAGCTGTTGCTATAGGTTTTCCAGGTGTAATTCAATGCTGGTCGGGGCATTAGCCCGCAGAGAAGTTGTTTCCTGGAATTCCGTGTTTGCAAAATATCGTTTCTCGCCGATCGCGATAAAGGTCGACAGCTTTCAATGGTGTCTACTGCATGTAGAACGCTTCGTGCCTGCGACATTTTCAGTCCGGCATGGAGTAGCGAACGGCCGATAGATGTAGTTAGTTCTACACCGCGTACTCATGGTCCCTTCTGTCGGGTTAGACAGACGAAAGCAGCTAGGGTTATTCGTCAGATACCTCACCTATGGCATACTGATGAGAGCCAATAAGCTCGAAACCGGTATATGTCTGGTGGGCGTCTGACGAATGACTCTAGCTGTTGCTATAGGTTTTCCAGGTGTAATTCAATGCTGGTCGGGGCATTAGCCCGCAGAGTAGTTGTTTCCTGGAATTCCGTGTTTGCAAAATATCGTTTCTCGCCGATCGCGATAAAGGTCGACAGCTTTCAATGGTGTCTACTGCATGTAGAACGCTTCGTGCCTGCGACATTTTCAGTCCGGCATGGAGTAGCGAACGGCCGATAGATGTAGTTAGTTCTACACCGCGTACCCAATTTTTTCGTCGAAAGCTCATTTTTTATATTCATTTCGTAAATTTCCACTATTTTCCGCTTCTTGTTATTGAACTACATCACTTACACTCATGTTTTGTCTCGCGCCCTAAACCCTTCATACATGTCATCATCCGATATTCCTCACTTGATAAATTAGAGCATTTACTATTTATAGAATATGCTGTAGAGTTTAAATTATTCTCCATTCTTAAGAACACAACATATCTAATAACAAATTAACATTCTTAATTTAGTTATCGCAAAGATGTACCTGAAATTTTGCCCGCCCGAAAGATATACCTGCAGATGATAGCATTGGAGATGGAACAGGTGGATCCGTCAATTCGTCACAGCCAAGGGAAAACTAACGTTTCGATTTGACGCATGCGTACTTTACTGCAACAGAAGCTGTGTAGTCGGGTATGCTCTCAGAGATATGCGACATACGTTTTTATATGAAAAATATACGGGCTGCATGAATGTTTCTTTGTGTCGACTGCTGTAAATTGTGAGTTAGCTTAAAACGTGAGTCACTTTTATAGATTTTCATCTGTTGGGCACATGGAACTACTTACCTTTTGTAAAAAGCTAATCGCTTATTTAAACAACATTTTTCTATGTTGACTTGCAACGAAGGTGTAGATAATTCTCTGAAGTCAGCCCCAAAGTTCAACAACCATTTGATCATTTAGTGAACACGCTAGTATTTTTATCAGTCCGTCTAACGGCACAGTTTGGAGTTATTTCGAAGAAACCACTAGTTGAAATTCTTTCTCACTGATTTTAAAACACATGCTTCTCGTTCTATTTTGACACCAAACATTATAGTTGTTTGTACTACTTACGTTTCTCCTTATGGCAGTAGCGTCTCTTAAGAACGCGTTTCGTGTTTCAAATTCATCCAGACATGATGAATCGCGGCTATCCATTTCAGTCCGCCTTTAAGCATCCAACAATTATTTGTTAATTATCATTTTTCTTCCTAATTGCTACACTTTCACGAGGGGTTAATAACATGCCGGCGCTGAAATCTGTTAATCATTTCACTTGAGACAGCTCTTGTTCTCATAAGTTGGGAGTTCGTGATTTATTTGGAGTTTTGGCCCCTTCCGCTTATAGACCAGTCGGCAGTTAGTATTGAAAGTGGATTGTTCAGCTGTAAAACTGTTATTTTTAAGCGGTAAAATTGTTTAAGTTGAGCTGATGCCAATGTATGGCGTATCACAAGTAGTGTATGGGGAAGTTGCACATTGTTTATTCTTCTCTTATTAAATTCCTCGCATTGTAAAAATTTTATTTAGCTCAATCATAAATCTTTCTTTAAGTACATATAGAAATTCAAAATAATTGTCTCCACACTAAAACGCAGTTGTAAACGAAGACGTTTTCTATACGTCCTGTGGGTGCTTTGTCCGATAGCTAACTGGTCTAGAACGATTTAAAATAGTTCAGAATCGTTCAAAAGCCGTCAGAAATAAAAGGCACTGCAATCGACACCGTTAGATCTATCTCAAGATCTGTGCCAGCAATAGAGATAATTTGTTACTTATATTATTTAAATAGAGTAGCAAAAGTAATAAGTGCAATGAATAATAATGATAAATGCTTGATTTGTTACAGCTAAGAGCGTCCATTGCATTGATAGAACTCAGTATTTTTGCTGAAATATTGTGCAATATTGTTAGCATCTCCCTCGACTTTATTTTTAATTTGGTCCTTCAAACTGCACCCTTTCCATCTATGTGGACTAAAACTAAGATTTACCTTATCTTAAACAGAGGCGATAAAAATTTGGTTGAGAACTGCAGGCCTATTTCAATTTTGGTAAGTTGTTTGAAGTTATTATTATTCATACTTCTCGTTCATGTTAAATCACAAATTTCAAGCTGCCAACATAAAATCTTTGCCGGTAGATCTACTTTAACTAATCTTGTGTGGATAGCAGTGGACAGGTTGACATAACTTACACAGATATGACAAAGACTTTTAATAGGCTGGATCAGAGTATCCTCCTTCGTAAGCTACCTAATTTCGGTTTATCTATAAACGTCTTAAAATCCTTTGAATCTTACCTTTCTAATGGATTGTTAAGTACAATATCGTGGTTTTACTTAATTTCAAATCATTGCTACATTTGGGATACCTCAGGGTGCAGTTCTTGGCCCTCTACCGTTTAATATATTCATTAATGATATCTATGACAGTACTCGAGCCAATGTTCTTTTAGATACGGATGATTTCAAATTATATACATCTGTTTCATCTACAGACTATATTTATATTCCTTCAAAATAATTTAACTATAGTTAATGAATGGTGCCTTAAAACAGGTTGCCTTTGAATATTGCTAAATGCTTTATTATACTTACACAAGAAAAATTCATTCTATTACTTACATGTACAGCAATGGTTCTAAGACCGTCACTCGTTGCACGGAATTTAAATATTCGGGAGTTACTTTTGATGTTAAATTAAGGTTCTTTAAAAATATCAAGGGGTGTTAGATTTGGTAACTTTACTGGCTACTGAATAGGTCCATTAATCCCAATACATATTTCTGCAAGTGTTTTCTCAATATTGCTGCACAATTCTGATCTTGTGCTACAAATTTGAACTAGAACATTAAGTCTGTTTTTAATGTGACGCTTAGGCAAATACTCCAAATTGTAAATTTTGTAGTCATGATACCCATTGGTCTTTAAAATTTGTTGAAACGGTTGATTTATCCAAACTCAATTCCCGGCTACCCTGCCGTATAGAATTTCGTAGATTTTGTTCGAAATACTGTGATATATATGCACTCTAACCGACTCTATCCCTAATGTGATTTATAGGTAGTATTTCCTTTGATACTCTTTAGGACGATATTGCTTAGCACTTTTTAATGGGAAATAATACAGAAAAATTTCTTTAAACGTTTATTAGACAAAAGAGCCGTTTCTGTCAAATTCAAAGGATAATACACAGTAGGCCTATACTATTCGAGATTGAGACACTCTGTACAGTATGCAGTATGGCTATAAGAGCTGGATTTGTTCAAAGATAATCCGGTAATTCACCAAAAATTGGTATTCTAATAAAATGTTGCTTTTTGAGAATGATCACGAGAGCTTTTGACATTGTTGAAGGCACTTTATAAAATTATAAGACATTATCAATGAAAACTGCTGATTCAAGTTAAAATAATCCTTCCCCTTTCAAAACGTATCTCTCCGAACCGGATACAATTCCGATTCTTTGACTGCTATTTCGGAACGGAGCTCTTTTCAGTTGCTTTATAAAAAATTACCGAAGTAATCTGAATTTAAAAGGCGGCGATCTTCTTCATACTTCCGACTGGAGAAAAATGAGGTGGATGTAATGAGTTATACAGTATGCGACAAAAGTATGGAATAAATTCAATAAAAACGAAACAATTATTTTTTGGGAAAAATCCTCGAACAGCTCGATTTTTAATTTAAAAAATACATATTTTAGCGTAAAACGCGATTTTCAAATGTCATTTGTTTTTGAGTAATGACGTCATCGATTTTTTTTTAAATGGCAACACCATATTTTTTTCCTTGATTCTGAAACATCGTTTAATTCTATCAGACAGTACTAAAATTTTGCCCTCTGACATAGGAAAGTTTTCGAGTAAATGACGATTGAATGTTAGAAAACGTAAATTTTATCCATAAAAAAGTAACAATTCTGAGGTATGTAAAATAAAATACAATTGATTAAATTTTATACTTAAATTAAATGTTCGAATTGCCATCCACCAACTTCTTGACAATGCGCAAGTCTGTGAAGAAATTCTTCTTGCACATTATGAATGATTTCTGGGGTAACTCTGCGTATTTTGTCCCGAATGCGATTTTGAAGTTCTTCTAAATTATGTGGTTTATTAATGTACACTTTTGACTTCAAGTATCCCCATAAAAATTAGTCAAGAGGTGTAAGATCTGGCGATCTTGCAGGCCATTCTATCGGTCCGCGTCTGCCGATCCACCTCCCAGGGAAACAGTTGTCCAAAAAATTTCGTAAAGGGCGCGCATAGTGCGGAGGTGCACCGTCTTGCTGAAACCATATCGTATCGTCAGGAATGTCAGGGTCATTATCGTTAGGAAAAATTATTGCAAGAGCTGGAACAAGGTCATTTTCTAGAAACTCTAAATGTCTTTGTTCTGTAAGGGTTCCTTCAAAGAAGAAAGGCCCTACTATTCTGTCGTCAACTATTCCAGCCCACACATTTAATTTCTGAGGGTGTTGGGTATATGCCTCTGCCATCCAATGAGGATTTTCCCGACTCCAATATCTGTAAGTTTGACGGTTTACTGTACCATTCAGACAAAATGTGGCCTCATCTGAAAAAAGTATTTGCCGGTGTAAATTTCTATTTCCTTGACATAAATCCATTAGAATTTCGCAAAAGTGTAAGCGGCAATCGGGATTATCTTCATTGAGTTCCTGCACAAGTTGAATTTTGTAGGGATGATATTTTTCCTTCCTCAAGATACGTAGCACTGTGCTCTGACTAGTGTCATTGTTTAATGCAACCAATCGTGAAGAATTATGAGGATTATCCACCATACTTATCAAAATGTTCTGTTTCTGATTTTCATTAATGCTTGGACGTCCAGGTTTTGGAATATTTACAACATTGCCAGTTTCTCTAAATTTAGACTCTACCTTACTGACTGTTGATTGGCTGATAGGGCGATCCGGATATTTTTCATTAAATAAATCGCAAACTTCCTGCTGAGTTTCTTCAGATTTATATGAATTTCAGAGTTATGAACGCCAGTGTAATAATTATTAAACGACTAGCAATGCAGGAGGTTAAGGATAGAGATTTTAACGTCGACTTTATTATCTCGAGATTAAACGCTGCATTTCAATTAAAGTTAAAATGTAATTAATTTTGATTTTAAGTTCTTGCTGGTATATTGGATTTACCTAAATTACAAAATATGATATAAATTTTATCGTGAATTCAGAAATTACTAGTTAGAGTTCATGTTATCATGTCTACGGTTAGAGTGAGCAAGAGACAAAACATTATTTTTCATTTTTCGGAATAGTAAATTTTGATGAAAAATAAAAATAAATGAAAGAATTTTTGTAGTCTATGTAAATTGGGTGTTAGATATGAATTTATTATACAGAATCGGAAATTGCGGATCTTTACAGAGAAAGTAGAAATTGCCGCTTCATCCCAGGGAAGGTACGAAGTATAAGCGGCGCCGTAGTATAATAGAAAACTAAATTTTACTTGTATATCTGCCCTATTCTTCTCAAAGTCCTTGTATTGCATTTAAAATGCTGACGTGTATTAATTTATTTGGAAAGAGTAACGAATAAAACGGCGTGAATAAGATCTTTAAATTTTGAACGTCCATTTAGCGCGTCTACAATCTCCGATAACGGCCGATGGTAGGCGAGAGCTAACGAGAGCCGCACAACAAAATACGACTTCAATCCGGTCACCTGATGCCAGTGTTGCCAGGTCTCATGCTTTTGCATGAGATCTCATGCATTCCGAGGAATCTTATGCTCTCATTTTTTGATTACAAAATCTCATGCTTTTTAATAGACACAAAAAGAAATAATAAAATTATTAAAATTACTCTTTGAAATCTACCAAAACAAAGACCTAACGAGAAATAAAGGCAAAATCGAGGGCAAAATTGAATAGATAGAGGTAGGTATCTACAATATTTGGGTACTTGAAATGTCCTTTGTAGACTGTTCTCTTTATAATTAGCAATGAATACATAAACGGGTATGACAGTCGACGGATATGCGGTGTGTGTGCTGTATTCACGCTGTATTGCAGTGATTCTTAACTCAATTCCGTAAGGGTACCTACATTTTCTGGAAACAACAGATTTTACGACCCGTGAGGCACCCTGCGTCACGTCAACTGCGCCTCAAAGTACGCGCCCGGCGTAACAATAAAATAAATTAGAAAGGTTACGTGGTTAATAACTTTTAAGTAAGTACCTGTAAGTACCTACTTACAATGTAATATTATGATAAAATAGCAGAACATAATGCTTTTTAATGAAATAAAAAATGCATTACCAAAGTAATTAAAAATATATAAGAGGTGTTTTTTGATAAATTAAGCCATCTCATGCTTTTTTCTCCAAACCTCATGCTATTTTGAAATTATTTTCATGCACTGAATTTTTCCCACCTGGCAACACTGCCATATGCCAACAGTGGAAGCACGCTGTGGTGGACGCACAGCATAACGAAACCAACAAAATGACTCGACTGTCGGTACTTTGATCTATTTCAGACAGGGCGCGTTTAGCGGCACGGGTGCTTGCCGGTTCCTATCTCTCTCTCACATTTAGCAGGGCCGTATTTAACAAATATTTAATACAAACAAGACCGTGGGTCTTGTTGTTTGCACAGGTTTAATTACGTCCCTTTACATAAAATGCATTATAATGCAAATACAAATAATTTATAATAATAACAAAACAAGTTACCTACTATTAATTATTTTATTTTCAGTTATGTCTCCAAATTATTGTTTTCTGGTTGTATTAACAACTTTGAAATTTCTACTTACACATTTTATTGTATAATATAAACCTAGCATATAAATGATATATATTTATAGTTAAAATGTTTACAAGGATGTACAGAATGTAAATATTTAAATAATGTAACAAACTTTTTCACACCATTGTTTTGAGCAGAAAGTATTTCAAAATTCTCTTGGAAAAGGATCTCCATGGTTGTTATGAATTTAATGAAATTATTATGAGGCATATATAGATTTCGAAACAATCCAAAATTAATGTGCAAATGTCTGAACATAGTAGAAAGGCAAAGGGGCGCAGCTATTCCAAAAATTTCAGAAATATTTGTTTATCACTATATAATCTCGGTCCCAAATTATATAAAGTAAACTTATTAAATTATTTTGTTTACTTAGTGCGTCAACTTTACAGTCATTTATAAAGCATATTAAAATTGCCCCTGAAGTTAATGACGTTCTCAAACTTTTAGAAAAGAAATTTGAAAATTTTAATCATATAAATAAATTATATATGGTCTGTGTAGACTAAATTAGTCCGAAAGCAAATTTATTTTATACAAGAGACATTGATAAAATTTGTGGATTTAAGGATGCAAATTTTCTATTTAATGGCAGCATCGTGGAAAACCATAATTTCAAAATGCGTACATATTCACAAATGACGAAAACGATCTCTTTAGAACCTATTTCGATATATTTCAGAAATCACAAATAATTGATTCAAAGGCAAAAGATATAACATCTACAATAAAATGTATTACTGGGTGGAAAATAACAATATTAGGTTTCATTAAATTAGGAGAATTAGCTAAAAATGAGGGTATGAAATTATTATGAACTGGAAGCGTTAAACAGGACTATTTAAAAATTGTTTTGGGGCAATACGCCAGCGTCACAAAAGGCATTTTCTCGAACAACAAAACAATACTGAATACGTCTCTGATATCTTACTTCCTCTCCCAACGAACGTTCGCTTATACTGACAGTTACATCACAGCTTAAATAACAATCAGCTCACAGACTCGTATGAGCGGGAACGTCTCGCGCAGATCTTCGCGCATGCCGCCATTTTGGGATAAATAGCGGCAGGGACGTGTGGTTGTAAAATATGCCCTTATAGCCATACCGTCAACGACTGCGTTATTGGCGCACGAATGCTGTATTTTGTGGTTTGTTGATTTTCTTGTATTTTATACTGTTATGTTATTTTATTTTTAAACAATTTCAAGTAAAACAAATTTATATTTAGTATGACACTTTCTAAATTGGGACAACTATTTTTAATCCGGTCCTGACTTGTATCCCAAACGAGAGAGAGACAACAAGCTTCAAGGGCAAATTTTCAGGTTTTAATACTTCAAAGGTGCCGCCGTAGAGTCTGTGAGCTGATTGTTATTTAAGCTGTGGTTACATGGTGCTCCACATGCTGAGAAATCGTGCCATATCCTGCGCGTCTGAAACTATTTGCCCGAGTCCGTTTGCTGGTTTCGTTATGCTGTGGTGGAAGTATGCGTGTAGCACCACACAAATACACGCAAGCGGCAAAACACAATTCACCATCTAGATCCTCACTTTCCAAATGTGGATCCAGGATTAAAATCAGTTGCCAATCAGTACAAATAGAAATTCTTCGACCAGGATTTTATTATAAAATTTGTGGCAAAATACTGTTAGAAATCGTAGTATATGACATATCTCGATATAAATAAAACATTATGAATATGTCTATCCTGACGCTTTGTAATATAAATATGAGAATACTGTCCATATTCAACTAATGTAAATACGAGGCAAAAGCAATTATTATTTAGTCTAGAATATGTAGGTATACTATCAAAATTTACAACACTTCGATGATGATATACATATACTGCGTGACATAGAAATGCAAACACCCATTAAATATCATTTTGATAATTTTCTCTCGATGAAAGTAAATAATGATATAATTTTCAGGTTTATCTGTTAAATTCTTTTGGAGTTTGTATAGGTCGTAATTTGGTAACGTAGCATTCTGTTTTAAAAGTTTCTATTCATATTTGCTGTGCAAGTATTGTGAAACTAGTTGAACACTTGTCGACATTACAACTAACACACAGTATGCATTATGGTATAGGGTGCTATCACATATGGTAGTAGATCACCACTAATTATCATTAAAGGCAACATGACAGCCCAGCGCTAGATCTAGGAAATGGTGCAGCCATATATTATTCCACATCTTCTTCACGCTCTGTGGTTCTTTTACGACGACCTGTGCCTCTCGCTCTGTATCCATGACCTTCATGAGTCCCCGCTTGATAGCACCGTACTTATGGTATATGTTAGTCCTTCTAGGACACGACCGGTGCAATGGCAATAAAGTAGCTGACGAACTGGCTAGGAGTGCATCGGGTCTGAATATTCTCGGACCCGGTCCCTCCAGTATACTTCCGTTGTCAGCATTTATTGAAATTATCAAAGGATACACCCACAAAGAGTTTAAGAAACGCTGGGATGAAGCAAATGGCTGCAATTTGGCAAAGGAGTCCCTAGGGTACCCCTGCAAGGATACAGCCAAAAAGTACCTGGCTATGTCTAGGACAAGCCTCCGTCTAGTGACAGGTATTCAAACTAGACACTGCTGGTTAAGAAAGCACCTCTATAACATGAGGAGGTGTGATACACCTCTTTGTAGGGGCTGCGAAGAGGAAGACGAGACAGTGCTCCATTCACTCTGTGAGTGCGCTGCCATCTCATCAATAAGAGAGTCCGTGTTGGGAGAGCGATGGCCTTCTATGGCCTACATTAGAGAGATCCCCCTGAGCAGCGTCACCACCTTTTTCTCCTTGTTAGGTTGGTTGATGGCTTAGGTGGACTGATCTCCTAATGGGAGGAGGTACAATGGGCCCAATGGGGCCTAAGTGCTGTAGCCGTTTTGCTACCCTCCCCTTAATTCCAGAATAGTCCTTCTAGAAGTTTCTCTCACCGACGAACCTGCTTCGCGCAAGCCAACAATCCGCCACCTCTCAAAGTCACTATGCTGGGAAATCTGTTCAAATCTACGTATTCTAGGCATAATCAGCTGTAAAAAATGTCGTTTGCAACAATCTTTACAACACTTGCAACAGAAATGAATGTGAGAAGCAATTTTTAAAATAGAATGCTACGTTGTCAGTTATAAAAGTACTTACTACTTGTGCCAACTCCAAAAAACTTAATAGATAAGCCAGAAAATTTAATTATCTTTTACTTTCACCGAGAGAAGTAGACATGCAAAAAATTATCAAAATAAAACGATATTCAATTTCTCTTCGGGTATAAATTGCTGTTCTGGACAAACACACAAAATGTTCTGTAATTGGTTCAGGTGTCAAAATTTCATGGATGTAAGGATACTCTTCAGGTCAATAGGCAAGTAAATAGTCACCACTGTATTTAATAGTAAGTTTTACAGTATTGCCAGGGACCCGAACCCATTTTGGGAATTACGCGAGGTAGTATGAATTGTGCCCTTAATAAATGGGCCTTTCAAACACTAGGAGGCAGTTGGAGAAGCAATGGAGGATGTAGACAGACCCACGACTTCTTCAATAAACCTAATAAATCTAGGACGAAGTGGCTGTTGAGCCTTAGTCGAAGGTCCCTGAACCAAATGATGGGGGTCCTGACAGGCCACTGCGGACTCAGAAGGCATTTGAATTTGATAGGCAGAGAGGAGAGTTCCTTATGTCCGGAATGCGATGAGGGAGAGGAGACCCCTATCCATTTTCTAGGATATTGTGCGGCCCTTGGAAGACTATGATATAGGATCTTTGGCACCGAGGAGCTGCAAAGGGAAGAGATGAGGGGCCAAGATCCTGGCGTTCATTAGAGCGTCGGGTAGATTTGAGGAACCCGAGGGCGGATAGTAGAGAGATGATGGGATGCTAGGGTAGGCAAAAAGGGCCCACGTGTGGCCTAATTGCCAGACTGAGGCCGCCCGCACTTTTACTACTACAAGTTTTACAGTAACATAATTAATAATAAATGTCGGTGCAAAGTGGCTAAATCGTGTCGGCTTTGCTAATTAATGTCCAATAAAATATTATTTAAATAGTATAGAACAAGTGTGTGCAGGGAATGGAAAAAACAACCTGATTATTTATCTTTTGACAGGTCGAGTAATTTTCTTTCCCCTTTCGATTTGTTGTCTTTGTTTGGTTAAAATTAATTACATTATGATTGAATCACCCTGTATAGGTTAATTTCATATACTATTTTCGAAAAAAAGTAGGTAATTATAATAAAAACACCAACTTTCTATGTATTTCTTGATGCATGAAGGATTTATTTCTTCACCATGTTATTCAGTACCCTTGGTTTATATGGATAACAGTTAAGACATGTTGTTAATATATGTTTATTTTACATATTCTGATGTTAACAGATATCATACTTGTTATCACGTTCTAGATTTAGTTTTTGATTGCATGTGATAGTCAATTTTTTCTACGATCCAATTTACGTGTGAAGCAACATCGGTATATATTCTAGGTGTAAGGTCGCCTTCTCTGCATAATTGAAGATCATGTGACGCAAGTCCAATTATGTATGTTCGTATTCTATTTTTTTCTGCTTCCCTTGTTTGCATTAGTGGACCACCAGAATCTGCTACACAAGGCATTTCAACTGAAAAATAAATAACGGTTTAAATCAGTAAATTATATGTGTTATAATTGCCTTAACATACTTCTTTTTTATATTTTTGAAAACCCAATAAATCATTTTTTTTTAAGTGAGTTAAACATCTCACAGTTACAATGTAATATAAGTGTTGCCAGCTGCCACTGAATATTTGTTTTCTTCAATTCAACAAATTCATTTAAGTAAAAACAATATAGTTTAGAAATTAAGAGGAAAGTGTGAGTTCAGAATAAATTATCAACACGACAAGTTTTTTAAACTGAGATCTTGAAGAACTAAAGTTGGTAGTAATTCATAAAAAACACATTTTTTTGACATATGCACGAAACCGTTTAATAATTAATTAAGATAAATCCGTTCCCGATCAGTGACACCTCACTGACTTATTTAGAGGATTGGAGCATCCTCACCTAATGGACCAATCTAAGTACTTGATCAAACAACAATTACAACTTGCAATGATGTAGATACTGTAGTTGAGGCAACATAACAGTTCAACCTAACCTCAAAATGTTGACTTGATTTGACTTACCCCCTTCCGGATATCCTACACAGAGTTCGTTCTTTTCTAAGTTGCGTACGTAATTCTTATTACATTGTTTGCGGTCTAGTATAGGAGTTAAGGTGAACTGTAGATCCTTTTCTGTTCTGAATTTACTGCCATCTACCACACCCCATCCTGAAAACGTCACGCCCCACCCTGCTGAAAAAGCTTGCCGTTCCTTAATCTGCTTTAGTGATAACTTCTTTGGCGGTAGGCAGATTGGGTGCACATAATCTGCAAGTAATACTCATATAACTGCTGTGATTGAATTTTTAAGGTGACTTTTCACATAGAATGCTTACCATTTAGTTTCGCAGGTGTCTTCAGTGCCAGTAAGCTTATATCATTTACGTTTGATTTCCGACAATGATTGGCAAATAAGTGATTTTCTATGATGATGTCTTGATACGGTGGGGCGCAATCATCACTGCTGCAATCTTTCTCTTTTTCTAGGTTGTTCTCCCCCACCCTGACGCTAAAATCGAAAAATATATTAAGTAGCATTTCGGTAAAAATGAAAAAAATCCGAATTTATGGAGCGTGGCCGAAGTGATGGGGGCGCAACTTGTTCGCTTTAAAAATGACGTGGCACTTTTTTTGTAAGAGAATATACCTATGTCTTGCCTGAAATGGTCAAGTTCAAGAACTTGATAGGCATAGATGGGAGTCCCTCATGTCCGGAATGTGGAGAGAGAGAGAGGAGACCCCTATCCATTTTCTAGGATATTGTGCGGCTCTTGGAAGACTAAGATATAGGATCTTTAGCGCCGAGGAGCTACAAAGGGAAGAGATGAGGGCCCTATCATGGACCAAAATCCTGGCGTTCATCAGGGACTCGCAAAACGCCACTGTGCCACCCAAATTACTGTACACCCCTTAGGGTTGGGCCATTTGAGGTGATTTTTTTTTAAATGTTCGTCATAAAATTCCTTATCGATCCCTCTGTTTCAATTTTTGCTTTGGGTTTTCATTTTCGCGGAATTTGACTCCAAAAATGGGTTTGCAAGACAAAAACTAGGTATTTCGCTCAAAAATGACTCTAAGGAACACGAGATTGAGATTTTGCCGGACTTTTTTTTGGGGGAATGCTCGTCTTGGAAAGCCCTACAAGACTGTCCACTTAGATTTCGGGGAGAAATTTTTGCTATCATACATTTCCATCCGAACAGTTCCAGGAAAAATCAATCATTTATGGAACCTTTCTGATCTTTTTCAGAATTACGAGAAAATTCGGAAAATCTGTATGTGGCCATTTTGGTGAATGTCCAAAACTGTGTTCAAAATTTCTGGAAAAATTGGGTCCATAGGGTCATTTTTGTGCGAAAAATCTAGTTTTTTCCATGCAAACCCATTTTTGAAGTCAAATTCCGCGAAACTGAAGACTTAAAGCGAAAATTGAGAAAGAGGGATCGATAGGGAATTTTATGAGGGACATTTAAAAAAAATCACCTCAAACGCCCCAACCCTAAGGGGTGTACAGTAATTTGGGTGGCACAGTGGCGTTTTGCGCTACTGTGCGTCGGGTAGGTTCGAGGAAGGCCAAGGGCGGATAGTGGAGAGGTGATGGGATGCTAGGGTAGGCAAAAAGAGCCCACGTGTGGCCTAATTGCCAGGCTGATGCCATCCGCACTTACTACTACTACTACTACTACTACTGACTGAAATGGTAATCAAGTCGAAATTTAATGGTGTGTTATACTTGTTTTAACCTAATGTCGCGCATTTCATTTAGTTTTTTATTATATTGTGTACTGCGATTTGTAAATTATTACATACAGACTTGAAAAAACTATATAGGGTGTTTCAAAACTTATCTAAAAAAAATTAGACTAGATGCGTCATGAAAAATGTAGTCGATATCGTAAAAAATGTGTAAAATCCATAGATTCTGAAAAAAATTGAATTTGTAGTATTCTCAACCTATGCTACGCTGGGAAACTGTAGTCTCTAGCGTCATCGAAATGCGGGCGATTCCGAATACTGAAATTCGATTGTATTAACGTTTTTAGAATAGCGTTTACATTAGTTTTTCAAGTGTAAAAAATATAGAGATATTGTCTTAATTTATGGTGAAATATGGCAAAATGCTTTAGCAGTTTCTCGTCTGTATGCAGAACGATTTTCCGGTAGATATGTGCCAAATGCAGCTACTATTACCGCGGTAGTGCAACGCGAGCGTGATACGGGAAATCTGCATTCCAATCGTGGAAGAGATGAAGGTCCAGAGCGGTCACGGCGTATTGCAGCAGCATTTTAGAGATTGTTGAAGACAATCCCCGGAATGGAATGTAGGTATAACATTTAAAAAATTCTTGTTTAGGATTTTGAAATACGCGATTCAACACGATCATTACCAAAAATGCTTTTCCTTAAATGGACAATGAATTGAACGAAAAGGACCGGTACCATGGCCGGCACGATTTTCTGATTTAAATCCTCTGGACTTTTCTGTGGGGATATTTAAAAAATGAAGTATATCGCCACGAAGTGGACACTTACGAGTTCAAAATGGACAAGAACCAAAAACATTTATGTTAGTTCGTGAAATATGGTTACACTTTGAATCGCGCAACGTCCACGATTTTAAATAATGAGGCGGCAAATTTAAATACATGCAAATGGTAACTTACATCTTGCCATGCGTACCGCAGTGAGCCGCAGTAATCACGTAACTGGGATGAATCAGGGATCCAGAACAGTAAAAGAATGATGTTCCTTTCTCAAATATCCCTACTCTAACTATCCAAGGAACTTCACCTACTAGGGCAGTGGTGGCTTCACAGGTGAGTAACTTTGTCTCCTTATATTTTGGTTGGCCACAGTCCTTAGGTAGATCTTTATAAGAAAATCCGTTGAGACCTAAAGGTTGCATCAAAACCTATGTTTCAGTTTTTTAATTTTTCGGTTCAAGCTTAGTCTATGTCGTGTACTATTCGTATACAGGAAATATTATGTTCACAAAACTAATACAAAGAAATCGAGCTTTAATGTATCATATTATACCTTATAAATATACACACATTCTTACCATTTTCAGTAAAATATAATGATATTAAAACACAAGTTGCAAAGTATTTCATATTGTTTCAAGTGGTAATTGATTCTGATATAAAAATAAAAACATTTCTGAATTTATTTCTCACCCACTAATAGTAATTTAATTTTAATGTTAAGTGTACCGTGATGTAATAAAACACAAGTGATATACATAGTTATTTAGTATTAAACCTAGAAAGAAAAATAAAGTTCAAAACTTAGTTATGTTTTATGACAAACATTTGTAATAGTCCTAATTTTCGTTTGTAGTTATTTTTGTAACAAGGAGTTATGAGGATGTTAATTATCGAGGGCAACATATTGCAACTGGATTGTTAATTTACGCGAGATTATTAAAATCAATAACTCACGTGATAGACAAAGATTTGTATTTCATACTAATGAAATATGACAATCAATTTTCGTTTTATTCCATATTAATGAAATATGAAAATCAAAATCCATAAGAAATTTACAATTGTGGAAGAAACCGAGTTCTCTGCATTGGGTCTAGTGAGGAAGTATGTCTTTTGCGTATCGCGTAAAGCGTTGCACACTTCAGCCCGTTGGAAAAATATATTTGGAAAAATGTCAAGAAACTATTTCAAGAACTTTTTAATAGACTTGGAGAAACTGGTAGTTTTCGTCCTAAAAGAGACAACGCAGGGCGTACTGTTACAAAAATATACAAAATCCTGATATTTTAAGTTTTCTTTAATTGGCGATCTTGCTTAGTTATTCAAGTGGTTTTCCTTAGTGGGATAAAGACCAAAAATAGAAGAACATTATATTTATTTCATTGCCAACGTTTCGGTGTTATTTTTACACCATCTTCAGTGCTCGAAATCTGAAATGTCCTTTGTCTAAAAATGTAGTGTGATAAAGACCACAAATAGAAGAACATTATATTTATTTCATTGCCAACGTTCTTGATGACGTAAAACTTGACTTGATGGTGTAAAAATAACACCGAAACGTTGGCAATGAAATAAATATAATGTTCTTCTATTTTTGGTCTTTATCCCACTAAGGAAAACCACTTGAATAACTAAGCAAGATCGCCAATTAAAGAAAACTTAAAATATCAGGATTTTGTATATTTTTGTAACAGTACGCCCTGCGTTGTCTCTTTTAGGACGAAAACTACCAGTTTCTCCAAGTCTATTAAAAAGTTCTTGAAATAGTTTCCGATTTGGTTGCCTTCTATTCGGATACAAGTCTGAATACCGACGAAGCGCTCGACGTCCAATATAATCTGATTGCGCATAAACGCAAATCATATCGCGCATTTCTCCATTTAAAAATAAATTATGGCATGGCATGTTATCTCGCACTACGATTTAGATCATAAAGAAAAGATAACTTTTAACAAGGCACGAATAATAGTGTAATATTACTGACAGCACTAAGATAAGTGGAAAATGTCAAAATTGGATTTTAACATAAGCCTACTTGAAAATTTTCAATGGCAAATTTTACGAGAACGGTCCAAGATAGCGACTATCAAAAAGTATAGCTTTTTTGTGTTAAAGAAGTTGTAAAATCAGAATTTGCTACCTGGAAATTAGATTTTTGAAAGATAAAAAAGTTCTGTCGTTTTCAACGCATTCAACCTAGTGCTGGTGGCGCTCTCTATGAGCTACAAGCAAACCATGGATATATTTCAATCTCTCGCCGCAGAAAACCCCTAATACCAAAATTTCATCTCGATATGACCATTTATTATGAAATAAATAAGACAAAACTAAAATAATATTTTGCATTAAACACCCTGTATCTCTCTAAGTATCAACTTTTGCACTAAGGTGAGTTTGTCTAAATCGCAATATTTTCACGTCAGGAATCTAGTCATGAATTTTGGCCCATTACATCGCGACCACCCTGTATAACTAGTATATAGAAATTATATATTTTTTTCAGCGTTTCCCCAATACGTAACTCGTACATATGGCTATTATTATAACTTGTATTTGGGTCATTTTTGTGCAAGGCATTATTTAGGCATCAGCTATTATAAATCCTTAAAAATTAAACTTCACTTTGGAAAACACCGATTTTAGCCATGCAAATGATAAACAATTCAAAATCTCCCCACAGTCCTACAAATAATTTCCACCAAATTATTTAAAAGCCCTTTTAAGTCCTCCTCGTCGCGTCTGCGGCGGTTTCACGCTGCCGGAGCGGCAAAAGCGGCTTTATTCCGCGGCTGATTGATGGTGCCGTGCCCCGGAGTTTCCGGGGACCTAATGACATTGATTTGCCGACTTAATTATTAATTACCGCGCGGTGCCGGATTTATTACAGAACCCGCTAATTCGGGGATTGAATCGGGGCTAAATTAAATTTTCTGGAAATTATCCTGTCAATACGGAGTGACGCTGGTCGGTTGGCGCATCATAAATTAGTTCATTCATGTCGCCTGGCCGGGTTGTGGATTGATCCGGTACGTTACATTAGCAGATTGTGCTGACGCAAATTAATTTAGTCGTGCGTGTCGCTGTTGCTTTTTTATTGGGATTTTGATCGTTCATGAAGTTTTATCAACTACGGAAAATGGTAAAGTTTTTGATTACAGGATTACATCAGCGAAGGCGGAAAAATTTAGGTATAAACTAATATACAGTGTGGAAGAAAAGTATGGAATAAATTCATTATTTCTAAAACAACAAAGTTTCATGAAATTTCCTCGGACCCGTCGATTTTGCTTTTTAAAAAGATTCTTTTTTCTATACCAACGCATTTCCGACGTTTATTTGTTTTCACGTGATTACGTCATCAGATATTTTTTTAAATAGAACCCCTATATTTTTCATCGGATTCTTGTAGAGCTTAACTTGCTGAATTCAAAAATATATAATTTCAATACTTTTTTCCTTCAACTTTCCGAGAAAAAAATAACTTTACGGAGTGCCTACGTCACAATTTTGGATTACGCGGAAGATAGGTCGATGGGTATGCGAAGGTGGGAAATTTGTAGTGAAAATCCTGTAGGGCTCGACTAAATCCAGTAAAGAACCTGAATCTTTGTGTCGACGGGACAGTCTCATAAATTACGGAAAAAACGGAGAGCAGAAGAATTGACAGAGCCCAAAGAGGTAAGAATTTAATAATTTTAATCGACGCGAAGGATGAGTGAAATTTAGTGGTCACTTTCAGGATAGACCTAACTAAAGAGGGATCGCGTTCCTAAAAGTACCCCTTCCTAAGATGGAACACGTAACCTTAAACGAGTGAGTCTGCGGCGTTAGAAACCGGCTGGTCAACTCTGCTAGAGTGCTAGAAGGGCCACCGAGCACCGAGGGTACTGCAACGTAGAGGTTTTCGAGCGGCAAGTCACATCAAACTTGGCGGTTGAAAGGCAGGTATGTATACGTACTTAATAATGATAATTGTTAGCGTAAGATAGTTGGGTAGAAGATCGTTATTGTGTTGTTTTTCTTGTATGTTTCAGATTTAAATTATCGTTGGCCGCCTCAAGACCATAGAAAATGGGGTGCCTACGTCACAATTTTGGATTACGTGGAAGGTAGGTCGATGGACATGCGGCCAGAAGGTGGGAAATTTGTAGTGAAAATCCTGTAGGGCTCGACTAAATCCAGTAAAGAAGCCGAATCTCTGTGTCGACAGGACAGTCTCATAAATTACGGAAAAAAAAACGGAGAGCAGAAGAATTAATTGACAGAGCGCATAAATAGGCATCCTAAAAGGTAAGGATTTACTAATTTTAATCGACGCGATGGATGAGTGAAATTTAGGTGGTCACTTTCAGAATAGATCTAACTAAAGAGGGATTGCGTTCCTAAGAGTACCTCTTCCAAAGATGGGACACGTAACCTTAAACGAGTGAGTCTGCGGCCAGTTCCCGGACCACAAAAGGGTGCAGCAGCAGCATTCCAGTAGAATATCTAGGAGAAGTGGCGGCGTTAGAAGTCAGCCGAAGTGAAGGAAGGAGGAAATGTTTATTTTTACGGCCAACATATACGTCTGGGACGTGCTAGCTAGCTAAATCAGAAAGGGGTACTCGGACCGATTGCCGGTTCGTTTTGCTCTTACCGATACATAAAATAATAACACAAGTACATACGTATCTACTGTAAACAAATTTCAATAAAACAATAAAAATTTAAATATTATTAATAATAAACACTGCAGTTGACAGATGTCAATTCTGATTAGATTTTGTTTAGCTGCCAGAAACAGTTTCTGAGGTGACTTGATTTAATTTGCTGTTTTTGCTATAAAAAAATGTAATATTCTAACATGCAATCTAATAAAACAACGTAATAAATTAGGGGGTCAAATACGATTGAGGCAACCAGAATTTAATTATTAATTAATTAGTTACTTATTCTTAAATTGTTTTAAAAATGAAGAGTCCTTATTTTGTGATACTGCCGATGAATTCACTATATCCATTTTAGTCTCAACCAGCCCATCACAGACACAAATGGGAATATTCACATTTTTTTCAAACCGATTTTATTGGGTCGGTTTTTTTTTTCGGGAAGTTGAAGGAATAAAGTGTTGAAATTATACATATACATCACGCGAAAACGAATGAACGTCGGAAATGCGTTGGTATAAAAAAGAGTCTTTTTAAAAAGCAAAATCGACGGGTTCGAGGAAATTTCATGAAACTTTGTTGTTTTAGAAATAATGAATTTATTCTATACTTTTCTTCCACACCGCATAAGTATTGAAAAAAATCATAGATATGTACAGAGTGTAACAAAAAAGCAGGTTATCCCGTTAACTGCGTATGTTTAAATGTGACGATGATGAACCTTAAATAAGTACAAATATATTAACCAGCAGTACAGTTCACTGTATAGAACACATAATTAGTCTTTTTACAAAAAATCAGGAAAAAAAAAGTCACATTTGAAATAAATTTCGTGATTTTTCAATAGAAAACTTGTTGAGGACCGCTGGTTCGGGAATCATTGTGGATGTGCATTCCACAGCGTTGCCAGTGTTACAATAGAATTTTTAGACATGTCAAAGAATGATTAAAATAATTTTATTTATGAAAATATTAATGGCCATCTCCTCCTCTTTGCCATTTCTATTTCACTCCAATAAACTGAAAATATAAACCAGATTCTCTACTCACAGTCATATTATCCAGAATTGCTTCATTATACATTTTTACTACACTCCGACTGATTTATCACAATACGTTATTTTTATCACTATCACTGAACACTACTTACTTAACAAATGCTTTTAGCATGACAACCTTTTCACTGTTTGAGTTATGCGCCATATTTCATTTAATCACACTGTATTTCACGAAAAATATTAATTAAATACACAGGACACTTAAGAGAAAAACACTGCCCGTGAAAATAATAAGACGATTTAAATACGTTTTATACGTTAGTGCGGCAACTCTTAAAACAGATGCGCCAAGCGGTGCATTACTTAAAAAACCTATTAGCTTAGTTCGGTTTCAGAAGATGCAAAAATATCTCATATTAACTTTCAATTTACGTGTATTGAAATTATCAAATCCCTTTCCACAAATATTACATGTTTTGATTGCACTTGTCTGTGCCACAGCTTATTCCTTTGTCCTGAACCATACTAGTGCACCGGTATCAACATCAACATCTATCTCTATCAATCCTGGAGCCTAGAGGCTGGGGCTTGTACGGGACAATTCGCCTGCTGCTCCTGACACCTACCTGTTGTCTGTGCCTACATCAGTTTCTTTGTGCATGCGATTGACGCTGCTTTTAAATATTTTACTTTGCCTTCTCTTGATATTGAACGCATACATCAAGCTAGTTATTTTGTTATTTTATGTTTTGTGTTTATTTTTAAAATCTGTTTCACCCACTACGAAACTACAAGGGACGAAATGGTTAGCACTGACACGTTTGAGGTTATGTGGTGGAAATTAACTCTAAGATGTTGTGTGAAAGTTATAGTTTTTTGTTATTCTTTATAAAATAATTTAAGGGAATAATTTGTGATAATCTTTCTAACAGTGTACAATGGTATTAACTGAAATATGGATAACTGTTTAAATAGCTGGTTTTTCAGTAAGTATGTGAGCTTTTATGCACGTTTATGGATATTATTTTGAAATAATTTAAGTAACTTCTTAACCTGTTAAACTGACAGTATCGAATTTGAGAAAATTCATATTTTAATCGTTTATGATAATTTTACTTTACTTATTGCTAAAAATGAGTGTTTTTAAACTAGAAACAATGGTAAAAATTGAATTTTTCTAATTTTGACATATAAAGTGACACTTTTTAAAACTGATTGACATTATGAAACGTCTTACTTTTTGTAACTAGTTGCATAAAGTAAAATTTTATGCAATTGGTGACGAAAACTGTATTTCAAAATTAGTGACAAAAAGAATTATTCTATTTATTAAACTGTTATAATACAAGTTAAAAACATAAATTATAAATTAATTAATTATTATAAATATTGATAACACAATTATTACAATTATTCAATTTAATTCCCGACGACATATTTTTTTCATTGCGCGAACTTGCTGTTATTTGGGAAGCGGCGCACATTGCATAAGATGTTTCACCAAATATTTCTTGCGCTATAAGTTTTTTATTATTCATGGAATTTTCAACATATCCCTCCGCAACAGAGCTAGATTTCCAACCTCCGTGCCTCTTTAATTTTAAAATATCAGCGCCACTCTCTGCTAGGAAAGTGGCAGAGCTTCTTCTGAAGCAGTGGCCAGTATATAGAACAGGATTTGAAAGACCAAGAAATTGTGCAATAACTTTTGGCAGACTGCTAAATGTGTTAATTTCCACAGGATTTCTGGTACATTTTCCATTCGCATATTTTACAAAATATCTGTTGTGTTTAAGAACCTGGGGACGCAACTTAATATATTTTCTTAATATTTCAACAAGATTCGTATTTTCAATGTCTCCAGTGGTAATTGCAAACTGCCGTATAACTTTTGTTTTTGAAGGTGGGATATCAACACGAAAATGGCTTCCTTCGTCTATAATATTTTCAACTGGAAGAAATGTTAATTCTGCTTTTCTGCATGTTCCTGCCATTCCAATTATCATTGCAACCTTAGCCATTAAGTATTCTTTGTCATCAGCTTCCACTAAAAATTTGGCAAAATCTTCTTTAATAAAAATCTTCTACCCTCAAAATATGCAAGTAAAACTTTCTCATTAACATGTTTAATTTTCTTCTCATCACACCACGTAACAAATTTTTCGTATGCCAAATCATAAACTGCCTTTGACTTTTTGGGAATTACTGATAATAGAGCATTACCTGCTGCCTCTTCAATATTGCTTGGTAACTCTTCAGAACTTGAATCACTCATTTTTAAAAATAAAACTAAAAATATATCAATCTCGCTAAAACCTTCCGTCTAGACTTTTTACAAAATGTCAAACTGACAACTAACATGAAGTAACAGCAACAAACTAAATTTATGTTTTCCAAATTTTTGTCAATTATATTAAATTTTATTTTTTATTACTTTCTTCAAAATTAGAAAAATCTTGTATGCAATGCGTTACGAAATGAAATTTAAATTAGGCATTTCGTAACTGATGGCATAAATAGCTATTATCTACTTTAAAAAATTATTTATTTTACAGAAGATATGGCAACCTCGCCTTCAGTAAATCATATGGTTTATTTTATTAGGTTAAGTCAGTGGCCTATCTGGTAAATGAGTTTCACTAGACTTATCTATATGACAAACTACACCTGCAGTTAAAATATTTGTACTTATTTAAGGTTCGCCCTTTATGCCTTCCTTAAAAGCTACAGAGTGTTAAAGTGGAACTTTTAAAATAGCTTTTCCGCTATAACGCGTACAAAACAAACGCGAAAGGGGGTGTTATTTTATTCTTCACTTTTTTCTGACGTACGCCTATGGAGGTTATTATAACGTTAAAATGTAGAATTTTGTTTAGAATATTTTATTACTCTTGATAATTTTTTAGTGAAACTCTTCGTTTTCGTGATAACTTTGATTGTTGAGTATGCAACGTTAGAGGCAGTCGCAGCAAAACGAGTTGCACATAATTTTAAATTTCAAATTACAAATGATCTTGGTCTTATTGGTATCCTCACTGTAATGTTCAATAATTTCAATTGCAAGCAATAGTGAACACATAGCAGTTTATTATATAATATTACTGGCTTTCCCCACGATTTGTTACCTTTTTATTATTTTTACATTTTTCTTGTTATTATTTTTATTCTACTAAACATCATCTGGTATTGTTCTATTATTATATGAGATTTTCTTGGGCAATAAATGCATTATTATTATCGGATACCAGGGCGAGGTAATGCATTTCAACTAGGCTGTTTGAGCTCAGTTTAGTTCGCCCGTGCCCATAATTAAGGAGTAGATTATTGTGTGTAGATAAAATAAATCCCAGCGACTTTTATCTTATTCAACATATTTCTTTGCTTATGGTGAAGGAAAACAAATCTAAATAAAATCACTGCCATTTTAAGCTTTCCTAATTAAAATATTAAACAAATAATTGTATTTTTTTAAAATACTAAGTTTATTCGAATAAAATTCGATAAATATAAATATGTATTTCAGTCCCGAAAACAAAATAAACCAATCGTCGCTTTTCCTGCAAACCATTCAAAGTTTAAATTATTCCAAATAAAACTTCTGCCTTTGCAGCGCGAGGTGAGTTTTCTTTAAAGAAAAGAGTCCACTTATTCCGGTACCTTAAAATAGAGTTTTCTTGTTATGACCAAACATAAAAGATATTCAAAAAGATGATGATCTGAAAAAGCGGCAAAGCGAGTAATAACTTTCGACTACTGCTGCAACTTTTAAAGTGACTTTCGGGTAAGGACTAAACCTGGTTATTGTTTTTTGTTAGACGCGAAAATTTACCAAACTGATATCTACGAGGTGTTTAACAACTTTTAACCATATACGTACTTTTAAATAATAAGTTAATTTGTTTTAAAAAATGTAATAAAAATTTAATAAAAAAGTCAAGGTTACAATAAGTAAAAATAATAAAATATATTATCTCAAGTATTGTAGTAAAGTAAATACTGCATGAAAGAAATTACGAAAATAAGGTTCAATGTCCATATACTAGAATTAATAGTTTATTCTTTCATATACGACTGCACAACTAACAACACTTCCATTGAGTTCAGTTTATATTGCCGAACGCGAGTGGCAGAAACGTAAAAGTAAAGATTTGACAGTTGAAAATTTGTTTCAAGTATATTCGTTGTGTAATCAAGTAGTGACAATAAAGTTTGTGTGCTCATTACTTTTGCTTATTATTTTTCGAATTAAAACAAGTAGTTTTATGTGAAATTAGATGGCATAATTTTATAAATTGTTCAAGTAAAACCATCTATCTAGTACCTACTTATCCAACAGCATTGTTGTCGTAACTGTCACGAGCGGGTATCATAAACAAAGGAATATATGCTTAACAATACCGCGAGTTCACCACATCACCACTAATAATAACGGCATTACCTACACGGTATTTACACTTTGTATCTATGATTCACAAATGCTGTAAAAACGCAAAATTGCAAGACCAAACTCCTGTTTACATCACCAACACCGTAACCTACACCTGTGTTCACGGAAACAAACCTCTTTAAACGGCGAGTGACGTCGCACATTGATATCACCACATAGATTTATTTACATGCTATGGCGATTTATTATTGTTAATATTTTAATTATTATGTGGTATGCCACCAGATATATGTTCTGATCTTTCAATATGTTTGAAATATTATCCTGTGATACACACAACGACATCTACTATTCGACTCCACAACGCTAATGTACGTGCTAGAAGACCATTACGGGTCCCCACTCTACTTCCAAGGCATCGTGCTGCCCGTCTCCAGTGGGCGCGAGAGCATAGGTATTGGCTTTGACTCCAGTGGTGGTAGATCTTATTTACAGACGAAACCAGAATTGGGCTGATTACTAATGGCAATCGACAAAGAGTCTGGAGAGAACCAGGTCGTCAACAGCGACTTCATTTTCCCCGTGAAGTTGCTCCGTATGAAGGGAGCGCCGTAATGTTTTGAGGTGGAATAATGTTTAACCGCCGTGCCCCATTAATTCGCATACCACAGAATATAACCAGTCAAATTTATATCCAACAAACTATTACGACCATTATCTACCCCCTACGTAATGAGTTAGGTGAAAATTTAATGTTTATGGACGACAACGCTCGACCACATCGCGCAAAAAGGGCTCAAGAGTCACTTGAAGCAGGACATATCAATAGATTAGATTGGCCAGCCAACTCTCCTTACATGAATCCTATTGAAAACATGTGCGATTTCGTTGCTAGAGCTATTCATAATCATATTGCTCTACCTCAGACTACAGATGAGTTAGTCGTGGTGGCAGTAGAGGAATGGAACAATATTCCGCAAAAGATTGTTAACCGCTTGATTATCTCAATGCACAGACATGTCAATATGCTAATGGAACATGGTGGAGGTCATACCGACTATTGGTCAAGTAGAGGATTTGCTTTGTTACTCCTTTTTGATTTAATAAATTTTGTCAAAAATGTCACAAGAATGAGGGGGCGCCCAAGATTTTTGATGTTGTGTGTATATTTCAAACCAATATAAAATGCATGCAACTTCCCTATAGTTAAAAAAAATTCCTTCAATTGGAAACTTAGTTTTACGTATAATATAAGAATTAATTGTTAATTTGATAATAAAAGAACGTTTACTAGTTTTTACTTGAAAAAATCTCTCATTGACAGATATTTGATCGAACAAACATACAGTCCATATAACCATAAAATGGTGCATTTTGACGATTTGAATCAAGGACGTATACCATTTTTAAAAAAACTAATCGAAGACTATATCAAAATGGCTATTCATTTTTCAAAAACCTCTATTGTTATTAAAAGTCTTGAAGGAATTATAGTAGCAAAGGCGCTTAGAATGATCTGTACATTTAACTCAAAAATCAGTTGAGTTTTCGTTTCTATCTCTCAAAGAAACATCTCATTTTCAATGAAATAAAAAAGTGGTTTTTCAGGCCTATAACTTCTTAACGAACCAAAATTGTACTAAAGTAAATTAATTTTTAATTCACGTTATTTGTATCCAAGGAAGCCTTAATGTATGGCCCGATCTCTACTTAACACCCTGCATACTGAAACACGTATTCATTCATTTTTAAGCGATATGCAAATGACTACAGCAGCATTACAAGCAAACTCAACTTGGCGTCTTATTTCGATCTGCTTCTTCTAGAATATTTCATCCTACGAGGTTGACGCATATTTGGTAGGATCATCGCAGTTTTATAGTCAGCCTTATGGCAACGACCATCACCGACACCGGCTATATATCTCCACCTCTGAAACAAACTCGTGAAATACGGCGGATTCCGAAACTTTAAAATTGGTCGCGCGTTCAAGCAGCGCAATGATAAATCATCTTATTCCACAGGTAAATCCTGGAATATAAACATGTTTTCCATGGAGTGCAACGCTGGCCTCCCCAAGGGCGATACATTCTTTATGCTACGTAAGATTTATAGATAAAACTTTCAGGTTTAGACGTAGGGATTAATGCAACACCTGGGGTAAGCTTTATCCGCATTTTCTCCAGATCAGTTCTGTGTAATGTTTCGACATGAGACAGAGACGTACCGTAAACTGGGGCTACTTTGACAACGTCCTCGTAGAAGTGATAAGGCCGGAATTTTGAGGTTATGTTGATGTAAGTGGTAAGTGGTAGGCCAGTGTGTAAGCATTCCACTTTGTTTTGAGGTGTTATTGTGCCCTAAATATTTGAAAACATTGTGTAAAAATGGTTAGAACCTATAAAAAGAAACTGGGTGCCCGTGGATACAAAAACTATACTGAATAAGATTTCCGAAACCATGTTGGAAAGAATTGGGTTTGCTGCATCAACTGCAAGAAGTGGATTTGCGGCAATTGTAACAAGGGTACAAAGAATCCTCGGTTTGAATGTCCAAGATGTGAGGACGACGAATAAAGATGTAAACTTTTACTCAAAGAATATTATTTTTGTTTTTGTTGGTATTATCATTTTTTTTTTTGTATTTTGTTACCTGCCGCTTTTCTCACATTTTATTATAACCCTTGTAAGTACATAAACAAGGTTATAACCTTTACTAAATAAAGTTTAGCTTGAACAGAATCTGTGTTTTTTAATGCTTAACCCTTCAAAATACTACAAAATTAAAAAAATATTATTTTTTTGGTGTCAAACTAGCCCCCGAATGATACTAATTTGACCTACAATACAAAACAGCGCCAAGTCAAAATACACCTGAGCATGGGGCTACTTAGACACCAAAAATATATTTTCTTTTATATCAAGGAAAAACTCCTAAAGTATGTCAAAGTAGCCCCAATTTACGGTAACACGTGTTTGAATACGAGTATGATTACACCATGACATTCTTTTAAACGAATGCATATACAAGGTGATTCTAAACGTAATATCTACCATAAATTTACTGCGATTAATAAAAATTAAACGAATAAGCTTACAGAGTGTTAAAAAAGAGCGTAAAATATTTCAGGATGTAATAGTATGAACCAAAATAAGCAGAAAAGTCTTAATAAACATGGGTCCGCAAAGTAACGGTTAATAATTGCTTCATTTAGTTGTCAGTTGTGTTGGTTGCGGAAATAGCCGGTGCATGTCGGAAGTTAGAATTAACATTTTTACGTGTTGAAGATATTACAGATGAGGGGACGTAATTTCGGGTAAATGTTCCAAATACAAAAACTAGAGTAATTCGTGAATTTGTAATCACCTAGGGAGATATAGAAGGACTAAACTTTGTTCACATTATCAGGAAGTATGGAAACCTACGCTCGGAAAATATTAAACACAATAGATTCTTTGTTAGATATAGAAATGGTAAATGTGGTGTACAACCAGTAGGAATTAATACTATTGGTTAGTTACCAAAGATGGTTGCTCAAATGATTGAATTGTTCATTAATCACGGGGCGTTATTTCAGAAGATCTTCGGCCACTTTACTTGCAGATTATGGGGCCACTTGTTTCGATAACAAAAGATGCTACTTTATATGTCAGAATTAGAAAAATACATGTTGGATTTTATGTAATTTTAAATTATTATTTCCCAGCAAGAATCAAGAGGAGGTAGAAGCGTTCTCTGTCAGGACGGTGGGATTAGGATTAGATATGGTAAGGGTAACAGAGAGAAAAAAACTAATAAGTTAAAATATAACTCTCCAAAACGAAAACAAAGTAAAAAAATAATAAGAAAACAACAAAAATAACATATTTGCCATATTGCATATAGTACCTAACAACGAGACTATAAGAAACACAGCAATACGGAAAATACACTATCACTAACATTCATCAGAGTCTTTACTAGCATCACTTGTATCCGATTCTTCACTAACAGTTATGATGAAACCAATTGATGCAGTTTTATATAGTCTCTTTCAACTTTTATGACATGTTTGTTGAATTTTTTCCAATTAGCTGATGTAATTTTTTTCACCTCGTTTCATATAACATCTATAAATATATATTAGAAAATATTATTTCTTTGAATGTCTCTTTTTAGTTGGCTGCATATTGATTCAGCAGGATGAAAAATACAGTATTATGGATGCAATCGTAGAACGGTATGTCCCTGAGTCGTAGCCATATCATCAATAACGTATTTCTTTGCAAAATTGTTGCTCTTTACTATGCAACAACTAATTTTTCTTTAAATTAGCATCGTATTCGTTCTTGATTGGTTCTAGATTTCCCGTTGTCTTAGCCTCTATGGATTACTTTGATCATTAAAACCTAAGACAGAAACTGATTTTGCTTATTATTCTTGGTCAAACTAAATGAAATTGTTTCTTTTTACTGTTTGCTTTTACTGGAGCAGTTGAAAGCATAAATAAATGACAGAAGTTGTCTTTTGCTAAAAAATATAAAACCTTAAGGTTCGACTTGAGGCTATACAGGCTGATTTTGTCCTACATTTGATTTTGTTCGTTATATTGGCTTTATGTAGTCTTAGTCTTTATCAAGCTATTGTATTATAAGACTTCTTGTTCAAGTTTCTTTCCAATATCTATTTTTATTGAAGCACTAAGACTATGCAGTATGGTTTTGTTCTACGTTTAATCTTGTTCTTGGTGTTTGTTTGACATAGTCTTAGTCTTTATATGGATATGGACGTTTGTCTTCAAAACCGCAGAATAGAAACTAATTTTGCTTATTATTATAAAACTTTTTGGTCAACCGAATGAAGCTGTTTCTTTACACTGTGTGCCTTTATTGAAGCAGTTGAAAGTATAGATATATAGGGACGATAGAAGTTGTATTTTTGCCAAAAGAGAAAAAACAAGACTTAACACAATACAGTATGAGTTTATTCCATTTTTGATCCCGTTCTTTTTGCGTAGTCTTCATCTTTCTGTGAATGGTTTTGGTCTTCAAAATCATAATAGAGAAACTGATTTTGCTCATTATTACAGGACATCTTGATCAAATGGAATGAAGATGGTTCATTTCACTATTTGCTTTGATTGAAGTAGATGAAAGCACAGATAAATATGACAGAAGTTATATTTTGCAGCAAAGCTTTATGGTTCAAATTAATATAGTTTCACGTTTGATCCTGTTCTTGGTTTTGGTATTATGTAGTTTTAGTCTCTTTATGGATGACCTTAGTCTTCGAAACCGTAAGATAGGAACTGATTTTACCCATCACTTATTGTCCATCAAGCTGCAATGATGCAGCTGTTCCTCACTGCTGACATATACTTTTTACAATTTCTTTAGAAAGCTTATTAAAAATCAAACGGCCAGTTGCCAAAGTAATTTCTTTTTAGCACTGATCTCATCTTTGAATAAGTGATACTATTTTACAATTGCTACGATTGATCATATATTATCCAAATACTTGGCTAAATTTATATGTCTCTACACCAACTAACACAAATTGCATAAAAACAACTTCTTATAATTATAAAAGTACATTTTCCCATGCAACATCGTTTGCATCTCCTTTTCGTTGCTCTTCTTGAGAGAGAAGGTGAAACCAGACTGGTTCCCCTTCACTTGAAGATGAAGGACGATTAATTATCATTACTATGCACGTGGGAAAATCCTTTCCCGATGTGCAGGTGTTGTTTTCGCTGCCTCTGTTCTATCACGAGATTCCTGCAATAATTTTTGTCACTCTCGACGTTATACGCTTGAATTTATAACGGCAGACTTTGGGGGAGATTCAAGAATCTATTAATTATTCTAATTTTATAGAAGCAGCCAGCTTTTGTTGTAAATGTTCGAGAGATTGCATCTCGTAGGAACCGAAAGAAAAAATCTTGTAATATACAGGGTTAACTATGACTTAGTACAAATATTTCAAGAGGGCATAGGGAAAAATAAGAATTAACATAATCATATTTCGAAAAATTTCCATATTAAATCCTTCTGTCAGCCGCGAGGTTGGGTATATTCTGCCCACAATATACTAATCAAACTAATAAATCAGTAGGAAAACTCAAGCTTTCCGGCGTCTTCCAAAAATTCGCCATCTTGTTAGCAACTGACAGTTATTACTATAATTTCTGTGTGCCAGTTATGTTTTTTGAATTTTTGACATTATTACGTTGTTATTCACTCGTTATCGGTTATTGTAGTTATATTCCAGCTTTGTATGTCGTGTTGAGTGTTTAGTTTAGGGAGTTAACCAAACTACAAGAAAAAATCTGGAGACAGAGGAAGCGATGGAAAGAGGCAGTAGCAATAGATCTAAGGGAGAAAAATGTAATGTACTGGAAAAGAAAGGTGAAGAACAGAATGAAGTGGAGGAGAATAACGCAGCTCTGGGTCTAAAAGGCCTGTAAACAGCTTTATATACAGGGTGTTTCAAAACAAAGGCGAAACATTTCAGGGGGTGGTTTCTTGTTGAAAATAAAAGGTAGTTTGTTATATAAACGTTTGGTCACAAGTCAACCATTAGGGAGATATCGCGTTGCAAAGATGGCGGAAAAAAGTGTTTTTATTGTTTTTCTCGGAAACGAAAAGCGTGGGAATGGTAAAATTTTGTGGAAGTGTTACCATCATCAAAATACACTTGTGACATATTTTTTCACTTTTTGATAATAATTGGAAAGGGTTGAAATAAACTACCCCTTTCAGTTTTTTAACTATACTTTCAAAATACTTCCTTAACGACGTAGAAAAAAAAATAAATTAGGTTAAGCCGATTCATTTAGAAACTTTTTTCTTTCTTATATTTTTTTGATAAAATTAACTGTTTCGACGTTAAAAAATAAAATGTAAACTATTGCACGTCGGGAAGAGGCAGTTTTACTACACCCATTATTAGGCAAAAATAGTTGGCTGCTGTCAATTTCCTGATGTTTCCATTGTTGATTTACGTCACGGCTGACGTTACACATTTGTGTTGATTGTCAACGTAATTTTCGATATTTGGTCGCGTTAAAACTATCATTTTTTGCAATTTAGTACAATATATAATTCAAACTTTTAGTGTAGTATATAGTTTTATTACTATCAGTTGCAGTTTCTTAAATACTTTGATGAAAATATAATGAATTATTCATTTGTTCATATGACGTAAGTCGTCTGAATTCTTGTCGCGAGTATAGTCGACCTAGTTTCCATGTTTTCGCAATTTTTTAAATAAATTTATAAAATTCATACCGTTTTATAATCAATTTCAAATTACATCTGCTAGAAACCTAAATTAAGAAAAAATGTGACCAAAACCTCTATTTACATGAAACCACATTGGATTACAACAGTTAATTAATATTTAATTAATTATTTTGTTATTTTAGCTGGCTGCTCTTAGATTCCACATTCATATAACAGAAAAGCTTTACATTTGATCACAGAATACACACCTGAATTTTTTACCTCAACTAGAAACATCCTGTATCTCACAATGGAGAAGACATGATCACATTTAAGTAGGACTAGAATCAACAGTTCTTTCAAAAATTTGTTGAAGGATTCTAGTCTTAAATAAATAATTGACAAATTGCCATAATTTACATTTTAAGAACATGTATCCGAATAGAAGTCTCAGTTTTACTCTCACGGTAAAGAATTAGATACCGTATAGTTCACTTATTATAACCAGCGATTTAAATATTGATAAAAGAGATAACACATGGTCGATTAACTCCTGCCTACACAATGATATTGTTGTAGGTCTGACCTTTACCTTCAAAGCGGTAGCGGATGGGCCAAATGGAATGTAAAATTGACCGATCATTTCCGCCCTCGACAGATAAGGATAGCGAAAGTAATGGATATTGGGCGGTATCCAGAAATTATTTGATTTGAATATTGGATCATCCCATTTAGATGAAAGTGGACGAGGATGATTTTGTTTAGAAAAAGTCTTAAAAAATGTAGCAAGCGTGATGAACTTAACCTGTGGAATTACATAAAATCATCTTCTACACGGAAAAGGGGAGGCTGGGATTGAAAAAGGCACCTTCCTGCGGCTGACAGGTGCTGTGTACCTCAGTCTCAATGAATAACGTGAATATATTAATTTTTCATATTCAGATAGAGAGATGTCTGTTATTTGTTGGTAATTAAATCTCAATGGCCGTGCTGCGTAACTGGAATATTGTCAACAAAGGGGATCTTAGAGAGATGGTTTACAACTGGACACATATTTTAACTATTTTAAATTAAAAACCTATTTGGCATACATACGAATATCAAATTATTTTATTGAATCAAAAGTATAAACATATTTACAATCGACAGTGTGTCAATGTTACACAAGTGAATTTCAAAACAATCAAATGTGTCAAGTTGCTAAGTTTACTATCAAACCAAACTATGTCTATCCTTCTTGCTCTCTAAGAACCAAGCGATTGACTTGTTGGCTGTTCACATAGTTTCAATAGATAGTATAATTCTGACGAAGTCAGCATTTTCCGAATGTGTATAAATACTATTGAAACTGGGCCAAAGGCAGCCAGTTCATGGCCAAAGGGCGGCGGTCAGCCGTTGGCTGGCTCTGATCCCTAGAAGAGATACTCCCCAGCGCAAAGGTCCATTCTATTGTAAGTATGGTTGTTATGTTATGGTTTTAATAAAACACTATATATTAATTTTTCATATTCAGGTCAGGACAGTAGTGACATTTGAGATGTCTGTTATTTGTTGGTAATTAAATCTCAATGGCCGTGCTGCGTAACTGGAATATTTCGAGATAGATCACAAATTTAAAGAATCTGTTTCGGAAACCTTGAAACAAAGGACGAGTGGTGAGGGGCAGCCATAACCAGTTGTCCTTCATTACTCAGACGTATCATGTAACATTGATGTAGTTTGCTACATACATGTTTTCTTTATGTCTGCCATCTTGTGACAGAAATAATTTAAAGTAGCTATCCAGATGGATAAATTAATAGTAAGCACAACAATATTCGTTGTTAAATCAGGAAAATTAAGATACTCAAGCATTTTACGAAGCTTCTTGAAAATTCCGGGACTTATTATTAGCTATTATTAACAAAATGGGCAACAAACTTTTATTAGTATTGTAACGTTCATTTTTACATGGAACGGTCCCCTGTATAATAATCTGCAGTGTAAAATATTGTTATAATAATTACTGTAAATTATAGATATTATTTTGATAATTTTATTTAAAAATATTTATTTTATGTTACAGATCACCTTAAGCAGCAGGTATTTTGTCTCTATCAGCGATTATATCAGTTTCAGAAATACAGATTAAGAATAATTAATTAATATCAAATCTTATTGGTTCATTGAGGTAGTTGGTTATACTTTATTTTGCACACGTGTCAAGTTAATTATCTAGTTGTTTATATTTACAATCAGTTCAGTACGAATCACATAAATATTTAAATTTCTAAGGTTGGTAAAAACAATTTCATTTAAGTTGGCACGATACGTTGAAGGGAAACGAAACGCTAAGCCTTTCTTCCGCAAGCAGGCACGCGGGTCGAGTGTGATTTTCTAACCTCTGATAGTGCGACTTGAGAACTCCAAAATCACGAGGTAAAAATATGTAATTACATTTTATATGAGTCATCCATTTAAAATAATATATTATCTTGAGTATTTAATGCATAAAATTATAATTACTTTCAGATTTCAATAATATTATTAGGAATTTTTAATTAGGATAAAGAATTGCATGTGTTATAGGTTACAGGGTGAAAACAAAAACATTCAAATTCCATTAATAGTCATATTTTAAAGTCTTTTATGTACATAGTCAATTGCCAATTTAAGGAAATCGAATTATTACCAATATTTTTGTTGATTATTAATTAGTTCAAATGGGGAGGTTTATCCAACAAGTGTGAGATAAATTGTAAGTAGGTTATAATAGATAGGTGGATTTTAACGGCTTGATGAATCCAGAGAAAACAGATGGAGGGACCAACGAAGCAACTGCGGACAACGTTGTTTCTGGGTTTTTGCCCTTCATCAGCGCAGTGCAGCTTAAAAACAAGATGGAATAAGAAGGAAGGGCAAAGGACACGAATATAAGAGAATGACAAGTAGCATGCCTATCTCTATTTGCGGTTTCTTTCGTGTCACACAGCCTCGGTATTGAGGCCAAGAGCAACATTCGCCCGTTGTTCCCTCCATCTGTTTTCTCTGGATCCATCAAGCCATTAAAATCCACCTGTCTCTTATAAGATTATGATCCATTAAGCTCCTTTCCTTCTCGTATACTTCCTGGCTGAAAACCTGACAGTAGTTGCTGGCCTCAACACCGAGACTGCTTGTCATTCTCTTGTATTCGTGTCCTTTGCCCTTCGTTCTTACTCCATCTTGTTTTTAAGCTGCACTGCGCTGATGAAGGGCAAACACCCAGAAACAACTTTGTCCGCAGTTGCTTCGTTGTTCCCTCTATTTGCTTTCTCTGGATCCATCAAGCCGTTAAAATCCACCTGTCTCTTATAAGATTATGATCCATTAAGCTCCTTTCCTTCTCGTAGGTTATAATTTCAGAATTTTGTAGTGTTAATACTGGGCATACATTGATCTTTACTGATTCGAATTGGACTTTGGGTCTAAGTTGAAAATTTTCTCTTAGGTAAGGATTTATTTGCTTTTGAGGCTTTGAGCTATATTGAAAATCTTCAACCATTATTACGTTTTAGTCATTACGATTAAGATATTATTGTTTTTGAGGCTTAAAGTCATATGTAAAAGCACTATTAATATTTAATTTTATTATGTTAAACAGTGTAAAGGACAAAATAGCTATTTTTTCTGAGAATATTAGATGCTTGTTAGAATTAATATTTAAAATTTGTTAAGTTTGAATATTAATGTCCGAGTGGTAGTTATTTGGCCAACCACAATTTGATAACTCAGACATTATTTTAACGGTTGGTGACGCTCAACAATTAACATCTAAACAAAATTTATAAAATTATTTCATACATTTATTCCGAACCAAGACCTAGTTCCCATTATATAATATCTGAGACCTGTCCAGTCACATCTCGAAAAGATGTGACAGTATCAACATTTAGAAATTATCAATCCTGTAATTTCAAATACTGATTCAATTTGTCAGCGAACAAGTTAGAGAGTTGGTTGATTTCAGTATTAATTACTATGTATCGATCTTGACTTGTAGCCCCACCGTACCCACGCCACTGACCTCGCAACTGTTCAGTCCTGCCATAATGCCATACAATACACTATTTTTGTTGACCCAGCTGGATATTTGTAACCATTAGAGCATGGCATTCGTGAAATAAATCCACGATCTGGGTATTGTGAATAAAGCCACACAAGAAGACATAAATCGATTCGAACATTTTAACCCCGTTGATTTGATAGACTTTCGAATTAAATGAAGGTTTAATTTAATCCAAACGTATCCGAAAAAGGGCTATTGAAGCGAGGAGCAGTGCGTCCAGATCTAACAATGAACCAAAAACTCTGGAAAGTTTCCTTCTTTTAATCTCGATATGGACGGGAATAAGAGGACTTTCCGCGATCGGATCGACAGGCTGGTTTTTTATTTTATAAACGGTCTCTGAACAATTTAAAGGATTTAGACTTTTAAACATCTTATGTTAAATTAATACAGGGTGATTCCTAAGTAACGTAAAGTAGCATATTTTAGGTGAAGCAATTTTTGATGAAAAAAGTATACTAATTATGTTAAAGTTAAGTATTTATCCAGTTTTGGTCAAAATCAATTAGGGTAAAACTCCCAATTGTTGGCACCAAGACCAGTATTTTTAAATATTTTCATATATTGGGGCAGTTTCGCTAGATTTCGGTCAAATTTAGAGAATCTGACAACCTTGCAATTCCTAATGTCATTTGTCAACACTGGACAGAGTTAACTATGACTACCATGACCATGTACAAAAATTTTAACCACGTGCCCAGGGAGCCCTAAAACACAATAAAAAGTTATTACAAAATTTTAGCTGGATATTTAAAAAATGGGGCAAAATCCTTTTTTCCTACGGAAAGTCGGCGCCTATGATGAGTATCGACTGAGATGTCTATTGGTTAGATCCATAGTTGACATTACATCTGTCAACAACTACCATGCGGTCGTTTGCAGTGTTTCTAAATGCAGAAACGACAAAAATTAACATTCTTATTAGTAATAATACCTGATAGGTAGGTAACAGTTAATCCAGTTAGCTCCAGTATTTTGCATTCATTTTTCATTGTTTGGTTACAAACTGGTAAAACTACATTTTCACTCACTACCGATAAACACACTTCCCGTAGGTACAGTTACATACAATGCCTATGTATACAAAATCGAAGAAAGGGATGAGTAGGTAGGTTCTAATAGATAACAGAAAACGTTTCACACCCGCGGCAGTCTTGTCCCATAACCTAGAAAAACAAACCGGCGCACTATATTGTGGGAAAATATCTGTATCCGACACATTCCTTTATTTATTAACTATAAAACGTTTAAAATTATAATAAGTGCAACTATTCAAAAGAACACAAAACTACAACGTAAACACAGGAATTAAATTATAACAGGACAGCGAAACGACTCGACTGGACCGACTGCCGACTGTGGCCGACTGGTGCATGACGGTTGCTTGCTGGGTGCATACTCTGATTCTAGATTACGTTAAATAAGGATTTAATATAATATCGAAAACAAATTTTTTTGCTTTATAAATAAGTTTGTTTTTGAAAGGAAGTTCTGTTAATGCTTATTTTTCTATCCCTCTTAAAAAGGTATTTGTAATTAATCATAGTTAACGCTGTATATCCGAAATAGAGAAGCTGTTGATTGTTCTGTGCGTGGAATCGACTAAATCTTAAGAAATTGCTACAACAATCTGTCAAAAATCTATTCAATAATTATCTAAAAATTTACATTTTGTATGAATTTACTAACCTCTGGAGTGTATAATGACGAATTTCTAAATGGTTGACATCTCACATGTTTTCTGCGTTTTATTTCAATGAATTCATCAGGTGGCCTCCTTTAACTGAGTCAAAATTAGATCTAACTATAAAGATGATTATACCAATAAATTAAAATTAGTTTGAAATTGAATGTATAAATGAAATATCGACAACTTTTCTGTCAAACTGTTTTATTATTTTATAATATTTTGTACTTACAGATGCCAAAACTTAAAATAAAACATAAATGAAATAAAAAATGGGGCATCAAAAAAGCAACTGCTTTAAAATATGGTATTCCTCGAGGAACCCTTCAATTTAGACTGAGAAGGGTCCTTCTCCAATTCTTACAAAAGAAGAAGAATAGTCGCTGGTTGATTGGATTATAGAAAGTCATAAAAAGGGCTTTCCTCATAGAATGGAGGATATTCAGGCATCCGTGAAAACGTTTTTAGATTATGTTGAACGCAAAAAATCTTCTAAGGACAATATGCCTGGAAAACATTGGTATGAAGCATTCTTAAGGCGACACCCTATATTGGTGCATCAGAAGCCGTCACATGTGCATCAGTTAATGTCTCATAGGCTGACATTAAGAAACGGTTTGGGTAAATAGAAAACTATTTAAAAGAAAAAGATTATTTTTCTATACTAGAAGAGCCTACCTGGATCTTCAAAGGAGATGAGACTTGTTTTCTCTATTGTCCCAAGTTGGGTAAAGTTATTGCTCTTAGAGCTAGAAACGTATTTGAGCTGGATCAGGGAGATGCAAAACAGAATCTGACAGTTATGTTCACATTCTCTGCTTCTGGTGATATTACTCCTCCTATGATTAAATACCCTAACAAAAGATTAAGTGCAACTATTCAAAAGAGCATTCCGGATAGTTGGGGCATAGGATTAAGCGATAACGCTTGGATGAAAGCTGAAGTATTAGTAGATTACTTAAAAACTCTTGTACTTATATTATTCAAAAGGGTATTGAACTGCCTGATTTGTTTTTAGACGGACATAAAACTCATTTGACATATGAAGTCAGTATGAGACAATTATGAAATGTTTTGAAGCATGTGGATTATACTCCTGAAATCTAGATCGAATTGATTACTCTAAATATTTGGGACAAAGCGTTTCAGTTACCAAGCACAAAGAAAGCGACACCATTCCAGATGTGTATGACCTTCAAGAACTTTTCTGAAATTTTAGTTGAAGATAAAATACATGAATTAGAAAGTACTTTATCTTTGTGCAAATGCCAAACCACTTATTGGTTAAATCATTTAAATAATCCATTCATTGCTAATAAAAAAAAGTATAGAAATATTTGTTAGAAAAAGGTTTGTTTTTCTTCTACACTTCAATAATTGAAAAGTATAGTTAATAGTATTATCACAAATATTATAACACTTGGTAGGTATATAGATATGTTTGTTTCAATCGCCTCAGAATCAAGTATTCTATCACCTCCTAAAATTATTGTAACGACTTCCAAGACACCCTGTATATAAGACTGAGTTCGATGTTGAAAATTAAATTAAATACCAATGACCCAGTTCTGTCTCACAAATACTGTTGTGCTATTGGACGAAAGTTTGTAAACAACCTCCTCTGTTTAGGCATCTTGATTAAGTTTTACTCTTTTAATAGCTATCAAATATGGTTTTTGTGAGTATTCCTGAATAGTTCTTAGCAGTTCTACTCACCAGTGTTTTAACATCAAGAGAAAGCAACGTCTTGTGTACGCTTTGGCAAAACACGATCATTTATTCTGGCCCGATGTGCCTGCTAATTTCTTTTTACCGTTTTGGCATCTCCAAATATTTGTTTTACCAGATTTCATTACCCGCTATCTCGTTTTTTAAGTTTGTTTGCTTCTCTGAATCCTCGGGATCCAGGGAATATTCAAACGTCTTAAAAAAGTTTATTATCTTAAATTCTTAGCAAAGGAATGGATATTCAGCAGTAGTTAGAATTCGGACGTCAAGTAAAATATAAATTTATTCAAGAAACACGAATTCGAAAGTGTATCAAATTTTATTCTCCATGCAAAATGATACAGGGTGTTTTAAATAAAGTAGCAAAAATGTGACCACAGATTTCTTAGGCGAAAATAATTGGATTTAACCTAACATACCTAAATGTGAAGTCGCATAATAAAAAAGATACAGGGTGTCAAAGTTAAAATTTTATTTTCGATATTTGTAGATAACTTTTTAAAAAATCCAAATATTTACATAAAATTTGTATTAAGGGTTTTTGCGGGCGAAAAATTCAAATTTGTGTCTTATTTTGACGTCACTAGTAGAGGGCGCCACTTATGGCACATCATGTTTCTTTTAAATGGCAGAACTTTTTTGCTGCTTACTGTATCCACCCCAAGCAGCACAGACTGGTCGGGTTGACGTCGAGCCGACGTCGGCAGTCTAACCTGAAGTCGGTAGCCGACGTCCGCGCCACGGCGTACCGACCAATTTTTATACGAAAATGGTCACACAAACTCCGGTCGACTCGACGTCACCCTGTCGACTAATAAAGTCGCTCTTAGGTGTAAATGTTTGTACCTACTTCCACGTCACATTAGATACGACAAATATTACCTAACATAACATTTTCTATAATTTATGTATAAATTGTTCTATATAAATCAGACGAGTAGGTACTATATTATTGTTCCGTTTATACTAATTTTGTAGCTAATACTGCAACTCATTTTAATAGATGATATGCATCTACTCGTATACGATTCAGTATATTAAAGAAACATAATTTTAAGGATATAAGTTTCAAGACCTTCAAACACTGAAATTATAAACGCATGCAATTTTATTGATTATATTGGGCAAAATAGACCATTAAAATTAAAGCGCCATTAAATGAACACTATTTTATCAATATATATTTTTATTCTGTATTTTTAGAAAATCTTTTTTTTATTAGTAATATCAAGAATAAGAAGATCAAGTTTAAGAACAAACTTCTCATACAACATATAATCTTAAAATCGTAAAATCACTCTTGAAATATTAAAAATGAAAAATTATTGTGTATGGATCCCAACTCTTCCAAAATGGCTTCCTATTATTTTTTTAAAAAGATAAAGAGAAAAGAAGTCGTCGGCAATGTCGATCTGTTATATACCTATGATTTAAAGTTATTATTGGTGTAAACAAACATAATTACTTCAGGCACCGAGTCATATTAAGTTTATTTATTTACCTTAATTATATACCAGTCCTCACAATTGGTATAATATACTCCCATTTATATATACTAACTGAAGTAGTCAAAATTACTCCACCAAGTTGTACTAATTGTGTACTTTAAAAAACAAGATATAATAATGGTAAACAAAAGTACACTTCCAGCATACTTACTGTACTGTAGGTATAAATGTACGTACCTAATTCAACTTAGTCGTATTAGAAAAGTTCATTTATACTTGTTGCATGTCGATCTACCAAAGAGGTATAAACATACAACTCTTACGACTAACCTAACTTTCCATTGTTTTCAGGCGTGTTCGTGCAGTTAAAATTAAGATTGTGTTAGTGCAGTTATAGTTTGTTGATACTCATTTTCGGATGCAGAATTTTGTGGATATATATTTTGATTATGTTTATAGATATATACCTGTGTAACATTATTAGCTGTTTTCCCACCCAGTAATTAATACTGACTGTCAGGTGGTGGTGTACTATAAATAAATAAATAGTTTCGTATTATTGACAATAAAATGACTGATGTATTTAAAATATTTTATACATAGCGATTTTCCGGTAACTGTGACCTCGGTAACTGGTCGCTGTCAGAAACAGAATTAAAGTGCTCATCCCTAGCATTAGCCGGGATTCTTTAACCTGCCCTGGTTATTCTCAGTCTAGGCTCTGTGGGGACAGACCCACTATCGTTATCTCTGGGCCCGCCCACTGCTACGGTCCTCAGATAGTGGTCTCGACTTACTTGAATTATTCATTATCAGATTTCTTAATACTTGACAGTTTTCATTACTTCACTAACAATATAGGTAATATTATGTCAAGCGTCAAAATATTTCAAATACGTGTGGTTGGTGTATACACAAAATATGGTATAAACACCGACGTCGGCTGTACCTACCTCATCCGACATTACAATTAGTATAAAATAATTTTGAGTAGCGACGTCGGTGTGGATGACATTAACTGACGTATATCATTGGTTAGAGACAGTTAAAAAAACCGACGTCGGCCTATCCGGCCAGTTTTATTATTAATTTATTGTTATTTAAAGCATGGAACAGGTCGAAATACCGACGTCGACATTGCCGACGTCGTTGTGACGTCGGAAATAGTAACGTAAGCGGTTTCTACCAAAATTACTTCAAATTCGACCATAGACGTAATGCTATAATAAATTTTGTAGTCATAATCTGTATGATTTTGGTATAAAACTGGTCGTTAGTTAAATTTGGTGTGGTTTGTGCTGCTTGGGATCTGACTATTGAAACAATCGATTCTCCTCCTACCTGTTATATCTGAAAAAGGTATATCTTGAAATATTTAGTGCACCGATTGAAAACTGTTATCGTAAATGGTTTCATCAAAACTCGTCGGTCTTCTTGAAATTTTGCACGTCTTCATAATTTACCATTCTGAACAATTTTTCAATTAACAATTTGCTGTATTTTCAGCAGAAAAGACACCTGAAACCAGAACAGTCTTTACTCGGTGCACTGAGCATTTCAAATAGAATTATTTCAAAACTGATTACTCCTATCGACTTCAGCAAAGTATACCTTTTTCAAATAAAATAGGCAGGAGAATCGATTGTTTCTATAGCCAGATGAATGCACTAAGCTGCAAAAAAGTTCTGGCATTTAAAAGAAACATGATGTGCCACAAGTAGCGCCCTCTACTAGTGACGTCTAAATTAGAAACAAATTTGGATTTCTTAAGAAGTTATTTATAAATGATATGGAAAATAAAATGTTAACTTTGACACCCTGTATTTTTTTATTATGCGACTTGGGGATAGGTAGGTTAAATCGATTTATTTTCACCTCAGGAATCTGTGGTCTCATTTTTGCTACTTCAGTTAAAAACACCCTGTATAATTATTCAAGAATATTATTTTTTTATAATTTTGAATATCCCAATTCATTGCAAAGGAATCATTGTCTTATTAGTCAGAATTAGTCAAGTAAACAAACAATGTTTGCGTTTTCTTATCGAAATAATATCGTTAAATTCATATGTAACTAGTAATACTATAAAAATCAATACTTCCTCTGATTTGTTATACATAAAACAGTTTCTACAAAAATTTTAATTTAAAAAGTGACAAACTTGCGCTGCATTAAGAAAGTACTGTTCACAGTTGTTACAGAGTTCCATATTAGCAAGTTTCGCTCGTTAGACGAGTTAGAATAATGAGAAAATTTAAGAAAATCTTTTAAAATTACTCTACGTTGAGAGCAAAACAAGTTCATCGGAAGAAGTTTTAAAATGACAGGGCACTTTTAATAGAAAATTAAATTACTGATGGCAGTAAACTCTTTGCATCAGTTATTTTTATTACAGGTATTCAGTTGGAAAACTTTATTCAAAGATGTTTCTTTTAAATTAATTAAACTTTTATAAATATTTGTATCTGGAAGTTCTGTTGAAATAAATTTGATAACGCTTTGTGATATTCCAAAGTAGCAATTTTATAAAATGCCATCCAGCGTCATTACAGAAGAAGCTGACGTTTATACAAGAAAAGTAGTTTCGATTATGCATTATTTTTCATATGAACGCCATAATGGATCATGACATAACAGATGTAATATAAAATTACGAAAACGTCAATATGTAACACTATTGACGACCTGATATAATCTGATATCGAAAACTATAGGCCCATTACTTTACTATGTAATTTTGCAAAGGTTTTCGACATGTCTGTGAAAGATTGGGAAATTTCGAAGCTGGAGATACTGGTGATCAAAAAAAGTCAATTGAGTCAAATATGTCTTATCCGAATATTGCTGGTTTCAAAAATACAGGGCGTTCAATGCTAGAATTTTATTTTGAAATATCTCAATAACTTTGAAACCTGTTGGAGTATTAAAAATAATTGGCACAATTATGTTTTTTGACACAGCAAATAAGTATTTTTAACTAATTTTGACGTCACTAGTAGAGGGCGCCACTTATGGCACAACATGTTTCTTTTAAATGGCAGAACTTTTTTGCTGTTTAGTGTATCCATTTGACTATTGAAACAATCGATTGTCCTGCCTGTTATATCTGACAAATGTATACCTTGTTGAAGTCGTTAGGAGTAACCATTTTTGAAATAATCGTATTTGAAATATTCAGTGCAGTGATTGAAACCTGTTATCGTTTCAGGTAAAGTGCCTTTTCTACTGAAAATACAGCAAAGTGTTACTTAAAAAAGTTGTTCAGAATGGTAAATTATGGAGAAGTGCAAAATTTCAAAAGATCGTCCAGCTTTGATAAAAATCTTTGTGCTTTGTTGAAAAATGGTTTCATAGGGTGTTTTTTAAGAGGTTTGTTTTTCTATTTGGCAACACTGCTTCTACCGGCTGTCAGTTTGACAGACGACGGCTAATTTGTGTTCAGTATGTTTTGCCATTTCATCATGAATAGACTTACGCCAGAACAACGTTTGCAAATTGTGCAAATTTATTTTGAAAATCGTGGTTCAGTTCGCGAAACTTATCGAGCGCTACGTCGATTTTACGGTCGACATAATCGTCGATCTAAGCAAGTTATTCGAATAACCATGGAGCGTTTTCGCACCACATTTACTTTAATTGATAATGCGCATCCCCAAAGACGTCGTACAGTGCGCACCGAAGAAGTTGTTGCTGCTGTGGAGCGTAGTGTTCAAGACGATCCCAATGAGTCTATTCGCCATCGTGCACAACAATTGGAGCAGTGTCTATCCACCTTATGGGAGATCTTGCGAAAAGATCTTGGTCTACGAGCTTACAAGATCCAACTTGTACAAGAGCTGAAGCCGCGTGACCATCATGTGCGTCGTACGTTCGGTGAATGGGCCGAAAACCAGATTATTGTTTATCCTTATTTCACCCAAAAAATTTTGTTTACCGATGAGGCCCATTTTTAGCTTAATAGCTGCGTAAATAAGCAAAATTGCCGGATTTGGAGTGACGAACATCCAGAAGACTTTATTCAGACGCCGTTACATCCAGAAAAACTCACTGTGTGGTGTGCTTTATGGGCTGGTGGAATCATTGGCCCATATTTCTTCCAAGATGATGCAGGCCAGAATATTACAGTGAATGGAGAACGCTATGATTAGGGATTATTTTTTGTTCCCCAGTTGAATGGCATTAATGTGGAAACTCTTTGGTTTCAACAAGTCACACTGCGCGCGACACCATCAATTTATTGCGGGAAACATTCGATGACCGCATAATTTCGCGTAATGGACCTGTGAATTGGCCTCCACGGACCTGTGATATCACGCCTCTGGATTATTTTTTGTGGGGATATGTGAAGTCGCTAGTCTACACTGATAAACCAGCGACGTTGGACTATTTGGAAGCCAACATTCGCCACGTTATTACCGATATACGGCTCCTGCATATTGAAAAAGTGGTCGAGAATTGGACTTCCAGATTGGGCTTCATTCGAGCCAGCCTCGGCGCCCATATGCCCGAAGTCATATTTAAGCACTAATGGCATTAAATTATCTATCCAATAAAGCCAATACCATGGCCATTACCATGATTTTGATATGTTTTATTTAATTTTAAAGTTCTATACCTCTAAAAAAAACACCCTATATATTGCGCATCTCTTTAAGATTATTTCACTTGAACAACATTGATTCATACAAAAAACCACATCAAACCTCATTTGTTTCACTCCTTACCTTTCTAATCTTATCGATCATTGTGACCAAATAGATGTGATATAAACCGATTTTCTGAAAGCCTTTGACCGCATAGACCATGCTTTACTATTACATAAGCTTGAAGTTTATGAGTTATTCGGCTTTTTGTTTCATGTATTTAAGTCATAGTTATCCAGTCGCCTGCAATATGTTATCTACAATAGCTTTACGTTTAATCATTTTCTTATTACTTCTGGGGTACCCCAGGGTTCTAATCCGGGTCCATTTCTTTCTCTTTTTGTTAACGGTATTACGGTCGTACTTTGTTGCCACAAATTGTTATATGCAGATGATTTAAAAATATTTTCCTCCGTGTCAATGATTGCATTTTACTTTAGGATAAGTTGAATAGGGTGGTAGAATGGTGTAATTTCAATAATTTATGTCTAAATATAGCTATATTATGTAAAGTAGTCTCCTTTACCCGTAAAATGTATCCAACTCCATTTAACTATGAAGTTCATTCGGAGATTTTGACACGCAAGGACACTTTAAGGATTTGGAGTTTACTTATATATACCACCCTGAGTACAATATAGTCCTAAACTTGTTGAAGTAAATGTCTGACACGCCTTTTGCAATAAAATTCTCGCGGTCAAACTTGCGGACATCAACTTAAGAGAATAACACACAAATTTCTGGTTGAAGTTGTAAATCACCCTATGTTTTACGGTTTCCGACATGCATGAGCCATGAAAACGGACCACCCTGTATACAGGCTCGCCCTAAAGATGTTGAGGTAAATCTCTGATACATTTGTCGCAATAAATTTCTCTCGGGAAAACTTGCAGACACCAACTTAAGAGAGTAATGCACAAATTTCTGGTTGACAAAATCCCTGTTTCTTTGTGGTCTGCTCGCAAGCCTCACATCCTCAGGAGGTCGGCTCGTTAGGCGCCACCCCCGCGGCTGTGGTGTCGCTGTGGGCCGCGGCGGGTCAGCGCCATAAATCCGCCGCCCCCAGGGCTGCGGGTTTCCATTTACAAGCTACCGGAAACCACCTTATCCTTTGTCAAGGGCTCGGCTTCAGTCACTGTCACAGCCAGGGGTACCTGCCATTGTACCAGCGACAACGATGATGCCCGGTTATTAATATTCATCAAGGGGGCCGTGATTTTCTTTGTCGCCGGCGGGAACGCGCGGCTGTTGCTGAACGGGCGCTGGATCTTGGGCGGCCAGGTCAAAAGGTTGAGCTGGTATTTATAGATGTGGCCGTTTTGTTAAAAAGGTGGCATAATCTTCCTAAAATCATTGTAATCTGAGGATTTATTACTGAATTCTCGTCACGAATACTATCACGACGACTTTATTTATTTATTTATACAGGATGAGTCAGTTTTTTTATAGACAAAATTTTCGTTGTAGCTTATAAAGGAACGCTTAGATTTTTTTCATATTTCGGAGATATTGCCTATTAATAAAGGTGCTTGAAACAAGCTTTTCAACAACTTGCACAGTGGCGGAGTGGAGGGGGTGCTCAACCGCTTTCTTAAACATAACTTCTACGCCAATGACGATTTGAAAAAAAAACTGTTATCTACATACAGAATAACCAAAAATAATGTCCCTTCTTCTGTTTGGAAATTCCTGTGCGTTTCCGAGTTATTTTGATTTTTATTGTTTGGTCTTATTGCTACAAATGTTATTAATTCCACAATTGTTAATTAAATATTATTATAAATTAAAAATTTTCTCCAGAAACATTACACACTGTATGTAGATAATGAATGTAACAGTTTTTTTTTAAATTGTCAGTGGCGTAGAAATTCTGTTTAGGAAAGAGGTTGATCACTGATTAATGGTACTAGTAAAAATATGTAGCATTAAGCTGCTATTGATCCTCCATAGATACAAGTTGTCAACATCCTTCTACAACAAACAACAATCTGAAGGGTTTTGAACCTTCTTATACACATTTAAATCATCTGCAAATAATTGACAGTTGCAAAACAAATTACTAGGCAAATCGATTATATAATGATAAATAATATAGGTCCCAAATTGGAACCTTGCAGTTTACCTGATGTAGCTGTAAACTTATCGAAAGTTTTATTATAAAATTTAACGGAATATTGACGTACGGATAGATATCACTTAAAAATATTAATGCACTGTTAGTGAAACCAATATACAGGGTGTTACAGAATGATGTTATGATAATCTAGGTACAGGATCTATGTTTAAAAGTAAGAAAATTAATTTATCTAAACATGGATCTGGAAATGACTGGTTTTCGAGGTACAAGTTGTTTAAAATATTCTTAAATACTATAAGGTCATTCCATTAGAAATTGTCTAAATGGCAAAGCCGACCCATTTTAGATTTTGGTGTAACTTTGAAAATCTCTTCCCTAGGGTCCCAAACAACAAAATTTACACGCGTTTGATTTTTACAAGCGCTTGTTTCCGCCTATTTAAATAAAGACTCTTAAAAATTGCTATTTTTAAGCTTTATTAATGTTTGCTGTCAAATTTTTTTGTTTGTAGATATTTAAATGATCATGACGGTATTCAGAGTGGGAAAGATAGTAGTTTCAGTGTAAATGAAGATAATTGGCTCGGACGATCCCTTTGAATAATTGCAGGGTGCTGAAAAGTAGTCATTTTTCGTGAATTTCAATCGACTCTAGCGTCTTAACTGTTGAGAGTTAAAAATGTATGCTCCCTGGGAATTAAGTATACATATCATAGACAAAATTCAGCCACAAGTTGACCTGAGTAGCCCATTCTTTATAGAAGAAAACTTTGCTTGATGTTTTGAAATTTTTAAAAATCCCAATATTCAGGCTATGAAATGAGCGTGTTGACTGCGAGATAAAAATCTGATACTTACAGAATCTACTGCTCTTACCTTCAACTTTAAATTACTACACCACTTGTTTTGTTATTTTCATTCACAATGGAATTATTAACAAAAATAGTTTTTTAAAATACAACGTTATATTGAAACAGGTCGTCCAAATAAAAAATGGCATAAAGAAAGTCGCATTATTTTTGTCCAAAGAATATGCGGTTAATGGTATGGCCTTCTATTTTGGGACACCCTGTATAACAATATAACATGTATCACTTCCCGTATGAAACATAGCAGATATATGTATATTTTTTGTATCTCTAATCATAACAGCTATTGTGTTATCATACTAATGCACCACCCTGTATATTTGAAACTGCTTAAGTGTCTTCATGGATGAGTTGATTTCTCACAATATGCCTTAACAGCTGTCGATTACCTCGCAATTTGACGAACCCATCCGGGGCCTTATGTTATTGTTATCCTGGAGCCCGAAGGATCCTCCGAAGGTCCTGACAGGATTATCGGGAACGAGGGACATCTTCGCGCACTTCCTCACTGCAGACAATGCCGCCTCTCGGGTAATAATTTGTACGCGTTTTGTGAAATCTCCATCGTCACATCCTTGATCCGAGATCCGGGAGGACGCGTGACTCGAAAATCTGGACGCTTATTACTGCAGGATAAGGGAATTTCAGGATAAGGGGGATTATAAAGACAGCAGTCCTTCTCGGACCAAGTCGTGCGTGAATCTCGCTTAGAAAGGCGTCATGTGATAATTCAGAGGAATAACGACGTTTTGATTTTATTTTAAACACTCAGTTTCAGAGAAAGAGAGATACGTATCCCCACAACGTTGCAACGAAACGTGTTGCATAAATAAAAAAATGTTAGATATACATCAGCATGGTTTATTAAGGGAGGAAGGCAGGAAGAAATTACTATCGTCTGGTTTGTTATTAAATTTAATTAATCTGTTTGGAGGAACAGAAAACAGTATGTCATGTTCAATGGATTTAAATCTACGAAATACGTAGCTTCATCTGGAGTGCCCCAGGGAAGCAAAGTGGGACCTATGTTATTTAATATCTTTATAAATGACGTAGTTAATGTAATAGATGTTCAATGCCTCCTTTATGCAAATGATTTAAAGATTTACTATGAGATTCATTCTGAAACTGACTGTGTCCGGTTATGTTAATGTAGCAAAGTGTAACGTAATGTCCTATTTCCTCAAAAAAGACCCGATTTATTATGATTACAAGTTAAATAATATTATTATTATTGAAAAATCAGAAACCAGATCTGATTTAGGAATAACATTAACAATTTTTGTAATACTGAAACTTTAAAAATATTATATTACGCTTATGTGAGATCAAAGCTAGAACATGTCCCAGTAGTTTGAAATCCTCACTATCAGACCCAGTCTATTAAATTGGAAACTGTTCAAAGATGTTTCCTTAAACTGCTGTATTTTAAACAAGATGGCGTTTAACCTGACATTGGTATACCCGATTTTTTGATTTAGAGATATGGTTTTAAAAGCTTAAGTGTTCGTAGTCAGTGTCATTCAATCATATTTTTGAAGTAATGAACAATGCTACCGATCATCGCGCTCTGTTGTTACCTTTCATCCTCCTGTTCCTCCAACTAATATGTTGTGAGGGCGTGGCCAGACTGAATTTTGAAATATCGTTTTCAAGCTTATTTTCCCACGAAATTGACTGAGACAAATGCCATTTCGACTAAAATAACACTATTGTGTACGTAATTAGGAAAATACAGTTTCCTCAAACTAGACTAGAAAATAAGAGTTAGTTGTTTTCTAAAGGGATTGAATGGCTTTGATGTGAATTTGAACATTGAAAATTATCGGAACCTGTATTAATATAATAAAACGAAAGCATCCGGCCTTTTAACTTTGTGATATAATCTGTAAACACAAATATTTCATTCGCCTTTCGACCTTTGACCCGGCGCGCTGTATTTCTCTTCTGGGAGCCGTGTTCGAATCCCTTTATTAATCCAGCTCGAGAAAGAAAATCTCAAATGGATTGGATTAATATTTTTTCTCATTTCAATTCACGCTCGGCTTGTATATGAGAGTATTTCATAATTAGAAGCAACCAAATGAATAAACACGTGTATGTACCCACTTCAATTAAGTTTTGAGCAGGTTGCTCGGTCGTACTGCTATTTGAATATAGACAGAGAACGAGGCTTTTAGCTTCGCTTGTTCTGTAATATAATTAAAAATTCCGCTGATATTAAATATCTCAGGTCAGAGAATGGAAATGTGTTGCTCATGATATTGCGGAAACAACTTGTACAGGATAGGTCAATAATAATAATGAAGTTTATTTACCGATTGAGACTACGATACACGATACAATTAAAAGAAAACAGTAAGTAAACATAATCTCCTTAAGCAAGCTTGTCTGGGGTACACACATATTTAAAATGTAATAATAAAGATACATAAAATAGTACTAAGTATATGATCCAGTCATAATACACAGACCCACAAAAAAAAAATGTTCATACACAAGAGATATGTATTCCCATGTATTTTTCGACGCTGAATCCGATCCTGAACTCAGAATTGGGCCTACACGTCTGAAATTGGCCCCAGGGGCCGAAAATTGCCTGAAATGCGGTTCTTGAGATAAGGCGAAGTCGACGCTGAATTTTGGAGCTAAAGCCGGATTTGTACTCGAAAAGTTTATGGCCAACTGAAGTTCCGGGTTTGGGTCCGGGAAAATGACCCCTTGGAGCGGGAAAATCCTGTTTTGGACGTCCCGGTCGCGACTATGGTATTTTTGTGTGTTTTTTAATTCTGGAGCTGAGACTGCGTGAAAAGTTTTTGGTCAGCTGAAATTCCCAGTGTTGGGTCCGGGATTAATGGCCCAGGAGCCGGAAAAAAATCATATATCGGACGTACCAGTCGCAAAAGTGGGATTTTCATGTATTTTTCAATCCTGGTCCTTAGAGTATGCTCAAAAGTTTTTGGACCGCTGAAATTCCCAGTTTCACGGGAAAATGGCCCATTGGGGCCGGAAAATCATATTTCGGAAGTACCAATCGCAACAGTGGGATTTGCTATGAATACAGACTAATTCCTGTAGCTTAGACTGTGCTTGACAGGTTTATGGCCATGTGAAATTCCCTGTTCGGGACCGGGAAAATGACCCTTAGAGGCCGGAAAGTCGTGTTGCCCAAACCCGGAATTTCAGTTGGCCATAAACTTTTCGAGCACAAATCCGGCTTTAGCTCCAAAATTCAGCGTCGACTTCGTCTTATCCCGGGAACCGCATTTCAGGCCATTTTCGGCCCCTGGGGCCAATTTCAGACGTGTAGGCTCAATTCTGAGCTCGGGATCGGATTCAGCGTCGAAAAATACATGGGAATTAATACATATGCCACTCTCTTGTGTATGAACTTTTTTTGTGGCTAGGGAAAACCAGTATAATACGAATACGCGACTTTAAAAAAAAAATTAAATTAATATTTACGACGGAAAAACATATTTTCAAATCATTATTTAAATCCCCTTTTCAGACTGTCACTGACAGCTGGCGGCAAATCAACTCGGCGTCGGCCTGAAGCGACGTTGCCAAATTTAAATATTTTCATATAGTACAGCTAAAAATTTGGCAGTTCAAATTCCAGTTTTATACGTTATTGGCGGAATAAGCCGAACATCGTTCGGGTCCATTTCCCTATGCAGACTAGCCCGCCTTCGATATGGAACAGATGCACGAGGTCTGACTTCTCTCCCTTCTTCATTCATCAGTCATTATTTTCGCGTGGTAGAGGTTGGTGAATTTTGTGTGTTTGTATCGCCAGTGTAGTTTATAATTATTAATATTTGCCTAAATAAAAATGCAATTCAAGCTAATATAAAGAGTGAAGTAGTGAAAGACAGCAGTTGTCCACAGAGTCGTGGACAAATATATAAAATACATTTTTAATAGACATGTGCATCTGTGTATTCCGTGTACGTCTGTGTTATTCGGAGATCATGAGTAATAGATCAAATACGATTTGCATTATTTGGGAAAATTGACGTAGGAATTCAACTTGACTATATTTTCAAGAACATAAGGAAAAGGTGACTCAAAATAGATGTGTTCTTAATGGTTTATCTAAAATTATTTACAGTATAAAATTTTGCGGGGTTTTGAATTTACGAGGGCATGATGAATGCATTTTACATCAGAACTTGACAAAAAGCTTTTAATAGAATATACAAAATGCATACATTTTAGATTACAAACAAGATACTTCTCATTAGAAATTTTTTTATCATTTTCGGATCGGTCGGTGGTCGCGCGGTTTAAGGCGTCAGTACTTGAATCGAGGTGGCTAGATCCGTGTGGATTCGCGTCCCGCTGCCCGTATATAAGCTATACTCGTAGAGAGGACTGGCACCCTCTCTCCGGGTATGGTAGGGTAGAAGAATGTTAGCTTGGATCAATGTGAAAGATTGATACAGGTAGATATTTGACTACCATCCTATTTGATGAGGTTTTCCAGGTTTTCCTCATTCCGGCACTGAATAGTGGTTAGGGCCTATCAACGTAAGTCGTTCCTAGGGGCGCAAATACAGCCTGCTCAATAATAATATGCCGCCCTCTCTCCTGCACAAGTCTCTGACTTCTGGGCTAATCCCTGTGAATAGAATGAGGGGTAGAGATATTATTACTTCAGTACTGAACATGATGTTATTATAGGTATGTCATCCTGACTGGCAACACTGCTGGACTTCTATATAGCTTTAATACTCGTACACGTCATCAGAAAATTCGTAGCGTACCAGGAGCGTCGTGTTGCCGATTGTCATGGGATGATTTGATTATCTTTTTTGAAGGTCAAGCAACATTTTTTTTTCGATTTTCTATCTTTATTGGTCCTTCCAAATCCATGGTTAAAATTAATGTCATTATGACTGAATCAGCCTGTATAGCTCTATAACCAGTAACTGTGATTAAAAAAACAAACATACATACAACATATGATATAAAATATAAGTACACGCGTAAATATAATACAAAACAACAAGGAAATCTACAAAAGGCTATTTAAAACACATTGCAATATTTAACATATAGTATAACTGCATTATGTGCTTTATGTTTTGGTAATAATTATATTTAATAATTAAAATGCAATATTTACTGAGTTACATAACATAATCTTATCTTATATGCATTTTTCCTATTAGGTATTAACAATATTGTGTAAAATTAACTACTCTGCGGACTATTTTTAACACCGGAGAATCATTAATCACACGTGAATAATTAATCATCCTTATAATGCATTATGTACGCCATTATATTTGAAGAGATAGACGAATAATGTATAATATATTATAAAAGTACAAATAAATATTTTAACTGCAGGTGTCTAGTGAGTCATTTTTTAAAAAACAAATATTTACGGATATATTTTTCTTAAATGCCCACATTTTGAGGACTGCTGACCAAATAGACCACTGACCGCTAATAAAATAAACCATATGATTTACTATCTACTAAGGTGAGATTGCCATGTCGTTCGTTATGGCAATCTCACCTTATGGCATATGTTTAGGAAGTTACTTTACTCAATGATTTCAAAAATTTTCAACAAATGTGCGTAAAGGCTCACCTACTTACTGAAAAACCAACTATTTAAACAGTTATCTATATTTCACAAATTAATACCATTGTACACTGTTAGAAAGATTATCACAAATTATCCCCTTAAATTATGAAGAATAACAAAAAAACTATGATTTACACAACATCTTAGAGTTAATTTTCAGTTAGTGCTACAAATTCGTACTTCGTGGATGAAACAGATTTTAAAAATAAACACAAAACATGGAATAATCCAATAACTAGCTTGATGTATGCGTTCAATATCAAGAGACGGCAAAGTAAAGTATTTAAAAGCAGTCAATCGCATGCAAAAAATAAACTGGTGTTGTAGGCACAGGTAACAGGTAGGTGTCACGAGCAGTAGGCGAATTGTCCCCTACCAACCCCCTCTTCTAGAACTGATAGAGGTTATGTTATATAATAATAATAATAATAATTATTAGAACAAAATTTAGTTAAGGTATGTCTAACAAGCAACATCTACAGACATGTAAAAGCAAAATATATGTACTTATATGTAACACATTACAGCAAAAAAAAAACTTTGAACTATTTGAATACAAATTATTTAGAAAATTATGACAATGTATTAAGATTAAGAAGTTAAAAAATGTTTATCGGACAACATAGATCTTTTAATATTAGCCTTAAATGATGGCAAATTATATGTTTTAATATTATCTGGGACTTTGTTATAATATTTAGTTATTAGATAAGTAAAACAACAACGAAATAAGGATGTTTTATAAGATGGCATAGATAATATATTTTTGAACCTAACATTTATATTGTGAATATCAGTTCTATAACGTATTTTCTCATGTAGGTAAGGTGGTGTTTTAAAAAGTATAATTTTATGAAACAGGCAGCAGCTGTGAAGAATTTGTCTTTGAAAAATTTTTAACCAGCCAATTTCTTCAATTTGAGGTGAAATATGTTGACGCTTGTTAACATTACATATAAATCTAGCACAAGTATTCTGAATATTTGCAAACGGGCTTGATCATATTTTTTAAGAAAGGAAAATAAACTACATCACAGTAATTTAAATGTGACAACACCAGAGCTTCGCATAATATAATTCTATTCTCTTTATTAAGTGATTCTCTATTTGCATATATCAATTTAAGAGAACTTATAGATCTTTTAATAATCACATTAACTTGTTCAACAAATTTCAAGGAGGAATCAATGGTTAAGCCTAAATTCTTTGCAACATCGGTAGGTTGTAATTGTTCATTAGATAATTTAATGTCAATAATATCTTTACACCGATTTCTAGCAACCTGTCTCCCAAACAGCATTATTTTAGATTTTGATGGATTGATAGAAAGACAAAATTTATTTGAAATGTTTAAAAGATTATTTAGATCATCTGTTATCTTCTGATTTGCCAGGTGTATTGCATTTTCTTCAAAAGAATAATAAAGTTGTGTGTCATCAGCATAAAAATGTGATTTACAATGAGATAAAACTTTTTCAAATTGGGAAGTGTAAATTGTGAAAAATAATGGACCCAAAACAGAACCTTGTGGCACTCCGCAGTTAATTACTTGTTGACGAGAATATTCATTGTTATACAGAACACACTGCTTCCTCTGAGTTAGGTAATTCTCAATTAAAGACACGGATTCGTTATTAAAGCCAATGTAATGTAACATAGCAAGAAGCAGTGAATGATTAATTCTATCAAAAGCTTTACTATAGTCTAATAGGATTAAGGCCGTTAATTTATTATTATCAGTAGCTCTTACTATATCATCTGTTACCTGCAAAGTGCAGTAGCACAGCTGTAATTCGGACGAAAGCCTGATTGACATGTTGGTAAAATTTTATATTCATCTAAATGAGATCTAATTTGTTTACAAGCGGATTTCTCAAATAATTTTGATAATGTAGGTAAGATACTTATCGGTCTAAGATCTGTGAAAATCAGAAATGTCACTTACTTTCGGTAAAGGTAAAATATTAGCAATTTTCCATTATTATATGAGTAAGCATTGATAATATAATAGGGCAAAGTCTTAATAACATTCGTAAACTAATTCCATCCGAACCTGCAGCATTTGATTTAATTGAAAGGAGGTTTAAATATATTTCATTTTCCGATATGTTGCTATCGGTGCACTAGTATGGTCCAAGGCAAACGCAACTGGAAACAAAACATGTAATATTTGTGGAAAGGGATTTGATAATTTCAATATACGTAAATTGAAAGTTAATATGAAATACTTTAGCATCTTCTAAAATGCACTGCTTGACGCATCTGTTTTAAGAGTTGCGGCACTAACATATAAAACGTATTTAAATAGTAATAGTGTTTTTCTCTTAAGTGTCTTATGTATTTAACTAATATTTTTCGTGAAATACAGTGTGATTAAGTAAAATAAGGCACATTATTCAAATAGCGAAAAGGTTGACATACTAAAAGAATATTTGTTAAGTAGTGATAATCAGTGATAGTGATAACGATAATTTATTGTGATAAATCAGTTGAAGTGTAGTAAAAATGGATAGTAACCAAATTCTAGATTGAACTATAGGTTGTGAATGGAAAATCTGGATTACATTTTCAATTTATTCGTATTTTCAGTCATCCTTTGACAAGTCTTAATATTCTATTTAACATTGTTGAAGCCTATTCGAAGACATTAGTGCAACACTGGCAATGCTGTGGAATTCTCATTACCATGGCTTTTTATTAGAATAATAGTCGGATCAGCGGTCCTCGACAAGTTTTCGATTGAAAAATCACGAAATTTATTTAAAATTTGACTTTTTTATTTCTGATTTTTCTTGTAAAAAAATCTATTAATTATGTGTTCTACACAGTGAACTATACTACTAGTTAAAATATTTGTACTTATTTAAGGTTCACCCTGTATAGTCAAGAACAAAAATAATTTAAAAATAGTCTACTTACTACGAAAATTCTTCGTTTGATAGACAAGCGGTCCCTGGTGAAACTATACAATCTCCAATTTAGGATTTGTAAAAGAGATTTTCCCTATTCCAGATTCCTGGAGGAATGCTAACGAGTCTTCGCCTTGAATTATGTATCGCGTACGTTTCACGACGAGTTTGGAAGTTTTTGCAACTACTAGCAAATCAAAACTTTGGCATGTAAATATGGGAGTTAACATTATACCTAGGACGCGTTGAATAAATAAATCATACCTTCTCCGCATATTTATGAGCCGCTGGTGGCTGCAAAGGTCTGTTTGTGGTTGCCAGTTGCAAATTTAATTAGAAGTTACACAAAGAAATTGCAAAAACCACTGGCTTAAAACTAGGAGTTTATATGTAAGGATTATGTTTCTCTTAATATTGCAAATGTTTAGGACATCGGTGGGCAGTATAAAACCAGATGTACACGCTGAAAATGTGATTTATGTAAATTAACAATGCCTATGACTATCATGGTAACTTTACATACGATATGTAAAGTTACCATGTTAGTTATAGGCATGTTATAGGCATACGATATGTAAAGTTACTAATGATCTGTACAATTTCAATGTAATGAAACAGATAATACTGTCACGCAATGTGTGTGACTCTGTAGTAGGGAAGTCTGGAGCTTCCACCAAATCTCACTAAAAGTTCTCCACCAACCTTTAAACATAAAAATAAATACCTCTCTTATAGTCTTGGGGTACTGGCTTGGCTCCTGTGAGATGTAAAAACTGAATATTTTAATAAAAATACAGATTTATTCAAACAAACATAATAACCATACTTACAATAATGAGACCGTTGCGCTGGGAGTATCAGAGCCAGCCAACGGCTGACCACCGACCTTTGGCCAGGGACTGGTTGACATTAGCCCAGTTTCAATAGTATTTATACGCATTAGAAGAGTACATCAGAATTATATTACCTATTGAAATAATGAGAACAGCCAGCAAGTCTATCGCTTGGTTCTTTGAGAGAGCAAGAAGGATATATATATGTCGTAGTCATTGGGTATAATTCGTCATTTCACGGAAAGCCTAGTCATTGGCTGTAATGCCGGCAAAGGCTGTAATGGAATGAATGTAAATGGTTCATCGATTACCCGTTACAGCGCTTGACGGATTTTGTTTCGTCATTTGCTGAATATTCTTGAAATGTAATACTACCTGCCGAAAAGTGCAAAATACAAAGTAAATAAATTTTTTATTTTGGTTAGGTTAGGTTAGGTTAGGTTAGGTTTGGTTGGGTTCAAACGCTGTAACGTGTAATCGTTTAACCTATTACTCTGATTGACGAGAATGAAACAGGCATTCCCTGAAATGACGGCAAAATTCAGTCAATCAAAGTAATATTCGTTTCATTACAGCCTTTGCCGGCAATACAGCCAATGACTAGGCTTTCCGTGAAATGACGAGTTACACCCAATGACTACGACATATATATATTTTGGTTCGATAGTAACCTTTGCAACTTGACACATTTTATTGTTTTGAATTTCACTTGTGTAACATTGACGCACTATCGATTGTAAATTTATGTTTATTTTGGTTCAATAAAATAATTTAATATGTAAAGGTTTTCAAAAAGTAATTTTTTAAATATTTTGTTCAGCTATAAACCATCTCTCTAAGATCCTCTTTGTTGACAATACTATGAAAATTATGTATTTTTATCACGGAAATTTGTATTCTCATACATAATATACAGGGTTTTCTTAACTAATCTGAAATATTTCAGGGGTGACACGCTGGAAGGTTCCAGGAGTTGCAAGAATATCATATGTCTATACAGGGTGTCTTTGAAAGATTGGAAAATCTTGGAGCTGGAGATACTGGCGACCAAAAAAGTCGATTGAGCTAAATATGCCTTATCAGAATGTTGCTGGTTTCAAAAATACAGGGCGTTCAATGCTAGAATTTTATTTTGAAATATCTCAATAACTTTGAAAAAGTTGTTCAGAACAGTAAATTATGGGGACATGCAAAATTTGAAGAAGATCGGCGAGGTTTGATTTTGAAACCATTTTTCAACAAGCAGAAAGATTTTATCAAAGCAGGTATATCTATAGCAACTTTTAGTCTCAAAATGAGGTTTTCTACAAACTCCTGTCCCGCTATTTAAAAGTGAAACACCCTATATAAATCACGAGGTGCCTTATTTTGTCCATTACTGTATTCATTACCAAGTTTGCTTAGTTGTGATTTCTGTAAATTTTTTGGCTAGTAAACTAATGAACGATGCTCTTTTGTTTGTTACAATTTCCTAAAACAAGTAAAACAACTGCATGTATCTCCTTCCCTTGTGTGGGGGGTACACCATGGAAGGAGAACCTCTTTGCCTTGATGTTTTAATTAATGGCGACTGCTTTCCGGACCATTAATAACAGCAGGCCATCTGGCGGCAGCGTGACGACACCTACAAGTCGGGGTTAGGTACACCATCATCGCCGTTGCAGCGGAGCTTCTCGCAGCCACAGCCACCTGGATCTGGTGATTTACGGTGAGAGATCTGTATTACGATAGGAGTTTTAACAGAGAAGAGAGAAAATTCAATTTTTTAAGAAAAATCATTCTTAACAAATTTTGTTTGTCACAATAATTATATTACTACGAAAAAGTCTTGATATAAGGGTGTCTGGAATGTCCTCGCACAAAATTTAGGTAAAAAGTCACTATTAACAAAGCTACGTAACCCCAAAGATATTATTTCAATAAAATGATTTTTTTCCAAACTTGGCACAGTTGTTACTTTTATGGAGATGTAGTTTTGGGTAAAAATATTATAATTACAACGCCCTAAAGGGTAGAAGGGGTTAGTGAAGAAATGATCATAACTTATTGGTATTTATTTTTATTGTAATTTTGATAGCGTTTCCTTAAACACGGAAAATCTATTGAAACATATACTATAAATAAAAAATATAAATATCTAACTTCACTTTATAGAGGTTAGTAAATTTATATAAATTATTTTCTTTAGATAATTATTGAATAGAGCTTTGTCTGTGGAATTGTTCATTAGCATACCTAGATGTTTGGTATCAGAGAACATACATATGACTTCATTGATAGGAATTGTAGGAGATTTGATTTATATTAGCTTAAAATACCTTTATAATACAGTAAAAATGTTACAAAAGCTAATAATAAGGAATATATGGGTAGATATTGTGGGTGTAATTCAACGCAGGTTGGGGCTTTTGTCCACTGAGTAGTTACTTTCACACAATATTATTAATACCTAAAAATGAACTTAATGATACTTGCACATGCTAATATAATTTTGATTAACCTTGAGGCAAATCAATCAGACATAAAATTCAATCCATATCATTGTGGTAATAATATACCACTCCTTTCCTCCATAGAGTTAAACAACTTTGCACTTACACCACTAACTCCTCTCCTTTCAAAACGCTTTGAGCTGCCTCAGCCGTGGATAAAATGTAAGACGAAGTGATATCTTAAGTTTCATTGTGGTGGCGTTGCATATGCCAGAGCTTTAAAACTAATTTATGCAACTTCTCCCCTGGAAAACAAGCCTTCGTGAAGGCAAAACCGCTGAATTTCTGCCAGGATTATGCCAATTAATGCAGGACTGTAAGGAGCACACACAACGAAGACAAGTGAGTGTGTGGTATCTACGTTATGCTGGTATTGTTTAAGTAGGGATAATAATACATTCCTGGGATGGCAACACCGAGGACAAGACATCTGGAGGCTTGAAATCTTTTGCTGAATAGTGAATAAGGTAACTAGCGAATGTAAAGTAAAACAGAAAAATAACCGAGTCAAGTAATTTGATTTATCTACAACTGCTTTATCAAAGCCTCATTACAGCATTTATTTGCAACTGTTTCAGTTGAATATTGAAGGTCATTATACCACTAGTGGAGTAATGTGACATATTACCCCACTAGTGAATTATTATTAAAAAAGAGATCACTGCTTAATGCTTATTTTTATTAAGGCTGGGATTTTGTATACATATTTTTACCCTCTAAAACGGCTTCAAGCGAGGACACAGAACTCCAAGAAAATTGATATAATTGGTTATTATTATATATCAACGTATTTACAAAGGTTCCCGCTAGTGCGTGAGATAAATATCATTGCTCATAAAATCTCAAGAATAATTAAAACAAATGTTACAATACCTCAATTTTAGCCACACAGTTACTACGCCAATATGTCGCAATTACGGCAAAATTATCACAGCCACAGCCACCAAATTACTTCCCTCACTAGCCAGGACATATAGGACAACTTGTGTTTCACTTTCAGATTAATATTTATTGCTAATTTTACATTTTGTGTCCTCGAGTAAAATCATAACATATATCACGGCTTCCATTCTTATGTGCGTCAAAATGCACGATAAACTTCAGGGAACCTTGTGGTTCGGGCCTATACAGTTTTTACACTGTCTCATAGGCCTGATTGATTCGCCGTTTCGCTCACTCAGGCTGTGCAATTCCTTTTCTACAAAATCCCCGCCTTAAGAACCAACAGGTTTATATTAAAAAACCTACACTTGATGCTGAAAAAGTCACTTTTCTTAACTTATTGTACAAACAGCTGTTAAAGTACCTATTTTCCAATGTTTTGGTCTAGGAACATTTCTACATGAGTAATTCTGAAGCCTTCCTGGAATGCCCAATCCCAAATTATACCAGAAATAATTTTTGTTCAATTTGGCATTACATTGCACAAGCACTCCTTATAACATAATTTATAAAGCTTTATATTAATACAGAAACTACTTCACTTACTACTATTGTGTTAATAGTGCTCCTCTTTCTGTGAACTAAGTATCAGCTTAGTTAGATACACCTAATATCAGTTAAAACTGAATTATTGCTCTATTCTAAAATTTCTAGACAAGCAGGATGCATATATTCCATTAAACGAACGAAAATTAGTCTCCGTGGTACTTAAAACGCATCAAAAAGACATTAAGCGCCAAACTCATCATCTAATTCGGTCTGTCATCTGCCAAATCAGCAAATCCGAGCCATCGGGGACCCACTTAACTTTCGTCACCGCAGCGTATGCGGAAACAAATGCAGCTTGCGCGCAGGATATTAGTGTTAATTTACCCACTTAGCGTAGTTCCGAATTCCGAACTTTCCAACTGTAATATACGATGCATTTCTAATTTGTTCGTCCTTGGTGGCCAAAAAGTTGGCCGCGACAAAACAAATGAATTACGTCCGGTGCACTGGGCGCAAAGGAGGCTGTTTTGCGCTGGTGGTAATTGGGATGTAGGGGTTTTGTTACTGGCGAGGATAAGGGTCAGGTGGAATTGATATCGCTTACTGGGGTTGTTGTTAACATGATTAAGTTGGCATTATTGATCCAGAAAGCAGGAACATGATAATTGTTGTTTCTAGGACTTAATATATGGCATAGGATGGGAAGTTTCGCACAATATTAAAACAAAGTGTGGTTTTTAATTCATGATAAAGATTTGAAAGCCATTCTAAAGTAGACAGTGTAACAAAAACTCCTGCAAACAGAAAATTTATTAAAAAAAAAATTTTGAAGTAAAAGCTATTGCAAGAAATAGGTTCATTTGGTCAAATCTCAAATTGCACTATTTGTCTAATTTTTATCAAGCATTTATAATGTATCTTCTACGTTGACATAGCCTTGAAATACGTCACATCGAAAAACAAATTTTATTTTTACTACTTGATTTCACGGCAACTGTACTTCAAACAAATTAACAACTGTCAGTCTTTACTTTGATGTTTCTGTTTGACTCATTCGCGGTCAACTGCTCAATATAATCTAAACTGTAGCAGTGAAACCGATCCGCTTATAGATATTTTCAGGGTTCTCGAAATTTCGGCGATATGGAGAACATGTCGGGAATTAAATCGAATATGGCCTGAAATATTATAGAATTATATATATATATATATATATATATATATATATATATATATATATATATATTTCTTCCTAAATCCACGCCACCTATACCACTATGAGGAGTTTCAAGAACTTCTGACACTTTTCTTCGGGGTAATACAGTTTGGTAAATCCTTTCTCTGCCATAAGGATTTTCCAGTTCTCTTTTCAATGCGCCATTTCGTATATATTGTAACCTCGAAACTAGGTTATCGTTGAAACACGTCACGTAGACAAACAATCTTTATTATCACTCTTGATAATACAAGAAATATCCTTCAACAAATTTCGCAACTGTCAACGCTTTACTTTGACGTTTGTCACTCGCGTTTGGCTGCTCAATACAAAACTGACTCAGCGGCCGAGAATGATCTGCTTATATAGGTTTTTACAGTTCTCAAAGTTTCTGAGATTTCGAGAACGTGTCGAGAAGCAAATAGAATATAGCCTGGAATATTCCGGAAAACGTCAAAATAAAGGCATCACAAAAATTGTAAATTCTGACATAAACAGAAACGTAATTTGCAAACTAATGAGGTAGGTGAGCTTCAATTATAAATTCTAACGAAAACAGGAACATAATTAACCAACTAAAAAGGTAGGTGAGCTTTCGTAACAATATATTACCCATACGGTAATTTTTATCCATGTTTTTAATCTTCCACTGGTATATAGCCCCGAAGTCTGAATCTTTACTCTGTTCTTTAGCGAGAGATTTATTATCCCATTCATTCGGACTCTGCAGCTTACTTCTTTGGCACACACACTCTAGTTTCATTCCGTTTAGTTGTTAGTAACTATACTGCTATTTAATTCTTTTTCCATTTCTTTCTTTCAATATTATTTCTATCAGTATTTAGCTTCTTTTTATTTCATTTGATCCTGAATTAATTTTACTGTTTGCTTCTCATTTTCCAAGTCATGTCTCAACTTTAATAATTGATTCTTCTGTGTCTTAATATTAGAACTCAGTTCTTGTTGGACTCTTTTGCTGTTTGTTTCCCAGTTGTCAGGCTCTTTCCGTTTTCGACTGAAAATATTACTAGGCCATTGATTTCTCAAATGTTCATTTGCTTCACAATTCTAGCACATGATGGGTCTCTTGTACATAGTAAAATCCTCACGGTCCCGTCCTTTATAAAAGTTATCCAATAAATCTTGCAGATTCTTCACAAGCTCATCTATATTCTTTTAGACCTCTTCGGTTTGAAGTCTAATCCGCTTTGTCTTATCTAGATCACTTCTAGATGCTTCTAGAGCGGCTGCGATTTCCAGTATCAGGGCTAGGGCTTCGGATAAAGCTGTTTACTGCTAACAGTTCTTGGAACTGTGCCGGTCCGGTGGGGTAGGCTAACTTCACCATACGTGCTATATCTGCCTCAAATTGCTCCAGATTTTCTTCGAACCATTGTCTTCGACCTCTTAGTTGTGCTTGGTAAACTTGTTGCAGATGGGCTTCACCATACCTCATTTCTAAGACACTCTTCAACGTTTGATAGTTCTTTTCTTTATCCTCGGCAAGTATTTTTAATATCTCCATAGCTTCACCCCGTAGAGGGCACTATAAAGTGATGTGGCTTTTTCTTCTTCTGATCACTTATGCTAATGAAGTGAAAAATTGTATTACGAAGAGAGTAAATATAATGGAAAAGGGTAACTAAATAACTTAAGACTTCAACAAACTTTAAAGGATTATTTAAAAAAAGAGTGAAAACTGAATTCGCAGGAAGATATATACAGTTTCAGTCCATCAGTTGTCCGCAAAACTAACAACGCATAAAACGATAGAGGGAGCACCGGCATTGCAGTAATGTGTCGCGAATAATTCATCGGCGTCTACGTCCCACGGGGGTGGCACAATGCAGGCGACCGCCGACGGAAGGAATTGGGTCTAGTCAGTGCAGCGCACTGGGGAGAACTTCTAAGAAGGCAAGATGTTAGAAATAAGTCCACTCGTATGGAAAAAGGACGGCAGATTAGTTTTGCTGAATTCAATTTCAAAAGAAAGCAGAAATGAACGTTAGGGGCTGCTACATGAAGCGTTTGCGTAAGAAACGTCAAGAGAATTAATTGAAGCTGGAATTCGTGTCATATCAAATATTTTTTCACCGATCGAAATTGAAGGCGTAGTTTTAGCGACAGCTGTAAGGCACTAAAATGTCACATTTACTGCCTAGGCATTAGAATCATTTTTACTGCCGAGTTAATATTTGTTCTCTAAAGAAAGTAATTTTATTTATTATAAACATTTATAGTGGAATTAGATTAGCCTGTAAAGGATATCCCTTATCCTGTTTTTATTGAAGCATTTACTTCGTTTATGTAGGTTGGAGTGTTTTGACTAGTATATAATAATAATAATAATAATATCTCTACCCCTCATTCTAATCACGAGGATTAGCCCAGAAGTCGAAGACTTGTGCGGGAGAGGGGGCGGCATATTATTATTAAGCATGCCGCATTTGCGCCCAGGAACGACTTACGTTGGTAGGCCCTAACCACCATTCAGTGCAGGAATGAGAAAAACCTGGAAAACCTGGAAAACCTCATTAATTAAGGAGGTAGTCAAATGTCAACCGGTATCAATCTCTCACATTGACCCAAGCCAACATTCTTCCACCCTACCATACCCGCAGAGAGGGTGCCAATCTCTTCACGAATATAGCTTATATACGGTCTACCGGCTGCGGGGGTCGAACCCACAGCGATCCAGTCACCTCGATTTAAGTATTGACGCCTTAAACCGCGCCACCACTGACCGATCCACCGATCCAGTAGATGGTGTATCCTCCAAAGTGGTTGAGTTATTTAAAAAATCGCTGAAAAATTGCATATGCATTTTATATTATTATATTCTATCTATTTTTAGGTAAATAGTATATTTAATTAATAATTATAAAGTACACGTTATTACTGGGATTGAGCATTTATCATGAGACTAATGACTAATCTGTTAAATAGTAAATACTCATAAATTCATATTCATTACACCGGTTGTTTATATAAATACGAATTTAATTGTTTATTTGTATTATTATTTGACGGTTCTGCAGTGCTTATAATTGAAAACAAGGTTACTGCCCTAAATACGATAGGTAAAAATTCGGATTGCCGGATTGTTTGACACTGAATATGTCTTGGACGAGGGCTTTTTGTATTGCTATCAGTATTTAAATACGAAAAATTGTTCAGTCCCTCTTAATCATTTACCTAGTGAGTATTGATTTTTATCGCACTATTTATGTAATGAAATGTAAATGGTATATTAATTGATTTGTTGGAGTTTTGTAACTTTAATATTAAATATTTTTTAAACTCAAACGTAATGCATACTTTTAAAAATTAACTTATAACATTCTTTACATATTTTAACTTTACAATAAGTAGGTACTAGGAAAATATTTAAATTTGGCAACATTGGGTCAAAACACCGAAATTAACTGGGAGCTGAGTCAGTGAAAGTCTGAAAAGGAAGTTTCATTTTAATTTTTTTTAAATCGTGTATTCGTATTATACTAATTTTTTCTTGTGTTCTCTTAAAATGACATTATGACTTAGGAAATTAATTATTAACCATATGATGTTTGCCAATATATTTTTGCCTGTGCAATTTCTCACAACTACGGAATGGTCTCACGTAATGAATCTACTGGCATATACCTGTTATAGAGATCCGTAATGTGGGTTATTTATTGTGAGATTTGTCTAAGTCGCTTGCGCTGCAAGATTAATTAACTTTGACTTGCTTTCGAGATGTAATTGGATGAATCGCTTCTGCACTCTGGACTAAACTGGAATTGTGTAGAAGATTCGAGATGTTCTCGATTGTAATAGTTACTATTTCCGTGACAATTTAACAGAAAGTCATTCTCTGGCTGCATTAATTCTTGTAGTTTGTGAATATACAGGGTGGTTAGCAAAATCCATAAAAATTAATTTGAAGTGTTATTTTAAGTAAAAAGTAATAAAAGGAACCCGTAACAGTAGAAACATTTTTCTTACAGCGTATCTGAACAGCACAACAATACAATCTCCCCATTAGCCGTAACACGGAGATTAAACCGAATCATATGCGAGTTATGAAAATTTCAGGGCCTCTAAACTTCCCCTAAAAGATATGAAGTCAAATAACAGTAACGATAAGCCCCATTTGGGGACCGGGGCAATTGCAGGAGAGACAGGGCGTGTATGATTAGAATAAATTTGTTATTCACACCCCATCTTTGTCAGCACTTTCAAAAGCAGGCGCTCTAATATGATTAGTGACCTTGGAATCAGTTTTCAGCAACAGAGCTGACTGATGTTGAGATGCTTGTTTTGATTAATGAATTGAATTCCTATTGGTATTAGGGGTCAAGTGTAAGGTCAAATTTGCAGCAGATTACACAAGATGATTCTAAGATGTGTAGCTAAACTTGATCAACATGTTCAAAAGTAAATTTGATTTTGTTACGCCAAGTAGTACTATTTACGTTTAGTGAGTAAAAATGTTATTTTCTCGAAAATGAAGAGTTTGCGAAAAATTATCAAAAAAATATGCTTCATAGATCTTTTGGCTACTCTGAATTGAATTTACTACAAAGTAGACTGAATTTTAAATGAAATATTTACATTTTTGGAAAATTCTTGCATTTAAGAAAGTTTAAACCTTGGACTCTCTCTACCTGGTCAGCCTATTGAGTGTTATAATAATAATAATAATAATAATAATAATAATAATAATAGTAATAATAATAATAATAATAATAATAATAATAATAATAATAATAATAATAATAATAATAATAATAATAATAATAATAATAATAATAATAATAATAATAATAATAATCAATTCAATACAATTATTTTTGATTTTATAGTTATAAAGTTATACATTTAGTTACTAATTTGAGTTAGCAAAAGTTCGACTTCTTTTCCTCACTAGTGCAGGAAAAATTTTCGGGCGCGAAAAAAATACATCATAATCCTTGGAGTAACTATTAATTTATTGCCAATTTAAATCATTTCTTTGAGTGAAGTAGGCCAAGATTGTATTTATAATGATTTAATTTCGGCCCAATATTTCTGAGGCTGTATTTTTTTAGGGAAATCCCCTATAGAATTTATACCAACTCATTGTCTTGTACATTTTCCATTGTCCTGGGAAGAATTTGAATGCTCAGTTGGTGACGGACGAAGACTAGTTTTATTGGGTGTTTTGCCACACTTCTGAAGAAAAATGAAGATTAATTAAATAAGCCCATACGCCAAACGGATCAGTTTATGGTTATTTTTGAAACTAAGTTTGCCTAACCAAAAAATCTCATATTGAAAAATGCAAATAAGTAAAACATAACACTATCGCGCACTTCTGTATTTTTGATTTTCGAAAAACTCTCTATTTTGGTTCTCAAAATAGTAGTAAAAGTATTAAACGTATTTCAAGTTTGACAGTTTAAAATTTGTTTATCTGCTTCCATAGAAACGTTAAATGATTTTTATTTTATTGTTACTTACTTCTTATTGATCCAACTGTAGCCAACAATGATCAATGTTTACTGAACAGTGTGTTATGTGTGTTATGTTCCTCAACTCTAACATTAATAGGCCGAGATGTTTCTCACACATAATGTTTATTGCATTCGCAAAGTATACTGAAGATGCAATGTTTTTAATTTTGTATATCATTTCTTGGACGCGTTTTAGACAAAAATGATCGTAAAGTATTAGTTATCTGCTGTCTTCAGTGCGAGATATTTTGGTTAGACAAACTTAGTTTCAAAAATAACCCTTGACTGATCTGTTTGGCGCAAGGGCATATTTAATGAATCTTTATTTTTCAAAAGTGTGGCAAAACTAAAATTATGCCACAAATAAATAGCTTCAGACAATAAGATTGACTTTGTCAATATATCTTCTCCCATGTATTTTATTTAAGTTGAAGGCATGTTAGTTCTATATGACGCCATGATCCACTCATACCAATAATCAACACAATTTCAATATTTGGAGAGAATTGTGAAAATTACACTTTATCTTCATCATCAAGTAGGTTTTATCATCTGCTTCTTCAAAAATTTCTCAACTTTTGATTTTCTCAAAACTGTAGACTTTCTGGATCTGTGTAATTTTTTATGCTTGTAAGACTTGTTTATGCACTATCCAGTGCAGTATATCTTCTTTCACGAAATAAATCAGCTTTTATTAAGTTTTTTACTTTAAATTTATTATAAAAACGACATGTAATATCCCACCATCGTTATGAACTAAATATTGAACTGTGTTTGTTACTGTTGCTGCTGTTGTTGTTATAAATACCTTCTGTTTACATACTATTTGATACAGGATTATCCTAATGGAACGACCCCATTGCCCTGCAGTTTCTCATCGCTTTATCTCCTTCCTGCACGCCCCTCAGGACGCGTTCGAGCGTGTTTCCGTCGCGTCGCGTCGATATCGACACAATGAGACCGAAACGCTCCAGAACGAGAATAACGTGTTACATTACATTTGATTAATTAATCTAATCAGGTATTAATCCCAGCGAATGCGACTCGTAATCCTGCAAGCTCGTGCTAGTACAGGATTGCTGCAGAACATGACGGTTTGGATACGCCACCGTCTACCAGTCTAGCTAATTGTCGCTTTTATCCTCGCAGGATGCCGGAAATGTAAGTTGTAGGAGCATTATGGGAAAATAGTTCAGAGGAAGAGCTATGCTCCTGCTAATTCCTTCTCTGGATCTTTAAATACACAAAGAGTGCTTCAGCGAAGTCCAGCTCTTAAATAATAAATATAATAATAATAATAATAATAATAATAATAATAATAATAATAATAATAATAATAATAATAATAATAATAATAATAATAATAATAATAAAAACGGAGGAAGTATAGAGATCTTCTCTCCGAGCTCCGCAGGCTGTATCCAGACCACTCTGTTAAGATTGTGGTGCTAATTATAGGCGTCCTGGGTGGAATGAGACATACGTTGCTTTCTGACTTAAAGATCATACCGGCTTGTCGAAATTCGGCAGAGATCTTAGCCGGCAGAATGCAGAAGGCAATTGTCCTTGGTTCGCTACGTCTGCTCAGAACACACGATTTACGGGCGCAATGATTACTGACTCCACGGAGTGGAGAGTGGTCATTGCTTGACTCTCCAGAACATCTCCGAATGTGTCGGAGCCTCGGAAGGTGTTTACTGGAAAAAATAATAATAATAATAATAATAATAATAATCCTGCTCAGTTAAAAGCCCAAATTAAAGCTGCAGAAACGCGTCTCCTTCTGCAGCTACATAAGGATAAGCCAATGCATGGTCTCTTCTACCGTCTCTAGACTTATCTAAAAGGTTGACCTTTGCTTTTTGAGGTCAGCGGGGCTGAACTCTGAGATCGAGGGATTCATAATGGCTTGCCAAGATGGTGTAATTAACACACTCGTCTATCGTAGTCGTGTCTTGAGTATCGAGGTTCCTGATACCAGCTGAGTTCTCGGCTCCCGCAGAGAACAACATCGTCCTAAAAGAGGAGGAAAAACGGAGGAGGTATCGAGATCTTCTCTCCGAGCTCCGCAGGCTGTATCCAGACCACTCTGTTAAGATTGTGGTGCTAATTATAGGCGTCCTGGGTGGAATGAGACATACGTTGCTTTCTGACTTAAAGATCATACCGGCTTGTCGAAATTCGGCAGAGATCTTAGCCGGCAGAATGCAGAAGGCAATCGTCCTTGGTTCGCTACGTCTGCTCAGAACACATGATTTACGGGCGCAATGATTACTGACTCCACGGAGTGGAGAGTGGTCATTGTTTGACTCTTCAGAACATCTCCGAATGTGTCGGAGCCTCGGAAGGTGTTTACTGAAAATAATAATAATAATAATAATTTATTTACCATACATGCAGAAAAATAATAGTTATTAGACAAAAATAAAATGGCAAATAAATGAGAGTAGGCCCACAGAAGGATATACCTATGCGTGGGTAAGCTCAACTAATGCTAAAAGTAAGAACACAATAAACAATATGTGATACTAGAAGAATCAGTGGTTATTCACAAGTAAGCTTCTACTAATCACTAACATAATAAACATATACTCACATAATCATACCGACTATAAAAGTAAGGCAAACAAAACAATGTAAATATAATAAGAAAGTGTTGTAGGTCAGAACATAAGGAGTTGTGTATGATAAAAAAAAACTGAAATAGCTGAAGAATTATGTCGATATAGTGTTGTATAATAATTGTTCCTTTTTTGTTTATAGATCGTGATTTTCTAAGTTTCCACGGAAATAAGACAGGTCAGGTAAATAAAATCTATGAGTTAATCAGATTAATAAAATGTTCAATGTCTAGTCTAGGAATGTCTTTCATGCATCTTTTAATTCGTTTCTTAAAATATTTAATTGAATTTATTTGTTTCAGTTCTCTCGGGATTAGATTGTAACACTTTGGTCCTAAATAAAGGTAAGTTCTTTGAGTTAGACTCTTTTCGGCTTTTATTACATGATATACTTGGTTTACATCATACCTAGTGTAATGCTCATGATCAATAAGTTGTAACTCACGTCTATTTATATGTTGAAAAACAACGGTTTTAAAGAAATACAATTGCCTGACGTCAAATACTTGGCATTTCTCAAAAATGTTGTTAGTTTGATGTCTTCTAGGTTTCTTATGTATAAGTTTTAAAATCATAGGTATTTGTTAATCAGATTGACGTTGTCGATATTTCATTTTGACATTCAATTTCAAATAATTTTAATTTATTGGTATAATCATCTTTATAGTTAGATATTTGACTCAAGTTAAAGGAGGCCACCTGATGAAGCGATCCTAATAAAACGCAGAAATAAGTGAGATCTCAATTATTGTGGTTGAATTTCGAGTTCCCACTCTAGAGGTTAGTAAATATATTAAATTTTTTAGATAATTATTGAATAGAGTTTTGTCTGTGGATGTTCATTAGCATACCTAGATGTTTGGTATCAGAGAACATACATATGACTTCATTGATAGGAATTGTAGGAGATTTGATACATATTAGCTTAAAATACCTTTCTTAAACAGTAAAAAATGTTACAAAAGCTAATAATAACGAATATATGGGTAGATATTGTGGGTGTAATTCAACGCAGGTTGGGGCTTTTGTCCACTGAGTAGTTAGTTTCACACAATATTGTTAATACCTGAAAATATATGAGAAAAAAACTATACATAAAAGGTAAAATTTTTTATTAATTTTTATTTATTTTAGTAGGTTGTTATGATATTCATTGACAGTTAATCAGTTTGACGTTGTCGATATTTCATTTTGACATTCAATTTCAAATAATTTTAATTTATTGGTATAATCATCTTTATAGTTAGATATTTGACTCAAGTTAAAGGAGGCCACCTGATGAAGCGATCCTAATAAAACGCAGAAATAAGTTAGTTAGTAAATATATTAAATTTTTTAGATAATTATTGAATAGAGCTTTGTCTGTGGAATTGTTCATTAGCATACCTAGATGTTTGGTATCAGAGAACATACATATGACTTCATTGATAGGAATTGTAGGAGATTTGATACATATTAGCTTAAAATACCTTTCTTAAACAGTAAAAAATCATAGGTATTTGTTTGCAACGAATTATTATCTTCAACAATATACAGGGTGTTTCAGGAGGAGATGTACATACTTCAGTATGTTATTCTACGTTCAGTTTTAAGTAAAAGAGTCCCAATGAACTTAGGTCTGGAAAAGCTTTGGTTAGGATATACAGGAAGTCAAATAAAAAAAATTATTACATTTTCTTTAATAACTCTCGACGACTTTGAGTTAAATTAATGAAATTTTGTATGCCGAGGTTTCTTGGGACGGGAAAATCTAATTTTATACACAATTGGATATCCTTTGAATCAGAGGCAACAAATGTGGTCCCAGCATGATGATGCTCCAGTTCATTTTTCCATGGCCGTTAGAGAGCATTTATACCAAACTTTTCCACATAGATGGGTAGGAAGGGCCGGACCTGTTTTATGGCCTCCAAGATCGCCTGATCTGAACCGTCTAGATTTCTTTGTTTGGGGATAGAGCTGCAGCTACGGATTAATCAAAAGTGTCAAGAAATCCAAACCAAGGAGGGTGTTTTCGAAAGAGTTCGAATATCGTTGAGACGAAGATGTCGCGCCTGCTTGGAAATGGACGTAGGGCACATCTTCTGTAACTTTGTTTTTTGTTTGTTAAAAGCTTCCTTTGTCGGTTTATTCCTAATAAAATAAAGTGTTTGAAAAACGAATAGTGGTCCATATCTCCGCAACCGTTACTTTGCGGACCCATGACTTTTCTGCTTATTTTGGTTCATACTATTACCCCCTGAAATATTTTACAGTCTTTTTTAACACTCTGTATTTATTTTACCCTCACAGTAGGCTCATACTGTCGAGTTTCAAACAACTTGTACATATCCGGAAAAAAGGTATTAATTTTTTCCTGGGGAAAAAATAATTTCATAAAAAGTGGTATTTTTTTACATATCAAGAGAAATAAAATGTCAAACTTTTTCCCGTTCCAGAACAAAACTATTATCGCAGTTACGAGCATGCGTAGAAGCATACTTTCCACATGGGAATCTTTATCTCAACCAACTTTGACGTGGGTATATTTAAACACCATGCACACCACTACAAATTGTTTCTTTCCTCGCGTAACCCTTCCTAAACGATTTAACGCCCCCATAAACCCCCGAACAAACAAATTTGCTTCTTTATTTAACCCTGGCGTTCGCCTAATTCACTTAAGTCGCAAGTCAGTGGCTCCGGTGGAACGATTCTCCCCTCCATATGTAGGTACGTCCTGATCTGGGGCAGCCACCCCCGTCGGTTAACCGCACGAGATGACAGCACACACGCACCCCTTCCAACAACGCACTTCCATATCAATTAAGTGAGGGCGAGCGGTCTGTCCGCCAGCACTTCATTTAGATCGCTTTCGGGAAAAATTAGAGGGAAAGCGAGGTGGCATTTGTACCGGAAGCGTTTCGTAATTGTCAGAGACTTTTCATCAGAGGTTTGTTTATTGTTAGCAGAGGAAAAGCACTTTGGATAACCAGTTAGTAATATCGTATATTTTTTGTACACCTATAAATGCACAGGGTGAAGAAATTATGTAGGTACTATTTTAGAAAAAGAATAATTCATATGTTTTTATAAAGACAATCCACGCGAAGAACATAATAGCTATTTATGTAATCTGTAGCGGTCACCGACACCGGTCATCGACCTACATATGTAATCCCTACAATTACAATTTAATGACATTTGCATTAAAGCAATAAATAAATCAATGCCAATAAAACCATTAAAGTACCCTCTGACCTGAGCCCAATTATAATCAAATAAAGGTATTATCAGAGATTAACCAGCCCCCGAGACCTTCCTCGAGAGGAACGGTGGAAAACCACAGTAGTTACTAGTCGCTCGTCTTTCGCGTAACATCCGACCAGATTTCTGTATTGGTAGAACATTCTTTCCCAGTTTTTATATCTTTATTAATACATTTTTTTTTAATGAAAATTGGGAAATACAAGTTTTTAATTTTGATCAATTACGAGTATAATTTTAATAACAATTATCTAGTAGTTCAGTGCCAGTTTAAATTTTTATTATTATTACAAATTATAGAAGAGCAGATGACTACTGTCCTATTGTGCTCAAAAAGGAGAAAATAGATAAAGTTACACATATTATCCTAATATAAGTACAAAAAGAACAACAAAAATTTTAAAGTACAATAAGAATAGAGAAAAGAAAAATAACATAAATAAATTTTGCATCCACAGAAACTAACCTAATTGTTAAATAAATAACTGTCAATTCTATTCTTGAATAAGTACACTTTTGGCGAATCTACTATGTCCTGAGGTAATGAATTCCAAGTGTCGAAGACTCTGTTGCTCAGAAAATGTTGTCTGGTACTCGTTTTTAAGTTCTCCTTCTTAAGTTTTAAAGAATGTCCACGAAGACGAGTGTCTGTATTGAGTGGAAAAGCTGTGCCTAAGTTGCCAAAATTGAATTTTAAAATACGGTAAGTTAATATTAAATCACCACGAAGACGTCGTTGATGAAATGTCGTGAGATCTGCAGATATTAATCTATCGTGATAGGACGGCCGAACAGGGCCAAGGGATAATCTAGTAGATCGACGTTGGACCTTTTCCAACATATCTTGGTTCCTGATGAGATCAGGACACCACACTGGTCCCGCGTATTCAAGTATGGGACGCACATAGCTTTTGTAGAGTCTGCAGCACGTATCAAAAGATAAATTTGAAAAAGCTTTTCGAAATAAAAACAGTTTAGTGTTCGCACGTTTACACACAGTGGCGATATGATCACTCCACGTAAGACTACTATTTACTATTACTCCAAGGTCGTTATGTGATGACACACTTTTCAGTAGCCGTCCATTAATAAAGTACGGAGAATTTGGATTGTTTCTACCAACATGCAGTACAACACACTTATCTACGTTCAAAGGAATAAGCCAGTCAGTACACCAAATCTGCAAAGTATCGATGTCATTTTGAAGGTTTTCGTAATCGGTCGTGGGATCAGCGTATATTTTTGTGTCATAAGCGTAAAACGATATCGAGCTTGTGGAAAGATATTGAATGTCACTTGCATAACTAACAAATAATAGCGGGCCAAGAACCGAGCCTTGTGGGACTCCATTTGTAACTGGTCTTACCTCAGAATAATCTTGACCAAATCTAACCTTAAAAAATCTGTCGTCAAGGAAGTCAGTTATCCATCTATTCAGGTTACCACGAATACCTAGATGATTTAACTTATAGAGAAGTCTACGGTTGGGAACTCTGTCAAAAGCTCTAGAGAAATCCAGATAAATAATGTCCGTAGGGGCTCTGTTATCTAGAGCTCTAGACCAGTCATTTACACAATGTAATAAGTTTGTTTTCTTGTCATTTGGCTTGACATTAAATTGACCCTGATCTCTTCTGAGACGCTCGTTACTATTGCCATTTATTAGGAAAAATGTGTGGTTTACATTGAGATTCTCAGATATACCGAGCGATATCGAAGCGTATGTTCACTGATTCCTGAAAAATCCAAAGCGGTGTATGGCTTGGCTTATGAAAAATTTGAGAAATGGCGTGAACAGAAGAAGGTAAAACACGTCAATGAGAAAGTACAATTGGCATATTTTGAAGGTAAGAAGAATTTGAAGGCTTCTACGCTATGGACACTGTGGACAAGTGGAGAACTGAGCTGCCTTTAAAAGAAGGTATAGACATTAAAACATACAATAGTTTGAGCATTTTTGAAAAGGTAGTCCAATGGATAGTACATCAAACGTTTTTTCAAAAGTAAATATTGCGAAGTTTTTGACGGAGGTGAAAGACAATCATTTTTTAATGGGTAATGTAACTAATAATTGCTTCATTTAGTTCTCAGTTGTGTTGGTTGTGGAAATAGAGGTCAGAATTAACACTTGTACAACATGTTGAAGATGTTACAGATGAGGAGACGTATTTTCGAGTAAATATTCCAAATACAAAAACTAGAGTAATTCGTGAATTTGTAATCACCTAGGGAGATATAGAAGGACTAAATTTCGTTGCCATTATCAGGAAATGTAGAAAACTACGCTCGGAAAATATTAAACACAATAGATTCTCTGTTAGATATAGAAATGGTAAATGTAGTGTACAACCAGTAGGCATTAATACTATTGGTCAGTTACCAAAGGTGGTTGCTCCAATGATTGGTTTGCCGAATTGTGCATTATTCACGGGGCACTGTTTCAGAAGATGATTGACCACTTTACTTACAGGTTCTGGGGCCAATATATTAAAAATAAAAGAACACGGCGACTGGAGGTCAAATTCTGCTGCAGAGTGATATGTTAAAAATTCTATAGAAAATAAAAAAAAAAACAATTTCCGGTGATATATATAAAGAATAAACATTACTATTACGGAATATGCCTGTTCAACAAATAAGATTTCTTCTGGAATTAATTTCACTAACTGTACCAACTGCGTTGTGAATATTTATAATTAAATAATAATCATTAATAAAGATAGTTATAAAATTATTGATTTAAATAAAAGTTACTGTATTATTTTTCTGTTGTATTTTGTTTAATTCTTTTTTGCAATTATAGTCTGTTAAGAAATGAAAGAGAGTAATAAAAGCTTATTAGGTATGCAAATAGTAAATAAATGTAGTACTGGTGCATATATTCAATATTTTTATATTATGTATTATCGGCATAGATGAGCTATACTCTTAAAAAAACTTTGTGTGACCGAACCGTACTAAATTGTAGCAGGTAGCTAAAATTTAATCGACAATCCGTCTTTGTCTATGCTGCTTCAATTTCTCGGTCCATTTCTCTTATAAGTAAACAATATAAAAACAGCATTTCACAACATGAGGCTACTTTAAGCATCATAACCGGGTTACGAGGGTTTTTAGTAATTCAAATAAAATTATTCAATATTATTATCAAAATATTTGTGTAAATTTAATGAATAGACTGTTATTCCACACAAGAATATATGTATTTTGAAAATTCAAATTATGGTGAGTAAATGTAGTGCTGTATAAATGTACAATAAAGAAAATAAAGAAGTAGGTATGTTAAAATTCATCCTCTGAATATTCTGATGAATTATCTTCGTCTTCTAGATTGATAACGATAGGTTCCACAGTAACATCAATTAAAGTATCGAGTTCCCATATTTTCTCCTCTTCTTTTTGTACATGATGTAACATCTTTGCCAATTATCTGCAGTTACTCGTTCCAAGGAATTTTTTTACAAAATTTTCACGTCACTTAATTTAAACGTCGTATTATTTCGCGCTACATCTCCTTTTACCTGCGCCCAGAATAATTCGATTGGGATTGGGATTCGCAGTGATAAGATGGTAACCGTAGTACCGTTATTTGGCGATTTGTTGCCATTTCATCGATAACATATTTTTTCAGATCTTTATTAAGATTGACAAGTGTCAAAAGTTCCTTTTTCAACATATTTGGTTCAAAAGAAATGTTTTTTTCCGGATAACCATTGAATTATATCAGATTTCTTCCAAGCAGTCGTAGGCGTCCGCTCGGTCTGCCGTGAATGGTAACTGGCATTATCCATGACAATTACAGACCCCGGAGGAATAAGATCCAACATCTGCGTAAAATACTCTTCGAAAACATCTGTGTTTATTTCTTCGTCATAGTCACCTGTATTTTTAGAACCAAATAAAAGTAAACCGCTATCTACAAAACCACTGGCACTACCTATATGTGTCACTATTAATCTTCGCCATTTACCTGAAAGTGCCTTGAACCCTGTTGAAAGTCCATCCAAAAATGCTTGTCGAAAACTTACATTTTTATCTTGCCATGCTTTTGTTATGTGTTGACCCAAATTTCGTCCAGATAATAAATATTCCTCGCTTCGTCACGGAATTTTCTAATTGATCTGAAGTAGGATCTTCCCAACAAATAATTTATTCTTTATCGATAAGACCTGACTTCCTGTTCTACTTTTCCCAGCAAAAATTCAACTCTCGTAAGACGGCCCATAATTTGCTTGTACTGATTTTTGGCAAATCGTTGTCCTCTGAAAGTTCACTTAAAATTTTGTTTAGCGTTGGTACTTCTTTTTCAAAATGAAATGAGTGTACTTTTCTGCGAATGACATTTTTGAAGAAATCATCTATAACGACTTTTGACATCCCTGTAGATGATTTTGGGGGATTTACAGTATCTTGTTCATTTTTTGTTTCCTTTAGAAGTCTGTAGATAGTGATTTTCCAACCCCTGTCATTTTGGAACACTTTTCCACGATGTCGTCAACACTGTTGGAGGATTTTGGTGTTTCAATGCATTAAATACATTTAATATAATAATCTTCTCATTCTGAGACAGCGCACATCTTTTCACGCGTTTATCAGGTACGTAATCTGATAAGCTCGACATTTTACCCAAACAATATTATATCCACTGGCACAATAGTCACTAAACACAAGTCGAATTTTACTCTACTGCACTAGCACGTCTTCGTATATTCAGCTCTAAGACTGGATTGATCTGTCACAATACACTGGCTCCTGCCCTATGATGTATCCAGTAAAATATACTAATGTACACCCATTACCTGTTAGCAATAGTGTTACCCGATAATTACCTGAAACGAAATATTGCCACACCCATGGCCGGTTCTTATCTCGGGGTTTTATTACTCTCTTTCATTTCCGAATAGACTGTAGTGACATAACGAACCTTTAGTAACCATAATGAAAACCATTATGCAACTAATTACATATAGTAGAACGATTTAACACTTATTTCGATAACAAAATATGTTACTTTACAACTTGTACAGTTTTATAATTATTTGTGACAGTATTCTCGATTTTTTTAAGAGCAGATAATTTAGGGACTTAGGGATAAAAATATTGGCATATTGACTCACAGGGATGCAAATGAAATCAAATCAAACACCACTGAAATCACTAATTTAACTGTTCCAATGTTTTTCTTTCAATATTTGAATTTACCAAAGTACTGAATATATTCCACAAGTTGTTTCCATTCTGTATAAACCAAATCGACTACAGGTGTCAAACTCGAAGAAAAAACACCTCCGGTGATCCAAACAAACAGTCCCCACTGCACCATTGTCCCCTGTGTGTACTTTTCTTTGTATACCTGCTAATAATCATCACAGACAAAGAAAGCGGGATGATCCTGGGAGTATCGGTTTAGAATGGGCCCCCAGCGCAGAGACAAAGGTAAACAAGGGATGTGGTGGAAGTGAGAAGCAAATATTTATTCGGGAGCCGCCGCGTATTCTTTTATCATCCCCAAACGCTTTCTTTGGGGGTAATTAGGCGTTATTTTCGTTCCCCTTAGATGGATAGTTGGTGATTATCTGCTTTTATAGGGTCGTGGAAGCTTTATGGCTAATGGGAAAGGTGTTGTGCTGGCAAGGTCATAAGAGATTTGTTTTAATAAGTAAAAGTTCAGTGAAAACATTACTTGCTTATTCAAATTGAAAATGTTTTACAGTGGTAATGTGACAGAGTTGCCAATACATTAAGCCATATGCCAAAATGTTGATAATTTACTTAACAATTTAGGAATAGGTCTTTCCGGATAAGACAAATCATAATCTGTTGTCTATTAAGGCATATTTCCTAGAGCATAACATTTTTGGCCTTAACGTTATCACGTTTGTTATTAAAAAATCTTAAACCTACATTGTTTTTGAGGAAAAAAGGTATTATTAGTCTTAGAAATTGACCATTTTCGAGATAATAGATTTTTAACAATGATCTGCATAGTTTCTTTTACAATATTTTAGCATAGTAGGCATAAGTACTAAGTCAAATTTTAACAATTATTAGACAAAATTTACTTTATCCACACTATTCAACAGGTCAAAGACCCAGTTAGAGAATAGAAAAACAAACAATTAACAAAAAAAATGCATACATAAAGCAAATTACACAATACTTAGATATGATACATAATTAATGTAAATATCTAGATAAAGACAACAACAATAAATTACAAAACAAGTCTTTTCAGACACGGAATTCCAGGAAACAACTACTCTGCAGGCTAATGCCCCGACCAGCATTGAATTGAATTTCTAGGTGTAATTCAATGCTGGTCGGGGTATTAGCCCGCAGAGTAGTTGATTCCTGGAATTCCGTGTTTGCAAAATATCGTTTCTCGCCGATCGCGATAAAGGTCGACAGCTTTCAATGGTGTCTACTGCATGTAGAACGCTTCGTGCCTGTGACATTTTCAGTCCGGCATGGATTAGCGAACGGCCGATAGATGTAGTTAGTTCTACACCGCGTAAGTCTTTTCAGAGTTGAAATATTACAATCCATACAATCTACGGACAAGATAGTTTCATTCATTATATAAATCACACATATTATGAAGTGGTGAGTGTTTCAGAATATTTGTCCTAACAAGTGGCAAATAAAACATGTTAAATTGTCTAGCGTCAATTCCGGGAACATGAACTTCAGTCAATAATATTATGCATTGCTTTATGTAAACAAACTAAATAAGCCTTTTTACGTCGATTTTCCAAAGTTTCAATACCAACTCTATTAGGCATTTCTAATTGAGGGAACCCAACAGAGGGATACACTATCGGCTTTAAAACTAATATATTTTAAGAATTTACGATGAACATTTTCAAGATCATCTACATGAACAGCATAATTAGGACACCAAACAATTGATGCATATATTCGGGTCAAGAATTCAGACATCTTACGTCACGACTGACGTTACACACTTGTTTTTATTGTCAACGTAATTTTCGAGATTTGGTCACGTTAAAAACAATCTTTTTTGCAATTTAGTGCAATATATAATGCAAACTTTTAATATAGTATATAGTTTTATTACTATCAGTTGCAATTTCTTAAATATTTTCATGAAAATATAATGAATTATTCATTTGTTCGTATGACATAAGTCGTCTGAATTCTTGTCGCGAATATATTCACAATTGCACCTGACAAAAGTAGAATACAAAATTTTCAGTGATAGAATTCCAGAACTGTTTACTATTCATTATAATAAAACGAAGAGATCTATAAGTCCTTGCCGTTAGATAATGTAGATTATTGAAAGACGATTTTCTGTCAAATATAACACCTAAGTCACAGAAGGTATCAGGTCTAGAAAGCGCATGTTGTCCAATGGAATAATCAAAAGAAATTAACTGTTTCTTTGTAGAAAATGACAGTACATGACACTTAATATCTACTGACAGATTACTAACTCTGAATCATTCATTAATGACATTTAGATTATATTGAAGTTCAGCAGCATCATCAGAGTACTTAATTGTACCAAAAATTTTCAGATCATCTGCATATATCAGACAGGGCACAGTTAATTAATGATGTAATTGATGAATAGGCTAATGAATAAGGATCCCACATTAGACCCTTGAGGGACCCCCGAGGTGACTCGTATTTCAGTAGACTAGCAACCGCGGAAAACAACATGTAGACCTCTGTTGGAAAGATAAGAGCTTATAAGATTTATAAGTTGTAAGAGAAACCAAAATTTGATACATGGTGATTTTCCGCATTTCCCAATTACAGCATTGGCCGTGAAAGCTTGAAAACCACTAGAAACTAAAATAATTATCTAATTCATTCAGGATTATTCTGTTATCAATTATGTCGAATGCCTTTATTAGATCAGTGTAAATCATGTCAGCTTGAAATTCATTTATCACTTATGTTAAAGTTAATAAGTATTTCTAAATGTAATGCTTTTATCCAGTTTTGGTTAAAATCAATTACTTTACAAAATCATAAAAATTCTAGGACAATAATTTTCCATATTCAGATTTGAGAGACGACTGTTATTTGTTGGAAATTAAATTTCAATGGACAACAAGAATATTTGAGAGGATTTCGAAATAGATTACAACTTTATAATCAGCAATTTAAAAAAATCTGTTATTAATTTAGTTCTAAATGAGACATCCAACAGAATGATGTTGATAAAAACTTGCACTTCCAATATTATTGCAATTAATTTTTATTCTCCGCCTTATAAATTATTACCCCGTCCGGTAAAAAACATTTTTCAGTCATCTGCGAGTAAATCTCTTGTTTGCATTCTGGTCGAGACAGGGACTGACAGAAAGCCATATTTCTCGGGTCCTCATCCTTTTTTCCCGTCCTTCTGATTAGCAGTGTGCAGTGTGACATTATAATTTCCCCTGGCGTGCCCAGTCCCTTAATTAACTTAATTATGCCTGAGCGGGTTCGAATCAACAAAGATTAGGTTTTAATTAAAAAAATGACTCGTGATTTATTGACCAGGGTTCACTAGTCACGATCAAAGTGGTTGAGATCATTTTGGCTGTCTCTGAAAATGTCATTGCATAGTCAGTATTATACTGAATTTGAATATGTTTGTTGTGTTATTTACTTATTTATTCAAATTAGTGTCAGTATACACTAAAGTCATAAAAAGAGAAACAAACAGCATAAATTAGAAATACTGACTTTAACTTCATACTCAATAAAAGGCTAAGGAATATACAAATAACAGATACAAAATTTCAGAATAATAGTTATTTATAGTACAAGTAGTGTACAGAGTGAATCTTAATTAAGTACAAATATTTTAACCAGCAGTATAGTTCACTGTGTAGAACACATAATTAATAGTTGTTTTACAAAAAAGTCAGAAATAAAAAAGTGAAATTTAAAATAAAGTTTGTAATTTCTCTGTAGAAAACTTGTTGAAGACCACTGACTTTCATACATTTATGAGTCATATTGAAGTCAGATTGAACGTGTAGTTCACAGTGTTTCCTGTGTTATACAAATGTCTTTGCTTGAACAAACTTTTAAATTTAATATGTTGTGTGAAAATCATAGTTTTTCGTTATTATTCATAAAATAACTTAAGGAAATTGTGTCTTGTGTCTCTTTCTAACAGTGTACAATGGCATTTAACTTGTGAAATGTGGATTACTGATTAAACCGTTAATTTTTAACAAATAGGTAAGCACATTTATGTATAATTTTTGAACATTGGACATAGTAATATCACGTAATATATTCCTAAATACTTTACGGTAGTATTTAACTTGCGGAAATTCATTTTAATCGTTTATAGTAAGGTCAGTTAAGCAGTTAAAATGTATGTTAATATTGCTGCGTATCATACTACATACCCAACTTTACTGTACTTATGCTTCAAACAAGTATACTTAAAATAGAATGAACCGTATTACTTTGCTATTACTTTAAGGGCAACGTAATATTTATATTAGAGAAGATATGGCAACCCCGCAACAAATCATATGGTTTATTAGCTTGGTTAAGCAGCGGTCCTCAAAATGTGGGTATTTAAAAAAAATTAATATCTCCGTAAATATTAAAAATTTTTAAAAATGGCTTTCACTAGACTGATCTATATGACGAACTGCACCAGCAGTTAAAATATTTCTACTTATTTAAGGTTCACCCTGTATATAGGTACATTATTATACATGAGTAAAGCGTGTAATTTCAAGAATGTAATAAAAATGCTGTTATTTTATCTAGAAGTGCAAAATTTTTTATCTACATCTACTTTAAATTGAGAAAAATTAAAAATCAGATCCAGTTTGTAAGTTTTGATTCAAAATCAAGAAGCAATGGCATTGTAATGGTAACCTGTTATTAAAATAGTGGTGTTTATTGAAATAAGGAGTGATTCAGAAACAGAGAACTTTCCTCTTGCATCTGCAGTAGCTCAATTTTACCATAGATCATGAACCCAAGTACGAACAATTTTATAAACGATTCACTGAATAATGTGCATCTAATAATATAAAATATGGAGCAAAAGAAAAGATATTATTAGCATTTTTTGAAGAATTATCCAAGAAACAAACCATCCAGTCTTTGGGCGTTCTATTCTATGCTGCGGTCTACAATCTGTATGTGGCAAAATGTTGAAAGCAGTAAATTCAACAATTTCATTGCTTTTCTGAAAAAACAATCAGTGGGATATAAACAAAAAAAGTCAAGAATATTAACGAAAGAGGATGTTTCAAAATTTTTACAAGATGTCGATGACACAAAATTCTTGCTAACACAGGTAGGAACAAGAAAACGTTTGCTATTCGAAAATGTCGTCCTGCTCATGCCTATCATGGAATAATTTTTGTTGGTTACAGGGGTGGTAAATTTTTCTCAATTTATCACAGCCTCAACAATATACAGGGCACTGTGTTCGACGATCATCTACTTCACTTCTAGCCAACACAGAAGCAGATCTTCTAACTATTAGCGGCATAGTGGTTGAAAGTCTAACACCATGTGATACGTCTCTTGAAAACATGAAACAAATCGGCATTAAAGTTCTTGGAGGCGAGATTGCTGTCATTGAAACTACCAGCACTGTGATTCTCGAAGAACAACTCGTATGCAAATAGATTTCTTGTCTCTCAATTGCCGTAGTGAGGAAAAGGATATTCGCATATGAATGGCTCTGCGATTGATTTGAGAATCTCGACCCTGATCACGTGGTTTGTAATCATTTATGAAGGCACTGTACTGCAAGTGCTTACAAAGAAAATTTAAGCATTGTTAATACAAATATAGACCAGCTGCATTCGTCTGGTATTAATCTTATGAATTGCCAAAGTTGTGTGGTTAATATTTATAACAAGTAATTCAATTTAATGTAAGTTAAATTATCAATTGATTGTCAAATTGATAAATCGGTTGGTTCCTAATAAAAACAACCATTAAGCAGTGATATATTTTATTTATTATTTCACTAGTGAGGTATTATGTCACGTTACTCCATTAGTGATGTAACGACCTTAATTATTCAACTGAAACAGTTGCAGATAAATTATTTAAAAATATTACAACATACAAATAAAATTCGATATTTTATAACACTGTGGAAATATATTATCATTGATGGAATAAATCATTAGAGAAGTAGTTGCAATTAACAATTAATAAACTACTCGTTATACTTTTCAGAGTTTTTGATGAGCAATTATACGCATCCATTGATGTATTGTTTTTAAGATTACCAACCACATTAGCAAATTCCCAGAGCAAAACATTAAAAAGGTTTAAATTGTTTTAGATATGATTGTTGGATGACAATCCGTTAATTAGTCGGCAGCATTTATAACATAGTTGTTATATTCGTCAGACGACACGTGACGAATTCTGAAAACTGTGACTAGGTACATTATTAAATAGATTCCAATCAGCTCTAATAGGGTTGTTATGTTGTTTAATGTAGCTGTCACTCGACCGTATTTTAGCTCTAATGATTTCCTGCCTATACCTAAATTTGAATTTATTATTTATATCTCTGTTACCAACTGTTGGATTTTGTTTATAGAATTTTTACTGTTTAAGAAAGGTATTTTAAGCTAATATGTATCAAATCTCCTACAATTCCTATCAATGAAGTCATATGTATGTTCTCTGATACCAAACATCTAGGTATGCTAATGAACATCCACAGACAAAACTCTATACAATAATTATCTAAAAAATTTAATATATTTACTAACCTCTGGAGTGGGAACTCGAAATTCAACCACAATAATTGAGATCTCACTTATTTCTGCGTTTTATAAAGGATCGCTTCATCAGGTGGCCTCCTTTAGTCAAATATCTAACTATAAAAATGATTATATCAATAAATTAAAATTATTTGAAATTGAATGTCAAAATGAAATATCGACAACGTCAAACTGATTAACTGTCAATGAATATCATAACAACCTACTAAAATAAATAAAAATTAAAAAATTTTACCTTTTATGTATAGTTTTTCATATATTTTCAGGTATTAACAATATTGTGTGAAACTAACTACTCAGTGGACAAAAGCCCCAACCTGCGTTGAATTACACCCACAATATCTACCCATATATTCCTTATTATTAGCTTTTGTAACATTTTTTACTGTTTAAGAAAGGTATTTTAAGCTATCAAAAAGAAAGTGCAAGTGATTATACATTTGGCGCAGGTCATCGTTAAACCAGACCACCATTGACTTCTTTGGTTTTGTTGTTTATTATACACGATTTTACAGGTTTACAAGTGATTTTCTATAGCTTCAGTAATAAAACTCATAAACATTTCAAATGCAGTATTAATATGTAAATAGCTATAAAGCTACTACGAAGATTATGCTGAGCATATAGTAATTACTGATAAAAATTCCTGTCGTTTCCATAACTACGTACAATTCTGATTGTTAATGTTTTTTGATATAAGCTTTCAAATTTTCAATCAGTTCAATTTGAAGGTTGAGTTTAATCGAGGGGTCAACCACTACCCCAAAATGTACATCGATTTCCATTTTTGGCAATCATATCTTATTATTAGTAGTGATTCCTTTGATTACCAGTAATTCACAATGATTTCCAAGTATTACCATATGATTCCCAAATGTTGTCATGATTACTAGCTGATTTCCAAGGCCTTTAAGTGATTGATAGGTGATTCCCAGACAATTATCGAATGATTTCTAGTTCTTAAAAGCTAATAAAATTAGTACCAATTCACATCGTATTTAAATAAAATTCCTAGTTTCAATAGCCTCTTCTATAATGTGGTGTTTATGCTATACTTTCTTTTATTTTTTTCATTTTTTGCTTTTATATTCCCATTCCAAAAGTTATTTTAAGGTAACACCTAAGAGGCAAATATACGGCTGTTATTTAAAAATAAGTATATAATAAGAAGTTTGAATAAATTTTAAATAATGTGCAATGCATAGTATTCTCCTGACATTACATATTTTATTTGTAGTTTATTTTGGGAAAGGCTAAAACAAAAGAAGAAAAATGACGTAGTATTTTTAGTGGTTTATTTTGGTAAAGTTACAGGTTACTGGTTTTATCACTTATCAGTGCCTTTTCAAGTCCTTATATTTTTTTCCAATTGCTAATAAATCCATTCGTTTTAAGGAGAATGGATTTGTGCCGCATAAAATTATAGCCCCATAGAAAATAAAATCTTTATGCACTTGTTATATGTCATCTTTTTGAGGCCACTTAAATGTATCCATTTTTTTTTGTAAAAACTAAATTTCATATGTATCTGATATGTGACTTAGAACTCGACCTATATACGTGTCACAATAAACTGCATAATATGACTCTAACTCAATTATTGTTTCATCTGAACTCTGATTTCCTCAACTTGTGGTTCATTAAAGTCGGAGAAGTTCTCACTAAGTGTTTCACTGGCTAAACTGTATTCTGATTCAGACTGATTTTTTCTTTTTGGAAAAAAAACATTCTATATGAAGCTAAAAGAAATAGTATATCCCTGGCTTGTAACTTAAATAGGCAAACTGAGAGGATGCATATAACACCCTGTTTTTTTAAAGCGAAAAAAAAATCGCTTCTAAAATATGCTTTTAAGTAGAATAACACTGCAAATTCAGTAGAAATGACTGGAAGCGGAAGCGGGCGGTAGCGTGCAACCCAAATATATTAATTAATAACTGGAAAATGAGAGCCTCCTTAGTGACAGAAACAATTTAATATGGACGGGCGCAATCGGTCAAAGATGACATTTGGTATTCTTGATGCCTGACGTATTTTTATTGTACACTTTCCTCTACTCATAGAAAACGTCGATATAGACGTTGAAATGTTAATTTCACAAGTTATAATTTTTATAATATTTATACATTTTTGTTCCGTCTAATAGCGGCCTTACTGTGCACATGTATGCACCTTATTTTAAAAGTGGCACGACCTTGCCCGCGCTCGTTCGCGTCCGTTTTCAGTTAGAGTACTGAAATCACAGTGTAAAGCTGGCTTTAGAGAACGATGTAATGTTGCCGGCAACACAAAGTCACGTGACTTTTAGCCAAAATTTAACATTTCGTTAAATAGTTAAACGAAATATTAATTTAATTGGCTGAAAATACGTGACTTATGATATTATTAATCTCTTTTGTTAATACATTAGATACATATTTTACTACCAAGCCTGTTTTAAGATAATTTTTGTTTGAAATTATTGACCCGCCAAGTTTCAATTTGGCTCTATAAAATGAATACATACGATGTACAACTACAATACAAAAATGAGCCATAAAATTTCCTCTGATATTATCAAGAGCAATCCAGAAATCTCTCGAGAAATCTAACAAATGTTACAGAAGAGGTTCTATTAGTGAATTAAGAAATTAAATAATAATAATAATAAACAATTTGCAGGCGCAAATTTGGCCTGGTTAATAATAATATGCCTCCCCCTCTTCCGCACAAATCTTCGACTTATGGGCTAATCCTCGTGATTAGAATGAGAGGTAGAGATATTATTGTTATTATTATTATTATTATTATCATTATTATTATTATAAAAAGCTAATAATAGTGAAAAAATATTAAGTACCAATTGCACTCGGTCGAGCACTTGGTATTGTACTAAGTATTATATAATTTTAGTTAAAATAAAACAAGAAACTGATTTTAAAGTAGATAAACTGTACATTGCCAGTACTTACTATTTTTAAATTCCTAAAATCTGAAATTTTTACTCAATAATTGCATTCATAAACCTACTCTCAAACTTACCTGTACTATGAACAAAACCACAACTAAGTACTCACAACACGTAAACATATACTGGAAGTGTAGAGAACTTGTTACAACAAGTTGCCGTATTATAAAATGACAAATGCCGCTAGAACTACTGTAAACAACTGGCGATTCCCAGCTGATATCACTTGATTCCCTATCGATTCCCAACTGATTTCAATTGATTCCCTATCGATTACCATTGATTACGCCTAATTTCCAGTGATTGCCAACTGATTACCAGTTATTACTAGGTATTGCTCATTCCCATATGATTCCAAAAAACGATTCCCAACGATTACCATTCAAAATGTACATCGATTTCCACTAGTGGTTGACCCCTCGAGTTTGATTTATTTGACGAGTTGAGTTTGATGTTCCGACAGAGACATTGGAGGCAAAATCGAGAATTCGCTATGAAAAACAGCTTGTTGCCTTCAACCATCTGTAGAAGAATAGGTATTTTTGGACTGTTTCCATGATATTGCAAAACGTAACTCTTCGTCAACTGGTCGAAGTATTCGATGTTGAAACTATGCTTCAAAGTAAAAAAGGACACTGATGTTTGAAAATACTTCAAGCTAACGGCATATTTGAATAAATCAAATGTTGGTTACAATCCAAAGAAATCAAAGGTATTGGAAAGAAAGGAAATAGGAAAACTCTTAAACGCCCCATCTAATGACCAAAGTAACCACGATATTTGGCATTGCCGGTGCCTCTTGCCTTAACGAACTAGCAAATATGACGATCCACGATATAGATGACAAAGGGGATGTGTTTATTATTATCACACCAAAAACAAAGACCAATGTTTCAAGAAAATTGGTGGTGAACAACGAAGAAACAATTAAATATGTCGATATCTATCGAAGTTATGCTATTTTGCGTTCTAAAGATACCGTTCACGATCGGTTTTTCTTATTCTATAAGTAAGGTAAATGTACTAAGCAATGTGTGGGTATCAACAGCTTCGGGAAAGGGAAAATGTCAGTTACCATCGCTGGTTACTTAGGCTTCCCAAACCCCGAAGCGTATACAGGATATTGTTTTCGGTGATTTTCTGTCACATTGTTAGCCAACTCTTGGTCCAATATTACAAACACAAAGCAGCATGGTGGGTGGACATCCACACAGGTAACTGAGTCATATATTGAAGATTGTTTGGATAACAGAAAACAAGCCCACAGCATTCTCAAAGCATCAAATCCTTCAACAAAACTTCAAGAGAATCACGCTGAAGCACGTAGTACATCAACAGTAACGGTATGTTGCGTGAGTGAAGAACAGCATCTAACAGCTATTCCCTTATCCTTGAAGTTACAAGCTACGACTGAAGAACATCTTCAAGCCGCTATTCCGCAGTACTAAATTTACAAAATGCCACAAGTTGTACATTTAATTTCAATGTTCTTCGTATAGACCAGTGCTGAAGCCTTTGAAAATGGTAAAAAGTGAAAAAAAATGATAGTAGGATGAAACTGATTGGAAAAGGACGAGAATACGACAAAAATAAAAGTAAAAATAATTTACGGGCGATCTGAGGTCGGGAAGTGAAAGGGGGTGAGTTTTAAGGGTAAAAAACGGTTTATCTTGATTTCCGGCAAAACTACAAGTCCTATGGAAAAAAGTTAAATAGCAAAGTTGTAGGTAATAAAAAGATCTACAACTTTTGTATTTACACTTTTTTCACATAACCTCAAAATTTATGTGAAAAATTCAAATAACCAAGTTTTTGGTTTTTTATTTTTCTTTTACAAAAAAAAAAAATTTTTCACGAAATTTTGTGAAAAGTTACCTTTTGATGTTCCAAACACACTGTAATTTTTTTGATTTAAAATATTTATTTTTTCACCGTATTTTGACTTAATATCGAAAAAGCACCCGAATTTTCAATCAAAAATTCTCACGTCAAAATATCAGATTTTTTAAAAAAATCGTTGAAATCTCTACTTTCTGATGGTGTAAAAAAATATACATTACTAGGGTAAATGTTCTCAGAAAATGCAAAGAAACGATGCGGCAAACTCGAATCCGATTTTTTTTTTTAGCATTATGTATAATTTTGAGCTGTTTATTAAAATGTATACTTTAATTACTCGAAAAACATGTTACATTGATAAACAAAAAAAAAATACAAGTCTAAATGTAGTACTATAATTAACAACCAAATAAGTTAATAAAGTTAATATTTAATAAGCCATATTTTTAAATAAAAAAAATACAGTGTGTTTGGGACATAAAAAGGTAAGTTTTCGCCAAATTTCGTGAACATTTTTTTTTCGTAAAAGAAAAATAAAAAATAAATTGTCACATAAATTTTGAGGTTATGTGAAAAATGTGTAAGTACACAAGTTGTAGATCTTTTTATTACCTACAACTTTGCTGTTTAACTCTTTCCCATAGGACTTGTAGTTTTGTCGGAAATCAAGATAAACTGTTTTTTACCCTTAAAAACTCACCCCCTTCCACTTCTAGACCTCAGATCACCCGTAAATTATTTTTCCTTTCATTTTTGTTGTATTCTCTTCCTTTTCCAATGGGTTTCCTCCTACTATTATTTTTTTTTGGTTTCAAAAGTTATGGACCCTGGTCTAGTAACATATTTTATTAGTTTAAATAACTACTTAAACTTGGTAAAAGAATTGGTAAATTGGTAATTAAAATAATGTGTTTTGCCTGAAAAATATTCTACCTAACACGTACGTAAAGTGTTCTGAGGCATTTTAACTATTTCGAAAAATTAGGCCACATCCTTCTATCTCTTACAGTTTCCTAAATACCATGCAATAACAACGAAATTAGAACCCACACTACTCCTGAAACATACTTCTTAAAACAAAAAACAAGAAAAATGGCCTTATTAACATTTCTTTACGATTTTTTAAGAATCAAAAAGAATTCCAAAGACACTCGTGTAAATAATTGAAGATAAGAAATGTACAGAATACAATCCATAGAAAAATTCCTTTTGACAGGCTTTCGTAACTGCCTGAGAAATGTAAAAACTGACATCGGCAAACAACACAACAATTTTAACGTATTTGAATACATTAGGAGGGCACAAAAAGTACATTAAAAGCTGATCCGAATCCGTTTTCCATTACAAGTGCAAATAACGAGAAACATAATCCCGCTGATGAAATTTCTAGCGCCCTAGCCCTCTGGCAAATATCGCGCGACTACGGCGATGTTTTATTAAAAAGGCCCAGTCGGTCTTCTCATAAATTGTATTATTTCACGCTCCCGTTTCCCTTACACAAAGCTACATTGAATAGCGTCAAAGCAACCGGTGTTGTAGAACAGTTAATAAAAGATTTTTGTACGTGTCTCTCACAGATGAAGGAAAAACGATGAATAAAAGGTGAGTATACCGCATTTTTTACAGAAACTGAAAATACAAATATATTTTCTCTACAAACATGTTAAAAATGCAATTTTAACACTCCCTTGCAGCATTAAATATATTGCTTTAAAGCACCAGTGTCTTAAAGTAAATGTGACAGTAAATTTGCAATACATTTAATTTGTATTTTCTTTATTAACATGAATACATATATTACAATTCACACAATTTTAAAAATTAAATCCTTCCACAATTCTACCACTATCAACTGAAACCTCATTCGTCGTTGACGTTTGAGCAGAATCCGCTGATATTGATGGCACTGAAAGCAGTTTTCGGGCAATCGAATTTTTACTTTCCAACCCCCATGTCGCTTAATGGTCGTTAAATTTGCTCCACTATCCGCTAGTAAGCTTGCCGACGAACGCCGAAAGCAATGTCCAGTATAGAGGTTAGAATGTGGAAGTTGCAGAAATTTAGCAATAGCAGCAGGAAATTTTCCAAACGTATTTATTCCCACAGGGGTTTTCGTACACTTGCCTTTCACATACTTTACGAAAAGTCTCCGATATCCCACATTTGCTGAACGAAGAGCCATGTATCTCCGGTAAAAATCCAAATAAAATTCTTCAACGATAGTAAAATTTCGAGAAACTGATCTGATCTGATATCTTATCCAATATTGAACTGAAAGTGTCCACAATTACCAAGTTGTCGAGAGTCAACTGGCAAAGCTCCTCTCTGCGGCAAGCACCAAATATTCCCAGAATAGTAGCTATTTTCATCATAAGATACTAGTCATCCAGTGCGCACGTAAAAAACTGTTAGATTTGGTCTCTGGTCAAGATCTTTGATTTTTTGGGTTGATAACCTTCTCCTTGATGCTTCAGTTCGAATTTGGGTCCGCTACTGTTTCTTCTATTCATTAATGACCTTGACAGTGTGTTGGATTGTGGGAAGCTTTTGTACGCTGATGAATTTTTACTTGCATTTTTTTAGCAGACCAGGCCCATAATCTTCAGGTAGAGTTAAATAAACTTGTAGCTTGGTCTATTAATAACAAACTTAGCCTAAATGTTAATAAATGCAAAATCGCCACCTACACTCGTAAATCCAATCCTGTTGTATTTAATTTATTAATAATATTGAATCTGTCCAGAGAAAATTTCTTAAATATCTTTCATTTAAATGTGATGGTGTTTATCCGGCACAAGGTTTTGATGACAACTTATTAATATCTAGATTTAATGTTCATTCTTTAAAGAAAAGGAGATTTATATACTCTATCAGATTTCTATACAATCTTTTGCACAATTCAATTGACTCTCCATATATTTTATCACAACTTCATTTTTAGTGCCACATCCTTCGATTAGATCTCATATGACGTTTTACTGCCAATCTGCTAGAACTAATCTCATGTTAAAGTCTCCTGTATACAATATGACATCCAATTTTAATTTATTATGTTATATTTGTGATATTAATAATGTCAGTTTAAACCAGCTGTTAAGGATTGCCCATGACGTGCAGTTATAATTTTTTCTCATACTTAGTTACTTATTTATTTTTAATATTTTTGACAACTACTTATTGCTGTTTTTTTATTGCTAGATCATGTTTTTAACAGTACTTTTTCATACTTTTATATTTTTTACTTCTGTATCTTACCTATACATTTATTTATTTTTTGTGTGTTAGACTAGTTTGGTTGTTTTAACTTTATTTTAGGAACTTTTATGTATTTAAATAATTTCTATTATGGTTCTGTAATTGAGATTTTGTTCCTGTTGGACTATTAAATACTATTATTATTCAGAAACGCAATGAGCTTAAAATGCTTGCTGATATCTACGTCGCTATTTATTCGTAACATAGCTTTAATCGTAGAATAATTAGACCATAGAGATGAAGATATCCAAACCTTCAATTTTTCCTCAAAATAGACCATTTTCAGTATATTTTCCAGGAACACCACATCGCACACTTATTGTATGCATTCATCGATTTTTTTAAATGGATTGTGCTTTTCCAGATTTTCTTTATACTTTTTAAGGGCCAAAGACAGAACGTTTGAAAGTGACAAATCCAAAACTTTCAAATTTTTCGTAAATTATAAATATAACAATGGTTGCCACCATGGTTCCTATATATCATTGGCAAGTGCCCACCTCGAAAATTTCATATAGTGCCTACGATGCTATTTAAAACTTAACTTATTTCTACCCGGGTTAATTCTTTGTAATGTTGTTTGTAGAAAAAATATTGTATGATGTTTGTGTTAAAAGAGTTTTTAAGCCACAAATATATATTTACAACACCATGCATGTCTGTAATAAAGTGTCTTCCTTTTGCAAAAAAATGCTTTGTACAGGTGATATATAGAGTTCCACAAGGTACAGTATTGAGCCCTATTTTGTTCTCAATCTATATTAATGACATACTTCCTTTATCTTTGTGCAGAGCGGAAACTAGGGGTTTTGCGGATGACACTGCAGTGTTTTTCAAAGTCAACATCCAAGAGTAAACACTGAATAAGGTATAAGCGTACATTAAGAACTGGTTGAATCATGAACTACTGACAATAAACTTAAAAAAATCTTACCGTTTAGCTGCTACGTGACTGCTCTTCCTCTATTTACTCAGATAACAATCGAAATAATAAAGATTCTTAAGAATAATACTGTCTAAAGATATAACACACTCTAGTGATCTGTTGTATAAAGATGCATATTTTCTTGATATTTTAGACAACTGTATTATTTTAACTTAAGCGTTAAGTTTCATTGACTAAATAATAACATATCTTTACCTAAACATACTTATAATACAAGGCAAAAACACCTCCATACTGCTCCTTTCATGTAGACATCTATCGGTCAAAGGTCATATGAATATCTAGCCCCTAGTAACTAAGGGTTTTTTTGTTTATAATTTATTAGTATGAAATAAACAATATTATTAACTTTGTTCATAAGACGAAACTAGGTAACCAGCCTAGCAGGAATACACGTGAAATATTCAACGCCAACTTTTAAACCCATCGACCGGCACCTGATAAAGATAAAACTCTAGAATTAGAGCCGATCTATAGTCGGCCGCGCGGAAATAACGATTATTACCGTCATCCTCGTCATTCATCGGCTTAACTGACTCACGTCTTAGATTTAAATTTAATAATCTCTCTTCTCATAGACTGCGAAGTATTAAAAAGCTGAACCGGAACAAAGCGGACGAAATTAAAACTTCGGGAGGCCGCTCCCCATTTTCCTTATCACTTAATAGATATTCCACCACCATGGGCTTAACACGGTTATTACAAAGTGTGTCAGGCTGGGAAAGATTCCATCCTGGATGTAAAACAGGGGAGGTGGATTTCTCATTTATCTCCATCCTAACTAATCTCGGGAGATAATCAGGAAGGAAGTTGGTACAAACCTTTTAAATGTTTCCAGAAAATCGGTGTGAAAAAATCTTATGAGAATAATGCTATGTTTGTACAAGGTGCCTGCAGTGTAAATGCAGTACGTTCAGTATAAAAGTGTTATCCTGAGTACGGTTCATTACTGCCAAAATATCAATATTACAATCAGTGTTATACTGAAGTTATGTGTGAAATTAATTTATGTTGCTAAAGAGCTACCCAGCTAGCAAGTTGGTATTCTACAGGTTGTCCCTAAAAGGTCTTTACAACGCTCTACCAGATACAGTGCGGCGCAAAATAAGTCGATTTAGCTAAACTTACCTTAGTTCAAAGTTGCCCCGTTTAGGCACTATATGACCCTGAAGTTGCAATTTTCATAATCGTTTTTTGTTATAAATTTAAAACGCCTTATGCCATTTTGCTAAAATTTGGTAAGTTGGTAAATAAGACTTCTGACATTTAAGGCGGGGATTTTGTAGAAAAGAAGTTGCACAGCCTGAGTGAGCGAAACGGCGAATCAATCAGGCCTATGAGACAGTATACAAACCGTATAGGCCCGAACCACAAGGTTCCCTGAAGTTTATCGTGCATTTTGACGTACATAAGAATGGAAGCCGTGATATATGTTATGATTTTACTCGAGGACACAAAATGTAAAATTAGCAATAAATATTAATCTGAAAGTTGTTCTATATGTCCTGGCTAGTGAGTGAAGTAATTTGGTGGCTGTGATTATTTTGCCGTAATTGCGACATATTGGCGTAGTAACTGTGTGGCTAAAATTGAGGTATTTTAACATTAATTTTAATTATTCTTCTGATTGTATGAGCAATGAAAATGATCTCACGCACTAGCGGGAACCTTTGTGAATACGTATATATAATAATAACCAATTATTTCAATTTTCTGGGAGTTCTGTGTCCTCGCTTGAAGCCCCGTTAGACGGTAAAAATATGTATACAAAATCCCAGCCTTAAGACACCTAAATTATTACTAAGATTGAAAAGTTTGACGTTTACTTAATAATTTGAATTAAATTTTCATTTTTCATGGACATACAATACACCAGTGCAGAATATACCAATATGTTATTAGTTTTTGGATTTTGAGAAGGAAATGGTCGAGAGTGTCGGTTGTATATTTCATCTTATTGTCAAGCTTAGAGGGCTGTAGATAGATGTAGACAATAGACCTTATCTGCTAGATTTAACACCTACAAATTCTTATGCAAGTTGGCTTTATTCGTGGTAGTTTTCGTTACTGTTGCTGAAAACGCATTGTATTGCGAACGTATTACCCGGTGGAGTGGAGTTCTGTGTTCCTGGCTGCTGTTCAATAATGGAGAAAGTCGGGAATTGGAAAAGCAAGCCATTAGGGAGCCCGCAGGAAGTGTGAATCAGCAGTCGGCCAATAAAACCGATGGACCAGGCCGGCAAGGAAGTAAAAATTAAATATTCAGCATCTCCACCTGGAGTAATGGGAGAGGATATAAAATACGCCCAGCAGGGCTTGCTCCCTTCTCGGTTTAGGTCAGATATCCCAAATTGAAATGACTTTAAGATTCCTATTTGGGGGGATTAGATTCGACTCCTGCGGCAAATTGGATCGGAACAGGTGGAGGCGGCTTATCAAATATTTAGAGATGATCATCAGAGAAATTAAAAAAGATTTAGGGGATGAGATTCCAAGACCCCGTTGATGTAAATAATATAAGAAGGGTCCTTTACATACCAGTTGCATGTAACATTTTTTCTACCATGAGTATGGAATGCTCTCGATCCGTTTATTTTTATAAACAAACTTCACAGGCTTCCACAATGTATCTTTTAAATAATTTCAGTCTCCAATTTCAACACTTTCTAACCTACAGCTTCTAAATAGTTATTTATAGTCGACTGTCATAATAATTCTGTCATTATAAACGTCAAAATCGTTAATCATCTGCCACTTTCTAGTACACTAGCGTTAAGAATTCAGACGTCTTTCGTCACGGTTGACGTTACACATTTGTTTTTTCGATATTTGGTCGCATTAAAAATATTATTTTTTTGTAATTTAGTCATTGGTTAGGATATTACCTCAATGAATTTAGTGCAATATACAGGGTGTCCCTAAAAGGTTGGGACAGCGTTTCACCACATAAAGTATAGCTGAAAATAAGTAGATTTAACTGAACTTGCCTTAGTCCAAAAGTTGATAATCACGGAGCTACAGGGTGTTAAAAGTTAAAAAATAAATCGGGTTTTGTTTAATAACTTTCGACTGTTTCACGTTAATTTCACATAATTTTCTATCCAGAGGTTTCTTGGCATGGAAAATTCAATTTTATTGTCCATTTTGGTATATCTTCTAGAGGGCGTCACAACTTTTATGTTCCACCCTGTATATTATATTGGACTATAAAAATCTCTTCCTCAGTCTTTTATAGTTAAGGTTACCTTATTGAAGTCGCTTGGAGCAATGGTTTCCGACCCTGTAGTTCCGTGATTATCAACTTTTAGACTAAAGCAAGTTTAGTTAAATCGACTTATTTTCAGCTATACTTTATATGGCGAAACGCTGTCCCAACCTTTTAAGGACACCCTATATAATACAAACTTTTAGTGTAGTATATAGTTTTATTACTATCAGTTGCAGTTTCTTAAATATTTTGATGAAAATGTAATGAATTATTCATCTGTTCGTATGACGTTCGTGCTGTGATGTGACAGAATCGTGCCATAAAGTTCACTTTTTAGAAAAATAAATTGCTTCGTGTGCACATTATATGCAACTATATGCGAACATTCTACGTTTGCAAAATAATAATTTCATAATAAGAAGAAATTTATGTTTTTAAAACTTAAATTGTCTGTTCATACCACAGTTCAACTATAAAATAGCATAATATGACACTCGTGAAATTGGCGCAAGTTTTCAGCTCCAGACAAAGTCGATAAAAAACTGAAATTTCATATTTTTCAGAAAAACTGAAAAGTCAAAGCACAAAAATTATTGTAAATTTTACGTTTGCCCTATCAGTTTTGTTTTTAGTAGCTGACTAAGCACATAAGAATTAAGTCAGTTACCAAATTTCATAAATTGATTGTTATTTAGAAAAAAATCATCAGAATGGCCTTTTTAATTGACTATAACTTCCTTAGCAATAATTTTTTGACCCATGTTTATACGAAGAAAAAGTAATTTCTATCGACATAAAACACTCTAAAGAAATATTTCCCTCTGATTTCGTAGTACCCTGTATAGATTCTCATTTATGGAAACGATTTTATTCAGCTTGTTGTCTAACTTGTCAAATTCTACCGACAAACGCGAAGAAACACTTTGCAAGATCAACACTTGTCTCAGCGATTATTCCTAATAGAAATCCATTTCCCGTCAGAAAAATAGAAACAATATCCTTTTGTCGTTCATCTCCAATTCGTCTCCTCGTCGTATTAAGGGTTTGACAATAGCCCAAGCGAGAAATGTATCGATGTATAATGTCCTAATAAAGAGACAAACTCGTTCTAATCTGGTCAAGCAATCCTAAAGATTAATTATAACTCACTTAACGTTCTGTGGAATTTACAAGATCCAAATTGGTCATATATAAGTGTCTAATATTAAGTTATTGTTGTTTTAGTAATTTTCGCTAAATTGGCTATAATGTATAATTTTAAGGTCAGACCAATTGTTTTGTTAGCTATGATCGCTACGTTCCTAAAGACAGGTAATATTACAACAACATTATGTTAGCTAGATTTACTATACCCGATAGTTTTTATTAAATATACCCTGTAAGGTCACACATGTTAGTACGTTCTCTATGTTCGTTATATACTTAATGGAACGTAAGGAATACCACACAGAGGGTATACCTATATACTTCATGTTCGTTATATGCCTTACAGTTTGCTATATATGCATTAATGCTATGCTAGCTATATCAGAAACAGTCAATATTACGATCACATACTAAAATCTATCTGTATCAATATCTTCACATTCATTTTCTATTACAATACATTGCGAACATAGTTGTGATAGCGCTATCCTTAGCATTAGTGTGTTTTATTAGCTATCATCGTTACGTTCTTAAAAAAATGCAATATTACAACAGAAAGCATTATGTTAGTTAGATTTGCTATATTGCTATTTTATTAATTATAACTCTATAGAACACTATGCTATTTGCTTACGCTTACTATTCTCGCTTTTTATACAAAAAAACTGAGATCATTGTATATTACTAAGGTCACACCTGGTAGCTATATTCGCTACGTTCACTAAGTAGTTAAAAAAGTTCACACAAAGCCATTAATTGAACCTAAGGAATACCACATAGATGGTATATCTATATATTCTTTATATTCGCTATATACCTTAGCGTTAGCTATATTCTCTACATGCATTAGTGCTATGCTAGCTATATCAGAAGCAGTCAATATCACGATCACATACTAAAATCTATATGTATCAATATCACGTCACATTCATTTTCTGTTACAATACATTGCGAATATAGTTATCATAGCGCTATCCTTAGCATTAGTGTGTCAAGATAGCTATGTTCGCTGCATTAAAAGGAAGTGATATTAAGGTCACAAAACCATTATTTAAAGCTAAGAAATATCATGTATGTTCGCTATATATGTTGAATCAAGCAACATTATGATCACATTTTAAAAATATTTGTGATATCTATCAAAATAGCGTATCACATCCATATTCTATTATAATAGCGAACATAGTTATCATAACTTTGTTCTTGCTGTGTTATATTAATATATACCTAAAAAAAAGTAATTTTATAAGCACATAGAGCTACTACTTAAAGCTAAGACACACCACATTTAGTGTCGCATGTCTATGTTCGCTAAGTTCTATAAACGTTAAAGCAGGCAATATTACAATCGCACCCCCAATATCATATTAAACATTGAGTACCACATTAAAAATATTTATGATGTCTATTTATACTAAAGTAGCCTATCATATTCATATCAAATTACAATACATAGCGAACATAGCTATTATAGCGCAATCTTTAGCTATCTTAACTATATTAAAGGCAGTCAATATTACGTAAAATATTCTAAAAATATATGTGATATCTATCTATTTCAAAATAGCATAAGAAGTACATTATTTACTCTAGTAGCGAGTATAGCTATCAGCGCTATTCTTAGTACAAGACCTTCTATATAATGTTGTGACCAAAATAAGTGTAATCAAAATGATCGTTTTTATCCTATCTTTTTTAACGCTAAGATACTACGATTCTATATAACTGGTGGCACAAAGCAACATGCAGCCGTACTACTGTACCTTTGTACCGTAACCCTAGAAGCAATTACTTTATTGGTGTGGAGCAGAGAATAAGGTAGATAAGCATGTTGAGTGCCAGCTAAACACGGCTTGAAAACTACCAGATTATATGAAAGCACATGTTCACATTTGCCTTGTTTTATGGGCGTTATTTTATAGTTAACTTCAAATGTGGCGCTGGAACGCGCTGATATACGGTCCACGACAGCGCATTATGCTAAAAACTATGTGAAATATTCAGTTTATGGGCGGTTACTGTTTCGTAAGCTGTTGCTTTAGTAATATAATTTAGCTGTTAACAGATGTGTGTGTTATCATTTTAGAAGATGTACCTAGGATATTCAGTGTATGTCGTTACTTTCTCTGGCGTATGTGAGAGTTTGCGTATTATGACAGCTGAAAGTATATTTATCCATAATCAGCCTATAATTGATGTTTAAAATTATAAAAAATACATTTTAACTAGAGAAATAAAATTCACTTTATTTTTCACCAGTTAAGTAACAAAATATACAAGGTTAACTATGACTATGTAGTTGTGTGTTCTTCAGTTTTAAGAGCCTTGTTTTAATTTTAAACGTTTTATAGTTATTAAATAAAGGAATTTGTGCCAGATACAGATATTTTCCCACAATGCAGTTGGCCGGTTTGTTTTTATAGGTTATGGGACAAGACTGTTGCGGGTGTATTAAAAGTTTTCTATTATCTATTAGTACCTATTAATACCTTTCGTTCGATTTTCTTATAATAAATAGGCATTGTATCTAACTGCAAAGCAAACGCATCTAAATCGGATAATAAATGATACCACAACTTTCAACGGATGAGTTGGGACATTTGAACTACCGCAAATCCTTTGCGGTTCTCTTGGCACTCGCGTCGCTTTTTACTGTGTAGTAAAGCCACAAACACCCGATGGCGCTCGCTCCTACCGCTCCAGACTTATTTGCGGGTTGTTGCGACACCCACGGGCCAAGTACATTGACGGCGAACATTTATCGAGATCGCCCGCTTCACATTTGTTAACACCTACAGCCAGGTTTTGAATTTCCCTTAGGACAAGCGCAAGCGGGCCGAATATTGAGAGACTGCCGAGGTCGAGGTAAATGTATCTGTTTAATTTATCTGTCTAGGCATGTCAATAGCTTTGGCTAAATGTATCAAATATTAAAAGAATCGTTATAATTCATGAGGAAATTATTTATTTATTATTACACTCGAGGCGCGAGAGGCATAAGAGAAGAGAAGGAGCAATTATAGAAGAGGTGCCACTATCCTACATTTTCAATGTGGAAAAACGGTTTGCTGCCTCTTCGATGGGGATAAATACTTCATGCTAAAATCAATATTGAAAGTGCACAAAGGTATTGATATTTCGAAATGTGGTAAACATACTTTTTATACGACTGCCTTGCAAAAGGGGGTTTTGCACACGGAAAACACGCTCTGAAAACGGTATTTTGCACACGGTTATGTCATCTTTGCACACGCCTCTCCAGATTGTGATTTTTGTTTGATATTGTCACCTAAGTTGTGCAATGTTTCAAGTTGGCCGAGTTTCATAGCCGTCACGGTCCCTTTATTTTGTTGATTAGATACTTCCAAAATTGTTGAATTCCCAAAGTTTAGGTGTGAAAATGAGTGAATCTGAAGAAATTTGACAGAAAGCAAGCGAAATATGTTAGGAACTGCTGCCCACAAAATCTAGAAGAAGGTATGAAGCTGAGTTAAGCCGATTTATGGACTGGCGACTAGCCAAAAATGTCCAAACTTTCTCAGAAAACGTAGTAATGGTGTATTTTGAAGAACTATCTAAGAAATATAAATCTTCGACGTTATGGACGATTTTCTCGATGTTCAAGTCAACGTTAAGTGCCAATCACAACATAGATCTTGAAAACTATAAAAAGGTGCAAGCGCTAATCAAACGAAAATCCGAAAACTACGTCCCAAAGAAGTCCCAAATCCTCGCAGAAGATGATTTTTGCCGGTTTCTGACGAAAGCATCAGACGACAAATATTTACTTATCAAGGCGGTGGTGGCAGTGGGACTATCTGGGGCATGTCGAAGGGAGGAATTATGTTATTTTAAAAATACTGTGCTCTTCGTCCTCCTAATCTGAAGACAGGCAGTTTTTTTTAAACTATCAAAACGGAAAATGTTCAAGCCAAAACGTTAGCATCAACAAAATTTGAAACATGGCTAACAAAATTGCCAAGTTTTTGATGCTAAAGAATCCAGAAAGTTACACTGGACATTGTTTTCGGCGTTCATCGGCCACAATTTTAGTCAATTCTGGCTCAGATCTGCTTGCCCTCACACGCCATGGGGGGTGGAAATCCAGTACAGTTGCCGAAGGCTATGTTGATGACTGTTTCAAAAATAAAATGGAAGTTTTGAAAAGAACAGAACCAGAACAACGATCGTCTACTGGAATACAACAAGAAAACAACGACCGCACGCTGAAAAACTGCACTAAAAATACACAAAAAATATTATACTCTATTACTGAAAACAAGGTGCACAATAATACTGCGTTTCCCAGCGTAACCTTGAAGAAATGTTATCATAAATACTAAATATTAGTTTCTTTTGTTCATGCGTTAGGAATTTTCTTAATAAAAACGAGTTAAATTAAAAATTGTATTTAATTTATTTTGTTAACGCGTTGGCAATGTTAGTAATAAAAACGATTTAAATTAAAATTTGATTTTTGTGGTCTCTGTTTCCAGTCGTATAAAACGTATCATGAAAAACTCGTTTGAAAACGTCTTTGCATACTCGTTCGACTTGTGGACCGAGCCGAAGGCGAAAATTTGATTTTGTGGTTTCTGTTTCCAGTCGTAGAAAACGTATCGTAAAACTCGTTTAAAAACCTCTTTGCACACTCGTTCCACTTGTGGACCTCGTCTTCGGCTCGGTCCACCAAATTGCTCGTTTTCAAACCTTGTTGTTTAATATACTATTATATTTGAAAGTAGAATCAAGAAATTATACATCTAAGAAGGGAAAGATACTGGAGAGAAACCAAATCAAAGAATTTAAAAAAGCATTGGATGAGGAATATCTATAAGTCATGGGAGTGGCACGTGTTTGTCGATGCAATTAATTAATCTTTTGGATATTACCCACATCCAAGACAAAGGCAGTTACCTATACATACTCATTCCCGATTTAAAAACAAATATTTCTAGAAATTTCACGTTCATGGAAGAAGCTTTTTCAGTCAATGCTGTAGAAATGTGTCGAAAATACATTAATCTGAGACCTAAAAATGCCGGTGGGATATGTATGGGCATGTATTAGCTGGAATATATATTACACAACAAATAGGCATCAATACAACTTCGAAACCGTTTTAAAAGTGACTGCAGTTCTTGGGCTCCCTGATCTATAAAGTTTTACAGACAAATTCGGGGTGATATTACCACTGTGAAGTGTCATGGTGGTTGGAAATCGACTACGGTAGCGGAAAGTTATATTGAAGAATCAATGCCCAAGATGGCAATTGCTGATAAAATCCAAGTCCTACCTGGCGAAGTTGTGGGCCTCTCCAGTCCTTCAGAAACTCCTTATCAGTGAATTTAAATAATCCCGGTCAAAATAACAAGATCGTTCTTGAGATAAATGTTGATGTTAATAATAATAATTCTAAATAAAATCATATAAAATCGAAGCGTGGTATTATGAATTTAAATCCACTAGTGTGTTAAAAGGCCTTTAATCGAGGGAAAACTATTAAACCTTCTAAATATAGTAGTCGTAGATAATAGTATATTGCCCTATTAGATTGGTAAGTGGGGTATAACAGAATCGAGGAAAAGTTTTATTTTCCGAGATTCTGTTAGCCACTTAACAACCGTATAGTGTATAACATTTTTAGCACAATCGAATTTATCAAATAAAATAATAAAAAACATTATTTTGATTGCAGAAATGGCGTGGCCTATCTAGCGTGTTTTGAATTTATTTTGTTGGAAACCAAAAAAAAAACAATTTGAAGTTTGAACAATTTTGTGTTTTGTTGTCAAAACTGTGCTTATAATTTTTTTTTTTCATATATTTTCAGGTATTAAAAATATTGTGTGAAACTAACTACTCAGTGGACGAAAGCCCCAACCTGCGTTGAATTACACCCACAATATCTACCCATATATTCCTTATTATTAGCTTTTGTAACATTTTTTACTGTTTAAGAAAGGTATTTTAAGCTAATATGTATCAAATCTCCTACAATTCCTATCAATGAAGTCATATGTATGTTCTCTGATACCAAACATCTAGGTATGCTAATGAACATCCACAGACAAAACTCTATTCAATAATTATCTAAAGAATTTAATATATTTACTAACCTCTGGAGTGGGAACTCGAAATTCAACCACAATAGATGAGATCTGACCTATTTCTGCATTTTTAGGATTGATTCATCAGGTGGCTTCCTTTAACTTGAGTCAAATATCTAACTATAAAGATTATTATACCAATAAATTATAATTATAATACTTTTCTTAAACAGTAAAAAATTGTTACAAAAGCTATAAGATATAAGGAATATATGGGTAGATATTGTGGGTGTAATTCAACGCAGGTTGGGGCTTTTGTCCACTGAGTAGTTAGTTTCACACAATATTGTTAATACCTGAAAATATATGAAAAAACTATACATAAAAGGTAACATTTTTTTATTAATTTTTATTTATTTTAGTAGGTCGTTATGATATTCATTGACAGTTAATCAGTTTGACGTTGTCGATATTTCATTTTGATATTCAATTTCAAATAATTTCAATTTATTGGTATAATAATCTTTATAGTTAGATATTTGACTCAAGTTAAAGGAGGCCACCTGATGAAGCAATCCTAAAAATGCAGAAATAGGTCAGATCTCATCTATTGTGGTTGAATTTCGAGTTCCCACTCCAGAGGTTAGTAAATATATTAAATTCTTTAGATAATTATTGAATAGAGTTTTGTCTGTGGATGTTCATTAGCATACCTAGATGTTTTGTATCAGAGAACATACATATGACTTCATTGATAGGAATTGTAGGAGATTTGATACATATTAGCTTAAGATACCTTTCTTAAACACTAAAAATGTGTGCTTATAATAGCTGATAAAGACGATTCAGAGGTAGATCCGGACATTGAAGAATCGTATCAAATAGGTTGTGGGTCATTAATTCCCACAAAATCAAAGGTGAGGTATGAAAAAGTCTATGATGCCTTCAGGAAATAGTTGAATGAGAAGAAAACGGAGATATCTGAAAAAACTTTGCTGGCTTATTTTGTTCTTAGAAATTTAAGATTGAAGTCTCCCGGAAGCTTATGGGCAGAGTACTCTATGCTTAAAAGTACGATCAACTTAAATAATAGTGTCGATATATCGCAATTTAAGAAGTTACCTGATACCAAAACACATATTACTCGAATTTTCACAATCACTGACAAGGCCAATGAAAATGTCCCTTAAGGCTTAAGACCTAAAGAGACTAACTCTTGTACTCAGTTCGTCAGGGAATATGTGTAAATCAACTTGTGGGTATATTTACATTGGGACAAAAACCACAAAAAATTGCCGAATATTTAAAACTGCAAGATCCAAAATGCTATACTGGACATGCTTTTAGAAGGACGTCGGCGACTTTGTTAGCAAATACTGGAGTTGATATTATGGCACTCAATCGTCATGGGGGCTGGAGTTTTTAGTGATAACATTAATGTATTATTTGACTAACAGGAAATGTAATTTTAGGTCTTCTGGTGTCGCTGAAGGATATATTGCAGAGTCTTTAACAAAGAAACTAGAGTTTGCTGATAAGATTTTACATACCAACAGCGGCAGTGACAGTGAATTTGACTCCATTCCAGTGTTTGAAGACAGAACGACTGAAGTTTATTCTAATCCCAACATATCTAACTCAATAAGTGATACAGAAAATTCAATTACTGTGAAAGCAATTGATAAAAACGGGGTAAAAACTATTGCGTTTAAGAATTGTACCTCTAATTTTTACAATAAATGAGCCCAGCATTTGTTGGTGAAAAGAATTACTGATTTTTACTTACCGTATTAATGCTGTTATGAACTCAAACAACTCTATTATTTTTTTAATTTCTATGGAAACAAGCCACAGTGTTGTATATTCAACTTACAGAATGTGTCAATAATGACAGTAAGTGCATATTTCAGAACGATTGTGCGAAAAACTATTTTATTTAAACTGTGGTGTAACTGTGCACGGATCGTAGAATTTTTTTATGCGATGGACGAAAAGCCACTAAATAACATTTAAACATTTTGGCGTGAATAAAACGCTATCTAAAACCTTGTTACAAGAACCATTATGTAAAAGGATTTTGCAATAGGCATACCAGAAAATGATGAATAAACTCTTTCAAATTGATACCTCAGGAAACAATACGACACCCATTTGATAAATCACCGTACTCTGCAAAGATTAAATTCACGAAACTTGTCCAAAAGACCTTCGGAAAGACATTATAATTTGTCCCTGCCTACACAGGTTAAACCACTAGGGCAAAGATAAACTTCCTTCCCTTATTGTTCCTTCTCGACCCACGTAAACATTAGAATAAATCAGAGGGCGTCACCCCTTCGATTGGGTTTTCTTGTTTGAGACTTGGAAATCACAAAGATCAGACTTTGACAATCGACTTCATTACGTTACCATACAGGGCGTTTCATAATTGAATGTCAGTATTTAAGAAGGGGGTTCTGTGCATGTGATTTGATCATAAAGCTATCTTAAAAACATTGCCAACACAAGTTGGTTTTCGCTATACTTTTGAATTTTTGTTTTACAATCTCGAAATTACATTACATACTTTTATAAAACTTTGTTGGTGTATATTAGGTGTAGAAACACGAATTTTCGAGTTTATCCAGTGGTGCACCAGTTATTACCGGTGGTATTTTAAATAGAAAAAAATATAAGCCACTGCTTTCGTAGAAATCATCAAACCATTAAGGAAACAATTTATATTTTCTTAACGGTACATCATTTTGTAATAAAGGTCTTTATTTTTTTGTACCCTGAATTGTTTTTCAGTAAAAGAAATTGAGAAAATAATTATTGCTTTTATGAAAGCCATAGCGTATCATTTTTAATAGATTTAACAAAATATCAAAAAAATTAATTATATTATATTAAAGACAGAGTATTAAAATATATTTTTCTAAATAGTTTTTCTTTAATATTTCGAAACTGTATAAATTTTCCCCCTGGTGACGATTTTAAATATGATCATGAAATAGGGATATATAGAAGTATGTATTTTGGGTTTTCATTTTTTCAATACATATTAATAAATAAATATTAATCTTAACACGCATCGTATCGTTATATGATATGTGTATTAATTATTATCCTAAAGATCCGCAAGATGTAGCATAAAAAATATTCTTCTAAACGTATGTACTGCGTCGTCTGAAAGCATGGAAAGCGCTGGTTTACACAGTGGTGGCGACCGTTTTGGGGCGTGGCCAGACAACATGTTTAAATACCGCTTTCAGGATTATTTTTCCACGAAATTGTTTAGGACAGACGCCATTTCTTTTAAAATAATATATTCTATATTCTGCACGTATTTAGAAGCATCATACAATTTCTCCATTTGGGACACACTGTACAATACCTACCTAGCTCTTCTAAATAAACTGCTCCACAAAAATTAAGGAAGTTTGCGAGTATCGAAATTTCTTTTAAAGGTTGCCGTTTTTTGTTTTCCAAATGATTCTAGGTAATAAATAAAATGTTTACTTTCTTATCTGACTTCATTATTGAGTAACTTTTTCAGTTTTCGGCTAGTTCTTTTATTTGGTCTTTTTAAAAATTTTGTATCAGTCGTTGTTTGGCATTTATATAGTCAATTCTTATTCAAGACCTAAAAATTTTGTTTTGCAATAATGGCTAGACGTAAACTGTGTGAAGCTGAAGCCAATAGGGCAGTTGGAATGATCAAGGCAAAAAGGCAGTGAAAGCGTAATTTCAAGGCTTGTGCATTGATATAGAGAAACAGGAAATATTACTGAAAAACCGAGGAGTGTACCCCCGCCCAAGATCTACTACTCCTGCAGAGTACCGGTTTCTAACACCTGTAGAGAGCCCCTGAGTACTTGTCGGATTATGCAACAGCGACTTTTAAACACTTCTGGTGTGGCGGTTTAAACTTAAATAGTTCGTAGAAGACTGTGAGAAGTCAATCTACGTTCACAACGACTTTTGAGAAGGATTCCACTGATACAAAATCATATGTGACTTTGGTTGCAATGGTCTAACGACCACGTGACTTGGAATAATCAATGGAGGTTTGTATTGTTCACAGATGAGTCGAGATATGGACGGTATTTGAATAGTCGGCGTGTTCGAGTATGGACCCTTCCTTTGGTCACAGAAATCGTAGAGCCATCAAGAAAGTTCATCCATTCAGAGGTGGTACCGTTGCTGATTGGGGACGCATTTGTTTCAATGGGATTACAGAATTGTTGGTGCTTGATCGAAACATGAATGCACAGATCTACGTCGAACAAGTCATCAAAAATGTCACCCCATTCATGCTGCAATTGGACAAATTTTTTTATTTCTCGACAACAGTGCTAGACCTCATCGTGTGAGAATTGTTGTCGATGCCCTGGAATTTCATGGTATTCCGCACTTGGCACTGCCGCCTCACTCGCCAAACCTCAATCCAATTGAGCACGCATGGGATTAACTACAAAGAGCCTTAGATTCGCATCAACCACCCCCACATACACTTCAGGAACTCAGAGGGTTTTTCCACGCCTGTGGCGAGAAATTGATCAAGGCATTGCCAAGCAGTCATTGAAGTTCGAGGAAGACGCACCACCCTGTATTAAACTTTTTTTGTAATTGTTATATGAATTTGAATTTTGTATCAAAAATACCAAAAATAAAACTTTGCCAAAAACTGAAAATGCTTTCGAAGGAGGAACAGAAAAAGCCACTCATGTAAAAGAGAAAAGCATATCAAAAATATTTTTGAACAAAAGTTGTCAATCTTCAAACGCAACTCAAAATTTGTGAATTTCCTTAACTTTTATTATTTTATTTCATTTAATTATAGAATACACTGTACAAATAATAAATATTTCATCGTTTTCTCCTCCTTTTATTCCATTATAACTTTCTTTGTGACCGAAACTAAGCATAAAACGGAATCCCCAGTGACTCACAGCGATCGATTCTATATCAACTATTGCAAAAATCATATTTCACCTTGGCCCAACACTCCCAAGGAAGGCTGGAACTCCGGCCACACTTTATACATCCATTCGCTAGGGCTGCCTCCCTGATGAATTTAATGATTTACAGCCGCCTTGTTTCAGCGAATTTACAAAGGTTTGCACGTTGCGTTAAGAGAAAAGGAAAGAGAATGGTCGCTTTGAACGTTTTAATGAGGAAGGTGAAGATATACACTGCTACAGTTCAAGCAAACAGTATTAAAAATATATACAGGATGATTTTTAATGAACAAACTTCGAGGGTAAAGAATATCTGAAACTGATCTGAGTTTCAGATCTCCTGAAGAAGAGAGCGACATGTCTCTCCATACGTCAAGAGTCCTAAACCGACGACGTGGCCAACAGCCCGGAAGCAGCCAAACCATATACCCACAAGTTGATTTACACATTTTCCCTGACGAACGGAGTAGAAAAATTTACGAGAGTTAGTCTCCTTAGGTCCTAAGCCTGTATATTTTCACAAAATCGTCAAAAAGGGACTTTTTCATTGGCCTTGTCAGTGATTGTGAAAATTCGACTAATATGTGTTTTGGTATCAGGCACTTTAACAATGACAACTGAACCTTCATCCGTAATGTCATCAACTGTCATCTTCATAAGTTCATCACGCCTAAGAGCCCCAGCGACTCCCATTATCATCACTGCTTTCATCATAATATAGGTTTCATCGGGGCTTCCAGCAGGAATTTGTTCATCTCTTCTCTGGTAAATACCTTTGATTTTTTCACATAATGTCCAATATTTTTCTTCTTTAGAAATGCTACTAACTTCTTAAATTGCGATTTATCGACACCATTATTTAAGTTGATCGTACTTTTAAGCATACAGTACTCTGCCCATAAGCTTCCCGGAGACTTCAATCTTAAATTTCTCTAGACTTTTTCCTACCTCACCTTTGATTTTGTGGGAATTAATGACCCACACCTATTTGATACGATTTTTCAATGGCCGAATCTACCTCTGAATCGTCTTTATCAGCCATTATAAGCACAGTTTTGACAACAAAACACAAACTTGAGAATGTATGTATCTAAGATGTAATTAAATTAATGTGAAAAGCTAAATAACATTTCTGATAATGTAACAATCGAAACAAAAATGTCAAAGACTGGTAACAAGCAATTATTTCAAATGACAGTCGCCTACTTTAAGAAAATGAAAGAAACAAAATATGCTACAATAAATTACTGTATTAGTAAAATGACCAATAATCATATTTAACCCCGCATAATATAAATTAATAGAAAGAGAAAATAATAACGATTTCAACTGGCTCAGAGCCACCTGGTTTGTATTTAAAGAAACACAACTTTAGGTTAAAATTCAAAAATGAATAAAGTTGCAAAAAATTGAGGCAAGCCACTGGAGTCTAAAAATGTCTGAACGACGTATTAATTATTTTTTCTAACTTTAAAAACAACCAAGTTACAGAGATTGTTCACTATGATAGTATTGAATCACAGCTTGATGTTTTATGCTGCTCAATTTGTGACATAAAAAAATTGTTTTTATAGTTCTGTCATTTCAGTTTTGATGTTTGTGTTCTTTTAATTATTTTTTACTAGCTTTTAATTGATTATTTTTTATCTATTTTTGCATTTGCAGATTAGTTATTTTTAGTCTGTTTATTTGTTGTGCACTTGCGTCTTTGTCATTTTAAATTGAATTGGGTGTATACCCGTTGGACATTTTATTCTAAATAAATAAACATGTATCAAAAACTGGAAAATTGGAAAAAAATGTATTACTCGAAAACAAAAGACGATAAATCACTTTGGTATTGTCCATCAATTTCCTCTAAAAAAAAGAAATTAAGAGTGGGGGGTCGGTAATTTCTTTGTACATGTGTCACCGAAGCGGTTCACCCAGTATATCGACTCTAAAACTGCTGTTCCAGCTTAGAGTTTCATTAAATTCCCCCCCGTCCAGGTACCACAGCAACGTAATAAAGCTCGTATATCTCCTGCATCGGGGAATATCTCAGTTATTGTATTTAAATGTTATTTATGGCGGAGGCGGCAGGAACACCGGCCGGCCAACCGCGTTTAATTAGAACAGCGTGTTGCTCTCCACGGCCGCCTGAGGTTCTGCATTTCGTTCGACCGCACCCCCGGCCTGCTAGATGCTGTAGGTTTATATGAGTGCGGAACTGTTATGGCGAAATTTTATTTTCCAAATAAAGGTTAAAAAATAAGCAACAGTTTAAATATTAGTATTACGTTTTACTATGGCGATGGTTTTAGTAGGTACACTGAGAAAAAAGTCACTAATTGTAGGTAAAAATACACCTCAGCAAAAAAACAGTTGTTACGCAGCAACTTTTCCGATATGTAATTTAGGTTTTGGACCAGAATTTCAAAAAGTAAACATATTATGCAAAGTATACGAGTATAATGCGAAATATAAGTAAAGTATTTTTGAAACATATTTTTCTATACAGATCTCTTGCTAAGATGACATTTTTGTTACTAGTTATAATTTCTTTGACAACTAGATGAATATGAATCTAATACATTATAGTTCAGAATCCATAAATTTCTTTCAACAATTTTTTTGTATACATATTTATACAAACCACAAGATAAAGGCATATCTACAATAAAGATGCAATAATTACGTAATTGTTTATTTTACGACAAAATTATAAAAACATAACACATTATTTATGTCATAGCAGGTTGATGTCTATTTGGGTATCTTAGTCGGTAATCTCGGGCTGCTTGTCTGTGGTTCTCACAGAAATATCCATATATAGACAATATCTGCTAGTCTTCAGTTGTAAATAAATGCACTTTAACGTTAAATGAATAAACAAAATGACACAAATAATAATAATTATAGTTATAGCAACCATCATTTCTAAACAAAACGGATCTACGTTCATATAAAAAAAATGTTTAATATTAACCCAGCTACCATTTGACAAAGTTTGTCATAGAGCTTGTAAAACGCCCTGTATAGAAGAATCATTGAAGTATAAGGTGGCAATATCGCACAAGATTCTAGAATCAAATCCACAACTTAACCAAGATCCCATAAGTTCTAGATCGCCCTGTATATTATTAAATAAATATGTCATTGAATGTTCTTTCTTTGTGTAGCAAAATTCAAACAATTCTCTTTTAAAAACATTATTCATTAATTTACTCATTTACAGTCGCCACCGCCCGTGTCCCTTTTAATAAAATAATATGTTTTAATATTAACAACGTCCTTTTTGTACATAACAAAGTTTTTCTTTACTCAAAATTAATTAACACCCGTCAATTTCACAGGCTGGATCTTAACCCTTGAAAGGGATTTTCAGTCAAAGGAAAATATTGTTTCATTTACAAATTCCGGACACTTTTTGTTTGGACGTCCTTAAATATTTTCCTTTGAACAATTTATATTTAGTTACGAAAATTAATTAAGTAATTAATATGTGCATACAGGGCGTTGCAAACACGTAACCCCAAAATGAGTGGATAATATCGTATCTAATATAAAAGTCGATGCAGAAAAGGTTTGTGAAAGGAATCAGACATATTTAATTTGTTGCTGGAAAAATCTGAAAAACTTTATAACAGAACTCATGACGAATTTGTTAAATGATGTTCCAACACAAGTAACAAGTGGTTATTCAACTAATGTAATTCAAAAGTTTGGTGGGGAGCATACTCCTGTATGGGACCGAGGTGTGGGGATAGAGACAATTTGAAGAAATAGAAAAAGTACAGGAAAAATATAGAATAGATAGAGAAGCCCCGGGCTACATTGTCAGAGAAGAAAGCAAACGAGTTGAAATGAGGGGAAAGCAGGAAACCTAGCAGTAAAATACAGAGAAAAGATAATGAGAGGGAAAGACTGCAAGATACCACAACCGTGCTGGTTAGAAAAGAAGAAGGAAGAAGGAGAGGATATAGGGACAGGTAGAGAGAAATACTACCGGCGGAATAAGTATGCAACCACAGAAATTAAACGCTTAATAATTGGAGGCAGACAGATGACTCAAGACACAGTGCAAAATATGAGAGGTTGATAACAAAGAAGATACCGAGAGAAAGTAAGAAGGAAAAAGTAATGTTAGCAAGATTCAAGTGTGGCAATGAGGAAAAAGGTAATACATGGTGGAGAAATGAAAGTGAGAGAAGATGTAGGGTCTGTTGGTAAGAGAGAGAAACGATAGAATATCTACTGTGTGGTTGTTTAGAAATGAGGAGGAGACATGAAAGCAGTGAGCAAAATTTAAACGAGGACGGAAGAGGCTTAAAATGAATGAAGGAAGTCAGAGAATCGAGGCCAGGCAGAATAGCGTTTAAGTTTGTTATCAGTTTTGTAATTCATGTCTATTATAAGGAATATTGTAATTATTTAAGCACGTATGGCAAAATGAAAGTTATTATTATATTGTTTGTAGTTCTATCATAAACTGTGATACACAAAGTGATGTGTTCCTTCAATAAAAATAAAGTACACATTATTAATTAAAGAAGAGTGAATATTTAGTGCATTACAGTAACGCTCTAGAGCGTTATCAAGACCCTCGGGCGTTAAAGTAACAGTTACCGTTAAAGTGATACTTACTACAAAATGCAATATAATGCCCGAGCATGTATAAAATTTCTAAAATAACTTGATTCATCACTTTTACTCGTATATTAAAAAAAGTTGAACGGCGACTAAATATTAGCTTTTACTTTTTCGTTCGTTATTTCATGTTAAAAGTTAGAAATTATAATGTCTCATCTCTGCGAAGCCTTGGTGTGTCTGTAGAACTTTCTTTAAACAAAAAGGAAAGCAATTTATTGCTTGAGTTAATTAATTTTTAATAAAGGAAGATATCTTTCCTTCCATAAAATAAAATTAGAGTTGGAAAGGAAAACGGATGTATAAAGCAAATTTAATGTTAAGAAATAAGTATCCTATAATACTACAGTTGAATACCACACACATGGAGACATGAACAAGATGGAGCAGAGAGAAAATATAAAAACTCACCTAGATACATACAAAAATTAAGTACGAATGTCGTACAATAGCGGTTTCACGACCGGTGCTATTTAATATACAGTTCTTTCGAAAAGTAACGAATAAATTAATTAATTTTGAAATTGAGAAGTTTTCGAAAAAATCCCCTGGCACGTCGATTTTGTAAGGCACTTTTTGATATACGACCCACAATTGTGACGTCATCGTTGTTCGAGATATGACGTCATCGACAATTTTTTTAAATAGCAACCCCCAATTTTGACCATGCCATTTGAAAGGGCGTATTATTCTACATACATATCGTCAAAAATCATGGTTGCCTGACAGTAATCGTAGCGACCGAGATTGTTTTGTGTTGCTGTCAAATAAACAGCTGAAATCGTACTTTATTAAATAGTTTTTTTTGCTTTTTTGAGTTATTTCTTTAGTTCCTATCTTTTGTTTGGCAAAAGCAGTGCGTTTGAAGTGTTTATTGAGTAGTACCTTTGTCATTTTATATAAAAAAATGGTTAAATTAACTGAACGAGAACCAATTGAAATTCTTTGCATGATCGGATTTGGAGACAAGATGCGCACCCAAAAAGAAGTAGTTGAATTGTTCAATGAAACTCATCCTGATCGACATCCCATTAGCCAAAGCATGGTAAGCAATATTGAGTCTAAATACCGTAACTTTGGACATGTTCGTGATCTTCCTAAATCTGGTCGACCGTCAAAATCAGTAGATGATGAGCTTAATGTTTTGTTGGCAATACAAAAAAATCATCACTCAACACTTAACCAATTGGCTTCTGATTTCAATATGGCAGCGTCCACAGTTCACAAAATTATGAAAAAAGCAAAGTATCATCCTTATAAGGTATGCCTTGTTCATGAGCTATCTGAAGACGACTTTGATCGGCGAAATCAATTCTGCGAGCAAATGCAAGAGCTATGCAATAATGATAATAATTTCGTAAAAAACGTAATTTTTTCTGAGGAGGCTACGTTTGTTTTGAACGGCCATGTCAATAGGCAAAACTGCCGTTATTCGGCAAAATCCCCAGATCATAAATGTGTGGTGCGGCATACTCGACGGAAGAATTCTGGGTCCCTATTTCTTTGACGTCAACATAACTGGTGCAAGATGTTTGGATTTTCTTCAAGACGACCTCATTCCTGAACTAATAACTTTATATCAAGATATAGAGGGACATTATCTTCCAAGAAATGGCATTTTCGGGTTTAAGATACCGTGTAGATAGAAATTTAGAGATTTTGAAAAATATCAGTTCTTTTGTCACAACTTCGCTTCCTGAATTTAAACGCTGTGTACTGTACTAAGTGATTGCCTTGAATTTGTTTACCGAAGCGTATTGTTCTTTCTTTCCTACATATAAAAGCTTAACGTGACACAATTTCTCACATACTTATATTTAATATCTCTGTTTTTATCTGTCAGTGGTTATTAGAGGAACAAATTCCATAAATTCATATAAAGCTTAGCGAGGCGTGATGTGAAACAAACCGTGACAAACCACCAGGTCCCGGTGGGCCGTAAAGCCATGCAAATAATTCCAGACAGGCCTATTAAATACACCAAGAAGCCACCTACCGCCCTTAAATGCCGTCGTAGAAAAAGCGCTGAGCCCAAATCGGTGCGGGCTTGTAAACAGGGGCGTTCGTGAACGTTTTTTATACTGAAATTTAATAAGCATTGTTTATTTATTTTTTACTACAACCAACAGCCAGAAGGCAAATTACAGGTTGATAAAACAAAACAGTTAAAATAGATTGTTGGAAATAGATAAAAACCACATGAAAACGGAACAGAGCCATTTTCAGGAACTGTGTCAAGATTGTAGAAAAACGCTCAGACCCGAAGATTTTAGATTAAAGGGAGACATTCTTTGCTGGTATTTTTGAGTCCGCCATTTTCACCCCCAAGCAAAGGTAAGCGTCACCCCAAAATATTTAGATGGCATTGGGGGTTCAGTATTATTTATTTTGAAAGTTCTTGCAATTATCTTTACAACAGACTTTAAATTTTATAATTCCGCCCAATACTTTGAAAAAAATTTACATTTTCAAATTTAAATTATATTTAGTTGCTCACCGACTACTTAGTTGATTGAATGTTCAAACTGATGACTGCTCACTTCCATACAGCGTTGTTTGAAACGTTCGCGCACAGTCTGAAGCATTATCCCCACACAAAAAATCAAGAGCTGATAAATCCGGTGATCGTGGAGGCCACTCAATGCTGTCCCTTCTCCCGATCTAATTCCGTGGAAAACGTTGGTCCAAATACTGTCAGACAATTAATGCATAATGCGGAGGAGCGCCGTCCTGTTGAAGAATCAAATGGTCTTCGCCATACTCTGGAACATTTTCAATAACATCAGTCAAGGCAGGGTCAATAGCGTCATCCAGTAAGTGCAAATACATTTCGCCAGTCAAATTATCAGGTAGAAAAATAGGACCCACCAGCCGGTCACCGAAAATTCCAGCCCATACATTTAATTTTTCCGGTATGCACCTCGTGAAAAACTCTTGGGTTTGAATCTGACCAATAGCGGCAATTGGGACGATTTACCGTCCCGTTCAAGAAATAATTGCATACATCAGACCGATGTCAAAAAGGAACTGCGGATCGTTCCCTGCTCGCTCATTATTTCGCAAAATTGCAAACGGTGGTCATAATCATATCGCCATAAATTAATATGTCATAGAGCTGGTCATGATTACTATAAATTGTTCCATTTTTTATTATGTGCACTCACAAAGAAAAACTAGACAAAAAAGAATCGCACTAGCTGTATGCATCATTATGACTAATATTACTTTTAGGTTATCACCAGCAGCCTCACACTGCAACGTTGTCGAACGTTACAGTTTTAAAGAGTTTCTCTGAAACTTCAATTGTTTACTTCATTAATACTGATCCAAAAATCAAGTTATGAACAAATTAGATTACAGACGCTTTTATTTAACCTTAATTGTACCTGCAGTAGTATTTTTAATTTTTAAATGAATTTGTAAACAAACTATTCATTTTAGACATTAGTTTCATAAGAGTTTGTATTGCTTTTAGTCAGATATATAAGCCCATTCCGGATAACCTGTAGAATGACTATGAAAGCTACAGCAAGAGGTAAAATTAGACTTCTACCGTTCATTGTCACACAAACAAAAGGAAGATGTAGCCATTTTACTGTTCTTAATTTCTTTTATATAATGGGGTATCAATGTAATTTTGCGTCAAAATAAACGTGTTTCTGGTATAATTGTTATACGAGTACTACTATTGTTGTTTTACAACTGATAATGTCATTAAATAATAACTATATTACTGTGTATTGTATAGTGCTCATAGAAGTAAAATTGTCTTCCAAGTATTTTTTAATACAATAGATTTATAGGTGGATAACCCATAACTAAGAAACAATTATACAAATGTTTTATAGTGATGTTAGACATACTACATTATGAAGCACTTCAGTTCTATTATCTAAAATACTTTATAAGGTTGTCACAGAAATTTTTATAAAATATATTTGCCGTATAAGCTGTTTTATTATTTAGTTGCCAAAACGTTCTTGTGATAAATTTATAAAATATTTCACTTACTGACAACAAAATAATGATACTTGCCGTTATAATAAAACAAATATGTATTTTAAAAGAAATCATAATACGGCAATAAAACATAATTGTCGTATAAGTTGAAAACTGTTTTGATAGTTGAGTTGTGACGTGCGATCATTGAATTCCTGCCGTTACATGTAAAATTATGAGAAAATATTCTGTTACATATACGGAATATGCCTCAACAGTTGGTTGTCTATGCTCCGACCAGTTCTACCGACAAACAAATTACCAGTACAGACAAGTGGTCAGCCGTAATAGATGTAGAGGGACCGGACAGCGCAAATTGTGCATTTATGTATCATTTTAGGCTACATGTATTATAATTTTGTCACATGAAATTCCTGTCGTGAACTTTGCGCACCTAGCTGTGATTATGATTTTAGTTCCGCTTGCTAGATGCTAGTTAAATGTGTGTTGGGTAACCTGAATAAATTTACTGTTGGTAAAGCTTTTATGTTATCTCTAAAACTAATTTTAGTAGAGGAAAGAAAATTTAGTGGTATACAGTACGTCCACGGATTATTGACAGGAGTCGAAAAACTGTTTTTAATTTTGACCCTTCGGTAAAAGTCATTCTACATAAAAATGTTTGCTTATCACCACAGATTTTACAATTTTATACAGAGTGATTCAGTCAACATCGTAAAAAATGTCTACAGCTGAGTGTTAGCTACAAATGAAGCTATGGGGATGCTCATGCTTGGCATTTTGAAATTCCGCACTTGATCCAATCGGATCATTTCCAATAACGCTCTTCGTTAAATATTTGACAGGGATTGTCGATGATCGCATGATTGGACAATTCATATTACCAAATTGAATGGATGGGATTCAGCATCTCGAGTTTCTTCAAAAAGATTGCCCGGACATCTGGAAGATGTGCCCTTAGTTGTTTGACTCCTTGCGATTCTTGCACAATGGTGCTCCCCTCATTTTCGATGAAATATTCAGGAGTCCCTTAATGGAGTTCAAAGGGTACGATGAATTGAACGAGGAGGACCGATACCAGGGCCGCCACGATCTCCAGACTTAAATCCTTTGGATTTCTTTGTAGAGATATTTAAAAAATGAAGAGTATCGAAACGAAGTGGACACATGCTGCTTCCAATAACTTACTAGTTCAAAACAGACAAGAACTAGAAACATTTGTATTAGCTTCTAGAAACTGGATGTATTTCTTTATTAGAAGGGCCCTGTTAATGTCATCATTGACAACTATTAGTTCGTCTTTGCCGTAAACGTTTGGCCTGCTATCATTTTTTATGAGTCCATTTTAAAGAAAACCATGTCAGGGATTCTTCATTGAAAAAGTTACACCGTCTTATTATTTTACGTCTCCCGAACTAGTTATGTACCAAATTTAAAGTTATTTTTCTAGGCGTCTATAAAATGCAAGATAATATGATGTGGTGTGTATCTGGGATGCTACGAACTCAAGAACAAGTGGTTGAAGTAACAGCACTAATCATTTAGATGCCTGAATATTTTCTACTGTAAAAAGTAATAAAAAAACATACAAATAACAATTAATAACAACACACAATATACAATTCCTGTACGAGGCATCAGTATAAAGGTAGCATTTGAGAATATATACTTGGCTACGTGGCCTAATTTATCTTTTCTGTTTTCCTTGTAACAAGAACAGATCTTTACATGACTTTTCTGTCATGCATCTGTTAGAGTGGCTCCCGAGTGTATCAGACATTCATCCTCACCCGTATCCACAAGTGATCCTACCCCAGTATCTCTAAATCTTATTCACGCCGATCTGTGCTATGATTACCTATTTTCCACCCCTTCTGTTTACGACGCCGCTGCACAAACACCCGCGGAAGGGATCCTTTCAGCTACTCCCTCAACAATGGAAACGCATGTTTTCATCTTCTATTTTTAACAGCATCTCTTATGAGGAGAGATGCAGCTTTGAAATTGTTATTAATTATACTAGTTCGATATGAAACGCTCGTAAAGTTAGTTACACAAGTTTCATTAGCAAAGTTCATATCACACGAGTATCATCCTAAATTTCATCTATGACGGTTCAAATGCAGATTCAGTTTATCTTGAAATAGAAATGTTTTTATAAATTGAAACTCAAAATAATTAGGTGCTCTTATTTGACGATGTCATGGTAACCATAGTTAATAATATCAATTAATAATAATGATATCTCTACTCCTCATTTTAATCACGAGGATTAGCCCAAAAGTCGAAGACTCGTGCGGGAGAGAGGGCGGCATATTATTATTAAGCAGGCCGCATTTGCGCTCTGGAACTACTTACGTTGGTAGGCCCTAAACACCATTCAGTACAGGAATAAAGGAAACCTGGAAAACCTCATTAATTAGGGGGGTACTGACGCCTTAAACCGTGCGACCTCTGACCGATAATAAATTAAAGTAAAAGTAAATAATATTTACAATAAACAAATGTTGTAAAGAACTATACTAAGGTTTTCATCATCTTTTAACTATTCTACATGCACTGAATAGTCATTTTGGAAAGATCTTGTATACAATTGCGTCTTATATATAAAGCTGTTTACAGGCCTTTTAGGCCCAGAGCTGTGTTATTCTCCTCCATTCCATTCTGTCCTTCGCCTTTCTTTTCCAATCCGTTACATTTTTCTTTTTTTCTTGTAGTTAGGTTTACTCCCTACTATTTTCTTAACTGCCCTTTCATCTTCCATACGTTCTAGATGCCCTAGCCACTGCACTCTTCTGGCTTTTACAACTTCGTCTATTGTTGGTGCCTGGTACATTGCATATATTTCCTCATTATTTCTCCTTACATAGCCTTCCTCCGTCTTCTTACCCCCTAGAATTCTTCTTAAGATTTTCCTTTCCCACCTTAGAAGTTTTTCTCTTGACTTCTTATTGAGAACCCAGGTTTCACTACCATACAGCGCTGTAGGTCTCAAAATTGTTTTATACATTCTAAATTTTACTCCTCTGGACAAATTTTTTGGTTTCAATAAGTGGTTGACTGCTGTCGAACTTCTGTTTGCTTTTATTATTCTCCTATTTATTTCTTGTTCCTCATCACAGTTAGCTGTTATTAGCTCCCCCAAATATACATATTCTTGAACTTCCTCAAACTCCATCTCTCCATGCTCTGTCCTCAATTTAAAATTGGTATCCTTTTTTTGTTCTCCTATTCTCAAAAGCTTACTTTTCTCTTGATTTATCTGCAATCCCACTTTACGTGCTTCCTCCACAAGTTTTCTCGTTACTTCTTCTAATTCCCTACTATTTCTAGCAATAATAGCCACGTCATCTGCATAACTTACAATTTGATGACTTTTAAACAATCAAATTTAGTAAACTTAAATCAATTATACTGTCTATTTAGTCGTTTAATAAATGTCTAGTAGCAAACTTTACCCACAAATTAAAGTTTTGTAAGACAAAGATTTGGTTTTCATCTGCCTCGTTTACTCTATCGGCATTTATAAATTTCTTGTCTGCTGTATAAAATATTTTTCGGTGCCCCAAAAATCATACCGTGATGTGGGGAGATTTATTATTCCATAAAAATTTCATAAATAAAGGTATTACATTATAACAGCCACAAAAAGCGTTCGACGGATCTATTGGCCTTTGATCTTAGCCTCCTTTATTGAGAAAGAAGGCGCCCTTAAAGACAGAGCAGAAGTTTTAGGTAGAAACAGCTAAGCTAAGTGATCCAATTTTAGTGATAGTGTTTAATGAAATATGTCGGACAATATTAATTCTGCAGAACAACATAACGTTGGTCGCTGTAGGTGTTAGTAGCGTTTTTATTGTGATGAAAGTGCACGAGTTCATGTTAAGTTAACACACCTCTATGTTTTATAATAATATCTCTACCCCTCATTCTAATCACGGGGATTAACCCAGAAGTCGGAGACTTGTGCGGAAGGGCGGGCGGCATATTATTATTAAGCAGGCCGCATTTGCGCCCAGGAACGACTTACGTTGGGAGGCCTTAACCACTATTCAGTGCAGGAATGAGGGAAAACCGCATTAATTAGGGGGGTAGTCAAATGTCGACCGGTATCAATCTCTCACATTGACCCAAGCTTACATTCTTCCACCCTACCATTCCCACAGAGAGGGTGCCAATCATCTCTACGAATATAACTGATATACGATCTACCGGCAGCAGGGCGCGAACCCACACCGATCTAGTCACATCAATTCAAGTACTGGCGCCTTAAACCGCGCGACCACTGACCGACTAAATATGTTTGTTTATATGTACCTGTATCATTGTTTTGTTATGTTTATAGTAAATAAATTTTATATGTTTAGTTGTTTGCTATTTTTCTATCTGTAATTCACTTAATTTCTCTTTCGTGGTGTTCAAATACAGAATATTTAAATTGCGGCTTGATCAAAGGAGATGGTAAGTACGTAACTAACTACAACAGATATTGGGGATAGTTGTCAAAAAGTTAAAACTAATTATTAACTAAGAATTATAACTCTTTTTTTGAATAGAAACTTATGAGCGTCACGCATTTGTGCTAAAAAAAATTAGTTTTAAAAATATGTACTTGTAACGTTGTTCTGTTTGGTCTGCAGTTTATGTTTTATGTTAATCTAAATTTGGTTTTTACTGATTCTGGACTGAGAATTAATTAGTTAATGCATTCTATTATGGATGTTATGGCATTGGATTCATTGGCACTTCTAATTGTGATATCCTCTTGTATGACCTGCAGATGAAGTGCAAAATTTGACAAAAACCGGTCGTCACTATTGAATAAAAAATTGTGAGTTGGCAGAACTTTTCCCCTTTGAATTTTTTTTTGATAACTGCTCATAAATTGTAGAAATTGGGACATGGTAAAAGAAAACATCTATTACTGTCTGAATATTATTAGTATACGCTATGGAAACATTTAGCAAAGATATCTATACCCAACCGCCAAAAATCTAGAGGGTACAAATTAGAATTTTTGCCTTATTAAAAAAATAATTATTATTACAAGGTATACCTTGTTGATGTCGCTAGAAGCAATGGTTTCTGAGAAAAACGCATCTAAATCTCATGATACATGCAATTTATCTAAAAGTAAAGTCAAATTGTTGCGTAAGTAATGGGCCATACTGTAACAGCATAATACTGCTACCAATAGATTTACTTTAGCTTATATTTAAGACATAAATCACATTTTCTTATCTTTCTATCGCTTGAAGCGGATTACTCTCTAGATTTTTGGCCGTTAGGTATAGATATAATAACTTTCATTAAAATAAATCTGCTTCTGTAACAGTTAAAAGTCCAGTATCCCTGAACATTATTTAAGTTAATATAAAGTCATATATAATTTTAAAATGTACCATTATAATGCAGTATCTGCAATATAATAATAATAACCTTTATTATCTTTTGGACAATACACATAACAATATATTGTATAAGACTAGTCAAGGGACAGACAAAAATATAAAAAGTAAACACAAAAATAAATAAAGTCAAAAGATACAAAACAAAAAGAAACACACGAATAATTACACATTTAAACAACACAGTGTACAATTTAAAAGGATTCCTAAGTCATTTTATTTTTAGATATTCATCAAACATTTATCCATTATATATAAATATAGTTTCAAGTTGTAAATGTTTTGCCTATATTGAAATGAAGACTGTTCGTTTGGTATCATATTCCCAAATTATTAATTATATTATTACACATCGATTTTAATACATCTTCGCTATTATTTGATATAATTATAGATGTATCATCATCATACATAGTGAATCGAGTGCATAAAGATGTATCAATGTCATTCATATACAATAGAAACAAAACTGGACCTAATATTGATCCTTGCGGAACACTATATCAATTTCTGTCATTCCAGAGCTAATCGTATCTACAGATTTAGGACTAATATAATTAAGACTGACATACTGTTTTCGATTACAAAGAAAACTCTTCACCCAATCTAAGGCCATGCTCCTTATTCCATATGAATACAGTTTATCTAACAGTTTACTATGATTGACGCAGTCGAATGCCCTGCTGAGATAAAAACAAACACACAAAATATCCCAACAAGACATTCGCCTGTCTCCACAAGTTTAATAATTGTGTCATAGAATGAATAAATCGCGGTTATAGTAGATTTTCCCTCAGTAAAGCCATGTTGATTGTTGGATAATATTCTGTGATTAAGAAGGACAACAGTCTATATAAAAAACTATATTCGAGAATCTAAAGGTCCTGATTGCTTATTATTGACTGCTATCTGGCAAAAACATCCGTCTGAGCCTGAAAATTTGTCCCGTTCAGTTTAATGTACAATGCCATTATGAATAAGGTATTTCCCCATTCTCGCAGCAATACATTACAATGATTAATGGAACGTCAAGCTGATTTAAAACTCGCCCAAACATGATTTCGAAATTACTGTAATTTTTTCCGGGCTAATGAATGAGTGAGTAAGTCGACCGGCGATACATTATTCAGTCGTTAACTTTCGCATTATTTATATTACTGATTAATTCAGTTAAGTTGGACGTTCCTAGTGTGTAAACAAACATTATCTTTTTTTAAGTGTACATTATTTTAAGTATAAATCATTGTATTTTTATTATAAAAATATAAAAGATGCACAAAAAATACACTAGGTAGGTGGAGGTTCTTATCAGCTTAGTACTAAAACATAATAGAATAGAATAGAATAGAATAGAAAGCTTTATTTCCTTTAGACAATACAAAATTGTATAGGATTAAGTCAATACACATTACAACTAATTAGCGGCACTAAAAGAGACATATAAAAAACACACAGCAACTTATGTTGATATATAAGTACAAATATAAATAGATAACAATTATGACACCAAGGCATTTCAGTATAATACAAACAGACACTATTATTTAATGTATTCACTAACACAATATTTTTTTTTCTATTAAGAAATATTTTAGACGTTCTTTAAAACATTTAAGGGCGCTTGCCCCTTTTATATCCACTGGCAGTAAATTATATGCCCTTAAACCTATATTATCTGGAGACTTGTACGTTACATTATATTTTTAAATGGCATATGAAAATAATGTTTTTGTCTCGTGTTTTTACCATGAATATTCATTTTCAAAGAAAATTTATCACGGTTTTGAAAAATATAAATACATAACTCGTATATGTACAAGCAAGGTTGTGTCAAAGTCTTTAAAAACATTTTTACAACTACTTGTACTAGATAATCCTATTATGGATCTTAAAACTTGCTTTTGGGCAATGAACACATTTGTAGCAGAAGAAGACCAACCCCAGAAACATAATAGGTATACCATATCTAAGGCGTGATTCTACTTGAGAATAGTGATCAACTGTTTTATAGTAAGAACTGTGCGGAAATTCTAAAAAACATGCGACTGCGAGTGAAGCTTAGAAACCAGATATTCGCAATGTATCCTCCAAGTTAAACGTTGATCTATATGTAAACCTAAAAATCGAACATGACCTTCATTATTTAACAAATTATCATCAATTGTTAACATCAAATTATTGCAAGGCTTTTGCCAATTATGAAACCTCAAGCAGTGAGTTTTTTCCATATTTAGATGTAGAGAATTTTGATTAAACCAATTATGTATTTTACTCAAAACGTTTTCACACTGATCTTTTAAGTGATTGTCAAATTTATGTGATGTTAAAATCGATGTGTCATCTGCAAAAATTGTAAAATGGGCATTAGATGCTTGGTCCCAATATTGAACCTTGTGGAACTCCTGTATCTACGCTCTTAGACTTAGACTTCGTGTTATTATTATTTCCCTTTAAGCTCACATACTGGTTACGATCTTTTAAAAATTAATCAATCCATGTCAGTGCAACGCCATCAATAGGTGAAAATGATGCTCTTTTTTCTTATTCTAAATGATTTGTCAGCCTGGAAATTGTTTTATATCCCGGAGAAAACTTGTATAATTGACATAATGAAGAAATATTCTTTCTAACTTACTCAGACATTGTTGACTGTCTCAACAAACAGCTGTGAAATTTGTTGAAAATGTGCATATAAAAACGGCGACCTTGTATATGCTCTCTCATAAGTAAGTACTCTAAAAAAATGTTTGTAAAATTTCAATGAAATTATTTACATTTACATAATACTTACTTATGGGTCATTCCATTTGAAATCGTCTAATTGGCAAAGCCGACCCATTTTAGATTTTGGTGTAACTTTGAAAATCTCTTCACTAAGGTCCCAAACAACAAAACTTACACGAGTTTGATTTTTACAAACGCTTGTTTCCGCCTATTTAAATAAAGACTCTGCTTTACTAATTTTTGCTGTAAAATTTTTCTGTTTGAAGATATTTGAATGATCAAGACAGAATTCAGAGTGGGAAAGATAGTAGTTTCAGTGTAAATGAAGATAATTGGCTCAGACGATTCCTTTGAATAATAGCAGCGTGCTGAAAATGAGTTTTTCGTCATTTTTCGTGAATTTCAATCGACTCTAGCGTCTTAACTGTTGAGCGTTAAAAATTCATGCTCCGCGGGAATTAAGTATACATATCATAGACAAAATTCAGCCACAAGTTGACCTGACTAGCCCGCTCTTTATAGAAGAAAACTTTGCTTGAAGTTTTGAAATTTTAAAAAATCCCAATATTCAGGCTATGAAACGAGCGCGTTGACTGCGAGATAAAAATTTGATACTCACAGAATCTACTGTTCTTACCTTCAACTTTAAATGACTACATCACTTGTTTTGTTATTTTCATGTTTAGTGCATGTACATAATTTTCTCGTTGACAAATTGTTTACAGTTACTATTTTCGATGATAATTACTTCCAGAAACAATTTTACACCCTAAATTTCCATAACTTTATTAAAAATTTAATTTTTTTTCTTATTTATAATTATTTTTGATGTTATGTAATTTTAATTCTTTAGTAAAAACGTCCAGATTTTTGCTGTAAAAACGGCTTGTACATGCACTAAACATGAAAATAACAGAACAAGTGATATAGTCATTTAAAGTTGAAGGTAAGACCAGTAGATTCTGTGAGTATCAGATTTTAATATCGCAGTCAACACGCTCGTTTGAGAGCCTGAATATTGGGATTTTTAAAATTTCAAAACTTCAAGCAAAGTTTTCTTCTATAAAGAATGGGCTACTCAAGTCAACTTGTGACTGAATTTTGTCTATGATATGTATACTTAATTCCCGTTCCAGTTAAGACGCTAGAGTCGAGTGAAAATCACGAAAACTGACTAAAAAACACGCGTTTTCAGCACGCTGCTATTATTAAAAGGGATCGTCCGATCCAATTATCTTAATTTACACTGAAACTATTATCTTTCCACTCTGAATTCCGTCTTGATTATTCAAATATCTTCAAACAGAAAAATTTGACAGCAAAAATTAATAAAGCTTAAAAATAGCAATTTTTAAGAGTCTTTATTTAAATAGGCGGAAACAAGCGCTTGTAAAAATCAAACTCGTGTAAACTTTGTTGTTTGGGACCCTAGAGTAGAGTTTTTCAAAGTTACACCAAAATCTAAAATGGGTCGGCAACAATTTTTATTATTTTCAGACGATTTTAAATGGAATGACCCTTATAGAAATTTAACGAACGAAATTTTTGTAGCTGTACCCCACATGGATTAGTTTATATGCTGTTTTACTTTATTTTTTATTATATTCTAGTACGCCACTGGCCTCCTGTGGAACTTTTACCGTGGTAATGAGTGGTACGATTGACTGTGTGATTTCTTCGACAGCAGGGGTCACTTAGATGCAATTACAGCTGTAACTCGGAAACTAATGGATTTTCTTCGAAGGCTGGCTGTAGTCTAACTATTTCAACAAAGTTTCAGAGAAGTTTCTAAAAAGTTTGAAAAAATAATTTCAGAGTTCTATGATTTCTAGGTTGTTGTGACGGCGCATAAGTGTATTAAGTAGTCTAACAATATGATATTTATTTGAAAAAATATATCTACAGTCTACATTTACAGGGTGGTCGCGATATAATGGGCCACAATTCATGACTAGATTCCTGACATGAAAATATTGCGATTTAGACAAACTCACCTTAGTCCAAAAGTTAATACTTACAGAGATACTGGGTGTTTAATGCAAAATATTATTTTAGTTTTTTCTTATTTATGCTCATATCGAGATGAAATTTTGGTGTTAGTGGTTTTCTGGGGCGAGAGATTGAAATATATCCATGGTTTTCTTGTAGCTCATAGAGAGCGCCACCTGCGCTAGGTCCAATGCGTTGAAAACGACAGAACTTTTTTATCTTTCAAAATCTAATTCTCAGGTAGCAAATTCTGATTTTACAACTTATTTTGCACAAGAAAGCTATACTTTTTGATAGTCGCTATCTTGCACCGTTCTCGTAAAATTTGCCATTGAAAATTCAATGTATTTGCATTCAATTACAAATCGGCAAAAATTTATAAGTAGGCTTATGTTAAAATCCAATTTTGACATTTTCCACTTATCTTAGTGCTGTCAGTAATATTAGTTTATGCGCAATCAGATTATGTTGGACGTCGAGCGCTTCGTCGGTATTCAGAGTTGTATCCGAATAGAAGGCAACCAAATCGGAAACTATTTCAAGAATTTTTTAATAGACTTGGAAAAACTGGTAGTTTTCGTCCTAAAAGAGACAACGCAGGGCGTACTGTTACAGTTCACCAAGAAGAAGAAACTTTAGTAAGAGTGGCAGGAAATCCAGCAGTTAGCAGCAGGCAGGTAGCTAGAGAAACCGGTGTTAGTAAAACAACAGTTCTCAAAATCTTCACAAGGAAAATTTATATCCCTACCATTTTACACCCGTGCAAAATCTTTTAGCAGCAGACTTAATAGCTAGATTACAATTTGCTCATTTTATGCGCAATCAGCAAAACCTTGACCAGGAATTTTTGGATAATGTACTATTCACTGATGAAGCGACCTTTACTCGTCGAGGAATTTTCAATTTTAGAAACAAGCACATATGGGATAATGAAAATCCTCACGTAGTCAGTGAGCGTCACTTCCAACATGAATTTAAGATAAATGTTTGGTGCGGAATCATAGGAAATCACCTTTTGGGTCCACATGAGCTTCCTCCAAATCTAAATGGTGACTTGTATTTAGATTTCCTACAGCACCATTTAGTTGACTACCTCGACGATTTACCACTGAATACACGGCAAAATCTATTTTTCATGCAAGATGGAGCTCCCCCTCATTATTCTGTCAGAGTACGGAACTATCTTTACCACATTTTTCCGGATCGTTGGATCGGTCGTGAGGGTCGAATATTATGGCCTCCTCGTAGTCCTGGCTTTAATCCTATGGATTTTTGTTTCTGGGGCTACATGGAATCAGTTGTCTATAGAGAAACTATAAACACCCGCGAAGAACTATGGCAGAAAATTGTAAATGCCGCCGAATCATTTCGTAACAAGAATATCTATTTTAAAATACGGCAGTCTTTGAACAAACGCGTTAATAAATGTATTGAAGTTGGAGGCGGACATGTTGAACATTTATTGTAATATTCGATATTCAATTGTACATCACAATTTATAATTTAAAATAAACTCTGCTTTTTGACATTCGTACCTTATTTTGATTACTCGAATTACCAAAGCTAAATATCTTGAGAACGGTGCAAGATAGCGACTATCAAAAAGTATAGCTTATTTGTGTAAAAGAAGTTGTAAAATCAGAATTTGCTATCTGAGAACTAGATTTTTGAAAGATAAAAAAGTTTTGTCGTTTTCAACGCATTCGATCTAGCGCAGGTGGCGCTTTCTATGAGCTACAGAAATCACTAACACCAAAATTTCATCTCGATATGAGCATTTATTATGAAATAAATAAGAAAAAACTAAAATAATATTTTGCATTAAACACCCTGTATCTTTGTAAGTATCAACTTTTGGACTAAGGTGAGTTTGTCTAAATCGCAATATTTTTACGTCAGGAATCTAGTCATGAATTTTGGCCCATTACATCACGACCACCCTGTATATTACCATGTTTTACCAATAGAAAAACTTGTGCCTTGATTTGGTAATACTATATTAGGTTCTTCTATATTTTGCTGTCAAATTTTCGTTTCCTGTTTTCTAGTTGTTTTTATTATTAATTAATATTTCTAATTCAAACTGCAACCTATTCCGTAATTGAACTTTGGTAGTTGGATTTTATTTTATAAATAAAAAAGGTTCCAATAACGAAAAATAATAATTTATTTTGTTGAAGTAAAACTGTATATAAAATAAATATGGGTACATACCACAGTAAATATCTATTTAGAGCAAATACTATAACATCGTTAAAAGTAAATATTATCTAAAAGTGATATTATATTGTAAGCATACATTTTACATTACATTATTCTTTCCTGTAGCTTCAGACCTAGGACAAGAGAAGTCGCCAAATTATTATTTAGGTAATATACAGGGTGTTACAAAAAGAGTGTAAAATATTTCAGGAGGTAATAATATGAACCAAAATAAGCAGAATAGTCTTAATAAACATGGGTCCGCAAAGTAACGGTTGCGGATATATGGACCACTATTCGTTTTTCAAACATTTTATTTTATTAGGAATAAACCGACAAAGGAAGCTTTTAACAAACAAAAAACGAAGTTACAGAAGATGTTCAAAGTGCGCTCCGTCCATGTCCAAGCAGGCACGACATCTTCGTCTCAACGATATTCGAACTCTTTCCAAAACACCCTCTTTGGTTTGAATTTCTTGACACTTTTGATTAATCCGTAGCTGCAGCTCTTCCAGGCTATTTACAGGAGTACCATTAATGTCTTCAAATATCCCCAAACAAAGAAATCTAGAGGGTTGAGATCAGGCCGGACCAATTTTATGGCCTCAAGATCGCCTGATCTGAACCTTCTAGATTTCATTGTTTGGGGATATTTGAAGACATTAGTGTGTGGTACTTCTGTAAATAGCCTGGAAGAGCTGCAGCTACGGATTAATCAAAAGTGTCAAGAAATCCAAACCAAGGAGGGTGTTTTCGAAAGAGTTCGAATATCGTTGAGACGAAGATGTCGTGCCTGCTTGGAAATGGACGGAGGGCACTTTGAACATCTTCTGTAACTTTGTTTGTTAAAAGCTTCCTTTGTCGGTTTATTCCTAATAAAATAAAATGTTTGAAAAACGAATAGTGGTTCATATCTCCGCAACCGTTACTTTGCGGACCCATGTTTATTAAGACTTTTCTGCTTATTTTGGTTCATACTATTACCTCCTGAAATATTTTACACTTTTTTTTTAATACCTTATATATTGTATTATTAGCATTACATTGTGAATATCTTGAATAACATACTTCATACATTACAACACACTTCATTTTATTTTAAATTACTATGGGCGAAATTGAATACTGGTATCTAAAGTAAATACGGTCCTGTATACTTCTGACTAGCTCGACGCGAAAGCCTTTGATGTTTTTATATCAGTTTCTTTTTTTGTTTCTTTTATTCGCTTAGGATGATATAAACTGTAATAAACTTAACATATTATTTTTTTTAAATAAAAAACTTATTAAAGAATTATAAAAATCGCGTTTTTTTAGTTTCCAGCTGCTCCTTCAAGAACTACACAAAATGTCCCATATTTCTATTCAGAAAATTGAAAAACATACACATGTACTTCACCCTAACTTAAGCTATCCTGTAGACATTACCATTTCCGAAAACCATGTACTGGGTGTCGTAAAACCCTTACAAACCACATTAAATACATAAAAAATTATAGACTATGAAATTCCTTTACTACGCCACTGGCTGAGGCAAGCCCGGCGCGATTTCCAAACATCAACACGTAATGTCAAGTCAGCAGGAGCAATAACAATGGTTTGGAACCGACAACTTCGGTACAGGGAACGACGGAATTGCACATAGGAGTCACGACAGATAATGTCCCTTCAACCATAAAAACTTCCACCATTCAACCAATTATTTAGCGTGTCGTCTGTGACGCAGCTGCGTCTTTCCCATCATATTTTTCTAAGGGGTTGGCCATAATCCAGAAGAGCTAGCTTGTCGTAAAGCTTATTTGTAAGGTCAGTATTTACAAAATAAGTATTGTAAATATTAGTAATATCTCCCTTCTATTTTTAATATTCATTTATGACATAACATCAAATATAGACTCTTACAAATTGTTATAAGCAGATGATTTCAAGATATTTTGTAACATTGCATCAGAGGATGATTGCTTAACCTTTCAAGAAGATTTAAATAAGATAAATGATTGGTGTTCTATAAATGATTGGTGTTCTATAAATTCGATACAGACTTCTGGGTTCAAAATAAGCCGAGTTAGCCCAATTTACTTATTTCCAAAATTGCTTCAGTTAGCCGCGAGAGAGCGCCAAAGTTTGCGAAAATTTTTTGTTTATTCCGAATATTTCGAAAACGACTTGACCGATTTTAACAATTTTTGGGCTATGCAGTTATAAGTCTAACCGACACTTTTTGACATTATTTAGAATCTTTTGCAGTTATTAGAAATAAAAGAAAAGTCATGTATCATGCCAATATAAGCACATATTTTTTTAACCTCCTGTACAATTACTCTCAGTTTTTTTCTATTAGTCACTGACTTTATTTAGACACTTTTTTTATACTTACAGAATTTTGAATAGAAGAGTAGTTTAGGCAGAAAAAATATTTTCATATGTCAACAATATCAGCATTCGTGTCGTTGCAACAAATAACAAAAACTCCAAAACTCTCATTCATATTTTATTTAATAAACACAAGATAATAAGATATAACGAAACAGAGTTATGATCTCTTTACAATAAATGCTCAAAGTGACCACCGTTTTCTCTTACGCAACAAGTAATCCGTTTTACGAAGTTGTAGTGCAGCCTATCCATGATTCCTGGATTTCTTCGTAAAATGTTAACTACGTCCTGGATTCGCCTAAACAATTCCTCTTCATTATTAACTGCAAAGGCATATACTTTAGCTTTTACTGCACCCCACAAAAATAAACGCAAGGGGTTAAGTCTGGTACTCGAGGTGGCCATTTTATAGGAGCATCGTTTTCTCTTCCGATCCACCTGTTGGGATACAGATTATGTAAATATTGACGAACGGGTATTGTAAAATGGGGGGTGCACCATCGTGCATAAACCATATGTTACGACGAAGTAATAACGGCAAATCGTCCAATAAATTAGGTAATGCTTGCTGTAAAAAATTTAAATAGTTGACCCCATTTAATCGATGTGGAAGCACAACCGGGCCAATAATAAAGTTGTCGATAATTCCCGCCCACACGTTTACTCTGAATTCATATTGAAAACGTCTTATTTCAGTACAGTGTGGATTTTCATCAGCATAAACGTGTTTGTTATGGTTATTAATAATGCCTGACATAGTGAAACATGTTTCATCTGCAAATAAAATCTTTTTGCTGAAGTTGATATCATGGGCTCTTTCATCTTGTACAAAATTACAAAATGCTAAACGTTTTCCAGGGTCAATGGGTAGCAATTCATGTACCGATTGAATGTGGTACGGATGTAGTAACTGCTCCTTCAAAACATCATGAACTATGGTTTTTGGTATGCCTATTTCATGTCCAATGCGTCTTGCACTAATTTTTGGGTTCTCTTCTATCTTATCTAGGATTTGTTCCTCCACCTCTATAGTTTTCGTAGTACGTTGACGCCCTTGAGCCGCATTCATTTGGTGGAAGGAACTATATTTGCGAAGTCGCCTTTCGATGTTGGCAAAAGTTTGATGATTTGGCACTAGTCGATGAGGGAATCTGTCCATGTAGACCCTAACAGCCGGATTCATGAAACGGGCGTAACGCTAGTCGGACTAACGAGTTTACGCCCGTGTAAAGCGCGTTAGTTGGCCTAACCAGCTCTGCGCTCATTCACGAAACATACGTTGCTAGGTAGCGAAGCATGCGTTGCTAGGTAGGCTGTTTATTTACGTCCATATTTGCGCCAAAAGTTAGACCCAGTATTGTACCTGTCTAAAAATCGCGTAACTTCGGCCTCTAGTTCCTTGCGCTTCCCATTGTATATTTAGTATTTATATTCAAAAACTGTACTTTTCAGTGCTACGGATTAGTTAACATATCATAAAGTAAGTATTATACATAGTAGTGAATAGGAGTTTGCTTTTTATTTAAATTAGTGCAACAGATGCGTAAATTTTTCGGGTAACCTCCGCTAGTCTGACTAACGTTACGCCTTGTTGATGAATCCGTATGTAACACTTTTGCGGCCGTTACCTTGACAAAATCCATAAACCAAAATCGTATCTACTTGTTCGGAATATGTATCCATGATGAAATAATAAAAAATGAGAAACATAAACAAACACAACAACAACGACAACAAATAAAGTAAGATCTAAAGTAACTAAGTAATTGAGCGAGAAGAATAAACCGAGAAAATAATTTCAGTAGCTTATTAGATTTGACACACAACTGACACTTAAAATATCAGAGCCAACTATCAGAGAAATTGTACAGGAAGTTAAAAAAATATGTGCTTATATTTGCATGATACATTATTTATCTTATATTTCTAATGACTGAAAAAGATTCTAAATAATGTCAAAAAGTGTCGGTTAGACTTATAACTGAGTAACCTAAAAATGGTTCAAATCTATGAAGTCGTTTTCGAGATATTCGGAATAAACAAAAATTTTTCGCAAACTTTGGCGCTCTCTAGCGGCTAAACGAAGCGATTTTGGAAATAAGTAAATAGGGCTAAATCGGCTTATTTTGATCCCAGGAGTCTGTGGTCTTCCGCTGTACACGTCATTTCCGGACACCCTGTATATTAATGACACATCAATTCAGGGTTGTTCTTCTTATAAAGATTTGTGTATATTGTTTGATTCCAAAGTTACGTTTGCGAATCATATCAGTGATACAGAAACGTTAGGATTTTTTATTAGAAATATGAGTGATTTCTCGGATGTTACCTCAACGAAATTATTGTATGTTTTACTCATTAGAAGTAAACTAGAATATTGATCTATTATCTGGTACCCTATTATACCGAAATTGTATTCATTAAATTAAATCCGTACAGCGGAAGTTCCTAAAGTTTGTTTCGTTTAAAATGAATGGTATATATCCTGAACAAAGTATAGATAATATTGTATTACATCAAGCTGTTCCATTACTGTCATTATTACTGAGAAGAAATGTTCTGCAATCTCTTATATTTATAACTTAATGAAATTGAGTGTTCTTCTCTATTGCACAAATTAAATTTCGGTTCCTGGATTTGAAACATGTCAAAATGTTAGTTTATATTGCTACTTTGCAAGTACTAATGACGAAGTCACCAATAGCTAATGCATTTTATTTAACAGGAAAATGTTAATAAAAACGTTTTCTTTCATTACAGCGCTAGTGCTATAAATGTATATATTACAGCTCTAGTGCTGTAATAGAAGCTTTTATGAAACTATTTGTATGGACAACTGTAAAATTCATATTACTAAATGAAAGTAGATAAAAAAAATAAACATACAGAAAAGCCAAGTAAAACTAAACCATAAAAATGTAAATGAAAAAACGTTGGAATTTTTTTTATTACCTAAATAGTAACTTAAATGTTTACGACGTAGATTTACGACCAAAAACAATAAATTTCATAAAATTTAATTACCTGCTACAGCAAGTATTAAAAATGAATAGACCATGCAAAAGGGAAATAGTAAATATTATTTTTTTATTTGGTGTGAAATGGCTGTGTAGCAGATAATGATATTTTCATCATCTTTCTTTATTGAAAAGTATTCAATCCATGAATAGTGAGTAGGTACTCTGTTAAAAAAATATTCAAGATTTTTCGAATCCTGAATAAAACATTCAAAGAACAGGTGATATACAGGGTTAACTGTGACTAAGTACAAAAATGTTAACCACGTGTTCAGGGAGGTCTAAAAGACAATAAAAAAATTATTTCGGAATTCTAGTTCAATGTTTAAAAAAAATGGGGCAAAACCCTCTTTTCCCTACGGAAAATCGGCGCCTATGACAATCAATCATTGTCCGAGATGCTAGATATGTCAACTTCCGTGCGGTCGTTTTTTTGCAGTGTTGTCAAGTGTAGAAACGACGACAAAAAACATTTTCATTAATAATAATGCCTAAGTAAGTAAGTAAGAAGCAATATTTTGCATTCGTTTCTCGTTCTTTCGTTGCAACTGTCAAAACTACGTTTTCTCTCCTTGCATTCGTCATTCGTCATAATTATTCACTAACATATCCAACATATGCTTAAATTACTATAAAACATTTAAAATTAGTCACAAAATTCTAAAATAATGCTAGTTGCATACTCTTCAAACCTCAAATAACATGCGAAGTTATACCTAAGGGTCTAAGAAACATTTTTATAGAACACTGTACACATATGTCATTGTTTAAACATTACTAATTATGGTGTGCAAACATCGTCGATTACTGTTAATATTGTTGGTATTATTAATATTAACAGAATTTAATTCCCCAAGAACACAAGAAGTTTAAAAATGTTTTGCCGTGAAGTGCACCTTGCATGATTGGCCTACAGATGGCAGATGGCGTATGCAGATGTCAAAAAATATTACATTACATATTTCATTACTTGCTTTTCGAAAATTTAATTATTCGCGTATTTTTTAGTGTATTTACAAACATGTCGTATTAAAATGCCTAGATGACGGATAAGGTGCTGATTTATGGGAGTGTGACAAGTGCATATTATCGTATGGCAGCGTAATACCAAAGACGTTTTCCGAGTCTACACAAAATATTATGCTGAATACTTTTGGAAAAACATTTTTCGCTTTATAAATAAGTTTGGACATTTTTTGATTTATGATTCCGTTCATTCTTATTTTTCCATCATAGTTAACTCTGTATACGAGTACTGAATACCGTCAGATAACAGTTATCACAAATATTGTACTGAATACTACTTTGAGTACAATATATATAGTATATATTCCAGTAATACCCAGCTCTGGACTTAAGGAGAATTGATAGAAAATTGAGGTAAGAGAAATTATATTTTTATTAAAAGTTGTACAGTAACAGCTGTACCATAAACTATTTACAAATTGTTGTTGCGGTGTTTGTCGATGTCTGACAAGACTTTGTCCAGAAAGTACTGAACTAATGTAAACACAGAGTACCATGAGCAGTCTACAGGTCCATATGAAGTAATACCGATTAAATAGGCTCTTCTCTTTCCATCGATTTCCATATATCTGACAGCACCAGAACCAGAATCCCCCTTACACACGCCTTTGTCTAAAAAAATTATACGAAACACATCATACCAGCGATTCTCAACCTGTGTGTCGCGCTCCCCTAGGAAGGCGTGATAAAAGTAAATAGAGGGTGCGCTCATATCAAAAATATTATTAAAACACTTATTTAATTTACTGAAAGGAAGGAAAATAAAATACTCATATACTGATATCAGAATTGTATCAATAATACAAAACGTATTTCTAGTTTTTCTTTTGCTTTAAATTTCTGCTTCACAATTCCAATTATCTACGAAAAGTATTAACCTCAACATATTTGTGTTTGCTCCTTGTAGTTGAAGATTCAATGTATTTAATTCTTCAAATATGTCGACCAAGCTATTCATTATCATTACAAATAAACCATTTCGAAAATTTTCGGCTCCCAATTGGTTTTCCTCTGCTAGAAAAATGACGGATTTATCTCTCAAAAACGTTGCAAAAATGCCCTGTGATAACCATCTTGCCTCACAATAAGATAGTAACGTTGGATGTATTGAACCCATGTCTTTACAAAGTGCAGAAAAGGTTTTTGATTTCATGGGACTCATTTTTATATAATTTACTAGGGCTACAATCCTCGTTAGCATGATATTCAGAACATGACTCATGTCTTTGGAAGCCACAGCTTCTCAGTGGATTGTGTCCAGACACACTGTGGACATTTGCGCTTCTATATTTTGCAAACATCCAGACATTGTGTACAAGCACCATTTCGAGGCAATTTTCTCATTCTATGTTTGCTTCGTTTATAAAATCATTTAAGATAGCTAATAATGCCATGCTTGAGTTCCATTAAAAGTAGTTCTTGTACTGCTGACATACCTTCAGAAAATCATAGCATTGTTATTGCTATCTGTTGCCTCATCAAGTTTGAAAACAATTTCACGCAACTACCAGCAAAGCTTATGCACATCTTCAACTATACAACCAAGTCGATGAAACAGTATCTTTTGACAAAAAGTATGGACTGCAACTTCTTGGTAAAATTATCTCCAAATATACAGTATCAGTTACAGCTGGCAGAATAAGTTCTTCATCAATGGTGTGAGTCTTTCTTATATGAAACTTTGTAAGAGGCAGTAAATATTTTCAGTCACAAATCTTTCTTTATAAAAAGATATTTGTCAATTTTTAGATTTTTACTTAAGCTTTGCGTGAAGATATTGAAAATACTGAAAGGTTGATAAACGTTGCATTATAAAAAACAAATGTTACAAATAAAATTATTAGCATTTAAGTGTTAATGTAATTATGATTATAAAGTAAATGTTTTTTAATTCTTACCATCGGGTCTATTTATGCAAAACTGTGAGGTACTATTAAAGTCCGGAAAAAATGGTTCACATTTCTTGGGATCTTGAACGGGTACAGTAATATGCAATAAATTTTTAGGATAACTTTTTGGGTCAGTTCCATTTTGACGACCCCATCCTGCTGTAATAATGTTCTCACCCACAAGCTCACTTTCTATTAGTGCGACACGTGGCAGACAAACCGGTTGCACATAATCTAAAAACGTGTTACTTATACACATCAAACTTACATACCTTTGGTGTTAAATGCGCCATATTCCCGAAATAGTGTTTTCTACAACTACAAATAATTTTAAACATTTAAGAACTGAATAATATAGTGTTTAGCAAATAACAGGAATGTTATCTCATGCCACCTCCGAATATTCAAAGGCACCGAAGTAAAACGAATCTATAACAACAGATAGCGGTCTAACTAACAAATTTTTAGGTACAGAAATCTTTCAGAATACGTAGTGTTTTAAATTTGTGAAGTTAATTGTTAAAATGTGAGGTTAGAACAGCAAAATAATGTGTGTCTTGCAAACGCTTTCTAAAAGTTGTTATTGTATTTGGTGAGAATTTAAATAGTAAAAGTGGATAAACAAAACGTCAATTTGATCATTTTGCGGTGAGAAATACAGCGACTTAATACGATAGTGGTATATTTGTTTTTCTTCTATATTGAAACTAATGTTAAGAGAAGCAATTGTTAAAGGGATAAATGGCTGAGAGAAATGTAATGAAAATATGACGCTGAAGTGTGACAACAGATTAAGTAAATGTTAAATTAAGGAATCATCATAACTACTAGTCATAAATTATTGCCAAAAATACCTTCTATTTGAAGGAATATATTTCTTCATTACATCTTTCTGACGCGGTCTGACATATTTCTCTTTTACCTTAAAAATCTTTCCAAAATTTTTTAACATCCTACTTCTTCGAAAATTGTTTCAAAACCTTAATTATTTTTTAGTTTTCTCTAATGAAATAGTAAGATATTTGTTTGCGAAAGACGTGAAATTACCATTTAACTCAGCAGGTTTGTCCAATTCAAATAATATGATATCATTAATATGCGTCTGGCTAGAGTACTCTGCAGGTGCGATGTGACCCTTGACTTTGATATCTTGATAAGGAGGGGCACAATCGCCTTTAAAGTCACATTCTGGACCATCCGTTTCGTACGTTTGACCAAGTCTTATTCTGAAATTAGTTAGTTTAGCGTATAGAAGTATCATCCGATATCTTTAAAACACTCACATAGTTATATGTAATCCGCAATGAGCAGCGGATATAACAAAAACTCTGCTAATAAGAGTTCCTCCACAACCGAAATGAATGGAACCATCTTTGAGTTGTATCCCTAACCGAGCCATCCAAGGAAATTGCCCAAGTTTAGCTTCGTCACCATTGATTATCCTCTCGTTCTTATTCTGTGTAATATTGTCAAATCTTGTTTTACCGCAATCTTCTGGAAGATTTTCCCATAGAGTGCTGTTTATGGTCGCTTGTCCTTAAACAGTTATATGTAGAAAAGGTTGCCATGAAGGTCATGCAGTACTCTTTTTGTTTTATTTCACTAACAAAGAAGTTTACCATATGTAATGACAAACAGTAAAGATGCCGCTGCCAGATAATGCATTTCCAATTTAAACATTTACGGATATAATAATTTTTTGTTAATAAAATGGAGAAAAGACAATCAGAAATAATACATTCCATAAAATTTGGTTTCCGAGCTGCAACCAATTTTCAAGATTAATTAACCATGGAAAAGTAATACAGTAAATTTTTATTTTTATGTTTAGCGTGAAATTGCAATAAAAGACATTGCGATATTTTTATTATTCTTCTTTATTTATTTATTTATTTAAGATACATCCACCCAACGGAAACCAATTACAGGGTGGGAAAAATACAAATTATAAATTAGATACAAAAAAATAGATAAATATAACGAACATAAATAATTACACAAAAAACAAAAACAAAAAATTAACAACTTAAGCTAAGAAATACATGTAGATTTAATAGAACGTACATTACAATGAAATATATCTAGTACATCTTGCTTACGCCGGTTATAAGCTGTACACATACACGTACAAGTGCAACGGTGAAAATTTAAATAAGTTCGTCCGGGCGACGCTACGGGAAGATAAAACGTGAGATTCATTCGAGACTCTGATCTCGGTACATGAAACAAGAAGTTATCCAAAATAAGGGGACAGCTAAAAATATTGTTAATAATTTTATACATATTAAAGCGTGAAGAATTCTCCGATCTTCTAAGCCAGTTATATGAAATCTGTTTAACATCATATTTTGCGGAAATTTCAGGATAAACGCCGTCAACCAAAAAATATAAATATTTAACAAATCGGCGGATATACACTCAGGTGCAAAAAAACGCAACAGTGAAATTTTTGGTAAAGTTTGAAGAGTCACAACTTTTTTGTTTTTAGGCTAATTTTCATAATTTTTTTATGAAACTTTAGATAAAATGATCAACTTTAATCCACGTATTTAGTCGTTTGATAAATGTTGGCCTTTTAGTCATTATACAGGGTTAATTGAAAGGTTGCTTCATGACCTTAATTTTAAAACGCCCTGTGGAATAATTTCGTTACCAAATTTATTTAAAAGGTCAATATTCATTAAGAACCATTCATTTCCTACAATTTGTTTTTTGGTTCATGTCTTTATGTGCATTGGTTCATTTTTAAGAGCAAAATAAACATGTCACTACTTTAAAAGAAATTTGTTTATTTTTTGACGAGAGGGCCTTGCTCATTGTTACCCTAAATGTCAGTTTACTGACGTATTTTTTCACACCAGACGTTCTTTACTACTATCATGGTTTTAAGTGCTGAGAATTGCGCAAAAGCTGTTGCACTTGTTGAAGACGGACGTAGTTATGAATATGTTGCAAGAATCCTTCATGTTCATCGCTCTACCGTGAAAAGAGTAGTCGAACGTTTTCAGCAAACTGGAAGAAATACGCGTAGGGCCGGCTGTGGCAGAAGACGAAAAACTACTGCTGTTGATGACAGATTTATTCAAGTTACAACTTTGCGGGATCGCCATTTAACATCAGTACAGGCAAGAAATCAACTCCAAGAAGTCCGAGGTAGAAACGTTAGTGTATGGACAGTTCGTCGAAGATTAAAGGAGTAGCTAGGCTGCAGTTTGCCACTGAACATTTGAATTGGAACTTAGAGCAATGGCAGAATGTTCTCTTTACTGACGAATCCAGATTCTGCTTACATTCTCCAGATGGACGGAAAAGGGTATGGAGAAGGGCCGGAGAAAGATTTGCAGAGTGCACGTCTGAGTCATGGAGGAGGGTGAGTAATAGTGTGGGGAGGAATAACTCGAGAGGCCCGCACTGACTTGGTTGTCGTTGCTGGATAGTTGACTGCTCGCCGATATATAGAGAAGATATTAGCCAATCACGTTATACCTTTCGGTGTAATTGTCGGTAATGACTTTATCCTCATGCAAGATAATGCGCGGCCCCATACAGCAAGATGTGTCACACAATACCTGGGCGGAAGTTGAAATCAACAAAATGAACTGGCCACCATGTTCGCCTGATTTGCCCCATAGAGCATGTGTGGGATATGCTAGGTAGGCGATTCAAAGATCATTAAGTACCTCCCGCTGCGGTAAATGAGCTCCGTTTAGCCCTTCTGGAGCAATGGCAAAATATTCCTCAAGACGCTATTCGTAACTTAATAGACAATATGGACCGCCGTATACAGGCAGTTATTAGAGCTAGAGGTGGCAATACAAAATATTAGGTTAAGTTTAAAACAAATGTTTCTTTATGTTACTTAAATTGAAGTTGAATTGGTTTGTTAAAAAATAAACAAATTTCTTTTAAAGTAGTGACATGTTTATTTTGCTCTTAAAATGAACCAATGCACATAAAGACATGAATCAAAAAACAAATTGTAGGAAATTAATGGTTCTTAGTAAATATTAACCTTTTAAAGGAATTTGGTAACGAAATTATTCCACAGGGCGTTTTAAAATTAAGGTCATAAAGCAACCTTTCAATTAACCCTGTATAATGACTAAACGGCCAACATTTATCAAACGACTAAATATGTGGATTAAAGTTAATCATTTTATCCAAATTTTAAAAAAACAAATATGGAAATCAGCCTAAAAACAAAAAAGTTGTGACTCTTCAAACTTTACCAAAAATTTCACTGTTGCGTTTTTTTTGCACCTGAGTGTATATTATAACCAGGTGACCATACTAAAGAACAATATTCGAGCTTAGATCTAACAAATGAATTATACAGTAATAATAAAACATTTATATCAGTGAAACCTTTACTATGTCTTATTACAAAACCTAGAGATTTATAAGCTGACGCGACAATAGTATCTACATGAATATTTAAATTTAGTTGCTTGTCAAAAGTAACACCGAGATCTTTGATAGTTTCAGCTCTTTCTAGTGTGCAACCATCAAGTTGATACTTAAAATGGGATTATGTTTCCTATAAAATGAAAATGCGTGGCACTTACTCACATTGAGGGGTAAATTATTTTCAGAACACCAATTATTAATTTTATTTAAGTCTTCCTGTAAACTCAGACAATTCCCTGTTTTTAGTATTGTTTGATATATTTTTAAATCATCAGCGTATAATAAGTTGCTCGCGCTCAGTTGAAATGTAATATCATCAATGAAAAGAATAATAAATAGGGGACCCAGGACTGAGCCCTGTGGAACACCTGATGTTACCACAAAGTCATTAGATCTGTGACCTCGACATTCAACAAATTGTGATCGGTCGTGTAAATAAGAATAAAAAAACATATATTGATTAGAAAGTCCAAATTCACGTAACTTCGTCAACAAAATATTATGATCCAAACGATCAAAGGCCTTGGTAAAGTCTGAGTAGACGACATCCACTTGTTTATTATTATTAAGTTCATCAGATATATATTGAATAATGCCTACTAGGTTCATTTCTGTAGACTTACCTGTAAGAAAACCATGCTGACTATCTGAAATCTGAGACTGAAGAGAATTTGCTAACAGGACATGCAAGCAAGTCTCAAAGACTTTGGCAAAATTACAAATAATGCTGATGGGTATGTAACAGTTAACATTATTTGGACTTCCTTTTTTATAGATCGGATACAATCGTGATTTTTTCCATATATTCGGGAATGTACACGTGTTCAGACTCAGATTGAAAATAATAGACGGAGGATATTTGAATACATTTGCACAATCTTTAGCAATGAATGCGGGTATATTATCAGGACCTTTCGTAGGCTTCGGTTTAAGTTTTATTAAGGAAATTTTAACATCATTCTCGGAGAAAAAAGTTGAAGATAAGCGACAATTAGATGCAGAAAAATCGTAATTGGCAGTATGATTAGTTGGAGCTATATAAGAGCGTTGAAAAAATGAAGCAAAAGCGTTTACAATGTTCTGAGCATACGTATGTAACACATCATTATAGGACATTTGTTCTGGAATCAAATTTGTATTCCTCTTTCTATTAATATACGACCAAAAAGTTTTGGATTCATTTTTTATTTTTACTTGGAGGTTAAGTAGGAAATGCCGATAAGATTCGTCAATATCATTCTTAATTTTTTGTCGTAAATCCTTTAATTGGTTAAAAACGGATACTTCCTTTCCTTGTCTAATTTTTTTTTATACTATGGCTTTCTTTATAAGGTCGCGGATAATAGTGTTAGCAAACCAGGGTGTGCATTTCGCCTTCTCTTCTGGTGTTCCTCAAGGGTCCAACTTTGAACCTCTCATATTTTTGTTATTAATCGATGATCTTAGCCATCCAGTGTCCCAAAATCCTTTTTGATGATGATTTAGAAATCTATTACAAAATTAATAACATTGACGATTGTCATTTTGTGTCAGTACCAAATAAATGTTATTGAAAATTGGTGTGTGAAACATTTAAACTTACGTTAAACATCTGTAAATGTAAAGTAGTTAACTACAAGCGTAAAAATCATCCTGTCTAATATAACTACTCATTAAATAATGTTATGGTCACGGATTTCCCAACCCTACTTTTTTCTTTTACCAGAAAAACAAACAGTTACTTTTTACTGATATTTATTAACACTCTGTACACTACTGAATACTAATTACAACTCAACTAAAAACTATTTAATTAATCACTATCCGAATCGCTCTGAATCTCTAATTGATCTCACTGGACCATCCGAATGAAAACTCTAATCTAAGACTGCCTGACTTGGCCGCTTATTCTTCTTTTATAGATCAAACGAATATTCCAGGTATTTTTAGATCCATTCCTCGAACGATTCTCGTCGATTCTGAATATTCCAGTCGCGCTTCGATACACGGCTTTATTTTGTTTGTTTACCAGCATCGCGTAGGGGTGATCGGAGCAATCTAGCGTTTTGCGATACCACAGTTGTCGAATTGGGTGCGAGCGGGACAAATTCTGTGAAGTTCAATATTCCTTTGTTGAAATTTAGGCCTATTCTGAACAGTACAATAATTTTATTTAATCATTAATACATTGACTGTATATCTTTTCCTGCAAACATTTGAATTATAGAATTTCTGGTTTTGACAAACTGAAACGTTTTATTTACCTTCAGCTAGTACCGACACTCTTAAAAAGTCACCAGTGTATGTTATGTCTCACAATTTTAATATTATTTCGGAGCAATGTGATATAAATTTTTCATCTATCAATTCTGTGAGAAAGTCTGTAGTGGAGAGGCTTCCACAATTTTAATTTTATGAGTATTTATGATATTTCACTTTATGTCTTTATATATTTATGTACTTACTTGTATTATTTTATTATTGTTCGTAATTACTCGTATTTTTGTTTCTTTCTATAATACTTATTATAATTTTTATCCTGTAAATGGAATATTCTGTCTGCAATAAAGTTTGAATTTGAATTAAATATTATGTATTAGCTTTTTACCAGCCCCTGTATAAATCTGCAATACAAAGTTGTAAAATTAAAAATATCTTCCAAAACCTAGTATATTTTTAACCAGTTTGTCAATATGTCGAAATACTTCTTTGGTAGTATTCAATAGCCATACCATAAGCATATCAATTCAACATAAGGTATAATTCCAATTAAGTTTGTAATTAAATTTAATTATTTAAATTAAATTATTTATCGGTTAGTGGTCGCGCGGTTTAAGGCGTCAGTACTTGAATCGAGGTGACTGGATCGCTGTGTAGCAAATCTCATATGAAAAATGATGAATGGTTAACGATTGACATTAAAGAAAGGCGCAGTATAGTAATGCATATTTATTATGCTGTTTTGAGCTCTGTTTAGTCCGATTGTGCTTCTAATAGAAGAATACATTGTGTACATATAAAAAAAATCCAGGTATCTTTTATCTTATTTGTTTACTTGTGGTGTAAAATTTTGTAACCTACGTATTGTGTCTTGTGTGTTTACAAAATAAAAGATAACTGTGAAAGAGAGTAAAATTTAAAACCTAATATTTAGAGTTAAAACAGGGCACTAACAACCACAATTCTCAAGATTCGTGAATCCTCCAGCAATCAGGAATCCCCAGTATTGATGAGTACTTGGCTATGCATGAATACCCTAAATTAATAAAGTACTGCCTCCTGAATACATATCTAATCGTGATGTATACGAGTACTGAACACCGTCAGATAAAAGTATGCAGTACTTGAATAATGATTACACAAATATTGTATTGAATACAACGTATTCCAGTAATACACAGCTTTGAAGAACTTACGTTTTTATTAAAAGTTGGACAGTTCCATTAATCATTTACAAATTATTGTTGTGGTGTTGGTCTAATTCTCACAAGACGTTTTCAAATAGTGCTGAACAAATGTAAACACAGTTGACCTTGCGCAGTCTCCTTTCCCATATGAAACAATACCGATTAAATAGGCTCTTCTCTCACCATTGACTTTCATATATTTGACAGCACCAGAACCAGAATCCCCCGCACACAAACCTTTGTCTAAAAAAATTATACGGAACACATTATATCAACGATTCTCAATGTAAATAATAGGTGCGCTCATATAAAACATATTAATAAAACAATTATTTAATTTACCGAAAGGATGGCAAAATAAAATACGGATACACTGATATCAGGATCAGGATCAATATTATACAATGTATTTCTATTTTTATTGCTTTACATTTCTGATTCACAATTTCAGTTTTCTACGAGAAGCATTAACCTCAACATATTTATGTTCGAAGTTGAAGATTCAATGTCAATCTATTCAATATCATCACAAACAAACCATCTCGGAACTTCTCAGCATGAAACTTTGTTAACGTACTCACAGTGAACCATTTCCAAACGCCGTATAAATTGACCAAGTTTCTCTATATCACTAGATTTGAAGTTATCTAGTGCCAAAACTTCTGGAAAAATGACATACAGGGGCCTACCTTCTACATTCAATTCAGCACTGGTAAACCCAATTTTAGTTTTCTCGAAAATATTTCTTTGATTTTATCTTTTAGATAACGCCTTCTTAAAAATGTATCGATGATTCTGTATACATATACTGACGTGAGCATATAATATCGTGAATTGTGATTACCTTGCAAATTACAATATAGAGCTTTAACTATAGATTCTATAGCAATAGAAGGATCGAATCGACCGTGACTAACCATCCAAAATGTTCCCCAACTATCATTTAAGCATAATAGAAAAATAAACCAAAATTGATCCAGATTTACTACTCTCTGCCAAAAAAATTGCCTTCAATGTTACAAAATCTTATAATACCAAAATTTTAGTCAAAAATTTGTTATTCGAGAGTAATATAACGACTTCCAAGTAAAATGATACTTATTTCAATTTATATGGCTCGAAATTAAAAATTGTTTACCTTCTCTGTGTTTCCTAATATAAATATAATAGTTCACAAAAATTTTTGACCAATTCAAAGGACAAATTAACGTAATTTTAACTTTAAATGTTTGTTAGTCGAGATAAATTGGGTCTTCTTGCATAGTCGCCAAAATATCCGATATGATGGATGTAACACAGGGAGCGAAAGAAAGACATCTATTCTGATTTTGCAAATAGAGCGGGTCGGTATTGTCAATAAATTTACCAATATTGGTATATTTTTAGATTTGTAATAATTAATATCGTAGTGTAGCTTTAGCGTAAAAATATTCGAAATACTGAAAGGTTGAAAAACGCTGCATTATAAAAAATTAATGTTACAAACAACACGATTAGTGTTTATGTCTCAATGTAATTACCACTATAGAGTAAATGCTTTTTTTATTCTTACCATTGGGTCTGTCTATACAAAACTGTGATGTACAGTTAAAATATCTAAACATACGGCTACACCACTTGGGATCTAGAACAGGAACAACAATATACATTAGATGTTTTGGATAACTCTTTTTTTCAGTTCCATTTTGACGACCCCATCCTGCTATTATAATGTCCTCACCCACAAGCTCGCTTTTTGAAAGTTGGACCTGTGGGAGACAAACAGGTTGCACATAATCTGAAAAATATACCTTTGCTGTCAATACAATATCCTTTTACCAATCGTATATATTATTTTTGTGAAAAATAGAACTGTATTTTTTATATATTTTTAGGTATTAACAATACAGTGTGAAACTAACTACTCCGTAGACTAAAGCCCCAACCAGCGTTGAATTACATCTACAATATCTACCCATATATTCTTTATTATTAGCTTTTGTAACATATTTTACTGTATTAGAAAGGTATTTTAAGCTAATATATATCAAATCTCCTACAATTCCTATCAATGAAGTCATATATATGCTCTCTGATGCCAACCATCTAGATATGCTAATGAACAATTCCACAGACAAAGCTCTATTCAATAATTATCTAAAAAAATAATCTAGCTAAATTTACTAACCTCCATATTCTCCCACATTTCATGGGTTTTGAATAAAAATAATATTCAACGACCTCTTCAATCTATATCAGGGTTGGGACAGAACTACAATAGATTTGTAATGACATCTGCATGCAAAATGTAATAGATTGGTAATAGATTTTTTTTACTGCAGATCTCTGCAAATAAATTTAATTTTAGTGGTTTCTATGATTTATATTTTGTCTATGGTCTATGGTCTAGTGTTGGGAAAACCGAGTTATTTCCATAACCGAATACTGAATATTTAAGTGATATCAAAAACCGATTGATAACTCGAGTGATGGTTACTTGAATTCTCAGCAGCCAGACATATAACTATTTTTGTAGTTTATATGTAAATGTTTTATTTTAAATACATAAATATATACTTTTCGTATGGGTAAATTTATATATTTAAAATAAACACTCGGTGAGAAACGATATTTTGCAAACACGGAATATCGTTTCTCGCCGATCGCGATAAAGGTCGACAGCTTTCAATGGTGTCTACTGCATGTAGAACGCTTCGTGCCTGTGACATTTTCAGTCCGGCATGGAGTAGCGAACGGCCGATAGATGTAGTTAGTTCTACACCGCGTACTCATGGTCCCTTCTGTCGGGTTAGACAGACGAAAGCAGCTAGGATTATTCGTCGGATACCTCACCTATGGCATACTGATGAGAGCTAATGAGCTCGAAACCGGTATATGTCTGGTGGGCGTCTGACGAATGACTCTAGCTGTTGCTATAGGTTTTCCAGGTGTAATTCAATGCTGGTCGGGGCATTAGCCCGCAGAGTAGTTGTTTCCTGGAATTCCATGTTTGCAAAATATCGTTTCTCGCCTATCGCGATAAAGGTCGACAGCTTTCAATGGTGTCTACTGCATGTAGAACGCTTCGTGCCTGTGACATTTTCAGTCCGGCATGGAGTAGCGAACGGCCGATAGATGTAGTTAGTTCTACACCGCGTACTCATGGTCCCTTCTGTCGGGTTAGACAGACGAAAGCAGCTAGGATTATTCTTCGGATACCTCACCTATGGCATACTGATGAGAGCTAATAAGCTCGAAACCGATATATGTCTGGTGGGCGTCTGACGAATGACTCTAGCTGTTGCTATAGGTTTTCCAGGTGTAATTCAATGCTGGTCGGGGCATTAGCCCGCAGAGTAGTTGTTTCCTGGAATTCCGTGTTTGCAAAGTAGTCCTTGTAACTAAATATCGTGCCTTTGACAGATACAAAATCAAATCCCTGTATTACACGTTAATATGTCTTATCACTCATCCGCTCGAGTTGAGCGGATGAGTGATAAATTATAGATAGAGGCGCAACCTTAATGGCGAAATGCATATTCAATCTACAAGTTTAACATCATGGTCGTGTTCTTTTATTCAATATTTCAATGCGCTGGATTCTGTACGGCCAATGAAATATTAAGATTTATTAAACTGACCAATAGTAACACATTGCTGGAATCCATCAAGCTAAAATGTTGAATAAAAGAACACCGCCCTGTATTTTGAAAACAAAGGCCCTAATAGAAAATATCTATAGGGCAAAATGTTTGACGTTCCGATATGATACACCGTGTTTTACAGTAGGAGTTTTTTGGGCCCGAGATTTATCCGTCTGTCGAGAACTGTTTGTTGTTAACGACAGCCAATTTTGAGTGTTTTGTGTGATTCAATGGTTTAACAAGCAAAGAAAACTTCCGTGGACAATAAGTTGTCGATAAATTGACAAATCTACAGCAGTACATTTTAATGCGGAAAAAGTTTTATCGTGAAATATGTAGTACATAATGGTAATTTTTTGACGCGCGCTCAGTTAACCTTATATTTGCTATGCTGCTGGAAATTTAATAAAAAAAAATGTTTTCTATGTTGATGAATGTAACAACCAACTGTGTATAAAATTCTCAGAAAGTAAGTACATCCATATTATTGTTATCATTTCACCTATTTCTTTTGTCTATATTTTAAATTAAGATTTTCTTTCTTTCTTCACAATATGGCTACAGAAAGAAAGGCATTATCATCTTGTACTTCCAATGGATTCTCACTAATATGACATTTTTGTGTCGATTGCAACGATTATGGAACAAATATGCTTGGTAAGCAACTACTATAACAGATCTATGCCACTTAATATCCACAGTGTGGTCATATTTTATTGTGGTATTTTCAATCTTATTTAATAAATCTAATAATATTCTTTAACTTGAACATCTAGAAGTGCAAATGGATAAGATTTGGAATGGTCTAAATTAAATATGCTACTAAATATCGTAATGAAATTTTCTTTCTGAAAGCAGATAATAATTTTTACAAGTCACTACTATGTTATACAAATTTCCCCATGATACTTTGATCAAAATATTTCGTACTTTTACAGGCAGGTCTTGTCAGATGGGGGTATGGGAAACCTACATATATAAAAAATGATAGTTGTATAGCGTTTCTTTATGGAACAAAAAGGCTTTTGTTGCTTATTTACTCTATAATGATTTTATAACAATTGTATTATTATTCTCTATAACTGCTTTAAAGAGCTTTTTCTCTTAAGTTGGGTAACAGCTTCCATATTTGTAATTTGTTTTCCGCAGCAGAATTGTAACTTAACAACGCCTTATACAATAGTTCTATAATTAAACTATAAGCGACATTACGGAATAATTTTGTATGAGTGTCACAGGAGATGGTATAATTGTATAAAGCACTATTTTGCATCGGTTTTACAGTAATTTGACTCTATAAGCACCGTTGCTGTAAAATTGTGTTATTGTACACTCTTATAGGGCTACATTAGCAGTTATGTTATAAATTCTCTATAAATTATGCTCTAAGAACGTTCTTGCAACAAATTTAAAAAACAATTAAATTTCTGAAGGTAAAATAGTCTCATGTGCCACATTAATGCAACAATTTAGTATTCTAAATACAACTATAAAATATTAACAGAATATAAAACTCCTATTACTCTAAATTTATAGAACTACTTTTCTAACTGGACTGGCCACGTCTCATTATCGCGCGCTGGAGATAAGTAATTAATTTTAAGGTACTAAGCGTTCGAATAGAACTATAATATTTTGTAGATCCATTATTTTTCACTTATACTTTTGATTTATGCTGGTCGGCGCATTAGCCCGCAAAGTAGTTTTTTTCTGGATTTCCGTGTTTGCAGTAAGAAATTTATTGGTTTAAGACTTGATAACAAATTACCATTTAACTCAGCGGGTTTGTCCAGCTCATATAATATGATGTCATAACGAAAATTCGTTGCATTGAACTCCCCAAACATGATGTGTCTCTTGATTTTGATATCTTGATAGGGTGGGGCGCAATCGCCTCTCCCATGAATCCCATCACATTCAGCACCATCCGCTACGTACGTTTGACCAAGTCTTATTCTGAAATTAATTAGTTTAGATAACTTTCGAAAGGAATTAAATCGACCCCCGAATTTAGAAACCGATATTAAGAAGACGAGGAAGAGAAAAAAATTAAATTTGGACCATATACTGCCCACTATTACCTACTCTATTGTGTGCTAAAATTTCATTTAATTTCGTAACATTTTTTAGTTTTTAAAATTAATACCTCTCACTTTAACTCGTCGTAAATTTTTTTGTTCATTGATAAAAAAATTACAAATTTTTACTGACAATAAGTTGATCTATTGTCTTTAGTAGGTACTGTCAAAAGTTACCGGATAAATATAAGTTATACCACTCTCTGTCGGCACTTTCATGTTTTGATATCTAACCGCCCCACGTATATACTGTAGCAAAAAATGGCCAAGTACGAGGGACTTAAAAAAGTAGTTTTTTCCAATTGGGAAATATTTATATCCGAGGGATATTCCAAAAGTGGATGTAAGGCTGCTTATTATATAAATAAAATATTTGTAATGTAATAAATATAAATATTATAAAACGATTATAGGTAAATGAATACAGTTTTGTTAGTTAATCTTGGAAGTCATATAAATTTACTTGTAAATTTTAAAATAAAATATATACGTACTCTACTATATAAAAAATAATGCAGCCATGAGGAAAATTTGCAGTGAAATGTTTATTTAAATATTTAAAAAAACAATATACATTTTTTTTAAACTAAAATAGAAAATAATATAATCTATATTATTTACAAGTTAAAAATGTTGCGGTATAGGTCTTTTTTTAATTGCTCTTTTAATGCAGCTTTTCTTGGACTCCTAGACGAAAGCGTTTGTGACGTTTTTTATATTCTTGTTTTGTAATTTAATAAACTTTAATATATTCTTTTCAGTAAAAAAAATACTCAAATGAAAACCCAATGTATAAGTATGTCCAGGTCATTTTTAAGTACTTAATATTATTTTACTGATTTGGGTATATCTATACGTATACTAATTAATGTGAGACAAATTTTATTATATACTGTTTCTGCACAGGTCTCACTTAGAATCGGTGTACCAGTTTGAACTTCAGAATTTTGAAATTTTGGCGCTAAAATAGTTTTGGTACTATCAGAAACTCTGTTTGAACCAAAAATGCTTGACTGTAAAATTTACATGACACAATTAAGTACCTACTTACGTAATTATTACATATTACCCTTTTTTTAATAAATACCAGTACAAATAACTTACTTGTTGGTTCATACAAAAACAATGTTTGACGTTTCATTTGAAAAATGTTTGCTTCAAATTCTAATTTTTTTATAGCATTTATCAGCACAGTCTTTCAAATAAAGATTCTAATTTTTATCAGCGTACCGCGTAAAATCTTATATGGTGACCTATTTCTTTATATTAGTTGAAATATAAAATACATACCTTGAACAATGGAAAAAGGAAAAACCACGTTTTGAGGGACAATTATTCACATTACAATATATCACGGGCATTTTTAGAAGACAAATAATATAAACACTAACAGATATTCAAAGTGAGATGTATCTGGTCTGCTACTTCCTGCTCGGCCTAAGCGGCTCGACTTGCAGAAAGGTCATCTCACCTATGGCATACTGATGAGGGCTAACAAGCCCGAAACCGGTCTATGTCTGGTGGAGTGGCCGACAAGGGTTCTTGGCTGTTTCACACAGATACTGCAGGTATAATTCAATGCCGGTCGGGGTATTAGCTCGCGGAGTAGTTGTTTCCTGCAGTATCATTTATAGATTTAATGGCGCATCGCCCGGGGCGAGAGGTCTGCGGTTAAGTACCTACGATATTGTAGGTCGCTTTCTGCAAGTCGAGCCGCTTAGGCCGAGCAGGAAGTAGCAGACCAGTTACATCTCACCTGCACTCGATTTATATGTGAAACTACATATGAAGGAACAGCCAGTTCAATTGTCGGTCATCTCACCTATGGCATACTGATGAGGGCTAACAAGCCCGAAACCGGTCTATGTCTGGTGGAGTGGCCGACAAGGGTTCTTGGCTGTTTCACACAGATACTGCAGGTATAATTCAATGCCGGTCGGGGTATTAGCCCGCGGAGTAGTTGTTTCCTGCAGTATCATTTATAGAGATATTCAAGGTTTTTTGTCTCACACTATATCGATCGCACTCAACACGTTACAGTTCTAGCGTCGCCCACCGTGTAAGATCCTGGGTCCCGAACGGTTCCCGAGACGTGTTTGAGAGTGAAACAACTAATATATTTATTCTGTAAACTTTGGTACTGTGGAGGCCATTTGCCTCAAAAACTCTTCTTTTTTATTTTAAAGCAAAACAGAAGGGAACAGTATCTAAAACTGACAGGCAGTAAATAACTGCAAACAACAATCTGAAAAAATGTGTTGCAAAATTTTTCATCGGATTGCTCCCTTCATGAAATCATTAATTTGTATTTTTTAACTACCGCCTGATTTTGATTTGGAAACAGTACCAGTTCTATTCTTCACACTTGTAACTCTTTTAACGCTGCTTTCACTAATGTTTAAATCTTCTTCAGTACGTTTTGTCACTTGCCGCAGTTGAATTTCACACAAACCATTCATTGTAATCTTTTACTTAACAATTCGTTTAAAATCTTTTGACATATACTTCGACATCTTGTTTTTTCCTCTGCGTTGTAAGTAGATTTTCACGCGATCGAAACGTATTACATTTTTTTCCTTTTACACTTACCACAGTGTGACAATCGGTCAAATCTTATACAAAGTATTGTTTATTTTGCGATAATAAGAATTTTAACAAATAACAACTTTAAAAACATGTTTTCTGAGGATTATCCAAGAATGTTTTTTGCAGTATAAGAATACAAAATTCCTAATATTTTCGAAGTTTGATCAGGTATCTAATAAAAATTAAATAAACCAAAACATTATTGTATAAATAAAATATTTGAGCCGCCACAGCTTGCTACAATAATGACCGATCTCGCTGAACGTCTTCCACATGCCGCGCACCTCCCTGGGCCAACTAATAAATGCAAGATAAATAAAACAGTACAGCCCTGATAACTGTAAAAGAAAAGCTTTTGAGACAAATGACCTCCACAGTACTAAAAGATAATACACAACGTCAAACGTCTTGGACCCCTTGGTATATAAAATGATTCGATTAAACCTAGTGTTTTTTCTTAATGTGGTATAAAGTACATGCACTTAGGGAGCAAAAAAGACAATAAAAAATTGCAGATCATGAACCTCTACTTTATTACCAATGTTTTTGCAAATCTGGACAGTTTGGTAGTGTATTCAGCCAAGTGTTGCTTTGAATTTTTGTACATTATAATGCCAGGATGTGAAATTTCTACGTTTACCCGAGAAAGAATGACTGCTTTACAGTCTTATTTACAGACGAAGCCAGAATTGGGCTAGTTACTGATGACAATCGACAAAGAGTCTGGAGAGAACCAGGTCGTCAACAGCGACTTCATTTTCCTCGTGAAGTTGCTCCGTATGAAGGGAGTATTGTAATGTTTTGGGGTGGAATAATGTTCAATCGCCGCACCCCATTCATTCGAATATCACAGAATATGACTAGTCAAATTTATTATCTACCCCATACGTAATGAATTAGGTGCAAATTTTGTGTTTATGGACGACAACGTTCGAACACATCGCGTAAGAAGGATTCAAGAGACACTCGAAGCAGGTCATATCTATAGATTAAATTTGCCAGCCAACTCTCCTGACATGAATCCTATTGAAAACATATGGGATTTCGTTGCTAGAGCCATTCATAATCATATTCATCCACCTCAGACTGCAGATGACTTAGTCGTGGCAGCATAAGAGGAATAGAACAATATTTCGCAAGAGATCGTTTACCGCTTGATTATCTCAATGGACAGACGTGTCAATATGCTATTGGAACGTGATGGAGATTTAATAAATTTTGTCGAAAATGTCACACATTTGCTGGTTTTTCATTTTCTAAGTTCTCAGTTTATCGAACATATTCCTTTCACAACAATATACTTTTATAAATGTATTTGGTTTCTTTGACAAGAAATTTCTCTAACAAGAGTGAGAGGAGGTCCAAGACTTTTGAGGTGTGTAATTCGACTTATCGTCAGTAAAAATTTGTAATTGCTTTATTAATGAACAAAAAATTACGAATTTAAAGTGAGAGGTATCAAATTTGTAAGCTGAAACCTATGATTTTTCAACATTTCATTAATAACTAAACAATGGGACTGAAAATTTAGCACACAATAGTGAGGCTATATATGGTCCATATTTTTTCGCCCCTACGGTTTCTTATCATATCATATCAGTTTCCAAAGTCAAAGGTCTATTTCATTTATTCCGGTAGTAGTGTTGACAGATATCTTAATTTCACTCACATATTCATTCCTGTTTCGCAATGAGCAGCTGAAATTACGAAATCTTTGCTAATGAGGGATCCCCCACAATCGAAATGTATGTCACCATTTTTATATTTTGTCCCTAATCGCGCCGTCCAAGGAAATTGCCCAAGCTTAGCTTCGTCACCATTGATAACCCTTCCTTTCTTATTCTGTTTATCAAATCTTGTTTTACCGCAATCTTTTGGAAGATTTTCCCAGATAGTACTGCCAATGGATGCTTGTCCTTAAACGGTTATAAATAGAAAAGGTTTTCATGAAGGTCATGTAGTACTTTTATTATTTGTTTTCACGGAAGAAGTTTACCTTACCATGTGTAATGATAAACATTAACGACACAGCTGCCAAGTAATACATTTTCAATTTAATCGTTTACGAATACGATGCTTTGCTGTTAATAAAATGGAGAAAAGGCGATCACAAATAATACATTTCATAAAATTTAGGTTACGAGCTGCAACTAATTTTCAAGATTAATGAACCAGTGATACAGTAAATTTTTGTTTTTACGTTTAACGTAAAATAGCAATAAAAAACATTGCGATATTTTTATTATCCTCCTTTATTTATTTATTTATTAATATGCATGGCAACCCAACATATCGTTAACTAGCGTTACAATTACAGGGTGCCCAATTAAAACAAAATAACAGATACTTGAGCAAAATCAAGTACACTGAGGTACACTACTAGTTAACTTAATAAGAAACGCTTACACTAGACTGAAAATACAAATTAAACAAACAAACGAAAAAAAGAAGTAAATTAGAAAGGAGCAAATACTCAAGCATTAACAATTTTTAAATACAAGAAAGGCTTGTTTTTTTATGTCTATGTGATTATTAGAGACCGTATATCGTTCACACATGACGTCATTATCAGGGGCGCACTTAGGACGCTAACGTTAACGTTTGCGGAAGTCAAGTAGATATGTACATTTATTGCCAAATACAGTTAATATCAACATTTTACCTTGTGTAGTTTACAAAACAATATACTATTCACTTTTAGTACTGAAATAAAACTAAATAACCAGCAACTGTTGTAAATGTTTAGTTGTTAACTTGTGACGTTTATCGCTTAAAATCCATTTCAGTTTCGAAAACGTATGTTCAACGTCCACAGAGGTCACTGGGGAATATTTAAAATATGTATAATTTTTCACTGATGGCACATTTAGGGTGGGTTCAGCAAAATCTACTCCTTTACCTTCAAAAAGGTCTACTATACGGCATACAGTTAAAAATCCCACTTTGTTCTGCAAAACGGTATTAAATTTCTTCGTCGCACGTTCAGCACTAGATCCTGGTACCTGAGAAATAAACTGTCGCAAATCTAAAACACTATTTACGGCATTATTTATTGAATAGCCTGATGCTGTCACAGGTTCTTTGTGTTGTTCCGAACGCATATGTTCCACAATATGTGCTTTATAATTCCACCATAAAACTCTCACAAATTTTGTACTTTAATTATGCCCCATCAAATTCAAAATCTGGATTAATCTTTAATCCATTTCTCCACTGTAGAACGAGTGGGAGGCCGACAGAACATATTCAAGCACCGAAACAGACAAACCAACAAGAAACTCGACAATAAACTAACATTATTTGCTAATAACGCGGTATCGTCCCTACAAATATCCGACACGCACAACGTTTCACTGCGAGATTGATACTGGCAATTGGAAAGCGGATGCGCTACACGTCGGAGAATGACTGCTGTAGATGGACTGCGACCTTGACACATGCCAGTAAATAAATAGGGTGAGGTTCGTCAACACTGGCCATTATTTTGAAGATGATATTTGTTTTTAATTACGAGTATTTAAATATTACGATTTTCAACCGATGGACCTGAGTACGGACGTGAGATGTGCGAACATACTATCTTTAGTGATTATATTGTTTTTGTAACATACAAATAGGTGAGTTAATAGAAGCACACGTATTATATATTTGGAAATATAATAAATTTATTGATCGAGATGAATGGTGTTTAATATTGAAACACAAACGACCTAGAATATAACTACAGTTAATGTTACCAGTTAAAAGATGAAACAAAAATGATATATATGCAATAATTCTTCTACAACTTAATTTAAACATATTATAATGACTTAATCTTAAATCATAGCATTGAAACCTCAAATTTTGATTATATCGATAATGAAGATGTTGAGTAATTTTTTTTTACATTTTCAATGCGGTCGGTATATTTGACATATTGAGGATTCCAAATTAAACTTGTAAATTCAAGATGCGATCTAACAAATGCATTATATAAAATGATCAAAGTCTTAGGATTACAAAGGGACTTGGAAACGCGCATAGTAAATCCCAAATTACGCAAGGCTTTCCCGACAATATTATTTATGTGGTTTTCAAAGGACAACTTGACATCTAAAGTTATCCCCAAATCTTTTATATATTGAACTTTCTTTAGTGAAACATCATTAATTGAGTAAGTAAAATCAGAACTTGTTTTTAAACGAATAAATTTAATGAAGTTACATTTATCGATATTTAAAGACAGTCTGTTAATATTACAATATTAAGAAAATAGATTAAGATCACCTTGCAGATGTTGACAATCATTAAGAGATGATATAGACTTGAACACTTTTAGGTCATCTGCATGTAAAATAAAATTTGAGTGTGGAAAACAAGAGGCAATATCGTTAATAAATAAAGAAAATAATAAAGGGCCCTGATGTGATCCCTGCGGTACACCTGACGTAATGTTAACAAAATCTGAAGGGGAATTGTTGATTCTAACACACTGTGATCTATTGGAGAGATATGATTTGATCCACCTTAAAAGATTACCATGCACACCTAAATAATCCAATTTAGCTAAACAAAGTAGAATGATGAATTTTGTCAAAAGCTTTAGAAAAATCGGTGCACACGTCATCTACTTCACGTCTCTCATCCATATTTTCAGATATAAATTGAATATAAGGTACAAGATTAGTTACAACAGATCGGCCTTGAAAAAAAACCATGCTGTTCTTCTTCTCATTGACATCATAATGCCTATTATGATCTGTCTTGTATCTATTACATCAAAATTTGACAGTAATATGTATACTCGTACTAAGATCTGATTATTTATAAACAAAGCTATATTAATTTTTGGACTCCAATGGTATATGTTCAATCAATGTGGAAAACATTCGTATGTGACCACATCTGTAGAATATTTCCCAAAAATACAAAGCTCTTGTCAAAATACACGAGCAGCACGAATGGGGAGCCAAGGTTTGTGTTGATTTTCTTACTCAATGCTAAATTTTTGGCAATACATGAAAAATATTCAACCCATATGTCAAGTATAGTACCAAAGTTACCATAACATACATCACATTATAGGAGCAACTAATAATAATAAACACAAGTCACAGTACCATTGGTGGCTGGTGCAGAAGAACTCTAAAGCGCCGTTGCCCTTCAAAATTTCACATTAAAAAAATTCATATGTAGTTTACAATGTTATCTAAATAAATATATAGATTAGCTTTATGAAATTTATTAAAAAGGAAATGTTAAATTTGCGATTTATTTAACTGTCAAATCTCATGTGAAAAACGACGAATCATGGTTACCGATAGATAATGGGCGTAATAACTTGTTCGATGTAAATTTGACTGGTCATATTCTGTGGTATCTGAATTAATGGGGTGCTGCGGTTGAACATTATTACACCCCAAAACACTATGGTACCCCCTTCATCGGAGCAACTTCACGGGGAAAATAAAGTCGGTGTTGACCACCTGGTCCTCTTCAGACTCTTTGTCGATTTCCATCAGGAACCAGCCCAATTTTGGTTTCGTCTGTATATAAGGCCCACCGCCACTGGCGTAAAAGCCAAGCCCTATGCTCTCGCGCTCACTGGAGACGGGCACCACGATGCCTTGGAAGTAGAGTGGGGACCCGTAATGGTCTTCTAGCACGTAAATTTGCGTTGTGGAGTCGTCTTCGAATAGTAGGTGTCGATATGACACGGCGAAACGTACCTTGAAAGTAGATCCTGAGAGCTAAAGCTGAAGATGTGCGGTGTCTACGGGCATATTGCACCAAATACCGATCATCCCTTTCATTAGATACTCGAGGACGTCCACTACGTGGTCTGTTTTCCACTGTATGAGACTCTTCATATCTACTACTATTCGTACAACAGATAATCTGGAAATGCCCAACCTGATCGATGTCTGATGTGAAATTAGAATGTCCTGCATCATGTAAAGCAGTTATTCTTGCTCGGGTAAACGCATAAATTTCACGTCCTGGCGTTATAATGTACAAAAATTCAAAGGAACACTAGGCTGAATACACTGCCAAACTGACCAGATTTTTAAATACATTGGTAATAAAGTAAAGGTTCATGGTCTGCAATTTTTTATTGTCTTCTTTGTTCCCTAAGTGCATGTATCTTTTTACCTGTAATACCCAGCTTTGGACTTTAGGAGAATTAATAGAAAATTGAGGCAACAGAAATTACATCTTTATTAAAAGTTGTACAGTTCCATAAATTATTTACAAATTATTGTTGTGCTGATGGTCTATCTCCCACAAGATGTCGTCAAATAGTACTGAACAAATGTAAACACAGTAAACCATGTGCAATCTTCAGTCCCATGTGAAGTAATACCGACTAAATAGGCTCTTGTCTCACCATCGACTTCCATGTATTTGACAGCACCAGAACCAGAATCCCCCATACACACGCCTTTGTCTAAAACAATTATACGGAACACATTATACCAACGATTCTCAATGTGGAAGACGTAATCATAGTAAATAAGAGGTGCGTTCATATGAAAAATATTAATAAAGCAGTTATTTAATTTATCGAAAGGGAGACAAAATAAAATACTCATACACTGATATCAGTTATTGTACCAATATTACACAACGTATTTCTAGACCTTTATGTTTTAAATCTCTGCTACACAATTCCAATTTTCTACAAAAAGATTAACCTCAACATATTTGTATTTGCTCCTTGTAGTTGAAGATTCAATTTATTTAATTCCTCGAATATGTCGACTAAGCTATTCAATATCATCACAAATAAACCATCTCGAAACTTCTCAGCATCCATTTGGTTATCCTCATCAAAACGTTGCAAAAGTCTTTTGTATGGTAACCATTATCAGAAAATTAGTTCTTGTACTGCTGGCATACCATCAGAAAATCAATCATAGCATTGTTATTGCTATCTGTTACCTCATCAAGTTTGAAAATAATTTCACGCACCTTTCCGCAAAGCTGATGCACGTCTTCGACTATATCACCAAGTCAATGCAACAGTATCATTTGATAAAAATGTGGACTGCAATTGTTTGGGAAAAGTATCTCCAAACATACAACATCAGTTACAGCTGGTAGAATAAGCGCTTCAACATTGGTGTGAGGTTTTTTGCATCTTATATGAAACTTTGTTAGAGACGTTTTCAATCATAAACTTTTTTTATAAAATGATATTTGTTTTCATATAATTTTAATTATTATATCTTGAAGAATTCTCGAGATTTATTAACGTACTCACAGTGAAGCATTTCCAAACGTCTTATAAATTGACCAAGTTTCTCTATATCACCAGGTTTGAGGTTATCTTCTGCCAAAAATTTTGCAAATTACAACATACGGCATTAACTATACATTCTATAGTAATAGAAGGATCGAATCGACTGAGACTGATTCTGGTTTTGTGAATAGAGCGGGTCGATATTGTCAAATAATAGACTTGTTCCTGCAGCTGTCCATAACTATCAGAGGCATGTGCAGTATGGGTGTAAGCGTTCCAGCAAGAATCCAACTACAATCCATAACATCTAATGCTCTGTTCCAGCACGATCAAGACCAATTTGCTGACATTTTAAAAAGTTTCCGAATTCTTCCTCTTACTAGGCATCTAACACTAATCTATGATTTTATGGATAGCTGTCTCTGTCTTCATTATAACCTAACCTTTAACTTTAATTTAAAATCTGTGTAGCTGTATTATCATAGTTTAGAACTTGATCGGCCATTCATTACATTTGTTCTGTGCTCCGTCATTCATTCAATTCACAATCCACCGTTCCAGCAAGAAATTGGCAACAAGTACAAATTGTCAGATATGTCCGTTGTTCCCATTTTTTTAAATCTGTAACTTTCAATAATAATTTGTCATGGATTGTGTGCAGGAATAAACCTAATTCAAAAATGTACCTATCCCTTGTATTTATTAGGTTTGTCATAATTAATATCGTCGTGTAGCTTTAGTGTGAACATAGTAAAAATACTGAAATGTTGAAAAAACGCTGCATTATAAAAAATAAATGTACAAATAACATGATTAGTGAAGTTTCAATGTAATTACCACTGTAGAGTAAATGCATTTTTTATTCTTACCATTGGGCCTGTCTATACAAAAGTGTATGGTACTATTAAAATGTAGAAATAAACGGCTACACATCTCGGGTTCTTGAACAGGAACAACAATATACAATAGATTTGTTGGAGTACTTTTTTCGTCAGTTGCATTTTGACGACCCCATCCTGCCGTAATAATGTTCTCGCCCACAAGGGAGCTATGTGTAAGTGGAGTGCGTGGAAGACAAACCGGTTGCACATATTCTGAAAAACATACATTTGATGTTAATATAATAAGTGAGACCTTTCTATGAATCGTTTAGGAATATCGGTCAATGGTCGAGCGGTTTAAGGAGTCAGTACTTGAATTGATGTGGCCAGACCCCTGTATGCGGGTATGGTAGGGTGGAAGAGTGTTGGCTTGGGTCAATGTGAGAGATTGATACCGGTCGACGTTTAACCACCCCCCTTAATTAATGAGGTTTTCCAGGTTTCCCTAATTCCTGCACTGAATGGTGGTTATGGCTTACCAACGTAAGTCGTTCCTGGGAGCAAATGCGGCCTGTTAAATATTAATATGCCGCTTCCTCTCCCGCACATGTCTCCGATTTCTGAGCTAATCCTCGTTATTAGAATGGGGGGTAGAGATATTATTATTATTATTATCGTATGTATTACTCTTGCCAAAAAAAACTGTAGTGAAAATAAGATTAGTACCTTAAAATTAATCCAGTACTTCAAAGACAGAAAGTTCCAAGTCCTATATTAACATTTTAAAATAAACAGGCTAGACGAAAGTGGTCTTCAATATTATATCTGATTTTATCCAAATCTAAGGCAATGAATTTAATCATAATAATAATAATAACTTTCTTATTATAAGACATGACACATGAGCATTTATGCATCGACGAAATACCAGTAATACTTTTAGCTCTGTAATATCGAAAATGGACGTGGGCCTTTATGCTTCTTTGATCCAGAATTGCAAATCTCCAGTGCGGGAGAATGGGGCGTGGCCAGGAGCTACGTCACGTCACTCATAAGTCTAGCGATTGCGTTCAACTTGATGCTAGTTACATGTATTTTCGGAGTATTGTTCCTGTTGCGTAGTGATTGTTTGATTCAGTATGAGTGCAAACGAAACGTTAAGTATTGCATAGTACAAATGCATAAAATATATATATTTATATATATTTGTTTGCCAATGGACCAAAAAGTAAGAAGAGCATGGTAACGAGCAATACCGAGATCTGATTTTGTATATGACAAAGGTACGAAATTTTATTTTTAAATTTAGGTTAAAGAGGACATAGAAAATTATCTTTAGGTATTTAAAACCCATAAAATGAGGGAGAATATAATTGAAATGAGAAACGTTTCGTATTACACGGTTAGAAGGTTGATTGAACAGTTCTATTGCTTCAAGGAGAAGGTAAAGTTTACCAATGATTAATAATAGGCTTGTTCCGTCAAATTTCTTTTATATAGTTTTTATGCGTGTTTGTATAGTACATTATACTCTTATTACCCCTTAAGATTTCATGTGGTTTACGTTTCCGTTTTCGATATAAGTGGTTGAAATTGGTGTTTGGCTCAAAGACGGTACTCCCGCTTGTGATGTCACTACATGCAAAGAATAGTATCTTTACTCAATGACTCAACTCTGTACTAGGAGATCTACCGCTAACACGCTAATACTGTATCAGAATAAAATGTGCTATGTTGTTTTGTTACTGTGTTATAAATATTTTAGTATAATAAGTTCAATTAAAGTTGAATTTAGTTAGCTGATTCCGACAATCTGCCAGAAGTTAATATGTCAATGATTTTTTCTATTTCATGTCATTCAACGCATTCTTTTTTCTCGAACCATGCATTTAGGTTAGGATTTATAAATTAAATTATTAGATTAAATGATAGATAACCAAATTAATTTTTATTTAGTTACTATTGTTTAAATATATTATTTTTATTACTCCATATTTTACTTACAATTGATTAATTGTGCCAAAAGTAATGGTATAAAATGACAAAGTTAAAATACAAAAACTATACTGCTTATTTGTTGGATTAAAAGTTCGATTTTTGTTTAATTTAAGAAAATATATATGAAAATTTAAAAATCAAAATGAGTTATTTTTTAGCTGGATTTACAGGTTTCTATAAAATATTTAATTTATCAAAAGCTGCTAAATAACGTCTAGAGAGAAGAGCAATCGTAATACAACAATAGGAATGGAAGAACCGAAGTCATTAATTGAGGGGGGCCAGTTGTATCGAAACCTAATACCACAGAAAATACAGATTCGGAAATTGCGGATCTTCCCAGGGAAGGTACGAAGTATAAGAGGCGCGGCGACGTGCATTGGTCTAGCATTCCCCACTACTACGGTAATCGGTTCCGTATCGCCAACGCCAATTTGCCATTGCAAATCTAACTGTCCGGTCAACTGATGCCAGTGTTGCCAGGTCTCATGCTTTTGTATGAAATCTCATGCATTCCGAGGAAATCTCATGCTCTCATATTTTGATTACAAAATCTCATGCGTTTTAATAGACACAAAAAAAATAATAAAATTATAAAATTACTCTTTGAAATCTACTAAAACAAAGACCTAACGAGAAATAAAGGCAAAATCGAGGGCAAAATTGAATAGATAGAGGTAGGTATCTACAATATTTGGGTACTTGAAATGTCCTTTATTGTAGACTGCTCTCTTAATAATTAGCAATGAATGCATAAACGGGTATAACAGTATACGGATATGTGGTGTGTGTGCTGTATTCACGCTGTATTCCGTAAGGGTACCTACATTTTCTGGAAGACCCGTGAGTCACCCTGCGTCACGTCAACTGCGCCTCAACGTTCGCCCGGCCTAACAATAAAATAAATTATAAAGGTTACGTGGTTAATAACTTTTAAGTAAGTACCTGTAAGTACCTACTTACAATGTAATATTATGATAAAATAGCAGAACATAATGCTTTTTAATGAAATAAAATGGCATTACAAAAGTAATTAAAAATTAAGCTGTGTCAAGAAGTGTTTTTTGATAAATTAAGCCATCTCATGCTTTTTTCTCCAAACCTCATGCTTCTTTGAAATTATTCTCATGCACTGAATTTTTCCCACCTGGCAACACTGCCTAATGCGAAGACGCTGTGGTGGAAGTACGCGTGTAGCATGACACAAATACACGCAAGCGGCAAAACACAATTCACCATCAAGATCCTCACTTTCCAAATCTGTATAGCTATCTGCGCTAATACTAGAAATGTGCAAATTAATTCTGTCCTGGCCTGGCCACGCCCCATTATGCGCGCTGGATATTAGTAATTAATTTTAAGATACTAAGCGTTCGAATAAAATTCTAATATTTTGTAGATCCATTATTTTTCACTTATACTTTTGATTTATGCTGGTCGGCGCATTAACCGGCAGAGCAGTTTTTTACTGGAATTCCGTGTTTGCAGTAAGAAATTTATTGGTCTAAGACTTGATAACAATTTACCATTAAACTTAGCGGGTTCATCCAGCTCATATAATATGATGTCATGGCGATAATTCTTTCGTTTGAACTCTCCAAACATGAGGCGTCTCTTGATTTCGATATCTTGATAAGGTGGGGCGCAATTGCCTCTCCCATCGCATTCGGTGCCATTCGTTTCGCGCGTTTGACCTAGTCTTATTCTGAAATTAATTAGTTTAACATACTATCGAAATAAATTAAATAGACCCCCGAATTTAGAAACCGATATTAAGAAGACGAGGAAGAGAAAAAAAATAAATTTGGACCATATACTGCCGCACTGTTACCTACTCTATTGTGTGCTAAAATTTCATTTAGTTTCGTACCATTTTTTAGTTTTTAAAATTAATGCCTCTCACTTTAACTCGTCGTAATTTTTTTGTTCATTGATAAAAAAATTACAAATTTTTACTGACAATAAGTTGATGAAACCGATATTAAGAAAACGTAGAGCGAAATTTTTTTATATTTTGACCATACACTGTCTCACTATTACAGTTGAGTGATATAAACTTATCACTCAACGCTATTACTCTATTGTGTGCTAAAGTTTCTTTGGTTTCGTTCCAAGAAACTAACGCAGGTAGTAAATAACTGTAAACCACAATTTGAAAAAAATCTGTTAAAATAATACAGTTATGTATACTATATATATATAAGAAATTCTTAAATAATAGTATTCTTAAATAGTATCCGAATGATGTATTACGTTCACGGTCTGACCAAGAAGTGCGAGGTAAGAGATTCGCTGCAGTTTTGCTGAGAGTTTTGATATCCCAGCTAACAATTTCCTCTTCCATAAAAATCGAAAAAACGTTTCCAGAGCAAATTTTATAGAGGAATGTTTGATCTAAGAATATTTTTAAAACGTTCTTACAACACGTATACCATAAAAATGGGCACCGTTCTATAGAACCTTTTAGTTCTTTAAGCGGTTCTGTAAGGTTTGCAGGAAATACTTATAGAATTGTTGAATAAAAGTTTTCACAGGTCTTAAAGAATTTTTGATAACACAGTTACAAAGCAATCTCATAAAAATTCTATAGATCTTCGTGATACAATTTTTGTGTCGCATGTAGAGAACTTTAAAATCGTTTAATTGTATCTTCTAAAAACAAAATGTTTCTGTATCGCACATGTTAGAAATAATATGGATGGGCCAATAACAACCAATAAGACCTGCATAGAAGTACTCACATTAGGAATTGCTTAGTTGGTTTGTCCATCAGGGAGCAGTACATTTTAATGCGGAAAAAGTTTTATCGTGAAATATGTAGTAGATAATGGCAATTTTTTGACGCACCCTCAGTTAACCTAATATTTCCTATGTTGCTGGAAATTTAATAAAAAAAAATGTTTTGTATATTGATGAATTTAACAACCAACTGTATATAAAATGGTCAGAAAGTAAGTATATCCATATTATTATTATCATTTCACCTATTTATATTGTATATATTTTTAATTAAGATTTTTCTCTTTCTTCACAATATGGCGACAGAAAGAAAGTCATTATCTTGTACTTCCAATGGATTCTCACTAATATGACATTTTTGTGTCGATTGCAATGATTATGGAGCAAATATGCTTGGTAAGCATCTACTATAACAGATCTATGCCACTTAATATCCACAGTGTTGTCATATTTTATTGTGGTATTTCAATCTTATTTAATAAATCTAATAAAATTCTTTAACTTCAACATCTAGAAGTGCAAATGGAGAAGGTTTGGAATGGTCTAAATTAAATATGTTACTAAATTACTTTCTGCAAGCAGATACATATTTTTACAAGGCACTACTATGTTATACAAATTTCCCCATTATACTTTGATCAAAATATTTCGTACTTTTACGGGAAGGTGTCGTCAGATGGGGGTATGGGAAATCTACATAATAATAGCGTTTCTTTATGGAACAAAAAGGTTTTTGTTACTTATTTACTCTATAATGATTTAATAACAACTGTATTATTATTCTCTATAACTGCTTTAAAGAGCTTTTTCTCTTAAGTTCGATAGCAGCTTCCATATTTGTAATTTGTTTTCCGCAGCAGAATTGTAACTTAACACCGCCTTATACAATAGCTCTATAATTAAACTATAAATTATGCTCTAAGAACATTCTTGCAACAAATTTAAAAAACAATTCAATTTCTGAAGGCAAAATAGTCTCATGTGCCACATTAATTCAACAATTTAGTATTCTAAATACAACTATAAAATATTAACAGAATATAAAACTCCTATTACTCTAAATTTATAGAACTGCTTTGCTAGCTGGGATGATTTCCCTAGCTCGCTCTGACAACCGACGGCGAGGGAGACGATTTCTATCTTTCTTTACCTCCAAAGATACCTACTGTACTTCAAGAGTAATGATTTGTTGAAGTAAGCACAAAAAAGAAATTTTATAAAATTATCATTGTCAAAAACAGGATTATCTAACCGTACTTTCAAATGTTGGCCTCAAAATTGTTTTGTCCATTCTAAATTTTACTCCTCTGGACAATTTTTTTGATTTCATTAAGGCTGACTGCTGCCGAACTTCTGTTTGCTTTTTATATTCTCCTATTCTATCCTATTTATTGGTCCTTTTCACACTTAGCTGTTATCAGCGCTCCCAAAATACACATATTCTTGAACTTCTTCAAACTCCATCTCTCCGTGCTGCGTTCTCAATTTGAAATTGGTATCTTTTTCTGTTCCCCTATTCTCAAAAGCTTACTTTTCTCTTGATTTATCTGCAATCCCATTTTACGTGCTTCCTTCACAAGTTTTCTCGTTACTTTTTCTAATTCCATACATCTCTTGCAATTGTGCCAACATCATCTGTATGTCATGTGTAATTTACTATTTGGTGGCTTTTCAACAATATTGGTCCTTCTCTGTTCAACTGACTATCTCTTATGACCTTTACTAGTACTAAATTAAAAACAAGCGTTGAGAGTGGGTCTCCTGGTCTCAGTTCTGTCAATAGTAACGTCCTTTTTTTCATTTAGTAACAGTACCAGTTCTATTGTTCTTACTTGTAGCTCTTTTAACACTGCTTTCGCTAATGTTCAAAGCTTTTGCAGTACGTTTTGTCACTTCTCACAGCTGAATTTCATATAAACCATTAATTATTTCAGCTTCAAAGTAATCTTTTACTTGTAGAACAATTTGTTTAAAATCCTGATATATGCTTCGACATCTTGTCTTTTTATCCGCGTTGTAACTGATTTACACTCGATCGAAACTTATCACATTTTTATTTCCTTTTACACTTACCACAATGTGACAATCGGTCAAATCTTTCCCAAAGGTTTGTTTATTCTAGGATAATAACAATTTTAATAAATAGCAATATTAAAAACATGTTCTATGATTTTTTCAGTATAAGAATACAAAATTCCTAATATTTTCGAAAAGTTTGATCAGGTACCCAATAAAATTGAAACAAGACGTCCTCAAGTATCTAATGAAAGGGATGATTGGTATTTGGTGCAATATGCTCGTAGACACCGCACATCTCCAGCTTCAGCTCTCAGGGTCTACTTTCAAGGTACGTTTCGCCGTGTCATATCGACACCTACTATTCGAAGATGACTCCACAACACAAATTTACGTGCTAGAAGAGCATTACGGGTCACCACTCTACTTCCAAGGCATTGTACTGCCCGTCTCCAGTGGGCGCTAGAGCATAGGGGTTGCCTTTTACGCCAGTGGCTGTGGGTCTTATTTACAGACGAAACCAGATTTGGGTTAGTTACTGATGACAATCGATAAAGAGTCTGGAGAGAACCAGGTCGTCAATAGCGACTTCATTTTCCCCGTGAAGTTGCTCCGTACGAAGGGGGTACCGTAATGTTTTGGGGTGGAATAATGTTCAACCGCCGCACCCCATTCATTCGGATACCACAGAATATGACCAGTAAAATTTACTACACCCATTATCTACCTGCTACGTAATGAATTAGGTGAAAATTTTGTTCAACGAGTTCTATTGAAAACATGTGGGATTTTGTGCTAGAACCATTCGTAATCATATTCATTCCTCCACCTCAGACTGCAGATGAGTTAGTCGTGGCGGTATAAAAGGAATGGAATAATATTCTTTTTGATTTAATAAATTTTGTCAAAAATGTCACACATTTGCTGGTTTTTAATTTCTTAAGTACTCAGTTTATCGAACATATTCTTTTCACAAAAAAAAAGATTCAGAAAACAATATATTTTTATAAATGTATTTCGTTTTTCTGAGAAAAAGATGTCTTTAACAAGAATGAGAGGAGGTCCAAGACTTTTGGACGTTGTGTGTAGTTCGACTTGTATTTGTTTTATCAATGAACAAAAAATTACGAAGTTATAGTGAGAGGTATGTAGACTGGAAACCATGATTTTTTCAACATTTTCATTAATGACTAAACAATGGGGCTGATACTTTCGCACACAATAGACTAATAGTGAGGCTATATATGATCCAAATTTTTTCGCCCCTTCGGTTTCCAAACTCAAGGGTCTATTTCATTTATTCCGATAGTAGTGTTGACAGATATCTTAATTTCACTCACATATTCATTCCTATTTCGCAATGAGCAGCTGAAATTACGAAATCTTTGCTAATGAGGGTTCCCCCACAACCGAAATATATGTCACCATCGCTATATTTTATCCCTACTCGAGCCATCCAAGGAAATTGCCCAAGCTTAGCTTCGTCACCATTGATAATCCTTCCTTTCTTATTCTGTTTATCAAATCTTGTTTTACCGCAATCTTTTGGAAGATTTTCCCAGATAGTACTGCCAATGGATGCTTGTCCTTAAACGGTTATAAATAGAAAAGGTTTTCATGAAGGTCATGTAGTACTTTTATTATTTGTTTCACGGAAAAAACACCAGCCTTACCATATGTAATGATAAACAGTAAAGATGCGGCTGTCAGGTAATACATTTTCAATTTAATCATTTACGGATACGATGCTTTGCTGTATATAAAATGGAGAAAAGGCGATCACAAATAATACATTTCATAAAATTTAGTTTACGAGTTGCAACTAATTTTCAAGATTAATGAACCATGTAAAAGTAATACAGTAAATTTTTGTTTTTATGTTTAATGTAAAATAGCAATAAAAACATTACGATATTTTTATTATTCTCCTTTATTGACATCATAATGCCTATTATGATCTGTCTTGTATCTATTACATCAAAATTTTACAGTTATATGATTAGTCGTAATAAGAGCTGATTATTTATAAACAAAGCTAGATTAATTTTTGGACTCCATTGGTATATGTTCAAATAATGTGGAAAAGATTTGTATCTGACCACATCTGGCAAATATTTCCAAAAAATACGAACTTTTTGTCAAAATACACGAGCAACACAAATGGAAACACAAGGCTTGTGTTGATTTTTTGCCTCGAACCTGAATTTTTGGCAACACATGCAAAATATTCGTCAACTTACAATTCAAGTATAATTTGTTACATAGTTATTTTCCGGGATGTTGTGCCGTGACCTCGGTAACTTGTAGTTGCCAGAAACAGAGTTAAAATGCACATCCCTAGCATTAGCCGGGAATCTTTTACCTGCCCTGGCTAGGCTTTGTGGGGATAGACCTGCTATCTGTGTCTCTGGGCTCGTCCATATATTGATTTATATTCCTATTGTAGGTATTACAACTGCTACGGTCGGAACCGTTCCTCGGATAATGGTGATCCCCCGAGGCGTTCCGTAGCCGCCGCTGTAATTGGTCGCATCCCATGATTCCTCCTCACTGTCGGTATCTTCAGTGATGACTCCGCAAAAGCTTCACCGCCAGTCTCAGTCTCAGGAACGGTTCCGACCGTAGCAATCGTAACACCAACAATAGGAACCGAAATCAATACATGAACGAGCCCAGAGATACCGATAGCGGGTCTGTCCCCACAGCGCCTAGTCCGAGAACAACCAGGGCAGGTAAAGGAATCCCGGCTGATGCTATGTATGTGCATTTTAACTCTGGCAGCTACCAGTTACCGAGGTCACGGTCATAGTTTCTAACTTACCATGGATTCAGAACTTCCTCTCTCGTTGATTTGATGTATGAACATGAATGAATCACATTAAAGTAATAACAATAACTAGTGGGGCATTCCACGCCAACTCAGCAGTCGATCCCACAACACTCTCTCAGATCTGGTTCAAAATTGGTACATCGATTAGTACTATCGAAAAAAGGATATTCGGCAGATCCAGCAAAGTAAAATATTTTTTAACCTTTAATGTGAAATGTGTTGTGGGTTGCCGGTACAAATGCGAAAGGGAAATATGCTGGACGAATTATTAAGAGGTCGATTTATTATGGCTTTCCAAAAGGCCCAGCTCGAGACAGATTTCATGAAGATGAAAAGTGTGAACTTTTAGCAAATTTCGCAAAACAATATTATTACTATTTTCATCATTATGTGGGGTTAGCAAGTTTGAGTTGAACTTCCGATAATCTGTCATGACAATCAATGACAGTTTGATAATAAAAATAATATAAAATGTTACAGTTGACTAAATTCGCTAAAAGTTGAGATTTTTTCTCATCATCAAATAATTTGAGCGAATATTTTGCGTTCATGAGGAGAAGGTTTCAAAACTTCCTTGAAGCAAAGATATTTGTGTAACACTGGCAACACTGTGAACCACACGTTTAGTCTGCAGCACTGTGAGTCATAAAAGTATGAAAGTGGCAATCTGGCCAGCGGTCCTCAACAAGTTTTCTACAGAAAAATTACGAAATTTATTTAAAATTTCACTTTTTTATTTCTGATTTTTTTGTAAAAAAAACTGTTAATTATGTGTTCTACACACAGAACTTTCCTGCTGGTCAAAATATTTGTACTTATTTAAGGTTCACTCTGTATATTTGGGTAAATCTCATTTTATTTGACTATTACCCCTCGTCACTCCCTGAGATATCCTGTAGGTATACACTCCAGCTATAATTATGTTTGGTCACCAAAAAAGATATTTATTGGTGGTTCTAAGGCTCGCACGGTTACAGCAGTTCTTTAGGTGTCAAAATTTTATGGAGGTGAGCATGTTTATTCAGACAAATAAATAGTTATGACTATATTTGAAACTAACGGTTTTACAGTAACTAATAATAAATGTTAGTGGTGCTAAATCATCTCGGTTTTGTTAATGTGTGACAAAATACTGCGTAAATACAATTCCACAGATGTAAGCACGGAATGGAACCAGCATCCTGTTTTCCCATAAGAAACAATTCCAATTAAATGGGCGGTGAGATCCTTCCCAGATTTCATATAAGTAACAACACCACCACCAGAATCTCCCTTGCATGGGATCTTTCCTAAAATTGAAGAAGGCATTAACTTTAAGATGTGAATATTTTATAGAGGGTGCTTTTAAACGAAGTAGTAAAAATGAGATCACAGATTCCTTTAACCTAACATACCTATATCTCAAGCCGTATAATAAAAAAGATACAGGGTGCCAAAGTTAATTTTTTTTTTCGATATTTGTAGATAACTTCTTTAAAAATCCAAATATTTACATAAAATTTGTAAATCTGGGATTTTTGCTGGAGCGAAATTCAAATTTGTTTCTAATTTTGACGTCACATGTTTCTTTTAAATGGCAGAACTTTTTTGCTGCTTACTGTATCCATCTGACTATTTAAACAATCGATTCTCCTTCAATAATGTTTAAATTTCTGTTATATCTAGTAAGAAAAAAAGTTATGAATAAAACTAATTCTGAGTTTTAGATAAAGTTCCCTCTAGCGGCGCATAATAAAAGTTTTCTTTGACTCGTCCAATAGAGCTTGATCTACTTAGTGGGTGTGCTAAATGAGAGAATAATCGAACTTGAATTAAATAAGTTCTTTACAAAGAAATATAAAAAGAATTAACTTTGACAAGCTGTAACTTGCAAACAATTGACAATTCGAATAAATGTTTCATTACATACTGCTATTATTTTAATTTGTAGAATCACCTCCCGGAGTTTACTTATGACTTTTAGAACACCCTGTATATAACTCTAATAATAAATCTCTTTTTGCAGGAAATTTTTAAAACTCACACTTCTCCCATTGTAAAAAGCGTCGATTTATAATCGTGTTGAATAAATAACTATTTAAGAAATGGTTTTTTTTTCGGGGAGGTTGCTTACTGGATGTTCGAAATAAAAGATATAGGAAGCGACTACCATCTGTTACTAAGCAAAATAAAAATAAGAATATGTAATCAAACAGAATGGAACACCTGCTTGGAACAGGAAAGAAAAATACACCACTATAGAAGAAAAATGGCAGAAGGTAAAATAAACAATGCATGAAGTCGCACAGGTAAAAAAAGAAAAAGAAAGGAGTGCATAAATGAAGACTCATCACATAGACTAGGAAACAGCTAAGTAGAGAATACGAGGAAATAAATAAAAAAATAATGCGATAAAAGATTATGTACCAAGAGTATTGCGAAAAAAGTAGAAGAATCAGCAATGACAAATAGTACAAGAGAATTATATAAGACCACTAAAATATTAACTAGATGAAACTGTAACAACCAGAAACCTACACAAATTAAAGAAGGGAAATTACTGACAACGAGAGAAGAACAACTTAAAAGATGGCATGAATATTATAGTGAATTACTGACAGAAGCTGAAAATGTGCAAACCAAATCAAGCAATACCGCAACAGAACCAGAACCACTCGACATTGATGCAAGGAAACCAACAAAACATGAGATAAAAGAAGCGATAACAAATATGAAGAATAACAAGACAGCGGGGTTTGACAACATTCCAGCAGAACTATGGAAGGCGGGCGTGGACAATAAAGTGGAAATGCTTTTGACACTTTTAGAACAAATCTGGCATACAGAAGATATGCCACAAGAATGGGGAACTAGAGTAGTATTTAAATTGTCAGAAAACAAAAATACAAATCTTTAACAGCAATGTGAAGTCTGTGTTGCTTTGTGAATGTGAAACGTGGTCTATGTCTTTAAGAAATTTACAAAGACTACAGGTGTTCGTAAATAAATGTTTACGAAAAATTTTTAAAAATCTTCTGACTAAGCAAAATAACAAATGGAAAATTATGGAAACGAACCAAGCAAGAACCAATAAAAAGTGAAATCATGAAACGGAAATGGAATTGGATAGGACACACAATGAGAAAACCTGACGATGACATAACTAAAGTAGCATTAAACTGGACCACAGTAGGCCAAAGGAGAAAAGGAAGACCACAAATAAGCTGGCGGGAAGCAAAAGCACTTGCTAAAAACAAGAAGAAATGGAAAAGCTTCATGAGGACCCTATATATATATATATATATAATATATAAGTGTGTGTGTGTGTTTTTCAATATAAAAAATTGAGCTGGTATGAAGAAATCATATTCCTCTTTCCATTTTTCAGGATGAAAAATTGAATATGTGTGTAAAATTAATTAATTTTAAATTATTAGAAACATTTCTTAATAACATTTTGTCACAAACACACCAGTGAGAAATTTATAAATTTTTTCCGAATTTCCAAGACTTACTTGAATTAATGAGATTAAAATTATAACACTTACAAGCAAGCAAAGTTCAGGCCCAGAAAACTATATTGAGCACTAACATTTTTCTCTTGTTCCTATAAATAACTTTTTAAACTGTGGGACAGTGTATTGTATCAGACGTAATTTTATCCAGGTATTTCAAATTTTATTAAACATATTTGTAGAATTTATAGCGTTTTGAAATTTATCTATTAAAATAGTTTAAAAAAAAATCAAAACGCTATAAATTCTACAAATATTATTAGTTTTTAATAAAATTTTAAATACCTCGATAAAATTACATCGAATTTATTAAAAAATTTACAAAAATTTATGAAGCCAATCTGGATATTCCTAAGTGAAGCAGCGATTTTCTTTAACTTCTACAAAAGTTGTCTATATAGCGACAGTATATACAGGGTGTTAAAAAAGAGTGTAGAATATTTAAGGAGGTAATAGTATGAACCAAAATAAGCAGAAAAGTCTCAATAAAAACAAGAAGAAATGGAAAAGCTTCATGAGGACCCTATATATATATATATATATATAGTTGGTTGATGTTTAGTGAAATAAACAGTACGCATTTGACAGTTGTTCTCAGTGCACAAGTTTTCTTTCGCTATGGCTGGTTACTCTAATGCAGAATTAACAGACATGCATTTCATGTATGGTCGTGCAAGTGCAACGTCTTGAATATGTTGACCCTACCTCGACTTTCTGCAGAACACACTGTCTGAGTTTTTGGAAGACATTCCTTTGAATCAGAGGCAACAATTGTGGTTCCAGCATGATGGTGCTCCAGCTCATTTTTCCATGGCCGTTAGAGAGCATTTACACCAAACTTTTCCACATAGATGGGTAGGAAGGGCCGGACCTGTTTTATGGCCTCCAAGATCGCCTGATCTGAACCCTCTAGATTTATTTGTTTGGGAATATTTGAAGACATTAGTGTATGGCACTCCTGTCAATAACCTGGAAAAGCTGCAGCTACGAATTAATCAAAAGTGTCAAGACATCCAAACCAAGGAGGGTGTTTTCGAAAGAGTTCGAATATTGTTGAGACAAAGATGTCGTGCCTGCTTGGAAATGGACGGAGGGCACTTTGAAAATCTTCTGTAACTTTGTTTTTTGTTTGTTAAAAGCTTCCTTTGTCGGTTTATTCCTAATAAAATAAAATGTTTGAAAAACGAATAGTGGTCCATAACTCCGCAACCGTTACTTTGCGGACCCATGTTTATTGAGACTTTTCTGCTCATTTTGGGTCATACTATTACCTCCTGAAATATTTTACACTCTTTTTTTAACACCCTGTATATCCTAAACTTTGATTTGGGTCCCATGTCCGGTTATTGAGATATAACATACCTGAAATCTCAACAGCTGCCGCTGTACTTGATGTTGATGTCATGTAATTCTTTTTTTAATAAATTTGGGAACGAAATAATGGACTATTACTACATTTTGAAATGTGTCGAATATTACGTTAATGCTATTATTTAAACTTACCAAACCAGATTATATTTAGATATCACTAAAACAACAAATTTTGAAGTGGTTTTGTTGAGTAATATCACATTCACACACACATCCAAATTAGTTAAGACATATTTACCATTTAATTTAGCTGTAGTCTCCAGTTGTATTAACATGAGATCATTTCGATTCGATACCCGACAGTAATCTTCGAATATGTATTTCTTTATGTTGATATCCTGATAAGGCGGAGCACATACTCCGAATGAATCGCATTGCTTACCTTTGGTTTCGAAGTTCTGACCAAGTCTCACTCTGGAAATAAAACAGTTTAATGCAGGGTTGTCAGATGTCTCGAACTTACCCACATATTACCCATTTCTCCGCAATGGGCAGCTGACGCAACAAAAGTCCTGCTAATAAGGGACGCTCCGCAATGAAACAAAAATCTTCCTGTTACCTATCTTGTTCCTAGTCTAACGGACCAAGGAAACTGTCCAAGCTTGGCTGAGGTGCCATTGAGAATTCGATCTTCTTCTAGTTCTTCTCTGTTGCCACTGCTAAATCTTGTTTTGCCACAATTACTTGTTAGATTATTCCAAAGTGTGGTATTAGTGAATGATGTACCTTATAATTGAAGAAATATACATTTGTAAGTGTATTAGGTGTTGTTAGCAGGAATAAAACAGTTTTTCTATATGACAATGTTACTGCTTTTTTTAAGGACTAATAATCTAGTACTTAATGGCGACTGGCAAAATATTTCAGTTAGAGAACGGAGACCAGACCAAAGACCAAAGAAATATATTTTTCGGGAGGAAAATGCTTTGGCTCTCTGGGGAGGCAAACAAGTAGAAACTTCAAATAGCTGCAAGAGTAGTGTATAGACTTCTTTTATTGATACGCACACTTCCTAAAAATGTATAATAATGCTTTTCTTTCAAACAGATTTTTTTATTACTTATTTTTATTTATAAAAACTGAAAACCGTTTAAATTGAGGTTTAAATTATCATCAATAACTAAATATTGTTAAAATTTATAGTACAATTAGTTAAAATACTAATGGCAATTTCCCCTGAAGAAATATTTAAAATATCACTTGATTGTCATTTTTTATATACTTTCTAATAAAAAACGCTGCGTTACGTTTTTATTTATTATTCAATAGTAACGATCAATTTTACCTTCATATGTAAGAAAGTTTCATCTGGAGCTTCTGCAATAAACTTGTTGATATTCTCCCTTGAAAAAATATTGGCTTCCTTGGCTTTATATCCAGCAGATTTCCTTTTTAAAAAAGGTATTAATTTAGGAAACTTGTCGATGTGGATATGGTCTTTAATTTAGAGTGTAGATCGCAACATGCTGCATTTGCTCCATAATGTTGAAGGCTTCAAATCGGCGCATTTTTTGGAAAAGTAAAATAGGACCACTTTTTCACAATAGCTGGTACTCTTTTTCATATTTTTCGCGAGACGGTAATAGATTTAACGAAACTAAGTTTGCTTTTTCCAGAATATCTTGAGGAACTTAATCTTCACATTCGGAATACATTATTATAAACTTTTGGGAAGTTTGTTTATTTTGTAAACAAGAAGCAACCTCAGCAACGTTCCATGTACTATGATTTTTATCTATATCTACTTATCTAAATACCTATTATGACATTTTGACATATTTGGATGTTTGATTGTAATGCATAAGAAAATGTAATAAAAGATATGTAAAACTAATATAAAACAGTGTGATTGGTCGTAACAAAATCATATGTATTACAGAGGAGCAAAGTGCATAATTTCGTCCCATGGATATTGATGAATAAACTATCCGCGGGAGGAAATTATGCACTTTGCTCCCTTGTTATACGAATAGCTATGATTGTTTAGACTGTGTGTATTTAGGTCAATAAGAAACGAAACTATTCTTACTAAATTTGATGAAAAAAATAAATAATACAATACATATTGCAAAACATTTCATTTCAGCACAATTATTTGTTCATTCGTTCCTTGGGTAAAATTTCAATAAGCATATAAATTATTCTTACCAATCGCGATAAAAAATAAATAAACATTAAAATATATTATTCAATACAAACAATTTTGATGGCTAACGAACCATAAAACACTTATAAAATTCAATAAATGGTGGGTCAAATTATGTGGACAATGTGAGAGTATATTTCCAGGATTAAAATCAGTTGCCAATCAGTACAAATAGAAATTCTTCGACCAGGATTTTATTATAAAATTTGTGGCAAAATTCTGTTAGAAATCGTAGTATATGACATATCTCGATATAAATAAAACATTATGAATATGTCTATCCTGACGCTTTGTAATATAAATATGAGAATACTGTCCATATTCAACTAATGTAAATACGAGGCAAAAGCAATTATTTAGTCTAGAATATGTAGGTATACTAACAAAATTTACGACACTTCGATGATGATATACATATACTGCGTGACATAGAAATGCAAACACCCATTAAATATTATTTTGATAATTTTCTCTCGATGAAAGTAAATAATGATATAATTTTCAGGTTTATCTGTTAAATTCTTTTGGAGTTTGTATAGGTCGTAATTTGGTAACGTAGCATTCTGTTTTAAAAGTTTCTATTCATATTTGCTGTGCAAGTATTGTGAAACTAGTTGAACACTTGTCGACATTACAACTAACACACAGTAGGCATTATAGTATAGGGTGTTATCACATATGGTAGTAGATCACCACTAATTATCATTAAAGGAAACATGACAGCCCAGCGCTAGGTCTATGAAATGGTGCAGCCATATATCATTCCACATCTTCTTCACGCTCTGTGGTTCTTCTACGACAACCTGTGCCTCTCGCCCTGTATCCACGACCTTCCTGAGTCCCCGCTTGATAGCACCATACTTATGGTACGTAAAAATCTGTTAGTCCTTCTAGAAGTTTCTCTCACCGACGAACCTGCTTCGCGCAAGCCAACAATCCGCCCTCCCTCAAAGTCACTATGCTGGGAAATCTGTTCAAATCTACGTATTCTAGTCATAATCAGCTGTAAAAAATGTCGTTTGCAACAAGCTTTACAACACTTGCAACAGAAATGAATGTGAGAAGCAATTTTTAAAATAGAATGCTACGTTTTCAGTTATAAAAGTACGACCTGTGCCAACTCCAAAAAAAAAACTTAACAGATAAGCCAGAAAAAATTTCTACTACAGTTGTAACAGAAATGAATGTGAGAAGCAATTTTAAAAATTTTAAAAGTACGACCTGTGCCAACTCCAAAAAAACTTAACAGATAGGCCAGAAAATTTAATTATCTTTTACTTTCACCGAGAGAAGTAAACATGCAAAAAATTATCAAAATATAATGATATTCAATTTATCTTCGGGTATAAATTGCTGTGTTCTGGAAAAACACACAAAATGTTCTGTAATTGGTTCAGATGTCAAAATTTCATGGATGTAAGGATACTTTTCACGTCAATAGGCAAGTAAATAGTCACCACTGTATTTAATAGTAAGTTTTACAGTATTGCCAGGGACCCGAACCCATTTTGGGAATTACGCGAGGTAGTATGAATAGTGCCCTTAATAAATGGGCCTATCAAACACTAGGAGGGAGTTGGAGAAGCAGTGGAGGATGTAGACAGGCCCACGACTTCTTCAATGAACCCAATGAATCAAGGACGATGTGGCTGCTAAGCCTTAGTCGAAGGTCCCTGAACCAAATGGTGGGGATCCTCATAGGCCACTGCAGATTCAGAAGGCATTTGAATTTGATAGGCAGAGAGGAGAGTCCCTTTTGTCCGGAATGCGGGAGGGGGAGGAGACCCCTATCCATTTTCTAGGATATTGTGCGGCCCTTGAAAGACTAAGATATAGGATCTTTGGCATCGAGGAGCTGCAAAGGGAAGAGATGAGGGGCCTACCATAGACCAAGATCCTGGCGTTCATTAGGACGTCGGGTAGATTCGAGGAAGGCCGAGGGCGGATAGTGGAGAGATGATCGGATGCTAGGGTAGGCAAAAAGGGCCCACGTGTGGCCTAATTGCCAGGCTGAGGCCGCCCGCACTTTTACTACTACAAGTTTTACAGTAACATAATTAATAATAAGTGTCGGTGCAAAGTGGCTAAATCGTCTCGGCTTTGCTAATGTCCAATAAAATATTATTTAAATAGTATTGAACAAGTGTGTGCACGGAATAGAAAAAACAACCTCCTGCACGTTATGCCTAAACTTGATAAAACGCTTAATGAATACTGCTGTTATTATTATATGTATGTAGCCTTAAGTTGCAACGTTGCTGGACTTCTATATAGCTTCAATACTCGTACGCGTTATCAGAAAATTTGTAGCGTACCAGGACCGTCGTGTTACCGATTGTTATGAGGTGATTATTTGTGTTTTGACAGGTCGAGTAATTTTCTTTCCCCTCTCGATTTGTTGTCTTTATTGGGCCTTCCGAATATTTGGTTAAAATTAATTACATTATGATTGAATCACCCTGTATAAGTTAATTTCATATACTATTTTCGAAAAAAAAGTAGGTAATTATAATAAAAACACCAACTTTCTATGTATTTCTTGATGCATGAAGGATTTAATTCTTCACCATGTTATTCAGTACCCTTGGTTTATATGGATAACAGTTAAGACATGTTGTTAATATACGTTTATTTTACATTTTCTGATGTTAACAGATATCATACTTGTTATCACTTTCTAGATTCAGTTTTTGATTGCATGTCATCGTCAATTTTTTCTACGATCCAATCCACGTGTGAGGCAAGATCGGTATATATTCTAGGTGTAAGGTCGCCTTCTCTGCATAATTCAAGATTATGTGACGCAAGTCCAATTATGTATGTTCGTAATTCATCTTTTTCTGTTGTCCTTGCTTGCATTAGTGGACCACCAGAATCTGCTACACAAGGCATTTCAACTGAAAAATAAATAACGGTTTAAATCAGTAAATTATATGTGTTATAACTGTTTCTTTAAATAAAGCAAAATACAGACTACAAAACGTTTTTATATTTGCTGTATAAAATTGTTTTAAAAGTGTTGTATACATTTTTTATAGAACTGTTACATTACCAAAGTGTTTTATAAAAGTGGGCCCTTTTCGATTGTATAAGTATTGTATAAAGGTATTTAACTACGTTATATGAATTTGAAGCTCCTATAATATTTATATTATAGCAATTTATACAACCTTTATAAAATTTATTTTGCTAGTTGGGGTGTTATTGACGTTTAGAAAAACTCTCTGTTTTCGTTCTCAAAATCGTAGTAAAATTTTTTAAACGTATGTCAAGTTTGACGGAAGTGCGCGATAGTGATGTGATTTTTGTTATTTTTACTTATCTGCTTTTTTCAGTGTGAGATTTTTTGGTTAGGCAAACTTAGTTTCGAAAATAACCCTTGACTGTTCCGTTTGGCGCAAGGGCTTAATTAATCTTTATTATTTTTTCAGAAGTGTGGCAAAAACCCAACAAAACTAAAGAAAAACTAAAATTATGCCACAAATAAATAGCTTCAGACAATATATAAACTGTCAACACGACAAGTTTTTTAAACTGAGATCTTGAAGAACTAAAGTTGGTAGTAATTCATAATAAACACATTTTTAGACATATGTATGAAACCGTTTAATAATTAATTAAGATAAATCCGTTCACGATCAGTGACACCTCACTGAATTATTTAGGGGATTGGAGCATCCTCACCTAATGGACCAATCTAGGTACTTCATCAAACAACAAATGCAACTTGCAATGGTGTAGATACTGTAGTTGAGGCAACATAACAGTTCAACCTAACCTCAAAATGTTGACTTCATTTGACTTACCCCCTTCCGGATACCCTACACAGAGTTCGTTCTCTTCTAAGTTGCGTACGTATTTCTTATTACATTGTTTGCGGTCTAGTATAGGAGTTAAGGTGAACTGTAGACCCCTTTCCGTTCTGAGTTTACTGCCATCTACCATACCCCATCCTGAATACGTCACTCCCCATCCTGCTGAAAAAGATGGCCTTTCCTTAAGCTTCTTTAGTGATAACTTCTTTGGCGGTAGGCAGATTGGGTGCACATAATCTGCAAGTAATACTCATATAACTGCTGTGATTGAATTTTTAAGGTGACTTTTCACATAGAATGCTTACCATTTAGTTCTGCAGGTGTCTTCAGTGCCAGTAAGCTCATATCATTTACGTTTGATTTCCGACAATGATTGGAAAATAAGTGATTTTCTATGATGATGTCTTGATACGGTGGGGCGCAATCATCACTGCTGCAATCTTTCTCTTTTTCTAGGTTGTTCTCCCCCACCCTGACCCTAAAATCGAAAAATATATTAAGTAGCATTTTGGTAGCGTGGCCGAAGTGACGGGGGCGCAACTTGTCCGCTTTAAAAATGACGTGGCACTTTTTTGTAAGAGAATATACCAATGCCTTGCCTGAAATGGTCAAGTTCAAGAACTTGATAGGCATAGATGAGAGTCCCTTATGTCCGGAATGTGGAGAGGGAGAGGAGACCCCTATCTATTTTCTAGGATATTGTGCGGCCCTTGGAAGATTAAGATATAGGATATTTGGCGCCGATGAGCTACAAAGAGAAGAGATGAGGGGCCTATCATGGACCAAAATCCTGGCGCTCGTCAGGGAGTCGCACAGTGGCGCAAAACGCCACTGTGCCACCCAAATTACTGTACACCCCTTAGGGTTGGGCCATTTGAGCTGATTTTTATTTAAATGGTCGGTAATAAAATTCCCTATCGATCCCTCTTTTTCAATTTTCGCTTTGGGTCTTTATTTTCGCGGAATTTGACTCCAAAAATGGTTTTGCATGAAAAGAACTAGGTATTTCGCACAAAAATGACCCTAAGGAACACGAGATTGAGATTTTGCCGGACTTTTTTATGGAGGAATGCTCGTCTTGGAAAGCCCTACAAGAGTGTCCACTTAGATTTCGGGGAGAAATTTTCACTATTATACATTTCCATCCGAACAGTTCCAGGAAAAATCAATCATTTCTAATTAACAAAATGTCCAAAATCATTTATGGAACCTTTCTGACCTTTTCCAGAATTACGGGAAAAAATCGGAAAATCTATATGTGGCCATTTTGGTGAATGTCCAAAACTGTGTTCAAAAATTCTGGAAAAATTTTTGCGGATTCCTCGAATGTGTAGAAATAATTTTTGTGAGATGAGATTATTGGGGTGTATGTACTAGGCTGAGGGGAGACAGTCTTCCCAGTCATCTTATGCTGCCGGATAATATAAACGATTATTTTTTAAATGTAGCTAGTGGCTCTCATATTTACATGAATTTAATTCAACATTTTACTCAGAACACCTTTAGCCATAATTCATTTTCATTGCGTGCTATATCTAATAATGATATTTTGATTGGCTTTAATAGTATTAAGAGTGAAGCTTATGGTATAGATGGTATCAATATAAAAATGATAAATTTTGTAGTTCCTTACTGCATAGATGTTGTTAGAAGTATATTTAATGATTCTGTTAGTAAGGGGGTTTTTCCAAATTTATTGAAGATCTCGGATGTAATACCATTACCGAAGGTTACGAATCCAAATACATTCAATGAATTACGACCTGTATCCATACTACCAGCGTTTTCAAAATTATTCGAGAAAGTAGTAGCAGTTCAGATTAAGGCTTACTTGGAGACTTGTAAAGTTTTACCAGTGGTGCAGTCCGGATTCCGTAAGGGTCATAGTACTTCTTCAGCATTACTAAAAGTCATTGATGATATTTCTGTTGCCAATCCGATGATTGTTCAATGTCTACCGTGCTCGTTTTTTTGGATCAAAGTAAAGCCTTTGATTTGGTATCCTACGATTTATTAATATCAAAACTATCATTTATTGGATTTGATTATGCATTGTTATCATGGTTTTACAGTTACTTACATAATAGAATACAAAGAGTTAAAATCAATGAATATATGTTTTCACAGTTGAGACCAATTGAGAGTGGGGTACCACGAGGGAGCATTTTGGGTCCTATCTTATTTTCAATCTTTACTTTCGATTTACCACAAGCAGTAAAGTACGGGCGGCTTCATCTCTACGTGGATGATATTCAATTATATAAGGCTTGCACATCTTCTGAAGGTTTGGAGTTAATTAATTTGTTAAACTTGGATTTGGCAAATATTTTTGATTGGTGTACAAAAAACGGCCTTAAAATAAACCCAAGTAAAACAGTCGCAATGTGTTTTGGTAATAATTCGCGGAGAGATGAGGTCTGTTCTCATGATTTAGTTGTAAATGGATCTCCGGTGCGCTGGGTATCGTGTTCAAAGAACTTAGGGTTGTACGTCGACATAAATTTAAATGTTAATGAACATTTATGTCATATACATAGAATGACTTACAGTAAGTTGAAATCTCTATATCACTTGAAGAATAAACTAAAGGAAAACTTAAAACTTAAACTTGTTAAATCGATGATATATCCTCACATAGACTACTGAAGTATGGTTTACTACTATTTCTTACCAAAATATAATAGGGACAAAATTCAAAAAATTCAGAATTTCTGTATACGATATGTGTGTAATGTTGCTTTTATGAGTCATATAACTCCTTATTTACAAAGATTGTCTGAACCAAAAATTTGTAATAGAGTCATGTATCTGTATCTAGCTTTTCTTTATAATTTGATGCATTTAGGGATTCCCTCGTATTTGCACGATGTTCTTAAAAAGCGTTCTGATATTCATGACATTAATGTTAGAAATAATTACTACACTATACCACAACATAGCACGAGTAAATTCGAGGGATCCTTCTCATATATGGCCCCCACTCTCCTTAATAAAGTGGTGTATGAGTTGGATTTTCCGCATGGTCAGTTCATTAGGCATATTAAGCCCGCATTTCACTGAGGCTGGTCCAGCCAGGCTAGTCAGCCCGGCTGGTCCAGCCAAATTTGAAATGTAGTATAGCAAATGATCATACACTCACACAGGCTGGTACACGATGAGCTTGCTATCGAGCTCAGGCGGCACAAGCCATGTTTGTAATAATTTACATTTTCAAGCGGGACCAGCTATGCGGGATCCTATATAGACCAATTAGATTTCTGCTTTTATACCACGTGAGTATCTACGTCGCTGTACAATCTCAGTCACCAGTAGACCAGGACCAGCCTGGCTGGACCAGCCTCAATGAAATGCGGCCTTTGCACTTGTTCCAGCCACTAGCCTAGGCCGGACCAGCCTCAATGAAATGCGGGCTTTAGGGCTTTAGATTGTGGGCAGAATTGATGTTTGTAATTATACTGCTGATGTTTTTGTTATTTTGTTTCAATTGTTTTTTTTTCTTTATATCTCTTTTTTTGTAGGCCTTGTTGCCTTAGTAGCGTTAAAATTGTATTTACTTTAGAATATTGTGACTGTAAGGATTTGTATGGGAGAATGGAAGAACGGCTTCGCTGAATTCTCTCCTTTTGTGTTAGCACAATAAACATTTATTTATTTATTTTATTTTCCAATACTTTCCCAATTTTCAGTTGAACGATTTCTGATATTATGTGAAAATTTTTGGATGATTTGGAAAATTTCTCCCCGAAATCTAAGTGGACAGTCTTGTAGGGCTTTCCAAGACGAGCATTCCCCCATAAAAAAGTCCGGCAAAATCTCAATCTCGTGTTCCGTAGGGTCATTTTTGTGCGAAATACCTAGTTTTTTCCATGCAAACCCATTTTTTGAGTCAAATTGCGCGAAAATGAAGAACCAAAGCAAAAATTGAGAAAGCGGAATCGATAGCGAATTTTATAACGAACATCTAAAAAAAATCACCTCAAACGGCCCAACCCTATGGGGTGTACAGTAATTTGGGTGGCATAGTGGCGTTTTGCGCCACTGTGCGTCGGTTAGGTTCGAGGAAGGCCAAGGGCGGATAGTGGAGAGGTGATGGGATGCTAGGGTCGGCAAAAAGGGCCCACGTGTGGCCTAATTGCCAGGCTGATGCCATCCGCACTTACTACTACCACTACTGACTGAAATGGTAATCAAGTCGAAATTTAATGGTGTGTTATACTTGTTTCAACCTAATGTCGCGCATTTCAATTAGTTTTTTATTATATTGTGTACTGCGATTTGTAAATTATTACATACAGACTTCAAAAAACTATACAGGGTGATTCAAAACTTATCTAGACAAAATAAGACTAGATGCGTCATGAAAAATGTAGTCAATATCGTAAAAAATGTGTAAAATCCATAGATTCTGAAAAAAAATTGAATTTGTAGTATTCTCAACCTATACTACGCTGGGCTACTGTAGTCTCTAGCGTCATCGAAATGCAGGCGATTCCGAATACTGAAATCCGATTGTATTAACGTTTTTAGAATAGCGTTTACATTAGTCTTTCAAGTGTAAAAAATATAGAGATATCGTCTTAATTTATGGTCAAATATGGCAAAATGCTTTAGCAGTTTCTTGTCTGTACGCAGAACGATTTCCGGTAGATATGTGCCAAATGCAGCTACTATTACCGCGGTAGTGCAACGCGAGCGTGATACGGGAAATCTGCATCTCAATCGTGGAAGAGATGAAGGTCCAGAGCGGTCACGGCGTATTGCAGCAGCATTTTAGAGATTGTTGAAGACAATCCCCGGAATGGAATGTATAACATTTATAAAATTCATGTTTAGGATTTTGAAATACGCGATTCAACAGGATCATTACCAAAAACGCTTTGCCTTAAATGGAAGATGAATTGAACGAGAAGGACCGGTACCATGGCCGGCACGATTTTCTGATTTAAATCCTCTGGACTTTTCTGTGGGGATATTTAAAAAATGAAGTATATCGCCACGAAGTGGACACTTACGAGTTCAAAATGGACAAGAACCAAAAACATTTATGTTAGTTCGTGGAATATAGTTACACATTGAATCGAGCAACGTCCACCATTTGAAAGAATGAGGCGGAAAATTTAAATACATGCAAATGGTAACTTACATGTTGCCAAGCGTACCGCAGTGAGCCGCAGTAATCACGTAACTGGGATGAATCAGGGATCCAGAACAGTAAAAGAATTTTTTTCCATTCTGATATATCCCCACTCTAACTATCCAAGGAACTTCACCTACTAGGGCAGTGGTGGCTTCACAGGTGCGTAAATTTATCTCCTTGTATTTTGGTTGGCCACAGTTCTTAGGTAGATCTTTATAAGAAAATCCGTTGAGACCTAAAGGTTGCATCAAAACCTATGTTTCAGTTTTTTTTTTTATTTTTCGGTTCAAGCTTAGTCTATGTCGTGTACTATTCGTATACAAGAAAAACTATGTTCACAAAACAAATACAAAGAAATCGAGCTTTAATATATCATATTATACCTTATAAATATACACATATTCTTACCATTATCAGTAAAATATAATGATAATAAAACACAAGTTGCAAAGTATTTCATATTGTTTCAAGTGGTAATTGATTCTGATATAAAAATGAAAACACTTCTGAATTTATTTCTCACCCACTAATAGTAATTTAATTTTAATGTTAAGTGTACCGTGATGTAATAAAACACAACAAGTGATATACATAGTTATTTAGTATTAAACCTAGAAAGAAAAATAAAGTTTTCAAAACTTAGTTATGTTTTATGACAAACATTTGTAATAGTCCTAATTTTCGTTTATAGTTATTTTTGTATCAAGGGAGTTATGAGGATGTTAATTATCGAGGGCAACATATTGCAACTGGATTGTTAATTTGCGCGAGATTATTAAAATCCAATAACTCACGTGATAGACAAAGATTCTTATTTCATACTAATGAAATACGAAAATCAAATTTCGTTTTATTCCATACTAATGAAATATGAAAACCAAAATCCGTAAGACATTTACAATTGTGGAAGAAACCGAGTTCTCTGCATTGGGTCTAGTCTTTTGCGTATCGCGTAAAGCGTTGCACACTTCAGCCCATTGGAAAAATACATTTGGAAAAATGTCAAGCAAAATAATTGCTAGTTTTATGGGTTTACCAGATCCAGATGGTTTCTCGGAACAATGCCTGCGTAGGACTTCCGCGACTGCCTTGGTCAATGAAGGTGCACATATGACGACACTGAAGAGACATGGTGGATGACGAAGACCAACGGTAGCAGAAGGGTATTTGGCCGACAGGATGGAATTGAAAAATAAAACTGCAAGAATGTTGGCTGGCATGTCACATGAAAAAGTGGAACATCAATTTGATGTTTGACTACAGTCATAAGCAGTGACAATAGTTGAACGGAAAATTCTTTCAATTCGGGAAATAATTTCAGTGGAAAATTCGACAATTATTGTCGGTTTATTTTTGTAGATCCATTAGAGGAAGTTAAAGATTTATAACTACTTAGTATAACTCCCAAGGGAGTTATGAACATGTTCATAGTTACGGCAACTGAGTGTTTATAATGTGTTAGTATGAAATAAATCTATTTACAACTACATGCAACTTTTGTTTCTGTTCAAAATAGGGAAAATATTCGATCTATAGGATTTCTTGGTTGTTATCTAGGTAACTTCCAACATAAGTAGCGTGCATATTTGAGTAGGTCGGTGGTTGAGCGATTGAAGGCATCAGTACTTGAACCGATGTTCGACCCTAGCCCGGGTTCGACTTCCACAGGCGGAAGACCGTAGATCAGCTATACTTGTACAGAAGATTGGCATCCTCCCTACGGGTATGTGAGAGATTGATACCGGTCGGCGTTTGACCACCCCCCAAATTAATGAAGTTTTTCAGGTTCTATTCATCCCTGAACTGAATGATGGTTAAGGCCTACTAACGTAAGTCATTCCTGGATGCAAATGCGGCCTACTTAATAATAATATGTAGCCCCTCTCCCGCGTAAGTCTTCGACTTCTGCGTTAATGGTCTTTGTTAGAATAAGGAGTAGAGATATTATTATTATTAAAGCCTCCACTAGGCTGTGGCGTTTGTCGCTAATCTATTTCTGTTTTGAAAACGTGTATTCAACATCCACAGAGGTCACTGGAGTATATTTAAAGTACATCGAGTGCAGTGAAATAAATGCGAATTGGAATTGATATATATGTGTGTGAGTACAATTTTATATTCCTTTAGCAAAAACCATGTAAAATAATTCCCCAATTTTTTATGGGAAATACCTACAATGAGAATTGTCAAGAATGCAGAATTGAATTTTCTCATGAGAATTTACGTCACTCTCTGATGAAATGTATTCCACTAAACTTGAGAGCTAACAAGTTCAAAACTGGTATATGTCTGGTGACACCGCTGACGATTAACCGTGGCTATTTGCAACAAATGTTTTTGGCGTGATTCAATACTTGTGGGACATTAGTCTCCAAAGTAATTATTTCAAGTTTCAAAACACTCTATAAATATCTAAGTTCACTCTTGAAAATGTGGGAACTCGCCTCCTTTAAGTTGAGTTAAATATCTAACTATAGTTAGATATTTGACTCAACTTAAAGGGGGCCACCTGAAAAAGCAATCCTAAAAATGCAGAAATAGGTCAGATCTGTGGTTGAATTTTCGAGTTCCTGTCCACTGGAAGTCAAATTCTATTGAAAGTTCTATAGAAAATAAAAAAATAATTTCCGGTGATACTCTTGAAGAACCGAGTAATATCGATAACATATAACGGAATATTACTACAAGTTCAACAAATAAGATTTCTTCTTGAATTAGTTTCACTAATTGTACCAACTGCGTTGTGAATATTTATAATAATAATTAATAAATAATTGAAAAGGTGTTATTTATAAAATTTCTGACTTCAATAAAAGTTACTTTATTATTTCTCTGTTGTATTTTGTTTAATTCTTTTTTCAAATTAGTGACATAACAAACTTTTCGTAACGAGTTGCATAATGGTTTTCATTATATAACTAGTTACATAATGTAGACCGTTTTGACACTTGTTTCGATAACAAAAGATGTTCATATGTCAAAATTAGAAAGAAAAAAAAATATTTTAACCACCAGTAAGCTCCTTTAGCAAAATTAATTTTGTAATAGCAACATATCCTTTCTGAAGCCTATTTAAAATATTTTGCTGGGAATAATCAATTTTTATTAATGTCTAAAAGAAATTTTCCGAAAACGATTTATATTATTTCTATAAGAAAAAGCTGTATATTTTCTGTAAACATAAATACGAAAGTTAGGCTGTGATGAATGAGAGAGATATTGACAAAAAGCAGATATTCTTACCATTTTCAATAAGAAACAATGACAATAAAATATACCTTTTAAAGTATCTGATATCGTTCCATGTAAGAATTATTTAATATTTATTTAATGTGAAACGCTAAAGCATTGAAAACGATATTGCAATTGATCCTTCTCCCACAAACAATAATTTAATTTTGGCATTAAATGTACCATGATGCAGTAATTCTCAAGTCAGTACTTGCCATATACAGGGTGTACCATTGAAAATTTTGCACCCGGCTTATTTTGAACTACGTTCCAAAATATTAAAATTGCCGCGACACGTCCATTTTGTTTTCGAGGGGGACACATTTTAACCTTAAATACAGACTCGCCAGAACAACCCCCTTCGCGGGGGCGCATTCACCTTTAGAATCTTAAATGGCACTCTAGGTCGAGTGACACCTTATTCGAAAGTGTTTTTAATTTTGGTTGTCATCATGTATATTTTTTCAATTTTAGTTCATCCGTGGTTAAAAAAAAAAATGTTTACTTATGCTTAGGAATAAAAGACAATTTTATATTAATCATTTAATTAATTGTTCAAAATGTTCGCCTCCCACTTCCATGCAATAATAAAAACGTTATTCAACATTTCGACGAACATTGTTAAGAATTTCGGGGGTAATTAGGTGGCCATTCTTCAATGATACGCCACGCCGCCTGAGTTCTTCTAAAGACTGCGGCTGAGTGGCATAAATTTTAGACTTTAGACTGGCCACTCAATAGGTCCGCGGCGACCTATCCATTGATTTGGAAAATGTTCCTTTAAAAACTGACTAACTGCAACTGTAAAATGTGGAGGTGCGCCATCTTGTTGCAACCAAACATTGTCTTTTAAAATGTTATCATCATTTTCCATAGTTTCAACAATCATTGGATAAATGCTGTTATTCAAAAGCTCAAGGTACATATCAATTAATTAAATGATTAATACAAAATTGTCTTTTATTCCTAAGCATAATAAACATTTTTTTTCAACAACGAATAAACTAAAATTGAAAAAAATTACATGACGACAACCAGAATTAAAAACACTTTCGAATGAGGTGTCACTCGACCTAGAGTGCCATTTAAGATTCTAAAGTTGAATGCGCCCCCGCGAAGGGGGTTGTTCTGGCGAGTCTGTATTTAACGCTAAAATGTGTCCCCCTCGAAAACAAAATGGACGTGTCGCGGCAATTTTGATATTTTGGGACGTAGATCAAAATAAGTCGGGTGCAAAATTTTCAATGGTACACCCTGTATATTATTGCCACAGTATTAAATTAATACATTTAAATTTAAAATTGTATGGAGGATAGTATTTACACAGGGTGTCACTTTACAAATGTTACATACTTCAAGCGTACAATCCACCAAATGGTCGATTGCTTAAATGAAAAATGACGTAAAAAGGGTTGCAGGATGTTAAAATTTATTTTTTATTTTGTTTTCTCCTTAACACAGAGCCAGGTTAACCAATTTGAACAACACATATCCAATAGTCGCCTGACTTCTTTGTGGGCTGCATTTATTATTATTTCGCTGTTCGCTGTGTGATTTTTTCTGTCAACTGATTAAAACACCCTCGCGAGTGTTTTGTAACGACGCTCGACTTGTGTGTGGCCAATATGTCTCGCTCGTGTGCAAAGGGGTTTTCAAACGAGTGTTTTACGATACCTTTTATACGACTGCAAACAGAGACCACAAAAATCAAATTTTAATTTAAATCTTTTTTATTACTAAAATTGCCAACGCAATTATACGACTGCAAACAGAAAATTGCCAACGCATTAACAAAATAAATTAAATACAACTTTTAATTTAACTCGTTTTTATTAAGAAAATTGCTAACGCATTAACAAAAGAAACTAATATTTAATATTTGAACATTCCTTCAAGGTTACGCTGGGAAAAGCAGTATTATTGTGCACCTTGTAATAGAGAATATTTTTGGTGTCGTGTTTTTAGTGCAGTTTTTCAGCGTTGTTTTCTTCTATTCCAGTAGACGATCGTTGTTCTGGTTCTGTGGCAGCAGAAGACACTGAAGACTCTATCTTTTTCGAAACTTTATTTCTCAAACAATCAGCAACGTAGCCTTCAGCAACTGTACTGGATTTCCACCCTCCATGGCGTTTGAGGGCAAGCAGATTTGAGCCAGAGTTGTGTAAAATTGTGGCCGATGAACGCCGAAAACAATGTCCCGTGTAACTTTCTGGATTCTCTAGCATCAAAAACTTGGCGATTTCCCTAGCCATGTTTCCAATTTTGTGGATGCCAACGTTTTGGCCAGTTGAACATTTTCCGTTTTAATAGTTTTAAAAAAAAACCTGCCTGTCTTCAGATTAGGAGGACCAAGAGCACAATACTTTTTTAAGATAGTGTAAAGGTTTCCTGTAATTGTAAAACACCTTGGTACCTTTGTTTTTGTATTCTTCAGTTTAATCAGCATAGCACTGCCGAAATCTTTGGTGTCTTCTATTTTGAGATAACATAATTCCTCCCTTCGACATGCCCCAGATAGTCCAACTGCCACCACCGCCTTGATAAGTAAATATTTGTCGTCTGATGCTTTCGTCAAAACCGGCAAAAATCATCTTCTGTTAGGATTTGAGACTTCTTTGGGATGTAGTTTTCGGATTTTCGTTTTATTGGCGCTTGCAACTTTTTATAGTTTCCAAGATCTATGTTGTGATTGGCACTTAACGTTGACTTGAGCATCGAAAAAATCGTCCATAACGTCAAAGATTTATGCATTACTGCGTTTTCTGAGAAAATTTGGACATTTTTGACTAGTCGCCAGTCCACAAATGGGCTTAACTTAGCTTCATACCTGCTTCTGGATTTTGTGGGCAGCAGTTCCGAACATATTTCGCTTGCTTTCTGTAAAATCTCTTCAGAATCACACATTTTCACGCCCAAACTTCGGGAATTCAACAATTTTTGAAGTATCTAATCAACAAAATAAAGGAGCCGTGCGACGGCTATGAAACTCAGCCAACTTGAAACATTGCATAATTTAGGTGACAACATCAAACAAAACCCACAATCTGGAGAGGCGTGTGCAAAGATGACATAACCGTGTGCAAAATGTTTAGCACACGGCGTGTGCAAAATACCGTTTCCAGAGCGTGTTTTCCGTGTGAAAACCCCCTTTCGCAAGGCAGTCGTATAAATACATTTTTTTCGTCATCTGAATTCTTTCCGCAGCTATATTACGCTGTTTATTGACTATATTTTTAAGTTGATGTTTAGTTAGTGTTTCATTTATTTATACCACTATTTTCTAGGGAGCACTAGCCATGATTTGGCAATCAGAAAAGCGCACTTTTGCTGTAACGAAGCCTCATAAACCCGAAATAAAATGCAATTGCGACTGAGCGATCGCGCCGAGTTTGGAATTCCGCCAAATTGCGCGTTAACTGTTGACTTGTGTTACTAGTTGTCCATTAAATCCATGTTGACAGGTGCAGTTTTTAAGCGAGACTAATAGACGGTTTGGTCGCTGCGAAGCTAACGAATATGGCACGATTTCCTCATCCTGGAAATGCATACAAATGAATAGTATTTTTTCCTGTTGAACTACCAAGCGTATCATTGTTTCACTGTTATATCAGTATGTAGAATATTGCGAAAGTTTGTGGAAATGTTCTCATTTCCATTTTCAAAATTTGAGGCAACGTCAAATTTTTTTTTTTGTTTATCTACAGTGCTTTTGAAAAGTAACGAATAAATTCATTATTTTTGAAATTGAGAAGTTTTCGAAAAAATCCCCTGGCACGTTGATTTTGCTTATAAAAAAGGCATTTTTGACATACGACCCATATTTGTGACGTCATTGTTGTTTGAGATATGACGTCATCGACAATTTTTTTTTAATGGCAACCCCCAATTTTGACCATGCTATTTGAAAGAGCGTGTCATTTTACATACACATCATTAAAAATTTAATTTGCACAATACTGATGTAAAAAATCAACTAAATTAAATGTTCAAATTGTACACGGTTGGCTGCCTGACAGTAGCCAAGACGATTAATAAATTCTTTATGGACATTATCAATAACTTCAGGAGGTATACGATGTATCTCGTGACTTCTAAATTAACCGGTCTAGTAACGTATACTTTGTTTTTTAAGTATCCCCACAAGCAATAATCTAGGGGTGTCAAATCAGGCGATCTGGCTGGCCACTCAATCGGCCCCCTTCTCCTTATCCAACGGTTCGGGAACAGCTCATCTAAATAAGCACGGACAGGTGTTGCATACTGGGGAGGTGCACAGTATTGTGAAAATTAAATTTTAAAATATTTTCTTGAAATTTTTGTTATGTAGCACCATAATTTTTCATGATATATGTATGCAGAATGACACGCTCTTTCAAATGGCATGGTCAAAATTGAGGGTTGCCATTTAATAATATTGTCGATGACGTCATATCTCGAACAACAATGACGTCACAAATATGGGTCGTATGTCAAAAAGTGCCTTTTTAAAAACAAAATCGATGTGCCAAGTGGTATTTTCGAAAACTTTTCAATTTCAAAAATAATGAATTTATTCGTTACTTTTCGAAAGCACTGTATGTTCCATAGGGATTATATATTAGCTGTAGATCACAAATATTATAAATTACGATTTGTTTGCAGGATTCATAATCGAGAGAATTATATCATTTTTTATTGATTTCTTTGTATTTCCTTTCATTTACCTACCTACTATTTTTTAGAGACCTTCTTATACAGAGTGTCTGGAATATAAGTAACATAAGGGATTTGTATATCCAACCAAGAGAAACACAAAAACTCTTTTGAAAATAAAGTCAAAAACACCTGATATCTATTAACACTTTCAGTTCTTATCTCGTTGTAAAAAAACTCATTTATGATTAATGACTAGGATGAACGTTATGGTGTCAAATGCATTTTAATTACTATTATTAAAGACGAAATCTATTATGACAATAATAGCTGAACTGCTATGTGAAAACAAAACAAATAAAATTATACAAAAAGTATATATTTACTTGTATAATAATAAAGCCAACGCATGTATAGTAATAAAGCCACTGATATGGAATATTATTCGCTATAGTTACTAAAATTACTTTTTCTACGTTCATGCAGTACATGCAATACTTTATTGAACTATATTTAGTGGAAAAAGTGGTTCTTTATTGCACTAGTGCAAAAAAATGTTTACTGCACTCATCTGTCATTCTACTACAGCTTTTTGTCACCATGACAAACATAAACCTTCAAATCGATGTCAGATTTTTCTAGACTTATTGTCATCTACATTTTTTGGTTTTTGCATGAACGCGAAAATATTGTATGCAACTCGTATAAAAAGTGCTTATTGCACTCGACGTGTTAACAATTTCACGTCGCGTGCAATAAACACTTACTTTTTGCACTTGTTGCATAAATAACTATAAAACACACAAATTATACCGCCTCTAAGTACACATTATAACCACAAAAAAGTAAATTAAATACTTTATTGACCAGAATTGATGTAATCGCTTAATAATGGTATACATTTGTAAAAACGTTATTTTACTTTTACACCTACAACATATAAAACAATGTTTATGTTAATTATCTTATTTTTCAGCAACATAGCTTAGTTGGGCGTCTTTCTCAGTGAAAACAGTAAAATAAAAAGTATAATCATCCATTTAACTTTTCATAGAAAATTGAGTAAACTCGGGTAAAGATACCAAGATTCTTTGACCTGCCATTGTTGTCCGCGGGTTAGGCTATGTGGAGGTTCCTGTTGTTGGTACTACGACTACTACGTTCGGAACTCTTCCTTCGATAACGGTGGTCTTCTAAGACTTCCCGTAGTCGCCTTTGTGACTGGTCACATTCCATGCTTCCAAACGTTTCGCCGCTCTTCACTGTCGGCATCATCAGTGGTAACTCCACAAAAACTTCGCCGCGACTGAGTAATTTTCACTTGTGTAATCTATAATTACCAATTAGAACTTGCATTTGAATAAGATTCCCTCTTTGAAGTAATTTGCGTAAACTTATGGAAAAAATTACACGCCAGTCATACTGAGAGAATTTATATATTAACTACATTTTTCTTTCAATATAAATAAGCAGTAGTAATAAAAAATAGTTTTCTTTTTCTAAAAGTTGAATTGCTTTATATAAGACCAGTCTATTGTCCCATAGATCTGCCTTAAGGCGGGGATTTTGTAGAAAAGAAATTGCACAGTCTGAGTGAGCGAAACGGCGAATCAATCAGGCCTATGAAACAGTATACAAACGGTATAGGCCCGAACCACAAGATTCCCTGAAGTTTATCTTGCATTTTGACGTACATAAGAATGGAAGTCATGATATATGTTATGATTTTACTGGAGGACACAAAATGTAAAATTAGCAATAAATATTAATCTGAAAGTGAAACACAAGTTGTCCTATATGTCCTGGCTAGTGAGTGAAGTAATTTGGTGGCTGTGGCTGTGATAATTTTGCCGTAATTGCGACATACTGGCGTAGTAACTGTGTGGCTAAAATTGAGGTATTTTAACATTTATTTTAATTATTCTTGTGATTTTATGAGCAATGAAAATTATCTCATGCACTAGAGGGAACCTTTGTGAATACGTTCATATATAATAACCAATTATTTTAATTTTCATGGAGTTCCGTGTTCTCGCTTGAAGCCCTGTTAGACGGTAAAAATATGTATCTATACAAAATCTCAGCCTCAACTGCAGTTGCTTAAAAAGAAAGGACGAAAGTATAGTCGACTTAAGAGATACGAAGCTACATCAAGCAGAATTAAAAACAAGCATACAAAGCTTTGCTTATTGTGTGCTTAGATGGCGCTCTGGCAAAGGATTCCGTTCTGTTTTATTTCAAATTTGGTTTGTATCAAATTCATCCATTTATATAATTAAACAAATACTTCTGTGGTACTCTTATCCAGTAAAGCTAAACGCAATTTTACGTTGCCTTAAGGACTCAAGAGCTATCGAAGGCATCGTGTGAGCCCTCAAGATGGAATTCCTAGCCAGCACGCGATTTAATAATGTAGAATAGTAATGGGCCGACCCTACGTCACGAAGGTCTGCTGTCAAAAATGTAATTTGCATAAATTAAGTCGTATGAGAGCGACATGCATCCAAATGGTATAGAGTGATTCTGAATAGTATGGAATTCCCCTAGCTGTAAATGTTCATTGTATTTATAACCATTCATGTGTTGGTCACTAGATAAACCACAAAACCATGAATAAAAAACACAAAAACAAATGTTATCTACGTTGACCAAAATAGTTAACTTTGTCGAACTTTTAAATTAAATACCAAGGAAATCTAAAAAAGCGTCAATATTACTACCTAAACACATCTGTATATCTTAATACTCTATGATAAATCAAATTACGGTCCTGGAACGCACGATTGACTTCCACATCTTAATTATTAGGAAACTGTTTACGTTAGCTTGAAAAAGGTTGTAAATATAGGAAATAAGGAAATACTTCAAAGAAGTCGAAAAAGTGTTAATATTCCTACTTGAACACAATATGTTGTTTATCTTAATATTGTATGATCAAATCAAAGTACGGTCCTGGAATGTGTAATTGATATGCGGACTTTATTGTCAAAACGATTATATATATATAAAGCTGTTTACAGGCCTTTTAGGCCCAGAGCTGTGTTATTCTCCTCCACTCCATTCTGTCCTTCGCCTTTCTTTTCCAATCCGTTACATTTTTCTCCCTTAGATCTATTGCCACTGCCTCTCTCCATCGCTTCCTCGGTCTGCCTCTTTTTTTCTTGTAGTTAGGTTTACTCCCTACTATTTTCTTAACTGCCCTTTCATACTCCATACGTTGTAGATGCCCTAGCCACTGCACTCTCCTGGCTTTTACAAATTCGTCTATTGTTGGTGCCTGGTACATTGCATATATTTCCTCATTATTTCTCCTTACATAGCCTTCCTCTGTCCTCTTACCCCTAGAATTCTTCTTAAGATCTTCCTTTCCCACCTTAAAAGGTTTTCTCTTGACTTCTTATTGAGAACCCAGGTTTCACTACCATACAGCGCTGTCGGTCTCAAAATTGTTTTATACATTCTAAATTTTACTCGTCTGGACAAATTTTTGATTTCAATAAGTGGTTGACTGCTGCCGAACTTCTGTTTGCTTTTATTATTCTCCTATTTATTTCTTGTTCCTCATCACAGTTAGCTGTTATTAGCGCCCCCAAATACACATATTCTTGAACTTCTTCAAACTCCATCTCTCCATGCTCTGTTCTCAATTTAAAATTTGTATCCTTTTTTTGGTCTCCTATTCTCAGAAGCTTACTTTTCTCTTGATTTATCTGCAATCCCACTTTACTTGATTCCTCGTTTTCTCGTTACTTCTTCTAATTCCCTACTATCTCTAGCAATAATGGCCACGTCATCTGCATAACTTACTATTTGGTGACTTTTAAACAATATGTGTCCTTCTCTGTTCAACTCACTATCTCTTATGATCTTTTCTCTAATTTGTAGGCCTTGAACCACTATATTTGTCTTCCTTTTCTCTTTGCCTATACTCTCTACTCTTTCTTCTACCTCTCGCATCTTATCCCTAAGCGTCTTATTTTCCTGCCTCATGTCCTCAATCTCTCCTCTGAGTTGTCTTATCTCCTCTCAATATTCTTTCTCTTCTCTTCTCACCTCTTTTACTTCTTGTGTTAAGCATTCCAACATTCGCAGCACCTTTACCATGTTGTACTCCATATCACCTTTCTTTACTGGCGATCGTGCCAGTTTTTTGCTGCAACTGAATACCTCAGCTACTTCTTCCATACTTCTCTTTTTCTTTCCCTCATCTGTTCCACTGGCATCACTTTCTGTTTCTATTTCAATCTCTTCCTTTCTTCGCTCGGGTGTCCTTGTTACCCTTTTACTGACCACCGGTTTTTCAGTTTTCAGCTGCTTCAGAATTAAAAATTCTTAATTACCCACCTCGACAAAACGTTTATCGAATTTCGTTTTGCTTATTTTCATCATGTAACGAAACACATGCTTAGTGACATTTAGCAAATTAATTATGAAAATAAAAGGATAAATAACGTGGGACGATTCTATTTAAGACTGTAAAGTAAGTATTTTCATATAATTAATGTTAAAAAGTACAAAGTGTACGTAAATTTCTAAAAGAAAATTTGTTGAGCATAGAAATGTTGCTTAAACTGGTTTCCGTCACCGGAATGCAGGCGATTCCGAATACTGAAATAGTAGTTATAACGTTTTTATGATAGTATTTACATTAGTTTTTCAACCGTCAAAAATGACTCACGTGTACAGCAACTCAGAATTGATGGATACCGTTTTAATTTAAGGTGAAGTAAGATAAAATGCTTTAGCTTCTAGTCAGTAAAGTGTGAAAATTAAGTTGCGGGAATTTAGTTATAACCCGGAAACTGGCAACACTGCATCGTTCGTCAACGTTATTCTAGAGAGAGGGGACCTTCCTTTTAGTTTCAGTCCAAGGTTGAAGTGGATAGCACGTTTGGTTTGTATTTTATATGTTTTTTTGGAAGTAACTTCTTTACTGGCGCCGTGAAAATGAATGACTTAAATTACAAGCAACGTGTTATGATTCAATTTTTAGTGAAATCTGGCGAAACACCCTCGGAAATTCTTCGAAAATTGTTTGAATGAGCAAAACGGTTCAAGGAGGGACGTGGATCGGTAGAAGACGATCCACGTGAAGGAGCTCTCGTCACAGCTTGTACTGACGCGAATATTGACCGTTTGCGTACACGGATCAAGTCTCACTGGCGCCTAAGCATTCGTGCGTTGTCTGACGAGTTAGACGTCATCAAAGAAACCGTTCGCAATACGTTACACGAAAATTTGAATATGCGAAAGATTTGCGCAAAGATGGTGCCAAAAGTTCTCACCCGTGAACAGAAAGACATGCGAAAATCGATCTGCGAGGATTTGTTGTCCCGCATTCGGAGCGACGGTAGAGACTGGATGAGTCGGGTAGTCACTGGAGATAGACCTAGATATTTGAGTATGACCACGAGACCCGTAAACAAAGTCAGCAGTGGGTGGAAAAGGGTAGAGAGCGGCCAACGAAAGCAGGATGTTCAAGTCACAACTGAAGGCAGTGTTGATCGTTTTTTTCGACTGGCGGCCAGACAGTGACTGGAAAGTTCTGTATTGGTGTGCTGAAACGGCTGCGGGCCCGCGTTTTCTGTGTGCGACCTGAACTCGCCGAGAACGGCTGGATCTTGCATCACGACAACGCGCCAGCCCATTACTCGTTCAATGTGCAAGACTTTTTGGCAAGAAAGGCATTCCAACGTTGCCGCACCTACACTACAGCCCCGATATTGCCCCCTGCGATTTTTTTTATTTCCCAAGATGAAGTCGCACCTCAAGGAAATTCATCATGGCGGCGTACAGGAGGTCAAAGAAACTGTAACCGTGATGCTGAACGGGTTAACTGCAGTGGATTACGAAGGGTGCTTCCAATCGTGAGAGCAACGTTGGAATCGTTGTGTAGAGTTAGAGGGCGACTATTGTCAAGGTAGATAATAAAATTTTCGTCATTTTCGACAAAATGTTCGGGTGAACATTGGTGAAGTTCAAGGGGTACGATGGTTTGGACGAGAACCGGTACCATGGCCGCCACAATCTCCTGACTTAAATCCTTTGGACTTCTTTTTGTAGGGATATTTAAAAATTGAGGTGTATCGCACCGAAGTGAATACTACTGATGATTTACGCAAACGTATTTTACCTACTGCCAATAACTTACGAGTTCAAAACGGACAAGAACCAGAAACTTTTGTGTTAGTTCACGTTATTTTTGTCCAAGGAAGCTATGGTACATTATTTACGGCACAACCTATATAGATTAAAAAAACTGATTTTCATTTCATTTTGAAATTTTACAACGCGAAAGCGGCAGTTGTGACCGTAACAAATTTACCTTAATTTTTGCCATAAAATGCATAGATTTCAAAACATTAGTACTGAAAATTCCAAATAAAGTAAAAGTATTATTATGTATTACTTGTAACAGCAAGAATATGAGTGTAACAAATTTGTATATTATCAGTGCAGGAATTGCTTCTGCAGTAATTTTACTTAACAATTAAAATAAAGAAGAAAATTTCAACAATACGTAATAAACAGTAAATGCTAAATTTATATTTTTATAAGCGTCTAAATTGACAATTAAAATATTCTCCCAGGGTCACGTAAATAATTTTATATCCCGGCCATTTTCAGGCACACAAAAGCTAGCGAATTAAAGTCCTTTCTTAATTTTTAACGATTTTACATCGTAGAGCGCCAAATTACCTGTAGTCGCGTTCAAAATTCTCCACAGTCAGCTGCTTGCTTTAAATCTGCTTAGGTTGATCCATTAGACAGCCAGTAATGACGGTGGCGGAGAAAATGAGGGAGCAACCCCCAAGAAGCTTTATATTAGATAGGGCGGGACAATTTGCAGCTTGTCGCTGGAAATTGAAATACAGTTTAGGAACAGAGAAATTCAGCAGTTACTTTTAAATGAATTTATTATTTAAGGATACTGCAAAATTGTGGCAAATTGATTTAATTCGGAAACAGACAGTTTCAAGCAAAAAAGTTGAAGTTGGCAGCAGGAGTTCAAAGTCAGTATCCTTATGTTAGAATATTAAAGAGATGCGTCTTCAAAAGTCAGAAGCTGAAGAATTAAAGATTAAATCAAAGGTCAATGTCTAGGAGGCTGAAACATCAGAAGACGGTCAAAAGCCAAAAACTCCGAAAATGACTTCAGAGTCAAAAGTTCAGATAATTCAAAGGTCTGAAGCCAAAGAAACTTTTGACATATGTTACCGCAAATGTAATTTTTAAATCATTAAATATATTGAGAAGGTTAGACTTTAGTTTGGTTAGTATTTCATTCAGTTAGTATGCCAAACGGCATACGATGGAAACTCAACGAGTTATCAAATATTTCCGAAAAAAATATATTTCAGAGGTTAGTATCCTAGAGTCAAAGGTCAGTAACTTGGGAAAGAAAGATCAAAGACCTGAGGGGTGATATGGGAATCAAATTTCAACGATCTGGATGAAAACGACTTCAGCGTCAAAAGTGAAATATCAGATAATTTAAAGGTTGATGATATGAAGCCAAATAACCTCTTGACGCATCTTAACCATACCTATAACTTTTAAACCATTAAATATATCGAGAAACTTAGATCATAGTGTAGTTAGTACTTCGATTGAACTCAGAAACCCAAACGGCATACGTTGGAAACTCAACAAGTTATGAAATGTGTCCGGAGAAGAAATATCAGAGTTTAGTGTTCTGGAGTCAAAGATAATTGACTTAGAAACAACTATCAAAGACCTAAGGGGTGATATGGGAAATCAAATTTCAATGATCTGGAAGAAAACGACTTCAGAGTCAAGAATCAAATATCAGGTAATTTAAAGGTCGTTGACCTGAAGCTAAAGAACTTAGACATTCGTTTAGTTAGCATCAGATTAGGTCAGTGACTTGGAAATCAAACGTCAGAGAGGAGTGATAGGAAGAATTAAATTTCAATGATTTAGAGGTTCAAAATTCATATCATTGGAGTTAAAAGTCAAAAACCTGACAGTTCAAAGGTTAAAAACTGTACAATCAAAAGTTAGACACCTGACAAAGCAGCAATCTAATGTCAAAAACTAATTCTACTACATTTATCCCTTGAGCTTCAAGTTTCATTATATTATTTTTCGATATAACAAATTAATTCACCTAAATAAAGTTTCAATAATTCATCAAACGTTTCCCTTTGAACCTTAAAAAAAAACATAAATAAGGAATATTTTTAACACGCTACTAGGCTATTGGTTCTGACCATTATCATAAAACATGTTCGAGATCAATTCGATAAGAACCGCTCGCGTGAGTTCTCGAGTATTATGATATGACCTAATGTGTTTTGTGTAGCTCTGTTAAAGACTCCATTTCAGCTGGTTTAAAGGGAATTATGATTTTTATAATTTATTGTACCCACACGGGTTTAAGCGTTTCATATCTAACCCCAATCTCAATACATTGTATTCATAATTTAGATTTCCACTGTGTGTGAGTTCTCCTGGTTAAAATGTCGTTTGTTTTATGGCAATCGTAACAGCCGACCAACCTTTGGATGTACGAGGCTGATATCCAATTTCAAACTTTAAAACATAGCTTCTGCAAGAATTCAGAGACTTACGTCATACGAACAAATAAATAATTCGTTATATTTTCATTAAAATATTTAAGAAACTACAACTGAGAATATTAAAACTGTATGCTACACTAAATGTTCTCCCGGCACTAATAGAGGATGTTCCTTGGGTTATTTCTAGGAAAAAAGTTCATATAAACATGTGTCCGATTTACTTTACTTGTTGAGCTACATGAATTTGAAAATAAAATAATGGAAATTAATTTTCATTTTTATTTTTAGAACATCGGTAATAGTAATACATACATTCTTAATTTAAAAGGTTTTCGAAAATTCCACCTCCTACTTCAATACATTCTTTGGATCAGAGCTTCACGTATTTCCACTTTCTTTTGATAAACCAAATCCTTCATCCAACCCCACATGTTGTAATCTAACGGATTGAGGTCTGGAGGCCTAGCTGGCCAAATGTGTGGCCCACCTCGAACGATCCAGCGACCAGGGTAATGCTCATTTAGGTAAGCAGTGACAATTCAGGAAATATGAGGTGGAGCTCCATCATGTTGCAAGTACATTCTTAATCGTCTTGCCAGAGGTACATCTTCAAGCAATCGCAGGAGTTCTTCCTCTAAAAATTGTAGATACTTTGGACAACATTCAATAATAAATGGTCCTGTAAGTTGATCGTATAACATTCCACACCACACATTAACGCTAAATCTACGTTGAAAATTACTTTCTACGGTGGCATGAGGGTTGACGTCCAACCACTGATGCATGTTATGGGTGTTGTTGATAGCGTCTCTGGTAAATTGTGACTCATCCGTAAATAAGATGTAGCGATACAAATTCCTATTATTATTCAACCACTGACAAAATTCTACCCGCCTAGGGAAATCTTCTGGCTCCAGATGTTGAATACGCTGTAGATGGTATGGATACAACAGATTCTTGTTTAATGTTCTCCATACTCTGGTATTGGGAATCACTAAAGGCGTGGATATCGATCGTGTACTAACACCGGGATTACGCTCGGCCATAGCAAGAATATTTTCTTCTTCTACAACACTCTGCTTACCCGTTCGTACTTAATGCGAACACTTGGAAGTGAACCAGTTTCTCTAGATAACATGTTACTTTGCAAATGTTGTCAGAGCACACTTGACCAATGCATAGCGCGCCGAGACGTAACGCAACAAATTTGATTATTACTTTTTACAATTAAATTATACATGTTTATATAAACTTTTTTCTAGAAATAACCCAAGGAACATCCTCTGTTAGTGCCGGGAGAACTTCATGAAACACCCGGTACGTATTACACAAAATTACTAAAAGCGATTGTTTTTAACGTAACAAACTGTCGAAAATTATGTTGGCAATAAAAACAGCAGCGTGATGACAGCTGTGACGTCAGTCGTCTGAATTCTTGCCGAAACTATAGCAATCCGAAGCGTTACAGCAATCACAATAATCGACAAGTTTTTTGATTATAAAAAAGTGTATTAAAATGAAGCAGAGTTGTAATAATGGTAATAAAAGTGTTACGACAACGTGGGGCAAAATACGTTACCTATTCTGTTTATATTCATTTATTTGCCCAACAAAAAAGTTAGTTAATTAAAAAGCAGTAGGTAGTAACAAGAAAACAACATATTTAAAATGTTATATACAAATCAGAAATTAACAAAAACATAAAGAAATGATTTGTAATATATTTATTTGGGTGTATGTTTTATTTAATTAAATTTATTTTTATTATTTATTTTAATTTTAAATATTTTATTATGTATTTAATGTCAAAGTTTGAATATTAATTTTTGTTGGGCGCCTTGATCCTTTTATGTATTCTGTTTTATGAGTGTATGTTGTGTTTAAGCTATATTTTGTTCAATACAAACCTTTTATATTAAATATTTTTTTTATCTTTTTAGCTTACCTTATTTATACAATTTTGGTTTATCCCTTGCTAGAAACAGTTTCACAAATTAAAACAGCAAAAGAAACTTAACTCAGGAGTCGGTTCAAAACATGCAGGGTTTTATTTTATAACAAATAGTAACACACTTGAAAGATTAACAGTTTTTGGTTCTAGAATCAATTTGAAAACAATAAAGAATATTTTCTTTTTAATATTACTTCTCTGATGATAATTTTACCAAACCACTATAAGTTAAAACTTTGTTATTGAATTTAATTGAAATTTTATAAATTATGCTAATACATATTCTTTAACTTGTAATGTTGGTTGCATTCCTACAGAGTGTAATATGATAATACAGAGTCCTAATATATTCTAAAATAATGGCTGTTCATGCATGACAGATATTATTAGTTCCAGTGAAATTTGTGAATATGGTCGTTATATTGCTTGGATTAGACTTATTTTATACAGGTAAGTCCTGTAGTTTATTCTTAATACTTTGCAAAGATTGAAATAGTTGAAATCTGTTTGAATTTACTATAGCTATAGAATTTTAGAGTGCACTTTTTAAGGTACCTTAGTTTGAAAATTTATTATTTTCCTTCCTGGAAACTGGAAACTGCCTGGAAACTGGAAACTATCCTGTAGGATTCTATGGTACTGCAAATTTCCCTGGATACGGTTGATATTTTCTGTAGTGGCAAAAAACATTTTACTGGAGGATGGAGACTGGTAAATTTAGCTGGTGAGTCGATATTTTCTTAATTTATACTTGTTTGTTCTAATAAATTTTGTAGATTTTCGGGAGCTCTCTTGCGATCTTCTACCTTGTTCTAAACCCAAGCCGTAACTAACAACAACTTCTTTGTTTTTTATCCTTTCTGTAGATTGCCATGTTAAAAGGTCCTTACACATGATTTTTCCACAGTCTTTGGATGTCTTTTTTTTCACATTATCACAACACTACTTATAATTAATTACATTTTATAAATGTCCTTTTGTTTTTATTGTACAATTTTAATTATTTATTAATGAAAATAGTCTTTATTTGGTGTTTTAGGTCATTTACAAGGGATTCTTGCAAAGTCACCTTTACTTTTGACAGTTCTGGAATTAATTCTAATAATTTGACATTTAAATTTATTTTTCAGGATATGATTTATTTTTAATGGAAATATCTGTCATAATGTTACTCGTCTGCCTACCATATGTATATCAGATTTATCTATAGACTTTCACCTTTCATTCAATGTATGGTGCTCTGAGTTTAAATTCCTTTTCTTTATGTACTGAGTGATAACAATTGTCAACGTCATGCAAATTTATGAAATTTATTTTTTACTTGATAATAAAATTATTAAAGTATTATTTTTATGCTATGTAATATTATTCTAAGTAACTTTATATCCAGTATATCCAAATTAACAGATCTTTGTAATTTTTTATAAATTTACACTAACAATTATTAATTTTATTCAACTTTAAGTTCGGTCAGGTGTTATTTTCATTTTATTTTCTATGTGCATATTTCAAATTGTTACAGGAGGGGTTTATAATGGAAAGCTGTTAAATACAATTGATTTTAATTTTAATTAAGTGACATAGTATACCGGGTGACAACGGAAAGTGGGAACATGCTGTACCTTTTTTGTGACTGCTGATAAAAATTTTAAATTGGATGAGTTTATACTAGATGGTGCCATGAATTTTATGAGGTCAAATGATCGTAAATTTATACTTTTAAATGTATTTTTTACATTTTTGGAATCAGAGGATCATTTTACGGATGGTAGGACAATTTTTTTTTTAATTTTTAAAAATAAAACTAGAAGGCCGCGACTGGCAGAAATTGTTTTCTTTTTTGATGGATTTTAAAAATTGTTGTACCATAAAATTCAGAAAAAATCTTTTATTAAAAAATCTCCCCCACCCTCTTTTCATTTGAGAAAAATAAGTTTTTAAGGAAATACAATAAATCGAAATTTTTAGTGGTAATAACTAAAAAAATGTACAAAAATATTAAAATTTAGAATTTTTCCCAAATCCCAAATCAAAATATGCGAAATTCGCGAGAATTTTGCGCCATGAGGACAAGGCTTTAGATGGCCATTATTGCATGATATTAACCTTAACTTAACCTTAACAAATAAAGCTTTTGTCGTTAGCAGGCACCAAAGTCACCACGCCATGAGGACAAGGCTTTAGATGGCCATTATTGCATGATATTAACCTTAACTTAACCTTAACAAATAAAGCTTTTGTCGTTAGCAGGCACCAAAGTGCTAGTTGGATTTGCTTTCTTCGAGAAGAGCAAATTGCGCATGTTCAAAGTTCTTAAATTTCTCAGGTTTTCATCAGGAATTTAGATACTTGATCCCACTGTTCGCCACCACTGGCAAAAGTGAATTTTTTGACAACGCAGGCTCATAACTTTGGCTGTAATCGGGGACCATCTAGGAAAGTAGAGTTTTGTTCGTGATAAAATTTTAATTGCGAATCGAGATTTGCATAAAACGCTTTCCATAATTCAATGTAATTATCTGGAGTGTATTTACCCCACTAACCACGTTATGAACTTGATTTACGTAGTGGTTTGCAGTAATCAACTCAAGATTGGAAGTGGAATAGTAGGACACTGCCAGTCTGACGTGCTATACTCAAAGAAGGAATTTTTTGACTATTTAAATGTAAGAGACGGCGAGTTAAGTTTTTTTGAAATGCATTAATTTTATAAATATTTGGTGATATTAACAATGACGATAAATTTAATGTGGCTGCAGTAAAAACAAATAACGTATAAAAAATATTTGCATTTTCTGAGAACATTTACCATAGTAATGTATATTTTTTTACAGCATCAGAAAGTAGAGATTTCAACTAACAAAAAGCTCTCCGACTTTTTTTAAAAATCAGATATTTTGACGTGAGAATTTTCTATTGAAAATTAGGATGCGTTTTCGATATTACATCAAAATAAAGTGCAAAAATAAATATTTTACATCAAAAAAATTACAGTGTGTTTGGGACATCAAAAGGTAAGTTTTTATCAAATTTCGTAAAAATTTATTTTTTTCTGTAAAAGAAAAATAAAAAACCCAAAAACTTGGTTATTTGAATTTTTCACATAAATTTTGAGGTTATGTGAAAAAAATGTAAATACAAAAATTATAGATCTTATTACCTACAACTTTGCTATTTAACTTTTTTCCACAGGACTTGTAGTTTTGCCGGCAAGATAAACCGTTTTTTACCCTTAAAAACTCACCCCCTTTCATTTCCCGACCTCAGATAGCCCGTAAATTATTTTTCCTTTCATTTTGGTTGTATTCTCTTCCTTTTCCAATGGGTTTCATCCTACTATTATTTTTTTTCACTTTTCACGAAAAATAAGTTTTAAAAACTGTAGCATAACTAAGCTTGTCACCTGCGCCTTCGCCAGAATTTAAAAAGTTAGAGAAATACAGAGCCTTCATAAATGATTACAAGCCACGTGACCAGTAATTTTGTTTGAAACGGTTATTTTATTTCCTTGGTGTTGGCAATTAAATTCTGGTAACTTTATAAGTTACTACAAGAATAAGACCAAGGTTACATTAAAACACAATATTACGCGGCTGTGATTGGTGTAATTTATTCTTGACATTTTATTTAATCAATCGGCGATCGCACCACGTCGCGCGTGACGCATTGTTCATTGTAAATGAATCATTAGGACGTGTGACGCAAAATTGGCATTTCTGTATCTTTCAGTAGCGTTTGTCTTCCCGCTATTTCCCGCTCCGTTGTTGATTTATTTTATCCTTGCGATGTTCTAGTGTCTTATTGTTTTCATCATACATATCATACATATTTACAATCATACATATTTCAAACTAATCAGTTGTTTTCATAGCTAAACTTTCGGTACTTTGTCGTATTACTGGTAAGTTTTAACAAAAACAAAATTCTGGGGTTAATAATATTCTTATTTCAGTTCAGAACAGTATGCCTTTTACTGTTGAGCAAGATGCCTTTATTTTAATGGCTCATTTTCGGAGTGAAACTAGAAATGTAGACGGGTTGTAGACATACTCCTTACAATCTTGCATTGAGCAATTTATGACCGAGTTTCCAATTGTCACATTGTCACATTCTGATACCGAAAGTGTACTACTGGTATAGCCAAACGATTTGAAAATAAACAATGCGTTTGCAAAGGAAAATCTACAGGCAGACCAACTGTACTGACAGAAGATGTGATAATATACAGCAACGAATAACTCAAAGTCCTATAAAATCTATATCAAAATTGTCTGCTCAGACAGGTAATTTTTTTTATTAAGTTGATGTAAATATTCACAAACTCATTTAGATTGCATCTTTAAAATATAACAATTTTGAAATTTTTATTTGAAACCGATATCAAATTATAGTTAATAACCAAAATTTTTTATTTATATAGTTGGAACATGTCACAAGGCTTTTGAAAAATGGTTGTATTTGCACCGACATAAGGTAACTGTTGTGTAAGAATTACTTCTCATTGACTATGGAAGACGATTACACTATTGTGAATGGTTTCAAGAAAACATGAATCGTAACTTATTCACTGACGAAGCATGGTTTTATTTATCTGATTATGTAAACAGCCAAAATTATAGAACCTGAGCTGCAGAAAATCATCATACATTTGTAGAAACCAGTTTATATCCCGCAAAAGTTGCTGAAGATATCAAACCCTTATTTTAGAGCCATTTTTAGAATAGTTACATAATGACGAGCTGCAAGTAGGTTACTTTCAGCAAGATGGAGCAACTGCACACACTGCAAGAGCAACAATTCAATTTTTAGAGCAATTTTATGGCAATTGACTTGTGGCCAACCACGTCTCCGGATTTAACTCCGTTGGATTATTATTGGTTTGGACATTTGAAAAACGCTATATTTAAGACAGCGACAGACACTATCGAAGAGTTAGAAGCGGCAGTTGTTCGATAAATCAACAACATCACAGAAGAACAGCTACAAAATGTATTTGAAAATATGCACTGCAGGGTAAATTTAAGCATAGCAAGTGAAGGGCACCATGTAATTATTTTAATTTGTTAATTTTCATTCAAGTGGCAAAATACCCAAGCGAAGATTAAAATATTGTAAATAAATCTTAAAACAGTAAAATATGTTTATTTTACCTTGCAATAGGTACAATAAAAAAATTCAGTTTTGTTCACATTAAATATTCTTTGTTTTCATACAATTTCAATTTATTCATTAACAAGAACTAAAAACATTTCCAACTAAACAAATAAACGTTATTTTCGTCAACTATGTGATATTAAATTTTATGGATTAATTTTCAGTAGCAATTTATTAGGTTATGTACTCAATTTCAAAACCTAATTTATTTACATGAGTAATCCCCTCAACCACACCACTGATGCTGAGGGATTTTCTAGAAAGTGCTGCCAACAGAGCAATGTTGGTTGCATATGCGCGTAGGTCACGTGGTTTGTAATCATTTCTGAAAGCTCTGTAGTATGCCGACAATTTTTGTCGTTTCAAGAATTATAATACTCAAATGAACAATATAATATAGTTCTCGAAAGGAATATAACGTTTTAGCTACACCTGTTCTCTACTCTGGATACTCTGGATCTTTTACTCTGAATCCAATTATTATTATTTTTTAAGAAATGCAGTTAGTATGGAATTACTTTCTTCTTCGGCGAATGTAAAAATGAGTTTATTATTTGGATACTTGTCATTAAATATAAAGTTGCAGATCATATGAAAAAGCTACACTGGCGGAACGTACAAAGGGTCAATTTAAACATGTATTGTAAATAATGCTTGTGGTAACTTTTTTCGACTTTCTTCCTCTTAATATCTCTACCCCTCATTCTAATCACAAGGATTAGCCTAGAAGTCGAAGACTTGTTCGGGAGAGGGGGCGGCATAAATGTCAACCGGTATCAATCTCTCACATTGACCCAAGCCAATATTCTTCCACCCTACCATACCCGCAGAGAGGGTGCCAATCTCTCCACTAATATATCTTATATACGGTCTACCGGCTGCGGGGGCCGAACCCACAGCGATCTAGTCACCTCGATTCAAGTACTGACGCCTTAAACCGCGCGATCACTGACCTATCCAATTATGTAATACATAGAACGAACTTTATAATTTGATTTCAGTGACAAGATCCTGTAATCTCACGTCAAACTCTGCAATTTGCGGATGTTGTCAGCTGTGACATAACGGCGATTGCATCCTCATATTCGTCAACCCATAAATTTAAAAACATGTTGTGAAGCTTTGACTGAAATCCCTGCGTCATGAAGCCATTATAATTTTTGCTGCTACAGCTATTTTAACAAAGCAATTAAATGTTACAATGTTTGCCAAAGCGTGCTAGTATTAAGCTTGGAAAATTTTATTATATATTTAACCTACCGTTAACCCTTGCAAATCATTGAATAAAACATTTTTCCCTTTATGGTTACAGCGAATATGAATAGTTTTGATATTATAAATCAGTCCACGCGTCATTCCACCTGGATAATTTGTTAGGATATAACAACGTTCATAAACTGAACCTGGATACGTATCTACAGGGATGGAATTAGGAATTTTACAGAATATATATTTATTATATATTAATAGCTGTAGGTAACTCTAGCTCGCACACTTGACTCGAAAATTTACTATTTTACCTACCTACTACGCCTTTCGCCGTTTTTCCAGATTGCCTACGGCGTCTTTTGATGCCGATTTTTTCGCGTTTTTCTAGCTAAATTTCCATTATTCCGGCTCCTCGGCCAAAAACATGGATTTTTTGATGTGGAACGAGGATAGTTGAGTCGGTTACGCCCCTTTATAGAAGATAGCGATTTTTTCGAGTGGAACGAGGATAGAACGAGTAGGTAACGCCCCTTTCTAGACATTCGACAAATGGCAGACGAAATGCGTTTTGCACGGCATAAATGTCAGAAACGTCAAATTAATTTGTTGTAGAAATTCAACAAACGTCAAACGAGTCGTCAAAATGAATTAAAACATATTATGTGTTCTGGAACAATTTTTGGGCCCTTCCAGCTACGAGAAGTTATTATGATGTTTTCTGAGATATATCCGAGTCCTTTGGTGATGGTTTTATAGCCCAAAATCTGAATTGGTATCTTTAAATAATTTTGTTTACATATTATTTGGTAATATAGACGCTGAAATAATATGGCAACAACATGTGCAAAGGTTATAGTAGCTCGATTGGTAGCATTTAGATTTATCAGTCCAGAGGACGGTGGTTTGATTCCTACACAGACCAACTTTTTTTTATTTGTTTTACTATACTTCATGAATTTTTTTTATCAAAAATTATATATACAAGTCAATAAAACACAAAATGCTTTTATAGAATCTTTAAATTTGAACCTTCTAAAATGTCCACCATGCTTTAGGTCTGGGTTTAAAATTCGATTTTATAACGAAAATTGCTTAAGTTTCAGTCAACTAAACTCACCGAAATGTCAAATGTATGCTCCGGTGATGACATCTCGGAATAAAACGTAGGAAATTTGGAAAAACGGGCCGACTGGAGGCCGGAAAAGACCAAAAACTGTGAATTTGAAGTCTCCCAGCGCTGGGGTTTGAGGTCGTTTTTACATTGAACTTTGCAGAAATACGAGTGAAAACGTGGTAAAAAATGAGTTAGACAATATGACGGTAGTCATTTAATTGCCGTGTCGCTTCAATTTATAGAGTGATTCAAAAAAGCTTGATAGAATAAAAATTGACAAAAAAAAAACTCCAAATTCGAGGAAATTTTAGTTTTTTTCGGTTCGGAACGGTTGTCAAACGTGCGAAATACTGTTTCGTATACAAAGTGTTGAACAAAATGTTACCGTTAAAAAAAAACTCAAAATTAAGGGAATTATTATTTTTTTTTTGTTGAAAGTTCCATCAAGGATTTATTATGACACTAACTAACGGAACAAATACAGAGTGTTTAAAAATAACAAACCATTCTCTATAATCTCTTTAAATTCATGGAATTAAAAAAAAATTGATAAAACTTTTAGCATCACATAAAGTCCTCCCGATTCAATATTTAAAATACAGGATGTTGAAAAAAAATTAACCAAACTCGAGAAAACACTAAAAATTACCAAAATATACCAACCACTCTTCTAAATAATAGAGTGCCGGAATATCCCCACCATAGAGAGTTTAGCCAAAGTCACGCTTACATTTTATTATTCACAGGCGTAGAGCCGCGTGCAGCAATGGCATTTAAGTAAAAGGCACTACGCAGCGGAGGTCATGCCACGCGCAGCGGCGATAGCCGACTTGCCACCTTTCTAGTTGAAACATTCAAAAATGAACGTTGTACATGTGAGGTAATTAAAATGAAGGTATGTACTGAAATTCGTTTATAATGCACGATTCTTGAAATTCAGTCACTAAAATTCACTTATGCCATAATCTGTTGCATTATAAACTAATTTCATAATATACAATTATTATACTTTCCTTTGCTTGAATATTAAAAAAAATATACATTAATGTATCATAATTTTTTTAATTTATATTTTGGCTGAGCTAGTTTAGGAAATACTTTAGAAAAAATAGTATTGATTTGGAGATTTGAGGCTGCTAAGTGGCAATAATCTCACAATAACTGTTAATAACGTGAGCTGGGTATCAAATTCAAGAGACTCAGACTCTCTAAACTATTGCTAGTGTCGAAATCCAGTCCTGGCCGGATATTATTCATGTATACATGTGGAGGGTTGTTAAAACATTGAATATTGCTTTAGTAGCTGCAAACTGTCGTTTAGCAAACACTAAATCAGACTCCTGTTTGCTGCCTCGGGACGTTATGAGTCATGCATGTGTAACTAGATAGCTTACCAAAAATATATTAGCTGTTTCAGCCGCAGATAAAGTCTAACTTTTGTACGGAACTATCATTTAGTTACATATCTAACTTCTAATTTTTTTATTTCATACAAAATTATATTTACGGCGCATACATATTATACAGGGTGTCCGGAAATTCGGCGCAGAAACTTTATGGCGTGATACTACTTGAAAAAATAATGTGATAAGTTCATGTAACATTCTTTAAAACTCAATATTAATTAAGATACATAATCTCAAATTTATTTCAAATTTGTTTTTTTGTTGTAATTTTTTTAATAATTGAACAATTTTTTTTAAATTTGGCAGGTGAACAAATGTCCAAAACTTTTTTGTCTCTAATTTTATTGAAATTTGTTGACCAATAAGATGTTTAATTGTAACTCACATACAGGGTGTCCGGAAATTATGCGTCAAAACTTCAGGAGGTGATTCCCCACAAAAAAATTAGGGTCACAAAGTCCTATAATAATTTTTCGAAAACTCAATATTAACTGAGATACAGGGTGTTAAAATTTTATTTTCGATATTTGTAAATAACTTCTTACATACGGATTCATCAACAAGGCGTAACGTTAGTCAGACTAGCGGAGGTTACGCGAAAAATTTACGCATCTGTTGCACTAATTTAAATAAAAGCATACTCCTATTCACTACTATGTATAATACTTACTTTATGATATGTTAACTAATCCGTAGTACTGAAAAGTACAGTTTTTGAATATAAATATTAAATATACAATGGGAAACGCAAGGAACTAGAGGCCGAAGTTACGCGATTTTTAGACAGGTACAATACTGGGTCTAACTTTTGGCGCAAATATGGACGTAAATAAACAGCCTACCTAGCAACGCATGTTTCGTGAATGAGCGCAAAGCTGGTTAGGCCGACTAACGCGCTTTACATGGGCGTAAACTCATTAGTCGGACTAGCGCTACGCCCGTTTCATGAATCCGGCTGTTAAGAAAACGAAATATTTACATAAAATTTGTAAATCGGGGTTTTTGCGGACGAGAAATTCAAATATGTTTTAATTTTGACGTCACTAATAGAGGCGCCACTTGTGGCACATCATGTTTTTAAATGGCAGTACTTTTGCTTCTTAATGTATCCATCTGATTATCCAAACAATCGAGTCTCCTACCTTTTTTATTTGAAAAGGGTATACTTTGTTGAAGTCGGTAGGCGTAACCATATTTGAAATAATCCAATTTGAAATGCTCTGAGCACCGAGTAAAACCTGTTTTGGTTTCAGGTAAAGTGCCTTTTCTGCTAAAAATATAGCAAAATATTACTTTAAAAAGTTGTTCAGAATCGTATGTTATGGAGACGTGCAAAATTTCAAGAAGATCGGCGAGGTTTGATGAAACCATTTTTCAACAAAGCACAAAGATTTAATCAAAGCAGGCCGATTTTTTTAAATTTTGCACATCTCCATAATTTACCGTTATGAACAACTTTTTCAAGTAACATTTTGCTGTATTTTCAGTAGAAAAGGCGCTTTATCTGAAACCAAAACAGGTTTTTCTTGGTGCAATGAATATTTCAAATACCATTATTTCGAAAACTGTTAATCCTAACGACTTCAGATATACATACCTTTTTCAGATATAACAGGTAGGAAAATCGATTGTTTCAATAGTCAGATGTATACACTAAGCAGCAAAAAAGTTCTGTCATTTGAAAGAAACATGATGTGCCATAAGTGGCGCCCTCTACTAGTGACGTCAAAATTAGAAACATATTTGAATTTCTCGTCCGCAAAAATCCCCGATTTACAAATTTTATGTAAATATTTGGATTTCTTAAGAAGTTATTTACAAATATCGAAAATAAAATTTTAACTTTAACACCCTGTATCTCCGTTAATATTGAGATTTCGAAACATTTTTATAGGACTTCCTGACCAGTTTTTGTGACAAATCACCTCCTGAAGTCTTGACGCATAATTTCCGGACACCCTGTATATTAAATTTCTCTATAAAATCATTTTAATTATTTTGCACAAATCTCAGGCTGTTTAATCCCGCCCAAGGAAATAAACTTTTATTTTAAGGTAATCAAATCAACTATGAAAATATTTGTTATTTTATTATTATTTTGTTATTCCGTTATTCACATAAACAGTAATCAAACAAGATAGGATAGATAGAGCTGCAAAATATGTATGAGAGTGTATTGCAATAATAATGGCACCCTCCCAAAACAGTTATTCAACCATTGGAAGTTCTTAGTAGAAATTTTGTTAATGAGTGGAATAACTAAGAAGTAATATTGAAGGTTGAAAGTAGATTTCATTACGAATTTATCAGCAGTTCGAAATAAACTACCAACATTGTGTAAAAAAGTATTATTGCAATGGATGTGAAGGATTTGATTTTGTGGAGATGAGATTTGAGATCCTCCTACTACAAACGGACATTATTATCTAGATCACGAAACTATTGTCTATCGCATTGATGTCCATTGATTTTGACTTACAGAAAAGGAACGAAAAGACCTGAACTTTTGTATTTTATGGAATCTCTGATGTATGTAGTGGATCTGTTCAGTTCATATTAATTCCAATTTATGTAAAATACTATACTCGTAGAATAAAATCAGGATTATAAAATTAATTGAAAATACCAATAAAGCTCTCACGATTACGACTCATCTTTAAATACTTAAACAAGCCCTTGCTTAGTCTCTGTTTTCTAATATTTACTCGACCCAATATCCTTTATCGTATTCTTACGACGACATAATTTAGCTGCCAGGAATATCCGATACGGATCCCAATAATTTGCATTTTACTGAAAAGAATTCGTTCGATATACCTCTGGAAAGAATCCAACAGCGATATTAATATCTGAGAGAGACGAGAGGATGAAATGCGCTATCCTTATCCGAGGCATTCAACGACGATTTATGCTAACAGGTTGTTCCGTATATATTATTCATAACATACGGACAGTATTGTGTTACAAGCTCTGATCGTTCATATTTTTTCTTTTTTTCGACGAAGGGCCACATTCGTGACAGTATCTTTGAGAGTGCAAATAAAGGAGAGGGTTTCTGCAACTGGTAATATAATTTTCATGGACTCGTGGACAAGAAAGGATTATTTATTGTTGTTAAGATAAGATTTTATGAAGTGTATGAAGAAATCTGCTGAATTTATATCGCTAGAATACTGTGGTGTGCATCATGGTTCAATTTTGGGGCCTCTTTGATTAGTTACTTTCGTAAATGTCTTTAAAAATGTAGTTTAGTTGGTTATACAGGGTTAACTATTACTTAGTACACATATTTTAAGAGGGGATAGGAAAAAATAAGGATTAACGGAATCACCCTTAAAAAAAATTCCAAACTTATTTATAAAGCCAACATTTTTTTTTTACAAAACTATATTAAATCCTTATTGATCGCCGCCACTGACCTCCTGTGAGCCGCGAGGTTAGGTATATTCTGCCAAAAGCAAAGGTGTCAAACATAGTGACAGGTTACCGCATTGACACGTGTATCAGTTTAAGCGTTTAAGCCGCTTTAGAAAAAATCTTTATAAAATTTAGATTTTTATTTAATAATTTAATGAGAAATACGGTATGGCAGCACAGCGAGGCAGCACCTACCTTACTAATATTTATTTCCAGGATTGATAATTGGGGAAATTTTAAGAATGCTGAATCATCTTCTGTTTTCTTACTTGTTTAAATTAAAACCTGCAAAGATTTTTGTACTTGCTGTGGACTTATCCTTCCCTCGATCGTTCTTTTTGTGTAAAGCGAAGTACCTACTTGGTTTGGCGGTCTTGCTCAGGTCGATTACTTACGACGGAAAAAGCACAAAGGATAACAACAAAATACACGTAAATGTACACAAATCATAAAAACACTGCCACACGTTTACCGCCACGGCATAAAACAGCTGTTCGATGAGGTACTAAAGCAAGTACTAAAAAAATTATTTCAAACTAATCAGAGTACCGTAACCGTATACTTACGTTATTGACATCTACAGACGACATCGGACGAGTGACAACATCTGTAGGCCACTAATGCAAGGTGCACTCACGGCCTTAAATTTTTATGCGTTGTTGTGTAATTAAATTCTGTTAATACTAATAATAGCAACAATATTAACAGTAATCGACGATATTTGCATAAAATAATTATTATTTTAAACTATAACATCCCAAGATGTTTACAGTGTTCTGTAAAAATGACCTTTAGATTATGACTAACTTAGCTTTCTGCATGGTTTGGAGCATGGAAAGTAGGCAACTAGCAATCACTGATATCAGGATACGCAGTAAATGTCACCTGTTCTCTCTAGTTGACATATTATATTATAAAACAAATAAATTTCCCAACGATAGAAATAAATGTAATTTTATGTCAACAAATTCAATTGCTTTTGCCGCTATTGTTACGTCTAGCGTTATTTATTGATCGACTCATGAATTCTGTTGACTACTATAAACTTCTTTATGCAGATGACCTTAAAATTTATTGTAGTATAAATAGTATTGCAGATTGTTTGTAATTGCAGTCTGACATAGATCCAATAATTGTAAATTGGTGTAGGTTATTTTCGAAATTAAATATTAATAAGTGTAAGGTAATTAGTTTCTCCTGAAAAAAAAGTCCGATTATGTTTAATTATGCGCTGAATAATGTTATTCTGGAAATATTATTGGAACTAAAGACTTTTTTCGGAACACATAAATAACATTACAAAATCGGCTAGTAAAGTACTTGATTGCATTATTAGAAAATGTAAGTGATTCACAAATGAGGCAGCGTTAAAACATGTGTATATCCTGGACAGGGTTATGATCATGAGTTACTATTATCGACCTTTTTTATTCCTTCACTAAAGACTAGGCGTATTATATGTAGTATTATATTCTTATTTAAACTATTTAATAAATGCATTGATTGCTCTTTACTTTTGGAACGTTTGAATATGAGAATATCTAATTTTGGTTCTAGGCAGACTGACACGTTTTATTTGCCAACACCGGCAATCAATCTATTAAAAAATCACCAGTATATACTATGTCACTTAATTTTATATGATATCTGGTCAATGTGGCATTAACCACAGTGGTATTCATTCATTAAAATCAATTGTATCTAACATCTTCCAATTATAACCATCAACTCTATTTTTTTTTCAATTTCGTATGCAGGTCTATTGGCCCCAATGACCCTAATTTAGTAAAAATAAGCAAACCTATGTTACTTTTTAAATAAAGAACTGGTATTTTACTGTTTCTCAACGAAATCCCGACTAATCTCAATTAAACACATCCATTTGCTGCTAGATAAATTATTTAGCGGACATCGATCTGCACTTGCCTCAAATGTGTTCAAATACCGCCAAGCTAGCGCCAAATATGAAATTAAATCGAACCTATATCAGCAAAGCTTTTATAAAATCCGTATTAGATGAACGTGGAGTGAAAAATGTAAATCTAGGTATAATCGCGCAGGCTATGAGCTCGAGGGAATGAAAATGTGTCTCATTTATCAGCGAAATTAAAATTAAAGATTTCGAGTACTGTAAGGTGTTCTACATAGCGATGCAGCATCAGAGAAGGCTTTGAGATGATAGTTATCGTTTGAAGAAACCTAATGAGGTGACATGAATAATAGCACTTGACAGTTTATTACTTGTTTACCTTTAGGTTAGTATGATCATTTGATCGTCGAAAACACTATTCACACACGTAAATGGCAAGGAATTTGGACAAAGAGTTACCTAATGTATAGATTTAATTATAATTATTAGAGAATACCTGACATTCATTATTTATACTGATTCTATATTCCATATAATGCTTCTGCAATCAGTTGTTCTTAAAATATGAGTGTAGTTCACATATTTGGCCATCGTTCTCTGTACAACCTACTTACCGCGAGGGCATTTTCCAGTGATGCATCGGATATATTAGAACCATATCTACACGCTAGAGAATAGTAAATGTATTAATGTTTTCTCCGTTTATTGTAATAATTTGTACACAATTATTAAGTGAACTAAAAGATACAAAAAAACAATTTTTATACATAATCTACAAGCGATTTTTAATTTTCACTTTAAATACACTAGGTCAAAAAACTTCTTATGCACTTTCTAACATATTGAGTCAATGTTTGTCACATCTTTTCGAGATGTGACTGGTCTCAGATGTTATATAAGCTGTAGTCCGGAATAAATGTATGAACATATTTTGTAATTTTTATTTAGATGTTGGCCGCCACCAACCGTTGAAATAATGTCTGAATTATTAGATTGTGGTTGGTCAAAAAAGTAACTACCACTCAGACATTAATATTCAAACTTAACAAATTTGAAAATTAATTTTCACAAGCATCTAATCTTTTAAAAAAATAGCTATTTTGGCCTTTACATTGTTTAACATAAAAAAATTAAATATAATAGTGGTTTTACATATGGCTATAAGCCTCAAAGAATAATAATCTTAATCGTAATGACCAAAAACGTAATAATGGTTGCAGATTTACAATATGGCTGAAAGCCGCCAAAACAAATGAATCCTTATTTAAAAGAAAAATTGATTGTGTCTTTTTAAATGACAAACTGTGTCGATCGCACCAAGAAGCCATCTTGTCCTTACTCTTTGAATTGATGTCCATTGATTTTGACTTACAGAAAAGGAACGAAAATACCTGAACTTTTTTATTTTATGGAATCTCTGATGTCTGTAGTGGGTCTGTTCAGTTCATAATAAAGTAATTCAAAGTTATGTTAAATACCAATACTCGTAGAATAAAATCAGGATTATAAAATTAATTGAAAATACCAATAAAGCTCTCACGATTACGACTCATCTTTAAATGCTTAAACAAGCCCTTGCTTAGTCTCTGTTTTCTAATATTTACTCGACCCAACATCCTTTATCGTATTCTTACGACGACATAATTTAGCTGCCAGGAATATCCGATACGGATCCCAATAATTTGCATTTTACTGAAAAGAATTCGTTCGATATACCTCTGGAAAGAATCCAACAGCGATATTAATATCTGAGAGAGACGAGAGGATGAGATGCGCTATCCTTATCCGAGGCATTCAACGACGATTTATGCTAACAGGTTGTCCCGTGTATATTATTCATAACATACGGACAGTATTGTGTTACAAGCTCTGATCGTTCATATTTTTTCTTTTTTTCGACGAAGGGCCACATTCGTGACAGTATCTTTGAGAGTGCAAATAAAGGAGAGGGTTTCTGCAACTGGTAATATAATTTTCATGGACTCGTGGACAAGAAAGGATTATTTATTGTTGTTAAGATAAGATTTTATAAAGTGTATGAAGAAATCTGCTGAATTTATATCGCTAGAATACTGTGGTGTGCATCATGGTTCAATTTTGGGGCCTCTTTGATTAGTAAACAAATGTATTCTTATTTAAACGAAAAATTGAGTGGGTCTTTTTAAATGACAAACTGTGTCGATCTCACCAAGACAGAAGAAATCGTGTCCCTACTCCTTGAATGTTACCAGCCTTCTGCTTCGGAAGAAACCTCCACTATCAGACTTATTGGTTCGTCAGAGTAGTTCGGCAACTTAGACCGAAAGTCAAAGTCAATTCGAACCATCAATGCCAAATTTATGGCCAGCATTAAAACTCCAAAAATCTATTGATTTTGGAGTTCTCAAATCGAGTTACCAGAGTTTAGAAAATCACTCTCGATCCGCGTGCTTGCTTGCAGAAGAAAGGCTTAGAATTTCGTATCCCTTCAACAGGTGTATCTATTGTGCCAATTTAAACGAAACCGTTATTACCAACCTTAGATATTTAAATATATATAAGTGAACTAATTGTATATATAAACAACTAGATCATTAACTTGACACGTGTGTGTGTGAAATAAATTATAACCAACCACCTGAATGAGCCAATAAGTTGATATAATCATTGATAGAGACAAAATGTCTGCTGCTTAGGGTGATCTGTTAAATAAAATACATATTTTTAAATTAAATTCTCAAAATAATATCTATAATTTACAGCAATTATTATAAACAATATTATTACACTGCAGATTATCAGGCAGGGGAACGTTCCATGATGTTTTAGTGAATACTGATCTAGGTTAACGATAAAAAGCCAAACCACCAGAGGATTTACATAGGTTTAAAAACAATGTTAAAAACACATCACCTAGTGAAAGTGTATATTTTTTTAACAAATTTTCTACATGTTTTTATGGTATAAGAATAACAATTGACAACATCTTCATTAGAAAAATTGCATCCTATAGAGTCCAAATTCAGTAATGGGTGGCATCTCCATTTAAACGAATACGTGTTGTGGCTCGCCTGGGCATTCTTCTAATAAGATGATGTATAGGGTACTGAGGAAGATCATCCCAAGCAACTTGTAGAGCAACATGCAGCTGTTATAAGTTCATTGGAGGGTTTGGAAGCATTTAATCCTTCATACCCCAGACATGTTTGATGGACGAAAGGTCAAGAGAACCTGCGGGCCATGGGATAATATTGATGGCGGTCTCTTTCAAGAATTGTCATGTAACTGCTGCAATGTGAGGGCGAGCGTTATCATGTTGGAATGAAACATTATTTAACCATCGAATGTATGGTATAGCAAACAGCCCCAGAATTTCATGAATGTATCTTTGCCTTGGAGAAATACTAGAAGTTCTGTTACCTATCCTGATTTCAGCCTAGACCAATCAGTTGCAGATTGAGAAAAGCTTCTGGTGTGCTCTAGAGTAGAGTTTTAATGTTACATTGTTACCTACGATGAGACGGAGTAACGGCAACTTGAAAAACCAAAACTGGTCCTTCTATAGGGTAATTTCTGGCCACTGTTTTTTAGAATTACAGTAGACGCTGTTAGCAGTATGATTCTTTTTCAAGACAATACTGTATCAGATACAGCTGCTTTGACCTAAAAAAAAACTAGAATAAATCCATTGTTAAACACTGATGATTATTAAGGCATGAAAGCTTTTGTGTGTATTTGATTATAAATACAACCAACTTAATTTTTCAATGACGGAATTAAAAAACTTCCAATCTGGTGAGAAAAATATATTAATAAAAGTGGAAATTATGTAGAAAAATAAATGTCTATTACTTCGATAATAAATTTAATAAAAGGGTGTTTTAGTTTCTGATTAATCCACCCACGCCATGTTACTGTTTAGAAAATATATATACAATGTGTAATAACGAATAAACCATATTTTATATTCTGTGTATTTAAGCTTAGTTCCATGTACACTACACCAAGATGAAGCTCTCCCGCTGAGGTATTAAAACAGAATCAATCCTTGGTGACTTTTATTACTGCAATATTTTACCTTCCAGAAAGTTTACGATTATCCAACACGAGCTAAGCTCCATCCAGAGGATGCGGCCTCAATTCTCACTCTATCTGGTTGTCTCATAATTTCCGTGTCAGTTTTTATTTATTATACAGTCCGCCATTAGACAGCAGCCGTAAATCAAACAAAATTCATGCAATATGACGAAAAATCGATTTTATAATCAGCTTAAACATTACAATATAAATATGCAGTATTCTAATAGAGCTCAAATAATGTAACTCAAATATGCTTGCATATTATATGCATTTTTTGAACTATTTGCATATATTCTTCAAAAATAGCATATTGTGCATAAAATCCATAGAATTGAAAGGATTTAAAATTTCATGGATGTTTGGCAGGGATTTTTATTGTTTTAACTTTGGAATAAATTATTCTACTTAGACTATAGTTCATAAATTCATACCTGATGATTCGAAACCTGATTCTGGTGTTGTGTGAACAAATATATTATCTTTGATACTAAATACAAAATCTTGGTAAATTATAATGAGACAGGTAGATCAAGTCCGTCATCGGATATTTTTTTAAATAGAACCCCTATATTTTTTCATCGGATTCTTGTAGAGCTTAACTTGCTGAATTCAAAAATGTATAATTTCAACACTTTATTCCTTCAACTTTAGCAATAGTGCAGCTATTGAAAACTGTTATCGTTTCGGGTAGAGTGCCTTTTCTACTGAAAATACAGCAAAATTTTACTTGAAAAAGTTGTAAATTATGGAGACGTGCAAAATTTTAAAAAGATCGGCCTGCTTTGATAAAATCTTTGTGCTTTGGTGAAAAATGGTTTCAAAATCAAACCTCGCCGATCTTCTTAAAATTTTGCACCTCCTCATAATTTACCGTTCTGAACAACTTTTTCAAGTAACATTTTGCTGTATTTTCAGTAGAAAAGGCACTCTACCCGAAACGATAACAGTTTTCAATAGCTGCACTATTGCTAAAGTTGAAGGAATAAAGTGTTGAAATTATACATTTTTGAATTCAGCAAGTTAAGCTCTACAAGAATCCGATGAAAAAATATAGGGGTTCTATTTAAAAAAATATCCGATGACGTCATCACGCGAAAACAACTGAACGTCGGAAATGCGTTGGTATAGAAAAAAGAGTATTTTTAAAAAGCAAAATCGACCTGTCCGAGGAAATTTCATGAAACTTCGTAGTTTTAGAAATAATGAATTTATTCCATACCTTTCTTCCACACTGTATATTGAATCATCTGGCAGATTCTCATCCACTGGCATGATATTGACGTCAATGTTGATTCCATTATACTCGCAAACTCCTGGGGGAGTGTTTAACCTTCTTGCTCTCCTCCATCATCCTAGATTATGCTTGCTTTTACATAATTACGCATTAATTAAATCAGATTTGTAGGAGTATAATTATTGTAAGCACACTACATATTGACGAAATATCCAATTATAAAAGTTTGCTTCGCAGACTGGTCTCTCCGCATTCTAAATACCAATCTTTACGACTGCAACAAATTTTAGAAGCAGCGCTACACTGGCAGCACTGCTATGATAGGCTCTGACCGGCGAGTCAGACTTGTAATGTAATAATTGGATGGGGTTCAATATCTCGAGTTTCTTCGAAATGATCTGACGGAACTTTTGGAAAATGTGCCTTTAGCTGTACCACTGTGAATGTGTTTCTTGCACGATGGTGCTGCCTGTTATTTTCGACAAAATGTTCGAAAGTGCCTTAATGAAGTTTAAGGGACCTGATTGGGGGATTGGACGAGGAAATATCATCACCATCACAATTTTCCTGACATAAATCCTTTGAACTACCATTTGACCACTTTGATTTTTTTCAAAGTTATACTTGTAAGAATTCCCTGTATATTTTTTTCTGGAGAGGGAGTCATTAGCCCTTTATCAACATGGGTTCATGAAAAACAGATCTAATGTCTAATTTGATATGTGTCACTCAATACATCTCTCAACATTTGGATACAAATACTCAAGTTGATGTTTTATATACTGATTTTTCGAAGGCTTTCGACAAACTAGATCATAATATATTAATTCAAAAGCTCTAATTCTTTGGGTTTACGTACTTACTATTAAAATTGTACAAATCATACTTGTGGTGGTTACATGTTTGAGTCAGTGCCAGTTACATCGGGTGTTCCTCAGGGGTTCATTTTAGGACCGTTATTATTTGTTATTTATATTAACGATTTAGTTCAGAATCTTGATTGCAATTATCTCTTGTATGCAGATACCTATGTATGTTAAAAATTTATAGTGATGTTACTACCGTTGATGATTGTGTTAAGTTACAGCATTCCCTAAGCTGTATTCGTGATTGGTGTATCATTAACAATCTTTCTATAAATGCTAGCAAGTGCACTGTGATGTCTTTCTCTAGCAAATGCTATCCCATACTATATGATTATAATATGAATGATGTTATGCCAAACCGGCCTGAAACTGTAAAAGATCTAAGTGTTTAATTTGATAATAAATTAAGTTTCAATATTAATATTGACAAAATCGTTCAGTCTGCTTATAAAAATCTAGGATATAAAAGTATATGATACTTCTCAATGCTCTTGTTAGATCTAAACTCGAGTACGCTAGTATTGTGGGGTTATAAGGTGTTTTAATCTGAAATTGAAGATGTTCATAGGCGATTTTTAAAGTTACTTTCATATCGCCAGGATGGAATTTATCCTGAGGTAGGTATTCCTCATGATATTTTACTTGATAGATTTAAAGTGTGTAGTCCGAACAACGTAGAAATATGCATTTGGTCATGCTTCTTTATAAAATTTTACATAATATGTGTGATTGTCCAGAGTTTTTGTAATCAATCAATTTTCAAATACCCAATCAGGTAACACGTGGTAGCTGTTTGTTTTACTTGCCAGAACGAATTTATTAAAATTTTCACGTTCTTCAAGTTCAAACTTTATATTTTTTTGTTTTTTTCTGTGTTTCATTTGTTTATTATTTATATGTAATAGTTTTAGTTTAGTAATTAATTCTTGACTTTTTTTGTATTGGTCACTTTTATTTTATTTGTTGTTTTACTCATCCGATAATTGGATTTTCTGTTGGGTGATGTATTAAATAAAATAAAAAAGTTAAACTTGAACTTCATTAAGGTACTCCCGAAGGAATTGAAGATGCTGAACCCTATCAATTCGATTTGGTGATATGAATGGTTCAATGAAGGGATTATCGATAATTCCTGCCCAAACATTTAAGGAAAAGCGTTGTTAAAAGCGTTGTTAGAAATGATCCCGTTGAGTCGCGTGCAAAATAAGCAAAATTTCATGAAATTTGCTTCAAGCGATCGAAAGATAAGAAAGAAAATGTGATTTATTTCTTCAATTTTGACACCCTGTATCTTTGTTATTATTGATTTTGGTAGATTTTTGGATTTTTTTAGGATGAGCTAAAGTAAATCAACTTATTTTGGTCGCAGTATTATGCTGTTACAGTATGGCTCATTACTTATGCAACAATTTGAATTTACTTTTAGATAAATTGCATGCATCATGAGATTTAGATGCGTTTTTCTCAGAAACCATTGCTTCTAGCGACATCAACAAAGTGTACATTTTTTAACTAGAAAAGACAGAGAAGAACATTTTTCCAGCCCAAAATGAGATACAGTGTAGCGCAAAAAAGTCGTAGCGATTTAAAAGGGTCCAAACCCTCGTTGGTGGCGGCCTCTAGTAGATACACCAAAATCGTCGACATATTCGAATTTATAGTCCCAAGCAACCCCCCTATACCAAATTTCATAAAATACGGTCGATGCGATCGAAAAATAATAAAGAAAATGTGATTTACTTTTTCAACTTTGACACCCTGTAGATCGTAAAGGAGCAACATAAGGCATATTTGGATTAATCGCTCTATTTTGAGGTCAGCAACATGCCCTTAAGCTTTGTCCTATTATTAATGAATCACCCTGTATATTGTTGTTTTGACTCATAAATGCAGTAGAAGCGGTACTTCCATTACTTCCATGACAACTTTGTGGAAATAGAAACATTAGTTAGAAGCGGCTAATAATATTTCTCGTCTATTCTCTTATAAACTCCCTGTACACCAATTCACAGGCTACTGCGAGCCATCCGCGTGCCGTATCTCCCACCGTTTCGATTACGGCTGAAGTGCCGACGGCGTAGCTGATTCTATTATCCTTACCGGCAGAAATATGAATTCGTATTATTTGATAACCGATCCGCCCCTAGACTTAATGTTCTCAGTTTTCATTTCAGTTTTATGGTTATTAAATGCGACCGACTGTAAGGCCTATTCGATTAAAATTCACGGCGGTTTGGCAGCATCGAATGAATTTCGATTTCATTCAGTAGTTTTTAACGAAGCTATTTTTCTTGATCTATGGTACAATATAGCTTTTTATATCCATTTTGAATTTCTAGTAACAATTTCCTACAGTACTGCAGAAAATTCTCGTGGTATTTCTGCAAAAGTTGCACATTTCTTTAAATGTATCATATAATAAAACTTTTGTACAGGTTTTTTTTTACTTTATTAGAAAAATATTTTAATCTAATATATATCAAATCTACAATTCCTATCAATGAAGTCATATGTATGCTCTCTGATACCAAACATCTACCACAGACAAAGCTCTATTCAATAATTATCTAAAAAAAATCAATCTAGCTAAATTTGCTAACCTGGTTTAATGAAAACATTCTATAAATATCTAAGTTCACTTTTGAAAATGTGGGAACTCGAAAATTCAACCACAATAGATGAGATGTGACCTATTTCTGCATCTTTAGGATTGCTTCTTCAGGTGGCCTCCTTTAAGTTTAGTCAAATATCTAACTATAAAAATAATTATACCAATAAATTAAAATTATTTGGAATTAAATATCGACAATGTCAAAAATGATTAACCTCTCAATGAATTTAAACATTATAACGACCCCCTGGAATGAGGTAAGGTCCATTTTGAAAATATTAATTATTTTACAGCAATAACTAATGACGTCATCAATTATATATTTCCTGTTAAAAAGATCTCTTTTTTCTAATAAACTTTTGTTAGAGATTTTTAGTGTCACCGTATTTATACACTAGCGATAGCAGTACTTGAACACCAGTGCAATGTGTGCATTAATATAACGATAATTTAAAATCTGTCCTACGAAGGTAATTTGCGACGCTTATAGTAATAATAATAATTAAATAAAATAATAATAACAATAAAACGTCTTTATTGCAAGTTCTACAAAGAGAAATTTACAATGAGTAGAAATCTAGCCTAATGGCCATTAATACTTAACCCCTTAATAAAAAATCTTTTCCGTGTATTTCTGGCAAAAACCGGTTTTACATTGCAAAATGTATTAAAACTCTAAATCCAGTCCTTAATAGGGTGTGTCTCAGGTGGTTGGCGCATATCTTTCAGAATGAAATTGCCAATTCCATTTTACAAACATATTTCATCCTGGTTTGTTGATATTGTATATAGCAGAAAGTATGCTTTCAGGCGGATAATTTTACGTATATAACCAAGTGTTTTCAAAGTGAAGCGATGCATATGCTGCTGTGGACTTATCTTTTTTGCAATCTCACTGACTGCACTTAAACTGTGTGCCTTGAACGTTATCTGGAATCGCGGTTCAATGTCTAAAATTATCGAAATGGATATCACATAAATTTCATAAATTATTACAGTTAAAGCATATTGTATCTACAGGAAATTTTATGAACATCAATGTTTCGCGAATTGATAATAGAAAATTAAAAAACAAGATAAAAACTGCTGAAAAACTGAAAAACCAAGAAAAGCTTATTGGTCGAATTCTTGCCTCGTCTTTTTATTAAACAAGACCCACTACTATTTCAATGAATGTGAAAGAATTTGACTCATCATCTTCATAGATGCAATGAAGTTCGAGGTCGCTATTTTTAGTCATTGTTGACAGATCTCTGGTAAGCCCTTTATTGGCATTTTAAGACTTTGTAAGCCAATAGTTTAATAATTGTATAGTAACACATTATCTTTTCCTCTCTTTGGAAAAAGGCATATTCTCAAAAGGGGCAATTGGAGTGATGTAACAAATTTTAGAGCCATCTCTTTGTTATGCAATTTCTTAGCTATATTCAGTGAGATCTATAGCGATACTAATAACTAATTAATATCCACAAACAACATGGATTTACGTACGGAAAGTAGACTATTCCGAACCTTGGCGTTTTTTCACAGCGTACCTATTTTTGAGGTCTTAGATAGTGGAGGCCAGCTGATATTTACAGATTTCCAAAAAGCCTTTTATGAAACTAACCATGTTAGAAAAATTACATCGCTCCTCAAGGGTTCCCCAAAGCTTTAATCTGGGACGTCTGCTATTTATTTTCTTTATTAACGATTTTCGTCATGCATCATGTAAGAAATTAATATTTGCTGATGACTTTAAGATGTACACTGCAATTAGTTGACAGATTATTGCCTGTTTCAACTTAACCTTGATCGGGTGTCATTATGGTGGAAGCGCAACCTGTTTTAAATGCAAGACTATATTTTTAACCGTGTTGAGTTATTGGAAAATCTGTGAATTACCTTTGACAGGAAACTCACTTTTGTTCAGCATATTAACAAGGTTACACCTAGTCCTATCCAGACTTATGGCTATTTTATTGTCTTGTTCCTTCTAGGATTGAGTGTGGTTCTGCCATAGAAAAATCAAGAAGATCTCTTAAATTCGTTTAGTTTCGAAACACTTGAAGTACGACATAGTATTGCTTAATACTATTGCTACTGCTATTCCTATTGATATTGCTATTGCCATTGTCATTGCCATTGCTATTACTATTACTATTACTATTACTATTACTATTACTATTACTATTACTATTACTATTACTATTACTATTACTATTACTATTACTATTACTATTACTATTACTATTACTATTACTATTACTATTACTATTACTATTACTATTACTATTACTATTACTATTACTATTACTATTACTATTACTATTACTATTACTATTACTATTACTATTACTATTACTATTACTATTACTATTACTATTACTATTACTATTACTATTACTATTACTATTACTATTACTATTACTATTACTATTACTATTACTATTACTATTACTATTACTATTACTATTACTATTAGGTACTATTACCATTACTATTACTACTACTATTACTATTGCTATTACTATCACTATCACTATCACTATTACTATTAGAATTAAACAGACCCTGTATTTCCATGGAATTCCCTTTCCAATTTTAATAGGTAGATGAAACTGCTTTAAAATATTCCAGACATATTATCCAGCTCACGCGACGTCCCAATACTTAGGCAATATTAACTGAAAACATCCGAGACGTTTTTCCACGGCGTTCCAATACGTCATCAATTCCCCGAGCATCCAAGGCACGCCGCGACGTGACTACGAAGGAGGCGGCGCGCCTCGGCTTGCGGTTGCGGGAGAACGCGGGCCCGTTAGGGCCGATCATTAGCAGAAATCAATCACGGGCGAGCCTTCAGGCGGCCCGCGGAGGCCGACATGCAATCACGGCCGCCTCAGGCCAGGTTGTTCGAGTTAACCTTTCGCAGGGCGGAACAGATTGCTGCGTAATTGACAAATAATTAGTTCGACGGCGCTCTGCGCGGAAAGAATAGGTTTGGCAGTGGCGGAGAAGGGTCTTTTACTCACAGGGTGGCCTTTAAAACTGTCGTATTTAAATAAAAAACCTGCCTCAATCACAACGTCACATCAGGCCGACACCGAACTGAACTGGGAGCTGTGAATGAACCGAGGCCGACAGCAGTCAGTAACAGTCTGAAAAGAGAGTTTAAATAATTATTTGAAAACATTTTTTTTGGCGTAGATACGCATTTTTTTCCTACGATCTTGCGGAAAAGTGCACTTTTGTTACATTATACAGTAGGCCTATCGTATTGTTGTGACAATGCTTGTTCCCATTTTAATTAAGCGGATGCAGACAGCATTAAGCGAAAAAGTTTGCGCTAAATTTGTCTCAAGGTGGTTTTGAGTACCACTCGATGCAGCTTACCCAGTGCACGTTTATGTTGGAGTGACACGCCAGGCTATGACAAAAGCCACACGCCGGGCTACATGCCAAGCTACAGGACAAGAGCTAGGAGGAGTGCGACAGTGTGTATGTTGGAGGAAGGGGCCAGGGACACTTCTTGTTTATAAATTTCAATGGTCTAACAGTTTGACCACAATTTTAAACTTAGTCGTAGCAATATGTACAGGGTGTTAAAAAAAGAGTGTGAAATATTTCAGGAGGTAATAGTATGAACCAAAATAAGCAGCAAAGTCTTAATAAACATGGGTCCGCAAAGTAACGGTTCAAACATTTTATTTTATTAAGAACAAACCGACAAAGGAAGCTTTTAACAAACATTTCCAAGCAGGCACGACATCTTCGTCTCAACGATATTAGAACTCTTTGGAAAACATCCTCGTTGGTTTGGATTTCTTGACACTTTTGATTAATCCGTAGCTGCAGCTCTTCCAGGCTATTTACAGGAGTACCATACTCTAATGTCTTCAAATATCCTCAAAAAAAAAATCTAGAGGGTTCAGATCAGGCGATCTTGAAGGCCATAAAACAGGTCCGGCCCTTCCTACCCATCAATGTGGAAAATTTTGGTGTAAATGCTCTCTAACGGCCATGGAAAAATGAGCTGGAGTACCCTCTAGATTTCTTTGTTTGGGGATATTTGAAGACATTAGTGTATGGTACTCCTGCGTAGCTATATTTTCTGTGCTAATATCAAGCGACTCGGAGGATGGAAATCGAGGACTGTCGCCGAGACCAGCATTGATGATTTGAATCAAAAAAAGGATATGTCGAATAGAATATTGGCCACGAACAACTGCCCTTCTGCATTAAGTCAATTTTCATAGAGCTATATAAACAGCTGACCTACTGATTTAAGTCAGTCTTAATCAAGCCATGTCGACAACTACTGTCTTTCTTCCTTAAATCAACGATCATCAAGCCGCATGAACAACTGCTCTTCTAAGTTAAGTCAGCCTTCATCGACCCATTTGAACAACTATCGTGAGTTAAATCAACCTTCATCAAGCCATAATATTAACTGCCCGTTCGCGCTATGTCAGTGTTCATCAAGCCATACCATAAGCCACCCAATAAATGAACTAGTCGGATCTGCAACAAAATTAATGACATTATCACTGAATTACAATTGCCTGATATTATGACATATTTATTCATAAAATTCTAAGTACTTCACCGAAAAAGAATACTTTTTAAATGTAAAATTTTATTTAAGCAACGTTTGTACCACATGTACTGAAAGACAACGTTCTACATAGCAACGCGCCTCTGCAGAATTTTGCCTTCACTCATCGCAGAAAGATATATTCAACAAGCAGCAGTTTCTTTTACAATTTGCTCCCGAGAGACGAATGTGAACCTTATACCCGTAAAAACCTGCCCACCAGATCCCACCAAAACGTGTTGCCTTTGATTTCACCCACACCAATCACCAGAGCGCCAAATAAATAAAACCCCTCTGTGATGAATATTTTCTTTTATTGCGGTTTAAAGAGTTATGCATAATGCAAGTTGCAAAAAGATAAGGACCGACTTGGTTTAAAAGATAGAAAAGTTTAGGTGGCACAGAAGTGATCTCCATATCATGACATAATAATGTTCGTTCCCCTTCTTGGTTAAGTATTTACCGCCGGTGCTGGATACAGTTGCGGGAGGTCATAAAGTAGTAAAATAAAGCACTTCGAGCTGAATATTTTATATCTAGGACGGATACAGTTCAGCGTTAAGATAAGCGCTTTTTCTCATAAAGGTCGTGTGTATGCACGACCGTTTGAGCTGCTTTGACTAGTACATTTAATCTCTAGACACAACCGCACTTGCACAAAGGGACCTTTAATATTGAAATGTCTTGTTTCGAGCATAAGCAGTAAGTTTGACTATAAATAATAAACAGATGATAGCGTAGTAAATAGAGAAGTATATCCACTGCATGAAATAGAAGTTACAAGCATATACAAGGTGATTATTAACCAATACTTAGCCAAAAAAATAATTATTACTACTTATGTTTTGAATCACAAAAGATTTCCGAAACGTTAGCAAAATGTTTGTTTTTGTTCATAGAAAGTAATTTTTATTGAGAACGGTTGACTTTAGAGCAATGAACCAAGAGAACTATTTTTGTGTAAAATTCATTGGCGCTGCAGAATTTGCTGCCAAATGACAATTTTTCCAGTGGCGTAAAAGTTATGGGGAAAAAACCCTTCCGATACCTTAAAATCTCCATCCCTGGCACGTCCAATGAATTCTAGAAGGGTGCGAAAAAGTAGCTATTAATAATGGTAATGTGTTTACAAAAGCTCAGTTTTGTAGTTCAAACGGTTCCTAACATATTGGAAAAAAACTAAAAAAAAATTTAAGTTTGACACCGTGTATCTCGAAAACGAAAGCCCGGAGAGAGAAATGGAAGAAGAAAAAAGTGCTTCTTTTTTCAAGTTTTCTAGGTACTGAATAGGTCCATCTATACCAATTCATTTTCTGGGAAAGTTTTATCTAAACATTGCTGCACAATCCAGGCCTTGTGAGGTGGACCTCCGTCGTGCTGAAACTATAGGTTTCTTCTTAGCTGCAAAAGCACATTCTCCAGAAGTGCAGGAAGTTCTTCTTATAGGAAATTTAAGTAACTCACTCACATAATGTATGTTTATAAAAATTATGTCCTATTAGATGTCTTCCGATGATGCCACATCATACATTTAGTCCAAAATAACCTTAGTTTTGGACCGGATTTACAATGTAGGGACCAATAGTGTTCGTTGCGCCTGTTTGACAAAGAATTACTGACAAACCGTCTAAATAACATGCCGAAAACGGTGCTGATGAGCAGTTTCTAAATTTATTACAATTAGAGCTATACAATTAAGTCTGTTTTGTTTAATGTGACGCTCAGAGAAATACTGCAAATAGGCAATTTGCACATTTTTTATTTTATTACCAAAATATTATTCAGTTCATTTTATGTCTACTGTGTTAGTTTTATGTCATTCTCTGCAAAAATAAAGCGGTAATAAATTAATAAATTCATTATACGTCTTTCCCAACTACAAACGCGAGAAATACAAATGGCGGTTATGTGACGTCACAGTATATGAACATGTCATGTTGTTTTATATGCGTGACATAAATGTCAAAATCGAACTGTCAAAGTCAAATTATTATTTGTTTTGTTGCTGTGCATTGTGTATAATATCCATATAATTATAGTAAATAATGGCAACAGGGAGTGGATTTGTCAAAGGACAATCAATGCCCAAAATTGATTCATTGTCAATGTTTTCGTTTCTGGAAGAAATTCCAAATTATATACGTCTGCGTTTTGCATCACTTTGTTCCTCAGGTACCATTTTTCTCTGACAGTTAAAATGATGGGGTATTACACCTTTTCTTAGTTGTAGTCTTTGTACATTCCCATTTAATTTGTACTGCCAATAATTCTCCATATCTTCTTCCAACTATTAATTTTAAAACACACATCATCTTTATAATCTCTGAATAAAGTGGAAAATGACTTAAGATGAAATGATCCTCGCAACAATATAACGCCGTTGTGTTCGATAATGTTGCATTCTCTTTTTCGTCTCTATTCATTGAAATGAACAATTTCTTACGCATTTTCTCATGTTTAGGAACTGAGAAGAATATTTTTTTCAGGGTGGTTACCGTAGTGTTTTTGCACTTTGGTACCACACAATACTTATAAAATTTGTGTTTTATCGGTTCCATCCCCTTCGGCAATCCAAAACTTATGTTATAATCAATGCTGGACACCACACAAACACAGATTATGGAAGTTACGGAACGAGTTTGCTAACCGACTTAACTAAACTACGTCGATTTGACAATTTGACATGTGTCACCATGGACGTTTCCATATACTGTGACGTGGACCAATCAGAATGTTGTTTCCAAACCCGTGACTATATTTGAATAAATTGCTATATACAATAATTAATTATGAAAAATATAAGAACAATTTTGCAGAATTAGCAAGATATTCTTATTAAGTACTTAATATATAATAAAATAACAATATTTTTAAGCATTTAATGAAACATTTCATGCAAATTGCCTATTGTGAATTTTGTAGTCATGATACCATTAGGTCTTTAAAATTCGTTGAACGGTTGATTTTTCCAAATTCAATTCACGTCTAGCCTGCCGTATAGAATTGTGGATTTTGTTAGATATGCAGTAACAGTGTAGCTGTAGTAACATTGCCTTTTACCCTTCGGTAAATTATTTGATTTTTCCCAAAAGAAAATGCATCTTCATTTCTTCGCAAGGTCGCTTACAATCTTCTGTGACCAGGAATGAGGCGCTCTGGATACTTTTCTCCATCTAACTCTACAGCTTTTCTTGAGTTTTTTTGTGCCACATAAACTTTTTCTCAATGAGAAAATATTTTGTAAGCCAAAAATTATACGTTTGACGTACAGAGTAATGACAAATATTTTGTGACATTTATGCACTTTAAACAACGAACATTCAATTATTCTCCAACGACTACTTGATCATTCCACCGCTAATGTGAGTTTTAGGTGATATTTATTTTGCGCGTGTCCCAAATGTTATTGCTATAGAATTTGAGGCACCCTGTACATACCTACTTTAGCACCGCCTCATTTCTTACTAACCACCACCACCTTCGTAGCTACGGATGTCAGTCGATCGGATCCTGTCAGCCGCCAACTGACCGAACTTCCCATACAATAAGTGGCCTGACTCAAGAAAATTGCCACAAAATTAAATACTTTACGTGTCAGTTTGGCAAACGTGACTCTTGTTGCTAAAGACTGGAAGCTGTGTGAAAGTTAAGGCAATTTTTTGTGTTCGACCAAAACAAAAGCAAAGAGGCGAAGCAGAGCTTGTCAGTGCATTTTGCGGAGCGTGATTGCAGCCTTCACCGGAGTCTAGTCTACGGTTCCACGTCAGTCAGGCGATTTTTCAGTGACAGGTGACCGGCGGCATCGTTGGCATATTTTTTGGTGGCAATTTCCCCTATTGCGTTTTTATTATACTTTGAAGACATTACCAGTTTTGATACCGAACCCATTACTATACTAAAAAAAATAATCGTATAATAATTGATCTCGTTAATTAATCGTATAATTGATCTCATAATCTAACGTTGTGTGTTACTATGTGGTACGTTAGGTAATGACATAAGACTGAATGTGTTTATATTTAGAATGAAGTATGAACTAGAAAAAATATGCAAGAGGAGTTAATAAAAAAATTAAGATAAGCAGTAGTCATTTAAAGTCTGTCTTATCAAAGGAAAATTACGGCATAGTTCATACGGTATCTAGGACATGATGTTTATGCTTATACAGAGAGGGCTGAGAGTGTTTAATAAGATGACGTTTATGATCACGCTGATTAGAATATAAACGATGGCAGCATTCCTCGACCAATGGAACAGAGAGAGAGAAAGATAGCAATATCGTGACGTTATTGCATACCCGGCTCGTTTTTCTCACACATTGTCAGATTATCGGATTAAACCGTCAAAGATCAACGGCAGGGGCAAGTACAGCTTTTAACAAGTCAACTTTTTTTATGTAATCAGTTCTGTTAATTTCGTTGAAAACACTTCAAGCTTAAATAATTAAACTGAATTTTTAATTTTAAACTAAATTTAATACTTATTCATTTTTATGGAATGAGTAAAAAATATTAAATAAGGAGAATATGGGTCAGTTTTTTTTCTCTTTATAAAAATCATACAATCGGGCGACAAACTTACTTTATAAGGCCCTTGTGCGTATAAGTAACGATCTACGTCAGGCAACAGGACATATTCAGACAAACTCACAGCTCCTTATAGATTCCCAGAGCAAAATCTAGGGGCCAGTCCGATAACCTCTAGGTATTATTCCGCTGAGCATTTCATACCCTACTCAATCTTATCAAAATCTTAAAACATTTGACTCTCGCCTAAAAAGCTATCCAATACTTTTTAATTAACTTATTAGGGATGAGGTGAAAGAAAATAGATAATCAGATGTCCCAAGGATCCAAGAATATTACTTTAAATTAAGCTTATTATATTTTCTCGTTGCGTGGTAAATGGAAAAAGGATCAACTCTTGGAGATTAGATTAATGGAGGCATTATTAGCGGACCTTTTTTAACAGGGTCGAGAGAATATAGTTATTTGACTCGAATGTGATCCTTAATCTAATGCGAGATTCTTACAAGGATGTTTCAACAAAAATCTCATGTCATGAAAAACAGCTAGTTGAATCTGAAAATTAGAAGAACCGAAGGTAGTGAAATGGTAGAATTGTGTTAAAATTGTTATCGAAAGCACTGCCATAGAAAAAATAGGAGGATGGAGGATCTAATTCAGATCCCTACATATCCAAGATCAGTAGGTATAGGTGTAGAGACATGTTATGTGATTCAAATTAAATTAGCAGTAGGAATACGAGTATAATGGGCAAAACTATCAGAATTTACACAGACAGTATAGACAGTGCTGACATTGCATAATCATAAGAGAATGACTATATAATCATGGGAATACCATCAGGCATTGATAGTGGTCTCAGTTGCCAACAGCACATCTATATGGGGATATGGACGGTGCATTGTAATGAAGAACCTGAAGTCAATACCTTTGGATCTCGTCAATTTAATGTGTTTCCATTTTCTTCATTTGTAGAGAGTTTAGGAGGCAATGAGAGGTAAGGATAAAGCCAAAAGTACCTGGTTATGTCTAGGACAAACCTTCGCCAGGAGACAACTATTCAAACTAGACACTGTTGGTTAAGGAAACACCTCTACTATACTACGAGTATATATAGGCAGATGAGAGAGTATTTCATGCTCCATATGAGTGCATTTCTGTCTCGTCAACAAGAAGCAACGACTTTTAGCTCTTAATAGGTCAGGCAGGATCTTCTAATGGGAGGAAGCATAAGGGGTTCAATGCTTTAGCTCTTTAAGCTATCTTCCCTACTATTCCAGAAACCTACCATGGAAAAAGTTAGTGCTTAGGTACTTATAAAATCATTCCACGTCACTACCATAGGAAAGTTTGCACTCAGTTTAACCTTCATAGGTCGTTGTTGGTTTTATTAGGTTAGGTTTCCTTTCCAACTTGAGAAGTCGCGTTCTAGCAATTATTGTGAACATTGCGGGGAATGGAGACATTTTACAATTTTCCATAACCATCCCTGTATCACGGAAAATTAAGAAGCGGTTCAAAGCCGCAGACTAGAAATTGAATTATATGCAATCGCGGCGGTTGATCTTGACTTACGACCGTACTTAATACAGCGTCTTCTCGAAAATGAATATTAACCCAAGCGACTCCGGCTAACGATCGCTGGATTTACCGTTAGTGGCGGCAGTAAGAGAAACATTTTTCGGTAATTTATTTCGTTGGAGGTACTGGTGCGACGCTCTCAAGACGAGGTACTTAGAGAGATTGGTTTTATCGGGCCCTGGGGTACTTTTTGGTCCAGAGGGCGTTGCCTTATATTTGCTTTACGTGAATAGAGAGTGACTAACTGCTGCCATTAAGGACTTGTAAATAATTTTGAACGGTAAATCACGACAGCAGGGACAACTCGTCGGCTTTGTTCTGGGGTAAACTCTTAAAAAATAATTATGAATTACTAAAACAGAGAAACATTATTGATACATGGATGGATAGATAGAGGGATAGGTGGATCGATGGTTAAGTGGATAGGTGGATAGGTGGATAGATGGATAAATGAATAGATGGATAGATGAATAGGTATATAGGTGGATAAGTGGATAGGTAGATAGGTGAATAAGTAGATAGGTGGATAGGTAGATAGGTGGATATGTGGAAAGGTGGATAGGTGGATTAATGGATAAGAGGATGGGTGAATAGGTGGATAGGTAGATAGATGTGTAGATAAATAGATGTATAGATAGACTGATAAATGTATATTTGTAATTGTATTTTTTTATTTGTATTTTTAATTTACCCCAATTTCCACCCTCTGACGGCTTGAGTGGATGCTACTAGCATCAGAAAATTGATAATTCAATAAAACATTTACCTAACGAGTTTCAGCCTGTTAAAATGACGGGTTTCCATTTTAGAAATATCGAATTTTGAATTTACCCCAATTTCCGACCCTCTGACGGCTTGCAAGTAGATGCCACGAGCATCAGAAAATTAATAATTATTTAAATCATTTACCTACCGAGTTTCAGCCTGTTGAAATGATAGGTGGGTAGGTGGATAAGTGGATGGGTGAATAGGTGGATAGGTAGATAGATGTGTAGATAAATAGATGTATAGATAGACTGATAAGAAGATAAACGGATAGATGGATAAATGCATAGATGAATAAATAAATAGATGGAGAGGTAGATAGGTGGATAAGTGGATAGGTGGATAGGTGGATAGGTAGATGAGTGGATAGGTGCATAGGTAGATAAGCGGATAGGTAGATGTGTGGATAGGTGAATAGGTACATAAACAAATATGTGTATAGGTGGATATGTGAATAGCTGGATAGTTGAATAGCTGGATAGATAGATGGATAAATGGATAGATGAATAGACTGATAAATAGATAGATTATAGAGGAAAGTGTAATGAAAGAGTTGGGTGAACGGATTGAAAAAGATCTCTTCTTAAAGCATATAGAAAAACTCATGGATAATATAAGCAAAAGTTTGTGTGAACGAAACTAATGACAATTTTAAAAATTATTTATACCTTTAATCCGCGTATGCCGTAATAAGAATTTTCATAGACCTTAGACCAGTTTACTTTTAAGATACAGGGCGAAATTTGAAAAAAAGCTTTTAAGGAATTGCTTCTGATAGAGTTTCTAACGTAGAATTCAATGGTTTACTTGAAGTTTCTCGATAGTGTCTTTAATTATTTATTTTTTTTTAAATATTCTGTATATTTTTATGCATTATTTGTTTTCTTTTTTCTATAATTATATAAAAAACATGATGAATTATGCACTACGCAACGTCAGTTTTATTAATTTCCAAAAAATAAAGTAGCAACTGTTATAATATCACAATGAAGCAAAAAACATAATGCAATTGATCTACATAACGTTATACAGTGTTCCATTAAACAAAAATATTTTAAAACAGACACCCTGTTGATAAATTACAAGTTCGCTACTGAACTCTATGTATAAAAGTCTATCAGAACCAATTTTCTGATCTATTCTCTGAAATACAAAGAATCCCATCGCGTAGTTATTTTAAAATGAGCATATCTTTCTATCTCGTGTAGTTTCCGAGATCCAATTACAAGAATTTTTTTTTTTATTTTAATTGTTCTATATATAATATCTACGTAAATTCGTGTATTGTTTTCATTTCAAATTTCTTTAATATTACTTCTGTATATCAACGTTTATATTTTAACTTTTATAGCTTGGATATTTTACTGCAAAAGAAAATAGGGACACCCTGTACATTGTCTTTCAAGATTATTCTGTATCATCTATCTTTATCCATGTTGATAAAAAACAAAATATAAATCATCATAAATCACATTTAACGCCGCCACTGGGTTCTCACGTACCGAGCCCGAACTTTTTGCGGCTATTACGTAATGAGGGTCTTTAAATGCTTGTGATACTTTTCCATACATTTTCCGGACGTGTTTTGGCAAAGTTGGTTCCCGCAGCGATTTATAATGTATAAATGTAAATAGCCTCAGGTTCTCCGAGACTACTTTAATCGAAACGCATATAATTCAGAATCTCTGACGATATTTGTACCTCTGTGTATTTGGTTTGAAATTTATTAACACAGTTCTGCCATTAATTTTCCAGTCCTTAAATTGAAATTGCGTTTAAATAAACTCGAAATTAAATATTACGTTTCTTTAATTTATACAGGGTGAACCTTAAATAAGTACAAATATTTTAACCAGCAGTATAGTTTACTGTGTAGAACACATAATTAATAGTTTTTTTACAAAAAAATCAGAAATAAAAAAAATGGAATTTTAATTAAATTTTGTAATTTTTCTGTAGAAAACTTGTTGAGGACCGCTGACTTTCATACATTTATGAGTTATAGCGCTTCAGATTGAACGTGTGGTTCACAGTGTTGCCAGTGTTACACAAATGTCTTTGCTTGAAATATGTTGTGTGAAAATCATAGTTTTTCGTTATTATTCATAAAATAACTTAAGGAAATTGTGTCTTGTGTCTCTTTCTAACAGTGTACAATGGCATTTAACTTGTGAAATGTGGATTACTGATTAAATAGTTAATTTTTTAACAGGTAAGCTTGTGTGCACGTTTATGTATAATTTTTGAACATTGGACATAGTAATATCACGTAATATCTTCCTAAATATTTTACGGTAGTATTTAACTTGCAAAAATTCATTTTTAATCGTTTATAGTAACGTCAGTTAAGCAGTTATAATGTATGTTAATATTGCTGCGTATCATACTACATACCCAACTTTACTGTACTTATGCTTCAAACAAGTATTTTTAAAATAGAATTAACTGTATTACTTTACTATTGCGTTAAGGGAAACGTAATCTTTATATTAGAGAAGATATGGCAACCTCGCAACAAATCATATGGTTCATTAAGTTGCTTAAGACAGCGGTCCTCAAAATGTGGGTATTTTCTTTAAAAATTAATAACTCCGTAAATAGAAATTTTTAAAAATGGATTTCACTAGACTGATCTATATGACGAACTACACCAGCAGTTAAAATATTTGTACTTATTTAAGGTTCACCCTGTATATGGGTATCTATCAGAAGTTAGAAATGAAGGAAATTTAAATTACACACGCGCATATTGAATCTTATTGTTTTATTTGATTAAAATAAAGATTATACAGGGTGTTAACAACATTTTTAAATGCATATTTACGCAGAAAAAATATTGTCAAGTTATTATTTAAACCTTCTTTTCAGACTGTCACTGACTCAGCTCCCAGTTGATATCGGTATCAGCTTCATGCGACGTTGCCAAATTTTAATATTTTCCTAGCAGCTACTTACTGTAATGTAAAAGTATGTAATGAATGCTATAAATTATTTCTTAAAAGTATGTAATTAAAATATTAGGTTTCAGTTTAAAAAAACCTGACTTCATGTATTCATCTAAGTGATCTGAATGAATTATTATATATTAAAAGCTGTAGGTTACTCACTCGCACACTTCATTTTAAAATTGACCATTTTACCGCTTTTTTGCGAGCCGTGCAGCGCCGAACGGCTAAACGCTACGCCGTTCGCCGTCTTTCTAGATTGCCTACGGCGTATTTTGATGCCGATTTTTTCGCGTTTTCCTTGCTAAATTTCCATTTTCTCGAGGCTCCAAGACCAAAAACGGTGGATTTTTTGATGTGGAACAAGGATAGTTGAGTCGGTTACGCCCTTTTATAGAAGATAGCGATTTTTTCGAGTGGAACGAGGATAGAGCGAGTAGGTAACGCCCCTTTCTATACATTCGAGAAATGCCAAACGAAATGCGTTTTGCACGGCATAAACGTCAGAAATGTCAAACTAATTTGTTGTTGTTTAGGCTGTTTTGTAGAAATTCAACAAACGTCAAACGAAACGTCAAAATGAATTAAAACAGATTATGTGTTCTGGAACAATTTTCGGGCCTTTCCAGCTACGAGAAGTTGTTATTGTATTGTCTCATATATATCCGAGTCCTTTGGTGATGATTTTGTAGCCCAAAATCTGAATTGGTATCTTTAAAGTTTCAGTCAACTACGGGGCGCACCGCCGACCAAAATCACCGAAACGTCAAACGTATGCTCCGGCGATGACATTTCGGTATAAAACGTAGGAAATTTAGAAAAATGGGCCGACTGGAGGCCGACAAAGACCAAAAACTGTAAATTTGAAGTCTCTAGAAAGTTTCCCGTACCCGAGCGCTGAGGTTTGAGGTCGTTTTTACATTGAACTTTGCATAAACACAAGGGAAAATGAAGTAAAGATGAGCTAGACAATTTGGCGGTAGTCATTTCATTGCCATATCGCTTCAATTTATAGGGTGATTCAAAAAAGCTTGATAGAATAAAAATTGACAAAATAAAATAAAATTACAAATTCGGGGAAATTTTCGGTTTTTTCGCTTCGGAACGGTTGTCGAACGTATGAAAGATTGTTTCGTATACCAAGTGTTGGAAAAAATGTTACCGCAAAAAAACTCAAAATTAAGGAAATTATTTTTTTTTATGAAACTTCCATCAAGGATTTATTATGACACTAACTAACGGAGCAAATAAGGAGTGTTTAAAAATTACTAACCATTCTCTAAAAACCCTTTAAATCCATGGAATTAAAACAAAAATTGATGAAACTTTTAGCATCACATAAAAACGACCCAAGACCCGATTCAACATTTAAAATACAGGATGTTGAAAACAAATTAACCAAACTCGAGAAAACACTAAAAATTACGAAAATATGCCAACCACTCTTTTAAATTTTAGGGCGCCGGATTTTCCCCACCGTAGAGATTCAACCAAAGTCACGTTTACATTTTATTATTCACAGACGCAGAGCCGCGTCCTGAGGCGGTAGCCGACTTGCCACCTTTCTAGTCACTCTCTATTATTTTTGGTTTCAAATATAGAAAACTATTTAGTAATTGACGTAGTCCATTTTCCAGCATAACGTTCGCGTGTAGTAAAATTTACGTCGCGTACTCCAGAAAGATAAGTCTGTCGTTAACATCAAACAGCCTTATCTCTGTGATCTGCGGGTTAAGATGTCAGCCGCGCCCCCTCACTGCATTTAAATGCAACGTTACGGCCGCCGTCCTCATAACCCGGCAGCCCCAGGAAGAAGGCAGCGGTCGTTAATAATGCACGACGATTTACGGACCCGAACCTTTCTCGGGGCTGTTAATCACACAAAGTAACCGTTTTGTCCGATAATGGAAACCAGACTGTAAATATGACCGAGGTCGTAACTCGACGGTCGAGATGAAGGAAACCGGTACGATTATGACACATAAACTGCTTAGTTATATGGCCAGAAAGGGTAAATGTAGAGAAGGAAGGAGTACAGAGTAGAGAATATAGGGCGAGCCAGTACTACAAGTTTAAGGCTGGGATTTTGTATACATATTTTTACCGTCTAACAGGGCTTCAAGCGAGGACACAGAACTTCAAGAAAATTGAAATAATTGGTCATTATTATATTATTACGTATTCACAAAGGTTCCTGCTAGTGCGTGAGATAATTTCCATTGCTCATAAAATCACAGGAATAATTAAAATAAATGTTAAAGTACCTCAATTTTAGCCACACAGTTACTACGCCAATATGTCACAATTACGGCAAAATTATCACAGCCACAGCCACCAAATTACTTCACTCACTAGCCAGGACATATAGGACAACTTGTGTTTCACTTTCAGATTAATATTTATTGCTAATTTTACATTTTGTGTCCTCGAGTAAAATCATAACATATATCACGGCTTCCATTTTTATGTACATCATAATGCACGATAAACTTCAGGGAACCTTGTGGTTCGGGCGTATACGGTTTGTATACTGTCTCATAGGCCTGATTGATTCGCCGTTTCGCTCACTCAGGCTGTGCAATTTCTTTTCTACAAAATCCCCGCCTTAAAGCAGCCAATATTATGACTACACGCAGTTAGTATGGCAAGCACTGTTTTATGCTAAGGTAACATATGGTGATATTAATTAATTACATGTAATTTATAACATTTATAATAATAAAAATAGAGTTCACATAATAATATGCGTAAATAAATAAAACCAGCATTTCTTCCAACGTTGACAGATGTGTTCATATCCCCGTAAGGATAAAGATTATTTAATAATAAAGTAATGCATTATTCACAAATATTTAACATTACAAAACCTAAACTTAGTTTGTACTTATCAATTTTGGAAATAAAATATTATATTATTACATCCACCATCGCGTGGTAATTTTCTTAATTAATTTCGTTTCGAAGTAAAGGTCTACGTGGCAACGCTGCAATAGCCATTTGGAAGCTCGCCGGTTGTCAAATATCTCTGTTTATTATTTGTTTTCTTATTTTTGAAGTGAATTTGATACCTTTCTGTCTTTTATTTTGTTTATCACATTATAGTTTGCGATGGGACGCAAAAAGTATATAGTTTGTGGAAAAATGGTAACCTAAGGTAGGTTAATAATTGTGGCAGTAATGCGTAGATCTCTCTAAGACAATAAATTAAAAGTACCTAAGATTTACAAACCACAAATTGTGCATTTAAGATCATAAGTAACCAAATAAGCATTACTATCTACTTTGTTATTTCAAAAGAATATACCTTTAGAATATGAAACAAAAGTGGAAATGTATTTACATCATGCAATTTAAAAATTATTAAATCAGGCGAGCACAAATGTCATAAATATACTTTTAATTGACACTTCTAAAGAAAGATGTAGGTCACAATGTTATTTAACATTAATAATAGTTATGATATTAAAAAAATGTGAGTTGCAGTTATTTTTGGTTAGTGTGCGATACTCCATCATCCATCGGAGACTCTCGGTAGCCCAATAACGGCAGTTTTGCCTGGTGACATGGCCGTTCAAAACAAACGTAGCCTCGTCAGGAAAAAATACGTTTTTTACGAAATTACTGTCATTATTGCATAGCTTTTTCATTTGCTCGCAGAATTGATTTCGCCGTCTTGTCGTCGTCTTCAGATAGCTCATGAACAAGGTAGAACTTTTAAGGATGATACTTTGCTTTTTCATAATTTTGTGAACTGTGGACGCTGCCATATTGAAATCACAAGCCAATTGGTTAAGTGTTTAGTGATGATTTTCTTGTATTGCCAACAAAACATTAAGCTCATCATCTACTGATTTTGACGGTCTGCCAGATTTAGGAAGATCACGAACATGTCCAAAGTTACGGTATTTAGACTCAATATTGCTTACCATGCTTTGGCTAATGGAATGTCGATCGGGATGAGTTTCATTGAACAATTCAACTACTTCTTTTTGGGTGCGCATCCTGTCTCCAAATCCGATCATGCAAAAAATTTCCATTCGAGTTCAGTTAATTTAACCATTTTTTTTATAAAATGAGAAAGTTACTATTCAATACACACTTCAAACGCACTGCTTTTGCCAAACAAAAGATAAGAACTAAAGAAATAACTTAAAAAAACAAAAAAAAATGTTTAATAAAGTACGATTTCAAGTTTTTATCTGACATCAATAAAAAAACCATTCTCGGTCGCTAAGGCTACTGTCAGGCAATCATGATTTTTGACGATGCGTATATAGAATGCTACGCTCCTCCAAATGACATGGTTAAAATTGGGGGTTGCTATTTAAAAAAATTGTCGATGACGTCATATCTCGAACAACGATGACGTCACAAATGTGGGTCGTATGTCAAAAAGTGCCTTTTTCAAAAACAAAATCGACATGCTAGGGATTTTTTTCGAAAACTTACTCAATTTAAAAAATAATGAATTTATCCGTTACTTTTCGAGAGCACTGTATTTAGTAATAGGTTTTGTTGACATGTAACTAATAACATATATTTCTTGCATTAAGACAAATATACCAACATTTGTTTATATTGTCTTTTATTACTTTCTACTTGACCAACCTGTACTGTGTGCATTTGCAGCAATTTCAACTATGTATACATATAAATTTGTTTAATGGGAAAGTAATCAGTTTATCTATACAGATTTGGAAAGTGAGGATCTTGATGGTGAATTGTATTTTGCCGCTTGCATGTATTTCTGTTATGCTACACGCATACTTCCTCCACAGCGTGCTTCCACTGTTCGCATAAGACAGTGTTGCCAGGTGGGAATAATTCAGTGCATGAGAATAATTTCAAAATAGCATGAGGTTAGGAGAAAAAAGCATGAGATGGCTTAATTTATCAAGAAACACCTCTTGATACATCTTAATTTTTAATTACTTTTGTAATGCTATTTTTATTTCATTATAAAACATTATGTTATGTTATTTTATCATAATATTACATTGTAAGTAGGCACTTACTTAAAAGTCATTAACCACGTAACCTTTCTAATTTATTTTATTGTTAGGCCGGGCGAACGTTGAGGCGCAGTTGACGTGACGCAGGGTGACTCACGGGTCGTAAAATCTGTTGTTTCCAGAAAATGTAGGTACCCTTACGGAATAAAGTTAAGAATCACTGCAATACAGCGTGAATACAGCTCACACACCGCATATCGGTACTGTCATACCCGTTTATGTATTCATTGCTAATTATTAAGAGAGCAGCCTACAATAAAGGACATTTCAAGTACCCAAATATTGTAGATACCTACCTCTATCTATTAAATTTTGCCCTCGATTTTGCCATTATATCTCGTTAGGTCTTTGTTTTGGTAGATTTCAAAGAGTAATTTTAATAATTTTATTATTTCTTTTTGTGTCTATTAAAAAGCATGAGATTTTGTAATCAAAATATGAGAGCTTGATATTTATTCGGAATGCATGAGATCTGACAACACTGGCATCAGTTGACCGGACAGTTAGATTTGTAATGGCGAATTGGCGTTGGCGATACGGAACCGATTACCGTAGTAGTGGGGAATGCTAGACCAATGCACGTCGCCGCCCCTCTTAAAGTTCGTACCTTCCCTGGAATGAAGCGGCAATTTCTACTTTCTCTGTAAAGATCCGCAATTTCCGAATCTGTATAAAAAACAATTTATTTACATAAATTAATATTTCATTAATTTTTGGAATCAGATTTTAATTCAGTTTTCTGTAACTTAACTTAATTGTATAATTGTTCTTAAAATGTAAGATTTTGAAAATACAATTGTATGCCAATAGTTTTTCGGACTATATTCATTATAATTACTTTTATTGCTTACACATAAAATTGCATATTACATTGTATTATTTCTTTTTATTCTTTCACCATTCCAATTAATCTTCACTTTTAAAAATTTCTATATATTTCGCAGCTTCATAAAATATTAGTATTTTAATGTTACTTTACATTTCCAACAAAATCTGTTCCACCACTGGCATTCGTTTTCATTTTACGCGAACTGTCAAATATCTCTTGTTTGCTTTGATAAATTCTGATTAGATGTTGGTTGACTACAATTGCGTATAATAAATGACGTTTGTTTCTTTACTCTGATAGTTTTACACGTAACTTGTAATTTTATTTGAAAATGTCATTTAAAATTATTTTGTAGGATACACTACAACTCCCCCCAAAAGGTCTGGAACAGTTATTTACTCTACATGGCAGGTAAAAACATTTACCAGTTAAGGACAATTTTGCTATCGAGCAGAGCGATGATTGGCAATGGAGTCCGAGACTGGTACGAGAAACCTGTTTGTTTTGATATACCTTTTAGCCAACCCAAACTGAACCCTTGGTAGTCTAAAAGAAATATCTCCTTGCCTTCCAATCAACCAACTGACTCCTTACCTAATTCATTTGGAAAAGTGTAAAACAACATTTAAAGATCCAGAAGTCCTAGGATTCGTTATCTCTGTCCCTTGCCGTTCCCTCTCACCGGGGGGCATTGGGGTCGCACGCGACAAGTCACCTGTCACTTATATCTTGTAGCGTGCACCACGTACTCTCGCTTCCTCCCCTTCAACTCCCGTCAGCAGTCTGGTTTCTTATTGTTAATGAAAGAGAGTGGACGCGGCCTATAATTAATTATAGCTGGGGAATCGCAGCTGGCTGTGGAAAGAAGGCGGTTTGTTGCCGGAAGCGATCATTATTCACACTTTTTATGATTATCACCATCACCGAGTGAGTCTTGATAAGATAGGAATGTTTAGTGAGGACAGTAGTGATAATTGAAAAGGATATTATAGTAACAGAGTATTCGGTTTATCCTGTCGCTTTATCTGAAGTTGGTGTTTGAGATTGGATATCTTTATCTTAACTAAACTAATTAGTTCATTTTTCCATCTAAACTATCTTTTATAATATATTTAATATTAGAAATATTTGGCGGATTATTTTCTTTCCCAAATTTTAAAGTGCAATGACGATATTAGAGGCTGCGCGACAATTTGTTCGCTTCGTGTGGGACCCGCTTGCGCTCGCGATGATATATCAATGTTTTACACCATCATACATGGCTAATTACGATTGAAAAATGCGTATAGCAGATTCAAAAGTTAAACGAGGGTAGGAAATAGTTTAATTTCATTATACGTACCTTTTTCAAACAAAGTTATTTTAGTTTGAAATAGACAGAAGAAATACTCGCGGTAAGAATTCAGGCGTCTTACTTCATGGCTGACGTTACGCAATTGTTTTTATTGTCAACGTAAATTTCGATATTTGGTTAAAACCAATAATTTTTTGTAATTTAGTGCAATATATAATTAACCTTTTGGTGTAGTATATAGTTTTATTACTCCCAGTTGCAGTTTCATAAATATTTTGATGAAAACATAATGAATTATTCATTTGTTCATATGACGTAAGTCATCTGAATTCTTGCTGCGAGTATAGAATAAATAGCATAATCAACTGCAATATTTGGGTAAAATCTTTATTGTCAACATTGACCTCTAGTTCTGGGCTACATTAATTTTGATATGTACGGAGAAAAAAAGCATATTTGTGCTTATACTTATAATAAATCAGTTGTTCTTAATAAAACATTATTTTGATAAGAAAATTATTGATTTATAACTATGTCAGTTGAGGTAATAAAAAATGAATTAAAATAAAGAAAAATGCCCTATCAGTTTCCTTCCATCCATCTCTCATTAGTCACAAAAAAAATTAAATATCTTCTTTCTCGCATCCAAGTTTGACGAACATTTTCCTAGAATAACTGAAGCTTCATTGTCATTGCAAAGATTTGTATAATTGCTGAGTGTTTGCTGTGGACCTCTCCTTCTCTCGACCGTTCTTTCTGTTTAAAGCGAGGTATTCGGTCCGACGACCATGACCAGGTGGCTTTCATCTGTCGGGAAAAACCACAAAGGGTAACAAAAAATGACACGCAAGTGTACACAAACACATAAAACCAGTGCCACACTTTATGGGTTGTTCATGGACACCCTGTATATAGATTGAAGGGAAACAAAATTTAGAAACAGACAGTAAAATAAAACACAGAGCGAGTTCAGATTTGAATTTTTCACTATATTCCGCCCACTTTTCAGCACCCTATGTAATCTAAAGGAACTCAGGCCTATTCTCAGTATTACTTCCACAAAATTATTATTTTTTAAATTGCCTACTAATTATCTGAGTTAGACTGAATAATTCAGTCATGAAACAAAAAAAAAACAAAGAGAAAACTGTTGAGTTTAGACATACAGTATAACAAAGTTGAAAATACACGTAGAACTTGAAAATGAAATAAAAAAATACCATGTTCCGTTTAAAATAACCAAATTGACGTCTACTCTAAATTTAGGGCCATGAATGAAAAATAAATCATTTCAGTTTTCGCGCAGTGTAAAGACAGTCCATTTGCCACACAATATTTTTTCATTATATCAGTACAATTCCCACCCTTACGAGCTAACTGATCAACACAGTTTACCCGAAAAACCACAGTGGAATCATCTGCATAGAGAGAAGCCAGATTTAGAGAAAAACAATTGCCTAGATCGTTTATAAATACGATACACAAAATAGGACCCAAAATGCTTCCCTGAGGAACACCCGAGGGAACCACTCTGTTGCTCGATGTAGACTGGCCATCAGGACCCTTGACAATAACTTTCTGTTGTCGATTAGATAAATAAGATCTCAACCACTCAAGTTTATCAGAAGTCATGAACGCTTTTTATGGGGCACCCTGTATTAACAAAGCTAGCTATAGGGCAAAATAACGAATAATCGCTCGTATTTCTCACATATGACGTATCCTAGCAAGTTTCGTGCAGATAATAAGTTTATAATCACGCATTGCCGCCGTAATTTGCCTCCCTCTCTCGAAGGGGAGATTAAACGATCGCCGTCTACCGCGTGGGTAGAAACTTTGAATCTCCTAAATAAGATTGACGACTTGCGGTAATCGGAGGTGAAATCTGCGAATTTAGACGTCCGACACAAGGGTCGACGACGGATCGCAGTGACACAATAATTAGAAAATCCCCGGCTTTCTGGATGCGGACCCCGGACTGTAATTAACGCCTGGGTTTGCTAGCCGACCCAGTGACGTGCCGGTGCCACATTTTATGAGATTTATTACGGCAAAAGAGTTGCACACGTCCACGGTTTACAATATTCTGGCATTGTCAGTGCAATGGCTTCAGAAAGGTGTTAGTTAGATGCTATAAAGAAACATTAAGAACAATATACAGGGTGTCCTTAATATGAGCGCCTTAATTATGCCATATGTTAAGTTGTACTAAACAAACCATATTTGACTTAACAATTTTGTTTTCTCTGACCAACGGTAACAGAAGCAAACAAGTCCTGAATATATGACAACGTCGCTCATATACTATATTAGGATTCTTATGTATTTATATACAGGGTGTCCCAAAATAGAAGGCCATCATTAACCACATATTCTTTGGACAAAAATAATGCGACTTTTCTTATGTCATTTTTTATTTGGGCGTCCCTGTTTCAATATACAGAGGGTGTTAGAGTTACATTTTAAAAAACTATTTTTGTTAATAATTCCATGGTTTGGTAAGATACAGACTTGAAATTTTGCACGTACTTTTATCTTGTTTCGGCATACTTATCATGTGGTGAAAAAAATAGAAAGGCGAATGGTGGTAACTGAGGGATGCAGTACCGGTTTATCCCCTGCAATTATTTCTAAGTACGCCTATGCAGCTTTTTCTTAAAATATCAAATGTAAACTTTTCTTCTGATCATTTTACCTCTTCTGTAATTTTTTGTTGAACTGCTCCGTTTTGGAGAAAAACGACATGTATTGATGGGTTACAAATGTCTTAGCGGCCGATGAACGTCAGGAAAAAATAGTGAGCTACCTCATCCCAACAGATCACATCCTAAAAGGAAGGTTTTCTTAAATTTGGATCCACATCTTTGTGAAATCGGGATATGGATCAGAAGTTTGGAATTTGCAGCCTACATAGAAAATTAAGCCCTCAACAAAAGAAACAAATCTTAGCACTGGTAGAAAAAAAACCAAGCACAAGTACAAAGATTGTTTCTCGACAAATAGAAAATTGTACAAAATTGGATGTTCATCGGACTTTTAAAACCCAACTTCTGCACCCGTATCACATCCAACCTGTACAAAATATTCTTCCCCAAGATTTCCATTCTAGGATGCAATTTAGTCGTTGGTTGTTAACACAGAATGATGCAGATAGGGACTTCGTAAGAAAAAATCTATTCACGGAAGAGGAAAGCTTTACAAGAAATTGATTGACAAACATGCATAACAGCCACGTATGGACGGATTTGAATCCCCATGAAATCATTCATTACATTACATTCAGGGTTAATGTCTGGGTCCCCTTTTCATACCAAAAAATTTAATTTCAGAATTATTTTTAAATTTTCTGCAAAATGAATTCCGAGATGTTACATGATTTACCTGTTATCGTATGTGACGGTATGTGGATGCATCTTGACGGTGCTCCACCCCATTAAGGTAGAAAAGTTCAGCAGTATTTAAATACCATTTATTTCCCAATCGTTGGATTGGTCGAGGACAAGACGCACTTATTCAATGGCCACCACGATCTCCTGACCTTAATCAATTGTTTTTTTTTTCTGGGGTTACATGAAAGATATGGTTTATGCTGCAAAAATAAACGACATTAACTATCTCAGAGAGAGAATAGTAATGGCAGCTGATGAACTTACGCAAAAGGAGAATATCTTTCAAAAGATAAGGTTTTCACTACTTAAAATGCTACGTACATGTGTTAATGAGGAGGGTGGGCAAGTAGAACGTTTGTTAAAATTAGTAGTAATTAATTAATTATTTTATTTAATGTTATTTAGGTAAAAGGTTCTTATGTTGATCGTCCATTATTACTATTACTAAATGAGACTACGAGTATTATTTTTGGTTGATAAGAGGTTGATTTTAATGCCATATTATGTTTTCAATTCATAAGTATTCCTCATTTTATAACATTTATAATTACCCATTTTGTCTTAAATAGCAAATATTCATTCAGTAAGTATTACGATTTGCTAAGTTGCCAAGGTATTGATAGGTATATTAACAAAATTTGAGTCTCACTTGAAAATGATAGTGAAATATAGATTTATAGGCACTACAAATTGCCGTTTTTTCTCCAGAACGGAGTATTTAAACAAAAAAAATACGAAGGAGATAAAATGACCTGAAGAAAATTCTACGTTTGATATTTCAAGAAAAAGCTGCATAGGCGTACTTAGAAATAATTGAACGGGATAAAGGGTACTGCATCCCTTAGTTACCTCCATTAGCCGTTCGATTTTTTTTACCAAAATTAGATGATAAGTATGCCCGCAAAAGTACGTTCAAAATTTCAAGTGTGTATCTTACAAAACAATGGAATTATTAATAAAAATAGTTTTTTTAAAATGCAACTTTAACACCCTGCATATTGAAATAGGGACATCCAAATAAAAAATGGCATAAGAAAAGTCGCATTATTGTTGTCTAAAGAATATGTGGTTAATGGTATGGTCTTCTATTTTGGGAAACCCTGTATAATAATTGTATGTATACAGGTGTCATTAATTTTAACAATATATTCGAAAGGGATAAGAAAAAAATGGTAGTTGAAAAACTCTATGAAATTTCATATCTAGTTATTAGTTTTGCGATGTCAAATGTTTTTATCCTACCGCATGAGGAAATGTACAAATACACCTAAACATACTTACCGCGAATTTTCTTACTGCTCTTCTCATAACACAGAATAAAGTTTGACATAGTTGGAAGTGTTCAAAATGGCTAGTTTAAAGACACGCTTGATACCTTTGAATAAAACTTTGTGCTAATGCATTAAAAGACACAAGGTCTAGATAATCAGGGTGTGGGAATCGAGCAGGCCAGCTTTCAGGTTCATACATCACAAACATCAAACACTTGATATAAAAAGTAATAGTTTAATATTGCAATGAATCACACTATTCACAATAACAAGTGTGTACAATTGTACCAAATGACATTATTATGCTCGATAATACCGAACCACAACTATTTATTTCGGATCGGTCAGTGGTCGCGCGGTTTAAGGCGTTAGTACTTGAATCGAGGTGACTAGACGGAGTTGGTTCGAGCCCAGCTGCCGGTAGACCGTATATAAGCTATATTCGTGGAGAGGGTTGGCACCCTCTCTGTGGGTATGGTAGGGTGGAATAATGTTAGCTTGGGTCAATGTGAGAGATTGATGCCGGTTGATATTTGACCACCCCCCTAATTAATGAGGTTTTCCAGGTTTCCCTCATTCCTGCACTGAATAGTGGTTAGGGCCTACCAACGTAAGTCGTTCCTGGGCGCAAATACGGCCTGTAATAATAATATGCCGCCCCCTCACAAATCTCCGACTTCTGGGCTAATCCTGTGATTAGAATGGGGGTAGAGATATTATATTATATTATTATTATTATTTATTAGATATTTATTTAGTTTTAACAAGTGACGGCTTGCAATCTTGTCAAAAGTTCAGTTTGCGGGATATTTTGGAAAATTTTTATTGTTTACACCAGGGCCGTAGCCAGGTTTTTTTTTCGGGGGGTGTTTACTGTAGAATTCTTTTTCAGGCAAACTGAACATAAATATTCGAAGACTCTAACAGTGGTACTGATTTCCAAATAAAAAGGAACAGCACCTCTGATAAAAAAATGTTTATAACATATATAATAATATATTGTAATAATTGTTATTTATGGTACAAAATACAATAAGACATGGCAATCTTACAAATGTAAATAATTCATTTTAAAAACAAACAGTAGATGGTGATAGGTGGATATAGTACAGGAACACAAAATGTAATTTATATCACAAAATCGGACCGTCTTGATTTATTAGAAAATATTTCTAAAACGCGTTGATTATCTATAGTAATATTCCTGTGAATACTCATAAGTGCTAGACCATTTAGATGATTTTGTCCAGTTGAATTCCGTAGGTAATTTTTTAATCTCCTTTAGTGATGAAAAGGATCGTTCTGGTGTAGCTGTAGTTACTGGTAGAGTCGCTAAGACTTTAATGAGAAAGAATACACTTGGAAATATTTCTTTGTTACAATTAATTAGTGCATCAATAGCATTTTTTGGCATATCATGCGGAGGATATGATTTCCACTTGTTCTGGCAAAGATGATTGTAATAATTGTCCTTGATAGTTGCTATGCCATCATCTGTAAAATTCAACTGATTACAGTTATTAGTCAGAAGCTTTTGCAAGACGGAAATAATAGTTTTGTGAGTTGTGAATATGGATTGAACTTGTACTAAAAATTTATCAAAGAATGGAACTGCTACTGCTATTCTAAAATAATCTTCAGGAGATTCAGTCTTAACATAGCAGCGATTTTTTTGTTTAGAAGCCAGTCGTGGTAATTTAATTTCACTTTTAACAGAATTTAAATTAGTCAAAGACTCCTCATAAATTTTTGAAAAATGTGCAGCCGTATTCTGACGCATTTTCTTAATAATGGAGTGGTGTACTAGAAACTGGATTATCCCCACAGATTCATATGCGTAGCGTAGGCGACGGGTTTGGAACCGTTACTTATTTTGACGATATGCTGTGAGCGACCAAGTTTTTGCTTCTCACTTCGGGGGGTGTTTGAACACCCTAAACACCCCCCTGGCTACGGCCCTGGTTTACACAAAACACAAATTACGGCAATAGATACCTATCCAAATATACAAAACGCATATTTTACATGTTAAATACATTTTTTTAAATATCTAAATAAATATATTTTAAAACATACAGGTTGAACTTTTTAAATTGTTTTTAGCTATAATTTCTAAAGTTCTTATACGTATCCATTTTATAATTACTTTATTTTATACTACTTTACTTCTTTATACATCTTGTTATTAACCATATCCTCAAGGATAATATTATAAATGATGCCTAAAAAACAAGCGTATATACTGAGGGAAGGTGTATTTTTGTTCCCTCACTTTTTTCTGTCGTACGCCTATGAACGACCGATTTTTTACAATGTTACAATGTAAAGTCTTGTTTAGAATATTTTGTTATTCTTAATAATTTTTTGTAGTTTCTAGTTTCTACCCTTGTTTTTCAGGAATCTTTTACAATACTTCCTGTTGCGGTGAAATTGTATTTTAATTACTGTACATTTAATTACCAAAAGTTCAAGTTCAATCTACGTCATATTTTCCCGCCAAAAATACGCCGTTAACGAGATGACCTGCTTTTTTATAACACCCTTCATTTGCAGACAAATCATCCTGGACATCATAAGTGTTTTATTACTTTTAGTCGGATTTTGGCCGTTTTAACAACGGCACATTCAGTATAGAGTCATATTTGACAAATGCATATAAAAACCTGAGTGTCCTTATTCTTACTACTCAAAATGTTGATGCAGTCCATCACCTAGAAGAGGCATTATTCAAGCTGAATAGTTGAGAGCTTACACTGTTCAGCTACCTGTGCCTCTCAACTTTTTTGCTACAGATAAGTATTTATGTCGGGTCTCATGCTATATTAATATCGCTGACATATCGAAAATCGGAGGCTGGTGCTGAATAGTCGATTAGGAGATATTGATTTTGGGTGTATTTTACGAGATTATAGCCTACTTAACTTCTTATTTGAGCCTCATTTTTTACATGAAGTCATTTTATGTATAAGTTAATGCTGATGAACAATAATTATTATAGGCAGGTACTTAGAAGCGTTTAAATCATTGTATCAGCTGTATTTTTAAATGTAAGTCGCTTCATCATTAGTTGTCAGACGTAGTTACAAATCACTAGTGAGTTATGAATCAGTTGTCATTGCAATGTGTTTTAAAAGACCTAAATGATTTTATCACTGATATCAGTAGTCACTAGTGAGTCGTAAATTACTTTAGTGCAAACTAGTTACAAGTCACTTTAACACAAGTGTCGCTAAAGTCATAGTGTCAAGAAATATCAATTGTAGGAGATTTGATTTATATTAGCTTAAATACCTTTCTAATACAGTAAAAAATGTTACAAAAGCTAATAATAAAGGGGTAGATATTGTGGGTGTAATTCAACGCTGGTCAGGGCTTTAGTCCGCAGAGTAGTTAATACACAATATTGTTAATATCTAAAAATATATAAAAAACGATTACATAAAGAATAAACATTATTTTAGTAGGTGTTTAATTTAAGATTCATTGACAGGTTCAAATCGCTTTTGACATTGTCGATATTTAATTTCAAATAATTTGAATTTATTGGTATAATAATTTTTATAGTTAGATATTTGACTCAACTTAAAGGAGGCCACCTGAAGAAGCAATCCTAAAAATGCAGAAATAGGTCAGATCTCATCTAATGTGGTTGAATTTTCGAGTTTTCACAGTTTCAAAAGTGAACTTAGATATTTATGGAGTGTTTTCATTAAACCAGGTTAGTAAATTTAGCTAGATTATTTTTTTAGATAATTATTGAATAGAGCTTTGTCAGTGGAATTGTTACATACATGACTTCATTGATAGGAATTGTAGGAGATTTGATTTATATTAGCTTAAAATACCTTTCTAATACAGTAAAGAAATATCAAGTCGTGCGTATATTTTTTTTATTAAATTCCAATAATTCTGACTCCACAAATATGATTGTGATGTGATTATGAATAAAACGTTATTTATTTTTTTATTTTTATTTATTTAGAAGTACTGCTGCCCAGACAGAAATCCAATTACAGGGCAGGAACAAACATAACATTTAAGAGAAAAAGATAAAATAAGACAAAACATTAAAAAACTACAAACATATAACAACACTTGGTATAAAAATAACAATAGATAAATAATTTAAATTTGAAAACAAATTAAAATAAAAACAGCAATAAACAGAGAAAATTAAAATTAAGAAAAAAAACAAAGGAATCATAATGACAATTCAGTGTAAACTCACTTTAATATACATTGCTTTATAGTAGTAGTGGAACAGCTAAAAATGTCAAAGTGTGCTTGATAATTCAGATACTCCGTGCACATTCTATAAATAGGAGAATATTTAAGCGCGTTAGTTCTTGCAGTAGGCAAATAAAAAAGTATATGGGAACGAGTTTGAAAACAAGGGATATTGAAATTAAAGTTACTCAAAATATCTGGAGAGTCAATGACTGAAAAATTAGTGCTTAGTGTGGCTAATTCCCTTAAGTTAAATCTACTTAATAGCTATAATTGCATAATCCCGCGAGGTGGATAAGTACCATCAAGTCTAAAACTAAGATATTTAACATATTTCCTCTGAATGTTTTCCAAACTGTTTATATGAACCTCATAGTTGGGATCCCAGATAATACTACCATATTCCAATTTTGGTCTGACAAACGAGTTAAAAAGTAAATTAATGGTAGACACCTCCGTAAAGTGACGTGAATTTCTTATAACAAAACCCAAACATTTGTAAGCATTAGACGTTACCTGCTCAATATGCGGAACAAAAGACAATTTTGTATCAAAAATGACGCCTAGATCCTTGAGCTGAGTACATCCGTTTAATGAAGTATTATCCACTATATAGTTATATTGAATAGGAACAATTTTTTTAGTAAAACTCATGACGTTACACTTGGATAAATTTAATGGTAGTTTGTTAGTTTGGCACCAAGAGTTAATTTTTAACAATTGTTGCTGTAAATAGTAACAGTCCTGAACAGAATCAACAGATGTAAATAGTTCGTCAGCATATAAAAGGGCATGTGTCTGAATACTATTGAATATGTCGTTCATGAATATTATAAATAAAAGGGGACCAAGTACCGATCCCTGTGGAACCCCTGATGTAGCTAATATGTCAATTGATTTATAATTGCTATACTGAACGTTTAGAGTTCTATTACTTAAATATGAATGAAAAAGTTTTAAGAAAATTCAGTGTACATCCAAAGTTGGATAATTTATGTAACAATAGCCCATGATTAGCCTATCAAAGGCTTTAGATAAATCCGTATATATAATGTCAGTTTGACCACCCTTGTCCATAGTATTAGCGATAAATTGTGTGACAGTTAGTTATTGTAGATCGACCAGAAATAAAACCGTGTCGTGAGAATGAAATAGGTACCTTTTATCCATTTAAGAATATTAAACGCTCGCGTTTTAACGTTCTTTCGTGGATAAAATGATACTCAAAACATTTATACAATAAATAACTTCTAACATTGAGCAAATATTTGACTAAATCATAAAACCACTTTTATTACGCGATAAGTCGATTTCTATCCGTTTGACTCTTCAGATCGAGGCAGCATCATTTCTCTATAACATTTTTATTAGGTAACGTTTCAACGAGTTTCGTGAAGTGTTTAGGGTATATGCGGCGTACGATGTTTGGACGGAATAGATAAAACACTTCAGGCACTGGCAACGAAGCGAACAGAAATATAAAACCATACGCCTACTATCATTTTAGGGGAAATATGCCGACTAAATTATTATATACATTTTCTTGTTGCGGCAAAAGTATAATATTACAGGGTTCAAATGTTTAGCTTTTGGCTTTCAGATGTGGACGTGTAAATACAGGGTGTAACTAAATAAGTGTAAAACATTTAAGGGGGTGATTCCTCATCGAAAAAAAGATAGGATCTTTCATATAAAGAAACTTCATTGGAGCATCCCTTGTTAAGATACAGCCCCTTAAGGGGGTACATAAAATTTGTTTAACAATTTTTTTCACAAGCACTAAACAAGTTACAATATTGAAATTAACCTGACATTTTCTACTACCAAAAAGACACTTAGCCAGTAATTTATTTGGTTTACCCCATGGTTGTAAGGGGTGGAAAACGCAACCCCTAAAATTTATTTCCAACGTAACTCTTTGTCTTATTTGTTTACCATTTAAAAAATTATTTCCGATAGCCTCTTTCATTCTAAAAAATGTCTCTTGAATTTTTGCCCAAAATAAACCAGTTTGCAGCAAAAAATTATTTTAAGTAGGTAGTAGTTCTAAAAGTCTTTCAAGATTCTCCGGGAGGTGATTCTACTGATTAAAATACGTAATAGCAGTATGTAATGAAATTTTTTTTCAAATTGTCAATTGTTTGCAAGTTACAGCTTGTCAACGTTCAATTTTTGTTATTTTTCTTTTTAAATGACTTGTTTAATTCAAGTTCGATTATTCTCTCCTTTGGCACACCCACTAAGTAGATCAACCGTTTAGCAGGAAATCGCTATTAGTTTTATTACACATCAAATTTTTAATAATTCTTTCTGTAATTAATCAAGTTGCCATGCTTCAATAAATGTCATTAGTAATTTTGTAAATTGTGACAAAATTTGTAACATTTGTACAGATATTCAAGGTTTATTGTCTCGCACTCAACACGTTACAGTTCTAGCGTCGGCCACCGTGTAGGATCCTGGGTACCAGACGGTCCACGAGACGGGTGAGGAGAGCGGAATTGGTAGGGCGGGGCGTGTTCGAGAGTGAAACAGAATATATTTATTCTGTAATCTTTATTACTGCAAACAATGGAGGCATATGCGACCACATCAAAGAAGTGAACTAACTTACTTCATTATCATTAAACTATGACTAAATTAACCTCAATTACAACTCCCCAGACTATCCAATAATGAAATCACATTGATATTCGTCCTTGTCGCGACTGTCTGGACGTGTGCTGTACCTCATTGACCGATGTGTCAGGATAATAATCAACTAATATCGAAACTGATGTACCTACGTCTCACTCTAAATCATCATCAACTGGATAATGGCGTCTGCGATATTAGGATATACTGGATACGGGGTTACTGCCACTCCTCATTAATATTATTGTGGGTAAAGGTGCGTAATGAAGTCTAGATTTATGTGGGTACGATGTAATATCGATTTCCCGTCATATCGTTAAGTTTGGAACATATCTGGCAAGTATTTTTGTATCTGTATTGGTTCTATATTTAAGTGAAGCTTTTATCTTACTGAAATAGAACAAAACAAACAGAAATGTATTGATAGAATGACCCACTAAGAATATCTTAATAATAATTGACACCCTGTATCTTTTTTATTAAGCGACTTGGGATATAGGTATGTTAGATTAAATCGGTTTATTTTCATCTAAGGAATATGTGGCCTCAATAAAAATCACTTTCTATCAACAAAAATAAATATTTTGCTAACATTTCGAAAATCTTTTGTAATTCAAATAATAGGTAGTAATAATTAACAATTTTAACGAGATTTAACAACAGATAGGATTTTAACTTTTTTTATCAATTTGGCGAGTAAAATTTACAAAGACTGTTCAAAATTACGTTCGCTGACTTCAATGCACGCATTACATCTTCGAATCATGTTTCTTTCTGCCGCTGCGGCTTCACCCCTATCAGTCAACTCTTCGATATTATTGACATGGATTTCATAAACGATGCATTACAGATGTCCCCATCCGGCGGTTCGATTCGTCGTTCTCCAGATTTTCTCTTGTGGTCTTGCACTTGCAAAATGTAAGGTGTCTTATTATATTGTTATTTATTACTACCTATTTATTGAAATACAAAACATTTTCGAAACGTTAGCAAAATATTTGTTTTTGTTCATAGAAAGTCATTTTTATTGAAAACGGTTGACATTAGAGCAATGAACCATTTTTGTGTAAAATTGATTGGCGCTTCAGAATTTGCTGTCAAATGTCAATTTTTCCACTGACGTAAAAGTTATGGGGGAAAAACCCTTCCGATACCTTAAAATCTCCACCACTGGCACGTCCAATAAATTCTAGAAAGATGCGGAAAAGTAGCTATTAATAGTGGTAATGTGTTTACAAAATCTCAGTCCTGTAGTTCAAACGGTTCCAATATTGGAAAAAAAAATAAAGTTTTGTCACCGTGTATCTTAAAAACGAAAACCCGGAGAGAAAAATGGAAGATGATAAAAATATTTCTTTTTTCCGTTGCGACACTTATTTAGAAACACCATGTATAATCTTATTATACAAGAATATTTCAATACAGTGATTGATCGTGTTTTTTATCAATTTTTTCGTTAAAAAAAATAAATAAGTAAATAAAATTCAACGCCCTGCCTCCCAGAAACGAAACATTATGGGATCCATATTGATAGGAACTTTCAGTCTCAAAATGATGTCCTCTAAATACTCTTGAAGTCCTGTTATTTAAAAGAGATACACCCTGTATAGGTAATAAAATATATTAAAATGCGGTTTCTAGTTTTGACTCTTAATTTCATTATATATACAATAAATTCTGAAAATAACAGCTATTGTTAAATGCGCATTCTGTAATATAGGGACTATTATTTTCCAATTTAGATTAAAAATAAAATTGCGGTCGATATATTTCCATCAAAAGCACAGGATATTACATTATTATACATTATACATAATTACTTGACATTTCATATTAAAATCCTCGTAAAGGCCCTCAAAATGGCGTCGAGGACCCTCCTCTGATAACCAATAATGAAACCCATTACATTTCTTATAACTGTCCTCTTTGTACCCTAATATCCCTCATTAAGGTCGATCCTGTGACTAAACGCTTACGGGTGGCTGCATCTACAACAACCCAATTCAATATCCCTAATCCAATAAAACATTTCTCCTTTGTTCACCCCGAATCGATAGGAAATTCTGCGGAGGGCGAGGTAAGTGGTAAAACACAAGCCACCTACTTTATTTTCGTTTCCAATACTCCGTAACAAGCATTAGATATCACCTTTCATACGGCCTCGGGCTCTCTTTCTGCAAGCTTGCGATTAAGAGGCCTACGTTCGTACGTTGGACCGATATACTAGAACATTCACGGAAAATGTAGCTGTATTTAAAAAGTCGTGGGCATTTTTCAGTCATAATGTCATTAATTTTAAGAAAAGATAGGCGCAAATTAGTATAATACGAATACGTGATATACGTGCTGTTTTATGGCCTCCAAGATAGCCTGATCTGAACTCTCTAGATTTCTTTATTTGGGGATATTTGAAGACATTAGTGTGTGGTACTCCTGTAAATAGCCTAGAAGAGCTGCAGCTACGGATTAATCAAAAGTGTAAAGAAATCCAAACCAAGGAGGGTGTTTTCGAAAGAGTTCGAATATCGTTGAGACGAAGATGTCGTGCATGCTTGGAAATGGACGGAGAGCACTTTGAACATCGTCTGTAACTTTGTTTTTTGTTTGTTAAAAGCTTCCTTTGTCGGTTTATTCCTAATAAAATAAAATGTTTGAAAAACGAATAGTGGTCCATATCTCCGCAACCGTTACTTTGCGGACCCACCTCATGAAATATTTTACACTCTTTTTTTAACACCCTGTATAATAACCATGGTGGCAACCATTGTTGTATTCATCATTTACGAAAAGTTTGAAAGCTTTGGATTTGTCACTTTTAAACGTTGTCTTTTTGCCCTTAAAAAGTATTAAAAAAATAATGGAAAGGGCAATCCATTTAAAGAAATCGATAAGCGGCCAACCGAAGAAAATCGAGGATTCAATATGAAATTGTATACAATAAGTTTGTGAAGTGGTGTGAGGAAAAAGGCGTTCCTGGAAAATATACAGAAAATATATTTTTGGCCTATTCTGAGGAGAAATCGAAGGTTTGGAAATCTTCATCTCTATGGTCTAATTATTCTATGATTAAAGCTATGTTACGAATAAATAGCGACGTAGATATCAGCAAGCGTTTTAAGCTCATTGAGTTTCTGAAGCGCCAAGAAAAAGGTTATCAACCCAAAAAATCTTGACCAGAGACCAAATTTAACAGTTTTTGAAGTACTCACCGGATGATGAGTATCTTATTATGAAAGTAGCTACTATTTTGGTAATATTTGATGCCTGCCGTAGAGAGGCGCTTTGAGAGTTGACTCTCGACAACTTGGAAATTGTGGGCACTTCCAGTTCAATATTGGTTAAGATATCAGATACCAAAACCAAGGTTCCACGAAATTTCACTATCGTTGAAGAATTTTATTTGGATTTTTACTGGAGATCTTCGTCAAGCAAATGTTGACATCGGAGGCTTTTCCTAAAGTATGTGAAAGATAAGTGTATGAAAAACTCTGTGGGAATAAATACGTTTGGAAAATATCCTGCTGCTATTGCTAAATTTCTGCAACTTCCAAATTTTAACCTCTATAAATACTGGACATTGTTTTCGGCGTTCGTCGGCAAGCTTACTAGCGGATAGTAGAGCAAATTTAACATACATCGAAGATTCGTTGGAAAGTAAAAATTCGATTGCCCGAAAACTGCTTTCAGTGCCATCAATATCACCGGATTCTGCTCAGAGGTCAACTAGGAATGCCGTTGTTTCAGTTGATAGTTGTAGAAGTGTGGAAGGATTTTATTTTTCAAATTGTGTGCATTGTAATATTAAGGATTTATGTTAATAAAGAAAATACAAATTAAATGTGTTGCAAATTTACTGTCACAATTTGACATTTACTTTAAGAACTAGTGCTTTATAGTGATTATTTTAAGGCACTGTTGCCTTAAAGCAATATTTTTAATGCTACAAGAGAGTGTTAAAAATTGCATTTTTAACATGTTTGTAAAAAAAAATTAAATGCATATTTACGCAAAAAAATATGGCCAAACCATTATTTAAACCCCCTTTTCAGACTGTCACTGACAGCTGGCGGCAGTTCAACTTGGTGCCTGCCTCACCCGACGTTGTCAAATTTAAATATTTTCCTATAGTACCTGCTTATTATATGTAATTAATCCTATAAATTATTTTTTAAAAGTATGCAACTATCATATTAAGTTTAATATTGAATTACAAAACTCCAACGGATCAAAGTCAATCATTCACATTTCATTACATAAATAGTGAAACAAAATTCAACACTTACTATTTTAAATTATTAAGAGAGCCTATATATATTTAAATACAGACAGTAATAAAAAACCCTAGTGCTGTCAACAAAAAAATAGTCCGAGACATATCTATTTAGTGATAAATAATCCGGCGATCCGAGTTTTGACCTATCGTATTTAGACCAATAACCTTGTCTACTCGATGGCAAGTGCTGCAGAATCGTATAATAATAATAAAACAAACAATACTAATTAAATTTGCATTTTTATAAACACTCGGTGTAATCAATATGAAATCATGAGAATCTTATAATAAATAGCCAACGGCAGTAATCAGCGCCGACATCGGCCTGTAATCGGCACACTCGGTACAGCTGAAAAAGTTGGCAGTTCCAATTCCCGTTTGTATTATTATCGACGGAATAAGTCGAACAGCGTTCGGGTCTGTTTTCCTATGCAGGCGACCCCACTTCTGTCCCTTCTTTATCCATCACTTCGTCTTCTCGTGGTAGAGGTTGGTGAATTTCGTGTTTGTGTCGCCAGTGTAGTTTATAATTATTATTATTAAAATTTGCTATTTGCCTAATTTAAAATACAATTCAAATTTTGAAGATTTGTTAAAACGTCAGTATTAGATCTTGTATGAATTAAGTTTGAGAATCGCCGACGTTTAAGCTGAGTATAATAAGCCATGATTGCCGCGTGGGATCTAAAATAATTGAGGAAGTTAAATAGTAAACATAAAAGTACAATAATAATTCACGCTGTAGAAAAATCAAATTTGTGATGATTTATCGGACTATATTGGACCAATAAATCTGTTGAATATCTGAAACGATTATGGGATACAAATACGGATCAAAAATCCGATGAAAAATGGAAACCGAACAAAAGCCCGTTGATGAGTCTGTAAAACCCAATTAATTTCATATTATTCCCTCAAATTGCTCTGTAATTGCTAAACCGTAATTAACTTGGTATTTATACAGCATAGAACGTTGAGTACACAACGTTTAAATTGAAAATTGGATGGGAAAAATTTAAGAAAACAAATTGGTAGTACTTTATATATAATGTATATATGCCATTTGAATATAGTATACAGGGTGAACCTTAAATAAGTACAAATATTTTAACCAGCATAGTTCACTGTGTATAACACATAATTAATAGTTTTTTTACAACAGAAATAAAAAAGTGAAATTTTAAATAAATTTTGTAATTTTTCTGTAGAAAACTTGTTGAGGACCGCTAACTTTCATACATTTAAGAGTCATAGCACTGCAGATTGAACGTGTGGTTCACAGTGTTGCTAATGTTACACAAATGCTTGAAGAAACTTTTAAATTTAATGTTGTGTGAAAATCATAGTTTTTCGTTATTATTCATAAAATAACTTAAGGATAATTGTGTATTGTGTCTCTTTCTAACAGTGTACAATGGCATTTAACTTGTTAAATGTGGATTACCGATTAGTTAATTTTTTAACAAACAGGTAAGCTTGTGTGCACGTTTATGTATAAGTTTTGAACATTGGACATAGTAATATCACGCAATACCTTCCTAAATACTTTACGGTAGTATTTAACTTGCGGAAATTCATTTTTAATCGTTTATAGTAAGGTCAGTTAAGCAGTTAAAATGTATGTTAATATTACTGCGTATCATACTACATACCCAACTTTACTGTACTTATGCTTCAAACAAGTATTTTTAAAATAGAATTAACCGTATTACTTTACTATTGCGTTTTAAGGGAAATGTAATATTTATATTAGAGAAGATATGGCAACCTCGCAACAAATCATATTGTTCATTAGGTTGGTTAAGACAGCGGTCCTCAAAATGTGGGTATTTTAAAAAAAATATATCTCCGTAAATATTAGAAATTTTTAAAAATGGTTTTCACTAGACTTATCTACATGACGAACTACACCAGCAGTTAAAATATTGGTACTTATTTAAGGTTAACCTGTATACAGCGTGAAAGAAAAGTATGGAATAAATTCATTATTTCTAAATGAACGTCGGAAATGCGTTCGTATAGACAAAAAAGTATTTTTAAAGAGCAAAATCGACGTGTCCGAGGAAATTTCATAAAACTTTGTTGTTTTAGACATAATGAATTTATTTCATACTTTTCTTTCACACTGTATAATATGACACTATATAATATAACGAGATGGAAAGTGTTTCATTCTTGTCCAAAGAAAATGATGGTTTCCATTGCTCTATTTGGTATTTTGACAATGGTTACTAAGATACTAAAAAAGTCAAACATATAAACTTGAATTAGTTGCATTTTTGATAGATTGTCATCAAAAAAGTGTTTTCGAAGACAACGAGCGATTCGGAAGAAATTATTTGTACTCCTTTTCAACTGAGAGATGCTGAATAAGATTTGTTACCTAAGAAGATTCGTCCAAGAAAGTGTTCAGGAAGTTGTTTCTGAAACTATTGTTTTAGCATATTTTAACAGAATTGCCAACCAAAAAGTCGGCAACCGTTTAGTTAATTTGCTCAATATTGCGTACTACTGCGGATATCTCCAAATTTTCCAAGTTATTGGCATATTTGAAACAATGACAATTTTGTGGCGTTTTTGAAGAATTCACGTGATGACTTGTCATCTATAAAGGATGCACTCATAATTGGTGTATCAGGTGCATGTCGAAGTAGCAAACTGTAGAAAATTAAATTGACTGATGTTAATATCGTGGAAAAAAGGTTTGCATCGAAACTCCAACATCATAAACCTACCAGTAAAGAGTATTTATAGTGACTAATGAAGAATGAGTAACTTTAATTACAATATATGTGGCACTTCGTTAAGATGTTCTAAGTGAAAACTTCTTTTTACAATTAAAATCACTCACCAGAAATTCGATCGAAGTCAATTTCCTAAAAAATTGCAATGTTTCTAAACCTTCCGCATTATGCAACATACAAGGTGTACCAGTAGCAAGTATTCAAAACTTGTGAGCTTGTAAAACAAGTCGGAGAACTACAAAAACCTTAGTACAACTTTTCTTAGTAGCGGCTCCCAAGGGAGATACGCTCAGTTAAAGGGGTAACCTCAAAAACAGTTTTTTACGCGTAACATCAAAATGGTTCAACATTAAGTCTCGAAATTTTGGCGAGATATTAAACTTGACGTGTTTAATAAGTCCCATAAAATACATTTCAAAATTTTCTACAGGGGCCTGAGAAAATGCAAGACTCAGGGACAAATTTAATCATATTTTTTTAATAGTTAATTTTTTCTAGTTTCTGACGCGAAAATATTGAAATTTCAAATATTTAACATAAAAAAGGTACTCTTGTTTCAATAGGATGTACCGTTTTTCAGTAAAATCGATTTCAATCATTCTTAACGTTCCCCACGTTCAACATCCATAGCCAAATAAATTAATTGCAGTGTGCCATGAAGAAAACAACTAATCTGACAGTTAACAAAAATGTTAAGTACTAAGGTTGTCGTAATTTTTCGACTTGTTTTACAAGCTCACAAGTTTTGAATACTTACTACTGCTAGACCTTGTATAAAGGACACTGCTTCCAAAGAACGGCAGCCACATTATTGGTAAATCGCGATGGTGACATTAGGCTTGTTTTTGCAGCAGTTCAAACGGTTTGGAAACTGTCAGAAATATTCGACCAGTTAAGTTGAGAACGCGTTACCATTGAATTTGAAGCAATAAATAGTTGGACGGACATTTCAGATAGTTTCCAACTGCTGCTAAAACAAACCTATTCTTCAGTTGAAGAGATTAGGGGGATGGAAATCCACCGTAGCGGAAGGGTGCAACAACAAGTTTACAGATTCTCAGATTAAAATTGCCACAAAAATCTGGCGAAATGTTAAACTCCAGTACTAAAAACGTTACCATTTCTACGCAAGATGTTCAGCAAGGAATAACAATTTGTCGTTTATAACCAATCGAATATTACAATTAATTTAGTAAAATAATTTGTAATACTTACTGTGAAAAAAACCTGTTGAGAATGTTTTAATGCATAATAAGATATTTTCTGCCCCCCATCCTGTATGCTGTTAGTATAGATCAAACAAGCCTCATAAACCAATTGACTTTTGCTCGCCAATGACATGGAATCAATTGTATAACATACGCAATATGTTGTTTGCGTAGTGCAGATTACTCATAATAAATGTTTGAACAGGAGAACCGTGTTCTTCCAATGTCTCACATACACCTAAATTGTTTAATCCCACAACAAAACCCCACGTTGGGTACTTTGCCATAGTTGACGCTAGTTAATTGAACAGTGTAAGCACTAATACCTCTTAGTGTGTAAGGGATTATACAGATTCCTTACATGCTCAAGATGGAGGCGATGCTGCTCGGAAAACTTAGAACAAGCAGCCGGCGCGTAATCTGTTCATTATAACAGGAATTTATTCAGCGACTTACAGCGTCCCTTTCACTCCGTTTGTAGGCAAATTTAAGATTTCTTTCACAGATTTGCAGAGTAATATTTTTCGTTTCATTTCGAATGTATATTTTGCAGAAAAAAGTTTATGTAATACGAAAAATGTTTCTTATAAAAAATACAGGGGGTGACTTTTAAAATGTATCAAAATATAAGCTTCTTGACAGTATCCGAAATAAAATATTTGTTATAGGGTGTCTTGCAAGTCCTTACAATAATTTTAGGAGGTGATAGAATACGTGATTTTGAGTCGATTCAAACAAACATACCTATATACCAAGTGTTACAATATTTGTGGAATTATTTTTTTAATATGTTTTAATTTAACCGTGCCTTTCTACAATTATTGAAGTGTAGAAGAAAAACAAACCTTTTTATAACAAATATTTGTATACTTTTTTAATTAGACATGAATGGATCATCTATATGATTTAACTAATAATATCTAAAGTGTCTCACCTAGAACTTCGTTAACATGGCATTTCTACTTTGTAAAAGCGAAGAGCCAAATTTAAACGTAGATTTTATTTACACCTTTATGTGTGGGTTTATTCAGATATCATTAAAACCTTACCTAAGCAATGCTTTTTCAGTTATTAGGAACAATTTTTGATCAACAATCTGAAAATTAGGAAATTAATCTCGTTTAAATATGCAGGCAGCGCATTCGCCAAAACAGGTCAACCGTTCAGTATGTAAAAGCGTATGGACAATTGTTTTCGTATGGCATACCAAGCTATTTTTATATATTTTTATATTAACAATATTGTGTGAAACTAACTACTCTGCGGATTAAAGCCCCGACCATCGTTGAATTACACCACAATATCTATCCATATATTGTTTATTATTAGCTTTGTAACATTTTTACTATATTAGATAGGTATTTTAGCTAATATATATCAAATCTACAATTCCTATCAATGAAGTCATATGTATGCTATCTGATGCCAAACATTTAGGTATGCTAATGAACAATTCCACAGACAAAGCTCTATTCAATAATTATCTAAAGAAATTAATCTATCTAAATTTACTAATCTGGTTTAATGAAAACACTATAAATATCTAACTTCTGACAGTGGGAACTCGAAAATTGAACCATAATAGATGGGATCTGACCTATTTCTGCATTTTTAGGATTGCTTCATCAGGTTGAGTCAAAGTTGAGGTTGAGGCTTAAGTTGAGTCAAATGTCTAACAATAAATATTATTATACCAATAAATTAAAATTATTTGAAATTAAATGTCGACAATGTTAATGTGTCAATGAATTTAAACATCATAACGACCTACTAAAATAAATAACAAAATTTTACCGTTGTATCGTTTGTAACACAATATTGTTAATATTCATCAGTTTGACATTGTCGACATTTAATTTCAAATAATTTTAATTTATTGGTATAATTTTTATAGTTAGACATTTGACTCAACTTAAAGGAGGCCACCTGATGAAGCAATCCTAATAATGCAGAAATAGGTCAGATCTCATCTACTGTGGTTGAATTTTCGAGTTGCCACTGTCAGAAGTTAAATATTTATAGAGTGTTTTCATTAAACCAGGTTAGTAAATTTAGATAGATTAATTTCTTTAGATAATTATTGAATAGAGCTTTGCCTGTAGAATTGTTTATTAGCATATCTAGATGTTTGGTATCAGAGAACATACATATGACTTCATTGATAGCAATTGTAGATTTGATATATATTAGCTTAAAATACCTTTCTAATACAGTAAAAAACATTTTACTATTCTTGATAATTATTTAAAAATTTGTTAATTGTCAAATCGATTAACAAATACTCGCTCCGACACTGGTTGGTTTTCAGCCGTCCAAATCAAAAGTAAATATTTTTAAACTTCGACAATTAATTGGCAAAATTCCGTTATCGGAGTCACTTAAGTAATTTTAAATTATACCGAAAGGGGGCCCACGTTTCGATTCCCAGTACGGAGTATTCATTATGGCGTCGGAATGATAAAGGCGAGTTAACAAAAGGGTCACGCAAAAGCGATATTCTCGCAATCGACGATCTCCCAACCACTTCGGGGTGCAACGCATAAAATACTTCGCTCGTAAATTTTCCGTACTTATCGGCAGATGCTCCAGTCGTAAAAAATATTCAATTTACTCCTCCGAATCGCCTAATGCACCTTGACGAAAACGCCTTTGTCTAAAGTGGAATCGAGTTTGGCGCCCGATGCCTTGTATAAGTCGATGTCATCGTAAGGCCTGAACCTGAACTTCGTACAATAAAATCACGTCACAACTGTACAGAGTGTAGTGAAAAGGCAGGATAGCTGTGAAACAAAATATGACAATTAGTGCGGTCTTAGTTTTTCTTGATCTAAACACAGGACAGGACAAGACAAGAAAAAGACAAGACAAGCCATGAAAAATACAAGACTAGAAAAAGACAAAACAAGACAAGAAAAGAAAAATGCAAGACAAGAGAAGAAAAAGATAAGACATGACAAGACAAGAAAATACAAAACAAGACAAAAGAAGAAAAATACAAGACAAGACAAGACAAGTCAAGACAAGACTAGACTAGACTAGACTAGACTAGACTAGACTAGACTATTTTTACTGTTTAAGAAAGGTATTTTAAGCTAATATGTATCAAATCTCCTACAATTCCTATCAATGAAGTCATATGTATGTTCTCTGATACCAAACATCTAGGTATGCTAATGAACATCCACAGACAAAACTCTATTCAATAATTATCTAAAGAATTTAATCTATTTACTAACCTCTGGAGTGGGAACTCGAAATTCAACCACAATAGATGAGATCACTAGACGAGACAAGATCAAGACAAGACTTGATAGTTCCATTGCAAGACAAGACAAAAAAAACAAAAATTATTAATTTCTAATCTGTCACATAAGCTTAATTCTTATCACGACAATAATTGTTACTGGTTGTATATTGTTTAAAAATGAATTATAGTATTGATTACTTAACTAGTAAAGCAGAATCGCGATTAATACCGCACACATCGGAAAACGCTTATAAAGAATACGTCAAGTTCATCAAATGGATGGAAGAGCAATAGGTAACAGATACAATTGAACGAGTTGAGCTTGCTTACCTTCAGAAAATGTCGGAGCAGTACAAGGAGTCGACTATGTAAGCTATCCATTCGAAATTGCAAAGTATGTTGAGGATAAACAAAGGGGTTGATTTAAAAGTGCATTGATGAAAGCAATTAATAAGAATGATGTAGCCAACAAGGCATATGTATTCATATGCATATTATTTTCGAAGGTGATAACCATTTGCGGTGTTTTTGGCTCTTGTAGATGTGAATTGTGCGACTTAAGCTTACATGACATCAAGAGAGAAGGAAGAGTATTGCTTATTTCTATCCCACCATCTAAGACAGTGAAGGCTCGTCGTTTTTTTTTGTTACCGACAGTGTTAGAATTAGTGAATTAATGTGAGTTTGCTGAAACAGTAAAACATAGAAGCGTTCATCTCTTTGGCGTTATTACCCAATATTAAAAACAGAAGAATACCGATATCACAAAAGAAGAATACTGGTATCACAAAATACTTCTCTAACTGTTTATTTATCTTTCAGTGTTACAAATAGGAATAAATAAATAAATGAGCTGATCCCATCTATTTCTAACGATTATTTTATGAATTGTACATGTGGACTAATTATACTCAGCCTAACCCCCAGCTGCAGTTGTTAACCACGAAAGCTTGCAGACCGCTCTCATTAAAAATCAATCGCATATGGCCGCGTGTGGTCGAGGCGAAAGAAGTGGCGATCATGTATAAATTCGTGTGTAACTAAGTACTGACCGCCGACCGACCTATAATAAATCATCCAAGACGTGCGCCGAAGCGTTGTCTTATCGATAACCCCTCGAACTGTGCATCTTAGGTAGGGGTGCCTGTGGAAAGGGCTTTGCTGCGGCCAAATAACTTTTATTAACATATATTGCTCCAATAAACGATCAGAACTGCCGTCATTCTTGTATAGAAGACATAAGATGATAGAGAAGGTCGTAGTATTTGACCCTGTTTTAAATCTGACTATTATACGTTATCTTTATCGGTCAGTTTATAAAAAGTCAAGTCAAAAGTTATACAAAGTTTTTACAAAATCCTACCACATATTACATACTAACTATCCAAAAAATTTTGGAAATAGATACATCGTAAAAAAATTGTACTTTCGGATACTGAAATCCCATTTTAGTGTTTCCTGGTAGACATGTGCCAAACGCACATCGTAGAAGAGTGAGATTGAACGAGGAGGACCAGTGCCATGGCCGCCACGATCTCCTGACTTAAATCCTTTGGGCTTCTTTCTGTGAGGATATTTAAAAGACGAACAGAGGTGGACACTATAGATGATTTAAGCGAACGTGTCATTGGTGGCTGCCAATAACTTACAAGTTCAACTACAGTGCTACCCTATCAAGTTCAAAGACATATTTTCTGCTCTTCAAAGTCGCACAAGAAATTCTAGAGTGTCTAAGGATACCATACCATAGCACTATATTCAAGCCTACGGGAACATAAGCTAAATATAATATTTTAATAGCTCCGATTGTTTGCAGGACGAACTATAAAATCTCAATGTCTCTTTAGTCTTTGCAATAATATGGTCATTAACCGTTAATTTAGCATTAAACAATACTCCATCTAAATAAGAGTTACAATGAGATAAATTATTATTGTCAACGCTGTATACAAATTCATAGAGAAACTAAGAATTACACATTTAGAAGGATTAAGATACAATCTATTTTTTAAGAATTGTGGGTAAAAGAGTCTATAAGAACTAATTACATTATTCAAATTATTAATATATAACAGAAAGAAAAGGAGTCCAGGTATGGAATTTTGAGGAACACCTAAAGTAGCAATATCATGAGTCGACTTGAAATTATTATAATAAACAAGCACATTGAAGAGCAGCATTAAAATGTGTGTATCAGTGAAACCTCTTGAGTTACGGATCACAAATCCAAAATTCCTAAGAGACGTTTTTATAACTTCATTTACATGCAAGTCTTTAATGGAATCTTTAACGCTATGACACCGATACTGTAGTTATAAAAAGTAAATAAGACACATCTTTTTTCTCAATTATATCATTGATGAAAACTATGAAAAAAGTGGTCCAAGAATCGACCCCTGTGGCACTCCTGTTGTTACAGATATTTCTTCAGATATAATACCACGGCATTCGACATATTATTTCCTCCTTATTAAAAATACCTGTATAGACACTGTATTGAATAGTATTTGAAACATCTTTGTATTTGTTTACTAGATCTATTTACTTTTTCCTTTAAATAAAAACTTCCCTAGCATTTTGCATAGGTTGAGGTATTATATACGCTTCCAGACATTTTTTAAAGTTATTGCCACTCGACAGCGTCTCTTCGTCCTGTCACAAACAGGCGGCACTTTTTCAGTTCGCTCTCCAGTGCAGGTGACAAACGAGGTGAGCTCTTTCCCAAGTAAACACCATCCCGAAAAAAAACTAACACGACGGCTGCATCATCGATTGCGGATCCCATCCCTGATGCATCGTGATGGCGTGCTGCTGTCCATTAGGCCCGTTTTTCCGGGATAATAAATGGATATGAATTGAAATTGTTTGTGCAACGCTATCTAGGAGATCATTAGCCGTTTTTATCGTTATAGAAAAATATTGCGTGAACGATGTTCGAACACAAAGGGCATTGTCGACGCGTTGGGATATTGAGCGATGTTGACTGTTGGTTTCTTATAAATGACCTTATAAGGGTATAACGACAGGAAAATTGTTGCCTTGTGTAACGGGGACATGGAATATAATGATGAGGAGATATTGATCACCTTAATAATGCCTGTGAAATAATCATTTGTTGGGACTAAGATCAGATGGAGATGAGCAGTTATTTTAACAAATAGTAATCAAAACATTAGCGCCTTATACCAAATGTCAATGAAATTATTAGACAATGCATAGTACCCATCATATTTATTTATTTATTTTTCAATTTAGTTTAAATTAATTGGTTTGCATAAGTCCATCGTAGTAAAAAGTAATTGCGGATTGGAAGAAAAGTATTAGAGATAAATACAGATCACATTATATCGAGTGAAAGGTAATGAAATGTGTTATCTAGTGACGTGAAAAAAATATCTGGGTTCCATTTAAAAAAATCAAGTTATCCAAGATTGAAGTTTTCAAAATTGGAGCTACGATATCAGCCATAAAAAGCAGAATTCATAATTGACTTTCTAGCTCTTGGTAGTACGGAGGGTGGTCAATAATTCTCCCAATCGCAGCCTCCTATGTTGCCGCCCACCTCTGATATTCAACTGTTTCTAGACATCAACTTTTTGACAAAATATCGAATAACGTCCAAACGGTACGTTTTAGGCACCAAGTATGGTACATGAAGTCACACTAGAATTGACCGAATAATCCAAATATGCTATAATATACAGGGGTTCCATTTAAAAAAATGCAACTTTAATATGAATCACCCTGTATATGTCTAAGAATTCCATTAAAAATATTTTTAGTTTGTAGCTCTTCCGTCCACACACTATTAGCCCACCCTGTATATTGGTGTAGAAAAAGTTGGAAAATTAGAATTTGATACCAAAGATGAAATATATACGTTAAAGTAAAGTATGACAAAATTTTGTTGTTTTTAACACATGCTACTGCAGCCAGCACCCTCTGTGAACTATAACCAAAACAGATTTCAATTCCTCGACGCAAAAAAAACAAAATTTTGAGTGGATTATTATTTTATATTTAACACCAGTATCTCTTTAAGTTTCGAACTATACTAAGTTTGGCTAAATCGCCATCTTTTTGCTTCGGGAATCTACTTATGAATTTTGGTTCTCGGCATTATATTGTACGAAATTAAAGGCCCAAATGCTATTAGGTACTATAGGGAGATCGTTGCAATTCTTTACGTGAATCATAAATTAGTTTGGTACGTTCTGAAGCCTCAACAGTTATACCCATATCACATACAAAAGGTTCAAGCCTTACTGCCACAAGACTATCCTGTTCGCTTACAATTTTGGCATTTGATTTTGCAAAAATTAAACAAAATGTTGGCTTCACCGCTGGTATACTGTGTACCGACGAAGAAAAGTTTTCCAGAGATGCTTTAATGAACTTAGAAAGGTATTTTAAGCTAATATGTATCAAATCTCCTACAATTCCTATCAATGAAGTCATATGTATGTTCTCTGATACCAAACATCTAGGTATGCTAATGAACAATTCCACAGATAAAGCTCTATTCAATAATTATCTAAAGAAATTAATCTATCTAAATTTACTAACCTGGTTTAATGAAAACACTCTATAGATATCTAACTTCTATTTCTGCATTTATAGGATTGCTTCATCAGGTGGCCTCCTTTAAGTTGAGTCAAATATCTAACTATAAAAATTATTATACCAATAAATTAAAATTGTTTGAAATTAAATGTCGACAATGTCAAACTGATTAATCTGTCAATGAATTTAAACATCATAACGACCTACTAAAATAAATAAAAAAAATTACCTTTTATGTATCGTTTTTTATATATTTTCAGGTATTAACAATATTGTGTGAAACTAACTACTCTGTGGGCTAAACCAGCGTTGAATTACACCTACAATATCTACCCATATATTCTTTATTATTAGCTTTTGTGATGTTTTAGAAAGGTATTTTAAGCTAAAAATGCAGAAATGGGTCAGATCTCATCTATTGTGGTAGAATTTTCGACCCCCCACTGTCAGAAATTAGATATCTATAGAGTGTTTTCATTAAACCAGGTTAATAAATTTAGATAGATTAATTTTCTTAGATAATTATTGAATAGAGCTTTGTCTGTGGAATTGTTCATTAGCATATCTAGATGTTTGGTATCAGATAACATACATATGACTTTATTGATAGGAATTGTAGGAGATTTGATATATATTAGCTTAAAATACCTTTCTTAAACAGTAAAAAATAATGTAATGAGTATCGTAAAAATAAATGCATTTGATCAAATAAATCAATTTTGTTATTAATCGGTTTGGAATACAAAAAAGTGCAAAGAAACAAATAGTGATATAATACAATGACTCATATGAAGACCTATTTTATTTATAATATTATGCAGGGTGATATTTTTTTTGCCAAATAATGATCGATTATAGCCACTGGTAAGTTTCTGAAGCTGAAAATGTTGTTCCGTACCTACTACCATACTGAATATGCACACCAAATTTGGTTAAATTATGTCAAGCAGTTTAGAAAATAAAAACTGTTTTAATTTTCATTGTTGACATGCTGTATCTGGACAATGGCTATCCTAAGATACCCCATTTATTTAACAAAACACTCTTATTTTTGCCTTCTACTTAACACTCTGTATATTAAATAACAAATTTAAAAATAAAATATATTATTAAAATTAATATAAATCTATAATTCTGTATTCTTGTGAACAAGATACTTTGCGATTTGAAACTACACATGGTTGAACAATTTCAAAAATAATTTTTATTTCTCATTCTCCCCCTCTCTCTAATCTGCCTCATCAAAACAAGACTAATCACCTAATCCTTAAATGTATTCAAAATCAACCCCGTTCATTTAGTATATGAACATAATAAGGGAGTTTTGGTCTCCCCTGGGTTGGCTGTCGCTTACCAGGTATGATGGGGATCGATCCTGGATGAGGGGAAGTTGAATCGTGTATTATCCACCAACGCTATCGAAACTTCATTTGCTAATAGACCGGGGAACAAGGGATCATTTTCAAATTTAATAACTCCATCTGCGGGTCCTTATTAACCGTAGTCGGGATTTTCGATACACCGTACTCGCGTGATGAACATAGCGGTTGCTAGGCTCCTGAATTAATAAATCAATGTAATTAATATTGGCACTATAGAAAATTGGTATGTGATGCATAAAATGTTATTAGAAACTTCAAAATATCATGGAAAGCTTCATAGTTTTTCATACAGGATGTGTGTTCAGTATACTAGGAGCTACCACAGTTTTCTCTGATCTAAATAAGCAGATCTTACTAATTTTACCTAAGCTGCTGGCCACTCGAACTTACACAGAGATTTATACGCAAAATTTAAAGTTCAGTATTTCAACAGGAATGCAAATTTTTGAACACCGCTTGCAAATTTTAACAGCTAGTTATTTTCGGATTAAGCTGCATGACGTATATTTATCGTAAGACCATAGGTTTATTATATACGGGGTAATCAATGAAGTCATGCAAAATATCAAAAATTTTTTTGGAAATTTCTATTATTTTTAAAGAAACTTACTTAATGTCAAACCTTAGAGCGCGTCGCGTCGTACCCTACGTTTTTGTTTATTATCGACGCGGTATAATGTGTATAATGTGTAAATTTCAACCATAGAATATCTACGTGAAATAAGGATTCCTAATCTGCAAAAATCATCAAGAACCGTCAATCCAATGTCCAAATCCAAGTTATAGCATTTTAAAAAAATTTTGCTACCCAAATTTTATGTTGAGTAGTGTGTAGAAGGCCTAAGGGCCTTAATCCAAAAACTGACAAAAACGTCTAGAGTTATTGGTGTTAGTAACAAATCATATTGCAACGACAAAAAAAATTTTGGGGAAATTTCACTCATACAAACTTTTTCATTTTTTGCACGACTTCATTGATCACCCCGTATATAATAGACCTATGGTCTTACGATAAATATACGTTATGCAGCTTAATTCGAAAAAAACTAGCTCTTAAAATTTGCAAGCCGTGTTCAAAAATTTGCATTCCTGTTGAAAATATTGAACTTTAAATTTTGCCTAAAAATCTCTATGTGTAGGTTCGAGTGACCAGCAGCTTATATTGTAAGTTGCTTCGATTACCACTAGAGGGTGTCAAAGTTGACAAAACAAATATTTCTTTAACCGATATATAGGGTGGCCAGATGAAAACAAAACACTGCCATTTTCAGGAACTACGTCAAAACGCTTGGCCTCGTATCTAATAAGGTTGTCGATAGGTTCTTGGGGTATCTCATTAAAATCTATCTGTACTTCATGGGTAAGTATATGAAGGATATTGTAAATGCAGCAGTATGCGGCCAATCATGTATCAGGCATGTTCAATAGGTGACGTATCCGGCGATATTGGTGGTCAGGGTAAACGGATGATCCATAAAAGTTATTATTTGTCTGGCAACTTGAGATCTACCATGGTTTTGCTGGATAATGGTGATTTGGATGGTGTGAAGATATGGAATCACATTAGACTCTACCACTTACTCTCATTCTCTCACTCATTATTTTCGTTCATAACAAAGCTCCATAAATATTCTCTACATGTATTTGTGACTGTTTGTGGCATTTTTTGGATATTTTTCTTTAATTAGCGCTTTAATAGATTGAACATTTCTATTGACAGAACGTACCATTTTGAAATTTATTTGAAATATGAAGCTGTCAAACTTAAACAATTGGTGTTATAGTTATTGAAAACATCCCTAAATGCTGTTATCAGTAGAATGTTTAAATGATTGGGTGATTTGTGTCACACGACAAAAAATAACTAAATTTAAATGGCTCTTAGAACTGTCAAACGTTTTTCTAAAAAAATGACCGCACTTAAAGCTTCACCATGCATTTTTTTGCTTTTAATGTGCTTCTGCTGTCTCAATTTTAATACCGTACTATTAATCTTGAGCTGTTCACTGCAATATATAGCTGCAGTAATTAGGGTACTTGCGTTTTACGAAAGGTAATTACAACCATGGTCACCATTAAGGATTGATTGTTTATTGTGGTCATTAATTTCTTCATAATTCATTTAGTATCGATGTCGTGAACTGCAATTATTATTTCTGTACAATGTATAGTATGTGTACTTTGTATATTGTGTATTTACTTAGAACAAAACCAGGCATCAGACAGGATGAGTCAGAAGTAGATGTAAAAATTTAACTGAAGATTCCTCTCGCTAAAACAAGGCTTTTGTTCTAATATGCCTTCTTACAAAGGTACAGGGTCTTGAAATTCAGGAAAGTGGAATCATCACTAAGATGATCCTTTTTTTTTAAGAAAAACCGTTAAATATTTCATTATTACAAAGAAGTATTCTTACATAATTTCAGTACATAGCTCTCTTTTGAAGTAAATCAACTTTTTACGTTAATAGTAGTGACTGGAGTAAGCCTTTGTTATGTGTAAAACATTCAAGGGATTTTTTTGCCAAAACAATTTTCTTAATCAAATAAATCTTAATTCTGAAACGATTTTAAAATTTAAAAAAATCAATACAACAGAATTTCATTTGAAGCTAGCGTAATTCGTTCTCGCAAGTGTTAGTTCCTTTGTTCTAAATACGTTGCTTTAAAATTACCCATAGAAATAAATTTAGCGATTTAAGGCTTACGGTGAGCGCTCTATCAAACGATATAAGGTCTGTTCCAACAGCCGTCGAGAACTGGTTCAGAACCGTGAGAAATGTTTGACCAACACCGCCTTACGTCGCATTCGCCGAGAGTACATTAACAACTGAACTGACTGACTAATTCTGGACGGTTCGGAATCGATTCTTGCTGTGTTGGAATAAACCCATAGTTTTCGCTCTGTAACTCCTTAACGGATAATGATAAAAATATGCGATTTTTTTTAAAAGTGTAAAATTATTTTTTTTTAAATAAAGGACCTCGCAGGGTCCTTATGGAAATTGGGTCTCGGTCAAATTTGATGAAACTCTGGACTCTGTTAGTTCTCGACGAGTAGAACAAAAGTTCTCATGGCCACTGAGTCCAAAAGTCTCATGGTTTTGAGATATAGCTCTCTGAAGTTCGACTTTGGGTGCATTTTACAGTATTACTAGTTTCACACTTACAATAGTATATACCCAGATAGCACTGGATATTCAGGGAATGATCTGTAAATTTCCTTAATTGCATATATATAATCTGAATAATCCTTTAATATTTTTAGAATAAATATCTCCCATACAAATATTCTTCAAATATTCATATTATAATATTTCACAAATATTCTTATACGATATACAGGGAATATTCGAAATGATTATTCGTTATTCAGTATTCTAAGAATATTCTGTAAATAAATCTCCTGGATTAAACAACAAACATATACCTACTTTTATTGAACTATATACCTATAGTTGACGATGAGATTATGTGTAACGCTAAAACAATTGAAACTTCTGTCAATAACGCAGTAGGTATACAATAATTATTTTAATTAAAAATTTTCAAATCCTACTAAAATATGTGTGGTTATCGAAAGAGAAATCATTGCCTACTTCAGTATATTTCTTGGGCTTTTTGGCTTATTACTTGACAGAGTAAAATTTTAAACAATGGAAAACTGCCTCGTTTCGACAGAATTGAATAATGCGCCTCAAAACGTCACGTCACGTGGGGCATAACTAGCAAATTGCAAGCGAGCTGGCTGAAATTGTGTCAAATGTCAATTATTGTGCTGAAGAAGTTTGTTTTTATTTATATAGTGGAAATATTCATCAATATGTTGTCTATAACTTAAAAATGTAAAGTATAAAAATTTTTAACATTCTTGTACCTGCATATACTTGTTTCAAAAATCAGTTTTCTAATTCTGTTTATATTTAAATAATTAAACATGCCTAAATTTCCAAGGACAAATCGCAGCACATGGTAGGTCTTGTAAAAATGAGGTGACTGGTGTTTTAAATTTACAGATCTTATTAGTGGATAAATTAAGTGTATTTTTTCCAGCAAAATTAAGATATTTTATTGTATTGGAAAAAATACTATTGGTAAGTGTTTCCAGAAAATACAAAAAATAAAATAAAGTTTAATAATTTGTAGGTTAATGTGATTTTTCTTTAATATTTCAGATATCAGCTGAAGATGAAGATTTACAATAATCTATAATATTTTGTAAAGATGGTAAACGTTAAAGAATAAATATATATCTATATGTATATATTTTGAGCATTTTTACTGTATGTTGGCAATCATATTTACATTCTGATGATATACAATTACAGAATGTCATAATTAATTTGCAGAATCTTAAGCTAGGGTTCATCTATTGCGTTTAGACAAAACGTCTAGTCACTACGTGTTACAAGTATTACTTTTCTATGATGTGTCAGAACATATTTATAAAAATAGTTTCTCGCTCAGATTTATACTAATATATATCATAATAACATTTTAAAGTAATTAGTGGTAACTTTTTCAGGAGATATAGTAATCTAAGGTAAGTATAAGCAGATGACCTGGGTTTTATGAACTTAAATCTGGAGCTTTTGTATACAGATTGGTCCGTTTTGTGCCTTACCATTGGCATCTAGAAAACCATAAAACATATAGGATGGCTCAAATTAGAAAAAAGTTGCACCTTTTCACGACCAGTAAGATAAAACAAACATATCCAAGATATCTGCTGCTATTGCTAAAATGTGAAATGAAAACTAGCAATTTCAGAAAATGTCATCTAGTGCCACCATTCCACAACAGAAAGAGTTAAGGGGCATAAGAATATACGAGAAATCCAATTTCGTCGTGGGAAAATTTCTACAGCCACTAATTTCGGTTATACAATATTCATCAATTAATTTTTTAAATTGTCTGGGTTATTTTTAAATAAAATAGTACTGTTAAATATTAAATTGTTTGTAATTTTTTTCTCTCTCTATCTGTTACTACCAAGATCCAATATGACACCCAAAAGGAAAAAGCAATTGAATGTTGCAGAACCAAATCCAGTGTTCGTCGGAATTTTCTTCCAACGAAATATATTCTTATCCTCTGTACCAAATATTAGTTCTTTCTGTTGCGAAATAATGACACTAAGTGGCATTTTCTAAAATCGCTGTTTTCAATTTTTCATAAATATTTCAACAATGACAACATATATCTTGGATCTGTTTAGGTTGAGCCATGAAAAGGCGGAACTTTTGTCTAATTTAAAACATCCTGTATACACCCTGTTAAAAAGCTGTAGATGTTCTAAGAATATTTCTGAACTGTACCTGAATAACATAAAAATAATACAGTTAGATTAATCCAGGAATATCTAGATTTTTATGCTATTGATATCCTGTAACTATTCCAGGAATATTTTCGATTATTCTATTGATATTTATTACGATTATTCCCAGATTATCGAAAAGTGTCCCACTTGCACTTTCTAAGAATATTCTTTTTGGGATATATATATTGACAGCATCTTCTAGGAGTATTCCAATATCCAAAAACGATTATTCCTGTAATATTCTGTGAATATATAATGCTATCTGGGTACTTGTTTGTTCAAGCACGTATGCATGTACACGTGTATTCAAACACATATAAACTTCAAACACGTATAAACATACAACTACACACACGTTCAATCGTCATTTACTCGAAAACTTTCCTATGTAAGAGGGCAAAATTTTAATACTGTCTGATAGAGAATTAAACGATTTTTCAGAATCAAGGAAAAAAATATGGTGTTGCTATTAAAAAAAAATCGATGACGTCATTACTCGAAAACAAATGACATTTGAAAATCGCATTTTACGCTAAAATATGTATTTTTTAAATTAAAAATCGACCTGTTCGAGAATTTTTCCCAAAAAATAATTGTTTCGTTTTTATTGAATTTATTCCATACTTTTGGCGCATACTGTATAGTACTGATCTATTGGAACATTGACGTAACAATGCGTTTCTACAAACAAGTTGAGTCTGCCCGCAAAGTACAATATAGCTCTTCTTCTTCTCGTTCTTCTCATAAAATTATTTTTTTCTTTACAAATTATACAGTATTGATTTATTGGAACATAGACGTAACAATGCGTTTCTACAAACATTTTTCCTTTTTTTATGTTGAGTCTACCGGCAAAGTACAATTTGAGGTAATTCCGTGATGCGATGAGCCAGGACGAATGCATTTTATCGATAACGCCGCGATTTAAAATTTAGCAGTCCTCCAGCAAAGCAGTTTATCGCCGGTTGTCGATAACAAGGTTAAGGCAAATTTAACCGCAATGCATTAGGTGCACGGTGGATGTAAGTTGCAGAGTAGGCGTCGCTTTATTAGTCCTAAAAGGTTTATTGCGTTCCTTGAAAATTCTACAATTTTATTATCGCCTGCTGGGATTAAACGAGATGGTAGCACGGTAAGTAGAATGGCTTATCGGAAATCCAGTTGGGCGTACATTTTGTGCAAAGTATTGCCAATCTCAAAAGTCGTGGTTGAGAGAAACTCTAACATATTCAGTTATTAGTTTGGCCAGTACAAACAATTTAAACGTTTTGACAGTTTTCTGACTCACTATTTTTTATTTTAATACAGACTGTTCCATATTAATTTTGTTTGAACTTTTTCTACCTTATCTTGTTTGGTATGAAAACAAAACAATTATGTGTTTTTTTTTGTTGGTCGATACCCTAAACGAAATTACACTGATTATTTCATTTACACATGGCTCCACCTATAAAAAGTCGTAAATTTCAGATTTAAGATAAATAAAAAATATCAGCGGCTATTTAATTCGATAGTATAAGAGTGCTATGATAACTGTCAAAATTTGACGTAAGATTCAATCAAATTTAAAAATGTCTCGTTTTGGTTCATGTCTCATTACGAAAATTAGTGAGCACATAAGTAAATCAATCCCAAAAAATACCAAATAGAGTCTGTCTGGAGACAAGTTATTTCTTTTTGTCTGCAGAAGAATTATGAATTTTGTGCGACTACCCTACTAACTGTCGTTTTAGCTGAAATATTCAAAAAAAGATATATTCATGAATGATGCCGTCGCCCATTTCTGACTTTGTTAACGGGTTTCGGGGTCATACACAAACATCCAGGCCTCATCCGTCCAACAAATCCTCGCAGATCGATTTTCTCATTTCTTTCTGTTCACGGGTGAGAAATTTTGGCATCATCTTTGCGCAAATCTTTCACATATTCAACTTTTCGTGTAACATCTTGCCAACGGTTTCATTGTTGATATTTAACTCGTCAGACAACGCACGAATGCTTAGGCGCCGGTCAGACGTGATGAGTGCGCGCAATCGGTCAACATTCACGTCAGTACGAAAGGTGACGGGGGCTTCCTTACGTGGATCGTCTTCTACCGATTCACGCCCTTCCTTGAACCGTTTTGCCCATTCAATCACGCGTGTTTTCGACATGCGCTCGTCTCCATATACTACATGCAATTTTCGAAGGATTTCCGAGGGTTTTTTCGCCAGATTTCAATAAAAATTGAATCACAACATGTTGCTTGTAATTTGAGTCATTTTCACGACGCCACTAAAAAAAATACATTAAAAAAATACACATAAAACACAAAGCAAACGTGTTATTGACTTCAACCTTGGGCTGAAACTGAAGAAAGATCCTCCCTATCTAGAAAAACTTTGTCGAACGATGCAGTGTTGCCAGTTTCCGAGTTATAACTGAATTCCCGGAACTTAATTGCCACACTTCGTATACATGATTTACAGAAACGTGTCATAATAGCTGCCAATAGCTTACGACAGGAACCAGAGAGTTAGTTTGTAGAATCTAGAGACCAGCCCAAAATTTAGTTGTAACATCAGCTATGTCAAACTATTTTAGTAATTAAACCCACAAGTTAAATTTATTAGGAATTAATAACGATAGCGACAAAAGCAGTTAAATTTGCTGTATAAAATCGGCGTTATAAAATGTTATTTATTTCTTTCCTTGAGCATTTCTTTACATTTTTTGTCCAGTCGCAGATTGCCGCCTTGTCAGGTTTTACAGTGGACTAGTGTTTTCAGTGCTGTGCGAAAGTATATTTTTAAATCATTTTCGAAATGATCTTTTTGATTTTTTTTTTCACAAAATTATATTTGTAAGAATCCCCTGTAAGGGTAATTGGACGTATGTACAACTAATGAACTGGTTTAGGTCTAAAGATGCGTCTCTTGCGTCACCTGGCGAGCCACCACTGCCCAGTCAGTCTTTATGAATATCAATTCCTTTTACGAAATTACCATATATCTTCGCAAAATAGCGTACGCAGCTTTCAGACGTCTCATAAACTGTTTTCTAAGGCCGTAGGGATGGTTATTGGGAAATTCCCTGTTGTCGTGTGTCCGCTGGCTGTATAACACTGTTATCAAGAGCGTCCCAATTAAATTATAAATCAAATTAATAGCGGAAGTCGACGCTTCTCTATTATTAATAATCTGTCGCCAATTATGGGAAATTTGTTAGCAGTTATCTATGGAGTGTCGAAGGTAATTAGAAATTTGTGACAGTCCAGCAATTCCTTAGCCAAGGTAAGCAAAACGAGGCTTAACAATGCTCTAATCTACTGTCAATCGTCGCTATGAAGCCGAGTAAGCCAAATTACCAATTACTGAAGTTATTGTCTTGTTACCGGTTGAGGAAGCGAAACTGCCTCTATCTTTCTCTCTCTGATATCTGAATACTTACAATTGAAGTGTGCAGTGGTCAAGTCGATATCTACAGAACGTGGCGTTTGTAATGTGTAAAAATTATAAGACAACTTCTTGGCAATATTCGAAATAAAAAAAAAATGTAAAAAATATATCTTCACGCATTTCCATGTAAATGTGTGCAAAGAAAATGTTTCTTTAGTACGGTCCTGTACGTAGCGGTTATAAACATATTCATGTAATACGTATTTGTACTGATTGGTAGACTAGCTGCATAAATAGGGTTAACCATAAGCTCTTTTAGTTAAGTATAAATATTTTAAGAGGGGATAGAGAAAATTAAGAATTAACTGATTCAATCTTCAAAAAAATTCGAAACTTATTTATAAAGCGAAAACAGTATTTCGATATTATATTAAACCCTCATTTAACGCTGGCTATGAGACCCGTCAGCGCACGTTTGACTTTTACAGAAATCAGATTAGACAACCATCAACGCAACAGTAAAAGTTATTGTCATGTCATAATTTAATAATTCTTATGTTTACGCTGTAGTTTTGTGTTCTTCTACAGTTTTTAGTGCCTTTTTTTAATTCTAAAGGTTTTATAGTTTTTAAATAAAAGAATATGTGTCCAGTACAGATATTTTTTCACAATATAGTTTGCCGGTTTGTTTTTCTAGGTTATGGGACAAGACTGCCGAGGGTGCATTAAAAGTTTTCTATTATCTATTAGTATCCACATATTCCTTTCGTTCGATTTTCTTATAATAAATGGGCATCTTATCTAACTGTACCTACGCTAAGTGTGTTTTATCGGTAGTGAGTGGTTGTAATGAGTAAAAATGTTGTTTTTCCAGTTTGTAACGAAACAATGAAAAACGAATGCAAAAAAACTGCAGCTAACTGTATTATTACTAATAAGAATGTTAATTTTTGTAGCTTTTGCAATAAGAAACGCTGCAAAAAAACGGCCACATGGTAGTTGACATTGTTGACAGATGTAAGCTTTATCTATGGATCTAAGCCATCTCAGTAGATTCTTATCATAGGCGCTTGAACAGGCCTAGTATGTGTACAAAATTTCAATGTGCTAGGCCTACTTTGATTTTTTTCACGGTAGGCATAGAAGACTACAAATAAGCACACGTCCTGTATTCTTCATTGCAAGAAACTTTTTTTAATAACATTTTGTCGTATATCAAACAGAAACAGCATTTTACTGATGAAGAATTCAGTTTTTTTTTCAAATTCTCAAGGCTTATTGAATTTTATAGATTAAAAATGATGGCACATTTTGTTTCTTAAACAAGCAGAGCTGAATTCTAGTAGGCCATTTCTCAACACCAAATTTGTTTGGCTCTTACAAGAATTGTTTCAACGATCTGGGAACACCTTGTATATTCTTTAAATTTTGGTCACTCATTTGAAAATATTCTAAATCCAGTGGCTACTTTTTTTTGTATTAATTATCGCTTTGAAATTTGACGCCAGAGTAGAATTATTGGAGCTCTATATCTGTCAAATATGCCAACAAATAATTCTTTCTGTAAATAATAGTATCTGTAACTTCACACTCATAACCACTAAAATAGCGAAACCATGTGATATTTATACAGGGTGTTAAAAAAGCGTTTTTTTCGAAAGAGTTAGAATATCGTTGAGACGAAGATGTCGTGCCTGCTTGCAAATGGACGGAGGGCACTTTGAACATCTTCTGTAACTTTGTTTTTTGTTTGTTAAAAGCTTCCTTTGTCGGTTTATTCCTAATAAAATAAAATGTTTGAAAAACGAATGTTTATTAAGACTTTTCTGCTTATTTTGGTTCATACTATTACCTCCTGAAATATTTTACATTCTTTTTTTACCATTTGTATAAGTTTATAAGAAAGTAAGCTCGGGTGATCTAAATAACATTGCACAAAAAACTTTAGGTTGATTTATTTTAGATCATTATTATTCCTAAAAAACCGTACTCCATATAGGGCAAGAACAACAAACTTAAAATACTTCGTATTGTTGGTTCTTAAATGTCAAGAGTTTTACCATAAAATTCTAACAATTACTGTAAGTGGACAATTGGGCAAAGAAACAAAAAAGTTCGAACATTGTTTCAACACGATCACACGTCAGAAATAGCGTCCTAATTTTCTCTAATAAATAATTTATGAGAGGAATCCTATGTATATATCAATCTTCTCGATAACATCGTTCTCCAAATAGGCTGCTAAATAAACTTGTGATATTATCATTAGATACTAATATGATTAAAACAGAAAATAGAGAATAATGATTTATAGTGTTCTTTTTTAACACGCTTATATTAGCTTCACCTGCATGTACCTATGTAACGGAATCTTTCATCGCAATTTTCACCAATTTCAAGAAGTCTGATCAGCTTGAAAATTTGCACAGGGTTTAAGGACTGATGACAATACAATTATTTAATAACTTTGTTCTAATGTCCTGACTAGGATCATCACAATAAAAAAAATAAACTATTTAGATTAGTTTGCAGGTTAAGTGTATACAATCCATAGAACGATGGTAAATGACATTCTTCTTTACCGATTTAAGTAAAAAGAATTCTTACCACTAGAGTATATTTTAATGAAAATTAATGGTACGATTATGATACGATAGATGTCGTTACGGAACTTTTCTACATATATTTTGCAAATTATAGAATTATGAAGTCAAACTTATTATAATTGACCACTTCTAAGTTTTTTTGAAATAATTTGAGATTTTGAGAAAAAAATAATAGGAATAGTTAAAAAATAAGTTTCTGAATTAATTTTAAATCAATAACCTTCAAGAAAAATTTGAAACGGAAACGAAACTGAACTTTAACAGAAATTTTGAATTTAAACATTTTGAAAAAAAAGAATGAAAAATTGTCAAGAAAAAATTTTATTTCAGCTCAAAAAAATTTTTGGAATTCAAAAATTTTTGAAACGATAAATTTTGCTTTAAAAAATTTAGAAAAAATACAGAATTCATAATTAAAAGAAACAATTTCAAAATATAAAATTTTGGAGTTCACAAAATTTAAAATTTATAATTTGAAATACAAATTTTTGAAAAAAGATACATTTTAAAATTTAAAAAAATTTTGAAATAAAATTTTGTAAATAATTTTGGATTTTGAAATTAATATAATCAAAATTAAAAAATTTTAGAAATAAATAAAAAGTTGATAATTTAAAAAATATTCAAATAAATATTTTCGGAAAAAATTTTCAATTCAAAAATTTTGGAAACATTTTAAAAAACATGTAAATTTTCAAATTCAAAGAAATTTTAATTTGAAAATTTTGGCAAAAATTTTGAAGACAGTTTTGAATCTAAACTTTTGTAAAATTATAAAGTAAAAAATTCGAAATAATTTATAATTCGGAAAAAGATTTTGATACGAGAACGTTGAAAACAATTTTAATTTGCATATTTTATAGAAACAGATTTTTGAACGTTATCAATATTATACTGTCAATCATTTTTATTTTGGTCTACCTATTTCGCAACGTAGGAAAGTGCTTGCACGATTGTGCTGTAGTTAGTTTTATGCGCATATACCTATGCGCATGAAGTACACTTGTGCAATGGTCTGCGCAGAAATCTGCGCCCTGAAATGAGACTAAAAATTAAGAAAATAAATTATAGTTTAAAAAACACGCTTTAATAGCAAAGCGAACTAAAAAGTAGAAAATAATTTTGAAGTATCAAGAGTTTGTATTACAGCAATACAAATTTCCGACAATCAATTACGACTAATTAATTGGGAATAAGATTAAATTAGAAATTAAATTATTAATAAAATAATTTAATTATAGTAAAATAAGCGTGGGGTACAATTTACTATATTTTCATAATGACTAATTTTATAAATAGCTAACATAACAATAGTAACATTTAATATCAAGCACCCCACGCTTTTTTTACTATAATTGAATTATTTTATTAATAATTTAATTTCTAATTTAATCTTATTCCCAATTAATTAGTCGTAATTGATTGTCGGAAATTTCTATTGCTGTAATACAAACTCTTGATACTTCAAAATTATTTGTTGGCTTTGCTATTAAAGCGTGTTTTTTTAGTTTTTTTAAACTATAATTTATTTAATTTTCACCTGTACGTTCCAAATAGTAGTACTCTATATTCTACATATATTTTTCATATTTACGAAGTTTGATAGAAGTCAATGTTCAATGAATCATATCAGCGTCAACAATGACAAGTAATTGGGTCTATCTACCCTATTATTTGAACGCGCTGCAAATATCACACCGCGAAATAATGAAATAGCTGGTAATAACCAATTTATTTAACAAGCATCAATTATCTCTTACACAAAACGTACTAATTAGTATACATAGGGTGGTTTAACTACCATGAAATTTGTGGCTGTCTAGATAACTATAACTAGGACACGCATGGCGTTTTTAACATCGTACACTTAATTTTAATTGGAATTAGTTGACGATGAATTATGATTAAGAGTATGTACAGAAGTCTGTCAAAATTCAGTCTTGGCAGTTCGTATGTATGCACTGTATTTTCCTGCTAGGTTCCATCCTCAGGAAGACAATATCAAGCACATCATAGAAGAAAACGCTTCTGCAAGTACTCATTCAATAGTAAAATAAGAAAATATTTCCGTTTATGTCCAATGACACGGTACGACTGGTACAATTTTTCCAAGCAGCATTTTTAGTGAATGGAACTTAATAGCTACGACATTGAAAATTTGAAAGTGTATTGCCAAAATCACCACGACATGATAGAAACGGTTCAAATACGGAAATTTTGCTCTTCACTGTGAGAAACAATAATATTTAAAAGTTGTAGCACGTTCTGTTTTAATTTTCTATAAAACGTATTCGAATATCGAAAAGTCTTCTTTTTGCGAGGTTTTTTGTTGTTACCCATCTCACACAGGATAAAGCTAGTACCTAATAAACTAATGTATTACCTCTAGCGTTAGAAAGTCATGCAGAACGCAGGTCACTATTGAGTAAATGTTACTCCATGGTGGATTTTGAAGGTAATAGCAACTTGTAGTAAATTTCATCCCATATAAAATGTGGAAATCACTTATGGATGAAATAACGTGGCGACAACTGCCACAATTGTACAATCAAGTGCCGCCATATTAAAGGTTTGTTAAAGGTTTCCAATACGTCGCCAAAACTATTATAAACACTTTCAAGCTACTGTCACTTCTAAGTAATATGTAAGTGATATGAGGTTGCCGTTACCTTGAATATCCAATTTAAAGTTTGGGCAACTTTAAGGTGCTTCTGCTTAGTTATCATAACGTTCCACACACCAAACCGCCTTACCAAAAATTACAAGACCAGTGATTTTCAATGGTGAGGATTACGTACTTGCAACTATTCCAACACAAATTGAAGTTATTTCTGCTATATGGTGGTACATTTAGTGATTACTACGTAATAGTACCTTAATTAAAGTTGCAGTATCAGTTTTCGTTACTACAATGCTACTTGGGTTGTACTTATATTACTCTTATGACAGGAGGCTCTTGATCAAAACTTTGGTAGTCATATCATTACGACAGTTGAAGGTACTCTTACCCTTCGTGGGTAACATTCATAATTATACCCTATTTTTAAACTAAGAGGGGTGATTCAAATTTCTCGCGCTTAAACACTAGCTTGTTATTGGTTAATTTGTCGCACCAATCGATAAAACGTTGGTAGACATATTCTTAAATTTCTCGAGATTTCTTTGGAAGAAGATTCAAAATCACCGCACACTCCAGTATATCCCCAGGTACTCCTAAATCTTCATCAGATTCCATTTTTACAGACTACAGCAAATTGAACCACAAGCAATTACAAAAGAACTCAATTAGCAATATGGGGACTAATGTTTGACAAAGTATCAATGACTATACCGACATATCTATTTACCTACTTTGCTTTATTATCCAAAGTTGGTTTGAATAATTGGAAAGCACGAATTAATAATTAAATGGGGGATTTTGATTGGAGAAAAAAATAGCATATTTTATTCGGATCAAAAGTGTCTTTTTTGCTCGCCACAAAACTGACACTTTTAATCCTAATATAACAATGTACTGTTTTGCTGCTTAGAAGCATGCTTTTTAGCTCTTGAAAGCGATTTTGAAAGGTATTTATGACAAACAGATTATTAATATTTTTTTCAATATCTGCTATAGTAATGTAGAAAACAATTTTAAATTACATAAGTTCCCAGTCAAAAGTTACATGTAAAATTATAGAAGCTAGGTAACATATTCGTGTAGTCAAATTACCCTTACAAAAGAAATCATATTGGGTGTAAATCACTAGCCGCTACAGGTATGATTTTACACGATTTGCAATTGTACATTTTTTACATTTATCTCCGCATGACCTGTAGGAACAGTTCCAACCTCCATCGAAATTTCAAGCTCCATTACTCCACTGGCAGCTCTATCCCAGGTCTCACATCCTGGTAACTGCGTTCACTAAAGTGTTAACGATCACTCGTTAGCTCCACAAATAGGAAGTTGAAAGTCGCATTGCCACTGGAATTGCAATGTACACGGCGACTGCAGTTACGTATATCCGCAAACAGAGCAGCTGGAACATGGAAAATGCATCTCCAGTTTCGACAAACTGCATAAATATTCTACAGTCTGTTTGGAAATGAAAGAGAGTAATAAAACCCCGAAATAAGAACCGGCCATGGGCGTGGTAATATTTAGTTTCAGGTAATTATCGGGTAACACTAATGCTAACAGATAATGGGTGTACATTAGTATATTTTACTGGATACATCATAGGGCAGGAGCCAGTGTATTGTGACAGATCAATCCTGTCTTAGAGCTGAATATACGAAGACGTGCTAGTGCAGTAGAGTAAAATTCGACTTGTGTTTAGTGACTATTGTGCCAGTGGATATAATATCGTTTGGGTAAAATGTCGAGCTTATCAGATTACGTACTTGCTAAACGCGTGAAAAGATATGCGCTGTCTCAGAATGAGAAGATTATTATATTAAATGTATTTAATGCATTGAAACACCAAAATCCTACCAACAGTGTTGACGACATCGTGGAAAAGTGTTCCAAAATGACAGGGATTGGAAAATCGACTATCTACAGACTTTTAAAGACAAAAAAAATTAACAAGATTCTGCAAATCCCCCAAAATTATCTACAGGGAAGTCAAAAGTCGTTATAGATGATTTCTTCAAAAATGTCATTCGTAGAAAAGTACACTCATTTTATTTTAAAAAAGAAATACCAACGTTAAACAAAATTTTAAGTAAACTTTCAGAGGACAACGGTTTGCCAAAAATCAGTAGAAGCAAATTATGGGCCGTCTTACGATAGTTGAATTTTTGCTGGGAAAAGCAGAACAGGAAGTCACTTCTTATCGATAAAGATGAAATTATTTCTTGGCGAAGATCCTACTTAAGATCAATTAGTAAATTCCGTGACGAAGGGAGGAATATTTATTATCTAAACGAAACTTGGGTCAACTGTAACAAAAGTATGGCAAGATAAAAATGTAAAAAGTTTTCGACAAGCATTTTTGGATGGACTTTCAACAGGGTTCAAGGCACCTTCAGGTAAAGGGCGAAGATTAATAGTGACACATATAGGTAGTGCCAGTGGTTTTGTAGATGGCGGTTTACTTTTATTTGAATCAACTCAACTTCAACAATTTTTTCTCGGAATTTTTTTTAGTCACCCCTGTATAAATAAATTATGGCACGTCTGTGGAACCGCTAACAAATTACACACAAGCTAACCCTACCTTAACATTGAAACATTACTCAAATAACGAATAAATAATAATTTCATCAAATACGACAAAATATTTAATTCAGCTGTTTTCGTTTGTTTAGCCCCATACACGCACCTCGATTGTATCATTTTTCAGGGGCATTCATCAAGTTAATTATATTTCCTGCTACACAACCCTTGCTGTATCACACAATTAAAAGAACAAAAGGGGCATGTTGTGTGTTAATGAAATTACAGAATTTTAAATTAAATTACCAGATACTAAAGCAGGTGTTGGTATACAGGGTATACATATTCGTAATTAATTAGCGTTAAACATTAAGGAGGCATTTTTGGCCCTCAGTTTTCGTATCAAGAACTATAATAATTTTTATGCAACCAAATATAGGTGCATTTTAGTATAAAAAAAACTAATAGATTTCTCGTTGTATTATAAAACGTAAAATATATTGGAACAGTAAACCAGATAATTATTGTCAGTAAAACTGCTAAATCTTCTACAAAAAGTAGGCGAGCAACTTTATAAACAATTGCCTTGTTTTTTTGCAACTAATTTTGTTTTTCCTTCTATATTCACTTCAGACTTCAGAAGAATCAACGACTCAAAACTTATATACAGTGTGACCATTTCAAATGGAAACAAGCCTGTAAAAATGGTAATTATTATCCGATTTATTTCGGGTTTTCTCCAAAAGATGAAGCAGTAAAATCTCTATTCTGGCACAAAATATTAAAATTAATTTTTTGTTTTCAAGGCCTACTATTTTTTTCTCGGTGAATTTTTACAAAAACCGTTTAGCGATTTTTTTTACTTCAAATCTAACTACGGCACTGGATTTAGCATCCCATAAAACGATTTTATGTCAAGTTTCATAAATAAATATTTAATATTGAAAGATTTATAACAATTTTAATGCAGGCTTCATTTAATGAAATACTTTTATAGTACTAGAACTTCAATAATTTTTTTCCCGGAAAGAACCCCGCACAAACTTTATGGGAATTGGCTCTCGGTCACATTGGCTGAAATTTGGATATGTTGTTCGTTTTGGGCATTCTGAACAAAAGTCTCGATGGGTACATAGCTCAATTTTGCTTATTTTGGCTCCTACGGAGCTCCAAAGCTCCACGAATTCACCATTACTTACTACTTAAAAGGGTAATCTTTTGGAAAGTTTGATATTGGCTGCCTTAAAAAAAGTCCCCTCTTTTGTTTTCGAGGTCACTGCATCCAAATCCAATGCCAATATAATAATATTGACAGTTGACAGCTGTCAACTAGCTGTCAAACAACAAGGAACAAGTAAAATTGAGAAAATCCATACGTAAATGTATGTTTTTGAGGTTGCTGAGTTCAAAACTGATCTTAAAAGGACGATATTGCCAGTTGACAGCTGTCAAATAACTGTCAAACAACAAAGAACATGTAAAATTGACAGCTGTCAACTGTTAATATCGTCTTTTTAACATCAGTTTTGAAGTCAGCAAGCTCACAAACATATATTTGTATGTGGATTTTATCAATTTTAATCATTGCTTGTTGTTTGACAGTTAAGGGACACCTGTCAACTGTTAATATCGTCTTTTTAACATCAGTTTTGAAGTCAGCAAGCTCACAAACATATATTTGTATGTGGATTTTATCAATTTTAATCATTGCTTGTTGTTTGACAGTTAAGGGACACCTGTCAACTGTTAATATCGTCTTTTTAACATCAGTTTTGAAGTCAGCAAGCTCAAAAACATATATTTGTATGTGGATTTGATCAATTTTCCATTCTTGCTTGTTGTTTGACAGTTAGTTGACAGCTGTCAACTGGCAATATCATCTTTTTAACACCAGTTTTGAACTCAGCAACCTCAAAAACATATTTTTACATCTGGATTTTATAAATTTTACTTATTTCTTGTTGTTTGACAGCTAGTTGACAGCTGTCAACTGTCAATATTATTATATTGGCATTGGATGCAGTAACCTCGAAAACAAAAGAGGGGACTTTTTTTCAGGATGCCGACACGAACAACATAAGTATCCAAATTTCAGCCAATTTGACCGAGAGCCAATTCCCATAAGGTTTGTGCGGAGTCCTTTTTTTAGATAACTTCTGAATCACCTTCTTTGTCGTACTTCTTGTTTTTTTTCCTATGAAATTATTGTTTTTGTCGACACGAACAACATATCCAAATTTCAGCCAATTTGACCGAGAGCCAATTCCCATAAGGTTTGTGCGGAGTCCTTTTTTTAGATAACTTCTGAATCACCTTCTTTGTCGTACTTCTTCTTTTTTTCCTATGAAATTATTGTTTTTGTCGGTTTACAACGGAAAACCTGTAGGTGCAACAATTTGTTATTCATATTGACCTTGACAAATTTTGTATCTGATTTAATTATTTGCAAAAGTTAATAACCGTATACCTATTCAATATGACGGATACAAATAATGCCTTATAGTAGTAGTTATACCTTCCTGTGTAAAAATTTGCTGAAAAGTGCAGTTAAATGCACGTCACTATACCCTATGATTAAATTATTCCCAGTTATGTCCGCTATAGCTATTCTGTCCGTATAATAGAATTTTCTATGTATTAATGAAGGTAATTTACAGTGACAGGGAATGTAACAGTCAATCAGGGCGACAAAACAGCTGCAGCGCCAAATAAAACGTCGGAATCGAATTGGAAATGGTTAATTATACAATTGGTACAACTGGTGTTGGCACCACAGTAATTTAACGGGAATTTATGGTCTAGAGTGGATTGCAGGACTGCGCGGCACGTGGAGTTCACGTATAAGTACACAATTACTGGTGATGACGTTCAAATTTTGCCTTTGGTTGAATGATACCGAGAGGTTCAATAAACTAAACGCGATTAAAGAAAATTTGAATAATAATCTTATTTTTCGAGGACTGTCATCAAGATTCGTCAATTTTGTTAAATTTTCAGTTGACAGAGTCTTTTTTATTATCTAGCTGCGAAATACTGTTACGTTAAAGAACGCCAGTCTTTATCGTTGTAGAACATAAAACAATTGTCAAAATACAATTACCTCTCACCTGCACTCGATTTATATGTGAAACTACATATGAAGGAACAGCCAGTTCAATTGTCGGTCATCTCACCTATGGCATGCTGATGAGGGCTAACAACCCCGAAACCGGTCTATGTCTGGTGGAGTGGCCGACAAGGGTTCTTGGCTGTTTCACACAGATACTGCAGGTATAATTTAATGCCGGTCGGGGCATTAGCCCGCCGAGTAGTGGTTTCCTGCAGTATCATTTGTAGACTTAATGGCGTATCGCCCAGGGCGCGAGAGGTCTGCGGTTAAGTACCTACGATATTGTAGGTCGCTTTCTGCAAAGTTGAGCCGAATAAGCCAAGCAGGAAGTAGCAGACCAGTTACATCTGAATTGTCAAAATAATTTGTCATTTTCTCGAAACTTGTTTATGATTTTATAATTTAAACAATATACATTTTAAGCAATATAACATTTCAACATAAAACATGTAAATGCCAATATTGCAGTGAGTTATATTTATGCCAGATCCAGCGCTGTCAGTTATCGCAGTTTTTAGTGTTTAGTCTGAGTGTTCAATAAGGCTGCTGCAATTGTTTAAGTTTACTGCGCCTGTTGTATTATTGGTAAGTTCCGTAGGCTCTGCTGAAGATGGTATCAATTTATTTGCGATTGAAATTTAATTTTCTGAAGAAGTGCTCTATACAAGTTGGCAAATTGAGATAAGTTGATATTTCTTTTGGCACATTCCTTATTTTGTCAAGGCCAACCACTTGGTAAACACATTTTCCTGACATACTTCACAAAAATCTTTCGCCTTGTAGTAACTACCGAACGCAAAGAACAGTATTTGCGGTATATCTTCATTTGGTCTTTACGTTAAATCACAAAATTTCTCGCAGTATGAGTTTCCGAATCGGGAATTCTCATAATAATAATTTAATCTTTGTCTTCTGTATCATCGCGTACTGTCTCGATGATTTTTGGGGATTAATTGTGAAATTCAATACTTCTCTTGGTCGTCTTCATTTTCCGAGCTCATTTTCTCGAGTGAACTTCTGTTTTTGAACGCAAAAATACCATTTCGCGATACAAAAATACTATTGGCTACATAATCTCTTATTTTATTAACACATTTCCTCATCGGAAATTTTTTTGATTTTGTCAACGAAAAATGAAGTAGGTCATATTTGTAACCAGGGAAGTTCACAAAAAAAAAATTCTGTTTAAACGTCATAAATTGGTTAAAAATATAATAAAATTAGGAATTTTTACAAAATTCAACAAATTAATTGTATGTGGAAGTTCAAAAGAAATATCAATATTCGTCTGACTGTGTGAAATGATCTGTGACATCACAAGGCGGAAAAGGCTTAATTAGTGCTTAATTAAAAATTAATGTTTATTTACCTAAATCTTCATAAAAAGTTATAAGTAAGTTATATTAGTAGTGTTTTTTAGGCTTTCACGGCCGGTGCTGTAATTTGATACATGGTGATTTTCCGGATTGTTGTGCCGTGACCTCGGTAACTGGTAGCTGCTAAAACAGAGTTAAAATGCACATCCCTAGCATTAGCCGGGATTCTTTTACCTGCCCTGGTTGTTCTCGGGCTAGGCTCTGTGGGGGACGGACCCGCTATCGGTGTCTCTGATATATTGATTTTGGTTCCTATTGGTGGTATTACGACTGCTACGGTAGGAACCGTTGCATGGCCTTGTTAGGACTTGTTATGACTTCTTATGAAGGAAAATTTTGCCTGAAGTGACTAGACTCAAACGTCATACTACAATCACAACCGGAATTTATAGATGTTATAGCTTGTTCAGCTAGACAATATCTTCAATTGTTTGGCATATATGGCATCAGTGAATGAACTATTTCTGAGCTAGTCATCAAGGGCATTTGAAGTTTCAATAGATATATCTCTTTTGTCTTTAAAAGTAACTCTGAATATTTTCAATTCACACTGAGATGCATCTTCGTAGTTTCACTTAGTCTATAATAAAAAATATTTTCATTGCTCTGCTAGAGAAGATCTATTTTATTTTTTTGATCTGGAAAAAGGAACACTGAAAGTTTGTCCAATGTAATTGTTACCTTCAGTCTAACGTAATTCAACGTATTTTTAATTCTAAATTAAAAAATATATTTGGAATTTAAGATTTTTCGCTTTATACAGCCCCTGATACAATAACACTTCTGGCAGCGATTCCTTGGGATATTTTGCATTTCAACTCACCCCCTGCCCCCAACTCAAAGAGCCTCCTCCGAATCCGCACCAAAACTTTTAACTTTCCACAAGTAACTAAAACTGTTGAAGCGCGTTGTTGAAACTTCCATAAATCTTTCCGACTGGCAGCAAAGAAAACTAATCTGTGAACTAAATATTATATCTTAGCAAGCCGTGGGAAGGCTACGCGTCCAAGGCCATCCGTAATTCAGATCGTAATATTAATTTACGTAGTTTTGTTCTTATAGTGTGTTTTACAAATTTTGTTTTGGTACGAAGTGCTTGTAAATAATCCATAAACAGTCTGAGGATAGCTATCGGTCAAATATCAGCTTTCCCTTGAAATAACTCAACTAGCGATTGAATGAAGGTAATTTCGAAACGTAATCTTCCAATAATGGTCTCAAACCATGTCATTAGGACCCTGTAATGCCGGCACATTGGCAACGATTAAAGCAATCTTGTATCCGATCACCGATAGCTGCAGCTCTCAACCAAACTAAGCCGTTTATTGAACAATGATCTGTTTAGCCATTGGAGTGGGTGAAAATGGGATTGAATTATAGACTGAGAAGGGGAGGGGCATGCACAGAATTGATTGGTAGAAAAGTAAATGAATTAGTGGGTATACTGTCTATAAAGTACACACATCGTCAAAAGTCTTGAACTCCTCCTCATTCTTGTTAAAGAAATCTTTTTGTCAGAAATACCAGATACATTATAAAAGTATATTGTTTTCTGATTATATACAGGGTGGTCGCGATGTAATGGGCCAAAATTCATGACTAGATTCCTGATGTGAAAATATTGCGATTTAGACAAACTCACCTTAGTCCAAAAGTTGCTACTTACAGAGATACAGGGTGTTTAATGCAAAATATTATTTTAGTTTTTTCTTATTTATTTCATAATAAATGCTCATATCGAGATGAAATTTTGGGGTTTTCTGGGGCGAGAGATTGAAATATATCCATGGTTTGTTTGTAGCTCATAGAGAGCGCCACCTGCGCTAGGTCGAATGCGTTGAAAACGATAGAACCAGTTGTCTATAGAGAAACTATAAACACCCGCGAAGAGCTATATCAGAAAATTGTAAATGCCGCCGAATCAAATCGTAACAAGAATCTCTATTTTATAATACGGCAGTCTTTGAACAAATGCGCTAATAAATGTATTGAAGTTGGAGGCGGACATGTTGAACATTTATTGTAATATTCGATATTCAATTGTTCATCACAATTTATAATTTGAAATAAAACTCTTGTTCTTTTTGACATTCGTACCTTATTTTGATTACTCGAATTAGCAAAGCTAAATATCTTGAGAAGGGTGCAAGATAGCGACTATCAAAAAGTATAGCTTTTATGTGTAAAAGAAGTTGTAAAATCAGAATTTGCTACCTGAGAATTAGATTTATGAAAAATAAAAAAGTTCTGTCGTTTTCAACTCATTCGACCTAGCGCAGGTGGCGCTCTCTATGAGCTACAAGCAAACCATGAATATATTTCAATCTCTCGCCCCAGAAAACGCCTAACACCAAAATTTCATCTCGATATGAGGATTTATTATGAAATAAATAAGAAAAAACTAAAATAATATTTTGCATTAAACACCCTGTATCTCTGTAAGTATCAACTTTTGGACTAAGATGAGTTTGTCTAAATCGCAATATTTTCACGTCAGGAATTTAGTCATGAATTTTGGCCCATTACATCGCGACCACCCTGTATATTTTTTTTGTGAAAAGAATATATTCGATAAACTGATTACTTAGAAAATTAAAAACCAGCAACTGTGTGACATTTATTAAATCAAAAAGAAATAACAACATAATTAAGTTATCTACTTGACTAATAGTCGGTATGACTGCACCAATAGCGTATTGACACGTCTGTGCATTGAGATAATCAAGCGGTTAACGATCTCTTGGAGTATATTGTTCCATCCCTCTTCTGTCGCTACCACTAACTCATCTGCAGTCTGAGGTGCGGGAATAGGATTACGAATGGCTCTAGCAACGAAATTCCATATGTTTTCAATAGGATTCATGCCGGGAGAGTTGGCTGGTCAATCTAGTCTCTTAATATGTCCTGCTTCGAGTGTCTCTTGAACCCTTATTGCGTGATGTGGTCGAGCGTTTTCATCCAAAAACACACAATTTCATTACGTAGGAGGTAGATAATGGGCGTTATAACTCACTTGTTCGTGGCAAATTTCACTGGTCATATTTTGTTATATGCGAATTAATTGGGTGCGGCGGTTGAACATTATTCCACCCCATAACATTACGGTACCCCCTTCCCCCTCATACGGGACAATTTTACGGCGAAAATGAAGTCGCTGTTGACGACCTGGTTCTCTCCAGACTCTTTGTCGATTGTCATCAGTAACCAGCCCAATTCTGGTTTCATCTGTGAATAAGACCCACCGCCACTGGCGTAACAGCCAACTTCTATGCTCTTGCGCCCACTGGAGACGGGCAGCACGATGCCTTGGAAGTAGAGTAGGGACCCGTAATGGTCTTCTAGCAAGAAAATTTGCGTTCTGGAGTCGTCTTCGAATAGTAGGTGTCGCACACGGCAAACCGTATCTTGAAAGTGGACTTTGAGAGCTGAAGCTGAAGATGTGCGGTGTCTACGGACATATTGCACCAAATACTGATCCTCCCTTTCATTAGATACTCAAGGACGTCCACTACGTGGTCTGTTTTCCACTGTATCAAGTTCTTCATATATGTGTACTTTTCGTACAACAGATGATCTAGGAATGCCCAACATATTCAGAATGTCCTGCATCATGTAAAGCAGCCATTCTTGCTCGGGTAAATGCAGAAATTTCACGTCCTAGCATTACAATGTACAAAAATTCAAAGGAACATTTGGCTGAATACACTGCCAAACTGATCAGATTTGTAAAACATTGGTAATAAAGTAAAGGTTCATGGACTGCAATTTTTTATTGTCTCTTTTGTTCCCTAAGTACAGAACTATTTTACCACATGTAGAATAACCTCCAGGTTTATTCGAATCATGTTATATACAGGGGGTCTAAGATTTTTGATGTTGGGTGTATACATATATCAAACATAAACAACTTCTGAGAAGTAATAAGGTGGTTTTATTGATCGAATACTGTAACGTCCCCAAGATATTACTGAATAAACGATACAGTAACACAAAATATTCTTTATATTTATTATTTATTCAAACATTAGTACCCCCAAGATGTCATAGTGTTAGGGAACGATATTTCCCTTCGTCTCTTCCTGTTTGTTTCAACGGCAGCTGAAGTATGTTTACTCCCCTCCTCCTCCTTCCAAGGCTATATATACTATTAGGGAAGCTTCGACACATTAGCTACATCAAACACTATTTCCTCATAGTGACGATCTAGATAGAGTGTAAACGGTGGCCCACAACGCACACAATAGGGTAGCCGCGTTCGGAATTCATGGGGAAAGCTCCATCTGGCGTGAATCAATTATTCAAGCTACCCGTGCGGAAACATATCACGCACATTCGTCAAATCAGTTAAAAATGCTGATGTTAATACAATGAAATATGTATGCAAATTATTTCAAGTACTATGTTGGAGTGTGTTATTGATAATTTATTTATTTATTCAAGTTACACTATCTAGCAGTCAGTCAAGACGATTTAAGAAGACGATAAGAAGGGAGCATAATACATTATATAAATTAAACAATTAAAATATAGAAACAAAAAATAATAGTTTAAAAAATAATTCAGCATAAATGTACATATTAAATTTTAGAAATCAGTTAAGCCTTCTGAATAAACTGATCTTATGGTATGTTGTACACAACGATAAATTAGGCTGTTCCCAAATGATATGCAAATATTTAAGGGGGTGATTCTACATCGAAAATTAATGATAGTTTGCTTTATAAACTATAGTCCAAAAATGTTCTGTTACAATTACGGGGTGTTAAAGTTTAAGGGGAAAAAATAAGAAAAATTTATATTTTTGAAACCGCTTTAGATATTTTCATGATATTTGGTAAACATAATTTCTATCTTCAACAGTGGCGTGCGCACGAGAACTGACTTTAATATGTTTAAAGAAAAAAATTATCCGCCAACAGTTTTCTCCCAGATAAAAATTATTTTTGAATTCCCCGTTCAATTTGAAAAATAAGAGCCCTCTTGAGTTTTTGGACTGCAATGCGCTGTTTTTGAGAGAAAAATCAGTTGGATTGTCCGAGAGAATTCATGTAATTTATTAAAGGATACAATTTTGAAATAAATCTAGTTGGCCTGAAATATGTCACTTGCTTTTCGATTTGACATTTCAATCAACTTTTTGTCGTTAAAATGTGCTTGCTGTGAATATCTTAATTTTACATCTGGCTAATAATGGTGAACTATTAAAATGTGGAAATGGTGGAAACATGGGAAACAAAAAAAATTGTATTTTAATAGGGTCCATAAAAATCTTAAGCACATATTATATCTTCAAAAATATAACAGCAAAATATTATAGGTAAAATAATATAAAAAAAAATAAATATTCAGCAGGGTATGATGTCAAAAGTTCTGTTTCTGCTCTAAATAGTCATTTTGAATAGTAACGCATGCACGCAACAATTGCCCCCTCTAGCCCCTCTCCACCAAACAACGCCATTGGGTGAAAATGCTTTACGTATATGGCCTATCCGACGGTATTGCAGATCAAGCTAGACTTATTTATTACGAGAGATATGCTAATCGTACTCGGGTAGATAGTCACAACTCGTGTCGTTTCGAAACTGGTAATGTCCGAAAAGGTGCATCAGAAGGTAGACCTCGAAATGTAAGAACACCCGAAATTGAGGAGGAGGTGTTGCATATTATCGAAGAACATGCTGGAATGAGTACGAGGAAGAGCGCTACAAACTTGAATATTTCCCACCAAATTGTTTGGAGAATTTTTAGTGAATTTTTTGTTATATCCTTATCATACTACATACTTACTTCTCGCAGATTTGCCAAAGCGTGTGATCTTTTGTCAGTGGTATCTTCAAAATGTTGCCCAAAATCCGCATTTCAGATCGCATATTCTGTTCACTGAAAAAACTAATTTTCAAGAAATTTCATTCAAAATCTCCGTAACAATCATATTTGAGCGGATGAAAAACCTCATGCTATAAGTGAAACCCATTTCCAACAACAATTTTCGGTTAACGTATGGGCAGGTGTCATTGGTGATTACTTTATTGGACCATTCTTCCTGCCGGGAAGACTTGACGGACAAACTTACCTGACTTTCCTTCAACAACAGTTGTCTTTGTTGCTTGAAGATGTTCCTTTAGGAATAAGAAATCAAATGTGGTACATGCACGATGGTGCACCAGCACATATCAGTACAACAGTCCGCAATTATTTACAAACAATTTATCCAAATCATTGGACTGGGCGCGGTGGGCCTCAGGAATGGCCACCAAGGTCTCCCGACCTCAATAGTTCATTTTTTTTTGTGGGGCTACCTTAAGACGCTCGTGTACACAAGTCCCATTAACACTGAAGAAGAATTAAGAGAAATAATAGTTGCAGCATGTGATAGAATACTACATACTCTGGGAATATTTGAACGAGTACGCAATTCCATGCAAAGTAGAGCGGAAGCATGCATATTAAGTAATGGTGGCCATTTTCAACAATTTGTAATAATGATTTCTTATCATTATTAAAATATTGTGGTATTAGATACTGAATATCTAATATAATAAGATACGGAGGGAAATTCAGACCTTGAGAGGATTTCTCGGAAGAACCTGAATCTGGTACAAGTAGAGAGCAAACGAATAGTGATAGAGAAGATGCGGAGGTTCAGATGGACGACAAACAAGTTCAGTTAATTAGATATAGGTAATGCATATAGAAATATAAAACACAATGAGAGAGAACAAAGAGCATTGAAAAAGCGGCATATTTAATAATAGTAATAGACAACGCTCCATTCAAGACTTTCAGGTGTAGGGATACTGACACAAAAAAAGAGTATGGCAGGAGAATATGAAACTTGTCATGGTTTACTGATAGATAATGGATTTAATTTTAAATAAATACATCCAATTAAATTGTATATATCTCGAAAACAAGGTTAGTTAGCGGGATCATATATTTTTCTATTTATAAAGGTATCTTTCGTCATAATTTAGGTATTATCGATGAGAACCAAATATCTAAAATAAAAAACAGTTTGAATGTATCCATTCATATATCTGTAACTGGTGTCTATGAGGAACCTGAAAATAGTTGTAAAATTCAGATTTCTCGTTCTAAATAACATAAAGGTAAAAATTTTCGCTTTAATAAGTTCAAGCGTTTTTAAATTTTTACTTATTTTCAAAAATAAATAATATACAGTTACTCTATAGCCTATTTGCCATAGAATACTATAAATAACTAGGTGTTACTATAATTTCTATTGAGTACAGGCAATATCACGATTGAAGGCACACGGTAGCGTGGCCGAGCGGTCTAAGGCGCTGGTTTAAGGCACCAGTCTCTTCGGAGGCGTGGGTTCGAATCCCACCGCTGCCAACTTTTTTTTCAAAACAATTTAAAACATTTTGTCCAACTTACCGTATTTATTCTGAGATTTTATATTCTCATTTCAGTAGTTTGTAAATAAATTTTGATGAAATAAAAATCAAATTAAGGCTGGGATTTTGTATAAATATTTTTACCATCTAACAGGGCTTCAAGCGAGGACACAGAACTCCAAGAAAATTGAAATAATTGGTTATTATTATATATCAACGTATTCACAAAGGTTCCCGCTAGTGCGTGAGATCATTTCCATTGCTCATAGAATCACAAGAATAATTAAAATTAATGTTAAAATACCTCAATTTTAGCCACACAGCTACTACGTGCTATGTCGCAATTACGGCAAAATTATCACAGCCACCAAATTACTTCACTCACTAGCCAGGACATATAGGACAACTTGTGTTTCACTTTCTTATTAATATTTATTGCTAATTTTACATTTTGTGTCCTCGAATAAAATTATAACATATATATCACGGCTTCCATTTTTATGTACGTCAAAATGCACGATAAACTTCAGGGAACCTTGTGGTTCGGGCCTATACGGTTTTTATACTGTCTCATAGGCCTGATTGATTCGCCGTTTCGCTCACTCAGGCTGTGCAATTTCTTTTCTTCAAAATCCCCGCCTTAATAGTCAAAGTCATCCATTAACGGCACACCAGACATATACCGCTTTTGAACTTGTTACGTCTCCTCAGTATGCCATGGGAGGTGAGGCAACCGACGACTTTTCCGACATAATTGAACCTGATTAGACGTGTGCAACATGGAAGTACATCTTTTGGCCACATGTTGAATCTGATGGTCCACTTGGACACACAACTTTAATACAATTGTAGTAAATAAAAATATATTTATTTAAGAAATCCAACAGGATTAAAAATCCCACTAACAGGGTAACACTAAACAATTAAATAACAAGATATCAAGCATAACCACACTTATAACATATACAAGAAAAGTATATACATACAGAAAGGCTATGAAATGATATGAAACCTTTACGTATTAGAAATTTCCTCACAGAACTTTTATATCTATCCAAAGAAATATTAAAAATATCAACGAGTTGACGTAGATTGTTATTAAAATATCTTGGTTTTCTATGAAACGGTGAATTTAAATGAATTACTATGTGAAAATTGATAATTGAACAGCGAAAACTGACTCAGCTTATGTCTCTATAGTTGTGCACAATAGCTGCTTTTTAAATTTTACAGTATTACATTTATTACCAAAACATTAATATTAAATTTTTATTCCTGCAAATCTATAAACCTATAATTTGGCATATTCTATAATTGATAGTATATTATTCAACGAGCGTATAATGATTGACGACGAATGATGACGTATTATTCACGAGGTGAAGTTTACGGCCTAAATCACCGAGTGGATAATAGCCATTATACGCGAGTAGAATACTATACTTTATCCACGACTACTAAATATTACATTACATTTTTAGTTCGTTTTTTAACACAATTTAACACAAAATATCAAAACACTGAGAAATCTATGCACACAAACAATAATGTTGGCATGTTTGAGTCAAATTTGTTTTGTTTTAAAAGCTACTTAGATTTATGAAATGTTTCGAAAAACATGGTATGTTAAGAAACAGATATACGACACGCATGAACGAAGTCGCTGATGGCTCAGTGTAGATGCTCCTTCTCTTCAAACCGCCGGTCCCGGGTTAGAATCTGGTCTAGGAAAATTCACTTTTTTAATTTTTTTATATGTACAGTACTGAATTGAAAATATTTAGTGGTCTACACGATAAAATTGAAAAACCGATTGTATGTAGCAGAACAATATAATATTGAAGAAAGAAAGATGGTGAACTTATTTAAGAATACTTGAATGAATATGCAAATATTTATATCGAATATACTTTATCACAGAGGTAATACATAATATACACTTGAATGAAGTTTAAAATTTTAAAAATATTATTATAATTAAATACAGATAGGATTTTTTCCGTGTAAATATCATTACAAAATCTCTGTAAAATTATTGTCATTCGCAGAAATTGAAGTTCTAATTAGTGCACGCCGATCTAAGAATGATGGGAAAAGCTAAGCAAGATAAAAGATTCGAAACTAGGTTGAAACTCCGAGATAACCCGAAATGAATGGGTGTTCCTTCCGAACTATTTTATTGTATTGCAGAAAGTTCAGCGAATCAGAGCAAAGATAATTAACTGCAGTATTTCTTGGTTATTTACTGCAATTCTAGAATTATCTAGATCTTATGAAAATAACAAGATAAAATTATGAAAAGAAATTCTACCAGAACAAACTTTATTTAAATCAATAGCAAGGTCCTCATGCTTAACTAAAAATACAGGAATTCAAATCGTTTTACTTGAGCCTGGAGGTCTTTAAGCTTTATTATAATTACATCAATTCTGGTAATGTAGTAGCAGTGGTAGTTTATAGGTTGCAACAAGTTTTTTTCTCTCGTTTTCCTTATTAGCCATGTTTCTATTACATTTTAAGAACAAATACATGCCTGGCATATTGAAATTTTTAATTAACCAGGAACAAATTAGCAGGTTTAGGGCAATAATGCACACCATCACTCATTTCTTAAAATTTACAACATTTCGATACCTTTATTGTGTCTTCCTTAGGATCGGTCAGTGGTCGCGCGGTTTAAGACGTCAGTACTTGAATCGAGGTGACTGGATCGCTGTGGGTTTGACCCCCGCAGCCGGTAGACCGTATATAGGCTATATTCGTGGAGAGATTGGCACCCTCTCTGCGGGTATGGTAGGGAGGAAGAATGTTGGCTTGGGTCAATGTGAGAGATTGATACCGGTTGACATTTGACTACCCCCCTAATTAATCAGGTTTTCCAGGTTTCCCTCATTCCTGCACTGAATGGTGGTTAGGGTCTACCAACGTAAGTCGTTCCTGGGCGCAAATGCGGCCTGCTTAATAATAATATGCCGCCCCCTCTCCCGCACATGTCTTCGACTTCTGGGCTAATCCTTGTGATTAGAATGAGGGTTAGAGATATTATTATTATTCCTCAGAGTTACAATAAAAACATAAGAGGATTACACGTTATAAGACAACATAAACAAACGTTTTTACACCTAACATAATCAAAAACACGTTTTCATTGACTTAGTAACTACGATACGTGATTTAAATGTCAAAACAGGCAATTATTTCAAATGACACACGCCTACTTAAAAAAAAGAGAGAAACAAAATATGCTATAATAAATTATTGTCTTAATATAATGGCAAATAATCGTATTTAACCACACATATTATAAATTAATGGAAAGAGAAAAAAATAACGATTTCCACTGGCTCATGGCCACCTACGGTTTGTGTTTAAAAAACGCAACTTTAGGTTATAACTTAAAAAGTAACAAAGTTACAAAAAAATTAGACGCCACTGGTCTCTACTCAAACAAGTGTCTGAAGAACGTATTATTTTTTTTATAACTTTACGAACAATCAAGTTACAGACATGCATCTAAAAGTCGAAAATTTGAAATTTCCTCTTAAAAAAAAGATCGAGAGTGGGAGGTTCATTTTTTCTAACTCTTATAGTTAACGAGAATATAAAAACATCGAAATTTACCCACCTTGCGCATTCTCTGGATTAAATTAAGACGGATTTATATTAGTAGATTTTGGCTTCATTTCCAAACAATTTTATTAAATTTATATTTTTTATTTCGTTTTATCAGTGTGTATTTCGAAAGGATTTCAATAAAAGCACACAAACATGTTTTCTCAGTGTAGATGACCCGAATTCCCGATGATATGGCACGATGTGCCTGAAAAATTGTTAATTAAAAGACTTCCAAACATGCCGATAAACCAAAGTAATACAATAGGAACACACGAACACGTCCACCAACTAGCTAATTTCGTAATTGATTCCGGATATTGGGGCTTCGGATTGGACATGGAAATACTTTCAGAATAATAATGCCGCGGTGTTTGAAAAATGTTTTGTAATGTTTCGGGAAAAATAGAATATGTTGCCCGCTTTGAATATGATGAATCGCGCTTGTAAATTCTTTCATTCTCTGCCGATGCGGATATGATTTTCCCCCCTTTTGAAAGGTACGATATACATTACAGCTAACATACGAAAATGAACGAAACAAGGGCTGTCCAACATGAGACAGCAACGACATTTGCTAGAAATATGCTTTATAAACGCAAATATACACAAATGTGTCATTCCTACACCAACAATGAAATACATAGGCTATGTTACGCCACTGGCGCTGGTTAGAACACCGCCCTTTTCCACCCACTACTAATTATGTTTACGGATCTCGGGGTCATACTCAAATATCCAGGTCTCATCTTCAGTGACTATCCGAGTCATCCAGTCTCTACCGTCGCTCCGAATGCGGTACAACAAATCCTCGCAGATCGATTATCGCATGTTTTTCTGTTCACGGGTAAGAACTTTGCACAAATCTTTCTCATATTCAAATTTTCGTGTAACATCTTGCGACCGGTTACTTTGTTGATGTTTAACTCGTCAGACAACGCACGAATGCTTAGGCGCCGGTCAGACGTGATCAGTGCACACAAACGGTCAACATTCGCGTCAGTACGGGTGCCGGGAGCTCCTTCACGTGGATCATCTTCTACCGATTCACGCCACTCCTTGAACCATTTTGCCCATTCAAACACGCGTGGTTTCGACATATACTTTTCTCCATACAACAACTGCAATTTTCGAAGGATTTCCGAGGGTTTTTCTCCAGATTTCAATAAAAATTGAATAACAACATGTTGCTTGTAATTTGAGTCATTTTCACGACGCCACTAAAAAAGTTACTTCCAAAAAATACACATAAAACACAAACCCAACCTGCTATCCAGTTCAACCTTAAATTTGAACTGAAAGGAATGTCCCCCCTCTCTAAAAAAACGTTGACGAACGATGCAGTGTTGCCAGTTTCCGAGATGTAATTAAATTCCCAGAACTTAATTGCCACCCTTCGTAGACAATCAGAAAGAATTGTAAAATTGTATCAAAAGTAATTCTGTGTATCATTTATATGCATTAACTAAAATAATGGTCATAGGACAGAAGCTTGCGGAACTCCAAGACAGCACGGTTAAGGATAAGGTATTGCAAATAATGTTTGTGATAACTGGATATTTACCATAATTGATTGACTGCAAAGCTACCTTTATTTCATTTTGGAATGTGCCATATTTATACCATCCAATAAAATGGAACGATAACCTCAAAAACGAACAGCTATGTTCCAAAAACACACACTACAAATCTTTTGCCGCGTTTAATTTTTGTGTTCGATAATATAAAGGTTATACTAATTTCGTTTCAAGTTAATATTTCAAGAAGTTCTTAGAATACATATTCGGAACTCCAACTTCAATGTACATCAATATCCTCATATAATATTAAAAATATTGTCCGTAAAAACTCAGCACAACAATCTAAGGGGTCGATTTCAATACGTTAATTAAAATCTTTTATAATTTAATTACGTTGGCCCTTTTCATTATGAAAATATCGTCGTGAGGGCAATAAGCTGGCATTATAAATACATTACAAAGCCATAATTCACGATATTGGTGCCTCGTACGGAGCTCAAGGCGAATTAATGGCAATAAGCTACAGTTCTTTTAATTTACTAACATGTTTTCAAAATATAAACACAGTGAAACCTTTTATAAGTACAAATATTTTAACCAGCAATACAGTTTACTGTGTAGAACACATAATAGTTTTTTTTACTAAAAAAAATCCGGAATGAAAAAGTGAAATTTTAAATGAATTTCGTGATTTTTCAGTAGAAAACTAGTTGAGGACAGCTGATCCGACTCTGATACTAATATCTTTAAGAGCCATGGTGGATGTGAGTTTCACATCGTTACTAATGTTTCGAATAAGCTCCAACAAAGTTATCTAGAATTTTTAGACATGTCAAAGAATGATTGAAATATGTTTATGAAAGTATTAATGGCCATCTCCTCCCCTTTGCCATTCCTATACCTCCCCAGTAAATTGTAAAACATATAAACCAGATTCTCTACTCATAATCATATAGTTATCCAGAATTTAGTCATTATCCATTTTTACTACACTTCCACTGATTTATCACAATACGTATCGTTATCACTATCACTGATTATTACTAATACAAATATGCTTTTAATATGTTAACCTTTTCACTGTTTGAATACTGCGCTATAGTTTATTTAATCACACTGTATTTCACGAAAAATATTAATTAAATACACAAGATGCTTAAGAGAAAAACACTTCTCGTGAAAATAATAAGACAATTTAAATACGTTTCATACGTTAGTGCCATAACTCTTAAAACAGATAAATCAAGTGCATTACTTAAAGAAACAATTAGCTTAGTTCGGTTTCAGAAGCTGCAAATGTATATCATATTAACATTCAATTTACGTGTATTGAAATTATCAAATCGCTTTCCACAAATATTGCATGTTTTGTTCAAATTTGTAACTTGTTACAGCTTATTCCGTTGCGCTGGACCTGGATCATACTGTGCCGGTGCATACCGGTGTATCAACATAACCTCTTTGTCGACCACGACTATCAATCCTAGAGAGTGGGGCTGGTGCAAGACATTTTACCTACTGCTCGTGACATCTACCTATTACCTGTGCCTATGACACTAGTGTCTTTTTTGCATGCGATTGACACTGTTTTTAAATATTTTACTTTGCCTTCTCTTGATATTGTCACACAATGTGAACATGTGAAACTACGATGGTTAGCACTGACACGTTTTTTGAGGTTATATGGCGAAAATTAACTCTAAGGTATTGTGTGAAAATCATAGTTTTTTGTTATTCTTCGTAAAATAATTTAAGGGTATAATTTTAGATAATCTGTCTAACAGTGTACAATGGTATTAACTTCTAAAATGTGGACAAATGTGGTTTAAATAGTTGGTTTTCAGTAAGTAGGTGAGCATTTATGCACATTTGTAGATAATATTTGGAATTATTGAGCAAAGCAAAGTAAAGTTGTGTTGTGAACATGTGGAAATTCATATTTTAATCGTTTATGATGATATTTTAAAATTGAATTTACCTTAAAAAATTTATTCAATTCATTTTACAGACTATATGGCAACCTCGCCTTCAGTAAATCATATGGTTTATTTTATTAGGTTACGCCAGTGGTCTATCTGGTCAGCTGTCTTCAAAATGTGTATTTAAAAAAATTAATATCTCCGTAAATATTTGAAATTTTTAAATATGACTTTCAATAAACATCTCTATGAAGAACTACACTTGCAGCTACAATATCTGTAGTTATTTAAGGTTCACCCTGTATAGAAACTCCTAGATGTATTTCAAATTATTCTTTTGTGTAATGGATCTCCCACTTTTTGTCTTTTTGTAACCAATGTCTTACAAAACTTGACGTAAAATTCTCCCAGTTCACTCCCAAATATTTAATCAAACAAACATGCATTCATTCCATTAAAATGTGTCTGTAGATTAAACGTCAGGATGGAAATGAAATACGAATACATAAAAGTAATTAATTAGATGGACGACCATGTGTCATTTATGTTAACGATAAACATAGATTTTTATGTAGATTTTGGAGATTCCCAAGAACTGAATGACATAAATGAGGTTTGTCCATTAATTAGAATGTATGTATAATGTATGTATTGGAACAAAAAACAATTTTCAGTATCTGATGTCATTGAAATATATGTATTTTCATAAAAATGTAAAGTAATTTTCCTGATTGAAAATTCATGTTTCAACTGCTAACTATGATCTAAATTACAGTCGCAATTGATTTTTTTTAAATAAATTTAAATCTGTCCACTGCTAGATTTGAGTACTTGTAAATTTACCATTGCAGTTTACAATCAAGTACTAAATGTTATATTTATATGTTAAATTAAGTAATAACTTGTTTATAAACTACAACTTGTTAAACGTAAGTTGAAAAATCTGCAACATGTGCCTTTACAAAGTATTTACATTTCAACCACCACTGAATAATATTGTTCAGGCTGTAAATATTACTTATATCATCAGTAAATTTACATTTCCTTTGCCAATTTGTAACTGTAAATATAAGATATCTATATTATCAGTAAATTTACGTTTAATTTATCAATTTGCAATATAAATTTGCAATTTTATCTGGAAATAATGTACATCTTGAAAGTAAACACCAATTTAAATTTTTATGATATAAACCTTGACAACTTATCAACACGTTTACATTTCAACTGTCATAAATGAATTGATTATTTATAATAGACTACTTACGAGCATATTATCAGCGAATTACTTTACCTCAGCTGTAAGATTCAATTAAAGTTTCAATGTTTTTGTAAATTTATACTTCAACTGTCATTTTCCCAATACTGCAAATTTGAAATTTTATTTGTAACCTTTACCTTTAAATGTATTTTAAAACTTTAACAATATTCCCACATTTCAACTGTCAATGAATTAATTCATTACTTATAATGAACTATTTAATCATATTAGTAGCATAGTATCAATGCATTACATTAAATTTATATCTCATACGTAATTTTTCATTTGTAAATTTACATTTCAACTGTGCAATTAACGAAGCGAATTTATAATTTTATCTGTAAATTTATGCCAAGTAAGCACCAACTTACATTTGGCTATTTATTTAAACTTTAACAGCATATGCACTTATACAACTATAAATTAATGAATTCATGTACCCGCAATTAATTATTTTATCATATTAACAACATAGATTTACACGTCTGTCCTAACTTTCATTTAAAGACTGTGTTACCTGTAAATTTACTTTCAACTGCCATTTTGCAATTGACGATGTAAATTTTTAATATTATTTACATTGGAAGGAAGCACCAATTTAAATCTGGTTAAAAATTAAATAACACATCAATGAATGAAATCGTTACTTATAATGAAATTTTAAATCAAATTAGCTGCATATTTTCAGTTAAACTAAATTTAAATGTCACCTGTAGGTTTCATAACAACATCAATGACTGAATTCATTACTGTTTAATAACATTAACTGCATATTTCAGTGCATTAAATTTTCCACCTGTAAGTTTCAATTAAAAACTGTGTTATATGTAAATTTCAACTGCCACTTTTCAGTTAACCGCTCTGACAGAATATATTAATCTGAATTTGACTATTTATTTATTTAATAACATTACATTACAACTGTCAATGAAAAAATGTTTTCATTTTTATCATGGACTATGTAATCGTATTACCAGCACATTATTGGAGAATTATAGTATTTAAACATCATCTGTAAATCAGTCTGTTTACATTTCAACTGCCGATATCAATAGCTAACTATTTTGAGATTTACAATTGCAATTGAAGATCTGGTAGAATTCTAGTGAATAATTGTAAGTTTACACTTCAACTTACATTTTCTTTCTGTAAATGTATACTTCAAGTGCCGGTAGTGCCTCTGATGAAACAACAGCAATCTTTCAATTTAAATCTAGTCTTTTATGAAATACTAATATTACAGCATGTTCTGATTTTAAAAAATAGTTGTACGTGTTGATTCAAAATTACGAGCACCACAAAAGCCAGCCTTTGTAACTTTCAGCAGAGCATCTATTAGATGCATTTTCCAGTTCAGTTAAATGTCATAAGGACATTTTTGCACATACTCTGTTACAAATGGGCAGTTGCGGCTGCAAGCCGCATGTGTTTCCTGTTATGGATTTGATTACCGGCATTTTTCCATTAATCTTCACCGGGATGTGACATGAACTGAATCCATAGCATTTGTTAATACGGGTATTTCTATGTTATAAAATTAGCTTTATCTCTTTAAAAATACACTGTCCTGACAGACAATTTCAATTACAGGAAAATAGAGGGCAGGACTACAAAGAAACAAAATTACAAAAGAAAAGTACATAAGCAGATACAATCAATGACCTAAACACATAATATAATCTTAGATACAATAGCATCAAACAAATCAATATGTGCCTGATACCACCTATGAATTAGACACATGAAATAAGCTGGCGAATGTTTTATAGCATTACTATATGACGTTGATAAATGTAATAATGTATAGGAACGAGAATAGAATGTAGGTATATTAAATGCCCAGCTAGCAAAATAGTTCTATAAATTTAGAGTAGCTAATAGGAGTTTTATATTCTGTTAATATTTTATAGTTGTATTTAGAATACTAAATTGTTGCATTAATGTGGCACATGAGACTATTTTGCCTTCAGAAACTGAATTGTTTTTTAAATTTGTTGCAAGAACGTTCTTAGAGCATAATTTATAGAGCACTTATAAGATAACTGCTAATGTAGCCCTATAAGTCTGTACAATAACACAATTTTACAGCAACAGTGCCTATAGAATCAAATTACTGTAAAACCGATGCAAAATACTGCTTCTTAGAATTATACCATCTCCTGTGACACTATTTTAAAATTATTCCGTAGGTAATGTCGCTTATAGTTTAATTATAGAACTATTGTATAAGGCGCTGTTAAGTTACAATTCTGCTGCGGAAAACAAATTACAAATATGGAAGCTGCTATCGAACTTAAGAGAAAAGCTCTTTAAAGCAGTTGTAGAGAATAATAATACAGTTGTTATAAGATCATTATAGAGTAAATAAGTAACAAAAGCCTTTTGTTCCATAAAGAAACGCTATAGAACTATCATTTTTTATATATGTAGGTTTCCCATAGCCCCATCTGAAGAGACCTGTCTGTAATAGTACAAAATATTTTGATCAAAGTATAATGGGGAAATTTGTATAACATAGTCGTGACTTGTAAAAATTATTATCTGCTTGCAGAAAGAAAATTTCATTACGATTAATTTAGATCATTCCAAACCTTAAACATTTTCACTTTTAGATGTTGAAGTTAAAGAATTTTAATAGCACGCGGTGTAGAACTAACTACATTTATCGGCCGTTCGCTACTCCATGCCGGACTGAAAATGTCACAGGTCCTGGAATTCCGTGTTTGCGAATTTTAATAGATTTATTAAATAAGATTGAAATAAGTGAAATTACCACAATAAAATATGACAACACTGTGAATATTATGTAGTTGCTTGAAGCATATTTGCTCTATAATCATTGTAATCGACACAAAAAAGTCATATTAGAGAGAATCCATTGGAAGTACAAGATGAAGCCTTTCTTTCTGTCGCCATATTGTGAAGAAGGAAAAAAATCTTAATTAAAAATATGTACAATATAAATAGGTGAAATGATATCAATAATATGGATATACTTACTTTCTGACTATTTTATGTACAGTTGGTTGTTAAATTCATCAATTTAGAAAAAAAAATAAATTTCCAGCATCATATGAAATATATGTAAGGTTAACTGAGGGCGCGTCAAAAAATTACCATTATGTAAGTACCACATATTTCACGATAAAACTTTTTCCGCATTAAAATGTACTGCTCCCTGATGGACAAACAAACTAAGCAATTCGTAATAATGTAAGTAAGTACTCCTATGCAGGCTGATTAGGCCCATCTTATTGGTTCTTATTGGCTCGTCCATATTATTTCTAACATGTGCGACACAGAAACATTTTGTAACTGTGTTATAAAAATTCTTTAAGACTTCTATAATTACTTCCTGCAAGCTTTACAGAACCGCTTAAAAAACTAAAAGGTTCTATAGAACGGTGCCCATTTTTATAGTATAAGTGTTGTAAGAACGTTTTGAAAATGTTCTTAGAACAAACATTGCTCTATAAAATTTGCTCTGGAAACGTTCTTACAATTTTACAGAACAAGAAATTGTTAGCTGGGTGTTACGTGGCTAAGAATATCCGATCAATCAATGTAATTATTAAGCAACTTAAACAAAAATAACAGTGAAAAGTAGTCCAAGTTAAATCTACTCAATAGGTCAGATTCAGGAATGCCTCTGGCAGGGTAAAATTATTATAAACCTTGTCAAGTCTGAAAGATAGATTTTTAAGAAATCTCCTCTAAACTGTTTCCAGATGTTGAGAATGAGTAACATATACCGGGTGACAACGGAAAATGAGAACTTTTTATAACAGCTGATAAAAATTTGAAATTGGGAGGGTTTATACTAGATGATGCCATGAATTCTTTGAGGTCATTTCGGATATCATGACCGGGAATTTATATTTTTAAATGGGACACCCTGTATTTTTAGAATCAGCGGATCATTTTACGTATGGTAGGACCAATTTTCTGACACATTTATTTTTGATAGAAAACTGAAATCCTTGTGACAAATTAGTCAATTAATGTACATTTCAATTTTCCGATATATCCTAAAATAACAGAGTTAGAGTCGAATCTAACGTTTAGGCGCGATCACCCTGTACATCATCCTTAATAAATAAACAAAGAATTTATCCACCCCTTGTGAGTTTGGAAAAATAAATTAAATTTCTCAGCGAATAAAAACCAGGGTTGCTAATTTATGTAAGCGTTTTACGACCCGTGTATAAACCAGCCGTCCCTTATTCAGATACCGACGAATTGACATATATTCAAATATAACTGAAATAAAAAAGAAACGATTTCCATAAGAATAAACCAAATAAACGCATCTACCTCAGCGATATTCCGAATGGCTTGCCCAGCAGTTCCTTTCAAGCGAGCCTTGCTTCGCCTTTCTACAAATTTCTCCCTCTTACTCGTTTTATATTCCTCACGTCACCAATTCCCACCGACGTTTCTATATGCCGATTTTAAATAATGATCGAATTTGAGTTTGTGGGTGTACGGACTTTCCAGAGTTATTTTAAGATGAGTCTAGACGTTCGCTATTTATTGAGCGCTAAATATTACCCATTTGCTGTGTAATAATATATATATTTTTCTAACTAGTGCGGGAAAGTAATACTTTCCCGCACTTCGACGCCGACAACAAATCATAAAAACGAAGTTGTTTTCCCGAATGTAATTCAACGTTTTATCCACAACCACGGCCAAAACCGTTCAATTAGGAGAGTGAAAGAACAGGTGAAAAACTGTGGTCATATTTAACAAAATTTTATCAAGAATATTGATTGTCAGCTGAATACTAGAAAATCTTGGAATCGTTTCTATGACATACGTTGGTTTATTTGTCAACAACAGTGAAAAAAATGTGCAAAATCGATACAAAACTGAGTGAGGATACTGAGAATTTCTTCATTCCGGCTGAAATCCAGCAGGAAGTCCAAGAAGCAGCATTTCGTTTGTTACCAGTGAAAAGCAAGTGTGCAAGAAGGAATTGGTGGAATTTGATAACTGATGAAAAAAGGGGCATAGAAGAAGGAGCAATTACAGAATAGGTGCCACTATTCTACTTTCTCAATGTAGAGAATTGGTTTACTGCCTCTTCGATGTGGACAAAATATTCTATCCTAAAGTCAATGTTGAAAGTGCACAAAGGTATTGATATTTCGAAGTATGGTAAACTTACTTCATATTTGAAAGTAGAATCAAGAAATTATAAACTAATGAAGCCAAAGATACTGGAGAGAAACCAAATTGAAGAATTTTTAAAAAGAAAAAACACCGGATGAAGAATATTTACAAGTTAAGATAGAAAATACACGATTTTAATATTTCAATATACATAATCGGAAATTGCGGATCTTTACAGAGAAAGTAGAAATTGCCGCTTCATCCCAGGGATGATACGAAGTATAAGCGGCGCGGTAGTATAATAGAAAACTAAATTTTATTTGTATATCTGTCTTATTCTTCTCAAAGTCCTTTTATTGCATTTAAAATGCTGACGTGAATTAATTCATTTGGAAAGAGTAACGAATAAAACACGGCGTGAATAAGATCTTTAAATTTTGAATGTCCATTTAGCGCGTCTACAATCTCCGATAACGGCCGATGGTAGAGCTAACGAGAGCCGCACAACAAAAACGGTATCCTCACAGATTACAGACTTCAATCCGGTCACCTCATGCCAGTGTTGCCAGGTCTCATGCTTTTGCATGAGATCTCATGCATTCGAGGAAATCTCATGCTCTCATATTTTGATTACAAAATCTCATGCTTTTTAATAGACACAAAAAGAAATAATCAAATTAATAAAATTACTCTTTGAAATCTACCAAAACAAAGACCTAACGAGAAATAAAGGCAAAATCGAGGGCAAAATTGAATAGATAGAGGTAGGTATCTACAATATTTGGGTACTTGAAATGTCCTTTATTGTAGACTGTTCTCTTAATAATGAGCAATGAATACATAAACGGGTATGACAGTCGACGGATATGCGGTGTATGTGCTGTATTCACGCTGTATTGCAGTGATTCTTAACTCTATTCCGTAAGGGTACCTACATTTTCTGGAAACAACAGATTTTACGACCCGTGAGTCACCCTGCGTCACGTCAACTGCGCCTCAACGTTCGCCCGGCCTAACAATAAAATAAATTAGAAACGTTACGTGGTTAATAACTTTTAAGTAAGTACCTGTAAGTACAATTACAATGTAATATTATGATAAAATAACATAACATAATGTTTTATAATGAAATAAAAATAGCATTACAAAAGTAATTAAAAATTAAGATGTATCAAGAGGTGTTTCTTGATAAATTAAGCCATCTCATGCTTTTTTCTCCTAACCTCATGCTATTTTGAAATTATTCTCATGCACTGAATTATTCCCACCTGGCAACACTGTCTTATGCGAACAGTGGAAGCATGCTGTGGAGGAAGTATGCGTGTAGCATGACACAAATACACGCAAACGGCAAAACATAATTCGCCATCAAGATCCTCACTTTCCAAATGTGTATGTATACATTGAGCGTTTTATTTTGACCTATTTACAGGATGCAGCGATCATGGACTCGCAGATGCTTGCCATTGCAATGAATTAACCTTTTTGGATACCACCCATTTCCAAGACAAAGGCAGTTACCGATACATACTCATTCCAGTTACGAAAACAAATATTTCAAGAAGATTCACGATCATGGAAGAAGCATTTTCAGTCAGTGCTGTAGAGAGGTGTCGAAAATACATCAATCTGGAACCTAAAAATGCCGGTTGGATATTTTTCTCGCGATATGTGACTGAAAAATGTAGTTCACATGTAGGCATCAACACAATTTCGAAAACGTTTTCAAAAGTGGCTGCATTTCTTGGGCTCCCTGATCCAGAAAGTTTTACCGGACATGGAATGAGGCGTTCTTCGGCAACATTACTGGTCAATGCTGGGGGTCATATTACCACTGTGAAGCGTCATGGTGGTTGGAAATCGACTACGGTAGCGCAAAGTTATGTTGAAGATTTACCATCTAGCAAGATGGTAATTGCTGAAAAAATCCAGGTCCTACCTGGCGAAGATGTGGGTCCGTCCAGTCCTTCAGAAACTGCGTACCGATTGATTTTAGATAATCCCTGTCAAAATGACAAGATCGTTCTTGAAATAAATGTTAATGTTAATAATAATACTTCTAATTAAAATGCTATAAAATCTAAACGTAGTATTATGAACGCAGTGTTACGGTGATGTGAACAGATGTTTATTTTGTTTTGCGATATTTTTGGATCATATATTGTGTATACTGTGTAGGAAATGCTGTGCAGATTCCACGATGACGACTTCGGGTGTTGTATAAGTACAATTCTACAATTTACCACTAGTGGATTCATTTAATTTTGTGTTTATGAACTTCACTGGTGCGAATCGCAACTTCAGTAGTGCAAAAATATGGGCAGTCAAAGCAAGTAGGTGTCTATTTTACATTTTAACATTACCATAATTATTAGTGATAATGTGGTGAATTAACAATTACAGTATTGTTAAACGTAACTTATTTCTATATTTACAATATATATCCACTCCTGAAAATTACGGCGGCAATACTGTTGGTTACGTGCTGATAGAGGGTTGTGGTTTCTTATAAAATTATGCCATTTCATATTAAACTACTTACTTTAATTTGTAAAATATTAAGTGGTGCCTGTGGTCGTCAAATATTTCACAAACTTAACACTCCTTTTATAAAAAAAATACCGATGTTTTTAAGTGGACGCAATTTTCTTGACGCCACCGCTGGCTTCCAGTAGTATCCCATATTTAGCACGCATGAAACCGTAAATATTTTTTGCGGGTACCATATAAAGGGGTCTTTAAATGCTCCTGATACTCGCACTGATAAACGAAATTACGGCTACAGCAATTTATAATTTATAAATAATGTAAATAGCCTGAAGTTTCCCGGGAGCACCTTAATTTTATGTAATGGAAACGAATATAATTCATACAATATCTAAGGGTAGTTGCACCGTTGTGTATTTAACTTAAAATTTATTAACACAGATTTCCCATTAATTTCGCCAATTTTAGAACGGAATTCCATTATCGTTCCACCATTTATAAATACGTTAAAACACTGGGAAATTGCAGGGTGTTAAAAAAGAGTGTAAAATATTTCAGGAGGTAATAGTATGAACCAAAATAAGCAGAAAAGTCTTAATAAACATGGTTCCGCAAAGTAACGGTTGCGGAGATATGGACCACTATTCATTTTTCAAACATTTTATTTTATTAGGAATAAACCGATAAAGGAAGCTTTTAATAAACAAAAACAAAAAGTTACAGAAGATGTTCAAAGTGCCCTCCGTCCATTTCCAAGCAGGCACGGCATCTTCGTCTCAACGATATTCGAACTCTCCGAAAACACCCTCCTTGGTTTGGATTTCTTGACACTTTTGATTAATGCATAGCTGCAGTTTTCCAGGCTATTTACAGGAGCACCATACACTAATGTCTTCAAATATCCCCAAACAAAGAAATCTAGAGGGTTTAGATCAGGCGATCTTGGAGGTCATAAAAGAGGGCCGGCCCTTCCTACCCAGCTATGTGGAAAAGTTTGGTGTAAATGCTCTTTAACGGCCATGGAAAAATGAGCTGGAGCACCATCATGCTGGAAGCACATTTGTTGCCTCTGATTCAAAGGAATGTCTTTTAAAAACTCATACAGTGTGTTCAGCAGAAAGTTTAGGTAAGCAGCGCCTGTTAATCGGTTTGATGAAACAACAGAACCTAGAAACCTGTCAGCTACAATACCCATCCAAATGTTTAATGAAAAACATGCCTGATGTCCAGATTATATTAGAGCATGAGGATTTTTGTCGACCCAAATATGCGTATTGTGAAAATTAAATACTCCATTTCTTGTAAACCCGGCCTCATCAGTAAAAAGAATGTTTGCAAGAAAACGAAGGTCTTCAGCATCGTGACGTAAAAACCAGCGGCAAAAAACCAAACGTGTTTGATAATCATTTATTGGATTTAAGGCCTGTACTCGTTACACATGGTATGGATAAAGCAGTTCCTCGTGAAGGATTCTCCAAACAAGAGCATCACTAATTCCTACTTCGGCTGATATTCTCCGCTCACTCGTACCTGGATTCTGCTCTAACAGTGCTAGAATTTCTTCTTCTGCTCTAGGAGTGGATACCGACCTTGGTCTTCCGTATAAATGGCACTGTTTCCTCAAGAAACCGGTATCCCACAATCTTTGGTGAATTCTTCCAAACATGCGTTGTGAAAGACTCTTCCGATTTGGATAAGCGTCAACATAAAGACGCGCTTCGGTGGCGTTCCCATTGGCACGACCATACATGAAACGCATGTCTGTTAATTCTGCGTTAGAGTAAACAGCCATAGCGAAAGAAAACTTGTGCACTGAGAACAACTGTCAAATACGTACTGTCTATTTCACTAAACATCAACTATTATAAGAAAATACACAACGTTTTTGCAAAACAAAAAAAGGGGATAAAAACATAAAACATTCTATATCTCCGCAACCGTTACTTTGCGGGCCCATGTTTATTGAGACTTTTCTGCTTATTTTGCTTCATACTATTACCTCGTTACATATTTTACACTCTTTTTTTAACAGCCTGTATTTTATTATACTTTGAAAACGCTGTACAGAATAATTATTTTCCCAACAAGTACGAAGAGTTCACTTTCCAGCACGCGAAAGACACTTTCCGCATGAGATAGATACAATATTTTTTCTACAAGCTCATGACAATATATGGAAAGTATAATTTTCTTAATTCTTTATTACGTCGAACAAATTGTCCTCCCCTGTAATAAGTTTTTCAAAATGCAAACATCCTTCATATTTACAATAAATAATGGAGATAGTTCTTATTAATATTTAATAAAAGTTTTGATCATAAATTGTCTAAAAACTTCGAAAGTTCTTATCCCAGGATTAAACAACTCCGATTCTGTTCGGTATCCACGAACTCTAGTGACCAAATAACTTGATACAGACCTGGTAAATATGAAGGATTAAACGTCAACTTAATTTACGCTCCTTTTGTATTTGCTTGTCGGATTTTGTATCAAATTAGCTGCATAGAATGTTAACTATAGAAGTGTCGGTGTAGGTATTGTCTGCAAAAAGGCAGAGTTAATAAATTCTTCTGCATTATTTAGAGTCCTTCCACAGCAAAATTTGTGTAATAAGTAAATTGTTCATGTTCATACTATATATATAATTAACTTATATTAATTGTAGTGTACTTTAAATTAGTAACGAGGAGGAAACAATGGTTACAAGTTACTAGTAATATAATAAAAATTAAACTTCGATGGTGTGGTTATGACATACTTATCATCCTCATTTAGATTTTTCTATCGTCAGTTTCCAGCAAAAAAATTCAATTACGTTTTCTCTTGTTAATATATTAAATCTTTTTGACCGAAATATATTTCTTCATTGATATAACTGAACGTAGCATAGAATAATATACCCAAAGCGATGAAGACTAACTGTGTTCAGAAAGATATTCTAAATATACCAGAAGAACCTTTGCCCAAGGTGTTCGATATCCGAAGAGACACTGTTGCAATCAGAATCACCTATACTAATTTTTTTTCTCGCTAAAACTGAACGTATGGCACAAAATTCAAATAGTCATGAATACAGAGTACTCAGTATACATGGAATGAATACTTCTTGTATTTATACCCAGCTCTAGCCAGCACGCCATCTTATTGCGTCTTCTGCGTCCAGCTAATGCTAGTTCGTGGTTTCCACATGAAGAATATTTAAATTTGAACTGAAATTTGATCAATGAAAAAAGTAAATACTTACCTAACTAGAATAAATATTGTTGATCGAGTTATAGTAAAGCTGAAACTCTATAACTGTCTATACCTTAAAAAAATGAAATGGTTAAAAAATCATTTCAGATAGCCTGTACTTTTTTCGTAAAATTAACAAATTCTGAACACAAAATGTATTTAATCAATCAATTACAAGATTGTTAAAATGGAAAAAATGTAATTTACAAAAAGGTATGATCATTTTAAAAACGTTGCATATTGAAAAATACTGTCTGTACCATTTTCCACCAATGCAAATTCTGAGAATAATGACAAATATTCTGTTTTTTCTCATTATCAACATTTAAATAAGAGAAAAATCTAGTATGTTCCCATGGGCCATTATTTACAGAGCACACTGTATAACGGCGCAGCGGCAATTCATACTAAAACATTAAAAAGTTCCTAAATGTATGTTAAATGCTTGAAAATTAAAAACAAAAGATACTGGAGCTTTTCCTTGATGGAAAAAAAAGACATAAGCGCCTCCCGTAGACACGTGGCTAATAAGAACTTCCAGAATAACTTAACTCAGCATAAAACTTTACGGCCTAAATTTAAAATGCAATTTCATGCGGCCGGCCAAGAAAGCGCGGATAGCAATCAGTTTTAATTTTATGCCACAATATCGCCTTAAACTCGACTGCCGTTCCACAAAGGCAAACGGATCGCTAATACCCTGGATTTTTATGTGGAAACGGAGCCTCGTCATCAGAATATGGAGGCGGCAGCCGAGAATTGCATTTAACGAGTGGAGGGTCCTTTCTTCCTTTCTTTCGCATGCAAATTGAGTCTTGGTTACCTCTTCAGATTTTTAGGCGGGGTTCCCACGCGTAATCCTAATTAAATTAGACGGAAAATCGGGCTGGGATTATGGAAATTGGATTTGGGAAAACACGATATCGATAAGCTGCAACCGATTTTTTACTTAATTAGTTTATTTTTCTTAGAGGTCCACCACTTTGCGAAGCAACTGGATATGCTCGGTTCGCCACTTAGTATTGCATTTCATGTACAAATCGATATATGCAGAAACGTCACGTGCTCAAAAGGACGTTATGAGGAATACAAAAAATATATTTTCCTATTATTTAGAACATAAAATATAGTATAAATAAGCCTATGCAAGTTTATGCGAATGGTGCGATGGGAAGAACGTTAAGAATGAGGAGAATGGTACTATTTGCATATTTCGAGAATTTGTTCAAACGCTATAAGCCTTCAAATCTTTGGGCATATTATTCAATGATACGAGCAACTATATGAAGATGAAGAAAAACGTGGACATCAAGTAAATACATTCAGCTCGCGGCATTTCCCAAGAGAAAATTTTAAGAATATATACAGCTAAATAAGATATAATGAAGTTTTCACAGGAAGCCCAAAATGAAACATGATTACTAACAAAGATAAATTATTTAGATCAAAGATTTTATGTACCTAAAAAACAATTTTTAAGATAGTGGTCATTTTGGGACTTGGAAGTGTATGTAGGAAGGAGGAACTCACTTAAATGCTGATAAAAGACGTAGAAGATGAACAAAATGTTTTCTGCATCATAACACTCAATGCAAAAACCAAGATATTGAGTGGATTTGTTGTAATTACTGGAGGCATTGAAGTAACCAATCAGTAGAAGTAAATCTAAAATACATAGCACTGCTTCCTTCAAGTTGCGAGCATGGAAGGTTCATTGTTGGATATATGAATAGCAAATGTACAAAACAGGCAGGGGCACCATGCCGAAAAATGTTGCATCTTTTCTAAAACTACCAAATGTAAAAGATTACACTGCTTTCGAAGATCATCAAATTCAGTGAACCTTTTAACAGTCAAGAGGCATGGTAGCTGGAAAGGTAAGAAGGCTAGAAGGATATATTGAAGCGTCGATTGAAAACAAATCGCTACAAACATACTAGAAGTAAATAATATGCAGATTGATGTTTCCACTAGCATCCACATTAACAATTTAGAAATCAACAAAACGTTGAAGGAATTGGCCTCCTCTGAAATAAATGTTTGAAAATGCAAACATGTTGTTAATATTTACAATAAATAATGTAGATAGTTCGTATTGATATTTAATAAAAGATTTGATCATAAACTCTCTAAAAACTACCAAAGTTCTTATCTCACCGAATGCGGTAATGAAGTTCTTATCCCATTCAAAACGAGTGGGATAACTTTACACTTTATATTTTAGATAACGATAAAGTATTTGAGATGGTATTATATGAACCCACGTTTGCCTATGTTAAGAATAGATTAACTGAATTTCAGCATGGCTTTTTTAAAGGCAGGTCAACATCGACCAATTTATTCTGCTTAACGGAGTTTATTGCTAATGCATTTGACCAGAAATCCCAGGTAGACGTTATATATACCGATTTCAGCAAAGCCTTTGACAGGTTAAATCATACAGTGTTATTATCCAAATTGAATAATATTGGTTTTTCTCATAATTGGCTAACCTTTTTTAAATCTTACCTTGAAAATCGTCAACAACATGTGGAATTTTCTGGTCAACAGTCGCTTCAGTTCATTCCATCATCTGGGGTGCCACAGGGTTCGGTCCTTGGGCCATTGCTTTTTAACATTTTTATAAATGATATAGTTACGGATATAAATGTTAAGTGTCTTCTGTATGCAGATGACATGAAAATATATAACAGAATCGACTGCTTTAATGATTGTATTAATCTGCAGAGTTCTCTTAATAGTTTGAGTGCGTGGTGTTCTGCAAACAAGTTAGATCTGAATGTAAAAAAATGTAATGTTCTCACTTTTACACTTAAAAATAGCGCCATGGAATACCATTACAAATTGGATGATGTTGTTTCCAGATCACTTACATTTTGTGACCTTGGGGTAACATTTGATAGCAAATTATCCTTTACACCTCATATTCAAAAAGTCACTTGTGATGGATTTAGAAAGTTGGGTTTTGTAATTCGTAATATGAATGATTTTTCTTCCACTCATGTTAAAAAACTATTATTTCAGTCTATTGTCAGATCAAAACTCGAATATTGTTCTTTAATTTGGTGTCCTTATTATAACATTCATATAGATCGTATAGAACGTATTCAAAGACGCTTTCTGAAGTTTTTATGTTACAAGGAGGACGGGGTTTATCCAGTTGTTGGATATCCTTACGAGAGTTTACGGCACAGATTTGGTATCAGTAGTCTGGCTGCCCGCCGTGTAATGGCTCAGCAAATATTTTTGTATAAACTATTGCATAACTTAGTTAACCGCACTCATATACTTGACTTGATTAACTTCAGGATACCGAGACATGGCTCTAGGCTTAATATGTTGTTTTACACACCAACGCCGAGAATTAATACAACTAAATATTCACCTATTCACCGGATTTGTGAAAATTATAATAGATTGCAAGGTGGCTTGATATTTTCAACTGTACTATGGCCTCAATAAAATCTAAAAATTTTGATAGTTTTATTAATTTACTGTAACATATTTACGTTGGTACATTTAAGTGTTAGTCTAATTTTTACTGCTTTTTTCTCTGTATCTGATAATGTATGTATTTTGTGTACTGTATTTGTTCTGTTTTCTGTTTTTGCCAAATTGTATTTTTCCTACCCTGTAATTGGTGGTGTACTGTAGGGTAGTGTATTTGTTAAATAAATAAATAAATAAATAAAATAACCCCACAAAAATAAGTCCATAGGATTTAAGTCAGAAGATCGTGGCGACCATGGTATCGGTTCGCCTCATCCAATCCATTGTACCTCTTGAACTTAATTAAGGTACTTCCGCATATTATGTCGCAAATGAGATCATCGTGCAAGAATCACATTCGGAGTCGGGTAGCTAAGGGAATATCTTCCAGAAGTCATGGCATCATCATCAATTAGAGTCCGTATCTACCCAGTGTGACTGTGTGACCAATTATTCTATGGTGAAAAAGGCTAACAAAATGTTATATTTGATTAACAAGTCATTTCACTCCCCTTCACCATCCACAATATATAAACTGTTTTCTACATATATCCGTCCAATTTTAGGATTTGCAGCCCCAGTTTGGTCTTGGTACTTTGCAAAAGATATAAACATAATTGAACGTATACAACATCGAGCATCTAGAATACCACACAATCTTCGGAATTTGGAGAGAGGCTAAAGATTATGAAGTTACCAACACTTTACAGAAGACGAGTGAGAAGTGACTTAATTATGATGATGATTTATCGTGCTCTTAACAACTTATTTGGTACAAACTTAAACTTTTTTCTTCCCAGTAGAGATGCAAGACTAGAGATCATAGACTTAAATTGTCACACGAACACTTTCGTACTACATGTAGGCAGCATTTTGGTCGTGTCGTGTGTTAAGCACATGGAATAATTTACCTGAAGAAGTGATTAGACTGTGAACAGTTTCAAAAATCGCTTGGAGCGTTATTGGAGGTCCAATTTAAAGATAATATTAATTTTCATTTTGTTTATTTTCCTCGTTTTTTATGTATTATATTTGTGCTTCGATAGCTAATACTTTGTTAAAGGGCAATACAGAATTTTCCTTTGCCTAAACTTAATTTAATAATAATAATGAGTTTTACTACTAACGCGTCAGTTGTAAGTATTGGCAATTTTTTGCATGCACAAAATTCAATCTTATATTATAAACAAAATGAATCTTAAATAGGGGCTTTCCTTCTAACACGGCATAGAACTTAAAAAATCCATTATTTTGAAATTCAAACTACCGCGACGTACGATTTCCATCCTATGTTAATGTAGCACTATTAGCTTTCCATTTCCTCGTCGCAGCCGCCTTGATACTCGAAAATAAATTCATTAAGCCACACGGTGGCGGCGCGAAATCTGGTAGTAGGCGTTGCAGACGACTTCCTGACTCACCGGGAATTTATAGTTGCCAGTTGCCGCAATTGATTGTAATCCCGCGACTGGAATGACTCGTATCGGCGGCTGCTCGATTCAAGGGGCATAAATCTCCCGATGATTCCCGCCAGCGCTTCCGAGGCGCACCCCGTGCCCGGCCTGAGCGTCAAAATCCTAACGAATGGCTCAATTTCGCGCGAGCGGGGCTCTGGGTCGCGTAATGGGTGTTCGGGAGGCACGCAATGGTTCTCATTATCTCTAGGAGAAGGTGGAAATCTTTAAGGTGCACAAGCAGGCCAGTAACAACGCTCCCAAGTCATTCTGTGGTATAGGAGAAGCGACAACGTCGCTCGCATTGAATGAATACATTCAAAAAATTATCAGTTTGATTGACGCCTCGTATCTTCAGTATTCTGTAAATGAACACAACAGGAACACAAAGAATCTTGGAGTAACTTGTATATATCAATATGTCAAAAGCAATGCTACAGAATTGTTTAAATAAAGGAAGGAATCTTTAAATCTTTTCCTAAATCATCATCAACGTTTCTCTCCCATAATTATTTTATTTTTGTAATTTCTTGGTCAATTCTCTTATATCTTCTTGTTCATCTTTCTGATGCACATGATATATTCCGACAGGCGAACAGATGATGGCTGCGGTGTTCTTCTAGCAATAAGAAGTGACATAGTTAAAGAGCTGGATATTCCACAGTTGGATAGGGTTGTTGATTCATTTAACATTCTATGTTGTAGATGTAATATATATCAAGGAGCTGTAATTATCATTGTTATATACATTCCATCCGATGTTCATATTACTTCATATTAGTCCATTTTTGATGAGCTTAAACCGTTCTTGATGGCAATATTATTATTGTTGGAGATTTTAATTGTCGGAATTTTGTACTCGGAACTAACCTCAACAGATTACAACAGAATATTATAAATAATTTTTTAAATGTATTAAACCTTAAGCAGGTAAATAACGTTCTGATTTGCGGAACCATATGCTTGATCTTATAACAGTTACAATCTATGTGTACGTGACAGACAGTTTGGCGTCAATATGCATCAATATCAAAGAAACTACAACATTAGAAGAACTGACTTTGTCGGTCTTTATAGTGTGTCTGTGGATTCCGCTTGGTCTTTTTTAGAAAATATAAGTGATGTCAATGTCAATGTAGTTCTTTGAAATTTATGGGAAATTTGATACATTTATCGCAAAGTATAAAGAATTTAAACGAAAATATCCGCCATGGTGCTAGATTGACATGATAAAGAATATTAAAATGAAAGCCCGATGCTGGAAGCAATATAAACTTTTCTTCAGAAAGAATTGAGATCACATATTAAGTACCAATTGTGCAAAATTTGCTTATAATGATTATATCATTAATGCCGAGGTCAATCTGAGCCATAAGAGCAATTTTGGCCATTTTTCCACTCAAAGAACTTATTCTCAATGCGTTTGCAAAATTTTTTCGCAGTGTTTTGTTGGTTTCGAGAACAATAACCATACTAACGATGCTTTGATTTCGGCAAATCATATCATTTCCTTTGAGAGCATCATAGAAGCTGATTTCAATCTTCAGAAAGAAATAGCCAAAGTTGAAGCGTGGTGTAACTTTAATTAAGTCCATAGTATTGTATTTAAGGCGGGGATTTTGTAGAAAAGAAATTGCACAGCCTGAGTGAGCGAAACGGCGAATCAATCAGGCCTATGAGACAGTATACAAACCGTATAGGCCCGAGCCACAAGGTTCCCTGAAGTTTATCGTGAATTTTGACGTACATAAGAATGAAAGCCGTGATATATGTTATGATTTTACTCGAGGACACAAAATGTAAAATTGGCAATAAATATTAATCTGAAAGTGAAACACAAGTTGTCCTATATATCCTGGCTAGTGAGTGAAGTAATTTGGTGGCTGTGGCTGTGATAATTTTGCCGTAATTGCGACTTATTGGCGTAGTAACTGTGTGGCTAAAATTGAGGTATTTTAACATTTATTTTAATTATCCTTGTGATTTTATTAGCAATGAAAATTATCTCACGCACTAGCGGGAACCTTTGTGAATACGTTTATATATAATAATAACCAACTATTCCAATTTTATTGGAGTTCTGTGTCTTCGCTTGAAGCCCTGTTAGGCGGTTGTTACGAAATGCATTAGTTTTACAAGTATGAAATCATTACATCGCTATAATTATTCAATAAATAACACTGAAATTGGTCATTTGACTATGGTTCAAAATTTAGGAGTGACCTTTGATAAGGAATTGTCTTTCCCATGTCATATTATGGTCAAGATCGATGAAGTCATGCAGACTTATGGTTTTATACTTTGCAGTTGTAGATCATTTACTATTATTAAAGGACTTATTATTATATTTTTTTGCTTATATCAGAACCAAATTAGAATACTGTTCTATTATTTGGAACCCATTCTATTTATTTCTTCAAAATTGACATCAAAAATTCCTCAAATATTTGTATTTTAAAGTAGATAATGCGTATCCAGAAAGAGGTATTCCCTATTGTAATTGACAAATAGATTCGGAATCAAAAGTTTAGATTTGAGAAGAAAATTGAAATTTGTTACATTCATCTACAGAACTGCATTCTAGAAACACTGATGCTTTTTACTGCACTATAGCAAGAACCAATCTGTTATTTAAATCGCATTATATAATATGTGCAATTTATTTAATGCTGTGTCACACTCATACGACATTAATCAATAAAAAATCAAATGATTTTCCCGTTAATGGTCTTGTACTGGGCAAGGAACCATTATTATTATTATTTTTATCATTCAGGTTTTCTTCTGCCTTTTTCTCCAAAATATCTTGCTTTTTACATCCTTTTTGTTACTACTTTCTGTTCAATAAGTGCGTGCAAGAAGGATGTTGGCCGGATGTTTTTAAAGTGTCTAAGATTATCCATATTCATAATAAAGGTGTTGCAGATAATTATAGACCTGTTGCTATCGTCCCAGTGTTATCTAAAGATTTTGAAATAATAATCAAGGAGAAACTTACTTATTACTTGGAGTCTAAGCAGTTACTGTCTAACTCTCAATATGGATTTCGCAAACATAGATCAACAATTACTGCAATTGCGAATATGATAGATATTGTTGTTGAAGGGCTCGATCATGGCCACAGTTCTGAGGTCATGTGTGACTTGTCTAAGATCGATTCTGTCTCTCCACAAATACTTTTATATAAACTCGAGTATTACGGAATTAGATTTAAAGAGCTCAATCTATTTGCAGGGGTCTGTACTGGGACCATTACTTTTTCTCATGTATATTAATGATCTCCCTAGTGCACTAGACGCTGACTGTACTTTGTTCGCGGACTATACAACAATCTTATCGAAGGCCGATCCAGGGTTGGCTGCTGCAAACTTTAATAAAGCTAACGGCTGGTTTTCTGCGAATAAACTTAAGCTGAATGAAAGTAAAACACAAACCATCAATTTTAGTTCGGATATGTGGGCCCTCAAGTATTCCCCTGCTAAAGTATTGGGAATTGTGCTTGATACTCATTTGCAGTGGAAGCCGCATATTGATCTCGTTTGTTCCAAATTAGCGTCACAAATATTTGTATTACATCAACTTAAAAATTGTTTGCGCTACACTGCCTTGAAACCTGTCTACTATTCAGTTATAAACAGTCATTTCAGCTGCGGAGTTTTATTCTGGGGAAATGCTTCCACTGCTGATACAGTGTTTCGTATGCAGAAAATGGCTGTTCGTGTCTTGGCTTGGCTTTATTCAAACAATTGGAAATTCTTCCATTGCCATGTTTATATTTATTGGAAACTTTGACGTTCATTCACCGCAATTTGTCTGACCACCGTACTTTCACTGAGAACCATAATTATGGTACAAGAAATGCTGATGATATCATAATTATGAGATCAAGAATTGAAATGAGCAGGAAAAATAAAGTAGATGTCAAAATTTATAATGTTTTGATTAAAAGATTCCAAGAGCGTAAGCTCAAAGAAATGAATGTATTTATATTTAGAAAATTCGTTTAAAAATATCTATTGGAGTACTGTTTTTATAGCACTCAGGAAAACTTTAGCGTGAATGGGAACTCGTGCTGTATCATTATTGTGTTTTTGTTTGTCTGTTTTTAACTTGTTTACGATAGTTTCTGTTTTGTTTTTTCTTCTTCTTTTATTCACATTGTGACAAAAATATACCATGTATATGAAGGGAATAAACTATCTATCTATCTACTACTAACCACATGATGACAACTGTTCTTATCCTCAACCTTTGCTCAAAATTATGTATTTCCCGTTTTGTTTCAACCACTCACTAATTTTTTTTCTGTTTCATCCTCTCCATTTCCAATTCGATATCACTCCGACACTTGTACACAATCCCAGTTCATCGTTTCTCAATTCCAATGATTCTCTATCTGTTTGTGTGTCGATTTGGCCTTGTTCTGCAACAGCCCGGTACATAAATGAAACTAAATCGCGTGGCTTTTTGCTCCAAACTTCTCCGGCTTTAAAGAATTACCGGAACGGCAGTAAATAGAGTAGCTCGCCGCGGAAAACCGGGAAAACGAAAGCCAATCGACATCGGAGGGGATTGCTCTATGTTATCCGGCGAACAAAACAAAGGAAATGTATCTGTAAGTAATGGGGATGTACGAAGTACTTAGTCGAGGTTTTCGATATTAATGGTAATAATGGTTGTTTGCTACAGTTTAGAGGAGATGGTGGAGGTGTTAGTAAAAGTTGATAAATATCTTTTGTAAAGCATGAATATCAATACCAGCTTTGAGGCTTCAATATGGTGAGCTATTTTTATTCATTTGTTACCGATATGTTTACAAAAGGATTGTGGTCACTAGAGAATTGTCCCCGTTTCGAGATACAAAAAAGGTGTGCGAATGAAAGTTCTATGAACTTTAAAATATCTTTTTTTTCGAAAACTATCACCAAAAGTTAACATCTTCGTTAAAGTTTCAGTTGCCTAATTGTACTTTTCATCACCTAGCTGCGAAATACTTTTCTATAACGTCAAAGTCTTTTTCGTTGTAGAACACAAAATAAATGTCAAAATAATGTCATATTTTCAAACCTTATTTATGATTCTTGGATCGGTCAGTGGTCGCGCGGTTTAAGGCGTTAGTACTTGAATCGAGGTGACTGGATCGCTGTGGGTTCGACCCCCGCAGCCGGTAGACCGTATATAAGTTATATTCGTGGAGAGATTGGCACCCTCTCTGCGGGTATGGTAGGGTGGAAGAATGTTGGCTTGGGTCAATGTGAGAGATTGATACCGGTTGACATTTGACTACCCCCTAATTAATGAGGTTTTCCAGGTTTCCCTCATTCCTGCACTGAATGGTGGTTAGGGCCTACCAACGTAAGTCGTTCCTGGGCGCAAATGCGGCCTGCTTAATAATAATATGCCGCCCTCTCTCCCGCACAAGTCTTCGACTTCTGGGCTAATCCTCGTGATTAGAATGAGGGGTAGAGATATTATTATTATTATTATATTATTCTATTAATTAAGCAAAATACATTTCAAGCAATATAACATTTCAAAACAGTAACTATTATAAACAGGACGACTATAATTTATTTTGCACAACATGTCAATTGAACGTTCCGATATTGTAGTGTTATATTTATGCCAGATCCAGTGCTGTCAGTTATCGCAGTTTTTAGTTCTGAGTCTTCAATGAGGCTGCTGCTGCAATTGTTTAAGTTTAACAGCGCACATTATATTATTGGCAAGTTTCGTAGGCTCTGCTGAAGATGGTAACAATTTATTTGCTATTGAAATTTAATTTGTATAGAATCTTCAGTATATGTCTCCGCTATCGTACTAGAACACCACCCACTTGTCGTTTAATGGTGGTAATATCTACCCCTACGTCTAATAACAGTGTGGCGGAAGAACGTCTAAACCAGTGTCTTGTATAAGTTTTTTCACAAAAAATCTTTGACTTGTAGTAACTGTCGTACGTAAAGCACAGTATTTGCAGTATATCTTCATTTCGTCTGGAATTGAAATCACAAAACATCAAAGTATGAGTTTTGAAATCAGGAATTCTTCTAATAATAATAATTGAATCTTTGTGTTATTTATCATCGTTCGTTATCTTTAGTAACTCATCTCCTCTCAATGTCTCACAAACACCAATTATTAAAATGACCTGAAGAGTTGTCCAAAATTAGTAAAATCGAACGATTTTTTTTTCTAGCAAAAATCTATCATCAGGTGCTCCTTGCAAAAATCTCTCTTTTGCTAGAATTCTAAACTTTTTTGGACGGTGCCCAACTGATTTACTTTTCAAATATGACATTAGTTTTAGACATTTTGTGATATTTACATTTTGTTTGGCATTCAGTGTATTTTTTAAGCATGGAATATACTTTTTGTTTATATATTTTTAGGTATTAGCAATATTGTCTGAAACTAACTACTCTGTGGACTAAAGCCCCAGCTAGCGTTGAATTACACCCACAATATCTACCCATATATTCTTTATTATTAGCTTGTGTAACATTTTTTACTGTATTGGAAAGGTCTTTTTAAAATATATATCAAATCTCCTACAATTCCTATCAATAAAGTCATATGTATGCTCTCTGATACCAAACATCTAGGTATACTAATGAACAATTCCACAGACAAAGCTCTATTCAGTAATTATCTAAAAAAAAAATCTAGCTAAATTTACTAACCTGGTTTAATGAAAACACTCTATAAATATCTAAGTTCACTCTTGAAAATGTGGGAACTCGAAAATTCAACCACAATAGATGAGAAACACTCTTAGAATATGAATTGCAATATATAATAAAAATAAGATTCTCAGGAGTCATATTTTTTCCCCAGGAATCCTATTTTTTCTATATTAAAGGCGTTACATCTTGTATGAAGTTTCATTCAAAAGAGCCTCACAACGAATCCTTGTGGTACAGCAATAGATAGTAAATGATTGATGAGGGTCTGATTTATTCATCAGGCAATATTATCCTTGCCCTACTGAGTTCTGCATTATATGTGGTCGCCTATGATATATAATTTAATTGATTCATTAACATGTTAATTATGCTTTTCGTAATCCGGTTCGAAATTAAAGAGATACAATCAAATTGCGCAGGAATAAATTACTGTAATGGCTTTTAGTGCGGAGTTAATGCATAATTGAAACCATATCTATTATAATTCCATAAATCGGCAGGAGAAAATATTCCTGTAAAATTGAGGATTTGTACCAACTATAAAGGATGCTTGCTGAGCTTGTTATCAATACATTATAGACCACTGTTCGAATAATATTTTATCAGTCGTAAGCTCAGGCAATTACAGATACAATCAATGACTTAAAACACATAATTTATTCTTAGATATATTAGTATCAAACAAATTAATAAGTTCTTGACATTGCCTATAAATTAGACACATGGAATAAGTTGGCAGCTTAAACAAAAATAACAGTGTAGTCGAGATGTCAGATAATTTAAATTGAATCTACACATAGGTCGAGAAATGCTTCTGGCAGGATAAACATTATCAAGTTTGAAAAGATTTTTATCCACAAAGTTTAATTTAGCGTCAAAAATAACTCAGATCCAGGCCCAATCCTTTAAATTCATAGGCTCGAGAAGACTGTGACAGATATCATTCATGAACATATTGAATAACAGAGGGCCAAGAACTGAACCATGATGTACCCCAGATGTAGCAATGATTTTAATTGAAGTAAAACCACGATATTGTACACTTAGAAATCTATCAGAAGGATAAGATTCAAAGATTTTTAAGAAGTTTATAGACAAACCGTAATCCAGTTTATCAAAAGCCTTTGACATATTTGTGCAGGCCCCGTCAACCTGTCCACTGTCATCCAACTTATTAGAAATAAAATCAGTAATACAAACAAGATTAGTTAAAGAAAATCTATCGGCCAAGACTCCATGTTGGCACGAAGAAATCTGTGATTTAACATGAAAGTGATGTATACTGTGAATAATAACTTCAAAGAACTTGCCAAAACTGCTCAAGATTGAAATAGGTCTATAGGGCAGATCTTATTTTCAGCCCACATCGATGGAGTTGCAGTTTGAAGGGCCAAGTTAAAAATAAGAGTCAAGAGAGATGCCAACAAAATGGCACAATGTTTCAGAAAAAATGACAAAATTCCATCGAGATATGTAATTAACTTATTCTTAATTTTTTTGGAGCTTTTAAAACATTACCAGTAACCACAGAAATATTCAACAGAGGAACATTACAATTCGAGTTTAGGCCAATTACATCAGATGAAGCTGAATAAATATAAGCTAATTGGAACAAAACAACAAATTCATTAACAATAGTTTGAGGTTTATTAAAACTAACATTATCGAGGATCATTGATTCTGGAATAGTAGTAGTATTACGCAAATTGTTAATGAAAGACCACGCGGGTTTGATTTTACCTTGAGATTCACAGTTCTGTACATATGTTTTGTGTGTAAACTATCATTGATATGTAAGAAATGTTCAAGGAAATAATCTTCATTTGACTTATTAACTCCAGAGAGCTTCGTTTGAAGAGACTCAAATTTATAAGTATTTAAAGGTTAAATCCAATTGCCTCAAATAATGCGTTCAGGGGGAGAAGGAAGTGGGATGCTTAAGCGAAAAGCAAATTGACTTCATTCATTTAATGGCAGATGAAATTACTGGCTAATAGATCTAGTAATTCCGTCAAGGGTTAGAGGATTCCTTCAGATATTCAGCAAGGAAATTCAAAGTAACACAACACACATGTAAATAATAATTCTACCCCTCATTCTAATCACGAGGATTAGCCCAGAAGTCGAAGACTTGTGCGGGAGAGGGGGCTTCATATTATTATTAAGCAGGCCGCATTTGCGTCCAGGAACGACTTACGTTGGTAGACCCTAACTACCATACAGTGCAGGAATGAGGGAAACCTGGAAAACCTCATTAATTAGGAAGTTAGTCAAATGTCAGTCGGCATCAATTTCTCACATTGATCGAAGCCAACATTCTTCCACCCTACCATACCTACCATACCTATTTCTTTCAGGTGGCCTCTTGATGAAGCAATCCTAAAAATGCAGAAATAGGTCAGATCTCATCTATTGTGGTTGAATTCTCGAGTTCCCACTGTCAGAAGTTAGATATCTATAGAGTGTTATCATTAAACCGGGTTAGTAAATTTAGATAGATTAATTTCTTTAGATAATTATTGAATAGAGCTTTGTCTGTGGAATTGTTCATTAGCATACCTAGATGTTTGGTATCAGAGAACATGCATATGACTTCATTGATAGGAATTGTAGGAGATTTGATATATATTAGCTTAAAATACCTTTTGAAACAATAAAAAAGTTTAACCGTTTTTGAGAAGAAAAATGAAAACCGACATTTTTTCTTTTTTTTATAAGCCCTTATCTCGTAAGGCAGTGCTCAAATCCCCTTAAAATGACCCAAGGAACACACCCTCCAAAGGAGTGCATATCACAACGGGACGCCCTGTATAATCGCAGATAAAGGCAGCCTCGTCATCCTGTACCTAGCCAGAACCCTCGGTGCGTGAGAATAACCCGATAAAATATTAACAGCATTCAGAGGACTTTATTACCCGCTGAACCCAAACCCGCAGATGTAGTTGCACAAACAAGGCTCCCCGGGGGTTGAAATTAGCGTCATTAATATATCTTTCCCGGGCACGGCGGCAGTACGGGTCGGGACACTTTTTCTCCACCAGCAAAACCGACAATTAGTCGCAAAGGAGTTATTATCGCCCGCCGTATTACAGGCGTTATCAAGAAGGTTGCCCGCTGTTGTGTCGGGACCTATTAATTGCCGAGAAAAATGCCGCAAACTGTCGCTAAATGCCGGGGACGCTAATTACCGCGTTTAATGCATAAAAGTGCGCGTAATCGCGCCGCTGATTAATAGCGGAAGAAAATTCTTGATGGACTAATTAACTCGAGCAGCTTGTAAGTTACAAAACATGTAGATGTATGGATAAAGAGCAATTTTGAGGATTGTATTGAATTATGAATTGGAATTTTTATTTTAACGCTTGCTAAATAAACTGGGGCGATATCTTCACATACAGAGATTCAGAACTTTTATCCCAAACAATTTTTGAATGTACGTTTCGAAAAAAAAACGAAATAGGCAGTTTGAAAATGATTTAAAAATATACTTCTGCATGACACTAGAAACTGGCACACAAGATGAACTTGTCCCAAAACTGCAACTTCACTAGCTTCAACTATAGGTTTTTCAATTTCTCGTTGTTTATTGGCTACGTTGCCTGTCTCTTGAAATTTTTTTACTAACTATAGAACATACCTGACATGTCAATCTTGATGTTGTTCATTATATAGCTGAGCTGTTCTATTCGCACATTTATTGTTCATGCCACGTTTTATTTTATGAGTAAAATATACTAATATCCATTGATACTAAAAAAAAGAAGAATACTCGATCTTGGGGTGTCCTTAAGGTCTTTGGGCAGAAACGCCAGCTAGCTCTTAGTCGGAGCTGGTCGTGAGTTAAATTTAGAACGACAATAGTTGGACCTTTTGTCATTCAGGGCGCCAGTAACCAAAACAATTGACGAAAGTTACTTTAAATAATAGCAAGTATGCAACTGTGAAAAAATATGCATTAAACATACAACAATAAGTATATTATAATTAGCGGCAACAAAAGAAAGAAAATGTATATCTATTAGTAATATTATTATAGTGAGGAAGAAAATATCGTATAACCGCTCGTGATCACGGGTGGCGCACAAAATTTGTTGAATATATCAAACACCTTGTACTGTACAACCTAAATAACAAGTTAATGATAAGAATTACCCAAGGTTTCTATGAAAACTACATACGGATATAAATATAGAAAAAAAATACAAAATATTCGTTGTTATTGCGTAAGAGGAGGATAAAAGTCTTAAAACTACAGCTTATCTGTTTGTTGATCTCTGTGGACGTCATCAGAAGTTGGACTACAAAATGGCGGCTTGGTATTGAAGGACAGCCGGTATACTACGGACAGCCGGTATACTGCAACTTTCCCAAATATATCCCAAATGCACTGTAGACATCATCAGTATTCGCTTCCGTAATGCAAGAGTTTATTGGTGGAAATAATAGTACTTGCAATAATGCTGCAGCGGATGCACTACGCATTTAAAGCCCTAAAATTGGGAATTTACACCGTAATTAATAATAATCCGATAACAAGAAACAGTAAAATAACTTACGTCGTTGAAGAGTGGCTTGATAGTGGGCTATTCTTTATGTAATAGCTGATATAGTTGTTAACCACGTGGGTCGAATGCAGATGCAGTAAAATCCAGCAATATAGCCGAAACTATGCACTTTTAACACCGTTTCAAAACGAAATAGGCACAGTTAATAATGATACAATTTCCTAATATCCCAAAAGGAAACAATTAATTTGTTTAAAAGGAAAATTTGTAAAAATTACACCTGCTGATTGATTCAACTATTCTCGAAGACCCGAAAAGTAATCTTTTTATCGGCTCCGCTCTTTTTGTTCCAACTCGCAAAAACATTGCGTTGTACATTTCAAATATATACGCCAGAAACTATTATGAAAAGACCATAAAGTATTGAATTAACGGTTGCCTACGGTTGTACTTAATTAAAATAATAAAGATGTTAATTTTTAACGTTACATTCATAAAGTAAAGCGAAATGATATCTACCCTTTCCGCAATGGAATAAACCATAGTGTTTAATTTTCAAAAACACAATTAAATAAACTACCAACCAACGCTTCCAAATAATACTAGAAAATAAATTTGGAATCCCCTAATTTTACGTTCGTTGTGTGTGTATAGTATTTATTTCTGTTTTTTACAATTAACAAATCGCTAAAAATCAATGTAACGCATGAATTACAAAATGTATATCATTGGCGTACTTAACTCGAATGAGTTACATTTTTACCATTACTAATTATTTGTACATAAGTTTCAACTTTAAAATCAAAATTCTTATTATTGGGCGGAATTATAAAATTTAGTCTGTTGTAAAGATGTAAGAGCTTTCAAAATAAATATTACTCAACTCCCAATGCCATTTAAATATTTTGTGGTGATCGACGGGTCTGAGCGTTTTTCTACAATCTTTTACGCAGTTCCTGAAAATGGCCCTGTTTCGTTTTCATCTGGCCACCCTTTTATTATGTAAACTTTGCCATTGGCATCTATAAAACCGTAAAATATAATTGCTAACTCAAATTAAAAAAAAGTTTTTTTTTGTGACCATTAAAATACATCGAACAAATCCAAAATATCTGCTGCCGTTGCTGAAAAAACCGAAAATAGCTATTTTAGAAAATGCTATCTAGCATCTAGCGTTACCGTTTCACAGTAGAAAGAGTTGAAACTTGGTACACAGGGACAGCACACAAGAAATCGATTTTCGTCGTACGAGAATTTTAACGACCACTAATTTCGGTTATGCAACATTCAATTGTTTCAATCTTGACAGTGATAGATGGAGAATAAAATTACAAAGTCAATATGCAACACTACTGTATTATCTGAAAAATAACTCCTAAAATTAAAGAAATAATTTAAATAAGAAATCTCCCCATCAATGGATCGGCTGGTTTGCCAATATTCATCTTGAAACAAGCGTGTTCATTCTACTGGTAATACGGAAATTGAAACTTACGATTTTTTTATGACTTTCTCTTGCAAATGACAGTATCAGTGCGTCATCATTATATTAATTCAAGAAAACTAGAAACATGTTTCATGTATCTTGAAATACCACTACACTAAATATATGTTATCGTATACGCTAATTTTTTAAGCTAAAAGTCTACTGAAATTATTATTCGTTTGTATCGAAAATAATTTCTAGCTTATCTCGCAACTGCCCAGCCATCCTATACAGTTATGAACAGCACGGAAAATTGTTTGCCGTGTACCGTTGAGTGAGAAATTATAGATAGAGGCGCAAACCTTATGGCAAAATGCGTATCCACTTTTGGGCCCGAGATAGTATTAGGTAATAGCAGCTCTTTGGTTCTAAGAGTCGTCAATTTATCGACAACTTATTGTTCATGGAGGTTTTCTTTGCTCGTTAAACCATTGAATCACACAGAACACTCAAAATTGACTGTCGTTAACAACAGTTCTCGACAGACGGACAAATCTCGGGCCCAAAAAACCCCTTCTGCAAAACAAGGTGTAACATAACAGAGCGTCAAACATGAAGGCCTTTATTTCTTGTCCGACTTCAAAAACATTTTGCCCTATAGATATTTTCTATTAGGGCCTTTGTTTTCAAGATACAGGGTGTTAAACTTGTAGATCGAGTACGCATTTCGCCATTAAGGTTGCGCCTCTACCTATAATTTCACACTCAACGCTTGTACCTATCGTGAATCAGGGTCCACACCAATGGCCTGTCTCGCAATGGTCCATATATTTCATAAGTGACGAATTACTGAGTGCATGCAAAACCACAACAGAAAAACGCCCTTCATGCATTTCTCTCACCTCACACATTAATTCATCTCATTTGACAATGAATAATAACGAACGATAAATACATGTGGCATCCGTCGTGCTAATATATGTTTATTGCCAGAAGTAAATAATTACATTCCCTGATATAATCGTTCCGCGTATTTATATTTTGATTTATCACATTAGCGGGATTATTATTGTTTGTAGGGTAGTGTTTTGCAAACATTCTGATTTGTTTAACAATAGTATTAAAACAGATCTACGACAGACCTGCACGTTGAATCTGACAAGAGGCAGGCGTGTAGATTTGTTGAAATGTTTAATTCTGAATATAAAGTGCATCGTAAAGTTGTATTGTATATTTATCACAGCGAAGTTTGACGTTAAATAATTGATTAAGTTATTCATAAATTAAAGAACGTATCTTGGAACATACATGTGATGCCACGACTAGATAAAATATATGATACTGAATCGAAAGTGAAGCAAAGATTGTTAAAAATGGTCCAAAAATAGGTTAGGAGTATGTTTTAATAAGCGAAACTATTTAGCCGCCCAAATTACTGTACACCCCTTAGGTTGGGCCGTTTGAGGATTTTTAAATGTTCGTCATAAAATTCCCTATCGATCCCTCTTTCTCAATTTTCCCTTTGGATCTTCATTTTCGCGAATTTGACTCCAAAATGGGTTTGCACGGAAAAACTAGATTTTTCGCACAAAAATGACCCTACGGAACACGAGATTGAGATTTTGCCGTACATTTTCATAGAGGAATGTTCGTCTTGGAAACCCCTACAAAACTGTCCACTTATATTTCGGGGAGAAATTTTCCGTTGCTCTTAAAATGGCCACAATCATCCAAAATTTTCACATATCAGAAATCGTTCTACTGCAAACTGGAAAAGTATTGGAAACAATCTCTCTCAAATTTATTTGTACACATTCAAGAAATCGCAAATTTTTTCAGAATTTTTGGACACATTTTTGGACATTCACCAAAATTCACCCTACATACAGAAATTTTCCGAATTTTCCCGTAATTCTGAAAAAGGTCAGAAAGATTCCATAAATGATTTTGGGAATTCAATTTTTTGACAAAAGTGGCCATTTTGGATACAATAATCTAATAATTCTTTGTTAATGAGAAAGGATTTTTCCTGGAACTATTCGGATAGAAATGTATGATAGTGAACATTTCTCCCGAAATCTAAGTGGACAGTCTTGTAGGGCCTTCCAAGACGAGCATTTCCCCATAAAAAGTCCGGCAAAATCTGAATCTCGCGTTCCGTAGAGTAATTTTTGTGCAAAAATCTGGTTTTTCCCATGCAAACCCATTTTTGCAGTCAAATTCCGCGAAAATGAAGACCCAAAGCAAAAATTGAGAAAGAGGGATTGATAGGCAATTTTATGACGAACATTTAAAAAAATATATCAACTCAAACGGCGCAACCCTAAAGGATGTACAGTAATTTGGGTGGCACAGTAGCGCTTTGCGCCACTGTGCGACGAGGCGACCAGCCGGCTTAAGTAAGTGTGATGTTAATGTCAACATTGACAAAAATGAAAGAATATGGTTTTTGTAGTGGTGGGCTGAATGTGTGCTTGTATATTAAAGTTATTAAATAATGGAATAGACAATTGTTTTACTGACTTGTTACTGTTGTGTTATTATTAGTTATCACTGAGTATCTTAGCATGCTTATTATTACAATTTTGTTTCAAATACCGAAAATTCATGTCATGCATTGTTCTTCTAAGAACTGTGTTATATAATTTAGGCATATTCTCCTCCGAATCGCGTATGTTACGTCATCATCGATGTCCACTTTTTTGTATTTACTAGAAACTGACACTGTCAACAAACTACAACTATCAACAGATACATTTATACTTTTAGTATTATTAGTTACCCATCATTGGATTTCGTCGTTTGTCAACACACTGTTTACTAGAATCGACGATCTGTTCCATTTTTAATTGTTATTGCATATCAAAACGTTATGGTGTTATTAACTTATCTACAACTGTCACCTAATGAGTATAGCTTCATACTGTTTTCAATATCGTAATGATATCACATATGAGCTTTTTAAAATTTATTATCGAACTCAGTGCAATGACATTGTAAATTAAATATGACCCAAAGTAGACGTTTATTAAATAAACAAAATATGCAAGATCATACGAAAACTCATTTATTAAATACATTGACAGTACAATTTTTATAATTCGATACATTAACCGATTCTGCCTAACCATTTGTTTGAATAAGGGAAAATATTTTGAGAGTAAACATAATTTTTAGAAGTTAACGAAATAACTTTGCATGCTGAAGGAATATTATCACTTTCGCCTAGAACTTTCATACCTGTTTGTTTCTTATTTTCAATGGAAGTTGCGATGTAGCCTTCAGCTACAGAATTAGACTTCCAACTATCATGTATTTTTATACTCAAAATATCTGTTCAGAATCAGAATGCAAGCCATAAATATTTCCAGATGTTACAAACAAATTTTCTAGACACGCTTGTTTTGATATTGAGTATCATGGCCATAGTCTACAAGCAGATTCAATATACTTAATCTAGAGCTAGCTTAGTTTCATTATTTCTCAAGTATAGTCATGCTTTATTGAAAAATTATCTTATTCTTGTATAATAAGATTACCTATATATTTTTCATTTAAGAATAAAAATAACTTGGAATCAAGAAAACTACTATCCTTTAATATGACATGAAGTTATGTTTGTTTAAAAAATTGTTTTGATTTATTTAGAAAATATGAATTACTTCAGTCAACAATAATTGTTATTCTCAAAATATAGCTGTTTTCTTTATTTGTAGGTTAAAGTGACTTGTTGTTATGCTGTGACTCGGTAACTGGTCGCTGTCAGTAACAGAATTGAAGTGCACAATATCGGTCAGTGGTCGCGCAGTTTAAGGCGTCAGTACTTGAATCGAGGTGACTGGATCGCTGTGGGTTCGACCCCTGCAGCCGGTAGACCGTATATAAGCTATATTCGTGGAGAGATTGGCAGCCTCTCTGCGGGTATGGTAGGGTGGAAGAATGTTGACTTGGGTCAATGTGAGAGATTGATACCGGTTGGCATTTAACTACCCCCCTAATTAATGAAGTTTTCCAGGTTTCCCTCATTCCTGCACTGAATGGTGGTTAAGGCCTACCAACGTAAGTCGTTTCTGGGCGAAAATGCGGCCTGCTTAATAATAATATGCTGCCCTTTCTGCCGCACAAGTCTTCGACTTCTGGGCTAATCCTCGTGATTAGAATGAGGGGTAGAGATATTATTATTATATTATATTATATTATAACATTAGCTGGGATTCTTTAACCTGCCCTGGTTGTTCTCGGACTAGGCGTTGTGGGGATAGACCCGCTGTGACTGCTTCGGTCGGAACCGTTTCTCGGATAATGGTAGTCTTCCGAGTTTTTTACGGAGTCACCATTGAAGATGCGAACAGTCAAGAGCGGCGAAACATTTAGAAGCATGGAATGCGATAAATTATAGAAGACGAAAGATCACCATTATCCGAGGAACGGTTCTGACAGTAGTAGTCGTAATACCAACAACATAAACCGAAATCAATATATGGAGAGATTGAGAGATACCGATAACCCCACAGAGCCAACCAGGACAGGTCAAAGAATCCCAGCTAATGCCAAGGATGTGCACTTCAAGTCTGTTACTGACAGCGACCAGTTACCGAGGTCACGGCATAACAACCCGGAAAATCACTATACCAAATAATAACAGCGGCCGTGAAAGTCTAAAAACCACTATAGGTACATAATTAGGATTTCATTATTCTTGCTATATTCTGTTCCTTTCTAGTGCCTTATATAAATAATTAAATATTACTCAGCAGTATTTAATTATTTGTATAAAGAAATAAAAACGTATAGAAAGCTGTCAATGTCATTCATTGGCAGCACACCAGACATATACCACTCTTGAGCTTGTTAGCCCTCCTCCGTATGGCATAGGAGGCGAGGTAACCGACGACTTATCCGACAGAAGGGAACCTGAAGAGACGTGATGGAAGATATAACCACATTTTGTGGCCACATGCTGAACCTGACGTTATACCTGCACAGACAACTCTAGTACAATTTGTAGTAAATAATGCTACAATTGTGTCTCTATAGTTTTGGCAATGATCACCACAAGTGTTATATAAATATAAATATTATTATTTTGCACTATAGCTCCATTTTATATTTTACCTACTGACGTGAATGTTGTCCGTTTGCGTGCACTGATCACGTCTGGCCGATGCCTAAGCATTCGTGCGTTGTCTGAGGAGTCAACAAAAAACCATTCGCAAGATGTTACACGAAAATTTGATTATGATAAAGAGCGGTCAACGAAAGGGAAGATGTCCAAGTCACGACTAAATGCAATGTTGATAGTTTTTTCGATATCCACGCCATCATTCACCGTGAATATGTTCCTGTCGGCCAGATAGTGACTGGACAGTTCTATGTTGGCGTCCTGGAACGGCTGGGGGCCCGCGTTTTCCGTGTGCGACCCGAACTCCACGAGAACGCGCCAGCCCATTCCTCGTGCATTGTGCAAGAGTTTTTGGCAAAAAAGGTATTGCCATAGTTACCCTATAGCCCCGATATTGCCCCCTACGATTTTTTATTCCCCAAGATGAGTTCACACCTCAAGGGAACTCATCATGGCGGTTGTGTAGAGTCAGAGGGAGACTATTGTGAAGGTCAATAATACATTTTTGGCGAAATTTAATTTGTTTGTTTTTTCATTGTTTATTCTCGGAGCTTAATTACCACACTCGTCTATTATTTATGAGTTACTATCTATAATATGCTCTATTAAAAAAATCACTCAAGAGTTGTTGAATTTAGAATTGAAAGTGTAGTAGAAAAAATGATATACTTTTTATAGCGCAAAGTTACTTAAAAATCACCACCCCGTCTCCACAAAGTGAAAGGTAGGTAGCATTTGATCCCACTCGTACTCTATTCGTCTGCAGGTGTTCGATTACTCCCCGTCTGGTAATCTCCTCGCATCCATTATCGCCAAGTTAAATTTAAATTCATTCCCAGTTGAGCAGACACTCATCCGCGCTCTCTTATCATCCAGCAATATTTGCCCTTTAACAGCGCCTAAAGAAATAGCTTCGAAAAGTTTCAATCTCTTGTAATGCCCTACGTATATCACGCCCAAAGTGACGGCCATTTCTCTGTCTGACATAAGTAATGTGATCCCACGTAAAGTCTCGGAGAAGCGTCAGCCTTATATATATCAATTTTGTTTGGAAGGCGCTCAACAACCAGGCGCCAGTCTCAAGGCATCCCATACAATGCGGTCAACTGTAATATTTGTTGATTTATAATTGTTATACATGTTAACAACTCTATGAAGAACTCTGATATTTTCTACATAATTTATATTCGAATATGGTCCAAATTAAATTTGTACTCTGAAAGCATTTGATGCAAGAACAGCAACAATTTATTTTAGTTACTCATTATTTAGTTTTTTTAACTTTACTATGTTCAAAAATCATTGACTATGAAAGTACATTCTTTCTTTGTTGTTGTATTCTTTTAAAGTATGATAAACTCGTTCAAAGATTTCTGGATTTAAAGAAAATGCCTGCATAAAGAAGATTGGATTCAACATATAACAATAATTAAAGAAATATCTAGCTAAAGTTACTAACGGAAATAATATTCCTGACAAAATTCAATTCTCTTTTGGATATCTTAGCAGGTATTAACCAATTTTTTATTCTTTGCCATTCTTTTAGCCTCTGAACACTTGGTTTTTCTTTTCTTCAGGATTGATCCCACCTCTTCACTCTAAATATTCTTAAAGCCCTTGTTTCTTTTATACTGCATTCATGCTTTCCAGATTCTTCAAACTTGTTATTTTTCATTTGACTTAATGAAAAACCACTTTAGTTAAGTAGACAAGAACGGATTCTGGCTCTAGCTATTCACTACTGTCATTTCTCTGCTTGCCTCGTAGTTTTCATTGTCGCTCACTAGATTAATATTGGTTAAAATACAGTTTTATAAAAGGTCATCTTAGCCATTTGCTTATCGTCTTTTTTTCCATGAAACGTTTTACTAAGACGGAATATTCTATGATCGGAACATTCATTTTTACCAATGTTGAAAAAGCGCGCTTGTTTATTGTAATATTAATAATTAATAATATTGTTAGCATGCATGACGACCACAATAACTTTTTTGGATATACACACATACCATGTTTCTCATTTCAACAAACGAATAATCATTATGACGCGACATTTTAATGAAAAAAATCACAAACGAAGAAGAACTAAACTGTCTAGTATTTATAAGATGCTTAGAATTGACATAAATAATAGGTACATGTAATTTCATTGACAGTGGCCTACTTATTTAAAGGCATACGTTCAAACAAATAATTTTGTAAAGAAATAGTAAATTGTTCTTATTTCGAAAACGGTTAAGTTTATCGATTTTAACAGGTATATCTTTTTTATTTAGAATTGAACGTAGTTTAATAACTTCTAATTGGAAATTCAGATTTTTGAAGGACAAAAAAGTTTGACATTTGATTATTCCGACGGAACACTACAACTAGCGTATCCTAGACGTGATTGCAAAATAGTTACCATTATCGTAATTACCACCTCAGAAAACATAGGTGTACAAACTTTCACGACAGTCCGTTTAAAGATGCTCAAGATATTTAAAAGAGTCGAAAATATTTTTTCAACTTTACCACCCTGTAGATCGAAAAGGAGCAACATTCGGATAAGACATATTTAGCTTAAACGCTCTATTTTGAGGTCAGCAATATGCCCTTAAGCTCAGTCCTATTATTAATGAATCACCCTGTATATTTAAAATTTCAGTGCATTGTAATTCAAATTTTATTGACATGTGCCCCATTATTAATGAATCTTGTATATTAATAACACAGGCACACGAAAAAAAAGTTCTGTGCCCGAGCTCCGACCTATGGTTCACCATGTACTTTTGGCTCCCGAAACCGATCCCGGGGTCGGTATAGCCCAGACGTTTACTTTTTTTTATGTCTTTATTCACTGTGCAATGCTACATGAAGACAATCATCTTAAATCAATTCGATCCTGAATACGGTGAAATCATATGATTTTTTCTGACAATTTGAAATTTTTTAAGTGACAATTGGGATGTGCGAGGTCGTATCCATCAACTGATTCATGTTTGGACCCTTCAATGGCACGGAGATAAAGCTTTGCGCTTATTTCCAGGTAATGGTCAAATTTTGCTCATTTTTTGACCGTAGCGCGCAAATATGGAACGTCTGGGGATAGGTCGGAGCTCGGACACAGAACTTTTTTTTTTTGTATGCCTGTGTAATGGAAAAGCAACGACGAAACCACCGTACAATATGACAAATTATATTAGACTAACTCTGCTGGACTCTCATAGAGACTAGGCTTGCTTCTCTCCATCAATTGGCTACCAACAGAATCCATGCCTCTATCTCTTTCTCATCTATATGTCATTTATAAGAGGCATGACCCAGATGCATCTTTATTTATCTTATTGTGCTTATGAACGTGTAGAAGAATGCCTGGTTAGTTGGACTCATTAGACTCCCTTGTCTTAGTCAATGTTAATTTCAAATTGATCAGATTGCATGGACAGACAGAGACCTCTGCATGAGCAAATAGCAATACCCAAGGAGGAAGTCACTACAACCACCAAATTACCATACATCCTCAATGTGACAGATAGAATTGCGAAAGTACTATGCAAAAGGGCGCGCGGACTACTTTCACAACATGTATAATAAGTCAGCAACTCCACAACCCGTAAGATGAATTGAATCCGTTACAAACTCCAAAAGTTTATTTGGTTCCATGGAGCGACTGTGACAAAATATACGTAAAAATGTCCAAACGAACTGTAGGAATCAGGTAACAACAAAACGAGAGGCACATACAGTTATACCATCCTAAAAAATCCGCCGTTGTTGATTATGTTTGGAAAGAGAGACACAGCATCTCATTAGAGAACACTAAAGTGGTGGGTCGTACCAATGGCTATTACAATCTAGCACAAAGGAAAGGTTTGGAAATTCTTCAATACCCGAATATCTTGAACAGGGACGAAAAATTGAAGATTGGTCATACTTGGATGCCTTTGCTTAAGAGCAAACAAGTGAAACGTAGCATACCTAAACCAGCCCACCTTAACACGCCTGAATCAGTCAACTGAACGTTGACCACCACCTGAACCAACCTTGACGTATTGACCTGTATAAAAGCGCGGTAACCATTCCGCCGCTCAAGATACGAGAATCACTGAATATGCCATTTGTTAAGTATGGCGAAACGTCTGCAGTTAAGCATCGACCATAGCAGAACAACCCGGAAAGTATACATCATTCAATTGATCAAATTGAATATGCAAGGTACGTATTGTTCTCTTCATTTCTACCCCCGTATTTCTGGAATGCTCGAACCTCTTCAAGACAGAAAATTTACAATTTTAATAAATAAAATATATGAAATAATTAAGGATATATTCTCCTTCATTATTTACGCTTAGCGCCCAGCATCTGGCAGTTTTTCTATTTCACGCGCCCAAGAAATCCGGCGGATTTTTTCCTCAACAATTTAAATGTTAATTTGTACTTCATTCCCGGATTTTCCGCACTGAAATTCTTTTACAACTAGACCAGATTTATGTAGTGACCCGATATCCGAGGTAATGTATTATACAGAATTCTCCGAAAGCCCGGCTGCGAAGAATCTCCTCCAGCAAATTAAACACCAGCGTGCTCCAGCGCTTCCATACCACCGCCTTCACGTTCTAATTGCGGCTGCCTTCTTCCGAAACCTGGAAAATTCCGCCGCGACTCGATAAATCTCCTTCTGCTTCTTTGCGGGCGCAAATCTGTGGTTTTTTAAGGGAACGTCGTCGTGTCCACGATGCTTGATGCGCCAGACAGCGTGGGAGACATCTATTCACGCCCTCGCATCAGTTGCGACTGTATCTTTCTATGAATAACATTAAGGCTGGGATTTTGTATACATATTTTTACCGTCTAACTGGGCTTCAAGCGAGGACACAGAACTTCAAGAAAATTGAAATAATTGGTTATTATTATAAATCAACGTATTCACAAAGGTTCCCGCTAGTGCGTGAGATAAATTTCATTGCTCATAAAATCACAAGAATAATTAAAATAAATGTTAAAATACCTTAATTTTAGCCACACAGTTACTGCGAGAATATGTCACAATTACGGCAAAATTATCACAGTCACAACCACCAAATTACTTCACTCACTAGCCAGGACATATAGGACAACTTGTGTTTCACTTTCAGGTTAATATTTGTTGGTAATTTTACATTTTGTGTCATCGAGTAAAATCATAACATATATCACGGTTTCCATTTTTATGTACGTCAAAATGCAAGATAAACTTCAGGGAATCTTGTGGTTCGGGCCTATAAGGTTTGTATACTGTCTCAGAGGCCTGATTGATTCGCTGTTTTGCTCACTCAGGCTGTGCAATTTCTTTTCTACAAAATTCCCGCCTTAACCCGCAGAACTCCCCAACGTCTTTTATTTTTAAAAATTTCAACATCCAATAGTCTACAATAATTGTAGTATTTTCAACTTTAATATATCTGGGTCACTATAGTATCTAACGCTCTGATTATTGAAATCCATTATAGTGTCAAAAATGGATTACGAATATAGCAACTCGGAGTTGATGGATGTTGTTTTAATTTATGGTGAAGGAATGAGAAGTGAGAGGAAACAGAAGTGAGAGAAACATGGAGGCAATACTTCAAAGAGATGAAGAAAGCGAAAGGTAACAACAATATCAGGAGAAGATGATACTGGTAAGGAAAGAAGGAGTGGCAGAGCCTACAATAAAGGAAATATACATAATTATAGAAGCTTTAAAGAATAACAGAGGTCCACGTCCAGATCCTGGTGAAGATTTGGAGAAGAGAATGTATGCCTGAAAGTTGAAGCGATGCTATAATTATATCCTCGCGACAAGAATTCAGACGACTTACGTTATGCGAACAAATGAATAATTGATTATATTTTCATCAAAATATTTAAGAAACTGCAACTGATAGTAATGAAACTGTATACTACAGTAAAAGTTTGCATTATATATTGCTCTAAATTGCAAAAAATGATTGTTTTTAACGCGACCAAATATCGAAAATTACGTTGACAATAAAAACAAATTTGTAATGTCAGCCGTGACGTAAGACGTCTGAATTCTTGACGCGAGTATACCAATTTTAAAAAAGTAAGATGCAACAGACTGCAAAAACTGTAGAGATATATCATTACTAGGTATAGGGTATAAAATCATAAAATCATGGCAACGTTAATACAACACAGACTAGAATTTATAGCAGAACTACAGATAGATTAGTATCAAGCAGGTTTTAGAAAGGGGACGTCAACAACGGACATCTTCATGATGAAAGAAATCCTTACTACATGCTATAAATATAAGATTAAAGTCTTATTCGTGAACTTCAGGATTCTGTCTAAAGAAATAAACTAAATAAAATATTGAAACAATTTGGGATACCAACTAAACTGATTAGGCTATTGTAACTGCAAGTACAATTAAAAGGTGAATGATGGGAAGGTTCTATATTAACACAGGACTAAGCCAAAGAAATCCACTCTCAACGCTTCTGTTTAGTTTAGTACCAAGGACATAAGAGGTCAGTTAACAGAAAAGGGCATATATAGTTTAAAAGTCACCAAGTTATGCAGATGCTATGTCCATAATTGCATGAGATAGGGATAGGCAATTAGAAAAAGGAAGCACGTAAAATGGGATTGCAGATAAATCAAGAGAAAAGTAGTTTTTTGAGAATAGGAGAACAAAAAAAAAGTTCCAACTTCAAATTAAGAACGCAGCACGGGGAGACGGGTTTGAAGAAGTTCTAGACTATGTGTATCTAGAGGCGCTGATAAAAGCTAAGTGTAATGAGGAGCAAGAAATTAATAGGAGAATAATAAGAGCAAACAGAAGTTCGGCAACAGTCAACTACTTAATGAAATAAAAAAAAATATCGAGAGGAATAAAATTTATAATGTACAAAACTATTTTGATACCGGCAGCGCATTATGGCAGTGAAACTTGGATTCTCAATAAGAAGTTAAGAGAAAACCTGTTAAGGTGGGTAATGGATATCTTAAGAAGAATTCTAGGGAGAAAGAAGACGAAGACCGTATCCGGCACCAAAAATAGACGGTTTAAAAATCCAGAATAGTGTAGAGGCTAGGGCATCTAGGACGTATAAAAGATGAAAGGGTAGTTAAAAAACTTGTAGGAGAAACCTGACTACAAGAAACAAAAATGGAATGATGGAGAGTCGCAGTGCAAATAGATTTAAGGATGAAAAATGTAACAGACTGGAAAAGAAAGGTGAAGAGCAGAACGTAGGTATGAATTAGATTTTGTGGATGGTTGTATCGAATTGGACACTTTTGATGATTTCCGCAAACGTGTCATAGCTGCTGCCAATAACTTACCAGTTTAAAACGGATAATAACTGGAAACATTTGTGTTAATCTATAAAATCTGAGTAAGATGGACCCAAATGTGTTTACATGTTGATGGACAAAATTTTGAACAGTTGTTGTAACATCAGGTGCCTATGTCAAATTATTTTATTAATTAAAACCACAAATTGATTTTATTAATTAATAAATTTTACATATTTGTTTCCTTCAATTTTTGTCCGTTCTTTTTTACTACACCTAGAATTACTTAGAATGGGAAAATCCGAATTTAAAAAAAGTTATAGAATAAAATGTCAGTGGAAATGCTTGTAATTAGCGCCCTGTACTTTATACTAAAAAACTAATAACACCAGCGTGGGTGGTACCACAAAAAATATACCTGTGTCAAATTTAAATTAAATATGTTGGTCCTTAAAAAAATTACTTCTAAAATACGATTATTTAAAATTATCTTACACATCCTGTATCTAAAGAATGATACTAGGACATGCGATTATTAAGCAAACACCACTTACTTTCCAATGTTCTACCAGCTCTAGTAATCTTGCTATGTCTGCGTTGAAACACCCTGTGTTAACTAAAAATTATATTTTACTAAAACTAAAATTTTATTATTTTTATTATAATTTGAATTTGCTGCAGGGTCATCATTATGTAAATAATAAAATATTATAAAATTTCGTATCCTTAGAAATGTAATTTATATTTCAGTTTTGGTGTTGAAATTCAAGATTCACCCCTCAATAGTCGCGAATCGACATCTCACCGACTTGTATAAGAAGACAACTTTAAAGGAACTTGTCCTTTTTCTGGAATACATCGGCCGTCAGTGTTGAAGCCCCAATCCTCCAAAGCCCTTGCCTGGCTTCTGCTATTCCTGACATTTACGAAACACGCATCACCGCTTCTATATACCGCCGTCAGGACATATCCAGTGATTCCTTGCAGAAATATATACGCATAGTCGATCAATCGCTACATCCTGCAGGATGATTGGATATAAAACTTTGAAGATACCAGGAATGTATAATAAAAAATGAGACTATTAGTGCTACAATGTACACTGAAAGAAATGCTACTAACCAGACATTATGTAATGGTTACTTTGCTTTGCACAGTATGTTTTGAAAGATGCTGGAAGGTTGATGAACTTAAACGTCTGGCTTGTTTAATCTCAAGTCTTAGCATTAGTCGCGTCAAATTAGCATGTCACTTGCAACTTTTTGCGGAGAGGTCCGATTGAGATGCGGTTTTCTGCAAAATGTTCAGGGAATTGTTTATAACAAAAGGTACATCTAACCTCTGTCCGCTCGCAAATTTTTAATTGTTTATTTAACAAATGACCCATTTTTGTTGAACATATGGCAAATGTCACACACGATTCAACGAAAATGTCTAGAAAATGTTCTCTCGGGGGTTTTCGAGGTCCCTCTTTATCACTCTGGTGTTAGCTTTATTATTTATTGCTAAATTGTTGTAACTGGGCTAATTAACAAATTAAAAACTCTACCCCCGAAATCACTAAGGAACCGGAATTTTTTCCAGGATTTCTGGCTAAAAAGGCAAACCATCGGCACACGATTTTTGCAAATATAATTGTTTATTGTTCGATTGTTGCATTAACAAATTAATAACTCTTCTCCCGCAATCGTTGGAAACCCAGTTTTTTTTGCAATAACTCTGGGATCATGGGGAGAACCATCGTCACAATGTTGTTGCACGTAATTGTATATTTTCCAATTATTGCGACCTGGCTAATTAACAAATTAATAAGTTAACGCCCGAAATCACTAGAAAAACAGATTTTTTGCAATAACTCTAGGATGATGAGGAGAAACATTGCCACAATGTAATTGCAAATATAATTGTTTATTGTTCGATTGTTGCAACCTCGCTAATTAACAAAATAATAACTCTTCTCCCGGAATCGTTAGAAAATCGGATTATTTTGCAATATTTCTGGGATTAATTGAACAATAAACAATTATATTTGCAAAAATCTTGTGCCGATAGTTCGCCTTAAAAGGACGGAAATCCCGGAAAAAATTTCGGGTCTCTAGTGATTCCCGGAGTAGAGTTATTAATTTGTTAATTAGCCAAATAGAAAAATAAACAATTTCGTGCAACAACCTTGTGCCGATGGTTCTCCCCATGATCCCAGAATTATTGCAAAAAAAATCCAATTATCAACAATATTTGCAAAAATCTTGTGCCGATGGTTTGCCATAATAAGCCAGAAATCTTGGAGAAAATCCGGTTCTCTAGTGATTTCGGGGGTGGAGTTTTTAATTTGTTAATTAGCCCAGTTACAACAATTTAGCAATAAATAATAAAGCTGACACCAGAGTGATAAAGAGGGACCTCGAAAACCCCCGAGAGAACATTTTCCAGACATTTTCGTTGAATCGTGTGTGACATTTGCCATATCTTCAACAAAAATGGGTCATTTGTTAAATAAACAATTAAAAATTTGCGAGCGTACAGAGGTTAGATGTACCTTTTGTTATAAACAATTCCCTGAACATTTTGCAGAAAACCGCATCTCAATCGGACTTCTCCGCAAAAAGTTGTCCATTTTCACTTGTTTCATGCTAATTTGACGCGACTACATTGCTACTTCTACATCGATTTAATAGTATTGTTTATAACACCAAGGTAAATACCGAAGAAAAATAATCAGAAAGAACATGTTTGGTCGTCAATATGACATAAATTTCTTCTTGTTTCTAAAGCAATAAAAGTAGAGCTAAATTATTGCAAGAACCATTATAACGAAAAAAACATTATGTTATTTGAGTAAACTAAAAAAATAAGGTATACAAAACACCTATACGAGATATTAATCATTCATCATTTTTATTAAGCTCAAGTCGCAGCATGCACTGTATGCCGATGATATTTGGGAATGTACTGCAAGACCCAAGACAAGATGATGATGATTATTTCCATCGAGCACAGGTGCAACGATTGGCTTAGCCCACTGAATTTAGATAAGTGTACTGTTCTACATATCGGTAGAAATAATCCAAAGTTTACATATACTTTCAATTCCGGTCAACCTTTAAAAACTGTTGTTAGCCAGAATGATTTGGATGTACTAATTAATTCCAGTCTCACTTGGTCTGAACATATTTCCGCCATTGTGAGAAAAGCCAACTCTATATTTTATATTTTAAATAAATGTTCTCAGAGCTCAAATGATCAAGTCTTTTTAAAAATTTTTAAGACATATAGGTATTCGTCCGCATCTGGAATACTGCGTAAACATACAGTCTCCTTACCTAGTGAAACATATGAGTTCAGAAAAGATTCACGAAATGGATCCCCAAATTCAGATCACTTCCATATCATCATCGTTTGAATAGTTTGAAAATTACTTGTACCAATATGAGACGTATGCGTGGTGATCTTATTCAAGTATACAACATTCTAAAAAATCCCTACAGTTTAATTTTTGTGGATTTCTTTGGGTTAAATCTGGCTGAACTTTTCTTTGTTCTGATGGCCTCCCCTGGAGTCCCAAATCCCTTCATTTCATCACTTGCTGTTGAAACAATTTGGGATACCAACCAAACTGATTAAGCTACTGAAAATGACTTTAGAAAATACCAAAACCAAAGTACGAATAAAAGGTGAATGTTCGGAAGGACTATTGACACAGAACTGAGAGGAGGAAACCACTCTCTAACGCTTCTTTTCAGTTTAGTACTAGAAGAGGTCATAACAGATAGTCGGTTGAACAGAGAAGGACACATATACTTTAAGTCACCAAATAGTAAGTTAAGCGGATGACGTGGCCATAAATGTTAGAGATAGGAGTAAATTAAGAGAAGTAACGAGAAAACTTGTAGAGGAAGCACGTAAAGTGGAATTGCAGATAAATCTAGAGAAAAGTAAGGTTTTGAGAATAGGAGAACAAAAATAAGATACCAATTTCAAATTGAGAACGCAGCACGGAGAGATGGAGTTTGAAGGAGTTCAAGAATATGTGTATTTGGGGGCGCTGATAACAACTAACTGTGATGAGGCGCAAGAAATGAATAGGAAATAATAAAAGCAAACAGAAGTTCGGCAGCAGTCAACCACTTGATGGAATCAAAAATTTGTCCAGAGGAGTAAAATTTAGAATGTATAAAACAATTTTTAGACCGACAGCGCTGTATGGCAGTGAAACCTGGGTCTTCAATAAGAATTCAAGAGAAAACCTATTAATAATATAATAATAATATAATTTTTAAGAAGACAGGGTAAGTGGTTGTACAATACAATTCCCTTATACAATGGGGAATTCTCAAACTTTGTTGTTCTATGTTTAGGTACACATAAATGATCACTATTTCTAGTGAAGTAACTATGATTGAAGTTATTTTTAGGCAATAGGTTGATATTATTTCTCGTGTACAATAACATGTTAAATATATAAATACAGGGAAATGTAAACAACTTATGCCGAATAAAAAATGGTTTACAGGACTCCATAGCCTTTAATGAGAACATTTTCCGTATAATACGTTTCTGTGCAATAAAGACCCTCTGACTTTCAGTGGCATTACCAAAGAATATAACATTGTAGCATAAATGACTATACACCATGCTGTAATAGACAGATACGACTGAGTGCCGGGGCAGAGAATCAATAATGCGAGAAATGGCATAGTATGACTTATTTAATTTTTTACTCAATGTATCAATATGGTGTGACCAATTTAAATTTTCGTCCACTGTGATTCCTAGAAATTTCACGTTGTCAACACATGCTATACCGCAGTTTAGACTTAGTGTATTGAAATCTTTATGTACTTTAGTATTACTAAAAAATATGCAGTTGGTCTTTTCTAGATTCACTATCAAACCATTAACCCTGCACCATTCCCGAATACGTAGAACAACATGTTGAATACACAAGGTGAGCTCCTCTTGTGTCTGTACTGAGACCACCAGAGATGTGTCATCAGCAAACAATGTAATAATATCCCTTAGTATACTCTGTGGTAAGTCATTAATGAATAATAAAAATATAAGAGGTCCCAGCACAGACCCCTGAGGTACACCGGTACCAATTTTATAACATTCAGATGTGACTCCCCCAACTTAACTAACGCAGACCTATTCTTTAAAAAACTTATAAGCCATTCCAGGATCACACCTCTGAATCCTCTGAATTAAGGCGGGAATGGAAGATCTTAAGAAGAATTGTAGGGCGAAATAGACGATGTTGTAAAAGCCAGAAGAGTGCAGTGGCTAGGAGTAAACCTAACCACAAGAAAAAAAGAGGGAGATCGAGGAAGCGATGGAGAGAAGCAGTGGCATTAGATCTGAGGGAGAAAAATTTAACGGATTGGAAAAGAAAAGCGAAGAACAGAATGGATACTTTCAAATGAATTTGACGGTAAGCTCTATTACCTTACCCCATTTAACATCACCTGCCCCAAATTTTATTTAAACTTTTTGTATTCTCGCAGTAGGCCCATACTATCGAGTTTGAGACACCCTGTACATTATAATAATAATAATAATAATAATAATCTTTATTAATCCTTTTAGACATTAAAAATGTATCGGACAAGTCAAAATAAAGTAGATCACAAGAACACAAACGATCTACATAACATAATTCATGAGGACACACAAACCAGAATAAAACAAACCAAAATAAAACAAACAGAATGTAAAATACTCATAACTAGAAGTAATCAAAACTCCCGGTCAGAGAAAAATTCCTGTAAACTATAATAGCATTTTTTCAATAGAATTTCCTTGAGTCTAATTTTAAAATCCTTAAGTTCCATATTTTTTAATTGTACTGAAAGGTGATTATATAATTTTATACCTATCAGAGTATCTTGTTACATAATTAACTAAGCCAGATCTACAAGGAAATTCCTTAATATTTGTTTTAATATACAATAACGTACGATAAATATAAATACATGGAAAACTCATGATGTCATTATTAATAAATACAGGTTTACAAGAATCCCTGCGATGTAGGTTGAAAATCAATCTTAAAATCCTATTTTGAGATATAAAGATTCTCTTGCTATCAGTGGAATTACCACAAGATAACATTATATGTCAAATGTCCATAAAACAGGCTGTAGTACACATTTATTAATGCACTCAGTGGCATGCAGTGTTTGATTCGCGATATTGCATAATATGTATGATTAAGTTTTTTCATTACTGAGTTGACGTGATCACACCATCTAAGATTATTGTCAACTAGCACGCCTAAGAATTTCGTGCATCTAGTCGAGACTATTTGGGCATCCCTATCAGAAATTACTAGGGGAAGATCTTGAGCTGAATTCAAACAATGGAAATACAAACACTTTGTTTTCGCTACGTTGACCATTAAGCCATTATTTTCACACAAAACTAAATCTCTGATTAAACATTGGAGACCATCATGAGTTTCCGCTGATACCACCATGGATGTGTCATCAGCAAATAACGTAATCACATCTGCACTTATATTTGCAGGTAAGTCATTCACAAAAATTAAAAAAAGCAAAGGACCCAAAACTGAGCCCTGGGGAACTCCAGTATTTACATCATACAGTTCCGAGGTCTGGTCTTTAATTTTGACATACAGTTTCCTCTGCGAGAGATAGCTGATCAGCCAGCTAAGAAAAATACCACGACGTCCTACATTATATAATTTATGCTCAATAAATTTAAGATTCAAACAATCGAAAGCTCGCGACAAATCAAAAAATAGTCCAGACACATGCCTACCCAAGTCAAGTTGTTTATAGACATGTTCTATTAGGTTACATGTAGCAGATTCAGTTGATTTCCCTGCCCTGAAACCGTGCTGAGCTTTATTGAGAATATCGAATTTATTTAAAAAATCAAAGATTCGATTATATATAACTCTTTCCATTATTTTGGAAACAACACTGAGAATGGATATCGGTCTGTAGTTAGCAATATTTTCAAGGTCATCTTTTATAAGGACAGGGATAATTTTATCACAATTTAGGATTGAAGGAAATTTGCCGGTGGTTACAGATAAATTAATCATGTGGGCAATATGTCCGGCAACCGCGGGGCAAGCAGATTTAAAAATTTTTGCAGACAAATTGTCTAAACCAGATGAATTAATGTTTTTTAAATTATTTATAATACTGACAACTTCCTCCCTCGTTACTGGTCCAAAAAAGAACGTTTTATGAAGCATGTTATATATCAATAGATAAACGGAAATAATAGAAGATAATTGTTTCCGATGAGACGTTGTATATTGTTTTCTCATAAAATCCATGCTCATCATGTTTTTATTTCATATAATAATGAAATATTCAGCACATTCCACACAATGCGAATTGTGTGTATCTCGAAATTCATCTACAAACTTTTCTTTATTCTGATGTCCTCCCCAGGCGTCCCAAATCGTCCTCCCCGCCTACCCTTCATTTCATCACCTGCTGTTATTCGAATTCATCTCAACTGTCCAATTACGCTCCCCTGAAAAATATTCAGTTGCAGAAAATAAGTGTTTCGGTAGGCCGACGGGGAGAATCGATGGCGGAGCAGGAAACACAATCTTGATTATATCCGCGTAATGTTATCCGACGGCGGTTTTATACTTTGCAGACAAAAATAGTCACATTTCACGAATTCCGCTAGAGATGAGTTCGACTCTATTGCAGTTGATCAATACCGTGATGCAGCGTGCAATAAAGGGATTTTTAACGCTTAAATCTCTCCATAGAACGATTTTATTTGACAGATATCGGTGTTAATGCAGCGGCGGCTCGTAGCTTCTATATCAGGGAAGGCGGAGATATTTAGGTACAAATTACAAAGTATTGAACACATTCAGAACTTTTAAAAATTTTTGGAATAGACGCGTCATGAAAAATAGAATCAATATCGTAAGAAAATTATTACTGTACTATTTTCAACCTTTACATCGCTGGGCTACTGTAGCCTCTAGCCAGGTAATTCCTAATTTTGAAATCCGATTATTTTTTGTATGTATTAAAGTTTTGTGATACGAGTCTTTACATTCTGTCTGTTCAAAGGGTGTAAGGCTGTCGACTACTTAGCAACTTCAGGAGTCCCACAAGGATCTGTCCTTGGACCACTAGTCTATTCAACATTTTTATCAATGATATAACTGATTGTTTAAGTTCTTTATGCTGATGACTTGAAAGTGTTTTCGACTATCGACAGCCTTGATGATTGTGAGCGCCTTCAAGGTGATTTGATTCCAATTGAAAACTGGTGCAAATTAAATAGACTTCCTATGAATCCTCAGAAGTGCTATATAATGTCATACACTATAAAATCGTCGAAGACTATATTTGACTATAGTTTTAATGCCATTGTTTTAACACTTTCCGCGATCTCGAAGTTCTTTTTGATGATAAGTTGTTTTGCAATTTACATATTGAAAAGATTGTATCTGAAACATATAAGTCTTACGGTTTTATAGTAATAAATAGTAGTAATTTTGTTCAAATTGAGACGCTTAAAACCTTAATTATTGTTTTGTTCGATCCAAACTCAATTATGCCGCTTCTGTTCCTTACTAAAATTTCTTAATTTTAGGATGGATGGGGTATTTCCTCCCATTGGGTTTCCCCAATCTGAATTATTACAAAGGTATTCTTTGATGAGTCTTCATACCAGGCGCCAATATCACCGTGTGCTTGTTTAGTTTAAAATTTTAAAGAATTTGATTGACTTCCCTGATTTGCTGCAGCAAATAAACTTTATTGTTCGGAGAGTCAACTCAAGGGAAGGTGTAATACTTTTTACTACCCACCCCTCGTACAATTATTCTTAAACATCCCCCTATATATATAAAATGTGCACTTTTTGTAATTTATTGGAGCATCGCTTAGACATTTTCAATTCCAGCACTGCCAAAATAAGGTCATTGTATTTTAATTGATGTATTATTTTAATTGTATGTTAGTTTTTAAGACTTCGGATGCAATTATAATCATTATGTGTTTGTACACTATTTGAATTTATATTTATATTTCTCTTTGCCCTCCTGTCCTGTAGTTGGGTTTTGTAACCTGTAGAACAGAGTAACAATAAATAAATAAATAAATAAAAACAAACAAACAAACAAACAAACAAACAAACAAACAAACAAACAAACAAACAAACAAACAAACAAACAAACAAACAAACAAACAAACAAACAAACAAACAAACAAACAAACAAACAAACAAACAAACAAACAAACAAACAAACAAACAAACAAACAAACAAACAAACAAACAAACAAACAAACAAACAAACAAACAAACAAACAAACAAACAAACAAACAAACAAACAAACAAACAAACAAACAAACAAACAAACAAACAAACAAACAAACAAACAAACAAACAAACAAACAAACAAACAAACAAACGAACAAACAAACGAAGAAATAAATAAATAAATAAGCTTAGTGTTTTAATTTATGGCCATGTGATAATGCTTTAGCAGAACGATTTCATGGTAAATATGTGCTAAATGCAGCTACTTTTACCGTGGTGTGCAGTGAGTGCAAGTGTAGTGCAACGCAAAGGAAATTTGAAACCGAATCGTGGAAGAGATGGAGGTCCAAGACGTTCACGGCGTATTGCCGCAGTGTGGCGTATCATAGACGAGGCTCAATTATATCCCCACCATGCATAACGTGTCCAAGTGTTAATAACATGGCCGCCACGTTTTACTGACTTTAAATCATTTAGACTTCTTTCTGTGGGGATATTTTAAAAATGAAGGGTATCGCTCCGATGTGGATACATGCGATTGATGATTTACGTAAATGTATCATAGTTGTTGAACTTACGAGTTCAAAGCGGACAAGAAGCGGCAAACTGGGTAAGACGGACCCAAAACTTTGTTGTAACATCAGATATGTCAAACTATTTTATTAGCTAAACCCACAAATTAATTCTATTAATAACTAAGAACAATAGCGGCAAAAGCAGTCGAATTTATTTGCGGTATAAAATGTTATTTATTTCTTTTCTTGGGAACTTCTTTTCATATTTTGTCCGGTCATCGATTGCCTGCTTTGTTGCCCGTTTAATATAAAATTGGTTGGCAGGTTAGAGTCACTTTTGACATAGTGGATATTTAGTTTTAAATAATATTAATTTATTGTTAAAATAATTTTTATAGTTTTCTTTAGTTTTTTTGGGTTTTGCCACACTTCTGAAAAAATAATAGAGATTAATTAAATAAGTCCTTGCGCCAAACTTTTATAGTTAGATATTTGACTCAACTTAAAGCAGACCACCTGAAGAAGTAATCCTAAAAATTCAGAAATAGGTCAGATCACATTTATTGCGGTTGAATTTTCGAGTTCCCACAAGTGAACTTAGATATTTGTAGAATGTTTTCATTAAACCAGGTTATTAAATTTATGTAGATTAATTTTTATTTTAGATAGTTATTGAATAGAGCTTTGCCTCTGGAATTGTCCATTAGCATACCTAGATGTTTCATATCCGAGAGCATACATATGACTTTATTGATAGGAATTGTAGGAGATTTGATTCATATTAGCTTAAAATACCTTTATAATACAGTAAAAAATATTTGTTAATGTAATGTAGGTACACTTGTTGATTATTTTGTAACTGTGTTCGTTAAATCAATGTATTCAGATGTAGAAATTCAAATTTGTTTCTAATTTTGACGTCACTAGTAGAGGGCGCCACTTGTGGCACACCATGTTTATCATAAATGGCAGAACTTTTTTGTAGCTTAGTGTATCCATCTGACTATCGAAACAATCAATTCTCCTACCTGTTTTATTTGAAAATGGTATACTTTGATGGGTAGTAGTAACCATTTTTAAAATAATCCTATTTGAAATGCTCGGTGCACCGAGTAAAAACTGTTTTGGTTTCAGGTAAAGTGCCTTTCCTGCTGAAAATATAGCAAAACGTTACTTGAAAAAGTTGTTCAAAATGGTAAATTATGGAGACGTACAAAATTTCAAAATAATCGGCCTTATTTTGAAATTTTGCACGTCTCCATAATTTACCGTTCTGAACAATTACAATTTTACATTAGCCGCTGTAAAATATTTATTAAGGCAACGAATTTTACATATTATACAGGGTGTTCGGAGGATGAGTGACTTTACTGTGTGATGAATTGTTCCGATATCCCTACATCGTGCCTCGTAAAAGCAACCACCCTGTATATAAAGACGCTACAACAATATTTTATATCACAGAACGACTATGTTTTGTATATAATATCGTAACAAATTAAATATGTTCTTATTATAATTTCCGAGGAAAATTGAATAGTCTATATCTACCATATAATTTAATATAATTTCTTTAAGGAAAATACACATATTATTCAGAAAACATTTGTAAATATATTGTTTGTAGACACGCTAAAAGAATATTTTGGCAGGTAATGGTAGCCAATAAATCAACATTGTAGGCTTCATAGTAATTTCATCGTTAAACATAAATAAAGTTGCTGAAGAATTATTTGTCATTAAAATGATTTATTCGTGCAAAATTATTATTTCCTTATATACATCGAAATTTCATACCCAAAATTTTTTTAGACAGTTGATATAAATATATATGCACGCCACTGGTGTATGAATGAAAGCAACCAATACTTAATACTATTAATTTACTACAAATATTTAGACTTACCTTTAATTTTTTTGGTACTCTATTTGGACAGTGTGTTCCATTTTTGAAGATTTTTGTGAGTATCTCAGAATTTACTGAAGATAGTTCAAAATACTTTTCGCAATGGTTTGGCTGCTTCCGGACTGTTGGCCACGTCGTCGGTTTAAGACCCTTGACGTTTCGAGAGACATCTCGCTCAGTTTTAGATCTTTTGAAGAAGATCCATTATTTTCATCATGAAACTGTCATGGTAGATTGTCAGAAGCTCAAAACAAACTTATTAACACCATATAATAATGGAAGTAGCAATAATATTTGTACTGTCTTACTGTTCGTGCAAAAATCCGTGAATTTCGCATCCATGAGGACAAGGCTGAAGTGTTAAAATGTGATATCGGCGGAATGCGCATCATTAAGTAAGTGTCCAAAAGGACTTGTGGAGAGGATGTCACGTGGGGGACGGGGGACATTTAAACTGTTAATGTGATATGTTCACTTGACGTCAACATAGTTTTGATAATTTTGTGTGCTTTGAACCCTTCTCCAGTAGTACGCCTAGGTAACCATGAAATACTCACCTCCCGTACTCATCTTTGTGCTGTGAATTAGTCACTCTCTTATTTTCGACGTTGGGTAATTTATAAGACAAGATAGAAACTTTAAATTTGGAAATAACTCGATCATTTTTATTATCTAACCTCGAAATTGATAAAAACTGTTATATCATTGTTTTTACTGAAAATGATGGATGTTATGTAATGCAATTATTTTTACCATTTTTGTATATTTGTTTATATCTGATCGCCTTCAAATTCAGTACGCCTATGAAATGTTGCTCCTTGCACTCTTCGCTATAGATTTTCGGCGGTTGGATGTAAAGTTGTTTTTTTTTTTAATTAAAATAAACATCACTCAATCTCCTGATGTTGCCAAATATTTGATATAGAAACGACCTGGACAAGGAATATGAAATGGTAATAAAGAAAATAAAACAATAGAGACAGAAACACATTTTATTTCCAAAAAAAAGAACGACTAGTCTAAAACATTATTGAATTGATCAGACTTAAATAGTAATATTTATATAAAATGATTGTATCCTATCATATTTTTATGTACAGTGTGCGAAGCATAATAAAACCTTGGAATGTCGACATGGATGACACTGAATATAGTATGGGAATAATTCGTTTCAAATTGCAAAGCGTAAATGTTTATCTTTTATTTATATTGCATTTAGTTAACGAAAATATCATATTACTGATAGAGAGCATGTCATACATCTATAGCTTTGTATGTACAAGAGTGACGCCAGTGTGAAATTTGAAACTTATTTTACAATATCCAGTACAGGATGATGTTATATGTACAATAAATTGCCGTTGGTTTTGTAAAACTTGGCCATTATTTATATGAACGAATCATTGATATGTCTACGAATGAATACGAAACATTTGCTAATTATTAAAAACAATTGCAGAATGTATTCAGATGAACTGAGATTATCTTTTAAGTAGGCCATGCTTTTTCGTTGTTGAATTTGTGTTTAAGAGGACTGTATAAAATCAAAATTGCAGTTTGTAATTTTTTTAAGATACCCAAGAAGCATTATAGTAACGGAAACTGGTATCGCAATTTCAAATAAGTCGCTATTACGTAGTAATCGCTAAATCTACCACCATATAGCAAACATAACTTCAATTTATGTTAGCGTGGTTGTAAGTACGTAATCCTCACTATTAAAAACCACTTCATGGTTTTGTAATTTTTGGTGGGGTGGTTTGGTGCCTCGAAACTAAGCAGAAGCACCTTAAAATTGTCAAAAAAGAACATTTGACGTTTCAGTTCTTGCAAAATAACTCGTCTCGAACTTAAGCCATCCTGAAGTCCAAACCTGAACTTAATTCAGTGTAAAGGTGGCCATACATAAGACGGCTTACCGGACTAAACCTTTACTATCGGCTACGGCTACGACTTTTTAATCCCCTTAATTTTGTTCACTTTTATATTAAAGTAGTGTTGTATATATGACCTTAGAATATGACACAACAAGGTGATACTTATTGGCTATATGAATTCAGAAATATACTCGCGACAAGAATTCAAACGACTTACGTCATACGAACAAATGAATAATTCATTATATTTTCATCAAAATATTTAAGAAATTGCAACTGATAGTAATAAAACTATATACTACACTAAAAGTTTGCACTATACAGGCTGTATCACATACGATATTTCAAAAATATGTTTATATTAGGCGGAAGGTATGAATTTTGCAATAAAAGTTTATTACCAATAAGTTTTCTCTATCTCTTAAAATGAAAACGTTAGACAGCCTTAAAGTTTGGGCACTTTACAGGTTTTTTGTTATTACTCATAAAGTTGGCCATGGATCTCAAATTTGTTTTTACGAGCATAAAGGCCTCCAAATATGCAACAAAAAAAAACAATTTAAGATTTTTGACGTGTTTCGCATATTAAGCGAGATACATGGGAGTGGCCTTCTTATGTGATACAGCCTGTATATTGCACTAAATTGCAACCAAATATCGAAAATTACGTTGACAATAAAAACAAATATGTAACGTCAGCTGTGACGTAAGACGTCTGAATTCTTGGCGCGTATAGTAAATATGTATATAGCAAAAAGTAATCTGTATAGAAACATTCTCTATAATATTTTGTTCGTTCATATAAATAAATTATTTTTAAGATTATCTCTATAATCACCAAAATATCTTAACTTATGAGTAATAGGAATGACCTATGTTTCGAGAAATATAAAAAATAGTATATTTCTAACTATAGATTAAATATATATGTATTAATAAAAATATAACAATAATAGCGATATGATTAACTAAGCTGAAATCGTATATCCTAACACGATTGAAGAAAAAATAATACAGTGTGTTCAATAATATACGAGACCTATGTGGTTAGATTGTTTATGGAGCCAAATATATTTAATTTTCTTAAATATTAAGAAAAAAAGAAAATCACTTACTGGTACAGATCGGAGTGATTTTTTGTCATGGAAATGCGTTTGAAACGACTGAAACAAATTGGATTTTGTAAAAAGCGCATCTTTTTTGTGTTACAGATGATGAAAGATCTGCATTCATATGAAATAATTTTTTTAATAGTAAAACACAGGTCATCATATTAACTGCATATTACTTTTGGCGACAAAATATGACTATTAACCTAACCTAATTAACCTAATTAACTATATACCAATATGTATTTCTTAAAAGATACAGGGCGTTGAAGTTGAACATTTAAAAGTGTTTTTTCGCAATAACGTGTGTCAATTTTTCACATATAAGTTTTAAAATTTTTTATAGATACTCGTTGTAATTTACCAGATCCTCAAGAATAGTATTGTAAACAACGCCTAAGAAACAAAAGTACTGTGGGCAAGTGGGTACTTTCCACCTTCCATTTTTTTTGACATACGCTCATGAACAATTTCTCTCAATATTGTCGCGCAATATTTTATTTAGATTGTTTTGATAATTTTCCGTAAATTTCTTTTTTTTTCGAAATTACTACATACAAGCTTTTTGAAAATCATGAAACGTTAGAGATTTTGTAGATAATTTATATAGTTTAAAATATCTGATTTTACACAAAGTGCTTCTGGACATAGAGTTAGCCCTAGCTTTACTATTTTTATACATTTTTTTATACTTATACTTCAACAGCCTATACATTTTAAAAGAGACGTTTTTATATATAGATAAGTAGGGTTCAATCGTTATATTTTGTTACGCAGTTAATGGGATGACCTGATTTTTTGTTACACTCTGTATATGGCATTTTACACTTCAATGACACTTATCATGGTAGTATCAAAAATAATATATTTGAGCTTAAAGATGGAAGCTGTAAGTCGACATGTAAACAACATTATAATAAAAAATGAATTTGAGCGTGTTTGTGGTTTATCTTAAACAACAGTACAGACTTAAATATCTTATTTATGTTTACATGTAAACATTGCAAAATAAACTGTAGTTTACTATCATTAACACATTTAAATGCCAAAGAAATAATAATACAATTCCTATACTTAAGACTTTATAATTTAATGAATCTTATCCGAGATCTTATCCAAATGACAAACATTGTTCTTATATCTGAATGAAGTTGATTATAATTGAGGATTTCGGACATTGTTGAAGGCACTGTATATTTTTTGAAAGATATGATAGTACGTAGAAGTAACCATGCAACGTTTAACAATGTTGAAAAACAATATATACAGGGTGATTCAGTTATAATGTTATTAATATAGGGGAAAATGAATATAATACGAATACGCGATTTAAATTTTTTTTAAGCATACTTACGCCGATAAAAATATTTTCAAACCATTATTTAAACCCCCTTTTCAGACTATCACTGGCCGCTGGTGGCAATTCAAGTCGATATCGGCCTGACGCGACGTTGCCAAATTTAAATATTTTCCTATACCTAGTACCTTCTTATTGTAATATGTAATTAATGTTACAAATTATTTTTTAAAAGTATGCAATTAACATATTAATTTTCAACATATAAAATATTTAATATGAAAATTGCAAAACTTCCAGAGATCAAAATAAACCATTCACATTTCATTGCATAAATAGTGAAATAAAATCCAATACTAACTAGATTAAATTATTAAGAGAGACTGAAATGTTTTTTCGTATTTAAATACATACAGTAATAAAAAATATCCTTGTGCTGTCAACAAAATATAGTACGAGACATACCTATTCAGTGATCAACAATCCGGCAATCCGGGTCTTGACCTACCATATTTATGTCAATAATCTTGTTCATTGATAAAGGCTAAATAATAACACAAACGAGCAGTAATTAAATTTGCACTTTTATAAACACCTTGTGTAAGCAATAGGAAATCATGAGAATTTTATAATAACTGTCACCCGCAGTAAACAGCGCCGACATCAGATCAGAAAAGTTCGCAGTTCAAATTCCAATGTAATACGTTACCGACGGAATAAGTCGAACATCGTTCGGGTACAATTTCCTACGCACGCAACCCAACTTCTATCCCTTCTTCATCCGTCAGTCATTTTTTTTCGATTTTCTGTCTTTATTAAGCTTTCCAAATACGTGGTTAAAATTCATGACATTATGACTGAATCGCGCTGAATATTTAGATTAAAAAAGTAGTAGCATTAAAAAATAACTCTGCCCGAAGCGTCAAATAATTAATGAAAAAGCTATATGGGTACTCTGTTATTAGTGAATTAAAAATAAGTAAAATAAACTAAATTAGTTAATAAAAATTAAAAGTACTTTACAACTGAGGTTATTGTTACCTACCTCATATTCAATCTCATACATTCTAAATTTTGCTCGTAATGGGGTTATAAAGATACCTGTGGGAAGTTTATTACTCTATAACGTCGCTCCTATTACGTGTACAGTGTTGCTAAACAACCACGGTGTACCATGGTCGTTATTAAAGAGAATTTCTATCACAAATATAATTATCCAGGCGAGGACGACGCCAGAGTACACTTTCACAGTTTAGTCGCACAATTGTCACTTAGATTATTATTAAACTATGACGGACACTTACGTAATCAAAAGCATGCACAAGATCAGAAGTGGGATGAGTCCTACGGATGAGGTCCTACTCGTCGAGCTTTTCACTGAAATAAGAAATAATTGTTAGTTGGAACAAGCAGATGTTAAAGAGCTCATTTATTTCTACAGGTAAATGAAATGTGACACCGTGACAGTTTAAAATATAAACAGTTAGACTACTACTTTTATGTGATCAGAGTCGACACCGGTTTTTTCCTGAAGTCGTAAATCAACTTGACAGGCGCGTTAGCTACGGTAAAGCATAGATATTAAATCTTATCTTACCATTCAATTCTGGTAAGAATTTTGTAAGGATCACAAATTTTAACAAACGTTTCTCTAACAAAGTGAAGGATTCATAATTGAAATGCGCAGCAAATATTCGTATACGTTTGTGGGCTTATGCATGTATTAGTTTGGCAAATTTGTGCTCTCCGACAAAGCTACTTTTTCCATTATTGGTTGACATTTTCAAAATGTGTACGTATTATTGAATTTATAAGGCATGAATACCCTATTAGTATCTCTATACAACCTCCAGTGAATAATCCCATATCGCAGATGCGAATAAAAACTTGTATAATACAGTGATAATAGAACATATTGACTACACTGTGTTGATAAACATTTAAGGCCATAACGAGATGTTAATTTATGACATAAATGATTAATATGATTAGACCAGTCGAGTTTGTCATCTACATACATGCCAAGGAGTTTCGCTGATAGAGAGTATTGCAGATAATTACCCTCCGCTACAAGTCCCTCATCAAAAGTTGTTTTACAGTGGCCTTACTTAGGTCAATATATAGTCTGCAAGCCAACGATGTTTTGTCAATGGAGTCAATTATTTCATTTACAAAAGAAATTAACCCCGTTTCTACACTCCCACCCTTAAGAAAACCATGACATCCACATATATTTTCTGTGTCTAGAAAATTATACAATTTGTCACACATAAGTGATTCATAAATTTTAGAAAATGCTGACTACAAACTGATAGGCCTCATATTTATTACCTTTTTAAACACTGGAATTTATAAATAGACTAAATAACATTATGGACCAATGGCAGACCCCGGTGGAACTCCTGAAATAGTTCCGTTTGATAACCCCAATACATTTCATATTGAAATCTGTTATTCGGATAAGATTTGATCAAAAACATCAGAAGAACACAATTTAGATATCCATGATCAACTCCATCAGTGTAAGTAACAATAAATTGACACAATATTAGAAGAAATAAATCAGTTGTTGTGGTGACCATAAGTTTACGTTTCAATTTAAGACTCGTAAAATAGCTAAATTATATCTAATTATCATTCCTGACTGGATAAATATGTTACGGACTCGTAGATACAATGTTATTTGATAACTTCACTTTTGTGCAAACGCTATATTGAGCTGCTTATGTGTTTCCAAGATTTATCTTGGGACGCATCGTAATATTTTTACAGCTACGGCAGTGCTGCTGCTAATACCCATCTTAATTGATCTTAAAATCCAAAGTGCCGCTTTAATCCAGCTGTAAAAGTGCCTTTTCCAACAGTCCCGATTGCCTTCGACTCATGCCTGTCACGTAGTGTTAACTTTCAACTAATTTAATCGAGTTTGCAACTGCTTCCTTTTGCTCCGGGCTGCAGTTCCTCTTGAAGCTTCGAGACCTGTGCAGTGGAATGAGTTTAATTAATTTAAAGTGGAATAAACGCGAATATGCACAGCGTTATATTCTGTATTTCTTTGTAACAGAACCCACTGCGATGCAACATTGTATTAAAGGATTTTATTACAGACAAATAGATGCATAACACGTATATGGCGTGATTCACGAACTTATTAAAAAAAATTGGGATGCGTCATGAGAAATGGAGCCAATATCCTAACAAAAGATGGTAAAATCATTATAATTTCAAAAAAAATAAAATTATTGTATTATTTTCACCATTTACAACGCTGAGGTCTAAAATCCGATTTTAGTATTAACGTTTTTGCGATTTTACATTAGTCTCTCAAATGTCAAAAATAGCTTACGTCTTTACCAACTCAATCATTTTAATTTGTGGTGAAGTAAGACAAAATGCTTTAACAGCTTATCGTCTGCACATAGAGTGATTTCCTGCTAGACATGTGTCAACTGCAGCTATCTTTGTCACGGTAGTGCACCGCGGACGTAACATGGAATATTTTCAACCAAATCGTGGAAGAGATGGAGATCCAGGGCGTCCACGGCGTATTGCAGCAGCTGAGGAACACATATCTGTACCATCAACAGCAGCGTATCCAAGTTTTAATACCAAGGGATTATCTCTTAAAAATTAGATTTTATGAATGTTTGCTGCAACAAAATTCTCAACATACCAGATATAATTGCTGCCAATAGCTTACGACTTCAAAACGGACAAGAACTAGAGACATATTTTTATTCGTTTGTAGAAAGTGGGTAAGACTGGCCCAAATGTGTGCACACGTTGGTGGACAAACGACCTGAACTTTCGGTCACTCTAACCAAAACTTCCTCTTCCTGCTTAACCGAATTACTTTTTGGAGCGCCCTTATTACATTTCGATTGTACAAATTTCTAAATAGTTTGCGATTTGGTTGTCTTCGGTTGGGATATAATTCATAATATCTTCTAGCCTAGTTTGGTTTGTTTCATTCTCGGATTGTCAAAACATAGTATTCATTAAATCGGTTTTTCTCGAAAACGGATCGCAAAATCGAAATGAAAATAATACATGACTAATGGAAAAAATATTGCTGTTTCAGGTTTTAAACATACAGGGTAAAATATTATTAACTAAATGCCAATGAAATTCGTCGTAAGTGGCGCCCTCTACTTGCAACACGCAGCGTATTCATCGCTTCAAAGAATATAGCTTCACAAATTTTCAAGTTTCTAACCTACTTATTTTCTGAGTAATCGCAAAAAGACGAATTAAAATTTTAACTTTCAACACCCTGTATTTCCAAACATTTCGAATAAGACATATTTGCGCTATTGGTCACCATTTCACGTGTAGTAAATTCAGCTGTCGGATTTGTCATTGTTGTTAATGAATCATCCTATATATTATACTGTCAACTCCAGAAAGAGAAGGAAGGTTAATTCCAGACATATATTTTTTTAATTTCATTTTCACGTTCAAGTGTTTGTTAAAAAGCGAAGTTGACTGTGCAGAATCAAGACTTTAAGCTAGCAATTTTGCAAAATAACAACACGTAACAATAAATTTAAAAAATATTGATTTGTTAAGGGATTAAGAGCATTACCACATTGATGTTGTGTACAAATATGTGTCTGCTCTACTTTAACAGCAATTTGTCATCAATATTTTCTACTTTAAAATTCCATGCGAGTAAATAAAATACAAATGAGTAATTAACAATACAGTACCTACAGCAAACATTGTATTTTATTAATAACATTCTATAATTTATAACAGTAAAGTATATCATTTGCTGGGAACATGTATTGCAGCTGTCGTAAAAATAATAAATGTTTTCATAAAACAAAATGATATTTATTACAACTATCTCATTAATCACAGGCATTTTATGGCGGAACATCACAACAATAAAAAAAAATACCGTAGTTTATTATGATTTCGCATGTATATTGGATAAATTGTTCGGTTTTTAGTTCAGTAATAAAATTATATGTAGGGTTAACTATTACTAGGTAACAACAATAAATAATAACACTTTATTGCAGAATTCGAGCTCGATAGTTAAAATTTTTCCCCCGGAATATCGGCGCCTATGACAGTCGTCGTCCGAGATGGCTTAAATCTGTTAACTACCATACGGTCGTTTTTTTACAGCACTGTCAAATGCAGCAACTATGAAAATGAACAGTTTTATTACCATGATATATAAGTAAGTATCTGATAGGTAACAGTTAATTCGGTTAGCTGCAGTTTTTAGCATTCAATCTTCGTTATTTAGTAGTACACTACCAAAAGTACATTTTCAATCATTACAGGTCCGTCAGAATTATCCACTAATAGAATATACAGGTGTGAAATAAAGTACTCATTTATTCCAAGAGAATTAGAGTTTCATATAAAGAAATACCTACTAATACCTAAAATCTTGTGCGATTGCCATAGTTCCGTTGAGCTCTCTACTTTGGAACAGCAAACTGCGCAAATCATAGGACAAACTGTGCTATAGAAAAACATCTGTACCCGACATAAATTCTTTTATTTAACTACTATAAAACATTTAAAACTAAAAATTAGTCACTAAAACAGAACCATAACTTAGAATTTGGCATTGCTAATTGCATACGCTCCAAACATCAAAGAACACTGGGCAAAGCTTAGAATATTATATTCCAAGAGTCAAAAAAGGATTTTTACAGAACACTGTAAACATGTCTGGGTATTATGGTTTAAAACATCGTCGATTTATTATTGTTAACATTATTAATAACTACTGCGCGGACTAATGCCCCGACCGGCATTGAATTACTCCTGCAGTATCTGTGTGAACATCCAAGCCCCCTTGATTCGGGCTTGTTAGCTCTCATCAGTATGACATAGGTGAGATGACCGACAATTGGTAAGCAGACCACTTATATCTCACCTGCACTCAGTTTATATGTGGTGAACATACATATGAAGGAACAGCCAGTTCAATTGTCGATCATCTCACCTATGACACACTGATGAGGGCTAACAAGCCCCAAACTGGTCTATGTCTGGTGGTGTGTCCGACAAGGGTTCTTGGCTATTCACACAGATACTGCAGAAGTAATTCAATGCCGGTCGGGGCATTAGTCCGCGGAGTAGTTGTTTCCTGCAGCATCATTTACAGAGAGGTCTGCGTGAAGTACCTACTGCAATGTAGGTCTCTGCCAGTAAGTCGAGCCGCTTAGGCCGAGCAGGAAGTAAGCACACCACTTATATTTCACCATTGTTAATATTATTGCTATTATTAGTATTAACAGAATTTAATTCCCCAAAAACACAAGAAGTTTAAACATTTATCGGTGTGAAGTACACATTGCACAAGTGGCGACTTCATCAGATTCTGTCAAAAACAAAATATCGCATATTCACTTTGAAATAATTTTTCAATATGTACTCTATGCAAATTTAACTTTTCGTCTATTGTATGTGTATTTACAAACATGTATTCAAATGCCGAGATGACGGATAAGATGCTCCATTATTGGAAGTGTGACAAGTGCATATTATTGTGAGGTAGCGTAATACCAAAAACGCGTCCGAGTAGACAAAATATTATGCCGAATCCTCTTTGAACCACATTGAACAACTGTTGTAATACCTTGACGGTAACAGTGTTTTTATGTATTTGTGTACATTTGGATCGGTCAGTGGTCGCGCGGTTTAAGGCGTCAGTACTTGAATCGAGGTGACTGGATCGCTGTGGGTTCTACCCCCGCAGCCGGTAGACCGTATATAAGCTATATTCGTGGAGAGATTGGCACCCTCTCTGCGGGTATGGTAGGGTGGAAGAATGTTGGCTTGGGTCAATGTGAGAGATTGATACCGGTTGACATTTGACTACCCCCCTAATTAATGAGGTTTTCCAGGTTTCCCTCATTCCTGCACTGAATGGTGGTTAGGGTCTACCAACGTAAGTCGTTCCTGGGCGCAAATGCGGCCTGCTTAATAATAATATGCCACCCCCTCTCCCGCACAAGTCTTCGACTTCTCGGCTAATTCTCGTGATTAGAATGAGGGGTAGAGATATTATTGTATTATTATTATTATTATTTACGTGTGTTTCTTTGTTAACCTTTGTGGTTTTTACCGACAGAGGAAAGAACGTTTGAAGAAAGGAGAGGTCTCCAGCAAGTACAAAAGTCTTTGAAATGACAAATTTTTGTGTAAGCAAGTAAAAAAACAGAAACATTGATTCAACATTTTTGAGATCTTTCCAAATATCTTCCTTGTGTTAACTATTGTGTTTCTCTTTAGTTAACTCATAAAATAACCGTTTACATTTTGTAAATAAATTGGTTTCCTTTAAAGCGACGTAAATTGAGACATGTGACAAAGAGGTACCCTGCCACTCCCTTTGACAACTTTATGGAATATACCTAACCTCGTAGACAGAAGTCCAGAGTCGACGATAAGTAATCGTTTAATATAGTTTCGAGAAATATATTTTTGGCTTTATAAATAGGTTTGGATATTCTTTGATGGACGATTCTGTTAATTCTTATTTTTCTCTATTCTCTCTTAATATAATTGTACTTAGTCATAGTTAACCCTGTATTATGAAAATTAATGAGCGCCACTGGATTCAACGAAGATAATGTTTAAATGTTTTCAAATAAAATTGTTAAATAGCAAAGAAAAATTAATACTGGCTTTTGAATGAGTCTTTCGGAATGAAACAATTAAAATCGAAGAACTATTAAAATTTCACAAAAAAACCATTTCATTTCATTTCATTTTATATTTCACACGAATCGGAACATAAAGAATAATTATTAGTGCTATTCTTTGCTGCTCTTCCGTTTAAACATGCCTTATAAATGCAAAGCAATTTTTTAGCAGGATTCTACTCTTAACATCGTATTTACAAATCTAATCCCCAAAGGCCAGCCATTTGTTATTCCTGGGCTGTGATTGTTGTATTGTGGCATATTCTCGATAATTGGTAGCTTTGTTTAAAAACAGCTTTACGAATGCAATCATAAAATAAAGGCAAAGAGTAATAAGTAACGCGTTTATCATATAATTTGCCATTAAAAAACGTCTTCTAATGATTCAGATTGTGTGGTATAAATGTTTGTCTTTGAATGAATGGTCTCACAGAAAAAGTAAGACGGAGACAAATGTGGTCAACGCGGAGGTTATCCAGTAGGTATTCTCTTTCAAGTCAAAAAGGCATAAAAGTGATAATTGCAATATTTCATGCAGTCTATAAAGTTGCTAATATAAATAGTATACATCAATGGCCCCAAAACAGATCTTTGGGCAACACCTGATGACACTATAGTTAAGTCCGATAATTTTCTATTCAAAACCACCCTCTGTTCCCTAGCAGTTCAATATTTTTTTAATAATAAGATCATGTTCAGTAAGACCTATGAAATACATTATGACAGCAAGAATATCGTGATAGTTATTGTTGCGAACAATTAATCATTTATCAAACGTTGAATATACGGATTAAGTTTTGGTATTTTTGATGCACTACCCCTCTTATTTTACACACCCCTGGACAAAATGTATTAATTTCTTTTCTGATTTTCATAAAAAGCATAGAAAGTTATGGGATTTTGCCAAATTTCGTTTATTTGTTTCTACGCGTTTGGGAAATATTAATTAAAATCAGGAATTAATCTTTCACATCCTGTATGTCGAAATCGAAGCATTTTTACGTTTAATTTTATTTTGAGGTTCAGAAAACGCAGTTAAATTTGTGGTACTACTGTTAGAATCACCTTGTATAAATCATCTCGATGGATTCGAGACCGGCGTACACAAATGTAAGTGCAACTGCTGCCAGATCTGGCTCATCAATAAATCAACCGGAAACCTGTTACCATCAAGGCAAAAAGAAGCGTTTATGATGAATAATTAACGTCGAGGAAAATTACTCGGCAAGAATGAGAAATTAGAGAGGATTATAAATCTTTTTGTTATATGTAGGGTGGACAGCTGGGTAAATGAAAAAAGTTCCAATTTGACTAAGAAAATTACCTTATAACTTTTTATAAGATGAATTGAAGTGTTTGTTGATATATGAAACAATCAAACTAATGGTTTTATAAAGGAACAAGCCGTATATTACATTATCGTTAGACCATTATTCCTGAGATAATAAAAAATGGCACTTTTAGTCCAGTTTCATTGAGCATAAATTTAAATGTGTTCTACAAACTTTGAATCGAATTCTTGATAAAGTGGTAGTATATCGTTATCGCCGAAAGCGATAGAACTCGAGGACTTTCAGTACTGCCTAAAATATGGGAGGTCGCTTGATGTTGTGACCACTCATTTCCATCAAGGAGTATCCAATAACCACTAGATGTAGAGTCTTGCTACGTACTATATCTTGAGAACTAAAGCTATATATGTTTCTAGATATTCCCGTTTTTAAGGTTTGACCAATGCTAATGTACCTAATTCTAGAACTAATTTAAGTAGGCTTTGTCTTGTGAAGGAGATGTTAATGACACCAAGAAAACAGTAAACTTTTTATTGGACTTTCGCAATATGCCAGTACAAATTAAATAGGTATTTTGAAATAGGATACAGAATATGACGAGACAAAGATCGGATGATTAAAGTGAAAACCTTTTGACAGTTCTTACAGCATTTAAATTTCCTCAATAAGGTCATAAATACTACGCGTGGTAACAGATCTTCCTAATAACCAATCTAATGTTTAGTTTTTAAATTTAAAAAACTGTTTCTTTACCGGCTGTACTTTTAATAAATAAATAGTTGTTTTGTTGTGTTGCGACTTATTTGATTTTCTGTCACAATTATTTACCGAATATCCCTTTGAGATAGACAGATGTCTCAAAATCTTATTAGACCAGGGTCGATAATTTTTGAAACCAAAAAAAATAATAGTAGTATGAAACCCATTGGAAAAGGAAGAGAATACAACAAAAATGAAAGAAAAAATAATTTACGGGCGATCTGAGGTGGAAGGGGGTGAGTTTTAAAGGGTAAAAGACGGAACTACAAGTCCTATGGATAAAAGTTAAATGGCAAAGTTGTAGGTAATAAGATCTACAACTTTTGTATTTACACTTCTTTCACATAACCTCAAAATTTATGTGAAAAATTCAAATAACCATGTTTTTGGTTTTTTATTTTTATCTTTTACAAACAAAAAATTTCACGAAATTTGGTGAAAACTTACTCTTACGTTTTTCGAGTGATCAAAGTATACATTCTAATAAATAGCTAAAAATTGTTCATAATGATAAAAAAAGTTTTCGAATTCGAGTTTGTCGCACCGTTTCTTTGCATTTTCTGAGAACATTTACCATAGTAATGCATATTTTTCTACACCATCAGAAAGTAGGGATATCAACGAACAAAAAGCCCACCGACTATTTTAAAAAAGCTATTTAGGGTGCTTTTTCGATATTAAGTCAAAATAAGGTGAAAAAATAAAAAATTTAAATCAAAAAAATTACAGTGCGTTTGGGACATAAAAAGGTAAGTTTTCACCAAATTTTGTGAAAAAAATACTTTATTTGTAAAAGATAAAAATAAAAAACCAAAAACTTGGTTATTTTATTATTATTATTATTATTATTCATTTATTTTGTTGTAGACAACATAAGTTGTATAACAATAGTCATATAATGCTAACTAAACTTAACCTAAGTTACAACTGGAGAAAAAAATTCTGACAATGAATAAAAACACTTATTAGTTAAAAATATTTTCAGTTTATGTTTAAACTGAGAAATCCTAATCTCATTAGTCTTAATCTCACTCGGTAAGTTGTTATATATCTTTAAGCCTAAATAACCTGGCGATTTAGCTGTTATAGAATATTTTACAAAAGGCAAGCGTATGTTATAGCATTGTCTAGTATTAATGGTATGAATATCCTTATTTAAAATTAAAGATTCCTTATTTCTATATATATACACAGACATTTCAAAACTAAATAATGAAGTTAAAGTAAGAATATTATATTTCTTGAATATATCCCTACATGTACGATGACTTGGTACACCAGCAATTAATCTTAAGATCCGTTTTTGTACAACAAAAACAGAATGAGAAGAAATAGAGTCACCCCAGAAACATATTCCGTAACGTAATCTAGATTCCACAAAGGCGTAATACAAATTTATCAATTGTTTTTAATGGAATATTTATTTCATAGATTTAATTAGGTAACTTACTGAACTTAATGAAGAAACAAGATTATTGCAGTGCATTTTCCAGTTCAGTGTATCATCAAGAGTGATTCCTAGAAATTTGACAGAGCCTGTCTCACCACTGCTCATAGTACAGTCATTAATATTTGTGGAAACAGACTCACATTTATTTTGCCTATTGTGAAATCTAATTAATTTAGTTTTGTCAGTATTCAGATATAAATTATTGTAACTGAACCACTTAGAAACATTGTACAACGTATTGTCTAGATTATCAGTCAGGTCTTTAGTGGTTTTATTTGAAATTATCAAGGACAGATCATCAGCATACATTGTACAAAAATTGCTACCTATCGAGCGCTCTAATGAATTTATATATAGAATAAAAAGTACGGGGCCAAGAACTGAACCTTGAGGAACGCCCATATCAACAGAGTTTGGCTTAGAATTAAAAGTATTGCGAATATTATCTGATACTGAAATAATGGAAACATACTGTTTTCTATATTTTAAAAAGGCTGAAATCCAGTTTAAGGCTGAACCACGTATACCATAGTTATACAATTTTTGTAGTAAGGTATCATGCTTAATGCAATCAAAGGCCTTACTAAGGTCACAAAAAATGCCCATCGGGCACTCACCCATGTCAATATGGTCACCATAAAATGAATGTATAGCAGTACTAGTAGAAAAAATTGTGAGGTGAATTTTTCACATAAATGTTAAGGTTATGTAAAAAAAGTGTAAATACAAAAGTTGTAGATCTTTTTATTACCTACAACTTTTTTCCATAGGACTTGTAGTTTTGCCGGAAATCAAGATAAACCGTTTTTTACCATTAAAAACTAACCCCCTTCCACTTCCAGACCTCAGATCGCCCGTAAATAATTTTTCCTTTCATTGTTGTTGTATTCTCTTCCTTTTCTAATGGGTTTCATCCTATTATTATTTTTTTCACTTTTTACCATTTTCAAAGGCTTCAGCACTGGTCTATATGTCAAATTTCTCGAGCATGTTGATCCGCCTTCGGTGTGGGACTGTTACTAAACAACATGCTTTCGATTGCCATAAAAATATCTCGTACATTATCAACGTCCTAGGGATATTATAGCTGAAAATATCCCGAAACTGGAGCGGTTTATCGATGTCAAATTATTTATTCAAAATCGAAATTGGGCTATGAACAAATACATCATCGTCTAATTTTAATATATTTTATCCACGATCACTATATAGTCCATTCATTTTATGTAGATTTAGGCAAGTATTTCGGAAAATTGAGATATCCAGCTGTAAGCTCGTATAAACTTGTATTTTGACATCTTAAAACTGTTCTCAAAATTCAAATATGATTCTATGACCGCAACTCTAAAACTCGGGGGTCAAAGATCAAAAAAATCTTTTTTTGCACATTTTTTGCAAATATCTCGTTTCCTATAGGTTTTACGCTATTTGTATTTATTATCAATATTGTAGAGAATTAAATTTTTTAACCTTTGACCCCCGATTTTTGAAGTTGCGGCCATCGAATCATATGTGAATTTTGAGAACAGTTTTAGGATGTCAAAACACAAGTTGATACGAGTCTATAGCTGGGTATCTCAATTTTCATAAGTGACCTCCCTTAAATGACTGGACTATAATAAGAAGGTGTTTTACGTCTGTTTTCCATGGATTAAAAGGCTTTTTAACATGGATTATGGATTACAACAAACGTTTCCGAAATTGTGTTGACGCCTATATGTTGTGTAGTACATTTTCCAGACACATATCGCAAGAAAAACCTCTTACCGGCATTTTTAAGTCGCATATTAATGTATTATCGACACATTTCTACAGTATTGACCGAAAAAGCTTCTTCCATGTTGGTGAAACTTCTTGAATTACTTGTTTTCGTATCCGGAATGTACGTATCAGTAACTGACTTTGTCTTAGGGATGGGTGATATCCAAAAAGGTTAATTTATTGCGTCGACAAGCACCTGCGACTCCCATGAACGTTGCAACTTATAAAGAGTTCTAAATAAAACGTTCAAAGTATAAATTAAAATATTAAAATCGTGTATTTTCTACCTTAACTTGTAAATATCCGGTGCTTTATTCAAAAATTCCTTGATTCAATTTTTCTCCAGTATCTTTGCCTTCTTTGGTTTATAATTTATTGATTCAATTCATTACTATCAAATATGAACACAACATCAACATTGATTTTAGCATGGAATGTTCCCATCGAAGAGCAAACAGTTTCTCCACATTGAAAAACTAGGATAGTAGCACCTTTTCTGTAATTGCTCTTTCCGTATACCCTTTTTTCGCCAGTTATCGAATTCAACTAATCCCTTCTGGTACACACTTTTGCTTTTTGCTGGTAACAGACGTAATGTTGCTTCTTTGGCTTCTTGCTGGATTTCAGCCGGAGTGAAGAAATTCTCAGCATTCTCATTAACTTTTTGTATCGATTTTACACATTTGTTCACTCTTATTAATACATAAACAAACGCATGTCATAGAAACGATCCCAAGACTTTCTAATTTTCAGCTGACAATCAATATTTTTGTATGACGTTTTTCAAAAGCATCAGCTGCTCTCCATACGGCTTCCACTCTCTGGATTGCCTGGTTTTAACCGTGGTCGTAGATAAAACGTTGAATTAACCAGCCTTCAATCCCCTCGAAAAAATGTAATTCTCAGCTGCGTCCCGAGTGTCTATTTTTTCTCGTAGTTTGTTAATTTCCCTATATAAATAATAACTATTAACATTTCTTTGTGATTCAAAGTTAATACTTTTTGTTGTCAGTGATTTTCAAGAAATTGTTCCATTCAAATCTATTGATTAACTTGGTAGTAGGTTATTTTAGCACAGGTTGTGAATTTAACAATATTGCCAATATTGAAAAGATAGGTGATAATATTATATGAGAAGTTGTCAATTATTAACATATTTCTGTGGCTTGGTTGAAAAAGGGCCTATCTACAAAAAACCGGTTTTGAGATAATCGAAGATTTGTAACTAAATTTAAAATCTCTATAATCTCAGTGTGTTAGATCCAAATTAAGCCAAATTCGCCCTGGGTTTAGTAAAAGATATTGTTATTCTGAGGATATAATAATTTTTCGATTATTTTAAATCTGTCAATTTTTTTTAAGTTTAGTTACTTAGGCCCCTGCAGTTTTGGACTAATTTACATAAGCCCTAATATATAATCTTCCTTTTTAGTACATAGGCCATGAAAATAGCTAATGTACCTAAATGCGGAACATATTGGACCGAGACATAAAATATTCGTTAAGCTAAGTTAGACTTTGCCCCTGTTATTTACTACTTGAAAAAACAAAAAGGGCCAAAAATAACATAGACCCAAAGCATTTCATTGCATTTGGATTAAGTTGCAGTTAGGTTCTATACTGAATGAAGAAACGAAGATGAAAGAAGTACAAGAGTACATAGGCCTAACTTTTTTTGACCTACATGTCACTTAAGCCTGTTAACGTTTATGAATCTTAACTTTTTAGTTACATAGGTCCATTAAAATAGGTCTAAAGCGAATATAGAACTATATTGTAGTAAAACCGGAGCACGTAGGCCCTTTTTAGAATTAATTTTGTAGATGTCTGGTAGGCTTATGTACTTAGAACCCTTTTCATTGAAAGGAGCGTGTTTTATTTAGTACAAGAGACCCATAATCCCATTGTTTTAAATTGTTCACTTAGGTCCTTTTTTGACCAAGCCACAGATTTTACATTGTTCTTTTCTGAAATCTGATGAATTTGTGAAGGAATTGCAGATATGGAAATGGCATGCATATCGGAAGTGGCGAAGCTGGACCACTCACCAAGTAGGAGTGCCTCCCGGAGGTCCTTGATGGGCAGACTTTGCGTCTGAACGACACTCTCCCTGTCGCTGCGATAGAGGATGGGCGCTATGGACGCCACGCACTTGACCCTCATCGACCCCCCCCGGAAGTGGTGGTTGCTCAGCTTGAACCTCAGCCCCAGCGTCGATGACACCAGGCCCTTGGTGTGGTGGTACGGAGGGTACTCTATCAGAGCTTCCGGCTTCTGGATCTGGAATTAGATACTAATATTATCCACACAATTTATGCAGTTTTGATGATTTGTTCAGTATTTGCTGGATCAATTGCTCTAATAATAATCTAAGCCATGGAAAGAACGATTTTACCTGTTGTTCGTTGATGTACCAGTGAAGAATCGACGCAGGATGGCTCTTTCCCGAGGTGCAGTTCAGATTGATCTCGTCGCCGATCTGGTACTGCATCTCCACTCCGCTGATCACAGGATCCTCCTGGGGGAGATCTGGAACAAGAGGAACACACGTTGTTCAAAGCCTCTAACAACTTGGTTGAAAGACTAGACATTTGAGCCTCTGCAAAGAACATCCTACGCAAATAAAACTGAAGGAACAATATGTGTAGGTACTGGTTTTAGCAAAAATTTAGAAATAATTATACAGGATGTTCCGCAGAACAACCGACAGGGTAATCACCCCTAAAATGAGATCAAACTTTTTTCCCATTGATCAAATTTTCAGTAATATCCGAGAAAGTCATAGTATAATAAGAGTACAAGACGAAGAAAACAGTTTGCAAACAGTTGAAGATGGACCGCAAATAAGTACTTAACGTGTGTCTCGAGAAACTGGATTATCAAGAACTTCTGTCTTAAACGTAATCTACTACATCCAGAACACATTCAAAAAGTACGGTATTGAATTACACCTGCAGTATCTGTGCGAACAGCCAAAAACCCTTGTCGGCCGCTCCACCAGACAGACCGGTTTCGGGTTTGTTAGCCTTCATCAGTATGCCATAGGTGAGATGACCGACAATTGATTAATTCAATACCGGTCGGGGCATTAGTCCGCGGAATAGTTGTTTCCTGCAGTATCATTTATAGATTTAATGGCTCGTCGCCTAGGGCGAGAAGTCTGCATTGAAGTACCTAGTGCAATGTAGGTCGCCTCCTGCAAGTCGAGCCGCTTAGGTGGAGCAGGAAGTAAGCAGACCACTTACATCTCCCCTATATGCTTCAAGTTTAAGACAAAATTGTTGGGATATATCTTTTGTTTAAAAATGTTTTAATAATTTTGTGGATTGAATAAATTGCACTAATTTATTTTGCTTGAATTGCAGTTCGTATCATACCAGAAATTTCTTATCATAATGATGTTTATCCAAATTATTTGTTTAATTCACCTTTAATTACGTGTATATATTCATGTAATGCATTGGGAACCGATGTCGACTTATTTCATTCAAATTGCTCTTCCTTCAAAAAGGGTTTGAACGGACATATTCTTCACATTTAGTTGCACTTTTTTATAACATTGCTTAATTTTTTTATTTAGTGTATTTTTGTAATTTTTGTTGTGTTTTTTATTGTTTCTAAATTGTTTTATTTTTCTTTTTGTACCCGCATTTTCACCCTGTCTTAGTTTATATATTCTTCCTTTTGTTAATTATGTTACCCTGTTATTGGATAACTCTGTTTATCTGTTGGGTGGCCTTTTTGTATAAATAAATAACAATAGAAAATTTCAACAGGCTGACAGGTACACTATTGTTTTCATACCCGTTTTTATACTGGATAAAAACTTTAATTTCTACATGAACCTTTGCAGTTCAGTAATGGAAGGGGAATTATTGATTGTTCTTCACAAATAAAGTTATTGTTAACTACCGCATTCGCGTACTTTCACGCTTGAGCGAAGCAATGGAAGATTCCAGAACTCGAAAATTACAACTTTTAAACTTGCCCCCACCCCTTCGGCCCAACAATGGGCCCGTGTCCTGCACTATTAGCTGCATCGCTTCCCACCCAACTTTTCACGAAATCGGTAAATCCATTACGACTCGGCGCGCGTCCCGCTTTTTGATAAATGAAGTATAAGCCTTCTCGGTGGTGCCGAGCATTCAGGCGTGGATACCTATTAGCCCTGTTCCAATAATAAATTGGGGCATTTTCCGAATGTATTTCTTTCTCTGGCAGGTACGTGCCCCGAATACAGGGCCTCCCGCCGTCCTGCTGCAGCAGGATTCGCTTATTGATTAATAAAGTTATATTTCCAACAAGGTGACAGTCTCAAATGGGGGTCCACTGCGGTAGAAGTGTATTATTAGGGTTTCCTCAGTGTTTTTTGTACTCAAATTACTGATCATATGGAATATTTCCAATTATTCAACCAACAACAATTCGAGTTTCCAAACAGTTTATCAACTGAATTAGCAATTGATCATTTGGTAGCTCATGCAGCTAACAGATTTGAAGAAAGAAGATATGTCCCAGTTCTTGGACTTGAGTAAAGCTTTCGATTGTGTTTCGCATGAGATTTTATTAAATAAATTGCCTTACTATGGGTTTGTGATACATAATATATCTCTATTATCTTCTTATTTAATCGATAGATATCAGTATGTAGTTTATCGTGGTATAAAGTATTCTAGAAATCAAACATGTTGTTCCACAAGGTTCAGTCTTGGGTCCATTAATTTTCTTAAACTAAACTTCATATTACAGCCTCATTCATTCTATAATATCTTATGTCATCTTGATATGGGGACATCCATCCTCCTGTGCACAAGTTCTTTTCTCTGCAGCGAATGGTCATACGTATTATGTCTGGCTTAGGATACAGTAAATTGCAGAAATTCTTTTATTGATTTATACTGGTTATTGGCATGGGCGAAGTTAGGTCATCAAATCTGGGGGGGGGGCTAAAGCCCCGGGTGGACTGTGTTTTAATTTCGGTTTTGAAATGTGTGTGAGTTGTTTATAAATATTTGAGGGGGCTGTGGAGGATGTGGAAAGGTCAAAACCACGACAGGGGCCACACCGTGATCTATAAGGAGTTAGTAGATGGGGATGAGATTCTTGATGTACCCAGCGACAAGATATTCCCTAATTTCAAAGAAATGTTAAAGTAGAATTTGCAACTATAAAAGCCTGACTCGTTAATCTTGACGCTCAGGTCTCGAAAGAGCTCGTCTGGTTCACGGATGGGTCCAAGACAGACCAGGGCTCAGCAGTGGGGATCTATGGAGTACGACCAACTGTGAATTTATTTCACTCCTTGGGGAAACATGCCACGGTCTTTCAGGCTGAAGTATTTGTTATCTCTGCCTGTGTTCAAGAGAATATCAGAAAATATGTAAATCAGTATATTCCGGATCACCTCTCGTGTAGTCCTGCAATGTGTCAGAGCTCTTTCTCTCGAAGAGACAATCCTGTTAAGTTGACCTGGGTTCCGGGTCACAGTGGTATGACAAGTAATGCCAGAGCTGATATGTTGGCCAGACAAGGCTCGAGCAGTCAATTTGTGGGACCTGAACCAGTTTTGGCGTTACCACAATATCATCTCGCAAGGTCCATTGATAACTGGATCAAAAAGCAATCAACTGAAGATGGGTCGGTGGGATTCGGTTTGCGTCAGGCCAGGCTACTTATAGGGGGCTGACACAAACCGAAACTTCATTATGCTTAATAGAAGCAACATCAGGATTGTCACTTGTCTCCTAACAGACCACGGACATCTGAACAGTCACCTACATAGGATTAGCTTAAGCAATATCGCGAGGTGCAGACTTTGCGACAATGCAGATGAGGATTCATATCCTTTGTAACTGTGTCTGTTAAATGATAAAAAGACACACATATCTTGGGGTGGCTTTTCTGTCTCCTCAAGACATTAGAGAGATTCCAGCAGAGCTGGTGCTCGCTTTTGCGCACAGCACAGGCCTATTTTGAACTATATAGTCAGCGGCATGTACAATGGGTCTTCAGGCCTGAGTGCTGCAGGAAATCCGCGCCAGTATTAACAACAACAACTAGTGACTAACTGTATTTTCTGTAAAAACAATATAAATTATACATAATTGGACACAATAGAATAAAGAACATATTTAATTTGGACCACTTTAGAGAAACTTGTGTAGAAAAAGTAACAATTATTCACTTATTCTGCCTAGTTTGTTTAAACAATTTCTGAAGAGTTTCGAAACGTCTAAATCCTTAAACAGAATACAAAAATAATTCTACTACGTTCCAACGAAAGGTTTCACACATTGTAATTGTAAGTCTGTTCAGCCTCTCCTATTGGTAACTTTGCGTTGAAGACATTTTATTAAACATTTTCCTTCTATTCTAAAACTCTTAAATGCTAAGTTCAGAGAACTCCTTTCAACCACATACAAAATTATGCAGGAGGCAGTTGTGAAGTTTCTGAGTAAAAAGAACCAGCGAAGTTTCTAATTAGAGAAATACATTTTGTTGCATTTTCTTTGCAGCGCAAAAAAAGCATCAAATCGACTATGAAATTGCCTCGTCCCGGCCCGCTCGGACCGTAAAAAGCGTCGCCGAGTTCTTAATGTCAGTCGGCAGTTCCGTTGCTCTGAATTTATCGGGACTTGCTGCAGTTCGCTTGGTCGTTGCAAGACGGTATAATTCAAAACTTGGGCGAACTTGTCGTCGAAAGTTATCGTGATAAGTTGTAGTCCTACTTCATCATACGAAGTGGCCTGCAACCACAGTCGGTGTCATACTGAAAATCGTTCTCTGATGATATATTTGGAAATATAAAATTTATTGGTATATACAGGGTAAACTATGACTATACTAGACGGCCGAAAATGCAGAGAGTGACTAATTGCTAGCTTGTAGACAAGCGCGACGATCGAAGCAAGCGAGGAGTAACATTTCATAGGCGTACTCAATTTGAAGGCGATAAGACATAAAAAAAATATATAAAAATTACAAAAATAATTGCATTACATAACATCCATTATTTTTAGTAGAAACAGTGATATAACAGTTTTCGCCAATTTCGAAACGTTAGATCAGTGATTCCCAAAGTGGTCTGTATAGACCCCCAAGGGTCTATGACAACCTGCAAGGGGTCTACGTCGGCGGAAAAAAATTTGGGGGTCCATGAAATGAAAATGGGGGTCCACGATGGTGGATGGATCTCAATATACACTGATAGTACCTATTTACTGACATCATACTATCTTATAATATAAAGACATATACATTATTTATAAAAGTACCTATGAAGTAAAGAATGTATTATATATTTATAAAATTGTGCAAGTTGTAGGATGTAGGCATTCGCTTTGTGGTCGCAATACATTTTAAACTTGTAAAAACCTGCACATAATGATATACCAGTATCAATCAATCAAAGTACCATATCGTCGTCGTTCTTGCTAAACCTCGTATCTCAAAATTATTCAAATTTGAGATACGCGGTTTATGCATAGATCAGTGGTTGCCGCATCAGATCATATACAACTCGTATCTTGATTGCATTTAAATTTCGCGCCAAACAACTAAGAATCTATAACGCGTATCTTAGCCCTATATACTTTGAACATGCTATACCTCGTATAAATTTAGGGAGCCAACGCGTATCTAATGCCATCATATTTTCATACATAATTCAATTAATAAATGTATAAATTAACGTCACTACAGTTAGAAATTTACAAAAAATCAATATCAGGTAAGTAGGGGGTCTACCCAAAACCGAAAAACATGGCAAGGGGTCTACCACACAAAAAAGTTTGGGAACCTCTGCGTTAGATAATAAAAATCATAAGAATTATTTCCAAATTACCCAAGGCCGAAAATAATAGAGAGTGACTAATTCACAACACAGAGATGAGCGCGGAAGGTGAGGGTGGCATGAGTACCTGAGCGTACCACTTGACAAGAGGTCGAAGCACACAAAATTATCAAAAACAAGTTGTCGACGACTGAACCTAGCATATTAACAATTTATTTTAAATGTGCCCCCTGTGCCATCCTCTTTACAAATTAGACGGACGTGAAATTTACGGATTTTTGCACGAATTGTCGTATAACGGGAACATTATAAAACTGGTTTGCTATTTGGGATGTACCCAATGTTATCACGATGTTTCACGGCAACACATTCTTTTATTTATTTATTTACTTTAATTTTACCCTTGGAAAATACTACATCGTTTCCATTCACTGCCGCGAGACATGCGATGCGATACGTGCCATGTAAAAACAATCTTAAACGCTTTCGCTACCGAACATCCGAAAATAATCCACCAGCAAATCACCCGATTATCAAGCGGGCCGTCCCAACAAATTGAATGTCGGCCAAAAATTGCTCCAATAAATCCGCTTAATATTGTCCCCTAGTATACGGGACCTCCCTAGCCGCCGAACGTAATAAAACAGTCTGGTTATTACTATGGTCACTTGATAAGTGCGATAAGCGTGACAGGCGACACGCGACAGTTTAGTATACACAGCGTTGTGCTTCGTTTTTTTATGCCTGGCAATGCCGCAGGAGGGTTAATGTGCCTATATTGTTGGGTTAGACCGATGCAAATTTCAGTTTTTACCTATAGTTCAAGAAACACATCTTGTTATGCTGTACGTTCTTTAATTTTTTATTGAAACGTACAGTGATTCAGGGCTTATCTAAAAAACTTTGAGAATAGATGCATCATGAAAAATGGAGTCAATATAATAAAAAAAATTGTAAAATCCTTATAGCTTCCAATTAAATAATTATTGAAGTTGTAGTATTTCAATCTCCCCGGAGCCTCGTGATTCTGCGAAGTCCTTTATTGACCTACTCCAGAATTCAAATCTTACCCAGCTGATAAACAAACCTACTAGATTTCGATTAAACCAGGAAGGAGCCATCCACTTTAGATCTAGTTTTGACTACTAATAAAAATCACCTTTTTCCATTATTTGTTAATTCTCCAGTGGGTAAATCTCATCACGGTGTTATCACCACTGTTATTAAAGTTTATGTGGATGATCCTGGAAAGCGTGATTATTTTAAAAGTTTCAGAATAACAGACTACAAAAAGGTGGCTCGTCACTTGCAGACTATAAACTGGATGTGTTTTTTTGCAATATGGAGCACCCTACAGATATGTGGTGCAAATTTCACAGTGCCATCTGCAGCACACACTAGAACTAGGAAAACGTATTTCAACAAATTGAAGCCTTGGATAACGTTCACTGTCTTGAAAATAAAATTAAACCTAAAAAGAATCTTTGGAAAAAGTTTCGCAGATCAAGTCATGCCGACTTCACCAATCAGAAAAGCTTATCCAGTAGACTATCCGTCGAAATAACTAATTTACGACGTAATTATGAAGCATCCTTGACCCAAAGTCGATCCCCAAAGAAATTTTTCAAATACATTAGGCCATCTCTTAGCTCTAAAGCCACGACACCCTTGTTAAATAAACCCGACGGTGAACTATGTTGAAATGAAGCTGAGTTGGCCGTAGTTTTATCTGAATTGTTTGCAACTAAAAAATTGCTTTTCTCCTGGGGTCGACGAAATCGAGGTAAAACTGCTCAAGGAATGTTGTTCCCAAATTATTTCTCCGTTATCAATGATTATGGATGCCTCACTTAAATACCACACTATATCTACGATTTGGAAACGTGCTTCAGTAACTCCGATATTTAAAAAAGGTGACAAGTTGAGTAGTGAAAACTACCGCCCAATTAGCTTGGTGCCTATAGTAAGCAAAATTATGGTATCAATAATACGGCTTTTCTCTTATCTAATAAAGTAATTCCAGGGTCACAGCGTGGTTTTGTTCCTAGACGCTCGGTAATTACGAATCTGCTGCAGTGCACGAATGATTGGTCCATGTCCCTCGACGCTAAGAACTTATTTGGACTTCTCCAAGGCGTTTGACCGGGTGCCTCACAAGCGACTCCTTCACTAACTGAACCACTGTGGAATTTGTGGTAATCTTCTTCTGTGGCTTGGGGCTTTCCTCAGTGACAGAACATTTAGTGTGAGGGTTGGTGACCGGTCATGAGCTCGTCCTGTCCTTAGTGGTGTACCCCAAGGATCTGTGTTGGGTCCTCTGATCTTCTTAGTATATACTTCCCACTTTCCGTATCACATACACTCCAAATCTGCATTTTTTGCGGACGACACCAAGTTCTATGCCAATCCCTTGACAGACCATAACATCCTTCAGCGTGATCTTATAAACATTTCGAAATGGTGTCAGGACTGGATGATACCTCTGAATGCTGAGAAATGTTCTGTTCTCCATCTTGGCAGGAATAACGTCTTGCTTCAGTGCTCACTATTAAATACGACATTAAAATCCGTTACCTCACAAAATGACCTTGGAGTATTAATTTCAGAGAACTTGTCGTGGTCTGAGCACATACAATCCAGATGAAAAAAAATTATTAAAGCGACTGAAAATTCAAATAAAAGACTGATCAGATGGTGGAAATCAAATTAAATACTAGTGACGTCATCCTATCTCAAAAATACTGCAATTCTATTGCACGACAGTTTGTAGGAAATCTCCTTCGTTTAGGGATCTTGCGGTACACCCAAAGATCACACAGTGATATTGTATTCCTAATAAAATCCTGAAGAAAACACGGCAACAGATTTAAAACTATAATATGTGTACATTCTACAGCCCTTACCTACCTTTATCTTTATCTCTTTCTGTCACATATAGATTTTTGTTTCCTACAATGTTCGATTGAATTCTTTTCTAAATCTCAAAGCACTACTGTGTCAGAGAAAAACTGCCAAAGCTCCAGTCCTTGTTTCACTCGGGTTCAAAAGAATGTCTTTGAGAATTTACACGCCATGCTTCTTAAAGTTAAAGGCGGATAGGGTTTCGTGCGGTAACGGTTGCCTTTACACGAGCTGTCATTTTTAACCTTGAAAATGACCGATCTATGTCTCGTGCGTCCACGCGAAGAATGTTTTTTCTTATACGGTTTAATAGTGTACAGAATAATTACACAAGGTTTCCATTTGAAAGTAATCCAGAAATGTAAGGCTATTTGTAAATGTGAGATGTAACAATCGATTCAAACCGATGCGAACAACAGTAATAACTTATTTTGTCAACGTGTATATGTGTAAACAATTAGGTATAAAAGTTAATGAATTATTGTGATTACATCTCTTATAATGCTGATTACTTCTTCGCATGTGGTTTGCTCGGACTACGTAGAAATGTTTTTCGTGTAATTAATACTTTATTAAGATTAATGAACTTATTTATGGACGCGAAAGAAAAGGTGCATGCACACATTTAAGCATTAAGTTCTTTAAAGGTGAATAAAGGAATGATTCGAGAAAATATGTGTGTTTGTAAAGTTATTAAATAGTTCTGATCGGTGAATTTCGTTATTTTATCCCGTCTGTGCCAAGAAAAACATTTAGATTGTCTTCAACATTAAATAAGTTGGCGTTGTAACACCCCAACGTTTCGAAAACTAATAAAAAAGGTGAATTTTCTTTGTGCATGTTTTTCAAAAGTTTTATTAATCCCTGAGTCGAGCGTCTTCGCTTACGAAGTCTTTATTAAAACTTCAGTGATGCTAAATTTTATCCTGGATGCACAACAATAACTCACTGTCTCGAAGAACTGCATCTGTTGCGATCAGTGGCGTCCTTATAAAAGGGTAAGCTTGAGAATTTCTTTTTATTACAAAATTAATCACCCATGCTTTGGTCCATCCTGGTTAATAACCTATTCGCTATTCTTTTTGTATAATAAGTTAAGGTTTAGGCATATGCTAATGATGCTCTGATGATATTAGTAAGAAATCCTCAGAAACTCACACCGTCAACACTTTTCCACATATTATAGAATGCAAACAGTTAATTATAAACATGCCACAGGCTAACATCATACACCACAATAAACTTCTGGACAATATAGAAGATACCACTCTGCTGATGGTCTCAGACGTTATGCCTACAAGATCAACTATAAATTGCGTTTTAAAATTCTCCTTACTAGAAAAGGTGAATGGGAACAAGATAACACCAAGCTTTTAAAAAGGTACACAGATCTTGGTACACGGATGGTAAGCTTTGGTACATATGCATCTTTTAGAAAAATCTATGATTGAATCGTGTGTATGAAAGTTGGAAGAAATGCAACATCCACACAAGTACATAAAAATGAATCGTGAAAGATCTTTGATCCAACTGATGTAATTCAACAACGGTATGGACTTGTCGTGAAGCTTTAAAGGGGTTAGGAGCTAGCAACAGAGTAACTTTGGTTGAGATACCTAGTCATTCAGATCTATGAGGGAATGAGATGACGAAGAAGGTGCCACCAGCTTTGGCATAATTTCTCAGAACCAGCTCTTGGTATAGTTTCGGCTACTTCTAAAACCATACTTCTGGTGCTGGAAAAAGTGTTTGAATACTAATCAAAACTGTCAAGATGACCCCAGCCGAAGGTGTCTGTGACAAACCAATTGAGAAAACGAGCTAAAAACTTGATAAAATTAAACAGGTCACACTTAATAACTCTAATTGACCTATATACTGGACATATCGTTTAAATATCATCTGCGTATTATCTATAAGCTTTGCACAAAAGAGCTCTGTGCTCCATTTGGAATTAAACAAAATAATATAATACATTAATCCTTAAGTAAAAGCTTTTCCGCAGCTCTATACACTTCTTCTTGCTACGAAATACTCACTATACGTCAAAAGAATTCATATCTACTTATATCCTTCCAACTCCTCAATTTTAAAGCATTATTGTCGTCCCCTTTCATTCGCTTTGTTCTTCTGTATGGAACGAAATAAACATTAAGTTTCCCGGTTATAAAACCCGGAATTGATGACGTGTATAAAAATAAAAGCGCTGTAAAATGTTTTATTATAACGGCATTGGAGTGACCGCACCATCTGCAGGATTCTAATTATGCAGTGATAGATAGCTTATGTAATATTTATGCTATAAATGTATTAATACAAATTTCCTGTTTAATATTATAGTTTGAGATTGAGAAAAGGTTCTGAATTTTAAAGGAAATAATCATGAGCAATCTACTCACATTTGCTTGCTGGTTCCTCTAAAGTCTCATTCCACATAATATATTTTATTTCTTAATTTGCTTAAACATCATATACTTAATTCGGTAAACCATTTACAAGTCTTCGTGATATTATATAAACGTTATCTCTTAGAGGACTACGTGATGCATGAGAGACAATTTTTAAGTAATATCTCTAAGCTTATTGACAACATTGTTTAATTCAATTTTGACTGCTGATACTAAATTATTATCTTTCAAGAGGATACAGTGAGCAAGAAACATGAATACTATCAACAAAGTAATACTGCATACAGAAAGAAACTAAAAATATAAATGATAAACAACAATAGCCCTAAAACTGAGCCTTGTAGGATACTCTTTTTAGGACCTACAGATGAATCATTCTTGTAGGGTATAGCATGTTCTCTATACGTTTAAAAATACCTACATTCTTTAAATCTGAAAATAAGGGCGTTACATACTGTGAAACTCAACAAAACTAGGGCTGGTACTTTCATTCGGAAATTAATCAGACGATTCATTAACGGTGCTGTTAAACTAATCAAGTAATTTAATCATGATTAAGAATTGCTTTGTACTTTATTCCCATTTAACAATTTGCTTGAAAATCGTTGGTTAACCTTTGTTGGCAGCAATGAATATTTAAAAATTAGTTTTAATGTACCATGTACCACAGAAATAAGAGAGAAATAGTTCTCTGGATTGTTGATTTGAGGTTATGTAACCTTGTTTTCTTTTTAGTTTATACGTGTTCGGTGTTCAAACGCAAAATAAACCTGAATTTTTTGAAAAAATATAATTTGTTAGATGTTAAATGGTCAATAGTTGTGGTGACAGGGTACAGGACGAGCTTTTCTGCATTATTTAAAGATAAATAAAAAAACAATAGAATAGCATTTGTAATTCTTTTTATTATTCGCCCTGCTGTAGTCTTGTGGACACTGATAAACTTCCGGTGATCCGGTAAAATCTCAACGTCAATAAAAGTTGACTTCTAATGGAGACTTTATGATATCTACAATAAATATGATATGCTTCAGGTTATACTGTTTATGAGCGAGTTTGAAAAACTTACTGTGTATTATCATTATGTAAATGTGGTTCTAACTCACATAACAAGTTATTCACAGTGTTTATTTTTTAACGAAAGCTACGGAGAAACTCTATCATCCAAATCAACCAAATAATCCTTCCTTTAACTGTATATGTTCTCATATTTATTACAAAATCTATGATATCTTCATTATCATCGAGAATTTCATTTAACTCTTTGATATCCATTTCATAATTTCAATTAAAAATAAAAGTAGAATGACAGAGAAACCAAAATGTGAGGTTACGAAACCTTGATTTGTGCATTAATCAGGGGTCTATAGGTCCGTTAACTCTAACAGCACCACGCCCACATTTTAATCATAATTAATCATAATTAATGCCGACAGTCCTCAAAAGATCTGTGTTAAATTTGATCAACTGTTAAAGTACGTTATTCATGGTTAAATGATACTGAAAGTACTAGCCCTTAGAGGAATAATTTCCTCTAATAAAAAATAGAACATGATTTAGACTAGAGGAAAGTAGAAGAACAACTGCCATTCTTTTTTAATCAACAGATGGACATAAATTTAATATTTTTGAGAACGACGATTTCTACGAACTTTATTATTTTTCAATATTTTAACAGCCTTAAAACGTATGGTATTTTTTTATAGCCAGAGTATTTATCACTTGAAACCTTACATTTTTTTATTCAAACCACGAAACAGTAAATCGATAGTTCTACTTTACAAGAGGAAAAGAAGGAACGCTGGTCAGTTCCACAGTGTACAAAATACTAGGATACCGCTCCCTCCACAACACAAGTACTTCGGAAGGACAACTCGTGCAATTAAAATACGCAGTATGGAAAACAAAATGCTTGCTAATTGTTATTTCAGTATACAGAACACAATAAAAAGAAATTCTACGACTCGCTGGAACAAACGTTTTTGCAGCGGGCAATTTGCTTTGCCATACGGGACCGAATATGACCATTACATACTTTTTACATACCGTAATGAACGTGCAAAATATTTCCTTTGGCTTCCAGCTCCAAATTGCCCCATTTGTCGCGCTGTTGTTTCGTACGTCTAGCGTGACCGACGTAATTGTATACATTTTACGTGAATTGTGCATGTCGGCCCCTCGCATGAGGCAGCACCGCCGCCACCGCCGACCAGCGGAACCGAAAGGGAAAATCGTTTCTCCTTGGAGCGTGCTGTAAAAATTACTACAGGGCGGGCAAAGGCTCGGTTACGACATACATAGCAACGAGGTTATTTGGTATAATCAAATTTTATCTGAATTCGTCAAATTATTATAGGTCTAATCAATTTAAGCCTACATTAAAAAAATGAGATTAATTACTCCAAAAACAAAGGAAGTATTAATGCTGTAAGTTCGCCCCGCCTTCAATCAGTGCAGCGGGTGATGTGACGTCACATATTTCAATCGTTCGCATCATCCCGCCAACAAACGTTACATAACCGCCTTGACGGTTTGTGTGGAGTTTCTCGTTAGGTTTTTTGTGTTTTATTAATTTGTGTATATTATGCACACTGGACTAAAGTTTTGTTAAAGGGATTTTTTTATGCAATAGATACATAAATATATTCTTTTTATTTTTACCCTATTTTGCTTATTTAAAACACGTCTCAACGTTTAAAATCGCGCTACCCGAGAAACGTGAAATCTAAATGTCACCTTTTCAATAATTGATCTGGAGTACCTTATAGCGTCAAATGAAATATTACTAACACATCTTTGAAAAGCTTTATTCAAATATTCAACAATCTTAACTTTTTAAATGAATGTGAAAAGTGCATTTGGTTTGGTTTGAGATATTAATACTATGGCTTTTTAAATCGGAGGAAATGCTGTTGAAATTAATACTGCTAATATTCTCGGAAGCCAATGAGGTTGCTTTTCCATAAATGGCACTTCCAATAATGTTTGAAACATTCTTCTTATTGTTAATACTCTCTTCAATGTCACCAGTCGCCACAGCTGCCGATTTCCATCTTACTTGTCGTTGGATTTGATCTATTGTCATGCCACTATTCGTCACAATGGTAGCGGGCGTACGTTGTCCAGTGTATTTCTCAGTATCGTCCAATTTAAGATAATGCGCAATTTGCAAGAGACGCGATCCAAATGTATTAATACCAGTCACTTGATTGGTACACTTCCCTTTATCATACCGTGAGAAAACTCGGTTTGTACTTACATTTTTGGGACGCAATGATAAATACTGCTTCACCAAACGCACATAACCAATTCCATCACTGTGGGCAACAGTAAAACGTCTTCACTGTCTTAGATGGTCGGATAGTAATAAGCAATACGCTTCTTTCTTCCTTGATCTCATGTAGATAAGCGTTAGTCGCACAATGCACATCTTCTACAAGAGACAAAGATATCGCAAATGGCTGCCACCTTCAAAAATAAATACGGAATGTTTGGTGCATCTGTGAAAAACCGCAAATCGTCTTCCTTCTCGCATATCTTTTCTTGGCTACATCATTCTTCCTAATTGCCTTTATTATGAATGCATGCAGTTTCATAAATGATTTTAAATCAACCCCTTTGCTTATCTTCACGCCTTGTACCGCTCAGACATTTTCTGAAGGTAAGCAAGTACAACGCGTTCATCTATATTTGTTAGTTTTTGCTCTTCCATCCATAAACTTCCGCTTCACTATTTTTTAAGTAACCAATGTTAGAACTCATTTTTAAACAATATACAACCAGTAACAACTGCCGAGACAGGAATTGATCTTATGTCACAGATTACAAATTCTCTCATTTCCATGACAACAAAAAGTATACTGATGTTATATCACGAATTCAACAACCATTTTACATTATTAGTTTTTATTTATATTTTTTGTAGTGTTAACACCAGTATTTACGATTTCAAAGTGTACCAATAAAAAAAATAGCGTAAGGCATTCGTGGACTAATATGGGTGGGTATCTACAAAAATATTAAATATAATTTTACCATTTAACGTGTTTATCCATACTTGTAAAAGTAATTTAAAGAGCAATACTGCTGAAACAACGCTTTTCATGTTGTTTTACCCACGTTACCGTTCATACAAGGTGATAAAATTATAGGTATTAATAGATAAATGTGTAAATAATACTGCAGGAAACTACTCCGTGGACTAATGCCCCGACCGGCATTGAATTACTCCTGCAGTATCTGTGTGAACAGCCAAGAACCCTTGTCGGACACACCACCAGACATAGACCGGCAATTCAACTGGCTGTTCCTTCATATGTATGTTCACATATAAATTGAGTGCAGGTGAGATATAAGTGGTCTGCTTACTTCCTGCTCGGCCTAAGCGGCTCGACTTACAGGAAGCGACTTACATTGCAGTAGGTACTTAACGCAGACCTCTCGCCCTGGGCGAAGAGCCGAGCAAGAAGTAAGCAGATCACTTATATTTCACCTGCAATAGATAAATAATTTAGTTTCTTAAGTAAGAAAACATTTTAGTATTTTTTTGTGTGGGAAGTGTTTAAAATTCATGTAACTGATTCAATTTAAAATAGTAGGTTCAAATTTGCATTACAAAATATTTTTAGAACTGCTCGAGCGAGCTATGGGGTTCATGCCATTAGTTATGTTCAAATGAGAACCTTGTTCTTGTGAACTGAAGACAGAGAAGTCACCCCACAACAAAAATTAAAACAAAAAAATATATATCTACAAAATTCAATTAAACAGTACAGTACAATACTTCTGATCTAATAAATACTTGATGAAATTAGAATGTAGTTTCACTCATTTGACATGTATTCTTGAACGCCATTTATTTTTGCCACTTTCTATCTACAGTGGTACTTGTCCCTGTATTAACTTTACCATAAGATAACCATGTTCACTGTCTCCATGTCTTAGCACGCTTGTAGTGAAATCTATTGGCAAAATTAAAGCTTTGTGGATGTGTTATCAGTGTTTCATGAATAGTTAATCTATAAACCAACACGATTTAGAAAAGATAGATACATATTCTAGTTTGCCTGCTGTCTACCTGCTATCAATTTCAGTGCTTGTGTTGAATATTTTCACAATTCCATCTGACTGTAGATCAAGAAGTATGGTGCTAGTTTTATGGATTCCAAACAGATGACAAACATTCTGGAACAATACTATTTCAAAGTGAGGTGCTTTGTCTAAATGAATTTTCCTAGGGACTTCATAATGAAATTTAGAACTTTGGTTATGGTTTCCACTACGAAGATACGCTGGATGGAAGTTAAACACTGAACTGCTTCATCTGGCATCGATCTTTTGCAGTGTCGACACCATATTTCCAAATCGAAAGACTATCCAGCCATAGAACCACTCCTTGACTGTTCAAAGCCTTATTTATTCCAAAATATCCATTACCGATTATCGATAAGATACAAAGAAAGCAAGACGTCATTCAGAAAATTCATGTTATTTTCAGCCCTCCCCATATTTCTATGACAGAATTTCCATACGCAGCAGGTCGATAGTCCAGCCGGCTTGTAGGAGGCATCAAGATGTAAAAATTCCCGTCTCCACGACCCCACCAAGGCCACCCGGACGGGTATGAATAAAAATAAATCCCCCTTTTTGTATGTGGCCACGGATATAACATCCAAATGGAACTAATTTCGGTTGGCCACAATACATTTGCATACGGAATAGGGTGATGCGAATAAAAATTCCTGCGGACTACAGGGGGTAATATGGGAATTTTGATGAAGTAAGGACGGCTGTTGAAGCGGAAATGATTATATTTTCAATTTTAGGGGATCATATCCTGCTGACCGAGGTAGAATGTCCTTATTCTTATTCTGAAATTGAATGGGGCATGGTAATTCTAAGGACAAATACTGACCCTTATGGAAATGCCAATTAATAGAAGCGATGGGTATTTTGTGAAGCCAATGCTACTCAAATATTTCCTAATTCTACTATTATCCTTACTTATGTGAGACCGGTGTAGTAATCATAGTCGGTGTTAGTGATATCAACAAGTTTAATGTTCAATTTCATTAGTGTTCTCATCAAAGTTTCTTCTGTTTTATTACATTTAAGGTGAGTAGATACTCATTCAAATATCGAGACAGAGAAACTGATTTAAGCAGATTTCTATGTTAAGTATAGTTGCATTTGTACAAGTAGCATTCCGATCTATTTACGAGTTTCTTCTGAAGAAGCTACATATTTACCAACCAGCATTGTATTTATGATGAGTATCCATTCAAATATATTGCACAATTAATCAAACCTGTATCATCAAATAAAAACTGCCCCTAGTATAATTATTATGCATGCAGCCATAACTGTAACGAGTCTTGTTTTGAATAATATAATTACTAATTACAGATGTTATGGGTAATCAAACGATCCACTAATGCAGCTGTATTAGTGTTTGCTCTTCAGCATAATTATCAAGACATCTGAACAATGCACTTAGCAGTAATTACCATTTCGAGTAAATACTAATTTCACAGATGATGGTTTAATCTCTAACTAAATAGCTGCTTTTATTTCATCTGCATTTGAATCGACGTAATAAATAAATGGAGAATATGGTTGAGACTTAACTAAATTCCAGATTAATGCCAGGAACAAGATGAAAAAAAATAGGAAGTTAAAGCTCTTAGATTTCATCAGTAAAGTTGTACACATAAGTATAGAAAGAATATTTCCTGTGAAATAATAATTAAAGACTTCTAAATAATGGTTTTTGTATAAGACGATACAATGTTGTTTTGTCGTCGATCGTAAAAGATAATTTCGGGAGACTATAATAATATATTTGTGTGATTATTGGAGGCAGAAATGTCTGAAAACGAGATAAAAGGGGAATGTTACCATCAGATATTTGGGCTGACGAGTCATAGGCTATATCAAAGTTATTACCATCAAAATCTTGATTGATCAATAAAAAAGAATAAAATGTAGAAAATGGAAGAACGCAAAGAACATCATGGATCTAAGTGAGAATTTATTGTTAGCATATTTTTCTGAAAAATCAAAGAAAATGCAGCCTTCAAGTTTATGATCGTATTATTCAATGAAAATGTTTGAAGTCGTTTTTCTCAGAAACGGTTCATTTTATTGTATCTCAACAAGAGATACTTTTTAAAATAATTTATAAAGCGGAGAAAACAAAAGAGTTGCGGGCCATAGATCAAAGATTAAGGTCAGGTTAGGCCCTTTGGCACTGGAGTATTTGCATCATATTTGGAACATAAATCTACAAGAACACTAGTAATACATAGGAAAGATTTGGAAAAAATCTAATCACAAATAAAAAAGTTATCTACGAAAAACTAAAAAAAAATTCTTTTCTCCGTTAATTTTGAGTTTTCGAAAAATTGTTATAAGATTTTGTGACTAATTTTTTTGTGAGGAATCACCTCCTGAGGTCTTGATGCATAATTTCCGGACACCCTGTATATGCTAGGAACGATTAAAGTTATAACTTACAAACAATGGTCTGCACGATGTTTGTCTAGGGACTCAGGCAATCTGTCGAACTACATTTTTTTGAGCAACAAAAACAGAGGAAGCAGATGAAGGTCAATGACCTGGAAACAACGTTGTCCGCAGTTGCTTCGTTTCCTTTCGCCTGTTTTCTCTGTATTCTGTAGTCATTAGAATTCACCTGTTCATAAGTATAATTTTATTTTGTCTTATTTTATCTCTTGTTGGTCAGTGGTGTAAGGCGTCAGTACTTGAAACGATGTGGTTAGACCGCCGTGGGATCGAATCCCGCGACCTGTTGATAGTATATCAGCTATATTCGTGGAGAGGATTGGCACCCTCTCTGCAGGTATGGTAGGGTGGAAGAATGTGAGAGATTGATACCGGTCGACGTTTGACACCCACCTAATTAATGAGGCAAGTCGTTTTTAGGCGCAATTGCGGCCTACTTAATAATAATTTGCCGCCCTTTCTCCCATACAAATTCTGACTTCTGTGCTAATCCTCGTGATTAAAATGAGGGGTAGAGATATTATTATTATTAACTACCCTTGCGGTTAAAGTAGTAATTTATCTACGATTTGTAGTAGATGAAATGCAACTTTAACATTAGCTATAGAAAAAAACTTGTTATTAGCGATTGGGTAAATTTATCACACCCTCGTGTTCTATCTCTCTCTTCGTATTGGAGGGTTTATTATATAGATCTATTTCCAGACAAACACAATCTGGGAGCTCAAACGCGGCAGTTAACAAGGACTAAGCAAATATTTGTAATGATTCACAACTGTTGTGTTGAAAATGATATCCCGGGTAGTGTTGTCGTCAAAGCCGTTTAACCATTTACTCAATTGGGTAGGCTAGAGGGCCGATGGTAATAAACACAGAAGATAAATATTGTCGCTTGGAACAATAAAAGGATGATTTTTGAACATTATTATTGATCGGACCTGTTTTGTCGGCAAACTAAGAGCGCATACAGTGAAATATTAGCCTAGTAATAGCTATTAATTAATTATATAACAAGCCTTTAATCCACAAGGACAAATAGACACACAAAGCGAAGCCAAGAGTTATATTCTTTCGAGAGAATTAAAGCCTGGTTAATTTGCCGTATGTGATTGAACGTTTTATTCACGATCACAGCCAAAACCGGTCAATTAGGAGAGTGAAAGCCGTATGAGAGCAGTGGAAAAATATGGTTTGGAAAAAGTCGCATTTGACAAATTTATTTTAATCGAGAATATTGATTGTCAACTGAATACTAAAAAATCTTGGAATCTTTTCTATGACATGCGTTTGTTTATCTGTCAACAAGAGTGAAAAAAATTGTACAATAGATATAACACTTAAAACATAATGGAAAGTCTATGGTTTATTGTGAAAGTGTTTTTGGTATGCAGCCAGAAATACACTAAATATCCATTGTAGAGCGCTAGTATCTCAAAATTCTGTGATTTGATTGGACGATTACTAACATTAACGTTATTTTGCAAACACGGAATTCCAGGAAACAACTACTCTGCGGGCTAATGCCCCGACCAGCATTGAATTACACCTGGAAAACCTATAGCCGGTATATGTCTGGTGAGCGTCTGACGAATGACTCTATGACCTGTTGCTATAGGTTTTCCAGGTGTAATTCAATGCTGGTCGAGGCATTAGCCCGCAGAGTAGTTGTTTCCTGGAATTCCGTGTTTGCAAAATATCGTTTCTCGCCGAACGCAATAAAGGTCGACAGCTTTCAATGATGTCTACTGCATGTAGAACGCTTCGTGCCTGTGACATTTTCAGTCCGGCATGGAGTAGCGAACGGCCGATAGATGTAGTTAGTTCTCCACCGCGTAACATTAACGCTACTAACAACAATGTTTGTTTTTGATTTTTGATTCTTTTGACACATAAGAAGCTCGCGCTCTCAATTTTATGCATTTTAAATTATCTAGGATTTTATAGTGGTATAATTTTATGGTGAAAAGGAAGTGTTTTGTGAATTATTTGCTTTGAAGTGTTCTTAAATGCCTGATAAAAACAATGGAATCTTATCGAAGACAGGATGAGTCGGGAGGAACACGCCAAACTTCAGGAATAGATTCTACATATCAAAACAATAAGAAAAAACTCAAATGTTAAGTAATTTTTACTTGTTTTCGAGATACTAATTCGACATCAACCCATGCATCAATCAAAACAGCTACAGACGGCCTTCGTTGACAAAGCAGAAAGTGTTTAAAGGTCAATGGTGGTGTTTTTGAACATTTAATCATTACGAATGCTATGATTAGTAGCATATCAATAAATATATTTGTTTTATTGAAATGTATGTCACAACTTGAAAATGAATGAAAATTGCATGACATCATCTGAGTTTTTTCTTATAATTTTGATATGTAGAATTAACTCCCGGAATTTGGTGCGTTTTTTCCGATCCATCCTGTATATTTTAATATTTAGTATTGATGAGGTATAGTGTTAATCGTATAGGTGGCGCTGTGGTCAATCAAGTTAATAAAGAAATCTATATACTGCATATTTAGTTAGGTACATATCCGTTGGATGGCGCTGTATATAATATGCAAATTCTCCAACAAAATTTCACCCATACAGTTTCCATTATGTTTTAAGTGTTATGTGATGTGCAATCGATACAAAAAATCAGTGAGAATGCTCAAAATGTCTTCATTCCTGCTGAAATCCAGCAAGAAGCCCAAGGAGCAACATTACGTATGTTACCAGTGAAAAGCAAAAGTGTACGAGAAGGAATTGGTGAAATTCGATAAGTGGTGAAAAAAATGCTCATAGGAGAAGAAGCAATTACAGAAGAGGTGCTACTACTTTTTCAATGTGGAGAAACGGTTTGCTGTCTCTTCGATGTAGACAAAATATTCCATGCTAAAATCAATGTTGAAAGTGCACAAAGGTATTGATATTTCGAAGTATGGTAAACTTACTTCATATTTAAAAGTAGAATCAAGAAATTATGAACCAAAGAAGACAACGATAGTGGAAATAAGCCAAATGGAGTAATTTTTGAAACAAAACACCGGATGAGGAATACTTAAAGTTAAGGTAGAAAATATACAATTTTAATATTTCAATTTATACATTGAGCATTTTATTTTGAACTCTTTACAGGTTGTAACGATCATGGGAGTCGCAGGTGCTTATCGATTAAATGAAATAACCTTTTTGGATATCACCCATGTCCAAGACAAAGGCAGTTACCTATACGTACCTCAATCCGGATACGAAAACAAATATTTCAAGAAGTTTCACAATCATGGAAGAACCTTTTTCAGTGAATTCTGTAGAAATGCGTCGAAAATATATCAATCAACGACCTAAAGATGCCGGTAGGGAAATTTTCTTGCGATATGTAGCTGGCAACACTACATGTAGTCATCAACACAATTTCGAAAACGTTTTCAAAAGTGGCTCTCTGATCCAGAGAATTTTACCTGAATGAGGCGTTCTTCGGCTACAGTACTGGCCCAGTGCTGAGAATGTCATTACTACTGTGAAGCGTCATGGTGGTTGGAAATCGACTACGGTAGCGGAAAGTTATATTCAAGACTGACTGTCCAGCAAGACGGTAATTGCTAAAGAAATCTAGGTCCTACCTGTCAAAGTTGTGGGCCCCTCCAGTCCTTCAGAAACTCCTTGTCGCCTGAATTTAAATAATCCCGGTCAAAATGACAAAATCTATCTTGAAATAAATGTTAATAATAATAATTCTAAATAAAATGCTAGAAAATCGAAGCGTGATATTATGAATTCTAATTCACTAGTGTGTTAAAAGGCCTTTAATCTACGGAAAACAGACGTATTAAACCTTCTTAATCTATTGGTCGTGGGATAAATGTATTTTAACCATCGGTATAACTGAGTTTAAAGTTATTACAAATTTTGAAGCTGGTTCTGTAATAAAGCCCTAACCGATCTCACTCTCCGTTGGGTAACCTTACTAACCTTAACCTTCCATTCCAATCCAACCAACGTATTATACGTGTTAGAAAAGAATCGTGTTATGGTTAAAATATTGCTGTTTTGTGGTGTATGCGTTGTATCATTTTGTGTTAATCGTAGTTTACTGACACAATTATAATAACAATTGCCCAAGTGTTTTGATAAATGACCTATGGATATTTTATTTGTGTACGGAGAGTTTTCATCCCTCTGCACAATGATTTGTTTATTTAAAGTTGTTTGTCGGTCACTTCACCTGTGGCATACTGATGAGAGCTAATAAGCTCGAAACCGGAATATGTCTGGTGCCGCAGACTAGTTCTCTCTTGGAATTAAATGAAATTATTTACTAAAATACAGTGGGTAGCTTTCTGTTGTGGTCGTATTCAAGCCCAGCTTTTAGTAGCCAGTGACTACAAGATACGTGCTGCGTCTCGTGTACTCATGTCGCCATCGAATGACTTTAGCTGTTGCTAAAGGTTTTTCAGGTGTAATTCAATGCTGGTCGGGGCATTAGCCCGCAGAGTAGTTATTTCCTGGAATTCCGTGTTTGCAATATATCGGTATCGACGTTTTGCGATAGAGGTCGCTAGTATTCAATGCTTTCTACGGCAATATAAAACGTTTCTTGTGTGTGGCTTTTTAGTCCGGCATGGAGTAGTGAAAGGCCGCTATAGATAGTTCTGCTACTGCGCGTTACACATTTTTAAAATTAATTAAAATGTACATAAGTACTTCGTACTGATTGTCTTAAAATTCTAACCTCAAACAGGTTGCAATTCCAAATATATCTAGTTTGTATCAAAACAAACATCTTGTATACTTCTTATTTCAAAACAAATCATTTCAACCTATTTGAGTCTCTAAAAATATGTACCTACTAAATTTCAATATGACATGTTGATTAATTTTGAAGATATTGGTAAAATCAATAAAAAATATTTAATACTTTACTCTATATGTTCCTTTATACAAACACAACTATTAATTGTAAGTATTTGATTATTCCTAGGACTTTATGGTAAGTACATGATCCTAAAATACTATGAATATGTACAACAAAGGATGTCGATATCAATTGAATATAAGCCATACTTGAACTGTACTTGATTCCGACTTGAATTTTATTATTACCAATATTTCAAAGCGTTCCACTTCATAGAAGTCGGTCTCGAATCGTTTGGTTCGATCGCATTGAGAGGCTCCTTATTTTTGCAAGACGGAAAGTGAACTGAATATAAAAGATAAGTTAGATGTATCCTTTGTTAAACCAACTGAAGATATAAAACTGCTGATGCTAGAGAATGGACATTTGTAGATGAAGCTGTACTGTTAAAAATCTTCAATAACTTCTACTTATATTACACGTCATAAATAAATCTTATGTATCATATAAGATTTGTAAATATTTCTGTTCCTCTCACTTCAAATAGTTATTCTATTTCTGTTTATAGTGCACAGAATGAGAGATGATTAAGGCTTATAGTCTTGAAATAGTAGCGTTGTACGTACAATTTGCATCGCAGGTAGGATTTACTTTTGGTAAAATCATATATTTTTCATCGATTTCATTTTGTACAGCATTGTGTTGAGTTATCTCTGGTGTGCCACAAGACTCACTACAGGGTCCATTACTTTTCAGTCCCTTTATTAATGATATCGCTCAAGATCTTCATGTTCACATGCTGCTATATGCTGATGACTTAAAGCTCTATTTAAATATTAATTCGAAATTGAATTGATAGGCCACAGTTTATTAAATGTCTTCACTAAACATATTATGGAGGAGTGTATGGTTGGACTTACAAAAATTTTGGATTTATCATACACAATAGTAAGGATTTTAAAGACACTACGATTATTTCTTAACAGCTTTAATAGACCCAAATTGGAATATGTCTGTAATTGGGTCTCTAAAGTTATAACTGTCATATAACATCTTTAGACAAGGTCCAGAGAAGGTTTTCCAAATCCGCAAGTTTTATATTGAATGTGATTTAACCACCTAGAGGGTTTTCAGAAAATTTACGATTGACGAGAAATCTACGATTTGAGATGAGTAGCCTTATTAGAAGGAGAATTGTGAATTCTGTAGTATACAAAACTTGTTAACAACAGTATTGACTGTATTATACTAACGCAAATTCTATTAATATATATCCTTTGTCCCCTATTCTCGTACTAACCTCATTAATTAGGAGAATGGTGGTCAACCGGTATCATTCTCTCACATTGATCCAAGTCAACGTTCTTCGGCTCTACTGTAGCCGCAATGAGGTTGCCAATCCTCTCCACAAGTCTAGCTGATCTACGGTCTATCAGCCGCAGGATTTAGTTGTATATTTGAAGATATAAAGTGTGCTTTCCTATTTGAATAATTTTAATGGACTATAAATGTATGTTTCACTTGTTTTATATATGTGATATTATTATAGCTACTTGTTATTTGATCTCATTTTTTTGTTTGTTATTCTGTATCATTTTACCGTTTCGTTTTAATTGATTTTACTTTTCTTTTTCTTCCTTGTTTTGATGCACTGTTTTTATTCATCCTGTTTTTACACCCTTTGGGTAAATTAAATAAATACATAATTCTAAACGTTAATCACCGAATTTAACAGATGAATAACGTTATAAGATAAACAATGTGTACGCAATTCGAAGGTTAAACGCGCATATGTCGATGGATGATGCGATGGAAAGGTGCAGTTTATTTACAAAAGTGTCCGTTAGAAGCGCTTATTGGGGACACCCTGTATATGTGATATGATAATATAGTGGTGGACAAGTATATTTATCCTTAAAATATTCGTACATATTATTTATGATTTGGGACGAATAGTTTTTATAAATATTTTCCAATTTTTGGAAGCTATAGAAACGCTTAACCAATTTACCAGTGCATAGTTTTTATCTCTGCTTGTATTTATTCCGACTTGGATTTGTTACACGAGCAGCAGAACTTCTGAGGCATGGCGTGGGCTTATGTTTTATGTAACAAGGCCCTCAAATGTTTACAAATAAGAGACAGCAAAAAGGTTTTAGCGAAAAATCCGTCGACGAAGTAAATTCGTTTTCGATAAACTGGCTTTGGAGATTTCAAAACATAGCAGGCTTTAGGTATTACTGTAATTTAAATTCGACTAAAAAAAAGATATAATACCCGCCTAAATTCGACGAGGCAATTTTATATCATATCGATGAGCCTCCGGTAGAGACGCGTATAATTCTCAATAATGCAATTCGATGGGTTTGATATATATATCTGATTTGATAGGATTTCATAATCAGAATCGTTTTGACCCTTAAAAATTTTACAGTGATCAAACATTGCATATAAGTAAAGAGCAGATGAAAAAGAAGAAGGTTAAAAGTGGATTCTACACTAAAACTATGTTTTGCTATATAGATTCCTGTCCAGACGATGGTATTATAGTAGAATCGTTTTCCGAAGGCAAAATAGGCAATACAACGTTGGTGAAACCCTATATATACCCTAGTCATGCTCAGGTACGCCTAACGTTACGGAGATATTAGCTGCACTAGAGAAGGATGGCTAATAAGATGTACTTTTTGTCAAAAATAGACGGTTGAATAGAGCCGAACTTGGAATAGTTGGACTGTGTTGATCCTTCATTCATTCATTCACTTGTGATACAGTTTTAACGAATTTTGAAAACGGCTCATCGTGAAGTTTTGAACGAGAAAAGTAGGAAACTTGTGTTAAATGGTTTGGAGTATTTCCAAAATAAATTTTGGGACCCGGGAAAATTTCCCAGGCGGCCTAGCAATTTACATCTAGAGATAATTGAGTACCGACATACCTGCACTACTCTAATCTCTCCACCAGGCCCGCCAGCTACCACCCAGTTATACCTGTCATAACCAGGTATAAATTGAAATGAAACAAATGTATACATTTCGCCTTACCAACGTTTTATTGTCCACTTCGCCTCCTGAAAACGATTATATGAGTGATGATAATAATAATAATCTTTATTATCTTTTAGACAATACATATGCATTGTTTAAGACTAGTCAAAGGATAAACAAAAATATATAAACACAAAAATAATCAAAGTCAAAATACACAAAACGAAATGAAACTAGCGAAAATTGTCATTTCATTTATTTGTACCGTGTATCAATTACAGATGGGACAACAAAATAAAAAGTCACATGTTATAATACAAACACACACCAAAAACAATTAAATGTGCAAAAAACGACAATAATAAAAATATTAGCATATGAAACATGAAAAGTAAGTTAACTCAAGTTACCTACAACAACTGTGTCTATACTCATCTAATATTAGTCACTGAGTTCGTTATTTATTTATTTATTCTCATCAATGCCCAACAAATTATAAATCTCATAGCAGGATAACTACAAGTAATAATCAAAAAGGAATAAAGTATACACAATCACACAAGTATTCACAAAACAGAAACAAAACTTCAAATATTTGCTGAAAATTGTTTGTCAATATTTCACCGTCCCAAAAAAATGAAAAGAAAATGTGGGCTAGGGCGATGAATCGCAAAGAAAGGAAACATTGCAACAGTGTTTTTTTGTGATGACCATTTAATAATAATAATATATCTACCCCTCATTCTAACACGAGGATTAGCCCAGAAGTCGAAGACTTGTGCGAGAGAGGGGGCGGCATAGTATTATTAAGCAGGCCGCATTAGCGCCTAGGAACGACTTAAGTTGGTAGTCCCTAACCACCATTCAGTGCAGGAATGGTATCAGTTTCTCACATTGACCCAAGCTAACATTCTTCCACTCTACCATACCCTCAGGGAGGGTGCCAATCCTCTCCACGAATATAGCTGATATACGGTCTACCGGCTGCAGGGTTTGAACCCACACCGGTCTGGCCACATTTATTCAAGTACTGACGCCTTAAACCGCGCGACTATTGACCGACCAATTTCAATGTAAGTTTAAGTTATGGTTTAAATTCATTGAAAAACTTAAAATGTACAGTGGTATAGAATCAATTAAACTTCACTGTTAAGTTACCAGACTGTATACAGAGCTTTTAGAAAATCAATGGTAAAGCAGACATTTTTTTACATGTAGTATTAAATACATTTTCTGTATTTGCTCCTACCATTTAGGACATGTATGTAGAATGTTAATAGAGACATTTATACAATTTTTACTATCTGACTTCACTACATTAAATTACCTGTTTTATTCTGCAGACATAATAAACAAGAGTGATAAAAAAATATGTTTTTTTTAATGTTTATGAAGAAATTAAATCAGTAGTAAATAAAAATTAAAAAAATTATTTAAAGGAAATTAATAAATGTTAAATATCATTATTCATTACTTTTATTTATTATTTTTCAAATTGAAACAAATAGTTCAGCTTCAGCATCGTCGTTGTAATTTTCACGAGAGGATCTATATTGTAAATAAATAAATAAGTTCACATCACCACTAATAATTATGGTAATGTCAAAAATGGCAAATAATAGTAACCTGCTTGATTTGACTCTCCGTATTTGCTGAAGTGGGGATTAGCGGCAATGAAGTTCGTAAGTATTCAAACTAATATTAATAATAATAATAATAATAATAATAATAATAATAATAATAATAATAATAATAATAATAATAATAATAATAATAATAATAATAATAATAATAATAATAATAATAATAATAATAATAATAATAATAATAATAATAATAATAATAATAATAATAATAATAATAATAATAATAATAATAATAATAATAATAATAATAATAATAATAATAATAATAATAATAATAATAATAATAATAATAATAATAATAATAATAATAATAATAATAATAATAATAATAATAATAATAATAATAATAATAATAATAATAATAATAATAATAATAATAATAATAATAATAATAATAATAATAATAATAATAATAATAATAATAATAATAATAATAATAATAATAAATAATAATAATAATAATAATAATAATAATAATAAGGGGGCGGCATATTATTATTAAGCAGGCCGCATTTGCGCCCAGGAACGACTTACGTTGGTAGACCCTAACCACCATTCAGTGCAGGAATGAGGGAAACCTGGAAAACCTCATTAATTAGGGGATAGTTATTCAAGCTGATAAAAATGCTACCCCTCTTAAATTAGCAGACCGTTTGTATGTAGTGAGGTTCCTTCCATACCGCAATTGTTGGAGCAATGGAGGGGCAAAGCTATGCATGGCAAATATCGGGCTAACATTGAACATGAGTCAATAGACACCGCAGCTTCTACCGCGTATCTCCGTTATGGCAATATTTTTGTAGAAACTGAGGGCTCCATAGCGGCTATACAAGATCAAGTTATTCCAACAAGAGCCTATAGAAAACATGTCCTAGGTGAGCAGCTGGAAAATGTCAAATGCCGCATGTGCAATTCAAAGGAAGAGTACCTTGACCACATTATAGCAGGTTGCACAATATTAGCCCCAAAGATGTACCTAGATCGACATGACAGAGTCGGGAAAATAGTTCACCAACAACTACGTGTCAAATACTTAGGTTTGACAGACACGGTCCCCTATTATAAATATGAACCACCAGCTGTCTGCGAAAGTGAAGAAGTTAGAATCTACTGGAATAGGAAAATACAAACAGATAGAACAATTACAAATAATATACCGGATCTTGTCTTAATTCTAAAAGCCCGTAATGAGACCTATATAGTAGACTTTGCAGTGCCGCTTCCAAACAATATACCTAAAACGTACGCTGAAAAAATAAATAAATACTTACCGTTACGTGACGAAATCCAGCAGATGTGGCATATGGACATGGTCACTATTGTACCCATCGTGATTGGAGCAACAGGTGAGGTACCTAAACATATAAAAAACAATTTAAAACTGTTGGGTTTAGAATGGGAGCTATACCTAACTATGCAAAAGTCGGTACTACTGGACACGTGTAGTATAGTCCGTAGAGTAATTGGTGACCAACATCAGTATTTCTAAAGTAGCAGTTTAACGCACCATCTTGTCATGTGACCGATGGCTGCGTAAAATCCATTGAAGAAATGTGAAATAGTCATAATAATAATAATAATAATAATAATAATAATAATAATAATAATAATAATAATAATAATAATAATAATAATAATAATAATAATAATAATAATAATAATAATAATAATAATAATAATAATAATAATAATAATAATAATAATAATAATAATAATAATGATAATGATAATGATAATGATAATGATAATGATAATAATAATAATAATAATAATAATAATAATAATAATAATAATAATAATAATAATAATATCTCTACCCCTCATTCTAATCACGAGAATTAGCCCAGAAGTCGAAGACTTGTGCCGGAGAGGGGGCGGCATATTATTATTAAGCAGGCCGCATTTGCGCCCAGGAACGACTTACGTTGGTAGACCCTAACCACCATTCAGTGCAGGAATGAGGGAAACCTGGAAAACCTCATTAATTAGGGGGGTAGTTAAATGCCAACTGGTATCAATCTCTCACATTGACCCAAGTCAACATTCTTCCACCCTACCATATCCGCAGAGAGGGTGCCCATCTCTCCACGAATATAGCTTATATACGGTCTACCGGCTGCAGGGGTCGAACCCACAGCGATTCAGTCACCTCGATTCAAGTACTGATGCCTTAAACCGCGCGACCACTGACCGATCCGATTAAATTAATGCACTTCCCATTCAATTTACGTAAAGTTTAAATTTGTAAGAAACAGTCAATGCTCATACGCAATACTACAAAGAGGTAGTAATTATTTGCACAAATTGTTCTTGTCACAATTTTTCTACCAATTTGGAGTGCTGCTATGCACAATTGAAGTAAAATTGTACCTACATTTCTCTCTGTGTGGTGTGCATTGGAATTTCTAAAGAATTCGGTGCTTTCCAACACAAATTGTTGATATTTAAAAACAGAGAGGTATTAAGAGTTTAAAGGTTGTTTCTTTTGTTTATCCTGCAACTATAAAGTGATGGTATAAGTATGAATATCACTTTCACAATTTCAGCTACAAAACGCATTCTCCTGAAAATATCATTGTCATGTAAGTTGTCAGCAGTCGGCTTCTTGAAACCACTCGAATAGAAAGCACGTCTCTCACAAACGACAACACTAACATGACAACCATAGCGTTCAATGGTGCTTCAGTTTCCATCGCAATATCTCCTCCGTAACTCAAACTCAGACGCTTACCCCTTTCAGTTAACTTCACACAGTGTGTTGTACGATTTAACGCCATCGGTGCATATTAACTATTTCACTTGAACATATTTTGACATTCGGGAACTATAATGGAACGATTTAATTCGATATCTGTCTTCAGTCTGGCTTATCTATTATTTCAGCAGAGGTTCGTGGCTTTAAGTTGTCATAATTGCTGCGGATTGCCTTACTGCAACTCCTCCTGCGGATTACTGCGCTTCGCGAATTCCTGCAGCGCCTGTCTCCTCAGGATTAATAGAAATATTGATATAATACTGTGTGAGACACCGGATTCGGGTTTAGACGGTTTCGTTGGTGGAAGTGAAGCAGCAATGCTCGCATAATCCTTACAGTCAAACATAATATAGATTGAGATATTTCGTAGACTTGCTTACACTTTGCTAATAATTGTCACGTTTATTTCTAATTATGGGTCTATAGCAGCTTAATTTGTAGAATTGTTATGATTCCTATTAGTTTATTTTAAAATGTTGTTATTTAAATATCGCATTACAAAAGGCTTTCAAATATGCTCATTTTATCAAATTATATTAAATTAAATACATTATTACCTCCATAACAAATAATATTTTATTCACGTGTGATTTATTTTTTTTAAATCATTACAATTTGGTTGGAAACTTTTATTATCAAAATACACCAACAAAATACATAATCAATCATTATAATTAGTATTAATATTGCAGTTCTTTGAACCAGTGAAGTTGAGACTGATACCATTACTAAATTTAGTGAATACTTGCTCCAAAATGTTAGAAACAATGTTTCTGACGTTTTTATTTTCAGTAGAAGAAACTTATCATTTATCTTCTGATATTTGATTAATTATGACTCAAGACGCCAAAATGTATCAAATGAATCCCTTCGCCTAATACAGGGTGTTAAAGAAAGAGTGTAAAATATTTAAGGAGGTAATAGTATGAACCAAAATAAGCAGAAAAGTCTCAATAAATATGGGTCCGCAAAGTAACGGTTGCGGAGATATGGAATGTTTTATGTTTTTAGCCCCTTTTTTATTTTGCAAAAACGTTGTGTATTTTCTTATAATAGTTGGTTGATGTTTAGTGAAATAAACAGTACGTATTTGACAGTTGTTCTCAGTGCACAAGTTTTCTTTCGCTATGGCTGATTACTCTAACGCAGAATTAACAGAAATTCATTTCATGTATGGCGGTGCTAATGGGAACGCCAGCGAAGCGCGACGTCTTTATGTTGACGCTTATCCAAATCGCCAGATTCCTTCACAACTCATGTTTGGAAGCATTCACCAAAGATTGCGTGATACTGGTTCCTTGAGCAAACAGTGCCATTTATCCGGAAGACCAAGGTCGGTATCCACTCCTAGAGCAGAAGAAGAAATTCTAACACTGGTAGAACAGAATCCAGATACGACTGTGCGGAGAATATCAGCCGAGATAGGAATTAGTGGTCCTCTTGTTTAGAGAATCCTTCACGAGTAACTGCTTCATCCATAGCATGTGGAACGAGTACAGGCCTTAAATCCAATAAATGATCATCAAGCACGTTTGGTTTTTTGGAGCTGGTTTCTACGTCATGATGCTGAAGACCCTCGTTTTCTTGCAAACATTTTTTTTTACTGATGAGGCCGGGTTCACAAGAAATGGAGTGTTTAATTTTCACAATACGCAATATTTGGGCCGACGAAAATCCTCATGCTCTAATAGAATCTGGACATTAGGCACGTTTTTCATTAAACATTTGGATGGGTATTGTAGGTGACAGGTTTCTAGGTCCTGTTGTTTTACCAAACCGATTAACAGGCGCTGCTTATCTCAACTTTTTGCAGAACACACTGCATGAGTTTTTGGAAGTGATTTCTTTGAATCAGAGGCAACAAATTTGATTCCAGCATGATGGTGCTCCAGCTCATTTTTCCATGGCCGTTAGAGAGCATTTACACCAAACTTTTCCACATAGATGGGTAGGAAGGGCCGGACCTGTTTTATGGCCTCCAAGATCGCCTGATCTGAACCCTCGAGATTTCTTTGTTTGGGGATATTTGAAGACATTAGTGTATGGTACTCCTGTAAATAACCTGGAAGAGCTGCAGCAACGGATTAATCAAAATTGTCAAGAAATCCAAACCAAGGAGGGTGTTTTCAAAAGAGTTCGAATATCGTTGAGACAAAGACGTTGTGGTTGCTTGGAAATGGACGGAGAGCACTTTAAACATCTTCTTTAACTTTATTTTTTGTTTATTAAAAGTTTTTTTTGTCGGTTTGTTCCTAATAAATTAAAATGTGTGAAAAACGAATAGTGGCCCATATCTCCGTAACTGTTACTTTGCGGACCCATGTTTATTATGAATTTTCTGCCTATTTTGGTTCATACTATTACCTCCTGAAATATTTTACGCTCTTTTTTTGATACCCTGTATCTTTTCGAAATATCAATGTTATTTTTAATTGACTACTATATATAGCCTTTCGCAACAGAATCATAGTGCCATCCACCATGTCTTTTCAATACTGACAAATCAGCACTTACTCGAGCAAGTAAAGTCGCTGAAGATCTTCGAAAACGTGCCCAATATATTCTTCATATGCATTTTCAATTTCAAGAACCTCTGCTATCTTTTATGGCACCTTAGATGATGTATTAGAAACCTACAGGTTACATTGAGCTCTTTGGATTTTTATACTAGATTACTATACTATTACACTGTTTGATTTTTGAATGTATATATGTATGCAGGTACTGCTACTAGTGATATTAGTTGTTTTCACCATTCATTATTTTAATACATTCTATGTCCTTTAATTATTTCATTGTTTACTTTTTCATATTTCTCCGATCTGTTTTTATTTGACCATTCCAATACAGCAAAACTATGTCAAAACTTTGCCCCTTGTAAACGTACGTTACAATCCATTCAAGCCTCTAGAGGGCGTCACCAGCACCTGTGCCCTGAAAACTGATCCACAAACACTTGTTTCAAACGTTTCAAGTTAAAGAAGCTTTGAAGTCCCTGCTTTGAGCATTTTAACTTGCCCTGTTTTGCTGGTAATTTGGCGGGAGTCGTGTTTTAGAAGTTTCATCGTATAACCGGGATTAGTTAAAATAAAGCCGAATGTTTTTGAAGGATTCGCGCCACGGAAAGGACGAAGGGAGCGTCGTTGTTTACGAATTAAGGAGTTTTTAAAATGATGAGATAAGCTGACAGTTTTGAGATATAAGGAGGCATTGGAACCCTATCGAGCGTCATGCTTTGTTAAAAACAGTGTAAGAATTAGAGTGACGAATAACTTTGCAATTGCGATACTGTAAAATAGTAGCAGCTGTTGATAGAATTACTGAAAATGAGCGAAAGCTCTTTATAGCTAATTATTGAGAAAGACTTGGCAATCCACACAGTTGGTTTTGAGTTACAATTAACAATAAAACATTGCCTATTCTCTTTTTAATATACACATCCGACATGTTTAGTAAAATAAATTCATCTCAAATGCTTGCGTTTGCAGATGATACTCAATTGTTTTTTTCATTTGATCCTAATGATACTGTTGCGGCCAGTGCTTGCTTGAATAGTGATCTGTTGGCAATATCTAAATATTCTAAAGCTCATAATTTAAAACTAAATTTGAACAAGTGCAGTGCCTTACTTTTCTGTTCTAAATTCAGAGAGCGTTTACTTAAAACTCAACTTGTGTTAAAGCTTGATGATGAATTTATACCCTTAAAACAATCTGCAAAAATCTTGGCATTATATTTGATTGCCGACTTAGATTTCAAGAGTATATATCACTGATAATAAAAAAATCTTATTTGGCTCTTAAGCACCTCTACAGGAGTAGAAATATTATGACATTTGAATTGAGGAAGTCTCTGGCCGAATCAATGGTTTTATCTTTTGTAAATTACTGTCTCATACTTTATTTTCCATGTTTGGACAGTGTAACAAAGTATAGAATTCAAAAAATTCAGAACTCGTGTTGCAGATTTGTGTTTGGTCTGAAGAGGTTTGATAGAGTATCAGCTAAAATAAAAGAGTTGCATTGGCTTAATATTGAAAATGTTTTTAAGTACCATATGTCAGTATTTGTGTATCGTTTGTTTCAATCTTCTACTCCTTCTTATCTTCAAAATAAGTTTATTTTTATGTATGAGACACACCCAGTACAAACTAGATATAATTTTAAATTATCTCCTCCAAGGTACTCCACGGCGGTATTTACAAGATCTTTTACTTACAACTCTATTAAAATTTATAATAGCCTTAATGATGAACTAAAGATTCTATCTCTGAACAGTTTCCGTAAAAGAATTAAAGAGTTTTTCTTATCTTGCCAGTAACGTGCTAATGATAAAAACATATTTGAATTATAATGATTGTAATAGTAGCATTAAGTTGTTTTTGTTATGTTAGTTTTTATATTTTTTTGTACCTTATACTGGGTTAAGTAGAGTAGCGAAAGCTAGACTTCGCCCAGATGTTGTGTGTTCTTTGTAAACACTAATAAAGACCTTTTATTATTATATACAGGTCATAATGTCATTAATTTTAAGAGAAGGTAGTGAAAAATTAATATAATACGAATACGCGACTTCATTGAGCGCTGGCGGCAGTTCAATTCGGTATTGGCCTGGCGCGAAGTCGCCAAATTTAAATATTTTCCTATAGTACCTAGTTATTGTAATATGCCATCAATGCTATAAATTATTTTTTTGAAGTATGCAATTAATATTGAAATTACAAAGCTCCAACGGATCAAAATAAACCATTAACATAAAATCCAATATTCACTAAGTTAAATTATTGAGAGAGGCTGAAACGTCTTTTGTATTTAAATACACAGTAATAAAAAACCGTCGTGCTGTCAACAAAAAAACATTCCGGAACATCTCACCGATTAGGTACCGGTAATCCGAGTCTTGACCTACCGTAATCAATATGACATCATGAGAATTTTATAATAAATGCCCAACAGCAGTAATCAGCGGATCATCGGATAGGCTGTAATCGGCACGCTAGGCACAGCTAAACAGTTGGTAGTTCAAATTCCCGTTTAATAAGTAAATACCTGCTGCAATGTAGGTCGCTTCCTGTAAGCCGAGCCGCTTAGGCCGAGCAGGAAGTAAGCAGACCACTTATATCTCATCTCCCGTTTAACACGTTACCGGCGGAATAAGTCAAACATCGTTCGTGTCCGTTTTCCTATGCAGGGGAGCCCGCGGTCGACTGCATCTGAAACAGATGCACGCGGCCCACTTTTCTTACTTTTTCATAGTTTATCTATCATTTATCATTTTCCTATCGTAGAGTTTGGTGAGTTTCAGTTTCATGTGTCTCCAGTGTAGTTTATAAGTATTAATTAAATATGCTATTTGACAAAATAAAAATGCAATTCAAGTTGGTTAAAGCGAACTACTGAAAGACCGCGGTTATCTTGTGCTGAACAGAGCCGTGGAAAAATTTATAAAAGATGTGTTTTCGGTATCTACTGATTATGAGTAATGGATTTGATTCTGATTCATATTCATAATCAAATACGGTTTGCAATATTTAGGAATACCAACGTACAAGCTCAACTTGGTTCTGTTTTCAGGATCATATCGAAAGAGTGTCAAAAATAGGTATGTTTTTAACGTTTTATCGAACATGATACTCCATAAAATTTTAATCACGAGAATAAAGTTCTTTCCTCGAATTAATACGACAGTTTCATATCCTTAAGTATTTGTTAACTAAACGATCCTATTTAACTCAAAACACTAACACCTGACCAACAAAATTATCAAGCCTTTCTAGAGTCCTTAAATGAAATATACTCTGCAAAATCATAGAAATGTAAGTACCTAATTACTATATTTTCTTTACTTTATACACATTTATATAATCCCCATTTGAGCCTTGGGTTATACAGGTTAAAACAAGTTAATTAATTTTCAGTCATTACGGATAAATGATCCAAAAGCTATATTAAGGTACATTTCTATGTTACCCCTTATAATCCTTCTCACGTCTAATTATTTTCCAATGATTATATTTTATCAATAAAAAGTGTAATATCCGCCCTCCCACACCGCATTGTTTTCAATACACATTTCATATTCATTTTATTCCAAATAAATCTCCGGAGTACTCCCGGAACAGGAGTTATTCCCAAATGGAATCGAGCCAGTTTTACGAGGATTTTATTGCCAGCTACAGCCATCTCGTTTTGTTGTTTGTTTAAAGAGGCCCAGGAAAACAAATAAATGTTAAATGACGTCGTATTTTACTGTACATCATCGTCAAAGCAAAATTTGCTTTACGCAAAGGAAAATAGAATTTAAACATTGACTGATTTTTTACCTACTATATTATCCAAGAAATAACCAATATTGTTAATTTAGTTTTTAAATTTTTATTATTATTATTATTTGTACTCCCACTCTTTGTTGTCACGAGCATGCATGACTGAAACGGAGTGGCAAGTCAGTTACAGTCCTAAAGCATCGAAGGGCAGACGAGCGACGTCTCGCATGTTCCGACATTGTATGTTAAATAAAACCTATGGATATAAATAGTTGGAAATAAATAAGTATATATCAGTGACATCTGTTAAGTTATTTATACCCCAACAAATATATTGGTATGTGTAATACAAAAATTGGGTCTGATCTGATTTCCATAAATCATAATTGGTTCTAATTTACGGCCTAATTTTGGTGGCTATTAATGACTTTTAATATTCGCTCAATAATATAGTTGTAGTTGTAAATACAGACCTAATCTGTAATTATATTCTATTGGATGCAATTTACGGTTGAAACTTAGGGACTTGCATTTCACTACATTTAACTGAAGATAATTATTAGCGCACCAGTTGTTCAGTATGCATAATTGATTTTGCAATCTTTGACAATCCCCAATATGTGATATTTTACTACAAAAGTTTTAAGTCATCAGCAAACAATAGTTTATTACGCTCCAGCTCTGATGTTATATCGTTAATAAAATATAAAAAAGCAAGGGCCCCAAGTTAGATCCTTGAGGAACTCTGGAAGTTGCCGTTAATATTTTAGAATTGTGTCCAAGATATGTAACGTATTGTTTTCTGTTAAGAAGGTATTGTTCAAAGAGATTACACAAATTGGAACTAAAACCGAATGTCTCCAATTTTTGTAATCGAATTTTGTGATTGACACGATCAAACGCCTTAGCCATGTCTGTGTAAATCACATCTACCTGCCCCTTCATATCAAGTTCATTGGATATAAATTTTGTAAGTATGAAACCATGCTGATCCCATGATATTACGGTTTTTGTAGCAGGGTAGATGCGATTATAGACAGCTATCTCTAATATTTTTGAGATATTACTGAGAATTGAAATCGATCGATAGTTCTTAACTTCGGAGTTTTTATCATTGCTAAAAATCGGACATCCTCTCGAAAACTTTCATATGGTTAGTAGTAGTAGTAGTAAGTGCGGGCGGCCTTAGCCTGGCAATTAGGCCACACATGAGCCTTTTTTGCCTACCCTGGCATCCCATCACCCCTGCACTATTCGCCCTCGGCCTTCCTCGAACCTACCCGACGCTCTAATGAACGTCAGGATCCTGGCCCATGGTAGGCCCCTCATCTCTTCCCTTTGCAGCTCCTCGGTGCCAAAGATCCTATATCTTAATCTTGCAAGAGCCGCACAATATCCTAGGAAATGGATAGGGATCTCCTCCCCCTCTCCGCATTCGGCATAAGGGACTATCTTCAATGCCTATCAAATTCAAATGCCTTCTGAGTCTGCAGTGGCCTGTCAGGACCCCCACCATTTGGTTCAGGGACTTTCGACTAAGGATCAGCAGCCACTTCGTCCTAGATTTATTAGGTTCATTGACGAAGTAGTGAGCCTGTCAACATCCCCCGTCCTTCTCCAATTCCTTCCTAGTGCTTGATAGGCCCATTTATTAAAGGCACTATTCATACTACCTCGCGTAATTCCCAAAAAGGGTTTGGGTCCCTGGCAAGGTGCTCCAGATCCAAGACGAGCTAGCAAGTCAGCCGTCTCATTACCGGGGATTTCCTTATGGCCAGGAACCCAGACCAACTCCACCTCCCTTTGTCTGGCCAGGGACCCCAGGGCATCTCCACACACTTGAACAAGTCTAAATCTAGTAACCGGAGAGCTAAGAGCCCTGAGTGCAGCCTGGCTATCAGAGCAGATGAAGATTTTCTCCTCCACAAAATTCCTTACTTCTTCCTTGCTTGCTACCATCAAAATAGCAAAAACCTCCGCCTGGAAAACCGTGGAGTGTGTGCCCAGCGAAAAGCTCTGCCGAATATCCTGATTTTCCAGATATATTCCTGCCCCAGAAAACTCATCCCCTACCTGGGATCCATCTGTATAGCAGAGATCCTGGGGGAAACATGTTTTCTGCCCTCTCCCACTGCTCTCTCGAAGGGAAAACAGTGGTATACCTCCTACCCAGCCTTAGTTTATCCTTTGCTTCAATAACCCTCAGAGCGGATACTGGAATTTCATTCTCCACCCTTAAGGCTATATCAGTCAGTAACCCTCCACACGACCTTCTGCCTTCCAGCAGCCTGCATCCCTTGTTCTCAGGTAGGTCGCCATCGCCTCCTTTACAATCCATGTTGGGAGGGGTGGAAACCCCAGCAAAACTTCCAGGACGGCAGTTGGGGTTGTCCTCATCGCTTCTGTAATACTTAAGCAAGCCAGCCTTTGGATTCTCGACAACACCTTGGCCACAGTCACCCGGCCCACACTCGGCCACCAGACCAAGGCAAGCGTTCACAATATATTTAGGTGACTGGAAAGTATTATTCTTGTAAGTAATCAAATTAGGTATTCTATATATACGCTTTTTTGTTGAATATATGTCCAACATTTGGTAGAGTCGACTCACTAGCGAATTATTGTTTTTATACTATAAACATATAGAATTATATTACTGGGCCAATAAAAGTTTACAAAAATAATCTGCTCCTTTAGTTGCTCTAAAGCCACTTTAGTTAGTTTCCCTGAAGAGTGTAAAATGTAAAACCTATTTTAGAATTTAAAAAACTTTTTATATTTTATTTTGACTTATCATCTTACTTCAAAGAAATTGCGAATCCTTATATTGTAGGAAGCAAATGCGATCTAAATTTACATAAAATTAAAAACAAATGCCACCGTAAGGTGTCACGATTCTCTCCACTCAGTCCTATTTCAATCACGTTCGCGTGAACTGATGGTATCTGAGCAAATCCCTACTGATGAAGCGTTTATTACAGATAACACTGAGCAAACAGAAGTATCCCTGTTTTTAAGCGTCATCAAGTCGTAAGAACGCCGTCCAAGGCCGGTTTAGAGCCGGCAAACAGGGAAAACGAGCACTGACGATGGCAAAAAGCAGCTCTCTCGATTGCGGGTCCAACTGGGAAATCTGTATGATGATTTAATCAACGAGGCAAACAATCCAGACAGATTTTTTGCCAGGAATACGGTGTAACTTTGCACCTGGCGAAAATTGTTGTAATCACATCTCTGTGGCGAAAGTGATATGAGCATTAACAGAAAAGGAGGCACTATGTTGTTAATAAACATATTAGTCATCAGTAAATGATGTGAAGCAATGGAATCATGATACTTTGTATCTAAATTTAGTAGAACCGTCAAACATACGCAAATCTCTTAAAATACAAGTGAAGAACTTGTTGATAGTATTACGCCTACAGGTTGATTGAAAATGGAATATCCTTAACTGTACTAGGGCTATTCTAAGGTAAAAATATATTTTCTGTTTTATCTACTAAACAAATAAACATTTTTCGTTCAAACTTGGTACCTATGCAGTTGTGGCGGCTCATATATTTCTATACACCCTGTATAAACTAAGATATTTATTTTTGTATATATTCACTTCATATTTGCATTAGTTCTGTACACACTGTATACGTTAAAATATTTATTTCTGTATATAAATTCATTTTATCATTTCGTTAGTTTTGTGTTAAGATTTAAAACGTCTGTGTTTAAGTGTTAAATGTAGATATCATGTTTTGTAAATATTATATAAGTAGGGGTAGATGGCGTCCCCATAAATCTTATCTCAGGCTTCTGCATGGTGAAAACTAAGAAACACACTTGTTTGTAACAGACCCTTCGATAACTACCTAGATTATGGGAACGACGACACAGTCACATTTTTGTAACCAGTCAATAACATCGACTCATCGTATAACATTGTGGGTGCTAAACAAACGCAAGCGATAATAAATATTAGTACACAATACACTGTCTTGTTCACTCTTGAACCCCCTAAACTTCTAAGCCAAAGCGATTTTTATCAGTAGAAATATTAAAATTGTATTCTATTAAAAAAAAAAAATGCTTTTTAGAAAATTTATTAAGCTTTTGACATCTTATAAGTAGTATTAACTTATGGGATTACTAAAATGATAGAATTTAGTAGGTTATTTTTAAGTTTGTGGCAATGGTATTAACAGATTTATTATTAATTAAGAATTAATGAGTTGGCTCTCTGCCAGCAAAATCAGGCATTCCTCTAATATAATCTAAATATATCCGTTCTACAGAGATATACAAGACTAAGAACAAAAAACTTAACCGGCCGACGGAACAAATTCAAGCACCGAAACAGACAAACCAACAAGAAACTAACATTTGCTAATAACGCGGTATTGTCCCTACAAAGATCCGACACGCACAACGTTTCACTGCGAGATTGATACTGGCAATTGGAAAGCGGATGCGCTACACGTCGGAGAATGACTGTTGTAGAGTGACTGCGATCCTGACAAATGCCGGTAAATAAACAGGGTGAGGTTCGTCAACACTGGCCATTATTTTGAAGATGATATTTGTTTTTAATTAGGAATATTTAAATATTACAATTTTCAATCGACGGACCTGAGATGTGTGAACGACATACTATCTTTAGTTATATTGCAACTTCAACCTAATGTACTCCCTCTTAAAATATTTGTATTTAGTAATAGTTAACTCTGTATATTATTATAATTTAATAATTCAACTTATTTTAAGTAGTATTTTATTAAGAATTTAATAGTTACAATTACATCATTCCTCACAATGCGAAAACTGAAATTAAATCGACTTATTCCGTGACTCCAAAGTGGTCATTTCGCTATAGAAAACAACCCCTAATTTCCACCGGGCCCCTTTTCAAAATTAAGTAAGTATTTCGTGTTCGCTCAATGCCCAGGCGTGAGAAAATTACAGACCAGCCGAAGATTTGTATAGATGACATCTAAATTACTTCTGATGGGGTCGACAACTTTGGACGCCCTCAAATTGAGCAATTCTAACGTCGGCGACGAAACCTGACGGCGTTATTTGATTTCAAGGAGGACAAAGGGTAATGTGTTACCCACGAATAATGTACATCATTATTCGCTGGAGCACTAATGTAAATGCTGCAATGAAACATTTATTATAGAATAATAATTTATTAAATTTACACTCCAGTAGTCATAGAGCTACCGTTAATAATCCTCTCTAAAAGCAATACAGAATAATGTAACAGAAATAGAAATATTAATTACAGTAGTAATAAACATGTATTTTTAACCTGATAAAGCAGATATAAAAACCATCATTATATTGCTAATATATTATAATATATGGTGATCCCTAAATAAGTACAAATATATATATTTTTTAAATACCCATATTTTGAGGAACAGTATTCAGATAGAGCGCTGACGAACCTAATAAACCATATGTTGCCATATCGTCTCTAATATAAATAATATATATTTTTTTAACTTTAACATTAAATTTTTAAGATTGTTTATAACTTAAAAATCGTTCTTTTAAGAAATAAATAAAGTCAAATTGAGTAGGTAGTAAGCTACGGAGTAATATTAATCCAAATTTTAATTTCTTAGCTGACCTTGCTACCATAAACTATAAAATTATTTGCGTAAGTTCAATAATATACTCGCGTCAAGAATTCAGAAGTCTTACGTCACGGTTGACGTTACACATTTGTTTTGATTGTCAACGTAAATTTAGTACAAAATATAATGCAAACTTTTGTGTAGTATATAATTTTATTACTATCAGTTGCAGTTTCTTAAATATTTTGATGAAAATATAATGAATTATTCATTTGTTCGTATGACGTAAGTGGTATGAATTCTTGTTTCGAGTATACCAATAGGTATTTATTGCTCAACAATTCCAAACGGTATACATGAACGTGCATAGAAGCTTACTTACATACTGAGAAACCAAATAATTAAACCGTTAATACCATTGTACTCTGTGAATAATGAAAAACTTTTCACACAGCACATTAATGTTAATTTTCTGCCACGAATAGTTTTCTAAACCGTCCCTTCACATAACCTTAGAACGTAGAAAGTTACACATTTTTTTATTATTTTATTAACTTCATTACAAGTAAATTGCAGCATACATTTTATATTTTTAACTAATAGTTTTCCTGTAAAAAAATGTAAACTCTCCGCACTAAAACGCAGTCTTAAACAAAGACTGCTTGGTCTTACGTCACGATCCGGTCAGAGATTAACAGCGAACGGCTATGGTATCGTAAGAACAAATGTTTTGGACCAGGTATACGCTTATGTAAGGTAGGCGCAATGTCTCGTAGCAGAGCAACATACGGTCGACAGAGAGGTTATGTTGATTCTGATGCAGGGACTGCAAGGCAAGGTACAAGTGGAGAGAAAATATATAATATTTGTTGTAAGGCAATGTCTAACGCATCTGTCTTTTCTTTGTGGCTTGTGTATTTATAATAATAATAACAATATAATATCTCTACCCCTCATTCTAATTACAAGAATTAGCCCAGAACTGGAAAACTTGTGCAGGGCGGCATATTATTATTAAGCAGGCCACCTTTGCGCCAAGGAACGACTTACGTTGGTAGGCTCTTACCAATATTCAGTGCAGGAATAAGGGAAACCTGGAAAACCTCAACATTCTTCCACCCTACCATACCCACAGAGAGGGTGCCAATCCTCTCCACGAATATAGCTGATATGCAGTCTACCTACTGCGGTGATCGAACCGACATCAGTCTAGAAACCTCGATTCAAGTACTGACGCCTTAAACCGCGCGACCACTGACCGACCAATCAATCAATATGTTTGGTGAAATACAGTAATTAATTAAGTAAAGTAAAGCGCATTACTCAACAGCGAAAAGGTTTACATAAAGCGCAGTGATAGTGATAACAGTATTGTGATAAATCAATTGAATTGTAGTTAATATAGATAATGATCAAATTCTGGATAACAGTGAGTAGATACTCTGTTTTGTTATTAGCGTAACACTCTCAGCGCTGTGAATTACAGTTACATGACTCATAAAAGATTTCACCGTCAGCGGTTCTCAACAAGTTTTCTATTGAAAAATCACGAAAATTTTTTGAAATTTGACTTTTTTATTCCCGATCTTTTTGTAAACAAAACTATTAATTATGTGTTTTACACAGTGAACTGTACTGCTGAATAAAATATTTGTATTTATTTAAGATTCTGCCTATGTATTATTAATAAAAATTAGAAAAACGGAGAGGGCCAAGAACGGATCCCTGTGGAATATTTGAAGTAGTCTACCAAAAAGAGGATGCAACGTACAATTTCTAAAATCGAAAAATACAAAAAATGATCTAATACACACTTTATAACAAGAATTTTATTAGACTCTTTACCATTTTTATTGTCTTCAGTACCAGAAAGTTAATAGAAAAGGAAAGGAAAAATATAGAGTTGTTATCCTGCTTCGAGGGTAGCATGTAACTTTTACAGCCGATAAAAATTAAGCCTTATGAGTTATTTACTGGCGCTGATAGTGCCGTATCATCAGAAGTTACGCTCCGCTTTTATTCTACCGCACCCGTTTAGTAGCAGAATTTATGTATTTTTACATATTAAATCCATATGAGGGAATTAATGACGTTAAATTTTATGTGGATGTTCAGGGAGTAATAGCAGGAATTGTATAGTGTACGAGAAAATTGCTTAATAAAAGCGTCGTAACTAAGAGAACACTTCACAGACGCACGGTCTATCCACGGTCTATCGTGCGATCAAACGGCTGGATGTCTGTTGTAAAGTTTTATTAGTACGTACACGAACTCCGTATATCTTTCTTTAACAAGGTTACGCTATCAATTTAGATGAATACCGTAAAGTAATGAGTATCGCAAAATGCCAGAAATATACAGAGGGAAATACCGGAAACAGTAGTCCACTTCCTTACTTCAAAGAGAACTATATAAATGTTGCTTGCTGTCAAACTGTAAAAGTTAAAATGCTGTCAAAGCTCTAAAATACAAATCTTGCTACCGATGATCTCAAGAGACGCCTTCGACATAGAATATGAAAAATTACTAAACTGGGTGTCAGAAAACTCTTCAAAACGTTAAGGAATGAATGAATTAATTCCTGTTCTGCTTGGATAATTCGGCGACCTCGCTAAAATATTTTGCCCAAGTTTCTCATGATCCAAATATTCAATGGAGGAGAAGACTTTAATGGTAAATAAGAATGTTACCATTTCTAATTACCATAAGTTGAATATTTGACGCAAGGGTCAAAAGGATATAAACCAAAGTCTAAAGTACTGTCCAGAGAAGGTGTTTTAAAATTTTTTCATAACATATGAAATGAGATGTTTTTGATAAAGAAAGTTACGTTAAGAACTAGTGTATTTGGTGGATGCCGACTACAAGAACTTGAAGAATGAATATGTTAGTTACTGACGTACAAGATAGAATATTAGTTTTCATAGTAAATGTATCGGAGACAAAAAGCGTGTTTTTACCATTGTTCACGAAAACAAAACTAACAGTTTGAAGCTGACAGGAGAGTACATATCGTTACGATCATATGGTTGTTCAGAAAAAAGACACTTTCTTACCATCAATGTCGCTGTATAGCCAGTTAGAAAAAACACATTTGGAAAAATGCCGTGCATTATTGCAAAATATTGAGCTATCCAGAAAACTACGCAGATCACTGTCTGTGTTGAACATGACAACACTTGCGGTATAGGCTGGAGCTAGTCATCGTGCTGCCAGTCTCCAGTGGGCGCGAAAGCATAGGGGTTGACTTTTACACCAGTGGCAGTGGGTCTTATTTACAGACGAAACCAGAATTGGGCTGGTTGGGATGACAATCGAAAAAGAATCTGGAGAGAACCAGGTCGTCAACAGCGACTTCATTTTCTCCGTGAAGTTGCTTCGTATGAAGGGGGTACCGTAATGTTTTGGGGTGGAATAATGTTCAACCGCCGTACCCCATTAATTCGCATACCATAGAATATGACCAGTCAAATTTACATCGAACAAGTTATTACACCCATTATCTACCCCCTACGTAATGAATTAGGTGAAAATTTTGTGTTTATGGACGTCAACGCGCTACCACATCGCGCAAGAAGGGTTCAAGAGACACTCGAAGCAGGGCATATCAATAGATTAGATTGGCCAGCCAACTCTCTTGACATGAATCCTATTGAAAACATGTATGATTTCGTTGATAGAGCCATTCATAATGATATTTCTCTACCTCAGACTGTAGATGTGTTAGTCGTGGCGGCAGAAGAGGAATGGAACATTATTCCGTAACAGATCGTTAACCGCTTGATTATCTCAACGCACAGACGTATCAATATGCTATTGGAACGTGGTGAAGGTCATACCGACTATTAGTCAAGTAGAGAACTTGCTTTGTTGCTTCTTTTTGATTTAATAAATTTTGTCAAAAATGTCACACATTTGCAGGTTTTTAATTTTCTAAGTACTCAGTTTATCGAACATATTCTTTACACAAAAAAAAATCAGAAAACAATATTCTTTTATAAATGTATTTGTTTTTTCTGACAAAAAGATTTTTTTAACAATAATGGGGGGAGTCCAAGACTTTTGACGTTGTGTGTATTAATGCAATTTTACATCTTAAATAGTACATTATACTATAAGGGAGAGAAATGCGTTATTTTGGCAGATGTGCAATTTGAAGCCCAAGGGCGAAGCCCGAGGGCTACAATACACCGAGGACAAAATAGCATCTCTCCCGAATGGTATATACTATTTTTTCCACTGTCTCATTAACTTAGAAACACATATTTTGTCATTATGGAGTAAGTAGCATCAGAATTATTGTATTCGGATTTGAGCATTTATTTAGTAGTTGAGTTATTGTCATAACTACAAAATAAACAAACAAAAAGAATTGTCAAATTAAGGTGCTAGTTTGGTTTAGTTTAAAGTTTGTTTAGTGCACAATGAATAATTGTGAGTCGGAAGAGATTGTGGAGGCTGCAAATATTGCAATAAGCAATTTGCTGCCTACGAAGTCAAGATCTTTATAGGATATAGCCTACAATCGGTTCAAAAAGTGGTGCGCCGAGAAAAATGTTCAAGTATACAGCAAGAATGTTTTGTTGGCATACTTCAGTGAAAATGCAAAGAATTACAAGTCTTCCACATTATGGGCGCAATATTCTATGGTTAAGTCATGCTTGATAATTTACGACAACATAGATATAAGCAAATTCCCCAAGCTGATCGCATTTTTGAAAAGAATCGGTGACGGATACCAAGCGAAAAAATCGAAAATATTGACAAAGGGTGAAATCGACCGTTTTCTATCAAGTGCAGTTGACAAAGAATTCTTAATGGTTAAGGTAAGGTTACTTTTGTTGTTAGGTATTTCAATTATTAAGTATTTTGATTTTTTATAGGTTGGATTAATTCTGGGGATTGCCGGAGCTTGTCGAACTGATAAACTAGTCAATTTAATTGTAGATGATATTGATTGTAAAAATTCCAAACACTAAGACAAAGATTCCACGAACCTTTCTGGTTACCGATGTGGGAAATATGCTTGAATTGTTTCGAAAATACCTGTTACTTCGTCCTCCTCACGTCAAGCATAAGCACCTTTTTTTGTACTACAAAGCAAGTAAATGTAGTTCGCAGCCAGTTGGCAAGAATACCATGGGAAAAATTCCGAGTGTAGTAGCTTCGTATTTAAAATTACCTGATGCTGCATGTTATACTGGTCATTGCTTACGAAGATCTTCAGCGACATTACTGGCAGATGCTGGTGTGGATATCACGACAATAAAGCGTCATGCTGGTTGGAAATCAACGACAGTCGCTGAGGGTTATGTCGAGAACTCCATTGAAAATAAGACCAAAATTGCTAATCAGGTTTTAGTAGGTACCACTACTAGCGCAATCACAAAGCTGTAAATGTAAGCTAAAGTAATATTTCTTCTAATATTAATTTTGAAAATTGTACAAATGTAACATTTAATTTAAATGTCAATAAATAATTTCAATGTTATCTTTTATTTTGCATGAAAAAAGTTCTCCATAATGTAAACTCCCTTGGGAATAATCGACTACTTCTGTTTTAATTGTCCTAGAAACTGATTTCTACTCCCGACCGTGGAAAAATACTGTTTTAATAATCGTTGACTACTTGATAAGTGAAGGAATTCAACCTGTTTCGCGAAATCTAGGTCAGGAACAATACGAGTTCAAATTTTGTAATCGGGCAAATACTGTTTCAGTAACGATTCCAGAACAATTGAAACATAAAAGCATGGCCTACTTCTGCGACTTACTGCTTGCATTATTAATACAGTCGGCATCACCGGATACAAAGAATCACTTTGAAGATGTACGTATATCTACTGCAGAACATAAGTTGCTTAGCTTCCCAGACCGACTTCCCTTTAAAAATTCACCTCGATATTTAGATGCAACGCTGCATCCGGAATCCCGTCTTATGTGGAGAAGAATGTAAAAGCCGCCGCCATGTTTCCTTCTCCCAAAGGCGCACTTAAACGCTCTTAAATAAATAAATTTACAATCCTCTAAATGCGGTCTTGGAGCAGCGACGTTCTTTCTGCTGCAGTTGTCGCTTTCTACCTGTCAGTGTGACCAACGCTGGAACAAAATAAAAATGATATTTGGCACTCCCATGTAGAACTACATGATTACAAATCGCGTACACATTGTTAAAATGTATTATGAAAATGCTTTAAGTGTTGTTAATGATGAAAGGATCCCGCAATAATCTTATGGAAATTGGGTTTCTGTCAAATTGTCTGAATTTTTGATATGTTGTAGATTTTGTCATCCTGAACAAAAGTCTCCATGGACACAAAGTGCCAAAATGAACATTTTGGCAGCTACGGAGCTGCCAAAGCTCCCCTGACCCGTTGCGAAACTATTCATTTTCAATACTATTTACAGATGTCAAAAGCATATTTTAATTATTCTAATATACAGTGTGGAAGAAAGGTATGGAATAAATTCATTATTTCTAAAACTACGAAGTTTCATGAAATTTCCTCGGACAGGTCGATTTTGCTTTTTAAAAATACTCTTTTTTCTATACCAACGCATTTCCGACGTTCTTTTGTTTTCGCGTGATGACGTCATCGGCGAGGTTTGATTTTGAAACCATTTTTCAACAAAGCACAAAGATTTTATCAAAGCAGGCCGATCTTTTTAAAATTTTGCACGTCTCCATAATTTACCGTTTTGAACAACTTTTTCAAGTAAAATTTTGCTGTATTTTCAGTAGAAAAGGCACTTTACCTCAAACGATAACAGTTTTCAATAGCTGCAATATTGCTAAAGTTGAGGGAATAAAGTGTTGAAATTATACATTTTTGAATTCAGCAAATTAAGCTCTACAAGAATCCGATGAAAAAATATAGGGGTTCTATTTAAAAAAATATCCGATGACGTCATCACGCGAAAACAAATGAACGTCGGAAATGCGTTGGTATAGAAAAAAGAGTATTTTTAAAAAGCAAAATTGACCTGTCCGAGGAAATTTCATGAAACTTCGTAGTTTTAGAAATAATGAATTTATTCCATACCTTTCTTCCACACTGTATAGGGTAATGTTTTTGAGGTCACTGGATTCAACCCTCGTGTCAGATTGGACAAATTGACCGTTGACACACTGTCAACGAAGAATAGAAAAGTAAATATTCTCTTTTCACATTGAGAGTTTGGGCTTTTGAGGGAGCTGAATTCAATTCTCATGCCAGATTGGCAAAATTGACAGTTGACAGCTGTCAATTGACTGTCAACGAGGAATATAAATGTAAATATCCTCTTTTCACATTGAGAGTTTGGTCTTTTGAGGGAGCTGAATTCAATTCTAATCTCAGATTGGAAAAATTGACAGTTGACAGCTGTCAATGCACTGTCGGCGAAGAATAGAGAAGTAAATATTCTCTGTCGACATTGAGAGTTTGGGTTCTTGAGGTCGATGAATTCAGTTGTCATGTCAGATTGGAAAAATTAACAGTTGACAGCTGTCAATTCACTGCCAAAGTAGAATAAAGAAGAAAATATTCTCTTTTGTTATTGAGAGTTTGTCAACTACCATTTTCTCCAATCTGATATTAGAATTGAATTCAGCTCCCTCAAAAGCCCAAACTCCTAATGTCAACAGAGAATATTTACTTTTCTATTCTTCGTCGACAGTGAATTGACAGCTGTCAACGGTTAATTTGTCCAATCTGACATGAGAATTGAATTCAGCTCCCTCAAAAGCCAAACTCTCAATGTGAAAAGAGAATATTTACTTTTCTATTCTTAGTTGACAGTGCATTGACAGCTGTCAACGGTCAAATTGTCCAATCTGACATGAGGGTTGAATCCCGTGACCTCAAAAACATTACCCTATATATTAGAATAATTAAAATATGCTTTTGACATCTGTAAATAGTATTGAAAATGAATAGTTTTGCAACGGGTCAGGGAAGCTTTGGCAGCTCCGTAGCTGCCAAAATGTTCATTTTGGCACTTTGTGCCCATGGAGACTTTTGTTCAGGATGACAAAATCTACAACATATCAAAAATTTAGACAATTTGACAGAAACCCAATTTCCATAAGATTATTGCGGGGTCCTTTCGGACAATTAACCGAATATTTGTGGCATACTGCCTTTCACTTTGTTAAAAATGATTTGAAGGTTATATAACTTCCTGTGGAGATGATGTTAGCTACGATTTAATTGAGTTAGATTTCTTCTTATGAGGTTATCTGCGTCAACCACCTTACAATAGTCATAAGGTGAGACATGTGACACCTATTATACCAGATGGGTCTTGGTAGTGAAGTGAAACAAAGTCAATACATTTCGCGTTACTGTAATATTTATTGGCCATGTTTTAGTGTGAATTCTGTGACTGAAATAAGACAAATAAACATTTGATGTTAAAAAGCGCTGTACTTTCCAGATTTTGTGAGCAGAAGTCAAGGGTAAATGTGACAGTGTTGTGAATACACTGTAAATTAATACTCTCAGGCCATCGGAATATCGTTATAAATATTTCATTGTTGCTGTATTCAGCATGAGAATATTAGTCTTATTAAAATTTGTTCAAAAATGTTTCCTAATATCTAGAGTGGTTATCACTTTGCAAATAAATGTGAGTAAAGAAATCATAGCGCATAAGTATGTGTTCGTTGTTGTACCATTAATTAGGTTATTATACAGTGCTATCTTATTTGTTAAATTTAGAGTGTTAATACAACTTGAACGGTATAGGAATCTTTATCAATTATCGTAATGTTGTTAACAAATTTTTTTAAATGTCAAAAGTGCTGACAAGTGCCGTTTCAAAATTTTTAAATAAAATTAATTAAATACTAATTTTTGTAGTGGATGTTTGATTCAACTTATGGGCTAGCTGAAGAAGCAATCCTACAGATGTAGAAATAGGTTAGATCTTCAATACGCTGGCAAAAAAATACATCAAGAGTGAGAAACTTTAGAAAATTGTTTCCTAGATTGGATCAGGTGTTCATCGCATACGAGGTGTGGCAATTAAGTTCCGGGAATTTAGTTATAAATCGGAAACTGGCAACACTGCATCGTTCGTCAACGTTTTTCTAGAGAGGAAGGACCTTCCTTTTAGTTTCAGTCTAAGGCTGAAGTCGATAGCACGTTTGGTTTGTGTTTTATGTATATTTTTCGGAGTAAATTACAAACAACGTGTTGTGATTCAATTTTCAGTGAAATCAGACGAAAAACCCTCGGAAATCCTTCGAAAATTGCAGGTGGTGTATGGAGACGAGTGCATGTCGAAAACACGCGTGTTTGAATGGGCAAAACGGTTCAAGGAGGGGCGTGAATCGGTAGAAGACGATCCACGTGAATGAGCTCCCGTCACTTTTCGTACTAACGCAAATGTTGATCGTTTGCGTGCACTGATTACGTCTGACCGGCGACCTAAGCATTCGTGCGTTGTCTGACGATTTAAAAGTCAGCAAAGAAACCGTGCGCAAGCTATTATACGAAAATTTGAATATACAAAAGATTTGCGCAAAGATGGTGCCAAAAGTTCTCACCCGTGAACATAAAGACATGCGAGAATTAATCTGCGAGGATTTGTTGTCCCGCATTCGGAACGACGGTAGATACTGGATGAGTCGGGTAGTCACTGGAGATGAGACCTTGATATTTGAGTATGATCCCGAGACCCGTAAACAAAGTCAGCAGTTGGTGGAAAAGGGTGGAGAGCAACCAACGAAAGTGAAGATGTCCAAGTCAAAACTGAAGGTAATGTTGATCATTTTTTCGATATCCACGACATCATTCAGTCTGGATATGTTCCTGCCGCCCAGACACTGACTGGACAGTTCTATGTTGGCGTCCTGGAATGGCTGCGGGCCTGTGTTTTCCGTGTGCGACCCGAACTCGCCGAGAACGGCTGGATCTTACACCACAACAACGCGCCAGCCCATTCCTCGTTCATCCGAGTGCAAAAAAGCATTCCAACGTTGACTCACCCACCCTATAGCCCCGATAATGCCCCCTGCGATTTTTTTATTCCCCAAGATGAAGTCGCTCAAGGGAACTCATCATAGCGGCGTACAGGAGGTCAAAGAAGCTGTAACCGTTGTTAAACGGGTTAACTGCGTAGGATTACCAAGGGTGCTTCCAATCGTAGGACCAACGTTGGAATCGTTGTGTAGAGTTAGAGGGAAACTATTGTGAAGGTTAATAATAAAACTTTGCTGGAATTTAATTTGCTTGTTTTTTCATTGTCCAGTATAAATTGAATCTGAAGTTTTATCCCATCGCCCAAATATTTTGCAAAAATGGCAAACAATCGGCCAAAAAAAAGTGGCAAGTATTTCATCATCGGTATTATTTTCATTTTCTTTTTCCGATGGTTCTTCAAATTCCATTTCTTCCTCCTCATGAAAATGGTCCACATCCATAGGTTGGGAATCCTCAGTTTCATCGACGACTGCTATTTTTACTAGTATTACGACTCAAGAAACATTTGCATATGAAATAATAGCCTTAGTAGTCGAGTGTGAACCGATACCTACCTATCAAAGAATTCTTAGTAATAGAAATAAGATCTGTATTAGCTTGGTAATAATGTATTTCATAAATTATTGCTTGAATTATAGGACTGATTCCGTGTCGTGCCTACAAAGTATTTTGTCGTTCCGGTATAAATCCCCCTAATTTATTATACGGAAGGGAAGCAAGGCAAACAGTTAAATGAACGATTACATTCAACCAAGGTTCCTTGGCGGATTCCTCGAGGGATATTTATAACAAAAATACAATAACCCCTTCCACATATTTGAGTCATTCCGGTTCGAAGACAATATCTATACAGCCCACGATAAAATATATATTACTATTGCGACAATTTAACGTCCGCCTATATGCTGCTGTCATGCAAAGATAATATAAAAGCAATTTAATAATAAAAGAACGCAGGCGGCACGGCTGATTTTATCTGACAGCCGCATATTTCAGCGTATCCTATACGAATGTACACAATAATCCTTGTGATAGGTAGGCAGCCATACGCCTGGGTATCTGTCACAGTCGCTCTCCTGTAAGTATAATGACAGCGCTGAACGAAAATATACCATGTGGTGCTTTTTCACGTTTTCCGTTTACAAGCTGTAGCAAAAGTGATACAACCACTCAGTAAACTGCTAGGATACAGTCATATGTATGTACGTCAAAAATTTAGGAAAAATTCTTAACGAGCAGCTTACAAACTTTTTGAACAAATTTGACGTTATATCACCAACACAGTCAGGATTTCGAATGCATCATAACACTTCGACTGCACTCTTACATGTGTCTGATGAACTTTATAGAGATGATAGTGGAAATGTGTGCCTGTGTTGCTTGATTACAGCAAGGCTCTTGGTACAGTTACTTTATATTGTAAACTTAATTATTTTGGTGTTGTTAACTTCTTTGACAGTTATTTATCAGGAAGACGTCAAAAAGTTGTTGTTAATGGAACTTCCTCCACCTTAACTATTATTACTATGGTGCCACAGGGTAGCGTGTTAGGTCCCTTGCTTTTTTCAATTTATACTGAGGCTCTACCAGGTGCAGTAAATTATGCACACGTACATCAATATGCTGATGGCTTTCCATTATATTTCTGTTTTCCGCTAGGTGACCTGAATAATTCAGTTCAAAAGATGAATGGTGACTTAGTAGTAAAGTGGTGAAGTAATATCATAGTATTATCTCAGGTACATGGTTTAGTTTTATACGAAAAGAAAATGCAGCTTCTTGTTGTTGGTAAGCATAATAATTTGATTATAAACGATCCTCGTTTTAAAATTTCTATTAATGACACAACTCTGGACCCTACTAATGATAGTAAAAATTCAGGAACATGTTTTGATCTAGACCTTAGGTTCACTACACATGTTAATTCTTTAATACAAAAGTCTAATGCAAAGCTGCAATCCCTTTGTGGCTTGGAAAGTCACCAGATCTAATACTCCTTAATTTTTTTATGGGGGGTATTAAAAAATAAGGTCACGATATGATATCACTATTTGTTAAGTGTATTAGGAGCTCCACATATCACATTTACCTTTGAAAATATCAGATAATCTTAACCTATTAATTTAAACGGATAAAGTTCTTCATGACCCCATTTAATTCTAGGCAATTATACAACAACTTACCCAAACTAACACTAGGCTGTTGCGTAATCCAACGGTTAATATATTACTGTTGTAACAAGGGTAAGTAAACCTTCAGGCTCTAGATTTGGTCCTGATCCGACCCCCACCTTAAGGAGTAGGTTCTAGACTGCGATTATCCCAGACGAGGTCCTCCTGTCCTCGTAAATATTTGCGACACGGTCGCAGTAACACTAAAACGTCAGACGGACGACTGTAAAAACTGGGAATGGCTTTCCTTTAAACTTAACTGTCTGCAAATTAAAACATAAATTTTGGATGTTCAACGCTCGTACGGAAAGTCAATTTGAACTTGTCTTAAATGTTGTGTTTATGGATGTACAGGGGGTTATACAGTGCTTTCGAAAAGTAACGAATAAATTCATTATTTTTTAAATTGAGAAGTTTTCGAAAAAATCCTCTGGCACGTCGATTTTGTTTTTAAAAGGCACTTTTTTTCATACGACCCTCATTTGTGACGTCATCGTTGTTTGAGATATGACGTCATCAACAATTTTTTTAAATAGCAACCCCAAATTTTGACCATACCATTTGAAAGAGCGTGTTATTCTACATACATACATCATGAAAAATTGTTGTGTTACATAACACAAATTTCAAGAAAATAATGTTTAAAGATTTTAAAATTTAATTTTCACAAATGGTCAAAATTGGAGGTTGCTATTTAAAAAAATTGTCGATGACGTCTTATCTCAAAAAAACGATGACACAAATGTGGGTAGTATGTTAAAAAGTGCCTTTTTCAAAAACAAAATCGACGTGCCAGGGGATTTTTTCGAAAACTCAATTTCAAAAATAATTAATTTATTCCTTACTTTTCGAAAGCACTGTATAAATGTGGGGTCTTATATCAAAAATATTAAAAAGAATCAGTTTTTAATTTTTAATTTTTAAGCCGCTTGAGAAAATTTAATCATATTCAGTGTGCATATTTAGTATGACAGTGGGTATGAAACAAAAAATTACCAGCTTTAGAAACTAACCAGTGGCGGAGGGGTGGGTATCATCGATTATATTTTATTAGTGTATGACTTCTATTCAAAGTTACACCCTGTACATACGTCTTATAATTACCTGACCTTCCGTCATGTTATCCAATATTTTCCCGTTAATTTACATTTACATCAGGCAATTAACATTCCTTTAGAAATTTCACTCACAAGCTGGAAGTATTCTCTCTCTAAGGGCGGCGATCTCGAAGCGACCTTTTGTTTGTCGAGCGATTTTATTTACCTCGGAGGAATTACGGACACAGCAGAAGTTAACGAGGTGTCTTATCCGAGGTCGGAAGACTCGGTGTACACAAAGAATCCATTTATTCGGTCTGATATATCTCCGGCCGGTTGTTCTACCCTCCCTTTTGAAGTCATAGGGGAGAAAATGTACGCGATATCCTCCGTGCAGTTTTCGAGTTCATTTGATTCGAATTTTATTAGGGCTATGACACGAAGCCCCGTTGATTACGACGTTGGCGTTATAGTTTTATAGCGAGCATTAGCGTCGGGTATAAATCAAAAGTGCCTAGGCAAACAGGATGTTGCTTGCATGTCGGAGGTTTCGTAAAACAAATTAAATAAATTAGTTTAAAACTGTAATGACTTTTTTTAACTAAAACTGCAAACGTTTTTGTTTGCAGTACCAATTTCCTGGTACACGAGAATGTACCTCATTTGTATCATCTTACTATAATCGTTAAGTCCTCTCCTGCCATCATCCAAAACAAAAGGTTATAGTTTTTACACACCTACAATATCTACCCATATCTTCTTTATTATTAGCTTTTGTAATATATTTTACTGTATTAGAAAGGTATTTTAAGATAATATATATCAAATCTCCTACAGTTCCTATCAATGAAGTCATATGTATGATCTCTGTTACCAAACATCTAGGTATGCTATAATAAAACATAAAATTTATAAAATAAATATCTAACTTTTGAAACAGTGGGAACTCGAAAATTCAACCACAATAGATACCATTTTGCTTCCTTAAGAAGTTTTAAGCGCAAGAAAATAATTTTTTACACTAATTTATTTCTTGAGTAATCGTATTCAAATTTTGTACAAGAAGGCTTTTTTGTATGATATACACGAATATCTTTCTACCTGATTTTTGTGTTAAATGTACAGGCCGTTCTGAGCGTCTGTGCCACTGTATTTTTTATTTCAAATAAAAAATACAGAGAGAAAATGATTAGTAATTAATAAACAGCGTCATACTATCTTTAAAAAAGTTATACTTGTTACATGTCGCTAAAATGCACCATTTTAAAGAAAACTGCATTTAAAGTTTGACTTGTAAATGTATGTATTACTACTCTACAATCTCGGATATTCATTAAGCAGTGGGCCGTTCCTTAAGGCTAGCTTGCCTGGACGAAAATAAGGTAATTTAAGTCAACTTACCTTAATATAACTTTGTTTCCTTAAAATGTTCTTTAAAAAGATATAGACCCTAGAAGGTATTAAAAACCAACCTTCCCAGACCTATAACTTCTCAAGGAAGAAAATCTGTGCTAAGTTAACTTAAATCATCTTATTTTCATTCGAGGAATGCCAATAAGGTAATGAGGAACGATAAGATGGTTTAAGTCAGCTTATCTTAATACAACTTTGCTCTCTTCTAACGTTCTTTAAAAAGATATTGACCGGAGAAGGTATTTAAAAAAAAACCTTCCCAGACCTATAACTTCTTAAGGAAGAAAAGCTGTACTGAGGTAAGTTAACTTAAGTCATCTTATTTTCATTCAAAGGAGATAGCCAATAAGGCAATGAGGAACAATAAGGTGATTTAAGTCAACTTACCTTACCACAACTTTGCTTCTCTAAAACGTTCTTTAAAAAGATATAGACCCGAGAGCTATTTTAAGAAGAGACAGAAAACAGACTATGATTTCTCATATCCAAAAACGTCTATTCCCAAATTTATAAGTTGATACATTTAAAGACAGTGTAATTATTCCACAAAATTACTTTTTAAATTCCAACTTTGACACATTGTATATTTTTTCTTATCAAAGTTTTACTAAGGCAATTGGCTTAAAACAATATTTTGATGTAAAAAATCTAGTATGTCTCCACGAACCACTCTGTGTAGTTCAGTTTTAATTATGGTCCACATTTAACTGACCCATTTAGACCCATGTTTCACGGAACTGTCAGAACATTGTTTCAGGAAATTAGTTCCGATTGACGTAACCTTTATACTGTGCGGTTTTATAAATATAAACGTGAGCGGGAGGACAAGTTAGCAGGCGAAATTATTACACGAGAATTTGCCACTGGGGATTTTATAATTAGTTTTCTTTAAAAGCGTACTACAGAAAGGCCTGCTTGATGTGTATGAATGAAAGAGAAAAGCGCCTTTGTTAGTCTGGAACTTCGTGAAGGAAACAAATGAGTACTTAATGATTTTACAAGTAAATCGTGGGTGTTATTTCAAGATGATGTAATAGCTCAAGTTTCAGTTTGTCGTGTCTTTGTATTTAATAAATGTAATTAATGGAACAAAGGAATTACAAACAATTGCTACTCGTTCATTGACAAGTGTTGAGAGGCGTAGCTGGCAAGTTTACAAAACATAATCTTCAACGTTTCTAATACGGGAACGGTATGAAGGTTTTGACGACAATACACAAGTTTTCGTTGCTAAATGTCTGCGGCATCTCTAGGTAGCGCTACCGTCACATTGACATCTTATGCTGATGATTGGTCAACAGTGGCTAATAGTTACGAAATAAATATTTTCGACTGAAATTGCGAAATAAAGGTGTTTAGGCACGGGACGTGAAGTGCCTAAAACACATATTACAAGATCTTTAGTAAAATCGTAAAATAAATATGCAAAATAGTTTCGACATAATATTCGACTGCATTTGCTAACTTGATCGCTAGACTGTTTTATTTAAACAACTTTAACTAAGTTGCCTATAAGGTTGTTGCTATGGAGCAGTTGCCATGATATGATGTTTACAAACTACACAAACATTTAAAAAAAATCTGAAATCTGTAAACGTTTGTGAACATTAAACTCCAATAATTATACTCGATAATAATTCTAATAAAAACTCATACAGTGTGTTCTGCAGTTGAGGTAAGCAGCGCCTGTTAATCGGTTTGGTAAAACAACAGGACCTAGAAACCTGTCACCTACAATACCCATCCAAATGTTTAATGAAAAACGAGCCTGATGTCCAGATTCTATAAGAGCATGAGGATTTTCGTCGGCCCAAATATGCGTATTGTGAAAATTAAACACTCCATTTCTTGTGAACCCGGCCTCATCAGTAAAAAGAATGTTTGCAAGAAAACGAGGGTCTTCAGCATCATGACGTAGAAACCAGCGGCAAAAAACCAAACGTGCTTGATGATCATTTATTGGATTTAAGCCCTGTACTCGTTGCACATGGTATGGATAAAGCAGTTGCTAGTGAAGGATCCTCCAAACAAGGGGCCCACTAATTCCCACCTCGGCTGATATTCTCCGCACACTCGTACTTGGATTCTGCTCTACCAGTGCTAGAATATCTTCTTCTGCTCTAGGAGTGGATACCGACCTTGGTCTTCCGGATAAATGTTTGCTCAAGGAACCGGTATCACGCAATCCTTGGTGAATTCTTCCAAACATGCGTTGTGAAGGAATCTGGCGGTTTGGATAAGCGTCAACATAAAGACGTCGCGCTTCGGTGGCGGTCTAACCATAGAGAAAGAAAACTTGTGCAGTGAGAACAACTGACAAATACGTACTGTTTATTTCACTAAACATCAACCAACTATTATAAGAAAATACACAACGGTTTTGCAAAATAAAAAAAGGAGCTAAAGAACATAAAACATTCCATATCTCCGCAACCGTTACTTTGCGTACCCATGTTTATTGAGACTTTTCTGCTTATTTTGGTTCATACTATTACCTCCTTAAATAATTTACACTCTTTTTTAACACCCTGTAGAAGGAGTCAATATTTTGGAAATCTCCCGCAAATATTCAAGTCTACGTCCATTCACCACTGATCACAACCGATTTTTTATCACATAAAGGAATTCAAAATATGCTACACAAGCAGCAATTTAAAATTCAGATATTTTATCTTAAACACATGTGCCTAAAAGACTATCATTTATATTTAGTGTATAGCTAATCTAAAATAGGATTGACTTACACACAACCTCCATTCGAGCTTCACTCTGTGCAGAGGCAAAAGAGGGCGCCTCTGCCGAGACTTCGCACCTGTAGAGACCGCTCGACTTCCAACTCACGGGATGGAGCACCACCTTTCTGCTGTCTGACTTTGATTTCTGCAATTAAATAAAAATATAAACACGTAGAAGTTAGTAACAACTAGAGACAACGGTAAGTTATTTTCACATACGCCGGTACTCAATTAATATCTTACAACAGGCTTATGTATGCATATGCTGCAAAATTAGGATGTTAAAAACAAGAGCTGTATCATCAGCGTCAGAAACAAAATGCCCATATTCAATGTTTATGGTGTGGACACTATTAATATATGTGTATATAAGAAAGAGCAATGGCTCTTTCAGCTTACCTCGAGGTACACCTATAGACAAAATTAAAAGGTCACTCATAGTATTATCAATTTTATCGATTTGTTTCCTGTTTTTTAAGTAATTGTCAATTAATTTTAATACTATTCCTCTAATGTCAATTTTCTCTAATTTTTGCAATAAAAATGCATAGCTAACGGTGTCAAATGCTTTAGTCAAGTCTAAGAATACTGCTAGATATGTTTTGTTATTGCTAATATTGATTATGATAATATACAAGTGTAAAATAGCCATAGACCTTATAAATCATGGACGCGCCCAAAACCGTTTTCTGCCTATACAAATCGTTGATGCTCAGATGTGTGCGACAGAGATAGAGCTAGTCCGGGCAAAAACCCACAGATCATTGGCCGAAAAAAAAACAAAAACCGTAAATGACAGACGTATGACATCTACGGTGACAGACCGACTCCACCATAGTTTATGAGTCTTTAAAAACTATTGCTAATATACACACTAAACACAACTAAATCACAAAAGGCACACAAATCATTAACAATATTAACAGGAAAGGTTTTGTCAGGTTATGTTTATACATTTTTCTGTCATAGAACATCTGTTTTTGGCCGGACTAGCTTCATCCCTCTTGTACACATCAGGACACCGGACCTCTCTTTCTAGGGCCGGTCCATGATTTATAAGGTCTATGAAAATAGCATATTATATTGACAAATGTTCGCGAAATTCAAATTTTATCACAAAACTGGAATCTACCATTTTTTCCCTAAGTTTGACTGGCTGTCCAATCATATTATACAGGGTGTCAGAAAGAATGGATCAACACTAAGCAGGAGATACTAGACCCCAAAATATTATCTTTGAGCTCATCATGCCTTATGCGAATATCGCTGGTTTAAGAAATACAGAGTGTTCAAGGTTTAAATTTTATTTTCAAATTTCTGGATAATTGAGAAAGTTTTGCGCATGACTGAAAATTGATAATGTTGGGTTTTTTGTTGTGAGAATTTCGAATTTGAAGTTTGTTTTCACGCTGCTCCTATGCTGCTATGAGCAACGTTAAAATAAGCTTCAAATTCGAAATACTCTGTTACTCCATTACCATTTTTTTTCTACCATGGTTTTGAAGTCGCTATATACCCGCTCATATCTTTAAGATAATTTTTCTAGCAATAAACTTGAAGCTACGCTGGAGGCTTCCTTAATAATTGCTTCGGGCGCATTCATTTTCATGAAAATAAATAAACAATTAAATAAGCAACATAGTACGTAGTTACAGTAGAGCTTCCAAAGCTTAAGACAAATTATTGAGAATTTTATAATCGAAATTTGAATAGCTACCTGTTATCCTACTTACAAATGAATAACGTTACTCAAAAAGTAATTGTTTTTATTAGCTCTAAAAGGTAACAGGCTTGTCTACGATTTCGTCTTGCACTCATAACGTCCGAATTTAACAAGTGGGGAATATCGGATGATGACATATACCTATGAAGGGTCTAGGGCGCGAAATATGAGTGTAAGTGATGTTAAAATATATAGTTTATTAACAAGAACGTACGTGAGTAGCATATATTATGTATAGTGCAAAAAAAAAGAGTGGCAAAGAACACAACTGCAAAACGGAAAATAGTGGAAACTCGCAGAAGAAAAATGGTATTTTAAAAATGAGTTTCCGACAAAAAGAAAATTGAGTTGCTATATTTTACAAGATGATACTTAGAACATATACAAGGGTGCTTTTGTGAATTATGAATATGTGAATTTCCATATTAATGAAATCGAAAAAAGTATGCTGACAGAAAAAGACGTAATAGTAATATGGGGAAGAAACTATTTAAAATAAATGGTCCAAGGATATATTAATTTAAGATCATACGGAAGGCGGTACGATATTCATTATGAAACTGTAATGGTAGATTGTCAGAAGCTCAAAATAAATTTATTAATACCACATAATAATGAAAGTAGCAATAATAATTGTACTGTTTCACTGTTTTGCAAAATTTATCAAAAGTTCTGAATTTTCCACCATAAATAATTAAAAGAGAAGTTGCAAAATCCGTTCAAAAATTCATGAATTTCGTGTCCATGAGGGCAAGGCTTAAATGTGATATCCGCGGATTGCGCATCAGGTGGATCTAAGTGGGTGATGGTCCAAAAGGACCAAAAGGACGGCATTCTAATTTATGGAGAGGATGACAAGGGGGGGACGTTTAGAGTAAATTTTTAACGTGCTAGGTTCAGTCGACGTCAACTTATTTTTGATAATTTTGTGTGCTTTGAACCCTTCTATAGTTTTTATATCTGATCGTCTTAAAATGTAGTAAGCCTATGAACTGTTGCTCCTCGCACTCTTCGCCCGTCGCGCTTGTTAACAAGCTAGCAATGAGATTTTTGGCGATTGGGTTATAACTGTTATTACAAATAATCAAGTTTCTACACATTTTAAAACCTGTTGACTTCATATAACCTAACAAAAAGAAGCTCTATGAAACTCCCCCATTCAAATTTATTCGAATCGATCTCGTCCTCGAACCTCTACAACTGCTCTCCGAGTCCCTATTGGAAAATATCTTACGATAAAGTTGTTTGACCCACGAAACTCGAAACTTCAGCTGCCATAGGGTCCAATTCCCCGACACAATATTTTTTTGTATTTACACACTCCATGGAGGGAACGATATTAAATAAAATATCTAATTCGGTTTCCTTCCATATCCTTCGGATAACGTTTTCCCGACGCCACTTCCACTTACAGGGAAATAAGCTGTGGGATAAGACGACCTTAATTTTCCGTAACTGGAGGATGCTCCAGGGTAGATGTGGAGGACCGAGTTGGATGCCTGGGAGGATATCAACTTGAATTTGCATGATGTATGCAGCAAGTAGTACCGGTTCGGATTAGAGTCAGGACTAATAATAATAATATACAGGATATACAGGTAGTCTTCTGGTGACGGTCCATTAGAATATTTCAGAAATTACTTCGACTTCAATTTAGAAAATTTAGCTTTTGCGATTTTCGGGAGTGCACTCTTTAAACAAAATAATGCCATTGTTGTAGCACTTCGGGTTATATTAATATTAAAATTACTTTAAATTTCAAATTAAAATTTTATTTTCGAGATTGTTAGAACTTAAAAATCCAATTATTTACATAAAATTTGTAAATCAGGGGTTTTTGCGGGCGGGAAATTCAAATTTGTTTCTAATTTCGACTTCGCTAGTAGAAGGCGTCACTTATGGCACATCATGTTTCTTTTAAATGGCAGAACTTTTTTGCTGCTTAGTGTATCCATCGGAAACAATCGATTCTCTTACTTCTTGTTATATTTGAAAAAGGTATACCTACCTTGTTGAAGTCATTAGGAGTAACAGTTTTCGAAATAATCATATTTAAAATATTCAGTGCACCGATTGAAAACTGTTATCGTTTCATGTAAAGTGCCTTTTCTACTGAAAATACAGCAAAATGTTGCTTGAAAAAGTTGTTCAGAAGGGTAAATTATGAAGACGTGCAATAAGATCGGCCTGTTTTGATAAAATCTTTGTACTTTGTTGAAAAATGGTTTCATCACACCTCGCCGATGTTCTCTGAAATTTTGCACGTCTCCATAATTTACCATTCCGAACAACTTCTCCAAGTAACATGTATGTGTATTTTCACCAGAAAAGGCACTTTATCTGAAACCAAAACAGTTTTCACTCGGTGCACTGAGCATTTCAAATAGGTTTATTTCAAAAATGGTTACTTCTACCGACTTCAGCAAGATGGAGGCAGATGGATACACTAAGCTGCAATATAGTTCTGCCATATAAAAGATACATGGTGTGCTACAAGTGGCGCCCTCTACTAGTGACGTCAAAACTAGAAAAAATTTGAATTTCTCATAAACATAAATTTTCGTAATTGTCAAATAACTATATGTATGTTTTCAATTAAAAAGACTAAGATTAATTTACAGACAAACATGAATGCTGAAAATACTTCCAAATTTAATTACGTACAACTCAGGGCTGATATTTAATTTAGGGTCATAACTAGTAATTTCTATTTGGTGGACACCAATGTAAGAATATTTAATTTACTTAGCACCAAAAGCAGTCTGACCACGTGAATCTTGAAGAAATATATAAACACTGAAAATCGTTCAGTGTAGCATAGTCAATTTACCTTTAAGTGACTTTCTATGTTTATGAGCACAGCACAGCAGGGCATTTGCTTGTCGAATAAATAATAATGGTTGCAACAGATACGTTCGCCACTAACTGAAGTATCTGTTGAGGTACCACAGGGCTCTGTATTGGGTCCGGTGTTATTATAGTAACGACTTTGAAAGCTTTCCTGCTACAATATGTATCTCCATCATTTATGTAAACGACATTTGTCTGGTCATTTGTTTCCCATGGAGTTAAAAAAAACTTACAACAATTGCAGTGCTACTTTGAGTAGTTTACGTTCAACTGCTAGTTCCTTTGTTTATATAGGATTTCAAACAGGCCTCATTTTGTTACGTTCCCAAAATCTTAAATAAGTGCTTAATATGGGTCAGGTAAGTAATTTCTGTTTATTATCAGGCTTATAGTAAGGCATATGTTTCTGGGACTTATCCACTGTGTCAGTGGATGTGTATATTTGTCAGAAACATATTATAAGACCCTTCTTCACTATAGTAGGCATTTAACACGTCGAACATCACCCAGTCCCGATTCGCCATAAATTAACATGTCATGCAGCTGGTGATGGTTACTATAAATTGTTCTATTTTTGTTTATGTACACTACAAGTATCAAGCAAGCACTATGTACAGAAAAACGAAACGCACTAGCCACAATACTACTATGACTGATAATACTTTTAGGTTAATAGTAGCAGCTGATATATTACAATGTTGTCGTATGTTATAGTTTCAAGGATTTTCTAAGAAAGTTCAATTGTTTACTTCATTAATATTGATACAAATTACGTTCTGGAATTCTGGAATTAAGGGGAGGGTAGCGAAAAGGCTACAGCACTTAGGCCCCATTGAGCCCATTGTACCTCCTCCCATTAGGAGATCAGTCCACCTAAGCCGTCAGCCAACCTAATAAGGAGAAAAAGGTGGTGACGTTGCTCAGGGAGATCTCTCTAATGTAGGCCATAGAAGGCCATCGCTCTCCCAACACGGATTCTCTTATTGACGAGATGGCAGTGCACTCACAGAGTGCATGGAGCACTGTCTCGTCTTCCTGTTCGCAACCCCTACAAAGAGGTGTATCACACTTCCTCATGTTATAGAGGTGCTTTCTTAACCAGCAGTGTCCAGTTTGAATACCTGTCACTAGACGGAGGTTTGTCCTAGACATAGCCAGGTACTTTTTGGCTGTATCCTTGCAGGGGTACTCTAGGGACTCCTTAGCCAAATTGCAGCCATTTGTTTCATCCCAACGTTTCATAAACTCTGTGGGTGTCTCCACAAATTACGTTACGTACTGAAGACTGAAATCTTGACTCGTATTTACATCATTAAATTACTTCGGTCCGTTTCATACGCTCAATTTAGTCATCCAGGGCCTCGCGGGCGTCAAACTTAACCCTACATAATCCAGAAACTAAAACGTAATTATACAGCCAATCCCGCAGGATTTATTCGTGGTCTCTGAGGTCATGGCACGAACTTAATCTTATCGAAGTAACAATGCCAATTTCCCGCCACTCGTAAAGGTCTATCGATAATGAGACGTAACGTAAAACTAGAGTGGTTTCAACGTAAAGTATCTTATGGTAATGAACTACGGCTGCTTCCTAGAGCCAGCTATTGTGGCTTGATAGCTAAATTATTGTCTTAGGTTAGCTTTAATGGAAGGTATATTCTGACGAGAAGAGTAGACACTTACGAAGTGAGGTAACTGATGAATAGCACTGACTGTGTAAGCTTATCTAACCAGACAGAAGGAACACGAATTTAACAAGCTTCACCTATGGCATATTGATGAGAGCTAATAATCTCGAAACTGGTATATGTCTGGTGGGCCTCTGACGAATGACTGTGACTGCTTGCTATAATTATATAAGTATATTTTTCAGGTGTAATTCAACACTAGTCAAGGCATTAACCCGTAGAGTAGTTTCCTGATATTCCGTTTTGCAAATATCATTATCGCCGATATGCGATAAGGTCGACGCCAATGGTACCTGCAGCATGTAGGGCATTTCATTGCTACCAGCAAGTCCGGCTTGGAGTATTTAGTGGGCACTAGATGTAGCTTGCTATATTTCTCATATCATTGACTGAGTTTATTTGCATATTTGATATATGAGTATATTACTTATAATGGGAAATATATTGGGTTCTATTACTAGTTACGCAATAGTAGCTTGTATAACGCGAGAGGATATGACTCATTGAACTTCTTGCACGCGCCTACACAAATTTACACAATCTATCCTACTGCGAGTGAAAATAGTTATTTATCAAAGGCGTTAAGTAGGGTATTAAACGCATTATGACGTATTTATACAAAACTTTATACACGACCGGTATTTGGAACACTTATAAATTTGTTATATATCATATTATGTATTTGATAAAATAAGTTTCTCAATAACTGACAATTTTGACGGATGCCTAACAATAATATCAACAAACGCAATTTTCATGTACGCCATATTTAATATGCGAAAAATCTCTAGCGAAGTGACAGATTTTTTCTTATTTAATTGGTATAATATGGATTACAAATTTTTAAGGCGGCAAAGGAAACAAAAGGAATCCTGCTGGTGAGAAAACTATATTGGCTAGAGATGAAATTGACACTTTTCTGAGAGATGCTCTCGATGAAATGGTAATGATTAAGGTAAGTTGCCGCCTTCAAATGTAAAATAAAATGTATCTACATTATTTTTTAAATTAGGTGGTACTGATTTTTGGCATATGTGGAGCTTGTTGTTGAGAAGTGTTATATAACATAACAATATTGATATTTAAAATTTAGAAACAAATTTGTTAGTACCTATAAAAGAATCAAAGACTAAAATACAACGCATATTTAGTATAATAAAAACAATTCACCAAGATATTTGGACATGTACAGAAGATATGCGCCTCTTCGTCAACCGGATACTGAGCATAGACGTTTTTTTAATATACCTATTATAACAATAATAAACGATCTAAACAAATACTTGGAATACCTTGGGTCAGATTCCGTATAAAATAGCAAACTATCTTAAATTACCAAATCCAAAGGAATATACTGGGCATTCTGAGCGTTCTTCGGTTACTTTATTGACTGACGCTGGAGCTTAAGCGCCATGGTGGTTGGAAATCAACCACTGTTGTTGAAGGTTATATTGAAAATTCAGTGTAGAAAACGGACAGGACAAATTCTGTCTTAATGTTTTTATAAGTAATTATATTATAAACACAAATATGTAATTCACAGTTATATTAATATGAGTAAATTGTAACTTATTGCTTCTAGTGTAAGATACTCGGGAGGAACCAAATCGAAGACGTTTTGAAAAAAGCACCGGATGAGAAATATTCACAAGTTAAGGTGGAAAATACACGATTTTAATATTTCAGTTTATACATTGAGCGTGTTATTTTGAACTCTTTACAGATTGCAAGGATCATGGCAGTCGCAGGTGCTTCGATGCAACGAATTAACCTTTTTGGATATCACCCACGTCCAAGACAAAGGCAGTTATCTTACGTACTCAATCCAGATACAAAAACAATTATTTGTGGAAGTTTTTCAGACAGTGCTGTAGAAATGTGTCTGAAATACATCAATCTGCTACCTAAAAATGCCGGTGGGAAATTTTTCTTGCGATATATCGCTGGAAAATGTACTGTACAATATGCAGGCATCAACATAATTTCTGAAACGTTTTCAAAAGTGGCTGCATATCTTGGGCTCCCTGATCCAGAAAGTTTTACCGGCCATAGAATGAGGCGTTCTTCCTCAACATTACTGTACAATGCTGGAGGTGATATTACACTGCCCATCAAGATGGCAATTGCTGAAAAAATCCAGGTCCTACCTGGCAAAGTTGTGAGCCCGTCCAGTCCTTCAGAAACTCCTTATCGCCTAAATTTAAATAATCCTAGTCAAAATAACAAGATCGTTCTCGTTAATGTTAATAATTCTATATAAAATGCTATAAAATTGAAGCGTGGTATTATGAATTCTAAACCACTAGTGAGTTAATAGTTATTTATGCAACAAGTGCAAAAAGTAAGCGTTTATTGTACGCGACGTGAAGTGCAATAAGCACTTTTTGTACGAGTTGCATACAATATTTTTTCTACGTTCATGCAAAAACCAAAAAATGTTATTTAGATGACACTAAGTCTAGAAAAATGTGACGTCGATTTGAAGGTTTATGTTTGTCATGATGACAAAACGCTGCAGTAGAGTGACAGATGAATGCAATAAAGAACCGTTTTTTCCACTAAATATAGTTCAATAAAGTATTGTTTTTTGCATGAACGTAGAAAAAAGGCCTTTAATACACGGAAACAGACGGTTTAAACCTTCTTGATATAATGGCCATAGATAAATTTGTTTATGTTACTTCCTTCCTCATCGCTATTGCTTTCCATACTCTTGTAGTAAAACTTTATTTCTCTAAACTTGGCATGTAACATACTATTATCCTACTTATGATTGTCTAATTATCATATCAACCATATGATATTCCGTTTTATATTGGCTGTATTACAAGCAGAAACTTTAATCCTCTTGAATTTACACAAGTCCTTTGTTAGCTCCAGAAAAAGGGAAAGAAATATGAACAGAGCACTCGCCTTTTAAAGATTAAAGAGCACTTTTTGTTATTTCTTTTCACTGTCTTTGATGCATTCAGCAGCGAACGCAAACAGTTTTAAAAAGGGGCACAAAAATTTCAAGTTGGACCAAGTCATATTAAATATTTTCTCAATTTCTTTGCCCTGGATAGTGAAATGTGAAGGTAAATCGCTTAGGGAGCAATATGGTGCCAGTACGGGCTTTTTTTATAGAATATCGGAAATTGGAGATTTTATATTGCAGTGTACGTGTTGCCGGTGACGCACGAATGGCCGAGTGTTTTTTATGTGCCATATGGTAAGGTAAGTGTTGTGTTTCGGGACATTTGTCACAAATGGTAATATACGGCCTTTTGGGTGCTGGTGAAGTATTACGAGTACGTGATGGAGTATTTCTGATTCGGCTTACAAATTTAAAAATATCCGATTTCGTCAATGATTTAATGCAGAAATTGTTGTGAGGAAAGAGACAACGCAATTCCAAAATATAGCGTGATTCAAACGGTACGTCGATACAAAATAGATTCTTTGAAAGATTGTTCTGATCAATGCTATAAGAACATTAGAATTTGAAGCAAACATTTTTCCAATGAAACATCAACCATAGTTTTTGTTAACCAAAAAGTATGCAAACACGGAATTCCAGGAAACAACTACTCTGCGGGCTAATGCCCCGACCAGCATTGAATTACACCTGGAAAACCTATATATATGTCACAGGCACGAAGCGTTCTACATGCAGTAGACACCATTGAAAGCTGTCGACCTTTATCGCGATTCCAGGTGTAATTCAATGCTGGTCGGGGCATTAGCCCGCAGAGTAGTTGTTTCCTGGAATTCCGTGTTTGCAAAATATCGTTTCTCGCCGATCGCGATAAAGGTCGACAGCTTTCAATGGTGTCTACTGCATGTAGAACGCTTCGTGTCTGTGACATTTTCAGTCCGGCATGGAGTAGCGAACGGCCGATAGATGTAGTTAGTTCTACACCGCGTAACCAACAAGTATGTTATTTGTACTGGTATTTAGTCAAAAAAAGTGTATAATATGTAATAAGTAAGTAGCTGTCATGTATCTTTTACACTCAAGTATTTTTGGTTCAAGCAAAGTTTCTGTTAACACCAAAACTATTTTGGCGCCAAAATTTCAAGATGCTGAAGTTCAAACTGGTACACGATTCTAAGTGATATATGTACACAAATATAATAAAAATGGTAATATGGTAATTGTAACATATTTAAATAAATTAAAATAATTTGTCTCAAATTAATTAATATACGTATATAAATACCCAAATCACTAAAATAATATTAAGTAAACTAAAAAATGACCTGTATACATGGGCTTTTCATTTGAATAATTTTTTTACTGACAAGAATATAATGCATTTTTATTATATTTCAGATCAAGAGTGACAAACATCACAAACACTTTCGTGTAGGAGTCCAAGAAAAGTAGTACTTTTCACTCCAACACACCTCCACGCATGCATGTCTCTAATCGGTCACTGAACACGCTCGTTTTTGACAAAAACCCGACTTGAAAACCCAGGTACCGACTTTGTATGCCCCGTAGCGCAAAATCCTGACGGTAGATTTTTTTGTGCCCATTAGGTTTTTTGTTCAGGATGTTGAGAACTACCTTCTCCACCAAAAATTAGACCTCCCGACTGAAACCACTTTTCCATATAAAAAGTGCGGGGTCCTTTTGACAATTTTTAGACCAAATTTATGTTAAAGTTAATAACTATTTCTAAATGTAAAGTTGGTCAAAATCAATTACTTACAAACCTAAAAATTGTGAGGTACATAATAATTTTTCTTATTCAACTATGGGAGATGTGACTGATATTTGGTGGCATTTAAATTTCAATAGGTGTGCTGAACAACGAGAATATTTGAGAGGATTTCGAAATAGATCTGGTAATCAGCAATTTAAAAAATCTGTTTAGGAATTTAGAGAAGAAAAGACAAAAATTTGTTCACATTTCAAGAACAGCAACTGGGGCAAATTCATTTTAATATGGCAAAGGTCTGCCCAAATGAGTGTACAAGTAGAGAGACAAAATTTCTAACAGTTTTTGTAATTTCATGTTTCTAATAGTGATCAAGTACAATGTTTCTTCAAAATTAATTTAGCAACATTTAATTCATTTTAAAGACTCGTCAATTTGGTCAGATTTATACATCTTTAAGTTTATTTTAAAGTAAAAACGCTGCAAATATTTTTTATGCCTGTGTGATTAAACCACAGAAGATCGGAGGTATTTTTCATGAGACATCGGCAGCTTGCATTACCACTCCATTACAGTAGACCAGATTCAAGTGGCGTGCAATAGGCAATTTGCATATTTTTTTATTTTATTACCAAAATATTATTCAGTTCATTTTATGTGTACTGTGTTAGTTTTATGTCATTCTCTGCAAAAATAAAGCGGTAATAAATTAGTCGATTTATTACGTCTTTCCCAACCACAAAAACGCGAGAAATACAAATGGCGGTTATGTGACGTCACAGTATATGAACATGTCATGTTGTTTTATATGCGTGACATGAATGTCAAAATCGAACTGTCAAAGTCAAATTATTATTTGTTTTGTTGGTGTGCATTGTGTATAATATCCATATAATTATAGTAAATAATGGCAACAGAGAGTGGATTTGTTAAAGGACAAACAGATAACCTGCTCAAAATTGACTCATTGTCAATGTTTTCGTTTCTGGGAGAAAATCCAAATTTTATGGTGAATAATTTCAAGACGTCTGCGTTTTGCATCACTTTGTTGCTCAGGTACCATTTTCCTCTGACAGTTAAAATGATGGGGTATTACACCTTTTTTTAGTTGTAGACTTTGTACATTCCCATTTAATTTGGGCTGCCAATAATTCTCCATATCTTCTTCCAACTATTAATTTTAAAATCATCTTTATAATCTCTGAATAAAGTGAAAAATGACTTACGGTGAAATGATCCTCGCAACAATATAATGCCGTTGTGTTCGATAGTGTTGCATTCTCTCTTTCGTCTCTATTCATTGAAATGAACCATTTCTTACGCATTTTCTCATGTTTAGGAACCGAGAAGAATATTTTTTCCAGGGTGGTTACCGTGTTTTTGCACTTTGGTACCACACATTACTTATAAAATTTGTGTTTTATCGGTTCCATCCCCTTCGGCAATCCAAAACTTATGTTATAATCAATGCTGGACACCACAAAGTTCGACCAGGGTTCAACGCTAACCAGTTACGGAACGAGTTTGCTAACCGACTTAAATAAACTACGTCGATTTGACAATTTGACATCATGGACGTTTCCATATACTGTGATGTGGACCAATCAGAATGTTGTTTCCGAACCCGTGACTATATTTGAATAAATTGCTATATAAAATAATTAATTATGAAAAATATAAGAACAATTTTACAGAATTAGCAAAATATTCTTGTTAAGTACCTACTTAATACATAATAAAATAACAAATATTTTTAAGCATTTAAACATTTTATGCAAATTCCCTATTGTGATTGTTGAAGAGACATTTTCTCGAAAATGGCTAATTTCTGAGACAAATAATCTTTTTTCTTCAAAAACAATGTTTAAGACAGCGTTAGGGTCAAAAAAGTTACGCTTACATTTACGTCACAAATATGGCGGTCTAAAAACATCTATTCCCAAATTTTTAAGTTGATGCATTCAAAGACAGTGTAATTATTACAAAAAAATCACTTTTTAAATTCCAACTTTGAAACCCTGCATCTTTTTTATTATCAACATTTTATTAAGAAAAGTTGGGTTAAGGGGCCACGCTAGATGCAAGTGAACTCGATAGTTGCGCTAGCTTATTGCAACCGTTCCACTTCCCTTACATCTTCTGTCTTTGCCTGCCTCGTATCTCATCGCCTGATACTATTTGAACGTAAGCAGCTCCTTAAGCAAGCTTTAACATAAAATGCACTTTATTAGTTCCAAATGTACAAAGTTATTATTAATTATTTTGTAGAACGCCTATTTATTTTGTTCTCTTTACGTTTTAAGCCCCAGTTTACCAGTGTCAAAAAATATGATTTAGGACATCCAAAGAACTAGGAAACCGGTGCAACCCGCATTAGAATCGGATCACTATTACGGGAGTTATTTTGAAACTAGTTTTTAGATACCTAAAGAGGCCTATTAAATCATAATATTTTAATGTCAAAAATCTAGTATGTCTCCACGGGTCATTATTTATAGACCACCCAGTATTTTATTGATAATTTACCCTCAGCCTCGTATATCCCTCCAAAAAGCATTTCTCTCATTGAGTTTGCCTTGAGGCAATTCAGTTCAACTGTTGACCTTGTCTGTCGCTCCGATATTTTATCATAACACTGTAAGAGCTGTATCGTCGTATTCACAATGTTTTCTTTTCCGATCTAAGGACACTGTGCCCACAAACTCCCTTGTTGACACGACCTTTTCTTCGTGAAATATATAAAATACCAGCTCCAGTAACCGATGGGTGTAAAATAACACTTCTAAACCCGGTTTTAATCCGGATCCCGCATACAACTATCGATTTGAGCCAGAATATTGCGGTACACTAGCTGAAATTTTATTAATAAACCCTCCTGCAAGGAATATATGAATTGCTCGCGGCCGGAACGTACAAATATTGAAAACCATCTCGAACGTGCACCAAAAGCAATATTTAATGTCGCTTTCCAGTTCACATTGAAGCTGAAACTTGAGATGGAGTTTAAAATAGCTGTGTCTTAAGCTTTTGGGTGGCAAAGATGCTGTTAGTTTTTAGATGTTTATAATAGTTTATACACGGCCTGGCGTTAATTACTGTAGTTACTATAATACAGTAAACTCAGTCTCCTTTAACTAATCTTGTGTACTACATTGTATGAAAAAAAAAACAAAGAACTACGAACAATAAATAACAATTTAGTCATACTAAATTAATTGTTTTTTTATATATTTTCAGGTATTAACAATATTGTGTGAAACTAACTACTCTGTGGGCTAAAGCCTAGATGTTTGGTATCAAAGAACATACATATGACTTCATTAATAGGAATTGTAGGAGATTTGATATATATTAGCTTAAAATACCTTTCTTAAACCGTAAAAAATGTTACAAAAGCTAATAATAAAGAATATATGGGTAGATATTGTGGGTGTAATTCAACGCTGGTTGGGGCTTTAGCCCACAGAGTAGTTAGTTTCACACAATATTGTTAATACCTGAAAATATATAAAAAGCTGTACATAAAGGGTAAATATTTTTTATTTATTTTAGTAGGTCGTTATTATGTTTAAATTCATTGACAGGTTAATCAGTTTGACATTGTCGACATTTAATTTCAAATAATTTTAATTTATTGGTATAATAATTTTTATAGTTAGATATTCGACTCAACTTAAAGGAGGCCACCTGATGAAGCAATCCTAAAAATACAGAAATAGGTCAGATCTTATCTATTGTGGTTGAATATCGAGTTCCCACTGTCAAGTTAGATATCTATAGAGTGTTTTCATTAAACCAGGTTAGTAAATTTAGATAGATTAATTTCTTTAGATAATTATTATTGAATAGAGCTTTGTCTGTGGAATTGTTCATTAGCATACCTAGATGTTTGGTATCAGAGAACATACATATGACTTCATTGATAGGAATTGTAGGAGATTTGATATAATATTAGCTTAAAATACCTTTCTTAAACAGTAAAATATAATATAATTCTCTTTTACATTTTTATGTTTACAATACAAAATCTGGTTCTGATTACATCTCAAATGCGAATTGCCTATTCCAATTTTATTTCAGATACTGAGCGTTCTCTTACAACAAATCCTAACAATTGTTGGACGTATATAAATTCTAAGCGTGGCTCTACTTCCTTTCTATCCACCATGATATTTAATAATGAAAGTGTAGAAGATCCACAAGATATTTCCATATTTCCACATTGTTGAACGCTAAATATTCAATATTGCCTTCAGCAACAGTGGTTAATTTTCAAACTCCATGGGGCTTAACATTAGTTATACCTACTACAGTGTCGGCTAATAGCAGCTGAAGAACGCCGAAAATCAATTGCTTGAAGCATTTATTGTTGTTATAATATACAAAAAAACGCCGATGCTCAGAATCCGGTTGACGAAGAGACGCATGTCTTCTGTACATATCCAAATATCTTGGTGACTTGTTTTCATTATCAATTATTTAGTTATTTATTTACTACACAACTCAACAGAATGTACATTCCATTTACAGGGTCTGAAAAACATCATAACAAAAAAAATTGCATATGACACATATACAATTAACAAAATTCACAAGATAACAACAAAAGGAAAACACAAATAACAAAATGGCTAAATCAAAGACTTAATTTGACTAAATTTACAGTTTAAAATATCAAGATTATATTCAATATACAGACGGCAGATAGTATACAAGTTGATCTGGTAGATGCCTTAAAACTAATCATCTCAAGGAACAGTCAATTAGGCCAATCAAGTATTTGTATAGAATTACTACGCTTTGCATGTTCCTGCGTTGTTGCATTAACTTACACTCAAAACGATTTAACAATGTATCATGATCGAAGCCAATTGGAGGGTAAAAGTGATCTATTTTAAAGCTTAAAAATTTAAAAATTTTCTCTGAATAGCTTCGATACATCGAAGTAAGGGCTCCAAACAACACTATCATATTCTAATTTAAGTCGGGCTAAAGTATTATACAATGTCATAAGGGTACTCAAATCACCAACATCTTTAGAGTTGCGTATAGCAAAGCCTAGCATTTGTGAGGCAGATGCTGAATGTGATCTCTAAAAGAAAGATGGGCGTCAAAGGTTACTCCTAGATCTCTAAACTTATCTGCGCGAATTAAATTGTTTCCATTGATGTTATAATCAAACACAATTGCATTCATTTTCCTGGTATATGAGACAACTTTGCACTTATTTATGTTCAGCTGTCATTTGTTTTTATCGCACCATTTTTGAATATTATTTAAATCATTCTGCAGACATAAACAATCAGCATAGCTATCTACTCTATAACTTCATATCGCCAGCGTAAAGAAGAGATGGGCAATGCAGTTCATTAGCAATATCATTAATAAACAGGATGAATAGTAAGGACCTAAGAACCATTATACTAAATATGCGCTGTCTTGGATTATTTTATAGTTACTAGTTCCGTCTAAATTCTCTTATCTATGACAAGCTCCATTTACGTCCAATAATGTAGTTACATTTTATTTTACATTTGAAGATGACAACTTACCTTGAGCATTAAACATATTTCATTGGGGGCATCTCTCAGACAAGTCTCAATTACGTCTCTAGTCAATGTTCTTCACTTATTCAGTTTGTAACCATTATTTTTTCTGTTTGAGGATGTTATTAATCTTGAATATTGGCTAATATCGATGTCATGATGTAAAAGTACCGTTGCCTTTAAGAAGGAATAATACTATTACAAAGAGAACGGCTTACAGTTTTCACATTTTTCCGAAAAATATGCTATGAGCACATTTTCAGTGTAGTGTTTCACATTTTCAAAAGAACACCATTTAACAAAATCATTATAACTTTTGTTGTAAAGTTTTTTTGATTTTTCGGAATGTCTTCTGTACTACTATCACTATTGAAATCCATATTTTACCAATTATATGAAAAAGTCTGTCACATTGTCAGAGACTTTTGGCGTATTAAATATGGTGTACAGTGTGTCCAATTTTCGTGGTAATCGCATGGTTTCTCCTATTTCCAACGGAGATAGGGACTTGCAAGTTTCACATTCCTGATCTACTTTTTTGAGAAAAGAAGGATGGCGCAAACAGAATGTCCGTATCTTCTTTTGTTTCTGAGATACAGGGTGAAATTGAAAATTTACCATTTTACGGCACATCCCGTATCTTGCTTATCCTGCAACATATCAACAATCTGAAAATGGCTCCTTATAGAACTTTTTACGTAGAATCCATTGGCGTACTTAGTTTATTTGTCAGGGTGCTAGTTTTTGAGAAAAATAGGTAACTTAGGTTTTTTTAAATGGAACGCCCTGTATATTTTTACACCGTTCGATTCAGCTCGATTTACTCTTTTCAAAAATACATAGTATGTAGTTATTTTTAATGCTTTCGCCATAATCTGCAATTAAACTTTTTATCTTGTTGATCAGCTCTATTGACCCTTAGTAGGCTATGGCAGCTAAACAAAAAACTATTCTACTAGTACCTGTCAAATTTATTATGTTTATCCAGTACAAACGTAAAGCTTTTCACAAATTTCTCTTGATCAATAATACAAGTATGGCATGGTAAACCAACGTTTTGAATATTATGAAAAGTATGATATGCTTCGTTGTTTCTTTGAACGTCAAGAAAATGCCGATGATGCATCTGAACTTTATTTTAATAGGTATTTATTACTAAATTTCTACTAAACTTACATTAAAATTTTTGTAGATATCCAGAGCGCAGGCAACCAAATAAAGTGATATTTTTTAAAATGAAGTCAAATTTGTTAAATTATGGTTCCTTTTGTAAACCCAGACCTAAAATGTATAACAAGGAAAATAATGAAGTTGACAATATCAATGTATTGGCTATCGTAGAAGCTCCCAAAACTTCTTGTAGAGAAATACAAGAGCATGTAGGTGTGACAAAGTCCTTACAAACAATATTACATAAAAATAAATTCAAGCTTTATAAATCAAAATAGTGCATAGGCTACGCCCCGGTGATGCAGAGCGACGCATGAATTTTTGTAGATGGTATCTGGAAAATATTCAGAATGACATAAACTTTTGCAGAAAAATCATTTGGTCTGACGAGTCGTATATTAGCAGTGCTGGTATTTTCAATAGACACAATACTTGGCACTGGTCTCAAACAAACGAATTTATTACATTCACCCGTGAACAGCAAGGCAGATTTGGCTTCAGTGTATCTTGCTTTATACTTGGGGCAGAATAAAATACGAAATTTTCGAAGAAAGACTGTCTACCGCCCGATATTTACAAATTTTAGAAATAATTTGCCAGATTTGTTGGATGAGATCCCCTTGGGACATTTGCCTGAAATATACTTTCAGCAGGATGGGGCTCCAGCTCACAATTCTCACAATGTGACTCAATATTTAAACGACAATTTCCCGGATCACTGGATTGGTACCAGAGGACCCGCAAACTGGCCTCCTAGATCACCTGACCTATCTGTGCTCGATTTTTTTCTTTGGGGTTTTATAAATAATAAAATTTATAGTGTGCGTCACGAGACTAAAAATGATCTTAGAGTTGCAACCCAACAGGCATTTACAGAATTGCAAGAGCGGCCTATTATCATTATTAATGCCTTGAATAGTATAAGAAAAAGATGTGAAATGTGTATTACGAAAAATGGAAATGTGTTTGAACAGTATTTAAAACATAATGTTAATTAGAGTAGCAAAAAATTATTTAGTTAATTTGTTATTTGTTTATTTTATTATTTGTTAGGTAGTTAGTTATTTGTTCTCTTATTTATTTATTTATTCTCTTTATCCTTTTGTTATATCCTTAGCCAATATAAGAAATACAAGTTCATCTGTGGTTTACTTACACCTACCAGTAAAAATAATAATAAAAGATATTATTATTATAATTAAAATCATCTATTAAATACATCATGAAATAAGCTACAGCCTGAAACTAGATCTCAACAAGAGATCACAGAAATTTACACCAACATGAATATTATTATTATTTTGTTATTTGTTAGTTGTATATACCGGTTTGTTTATTTATTTGCATATTCTTTTACTTTAAAAACTGTTTACCTTATTTATTTACTTACTACATTTCATATCCTGTGCCTTCATATAATATTGAATTGATATTGAATTTCAGACAGCATCTATAAACTATTTTTGAAAATTAAATTTTTGTAAAAATGGTTGTGTTATGGTTAGTTTACCTCGATAATATCAAAATCGACTTTAATTGCAGATTATGGCGAAAGCATTAAAAATAACTACATACTATGTTATATTTTTGAAAAGAGTAAATCGAGCTGAATCGAACGGTGTAAAAATATACAGGGCGTTCCATTTAAAAAAACCTAAGTTACCTATTTTTCTCAAAAACTAGCACCCTGACAAATAAACTAAGTACGCCAATGGATTCTACGTAAAAAGTTCTATAAGGAGCCATTTTCAGATTGTTGATATGTTGCAGGATAAGCAAGATACGGGATGTGCCGTAAAATGGTAAATTTTCAATTTCACCCTGTATCTCAGAAACAAAAGAAGATACGGACATTCTGTTTGCGCCATCCTTCTTTTCTCAAAAAAGTAGATCAACAATGTGAAACTTGCAAGTCCCTATCTCCGTTGGAAATAGGAAAAACCATGCGATTACCACGAAAATTGGACACACTGTACATGCAAATCGCATTTGTTTATATTATTGCTAGGCACCCATTGCAACTGTCAGTTCGGCTCCAAATAAAATTACTTGGTACAGTAGAAGGGTGTAGTTAGAGTCCTAATCCTGAATATAAAATTTTCGTCAAAAAACAGTGACTTGGACTTAAAATAATAATTTTACAAGGTTGTCTTCATACAAAATTTTAATGTTGATTGCTGAATGACTATTATTAGCTTTTCATTTACATATTTTCAGAGATTTAAAATATACGTGTCTTAATACGAAAAATAAAATTAACACTAATTATCGTTTAGTAAAAAACCATGATTTGAAAAATTGAAGTAAGACATCCCTTTCAATCGATTCTTACAGCCTTGAATTTTCACCTGCTATCTGGAGACCTGTTCAGTTCCACACATTTTTTGCCGCAAAAACTTCACAGATGGGAATTCCAGCTTATCAGGGTTCAATCTCAATCTAAGCCAACTACGACGGGGATTACGTAAAGTCGCACGGCAGCAGGCGAGTAAGAAAGGCACTCTAATTGAGGAACAGACCCAGAATATTGGATATCCTTAATAAAATTATATTGGTCTTTTTTACACTGAATTTTATTAGTAAATGGCAATGTTGCTGGTAAATTCTAGATGATAAGAATGATGGTTCTGAAACAACTATACAGGGTGTTTCAAAATGATGGTCAAATATTTTACCAGTGTATTCCACAAGCCATTTCAGGGGGAAATCTCCATATGAAATTTTTAGATTTGGGTCCTTCCTGTTGAGATATTCGAGTCTCAAAATGGTGACAAAAATTGTTCTTTTATTTTTCCTTAAATATGGTTACACTCAGAAATTTCTATTTTGGGACACATTATCAGCTAGTCAAAAGCTATTTTGTGGTGGTGTCTATTCCTTGGCTCATGTCTCTGGAGGGCAGAAATAAGCAACCCCTAGATTTATTTATTTCAGAACTTTTCAATAGGCGATTCCAACTAAACTTTTTTTGACATACTACACCTAATTTTACTACGCTTTTTCCTCTTCTAATTTTTTCATACAATCAACAGTTTGCGCGGAAAAAAATATAAATCCTCTAAACATCTTTTCGTCAGCCGTTACTAATAACCGCAGTAGGCGGTTGCTATGTTGATGTTTCTCTGTTGTCTCGCCATTAGGTCTACAATTGACAGTTTTTGCAAATATATCTAAACAAAGGTATTCCTATAACCGTTGCCAATCTTGCCGTATGCATATTCCGGCAATTTATTCGCTAATATTTGTACGGAAGGGTTAGTTGGTTACAAATATTTGCAAAAACTGTCAAGTGATTTGAAGGTCACTCGTCGATTCAAATCTTGAAACAATAACTCTTGCAGTTTTTGATTGTGACATGGATGTAGTAGATTACGTTTAAAAATTCGGTGTACAGAAATTCTTGATAATCCAGTTTCTCGAGATAAACCTTTAGTACTTATTTGAGTTTCATCTTCAACTGTCTTCAAAATATTTTCTTCATCTTGTATCGTTATTACACTAGGACGTTCTCGGATATTCCTGAAAACCTTTCCTGTAGAGCTTTACGTTTTTAATTTACTTTTAATTTAACTCGTTTTTATTAAGAAAATTGCTAACGCATTAACAAAAGAAACTAATATTTAATATTTATCGTAACATTTGAACATTCCTTCAAGGTTACGCTGGGAAAAGCAGTATTATTGTGCACCTTGTTTTCGGTAATAGAGAATATTTTTGGTGTCGTGTTTTTAGTGCAGTTTTTCAGCGTGCGGTCGTTATTTTCTTGTTGAATTCCAGTAGACGATCGTTGTTCTGGTTCCGTGGCAGCAGAAGACACTGAAGACTCTATCTTATTCGAAACTTCCATTTTATTTCTCAAACAGTCATCGACGCAGCCTTTGGCAACTGTACTGGATTTCTACTCTCCATAGGGTTTGAGGGCAAGCAGATCAGAGCCAGAATTGACTAAAATTGTGGCCGATGAACGCCGAAAACAATGTCCCGTGTAACTTTCTGGATTCTCTAGCATCAAAAACTTGGCGATTTCCCTAGCCATGTTTCCAATTTTGTTGATGCCAACGTTTTGGCTTGAACATTTTCCGTTTTGATAGTTTAAAAAAACCTGCCTGTCTTCAGATTAGGAGGACGAGCACAGTACTTTTTTAAGATGGTGTAATTATAAAGCACCTCGATACCTTTGTTTTTGTATTTTTCAGTTTAATCAGCATAGCACTTCCGAAATCTTTGGTGATGGTGGTTTTGATATAACATAATTCCTTCCTTCGACATGCCCCAGATAGTCCAACTGCCACCACCGCCTTGATAAGTAAATATTTGTCGTATGATGCTTTCGTCAGAAACCGGCAAAAATCATCTTCTGTGAGGATTTGGGACTTCTTTGGGACGTTGTCTTCGGATTTTCGTTTGATTAGCGCTTGCAACTTTTTATAGTTTCCAAGATCTATGTTGACTTGAGCATCGAAAAAATCGTGCATAACGTCGAAGATTTATATTTCTTAGATAGTTCTTCAAAATATATCATTACTGCGTGTTCTGAGAAAGTTTGGACATTTTTGGCTAGTCGCCAGTTCATAAATCGGCTTAACTCAGCTTCATACCTGCTTCTGAATTTTGTGGGCGGCAGTTCCAAACATATTTCGCTTGCTTTCTGTAAAATCTCTTCAGAATCACACATTTTCGCACCCAAACTTCGGGAATTCAACAATTTTTGAAGTATCTAATCAACAAAATAAAGGAGCCGTGACGGCTATGAAACTCAACCAACTTGAAACATTGCATAATGTAGGTGACAACATCAAACAAAAATCACAAACTGGAGACGCGTGTGCAAAAATGACATAACCGTGTGCAAAACGTTTAGCACACGGCGTGTGCTAAACCCCATTTTGCAAGGCAGTCGTATAAAAATACTTTTATGACATAATATTTGTGAAGTAATTTTTTTTAATATTTATAAATTCAGATGCTCATAAAAACACAAATGAAAATAAAACCAACAATTCGCGATTTTACTAGTCCCCATTAAAAATTTTATTTACAACTTTTACAATATCCGCTGGAAACTAATTTTGCTTTAGAGCCTCTCGCGAGTTATATCCGATATTTTACGGCATTCAGTTGGTCGAGTGAGTCGAGGAAATGGATTTTTTAAACAATTGATAGGAATCTGTACAGCCATCCATTACAGGTTGGCAGCGACATGCGAAAGTTACCGTTTCCATTACTTCACCTGGCCAAAACTGTATGAACTTCTTAATAATTCCCCGGGCACGAAGGCAGCCGAAAAAACATGATCAGATGTCGTGTTCGTGCTAAAATTAGTAGAGGAGATAATGGTACTTATTTGAATAACTAAATGTCAAACTTTACCGGCACATATTTTGGAGTTTAATAAAAAAGAAACATTTTTACAGTTGCTAAATTTAAAACAAATATACAGGGTGTCTTGCAAGTCCTTACAATAATTTTAGGAGGTGATAGAATATTTGATATATACCAGGTGTTATAATAATCGAGATAATTATTTTTTTAATACTTTTTTATGTAACCGTGCTTTTCTACAATTATTGAAGTGTTAGAAGAAAAACAAACATTTTTATAACAATTATTTCTATACTTTTTTATTTAATGAATTATTTAAATTATTTAACCAATAAAATCCAAAGTGGCTTCGTTACTTACCTAGAACTTCATAAACACGGTATTTCTACTCTCTAAAAATTCAAATTTAAAAGTGGATTTTATTTAAACCTTTGTGTGTAGGTTTATTCAGATATTATTAAAAACTTACCTAAGCAATGCTCTTTCGGTTCTTAGGAAAGGTTTCTTGACAAACATTCTAAATATTAGGGAAATTAATCTTAACACTTTTAAGTATGCAGGGAGCGCATTCGCCAAAACAGAGGACAGCCGTTTAGTATGTAATAAAAATGGTTTAAGAAATGAAGACATTTGCTAACAAGAACGTAACCTTTAGAAAATATGGAATTCATTAAAATACCGGAGGATTCAAAAAGCTAAATAATTATTTCAATTGTTCAAATCTTAAAAGATAATTTAAAGTTACGGCATAAAAAGGAAAAGCAATGTTTCTATTAAATAGTTTGGTATGCCATGAGGAAACATTTGTCCTTAGTTTCCATGGCAACCGTAAATGTAGATCAAGTGTCAAACTATACGTTCGAATCTCTTCTCTTAAAGTGTAAAGTAAAGTGCTAATATCTTCATTTCTTACTTATCCCTGTTCATTGTTATATGATTTCCTGCTTACTAATGGATATGAGCATATCCTCTCTATGGATAAAAGTTATCACTTTTGAAAGATAAAAATTGAAGGAACTTTCTCAAATGCGCATTTATGATTGCCATAATATGGATACCAGACAAGCGAAGAGTACTCAAGTTTAGACTTTATAAATCCTTGACAATTTCAAATTATGAAAACCAACATCCTCAAAGCTGCATTTGTAGCGTATCCAACATGATTAGAAACGTTTAGCCTACAATTGGTCAGTGGTCGCGCGGTTTAAGGCGTCTGTACTTGAATCGAGGTGACTGGATCACTGTGGGTTCGACCCCTGCAGCCGGTAGACCGTATATAAGCTATATTCGTGGAGAGATTGGCACCCTCTGTGCGGGTATGGTAGGGTGGAAGAATGTTGACTTGGGTCAATGTGAGAGATTGATACCGGTTATCGTTTGACTACCCCCCTAATTAATGTGGTTTTCCAGGTTTTCCTCATTCCTGCACTGAATGGTGGTTAGGGCCTACCAACGTAAGCCGTTCCTGGGCGCAAATGCGGCCTGCTTAATAATAATATGCCGCCCCCTCTCCCGCACAAGTCTTCGATTTCTGGGCTAATCTTCGTGATTAGAATGAGGGGTAGAGATATTATTATTATTATAATTAAATACTCTTAAATCTTTCATGGTGTCGGAATGTTGCAATATTACTTCGTTTAAAGTATACTCATAAATAACTGGATTAAATTTACGGGTGTAAGTTACTATTTTACATTTATTTGTATTTAAGAAAATTATTAATACAATGCATTTAGCTGACATAATTGCCTTTGGAATATTGTCCAATAATCAGTATCTTTAATGATAGAAAACATCTTTAAATCATCTGCGAATAATAATTTCCCTCAACTTATTACATTAACAATGTCATTGATAAATAGTACAAAAAGCAATGGTCCCAGATTCGAACCCTGTGGAACGCCAGAAGTAGCTAACAAAACTGTTGATTTATGACCAAAGTACCCAACAAATGCCGTCTGTTATAAAGATATGAACTAAAAAAATACAAAACTGAGGGCTAAATCCAAGTACCTTTAAATTGTGCGGAAAAAGCTTATGAGCCATATTTGTCCTGCTGGTAGAACGCTGTACAACTTTTCTCTCTGAAAAGAATTTTGTTTTGGCGTCTTTCTGTCAGAATATTTTTTTTGGATCGTACAAAATCTTCCCTACGACCGAAGTAGAACTAAGCGTAATTTCATTTAATAGTATTACACGGCATATTTAATATTTCATCGGACTCCATTAAGGCGAAATAAAGTATTTAAACCTGTACATAATTAACATCGAGACCTGTACTCGCCACCGGAACAAAAGGAAGAGTGATATAGAAATTAACGATGGAATTAGCTAGGTAGGAACTGCGCTGCTGCGAAACCAGGCTTTGGTTCTCTATATCCCCAGTTTTTATTAACTGTAGGCATCAAGAGGCGTTGAATTCGCTGCGGTGGATTTTGTAATTAATTGTTACGGATTATACCCAATGTGAGATACCAGGAAAAAGTGTTCAGGTTATGTAAAAGCGCAGCAGCCTTTGGATATTGCAGGATCAGAAGTGGGATATTGTTCTCAAGTGACTAGACAAATTAATTTTTTAAAACAGCAACGGAATGCGTAAAAAACGTTGGAATTAATGCCGACACTGATAAAAAAATAGTAAATATACAGGTTAGTTACACTACGTATTACTGTAAAAAATATCACACACACACGCAGTAGAAACTTCAGGCAAATACAGTAAAATTAGATGTTTCATATCAAATGACATTTTTTCTAATGTGGGCGTTGTTATCTGTTTATAGCACTGTTTGGTAATTACAGCAAAATACAGAGAATAAGTTTCTTTACTCATAACCATAAAATACTTACAATACAAGTTAAATACATCTGAATCATTACAATCTGTTACGGCAATTGCCTTTATTGTATTTTTTTAATTAATTTTATTTATAGTAAACTGTACCTATGTTACTATTCTGAATAATAGAGAGCGCTTAATACAATTTGGAATCGCGCTCGAAACGAAGCCATGTACGCTATCGTGTCTTTTTGTATAAATGTTTTTTCTAATTGTAACGAAAAACGATAGTGTGTCTCGAGAACTTTAGCAATTGCTATCAATAAAGTAAATTATAATAATCAATTAGTTTTCAATCGTTCTATGCCATCCCAAAAGTAAACCACAGTCCACAAAAAGAGGAAATTCCCTCACATAACATTTTTGGTCGCTACGAGCCCGATAAGACGCAGCAAGTTGCAGTTGGAAGCCAATTTCCACGAGCCAGTTCACGAGGCAGTTATACGAGGGAGGTCACGAGGAACAAAGAGTGAGTCATCCTTCCAGTTTAACATTTTTCCTTTCAATTTACTTTCGTGTTACTAGTGCGATGGCTGAGCTAGCAAAATTAAAAACTCAAAGAGGTCAGTTAAAATCTAAATTAACAAGAGCCAAAAATTACTATGATTCTATAGACTTAACAACATATGATGATGTAATATATAACGAGTTAGTTGTACGTTTGGAAAAAGTAGAACCTGTTTTTGAGGAATTTAATACAGTTCAGTCAAAAATAGAAATTTTGGGCAATATCGAAGCTGAAGATGAAGAGCGCGATGAATTTGAAAAATTTTATTATCGATTAATTGCAAATTTCAGAAAGGCAATAAAAACAATTTCTTTAGCAAACGCAAATACACGCGATTCTATCAATGTTGCTAATATTTCAAGTCTTGCTCCTTCAAGTGATCAAACAATAAAATTACCGAAAATTAAGTTACCTATGTTTAATGGTCAGTACGATCAGTGGTTAGAGTTTCGAGACGCGTTCAGTGCAATAATACATAACAATAATTCAATTTCCAATGTACAAAAGTTTTATTATTTACGGTCCTCACTAGAAGGGGATGCCTGTAAAATAATCGAGTCAATTCAAGTTTCAGAGGCAAATTACGATATTGCTTGGCAATTACTTAAAGACAGATTTGAAAATAAGAGGCTTATTGTTCATAATCATGTCAAGGCTATTTTCGATTTACCCTGTATACAAGAGAAAATCATGTTCAGTTGCGTAGTCTATTTGACAACGTTACAAAGCATTTACGTTCGTTAAAGGTGCTAGGTGAACCCACAGACAAATGGGACACATTGATTATACACGTAATAACAAATAAATTAGACCCAATTACGCGCCGAGAATGGGAATTGTTTAAAATCAAGGGTGCACTTCCATTCATGGATGACATCAATGCATTCTTGAAACAACGTTGTGAACTTTTAGAAAAATTAGCTTTGAATCATATTAACAATTACAAAGATATTAAACTAAAAACAAAAATTATTCTAATACATATCTCAATACTGATAACAAGGTGACAAAAATGAGTTGTTATTACTGTAAAAACCTCACACTATTTATAATTGTGATTTATTTTAAAACAGTCACCATCATGTAGAATAAATGAAGCAAGAAAACACAATTTGTGTATCAATTGTTTAAAACCTGATCATACTGTACAGGAATGTATGTCTTCAAACTGCAGGAAATGCGGAAGGAAACATAATACAATGTTACACGTCGAACACCGGGGAATGGCAACAGGCCCGGCCAACGAGCCATCTCCTGGTACAAGTCGGGACGGCGCGAGTCTTCTTCAAAGCAACGATTCGTCAGATAAGCAAGTCACCGTCGTGGGGCTCTCTGGGCACGCTGTCGCGGGCAGCGGCGCCGTAGTTTCGCAGGTTTTGCTATCAACCGCCATGGTTCGAGTTAAGGATGCGCGCGGTCAATTTCACTTATGCAGAGCGCTGTTGGACAGCGGCTCTCAGAGCAATTTTATAACTGACGCGCTGTGCAAAAATTACATTTACAATTAAAACACGTTGATTATTCTATTGCCGGTGTCGGTCAAGCTTTAGCTAATGTAAATTACAAGAGCGATATTCAATTATTTTCAAATCACAATTCATACAATGTTGCAATATCTTGTTTAGTGCTGCCACGAATAACAGACAATTTACCTACTATTTCATTTAATAAATCTAGTTTAAATATTCCTAGCAATATTCAGTTGGCAGATCCATTATTCAATCAATCGGCTTCAGTTGATATGTTATTAGGAGCAAATATTTTTTGGCAGTTATTATGCGTGGGTCAATTTCAATTAGAAAATACTAAATTAACGTTACAAAAGACGCGATTAGGTTGGATCGTAGGAGGAATATTAAATTGCCCAGATCAATCCAACAAGTTAATTAGTTGTTTCAATGCTGAGTTAAAAAATAATTTTCTAGACAATCAACTTACTAAATTTTGGCAAGTAGAGGAGGTTCAATTTAAGGCTAGGCTGTCAGAATCGGAGCAATACTGTGAATCTCATTTTTTAGACAATTTTAGGCGATGTGATGATGGTAAATTTATAGTTTCAATTCCTTTCAAGGACAATATAAACCAGTTAGGTCAATCTAGAAATTTTGCCTTACAACGTTTCCTATCTCAAGAGCGAAGGTTAATAAAAAATTCTGATCTTTATTCTGAATATAAAAAATTTATGGCTGATTACGAAAAACTTGGACATATGTCACCGATACAAGAACTCAACTTTGAAAATGCATTAAATTATTATCTGCCACATCATGCCGTTATACGCGATTCTAGTTCTACTACGCGAATTCGAGTCGTTTTCGATGCTTCAATGAAATCTGATAGCGGTTTATCACTTAACGATACTCAATACAGCGGTTTTCCATTGCAAGATGATATATTTTCCATAATTTTGAGATTTAGGAAATATAAGTTTGTATTGACAGGTGATATTTCAAAAATGTATCGCATGGTAATGATCAATCCGGAACAACGACGATTTCAACGCATCTTTTGGAGAGATGATCCGACTAGTGACTTAAAATGCTATGAACTGAATACCGTAACTTACGGCATGGCTGCAGCGCCTTATCTTGCAACGAGATGTCTTTATCAAGTAGCTATAGATAATGAACAATTTTATCCGTTAGCGTCTAATGTCATTAAAAATGACTTTTATGTCGATGATTGCTTAACAGGTTCGAACTCTGAAATAGAATTAATACAGATTCAACATGATTTAAATAAGATATTGTCAAGCGCAGGTTTTGAGATGAGAAAATGGCTTACAAATAAACCCGAATTGTATAATAAATTTCATTTAAATAATAATTTAGAATCAAGTATAGTACAGCTAGGTGAACATGAAGCTAATAAAACACTAGGCATCCTGTGGAACGCTACTGTAGATAATATTCAATATGCGATTTCTGACTTCGATAAAAACTGTATAACCAAACGGACAATATTATCAGTAGTATCTCAAATATTTGATCCTCTAGGATTGTTAGGGCCCTTTATAATTATAGCTAAATTATTAATTCAACAATTGTGGCAAGCGAAGATCAGTTGGGATGAGTCAATTCCTCAAAATTTGCATACAATTTGGAATCAATTTAGGCACAGTTTTCACGCAATAAATGATATAAAAATACCACGATATGTTCTTTTATCAGATTATATTTGTATAGAATTGCACGGATTTGCTGATGCTAGTGAAAGGGCATATGGAGCTGCAATATATATCTTATGTGTTAATTCTATTGGACAACGTTCATCAAGATTACTGTGCGCAAAATCAAGAGTCGCTCCTATCAAAAATTACTTTACCACGTTTAGAACTGTGCAGCGCAGTATTACTTGCTCAATTAGTAGAAAGGTGTAAGGAGTCTCTTAATGTAAACCTTGATAATTTTTATTTTTGGTCCGATTCAACAATTGCGCTTTCCTGGATTAAGGCTGCTCCATCGAGATGGAAGACCTTTGTAGCAAATCGGGTCAGCGAAATACAGCGTTTAACCAATATAAATGATTGGTACCATGTAAATTCAAGAGACAATCCAGCAGACTTAATTTCGCGCGGTTTAGACAGTAAAAAATTACTAATAGTCTAGTCGAGAAGTGAGTTTCCTGCCAATAATAGTTAGACTAAATTTAAAAATATGGGGTTTGGTTTATCGGATTCAGAATTAAATTCTGAGAATAGGGAATTTTTGATTTTTTTTGCCATTAAAAATTTCAATTATTATTAACAAAAACGAAGAGAAAAAGATGGTCTCCGTTTTTGCAATAACTATGGAACTATTAAAGATAGCGCCAATATTAAAAAGATCCTAAAAGAGGAGAAAATTTCACAAAAAAGTCCGATTCCCGGAGTTGTAGCTCCATTATTTATAATTTTAATTTTACGTTGAAAATAGGGTTCCGCGCGGCCGTTGTGGCGCCGTCGCGTCGTCACCGAGCAAAGTGGACGTAAGAAAATAATTTTTTTTTAATATTTAATATAAATTTAAAAATCTGAAAAAATTATAGTCTCATCTAGACACTTGAAGGAATATAACCCCGATATAAAAAAAATTTTAAGTTGATTTTTGTTAAAGTTATTCAATTGTTAACTAACTAATTTTTGTGTACTTTAGCTAATATAAAATCTGTTATTAAAGTTTAAATAATGTACCTAAAAATTTTTTTCTTCTCGTAGCCTATTCTTATTTACACAATCAACAAGATTCCGCAGTAAAAATTTACTAAAGTTTGTTTATTTGTTTATAATGATTTTTCTAAGTTAACAAAAAGTGAAAAATCCGGAAAATGTTAATAAAAATTTTTTTACAAAATCTATGTATTTAACTGTTTTGTATCTATCAATTGCATTTAGCAGCTTTGCTGAAAAATTTGTTATGTCATTTGTTTATAAATTTTTATAAAAAAATAGACAACTTTAATATTTTAAAAAAATTTTTTTTTGCCATTATATTGTCACGGTGAAATAATTATTTTTAAAAAAAAAATTTTTTCTTAAAAAAATTTTTTAATTGTTTATAATCGTTTTTTTCATTTATCCAACCTTTGAATTATTAATTAAGAAATCGTTTTTCTTTAAAAATCTTAATTTGTTATTTTAAACAGAATCATAGAAAAAAAAATTTTTTTTATTTACATTTTCATTGTTTATTTTATAAACAATTCGTTATAAACAAATTCTGACTTTCATATTAATTTTTTTCCGTTACTTTAAAAAATTATAAATACAGCAATGTGCATCAAAGTAATGAAAAAATTTTCTTCTATTTTTATTGAATTTTTAATATTTCACCACTTCAAAGTTCAAGCGGTCACCGATTTTATTAACTTATAAATTGCTATAACTTCTTAACTATTGATGATACGGTCTTAGACATTCAAGACGATCTTTTAGATAATTGATTAATCTATTTAATTTACTTTTTACCGGCTCATTATCTCGAACGCTTCTATTTTTATAAGCATTTGTTTATAAAAAAATGAATTCTTTGCATCTTTAAATGCTTATATCTTTTTTATTATTAAAGTTACGGCTTTTGTTATTCAAGACAGTTTTGTTAAGGTATTAATAGACTATTCAAAAATAATTTTTTAAAATTTTTTATTTCATTTGTTTAACTTTTATTTGTAATTGTTTAAATTTATACAAGATTAGGCGTACTTTTTCTGCATTTTTCACGTTATATTCATATTTACATATACTACAAACAGTCACATGTATACATTTATGTATACCTATATACATCTGACAATTTACAGCTGCCGTTTGTCAAGGCTATATTTCTTTTGTTAAATTTTATACCTGGACCGGTTTCGTGGTTCCTTCAACGTGGTGCGTCTGTCATTTAGTTGTGAACCGTTGCTCTATAAAGCCGTGTGTATTATGTATCGAGATTCGTATTATTTAATAATTTAAACTATTTAATTTGTGATAATTCCTTCAATTTAAATTTATTGTTGTCTTCTTTATTCTTATAAATATGGACATTACGAAGTTGTGTATAGTGTGTGGAAAAACTTTAAATTTCGGTGCTCTTAAAACTCTAAAAAAAAGAGGTATACAAACGTTGTTGAATAAAAGTAAAACTTACAATGATGATAAGTGGAAACTCGTAAATGAAAAAAATGAAATCCGTCTCCACGATCGTTGCCATCTTGATTATTCGACTGGAGTCTATAAACTACCAGAAAGTGTCGATTCTCCACTATCAGGGCGGTTCTCACGAGCTAGTTCTACTGATAGTTTTGATTTTAAATCTTTATGTTTGTTCTGTCAGAAAAGCTACGCTAAAGTTAGTGGTGAAAAACATGTCATTGCTGCAGAATCAATGAAAAATAAATTGTTGGAAATAGCTGAAGAACGGAATGATGACCTAGCAGCGAATGTAATTGCTGTCATTGGTACAGTACCATCCTTAGTCGATGTTCAAGCTCGATATCATAAGAATTGTTTTAAGAAGTTTGTATACATTCCGCGAGCATCTTCCTCATCTGATATTCCGGATCCACGAGTAGAAAATACAATGCAGTTAATTTATAATTACATAGAAAACCATGAAGAATGTCAATGTTTCTTTGCAAGAATTACAAACAGTTGGGAAAAAAGAGCTATCCGATCAAACTGTATTGAAATACTTGCAAATAAAATACGGTGATGATATCACTATTATAACACGTCCTAGAAAAGATACTACGATCTGTTATTCTGGTACTAGATCATTTCCTGTAGATGAGTTCTGGTATTTAGTTAGAGAAGAGAAAAAAGTAGATGAAAAATTAGAATAATTAAAACAGCAGCAGAATTAGTACGGAGGCAAATGAAGAGTGTTAGTTACGATAATAAAAGTTATCCTTCATCAGTAAATTTTCTTGAAAATGTGGAAGAAGTTATTCCAAATTATTTGAATATTTTTCTGAGTGAACTAATGCTTGATAAATTTTCTAAGAAGAAAAAAAAATTCGATAAAGATAATTCAATACTTGAAGGTATGTCTGAATTATAACCTACGGCTTAACTTAATTTTTTGCAATTTAATAGCTTAATTTGTTTACTTTTTTAGATCAACATAAATCTGACGAGTTTGCATCGTACGATGATAACCGGAAGAAAATGGAATTGAAAAAATTATATAGCTCATTCCATTATTTGCGCGCTCCGTCCCAAAACATTTATTTCAACTCTACATCATGCTACAGGTCTTTATGTAAATCGTAAAAGTGGTTCTAAGCTCATCGTTAATCTTCTTTCCAATTTAGGAGTGTGTGCTTCGTATTATGATGTCGCCTTGCACGAAATATCAGCTATAAAAGCAGAAGTAACAACGATAACACCTCCTGTTTTTGCTCAATATGTGTATGACAACGCCGATCACAACGCACAAACACTGGACGGTAAAAATACGATACATGTAGCTGCTGGAATTGCAGCACTTCATCCTCCATCTGCTTTAGGGACTGATAGTCCGGTACCTAAGTTACAGAAGTTACCTCGCGCCGCTGAAGTTGCTTCTTTTGGTAATGTTCCGCTGAAAATATACCATGATTGTGGCAGTTCATTAAAGTCAGTAGTATATGAAGATGTTCAGAAATATAAATTTAGCAACATTGAACCGGGCTTATCACCAGTATACACGACTTACATATGGGGTCGGTATTTACAAGTATGGAACTTGCCAAGTCTACGAGGTTTTTAGAAAAAGTTTCCCATAAAATAGAATATAGTGTATCGCGAATACTCATTTTGCCAATCATCGACCAAGACCCGTCCAATCCTCAAACAATTTACACAGCATTGCACTTTGCGGCAAATCATGCTAAGCAAATTCAAATGAATACATGCTTTGTTACGTTTGACTATGCACTATGGATTAAAGCAAAGCAGATTCTTTGCAATACTCAAGACGAAGAATTAAAAATGTGCAGCTTCGTTTGGGTGGGTTCCACCTCCTTATGTCGTATTTAAAAGCTGTCAGGACCATCATGGGTGGTTCCGGCATTAAAGAACTATTTGGCACTGTTTTTGCTACAAACTCTGTGGAAAAATTGCTCAATTGTACCGCGTATTCTAGAGCTATCCGAGCACATATTCTAGCAGCAACTGCAATCGGTGAGTTTATTGTAAAAACTGCAGAGTCGGAAGAAAATATCAATAATCATACTAGTATAACAGGGATAAAAAGTTATGATCCTCGCAGAGCCGCACCGTCAACTATGAGTGTTCAACGTATTATTAATGAGAAAAAGCAAACTGTCCAGTTTGTTAGAAGATTTCAAAGATAATCCTCCATCCTTGAATTCTATCAACGAGAACGATGATTGTAAGGCTATGTTTAATTTATTTACAAGTGCTTTAGAAACACTAAAATCACGAGGTCCAACAGCTGAACTATGGCTCCAGTACTTCCATATGGTAATGATAGCAATACAGTTTATTGAAGCTGAAAGGAATGGAAATTGGAACCTCCATTTGTTGTGTGTTCGTGAGATGTTGCCAGTATTTCACGCAGCAGGTCATTTCAATTATATAAAAGGTGCCCAAATTTATTTACAGGACATGAAAAATTTAGGCAACGTTATGGATCCTGATGAATATCTAAAGTTTACGGATAACGGCTTGTTTACAATCAGAAGGACCAATAAACCATGGTCTGGTGTATGGTCTGACATGACAATAGAACAAACAGCGATGCGATTTTTCGGGACTGGAAAGGAAGGTACAAAACATGGTCGAACTATGACAGACAGTGTTGTTTCTCGTTTTATATTAGGTATGCCTTACGCTTTTGATATCCTTGATCAATTGGAGCAAATTGCCAATTGCAGAAGTGCATCATCAGACCAACACGTTGAATTGACTTCCACGCGACAAAAAAAAGATAAAGAAGACATTGAAGTCTTTAAATACTGGCTGGATGACCACGGTATATTTGAGCATCGACCAGACAAGCTGATATCTTTATCTACCGGATTAGTTGGAGATGAAAGTATAGACTGTCATCGAGCTTTTGAGAAAGGTTTAAAAAGTATGGTAAAAATGGTTGGTGTAGATGCAGAAACTTACAAACACAGCAAGTTGAACTGTGTTAAGACTTTAATTGCAACTACACCTGTAATGGAAGTGGGTAATGAAAAAGTTCCAATTAATACAACATTACTGTTTCAAAAAATTGCTGCGAGTCTTGTAGACCGAAAGGACTTGATGAAAGACGCTATTTCTTTTGAGTTATCACCGTACCCCATGGCACTTTTTAATGACAGCGGGATAATGAGAAAAAGCAACAAATCAGATCTTTATAAATATTTGAACGTCACAGCATACGCTAAAAGATTTCACAGACGTAAGATTTGTTATCGATGGGGGATATTTACTTCACAAAGTGGTCTGGCCCAAAACTGCTACATTTCAGGAGGTTTTTGAAATCTACGAATCATTCATTGTAAAGCATTACTCTTCGGATGCAACGATAGTTTTCGATGGTTACAATCTATCAAATATGGGAATTAAATCATATGAAAGATACAGGCGGGTTCATAAAAAAGTTGCCCCTGAAATAAATTTTACACAAGACATGAAAGTACCGCGAGAAAGATTTATTTTTATCTAATTATAAAAATAGATCAAGATTTGTGGAAAATTTAATTTTTTTCTTAGAAGGACGCCACCAATTATCAGTTTTCCAAGCTCCAGAAGACGCAGATGTATTAATCATACAAACAGCTATTGAGATAACAAATAATACAAATAAAAGAGTCGTAGTGGTTGGTACTGATGTCGATCTCGCTGTATTAACAATAGCTTTAACTCCTGAAGGAAAACGTGTCGACATGTTGAAACCTAAGATTTTGAAACAACCAGAAAATGTAATATCGTCCCACGAAAATATCATGTTCAAAAATTTATATTGTTTTCTCATGCATTCTCCGGCTGCGATACTGTTAGTTCTGTTTATCATAAAGGCAAAAAAACTTTATTAAAATTATTACAAACTGATTTAGAAGCTCAAGAACTAGCGGAAGTATTTTACAATAAAGAATCTTCGCGAGAAGAAATAAAGAAAGCCGGAGAAAGTATTATGCTGAAGTTTTATGGCTCTAAACTCTCAACTATTAATGAATGTCGAGTGGACCGATTTGGTGTTGTGGCTCGCAAATCTACGGCCCTGAATTTAGCATTGCTGCCACCCACATCGGGTGCAACTTATCAACATTCACTACGCACATTTCTACAAGTCCAGCTGTGGTTGGGGAATGTTTTCAACCCTGAAAAGTATGGATGGAAGAAGACAGAGACCATGTTTCTTCCCGTGCGGACCGAAGATCCCTTAGCTCCTGCAGAGCTTTTGACCATGGTTCATTGCACTTGTACCACTACAAACTGTAGTAAAAATTGTGGCTGCAAGAAAGCAGGACTGCGTTGCACCAGAGCCTGTAAAAATTGTCGGGGTGAAGTTTGCTTGAATGCAGCGGATATTGTTGTAAGAACCAACGATGAAGATGATGATGATGATAATGATGAAATGGCGGACATTGATGACGATGAAGAAGAAAATCATTATGTAATCAAACCGGGCTATTTAGAAATTAAGAAGGGCATTTATGGTACCGACAGTGATAGTAGTGATGATGATAATGAAGACGATGATGTAGAGGATCAATATCATGCTGCACCTGAAATATTATCAAGCCAGCCATCGACTTCAGACGAACAGCCAGCGACGAAAAGAAGGAGAAGAAGATAATAAAAAAAGATAGAAACGAACTATTCATTTGATTATTTTTATGCATGTAAATCATTCTATTTTTATTTTTTAACAATAAATACTTTTGGAAAAATGTAACTTAAGTTAATATTCAAAATTTATTTATAAATCCCTCTCGTAAAACTGTTTGTTTTTTTTTATATTGCAATTACTTAGAACAACATGAAATTTCTTTTCGATGCACGTAAGTAACAATAGAGCATGTAAAATATACAATTATTAACGATGACGGCAACAATAAGTAAGTATCTTTATTTTTCTACCTAAGCTACTTTTGAAAAATGTTAAAATATAAAAATTACCGACGTTAGTTAGGTAAAAAGATAAAAATGCAGAAAAAGTACGCCTAATCTTGTATAAATTTAAACAATTACAAATAAAAGTTAAACAAATGAAATAAAAAATTTTAAAAAATTATTTTTGAATAGTCTATTAATACCTTAACAAAACTGTCTTGAATAACAAAAGCCGTAACTTTAATAATAAAAAAGATATAAGCATTTAAAGATGCAAAGAATTCATTTTTTTATAAACAAATGCTTATAAAAATAGAAGCGTTCGAGATAATGAGCCGGTAAAAAGTAAATTAAATAGATTAATCAATTATCTAAAAGATCGTCTTGAATGTCTAAGACCGCATCATCAATAGTTAAGAAGTTATAGCAATTTATAAGTTAATAAAATCGGTGACCGCTTGAACTTTGAAGTGGTGAAATATTAAAAATTCAATAAAAATAGAAGAAAATTTTTTCATTACTTTGATGCACATTGCTGTATTTATAATTTTTTAAAGTAACGGAAAAAAATTAATATGAAAGTCAGAATTTGTTTATAACGAATTGTTTATAAAATAAACAATGAAAATGTAAATAAAAAAAATTTTTTTTTCTATGATTCTGTTTAAAATAACAAATTAAGATTTTTAAAGAAAAACGATTTCTTAATTAATAATTCAAAGGTTGGATAAATGAAAAAAACGATTATAAACAATTAAAAAATTTTTTTAAGAAAAAATTTTTGAAAAATATTAAAGTTGTCTATTTGTTTATAAAAAATTTATAAACAAATGACATAAAAAATTTTTCAGCAAAGCTGCTAAATGCAATTGATAGATACAAAAACAGTTAAATACATAGATTTTGTAAAAAAAATTTTTTATTAACATTTTCCGGATTTTTCACTTTTGTTAACTTAGAAAAATCATTATAAACAAATAAACAAACTTTAGTAAATTTTACTGCGGAATCTTGTTGATTGTGTAAATAAGAATAGGCTACGAGAAGAAAAATTTTTAGGTACATTATTTAAACTTTAATAACAGATTTTATATTAGCTAAAGTACACAAAAATTAGTTAGTTAACAATTGAATAACTTTAACAAAAATCAACTTAAAATTTTTTTTATATCGGGGTTATATTCCTTCAAGTGTCTAGATGAGACTATAATTTTTTCAGATTTTTAAATTTATATTAAATATTAAAAAAAAAATATTTTCTTACGTCCACTTTGCTCGGTGACGACGCGACGGCGCCACAACGGCCGCGCGGAACCCTATTTTCAACGTAAAATTAAAATTATAAATAATGGAGCTACAACTCCGGGAATCAGGACTTTTTGTGAAATTTTCTCCTCTTTTAGGATCTTTTAATATTGGCGCTATCTTTAATAGTTCCATAGTTATTGCAAAAAAACGGAGACCATCTTTTTTTCTCTTCGTTTTTTGTTAATAATAATTGAAATTTTTAATGGCAAAAAAATTCAAAAATTCCCTATTCTCAGAATTTAATTCTGAATCCGATAAACCAAACCCCATATTTTTAAATTTAGTCTAACTATTATTGGCAGGAAACTCACTTCTCGACTAGACTATAGGTTCTGAGTTGTGGTGGACAGGTCCGCCCTGGCCTGCTAATCGCGAACTGCAAAAGGAGTCACAATTAGTAAGCAGTGTAACTAATTTAGAGAACGTACCCGAACAAAAATTAATTAACTGCGTCACGATTATGAACGATAATCTTAATTTATTTAACCGATTTTCTTCTTTGCGGAAATTGCAAAGAGTTTTTGCTTACTGTAAGCGATTTATTCACAATGTCAGAGCTATTAATAAATCAAAATTAGGCGGTCCGTTAACAAATAAAGAATTACAAGGGTCACTATGTGAATTGTTACGATTAGCACAACTAGAAGCGTTTCCTCTAGATTATGATAATTTAAAGAGGCATAAGCCTTTAAATAAAAAAAGTAGTTTGTTATCTCTAAATCCGATTTTTGATGACTTTCAGCTAATACGAGTGGGTGGTAGGATTCAAAATTCTAGTAGCGAATTCGATAAAAAACACCCTATAATTTTGCCAACAAAACATAATTTAACTAAATTGGTATTAGAGCAGGAGCATTCTCGATTATTACATTGAGGTCCAACTATGTTACTCTCTTCTATTCGGGAACGATATTGGCCAATATCGTGGCGCAATTTGTGTAAAAAAATCGTACGTCAATGTGTCACTTGTTTTAGGGCAAAACCTAGCTCCGACGAATATTTGATGGGAAACTTACCTGATTTTCGTGTAAACCAATATATACCATTTTATAATACGGGAATAGATTTTGCAGGGCCATTTTTAGTCAAGGACCGAACAACAAGAAATGCTAAGTTAACTAAGGCATATATATGTCTATTTATTTGCCTAGGAACAAAGGCTGTTCATATTGAACTCGTTTCGGATCTGACTAATGATTGTTTATTGGCTTCCTTTCAACGATTTATCGGAAGGAGGGCTAAACCATTGAACATATATAGTGACAATGGAAAGACATTCGTTGGTGCAAGCGGTAAATTAAAAGAAATTTCACAATTTTTCGATTCTTGTTCTGAAGGAATCATAGAATCTTTGGCAAATGAAAATATTACTTGGCATTTTATTCCTGCAAGGGCTCCCAATTTTGGCGGCATTTGGGAAGCCGGAATTAAAAGTGTGAAATATCATTTAAAACGTGTTCTAGGTAACGCACATTTAAATATTTAATGTTTATCGACCGTTCTGGTTCAAATCGAAAGTATTTTGAACTCCCGACCATTATGTCCATTGTCTTCAAACCCTGATCAATTAAATCCTCTTACCCCGGCTCATTTCTTAGTGGGAAAGACACTAACTGCTTTACCAGAACCAAGTTTGGTTAACATTCCTGTTAACAGATTAAATCACTATCAACGACTCCAGCAGCTAGTGCAGCATTTCTGGGCCAGGTGGCATAAGGAATATCTAGCCGAGCTACAAACCAGGGTCAAGTGGAAGCAGAACGTCCACAACTACATCAAGGAAGGTACTATCGTGTTAGTAAAGGAAGATAACGCTCCCCATGAGGTGGCACATTGGCCAAGTTCTTCAACTTCATCCAGGCAAGGATCATGTGCTTCGAGTGGTGAGCTTAAGAGTTAACGGTAGTGTAGTGAAACGCCCGGTTTCTAAACTGTGCGTATTTCCCTTTGAAAGGGATAATATTGGGTGAAAACCAATTTTGAAACAATTATCATGTTTGTTATTTATCTGTAATTGTTTCTGTTGTTATACTTATTATTGAAAGTGTATGTCTATACCTTTCAAGGCGGCCGGCATGTTACGGCAATTGCCTTTATTGTATTTTTTTAATTAATTTTATTTATAGTAAACTGTACCTATGTTACTATTCTGAATAATAGAGAGCGCTTAATACAATTTGGAATCGCGCTCGAAACGAAGCCATGTACGCTATCGTGTCTTTTTTGTATAAATGTTTTTTCTAATTGTAACGAAAAACGATAGTGTGTCTCGAGAACTTAAGCAATTGCTATCAATAAAGTAAATTATAATCATCAATTAGTTTTCAATCGTTCTATGCCATCCCAAAAGTAAACCACAGTCCACAAAAAGAGGAAATTCCCTCACACAATCAACTACATAGTTATACACAAATTTAATATGTCTTATTTTGGTGGCAGAGCACAGAACCTTTCAGTTTCGAATCTGTTCTCATATAATGAGCGTGGCTACCAATAAAAGTCCTACAAAAAACGTACCTTTTCTATACGGATATAACTTATGCAGCAATTGACGTAAGTTTACTTACTAATTTGATGCAGAAATAACGACAAATGCTTTACTTGTGAAGTTAAAGTTAATATTTTGCAATAATGGCGACCTATATCTTGCCTGTCAAAATGACGCATTTCGAAAATCTTAGTCGTTTGCTCGCAACATAACTTCAAGGTAACTGATACTACAGCATCCGTAACGGGAACTGCCAATATATAACTTTGAAGTAATATTTACTATAATTTACGAAACGAGGCTGTAGCGTTACTTTAGAGTAGCAGTAAAGTTGTGACTGCCACACATTGTGTGTTCAAGGTTTCCACTACCACTTAATAATATTTTCCTTGTCGTTCATTCTGAACGCGGTACGTCCACCGTTTACATTGAACACACTTAATTTTATCTTCTAGTAGTAGTCAAGAATACTTATTCCTACTTTATTATTTCTATTAGGTACATGTCTTTGTGACGTTGCTTATTACGCCTGTTGCATGTTTTGTCTTTTGGACTTTTTTTGGTGATTTGACCCAGACATTTAATTTAGGTCATAATATAGTTTAGTATAGATATAGTTTTATATGGGATTTTGATGTTAATAGTTATAAAAAAGTGTGATATTATATTCACAAAGACAAAAAATACACTCCACACGTGACATGATGCAATAGACATTACACAATGATGAACAGTATGAAGGCTTTCAGCTTTGGGAAACTACATGGTAAAATTTACTTCATAGTAAATTTAAAAAGTGATACGCACTTTGTAGTTGATGTACGTGTTGATGCTTAATACAAGTAGCAATAACGTTGTTTAGACTAATAAATATTACTTAAAAGTTCAACGACTTTAAGCAGGCAACTTAGATATCCTCAACGTCACGGCAACTATCATAACTAAGTACTTGAAAGTGATTGCGACTTTGAAGTCGTATTTTACTAACAACAGTTAGTTGCTGCTACGATCACATGCCACTTTCAAGTTCTGTATACTTAAAGGTCATACCAGTGGTAACTTAGACGTTCCCAAAACCAGGTCAGTTACTTATATGTCACATAACTGCAAAGTTACCAGGGATAATCGAAAAATACGTAGCAGTGGCTGTAACTTTATTGCATGAAGTAACACAACAAAGTAACAAATCTGGTGACGGTTACGTTATAGTTACTCTTTGAAGGTTCCACTCTCAGTTAGTGTTACTTTGGTGATGGTTGCGTTTGGTAATAGGTGAAACAAGATTAAAAATATATACTCACATCCACATGTACGCCATCCAAATCATAGGAATGTCCCTGTGGTCGCACTCTTGGCACGTATCTATAAAATTCCTCGTTCTCTTTATACCACTTGACTGCGTAGAGGGTGTCATTGCCCAGGTCATAGTCACATTGAAGCATAGCTGTTTCTCCAGGTACTCGGTACTGTGGCACGTTTACTCGCACCCATTTCAGCCCGCCCCCTGGCGACGTGGCCGCTATTAATAGAAAAAAAAAAGATTAGTTCAGGGAACGTTTTTTGAATCATGCATCAATAATGAATAATTTAAATCAAATATTTAGTTAATAGTATAGTGGAGAAACGTAAAGCAGAAACAAATATAAAGAGAGGAAGAGGTTGAGAGAGAAGTAGATGTAAGAATAAAAGGTGAGAAAGGAAAAGGAGCAGGAAAACACGAAAGAGAATAATTTATAAAGAAAAGGTGGAAGACAAAAATAGAGAGGAAGAGATAAGTAGAAAAATAGAGATTTCAGTAATGTAATGTGTAATGTGTAAAGATAAATAAGTAAAAGGTGTCGGTAGTCGGAAATTTTGTCTCATCCAACGCTTGAAAGAAACAGGAAAAAAGGAAGTAGATGATACAAAAAAAAACAAGGAATAAAACAGGAGGAAGTAATGAGATAAGTAGAATAAAACGAATGAAGAAAATACAGATATATAAAAATTGTGGTTTGTAGAGAAATGAAAGAAGAAACAAAATATGAAAATAACAGAGATAATAAAAAAGAGTAGAAGTTGAAAACAGAAAACAAGAGACATGAAAGAAAAAGAGGTAGAAGATTCTGTCAATGACAGAATACAACCATCTTGCCTGATCTTTAACTGTATTGCCGTTTCATTGATGGTACTTCCTTTATAAAGTTGTGAAACTTAAGATTAATAAAAGAAGTCAAGATAGAAGAAAAAAGACTAGAACATGAGGAAGTTGAAAAGGGAAAACAAGAGGCAAGAGTAAGAAAGTGATATAGAGAGATGTCAAGAACAGAATACAACAATGTTTCTTTCATGGGACTTTCTTTAGAAAGTTTTAATGTTCCTAAATGTTCATCAAATTGTAATTATTGTCTCATCATACATTTTCTTTAGAAAATTTAATAAGTCTATTAAATATTCATTAGATGAAAACTTTGTGAATTGCCTTATCAGTATCAACTACTTTCAAGTATAAGAAATTAATACTTTCATTTTAATATTATTAATCGGTCATGTCGTTCTATATCTGTCCTTGTTTGTTAAATATTTAATGTGAAAGGCATTAACCAACATCACGAGACGTTCTTCCAGGAATCGATTACTTCAATACCTAATCATTTGCCTGGATGGTGTAATCGAGTTGAATTGCCTTTTTTCTAAAATAATGATACTTAACAATCCTACGAGACCATCAATAATATCGAATCTAGTTCATAACACACATTTATAGAAAGGTACTTTAATCTCTTTCATATGAAATATGAATACGTAAGGATTTATTTTCATTTACCAGGAAGCATGTTTTTATAATTAAGGTTTTATTAAAGATGTGCTATCGATTTGTTTCAACAAAATTTATACAAGGTGCCTTATTTTTGGTCGCATATCACAAAAATATATAAGGAACCAACTTACAATTTTGTAAAGCAAAAATCACGAGGAGCTGTTCAAAAATGATTTACAATACATTTCTGCACGGCACTGGAAATTGGTCTAGGTTGATGTGGGTTGAAGTTCGACTACCCCTCTAATTAATGAGGTTTTCCAGGTTTCCCTCATTCCTGCACTGAATGGTGGTTAGGGCCTACCAATGCGGCCTGCTTAAGGCTTACGGTGAGCGCTCGATCCAAAGGGATATAGTTTTCGCTCAGTAACTCCTCAACGAAAAATGATAAAAGTATGCGGTTTTTTTTAGTAGACTCCTAATATTATTTTACGTAGACGCTGTGTTTTGAAATTTTGAAAATATGCAAAATTCATTTAAAAAAAAATTATTTTACACTTTTTCAAAATTTCAAAACACAGCGTCGACGTATAATAATATTTATAGTATATTAAAAAAACCGCATATGTTTATCACTATCCGTTAAGGAGTTACTGAGCGAAAACTATGGGTTTGTTCCAACACAGCACGAATCGATTCCGAACCGTCCAGAATTAGTCAGTCAGTTCAGTTGATAATGTACTCTCGGCGAATGCGACGTAAGACGGTTCTGATCCAGTTCTCGACGGTTGTTGGAACAGAGAACAGTAGTCAAGTGCTGCAAAACCGCATGTTTCTCTCTTCTGTAGTTACTAAGATACCTTGCAATAATAACACACTCTGTACGCTACGTTCTGGTTCTTACGTCAAGTTGTTATTTGACCTAAACGTCTACGATATGAAATATTTTATTCTACCCCCTCACTTTCTCAGTTTTATTTAATCCCGACATTCCATAGCAATTATTATTGTTATTTATCTCAAAGAAGGGTGGAATTTATTACTCATCTTCAATCAATTTGTTCGGGCTTTACGCCTTGCTATCTCGGCATAATAGATATTTGACATCCCCTCAAAAACGAACTGAATCAACGTCACTTTCAGGCCTAATTAATTTTTCCCAGCTCCCCCCTCATCTTCACCCCTCTACAAGGGAACGTCGATGACAGCTCTCTTTCCGACGACTCCATATCGCTAACGACTCACTACCTCGACTTTGAGGCTTACAAATGGTAATATCCGCATTTAAGTCTAAGCAATTCCTCAAGTTTCATTAACCCAGTGATTAACTGGGTACATTTGCGTTTGTTTGTTCATTAAATCGTCGCGTAGTTATGATGTTTCGGTGGATGTGAGGCCGTCGTTAAAATTAACGGCCTCCTAATGGTCCGCATTAAGAAAGAAGCATTAAATGAAATTTGTTAAGGGCTAAACAGGGTGTAATGTCTGAGGAGGTGGTTAATTGAGCTCGAGACTTTAGGCGCTTGAGGGGCCATTACAGGAAATGGAGCAAGTTGGAATGACTTTGTTTGAGTGTACCTATTTGTTCCCTTGCTCTATTGCGACATATATACGGACGCCAGTCATAAATTTCGGTTGAAAAATGCTTTGGCTTTAGTTTGCTTCTTGTAGAAAAGTTTTTGTTACTTGCAAATTGTAGTTGTAACGTTGAATCAAACACGGTTCATGTTAAACTTCTAATTTTATTTTATATGTACATATACAGGGTGAGTCAGTCATAATGTCATTAATTTCAACCACGTATTCGGAAGGCAGAAAATCGAAAAATAAACAAATCACTATAAAAATTGGTAAAACGACACTCCTGGTACCCTACAAACTTTCTGATGACGTAGCCATAAGACAATCGAATGTCGAGGGAAACATCGTTGCCCTTTAGTGCTAACCCTTTAACACACATTATTAATTGTTGTCTGCTAGAAGGTAATGTTCCTGCTGGATGGAAGTATGCTGTGGTCTCCCCAGTGCCAAAGAAGTCTAAAGTTGAAAACGATCTGAGGCCGACTAGTGTATTGTCAGCGGTGTCACAAGTGTTAGAAAGATTTGTCTACATTCAATTGAAAGATTATCTAGATGAATACAATATTCTTCCGTTAAGACAGTCGGGTTTTCGTTCTGGATATAGTACAACCACATTTTTGTTCAACATTGCTGACGATATACTACATTCTATTGACAAACAGATGGTTACTGTGTCTGTAATATTAGATTACTCTAAAGCATTCCACTGTCTTGACCACAATTTGCTTATAGCTAAGTTAAAATATTATGGTGTCTCTGACGCAAGTAGTCAAGGTAAAAAAAGATGATAATTGCATTTTTTCAAGTGAAGTTGAAATTAAAACTGGTGTGCCCCAGGGATCGATTCTAGGTCCTCTACTTTTTGTGATATATACGGCAGATATTCACACGCGTATTAATACAAAAATGCACTGTTATGCGGATGATTCACAGATGTATGTATCTTTCAAGCCAGAGGAGCAAATTCTTAATTTTAATAAAATTAATCTAGTTCTAGAATTGTTGTATGGCTGGTCTACATGGTTTGAAATTAAACCTCGATGAAGACTACGGCTATATTATTCGGAACCCCTAAACAATGTACTAAAATCTCAGAAGAGAATGCTTTAATTTTGTCCAATTCTGTAATAGAATTTAAAAGTGCTTGTAAAAGTCTTGGGTTAACTTTTGACAATAACTTAACATTTACAAATCATGTTAATAATGTCTTATAAACTGCGTATTCTCGTTTGCATTGCCTGTATAAATTTAAAAATATTCTTACTACGAATGTTAAATTGAAGCTAGCTAAATCTTTAATATTACCTTTGCTTGATAATTGTGATATTGTGTATGGTCCATGTTTGTTAGCGTGTGATGCCTATAAAATTCAGGTTTTACAGAATTCTTGAATGAGGTTCGCAGAAAGGGTAAAGAGGAGAAAACACATTACTCCGTATTTTTTTAGGAATGGATGCTTTAAAATGGATATGCGCAGCAATATTCATTATTTAAATCTGATACATACAGTCATACATACAAATAACCCACCGTATCTTAGATCTAAGTTGGTGTTCAGTGGTGAGGTGTACAGTAGAGACTTGAGAGATGAACTACTGCTACAAGTACCCCTGCACTCATCCTCATTCTTCAAGTCTTCGTATTCATATTTAGCAGCACGCCTTTACAATATGTTGCCAAAGTCAATTAAAATACTTGCAAGCAAAAATTCATTTAAATTTAAAATTAGGGAATATTTTACTAGTGAGCCAAGTGTCTAGTTTTTTTTCTTTCTGTCTTTTATTTTACGTATTGTACAGAATTATTTGTGTACGCGCACATTTAATCATTGTCATCATCTGCATTTTTCGTTTATATACTTGTAAAATTATATCCTTCTTTTGTTATGTTATGTAATTTGTAATAATGTTTCTCTCTTTGTTCTAATTACAGCAAAGTGTAAACTGTCGTGATGTTTTTAATTTCTATATGTAAAATAATGTAGATATTATGTATTAGTGGTTGGGCCTAAGCAGCCAATGGCTGAGCCCCGCCAAATAAAGACATTTTGCTTTGATTTGATTGATTTTGATTTGAATATTACATCCTCCTCCCAATGGAGATCGTACCACACATTTGGAGGGAGGATGGAGAGATTACAAGCAGTAGTTTGTTTATTTTGGTCTCGTGTTTTGGTCGTAAATTCACAATGCTTAATTTTACAAATTTGGAATATGAGAAAATGGTAATTTTATACGGAGAATGTTTACGAAATGCGAATGCCGCTGCTGCGGATTCTAGGAGATGTTTCCCTAACATATACATTTTCCAAGTGCGCGAACCTTTGTGCAAGTGCTTCAACGCCTTCGCGATACGGGTTCTGTGATTTATGAATAGTGCACCTGATAATTTATATTTGATGAAGGTAAACGCTTCAAAAATAAAAAGACGACATTTTTAAAAAGCTTCTTTATAGGTAGTTCTTTGCCATGCCTTCATATTTTTCAAATTTTAATTTTTGTAAAACGAAATTTGTTCAATTTTATATTTCAAAATTATTACTATGAGTATTCTACACGATATGGATATAATTTAACAGACACAGTGCATAGTTCCGTTATATGAGCACTGTCTTATACAATAAACTTCATTTGTCTATAAAAAATATAGTTGGTTTGAATGCATTTTCTAAAACAGTAAAGGAATTCTTAACCCAACATGGTTTCTACTCTGTGGATGAATACTTGAATAGTAATTGATGTTTATTTTTATATTTTTTGTATTTTTGCTTGTTTTAACAATTTGTATGTAAGTGTCATATGTTTTTTTTTGACTTGTCCTATATCATTTTATATGATCTTTTGGATTAATAAATACTCACTTATTTACTTACTTACTTCTAATATTGGGGGTTACATGCCGTTCTGAATTATTGATAATGTTGAAGATGTTAATTCCGCCTTAATCATAAAAATTCCTAATACCAAAATCACTTTCTTTTACTGTGCTGGGAGACAATTATTTCATTTTTGATCGAAAATATGTACATCCGGACCATGTACAACGTGTTTCTCAGCTGCTGCAATACGCCGTGGACGTCCTGGACCTCCACCTCTTCCACGATTCGATTGCAAATGTCCCGTGTCACACCCACGTTGTAATGCAGTAGTAAAAGTAGCCGCATTTGGTAGATGTCTACCGGGATATCATTCTGCGTACAGACGAGAAACTTCTAAAGCTTTTTGTCTTACTTAGCCATAAATTAAAACGATATACATCAACTCCGAGTTGCTATACACGTAAGCCATATTTGACACTTGAAAAACTAATGCAAATACTCTCGCAAAAACGTTATTACTAAAATCTGATTTCGGTATTCAGAATGGCCTGCATTCCGATGACGCTACAGCTCAGCGACGTAAAGGTTGAAAATACTATAACTTCAATAAGTTTTTTCTCTGAAACTATAAGGATTTTACATTTTTTTACGTTTGTATGACGTATCTATTCCCAAATTTGTTTGGATTTGTTAATCACTTGTATAATGGCAGTTGAGGCCCATCATAGGGAGACAAACCTCGCCTGCTAAAACTTGTCAAACGAAAAAACAAAGAATGTAGTAGGGAAATAAAAATAGAAAATCACAGAAAAGCAAACAATACTACTTCCTTCCATTAGTAAAATTGTCCATAACCCCTCAAAGTAACGTATTTTTTGGCAATAAATTCGGTTTGATTTTACTCGTTCTTTGTGATAAAGATTTAATAATAATTTTGCAACTTCATTAATTCACATAGTTAAAAGAAACTTCCCCAGTCCTACAGAATATAAAATTATTGCATCATTGAACAATGAATGTTTCTTTTAATAGTTAACCAAACAAACAAGTTTTCACTGCTCCTGTGTTTCATATTCTGTCACACAAACTTGGGACACCATAACAATTCCGAGCAGACAAAACATATTGATGCGACGATTATTACCACAAACATAATTCAGTTCAGACAAAGCCACGCTAATGTCGATATTCAACAGTTGCTCGTATTGAAATCATTCCTATTGTTCCTGCATCTATAAGAAAATCCACTAACTAACATTCGCGTGACATATCGAAGCGGAAAAACAAACACATGCGTACTGAATCAAGTACATTCAGCTGTACAACTTTGCTGATGAACTTTTGAGATCTAAAAGCTAGGTAGGCAGTAATTAAATTCCGCATAAACTTCTGAATGGAATAGTCCCTCTAGCGGTGGATGAAGCGGAATAAGCTATACAATGTCGCTAATGCTAGCGACCATGCAGCAAAACAGATTTGAGAATTTATAAATTTGAGATTGTTAATTACAGCCTTTGTGAGCGAGACCCCTCTAGCAGTTGCCAGTGCTTTTGAATGTCATATTAGTTCGATTGTTTGTTTTTATTTTGCTTTATATACCAACTATAGTACTACAACATTCAGGTCATAAAAACGAAGTTTTATTCTAGATGTAACAGAAATAGGTACGCCTGTGGTACAATTTTTGTCGGAAATCCAATGAGTCTAAATAAACATGTTCTTCCTGTACAAATTTCTAAGCCACTAGACAGTATGGTCGTGTTTAAAAGGAGGTAGCACTATTTTTGTTAAAAAAACATATATCAGATTTAAAATCGAAAAGCTTTTACAATGTTCCGTTACAAAACTTTGTGTTTTTGTATGTCCAATATGGCTCAGCTATATATATAAAGCTGTTTACAGGCCTTTTAAGCCCAGAGAAGTGCTTCATCGATATCCCTCTTTTCTTCTTGTAATTTGGTTTACTAACTACAATTTTTTTAAATGTCATTTCATCTTCCATAGCCACTGCATTCTTCTGGCTTTTACACCCCTCCACCACCATTCCCATCATTATTTCCCCTTACATAGCCTTCTTCTGTATTCTTCCCCCCTAGAATTCTTATTAATATCTACCCTTTCCACCTTAACAGGTATTCTCTTGGCTTCATATTGAGGATCCAGGTTTCACTGCCATACAACGCTGTCGGTCTCAAAATTGTTTTGTACAATCTAAATTTTACTTCTCTTCATTAAATGGTTGACTGCTTCCGAACTTCTGTTTGCTTTTATTATTTTCCTAATAATTCCTTGCTCATCGTCGCACTTAACTGTTAATAGTACCCCCAAGTATACATATTCTTAAGCTTCTTTAAAACCCATCCCTCTGTGCTGCGTTCTCAATTTGAAATTGGTATCTTTTTTGTTCTCGTATTCTCAGAAGCTTACTTTTTCTTGATTTATATGCAGTCCCAGTTTATGTGCCTAATCCATAAGTTTTCCCACTACTTTTTCGAATTGCATACTATCTCTTGCAATTATGGCTACATCATCTGCATAACTTACTATTTGGTGATTTTTAAGCCATATGTGTCCTTCTCTGTTCAGCTGACTATCTCTGATTTCTAATAGTAAATTAAAAAGAAGCGTTGTCTCAGTCCTGTATCAATAGTAAAACTTTCCGAACATTCACCTATTATTTGTACTTTGCTTTTGGTATTTTCAATAGCAGTTCAACTTATTTAGGTATTTAACGCTAGGAAGTGATTTCAGATATTTCTGGGCTATGAGAGTGGTAGTGGAAAGGAAAATGCTGAAACTTTACATTTTGGTTTACGTTTAAATGTACTATACGTTTTCCGAAACACAAAAAGTAGGGGTTATTTGTGTGTACAGGTAGCAAAAAAAGTACTTGTAACAATGACATGTTGCATAATACCACAGCATAACGAAACCAGCAAACGGACTCGGGCAAATAGTTTCAGACGCGCAGGATATGGCGCGCAGCTTTCTCAGCATGTGGAGCACCATGTAACTGTCAGTATAAGCGAACGTTCGTTGGGAGAGGAAGTAAGATATCAGAGACGTATTCAGTATTGTTTTGTTGTTCGAGAAAATGCCTTCTGTGACGCTGGCGTATTGCCCCAAAAACAATTTTTAACCAGTCTTGTTTAATGCTTATAGTTCATAAAAATGTCATACCTTCATTTTTAGCTAATTCTCCTAATTTTATGAAACCTAATATTGTTATTTTCCACCCAGTAATACATTTTATTCTATTGTCTGTTGCTTTTAAATCAATTATTTGTGATTTCTGAAACATATCGAAATAGGTTCTAAAGAGATCGTTTTCGTCACTTGTGAATATGTACGCATTTTAAAATTATGGTTTTCCAAATTGACTCGAGAAATTTAAAGGGTCAAATAGGTTGCTGGTGTTCCTGACAAATTTCTCCGTTTCTTTTACTTCTAAATGAAGCGCTTTAAATCTAATATAAAGATTCATACACGATGCTGCCATTAAATAGAAAATTTGCATCCTCAAATCCACAAACTTTATCAATGTCTCTTGTATAAAATAAACTTGCTTTCGGGCTAATTTTGTCTACACAGACCATATATAATTTATTTATATGATTAAAATTTTCAAATTTCTTTTCTAAAATTTTGAGAACGTCATTAACTTCAGGGGCAATTTTGATATTATTTATAAATGACTGTAAAGTTGACGCACTAAGTAAACAAATTAATTTAACAAGTTTCCTTTCATATAATTTGGGACCGAGAATATATAGTGACAAACAAATATTTTTGAAATTTTTGGAATAGCTGCGCCCCTTTGCCTTTCTACTATGTTCAGACATTTGCACATTAATTTTGGATTATTTGGAAATCTATATATGCTTCATAATAATTTCGTTAAATTCATAACAACCATGGAGATCCTTTTCCAAGAGAATTTTGAAATACTTTCTGCTCAAAACAATGTTGTGAAAAAGTTTGTTACATTATTTAAATCTTTACATTTTGTACATCCTTGTAAACATTTTAACTATAAATATATATATCATTTATATGCTAGGTTTATATTATACAATAAAATGTGTAAGTAGAAATTTCAAAGTTGTTAATACAACCAGAAAACAATAATTTTGACTCATAACTGAAAATAAAATAATTAATAGTAGGTAACTTGTTTTATTATTATTATAAATGATTTGTATTTGCATTCTAATGCATTTCATGTCAAGGAACGTAATTAAAATATGTTTAATTAAACCTTTGCAAACAACAAGACTCACGGTCTTGTTTGTATTAAATATTTGTTAAATACGGCCCTGCTAAATGTGTGCGAGAGAGAGAGAGAGAGAGAGAGAGAGATAGGAACCGGCAAGCACCCGTGGCGCTAAACGCGCCTGTCTGAAATAGATCAAAGTACCGACAGTCGAGTTATTTTGCTGGTTTCGTTATGCTGCGATAATACTTTTCCAATCTCTGTAAATTTTAACTATTTATATATATTTTTTTAGTTTTCCTTTAGCTCTTAGAAGCTACTTTCGACATGCAATTCAACGTCCACCTATTTTCTTATACTCAGGAAACAGATTTGTTTAAACGTTTATTTTCCACGATAAATCTAGTCCGGAGTGCCTCTCCAAGAACACGGTAAACTCCCTTGTTTGAACACCTGACTTGAATTTATTCAACGGTAGCTGCTCCCTCTCGGACCGCTTCAACCTCGAAAAACAAACAAACAAATTAACTCAGGTTCCTGTCAAATTATATAATGGCTCCCGGAGCACCAACTTTGCTAATTCAATTATTCGCCGCAGGGCGGCGCGTTGAATGCGGATATAAATTTTATTTAAGCCGAAACTTCTTTAGAAAAGAACGTAAACGGTATGTGTGCTCTGATTATTGCATGGGGGGAGGAAACACTTTTTATTTTCCATGTTTTTGAGAAAAACCATTTTTTGCTAGTCACAACAACATTTACACGCAAAATATCCACCCACAAACAATCAGTGGCGTGCAATGCCAGTTACAATAGGGTCGGCAAACATTTAAACTACTCACTACTATGATCCACCAAAATATGCTCTCGTTCGGAAATGTCAGTGTCAGTATAATAGTGAATAATTGATTTGGACATTACACTTAAAACTAAGTATTTTTAAAAACACACTTAACACGCAGTCACACACGTCTATTAGATTAATGAAAAAATATTAAATACTATTATTTTTTATAAATCAGGTCAATACGGCGGTCATTTTTTAAAAATTCATTTAACACATCATCATAAAAATTAGTATTTTGTTTTAGGTCTTGCATAAGTTCTTTTTGAATTGAAGTAATTGCCAAGTTGCTTGATCTCTCTTGTCCCTGAGTGTTTCGTAAGTAGCTATGAATTTGTTTCAAATCGGAAAAAGATCGTTCTGCCGAAGCGCTACTAGCTGGTATCGTCACAAGCTTGGCTAATGTGGAAACACGTGGCACATTCTGTTTTTTCTCGTAAAATCTAATAATTTCATAGGCATTGACACCGGCAAATTCTGATAAAGAATATAGACAAATCAACTCGTTTTTTAATCTGTCAAAATCAAATCGTTCTTTATATTTTGTCTTTAGCTCCGAAAATATTTCGTCAGGGAATCGCGAAAAAGAATCTAGATCAAGAAGGCGAAAAGAATGCAGCTGGTTAATTTCATTATAACGATCAGAAATTTCCATTTTAATATTGTCCAATGTTTCTCGAAATATTCGCTTATAATGTACTTTTATATCATTAATATTCCGCTCTCTTGTTGGCTCGCCGCAAATAGTTCTTTCATAAATGTTGTCAGTTGTTGCAAAAGTTATCAATAAAGTTTTTAAATACTCCGATTTTTTTAAACAATAGCCAATATCAACGGTTTTTGATTTTATTATATTAAAAAGAATATGAGTTTGTATAAATATTGCATTAAAAATTACTAAAAAATAATTACACTCGCAAAGTAAATTTGTACATGCTAAAGAAAGTGTTTCCCGGTCCCAATTCGCTTCAATTTCGCATATTCGTTATCGGTCGGGTCAGCTCGACTCAGATCGACTACCGCCAAGCAGTGCTTTAGCGCTCCATATGAATTTGTATTAATCAGCTGAGACTGCTTTGCTTTCTTTTTAAATACGATGCTTATACACAGTAGAGCAGTGCGCGCTGAGCGCCATAGAAAAACTTAAATAAAATTACCTCTTGCGCCAACGGCGAGAGGTGTATAATTTATTAATAATATTATTATAAGTTTTAAGACGACTGAGACAGGATAGAGCATAGCAGATAGTAGATCTTTTTTTAACAAAAAAAAGTGTATTGGTGGTATTGGTAACTTTTCTAGGGTAGGCAATGCTTTTATGCTTCTATTGTATGCACGCCACTGCAAACAATGTGCCACCTATGTTTTCTTAATTTTGTTGCACAAATTAAAAAAACCTTTGAGGGTTGACAAGGTCGACGGAGGTCTCGGAAACTAATTGTTCTACAACTTCTGGAGAAAAATATTGACAACAAAAGACCCCAGGAAGTGTATTAAATTATTTTCCACGTCCTAGTTTTGCCGCTAGATGGCGTATTGTTAAATCCAAAACGAAATGTGAGATTTTCTCCATATGCCATAAACACTGAAAACAGTCTGTAACAAAATTTATAACAGTTTCGTGATTGGTTTTGTCCAGCACCTTACAAGGCAGTATTTTTAACGCAAAAATTAAAAAATTGGCTACTGAACGCCGACAAGCATCACTACATCAGTCTGTAATCAAATATACTAAATTGTCCGCAAAGTCTTCGCGTATTGATGTCAGTACATTGTTGTCAATCCTATCATCATATCTTAGTATTAACGTACTTTCATAAGGGATTTTTCGGTACATAATATATTTTACTAAAAACGTACGTAACTTGGGGTTTTCTAGTTTGTTTAATAGAATATTACTTGTAAGAAAGACGTCTATAAGTTCATAGAAAGACACAGTCTTCAGCGCTGAACCAGGCATGGCTCTTCAAATGTCTTCAAATTTTTAAACGTATGTCAAGTTTGACAGTTTAAAATTTGTTAACCTGCTTCCATAGAGACATATTTTCAACTAAACAATGAATTTTATCAACAAAATTTCGAAATGGCAATGGGCTCATCATTATCACCAATTTTAAGTAATATTTTTATGGATTTTTTTGAAGAAAGTTATATTCAAAATATAAATAAAAAACCAACTATCTGGTGGCGATATGTGGATGGCATTTTTGCAATTTGGCCTTTTACTGTTACAGAATTACATGAATTTTTAAATGATATTAACAATAAAGAACCAACAATAAAATTCACTTTGGAAATAGAAAATAATAATATGCTACCATTTTTAGATGTTTTAATTAAAAAACAAGATAATTCTGTAGAAACAACTGTTTATAGAAAACAAACTCACAACAATAGATATTTAAATTTTAGATCTAACCATCACATCGATATTAAGAAAGGTGTTGTTAAATGTTTATATGATAGGGCAAAATTAATTTCATCAAACAATGATATTTTCAATAACGAACTAAAATTTATTAAAAATGTTTTAATAAATAATGAATACCCTCCAAATTTTGTTGATAGAACATTCAAAAATATTACAGATAAAACGAACATTGTAAGACAAATAAAGGAAATTAATCATACAATTAATTTAATATTCGAACAGTTTTTTAGACAACTAATACTTTACGATCATTTTTGTCTAAAACACGTCAAAAAATGATATACAAAATTCAAAAATTGCATCTACAGTATACCTTGTGAATGCAATAAACATTATGTTGGGGAAACGTCTCGGCCTTTGAAGATTAGAGTTGAGGAACATAAAAATTACATAAAAAAACGGGAATTTGAAAAATCCAAAATTTGCGAACACGCTTGGGAAAACGGTCATTGGATTCAATGGGGTTCGGCAAAAATTTTAAAAAAGGAAGATAACGCAACAAAATAAAATTAAAAGAGACCGCGATTATTTTGTTGAACGGAGATAAGTGTGTGTCTAACTGTTCAGTTAACATCGATCATTGTTGGCTACAGTTGTATCAAGAAGAAGTAAGTAACAATAAAATAAAAATCATTTAACATCTCTATGGAAGCAGGTTAACAAATTTTAAACTGTCAAACTTGACATATGTTTAAAAATGTTTACTACGATTTTGAGAACGAAAACAGAGAGTTTTTCGAAACGTCAATAACACGGAAGTGCGCGATAGTGATGTGATTTTTGTTATTTTTACTTATCTGCTTTTTTCAGTGTGAGATTTTTTGGTTAGGCAAACTTAGTTTCGAAAATAACCCTTGACTGTTCCGTTTGGCGCAAGGGCTTATTTAATTAATCTTTATTATTTTTTCAGAAGTGTGGCAAAAACCCAACAAAACTAAAGAAGAATTTATTATGTGTTCACATCCAGTACAAAACGGGTTATTTCCTTCAATACGTACGTCTCTATCACCTTCGGGATCACTGTCAAACTACATTTGAAATAACTCTCTCCTTTGGCATGTTACTTCACTTTTCTCGATAATCGGCCGATGTTCAATGAAGACAAGGGGAAGTGGATTGACAGAGGGGAGAATGGGCATAAATCCATCTGTTAGTTTATTTAAACTTGCTAGATGCAAGTCAACTCAACTGGTCCGCTAAGCGCAATGCAACCGTCCGACTTGCCTTACATATTATTCTTTGTCTGCCTCGTATCTCATCGCCTGATACTATTTGAACATAAGCGGCTCTTTTACAAAGCTTTAACTTCAAATGCATTTTCTTACAAGTGGAGTAATTTTGATTCTAGCATTAAAATACTTAAAGAGGTTTTTCAAGGTTCACCCCTTAAAATAACAAGTCTACTTACCATTGGCTAGTCCTGTTAGTACCAGAACCAGGTAGCACAAACACTGCGTAAAGTAGACACTCATCGCGTGGCTTTTGGTTTTCAACTCGTCCTCACTCAAAACGCGCACATAGAATCACTATTCTCCCGACAGTCTTTTGTCCTCGGCCTCAATTCAATTTTCCAGTCGGGGAATTCCAAACTCCGAGCCTATTTTTCAGGTTTTAATTATTGTAGTAGTTTTTCTTTTTATTGTGCGGGAATTACTGTTTGAAGGGTACGTGGATTTGTGACGGTGGCTGCTCAAAGGGACTTTTGTTGCGTCGCTGCTGATTCTCCTTGCTCTTTATGCGCTCCCGACCATTGTTGTGAAATCTGGAAAAGAGAGAGTTTTTTACTGTTTTATTCGCAAATGCGTGCGCGAATGTGGGGCGGCTGGCGAAGGGGATGTTTGCACAATGGGTTTTGTTGCTAGCGCTAATTTGCCGATGAATAGCGGTTGCATTAGTAAAAGTACGCGCGTACGCCCACGTCCGTGTTCTACACAATGTAGATACAACAATGGAAATTTTTTGTGAAGAGTACTGAAAGTGGCGTAATTTATTTTTTAAATAGATCGTATCTGTAAACATGACGGCGCAATGTCTATCTAATGTACTATGGAAATGGGAAAATTGCATGATTTTTTCAAATACGTGCACTGCAGCTAGAATTAGGTTGATAACTTTTGTTAATGATGGTTTTGAGAATGGTGAATACGTTTGTTCTCGGTTTAGACCTAACTAAAGCATTAGATTGTGTTTCTGATAATATTGTAACAGATAAATGGTATGGATTTGACGCAGACAATACCAATTTTATGAAATCATACCTTGCAAGTCGACAGCAATTTGTTTTTTACAATAATGTAAAGTCAGGTTTAAATATAATAAAATTTGGCGTTCCACATGGGTCAATGTTGGGACCTACACTGTGTTTAATCTATATAAATAAATGATTTCATGAATTGTTTAGACGCTAATATCTTAAACGTTCCGTTTGCTGATGATGCCATTGTAACACGAAGACACAAAACTGTATAGATTTATTGGCGAATTTGTCTAAAATACAGTCGGATGTGGAAAGTCGGATCACTAGTAATAAACTTTGTTTAAATATAGCTAAAACTGAGACTATAATGTTCTCATTGCGTTAAATTTATTAATGCCACCAATCCACAAAACGTTACCATTCCTCGGAGTATATTTGGATTCTAAATTGCTCTGGGATGAACATAGCAATGTTATTTGTTAAAATATTTCTAAATACTTGTATTTGCTTCGATCTCTTGTTGGTCATGTGTGTTGTCAACAATATATCATAGCTTCATCCATTGGAATATTTCCTATGCTATTCTTGTTTGGGGTTATGCAACTTCTAGTAAGGATGTATTTGCTTGTCAAAGAAAAGCTATTAGAATTATAACTGGTTTTGGACTTACAGAAGACTGTAAGGCAAAGTTTGTGGAATTAAATACAGGGTGTTAAAAAAAGAGTGTAAAATATTTCAGGAGGTAATAGTATGAACCAAAATAAGCAGAAAAGTCTTTTTTTAATTTTAGCCGTTTTATAGTAATTAAATAAGGAATTTATGTGGGCTATGTTAGTGGATAGTTATGATGGATTTGCAATAAGTGAAAATGCATTTTTAGCAGTGTGCAATGAAGGAACGAAGAACGAATGCAGCTAATCGGATTAACTGTTAGTGTTATCTATCAGGTACATCTGTAGGTATTATTGTTCATAAAAATATTTATATTTGTCACTTTTACATTTGACAACGCTGTACAAAACGACCGCATGGTAGTCGACATATCTAGCTATCTCGGACGATAATTGATTGTCATATGCGCCGATTTTCCGAGGCAAAAGAAACATCGATATTTGAAATAAAAATCGCAATCTTAACGACTCTGACCTTCCTACACTTCAAATTCTAAATGCAAGTCCACTTTCTCAAATGGTTTTAAATACTTTACAGACGTCAGAAAATTATATTATTTTTCAGATTGCAGTTAAATTGCAAAATCATTCAAAAAATGTAATTAGCAAATGCTAAATGACCCCATTGCATCCTATTCAGTATTTCAATGGATTTTCCTCAAGAAACTAAAGATATTTGGTTCCATTGCATACAATCCGATCTCTAATAATTATACATCTAAATTAGGCGAGTAACAGGGATTGTCAGATCCATCGCGTCGAAATTATTAATAAACCCGTTATGTACAAGAAAGGGGAACGTTGGCTGTGGATCGAGCAAGCCCATTGAACAAGTTCGCGTCTTGGCGAGGGTAGCAAAAGGCAAGCTCAACCCCAGGGTGAGATAGGGTTTAACGTGGGGCGTCAAATATGAGAAACTATCTCCTTCTGGGTGATATAAGGGTTTAGGGCTTAACCTTCCGATAATTCCAGATGCTCTGGCGGCATCATAAAGCTAAATGAGTTTAGTTGCGAAAGTAACAGTTAATATTAATGTCCGTGACGGATTTGTCGCTTGACTTACGCTTTGAGGTTATGTCTGGCGTCTGGAATCCGTAGCGAAATATTGTATATTTGTATATTATATATTGATCTGCACCGGTAGGATAAATGTCACTTATCCCACTCACTTCGAGAAGAAAAAGAACTTCATTAACACGCATGTATTGATTTTTTCGGTTTACATTCTTCAGATTTTCTCTTGAGAAATGCCACCAGCTGAATATATCTACTGATGACTTGAAGGCTTATAGTGTTTGGACAAATTCTCTAAATAAGCTAACAGTACCTTTTCAGTTGCTTCGTTCTTAATCTTCTTCCCATCGCACCATTTACATAAACGTGCATAATATGCTTGTTCATACTTAATTCTTGATTTTTCTGGTAAAAGTTACAACTACGTTTGTCCCTGCTTCTTCGACGTCTGATGGAAGAGTTTGAGACTCACTGATGATAAAACGAAGATAAATTAAATTTCAAACCCATATCAGTGTTAACACCAGAAATATAAAAAGTAAGAGGAGTGCGACTTGGAAGCCGAACTGTCAAAAAATTCGGTTGGTTTAAGAAATCGAGATATCAACATTATTATGTAATAAAGCATGTAATAATTTTGAGTTACGGAAGTACTTACTTACTAAACTGTAATGCATTGAATTTAAAACGTGTTACTAATCACATCTGGGTGCAAGAAATATACCCTCCCAACGATATGCAAGATACTTTTTTTGGACTGAATCAAGTAAATTCACTTGGTTTTTATAAATGGTAACCCAAACAGGCAAACAGTACTCTAGGTTGGATCGAACACACGCATGAAATAGTTATAGCAAGGCAACATTGTCTTGAAATCACGATTTAACTTATCACAAATCCCAATGCTCAAGTTTTGAAGAAACCCAATATTGAACGTGATCTGAGAAGGAAAAGTTACCATTAAAGTGAACTCCTAAATCTTTTGTTACCTGTGTGCTCCAAGACATCTTGTAATTGAACAGAATGGGCATTAACTTACGCGTAAATGACATAAATTTGCATTTAGAAATATTCAATTATAAGTTATTTAGCACACCCATAAACTATTTTATTTGAGGTGAACACAATCATCATCGGTTGTTATGGAAGAAAAAAAATTAAATCATTAGTAAAAACTATGTAGTTTACGACAATATAATTTGTGATATCATTCATAAAAATTCGAAATACGAGTAGACCGGGATTGGAACCCTGAGGTACTCTGAAAGTAATACGAGTAATGAATCCTGAATAAATATATATTGTGATGAAAACGGATACTGATCCATCAGAAAAAGTATTCAATGTTTGAATACTGATTATACAAATATTTTATTGAATACTGCTCATAAATATAATGTAATCGAGTAATACCTAGTAATAATCGTTACGAATCAAATTAGTGGTTATACTAATTTGATTCGTATAGAAATTTTCGCATCAGGTAAAATTGTTGTGAAAGATAAAAGAACTGTTTAATTAATTGTTTCTCCAAGTTATTACATTACAAGTTACCGGTTAAACAATACGCAAAAATGCAAATGCTCCTCCTATAAAAGAGGTTTCAAATTACTAAAAGTCACCCTCTTCGTTGTTCCTTACGAATACTCACATATACAATTTGGTACACTGTGAACATTTGTATGGCTCCGCTCTGAAAATGGTGGAAAACAGCTTTTAATGGACGTAATGGCAGTTTGAAAACTCAATCCCGCGCCCTGAATCTATAATTTTAATGCCAGGGATCGTTCGCAAAGCTGGGCTTTCTCGTATAAATATTGCGAATGTTTTTCATTAGGACATAAAAAACGACCCTATTAAATGAAACCCATCAAATTTCAGAGATTGGTTCAACGGAAACGAGTGAATGTATCGAGCCCCGAATTTTATGAATTGCTGTGTTTAGTGATTTGTAGGTATTAATTTGGTTTATATTAATTCATGATTTCGAAAAATAGGCGATGCTGATTGATAAGGAATTGATTGAATTTAATTTTGCTATTACAAGCGATGTTTGAATATGTTTTTATCAATATCAATAAAAAGTACGTGATTTCGTTAATGTGGGCGAAGTGTTTTATGTTAAAAATGCAAAATATGGTGAACTGATTCCTGAAAAATGTTTATACAGGATATAAAGCAACGGAAAATGGCGTGTAGTATAGAAAACACAACAAACATTCCTAACAAGATCTACTGATGTAAATTTTTTTTTAGACAATATTTGATAAATTTTGAATTTGTTCAGGTTCCATTAATGATGAGAATCGCAGGTGCATGTAAATATTGTGAATTGACTAACACAAATATTATTTATTTATTTATTAATTAATTGACGGACAAAAAAGTCCATTAAATGATTACAAAATGTTTCAGGAAATACATACACATATACACAGAGTACTTAACAATTGCACACAATCAATTTAAATGTTTACAAAATTATGCGTGTGTAGGTACTAAACTTGTAACGTAAGATATATAAAAATAAAATAAGTCTAGTGGCATAAAATAGTTAACAATTTACAATAAGGATACATTAAAATAACATTGCCACAATCATTATAAAAGAAAACACTGAAAACGAATATAGGACGGGACATATCGAGAGGGATAATTAATATACATTTGAAAAGCACAGATCTAACATTGTTCCACGCGAGTTTGTGATGACATTAAATTGATATAACCCATTTGCACTAAAGTTATCACAAATAATTTCTTCAGACGTGGTTCTTACGTTAGTTGGAAAGTTGCCTGGTGGGTCCTCGGTTTTCTCCATTAATGTTCGGCAAATTATAGTCACCAAATATCAAAACTTGAGAGTTTACATACCGATTCATTAAAATTTCCGTGTTTTGCATGCGTTTTTCATAGACCAGGGAATCAGCTCCCGGTGGTATATATACTGTGCACATCAGCAAGGTGCACCCTGCCTGTTTTATAACTATCCATACCTCTTCAATATCACTATGAATAATAGGTGCCAAATAAGAATGTACTCCTCCATTAATTGCCAGTAAAACACCACCACCCCTGGATTTGGTACTGTTAGTGGGATTTCTGTCTGTTCTATAAATGACGTAACGATTATCAGCAATTTCTATGTCATTAATATCTGTATTTAACCAAGTTTCGCTTAAACAAATTGCTGAATAATTTTCCGATAAAATGGAGCAGTAAAGATCTTTTAGTTTTGTTCTAAGTCCCCTGACGTTTTGATAATAAACCGAGAACAAGGCTGAGTGAGCGTTAACGAAAGGACTGCTTAGGCTGTTGGGAAGCACTTCGAGTGACGGGGGTATTGCGATTTGACGTTTTCTGCTTGGGAGCTGCTCCAGTACTGGATTTCTCAGAACACCCTATGTTGTGATGAGGTATGTTTGTTGAAGCCGGCTTAACTAAATATGGATTTGGCGGCAACATGTACTTCTCTGTATGTGGTGATGTATGTTGTTGTACAGGTAGTGATTCGTTGGCAGGCAATATGTTTTCGTATAATTTTGAGACTGACTAGTGATTGGAACAGAGTCAGATATTTCGGTAACAAAAGGCGATAATGAGGCATTGGCAATGTCTAATAATTTTAAATCTTGAACGGTCCAAATTTTCTCATTAACAATTAATTTATTATTATTAATTTTTGTGTTTAATCCTAGTTGTTTTGCAATTCTATAGTGTTTTAGTAAAATGTTTTTATTTGTCTCTCTTCTTTAGGTAAGTCCTCTGAAATGTACATATTTGTTCCCTTCAATTTGGAACAATTTGAAAAAATTATAGATTTTAAGTTCTGGGACGATAATTTTAGTAGTACGGGCCTGATTTTATTATTAATTTTAGGGCCAAGTCTGCCAACATATTCTATATTTTCTTCACGAATTAATACCCCTAAAGTTGCAGAGAGAAACATAATTATTGCCGTATGCAATTTAGCACCATCATTTTCAGGCAACCCATGAATTATGACGTTTTTAGACCTTAATTGCCTCTCCATATTAGAGACCCTATTATTTAATTCTACGTTTGTTTTCTTCAAGTTTTCAATTTCGGTAGAAACATTGTGTTCAAATGATTTAAAATGATCTGTTAAATTTGATATTTGGATAGAAATAGATCTTTTCAGGTCCTCATTTTTGTTGCAATTTCTTTCCTAAGCGATATCAGTTGTTTAAGTATTTCATTATTCTCATCCATTACTAACAATATCGTTGCTATGAGTAATAGGTAATATGAGTAGGTATTATAGCGGTCGCAACGTAGGCAACAAAGACAACCTATTTATCGTGGCACACTCGACACCGGGATAGTGTTAAAGGTGATAAGAATGGCAGTTGTCAATTGCTTGGTTAAATTTTTAAAAACTTATATACACATATTTGTCCACTTCAACTAATTGTTTTTGAAATCGACTTAAACAAACATACTCACAAAGAGTCCAGTCACACTATTGTTGAGGATTTAAAATTTCACTGTAGTTAATTACCCCAGAATTATTAAGTTAAAACAGAATGAATTAAACAGACCTTCACACACAAGTATATCTTGATATGATTATACCAGGTACACGACATAGTTTTTAACCGGGAGTTAAGTGGTGTCCAATTTATTTCAAGCTCTAAATGCATGGATATCGTATATAGACTCTGGTGAACCTATAGATATCTCAGATGCTTTCGGTAAATTACCAATATATGCATTGATGTGTAAGCTAGAGTATATTAAAGTGCGTGGGAAATTACTATTTTGGATTGGATTTGAGCAACAGGCAATTTGCAGTGCGGGATGGTGACTGTTACTCTGAGAAACGGGAGGTTTTGGGTGGTGTGCCTCAAGGTTCAGTGCGAGGACCTATCCTATTTTTAGTTTATGTATCGGGCCTCACTAGTAAACTTGCACCTAGATCCCCGGAATGGTTAATACCGCTTAACTACTCTAAATGGTGTGTAATGCATTTGTTTAAATACAGTGCAAAACACAACTACACAATTGATGGTTATAACCTAAATACTGTGTCCTAGTTTAATGACCTAAGTGTTATCATCACGGAGTCGTTGTCTTGGAGTGGTCATGTGTTCAAAATCATCGAAGATGCAACCAACTGATTTATATGATTCGCAAATCTTTCCAATATCTGAACACGCGTACCTTCCTTAAGATTTACAATGCATATATTCGTCACATCCTGAGTTTGTTGTAATGGTACATCTGGTGTATCTCCTATAGTTAACGAGCCTGTAAAAACATCAAAATTTGCCCGCCCTGTACATAACTTTCAAGTTTTTTTTTCGGTGGCTATGTTATTTGCTGACATTGAAACTAGTGTATATGAAATAATACACAGCGTAACGCTAGAGACAACATGATTTTGAATCGTTTGTCAGTAATTGGTGAATATAATGTGCCACGAAATTATAGCCTTGCTTTCATAACTGATATTTATTTAATGGAAAACGACAATTTCCTGTGTTGACAAATGATATTTTCATTATTTAATATCGATAGTTCTTTTTTTCGATAACGCTCCATAACTCTTTGGATACATATCTTAGAATTTTGGAATTTCTTCTGGTAAAAAAGTAATGCATGTGGTTAAATTAGGTTACAGTTAATGTTGTCGTTGTAAAACTTGACTCACATTGCAACAAGAAAATAATATTTACAACTTATTAACCACTCAGTGTAATCAAAACTACAAGATTATAAAATACGTCCAATTAATAACTACTCGAAATAAATTGCTTCCAAAATATATTAACTGAATTGCTCCCAAAGTCTTAACTCAATCACCAATGACGTCTTAACTAAAATTGATTGAAACTAAACTCTAATATTGCTTAAATAGCACCATCGAAACTTTGAGAACGTCTGGAATGTTCTATCCAATTCCAGCACAAGAACGCGATTCATCCAGTCGCCGTTTAAAGGTTATGTCACAATAATCCACATTGCAGGTGGTGCCATCAGGAAAAATCTCGTGACAACTGACGCATGTGTGACGTGTAGTTGGAAGTTATAGGATAGTTCTTTAAGAGACTAAAACATATTTAGCAACACGTAAACTAAGATTATTTAATGCGTAAAATAGTCAGTTTATAATTATTATTGATACTAGTTCGATAAGGAAATTTGTTCATTAATAAAATTCATGTCTAACGTGTATCATTCAAAGTTCAATCTACGATAGTCGAAATAAATTTTATTTCCAGATTTATCTTAAAATATCAGAAGTGTTTTCATAAATTGAAATTATTATGTAGGTTTGACGATGTCATGGTAACCACAGTTATTGATTGTTTTAAATTTGACTTTGATAACTTCATTATTGGCGTAAAATTTTGTGTCATACGTTCAGTTTTGGTGAAGAAGGATATTAATATGGGTGATTCTGATTCCGAGACTGTCCCTTCGGATATCGAAGACATTGCACAAGGCGCTGTCGATTCCCTACATCCCGAAAAATCAAGGCAGACGTACGAGGAAAGTTATGTAAAACTTGCAGACTGGTGTAAAAAGAAAGGAATCAAGAATAACAGTAATGAAAAGGTTCTTCTGGTATATTTGGAATATCTTTCAAAACATAGCCAGCCCTCGTCACTTTGGTTATATTCTATGCTACGTGCATTTATATCAATGAACGAAAATACGGATAGTAGTACGTTCATTTAAATACGGAGAGAGTTCGGTCAAAAAGGTCTAATATTTTAACAAAAGAAAACGAAACTCAATTTTTGCTGAAAGCCGATGATAGAAATCATTTTAAGATAAAAATTGCATTGATAGTGGAGCTTGCAGGTGCCTGCAGGGGCACTGAATTGATAAATCTGCGCCTACAAAATGTTGGACAAGAGATGAAGGACAATGCATTCATATTATTATTCCGTTTCGAAGATATACAGGGTGCCGAAAATTAGTAGATCAATCCATTAACCATAGATAGCTGATATGAAAATAATGGGACTTTCATTATGCCACTTTTATTTATTTATTTATTTATTTATTTATTATATACACTGTCTCTAGCATGTGAGAAAATATAAATAATAATATTATGTTGTAGCGGTTGTAACAAGATAAAAAAGAAACAAAAAACTATTTCACATAAATTATTGATATCTATTTAAATATGACTTCAGATTATTAAGGCTGGTGTTAAAAATATCAACATTACTGCAGATCCTATTATGGATTCTACACATAAAATGCAGTGGTGAATTTTGTAGCAAATTCGTCCGTGCAACCTCTAGGTGAAAGGTTCTAGTTTATCTAGAATTCAGTCGTGGGACTGATAGATTCAATTTAGTCAGAATAGGTGGGCAATCTAGGTTATTATGTATAATTTTATAAAGAAAAATCTGCGAAAAGTATTCACGTCTAGCATTGAGTGACAAAAATTCAAATTCATTGAGTAAATTGCAATGTGAATACCCCACAGGTGGATAAGCACCATGAGACCTAAAATACAAAAGTTTCAAAAATCTTCTTTGTATATATTCTAACGTATTTATATGAATATTATAATTGGGACACCAAACAAGCGACGCATATTCAAGTTTACACTAACAAAATCCCGACTGTTACGTATAATGAATCCCAGTGTTCGAAGGGCTTCTCCAGCAATAGTTTGAATATGGGATGAAAACGTTAATTTTGGATCAAAGACTATACCGAGATCTCGGAACGTGGCTGGTCTCTCTAATTTTATACCATCTATATCGTAATCAAAAGTAACACAAGACAAATTTCTTGTAAATGACATGACACTGCATTTAGCAATATTAAGGGGTAGTTTATTAATTGTGCACCATCTAGATAAATTACATAAATTATTCTGAAGTCGCCAACAGTCTTCTATAGTTCTGACAGTTGTAAAAATCTTCAAATCGTCTGCGTAAAGTAAACAAGGCACATCTAATACGTCAGGTAAGCTGTTAATAAATATATTGAATAATAGTGGTCCCAGAACCGAACCCTGTGGTACCCCAGAGGAAGCTAAAAATTTGTTTGATTTAAAACCGTTGTAGACGACATATTGGCTACGAGAAGTCAAGTAAGACTGAAACAAATTTAAAAGTGAGTCAGTAAAGCCAAATTCATGTAACCTGTGTAATAATAGTGTATGACTCATTCTGTCGAACGCTTTTGAGAAATCTGTATAAATTACGTCCGCCTGTGTCTGCATATCCAATGATTCGGAAAGGAACTGAGCAATGCAAAGTAAATTGGTGTTCGTCGATCGGCCTTTCATAAATCCATGTTGATAGATAGATAGCTGGTTTTTAACACTAAAGTAGATATTATCGTGTAATAATATTTCAAAAACTTTTGCAAAGTTACATATTATTGAAACTGGCCTAAAATTAGAAATATCAGATCTATCACCTTTTTTATGTATTGGACAAACTTTAGATTCCCTCAAACTTTGGGAAAAGTACAAGTAGATAGACACAAATTATACAGAGCTGTTAATGGATAGGAAAAATATGGACGCAATCTCTAATCAGAAAAGAAGGAACACCATCAGGTCCCCAGTCATTTTGTTCTTAAGCCTCTTTATTGCACGCTTGACATCTATCTCATTAAAACGCAAAACCTGGACATTCGAATTATTAAAATGAATATGTAGATTGTGTGTAGCATTATCATTCATATCATCATCGTTTGTAAATGAACCACTAAAAAAGTTTGCAAAAGCATTCAAAATTTCATCTGAAGAGTTGAGAGACCTTCCGTTATAATGCATCAGATTTGAGATATTTGTTAAACCCTTTTTATTATTAATAAACGCCCAAAATTTAGCAGGATCGCTTGTTATGTTGTTTTCAGCAGTGCGTACAAAATTTTTATAAGAAGTGTTAACTTGATTTTTATGTCAGCTCTAAGACTCATTTAGGAGCCCCATTTTGAAATACAGGGTGTCAAAATGTAAATGTCAAAAAGGAAATTTGTCGATAACTCCGGTAGAATTAGAGATATTTGTTTGAAATTTCGCTAATATTTTTTTCTAGAGACATACTTTCAATATACTTTTGGTAAAAAAAAATCAAAGCACGACCGGAGGTGAGGGGGTTAAAGTGCATTATGACCCCCTCAACTTTTTCATACGCACGCCTATGGTAAAGAAATATATTTTCTTAGATAAAGCGGCTTTTATTCTAACTTTTCTTATTCTTGCAAGATTTTAATTTGGAGCCTGGGTTACCAGATATTGTAACTTATTTGGACGGATAGTATGAATTTGGTAACTAGTGTTTCAAGTAATAAGTTCTATGTAGGCTTTGAAAACAAAGTCAGATAGGTAGGTACATTTGGTTGTCAAAATAATTTATAAGTTAAATAGAAAAAATGTTGTTTAGACATTTTTTAATTGAAGTGTTCAATAAGAAATGGCGAACAGAGAAGGTTTGCTATCATTTTCTGAAATGGATCGGTCAGTGGTCGCGCGGTTTAAGGCGTTAGTACTTGAATCGAGATGACTAGACGGAGTTGGTTCGAGCCCAGCTGCCGGTAGACCGTATATAAGCTATATTCGTGGAGAGGATTGGCACCCTCTCTGTGGGTATGGTAGGGTGGAATAATGTTAGCTTGGATCAATGTGAGAGATTGATGCCGGTTGATATTTGACTACCCCCCTAATTAATGAGGTTTTCCAACTTTCCTCATTCCTGCACTGAATAGTGGTTAGGGCCTACCAACGTAAGTCGTTCCTGGGCGCAAATGCGGCCTGCTTAATAATAATATACCGCCCCCTCTCCCGCACAAGTCTCCGACTTCTGGGCTAATCCCTGTGATTAGAATGAGGGGTAGAGATATTATTATATATTATTATTATTATTTTCTGAAATGACCGATATGATTTTAATAATGGGTAAGTAAGTACTTATTAAAAGGAATAGGATTTTTTCTCAATAAGTGTTAATTGTAATCTCGAACCTAAACAATTTAATTTCTCTTGCTTTTAGGAAAATGTAACTCTAATGCTAGTTTAGCTGCTAGGCGTTATGCGGACAAATTTCCAACACCTTGTATTTCAAAAATGGGGCTCCTAAATGAAAAGTGGCATAATGAAAGTCCCATTATTTTCATATCAGCTATCTATGGTTAACGGATTGACCTACTAATTTTCAGCACCCTTTATAGCGATGAGACCAAGCAACACATATCATGCTCGATTTTTTGTGAGACAGAAAAATGAAATTTGACAATGATACTTTTAGGAAAATGCTACGTATAGTATTGTTCCTAGGTCTTCATAATCCTCAACAATATACTGGACATTGTTTTCATAGATCGTCTACGTCATTGCTTGCAGATTAAGGAGTCGATTTATTAATGATTAAGAAACATGGTGGTTGGCGCTCTAACACGATGGCCATATAGAAGATTCCAAAGAAAATAAGAAGAAAGTGGCCTTTAATATTTTGCGTAACGTTTCAGGCATCGATGGCCCTTCAACAAGTTCAGGCATTCGGGAAATAAATTTACTTTCTAAAAATATAGCCCACTTATCATCTACTGGAATTAATTTAACAAAATGTTCAGAAGTTGTAATTAATGTTTATAATAAATAAATGTTGAATTTTTTATAGTTAATCTATTATATAAAATTCTCGTGTCACAGTGTTAGTCACCATACTCCTCGGAAGCGGCTTTGACCTATTTTTATGAAATTTTATATGTATATTCGGTAGGTCTGAGAATCGGTCGTAATCTATTTTTCGTACCCCTAAATGATAAGGGTGGTCCACCCCAAACATTTTGTTTTATTTTTATTTTTTTATGATGTGGCATTAAAAAATACATACAACCCTTAATTTTCATCCTTGTATCACAAACCCCTATTTTTTAATAGCCATTTTAGTAATTTAATCATTTTTAAACCTGGTCGATAACTGATTGATTATCACTAGATCAGTTATCCCCGCCAGGCGTCTACCGGTGTAACTTCTCACCACAAACCTAGAAAATATATAGACAGCGTCGGTTCATGATATAGGTCACGTGACAGGTGCCGCGTTTCTAGGGACCTAAGGTGCTTTATGTTGGCGGTTGTGCAAATATGATGGCTGTATTGCAATATAAAATTAACTAACTTGCTGTCATTTTAAATGTCATTAAAGAATGTGACATGAATGTGACCAATCACAGTAAATAAATGAGATTCACGCTACAATACAACTAACGTAAAACCAAGGTTTAGTGATTCTGGACCTTTTATGGCAGCCACGAATTAGGGGTCGGCAATATGAACACAGTTGGCACAGTCTATATTTTTTCTAGGTTTGTGCTTCTCACACAATAAACAGCACGGAGTAGGGATGAGAACGAACGGCTACCAAAATATTCACTGGAAATAATTCATATGGCAAAACAACGTTTTCCGGGTCACCTAGTAATAAATAAAAGTGGTGACTCACTTTGTTTTTTTTAATTTTTTTATTTAAAATTTTGGGTGTTATTATGAAGGTCATAATGACATCCAAATGAGGATGCTAAATGTGTTATAATGACGTTGTCGTAGATTAAGTTCTTAAATAAAGCCTACATCCCTAAACAATACAAAGGATTAATGAAGCTAACCCAGGCAAGTCCCATAATACCTATACTTTTTCATTAAAATTACCTAATTTATACATAATATACTAGATGTCATTTTCAGAGGTCCTATATTATATTCTTCAGACCTGTATCGACTAACTTTTGCTCATCAATTATCCTTTGCGTCCCGAATTAAATTCACACGTTAATGGAGTTCTGTATGAAAAGCCAGCTACTATTAATTATACACCTGCTCGTTTCCCTATTCCTGGAATTTGTCTTGATAATTTATGTCTGAAATGCAAGTGTGAATTGTCAGTAAGGCTTACAATAGATCTCTAATATACCAGCACCTTTATTAATGATCGTCTATTGTAGAAAATTCAGCTAGTCATCAATATTAGTCTCATGTTCATAAATATAGATATAGTGTTGGAAAAGAATAAAGATTTTTTCAGCAAGCCCTAATGTGTAATGAGTCTACGGAAAACAATAGTCAACGTGAAGAGAATTTTAGCGAGAATGGTACGTTTGAATCACTTCAACCAAGGGTGCAAATAGTACATACTCCCATCTAGCTCTTTTATCTCTATTCTGAATATTAGGTTATACAGAGATGAGATGAGATTGGGTCATGAAGAGATGAGAAAACTAATGAAGTGGGTTGTTCGAATTTTAGAAAGTCTTAAAAGTAGTGAATAGTATCAAAGCAGGTAGAAATGACCTTGAACAATGATAATAGGTCAAGAATGGTTTTGGTGGGATGTGCATGTGAATCTAATGATGATTCAAAAAAAGAAAGTGTCAGAAGTTTGCAGAAAAGTGGACATTGATGCCTTCAGCAATGTCGGAGATCCATGCGACGAAAAGAGAAAACGTTTTTATTAACATTTTTCGTTAAATAAAACTTCCCTTGTTAGAAGAATGGTTTATTTATTATTAAAAGAAATACTATAAAACTTAAGATCTACTACAAATATTAATAATGCACCTACTTTTTAGATTACAAATTTGTATAATAGAAATAAATGTGATGAAGCTGTTTAAATTCGAATTTCCAATCGTTAAATCCGTGTTCGACTACATAATCTTCTTTGTTGTCTGTTTCTTATATCTCTAAAGAATTCTCAACATAGCTTTCTGCCGTATAGAAGAAGATTTCCAGCCGCCCCAATGATTTTTGCAATGCTTCCAAGAGTATTAATTCCAACAGACTGGAAATATATTTAGTAGACGTCTTTACTTTCCGAGCTCATTTTGAATTAAACACTCTTTGAATATTAATTGCAATATATAATTCTGTACTACTACTTTAGACAACTAATTTTTATTGTTTATTAAGTTGCTATCGTTATTATAGTTACCGCGCCTAAACCGTCTTGATTCAAACACGGTTCAAATGCAAAAATACTATTTCGCGGTCTAGATACCAAAAAAAACCTATTTTCATATTATTAAATAGTAGTTGACACAATCTTGTACAATAATCTTGCTGTAAATCCATATTACTACACTCGATGTTTAACATCTCGTGTTGTAATATAAATCGTTACAGCACTTGTATTGTAAACAACTATTATTGCGCAGAATTACGAATGTAAACAAAATACGCAACATTATACTAGGTTGCAAAAACCACACCGAAATCCATTTCTACGTATTCATGATGTCTGCGGTTTCATTAAAACTGTTTATGGAATTGAACAGTAACCGGCTTCCTGTTTATTACATTTCATTTCCGGCACTCTTATACAGCCGTCGGGGTGGTTTCGCCAGAGGGAATAGGTTGACGCAAATGGGCTCTCCAGGGAATTCACAAATTAATATAATTCACAGTTGCGTATCATGAATTCAGGACGATTCCCGCTGGGTTTTTGACACGGGTCTGTTGATATAATGTGACATTGGTGTCATGTAATTGCTTCAGGAATATCAACATTTAAAATCTTCATTAGTCTTCTTGCGTGGGTATATGATTGTTATTAGGGTCGGATGATTGCGAGGCAAGCCATTGGCGTGGATAAGGTTAGGCCGAAATTCACAATCAGTACAACATTTAATAGTATATTAGCCACTGTTAGCCACTTAACAACCGTATAGTGTATAACGTTTTTCGCGCACAATCACATTTATCCAATAATAATAAAAAAAATTATTTTGACTGCTGAAATGGCATGGCCTATCTAGCATGTTTCGAATTTATTCTGTTGGAAACCAAAAAAACAATTAGAAGTTGAAGTTTGAACAATTTTGTGTTTTGTTGTCAAAACTGTGCTTATAATGGCTGATAAAGACGATTCAGAGGTAAATTCGGACATGGAAGAATCGAATCAAACAGATTGTGGGTCATTAATTGGGGTATGAAAAAGTCTATGATGCCTTCAGGAAATGAATGAGAAGCAAGCGGAGATATCTGAAAAAACTTGGCTGGCTTATTTTGTTCAGAAAAATTTAAGATTGAAGTATATGCTTAAAAGTACGATCAACTTAAATAATGGTGTAGAAGTTAGTAGCATTTCTAAAGAAGAAAAATATTGGACATCATGCGAAAAAATCAAAGGTATTTACCAGAGAAGAGATGAACAAATTCCTGCTGGAAGCCCCCGATGAAACCTATATTATGATGAAAGCAGTGATGATAATGGGAGTCGCTGGGGCTCTTAGGCGTGATGAACTTATGAAGATGACAGTTGATGACATTACGGATGAAGGTTCAGTTGTCATTGTTAAAGTGCCTGATACCAAAACACATATTAGTCGAATTTTCACAATCACTGACAAGGCCAATGAGAAAGTCCCTTTTTGACGATTGTGCGAAAATATACAGGCTTAAGAACTAAGGAAACTAACTCCCGTCGATTTTTCTACTCAGTTCGTCAGGGAAAATGTGTAAATCAACTTGTGGGTATAAATACATTCGGACAAATACCACAAAAAATTGGCGAATATTTAAAACTGCAAGATCCAAAATCCTATACTGGACATGCTTTTAGAAGGACGTCGGCGACTTTGTTAGCAAATACTGGAGTTGATGTTATGGCACTCAAGCGTCATGGGAGCTAGAGGTTTTAGTGATAACATTAATGTGTTATTTGACTAACAGAAAATGTAATTGTAGGTCTTCTGGTGTCGCTGAAGGATATGTTGCAGAGCCTTTAGCAAAGAAAAGAGTTTGCTGATAAGATTTTACATACCAACAGTGGCAGTGACAATGAATTTGACTCCATTCCAGTGTTTGAAGACAGAACTACTGAAGTTTATTCTAATCCTAACACATCTAACTCAATAAGTAATACAGAAAATTCAATTGCTGCAACAGCAATAGATAAAAACGAGGGTAAAACTATTACGTCTAATAATTGTACAAATTGTACCTTTAGTTATTATAATAAATAAGCCCAGCATTTGTTGGTGAAAAATCGGTCATTATTTTTACTTACCACACTAATGCTGTTATTAACTTAAACAACACTATTATTTTTTGATTTCTATGGAAACAAGCCACAGTGTTGTATATTCAACTTACAGAATGTGTCAACAATGACAGTAAGTGCATATTTCAGAACGATTGTGCGAGAATTAAGTTTTATGCATCGAACATTGGTGAAAATCACGTGTCTAAAGTAGAATTTTTGGTTTTTTTTTTAAATAATTTTGCACACTTTATTGAGACCATTTAATATTTATTTATAAATAGTGTACAAAAATGCAAATCATACACTAGAATATTTGCACCAAATCTTTACTATTCCCCAAAAATACTCTTACTGTATCTACTTCTGATATCTTCCTGCATATATTTCCCATAGAACCGAAATTGTAAGCAGTGAAGTTTTAAATTGAGAATCGGAAAACTAATAATAAAACACATGAAAGTATGTAGGCAACATATTCTTATATTGAATTTTATGGCAGGTAATTATAACAAGGTTATGTTGTGAATTATTTAAGGATTCTAAATCTGTATTACACATTATACTGCCAATTTTCTCCATTTAATAAATAGATATTTAATGGGTGGCTGAACTAAAACAGACGTCTGGAAACACATTCTTTCGACAACTAGGGGCTGCTCACGTTCTATCCCACACAAAATTATGTTCCCCGCCTTAAAAACAACCTCACCTTCTTTTAGAAGGCGCACAGGATACCTCAAGTAGTTATCTGTTAAAGATATCTTGAACCGAACCATTATATTTGAATCTGAAAGGCTACAACGTTACGAATATGTACTATAGGAATTTGTCTTATATTATAATTTAAAATAATACTTTTGATAAGTCCTAAAATACACTCCCACCTAAAAAATTACATAAATACAAAGAATTACATCATAAAACACAACATTCCTGACAATTAAAAGCTTTATAATAGTTAGCGGCAATTGTTGATCACCTCTACATCCGACATCTTGAATGTTTGGTTAGAGCGCCATCTAGTGGTTCGGGAATTTCGCGAATATGATCGTTATTTGGGTTGGAACATTGCGAGCCAAGCCAATAGCGTGGATAAGGTTAGGCCGAAATTCGTCATCAGTACAAAGCACCTTCTGTGCTGTTCAAAGTTGTATCTAGCTGTGATTTGTATTATTTCCACCCAAAAGTAGACTGAAATTATCATTTTCTTGTATCACACGCAGCTCTTGTATCGTGGTCAAGCGCTGCACGTCAATGCGTCCAGCCCTTATGAATATTAACGTTAGAGAAACCAGTGGTACCACAAATTTCAGCCATCAACAGTTGCTAATTCACTTAACTGACCCTAACTCATCAATCTTTCATTCCACAACAGTAACATAAAGCGCGTCACTTCAGATACGATTCTTTGACATGAATTGGCTTTGAAGAAAGAAAAAATCACCATTGTTCCCTAACATTTCAGACAGATAGGATAAATTCAACCCCTGAAAAACAATATTCCCAAACGCGATGGCTTCCATCTCCGTCGACGGTCGCATGTGAAATAATAATAAGGTCCTCACACCTCAGGTACATTAGAGATCTTATCGGAAAACGCCTTTCCATTGTCGTTCATCGAACCGCTCGATCTCTCGACTAAGTGCACTCGAACATGCCATTCCAGCCGATGAATGTGCACGAAAATTAAAAGTTTTGGGTGTAGTACACAATCCTCGTTTTATATGCGATAACGTTCACGAATGTTTTGTGATTTGTCCAATATTAATCTTGTGGGAATAAATAATCTCATTTCAGCCACAATAATAATGCATTTCGACAGTGAAAAAGAGATCATGCGATATAAGTTGCATGTTTAGTGTATGACATATAACATTTTGAGCGCAGATCTGGATTTTTTTATAGCTTTTGTGACTGATAACCAACACTAATATAAATATACAGGGTTAACTATGACTAACTACAAATATTTTAAGGAAGGATAGAAAACTTTTAGAATTAACGGAATCGCCCTTCAAAAAAATTCCAAACTTATTTATAAAGCAAAAAAAAATTCTTCGATATTATATTAAATCCTTATTTAACGCCGCCTATGCGATCTGTCCGCCACACGTATACACAGTCAGAGTAGGCAACCAGCAAGGAACGGTAAAATTCGCAGTCATGTCATAATTCAATTCCTGTGTTTACGTTATAGTTTTGTGTTCTTCTTCAGTTTTTAGTGCCTTATTTTAATTTTAAAAGTATTATTGTTATTAAATAAAGAAATATGTGCCGAGTACAGACATTTTCCCACAATATAGTTCGCCGGTTTGTTTTTCTAGGTTATGGGACAATACTACCGCGGGCCCATTAAGTTTTCTATTATCTATTAGTCCCTACCCATTCCTTTTGTTCGATTTTCTTATAGTAAATAGGCATTTTATCTAACTGTACCTACAGCAAGTGTATTTTATCGGTAGCGAGTGGTTGTAATGAGTGAAAATGTAGTTTTGCCAGTTTGTAGCGAAATAATGAAAAACGAATGCTAAATACCAGAGCTAACTGGACTAACTATCTATCAGGTATTATTACTAATCATAATGTTAATTTTTGTCGTTTCTGCATTTAAAAACGCTGCAAAAAGATGACCGCATGGTAGTTGACATTGTTGACAGATGTAAGCTTTACGCACATGTGCGCAAAAAAGATTGTTGAATGACAATCGAAATGTGATTCTTATGCAACGATTTTACGAAAAATATTTTTTATTAATCATCATTTATCCTCAGCTATAATTTCAGAAGTTTATGCATATAGGTTAGAACCTATACGCATAAATCTATCATCCTTTCACCCTGTACCATCCACAACTGAGTTTAAATAAGTCTTAAAAATATGAAAGGTGATGGTCGTTTAGTTATACACATGAAAAAGTTGCCAACTGTTGTTGGCACTTTGATTCCTGCCACCATCCCTTCCAGTGCTTTACATGATTTGCTTAAATACAGTGTGTTAAAAAAAGAGTGTGAAATATTTCAGGAGGTAATAGTATGAACCCAAATAAGCAGAAAAGTCTTAATAAATGTGGGTCCGCAAAGTAACGGTTGCGGAGATATGGACCACTATTCGTTTTTCAAACATTTTATTTTATTAGGAATAAACCGACAAAGGAAGCTTTTAACAAACAAAAAACAATGGCCGTTAGAGAGCATTTACACCAAACTTTTCCACATAGATGGGTAGGAAGGGCCGGATCTGTTTTATGGCCTTCAAGATCGCCTGATCTGAACCCTCTAGATTCCTTTGTTTAGGGATATTTGAAGACATTAGTGTATAGTACTCCTGTAAATAGCCTGGAAGAGCTGCAGCTACGGATTAATCAAAAGTGTCAAGAAATCCAAACCAAGGAGGGTGTTTTCGAAAGAGTTCGAATATCCTTGAGACGAAGATGTCGTGCCTGCTTGGAAATGAACGGAGGGCACTTTGAACATATTCTGTAACTTTATTGTTTGTTTGTTAAAAGCTTCATTTGTCGGCTTATTCCTAAGAAAATAAAATGTTTGAAAAACGAATAGTGGTCCATATCTCCGCAACCGTTACTTTGGGGACCCATGTTTATTAAGACTTTTCTGCTTTTTTGGGTTCATACTATTACCTCCTGAAATATTTTACACTCTTTTTTAACACCCTGTATTTTGCTCTGCATTAAGTATCATTTCGAAGTCATAGATGCTAATTAATTTTATGTAAGTCATTAGCCAGAATTGTTTCTTGCCTTGGTATAACTGGTCGGGTTCGCTGGAAATTCAAGTCCGTAAAGCAACACGGATATTCGACTTGCTTACTCCTTCGTCGTTAGTCTTAACGAGGTTTTAATGTAATGCGGTTTAATAAATTAGGCAAGTTCCAAGTTGTAAAGCCATTTGGGTTTTAAAAACCAAGGAAAGTTTGTGAATACATTTACAAGAGTCATCTAATTGTTATTATAATTTCATCAAACTAGTAAATATGTAACAGTCCCATAATATGCAATTTAAGATAATTTCATACTATATCTGTATATTTGGTTGCCTATTCTACTAAAAGCAGCTGATCTGTCAAACTCTACTGACACTATAGGCTTTGAACTTTCATACGAGTAGAGTTAGTTGCCTATTCTCTGCAATTAACATGATAGATCATGAACTGTCGATTTCTTTGACATAATTTTAACATAGTTTGGAATGTAGTAACGCGAATTATGTTGGAGAAATACACCATATTCTGTGTAAACTTTCGAAAGGTTAGAATCCCCCAGACAAGTAAGATACTGAAGTAACCCTCTAACTCTTTCGTCTGGGGATTTCCTCGTCTTAACGAGGTTTTAATGCTTTACGGTTTAATAATAAATTACTGGAAGTCTTTCGAGGGTTATTAAGTTTTTAAAACAATTTGAAGGGGGCTTTAAAAATGCGCCAAAGGATTGGCTGGGCCTAACAAAGTTTGCGGATCGACTGTAAAGACAAGACAGAGGTTTAGCATGGTGGCTGTTTAAGGAGGAACTAAGGAGATATCTAATGAATTACGTTGAGCTTGAGATTTTGTGCAATAAAATTTCTAACAGTGTTTCAATACTGAAACGGCGAATAATAATGGATAATATTACTACTGCTGGTCCAATATTTTCAACCATAGACACATTTCAGTGAAATAAAATAATAATGGGAAATTTGTTTTTCAATTACAGTAAAAATAAATCATTTCTTATGTGAATGATATTAATGTACGAGATTTATTCAGGGACTGTGTTATGTATAAATCATTAAGTAATAAAGACACGTAGACGTAGAAATAATGACGATTACAGAAAACACTACTTATTTCAGATATAGATAGATATGGTCCTTCTAGTATACAATAGTAAAGTAATAAACTTAAGTTAGATAAAGAAAATAATATTTCCCAAATTGCCAGACTGTGGAAATGTATGCCTGCCTGATTTTGTACAAGTTGGCTTTAATTTCGGTATTCACATAACAGAAGTCAAATGAAATAGGGCAGATTCGATATAATAGGAGGGAATTCACAAGACCATAAATGCAAACTCTCGATCTTTCCTAGCCTTATATAACACGATCTTGATCAGAGACAAAACAACCAATGATCCCTGACTTTAATGCTAAGGTATTACTCTTCGTGCAAAGATTATTAGCCTTAGGTCAAATATCATTAGTCTTAGATCAAAGGCCATTGACTTTAGCTGAAAAGTTACTGACTTTAGATCAAATATCGTTGGCCTTATGTTCAACGTTATTGGTTTTGTCAAAAGTCATTGACTTTAGGTCAGAAACTGTTATTAGTCCATTTAGGGGGATGCAATTTGAACGAGTGGATAGCTAGTAGTAAATCCAGACATTACCTTTTCGATCTTAAAATGATCTTAAATGATTTCGAAGGATATTTCGGAAGTAGTAACTTTTCTATACAACCTCGAAATATTTTGGTATAACGAAAAGCTATGATCTAGATGTACTTAGCTAACGAAAATAACTATCATTTGTTCAAATCGCAACCATCTACATCGCCTAATAACAGAGTTATGCGGTTTTCGCTGAAAGTCAATGAGGTTTGAGCTTAGGCAATTGACTGTTCAGTTTAATTAATTAGTTTTTGGTTCTAGATCACTTGGATCTAATAAGTCGTTGTGAAATCGGATATAGACTATGTAGTGTAAAATTAAATTAGTCAAGCTTCAATATATGTATCACCACTAAAGGTCTAGTGGCTCTTGGCTTTTCAATAGTCTTCTATCCTTTACCTCCTCCTTCCAGTCTGTAACTGCTACGTCACTTAAATCCCTCTTAACCACCTCCAACAACTTCTTTCTAGGTCGGTAGTGTATTTTCCTCACTCCTTCAACTCCAAATAAGATCCTTTCAACCCATATGTTTTCGGTTGTCCAGGCTATGTATCCCAGCCATCTTGCTCTCTGCGCTTTCACTATCTTCACTATACTGGGACTTATAAACGTTCTCTGTATCTCTGAGTGACTCAGTTTATATGTAAACATACATATGAAGGAACAGCCAGTTCAATTGTCGGTCATCTCACTTATGGCATACTGATGAGGGCTAACAAGCCTATGTCTGGTGATCTGTCTAACAAGGGTTCGTGGCTGTTCACAAAGATACTGCAGGTGTAATTCAATGCCGGTCGGGGCATTAGTCCGCGGAGTAGTTGTTTTCTACAGTATCATTTACAGATTTAATGGCTCTGTAAGAAACATTAAAAGTCTCGTTTAAGAAAGATACTGAACAAACTTTACCGCTGCTGATAACTAGCACATCTCACTGCACATTAGCAGCTGTTCATTGCCCATACATGGATTCTACTTACACTTACACGGAATTAAAGTAAGCTATCCCATTACACCGATGTCCAATTATTATTCGGCTTTCGTTTCCATGCTTAGCAGTGTCATTATCTTGAAACTGCACGGCGAAGTTTTTAATTAAACGTATTTAACAGGCTGCTTTTTCTAAATGTTCCAGTTATAGCTGACGTCGGGCAATTATTGCGCACAGGTGTCGTTGAGAATAACCGGACGTATTCCGGATTCCTGGGTCATTTGCTTAGAGGTACGGCCGTTTGTAAACGTTAATGCTTTTTAGAGTACCCAGTAAGTCGACGGAACTGTACCGTAAGCGGAAGAACTGGCCTAATTTCTTGAGACGATGGTACAGGATTCTTAGTCGCTACTTGTCCTGAATACGTATTAAATTGTTCTCGTTAGAGAAAAACATCGTAGAAAATATTAATTAATTACATTTTTTAAGGAATGGATAGTGTACGCTAGATGTATAGGGTGAACTTTAAATAAATATAAATATATTAACTGCAGGCATAGTTTGCCATATAGACGCGTCTACCGAGTAGCAAAAATTTCAAATATTTACGGAGATATTAATTTAAAAAAAAATACCCACATTTTAAGGACCGCTAACCAGATGGAGTACTAACCTAATAAACCATATGATCTGCTGAAGGTGAAGTTGTCATATCGCCCTAAAATATACACGTTTTTCTCTTCTAGCAGTTTTTTAAGTGGAATATGCACGGCTGTCCCTCTCTTTCAATGTGAATAATTTCCATTTCTTTTGCGTGGGAAACTTTACATACGAATCTGAAAAAACACCTCATATTAAGAATTCAGCTTTGTCACAGTTGAATATCTCATCTCCCAACAGCGTACAAATATGATACCCACGCAATGAACAAATTATTTAATAATCCCACTCGACATGTGGATGGAAAATATCATTATGTCCCTACTCCTACAACATAAAAATATACGTGTAGCTGTTCCTCGTCTTTGTTGTTCCCTTTTTTTCGTTGGCATTCGAGAGCGTCGTCTCTAAAAGTGGCGTGCTTTTATTTTTAATCTCCTTGCTTTTAATAATGCCTCTCATTCAAATCCGGGCAGAAACACAAGATCTCTAGAAAATTAATATCAGCCAGGCGCGGTCGTAGTCGAGGGTGGTTTTTGTACAGGTTTTCTTGCTTGTAGTTGAGAAACACAAGGAAAGTTAAACGTTTGTCTTGAGATAAACAAATCAATTTTTTTAGATGTCTTTCTAGTACGTACTGTTATTAAAACTTGGTATAGCTCTGTATGAAAAACCTATGGAATTTACAGGAGTATTCCAAAATTGTGCTTACTGTGTTTTATAACCAATTTTCAACAAACTCGGTACTAGAGAGGCGGTTTTAGAAACATTTTTGTCTTCAGATAAAGAAATCAAAATTTTCAGATGTTTTTCTAGTAGTTATTAACACTTGGTATATCTTTATATGAAAACCCTATGGAACTTATAGAAGAATTCCAAAAATGTGTTTAATGTGTTTTAAAGCCAGTCAACAAGTGCAAAGCTAGAGAGGCAGTTTTAAAAAAAACATGTTTGTCTTAAGATAAACAAATCCATTTTTTTTTAGATGTTTTTCTAGTATTGTTATTAAAACTTAGTATAGCTTTATGTGAAAAATCTATGGAATTTATATGAGTATTCCATCTGCTTAATATGTTTTATAACCAATTTTCAACAAATGTATAGAGAGAGGCAGTTCAAAATAAGTGGTTTGTCTGAAGATAAACAAACCAGTTTTTTTAGATGCTTTTCTGGGACTGTCATTAAAACTTAGTATATCTTTGTATGAAAACCCTATAGAATTTATAGGAGAATTCCAAAAAATGTGTTTTAAAGCCACTTGTCAACAAATGCATAGTTAGAGAGGAAGTTTAAAAAAAATGTTTGTCTTAGATAAACAAATCAACTTTTTTAGATGTTTTTCTTTTACTGTTATTAAAACTTGGTATAGCTTTATATGAAAAACCTATGGAATTTATAGGAGTAGTCCAAAAATGTGCTTTATAACCAATTTTCAACAAATTCATAACTAGAGCTTTAAAAAAATTGTCTGTCTGAAGATAAACAAATCAGTTTTCTTAGATGCTTTTCTAGGACTGTCATTAAAATTTGGTATAGCCTTGAATGAAAAACCCATGGAATTTATAGGAGTATTCCGAAAATGGGCTTTATAACCAATTTTCAACAAATTCATAACTAGAAAGGCGGTTTTAAAAAAATTGTTTATCTTAAAATCAATTTTTTTATTTATTTTTCTTGTACTGTTATTTAAACTTGGTATAGCTTTATTTAAAAAACTTATGGAATTTATAGGAGTAGTTCAAAAATGTGCTTTATAACCACTTTTAAAAAAATTGCTTGTTTTAAGATAAACAAATCAATTTTTTAGATGTCTTTCTAGTACAGCACTGTACACTTAGTATAACTTATAACTAAACAAACCAGTTTTTTTAGATGCTTTTCTAGGACTGTCATTGAAACTTGGTACAGGTTTGTATAAAACACCTATAGAATTTATAGGAATATTCCAAAAATATGCTTAATGGGTTTTATAACAAATTTTCAACAAATTTCTAGCTAGAGAGGCTAAGATACCATTTTTTCTCAGTAAGAAAAATACCCACCTTACAGCTTCTAACAGTCAAAAAATGTCATAATTTTGTGACGGTTCGAGAAGAATAATTATTATACTTTCACCCTAGACTATGTAGAAAAGTCATATGCTCTTTGTTCAAAAAAAATCGTAGAAAATATAATTTTTATTTTTAAAACAAAATCAAAGTCTCACTATATTCGAAATGTCCCATAACATTCCTTTAATAGTAAAAATGGATCAAACTGTATTCATAATTTGCTTGTAGAGACGTGATGTTTCTTTCTGCATGTATCGATTCAAATATTTCTATGCCCTTAGCAGCCAACAGCAACCATCCAGTGACCAAGTTCAGATTTCCTCAAACTCGCGCTTATTTGGCTGCAAACTTCTAAAGTCGTCGAGTAGAAAGCAGTACAGCGAACGTGATGTTGACCGCAGCGCATTCAACTTCGCCTATAAATTTGAGACTCCAGGGGCATTACTTGGGCTGAAATTAATCCGATTTGCCAACTAGATGAACAAGTACGATCCCGTCTTAAGACCTCGGCAAATTGAAGACGACGTCGTTTCCTAAGTTATCCCAAAGTCATATGGGAAGTTTGTAATTTAATTGAAGAGGATAATAATAGACGAAAATGTACATACAGTGGAAAATAATAGACAAAAATGTACCTACAGTGGAAAATAATAGATAAAAATGAACATACTCATACAGTGTATCCAGAATATGAATATGAGAACATAGGAGGCAGACTCTTATAAAGAAAATGTCTAAAACCATATATTTAGAAAGAGGGAGCTGAAGACTATTGCACAATGCACATCCTGCCAATCTCCCACTACTCTCACCCACCAATCACAGACATCAATTTGAATAATGCCATGCTATTGCAAGTTTCATCGTTTACTAACATTGCTGGTTGGTGTGTTTGAGATTTTATAACATACGTGTATGACTGTATGTACCAGGGCCGTATTTATTATAATATAGTTTACTATTACTATAGGTGCAAATAAAAGTGTACCTAATTATTATTAATTTCTTGGTAACAAAATAATGTAATTGGAAGTAAAATAAAATGTGATGTTGTTTACGAGAACTTGCGCTTTGCTTGCTGAAGTTTTATTTAGAATTATAATTTTGGATTTTATAAAAATGAATAATGGTAGGACTTTTGGATAACTACACTTTATTTAATGAAAGAGGATATTTTTCAATATTCCAATGAGTGCTTTCATATAGACGTAATAAACATCAAAATGTTAAGGACAATCCTTTATCAAAATTTAAATATTCATTTTAAAGAACAAAATGTTTTTACTTGTCACTATCCAAATCTAATTAAGCTATTTTCTTCTCTATACAGGGTGTTCCAGAATGATGGTCAAATATTTTACCACAAGACATTTCAGGGGGGGGTCTTTATATAAAATTTTTCAATTTGGGTCCTCCCTGTTGAGATATTCGAGTCTCAAAATGGCGGAAAAAATATTTTTTTTTATTTTTCCTTAAAAACGGTTGCACTTAGAAATTTTGATTTTGGTACACATTATTAGCTAGTCAAAGGCTATTTTGTGGTGGTGTCTATTCCTTAGCTTATGTTTCTGGAGGGCGGGAATAAGCAACCCCTAGATTTATTTCTTTCAGAACTTTTTCCTGCAATGGCCGATTTCAACAAAAGTACTATACCTAATTTGACTACTTTTTTCGCTCTTGTACATTTTTCATACAACCAACAGTTTTCGCGGAAAAAAATAAAAATACTTTTCCTGACTCTAAACATCTTTTCGTCCCCGGTTACTGATAACCGCAGTAGGCGGTTGCTATGTTGATGTTTCTCTGTCGTCTTGTCAAACAAATGGCTATTAGGTCTATAATTGACAGTAAAATTAGATCAAGTATTTAAAAAAATGTTTTGTTGAAATCGGCCATTGCAGGAAAATGTTCTGAAATAAATAAATCTAGGGGTTGCTTATTCCCGCCCTCCAGAAACATAAGCTAAGGAATAGACACCACCACAAAATAGCCTTTGACTAGCTGATAACCGTTTTTAAGGAAAAATAAAAAAACTATTTTTTCCGCCATTTTGAGACTCGAATATCTCAACAGGGAGGACCCAAATTGAAAAATTTTATGAAGATCCCCCCCTGAAATGGCTTGTGGAAATGTGTGTGAAATATTTGACCATCATTCTGAAACACCCTGTATAGAGAAAAAGTAGAAGCTTAAAAACAGTACCTACATAATAAACTACTTACATTTATTTAAGGATCACCGACTTTCGTGTTTTATATGTTTTAAATTTATAATAAAAATGTCTAATCAGTAGGTACCTACTGTTTTCTTAATTACAATTTTATAGACTTAAAATATACGACATATGAAAAAATATGTATATACTTCACATTTCTCATGATGACAAAAAGTCTTAAGTAAAGATAAAAAAATATTCAACAAATAATTTAATACAAATTAACACAAATCAATAATTATAATCGTTGAGATTTCATTGTTTTATTGAGCTGTAACATAATATTTTGGTGTTTAGTATCTCCATCTTGGTGTTAACTCAATTTTTCTGACTCACTCTGTATATTGGACTGCAGCTAAGTTTTTCTTTTGTAGTAATAAATATGTAACACATTGCACGTTTTAATGTTTGAAAACATCATTCCTGCTATACGATATTTTTTACCAACGTACTTAATTAAAGTGAGGCCAAATAATAATAAGTTTTCTCGGAGGTATTATTATTATTGTAACTAACTGAAATATTTATCCTAATTAACTCTAGAATAAAACTTGATCCCATTACTCGTTCAAATCTTCAGCCAAATCGAACTGAAACGCCAACTAAACTTAACACTGAACGTAAACACTCCTCTCTAAACACATTTCACTTATCCATCGTGCCTCTTTAGATTAATTTAAATCCAGACCATTTTTCGTTCCCTGACTGAAACCAATCAATCTAGTGAATAGTCCGATCAAATAGAATCGAGAAGGTAATCGATTTCGTTAAGCACCAGCTCGAGAGATCGCACTGAAATAATTTCTTTAATGGGGAAACTTGAAGTAAGTAAATTTTCAGGTCAGCGGTAGGTACTTGTAACTTTTGAGGTGTTTAATAATTTGTCTTTATGTACATATACAAGGTTAACCATGCCTTAAGTACAAAAATTTTAACCACGTGCTCAGGGAGATCTGAAAGACATTGTATTCGTTCTTCGTTCTTTAATTGCACACCGCCAAAACTACATTTTCACTCTTTGCAGATTCATCATAATAATTATCCACTAACATATCCGACATAAAATACTTTATCCACGACTATTGTATAATGTATCCAACATACATCTGTTTCCTCGACCTTATTAATATCCATTAATCGCGGTAGTGATTAATGAGTCATGAATGACTACTGTCAGATGCTTCCTTGATTTAGCTATAAAATTATATTGTTCTGCTACAAAGAATCGATTTTTTAAATTTTATCGTGTAAACCACTAAATATTTTCAATTCAGTGCTGTACATATAAATTTTTCTTTTAAAAAGTGAATTTTCCTAATCCAGATTCGAACTCGGGACCCGCGGTTGGAAGGGAAGGAGCATCTACACTGAGCCATCAACGACTTTGTTCGTGCGCGTCGTATATCTGTTTCTTAACATACCATGTTTTTCGAAACATTTCATAAATCTAAGTAGCTTTTAAAACAAAACAAATTTGTCTCAAGCCTGTCAACATTATTGTTTGTGCGCATATATTTCTCAGTGTTTTGATATTTTATGTTAAATTGTAGTCATGGTAAACTTCACCTCGTGAATAATAGCCATCATTATACGCTCGTTGAATAATATACTATTATTTAATTACTATAATACGCTTAAAATTAGTCAGTAAATGTTCTAAATTAACATAACCTAGAATACTGCATCGCTAATTGCATACTCTCCAAACCTCAAAGAACATGTGAAGCTTAGTTTTATTCTAAGGGTCTAAGAAACAATTTTACAGAACACTGTAAACACCTTGGGATGTTATAGTTTAAAATATTAATACTAATTATTTTATGTAAACATCGTCGATTACTGTTAATATTGTTGCTATTATTCAGCAATACAAGGTAAAATGGTGGATTTAACTTGTTGTAGGTATATGTTTGCACATTAACTTAGCGTTCTAAGTGTGCCCCTGAGTCCATAGATACATATTGTAATAAATACGAGGTGCGGTAGTAAAGATACGAATGGTAAAGTCCGATGCGGTAATTGAAAAAACCCAGATTACAAAGTTTTAGATTCGAAAATTATGTCACTGATTAAGATAGATAAATAACTAGAGTAAATTTTAGTAAACACATTTCTCAGTGTATTCGTCAACGTGTTTGGTTATACAACAACATTAATAATTGCGATTACAATCTATGTACATATTTTTTCGACAGTTTCATTAGTTTCAGTAATTAATTTCAGAATTCAATTGTTTCCACAATCCTTGTGTTCGGATAATTATTAATAATTAACTCGTCCATTTTATATCAATAAAATACAACTAATTACAATGCATTTAACCCTCTCCGATCTAATTGATTCCAAATACCAATAATTATTATAGTTATCTCTCCAATGCTTATCTCTCCAATGCATAGTTTATGTCAAAATAATTATAAATTTCGGAAAGAATATGTAGAAATATGTTATTTTCAAAATTTGGAAAAAGAAATTATTTTAGAAGATATAAACTATCGCTAGAAGAAGAAATATTTGTATAAGAACTATTACATTTATATTATACAGGGTTAACTATGGAACTAAGTACAAAAAATTTAATCACGTGCTCAGAGAGGCCTAAAAGACAATAAAAAAAAATATTCCAGAATTTTAGCTCGATATTTAAAAAATGGGGCAAAACCCTTTTTTCCTACGGAAAGTCGGCGCCTATGATAAGAACCGACTGAGATGGCTTAGATAGATCCATAGATAAAACGTACATCTGTCAACAATATCTACTACCATCGTCGTTTTTTTGCAGCATTTCTAAATGTAGAAATAAAAATTAACATTCTTATTAGTAATAATACCTGATAGATAGGTAGCAGTTCACTTAGCTCTAGTATTTTGCATTCATTTTCCATTATTTCGTTATAAACTGGTAGAACTACATATTCGCTCATTACAGCCACTCATTACCGATAAAAGACACTTCCCGTAGGTACAATTAGATAAAATGCCTATTTATGGAATGAAAGGAATAGATAATAGACGTTTTAATGTAACCGCGGCACGCGGCAGTCTTGTCCCATAACCTAGAAAACCAAACCGGCGAACTATATTGTGGGAAAGTATCTGCATCCAACACAAATGTTTTATTTAATAACTATAAAACGTTTAAAAATTAAAATAAGGCACTAAAAACTGAAGAAGCATAAAATTACAACGTAAACACAGGAATTCAATTATGACATGACAGCGATACTGACTGCTGAGCGACTGTTGCATGCTTGTAGAGTATGCAACCAACAAGGAGGTTAACATTGGCGGCGTTAAATAAAGATTTAAAATAATATCGAAAAAAAATTTGTTTGGCTTTATAAATAAGTTTGGAATTTTTTTCAAGGGTTATTCCGTTAATTCTTATTTTTCCCTATCCCTTCCTAAAATATTTGAACTAAGTCATAGTTAACCCTGTATTGGTACTACTTGAAAAAGAAACGTTCATTAAATATCATTTTATTTTGTAAAGTTTATTAAAAACGACATTTTTTACAGCTGATTATGTCTAGAGTACGTAGATTTGGTCAGGTTTCCAGCTCAGCGACTTGGAGAGGGGGCGAGTTGTTGGGTTACGCGAACCGGGTTGGTCGGTGAGAGAAATTTCTAGAAGGAGTAACAGATTCTTACGTACCATAGCACGATGTTACTTAGTGTGGACTCAGGAAGTCCGTGGACATGGAGCGAGAGACATCGGCCGTCGTAGAGAAACCACAGAGCGTAAAGATCGTCGATTGCGACCTTTAGCTCCCAGAGACCGATTTAGCAGCAGTCTGACTATTGCAAACCAGTGGCTTGAAGAACATGGGCCGGTGCCTCTCGCTCTATGTCTACAGCCTTCCTGAGTCCACGCCTGGCAACACTGTACTATGGTATCTAAGGATCTGTTAGTCCTTGTAGAAATTTTTCCCACTGACAAACCTGCTTTACGCAACCCAACAGTCTACCCCCTCTAAAAGTTACTACGCTGGGAAATCTGCCCAAATGTATAGACTCTAGGCATAATGAGCTGTAATAAAATGTTTGCAACAAGCTTCACAACACTTGCAGCACAAATGTGAGCAGAAATTTAAGTACGACCAAATTTAATAATTTTTGCTTCCTCCCTTGCCAAGAATGTTAAAGTCCTAAGTCTACGACTGGCATAACAACATTTATAAGTGGCCGAGAATCATCATGTTGACCCCGGACAAGCATCAATGAGGCGAGCATTCGTGTGATCTGTAATCTGATTGAAGGTGACCGGTACATAAAAGTTACACAGATAGGAATATTGTACGGAACTGCTCTATCGATCATTTCCGAAGACTTGGATTACTGAGAAGTCTCGGCAAGGTGGCTTCCTCGCCTCCTGGTGGAAAATCAGTAAGCAAGCCGTCTTACAGTTTCTGACCAAATTTCTTTCCACAAATATTACATGTTTTGTTTCCACTTGTGCCTTACCACAGATTATTCCTTTGCCCTAGACCAGTGCACCGATATTAACATAACCTCTTCGTCGACCTCGCTGACTGTGACTATTAATCCCAGAATTCCCAGAGGATAGGGCTGGTGCCGGACATTTCGCCTACTGCCCGTGACACTTACCTATTACCTGTGCCTACGACATTAGCTCCTTTTTTTGCATGCGATTTAAACTGTGTGACACTGAATATTTTACTTTGTCTTCTCTTGATATTAATCGTATACAACAGGGTGGTTATTTTGTTATTACGTGTTTCGGAAATAGTTAGCACTGACACGTTGTTTGAGGTTATGTGGCGAAAATTGAGGTGTTGTGCGGGAATCATATTTTTTTTGTTATTCTTCATAAAATAGTTTAAATTTGTGTATCTTTCTAACAGTGTGCAATGGTATTAACTTTGTGAAATGTAGATAGCTGTTTAAATAGTTGGGTTTTCAGCAAGCAGGTAAGCTTTTATGCATGGTTATTTTTGGAATCATTGAACAAAATAACTTCCTAAGTACTACGTCAGTACTAAGTCAGCGGACCTCAAAATGTGGGTATTTAAAAAAAATAATATTCGTAAATATTTGAAATTGAAAAAAATTACTTTCAATTGACGCATCTAAAATATTTGTACTTATTTAAGGTTCACTCTATATACTCTGTTTGAAACATTAGCGAGTCATTAAGAATATGACAGACAAAACCGCGCTGTAAACTGATTAAAACGTCGTTGTCGAGCTTTGAAAGGAACTCTTTCATACGGCTCAAAGCTAATTTACGTGCCCGAACAATACAGCGACATTGTGCTGCTGCCTTTACAACACCTAGTTTCGTGTGTAGCACGCGCTGGTAACGACAACGGGATAATTCGATTGCAAACTACATTTCTGTTAAATTTTCCTTTTAATTACCAAACAATTTGCGGAGCGCCCCAGTATCAACGCTTTGATGGCGCGCAATGCACGTGTGTATAATAATAATTAATGAGGATCGATAAAACGGCTTGTTCGGCAACTGTCTAGCGTACGGAGTTCAAGAAGTGAAGTCCTTTCTCTTGGTACATAAAGGGGAGAGTGATATTACCTACGACTAATTGGGACGGGAGTGTCTATCAGGAGTGGGATAAGCTTGTAATTGGAATTAATTGCTTGTTCCTCTTAGGTGGATTTAGGAAAACTTATCAATGTGTTGTTATTATGGAATCAGACTTTGACATTCATGCATAAAATTTATGGGCTGCTTGTCAACATTCAGAAAAATCCTTTAGTTGATATTGGCACAATGTAGGTATATTGGATTTTATATATACACACAACGTAAAAAGTCTTGGACCTCTTGTATTTAAAATGATTCACTTAAACCTAGTGGATTTTCTTAATGTGGTAAAAAGTACATGTAGGTACTTGAGGAACAAAAAACAATAAAAAATTGTAGACCATGAATCTTTCATTTATTACCAATTTTACAAACCTGGTCAGTGTAGCAGTGTATTCAGCCAAGTGTTCCTTTGAATTTTTGTACATTATAGTGCCAGGACGTGAAATTTCTTTGTTTACCCGAGCAAGAATGACTGCAGAACATTCTAATCATCAGATATGGAACATGTTGGACATTCCTAGATCATCTGTTGTACAAATAGTACACAGATATGAAGAATTTGATGCAGTGGAAAACAGACCACCTAGTGGACGTCCTCGAGTATCTAATGAAAGGGAGGATCGGTATTTGGTGCAATATGCCCGTAGACACCGCACATCTTCAGCTTCAGCTCTTAGGGCCCACTTTCAAGGTACGTTTTGCCATGTTATATCGACACCTACTATTCGAAGACGACCTCACAACGCAAGTTTACGTGCTAGAAGACCATTACAAGGCTATTTCCAAGGCATCGTGCTGTCCGTCTCCAGTGGGAGCGAGAGCATAGGGGTTGGTTTTTACGCCAGTGGCGGTGTGTCTTATTTACAGACGAAATCAGAATAGGGTAGGTTACTAATGACAATCGACAAAGAGTCTGGAGAGAACCAGTGTAGGGACTCCCGAAATCTCGATTCAATCATTTTTGATCGAGATCGAAATGATATCGATATATTGGTACTCTTGAAAATTTTACTATCGAAATAATCTCGAAAATCTGTCCATTCGAATCGAAATGATTTCGACGAGGCTTGGCTAGCCGAAATGATTTGTTTTCTTCTTCTAACACATGTATTGGATTTGCTGTTTTTTTCTAACATCACCGTAGTGACCGTGCGCGTACGTGTAAAATAATTATTTATTTATTATTTTGACTTAAATAACGTATGACGTATGTAATGTAACCTATGTGTATATACCTAAGTGCGAGATGAGGTGTGAACTTATTTGTTTATCCAACAAATAAATTTTAAGTGATTTTGGAAGAGGAATATAAATGTGTCCCGTACATTTTTAGTAAATACTAGGAAATGTTTACAAGTATATACCTATTTATTTTATCTTTTCCTGAAGTGGTAAGGTTATATATAATGTGTTAGGTTATTAATGATGTCTTAATTTGTATATATGACTAGAGAAAAATAATATTCAACGATTAACTGATGCCATTATTTTAAATAAACAAGAATGAGCTTTATATGTTTATATTGTAATGTATAGTGTGTATATGAGTGTAATAATACATATATTTTTATTAAGATAATTTTTTTATTGTTGCAGTTTTTATATATTTATATAAACATTATTTACTAAAATGAATTTACAAAAAGTAAAAAGTGACACTATTAATATTACTTAAAAGATAAATTATAAAATTATAATTATTTCATTATTAAGCCAATAAATTATCAGAAAAAAGTAGGTAAGTATACTATCAGTTAAATTTATCTAAAATAGTGTTGAATAATTCTATTCCGAATGGTTCGGCCTTCATTTAATATCTCAATTGGTTCTGAGATAATTTGTACAGCTTCTCTATCAGGCTCTTCAATGATCAAGTTTTGATCCCATTGTTGTCCACCAGCAATGCAGATATTATGCAAAATAGCACAAACTGTGGTAATTATTATTAATATATTAAATAACAAATATAAAGCAGCTTTTGTTTATTTATTTATTTACTTGTTCATATATATTCATTTTTAAATTCACATAAACAGCGGGACTGGGGCATAGAAAGAGATATATAACGCAAGCCCGTATGTTAGACAGAGATAAAAATTGCCGCTGAGTGAACGCAGTTGGTAACGCTGGTAATTTGTTTCACATTACACTCGATTTGCCGAATATACCCGAGTATCATTTCGATGCGTTTCAAGAGTACCAAATTATATTTCGATACGGATGAATCGAGATCGACATCGAAATAATCTCGATATCGATAACACGACATCGAGATTTCAGGAGTCCCGCTACAGGTCGTGAACAGCGACTTTATTGTTTAGAGTTTTTTGTAACATCTGGAAATATTGATGGTTTGAATATAGTGAAACTGGTAACAAAATACGCCAAGTTAAAAAATGAAAAATGTGATCATGTCTTTCTTCAATATAAAGATAGTAAACTATTGACAATGTGTTAAATCTGATTAACCAATTATGAGACAGATCTTGAGTATAAAGGACATGGTGGGTGGAAGCCTAATTCTGTTGCTGAAGGCTACATCAAAATTTCTATTGAAAACAACAAACAGCTATGAAAATTCTAGGAGAAGGCGAGAATATTCTTTTGGAAACCGAAAATATTTCCTCAATATCCAAAGTTATTTCATCAACATTTAAAAATTGTATTCACTCAAAATATTTCCACCTATTCAAGCAAATCGTTGGTCATGTCAACATCTGGTAATAATTTACCCAATTGTAAAGATTGTCAATGTATTTAGTGAATGAGTTTTCATATGATGGCATATACTGTTACTTAGATTTTTGACGTATTTACATATTTTAAAAAACAGAGTTTACCAATTTTGCCATAACTTGGATCATAATGCAATATAAATAATCAAGTGAGTCAATTTTACCACAAATTAGAATTATTTTCGAACTTTTAACTTCAAACCACTTTTGCTAACGTTCCATTTTATTATTTTCTATTTTATTAGTTCACAATACATTACTATCGAAATGAAAACAAGCATGCATCAATATTAACTTGAAATTACTTTCCATTGCAATGATAATATAGATCAGAAGTGGGATAAAACTAATAGCTCACATTTTTCAAACATTTATAAAAGTTCAAATGAGACACAACACTCATTATGTGAAAATATCCTTCAGCTATAATTATCTAGATCTACTTTACCTATAATGGGAATTTCTAATGGCAATCCTTCTAAACAGTAGCAGAAAAGAAGCCGACAGGTAAAAAGCACCCAGTGTGCATAATTGATGATTGTTTTGGTTCGCTCGCCATTGAGATACGCGCGATAGACAGCAGGACAGCTGAGGCAACGAAAATATCTCATTAATCGACGGAGTAATCGATTCTGAAGCTTTTGTTCTATTTCCGTTCACTACGATAATTAAAAATAACAGTCTATCGTTCCTTATTGTTCGTAGGATATCTGGAGAAAAATGTTCCTTCAGTTATTCATTATGTCCTGACATGGAAACAAATTGATTCTGCTTACAAAAAATGGTTGTTTAAAGATATCGAAGAAACAACGCCATCTAGTGGCACTGACAGAAATTAATGTAACTTCGACGATTGAGAATGGGAAAATTGCATGATTTCCAGATTACCCGTATCTAAGAAAGAATGTATTATTTTAATAATGGAGTTTTTCCTAAACTATCTCGTGGAAAAATAAGCTTAAAAACGGTAACTCTTTAGGTCATACCTTCACGAAAGATTACAATTTGTCCAGTGCCTAGGATTTAAGTCGCCACAATTTCATGCATTGTCCGGGGTTCCTCAGGGTTCAATCTTGGATCCTTTGTGATTTAACATTTATGTTAATGATATATCTTTCTGTCTAGATGTTAAGTACTTATTATACGAAGATGATATGAAAATCCACTGGTCAGTATCTACCGTTGCACATTGTGAATTATTACAGAATAATCTAGAACAAATTAATGACTGGTGCAACTCGATTCATCTTAACTTAAACATCAAAAAGTGCAACATTTTGTCATTTTCTCGTAAGCACAGTACATTAGTCTTTCCTTATAACATTAACCCAAAACAGTTAGAGATCTAGGAGTTACTTTTGATCCTGGATTCTCATTTAACCATCGTATTCACGCTACCAATGCACATGCCAACAGAAATATGGGTTTTATTATACGCAATTCGCGAGAATTTCATTCAGTTGATGCATTATTTTCTCTTTACTTTCCTTTAATATGTTCAAAATTAGAATACTGTTCCTCAGTTTAGCATCCAAGTATGGCAATATGTGTATGATTGAAAACGTTCAAAGAAAATTTCTAAGGCACGTTTATTTTAAGGCTCGTGGTTTTTATCCACCTATAGGTCTTCCACATGGCCTATTATTATCAGAGTACAAAGTCGACAGTCTAGACACTCGTAGACTCCGCACCTCTTTGACCTTATTGTATAAAATTGCAAATAATTTGTTAGACTGTCTGGAAATCCTGAGCAAAGTGAAATTTAACGTGCCTCGCGTAATTTCACGACATCGTAACACAAATATTTTATTGTCATCTCCACTGTATCAAATGTGCAAGATTTATATGTCCTTGCAGACCTGATACCTCGGCTTCTAAAATTAAGACTTATATTGCGACCTTAGTACATGCTTGTTGCTGTGTTTCCTTTAGCATAATTTGAGCTTTTTGTTTTTTCTATTTGTTATTTGCTTTTTAATCTGTTTTTGTTCTTTTGCTTGTATTACTTATCTGTTTATACGTTTTTTTTTGGTTACATATAAATATTTGTTTTTTAACTTTATGTAACCAACCTGCCCTGTAATTGCTTTTCACTGGTAGTTGTATATTAAATAAATACATAAATAAATAAAATTCATGCAATTTCCCCATTGTATACTGTCGCACTCAAAACATTCTCAACACATAACTAAATTTTACACATCTATTAACGAAATGCGGCAGTTTTAAAACTATCAAGCCCTATTTAAATTAATATTAAAGTTAGTATCCCCGCTAACATAAAAACTGCATTAAAAAGGCACTAATTAAATGCCGTTAATTTAAATGGGACTCGCAAAAATTCGCGGGGAATTATGGTAATGCTAATTGGCCTTTTTTGCTGGTTTCGCCGCAGATTTAGAGGCGAGGAAGAGCGGCGAGCACAAAGAACGATTTTTGAGCAGCAGCAAGCGCGATACACGTGAAATAACAGCATTATGGTAATGAGATGCTCCCAAAGCAAATTTCTGCTTTAATCATTCCCTGTTTTATCTTCCCTTTGCCGCGGAGAGGCTATTTCTTTTACGGCGATAAGTTCTTAGCGCGGGAAAGGCGATAGACGGTTGGCAGAGTGTCTGGAATGAAGGAAATGCTGCGATGTTGTTGGAAAATATTTAGTTGTGATGTTTCTTGAGTAATTTCGCTTTATATCGAGAGGGTGTTTCAATGGGGCAAAAGCTAGTGTGAATTTCGTGATGTCAACATATTGTACATGTGGCGGGATAAAAGTGCAACTGAAAAAAGTGAAGTTTGAGTTAGTAACGTTATTGAATCGAGCAAGCAGCCTAGTTCGTATGAAGAATGTAGATATAAATCTAATTGGCTCCTGTATCATACATGGCTACCCAATATACAAGGTGTTTCTTAAGTTTGGGTCAAAAATTCAGGGGTATATGCTAAACCGCTTGAGATAATTTAATCAAATTCGGTGTGCACATTTACTATGACAGTAGGTATGAAGCAACAAAAACTACCAGCTTTAGAAACTTACCAGGGGCGAAGGTGTGGGTGGAGGTGTGAAGAAATGTGTAGATCTCTTTTGAATGTAGTTTTTCTGGGCCCAAACTATGTAAATTGTGAAAATTTACCATTCCTACTCAGGGAAAGTGTACAAACTTCTCTATCGAAGACATAAGCTGTAGGTATTTTCAATAAATAATAATTGCACTTAAAATTTGGTTGCACCCTAAAATAGTAATTTTATAAAATTCTCCTTTTTTACAAATTATCGTACGTAATATTCGAATATGATACTTTTTGATAGTTTCGCTTCGATACACGAAAATTAACGTTTTACAAGAAAATTTACAAGAATACATTCAAAAGTCAAGAGAGACGAAATTTAGACAATGAATCAAGGAAGTAAGAAAACATATCAAACTTTAGCAGGGACGTACAAGAAAAAAATTCTGAAGGGTTTCATGATAGCAGATCCTTGAAAACAGATCATCCTACATAACGATTTTAAAAAATGAACTTGTATAATATCCGAGACTAGTTGAGTGCAATATGAACTTAATAATAAAAAAAAAATAAATGTATTTTTTTAAAATTTTAGCCCCCCGTAACTCCGCTACTGATCGAAAAAAAGACCATGTTCATATAAAGTTTTACTCTTAAAATTGCTTATTCTATCTACCGTTTCAATTTGTTCCAAACAAACCGGAACACCCTGTATATAAATCACCGTGTAATATTACAAATAAAATATATCATCATATGCGCCATTGTATTATCTTCACTTTTTGTTTCTTTACACTTTCTTGTATGCCAAACTGATTGCCAACAAAATTGATTTATTTGATCAAGTGCAGTTACTTAAGTTACCTAAACATTTGAGGCCGTCATCTTATCTAATATTGTGTACTGTCAATTTAAGCTTATTTTTTTAAATATTAAGTTTTAATAATTGCTTATATGCATATTCAAATGCTGAAATAGTCAATATGGTTTTCATTTATAGCCTTGCATATGGAAATGGTCTGAGGCTAGGCGAATTTACATGGAAACATTTCCAAATCATCCAACTCCAAATCCAAGAATGTTCAGAAATGTATTTCAACGTCTTTCGGACTCAGACTTCTTTTAGAAAGGCTCAATTCCTGGAACATGTCTCAAATGAGTGTTAGAACGCCTGAGTTAGAAGAAGCTATTCTATATAAAATTGAAGACCCAAATACCAGTACGAGAAAGAACGCTGCAAATCTTAATATGATTCATAAATTGGTTTGGTTCATTCTAAAGCATCAACAAGTATGCCCGTATCACATACAAAGGGTTCAAGTCTTTCTACCGTATGACTATCCTGCTCGCTTACAATTTTGCAAAAAGTTTAACAAAATATTGACTTTACCGCTGCCATTATTGTTTACCGATGAAGCTAATTCTTCCAGAGATGCAATAATAAACTTCCACAATAATCACGTTTGGTCTGATGAAAACCCTAATGCCAGAATGAAATCTCGATTTCAACATAGGTTTCTTTGAATGTATGGATGGGTATTATTGAAAATGTTCGTGTTAGTTTTTACTTTCTACCAAGTACTTTGACCGATGCCTTCTACAGACATTTTCTTGAATATGTTTTACCTGAACTACTTGACCATGTTTCCTATGCGCTAAGACAAAGAATGTGGTTTGTGCACGACAGGACTCTTTCGCATTTTAGTTCGAGTGCTCGTGAATGTTTAATGAAAGATTCCATAATAACGTGATTGGAGAAGGCGCTCGAGAACCAGGTCAATCTTAGCCACCCAGATCACCCGATATGAATCCTAACTGACCTCTTAGGCATTCCTCCAAGTGCAGAAATATGTCAGATTTCATCTTTTTATGAAAAGCATTAAACAAATTCTCTCTAAATCTTATACATAGCAGTTATCACCACTTCATTCCATATAATTGATCGTTAAGAATTCAGAGAAGTTCAGAGTTGAGAGGAGTTCATGAACATTATTTGTCTGGTAAGTTTCTAATTTCGTCCTTTTTTATCTCTATCTCTTTCTACCTTCAGCTCTTTCCTTTTGGTTTTATCCTCTTTTTCGATTTTTTATGTTTTGGAAAATTTTACGAAATATCTTCCTCAAACAGCAATTTAACTTCAAACACTTAACAAGACGCATTATTGGGTTTGTAAGACATGTCCTATACTCTACTATTAATAATAAAATCTTGAATAAACCAGTACATACATCATTTTTACTTGCATAACTCACCGTATATTTCTTTAATTTAACTAATAATACTAACAGTACATAATTTTCGTGAATAACAGTAATTTATTTCCACAACAAAAGTTCTCGACAATCGCATAGTGAATACGGTTTAATGATTTCATTACTATGGTGAATCGAATCCACTTTTCCATAATCAAGAGAATAAAACCGGGTCCTAAGCAATATCAAGAATTCAATTTAAATTGTCTCAGAACACAATGTAGTTATAGAATTTCAACAGTATTATTGCTGAAATACATTTCCTGGAAAAATTCAGGTCCAATTACTTCTTTATTGTCAGGATATCATTATTTTGTCAAAAAATGACTCTGAACCTATATTATTGAAACGTGTATACAAATCATTAAATCTGATAATGTATTATTACAAGGTGTTTGAAAGAGACATCGCAATATTGCTACAGCTGATAAAACATTGAAGAATAATAAGGGTTTACTTAATGAAAATATGTACTAGTCGTCTTTCATTCAGGGTGTCAAAGATAATTTCATAAAATTAAATTTAGTGCTTCCGAAAAATTTTACAGACTATTTAATATTTCTAGAAATTATTTTTTTTCACGTTCCGAAATTAACAAATTTTGATATTGATTAGAATTTCGAAATGACACTCTTTAGGCACTAGTGCTTAAAAGTAAAAATTAAACATTAAAAACAATGAAAATATGTATTTATTATAAAATTTCAAGTTACAATTATGTAAAGTGTTAAAGTGAGTTCTAGAATATGAGTTTTTGTGTCCGGAATTTTGTCACTAATAAATGACTGACAATCTTTTATAGCATCTACTGTCAAAGATATTATTTCTTTCCTAAACCCACCTACGATTAAAACAGCAATTCTTTATCCCCTGTTTGTTTCATAAAGCGTTCTATTTCGAGCTTCGGAAATATTTTTCATTTCTTTGGCTCAGTGGCGGCTGGTGAGATTTCAGGTATGCCATATCTCAATAGCTAGACATGGGATCCAAACCAAAATTTAGGGTAAATGTACTGTGGTCAGATAGAGAACTTTGGTAGAAGATGAACGAGTTTACAGTTTGTGAAAAAAGTTGATAAAAACGTGGCCTCACCTCAATTTTCAAAATGGCTTCTTTAAATTTTGAGAAATTTTTTTCCATAAACTAGATGTAATTTTAGGGATAGGTTTCAGGTTTTATTAAAAAATAACTATATTTGTATAATTTATAGCATTTTGAAATTTTTATAATGTATCACAATTACAATATTAATTTTCAAACATATAACAAAAATTAAAATTTTTTAATAAAATCTGAAACCTGTTGGTAGAGTTAGGTCTAGTTTATGAAAAAAAATGTTTCTCGAAATTTAAACAAGCCAATTTGGAGATCTTAGGTGAGGCCCACGTTTTTTTAAACTTTTATTCGCAAACTGCAAAATCGTTCTCCTTCTACTGAAGTTCTCTATATAGCCACAGTACATATATACTAAAGTTTGGTTTGGGTTCCATGTCTGTTTATTAAGATATAACAGACCTGATATTTCACCAGCCGCCACTGCTTTGGCTGATATCCGAAAGGTTTCCTTTTTAACAATGAAACTAGTTTGTAAATTTGCTAATATCGGTTTTTGTTCAATTTTGTTGCAATAAGCACGAGACCGTTTTCGCAGATATTCTGCAATATTGCTTGTGGAATCGGAACAGACATGTTAACATTAAAACGCCAAAGAGGATGGAAATCTTCAACTGCAGCTGAAGGCTACACTGGAGGAGTCAATTTCTGAAAAAACTGAAATAGCGGTGCAAAAATAGTTTTAAGTGCAGAACTTGAGACCTCCGCAAGCAAAAACAAAAATTCAAATTGCAATGGAAATGAGACAGGAGAAATGGAAATGAGGTTAGTCCAAGTATTCAAAGATTTTGAAATTTGAAACCACTTTTTGAAGGTGAATAATTCCTCCGAGGTGCAACTTTGTTGAAGTTGAAGTTATTATCATATTTTTACTCCTCCTATATGCCCTTGTCCTATTCCCAGTAAATAAAAAATCATTCTTAAATATTGGATTTCAAATTTAAAAATGAGCTTAGATTGTTCATCTGTACAAAACCTTGCTCTACAAAGGACCATAAGAAGTTAAGGCTGGTAACTGTTTGTTATCCACAGTTGTACCAAAAACTCACTCTCAATGATCCAGTTTTACATCACTCTGTTTGAAGAAGGAACAATATTATGTGTACTACTTTTACACCCGACTAAATTCTCTTGTGTCTACGTTATACTCCCAAATAGTCCATTACGGAACCCTCACATCGAATCCTTCAAAATCAAAGCCCACTTTTTGCATTATCACCCATTATTAATGTTCAAAGTCCGGAGCGGATCGCAGTTGTCAATTCCAGATTGCGCCTCCGAAAGCGTATATAATCGTTAGCTGGCTACAAGCAATTAATACAGATCAAAAGGTTTTTCATCAACATAATGTAAGCTATATTGGCGCTGTGGAGGATTGCTGACAGCTCTCATTTGTCTGGCAGTGACGATTTTTTCAGAATAACGTCATGAGAGTAGTGACTCGTAACTTTTTAAAGTTACAAGGCAGGAGGACTGAAATATCTATCTACTGCTTGTTAGAGGTGTATTTTGAATAAGCGAAACTATTTTGCCGACGAGGCGACTAAACTACTAGTGAACATTGTTAATAGTGAAAGAGAGGGCTGTCATAAGTTTTTGGTCAGACCTAATATAATTTTTGCTGTAGTGAATGACAGCTCAAGGTATCTGTACGTATGTATTAAATTAAAGTACTGAAGAGTGGGATATGCAATTTGAGTTTAGTGACCTTTGTTGTGCGGAGTTATCACTGAGTATCTTGGCGTGCTTATTATTTGTTTACTGGCTAATTCAGTATTTGATTAATAAATTATTTTGAGATTATGAATGACAGTGTGTTACTGACGAGACCTGCCTACTATTTCGCGTTTTATTTGTTTGAAGGTCATTACTCGCGTGAGGCACGGCATGAGATATGGCACACTCGAAACAACAATTAAAATTTCGATTATGGTCACTGAAAGTTTCAAAACATTGAAAAAAAGGAGAAATCACGAACGAACTATACAATTTGATAGATTCTATTAAACTGTCACTGTCGCGCTATTGTAGAGGCGTTTCTTACACATTTCACTTACTGTTCTCTATCCCTCTCTTGCCTATATGTTAAATGATAAAGGTATGCCACCACAGCAAATATATTTACATGCAGTAAACGGCAAAGGTGTATTTTTTATAGTTCCACATGCTGGTTGAAAAATGTGTCTTCACATACTTATTTTGGATCCTGCGCTCAAATTGATGAGAGAAGAGCTAAGAGCGGAATGAAGGGAATACAATCGGATAACAGTTTGCAGGATTCTCTATTATGAAGATTGACATGGCATTTGTGTCACAAAACAATCATAGCTGATCTACTCAACTTATAAATATTTTACAAAAATATAAGAGACCATTACAAATACTTCTAATAGCATTCTTTGGATTTACCAAAATGTGTACATTTTTATAAAGTTTTTCTATTTCTTTTTGAAGAACGTGGAATAATAGATTAAGTAAGTATTAGTAAAAAAGAAACAGAACAAACTTTGGTAAAGTTTAAAACCAGAAACATTTACCTTCAAAACGTGAATACTAAAAAAAAACAGAATCTCTAAATTGATCGTCTACCTGAACTAAGTGAGAAAGGCCATCAAGAATAGATGATATATGAGACTGATACCGCATATTCGATTCATATAACTTAATAATAATGTAGTCATACTTTCTTTTCGTTTGGTTCGTTTTTATTGCATCTAATTCATTTCCTAACTAGTACCTTTTTTCTTTCTTCCAGTGGCTTTGGCTTTTCGTACATTTTGAGTTACTTGAGATATAACTAATATGATCCAGTGCTATTCCTGATGTGATTTCCTGGTCATGTATTTCAGAATTTTGTGAAGTTACCCCTTCTCTGCGTTTTCAAGTGGACTTGGATGGTGGTGTTTCTGTTTTGTGAATATTTCCTGTCCAAGAAACTATGGACCATCTATCCTTTAATTTGCAGGTCCATTTCTCCTATAGGGGTATGAAAGATGGACCAGGTAACATTTACGAAATAATTCAAAGATTTCGGTTAAATCTGAAAACAACTTTAACTTGCGAAAAAATATTCTCCAAGAAATTAGACGTGTGTCCTAAAGGTTCATCTCTTCTTACTTTATCATAAGATACCGAACAAAAAATACTACAACAAAATAAACAAATACACGCCTTATGGTTTATATAAATTGTTATTTTAACATGAAATGCAACGCTTGCAATAATATTTCGATTTGTCATTTCAGACATTGGAAATGCATCATTTGTTTTGTGTAAATGAAATAGTGACAGCGGATTTAAAGAATAAAATAAATAACGTGCAAATTTATTAAAGAGCTTTTCTATAATTCCTGGTAAAAAGGTCATATTTAAAATTGAAAATTGAAATGATGAAAATGTATATGATCGGCTTATGTTCAGATTTGCGATATAATGGACTCAATTAACTAATGAATATTGTTGATTTATCGCTAAAATATAATAGTGGCAAAATACTTCAGTAGATTTGGGGAGGGGGCAAGAAATTGGCAATTTTGCAGCAAATTGTTAGAGGAATCGTGGTTAGCATGGTTTTGTAAATTTTGGTGGGTTGCTTTGGTCTAATTTTTCATGATGTGTATGTAGAATGACACGCTGTTTCAAATGGCATGGTCAAAATTGGGAATTGCCATTTAAAAAAAAATGTCGATGACGTCATGGCTCGAACAACGATGACGTCACAAATATGTGTCGTATGTCAAAAAGTGCCTTTTTAAAAGCAAAATCGACGTGCCAAGCGATTTTTTTCGAAATCTTCTCAATTTCAAAAATAATGAATTTATTCGTTACTTTTCGAAAGCACTGTAGTATTGTAACCTCTAAATGGCCTTAGCGTGGGAACACGTCACATAGTCAAACAACTTTATTGTCACTCTTGATTATACAGGAAATATTCTTCGAAGAAATTACACAACTGTCAACGCTTTACTTTGACGTTTCTGTCACTAGTATATGACTCGTGTTTGGCTGCTCAATATAAGCAGCGAAAATGATCCGCTTATATAGGTTTTTAGAGTTCTGGGAGTTTCTGCGATCTCGAGAACGTGTCGAGAAACAAATAGAATATAGCTGGAATATTCCGGAAAGCGTTAAAATAAAGATATTACAAAAAATATAAATTCTAATGTAAACAGGAACATAATTAACAAACTAACAGGTAGGTGAGCTTCCGTAACAGTATATTACCGGTACTATAAATGTTATTTTCATTATTGCAAAATTTATTTGATTAACTAGTTTCAATAGACATTTGCATGTTATTATTAAGTGTATAGAGAAATAAATTGATCAGAAATGGTGCCTTTTTGATTCATATTAGTTGTTTGGCGTTACTTCCATTTTGGATCTTGCAGTTCTCTATCTGTCTCTATTTTGTGCTATCCATAAAAGAAATTTCATTATAAAAAATGATACTGATAAACATATGTTCCCTATATATCAGTAGAACTTAAATTATTAAACATTTTAATAGTTTTTTCTTAAATCCATCCTCCTCGGTATAGAAGTTACGCCACTGCTTGAAGCATTGAAAAATGATTAACTACACCTTTTAATACACTTCTTAAGCAGCGAATGTTTCAGCTTGATATTTTGCATGAAGGCCCGTCAAGCTGTTCCTTATTAATTATCTTTATCTGTTGCTTGCCCCTAAATTATCCCAACAGGCGTCTTTAACATCATTACTTGCCAAAAAAAACTGATACGAACACAAGTCTTGAAAGGCCCCACGGTACGGCACGTCATAAATAACGATCCGGTATTGACAGGTAGCGCGACTATCAATCAACATTGTCACTTTCACGTACTCCACCTCCCAGAGCGGAAAAGGTTAAACATTTTGGAATCCTTAAATTTATCGCCAGGACGTCTTTTGCATAGCGCGAGTGACGAGGGACTTTTCTATTTCTGCCTCGTAGGTTGAAAATAAATTGTTGTCGATTTTGTCTTTAGGCGTTTGTGCAGCAATGACGTTCGACAGTGGTTCATGGATTGTTCACCTCTTGCAGCTACCACGAGCCGCCACTGATTTAGCCATTTCAAATATGTTCTTGATATACAGGGTATTCTGAAAGTCCGTCAGGGAGATGATTCTATAGACTAAAATAATAGCAGTATGTCATGAAAAATTTTTTCGAATTGCCAATTGTTTGCAAGTTACACCTTGTCAAAGTTTAATTTTTTTAATTTTTCTTTTTAAACAAGTTATTTAAGTCAAGTTGGATTATTCTCTCAATTAGCAGAACCACTAAGTAGATCTAGTTCTATATTTAAACCAGTAAAGGCAACAACTTGAGCTTTGATTTGCTTGTAGTAAGCAACTAAAGGTGAAGTTCTTGTAAAATCAAACCAGAGGCAATTCCGCAATTAAGTTTCCAGATTATCCGGTCTAGGAAACGACAGACGTCCCGCGAATCCACGTTGACAATTTTAATTTCCGGTCCTGGATCAGAGTTTTCACTTAATGTTAGCGCTCCACCTATGCGGATATTAACTGATTTACGGCGTTATTGGATTTGTGATAAATGAAGATCTGGTCAATTTAGCCTTGTTGCAGTGTTTAGACAATCTGGTGAGATTATACCGGGTGTTTTAAAATAATATATGGCAATATTACTAGGGCTGATAGATCATTCAAAAATAAGTGAGGTGTGCTTCATAAACGTATGTCCTAGAACGATTCATTTTTGAGATACAGGGCGTAGGTGATATTTTATTCTACAGGGTGTTAAAAAAAGAGTGTAAAATATTTCAGAAGGTAATAATATGAACCAAAATATGCAGAAAAGTCTTAATAAACATGGGTCCGCAAAGTAACCGTTGCGGAGATATGGACCACTACTCGTTTTTCAAACATTTTCTTTAATTAGGGATAAACCGACAAAGGAAGCTTTTAACAAACAAAAAACAAAGTTACAGAAGATGTTCAAAGTGTCCTCCGTCCATTTCCAAGCAGGCACGACATCTTCGTCTCAACGATATTCAAACTCTTTCGAAAACACCCTCCTTGATTTGGATTTCTTGACACTTTTGATTGATCCGTAGCTGCAGCTCTCCAGGCTATTAACAGGAGTACCAAACCGTAATGTCTTCAAATATCCTCAAACAAAGAAATCTAGAGAGTTCAGATCAGGCGATCTTGGAGGCCATAAAACAGGTTTGGCCCTTCCTACCCATCTATGTGGAAAAGTTTGGTGTAAATGCTCTCTAACGGCCATGAAAAAATGAGCTGGAGCACCATAATGCTGGAACCACATTTGTTGCCTCTGATTCAAAGGAATGTCTTCCAAAAACTCATACAGTGTGTTCTGCAGAAAGTTGAGGTAAGCAGCACCTGTTAATCAGTTTGGTAAGACAACAGGACCTAGAAACCTACAATACCCATCCAAATGTTTAATGAAAACCGTGCCTGATGTCCAGATTCTATTAGAGCGTGAGGATTTTCGTCGGCCCAAATATGCGTATTGTGAAAATTAAACACTCCATTTCTTGTGAACCCGGCCTCATCAGTAAAAAGAATGTTTGCAAGAAAACGAGGGTCTTCAGCATCATGCTGTAGAAACCAGCGGCAAACCAAACGTGCTTGATGATCATTTATTGGATTTAAGGCCTGTACTCGTTGCACATGGTATGGATAAAACAGTTGCTCGTGAAGGATTCTCCAAACAAGAGGACCACTAATTCCTACCTCGGCTGATATTCTCCGCACACTCGTACCTGGATTCTGCTCTACCAGTGCTAGAATTTCTTCTTCTGCTCTAGGAGTGGATACCGGATAAATGGCACTGTTTGCTCAAGGCACCGGTATCACGCAATCTTTGGTGAATTCTTTCAAACATGCGTTGTGAAGGAATCTGGCGATTTGGATAAGCGTCAACATAAAGACGTCGCGCTTCGGTGGCGTTCCCATTAGCACGACCATACATGAAATGCATGTCTGTTAATTCTGCGTTAGAGTAACCAGCCATAGCGAAAGAAAACTTGTGCACTGAGAACAACTGTCAAATACGTACTGTTTATTTCACTAACCATCAACCAACTATTACAAGAAAATACACAAGGTTTTTGCAAAGTAAAAAAGGGCCTAAAAAAACATAAACATTCCATATCTCCACAACCGTTACTTTGCGGACCCATGTTTATTGAGACTTTTCTGTTACCTCCTTAAATATTTTACACTCTTTTTTAATACCCTATATAACTTTTTTTAAGTGTGCTTTTAGGGAATTTCTTAAAAATGTATCGTTTTCGGGAATAAAAATGCAAAAAACTATGCTATAGTCAACCAAGCGATTCCTGTAGTAACATTTATTTATCAAGTGGGTATGTGAAACGTTTCCATTTATATTATAACAAGAAAATAAACAACATACCGAAGTTTCCCTTAATACAAAGAATGACATATCAATAGACAAGTTCGGGGTTTGCCATAAGCAGAAATTTCTTTGTTGACTTTACCAGTCTTTTTGCATTTTCCTCGAAAACGGCACGTTTTTAATAAATTTACCAAGAGCATCTTTTTTATGTAAAATTAAATTTTATATAACCAGATCTTTAATAATAATTCCTAATCCAGAAGGCTATATTCTGATCCGATAAAATTTTCATCACTGCGATTGCTACATTCAATTGCTTGTATATTATTTGATGGCCTAGTTAAAATTTTCTTGTTTCAATTTTTTCATCGATGTTGGTACCTATGTACCCGTCTCCAACTGTAGAACTCTTCCATCCCCCATGTCGCTTCAATTGTATTATTCACCTCCACCATGGACCAATAACGAGCCGATGTTGGCCGAAAACAATGCCGTGTATAAAATGGCGCTCTGTTAGGTTAAGATAATTAGCAATACCGTTTGGTATTTTAGCAAAAACATTAATTCCTACCACTTGTTTAAAACACTTGCCTTTATTAGATTTTAAAAATGATCATGCTGATGTGTTTTGGTCTCTAGGTCTCAAGACCACATGCTTCCTATAGAATGACAAATAATTGATGTAATTATCTTGAATGTTACTTGACAGTAAAAGTTCGACTTCATCTTGTTTTTGACTCAGAAACAGTAATTATCAAAATGGATTCTTTGTCCTCAACATCTTTAACATCTGTAGGTACCGGATATTCCAATAATTAGAACTACCTATAATAATAAGTTACATAGTTAACAACAATCAATGTGTATAGAATTTACCTTTTTTAATAAGTATGTTAAATCATGGGCTTCAAGCAAAAATATGTATATGTGTATCATTAACAGACTGAATTTCGCAAACAAGCAAACAACGTTTCACTCGATGTCTTTTAGTAGATATGGTTGACAACTAAAAACAGTTGTTTACTGTTTAAGAAAGATATTTTAAGCTAATATTTAGTAGGTCGTTATGATACTTGACAGTTAATCAGTTTGACGCTGACGACATTTCATTTCATTTTGACATTTAATTTCAAATAATTTTAATTTAATAAATGTTACAAAAGCTAATAATAAGGAATATATGGGTAGATATTGTGGGTGTAATTCAACGCAGGTTGGGGCTTTTGTCCACTGAGTAGTTAGTTTCACACAATATTGTTAATACCTGAAAATATATTTAAAACAGTTGACTAACTATACTTTTATAAACAGTGACAAAACTAGGAACTTCACTGATAAACTGATGATGGTTAATAGAAATAGAGTTACATAAAAATGTAATGTCGTCATTGAGAAATAATATCAGACTATTTAAATTGGTCAAAATCTCAAAACTGTGCATTAAAGCTAATGGCTTTTGGTTTTATGTCACATTCATTTTAAAAAGTCTCGCTGTATTAGAAAACTTTATAACTCTCCTTCCAAAAGAACAACCCTAAAGTTTTTAATATAATTTTGCCTTAAGTGGAAATAAGAGTAGTTCCGTTAATCCCTGAAGATGAAAAATCAAAGGAAAGGGTAGCGTACTAGACAAAGTAGTAGTAATTTATTTCTGTGAAGAGTTTTTACTCGATTTTCAGCTCTGGAGGGTGCTTCAGTGACTGCGCTTTAACCACTTCCGATGGAGAGAGTTTTTGCAACGAGAACAGACCTATTAATATAGAGCTTTGTATCAAACTTTTAGAACAGTTTGAATTGAAGTCTGGAATGAAACTACATACACTTCATAACACTAATTTGATACGGACTAGAAGCCAATGAACTGTAAAATGAAATTCATCGATCGATGTGTAATGCGGTGGCTGGTATTTAACAGAAAAAGCGCAGCCAAGTCATTGAATCTGCTTACTGCCCAGTTAAACACATAATTCGTTCGCCCATCAATTTTAAGCTTATCATAAGAGCAAACAAAGCTATTTATTTTATATTATGAAAATTGTATGACATTTCTTTCATGAATAATAATAATTTCATTAGGTTGTCTGTGGTTGCTATGCGACGAGCGTTATTAAGTGAATAACTTAAATACACTGTAATCGCCATGGTGTTTCTATTTAAATTAGTAAAGCAAATAGAGTGTAATTTATTACAAGAAAAATCGAAAAAGATCAACTAAACATATAAACAAATTTATTGATTACGAGGTGAGAAAAACATTATGTCTTTTTCAGAAAATATACTATTTCTGAAATCTTCATGGTGGTCAATATATACGATGTTAGAGTTACGTTGAATGCCTACAACATCATCGATATTGGAAAGTATCTTAAATTAATAGCATTCTGGAAACGGCAATCGGATGGATATCTAAAGCTAGCTAAAACATTAGACATTTCAGAAGATGAACATATTAAAAAATGTATAATGGAGGCCCCCGATGATAGGTATTTAGGTACACAAAATGATAATAAACAAAATGTTTTTCTAAACGAAGGATACTGACTATTATTATTTTAGGAGGCATATCTGGGGCGTGTCAATGTGATGAATTACATCAAATGAAAATTGGAGATATTGAAGATATGGGCAATAGATTGCTTGTCACTCTGCCAACTACAAAAACAAAGAAAAAAAGATTCTTGTAAGCGAATATTTAGACATATACAGGCTGATTCATTAATAATGGGACAGAGCTTAATGGCATGTTGCTGACCTCAAAATAGAGCGATTATGGCAAATATGCCTTATCCGATTGTCGCTCCTTTTCGATCTACAGGGTGTCAAAGTTGAAAAAATAAATCACATTTTCTTTATTATTTTTCGATTGCATCGGCCGTACTTTATGAAATTTGGTATAGGAGGGTTTGTTGGGACCAGAAATTCGAATATGTCCACGATTTTGATGTATCTGCTAGAGGGCGCCACCAACGATGGTTTTGACCCCTTTAAATCGCTACGACTTTTATGTGCTACACTGTATCTCATTTTGGATCTTTTTTAGTTAAAACAGGAACACCTAGTAATACTAATTGTGTATTGTTGTTCTGTTCTTAATTTGTTACTTTAATAATTCACTTGTTATGGCGATATGTATCTTGTTCGTAAAATAATTTTTTGCTGCGAACTGGTTTATTTTGGGCAAAAAATTCAAGAGACATTTTTTTAGAATGAAACAGGCTATCGGAAATAAATTTTTAAATGGTAAACAAATAATAAGACAAGTTACGTTGGATATAAATTTTAGGGGTTGCGTTTTCCACCCCTTACAACCATGGGGTAAACCAAATAAATTACTGGCTAAGTGTCTTTTTGGTAGTAGAAAATGTCAGGTTAATTTCAATATTGTAACTTGTTTAGTGCTTGTGAAAAAAATTGTTAAACAAATTTTATGTAGGGGCTGAATCTTAACAAGGGATGCTCCAATGAAGTTTCTTTATATGAAAGATCCTATCTTTTTTTCGATGAGGAATCACCCCCTTAAATGTTTTACACTTATTTAATTACACTCTGTATACAGTGTGGAAGAAAAGTATGGAATAAATTTCACAATTTAAAAAAATATCCGATGACGTCATCACGCGAAAACAAATGAACGTCGGAAATGCGTTGGTATAGAAAAAAGAGTCTTTTTAAAAAGCAAAATCGACGGGTCCGAGGAAATTTCATGAAACTTTGTTGTTTTAGAAATAATGAATTTAGTCCATACTTTTCTTCCACACTGTATAACAAACAATAGATAAGAAATATAATAACATGTAAACAAACAAGTAAGACACTGAAGCAATATCAATTGCTTGTGTGTGTCTAAAACTTAAGACTAATACAATTTCAGCTCTTTATTACATTGAATATATTAAATATTTTGTTATCATGATGCATGCAATTTATCTAAAAGTAAAGTCAAATTGTTGCTTAAGTAATGAGCCATACTGTAACAGCAGAATACTGTTTTTATTAGACAGAACTCTTGCTATTTCAAATATCCCTTCCTATATTATTGATAATAGCCTTTGTACTCTAAAAGTTTTAGTGTGCGAAAAATCGTAAACACCCCACTGGATAACATGTCATATTTTTTACGACGTCACGTCATTTCCCAGGTTTATTGGAGGGAAATGAATAATAAACTCCATCACTTTTACAGTCGACCGTCCACCCCTGCCAGAATAAACGCGGAAAATCTATTGTGTGGTGATTTTTTGTGTCAACCACCGCGACACGAATTTTTAGTTAAATATACGGCCACTAAAACAGAAAGATGTGTATATTGTTTCATAATCTTGAAGGTGATCTGAATTAATAGGAATAGACCTATCAAATAATAATATACAGCCCCCTCTTCCGGGTTATAGGTTAAACATTATAATTAGAATGAGGAATAAATAAAGGTAAAATTTGTATTGAATCTCTGTTGCTTACCTTTACTTTACCCTTTTTTATGAACAATATTTAGCAGTATGAAGAAACAAAATGGCTGCTATTGTCTTTATAGATCTATCACAATTTAAGATAACAGATTGGCCGTAGTAATAGGCAACCAACAATACGTCTTTGAGATTTAGACGAAGTCATAGACAACAATTAGAATACAATTTTCAATTTATTTATTTTTTTATGTTAGTTTTTATATTGTTCATATGTGAATGTACGAGTATATGTTGCCTCAATCTTTAAGCAATGATAATGTGGAATTAATGCTAAATAAGTACAATGAAAAGTACTCTAATCTCAATGGTGAAATCGACTTCAACACTGTAACTTCTGATCAAATTATCTATCGGATCGGTCAGTGGTCGCGCGGTTTAAGGCGTTGGTACTTGAATCGAGGTGACTAGACGGAGTTGGTTCGAGCCCAGCTGCCGGTAGACCGTATATAAGCTATATTCTTGGAGAGGATTGGCACCCTCTCTGTGGGTATGGTAGGGTGGAATAATGTTAGCTTGGGTCAATGTGAGAGATTGATGCCGGTTGATATTTGACCACCCCCCTAATTAATGAGGTTTTCCAGGTTTCCCTCATTCCTGCACTGAATAGTGGTTAGGGCCTACCAACGTAAGTCGTTCCTGGGCGCAAATGCGGCCTGCTTAATAATAATAGGTCGCCCCCTCTCCCGCACAAGTCTACGACTTCTGGGCTAATCCCTGTGATTAGAATGAGGGGTAGAGATATTATTATTATATTATTATTATCACATTAAAACTCAAGCAAAAGGATCTGGTAATATTAATTAAAAAATGTTACTTTACGTATTTCCAACCATTAGTGAGTATGTCACTTTAATTATAAATAAATGTTTATCTACTGGTACCTTTCCTAAAATTTGGAAGGATGCTCATGTAATTCCGTGTCCAAAGAAGAACAATCCTTTAGCTCTGTCAGATTACCGTCCTATAAGTATTCTGCCTACTCTATCTAAGGTCCTGGAAAGAATTGTTTGTGATCAAATTAAATAATTTTTTAATATTAATAATATATTGCCTCCTTGTCAATCTGGATTTAGAAAATCTCATAGCACTACTACTGCCTTGCTACAGGTTACAGATGATGTATTTAGAGCTAATGACAATAACTATAATACTTGTTTAGTGTTGCTTGATTTTAGTAAAGCGTTTGATACTTTGGTTTATGATATTTTCATTAAAAAATTAAGATATTTTGGAGCTAGTAACAATGTAATTTCCTTTTTTTATAATTATCTTTCTAACAGACGACAGTGGGTTTGTTTAGGTAATTCATTTTCTGCATATAGATATATTAAACGAGGTGTACCTCAGGGTAGTACACTTGGTCCAACACTATTTTCTCTTTATACTGCAGACTTCTATGAGCATCTTGAATACTGTAAAATGCATCAATATTCAGACGATGCGCAGTTATATTACTCGTTTGGTGAAAATGATGCAATAGCTGCTCCTAGTAATATTAATGATGATTTAAAAGCTATTGTTTCTATTGTCAGTTCTCATAAGCTTGTATTAAATGAAAAAAAGACCGAACTCCTTATTTTTGGTAAAAATAGGTTAACCTTGCTTGAAAATCCAAATTTTGTTATAAAAATTAATAGTCAAATTTTGCAGCGAGTTAACTCATGTAGAAATTTAGGACTACTTCTGGACAGCAATCTTAGATTTACCAGTCATGTAAATAAATTAGTGCAAAAATCAGATACTAAATTGAAAATATTATATATGCATAGAAAACTCTTACATACTGACACAAAGTTATTATTATGTGATTCACTGATATTATCTTACTTATAGTATTGTGATGTTGTGTACCGGCCAGCATTAACTGCAAAAGATAAAAATACGTTGCAGAAAATACAAATACTGAAAATGATAATGATTATGTAAAAAATCGACTAAATTAAATTGTACACCGTTGGCTACCTGACAGTAGCCAAGACGATTAATAAATTCTTTTTGGACATTATCAATAACTTCAGGAGGTATACGATGTATCTCGTAATGAATTCTTGCTTTTAAATCTTCTAAATTAACCGGTCTAGTAACATATACTTTGCTTTTTAAGTATTCCCACAAGAAATAATCTAGGGTCAAATCAGGCGATCTGGCTGGCCACTCAATCGGCCTCCTTCTCTCTATCCGACGATTCGGGAACAGCTCATCTAAATAAGCACGGACAGATGTTGCATAATGGGGAGGTGCACAGTATTGTGAAAATTCAAATCTTCAAACATTATTTTCTTCAAATTTTTGTTATGTAACACCATATTCTTTCATGATTTATGTATGTAGAATGACACGTGCTTTCAAATGGCATGGTCAAAATTGGGGGTTGCTATATAAAAAAATTGTCGATGACGTCATATCTCGAACAACGATGACGTCACAAGTATGGGTCGTATGTCAAAAAGTGCCTTCTTTAAAACAAAATCGACGTGCCAGGGGATTTTTTCGAAAACTTCTCAGTTTCAAAAATAATGAATTTATTCGTTACTTTTCGAAAGCACTGTAGAAAACTTGTTACTTAGGCTATCTATTTCTCTCTTACCCTTGATTATAAACATATTTACTATATTTTACTAAAAATTGTACATATTTCGTTATGTTTTAAAATTTTCAGCTATAATCAGATAACGATAGCGAAAAACTAAGCAGATTAAATGAAATCATCTCTTCTGCTACCCGTATTTCACAAACAATGCAAAAATCCTGCACACGGGCAATAAACAACCAAAACAATTGAACTCTATTGGGTTTTATTACATCCAGAGTGCGTTTTATATCGCAAACACAACCTCGACAAGCGCCAATCGAAAAATAACTATCCGCAAAATTGTGCTGTAAATTCATAGCCGGGGAATCTAAATTGGGTTTTATTTTATGGTTATTTGCCATGAAAATCAAAATATATGGCTGCGTGAGCTTACGTTGTTTGAAATAAATGCCCGAATATGATAATATTTCCGCCGGAAATGCTGCTTGAAACGAATATTGAAATCGTTCACCGAATTTATCTCAAATTTACATATTAATGGGGCAGTTATATTCAACTTAAACTTCAGAAGAAGAGGAAGTGAAAGGAAAATTACCGACTCCTGTGAAGCCCAAGAAATTAGTCATTTTTAGGTGTCCAAATTTGAAGCAAAAATAATGAAACGTAATATACAGTATGCGCCAAAAGTATGGAATAAATTCAATAAAAACGAGACAATTATTTTTTGGGAAAAATCCTCGAACAGGTCGATTTTTAATTTAAAAAATACATATTTTAGCGTAAAATGCGATTTTCAAATGTCATTTGTTTTCGAGTAGTGACGTCATCGATTTTTTTTTAAATGGCAACACCATATTTTTTTCCTTGATTCTGAAAGATTGTTTAATTCTCTATCAGACAGTACTAAAATTTTGCCCTCTTACATAGGAAAGTTTTCTAGTAAATGACGATTGAATGTTAGAAAACGTAAATCAATTAAAATAAAGCAAAAACGTTATCAAGTTTAATTTTTCGAATTCCATAGTTCTTTTATGGATCACGTAGGTGAAAATATGTGTAACGTGTCATTGTCACTCCGAATTAATAATAAGTATTTTAATCGACATATAAATTATTATTCAATTTAAAGTATTATGGCACTTTTAACTGTTACTCAACTAATTGAAATTTTAATTATTATCGGATGCGGGAATATGACTAGAACATAGCAGGAAATTTGCGATTTATTTAATGAAAATATCCAGATCGCCCTATCAGCCAATCAACAGTCAGTAAGGTAGAGTCTAAATTAAGAAAACTGGCAATGTTGTAAATATTCCAAAACCTGGACGTCCAAGCATTAATGAAAATCAGAAACAAAACATTTTGATAAGTATGGTGGATAATCCTCATAATTCTTCACGATTGGTTGCATTAAACAATGACACTAGTCAGAGCACAGTGCTACGTATCTTGAGGAAGGAAAAATATCATCCCTACAAAATTCAACTTGTGCAGGAACTCAATGAAGATGATCCCGATCGCCGCTTACATCATTGGATGGCAGAGGCACATACCCAACACCCTCAGAAATTAAATGTGTGGGCTGGAATAGTGGATGACAGAATAGTAGGACCTTTCTTCTTTGAAGGAACCCTTACAGAACAAAGATATTTAGAGTTTCTAGAAAATGACCTTGTTCCAGCCCTTGCAGTAATTTTTCCTAACGATAATGACTCTGACATTCCTGACGATACCATATGGTCTCAGCAAGACGGTGCACCTCCGCACTATGCGCGCCCTGTACGAGAATTTTTGGACAACTGTTTTCCTGGGAGGTGGATCGGCAGACGCGGACCGATAGAATGGCCTGCAAGATCGCCAGATCTTACACCTCTTGACTATTTTTTATGGGGATACTTGAAGTCAAAAGTGTACATTAATAAACCACGTAATTTAGAAGAACAAAATCGCATTCGGGACGAAATACGCAGAGTTACCCCAGAAATCATTCATAATGTGCAAGAAGAATTTCTTCACAGACTTGCGCATTGTCAAGAAGTTGGTGGATGGCAATTCGAACATTTAATTTAAGTATAAAATTTAATCAACTGTATTTTATTTTACATACCTCAGAATTGTTACTTTATTATGGATAAAATTTACGTATTCTAACATTCAATCGTCATTTACTCGAAAACTTTCCTATGTAAGAGGGCAAAATTTTAGTACTGTCTTATAGAGAATTAAACGTTCTTTCAGAATAAAGGAAAAAAATATGGAAAACAAATGACATTTGAAAATCGCATTTTACGCTAAAGTATGTATTTTTAAATTAAAATCGACCTGTTCGAGGATTTTACCAAAAATAATTGTTTCGTTTTTATTAAATAAATGTTTGGTTCAAATTGGTCGGTTTTCAAATACTAGAAATCTTTTATGATAGAGCATATCTGATGGACGAGTCCAGAGCTCTTTTTTTGAAAAAATAACAACAATGGCTTAAACCGCAAAAAAATTGTTCAAAATACCAACGATATTTAAGTTTCCTGACTGAGATGACTATGAAAACAAGTAGGTTTGACATTTAACATTATTAGAACCAATATTGGAGGAGATTGGTAAACTCTACTGTTCGAGTTGCTTATACTATTTTTCATACATATGAATAGAAAGATGTTAACCAATGAAATATCTCGAAAATATTAAAATTATTTTTGTCTCGTATATCCACCAAACTAAGTAGGTTTTATCGTCTGGTGTACCGCTAGACTCTAATTTAGGTCCGCTATTGTTCTTACTTTTTATAAACGACTTGTGTTCCATTACTGATTGTCCTTATCTAATGTTTGCTGGTGATCCTAAGATTTATTCTGAGATTGATACTGCATCTGATTGTGTTTATATCCATGTTTGGTGCCAGGTTAATAACCTTAGTATGAATATTTCAAAGTGTAAAATCGTGACCTACACGAGGAAACCAGCACATGTAAATTTTAATTATACTTATGGCTCTTGCCCTTCACAAAGATGTGATAGTACTAAATATTTAAATATTTCGATGATAAACTGACATTTGCTGTTCATATTAAAAATGTTGAAGCTGCAGCATTTAATGAGCTGGGATTTATTATTAGAAATTGTAATAGCTTCAACAACATCAAAGCAATAAAGACATTATATTTATCTTATGTCAGATCCAGGCTTGAATATTGTAGTGTACTATAGTGTCCTATTTATAACATATAAACAAGTTCAGAGGAAATATTTGAAGTATCTATACTTTAGAAAGCATGGAATTTATCCTATTAGAGGTTGTGATCACCAGCTACTTTTCAATGAATTTGATTTTCACTCATTAGAGATTCTAAGGCTGCTAATTTATTACAAACAATATCCTTTCATTTTGCACCTATTGCAACTCGCTGTCATTTTACTTTTTATCTGCCTCATGAAAACTCTAACCTTCTAATTAAATCACCCATTTATAACATGTGGCTTAACTTTAATAGAATTTCTGAGTCGTGTGATATTAATATTGATACTCTAAATATAATAGTGGATAGACTGGTGGCTTCGGTACATTAACTAATAGCATTATAACAGCAGCTTCATTGAACACCCAGAACTAAAGGCTACGATAGCTGACAGCACTGGAACTGGCATAAATTTAACTCACTGTAATATCGGCACTCAATTTAAAATTCATCCTGTTTATAATAGTTACCGTTTTATATGGAAATTTTATATTACTTAGAATCAAGTTTCGAAAAAATTAATGTTGAGTTTTTGAAAAACCTATTATTTTTCAGTAGAAGCATTGAAATAAAAAGAAAGATTCAAATTTGCTACCTGCACTTAGCACCATTTTTCAAATACTTTGCATATCTACTTAAAAGTGTAACTAGATTTTTTATGCATAAAACTTCGGTCGTTAAAGTACGGTTCCATTATTATCGTAAAAAAATACTCTTTCAGATATTTATTCAATGTGGTTATCTGAAATTGCACACGCTGTGGATTTTCGAATACGCGAACCCCTATGACAAACATGACCGTCGATTTATAGTACTCTTTTTTATTTTATTACCTTGATTTTAGATTCATCGAGAGGGGTATTAAAAGATTTACCCAAAAGGGGAACTGAGCTGCGTTGGTATGGATTACTACGAATGAACGCAATAATTCAAACTTCATATCCGGTTTGTCCTATCGCAATGGACGGTAGTTAGCAACGTGTGGAATTCCAGATCCGCCAGTTTGTTGTATAATCCTTCGGCTGATGACACCCGCGGCGCTAACATTGCGTTGCATTTAATGAATTAGTGAATATTGAGGGATATGGTAAATATAAGGGAGAACGGAGTATTGCCTCCCACAACAAAATTTGTATTTAGTAGCTTCCCAAAATATGGTATTTGTTTACGGTTTTTAATTCAAGATGTACTTTTCTGTCAATTTTAAACCGTTTAAAAAGTGTATAATATTCGTATGATTTAATATTATATAATTTCACGCATAATTATTTAAAATAAATAGAATCATTCAATCAAAACGTATCGGTGAAGTGTTTATTTATACATATATAAATCTGTTTACATGCCTTTTAGGCCCAGAGCTGCGTTATTCTCCTCCGCTCTATTCTGTTCGTCTTTCTTTTCCAATCCGTTACATTTTTCTCTCTTAGATCTATTGCCACTGCCTCTTTCCCTCGCTTCCTTGGTATCCCTCTCTTTTTCTTGTAGTTAGGTTTACTCCCTACAATTTTTTAAACTGTCCTTTCATCTTGCATAGGTTCTAGATGCTCTAGCCACTGCATTCTTCTGGCTTTTACAACATCGTCTATTTTTGGTCCTGGTACATTACATATATTTCCTCATTAGTTCTCCTTAGATAGCCTTTCTTTGTCTTCTTTTCCCCTAGAATTATTCTTAAGATCTTCCTTTCCCACCTTAGTAGGTTTTCTCTTGACTTCTTATTGAGGATCCAGGTTTCACTGCCATACAGCGCTGTTGAGGCATTCTAAATTTTACTCCTCTGAACAAATTTTTCATTAAGTGGATGACTGGTGCCCAACTTCTGTTTACTTTTATTATTCTCCTATTAATTTATTGCTCCTCATCGCAGTTAACTGTTATCAGCGCCCCCAAATACACATATTTTTGAACTTTTTCCAAACTCCATCTCTCCATGCTCTGTTCTCAATTTGAAATTGGTATTTTTTTTTTGTTCTCTTATTCTCAAAAACTTGCTTTTCTCTTGATTTATTTGCAATCCCACTTTACGGGCTTCCTCCACAAGTTTTCTCGTTACTTCTTCTAATTTCCTACTATCTCTAGCAATTATGACAACGTCATCTGCATAACTTACTTTTTGGTAACTTTTAAACAATATGTGTCCTTCTCTGTTCAACTGACTATCTCTTATCTTATCCTTTTTAGTACTAAATTAAAGAGAAGCGTTGAGAGTGGGTCTCCGTGTCTCAGTCCTGTGTCAATAATAAAACCTCCCGAATATTCACCTTTTATTCGTACATTGCTTTTAGTATTATCTAAGGTTATTTGCAATAGCCCGATCAGTTTGGTTAGCATCCCAAATTGTTTCAGTATTTTACTTAGTTTATTCCTTTTGACCGAATCATAAGTCCCCAAATAAGATCATGGTTTTAATCCCATATTAAAAGCATGATTTCGTCCTTTATTGAACTCCCCTTTCTAAAATCTGCTTCATACTCCCCTATCTATAGTTCTGCAATAGGTCTATTGTCTGTTTTATTAACGTTGCCATGATTTTATACCCTATATCTAGCAATGATATACCACTATAGTTTCTGCAGCCTCTTGCACAACGATCATTATTTCCAAGTTCCTCTAATAATAAAGTCAGCATAGATGAGTAAAGTACTATAATAATAAGTATTGCACGTTTTGTTAAATGTCACACGTTTCCTAAAACTGCATCAAACGACATAAGTATATATTTAACAAAACTATTACACTATACGTTTTGCAAAACGTTTACAGCACACGTTAGATGATATTTTGTACGTCTGTTTACACTATACGTCTCATAAAATGTTTACATCATACGTCCGATAAAACGTTTACATCACACGTTAGATGCTATGTTGTACATCTGTTTACACTATACGTCTCATAAAACGTTTACTTCATACATCCGATAAAACGTTTACATCACACGTTAGCTGATATGTTATACGTCTATTTACACTATACGTCTGATACAACGTTTACATCACACATTAGATGATATGTTGTACATCTGTTTACACTATACCTCTCATAAAACGTTTACATCACACGTTAGCTGATATGTTGTACGTCTGTTTACACTATACGTATTATAAAACGTTTACATCATACGGTTTATAAAATGCGTTCATCACACGTTTGATAATGTAAAACGCCACACGGTAGATATAACCTTTGATAAAATGATTATACCTCACGATTACTGACGCTGATTACTGAAAATTTAGGCAAGTCTCCAGGGTCAGTTTGTCCAGCACGTCTTGTACAGCCCTCTTAAAACAGCGTCCCGAGGTAATTTTATTTTCTGTTTCCGACAATATTTAATTCAGTTTGATTTTAATGCAATTAGCGAAGCTAGTGCGCGATGCTCTAGTTCTGCGTCTGTAATTGGAGCAGTTTAACTCAAGATTGAGTTCGTGTTTGCCGAATAAACATATTAATTTCATTAACGTAACTCTACCTGCACATAAAAGGGATTACTTAGTTATCATTACTGTGTATTACTGGCACTTTTCAGCAACAAGTGAACGAGTCTAGTACTAAAAGCTAGTTGTACAAATTCAGCTATTATTGTGCAAACTACGATTTTCGAATTCTTTAATAAATAAATGGGGTCTGTATATATAAAAGTTGTTGTTTTTCTGAAATTTTCAACAATAATTTCAAAAACTTTCTTCGAAAACCTTGTGAAATATCTTTATGCAGGTTCATAAATAAGCGTCACTTAAATATTTATGAAAAAGTTATCTAGGGGGTGTAACACCGCTAAGTGAAATATTGAATTCACATACTTCCATTAAGCTAATGGGTTAATGTCTAATTTCGGATAAGATAACACTTCTAAGATATACAGGGTGTTACCAACAAGTAGGTCAAGTCATTAACTACAAATTATTTGAACGAAAATAATGAGTTTCCTTAGTCATTTATGTGCCCCTTTTCCAAAATACAACTCAGTTTTCTTTCAACGTTACTGTAATTGGTATAGACTATTATCTTATGCCAGCACATTTTTGAGCAATTTTGAAAAAAAATGCCAACAGAGAAACGGGGTTTGTAATTTTTAATCTATATTTTTATTACATCTGTGTTCAATGTTCTTATTGTATTGTTTAGTATTGATTCCATTTTATGTATTTTACGTTATTATCATAATTTTTGATTTTCTTTTTATATTTTAACGGGAATGAGCAGTACATGTGAAATATATCATTTTTGTAAAAAAATTTTGGATGAAATCTTTCTTGCCTTTAACATGCACGCGGCTGCATCACAGCATTACAAGAACTTTATCTGAAGCATCTTAATCGGACCATATACAGAGTGACCCTTAAATAAGTACAAATATTTTAACTGCAGGTGTAGTTCGTCATATAGATGAGACTAGTGAAAGTCATTTTTAAAAATTACAAATATTTACGGAGATATTATTACCCTCATTTTGAGGACCGCTGACCAGATTGACCACAGACGTAACCTAATAAAATAAACCATATGATTTACTGAAGGCGAAGCCTGGAAGTAAAATCATTTTTTAACGTATATTCAATTTTTGTCGTTGTTAGTAATTTAAGGAACTTGTTTTTAGCAATAAGTAAAGTAAAATTATCATAAACGATTAAAATATGAATTTCAGCAAGTTCGATACTATCAATTAAAGTGTTTAGGAAGTTACTTGCATAAAAGCTCACCTACTTACTGAAAAACCAACTATTTAAACAGTTATCCATATTTCACAAGTTAATACCATTGTACATTGTTAGAAAGATTATCACAAATTATCCCTTTTAATTATTTTATGAAGAATAACAACAAACTAAGATTTTCACCATCAGAGTTAGAGTTTCGCGACATAACCTCAAAGAACGTGTCAGCTTGATGTATGGGTTCAATATCAAGAGAAGGCAAAGTAAAGTATTTAAAAGCAGTCAATCGTGTGCAAAAAAACTGGTGTCGTAGTCACAGGTAACAGGTAGGTCTCACGAGCAGTAGGCGAATTGTCCCGCGCACCAGTCCCATCCTCTAGGATTGGTAGAGGTTATGTTTGATACCGTGCTGGACGAGACATGGCTCTTCAAATATCTTGTCACTTTAGTTTTGTCAGAATGAGTTCACCCACAGTACAAAACAGGTATATTTCCTTTACATAAATCCCTATAACCTTCGAGATCACTGTTAAACCATATTTGAAATAATTCCCATCTATTTCTTCTCTACTTTGACATGTTACTTCACTTCTCCCCTCAATATGTGATGCAACCAAGGATCGCAATTATTGGTGGTAATTAATTCATCTAAATTCAAAAATAAAATATTTAAAACCCGGTTGTAACTAAGCAGTCTGACTTGGATGGCTTCCTAGCAACAGTGAAGGTGGGGCAGATTCAAAAAAGATCTAAAATATAGGGCGTCACATGGTTGATATCCAGCCAGATTCTAATCATTGCCAACCAACCATGAATCTAGTAATTTTAAACAAGCAATGTCTAGGTTATAAGACCAACTTGGTTCTAAATACCTACAGAATAATGGAAAACAAAAATAATAGAAAATAACAGTAAATCTATGAATTTATTATAAACTATATACTATAAATTTTACAAAGTCCAAGTTTACTAATTAAAGTAATATAAATACGAATAAAGAAACTAAGAATATTTAAGGTTATCTGCTTACTATCATATGTTATAAGATAAAAATATGAAAAATGTATACGATGAATATTATATATTTTAAATCAGGGCTTCGCACTAAAATACGGCTAAAATAAATCACCCTGTACGTGGTATGGTGAATTATAACCCGGTATATTATAATAGGTACCAAACAATGAATCAAAACTAGCAAATTTTGCCGCAATTATGGTTATAATCCATATAATTAAGAGTTACTGCAGTTTTATATCGATTGCCTAAGCTTAAGCCGCACAATATGTAACCGCTTGCATAAGTGTACTAAAATATCAGGATAACCAATAACTCAGCAAAAATAGCTTAAAAATAAATTTAACTAATCTAAGTTGTAAAATGTTTTAGAATTTAACGCCCTGTATAGTTACTATAATATACTCTATTACTAAATGATGCTAAAAGCTAAATACTCTACTAATTACTATATACTAAATTTAATTTTAAGATCGATAACGCTCTTTATGAATTATAAAATCGAAAATAATATGGGAAGGAAATGTTCCCAACCTTTACTGGAAATTCCAGTTTCTAAATCTAACCAGGTAAGTATTATGTAAAGTTAGTAAAATATACTCATAAAATTCATTAATATTTCGAATCAAGGATAACTTGCGGGTCTCCTATGTGTCTCAGGACGCTATAGAGTGCAAGGATGGATGCTGGAGCCAAGGTGCAACGGATCTGGGCCTCGTGCTGCACTTTCACGGCTAATGGTTGTGCTACGCCGATCAAACGGGGCCGATGTCCAACGACCGGAGCACCAAGAAGTTGTCTCAAGGTAGCTGCACCTAGACAGCTGATAGACAGGACACCGTTGTTTTCAGAAAGAACGCCGCTGGCGTCGTTCAGGGCACCGTCGTGCCAAAACAGTCGTGCCCGTGGGAAAAAAACACCCTTGGGGAAGAAAATCAAATAATTACATGTCCCCAAGAAAAGATATACACCTACCTTCTATGATGGGTGTCTCTGTATAAATATGTTGAAATTGTCGATCGAATACTGTTGGAAGTTCTCGACAATTCTAAGGATGACAAAAGAAAATACAGGTTAAAATATATGAGCCACATGGCGTTGGTACTTACGAATTTGCTGTAATAATCCCCAAATAGGAAGTGATTTCACCAAAATATCACTCAAATCACAAAATATAACGATAAATCTAGAAATCACTCGAAATAAAACCACACCAAGATTAATCCCATGAAGAATGATTAACGATAAATCTTCTAGTCTTGGTGTGAATACAAGCAAACTAACTAAGAAAACATGGCTTTTTCCCCCGGCCTTTCTTAGTCAAAAAACTATTAAGAAAAACCATTCAAATCTACCCAAATCGATAATAAAACCTATATTCTCAAATCGCGACGATTTAGCAGTTCGGTCGCTACTCGACAGGTGGAGATATGAGTATTCGAATTAACATATTAAACAGATTTCAATAAATCTCACCGAAAAAATATAATAGAAAAACTGCATCTGATATTGCAAACACGGAATTCCAGGAAACAACTACTCTGCGGGCTAATGCCCCGACCAGCATTGAATTACACCTGGAAAACCTATAGCAACAGCTAGAGTCATTCGTCAGACGCCCACCAGACATATACCGGTTTCGAGCTTATTAGCTCTCATCAGTATGCCATAGGTGAGGTATCCGACGAATAACCCTAGCTGCTTTCGTCTGTCTAACCCGACAGAAGGGACCATGAGTACGCGGTGTAGAACTAACTACATCTATCGGCCGTTCGCTACTCCATGCCGGACTGAAAATGTCGCAGGCACGAAGCGTTCTACATGCAGTAGACACCATTGAAAGCTGTCGACCTTTATCGCGATCGGCGAGAAACGATATTATCGTTTATTATTATTTATCTGATTATTATCTACTGATGAGAGCTAATAAGCTAGAAACCGGTATATGTCTGGTGGGCGTCTGACGAATGACTCTAGCTGTTGCTATAGGTTTTCCAGGTGTAATTCAATGCTGGTCGGGGCATTAGCCCGCAGAGTAGTTGTTTCCTGGAATTCCGTGTTTGCAAAATATCGTTTCTCGCCGATCGCGATAAAGGTCGACAGCTTTCAATGGTGTCTACTGCATGTAGAACGCTTCGTGCCTGCGACTTTTTCAGTCCGGCATGGAGTAGCGAACGGCCGATAGATGTAGTTAGTTCTACACCGCGTGCATCTGATATTATCACAAAATAGTGAATGTAACGAGACAAGATATACTGGGTGTTAAAGAAAGCAAGGTTTAATGAGGCAAGTAAATAATACATCTTGATTGAAAAATAATGACCTTATTCATTTCAGGTGCATGCGTGGGTCTTGAGCGTATGGTAACCAAAATAAAGATATAAAAAAATAACTAATAACTGATAAGTGTAAAATTAGTATGTATAATAATTAGGTGAATAAATATGAACAAACAATAATATTTGTGTCATTATTTAATTTTATTTTAGGTCTTGCTATTACCGCGAAAATATAACGTTACAAATTTGTTAATGTAAGTTATGTTACTATTTATAAATAGTTATATAAAACGAACAATACGTAAAAATATTGACGCGACACCGACTATTACAGCGTTCATTAAATAGCTAAAACTAAAAATGCAGTTTCAAACGCTTTGAAGGCCAACGACCCGCGCGTTCGACGCTGTTAGACGCCGCACTGGCACTAACTCTCATTATAACACTTACTAAGAAAGCAATGCGATTTTTGCTCCAAACTTTTTTAAAAAGCTTTCATTTCGTTGTGATTCTTGGCATACTCGCCCGACCCAGAACCGAAACGAATACGTAGGTAGGATCCCGGGTTTAGTCGCAAGGGACATCCCCTGTTGAAGTATCAGGGCGTATATCATCGGTGGCTGTAAATATGTAAACTTAATAAACTAGAAAGGCCGACCACGTCAAATATTTCAATCAAAATTTCCGTGTCGACCTTTACAACCCGCCAAATTGGCAACGCAAATGTATCAAGATCTTTGTTTTGTCCCAACATTTATAGTTGTGGAAGGTGTAGATCTTCTTCAAAGTTCGGCTTGAAAATGATTTAAGAAGAAAGAATGGACCAAATCGATTGCTAGTGGTTGAACTTCTGTCAGCAAATTTAAATTCTTCAGTATGACAGTGTCGGTATGGACTAATAAAACAAAAAATTTCCGGTGTCAGCAATTGAATCTGAATTTCCTGTGTGAAAGCCAAACACTCTGCCCACTTTGCTAGGCACGGCAGTACTAACATTTTTTCGAATGATGGTAGAACTTTTATTTACTTTTTTAAATTTATATAAAACATGATGATGCCTACGGGTCGTGCCGTGCTAATCTTCACCCTCGTGAACTACAGCCATCATTATATAGTAGTTGAATAATATACTATTGTTATTATTCTATAAGTTTGTCAGTGGTCTCCAGTTATACAGGGTGGTCTGTATTGAATGCGCCGTAGAGTACATTAGATAGTAATAATATACTGTAGATTCTAGATATTAAAATATACCATGTGAGTCATATTGTCTTCGAATGTCAATAATAAATATCTCAATATTTAAAAAAGTTTTAGAGATTTTTTTTATAAATTCGGTATAGGGAGGTTTTTGTGAGAGTTACATCATGCCCTAAACTCACATTCAATATACCACATACAGAGCGCTATTTACAGTGTGTGTTGCCTATATAATCGGATTGTAGGTATGATTATTGTATTTCATCATCAGCAGTTTTAAGCAAAAATGATATACAGGGTGTCCAGAAACTCTCCTGACAAACGAAGACCGGAGATTCCTCAGATAATTTTAAGACAATTTAACCCAATTCACCTAGTCCAAAAATTCTTTCTAAGGGAACTAGAGCTCTTTGAAGATGTCGCCTTGTAAATAGTTTTGTTTAAATACCTCCAGAAAGCTTCTACTTAGAAAAACAAAAACTAGTATGCTTGTTTAGCCTTCAGAGATGAATCGATTCCATCAATTGCGAATTTCTAGTACCGGTCATAGGCGTCCGTTTTGGGTAGGTCAACGGTTATTTTAACGCATAACTTTTTTGTCTTTAACTTTTAAGCAATTGTGACACTAGATTATTAAATTTTCAGGTATTCTAGTACTAAAAGATACTCTTACTTTAAGTCATTAGGATACACCGTTTTCTAGAAAAATGGATTTGAAAATTTTTCGTTAATAATTTAGTGTCACAAATGCTTAAAAGTTACATACAAAGAAGTTATGCGTTAAAATAACCGTTGACCTACCCAAAACGGACGCCTATGACCGGTACTAGAAATTCGCAATTGATGGAATCGATTCATCTCTGAAGGCTAAACAAGCGTTCCAGTTTTTGTTTTTCCAAGTAGAAGCGTTCTGGAGGTATTTAAACAAAACTATTTACAAGGCGCCATATTCAAAGAGCTCTAGTTCCCTTAGGAAGCATTTTTGGGCTAGGTGAATTGGGTTACATTGTCTTAAAATTATCTGAGGAATCTTCGGTCTTCGTTTGTCAGGAGAGTTTCTGGACACCCTGTACTAGTCGATAAACCGCTCCGTTTTCTAGATATTCGAACTGCAACCTTTCAATGCACGATGACTTAATGATAACAGTAAAAAATATAGTTTTAATGAATATTCTTGACTGTTATCATAAAGTCAACGTGCATTGAAATATTGAAGTTCAAATCTCTTGAAAAGTTTTTTCGAAATGAAACATTTCTATTAATATAGAGTGTTAGGTAAACATGCGGCAAAAATTCAAGGGGTTATTCCTTGGACTATTCTAAGAATATTTTGTCCTATGATGATTTCTGAAAAACTCCTTTATTTCGAAGATACAGGGTGAACAAAATTTGCGACAACCATATTCGATATTTGTTGATATCATTAATGTACATAAAAGTATGGCGTACGCCAATGAGTTAATCAAGTACAAAAAATTAATGAATTTGCTCGTAATTTTATAACACCGACATACGGAGATCGCTGGATTGGTCGAGGTGCGCCACACGCATGGCCTGCTCGATCCCCAGACTTAAACCCTCTGGATTATTTCTTATGGGGCTATCTGAAGTCATTAGTTTACGCTACTCCAGTGGAGAATTTGGACGAATTGCGAAACCGGATAATTGTTGAGTGTAACTCAATTAGAAACAACCCTGGTGTGTTTGAAAGAGTTTGACACTCAATGACGAGAAGATTGAATGCTTGTATCCAGGCTGGAGAAAGTCATTTCGAATATTTATTGTAGATTGAGCAACTTTACATGTACTTTTTGATAATAAAATGTTGTTACTGTCGCAAATTTTGTTCACCCTGTATCTTCGAAACAGAGGAGTTTTTCAGAAATAACCCCTTGAATGTTTGCCGCATGTTTACCTAACACCCTGTATAATATGTGAGGTTAAATATGATTATTCACCATTTTACTGAAGAAACAGTTTATTCCAGAGTATCAATTTAATTTTTTAAATATTTTTAAAGAAATCATGACACAATGAGTTCTAAACAAATAATAGTATTATTATAATGATTTATTCGCAATAACAATCATTTTGAGAATGTATCCAAGACATAATTAGATTCATGCACGGAAAAAAACTAAATACATATCGAAACCAAAATGTCAAAGATTGGCAATAGGCAATTATTTCAAATGAAACACGCCTACTTCAAGAAAATGAAAGAAACAAAATATGTTATATTAAATGATTGTCTCAATAAAACCGCAAATAATCATATCCAACGCTACATATTATATATTAATGGAAAGAAAAAAATCAACAATTTCAACTGGACTATGGCCAACTTTGGTTTATATTAAAAAAACACAACTCTAGGTTATAACTCAAAGATTAATAAAGTTCCAACAAACTTAGACACACCCCTAGACCCTACTCAAAAAAGTATCTGAAGAAAGTATTAATTATTTTCTTCTAATTTTACAAACAAGTTACAGACATGTATCGAAACATGTAAAATTGTTTATTACTCGAAAACAAAACACGATAGGTCATTTTGGTATTAGCCATCAATTTTCTGTTAAAAAAAGAGATCGAATGTGGGGAAAGCGTTATTTTTTTCTCCTATAATTAAAGAGACATAAAAACATTGAAATTTGTCCACCTTGTGTGTGGTGTATTGAAAGTGAGTTTACGATATGATGTCTCTCAAAAAAACTTGTATCGAATTTCAAAAAAAAGTCTCCATAACTTTTTGGAATATGGAGAAAAATCAATTTGAAAATTTTGGCTTCTACACCCTGTATCTTTTTTAATATTGACTTTCGAACTAAGACAATAAGGCTCACACGGAATATTTTAATCTATCTAGAATCTACAGTTAGTCTACGGCGCATCATTACGCACCACTCTGTATCCTCGGTCGCATAAGTACTTTAAAGTTGGTAACCCTTCTCCTATGCAGTAATACTAAAAAAAAAACTTACTTCAGTAGTTTTAAAGAACAGTTGGCACTAGAAACTACCAGTTAATAATCCAAAACTGTAATACCACCTGCACAAGAACTTTTAATTCTTTTATACTCTCTTATTTTTTTGCAAACCAAGTAGGAGACTTTATTTCGCTAACAATTGTTTTGAAAACGATCGCAAATCTGCGTAAATCTCGCGCGCGATTGCCAACTCGAGCCTGCGTGACGCTGCCTGGACTATTTCGCCCGAAAACTGCGGAACTCCAGGCGCGAAGAGAGTTACCGGCATTCTTACCAACTCCGGCAACGCACGCGCGATGGAATGCCCGCGGGATACGTGTATATCATTATGATATATAGTTCATTTAAATATTATGCTATCCTGCCCGGTCGCCGGCCTTCGGGGGGTGGTTTTTCTTCGTTTTTACTTTCCGCCGATTGCGTTTGACGTGTGTGGCCAGTCTTAATGAATTTATTAGGGCAAGCGGGACCCTTGCTGAGACTGAAGTCGTATATATCAAGTTTAAGAGAGATATGACTGTCGCTGGAGTTTGTGAAATATGAGAGTGTCAATGTTAACTATTATACAGGGTGTAAAAAAGGTTACAAATTTTAGGATATAGTAGAGAAGGTTAATGCTGGTTTTGCAGTACCTGAATAAACCGTTATTCTTATAGTCAACTTCCAAAATTGTAGAGAGTGACTCATGTTATATACCTGCTCACAATTTATAGCAGTGAACACAAAGAAATATACATGCAGCCCATATATTTTTCATACAAAATCGTGTGCTGCATATCTCTGAAAGCATATTCGATTACACAGCTTCTGCTACGCATGCGCTGCAGTTAGTACTGCTTTTGATTGGCTACGACGAATTGTCGGATCCAACTGTTTCATTTCCAGCGCTATCAGGAGCGGGTATATCGTTCGGACGGGGAAAGTTTCGGGTATATCTTTTCGTTAATTTAATTATGAATGTACTTAATTTTATTAGTGATTTGATCGATATGTGGATTTTTGGATGATGTCATGTATGAAGAGTTTAGAGTGCGAGGTCAAAATATGAGTGTAAGTGATGTTGAAATATGTATTTCATTTACAAAATTGTACGTGAATAGCATATATGTGCAAATAAAAAAGAGGTAAAGTATAACTGTGAAACGGAAAGTGATGGAAACTCGCGGAAGGAAGATTGTATTTTTAAAATAAGTTTTCCAAAAAAAAATCTATTGCTATATCTTACAAGATGAAACTTAGTTCATGTAAATTAAAAAATAGTATACTGATAGAAAGGACGAAATAGTGATATGGCGAAGAAACTGTTTGAAATAAATATAAAAAATAAGAATCTGGATCGGAGAATATATTAAATTTTGACGAAACGTATGGATAGGAATTGTAGTAGATTTGATTTATATTAGCTTAAAATACCTTTCCAATTCAGTAAAAAATATTACAAAAGCTAATAATAAGGAATATATGGGTAGATATTGTGGGTGTAATTCAACGCTGGTTGGGGCTTTTGTCCACAGAGTAGTTAGTTTCACACAATATCATTAATACCTAAAAATATATAAAAAAATTTACATAAAGGGTACACATTATTCTAGTAGATGTCATATTTAATTCATTCACAGGCTGTCACTTATGTCATTGTCGATTTTTAACTTCAAATAATTTTAGTTTTTATAGTTAGATATTTGACTCAACTTAAAGGAGGCCACCTGAAGAAGCAATCCTAAAAATGCAGAAATAGGTCAGATCTCATCTATTGTGGTTGAATTGTCGTGTTCCCCCTGCCAAAAGTGAAGTTAGATATTTATAGAGTGTTTTCATTAAAGCAGGTTAGTAAATTTAGATAGATTAATTTCTTTAGATAATTATTGAATAGAGCTTTGTCTGTGGAATTGTTCATTAGCATACCTAGATGTTTCGTATCAGAGAACATACATATGACTTCATTGATAGGAATTGTAGGAGATTTAATTTATATTAGCTTAAAATACCTTTCTAATTCAGTAAACAATTTTAATAAAGTTATTGAGAAAAAACTAAAAAAAAGTTCAATTCTCTTTATCTCGAAAACTAAAAAATGATGGTAACTTGATTTAGGCGCATCATATTTTGGTTTTTCTTTAGTTTTATTGGGTTTTTGCCAAATAGTTTCAGACAGTATCATATTTTGGCCCTCGTAATATGTGGTTTTTTCCCAACATTTTACAGACACCCTGCATAAATATAGTATGTTTTATCAAATGCGAAATCCTTGGAAATTTATTGAAATTTCTCGGAATTCCGCTAAATCCCTTGAAAATCTCTATTTTGCCGAATCTTGTAACAATTTTGAGTGGTTACCTCCTTGGATTGGTTTTCAAATACGTGCAGAAGAAAGATTATATTACTTTATTCGAAATGGCGTTTGTCTTAGATAATTTCGTGAAAAAATAAGCCTAAAAACGGTATTTTCAAATATAGCCTGGCCACGCCCCCTCAAAACGGTCACCGTCACAGCGTAAACCTGTGACGTCAGATGCCGTTCCCACGTGTTTACCTAAATAGAGCAGTGTGCTTTAGGTCCTATCTGTATACGAATTCCATGCTTTCGGACAACGGAGTACATACGATTTGAAGAGTTAATTTGTCATTTGTGATATTATTAGGTGTTATTGCGTTAAATAGACTCGTAAAATGGGCACAGGAAGTTCTCGCCTAAGTTGCTCCTACCATTTACGTGATGTTATTTGAGGCATTTATAAAATGTTGCTGTCTGACTTAACTACATTAAATTACTCATTTTATTCTGAAAACACAATAAACAAATAAAAGTAATAAATAGGGATTTTTAAAAAAATTAAACTAAATCAGTAGTAAATAGAAATAAAATTAACATTTTAAAGAATAAATAAATATTAAATATCATTATTCATTACTTTTACTTCTTATTTTTCAAATTGAAACAAGTAGTTTATTGTGAAATCAGATGGCATAATTTTATAAATACCTACCTCAACTAAAAACAACTTTCTTATAGGTGAGATATAAGTGGTCTGCTTTCTTCCTGCTCGGCCTAAGCGGCTCGACTTACAGGAAGCGACCTACATTGCAGCAGGTACTTAACGCAGACCTCTCGCCCTAGGCGACAAGCCAACAAGCCCGAAACCGGTCTATGTCTGGAGGATACCGTATTTCTTGTGCGACTCTCAGTAGCTCCCGCCGGCTCTCGGTTATGTGGTCTCTAGTTCTTGGCGCTCTTTTTAATTTTTAGCAGATCGCAGACAGCTTTAGCCACGCTATAAGGTTCGTTTATATCTACAGACACGGTGCGTTTTAGACAAGTACCGTGGCAGACACCATTTATTTACATCTAACGTGAAGTGTACCGTGTCAGACATCGACAGACACTGTCGTCGGTGTCGGACGCGGCCGCTCTCACTGGCAGTTACTAAATACAAAACACGTCTGCACGGTTCCGATACTCTATTTACACTGCCCGGTAAGTAGCCACAGACACGTACAGACATGAACCGCGCAGACAAAATATTCTTTCCGAGAATACTGGCCGGCCACGACCTGTGTCTGTCGGCGTCTGCGCGACTGTGTTACGATAGATATAAATACGTTAATACACATTGTATAGAATCATATTATTTTGTCTGACACCGCACGTGTCTGACACGCTGAATGTTATTATTACATTATTAATAAAATGGCGTAAATATATGATATTTGTATATAAAGAGGTCATGATTTTAGTAATTGCTTTCTTTTTGTGCTTTTACATAGTTATTGATGACAAATAAAATAATTTATTGGTCTATCCTATATTTTTATTGGTGTTTTCTTGGGATTTCTCTCTGGATTTCTTTGTATTTTGCATCACTTTTTGTATTAAAATAAAAACATAATTTTTAATGTGTTATGTGTTATTAATGGTTATAGTGTACCAGGTACAATAAATGGCATTTGCACTATTTTTGTTTTAATTATTTGTAGATTTTTGGCCAGATATTATGTTCATTTTGACTAAAAATTACTAGTATACATAATATGTATCAATATTATACTTAGTATAATAGAAAACTAAATTTTATTTGTATATCTGCCCTATTATTCTCAAAGTCCTTTTATTGTATTTAAAATGCTGACGTGTATTAATTTATTTGAAAAGAGTAACGAATAAAACACGCGTGAATAAGATCTTTAAATTTTGAATGTCCATTTAGCGCGTCTACAATCTCCGATAACGGCCGATGGTAGGCGAGAGCTAACGAGAGTCGCACAAGAAATACGGCATCCTCTGTGTTTGGGGGTGTGTCTGAAGGGTTCTTGGCTGTTCACACAGATACGACAGGAGTAATTCAATGCCGGTCGGGGCATTACTCTGCGGAATAGTTGTTTCCTGCAGTATCATATACACAACTATCTTATACTTACTCATTGTCGCCGTAATTGTCACGAGCTGATGTATATTGTAAGCAAAGGAATAAGTTACGTTTAACGATACCGTAGGTTCACCACATCACCACTAATAATTGTGACATTACCTACACAGTATTTACACTATGTATCTATGACCCGCGAATGTCACAAAAATGCAAAAATACAAGAAACAAACGCTTGTTTGGTATTCCGTTTTCGGCCACGTGGTTTTGTTTACATTTTATGGCAAATTATTTTAAATTTTTAAGTGATTGTTGCCGCCAGACATATGTTGTGACCTTTCAGTATGTTTGAAAGATTACCCAGTATGCATTGCAAACCAATATATAATTCATACAACTTCCTCATTTCAGATAAAATATAAAAAGTAATATCGAAAATACCTCGACTTTTGTTTTCGTTAGAAACAGGAATTTGACCACGAGCAAGTCATAGATTTATTTTTTTAATAACTCTTCAGTTATCCCATTTTAGTGATACAAAAATAACATTGTTGGTACCCCACATAGTACACGATAGCTATGGGACATCCGTTTTAAGTACATTGTATGCCAGGACCAATTATGGACGTCCATGGGACGTCTGAGAGTGTAGCTCTAAGGAATGCCCTTAATATTGCGTCCATAGGACATCCTTTCTTTAATATTACGTCTGTCAGATGCCTATTTGAAACTCATAAAAATTAAATAAAAACAAAAATGTGTTTTGTCTTCTGGGAACAGCATTCAAACAATTTAGACAAACAGCTTTACAAAAAAAAATAATGTGAGGCAAGAGAAGGGAATACATTTCGTTTATTTATAGTGTCACTGAAAAACACACTGTCAAATGTTAAGTGTCATTGGCTGATTACCGATTCAATCATTGCTAAGTAGAGAACTGAAAGGTTGCAAAAGAACAAAAACATTTCGTTGCATTGAAAGGAGGGTGAATTTTTGCACATCAAATTGGAGCCTTGTTAATTTTTTTCTTAAAAATGGTTGGGTTTATGATCCATGCCATATATAAGGCTGTTTGTTCATTTTGATGTATACTATCGCCTGTTAAATTTATGGTAGTCAAACTTCTAACACCCTGTATAGATAACTGTTCTTTATTTTTATTATTGAAAAACAGCTGTAAATACGAATAAAAGTTAAGAGATCTTTTACAGAAAGAAACACCGTTATGAAAATAATTCTTACTATTAAAAAAAGCAGTGGAGTATTATTTTTTCATTCCAAATATGGTTAAAACTGAAAATTCATTTTTTCTCTAGAAGATGTCTATAAACCTAGTTTATTTACATTCTACAATTTTAAAAGAGCTAATGTATTTTCGAAGATATTAAAAAAAATACATTTGTAACACCCGGTATATCAAAAAATAAAGCAAGCAAAAACGGGCCTATGCATGAGATCGCTAGTTATGCGTAATGCTACTTAGTTTTTTCATAAACATCCATAAACGTCATTTCCTTTTTTTTTCTAAATTATTTCCAGTGCATTAGAAGTATTAGATCCATCGTTTGATTCTATACAAAAAAATACTCTCTACTTTTTTTATTTGAAGCTTAATTTTCCAGAAGTTGCTAAAGCTGTGGTACTGCCATTGACAAACTTAAAAATTGTGAAAGCATACAATGAAAAAGATGGCTGCGAGTGACAGATGTCGATTTGTGATTTCACTGTCACTTTTTACGAATTTTTTTCAAGGGATTCATAAAATATTCGTAATTTTTAAATATTTAAAATAATCCGTTTGTTTGCTAACAATCGTACCCTAAACCTGAGATAATTTTGTAGAATACCAAGCCTTAAATGAAGGAAACATGTGTTGTAGCATTTAAAAAAATATTTCTCGAATTATCCTTACCAATTATACGTTCTACATCTTGTTTACGGATTTTTCAGTTGCATTTGCCAATTGTTGTACTTAGCAACTTTTTCTAGAAACTTCAAATGAAAAAAGTGAATGGTAATTTTTGTTTTTGAAAACACTGAGTGACATTACGCATAACTAGCGCCCTCTGTGGTACTTCACGAAACTACTTTGTCAATAATGTTCCTTTCAAGACGCCGTGGACCACCACTCCACTCCCCACTCCACTTTACCCCACAATAAAACATCGGAAAAAAAATGTACTTTTATTTCCTAGTAATTCTAAATCACCTTGTACATTTACTATCTTTTTTGAAAATATTACTGACTAATCCACTCATAATATTTTAAGATGATACCTATTCTTCTAATTTAAAGTTCAAAGTTTATCAAATACTGGTGTAAGCAAACCTAGACAGATGTTATATTCACTAAACTGACTGAGACACTTTAAAGTCATTAAATTTATGTCACTAAAAACAATAAAATAGCAATAAACTAAATCACTTTTATTTAAAACCTTTTAAAATAAAAGAATTTAAAAACCGTATGTATTCAATGTGATTATTACACATTAAATTAGAGAGATAAAAACAAATTTATTTTCAAAGAAAGCCCGAGATTCCGCGTGTTGTTTCAGTCTTAGCGCCATCTATTATTCGAGTGCCAAGTCTTTCAGTGAAATATTTATAATTGGTTGCAGATTTCTTCTTACTTAATTTGCAATATAGTTATCTTTCCTGAAATTCTCTTAACAGACTGTTTTCAAACATTGAACTTTCAACATGTTTTAAAAAATGAATAACATGCAAAGTTACTTTAGAATTTAAGTGACACTGAACAAATGGCAACATTACTAGTTATGACCCTATTGACTGTTACACTTCTTACTTCTTTATTTTACATACATTCATTTTTAATATCCAGTGCCATCTAGTAGTAGTTTTGTGTATTTGGAATACAAAGTTTGTAAATAATGTTTGTGTACAAGTGTTTTGAAAAATATATATAGGATTTAATTTTTGCCTTATAATTAAGAAAATAAATGGGATAATGATATCAACGAGTTTTATTGTGGTAGGTGGATGGAAAATGTGCAGTTTCAGTGATTGTTGACACCTAACCAAACTTTAAAAACAAATTTTGATTTTAGAAGGCAAATGAAGCAAAACTATACAACACAACATGCCTTGCTTCTGCTTGTGTTAACATAACGTGTTTGTACTTTGTGGTTGATTATGTTAAGTTTTTGTGAGTGAATAAACTATGGTGAAATAAAATATTATATTTACCTAGTTCCTGCAGTAAGACATTCGAGGAACATATTGAATCAGGTACGGAAATTATTTAGTTGTATAATAGATATACAGAATTTAATTTTTGTTCTAGTACAGGGCCTTCATAAATGATTACAAGCCACGTGATCATATGCGAATATCATTTTCCTTACTACGGCAATTGAGAGAGACAAGAAAATAGAAATTTATTTGCATACGAGTTGTTCTTCGAGAATCACAGTCCTGGTCACGTGGCTTGTAATCATTTATGAAGGTATTGTACTTGTATGTTGCATCCCTATATAGGTACAGGTGATTCAGTTTTTAATGAACAAACTTTGAGAGTAAATAGAATAATGACAGTTTATTATATAATAGTTATAATTTTGGGGTTTTATAAGCAAGATACAGGGTGTTAAAGTTTGAAGAAAAAAGTTGAGTTTTTGGTATAATTACTAAAGTAATGAAGATATTTAAGCCATACTTGGTACACAGTGTATTTAAGGTGTCATAAAATCTGAAAATATCAAACACTTTGAACAACCAGTGACGGAGATATTGGCAGTTCGTATCTTTAATTAAGGAAAAAAACAGTTGTACTGTATAATGTTAAAGTTTGTGACAATTTTAATTGTGTATTTCAATTTCTAACAAAAACCCTATCTTACATTTTTTCGTATCTGCTACGGTTACATAGTAAATTTGACGTTTTTAAGTTATTTCACTGTTCCTGTCGGTAAAAGAATTATTTCAAAACAATATCCATAAACGTGCATAAAAGCTCACATACTTACTGAAAAACCAACTATTTAAACAGTTATCCATATTTCAGTTAATACCATTGTACACTGTTAAAAAGATTATCACAAATTATCCCCTTAAATTATTTTATAAGGAATAACAAAAAGCTATAACTTTCACACAACATCTTAGAATTAATTTCCACCACATAACCTCAAACAACGTATCAGTGCTAACCATTTCGTACGTCGTAGTTTTGTAGTGGGTGAAACAGATTTTAAAAATAAACACAAAACATGAAATAACAAAATAACTAGCTTGATGTATGCGTTCAATATCAAGAGAAGGCAAAGTAAAATATTTAAAAGCAGCGTCAATCGCATGCACAAAGAAACTGATGTAGGCACAGACAACAGGTAGGTGTCAGGAACAGTAGGCTAATTGTCCCGCACAAGCCCCATCCTCTAGGCTCTAGGATTGATTGAGATAAATGTTGATACTGATACCGGTGCACTAGTATGATTCAGGATAAAGGAATAAGCTGTGGCAGAGGCAAGTGCAATCAAAACATGTAATATTTGTGGAAAGGGATTTGATAATTCCAATACACGTAAATTGAAAGTTAATATGAGATACTTTTGCATCTTCTGAAACCGAACTAAGCTAATAGTTTCTTTAAGTAATGCACTGCTTGACGCATCTGTTTTAAGAGTTGCGGCACTAACGTATAAAACGTATTTAAATCGTCTTATTATTTTCACGGGCAGTGTTTTTCTCTTAAGTGTCTTGTGTATTTAATTAATATTTTTCGTGAAATACAGTGTGATTAAATAAAATATGGCGCATTATTCAAACAGTGAAAAGGTTGACATGCTAAAAGCATATTTGTTAAGTAAGTAGTGTTCAGTGATAGTGATAAATATAACGTATTGTGATAAATCAGTCGGACTGTAGTAAAAATGGATAATGAACAAATTGTAGATAATATGATTGTGAGTAGAGAATCTGGTTTATATTTTCAATCATTCTTTGACATGCAAACACGGAATTCCAGGAAACAACTACTCTGCGGGCTAATGCCCCGACCAGCATTGAATTACACCTGGAAAACATATAGCAACAGCTAGAGTCATTCGTCAGACGCCCACCAGACATATACCGGTTTCGAGCTTATTAGCTCTCATCAGTATGCCATAGGTGAGGTATCTGACGAATAATCCTAGCTGCTTTCGTCTGTCTAACCCGACAGAAGGGACCATGAGTACGCGGAGTAGAACTAACTACATCTATCGGCCGTTCGCTACTCCATGCCGGACTGAAAATGTCACAGGCAAGAAGCGTTCTACATGCAGTAGACACCATTGAAAGCTGTCGACCTTTATCGCGTTCGGCGAGAAACGATATCTTATAGGCTATAGGTTTTCCAGGTGTAATTCAATGCTGGTCGAGGCATTACCCGCAGAGTAGTTGTTTCCTGGAATTCCGTGTTTGCAAAATATCGTTTCTCGCCGAACGCGATAAAGGTCGACAGCTTTTAATGGTGTCTACTGCATGTAGAACGCTTCGTGTCTGTGACATTTTCAGTCCGGCATGGAGTAGCGAACGGCCGATCGATGTAGTTAGTTCTACACCGCGTATTCTTTGACATGTCTAAAAATTCTAGTGTGACACTGGAAACGCTGTGGAAGGCAAATTCACCATGACTCCCGAACCAGCGGTCCTCAACAAGTGTTCTATTTAAAAATCACGAATCTTATTTAAAATTTGATTCTTTTATTCCTGATTTCTGTGTAAAAAGACTATTAATTATGTGGTCTATACAGTGAACTGTACTGCTGGTTACAATATTTGTACTTATTTAAGGTTCACCCTGTATATAAAGTGAATTAAATCTTACCATCTTGTAGAGGAGCAATTTGGGCATCCGAAATGGATTTCTTTTTTCAGCAGGGACCAACTTCCATGCTTTGGAGTTAATTGACAATCATGTCTCTCGTAACATACAGTATGTCCACGGTTAGAGTGGAAAAGAAGGAAAATATTTTAATTTTACGGAAAAAAGGCTTGTCTTTAAAATGCATGTTGCATGTATAGAGTGACAATACAGAAGTATATTGTTAAGGAGTTAGGAAATTTGCGTAAAATTGAAATTTACTTTTATTATAATTACAATTTGTGCATGGATCGACCTACTTTGATAGAAACGGACAGTAAAACATTTTCATTTTACGGGAAAAAGGCATTTTTGATTAAAATAGTTGCTTGTCATTAAAATGCAGTTGACATAGAAAACTTTTCGTTGTAAGTATGTATTAAATTCATCTTGGCAACATAGTGTTATGGATAAATGCTCCACAGTAATAAACTTAGCATGTTTTGCTCAAATAATATCAGAAGCTTTCGATAGAAGTCAAATAGATACAGTATAGACCAATGCCATTTAAGGTATTTATAAAATACTATGGTTTATATGATTAAAAGCTTTAGTGATATATGATGTTAGATTTTTTCACTTTTTATTTGAAGAGAGTACAATATGTTCAGTATAATGGCCATAAATCTAAAGAATTTCATGCATATTCTGGGGTACCCCAAGGATCAAAATTGGGACGGTTATTATTTAGTATATTTATAAATGATCTCAGTGATATTTTTACATCTAATAAATACTTGTTATTTTGTCAATTATTACAAAGTTAACTGAAAAAAATGATGAATTGGTGTTCTGTCAACAAATTGGATATGAATGTTTCTAAGTGCAAAGTAGCTTCATTCACACGGAAACTAAATTGTATAGAATTCTCGGATGCACTTAGCCATTTTGAACTTTCAAGGAATCAGACAGTTCAAGACTTCGGTATCTTATTCGATTTTAAATTGACTTTAAGTGATCATATTTTATTGGAACGACTAATTCTGGATTAAAACTTTACAATTTATAATGAGAGACTGTAAAAATTTCAAATATAGATAGCTTGAAAGCTCTTTATTTCTCCTTGATTCGGTCGTAAATATAATATGGCTACATAGTATAAAATAATAAACTTATGATTGAAGGAGTTCAAAGGAAATTTATGAAATACTTAGGTATCGTATAAGAATGATAATCATTATCCTGTAAGAGGATATGGTAATAAATTGTTATTGGAGAGATTTCCTATGCAGTTCTAGCAACAAAGGCGTTTAATTGCTTTTATAATATTTTTCTACAAACGTATTTATAATCTAGTAGACTGTTACTGTCAAAACCTAGATTGGAATCATGTCAAAATGATTTTATTGTTTGCCTAATCGTACGAATATACTTAATAATTATTATCCGCTTCATTTGATGATGATAATAATAATAATAATAATATCTCTACCCCTCATTCTAATCAGGAGGATTAGCCCAGAAGTCGAAGACTTGTGCGGGAGAGGGGACGGCATATTATTTAGCAGGCCGCATTTGCGCCCAGGGACGACTTACGTTGGTAGGCCCTAACCACCATTCAGTGCAGGAATGAGGGAAACCTGGAAAACCTCATTAATTAGGGGGGTAGTTAAATGCCAACCGGTATCAATCACCCACCCTACCATACCCGCAGAGAGGGTGCCAATCTCTCCACGAATATAGCTTATATACGGTCTACCAGCTGCAGGGGTCGAACCCACAGCGATGCTGGAAAGTGTTTTTCTCACATCACTATTTACTTAGTAATGTTGACATAAGTGACAATTTAGAAGAAGATTTTAATAAAATGGTAAAGTTTTTAATGCGATTCTATACAAACAACGAAAATATTCATTGCATAAACAACCTTGGAGGGGTTTTAGCTTAAAACAGCATTGTTTTCGTGTATACTACCAAACTAAAATATGGCTAACCAGTACCCAGACCACCCTTGCCAGATGTGGCAGATTGTGGGTAGAAAATTGTTGACAGAAAACCTGTGCCAATTTTTAACCGCAGTATCAATATTACCCGAGAACACCCTTGCTTTAAATACTTGCAGTTGTAAACAAGGTAGAGAAATTATTATTATAGGTATGTACATTATTAATTTAAGAAACAATTTTATAGATTGCAACGGGCCACAATGTTCCTGCAAGAAAAAACAAATTTGTTGCATTGGGTCCTGCAGATGAATGGCTCAAATTACATGTGCAAATAAAGTAAAGAAAAACTTAAAAATCACAAATGCTTCCCAGAATATGTTATCTGATAGTGAAGAACATTCCGAGTCTGGCTAAATGCTGTAAAATAATTTTGTAAGATTATTCTTATTTACCAATTATTATTTGTTTATTTACAGAAATAGAAGAATTTACCACGGAACATCGACTCCAGAAGCACCCTCGGACTAGTTTAACGCAAATTTTAACATAATTAAATGCTGTAATTGGTAACTATAATTAATGAAATGATTTTTTGAAATAATATTTGTTATGATTGTTTATTAATATTTAACTGCTATTAATTTATTTAATTAAATTTGAAAAGATATTTACCTGCTCAAATACCTTTCTTATAATGTGTCTTAGATTACCATAACGCTCGCTATAATAGCGTATATTTCACTGTTTTAAACGAAAAGCGACCGTCTAGTCTTGAACATGCATAAGGACGGCATTATCACGCAGATAAACAGCGGGTCAAGCGAATTTCAACCATCCTCGCATCTCCGCGTTAGAACGCTGTGGTAACTACATACTTTGACATTTTACAGTTTTTTGACGAAACTATTTATCGGATTTTCAAAAATAAAAAAGCATTTTAATCCTTGATCTTTAGTCTACACCGTTCATAGAAGGTGTTTTTTTGATTAGAATTAGCATTCTTGCAATGTTTCAGCGCGAGCCGTTTTATATTAAGGAACTCCATATAAGAGCGTGTTGCACAGATAATTTCAAATTAAAAATAAAATAGTTCCTCTTGGAATTTTAAGACAAAACTTTCAGAAATGATTAAACATGTTGTGTAGATCTAAATTAAGGAAAAAAAATTTTTTCAAATTTTTTAGAAAACCACCCCTAACTACCCCCTGCACACCACGATTTTTTGACGACCAGGCGATTTTGCTTTCTAAAGGCATAAGGAATGATATAAAATAGGTTTTACATTTTAGCAATAAAGTGCAAACGAAAATCTTTTCTAGAAGGAATATCTTTGCGTTTAAACTCTACTATAACTGGAATATTCTGTTGGACAATAAACTTCTATTATTACTATTATTTTAAAGTCGCCACACCCTGTACATATTTTCTCGTACAACCCCAAAAAAGAAAACAACAAAATATATTGAAAGCTTTATTTCGTATTATTTTTGATACACAGGTTATATATTTATTTCACATTGATTTAAAATAATAATGGTGGAGAAGGCCTTTCGCCACCCCAATCCTCTTAAGGCGACAGGAAAAACCACTAACCCGTCCCACTTAATAGACCACCACTAGCTCGAGGATCAAGGCGGCGAACCGCCGGAGATTTAACGACAAAGCTAATAAACACTAAGTAACTAGTAATATCATAATCCTGCGTTCCTTTTTTATACAAATATTTCTCGTAACGATAACTTACAACAAAGCGACGGTAACATACAAAAATAACAGCTATAACAAAAAAACAAATAATTTAGCATAAATATCTTAACTGGTTATTGTAAGTTACTGTTACTTTCTCTCTCTAAGTAAGTACTATACCTAGGGGAAGAAGAGTTTGGAATCCGGGTATTTTCAATGCATACCTTAAAACTAGCAAGCAAGCTAGATTCCAAAGCGTTCTTCATATAATTTTATACAAATATAAAGAGCAAAAATATAAACAATATTACAAACGGCGTATTTAAAATAACATCCAATTTGTCTAAGAGTGTAAAGTGATTCAAAGTTCCATGAAAATAGCGAATTTCAAATATAATGGCAGGAGGTGCTTGCTCTATGGACTTTTTTTGGAACAAAAGAACTTGAGGGCAAAGCCTCGGGCTACACCCTATCTTTATTTTTGGTTTGAGCCGTCAAATGGTGGAACTTAGTAAAACAACAAGCATATAATTTGAATCAGCGTCAAGCGCGTTGGAGCAGTCGTAGTTGAGTATAAAAATGTCATGTTTGGAATTGTCACGAAGATTGGGATATGTCGGGTTTTGATCCTTATTGCTTACTTTCCTTTTCAAGCTCCTTGAGGAGTTGCTTCATCTCCTCGGAGAGTTGGTGTTGGTCTCCTACTTTCCTGCAACAAGTATTCAAAAGCTAAAATAAATACCTATTTAAAAAGAAGTAGTTGAAACAAGGAGTAGTCAAACCACAGCTTAGACCAGCTAATTCAATTGAGTATTTCGAGATTCTTTCAGCAGCAGATTTCTGACAGTTTAGATGCTTGATCTTATTCCTCTCCATGGTATACTAAGGACACGGATACTTTTGAAGGAAGTAAGGTGGTATCATACCATGGGGGATTCGATAAATGTTCCTGCATTGTCACTGAAGGAGCCAGAGCTATGTTAGGAACTGAAATTTGTTTTATAGGACTCTTAATCAAAGCAATAACAACTGTGGTATTATACGCTATATTGTTCACCAACAGCACGGTCTATTAAGTACACGGTCGGGATCATCAGCAGATAGCCATTGAAAACTGAGGACTTTGTGACGTATAACTTAGTCTGTCTCAGTTCACCTTTAATCCCGGTGGCCCCGACCGTATGGTTTATAGACCGTGCACCAGGAGGTCCTATGTGAAAAGTCCTGACGTCAATGTCATGAGAGTGGTTGTTAAAAGAACTAGAATTGTGTGATTTGCAGTCAGATACTTTTTACCAGGGAAGAACCTAAACAGGATTGGATTTTAGGTTATTCCCAAGAGAATGTTATCCCAACTTTCAACTTAGACCTTATGCTGGGAAGCACGTATCTTTGCAAATTTCCTATCTGCTAAGTCACTTACTCAGCTGCTTTGTTGGTCAACAACAAAGATTAATGTTAATATTGATACACTGGTTAATGAAAACCATTGATACCAAACGTACATGTTTTTTGTACCTATTACAAATCATTGATAAAGTTGCATTGTGTGGCTATTTTCGAAGAAGCTTCAGAAGCAATTTTGCCATTTATTGCCAGCGAAATCCAGGGACCATTACGAAAAAGTGTTCGTCGAATTTAACGAATGGAGGGAAAAGGGAGACTAATGCCAATGAATTAAGAAGTCATGTTATCGTATTTTTCAAATTTGAAGAAAAAATATAAAATTTCATCTACCTGGTCGAAGTATTCAATGTTGAAGGCTACTATAAAGGTCTACAAAAACATAGATATTGGAAAATATAACAAGCGAATCGAGAGGATAGAAAGCAAAAAAGCTGCAGTATTGGAGATAGCACATACTGAAACTTTTTTTACTGGGGCTTCCGGTAAAGAATTATTAATGATTAATGTAATATCTCTTTACCTTTTCATTTGAATTATTTTAGGTTGCGCTAATAATAGGGGTTTCTGGTGCCTGTCGATGTTACGAATTGACAAATTGCCTATTGCTGGTTTATGCTGTAGTTCAAACAAAGAGTAGCTTAGACAATGAAGGAATCGTTCAGATAGAGTAGTTTAAACGTACCTTCCAGAGCCGCCTTCTTCTTTCTCAGCCTCCTCGCCCTCAGCTGGAAAACAGAAACAGAATGAAAATGAGAACCTGTCAGTTACTTAACTATACATGCTAAACACTAACTAGTGCACTGCAAAAGTAATCCAATCTGGAATAGAAAGAAGGTACCAAAAAAATAAATTCTCCGCTATAAAAAAATTGAGAAACAAAACAAAGTCTGAATGTGGGGTTGTATGCTGTACAATTTAAGTAGTGAGGAAGAATGATGTAATAAACAGATAAAATACAGAAACATTCCAGTACAAAACCTTTTAAGAGCTATATATACAGATGATTTAAAAAATATTATGCAAGCGTATTCCTAGAAGACTTCAATGGAAAAACGTAAATAAAAATCAAATTTTGATCAATGATCAATTTTGTAACTGTCTTAAGGAACACTCTGTATACTAAATGATTGTGATACATTTACTAGCACTGCAGTTTTAACGCAAAGTACGTTTATGATTATAACGTAATGAAACTTTTTGAATACTAAATCATGTTAGGCAAATAAATGTATCACTGATGAAACAAAAAATACAAAGTGTCTGATGTTATAAAACAGGTACAAATTTACAAATGGATTTTCACCCTACGCATAATACACTCTTTGGCATATGTAAATTGTCCGAATTTTTGTTACAAAGTATGCAACCCGCGTTACATTGTGTTTAACTTATATCCAAGGGTCAATTTATTTGATTAAAAATGAAACATTGGAATTCGGTTTATTTCTGTTTTATAGATTTATTTTATAGAAGAATATTATTTGTTAGTAATATTTTTCTCAATGAATACATTTTTTTATTGCGTTCTTTCTCTACCAACAGCAAAACAGAGTTGAGATTGATTGAGCAACTAATTTCATTTGGCAGATCTGTTATTCTATGATAAAACTTTCAAATTTGTATATTGAGACTGTGTTGTAATCGCTAATGTTATATGCTAGAATCTTCTATATATGTATATGGTATACTAAATGATATTTCTAAAACAGGTGCAGTAATTGAATAAAAACGAAAATAGTATGGTGTGTAAATCGTGTTGATTTTATTTTTACTCCTACGTCATAAAGTCAAATTTTCCAGGTAATTTGAACGCTAGTTTTATGACATTTTTATACGACTGCCTTGCAAAAGGGGGTTTTGCACACGGAAAACACGCTCTGAAAACGGTATTGTGCACACGCCGTGTGCTATCTGATTTTTGTGGTGTCTGTTTGCAGTCGTATTAAAAGTATCGTAAAAAACTCGTTTGAAAACGACTCTTTGCACACGAGCAAGACATATTGGTGCGAGCCTTGCAAGTCGAGCGAACCTTGTTGTTTAATATACTATTATATATTCTGTAACATCGCTACTCACTGCACTTGACAGTTGTCAAATGCCATTTTTACATTTATCATTATGAAAACTGTTTCAAGAGAAACTATTAAATATAAAAAACACCTAGACACTTTGTACTTGGCACAACATGAGTTAAGTTATTAACACATACAACATACAGATACACAAAAGTCAAAAGAGAAGGGAAGGTGTAAATGTGTACAGGGGGATGTGTAACATAGAAAAGAATGCCTATCTACCATGTTTGGGTAAATTAAAGCGCCAATCGTGTTCCCTAGGGTCCACTTCAGTCTGGTCCTCGACGCTGATCTCGTATCGCAGCGGCCTTCTGCGGGTAGCTATATGAAAGAAAACCATAAAAAAATTCTAGCTGTACAGTTACTGAAACCTGGGTGCCTCAGGGTTCCCACCAGAGACCAAGTATCATTACATTTTTTGTGGTGGGAAACCAGATTACTTAAGAAAAGACTTAGACACCTCGACATAACTTGTTACATAAAAACTCAACTGAAGAAGCTACTACAGTATTCAGTTATTTACTCACACGTACCCAAAAAGTATAAAGCTAGTGCATGAAAGTACAGAGACCAAATTGAGTATAGCAACGTTTATATTTTCTGGACATGTGCGTTTAGACATATAACATATAACATCTGGATCAAATCAGAAAAGATAAAATAATTAAGCTTGCTATTTACCTCTGACTGGAGGAGGATCTCTAATGACGGAGGTAGTGGCTTCTTCTCCTCCTATAAAACACAAAAAGATATTAATCTCTGTCCAAATTTCAGTTGTCATTGTAAAATCTTGAAAAATGTACTTACCAAAAGAGACATGCAAACTGAACGCCATGCAAAATAAAAATAACTTACCAAAAGTAAAACTGTGGTGATTTGTACTAAGAAAATGAAGTTAACTAAAAATAAATAGGGAGGGAAATTAGTTCTGGGTTAATAGAAGTGACAAACCTGGTGCGGTTCTTGTTAGTGTTGTTAGTTGAGTTGGGGGGATATCGAATTGCTGGGTCATGGTTGTCTTGCTTCCTTGGCCGTCGGTGATGGTTCTAGTTATCACCCCTTGACCTTCTGTAACTGTTCTGGTTATTACACCTTGTTGATGTATGAGTTCTGGTTGATTCAGTTGCTTAAAATATTCCTCTATTTGTCTTTCTGAGGTGGGTTCCTCTCCCCCTCCAGTTCCGTCACTTTTTACAATGAATCGTCTTTGGACGACTTTTCTGACGTGCACGTTTCCAGCTTCATCTACTTCCTCCGTTTCCTGCACGTCCTCACCTTCTTTAAAGTCTTGAATGTACTGTCTCATGCGTTCTTCCGCGTCAGGTCCAGTAAAGGTAATCCTTTTCATCTCGGGGGGTAGTTCTACTTTTCTGTGAATTGTATGAGAGTAGTAGTCATCGTCGCTAGGCTCAATTACTTCCGTAACATATGGTTTTGAGGATGCGTCTACGTACTCCGTTGTTCTTCGACCCGTGAGATCTTCATCAAACCATACTCGCTTAACAGCTGCTGCTACGTCCACAGTTGCTCCCATTCTGGCTTGATCGATGGAATTGGTCGAAGAAACCATGGTGTTGGATCCTCCACTGGTGAAACTGCCTGAGTAGACAGAATCAGTATCGTATTGATATGTTGCGTGAGTGGCTGTAGAACTAGTAGCGTCTAGGCTTTCAGTACTCTCTAGCATTAGATCTTTTGCTTCTTGGTCGACTATGTCATCCTCTTTTGCCGATGAGCTGAAGTCTTTGCCAGTGCTAGAGCTACTTTGATCATGTCCTCCTATTCTAGAACCATCTTCGTCAATAGAATCGCTTAGTAGCAGGTTATTGCCGGAACTGGTAACAGCACCTAGTTCTAGGGAATCGCTGAGTACCATAGAACTTTTTTCTTCGCCTCTGGCGTCCATGCTATCTGTCGTTATATTTTCTCTGGTAGATTTTTGAGCTTGAAATTCTATAGAATCTGTACTAGCGGTCATTACGTCTCCTCCGGTTTTTTGGTCTAAACTGTCAGTGCTGTCATGATGGCTTGGTTTTTCTGCTTGCAGATCCAATGAATCGGTTGAAGTTATCATGACATCATCACCCTCTTTCCACTGTACTTTAATCGTAGATTTTACTATAGGAGTGTCTAGATCTAAGTCTGGTACCCTGGACACCTCTTCTAGGGAATCACCTCTACCTAATGATTCTGTTCTTTCTACATCTTTCAAATCACTGAACCTCTCGACATTTGATTGGGCTTGCCTAATGATTTCGTCTATTTCAAACATTCTTTTTTCATAATCTTCATCATCATCTGTATCAGTGACGAGTTTTTTCTCAGTTCCAGACATTGTTTCACAACTTTCAGATTCAGAGGCGATGCTTTCCTGACCTTCTTCGATTTGGGTAAGCATCTCTTCCTCTTCCTTTACTTTCACTTCGATTTTATGAGCGGCAATACACGCTTTTTCTAGACCTTCGAATTCTTTCAAGGAACTAGCAGATACGTCATCTCCTTGTCCACTTTTACTTGCATGGTACCTGGCTTTGAAACTTCCGTTGCTAGAGGAATCTTGTGAACCTTGGTGGAATTTTCTCATTTCTAGAGACATGGCTTTCTCTAAGCTTTCAAATTCTTGTAAACTTGACATTGAGACGTCGTCGTGCTCTGCTGATCTGGTGAAGTATTTTCGGCCAGCCAAGACGTCATATTCTGGAGTACTAGAATAAGAATCTTTTACGCTTCCTCCAGATTCTCTTTGTGATCCGTAGCTAGAGGCGAAGTCGTTTACGTCTTCCTCTTTTATGTCTTCCAAAGGACCTCTTTCGAATTCCATTTCGTAGCCATACCCAGCAGCCACCATAGCTGCTTGATCGCCTTGGAATTGTTGTTCTATCCATTTCCTATTTGCCTCTAACTCTCTATCGTATTCGTATCCGTAATCCCTAGTGCTACTAGTTGTAACACCAGTAGATTTTTGTTCTACTTGAGGCGGGCTGTCTTCAAAGTCAAATCCTAGCTCTTCGCTAGAGGAAGTGCCATCTGGGTAATATTTTATGTCAGTCATTCGAGTAAGAGGAGTAGGTGCGGAGTGGGCTAAATATTGTTCAACTTCCTCGTCGTGCTTCTTTGTCTTTTTGTGCGAGCGACTTATTTTAACGCTTTTGCCTTCAGTGTCAAATTCTTGAGCTTCCTTACCAACTTCTTCGATCACTACAAAGTCGTCTATGAGATCAGGTTTTTCTAACATTTCAAAAGAGTCGCTACTAGGAGAATCCGAACTTCTTTCGGAACCTTCCTTCACTGTCGCTTCGATGACTGTACCAACCTCACTTTTAGATTCCGACATCGCTTTTTCTTCTGATACAGCTTCCGGTTCCTCTGCAATAGTTGTTACGGTCTCGTCTAATACATATTCACGACCCTGGTCGGTTTCTTCTGAACTTTTGCTTGAGACGGATGCCGGAGTTTGAGGAGTATCTGCGCCTACTTGAACCTCTTCTTGTTTTTCTTTTTCTTCAAGTTCTAACTCTGGGTATCTGAAGTCTCTGTCCACTAAGGGCATCATGTGCTGTGTTATCTTAATGTCCGGAACGAACCCTGGACTGATGTCTTTGAGTTGTTGAGAACGCCTCTCTTCGTACTCTTTCTGGGCTCGTTCTCTTGTTTCAAGCTCGTGTTTCTCTGCGTCTTCATCTTCTAAAATGGGACATATTTGCTTAATTTTGTGAGCTGGAGATACGTGAGCTACCATGCTAAAAGCCGCCTCGGCTTCAGCTTCTTCGAAGCTGGACTTTTCGCTAGAAGTCGAGCTAGATTTGCCGTGGGAATCACGCTTTTCTAAAGGTTCTTTCGGTAAATACACGCTGGTAATGGAATGTCTTATTTCTTGTATCTCTTGCGATCTTTTTACTGCAGAAGAATATTCTTGCTCTAATTCCCCAACACTTGCTTGAGCCTCAGAACTGAATTCTGGAGTGTCATCTTTAGTTTCGTCACAAGGTTCTGGTGATATAGGACGTTCAATGGGTTCAGTTATGTCTGTAACATCTGAAGACTTCATCAAGTCGGCTAGTTCTGAATCCGGTTTATCGTCTGAGAAAGCAGTGGAACGTTCTCGTTCGGAATCTGATTTACTGAACTGCGACTGAGGTCTGGATAGATCTGGCTCATTGTCCGATTCTGTGTCCAAGTATCGTCCTTCTCTGAGATCTCTGTGGAACCCTTGGTCTGCTTCTGTTTCGTAACTTTCCTCTTTCTCACTTTCGTCGATGTCTTTCTTTTCATCGCTGCTGGTTTCTTTGAAGCTCAATTTTGCAGTGTATTTGTCGCTTTCTGCTAAATCAGACTGGATTCTACGTTCCACCTCAGATCTTGCTTGGCTGGTAATACCCATTATCGGGCCCATGAAACTGGTGCTTTCTGTTCTCCTGTGACCCTTCTTTTTCGGTTCTTCTGGTTTCACCGAGAATGGAGGAACAGTTTCTTCTACAGGAGATTGGGTTTCGGAAGTTACTTGGGTACTCACACTTTGTATACCATTTTCGTCCACGGTAGAAGTAGTTATTGTCACTGATTCTATTTGGAAATCGCTGTGTAGTTGAGGAGTAGACGTAGCCATATCAGTGGTGACATGTGGCGTGTAGATTAAACTTTCTCGACTACCTCGTGGCATATTTTCCACATCGTCGAGACTGAGATGTTCTGATGTGCCGGAAACAGTCATACTGCCTTCCAGTCTTTCGGAATCGGCTCGCGATAGTTCTATGACTGTTCTTTGGGCACCTGTGCTAGACGTGCTGGATACGCTCACACTAAGGACGCTACCCTCGTCTAGGCTGGTACCCAACCGTTCTTCGAAGTCTCCCTGCGGTGATTCGGGCACTAGGACCTTGGGTTCTGGTTGGAAAGTCATCTCCTGAGATCTTTTCATTCTGGATTGCATATCAGCAATCTTGACGTCCGCCGATTCTTCTTCAGATACATCGATAGATTCTCCTACGGTATAGGAAAGTAATTCAGAATCGCTTACTTCAGTGCTTTGTCTTATGGGTATTCCCTGAGTGCTCCAACCTGAAGAAGGTTCCACGTCGCCGAGTATGTGCTGATCTACTGAATCTATCATGTCTTCTAAATCACTAGTCGATGGAACAAGGGTTTCGGAATGTTCAGAAACTTCAACACTAGCTAGATGTCCAGAACTTTCACTATCTAAGCTCTTCATGCTTTCCTTAGAACTCAAACTACTAACAGCTGTTTGATATTCAGTTGAGGTAACGTGTGATCTAGACGAATGGTCTTGTGAGGTCAGAGCGCTCTCGTACTCCGAAGATCCTGCTGCTACTAATCCTTCTACGTCAGAAGAACACGGTCTGCTCTTTCCACTATCCATTTCAAAACTGTGGTAATGGCTTTCTCCTGAGCTAGAGTAGGCTTCAAAGTCAATTCCAGATTTTCTATCAGGTTTTAAATTCGAACTGCTGCTGCTGGTATCAGCGTCAGATTTAGTTTTTCTAAAAACTACTTTGTCTTTTTGTAAGTCAGTGTCTTCCCGTTTGCCAGATGACGCAGTTGAGAACTGTTCCTCTGGAGATTTTGCGTCTGTGCTAGATTTTGACTCGCTGCTAGAAGTTCTCTTTACTACTTCATGAGTTATGACTACTTCTTTATCCGGTTTAATTTCACCGACTTCGTCTACTTGCAACTTACCGCTGGCTACAAGTTCGTTCAAGTCTTGCACGCTTTCAAGCAAGATCCTGGATACTGAAGTAGTTTCTTTGTGGATATGATCCACCTTTGTTGCAGCACTACTGACAACTGTATGCTTTTTGTCTATGGAGAGTTTTGTTTCTACTTCTGATCCATCGTCTTCCTTTTTGTATTGAGTCATTTCTTCCCTGCTGAAATCCTCTTCTTTTTTACTTAATTCATCGTATAATTTCTCCGTTTTCACTTCAGATTCTTTATGTCCTTGGTCACTAACCTCGCTGGATTTCACGGTTTCTTGGTATTTCGCTGATACTACAGACGTATCTTCATCAGTAGCTTTGGTTGATAACTTTTCTTGTAACAAGTCTTGTCCTCTTACTTCTGTCTTATCGGTTACTGTTTTAGATACTTGAATGATATCAGCTTCAACTGTACCCAGTTTACTTTCTGTTACTTTTTTATACTCTGATTTTATTTGAGACATTTCTTTGACTTCTGTGTCAACATGAGTCGCTAGTCTTTCCGACTCCTCGGTAATAGACTCAGATATCGTTTCATCATCTTCGAATACAACTTCCTTTACTTCAGTTACGGATTTCTCTCCTTTTACGGCATCACTTGATTTCATTTCTAGATCTTTCTTCACGCTTGTTAGTTTAGGACCTTCATAGCTTATAAAATCGTGGGAGGTGACAGTTTCTTCACGATGTTGTTCATCTATTTTATCGACGAATCCAGATTTATCTTGGAATCTTTTAGCTTGTTCGTGATCGTAATGATCGTAGTCTAAATGTACATCTTCTATCTTCTCGGCTTCAAGTTGATCCATCTGTTGCTCTAATATATGAGAGTAGTCCATTTCAGTGCCACTGAACTTTAGATCTTCGTCTGTTATTTCCATGCTAGATGCTTGGGTATCTCCTCTGGTTAGTTTAGCTATACCCCGCTGTCGGCGAGCTAGAACTGATTCGACCAGTTCTACCTCTCTCTCATCCAGGCCTTTAGTTTCTGCTAGATGTTTAAGGAATTCTGATACTTGGACATTCTCCAATTGTTGCATGGGTCTTTCTATAGCATCAGTTAGTGATTCACGTGCTTGAATTTCGGCTTCGATTTCTTCTATCAAAGCGCTTGCAATCTTCTTGGCTTCTTCTGGATGTACTCTTTGCTGATGTAGACTGTCTAGAATAATCTTTTCGATGTCGCTGTGGCTTTCTGATTTGACTTTATCCGATTCACAGGAATCGGAATGGTCTTGATGTATTTCTGATCCTAGATCAGATTCGTCACGGATACTGCTGCTGAGATCGTCGTCTTTCTCTGCTTTGTCACTTCTAAATTCCTCAGGAGTTGGTTCGTGAGGTTCAGGCTTTGTTTCTTCAGCAAGTTGTAACTTTAGTTTTGCTTCTAATTGTTCTGACATCTCATCCTCTTGATCCATAATTTCCTTAAAATCGTCCTTTTTCTTCTGTTTTTTAATATGTTCTTCACCTTCTGGTAAGACTTCTAATTCGGATTTTCGCTCTTCTCTAGCTATTTCTTCGAGGTCTTTATCTCCGTCCATCGCTATTTTTTCTGCAATCTTCATTTCTTCTATGATAAACTTCTGCAGAATATCTGCTGATAAGTCATCGACTTTTTCGGTTGCTTCTGGTTTTTCTGTAGTTACTTGACTTGATTTAGATTCAATTTTGGAAATTTCTTCCTTCTTAGTACTTGGATATATTTCAGATGAGATCTGTTCTTCCTTAATGAACTCCTTTAGTACATGTTTGTCGTGTGATACATTGGAAATTTCTTCCTTCTTAGTACTTGGATATATTTCAGATGAGATCTGTTCTTCCTTAATGAACTCCTTTAGTACATGTTTATCGTGTGATACATTGGAAATTTCTTCCTTCTTAGTACTTGGATGTATTTCAGATGAGATCTGTTCTTCCTTAATGAACTCCTTTAGTGCATGGTTGTCGTATGATACATTGGAAATTTCTTCCTTCTTAGTACTTGGATATATTTCAGATGAGATCTGTTCTTCCTTAGTGAACTCCTTTAGTCCATGTTGTACATTGGAAATTTCTTCCTTCTTAGTACTTGGATGTATTTCAGATGAGATCTGTTCTTCCTTAATGAACTCCTTTAGTACATGTTTGTCGTATGATACATTGGAAATTTCTTGCTTCTTAGTACTTGGATGTATTTCAGATGAGATCTGTTCTTCCTTAATGAACTCCTTTAGTGCATGGTTGTCGTATGATACATTGGAAATTTCTTCCTTCTTAGTACCTGGATATATTTCAGATGAGATCTGTTCTTCCTTAGTGAACTCCTTTAGTCCATGTTGTACATTGGAAATTTCTTCCTTCTTAGTACTTGGATGTATTTCAGATGAGATCTGTTCTTCCTTAATGAACTTCTTTAGTACATGGTTGTCGTATGATACATTGGAAATTTCTTCCTTCTTAGTACCTGGATATATTTCAGATGAGATCTGTTCTTCCTTAGTGAACTCCTTTAGTCCATGTTGTACATTGGAAATTTCTTCCTTCTTAGTACTTGGATGTATTTCAGATGAGATCTGTTCTTCCTTAATGAACTCCTTTAGTACATGTTTGTCGTATGATACATTGGAAATTTCTTGCTTCTTAGTACTTGGATATATTTCAGATGAGATCTGTTCTGCCTTAATGAACTCCTTTAGTACAAGGTTGTCGTATGATACATTGGAAATTTCTTCCTTCTTAGTACTTGGATATATTTCAGATGAGATCTGTTCTTCCTTAGTGAACTCCTTTAGTCCATGTTGTACATTGGAAATTTCTTCCTTCTTAGTACTTGGATATATTTCAGATGAGATCTGTTCTTCCTTAATGAACTCCTTTAGTCCATGTTTGTCGTATGATACATTGGAAATTTCTTCCTTCTTAGTACTTGGGTATATTTCAGATGAGATCTGTTCTTCCTTAGTGAACTCCTTTAGTCCATGTTGTACATTGGAAATTTCTTCCTTCTTAGTACTTGGATACATTTCAGATGAGATCTGTTCTGCCTTAATGAACTCCTTTAGTACATGGTTGTCGTATGATACATTGGAAATTTCTTCCTTCTTAGTACTTGGATATATTTCAGATGAGATCTGTTCTTCCTTAGTGAACTCCTTTAGTCCATGTTGTACATTGTAAATTTCTTCCTTCTTAGTACTTGGATACATTTCAGATGAGATCTGTTCTGCCTTAATGAACTCCTTTAGTACATGGTTGTCGTATGATACATTGGAAATTTCTTCCTTCTTAGTACTTGGATATATTTCAGATGAGATCTGTTCTTCCTTAGTGAACTCCTTTAGTCCATGTTGTACATTGGAAATTTCTTCCTTCTTAGTACTTGGATACATTTCAGATGAGATCTGTTCTGCCTTAATGAACTCCTTTAGTACATGGTTGTCGTATGATACATTGGAAATTTCTTCCTTCTTAGTACTTGGATATATTTCAGATGAGATCTGTTCTTCCTTAGTGAACTCCTTTAGTCCATGTTGTACATTGGAAATTTCTTCCTTCTTAGTACTTGGATATATTTCAGATGAGATCTGTTCTTCCTTAATGAACTCCTTTAGTCCATGTTTGTCGTATGATACATTGGAAATTTCTTCCTTCTTAGTACTTGGGTATATTTCAGATGAGATCTGTTCTTCCTTAATGAACTCCTTTAGTACACGTTTCTCGTATGATACATGAGTTGGCTCTTTTGCAATTGTTTGTTTATCATCTAACGTTGCACTATCTGTAGAAGTTTCTTTAAATGTTGTATCTTTGTGATCAGATATATCCGCTTTTACGGTGGGTTCATAAATTTCAACTGGAACCACTTTTCTTTCAGACTCTTCTTTAACCTTGGTCATTTCCTCATAAATTGATATTGCTTTTTCGCTTTCAATACGAGTTTCTTTCCTGTCTGTAGTTGTTTCTTTTATTATTTCACCTTTGGTTATCGTTCCACTTATATAAGAGTCTTCTTTCTTAGTTTCTTCTACAATTCTCTCGGCAGCTATAAATTCTTGAGTTGCTTTAGCAGCAGGCTTTTGTTCTAAATCTTCAACTTTCTCATCGAAAGCTTCTTGGTGTGACTCCGATACCTCCCACACTGTATCTTGGATACGTTCTTCGGGAACCTTTATCGGTGATTCAGCGTCAGATTTTTCCGTAACCGGTGAGATAGGTTCTTTTGTTTCTTTGTCAGCGTACTCGTCGCTTTCTTCGCTTATTCTTCTTTGTGTTCCCGATAGAGTGACGGTTATTTCTGGAATTGCTTCATCGCCGTATTGCGAGAATTTCGGAGAGATCTCACCGTCCAAGGAATCAATAGACTTGCCTTCGAAGTCTTGGTCTAACTCTGCCAATTTTTCGGTGTCTTCTATTTCGCTCTTATCAACCAACACTTCCATAGAATCCGGTTTAGTGGAATGACTGTCGTCTCTGAAATTTTGTTCGTCCACCACATCGCCACTTTTATCGGACGAAACGCTTGGTTGAGACTCGAAGATTTTGGTGTGAGTATCGACCTCAGTTTCTTTGTGCGTTTCTGTTTGAGGTAGGGATGAAACTGAAATCTGATCCTCGATTTTGTGCGCTGTCAAATCTGGTTTGTGCGTTACATCGTCAAGTTCTGTCTGTTTCGTGACTTCCATGAAGTTAACTATTTCCGCTACGACTTCCTCCGTTTTTCCTTCTTTGGAGTCTTCTATGGCGTGTTTGTCCAGTACAAATCCTCGTAGTTCTGCTGGTGACTGACCGATTCTTTGTCCAGCAATTACATTGCCTAACTGTTTTTCGTACCCTTTGGCTAGATCCTTGACAGAAGTTTTTTCGTGGAGTATATCTTCTTTTTCATGTTTTTCTTCAAAGGATTCCTCTGAAGGTACGCTCTTTGTTAGTTTTTCGATACTCTTCTGTTCTTCGAATGATCTAGCAATACTTTTCACTGTAGTCACCTTCTTCTCTTTTTTCATAGTAGTTTCTTTAACATCTTGAGTTTTTATTGGTTCGAACATTTGCGCCAATTTACTGACGCTTCTAGGTTCTTCTTCTATGACGTCCTCTTCGATGTCTTCAGCGATACTCTTAGCGTCTGCGTCTGTGTGTTCTTCTTCGGTGGAGCTTAGTAAGGTTTTCTTTTCGGGTGATGGTTCTTCCTCAAATTCGCTAGTGAGTTGTTCTTCGATCATCTCTTTCCTGATCTGCTCTTCGTAATACTCCTTACGGAGTTTTATGTTTCTGGCTGATACCTCGTACATATCTTCGGTTGGTAAAGAAGCCGATCGTTCGTATATGGATTTGCGAGCAGTGGAGGCAGATGGAACGAAAACGCTCATAAGCCTGTCTCGAATTTGCGGTACCCTATCCTCTATTTCTGAGTCAGATATGTAGTGTTCTACATCCTCACTGTCTGATATGTATCCTGCGTTTTCTATCAACTGACTGCTTCCCTTCTGAGCCACGTCTGATTCTATACTCTCCGTTTTCTGTAGATCAAACTTCACTTCTTGTTTATCATCCTTTTTAGGGCTTGTTTTTCTTTCGGAAGGTGGTTGGAATGATGCCTGGTATTCGCTCATTATTCTGTCTTCTTGAGGTGATGCTGTACTGTCTGAGATTTTGGTAACGTCTGTTTGTGTTTGTCCGCTAGTTTCGCTTGTAGATGATTCGAATGATACAGTTCTGTCCTTAACTAACATCTCTTCCTTGTGTTGTTCCGTTTCTATGACACTTTGCGAAGTTTGTAGCACTTGTCGCGGTTTTGCAATCTGTTCTACTTCGCTTTCAGCTTCTATGAGACTCTGAGTGGCTTGGAGAATAGTCCGGGGTTTTGGCACAGGTGTTGCGCCGATTTCGTGAACGGAGATTCGTTTTTTGATAGTTTCCTTTTCGGACGTAGTGACTTCCTGCAAACTCATCCTTTTGGAGCCGCTGTCTTTGGTGACGCTCTCCCAGAATTTCTTCTTGTCCGAGTAGCTTTCGAGAATTTCGTATTCTTCGTCTAGTAAGTCGTCTCGTACGGGTGACATGGGTTTTTCCGTTTTGGTTTCGGGTGTTTTGGCGGATCGAGGTTTGGGTTGCGGTAATTGTTTAGTCTCAGCCGGTGTTAGTGGGGAAGCTGCCTCGGTTAGTAGTTCGCAGCTGATTTCTAAAAAGATGCGGTTAAATGTTAGCGGGACTAGCAGTACTGTAATAGTTAAGTAGTAAATTCCTTATCGGTAGAATAAGCGGTTTTTGACATACAGGCATTTGGTGGGTAGTTTGCTATCTCCAAATGTCTTAACACTTACCGTTTTAAATGAGAGGAGAAACACATCGAATGATATCTACAAAATCAAAAACAAAAGGAAACAAAAAGGAACTTATAAATAATAAAAGCCAAAGTTTGCTTGTGCAAGAGTGGTATCTGGATGTTGAATTCTGTGTAAAAGAAACCATGCAAATAAAAGTATCAAACATATCGGGCCCCGTCACTTCGGGTCTACAAGTCATATCTAGTGCGTAGTTACCTAGCTTGGGATCCGGCGATTTCTCTATTTTTTGTTTCGCAGACGAAGAAATTTCGTCTGATACGAATATGTCGGGTACTACGTGCTCAAATTTACCCTGAGATTTCTCAGAGAATGCACCCGAGTTCTCTAACAGGTCATCTTCGTCGAAGATAGACATGCTAACATCCATAGTATCGGGGATGCTTGTCGTGATGCTGTGGTGCTCAATATTATCCGTAGAGCTGAACGGGCTAGATCTCTGAAGCCAGTTCACCACAGCGTTCGTTATAGACCCCTTCGGAAGGGATTCTGCGCTTCCCAGTGACCTAGACATTTTCTGATCGCCGCTAAGTAAGGATTCGTTGCTTAAAAATATTTCCGGGTTCATCTGCATCACTGTGCTGATCAGTGAGCATTTTAACGGGGAAGATTTAAGGTCAGGCAAACTGCCACGGTCGTCCTCTACAATGCGTTTGTCTTTGTAGAAACCCATCTCTGATTTTGCCCGCTTGCTTTGTTTCTTTTTGGGTTTGGGAGAGGGACAAGGGCTTCTCATTATGGGTATAACCTCGACTTCTATACCGGCTTTGTTTACTAAATTATCTTTATTTAAACTGACAGGGCCCATGTAAACAATCTCACCTGGGGAAATAATGCCAATGAATTTATTTTGCTCTGACTTACATAGGTCCCGATATGTTTGTAAGGGAGGGGTTAGATGGGGTTCGTAAGAGTTAGTTTAGATACATGCGACTTTTGTTTTGACCTTACTACATATCGTGAAAGATTGGATTTACTTAACAGTGTACAATGAGTTTGTGATGGGAAAGGCTCTTTAAAGTAAACATCTAAGATCTACCTTGAGGGAGTTCTTGAGCGTCTGCCTGGCTCTCGGGTGTTTTCGAATCCCAGTCGTCGCTCTTCGAGAAAGTGTGCTCGTCCCACAAGTGGCCGTACTCCCTCTGGATGTCCGATAGTTCCTCCGTGCTCAGTTGCGACACCAATTGGCGGTACTCGCTCTCGCGCTTTTCCTCGATTTCCGGGCTCGTCAATTGCTTTTGTTTAGCTTCTTTCGTGTCTTTGTCCATTACTTCGGATGCCATTCTTTCGAATTTTCGCTCGACTCGCTTTAATTTCTTCTCACTTTTGTCACTATGGGAGCTGGCTTCTATCAGCGAGTCTATTTGCTCGAGCGAATCTAATGCTTTATCTAAGTCACGCAATTTCTTGTCTATCAAGTCCACTTCAGCTTGTGATTCTTTCTTGTGTTCTTCTAGCTTCTTTTCTTCTTTCTTGATTTCTTTTTTTAACGGCGTTTTAATATCTATTTGTTTATTTAAGTCTTTGGTCAAGTCACTTAACAAACTATCTATTTTGCTTTCTGTGAGAGTTTCTAATACGTTTGATTTTGCACTGTCTTGTCTGAACTTTTCTCTTTGTTCGCTAACGATATCTGCGTTTTCGTCATCTTCCGATGCTATACGAAACAGCGGTTTTCTATGTTCTTCATGTTCTTCTATTAAAATTTCTTCCGGTTCTGTCACGATATAAAATTCGTCGTCACTGATTTCCTCGATTTCGAAATTCCTTATTTCTATCACTTCTGGTCGTTCTCCTTTAGGAAATCGTTGAGAAACTGCACGTCTTGCCATGGTTGGAGACGTTACGTACGAGGACGCCCGTTTCTTTGATTCCGCGACGTATTCGTCGGCATTTGTTGGCAAATTCGATAAATCAATGTTGGCTTCTGATATTCTACGCGGCGTCTCTCCTACCGATTCTTTTATTACGTTCGAGTAATCCGATGTCGTACGAGTCATGGCATCGCCAGGCAAGATGCCTTCCGATTCTATAAAATCGCGTGTTCTTTTCTTGATATCTAATTCAGTATCGGTTTTAGCGCCCTGCAGAGATGCGCTGGATGCCTGTTCGTGAATATCTTTCTCTATTCTTTGTTTTTCTGTATCACCTTTCCCTGCGATTTTGTCACCCAATTTGCTAAAGAAACCTCCAGATTTCTTATCTTTTCTAGACGGATCTTGCTTCTGATCTGTTTCTAAATGTAATTCATCTTCCGATTTTCCTTTTAGTTCTTCTCCTTTCCCGCTTATCTTTTTCCCTAGCTTGTCTAAAAATGTCGCTTTCCCTTTTTTCGAAGTTTTTTCCGCTGTTGCCGCAATTTGTTGTTCGAGGTCGTCTATTTTTTGCGCGGTTTCTGTACCTGCTTCGTCAACTGTTTTTAAAGCTTTTTCTCGACTTTCAGTAGCTGTAACTTTATATGTAACAATTGATTCGAGCGCTGAGTCTTTGACTTCTTGAATTTTTTTTGTAGACGCATCGGCAACGTGCTCTACGTTTTGTACTGCTATAGCGACCTCAGCTTCTAGCTGTTCTTTTTCTTTTTGCGTTTCGTCAACGAATTCGTCTACATTCTCTTCTATCTCTTTAGTTTTACCACTAACATAATCGCTCAATTGAACAAAAACTCCTCGAGCTTCTTCCATTGTTTTTAGTGATGCGTCTTTGATGTCTTTTGCAGATTGTTGTTTAGTTTGAACTGCTTCCTTGGCCAATTCTTTACTTTTATCTGCTGCTTTTTGTGAAGTGAGTTGTACATCATCTTTTAAAACTTTTACTGATACTTCTGATGTTTGGGCTATATCCTTTACTAGTCCTTTACTTGCTTCTATGGTTTCTTGTGACGTATGTTCAATGTCTTCTTTTAAATCGGCTGCGGCTTTTTCTGATGTTTGGACGGCATCTTTTGCTACTAATTTCGTTTCAGATGCTAACTTGTCGCTCTCCGATAAAAATTTCTCGGATTTTTCGTCTAAAGACGTTTTTGTGTCACTTATATTGCTTTGTATTTTCGATTCCACATCTTTTGCTCCTTTTTCTACTTCCTTAGCCTTACCGCTGATCTTATCGGTCAATTTGCTGAAGAAACCAGTTTTCTTTCCTGCTTTTGGAGTACTTTGTTTCAAGTTTTCTGCAGCGTCTTTGACTGATTCTTCTGTTTTTAAAATAGATGTTCCGATATATTCAGCACCTGAATCCACTTTCTTTTTGGATTCCGCTTCTACATCTATGGCAGCTTTTGGAAGTTTCGTAGTTTCGGTACTGATCCCTGTAAGTAATGTATCTACATGTTTTGCTGCTTTGTCAATTCCTTTTTCAAGAGTGTCAATTTTGTCATCGGCTTTGTCTCTTATCTCACTAGTTTTAGCAATGTCTTTTATTGAACTCTCAAGAGAAGAAGTTATATCTGTACTAGCTGTTTGTAAATCTCTCTCTAGACTTTGTCTTTCACCCTCCAAAAACATTTCGCTGGATGATAGATCGCCTTTAACTTTATGTTTGGTCCTTGAAGCCAATTCTTCTGTTAATTTCATCGTCGCACTAAATTTTTCGTCTACTTTTTGTAAAAATGTATCTTCTGCTTTAGCTGCTGTATCTTTAATATCCGCAATAGCCACTTTTCTCTCCTCTTTGAGTCTATAAATAGCTGTATCAAGAGCTTGTTCTATTTCTGTACTTTTCTTATGAGCAGCATCTTTAATATCAGCCGCAGAAGATGTCATTTCTTTCTTGCCTTCTTGTAGTAAATCTTTGGCGGATACTTCCTCCTCCTTAACATGTTCCATGGTATCGTCGAAGCTCTGCATTATTTCAGTAACAAAACTTGATGTTTCTTCTTTCAGAGCTTTTTCTTCAGATGTTGCGTCATCTACAATTGATTTGCGCGCTTCGTGTGCAGATACTTTAACGCCATCAAGTTTCTTGTCTACGTCATCAACAATATCGGATGTTATAGTCTGAACGGGTTTTTGTAGTTCCTTCGTGGATTCTTTAATCTCATCGCCTTTCACTCCAATTTTTTCGGTTAATTTGGAAAAGAAAGACTTTTTCGGTTTTTTCTCCTTCTTCTCTGGGGATTCAGCGCGTTCTAATTCGCTTACGATGTGTTCACCAGTTTCTACAGCACTCTGTTTTATTTCATGTATCGTATCAGAAGTTTGTCTCGCTAATTCACCTATTTCATTTTTTGTATCTTCTCTTGCAGCTTTTGCATCATCTTTTACGGCTTCACTTGTGGTTATTGTTTCGCCTCCTAGACCAGTTAAAAGTCCACCAGTTTTCTTTGCTGCTTTTTTCGATTCGTCTACTCCGTCTTTTATAACTGTTATACTTGCTTCTTTAGTGTCATCAACTGTTTTCGCTGTCCCTTGTTTTACATCCTTAATGTCTGACTTAACATGCTTGAACTTTTCTTCAGTTTGGTATCTGACATAATCCAAAGTTTTATTAATATCTTCAGATCTTTCTTGTATAACTTTATCAATTTGGTCAAACGGATCGTCCTTCTCTTCTTCTAGGCCTTTACCAGTTAATTTAGCACTTTCTAGATTAATTTTACTTTTTTCTTCAGCTATTGCCTCAGTGAAGTTACTGTAAGCATCTTCTCCGACTTCCTGTATACCTTCAGCTATTTCACCAGGCAGGTCCGTAATATCCTCCCTTAAACCTTTGAAAGATACTTTTTTACCAGTAGATTTAACTTCATCTGCAGTAGAATCTGTCATGTGTTCGGCTTGCTGAATTGTGTCTTTAGTAATATCTTCTGCAGTTTTCACTACATCTTCACTAATTTTTACCGCGGGTTCTGAATCGAGTTTGGTCTCTTCAACTTTATCCTCGACGGAACCTGTAAATTTGCGTCCAATTTTTTCTATAAATCCAACATCTTCTGTAGACTTGCCGCTTTTTTGTTTCTTGAGTTTTCTTTTAGGCGCCTTCGGACTGCTCACCTTGTCTTTTTTACTGAATATTCCAAATAATCCCGATGACTTTACACGTTCGGTATCTTCATCGAGATCTGTTATAATTTCAGGTTTCCCATCTTCGTAATTTTCAAGTTCTGTTGATAAGAAACTGTGCGTGTCTTGCATTTTTTTCACAGCTTCCTCAGATAGAACGATTGGTTGTATCTCTACTTCTTCTGTTAGTTTTTGAGGTTTATCTTCCTGTGATTGCTTCTTACCGAAAATTTTTAATGGACTTCCAGATTTCTTCTTAATCTTTGGGCTTTCCAAAATAATTTGCTCTTCTGACTTTGGAGTATATTTTTCGGGATATATTTCTTTTTCCTGTGACTTCATCTTGCCGAAAATCGTAAATAATCCTGATTTTTTCTCTGCTTCACTTTCAAGGGGTTCTTTTTTTAATACAGGCTTTCCATCTTCATATTTGATTACCTCCTGCTCCAAGAAGTCCTTAGTTGTACGAGTTTCCGGCACTTGCTCTTCCGAAGATACTTCGTTGATCTCTTTTATCTTGTCAGTTACATTCTTTTTTACTGGAGTTTCCTCGACAATGGTCTCTTGTATTCCACTTACTTTTTCATCACCTTCCACTACTTCACTGCGAATTTTTTCGATTCTCATTTGAATGTCTTTTTCTAATTCAGACAAATCTGTTAATACAGTCGGATCAAGTTGGACAGTGTCTTTGAACACAACTGTTTCTTGTTGTATCGTTGTGACTCTTTCTCCCATAGGAGTTACTTCTTTTATAACAGTTATATCAGCTGTTGGAGTAGATTCATCTCCAATTATATGAATTTCCTTTACTTCTGTAATTGATCCAGGTAACAGTGGTTCAGTCATCGAGGGTATATCGATTGGAGATATGTTAGCTGGTTCAAATCCTTCAGCGAAGCTAGTTTCCGATACCGTTTGAGGCAACACGTCATCGACGTCAGTTTCCGTTTTTATGAAGTCATCAGTATCTGAAATGCGCTTTAATACTGCCTCTGTGTCCTCTTTGGTTGCCTTAAATTCATCTACAGCTTCTTGTGGCTTAGTTTTCTTTGAAAACAAACCAAAGAATCCGGTTTTTTCCTTCGTTGATTCCTCGACTTCCTGCGGTGCAGCCCCAGAGAACTTGGCTAATTCTTCAGATTCGTGATAGCGGTCAATTTCTCCTTTATGGAAATCTTTGCTATCGGTTATTTCCCAATCACGTACTTCCGTAGAAGGTTGTTTTGCTTTCGAGCCAGATTTATCTTTGGATTTGGACTTCTTCTTGTCTTTCTCGGGTTTCCTTTCAGATTTCTTGTCTGTTTCTACCGAACTTTCTCTGTCCTGCGATCTCCTCTTTCCAAATAGACCAAAGAGTTTGCCGCCTTTACTTGGTTTCTCTTCATCTGGTTTTACAATATCCGCTTGTATTATGGGTTTAACGTCATGGTATTTGGAAACTTCTTCTCTGATAAAGTTACTGGTGTTTATCATGTCAGCAATAACGGCTTGTGGAAGATCTGGAGGCTTTTTGCCTTCCAATGACTTGTGTCTTTTTTCTTGAACTTTTGGTTCTGGTTTTGCTACATAGGTAGCATCTTCATATCTTTCTAGCTCGGTATTTAGGAAGTTTGTAGTCTCTGGAATATTTTGTTTTTCTTCTTCCGTTAAAATTTCCTCATCTTTTGTTTTCTTGAAAATACCTAATATTCCACTTCGTTCATCACTCTTTTCAATGTCTTCCTTTTTTGCAGCACCGTCTTCTATTATGGGTTGAACATCATGATATTTGTCAATTTCATCATTAAGGAAGCAATCGGTGACATTTACATCTTTTATAACACTTTCTGGAATGACTGAGGCGTGTGCTTTGTCATCCCCGTGTTTTTTCTTGAATATACCGAAAAATCCTCCTTTTTCATCGGTCTCTGCTATATCTTTTGTCAGTTCATCGACTTTTTCTTTCACCTGAGTAGCTTCTGATACTACAGCATCTTCTACTTTGGTTATTTTGGATTCAATATCTTTTTCCCCCGAAGGTTTCTTTTTGAATATGCCTAGAAAACCACTTTTCTTCTTGTCAGGTTTTTCTGTTAGCGTTTTATCCTCACTTTCAATGCTTGTAACTATGGGTCTTACATCGTGGAACCTTTCAATTTCTGCATGCAGAAATGCGTCACTATCGGTCATATCTTTCACTGTTGGCCCTGATAACATTGGCTTACCAAATGTTTTATCGTATTCTTCTCTAGTAATCTTTGTTTCCCATGAATCAATTATATCTGTTTGGTCTTTCGGTTTATCTGTTGTTTGAACTTTCGTGATGGTAATTGTTTCTTTTATGACAGGTCCAATTTCAGCATACTTAGCTACTTCTGCTTTGTATAATGGGTCTTCTAGTACTGCAATGTCTTGTTTAATAGTGACTGTTACAGTAGCTTTTCCTGGAGATGTGTGTGCTACTTCGGATTTACAAATTTCCGGAGCTTTAATTGTATCTTGAGGGATTTGACGAACATCGTGATATCTTTCAACTTCGCCGTTTAAGAAATCGAAACTTTCTTGCATATTTTTAAGGACCGTTTCAGATGATGTTGGCTTTTCCGTTACTAGTTCCTTTTCTACGGAAGGTTTCTTTTTGAATAATCCGAGGAATCCTTTTTCTTTCTGTGTCTTTTCCACTGTTTCCAGCACTGGTTCTGGATGCGAAACTATTGGTCGGACGTCATGGTACTTTTCAATTTCATCGTTGAGGAAGGTGTCGCTTTCCTGCATATCTTTTATGGTGCTTTCCGAGAGTACTAGCGAAGATTCAATTTTTACCGCTTGCGTTTCTATTTCTCTTTCCTCAGATGGTTTCTTTTTAAATACTCCGAAGACACCATTCTCTTCTAATTTCTCATCTGTGTGCTCACTCACTTTTTCGATTTCCATGATTGTTGGACGAACGTCATGGAAATTCTCGACTTCATCTTTTAAAAATGAATCAGTAACATTCATATTTTTAATTGCTTCTTCTGCCTGTTTAGCTTTCTGCATTTTTTGCTCAATTTCTCTTTCTTCTGAAGGCCTCTTTTTAAATATTCCGAACAAGCCTTTTCCTTCACTTTTCTTCTCCTTTTTAGACTTTTCCGGTGACTTTCGTACCGAATCAGTTTCAATTTTTTCAACTATAGGACGAACGTCATGATAATGTTGAACTTCATCTTTTAAGAGAGTGTCAGTGTCTGTCATATCTTTGAGCGTGGTTTCGCTTAACACTGGTTTTTCGGTTTTCTTTGGTTCTAATTCTCTTTCTTCTGAAGATTTCTTTTTGAATATTCCAAAGAGTCCTTTACCTTCCTGCTTCTCTTTTTTTGATTTTTTCGGTGACTTTGCTCCTATTGTGGATACTTCTTTGACTAAAGGACGAACATCATGGTGTAACTCCACTTCGTCTGTCAGAAATGAATCTGTTTCCGACATACCTTGGAGAACTGCTTCAGATAAAACTGGTTTTGTTGTTTCTTTTTCGGTTTCCGGTTCGACTGGCTTTTCCTCGGAAGATTTTTTAGTAAATATGCCAAACAACCCTTTTCCTTCGTCTTTTTTTCTCTCTTTTGTGGGTGCAACTTTCACCGTAATCGTTTCTTTGATGATCGGCCGTACGTCATGATACAACTGAACTTCATCTTTTAAAAATGAGTCAGTTGTTGTCATATCTTTAATAATTTGTTCAGATAATACTGGTGCTTCTTTTGACTTTTCAATTTTCGTTTCTACCTCTTTGTCTTCAGATGGTTTCTTTTTAAATAATCCAAATAATCCTTTAGTTTGACTTTTCTCATCTCTCGGTTTTTCAGGTGTTTGTGATTCTTTCTTTATTATAGGTCGAACATCGTGATATTTTGCAACTTCTTCTTTTAAGAATGTGTCGCTTTCAATCATATTTTTTAAAACGTTTTCAGAGAGAAGTGCCGGTGTGAATTTTTCAGTTTTAGGTTCAGTTTCTGTTTCTTCTGACTTTTTGAATATTCCAAATAATCTTTTTCCATCATCCTCTTCAGTTACATATGGTTGCTCTACGATCGGTCGAACATCGTGGTAAATGTCGACTTCGTCTTTTAAGAAGGAATCAGTATCGTGCATACTTTGAAGAACGATTTCAGAGAAAACTGCTGTACTTTCTACCTTTTCAGCTTTTGGTTCTGCATCCTTTTCATCTTCTTTCTTTTTGAAAATGCCAAAGAGTCCTTTCCCATATTCTTTCTTATCTTTTTTAGGTGATACCTGTGTTTCTGGTAGTTGTGCTGCCTCCTTAATGATGGGACGAACATCGTGATATTTTTCCACTTCATCCTTTAAGAATGAGTCACTTTCAATAATATTTTTAACTACGTCTTCCGAAAGAAGTACTGGTGTCTCTGTCGATCTTTGAATTAAGATTTCAACTTCCTTTTCTTCGGAAGATTTCTTTTTGAATATTCCAAATAGTTCTTTTCCATCACTTTTTTCAGCATCGATTGTTTGAGTTGGCTCAGCTTTTTTGACGATTGGTCTAACATCGTGATATTTGTCTACTTCGTCTTTTAAGAATGAGTCGCTTTCATGCATACTTTGAAGGACGCTTGCAGAAAAAACTGCGGTATCTTCTGCCTTTTCCGCTTTTACTTCTACATCATTTTCGTCTCCTTTCTTTTTGAAAATGCCAAAGAGTCCTTTCCCATGTTCTTTCTTATCTTTTTTAGGTGATACCTGTGTTTCTGGTAGTTGTGCTGCCTCCTTAATGATGGGACGAACATCGTGGTATTTTTCCACTTCATCCTTTAAGAATGAGTCACTTTCAATAATATTTTTAACTACGTCTTCCGAAAGAAGTACTGGTGTCTCTGTCGATCTTTGAATTAAGATTTCAACTTCCTTTTCTTCGGAAGATTTCTTTTGAATATTCCAAATAGTTCCTTTTCCATCACTTTTTCAGCATCGATTGTTTGAGTTGGCTCAGCTTTTTGACGATTGGTCTAACATCGTGATATTTGTCTACTTCGTCTTTTAAGAATGAGTCACTTTCATGCATACTTTGGAGAACGCTTTCAGAGAAAACTGCTGTACTTTCTACCTGTTCAGCTTTTGGTTCTACATCCTTTTCATCACCTTTCTTTTTGAAAATGCAAAAGATTCCTTTCCCATGTTCTTTCTTATCTATATTATGTGATAACTGTGTTTCTGGTAGTTGTGCTGCCTACTTAATGATGGGACGAACATCGTGGTATTTTCCACTTCATCCTTTAAGAATGAGTCACTTTCAATAATATTTTTAACTACGTTTTCCGAAAGAAGTACTGGTGTCTCTGTCGATCTTTGAATTAAGGTTTCAACTTCCTTTTCTTCGGAAGATTTCTTTTTGAATATTCCAAATAGTCCTTTTCCATCACTTTTTTCAGCATCGATTGTTTGAGTTGGCTCTGCTTTTTGACAATTGGTCTAACATCGTGATATTTGTCTACTTCGTCTTTTAAGAATGAGTCACTTTCATGCATACTTTGGAGAACGCTTTCCAGAGAAAACTGCTGTACTTTCTACCTGTTCAGCTTTTGGTTCTACATCTTTTCATCACCTTTCTTTTGAAAATGCCAAAGAGTCCTTTACCATGTTCTTTCTTATCTTTTAGGTGATACCTGTGTTTCTGGTAGTTGTGCTGCCTCCTTAATGATGGGACGAACATCGTGGTATTTTTCCACTTCATCCTTTAAGAATGAGTCACTTTCAATAATATTTTTAACTACGTTTTCCGAAAGAAGTACTGGTGCCTCTGTCGATCTTTGAATTAAAGTTTCAACTTCCTTTTCTTCGGAAGATTTCTTTTTGAATATTCCAAATAGTCGTTTTCGATCACTTTTTCAGCATCGATTGTTTGAGTTGGCTCTGCTTTTTGACGATTGGTCTAACATCGTGATATTTGTCTACTTCGTCTTTTAAGAATGAGTCACTTTCATGCATTCTTTGTATAACGCTTTCAGAGAAAACTGCTGTACTTTCTACCTGTTCAGCTTTTGGTTCTACATCCTTTTCATCACCTTTCTTTTTGAAAATGCCAAAGAGTCCTTTACCATGTTCTTTCTTATCTTTTTTAGGTGATACCTGTGTTTCTGGTAGTTGTGCTGCCTCCTTAATGATGGGACGAACATCGTGGTATTTTTCCACTTCATCCTTTAAGAATGAGTCACTTTCAATAATATTTTTAACTACGTTTTCCGAAAGAAGTACTGGTGCCTCTGTCGATCTTTGAATTAAAGTTTCAACTTCCTTTTCTTCGGAAGATTTCTTTTTGAATATTCCAAATAGTCCTTTTCCATCACTTTTTTCAGCATCGATTGTTTGAGTTGGCTCTGCTTTTTTGACGATTGGTCTAACATCGTGATATTTGTCTACTTCGTCTTTTAAGAATGAGTCACTTTCATGCATACTTTGGAGAACGCTTTCAGAGAAAACTGCTGTACTTTCTACCTGTTCAGCTTTTGGTTCTACATCCTTTTCATCACTTTTCTTTTTGAAAATGCCAAAGAGTCCTTTACCATGTTCTTTCTTATCTTTTTTAGGTGATACCTGTGTTTCTGGTAGTTGTGCTGCCTCCTTAATGATGGGACGAACATCGTGGTATTTTTCCACTTCATCCTTTAAGAATGAGTCACTTTCAATAATATTTTTAACTACGTTTTCCGAAAGAAGTACTGGTGCCTCTGTCGATCTTTGAATTAAAGTTTCAACTTCCTTTTCTTCGGAAGATTTCTTTTTGAATATTCCAAATAGTCCTTTTCCATCACTTTTTTCAGCATCGATTGTTTGAGTTGGCTCTGCTTTTTGACGATTGGTCTAACATCGTGATATTTGTCTACTTCGTCTTTTAAGAATGAGTCACTTTCATGCATACTTTGGAGAACGCTTTCAGAGAAAACTGCTGTACTTTCTACCTGTTCAGCTTTTGGTTCTACATCCTTTTCATCACCTTTCTTTTTGAAAATGCCAAAGAGTCCTTTCCCATGTTCTTTCTTATCTTTTTTAGGTGATACCTGTGTTTCTGGTAGTTGTGCTGCCTCCTTAATGATGGGACGAACATCGTGATATTTTTCCACTTCATCCTTTAAGAATGAGTCACTTTCAATAATATTTTTAACTACGTTTTCCGAAAGAAGTACTGGTGTCTCTGTCGATCTTTGAATTAAGGTTTCAACTTCCTTTTCTTCGGAAGATTTCTTTTTGAATATTCCAAATAGTCCTTTTCCATCACTTTTTTCAGCATCGATTGTTTGAGTTGGCTCTGCTTTTTTGACGATTGGTCTAACATCGTGATATTTGTCTACTTCGTCTTTTAAGAATGAGTCACTTTCATGCATACTTTGGAGAACGCTTTCAGAGAAAACTGTTGTACTTTCTACCTTTTCAGCTTTTGGTTCTACATCCTTTTCATCACCTTTCTTTTTGAAAATGCCAAAGAGTCCTTTCCCATGTTCTTTCTTATCTTTTTTAGGTGATACCTGTGTTTCTGGTAGTTGTGCTGCCTCCTTAATTATGGGACGAACATCGTGGTATTTTTCCACTTCATCCTTTAAGAATGAGTCACTTTCAATAATATTTTTAACTACGTTTTCCGAAAGAAGTACTGGTGTCTCTGTCGATCTTTGAATTAAGGTTTCAACTTCCTTTTCTTCGGAAGATTTCTTTTTGAATATTCCAAATAGTCCTTTTCCATCACTTTTTTCGGCATCGATTGTTTGAGTTGGCTCTGCTTTTTTGACGATTGGTCTAACGTCGTGATATTTGTCTACTTCATCTTTTAAGAATGAGTCGCTTTCATGCATACTTTGAAGGACGCTTTCAGAAAAAACTGCTGTATCTTCTGCCTTTTCCGCATTTACTTTTACATCATTTTCGTCTCCTGTCTTTTTGAAAATGCCGAAAAGACCTCTTCCATGTTCTTTCTTATCTTTTTTAGGTGATACCTGTGTTTCTGGTAGTTGTGCTTTATCCTTAATAATGGGACGAACATCGTGATATTTTTCCACTTCATCCTTTAAGAATGAGTCACTTTCAATAATGTTTTTAACAACGTTTTCAGAAAGTAGTACTGGTGTCTCCGTCGATTTCTCAATTAAGGTTTCAACTTCCCTTTCTTCTGAAGACTTCTTTTTGAATATTCCAAATAGTCCTTTCCCATCACTTTTTTCAACGTCGATCTTTTCAAATGGTTCTGCTTGTTTGACGATTGGTCTAACGTCGTGGTATTTGTCTACTTCATCTTTTAAGAATGAGTCAGTTTCATGCATACTTTGAAGAACGCTTTCAGAGAAGGTAGATGCGCTTTCTTCCTTGTCACCTTTTGGTTCTACATCTTTTTCATCACTTTTCTTTTTGAAAATGCCAAAAAGTCCTTTTCCATGTTCTTTCTTATCTTTTTGAGGTGATACCTGTATTTCTATTGGGTGTGCTTTCTCCTTAATAATGGGACGAACATCGTGATATTTTTCTACTTCATCCTTCAAGAATGAATCGCTTTCAGTAATATTTTTCACAACATTCTCAGACAGTAGTACTGGTTTCTCCACAGATTTTTCAATTGTAGATTCCTTTTCTTTCTCCTCGGAAGGTTTCTTCTTGAAAATTCCAAATAGACCCATTCCATCATCCTTTTCGGGTTCCATACTTTTAATTACCTGTACTTGCATGACGATTGGTCTCACATCGTGGTATTTGTCTACTTCTTCTTTTAAAAATGAATCTGTTTCATGCATACTTTGAAGTACGCTTTCAGAGAAACCTGCAGGGCTTTCCACTTTTTCAGCCTTTAACTTTACATCTTTTCCGTCATCTTTCTTCATGAAAATGCCGCAAAATCCTTTGCCATGCCCTTTCTTTTCCTGTTTAGGAGACACTTGCGTTAGTATTGGTTGTACTTCGTTAATAATTGGTCTGACGTCATGGTATTTTTCCACTTCTTCTTTTAAGAATGAGTCACTTTCGATCATATTTTTGACAACATTTTCAGAAAGAAGTACTGGTTTCTCTTTTGATTTTTGAATTAAAGTTTCGACTTCCTTTTCTTCAGAAGATTTCTTTTTGAAAATTCCAAACAGACCTTTTCCAGTATCTTTTTCAACTTCAATCTTTTCAGTTGTATCTACTTGTTTGACGATTGGTCTTACATCGTGGAATTTATTTATTTCATATTTTAGAAATGAGTCACTAGCAATCACATGCTTTATAATTTCTTCGGGCAAAACTGGAACACCTTGGGATTCTTCTACTTTAGTTTTTGTTTCCTTTTGTTCATCTCTCTTTTCTTTGTGTGGTTCAGTTGATTCAACTATAACTGCGTCTTTTATTATGGGACGCACGTCGTGATAATTATCAATTTCATCTTTCAAGAATAAGTCGCTATCTAACATGTTTTTCACAAATTCTTCAGATTTCTGTATTGCAATAGTTTTCACATCAGTTTTCTCCAGCTTAGGTTCAACTTCCTTCTCATCAGATTTCTTTTTGAATATTCCAAAAATACCCTTTCCATCTTCTTTCTTTTCAGATGGTTTTCTCTTGGATATGTCGTGTTTTTCGGCGTCTACAGGCTTTGCTATTGTTTCTGTTATAATTGTGTGTTCAATTACAGGTTTTACATCATGATATCTTTCAATTTCTTCAATTAAAAATGAATCGGTGTCTTGCATGTCTCTAAGGATGTTTTCAGATAACACTGGTTTCTCCTTAACTTTTTCAGAAGTTGGTTCTATGTCCACAGTTTTCTTTTTGAAAATACCAAACAAGCCTTTGCCGTGATCTTTCTTCTCCTTCTTTTGCTTTTCAGGGGACTTTTGCTTCTCTGCAGATTTTTGTTTTTCTGGGGATTTTTGTTTTTCCGGAGATTTTTGTTTTTCTGGGAATTTTTGTTTCTCTGGAGATTTTTGTTTTTCAATATGTTCAATAATTGGAACTGTAACAATTGGGCGAACATCGTGGTACCTCTCAATTTCATCTTTCAAAAATATATCCGTTTCGGTCATATCTTTTACGACTTGTTTGGAAAGGACTGGACCTTCTTTTACTTTTTTTATTTTAGGTTCAATTTCTTTCTCCTCTGAGGACTTCTTTTTGAATAACCCAAATAATCCTTTTCCTTCACTCATTTCTTGTTTATCCTCAATTGATTCCATTTCCAATGTTTTAACTATATGTTGCTCGCCATGGTATCTTTCGATTTCATCATTCAAAAACGAGTCAGCTTGTTCCATAGCATTTTCAGATAACGATTCTTGCAAAATTTTGGCTTGGCTTCCCTTTTGATCATCTCTTGAGTATACTGAACTTTCTGTTTCTATTATTACCACTTTTTCCGTAACTCCGGGATACACTTCGCGATATTCTGTTACAATTTTTTCCACGCCTGGTTCTATTAGTTTTTTCTCGGTCGTTGTCACTGATTCAATTACTGGCCGAACGTCATGGTACCTATCAACTTCGTCTTTTAGGAAGGAATCTGATTCTATCATGTTTTTAATAGTGGTTTCAGAGGTCGCCTGTACCTCGGCTTTCTCTTTCGTTGTCTCTACGTCTTTCTCTACCGGTTTCTTCTTGAAGGTACCTAACAGCCCCTTCGTTTCTTCCTTTTGCTCTATCTTAACTTTTTCTGGCGATAACCTCGTTTCTGCTTGAGGTACAGTCACGATAGGACGCACATCATGATACCAATGAATCTCGTCTTTCAAAAAGGAATCACTCTGTGGCATATTTTCCAAAGTAACCTCGGAAAGAACTGGTTTCGTGCTCACCATCTCTTGCTTTGATTCGATATCTCTCTCTTCGGATGGTTTCTTTTTAAATATTCCAAAGAACCCTTTGGCTTCGTCCTTCTTTTTCTTTTTAGTTTTTTCCGGAGATGATTTCGTTTCGACGATCACCGCCTCTTTAATTATAGGTCTCACGTCGTGATAGAACTTAACTTCATCATTCAGGAATGAATTGCTTTCTTCCATCTGTCTAACCACCTCTTGGGATAGCACTGGTTCAACTTGTGCCTTTTGGATTGCTGGTTCAAGCTCTTTTTCTTCGGATGGTTTCTTTTTGAATAAGCCGAAGAATCCTTTTGACTCATCTTTTGGTTCATTAGTATCTTCTGTGGCTTTTTCTTCAGTTATAAGTACTTTATCTGTAATAGTAGGACGCACATCATGATATTTATCTACCTCGGCTTTTAGGAATGAAGTGGAGTCCTGCATTTCTCTAATAAGTGTTCCTGAAGGAACAATTTTCGTTTCAGTGACCTTTATCTGGCTTTCTATTGTTGGCTCTTTAGGAATAGCAGTTTCTGATACAAATTCTAATTTGTGATCAGTTTCCACCTTTCCTTCGCTTGATGCTGTTATGGGTATATATTTAACATCGTGATATTTATCAATCTCTTCTTTTAGGAAAGCAGTAGAATCGATCATATTTTTAATGGCGATGTCGGAGAAAGCTGGTCTGGGCTCTTCTTCTTTTCTTCCCTTTTTAAATAGACCTAGAAAACCTTTTTCTTCTTTTTCTTTGGCTCGACCTTTCTTTGGAGACTTGTGCAGTTCAGCAACTTCGGGTCTGTCTTCTACATCGACTTTTTCTTTACTTTTACCCTTCTTTAATTTTGGAGACTGTTGAGCCTCAATTTTTACTTCCTTCGAAGTTTCTTCATCGTGTTTTTCGATAACTTCCTTTCTGTTGTCATCGTCTGAATCTTCTGCGTCTCTAGATTTTCCAAACAAGCCAAATAATTTACCGTGCTTTCTTCTCATTTTTTGACTGTCAGTTATCTTCTCCTTCGGTTCTTCTTTAAGTTCCACTTTTTCCATAATGGGCACTGTCTCATCTTTTTCAGCGTAGGCAACTTCATTTTGGATGAGATCGTTCGTTTTAATTTTGATATCATCGGTAATTTCTAAGGTTGGAATAAAGCTAATATCTGAAACGAATCTTTCAGAAGGTTCTTCGATGTCTTCGTACACGTGATCCCTCAGACGTGGTGGTCTGATGGGTGTTTCGAATTGCGCGAAGGGTTTCACCAGTTTTTCATCGGGTAATATAGGCGATTTTTCCATTAACTCCTTTTCGATTTGATTGATACTTTCGTCTATGTTAATGGTGAAGGTTTCTTTTGTTTTCTTAAGCGAACCTTTCCGTGTGGGGTCGATGACGATAGTAAATTCTTCCTCTTCTACAGTGGCTGGCGCAAAGGTTTTTTGTATTATTTCGTCCACGACGACAATTTTCTGTTTTTTAGGTTTAGGAGACTTTTGTAAATCTTTTATAGCCTTCTCGCCGTCGCTGATGACGTCAGTTACGATTTCTTTAGCTTGGTCTGTTACAGCATCTGAATCGGTGTCGTCTAGATCTGTTATAGGGATAGTTATTGAGACTTTATGTGTCGTTTTGGCAGACACTTCTTGTTCAGTAACCGGATAGGGAGTCAGATCTTGCGTTGTTATTTCGGCGGGTTTGTAAGAGGGGTCAGTATCAGAAGGTGATGCTTCTACGAAAGGTATATCAGCATACTTTTGTTCCTCGGTGGGTATAGAAATCCTGGGCTTTCTTGGAAGGCGTGGTGGGACTTCGGGGGGAAGTTCTCCAGCGGGTATCTTCTTTTTCTTCTTCTCTTTCTTCTGTTTCTTATCTTTTCTGGGTGATTTTTCAGAATCGGAGTCGGAGAGATCGAGCGACTTGCCAACAAATGTCTTTATTGTTCCTAGAATGCTCTTCTTCCTCTTTTTCTCTTCCTTGGGCGAACCCGTTTCCGCTTTTTGAATTTTGTAGTGTTTTTCGGTATGCGGATGATAGGGTTCAGCACGTGACTCAGATTTAATTAAAGCATTAGTTTGGTCGTAAATCGGTTTTGATATTTCGGATGAGAAAATATTGTCGCTAACGGGTAAGTCGTCTAGGGTTAAATCTTCGTTACTAACTAAATAATGTGCGGTCGTAGTCGTTTTTCCTGTAAGAACATGCACTTTCCAACAAGCTATACTATCTACCAAAACTTAACTCTAACATCTCTTTAAAATATCCTTACTGCAGCAAGGGGGGTGGCCTTGGCTAACGCTGGGTGCGAAAAACTTGGGAGATTAGTCAAAAACTACAAAATCGCAACAACCCATGCGTATGAGTTTAGCACGAATAAACTTATTAAACTTTACCTCTGGGAGGGTCTTCTTTTTGGGGTAACCAATCGCAGTATGCTAGGGGAATTTCCGAATTTTCCTCTACAGGAAAAGAAACGAATTGAGTGGAAGTAGTACTACGGGAAGGGTCAATTTTTTGCGAGTACTGATCGTAACATGGATAGAAAGGGATGTTTGCATAAAGATCTACCTTATTTATTTCACATTGGTTTATGGACTCTGGGTCGTATTGTAACGGAAATCGCTCGTTGGAGGTTGCGAATAGTTCTGTTTTACTCTTCGACAGTTCCTTTGTCTTCAGTAAATTGCTATCTCCAGATTTTATCAAATCAGCTTCAGGGTTTCTCACAAATAATCTCTGTAATGTAAAAGAAGGTTTACCATTCCCCTCCTTTGCATTAGCCTTCAAATTATCCGTGTCTGATAAAAGAGAATACGAAGAAGACTTTTTCTTTTCCAGTATACTGGAGAACTTGTTGGTTATATTACTAAACCTTTCACTGAGTTTGCTCGGTAAAGTTTGACTCCTCTCTTTGATTGCTTTTTTATTTTCCTCCAACGGTTCAGAATTACTTCTCTGCGGGTTGTCCATGAATTCACGAACAGATCTAATTTCGATAGCTTCTTTACCTTTCTCAGAAGTTTTTACCAATAACTTTACCTCAGCTTTCACTATTTTTTCACATGTTTCGTACGTTCCTTCATCAGAACTTGTCGAAAACATCGAGGAACTGTCACTAGATGAATTATCAGTCACAGCAGTTTCATTATTTGAGAGATTTATAGTTGGTAGTAAAGGAACTGCTTCGGTTGTGCTGACAAGAGTTGTATATGGCTTGGGACCATAAGCTTTGTTAGAATAACAGCTACTCAACAAACTCATATTTTCCTCGTCTTCTTCTGGGACAATGCTTAGGTTTCTGTACGTTCCTTCCCACCAAATATCATTCCCAGTTCTATTGTCGTGAAGTTGGTATGCGTAGGATAGTGGTTTATTTTCTATAAATTCGTAATCGTCATCAATAAACGTCTCACTATGATCAGCGGATTCATTTGGGTCATTCCAACTATCGGGATAGTTGTCACTGAGAGTTTCACTGGAAGCTATTGTGATTCTATCGAAGTCTATTTTGTAATTGCTTGTGTATTGTTTTTCTGACTTGTCTTTTTCTAGTGACATACAGGCTTCGTCTTCCTTAACTGCTTCAACCAAACTATTTATATTTTCTGCAATTTCATCGAGACCTCTTCTCGTGGTTTCTCTAAAGTCAATCAAGTCGTACGAGTGGTCTATGGGTTTTTTCGGTTTGTTATTGTTATTGAAGGTCACGTACTCATAAGGACTGTCTCGTTTGTCATCAACAATAACGATTTCTTGTGTGGTCTCATATACTTTAGGTTTACGAATAGATTTTTTTATCGGTACTTCTATGAGAGCGTCAGTGCTTGGTAGCAACTCCAAGGTATTGACGCAAGGTTCTTCGGGTTCCAACACGTCCAGGTCCAAACCGAAGAGTTTTTCCTGTTTTTCTACCTCGCATAGCATTTTCTCGAGCATGGCGTCGATCTGAGTGTAGGAGGTAGTTTTATGCATGTATTGGGAGTCGGACAGGGAAGGGGACATACTGCGTTTTGGCGTTAACAGCACGCTTTCGTACGTGACAAACTGGGTACCAGCGGAGGGACAATCTGGCGAAAAAATGTAATTTACAAATTACCAGGCATTAACCTTACTGGAGTAAGAATATTTGTACAAAGTTAGTAAAACTGGATGAGAAAATTCGATTATATTTTCGATGATGTATGAATGATAACTGAAAAAACTTTTAAGAGGTAGTTGCCGGAAGCTACTGTGCTGAAAACTTGCTCCTTCCTCTAAAACTGAGGCTGTTAGAAGCTCAAAAATGCCGTACGCACAGACTTATTGTGCTAGATACTGTCATGCCCATGCTCAGTTCATAGTTTTTGTAACCGCGGTAAGCATACCTTGCTGTTGCGCTAAGCGATGTTAGTTAAAAAAAACAAACTCTTTTAGATTTAAATTATAGTGTTAGTGTATAAGTGCTGTGTTAATGCACATGAAGCATCCTCTGGCTTAACTAAAGAAAATAAAAAGAAAACAAAGGTGTTAATAAGATGGAGATAGTGATAAATGGTGGTGCCCCTATAATGGTGAGATGATGTTGAGAAATACCTGCATGTTATACACAATATTATTTTAAAGTCTTGGTAGTTACTTTATTTTAAAGGATATTTATTACGACTCAGTAGAAACTCTTTCAGCAATACAGTTTACGATAGAAGGACGGTGTAACAATTTCATACATTTGTTATAGCAGTAATATGAAGTATTGTGGCTATTAACTATACAGGGTGTAAGGGTATTGCTATTATTTTAACAGGTCAAATAAGGACAACTATTTGTAGATGACGTAGGTTCTAATGTGAATAGTTTTTGAAAAAAAAAAAATGTTTTACGCTTATACGTATTTATAAACAATAGTAACTCATCGTAAAACATATACTGGTGGTAACTAGTAAAATATAAATTAATGAGGAGTTATGTTCTGCTCATGAATTGGCAGATTTATAACAGTAAGAGTACATTTGACAGCAATGCTTAAGTGTAGTCAGCTGTATGATAATGAGTTGTATGATTGTAGTTGTGAAATTAGTACTATAGCGTTATTCTCGGTTTTATATCAAATTAATATCTGAATAACTCGCGTTTTTCTCAGAATTTGTCAAGCAGGAGAAAGTTTTCTGTTATTATTAGGGAACTAACCGTAGTACCTTAAATATAGTGGTATCTCCAACTCGACAGTAAACAGAACTTTCTTTTAAATCCTATGAATTTAATTTCTGGACCACATGAATAGTTGAGTTTATGTCACACAAATTAATCGCAACTGATACGCGTAAATCTGATTACTTATTTCCAGCGAGTATGCAATGTTGCCGAGTTGTGCAGATTATCCAAGCTCTTACTATTAATTTAAATTATAATCAGGAAGCTTATATTCATATACTTTTTTGCTTGGGCCTAAATGCAATATTCTATAGTATTCTATTATTCTATAGTAAGTCCTATTTTTAAATCTGGTGAGAGGTCAAATGTAAGTAATTACAGACCAAGTTCGGTACTGTCCGCTCCTGGCAAATTGTTTGAGCAAATTATACAGAGTGTCCGGAAATGATGAGCAAAAAATTCAGGGGATAATTCTAGACCGAACATAAATGCTACCTCTTTCTATAACATTTTTTTCAAAACTGATTATTAACGGAGTTACAGGGTGTTACAGTTAAAGTTTTATTTTCGATATTTGTCAATAACTTCTTAAGAAATCCAAATATTTACATAAAATTTGTAAATCGGGAGTTTTTAGGACGAGAAATTCAAATATGTTTCTAATTTTGACGTCACTAGTAGAGGGCGCCACTTGTGGCACACCATGTTTCTTTTAAATGGCAGAACTTGTTTGCATCTTAATGTATCCATCTGACTATCGAAACAATCAATTCTCCTACCTGTTTGTATACCTTACTGAAGTCGGTAGGCGTAATTTTTGAAATAATCCCATTTGAAATGCTCAGTGCACCGAGTAAAAACTGTTTCAGACAAAGTGCATTTTATGCTGCAACTACAGCAAAATGTTACTTGAAAAAGTTGTGCAAGAAGATCGGCGAGGTTTGATGAAACCATTTTTCAATAAAGCACAAAGATTTTATCAAAGCAGACCGATTTTTTTAAAATTTTGCACATCTCCATAATTTACCGTTCTGAACAACTCTTTCAAGTAACATTTTGCTGTATTTTCAGTAGAAAAGGCACTTTAACTGAAATGATAACAGTTTTCAATCGGTGCACTGAATATTTCAAATAAGATTATTTCGAAAACTGTTACTCCTAACGACTTCAATAAGGTATACCTTTTTCAGATATAACAGGTAGGAGAATCGATTGTTTCAATAGTCAGATGGATACACTAAGCAGCAAAAGAGTTCTGTCATTTAAAAGAAACATGATGTGCCATAAGTGGTGCCCTCTACTAGTTACAAATTTTATATAAATATTTACGGTCTAGAATTATCCCCTGAATTGTTTGCTCATCATTTCCGGACACCCTGTATATAATTATCTTTGGTTACACTTAAGTACTTTTATATCAAATTGTCAGCATGGATTCATACCGAGAAAGTCAACAATGACAAATCTTTTTTCCTTTAAGAATTTTATTTATCAGTCATTTGAACACAGGGTACAGGTTGATGTAATATTCACAGATTTTCAAACAGCTTTAAATCGTGTAGATCATGATGTGTTACTTAAGAAACTATGCCATTACGGTATCTCTACAGATGTGCTAAAAGTATTATCATCATATTTAAGAAATCGCCAATTCATTGTAAGATATAATTGTTTGTACTCTGATGAATTTGATGCTTACTCTGGCGTACCTCAGGGTTCAAATTTAGGTCCGTTACTATTTTTATATTTTATTAATGACTTACCCGAGGAAATATCACATTCTAACTGTTTATTGTTTGCAGATGATTTAAAGTTCTTTAGACAAATAAAGTCTTTCAATGATTGCTTACTTCAGGATAATATTAATGCTGTTTGTAATTGGAGTGACGAAAATAAACTAGCTTTCAATATAAAAATATTCTCTGCGATGGCTTTTACTCGAAATTCCAACACAATTGTGGCTTATTATTTCATGTACAATTCTGAATTAGATAGGGTAACTACTGTAAAAGATCTAGGTATTACAATTGATTCAAAACCATAGACCTTATAAATCATGGACGCGCCCAAAACTGTTTTCTGCCTATACAAATCGTTGATGCTCAGATATGTGCGACAGAGATAGAGCTAGTCCGGGCAAAAACCCACATATCATTGGGCGAAAAAAACAAAAACCGTAAATGACAGACGTATGACATTTACGGTGACAGACCGACTCCACCATAGTTTATGAGTCTTTAAAAACTATTGCCAATAAACACACTAAATACAACTAAATCACAAAAGACACACAAATCATTAACAATATTAACAGGAAAGGTTTTGTCAGGTTATGTTTGTATATTTTTCTGTCATAGAACATTTGTTTTTGCCCGGACTAGCTTCATCTCTCTTGTACACATCAGGACAGCGGACCTCTCTTTCTAGGGCCGCTCCATGATTTATAAGGTCTATGTTCAAAACTAACTTATCAACAACATATTGGCAATATGGTTAAATCTGCTTATAAATCATTAGGGTTTCTGATAAGGGAATCTAGGCAATTGAGAAATCTAAGAAGTATTATGTTGTACAATGCATTGGCCTAAGAAGTATACTAAAAGCTGTGAAAAAGTTCAAAAAAAGTTTTTAGGATTTTTATATTTTAAAAATATAAGAGGCCTCCTGATTATAATGTTGTTAGATCTGCACATTTACGGCATGCATTTGAAATTAACAATCTTTTTAATCGTAGAATTATTGTTATATTACTTTTTGCATATAAAATACTAAATAACTCTCACATTCTCTCACTTTTCGAGTTTAACGTTCCTCAAAAAAAATACTAGATGTTGTCAGTTGCTGTTTGTACGTACGGTTAAGACTAATTACTATTCTGCTTTTATTGAATCGTTTAGTAAATTTTTCTTCCTCCAAATATAATGTAGATTTTTCTCAACTTTCATTGATTAAGTTTCAAGGTGTTGTTCGAATTTAATTGTAATTATGTACCTTAGTTTTCTCTCTCCTCTCTGCAATTTTGTATACCATTGTCATTATTATTACATGTTATAGTGGGTCTGTGTATCTTACCAGGATTACTTATTTATTATAAGATTATCATGTACTTGTTCCTTGTAATTAGACTTTAGCGCCTGTTTGGAATAAATAAATCATATGTCAAAATAATGACAATTAAAACCCTTTCAGCCTGCATATTTACAGAGTTCAATTGTTTTTATAAATATATTGACAAAAACTTCACAACTTGATTTATTATTATCTTAATGTTTTGCCGTTATTTTCAACTGGTTCCAAAACAGTAGTAAGATATTGCGTCACCTATCCGTCATTTGTTATTTGGTTATGTTATAGGAAATGTTTAGTAGAAGTTAACGCCATTAAGTGTTTCTAATTGTCGTAAAGTTGAAAATGATCCAAATCTGTTACATTCTTCTTAAACTCATGTATTTTAATAAAAGAACAACCAAAACGTGTCTCAACGGTTCAGAGCACTGCATGATATGTAAATTTGCATTATGTACTTATTCCTGTTGTTCATGAAATGCTCTCAATTAAGCAAAATTTATATTATTTGATGTATTTACAAATTTACAACAAATCAGACCTCTTCCATAGAAAATAATACAAATTTTGCAGGAACAGTGTTTTTCTAATATTATCTCTTACCTTGCTGTGCTGCGTCTTCTACAAGTGCTTTGGGCTCGGGCATTGCCGGCTTCCTTGAGGCATCCCATTCTAAAAGAATACAGACATATTAGAATACAACAGTTTTAAAAACGAACCTTAATCTTAGCCTAAGACTGTGCACATTTAATAGAGAATATGGATGTCTCTTACCGACAGATCAGCTTGCTTCACATGCAGTGCCATATATATATATATTGCTTACGATTTTAATACCTTTTGTGTTAGTGAGCATGCATTTGTTTTGTTAGTTTTTGTGTCATACCTACTTTACAAGCAGTTGTACCAAAGGTAGTAATTACTTTTGAACTCTGTGCCTGTATCAGTGGACGGTGAATTTGGAATACCTGTCATATAATACAACAAATTAATTGGTCCAGGTTTTACGTATATTTATGGTAATGTAAATAAAAACAAACTTGACTCTGAACTGAAAAGTAACTACACGATTAGCAGTTTTATTTATACTAATGTTGGTTATTAGGTAGAATATTAATGCCATTTCATTTTGAATACATAAATTTAAAATAGTTTCTCGGGTTGTGCTGCGGTTCCTATACTCAGTTTTAAGGCTGATACGGTTGCAATCGCTGCTCAGACAACGGCGGTCACCTGAGACATTCCATAGTAGTCTTTCTAACTAATCACATCCACTGCCGTAAATTTTCTGTGTTGGAATTTGAGTGGCGAAGCAGTGATAGCAGCCTTAGAACCAACTATAGGAGCCAAAATCAATTTATGGACAATCCAGGCGCTTCGATAACGAATTGGCCAATGAATAAAAAAATCACACTATTAAATACAACAAATTTACCTTTTCCAATCCCAAACGAGGCCACCCCATCGAGTAGATTTAGCGATACTTTTTCCTCACTACCGTCGATGAAAATAAAGTCCTCAGGGTTAACAGTACCATTATAATCAATTTCCACGTCTGAAATATCTTCAACGTCGGTATTTCGTTCGGTATAACCACCACCTTTTAAATACATAACCTCACTTAACGCGTCCGCGTCAAATTTGCTCAGAACTTCAGCGTGGACTTTACTGGAACTCATCCCATCGAATTCTTGGTGTACCTGGTTGGGTGTAGCTGTTTCAGCTCTGCAATAGTTTAGATTATCCTCATCTGCTGAAGCTATCATTTCTTCAGAATCCGTATTAACGGGACTGATAGTTATGTGTGTAACTTCTTTTTTATGCAAATTTACCGAAATGCGATCCTCTTTAGAAAAAGGCCCTGCGCCTTCCTTGGCTACCACCATCTCGCACCCCATCTCTCTCATATGCTGAGGAGTATAGGACAATGGCCTTATACCAATATCTTTGTCGTCTTCAGATGAATCAACCAAATTCTCTACGTCTGTGGTGCCATCATTAGTTGGCCTGGGAATCAGATTGCTTGACTGTTCCGCATTACCCTCATTTAAATAAATATCTTCAGTGTCAGTTAGTAGTGCTGTCTCCTCATTTATTATCAGCTTATTTTTTCTTGCAAGACTCTTTTCATGTAGGTACTTAAATTTTGGTGCTCTACGGCGTTTTTCCTTATCGTCCAATACCAACTCTTCGGTATCTGTCACTGCATCATTATCTACAGCATTTACTTTTAGCTGTTGTCCCAAAGTTTCCATGATTTCTACAAAACCAAAATCTAAAGAAGGAACTTCAGGAGTCAAATTAGTTCCTAAGGTTTCCAGAGCATCCTCCGCCTCAGAAATACTTTCTTCGTCTGTTTCTACGTTTGATAATTCCTGTAGTTGTATTTTCTCCGGCTCATCATCCTCAAGTGGTAGGATATGCACAGTAGGCAAAGGATTATTTTCTTTCAAAATAATTAGATTGCGACTGGGAAGTGGCAATTCTATTTCTGGAAATTGGTAGGTGGAATCAAACGTTTCGTCCTCAAAATCTTCTTCTTCGGTGAAATTTTGGTTCAATAGAGCTGGAGGTATTTCTGTTGCCTCGTTTTCTTCTGATGAGCTATCAATGACTTCAGAGTCAGTTATGTTTCCTTCTTTCGCATTTTTCTTATATTTACGTAACACGCTTGTGTGAGGTTTAGGAGAAAAGCATATGTTGTACTTAATACTTCTTCTTCTCTTTTCTTTCTCACTTACATCGTCTTCGCTTTGATAATTATCTGATTCTGTACTCTGTTGTTTCAATGATTCATCGTCTTTGATAACAGCTTCTTTGTAAATATGTTTGTTTTTAACCATGGTGTTTGTTTCTGTTGTTTGACTGTAACAATCCGCAATATCGTTTAATTTATCCACAAAAGAATTATCATTTGAGTGTTCATCCTCCAGGAGTGGTGAATGATCGTCCAGTTCTCCTTCAACATCTTCTGTATCTGTTAACAAATTAGTGTCAAAATTGGGAATTGTTAACATGGTAGTCTTTTTTATTGCCTTTTTGCAAATGGGGAATCGAAAGTATCCATTATCCTCATTATCTGATTCAAAATTTAAGGACTGGCTTTTTATCGTGAGATTTACGCGACTCTGTTTTTTCAAAGACTTTTTATTCTGAGTGATACATGCAACTTCACTGTCTGAAATCTCCAAATCTTCAACATCAGTAGCTGAATATTTGCGACCGCCTCTACGGCGTCGTCTTTTAGACGTCTTTATACCATCCTTGTCGTCGTTTGAATCTGAGTACAGTACCTCCACATCAGTCAGGTCGGAAAGATTAGGTGAAAGTGACAAAGTGCTCAGCTTGTCGACTTTTAAGTTGATGTCTGGTATATCTCCATGTGTACATTTTAATTTTTCTGTGACGTTGACGTTATCATTATAACATTCCAAAGTTATATTAGCAGCTGTAGCCTTTTCCGATTGCAGTTCGTTATCTGTATTGAAAAGCTCTTCATCTGTCAGATCAATGTAAACATCGTTAAATTTTTCAAGAGGTTTCTTCATCATCTGCGTAGTAGAATTTTGTCTTGTTAACTTATGTTTTCCTTTACCTGAATTTTCTTTTACCTTAAATGATTCCTCATAACTTCCTCCATCCATATCTATATCGTCTAAAGATATAGGTGATATATGATTGATTAGTTTTACGTCTTCATCGGTATCAGACGCTTCATGGTCCTCGCAGTCCGTAGCACAAGCGTCCTCTGTCAGTTTAATCCTCAGTTTATTTTTCCTTGTGGTTTTCTGTTTGGAATTCGTAGATGGGTATTCCTCTTCGTCAATTACTTCTAGATCTGTTAACGTTTCCGTTAAGCTAAGGAAACTGTCGTCGTCTTCTTCTGATCCGGGAGTTATGGCGATTTTTGGTATGTCTGGATTTACCGACATTTCTGCTAACTGATTATTTCGCAGTTCTTTTCTTTACACTATAAAAATAAACTTTTATTTGATTTAGTACACTTATTGCCATGTATCCCTTCGTACTTGTTGTATATAAATAAAGAGAAATACTTTATATATTTGTTTATAATTTTATATTTTTTAGCCTATTTAGTTTCATATTACTTTTCAATCTTTTAAAGTAATTTTAAAATCTGTTACAGAAACAATTACGCTGGAGCAACAGTTTTCCGAAGTCCAATTGATAATATCCATGTCCCAAATTGGGAAAATCGGACATTTTGTAAAACTATATCTGAGATATGAACAGAAACCCCTGCAGTTGCCAAAATTGAACCTTACCTTACTCCACACTCTCCTGGATTTGATAAAAACCTACTTAACTAAAGAAAGCATGCAAATTTACTATAACTGTTCTAGTTTGGGCATTTTGAATTACTATAAAAGCGACTACTCGTTTTAGGGATTATACCTCTTTGCTTGTGTCTATTCGGTAAGCCATGCTGTGGGATGACACCGCTTTAGAGTCAGGCAACACGGATAATGTTGTACCTGGAGTTGCATCCCTTTCATCTTCCTCCTCCTCGTAAGAAAACTGGTGCTTCCTCCTGGGAGGAGATACTATTTCCACGTCTATGATAGGCGACAACCTATCCTCGGATTTTTGAGTTCGCGAAACCTCAGCCGACATACTATAGTCGGCCTGTTTCATCTCTTCGTAGTGGGACATCACTAATTTTCTAGGTAGCGATACGGCAGATATGTCTTGAGTGGTTGTCTGGTCCGTGGTCGTAACCGCGCATGTTATGAGGTCAGATATTCTGTGTTCGGTTTCGTGAATGGACTCCAGGCTTCTGCGCTGCCTGGGAGAGGAAGGGGATATGGATTTGAACCGACCATTAGCGTCGGAGCTCACGTCATGGTCTGAGGGAGAACTGGGTAATGCTACGGATTCCGACAAGCTAGAGTCTGTGGTGTCGATTAACGACATTTCTGTCTCGTTTTTTAAAGCCGACACTACCCTTCGAATGTTTTCCAAAGGCTGTCTGTATATCACCTCTATAGAACCGGTGTAATTCTGAGTTCTGGTGAACACTTCTGAGGTGATGAGTTTAGTGCCGCTACTGGAGGATCTCATTCTGATTGGACTGCCTGGCAGAGATGTGGGACTGGTGCTCTTACGATCTTCCTCCGCCAGTTCGTGGCATGTGGTGGGGATGACGGATTGGCTGCGAATCCGGTCGGCAAATTGGACGGTTTTATCGGTTTCAGTTTTGGTGGACGGTTTATCAGCAGACTGCGTGGATAACCTTTTGATATGTTCAGTTACAATGGTGCGGCGTAATTTGGTTGGGGAGGGACTAGGTTTGGGACTATCGATTCTCGTTACTAGTTCTGCCTTGTAAACTTTGCTTTCCGTGGGATATGCAGTGATACTTTCTGACGGTGACGTCAGTTGTTTCTTTTCTACGATCTTATTTATATCGACCGTTTTAGTTTTTAATTGCTTCTTTGGAGTTGAGTGAACTGATGAAATGTACCTGGAAGCTTTAATTTTTTCTGCTTCTACCTGTTTTTCAATATCTATTGGTTGCATATCTTTTATTTTCTTTTGCGTTGTTTCTTTCGATTGTGAAACTTTTTTCGTAGCAGAAGTGGTAGTTTTAGTATAAGTTTGTTTATAGTGGGACTCTATCTTCTTTTCCACTTTGTGTTCAAATTTTAGTTTACTCTTTAATTTTTCGTTGGCGTTGTCAATTTCCCGCTTGTCTTTAGTTTTCACAAGTTGCACTGTAGCTTTATCCTTGGTCTTTTCTATTTTCATGTCTCTGGAGACCGTAGACTGCATATATCCGTGAACGCGGTGATCATACTTTCTAACAGTTGAGGTGGGTTTTGATATTTCTGGAGTTTTAGATCTCTTCCGCAAATAGTCGTGTTTCTTATGAGGGCTCTCCTTCGGAGTATCTCTGGATGGACTATCCGAGCTAGATAATCTAGGTAAAGCTGTCTTTATTAATTTAGGAATACCTGATTCGCCTTTAGATTGACGTGAACTGGTTCTAACTATTTCCGTTGATTTTACTTTTTCAGTTGACCTAGTCTTTGAAGTTTTCTTTAAAACTTTACCTTTAGGAATCTGTTGTGTCTTTCTGTCATCGTCAGAGCTTATATCAGCGTCACTTACCACTTTTAGAATTTTTACTTTTTGCCCTTGCCGTCCGACAGAAACTTTTTTCCTTTCAACTTCCTCCTGTACTGATCTTGATTTAAGTTGTTTTGATTGGACGACCTTCGTCTTTTTACTGACTTTCTCTGCATGTATCTTTGTTGTGTCTTTGATGTCTCGAACTGTTACTTCCAGTAAATCATCTTTCATCACTATATCGGATGTCAATACTTTATATCCTTTGCTAACACTATCTGACAATATTAATTCTTGTTTGGTAGGTTGTGATATCTCTATAATCGAAACGTGGGATTCAGTTTCTGATAGTGTATGTTCTAATTTATTTGAAGAATCGGTTTCAGAAGAAAACGGTTCGGCATCGGTCTCAGATAATTTGGCAGATTCTCGGCGACCAGAAGATTGATAGTCGGTCATGTAATCAGCATCGTGTTTCTCCAAATGGATTTCTAACGATTGATGCATAGCTTTAGATTCTATGTCTACATGTTCAGGCGACTCAAGCAACTGTTCTACGGAAGCATCTATTAAAGTGGTGGTACCTTTGGTCATCTCTTTATCTCCTTGTTCTTGAACAGAAGAATGATCGGTAAATGTTCCTATGTACATCCCTGATTTCGTTGCAGTACTCGAAATTTCTAATCCTGCTGCTGGCAATTCAGAGCCCTCGAACATATATTCTACTGCAACAGTATCTCTTCTAATTCTTTTAACGGGAGTAGGCTGCGGTGGAATTTTTCGGTTCTTTACTACAGCGTCAGCAATTTTAAATTGTGTTGGAGATTTGCTTGTACAAGACTCTGATACTTCATCCTCTTTCTCAGCAGCCTCAGTTTTTTCAATCCGATCAAGTTCGGTTACGGGAGATTTAACTTTTTCTGCAGGTATTTCAGGTTCTTTTACGATTTCTAGTTTTTCAACCTTTTCTTCAGGTGTCTTAGCTTTCTCGATTGGAGCTGCTTCAACGGGAGATTTAACTTTTTCTACAGGTATTTCGGGTTCTCTTACGATTTCTAGTTTATCAATCTTTTCTTCAGGTGTCTTAGCTTTTTCGATTGGTACTACTTCAACGGGAGATTTAACTTTTTCTGCAGGTTTTTGAGGTTCTTTAACTATTTGTAGTTCTTCAACCTCTTCTTCAGGTGTCTTAACTTTCTCGATTGGAGCTGCTTCAACGGGAGAATTAACTTTTTCTGCAGGTATTTCAGGTTCTTTTACGATTTCTAGTTTATCAACCCTTTCTTCAGGTGTTTTAGCTTTTTCGATTGGTGTTATTTCTAGGGGAGATTTAACTTTTTCTGCAGGTTTTTGAGGTTCTTTAACAATTTGTAGTGCTTCAACCTGTTCTTCAGGTGTCTTAGCTTCCTCGATTGGAGCTACTTCATCGGGAGATTTAACTTTTTCAGCAGGTATTTCAGTTTCTTTTACGATTTCTAGTTTATCAACCCTTTCTTCAGGTGTTTTAGCTTTTTCGATTGGTACTACTTCAACAGGAGATTTAACTTTTTCTGTAGGTATTTGAAGTTCTTTTATGACTTCTAGTTTATATACCTTTTCCTCAGGTGTCTTCACTTTTTCGATTGGTGCTACTTCAACAGGAGATTTAACTTTTTCTGCAGGTATTTGAGGTTCTCTTGCGATTTCTAGTTTATCCATCTTTTCTTCAGGTGTCTTAACTTTTTCGATTGGTGCTACTTCAACCGGAGATTTAACTTTTTCTGCAGGTATTTCAGGTTCTTTTACGATTTCTAGTTTATCAACATTTTCCTCAGGTGTCTTAGCTTTCTGGATTGGAGCTATTTCAATGGGAGATTTAACTTTTTCTGCAGGTATTTCAGGTTCTCTTACGATTTCTAGTTTATCAACCTTCTCTTCAGGTGTCTTAGCTTTCTGGATAGGAGCTACTTCAACAGGAGATTTAACTTTTTCTGCAGGTATTTCAGGTTCTTTTACGATTTCTAGTTTATCAACCTTTTCTTCAGGTGTCTTAGCTTTCTCGATTGGAGCTGCTTCAACGGGAGATTTAACTTTTTCTACAGGTATTTCGGGTTCTCTTACGATTTCTAGTTTATCAATCTTTTCTTCAGGTGTCTTAGCTTTTTCGATTGGTAGCAACTTCAACAGAACGTTTAACTTTTTCTGCAGGTATTTTGAGGTTCTTTAACGATTTGTAGTTCTTCAACCTCTTCTTCAGGTGTCTTAACTTTTTCGATTGGAGCTGCTTCAACAGGACGAATTAACTTCTTCTGCAGGTATTTCAGGTTCTTTTACGATTTCTAGTTTATCAACCCTTTCTTAAGGTGTTTTAGCTTTTTCGATTGGTGTTATTTCTAGGGAGATTTAACTTTTCTGCAGGTACTTTGAGGTTCTTTAACAATTTGTAGTGCTTCAACCTGTTCTTCAGGTGTCTTAACTTCCTCGATTGGAGCTACTTCATCAGGAGATTTAACTTTTTCAGCAGGTATTTGAGGTTTCTTTTACGATTTCTAGTTCATCAACCTTTCTTCAGGTGTCTGATAGCTTTTCGATTGGTACTACTTCAACAGGAGATTTTACTTTTTCTGCAGTACTTGAGGTTCTTTTACGATTTCTAGTTTATCAACCTTTTCTTCAGGTGTCTTAACTTTTTCGATTGGTGCTACTTCAACAGGAGATTTAACTTTTTCTGCAGGTATTTCAGGTTCTTTTACGATTTCTAGTTTATCATCCTTTTCTTCAGGTGTCTTAGCTTTCTGGATTGGAGCTATTTCAACGGGAGATTTAACTTTTTCTGCAGGTATTTCAGGTTCTCTTACGATTTCTAGTTTATCAACCTTCTCTTCAGGTGTCTTAGCTTTCTGGATAGGAGCTACTTCAACAGGAGATTTAACTTTTTCTGCAGGTATTTCAGGTTCTTTTACGATTTCTAGTTTATCAACCTTTTCCTCAGGTGTCTTAGCTTTCTCGATTGGAGATACTTCAACAGGAGATTTAACTTTTTCTGCGGGTATTTCAGGTTCTTTTACGATATCTAGTTTATCAATCTTTCCCTCAGGTGTCTTAGCTTTTTCGATTGGAGCTATTTCAACGGGAGATTTAACTTTCTCTTCAAGTACTTCGGGTTCTTTTACGATATTTAGTTTATCAACCTTTTCTTCAGGTGTCTTAGCTTTATGGATAGGAGCTAATTCAACAGGAAGATTTAACTTTTCTGCAGGTATTTGAGGTTCTTTAACAATTTGTAGTTCTTCAACCTTATCTTCAGGTGTTTTAGCTTTTTCGATTGATGCTACTTCAACAGGAGATTTAACTATTTCTGCAAGTATTTCAGGTTCTTTTACGATTTCTAGTTTATCAACCTTTTCCTCAGGTGTCTTAGCTTTCTCGGTTGGAGATACTTCAACAGGAGATTTAACTTTTTCTGCGGGTATTTCAGGTTCTTTTACGATATCTAGTTTATCAATCCTTTCCTCAGGTGTCTTAGCTTTCTCGATTGGAGCTACTTCAACGGGAGATTTTACTTTTGCTGCAAGTACTTCGGGTTCTTTTACGATTTCTAGTTTATCAACTTTTTCTTCAGGTGTCTTAACTTTTTCGATTGGTGCTACTTCAACAGGTGATTTAACTTTTTCTGCAGGTATTTGAGGTTCGTTTACGATTTCTAGTTCATCAACCTTTTCCTCAGGTGTCTGATATTTCTCGATTGGAGCTACTTCAACGGGAGATTTTACTTTTGCTGCAAATACTTCGGGTTCTTTTACGATTTCTAGTTTATCAACCTTTTCCTCAGGTGTCTTAGCTTTCTCGATTGGAGATACTTCAACAGGAGATTTAACTTTTTCTGCGGGTATTTCAGGTTCTTTTACGATTTCTAGTTTATCAACCCTTTCCTCAGGTGTCTTAAGCTTTTTCAATTGGAGCTATTTCAACAGGAGATTTAACTTTTCTTCAAGGTATTTGAGGTTCTTTTACGATTTCTAGTTTATCATCCTTTTCTTCAGGTGTCTTAGCATTCTCGGTTGGTGCTACTTCAACAGGGGATTTAACTTTTTCTACAGGTTTTTGAGGTTCTTTAACAATTTGTCGTTTTTCAACCTTATCTTCAGGTGTTTTAGCTTTTTCGATTGATGCTACTTCAACAGGAGATTTAACTATTTCTGCAGGTATTTGAGGTTCTTTTACGATTTCTAGTTTATCATCCTTTCCTCAGGTGTCTTAGCTTTCTCGGTTGGAGATACTTCAACGGGAGATTTAACTTTTTCTACACGTTTTTGAGGTTCTTTACGATTTCTAGTTTATCAACCTTTTCCTCAGGTGTCTTAGCTTTCTCGATTGGAGCTACTTCAACGGGAGATTTAACTTTTGCTGCAGGTATTTGAGGTTCGTTTACGATTTCTAGTTCATCAACCTTTTCCTCAGGTGTCTGATCTTTTTCGATTGGTGCTACTTCAACAGGAGATTTAACTTTTTCAGCAGGTATTTGAGGTTCTTTTACGATTTCTAGTTTATCATCCTTTTCTTCAGGTGTATTAACTTTTTCGATTGGTGCTACTTCAAGAGGAGATTTAACTTTTTCTGCAGGTATTTGAGGTTCTTTTACGATTTCTAGTTTATCATCCTTTTCTTCAGGTGTCTTAACTTTTTCGATTGGTGCTACTTCAACAGGAGATTTAACTTTTTCTGCAGGTATTTGAGGTTCTTTTACGATTTCTATTTCATCAACCTTTTCCTCAGGTGTCTGATCTTTCTCGATTGGAGCTACTTCAACAGGAGATTTAACTTTTTCTGCAGGTATTTGAGGTTCTTTTACGATTTCTAGTTTATCAACCTTTTCCTCAGATGTCTTAACTTTCTCGATTGGAGCTATTTCAACGGGAGATTTAACTTCTTCTGCTGGTATTTCAGGTTCTTTTACGATTTCTAGTTTATCAACCTTTTCCTCAGGTGTCTTAGCTTTCTCGGTTGGAGATACTTCAACGGGAGATTTAACTGTTTCTACACGTTTTTGAGGTTCTTTAACAATTTCTAGTTTATCAACCTTCTCTTCAGGTGTCTTAGCTTTTTCGATTGGTGCTACTTCAACAGGAGATTTAACTTTTTCTGCAGGTACTTGAGGTTCTTTTACGATTTCTATTTCATCAACCTTTTCCTCAGGTGTCTGATCTTTCTCGATTGGAGCTACTTCAACAGGAGATTTAACTTTTTCTGCAGGTATTTCAGGTTCTCTTACGATTTCTAGTTTATCAACCTTTTCCTCAGGTGTCTTAGCTTTCTCGGTTGGTGCTACTTCAACAGGAGATTTAACTTTTTCTGCAGGTATTTCAGGTTCTTTTACGATTTCTAGTTTATCATCCTTTTCTTCAGGTGTCTTAGCTTTCTGGATTGGTGTTATTTCTACGGGAGATTTAACTTTTCTGCAGGTATTTCAGGTTCTCTTACGATTTCTAGTTTATCAACCTTTTCTTCAGGTGTCTTAGATTTTCGATTGGTGCTACTTCAACGGGAGATTTAACTTTTTTTGTAGGTTTTTGAGGTTCTTTAACAATTTGTAGTTCTTCAACCTCTTCTTCAGGTGTCTTAACTTTTTCGATTGGTGCTACTTCAACAGGAGATTTAACTTTTTCTGCAGGTATTTCAGGTTCTCTTACGATTTCTAGTTTATAAACCTTTTCCTCAGGTGTCTTAACTTTTTCGATTGGTGCTACTTCAACAGGAGATTTAACTTTTTCTGTAGGTATTTCAGATTCTTTTACGATTTCTAGTTTATCAACCTTTTCTTCAGGTGTCTTAGCTTTCTCGATTGGAGCAACTTCAACAGGAGATTTAACTTTTTCTGCAGGTATTTCAGGTTCTCTTACGATTTCTAGTTTATAAACCTTTTCCTCAGGTGTCTTAACTTTTTCGATTGGTGCTACTTCAACAGGAGATTTAACTTTTTCTGTAGGTATTTCAGATTCTTTTACGATTTCTAGTTTATCAACCTTTTCCTCAGGTGTCTTAACTTTTTCGAATGGTGCTACTTCAACAGGAGATTTAACTATTTCTGCAGGTATTTCAGGTTCTTTTACGATTTCTAGTTTATCAACCTTTTCCTCAGGTGTCTTAGCTTTCTCGATTGGAGATACTTCAACAGGAGATTTAACTTTTTCTGCGGGTATTTCAGGTTCTTTTACGATATCTAGTTTATCAATCTTTCCCTCAGGTGTCTTAGCTTTTTCGATTGGAGCTATTTCAACGGGAGATTTAACTTTCTCTTCAAGTACTTCGGGTCCTTTTACGATTTCTAGTGTATCAACTTTTTCTTCAGGTGTCTTAGTTTTCTCGGTTGGTGTTATTTCTAGGGGAGATTTAACTTTTTCTGCAGGTATGTCAGGTTCTCTTACGATTTCTGGTTTATACACCTTTTCTTCAGGTGTTTTCACTTTTTCGATTGGTGCTACTTCAACAGGAGATTTAACTTTTTCTGCAGGTATTTCAGGTTCTCTTACGATTTCTAGTTTATCAATCTTTTCCTCAGGTGTCTTCACTTTTTCGATTGGTGCTACTTCAACAGGAGATTTAACTTTTTCTGTAGGTATTTCAGATTCTTTTACGATTTCTAGTTTATCAACCTTTTCTTCAGGTGTCTTAGCTTTCTCGATTGGAGCAACTTCAACAGAAGGTTTAACTTTTTCTGCAGGTATTTCAGGTTCTTTTACAATTTCTAGTTCATCAACCTTTTCCTCAGGTGTCTTAGCTTTCTCGATTGGAGATACTTCAACAGGAGATTTAACTTTTTCTGCGGGTATTTCAGGTTCTTTTACGATATCTAGTTTATCAATCTTTCCCTCAGGTGTCTTAGCTTTCTCGATTGGTGCTACTTCAACGGGAGATTTAACTTTGTCCGCAGGTATTTCAGGTTCTTTTACGATTTCTAGTTTATCAACTTTTTCTTCAGGTGTCTTAGTTTTCTCGGTTGGTGTTATTTCTAGGGGAGATTTAACTTTTTCTGCAGGTATTTCAGGTTCTCTTACGATTTCTAGTTTATACACCTTTTCTTCAGGTGTCTTCACTTTTTCGATTGGTGCTACTTCAACAGGAGATTTAACTTTTTCTGCAGGTTTTTGAGGTTCTTTAACAATTTCTAGTTTATCAACCTTTTCTTCAGGTGTCTTAGCTTTTTCGATTGGTGCTACTTCAACAGGAGATTTATCTTTTTCTGCAGGTATTTCAGGTTCTCTTACGATTTCTAGTTTATAAACCTTTTCCTCAGGTGTCTTCACTTTTTCGATTGGTGCTACTTCAGACTTAATGCTGGTATTTTCTTTTACGATTTCTAGTTTATCAACCTTTACTTCAGGTGTCTTAGCTTTCTCGATTGGAGCAACTTCAACAGAAGGTTTAACTTTTTCTGCAGGTATTTCAGGTTCTTTTACGATTTCTAGTTTATCAACCTTTACTTCAGGTGTCTTAACTTTTTCGATTGGTGCTACTTCAACAGGAGATTTAACTATTTCTGCAGGTATTTCAGGTTCTTTTACGATTTCTAGTTTATCAACCTTTTCCTCAGGTGTCTTAGCTTTCTCGATTGGAGCTACTTCAACGGGAGATTTTACTTTTCTACAGGTACTTTGAGGTTCTTTAACAATTTCTAGTTTATCAATCTTTTCTACAGGTGTCTTAGCTTTTTCGATTGGTGCTACTTCAACAGGAGATTTAACTTTTTCTGCAGGTATTTCTGGTTCTTTTACGATTTCTAGTTTTTCAACCTTTTCTTCAGGTGTCTTATCTTTCTCGATTGGAGCTACTTCAACAGAAGGTTTAACTCTTTCAGCTGGTATTTCAGGTTCTTTTACGATTTCTAGTTTATCAACTTTTTCCTCAGGTGTCTTAGCTCTCTCGATTGGAGCTACTTCAACGGGAGATTTAACTTTTTCTGCAGGTTTTTCAGGTTCTTTTACGATTTCTAGTTTATCAACCTTTTCCTCAGGTGTCTTAGCTCTCTCGATTGGAGCTACTTCAACGAGAGATTTAACTTTTTCTGCAGGTATTTCAGGTTCTTTTACGATTTCTAGTTTATCAACTCTTTCCTCAGGTGTCTTAGCCCTCTCGATTGGAGCTACTTCAAAGGGAGATTTAACTTTTTCTGCAGGTATTTCAGGTTCTTTTACGATTTCTAGTTTTTCAACCTTTTCTTCAGGTGTTTTATCTTTCTCGATTGGAGCTACTTCAACGGGAGATTTAACTTTTTCTGCAAGTACTTCGGGTTCTTTTACGATTTCTAATTTATCAACCTTTTCCTCAGGTGTCTTAGCTTTCTCGATTGGAGCTACTTCAACGGGAGATTTAACTTTTTCTGCGGGTATTTCAGGTTCTTTTACGATTTCTAGTTTATCAACCTTTTCCTCAGGTGTCTTAGCTTTCTCGGTTGGTGCTACTTCAACAGGAGATTTAACTTTTTCTGCAGGTATTTCAGGTTCTTTTACGATTTCTAGTTTATCAACTCTTTCCTCAGGTGTCTTAGCCCTCTCGATTGGAGCTACTTCAACGGGAGATTTAACTTTTTCTGCAGGTATTTCAGGTTCTTTTACGATTTCTAGTTTATCAACCTTTTCCTCAGGTGTCTCAGCTTTCTCGATTGGAGCTACTTCAACGGGAGACTTAACTTTTTCTGCAGGTATTTCGGGTTCTTTAGCGGTTTTTAGTTTTTCATCCTCTTCTTCAGGTGGCTTCTCGATTGATATTGCTTCAACGGGAGATTTTACTGTTTCTTCACGCATTTCAAGTTTTTCAAGGTCTTTAACTTCCTTTGCTATAATTTCTTTTACTTTGACTTCACTTTTTTCAGTCTCCACTATTTCTATAGGTTTTACGATGGTTTCCAATTTGATCTCCTTTGGAGAGTATTTTTCTTTTTCAGTGATTTTCTCCTTAACGTCCTTTTCTATAATTCCTTTTACCTTTATTTCTATTTTTTCAGTTTCCACTATTTCTGTTGGTTTTATGATGGTTTCCAGTTTGACCTCCTTTGTGGGAGATTTCTCTTTTTCAATGATTTTCTCCTTAACTTCCTTTTCTATAATTTCTTTTACCTTGATTTCTATTTTTTCTATTTCCACTATTTCTGTTGGCCTTATGATGGTTTCCAGTTTGACCTTCTTTGAGGGGGATATCTCTTTTTCAGTGATTTTCTCAGGTGTCTCAACTCTTTCGATTGGTGCTACTTCAACAGGAGATTTAACTTTTTCTGCAGGTTTTTGAGGTTCTTTAACTATTTGTAGTTCTTCAACCTCATCTTCAGGAGTCTTAACTTTTTCGATAGGTGCTACTTCAACAGGAGATTTAACTTTTTCTGTAGGTATTTCAGGTTCATTTACGAATTCTAGTTTATAAACCTTTTCCTCAGGTGTCTTCACTTTTTCGATTGGTGCTACTTCAACAGGAGATTTAACTTTTTCTGCAGGTATTTCAGGTTCTCTTACGATTTCTAGTTTATCAGCTATTTCCTCAGGTGTCTTAGCTTTCTCGATTGGAGCTACTTCAACGGGAGATTTAACTTTGTCTGCAGGTATTTCAGGTTCTTTTACGATTTCTAGTTTATCAACCTTTTCCTCAGGTGTCTTAGCTTTCTCGATAGGAGCTACTTCAACAGGAGATTTAACTTTTTCTGTAGGTATTTGAGGTTCTTTTACGATTTCTAGTTTATCAACCTTTTCCTCAGGTGTCTTCACTTTTCCGATTGGTGCTACTTCAACAGGAGATTTAACTTTTTCTGCAGGTATTTTGAGGTTCTTTACGATTTCTAGTTTATCAACCATTTCTTCAGGTGTCTTAGCTTTTTCGATTGGTGCTACTTCAACAGGAGATTTATCCTTTTCTGCAGGTATTTCAGGTTCTCTTACGATTTCTAGTTTATCAACCTTTTCCTCAGGTGTTTTAGCTTTCTCGGTTGGAGATACTTCAACGGGAGATTTAACTTTTTCTACAGGTTTTAGAGGTTCTTTAACAAGTTCTAGTTTATCAAGCTTTTCTTCAGGTGTCTTAGCTTTTTCGATTGGTGCTACTTCAACGGGAGATTTAACTTTTCCTGCTGGTATTTCAGGTTCTTTTACGATTTCTAGTTTATCAACCTTTTCCTCAGGTGTCTTCACTTTTTCGATTGGTGCTACTTCAACAGGAGATTTAACTTTTTCTGCAGGTATTTCAGGTTCTCTCACGATATCTAGTTTATCAACCTTTTCCTCAGGTGTCTTAGCTTTCTCGATTGGAGCTATTTCAACAGGAGATTTAACTTTTTCTGTAGGTATTTCAGGTTCTTTTACGATTTCTAGTTTATCAACCTTTTCCTCAGGTGTCTTAGCTTTCTTGATAGGAGCTACTTCAACAGGAGATTTAACTTTTTCTGTAGGTATTTCAGGTTCTTTTACGATTTCTAGTTTATAAACCTTTTCCTCAGGTGTCTTCACTTTTTCGATTGGTGCTACTTCAACAGATTTAACTTTTTCTGCAGGTATTTCAGGTTCTTTTACGATTTCTAGTTTATCAACCTTTTCCTCAGGTGTCTTAGCTTTCTCGATTGGAGCTACTTCAACGGGAGATTTAACTTTTTCTGCAGGTATTTCAGGTTCTTTTACGATTTCTAGTTTATCAACTTTTTCTTCAGGTGTCTTAGTTTTCTCGGTTGGTGTTTCTAGGGTAGATTTAACTTTTTTTGCAGGTATTTCAGGTTCTCTTACGATTTCTAGTTTATCAACCTTTTCCTCAGGTGTCTTAGCTTTCTCGATAGGAGCTACTTCAACAGGAGATTTAACTTTTTCTGTAGGTATTTGAGGTTTTTTTACGAAATCTAATTTATACACCTTTTCCTCAGGTGTCTTCACTATTTCGATTGGTGCTACTTCAACAGGATATTTAACTTTTTCTGCAGGTATTTCAGGTTCTCTTACGATTTCTAGTTTATCAACCTTTTCCTTAGGTGTCTTAGCTTTTTCGATTGGTGCTACTTCAACTGGAGATTTAACTTTTTCTGCAGGTATTTCAGGTTCTTTTACGATTTCTAGTTTATCAACCCTTTCTTCAGGTGTCTTAACTTTTTCGATTGGTGCTACTTCAATAGGAGATTTAACTTTGTCTGCATGAATTTCAGGTTCTTTTACGATTTCTAGTTTATCAACCTTTTCCTCAGGTGTCTTATCTTCCTCGATTGGAGCTTCTTCATCGGGAGATTTAACTTTTTCAGCCGGTATTTCAGTTTCTTTTACGATTTCTAGTTTATCAACCTTTTCCTCAGGTGTCTTAGCTTTCTCGATTGGAGCTACTTCAACGGGAGATTTAACTTTTTCTGCAGGTATTTCAGGTTCTTTTACGATTTCTAGTTTATCAACCTTTTCTTCAGGTGTCTTAGCTTTCTCGATTGGAGCAACTTCAACAGGACGTTTAACTTTTTCTGCAGGTATTTCAGGTTCTTTTACGATTTCTAGTTTATCAACCTTTTCTTCAGGTGTCTTAGCTTTTTCGATTGGAGCAACTTCAACACAAGGTTTAACTTTTTCTGCAGGTATTTCAGGTTCTTTTACGATTTCTAGTTTATCAACTTTTTCCTCAGGTGTCTCAGCTTTCTCGATTGGAGCTACTTCAACGGGAGACATAACTTTTTCAGCTGGTATTTCAGGTTCTTTTACGATTTCTAGTTTATCAAATTTTCCTCAGGTGTCTTAGCTCTGTCAATTGGAGCTACTTCATCGGGAGACATTTAACTTTTTCAGCTGGTATTTCAGGTTCTTTTACGATTTCTAGTATATCAACCTTTTCCTCAGGTGTTTTAGCTTTCTCGATGGGAGCTACTTCAACAGGAGATTTAACTTTATCTGTAGGTATTTGAGGTTCTTTAACGAATTCTAGTTTATAAACCTTTTCCTCAGGTGTCTTAGCTTTCTCGATAGGAGCTACTTCAACAGGAGATTTAACTTTGTCTGCAGGTATTTCAGGTTCTTTTACGATTTCTAGTTTATCAACTTTTTCTTCAGGTGTCTTAGTTTTCTCGGTTGGTGTTATTTCTAGGGGAGATTTAACTTTTTCTGCAGGTATTTCAGGTTCTCTTACGATTTCTAGTTTATCAACCTTTTCCTCAGGTGTCTTAGCTTTCTCGATAGGAGCTACTTCAACAGGAGATTTTACTTTTCTGTAGGTATTTGAGGTTCTTTTACGAATTCTAATTTATACACCTTTTCCTCAGGTGTCTTCACTTTTTCGATTGGTGCTACTTCAACAGGAGATTTAACTTTTTCTGCAGGTATTTCAGGTTCTCTTACGATTTCTAGTTTATCAACCTTTTCCTCAGGTGTCTTAACTTTTTCGATAGGTGCTACTTCAACAGGAGATTTAACTTTTTCTGCAGGTATTTCAGGTTCTTTTACGATTTCTAGTTTATCAATCTTTTCTTCAGGTGTCTTAACTTTTTCGATTGGTGCTATTTCAACGGGAGATTTAACTTTTCCTGCTGGTATTTCAGGTTCTTTTACGATTTCTAGTTTATCAACCTTTTCCTCAGGTGTCTTAGCTTTCTCGGTTGGAGATACTTCAACGGGAGATTTAACTTTTTCTGCAGGTTTTTCAGGTTCTTTTAAGATTTCTAGTTTATCAACCTTTTCCTCAGGTGTCTTAGCTTTCTCGATTGGAGCTAATTCAACGGAGACTTAACTTTTCTGCGGGTATTTCAGGTTCTTTTACGATTTCTAGTTTATCAACCTTTTCCTCAGGTGTCTTAGCTTTCTCGATTGGAGCTACTTCAACAGGAGATTTAACTTTTTCTGCAGGTATTTCAGGTTCTTTTACGATTTCTAGTTTATCAACCTTTTCCTCAGGTGTCTTAGCTTTCTCGATTGGAGATACTTCAACAGGAGATTTAACTTTTTCTGCGGGTATTTCAGGTTCTTTTACGATTTCTAGTTTATCAACCTTTTCCTCAGGTGTCTTAGCTTTCTCGGTTGGTGCTACTTCAACAGGAGATTCAACTTTTTCTGCAGGTATTTCAGGTTCTCTTACGATTTCTAGTTTATCAACTTTTTCCTCAGGTGTCTTGGCTTTCTCGGTTGGAGATACTTCAACAGGAGATTTAACTATTTCTACAGGTGTTTGAGGTTCTTTAACAATTTGTAGTGCTTCAACCTTTTCTTCAGGTGTCTTAGCTTCCTCAATTTTAGCTACTTCATCGGGAGATTTAACTTTTTCAGCAGGTATTTCAGTTTCTTTTACGATTTCTAGTTTATCAATCTTTTCTTCAGGTGTCTTAACTTTTTCGATTGGTGCTACTTCAACAGGTGATTTAACTTTTTCTGCAGGTATTTGAGGTTCGTTTACGATTTCTAGTTCATCAACCTTTTCCTCAGGTGTCTGATATTTCTCGATTGGAGCTACTTCAACGGGAGATTTAACTTTTTCAGCAGGTGTTTCAGGTTCTTTTACGATTTCTAGTTTATTAACCCTTTCTTCAGGTGTCTTAGTTTCCTCGGTTGGTGTTATTTCTAGGGGAGATTTAACTTTTTCTGCAGGTTTTTGAGGTTCTTTAACTATTTGTAGTTCTTCAACCTCTTCCTCAGGTGTCTTAACTTTTTCGATAGGTGCTACTTCAACAGGAGATTTAACTTTTTCAGCTGGTATTTCAGGTTCCTTTACGATTTCTAGTTTATCAACCTTTTCCTCAGGTGTCTTAGCTTTCTCGATAGGAGCTACTTCAACAGGAGATTTAACTTTTTCTGTAGGTATTTGAGGTTCTTTAACGAATTCTAGTTTATAAACCTTTTCCTCAGGTGTCTTCACTGTTTCGATTGGAGCTACGTCAACAGGAGATTTAACTTTTTCTGCAGGTATTTCAGGTTCTCTTACGATTTCTAGTTTATCAATCTTTTCCTCAGGTGTCTTAACTTTTTCGATTGGTGCTACTTCAACGGGAGACTTAACTTTTCCTGCTGGTATTTCAGATTCTTTTACGATTTCTAGTTTATCAACCTTTTCCTCAGGTGTCTTAGCTTTTCTCGGTTGGAGATACTTCAACTGGAGATTTAACTTTTCTGTAGGTTTTTGAGGTTCTTTAACAAGTTCTAGTTTATCAACCTTTTCTTCAGGTGTCTTAGCTTTTTCGATTGGTGCTACTTCAACAGGAGATTTAACTTTTTCTGCAGGTATTTCAGGTTCTTTTACGATTTCTAGTTTATCAACTTTTTCCTCAGGTGTCTCAGCTCTCGATTGGAGCTACTTCAACGGGAGATTTAACTTTTCTGCAGGTTTTTCAGGTTCTTTTACGATTTCTAGTTTATCAACCTTTTCCTCGGGTGTCTTAGCTTTCTCGATTGGGGCTATTTCAACGGGAGGCTTAACTTTCTCTGCAGGTATTTCAGGTTCTCTTACGATTTCTAGTTTATCAACTTTTTCCTCAGGTGTCTTAGCTTTCTCGATTGGAGCTACTTCCACAGGAGACATTTAACTTTTTCAGCTGGTATTTCAGATTCTTTTACGATTTCTAGTTTATCAACTTTTTCCTCAGGTGTCTTAGCTCTCTCGATTGGAGCTACTTCAACGGAGATTTAACTTTTCTGCTGGTATTTCAGGTTCTTTTACGATTTCTAGTTCGTCAATTTTTTCCTCAGGTGTCTTAGCTTCCTCGATTGGAGCTACTTCAACGGGAGACATAACTTTTTCAGCTGGTATTTCAGGTTCTTTTACGATTTCTAGTTTATCAACTTTCTCTTCAGGTGTCTTAGATCTCTCGATTGGAGCTACTTCAACGGGAGATTTAACTTTTTCTGCAGGTATTTCAAGTTCTTTTACGATTTCTATTTTATCAACCTTTTCTTCAGGTGTCTTCAGCTTTCTCGATTGGTACTTCAACAGGAGATTTAACTTTTTCAGCAGGTATTTGAGGTTCTTTTACGATTTCTAGTTTATCAACCTTTTCCTCAGGTGTCTTAGCTTTCTCGGTTGGTGCTACTTCAACAGGAGATTTAACTTTTTCTGCAGGTATTTCAGGTTCTTTTACGATTTCTAGTTTATCATCCTTTTCTTCAGGTGTCTTAACTTTTTCGATTGGTGCTACTTCAACAGGAGATTTAACTTTTTCTGCAGGTATTTGAGGTTCTTTTACGATTTCTAGTTTATCAACCTTTTCCTCAGGTGTCTTAGTTTTCTCGGTTGGAGATACTTCAACGGGAGATTTAACTTTTTCTACAGGTTTTTGAGGTTCTTTAACTATTTCTAGTTTATCAACCTTTTCTTCAGGTGTCTTAGCTTTTTCGATTGGTGCTACTTTAACAGGAGATTTAACTTTTTCTGCAGGTATTTCAGGTTCTTTTACGATTTCTAGTTTATCAACTTCTTCCTCAGGTGTCTTAGCTTTCTCGATTGGAGCTACTTCAACGGGAGATTTAACTTTTTCTGCAGGTATTTCAGGTTCTTTTACGATTTCTAGTTTATCAACCTTTTCCTCAGGTGTCTTAGCTTTCTCGATTGGAGCTACTTCAACGGGAGACTTAACTTTTTCTGCTGGTATTTCAGGTTCTTTTACGATTTCTAGTTTATCAACTTTTTCCTCAGGTGTCTCAGCTTTCTCGATTGGAGCTACTTCAACAGAAGGTTTAACTTTTTCAGCTGGTATTTCAGGTTCTTTTACGATTTCTAGTTTATCAACTCTTTCCTCAGGTGTCTTAGCCCTCTCGATTGGAGCTACTTCAACGGGAGATTTAACTTTTTCTGCTGGTATTTCAGGTTCTTTTACGATTTCTAGTTTATCAACTTTTTCTTCAGGTGTCATATCTTTTTCGATTGGAGATACTTCAACAGGAGACATAACTTTTCAGCTGGTATTTCAGGTTCTTTTACGATTTCTAGTTTATCAACTTTTCCTCAGGTGTCTTAGATCTCTCGATTGGAGCTACTTCAACAGGAGATTTAACTTTTTCTGCAGGTATTTCAAGTTCTTTTACGAATTCTATTTTATCAACCTTTTCTTCAGGTGTCTTCAGCTTTCTCGATTGGAGCTACTTCAACAGGAGACTTAACTTTTTCTGTAGGTATTTGAGGTTCTTTAACGAATTCTAGTTTATAAACCTTTTCCTCAGGTGTCTTCACTTTTCGATTGGAGCTACTTCAACGGGAGATTTAACTTTTTCTGCAGGTATTTCAGGTTCTTTTACGATTTCTAGTTTATCAATCTTTTCTTCAGGTGTCTTAACTTTTCCGATTGGTGCTATTTCAACGGAAGATTTAACTTTTCCTGCTGGTATTTCAGGTTCTTTTACGATTTCTAGTTTATCAACCTTTTCCTCAGGTGTCTTAGCTTTCTCGGTTGGAGATACTTCAACGGGAGATTTAACTTTTTCTGCAGGTTTTTCAGGTTCTTTTACGATTTCTAGTTTATCAACCTTTTCCTCAGGTGTCTTCACTTTTTCGATTGGTGCTACTTCAACAGGAGATTTAACTTTTTCTGCAGGTATTTCAGGTTCTTTTACGATTTCTAGTTTATCAATCTTTTCTTCAGGTGTCTTAGCTCTCTCGATTGGAGCTACTTCAACGGGAGATTTAACTTTTTCTGCAGGTATTTCGGGTTCTTTTACGATTTCTAGTTTATCAACCTTTTCCTCAGGTGTCTTAGCTTTCTCGATTGGAGCTACTTCAACGGGAAATTTAACTTTTTCAGCTGGTATTTCAGGTTCTTTTACGATTTCTAGTTTATCAACTTTTTCCTCAGGTGTCTTAGCTCTCTCGATTGGAGCTACTTCAACGGGAGATTTAACTTTTCTGCAGGTATTTCGGGTTCTTTAGCGGTTTTTAGTTTTCATCCTCTTCTTCAGGTGGCTTCTCGATTGATATAGCTTCAACGGGAGATTTTACTGTTTCTTCACGCATTTCAAGTTGTTCAAGGTCAACTTCCTTTTCTATAATTTGTTTTACTTTGACTTCTCTTTTTTCAGTTTCCACTATTTCTGTTGGTTTTATGATGGTTTCCAGTTTGACCTCCTTTGGAGAGTATTTTTCTTTTTCAGTGATTTTCTCCTTAACTTCCTTTTATATAATTTCTTTTCACTTGATTTCTATTTTTCCTATTTCAACTATTTCTGTTGGCCTTATGATGGTTTCAAGTTTGACCTTCTTTGAGGGGGATATCTCTTTTTCAGTGATTTTCTCAGGTGTCTCAACTCTTTCGATTGGTGCTACTTCAACAGGAGATTTAACTTTTTCTGCAGGTATTTCAGGTTCTTTTACGATTTCTAGTTTATCAACCTTTTCCTCAGGTGTCTTAGCTTTCTCGATTGGAGCTACTTCAACAGGAGATTTAACTTTTTCTGTAGGTATTTCAGGTTCTTTTACGAATTCTAGTTTATAAACCTTTTCCTCAGGTGTCTTCACTTTTTCGATTGGTGCTACTTCAACAGGAGATTTAACTTTTTCTGCAGGTATTTCAGGTTCTCTTACGATTTCTAGTTTATCAGCCTTTTCCTCAGGTGTCTTAGCTTTCTCGATTGGAGCTACTTCAACGGGAGATTTAACTTTGTCTGCAGGTATTTCAGGTTCTTTTACGATTTCTAGTTTATCAACTTTTTCTTCAGGTGTCTTAGTTTTCTCGGTTGGTGTTATTTCTAGAGATTTAACTTTTTCTGCAGGAATTTCAGGTCCTCTTACGATTTCTAGTTTATCAGCTATTTCCTCAGGTGTCTTAGCTTTCTCGATAGGAGCTACTTCAACAGGAGATTTAACTTTTCTGTAGGTATTTGAGGTTCTTTTACGAATTCTAGTTTATACACCTTTTCCTCAGGTGTCTTCACTGTTTCGATTGGTGCTACTTCAACAGGAGATTTAACTTTTTCTGCAGGTATTTCAGGTTCTCTTACGATTTCTAGTTTATCAACCTTTTCCTCAGGTGTCTTAGCTTTCTCGGTTGGAGATACTTCAACGGGAGATTTAACTTTTCTACAGGTTTTAGAGGTTCTTTAACAAGTTCTAGTTTATCAACCTTTTTTCAGGTGTCTTAGCTTTTTCGATTGGTGCTACTTCAACAGGAGATTTAACTTTTTCTGCAGGTATTTCAGGTTCTTTTTCGATTTCTAGTTTATCAACTTTTTCCTCAGGTGTCATAGCTCTCTCGATTGGAGCTACTTCAACAGGAGATTTAACTTTTTCTGCAGGTATTTCAGGTTCTCTTACGATTTCTAGTTTATCAACCTTTTCCTCAGGTGTCTTAGCTTTCTCGGTTGGAGATACTTCAACGGGAGATTTAACTTTTTCTGCAGGTTTTTCAGGTTCTTTTACGATTTCTAGTTTATCAATCTTTTCCTCAGGTGTCTTAACTTTTTCGATTGGTGCTACTTCAACAGGAGATTTAACTTTTTCTGCAGGTATTTCAGGTTCTCTTACGATATCTAGTTTATCAACTTTTTCCTCAGGTGTCTTAGTTTTCTCGGTTGGAGATACTTCAACGGGAGATTTAACTTTTTCTACAGGTTTTTGAGGTTCTTTAACAATTTGTAGTGCTTCAACCTTTTCTTCAGGTGTCTTAGCTTCCTCAATTTTAGCTACTTCATCGGGAGATTTAACTTTTTCAGCAGGTATTTCAGTTTCTTTTACGATTTCTAGTTTATTAACCCTTTCTTCAGGTGTCTTAACTTTTTCGATTGGTGCTACTTCAACAGGAGATTTAACTTTGTCTGCAGGTATTTCAGGTTCTTTTACGATTTCTAGTTTATCAACCTTTTCCTCAGGTGTCTTAGCTTCCTCGATTGGAGCTACTTCAACGGGAGATTTAACTATGTCTGTAGGTATTTCAGGTTCTTTTATGATTTCTAGTTTATCAACCTTTTCTTCAGGTGTCTTAGTTTCCTCGGTTGGTGTTATTTCTAGGGGAGATTTAACTTTTTCTGCAGGTTTTTGAGGTTCTTTAACTATTTGTAGTTCTTCAACCTCTTCCTCAGGTGTCTTAACTTTTTCGATAGGTGCTACTTCAACAGGAGATTTAACTTTTTCTGCAAGTATTTCAGGTTCCTTTACGATTTCTAGTTTATCAACCTTTTCCTCAGGTGTCTTAGCTTTCTCGATAGGAGCTACTTCAACAGGAGATTTAACCTTTTCTGTAGGTATTTGAGGTTCTTTAACGAATTCTAGTTTATAAACCTTTTCCTCAGGTGTCTTCACTTTTTCGATTGGTGCTACTTCAACAGATTTAACTTTTTCTGCAGGTATTTCAGGTTCTTTTACGATTTCTAGTTTATCAATCTTTTCTTCAGGTGTCTTAACTTTTTCGATTGGTGCTATTTCAACGGGAGATTTAACTTTTCCTGCTGGTATTTCAGGTTCTTTTACGATTTCTAGTTTATCAACCTTTTCCTCAGGTGTCTTAGTTTTCTCGATAGGAGCTACTTCAACGGAGATTTAACTTTTCTACAGGTTTTTGAGGTTCTTTAACTAGTTCTACTTTATCAACCTTTTCTTCAGGTGTCTTAGCTTTTTCGATTGGTGCTACTTTAACAGGAGATTTAACTTTTCTGCAGGTTTTTCAGGTTCTTTTTGCGATTTCTAGTTTATCAACCTTTTCCTCAGGTGTCTTAGCTTTCTCGATAGGAGCTACTTCAACAGGAGATTTAACTTTTTCTGTAGGTATTTGAGGTTCTTTAACGAATTCTAGTTTATAAACCTTTTCCTCAGGTGTCTTCACTTTTTCGATTGGTGCTACTTCAACAGATTTAACTTTTTCTGCAGGTATTTCAGGTTCTTTTACGATTTCTAGTTTATCAATCTTTTCTTCAGGTGTCTTAACTTTTTCGATTGGTGCTATTTCAACGGGAGATTTAACTTTTCCTGCTGGTATTTCAGGTTCTTTTACGATTTCTAGTTTATCAACCTTTTCCTCAGGTGTCTTAGCTTTCTCGATTGGAGCTACTTCAACGGGAGATTTAACTTTTTCTGCAGGTATTTCAGGTTCTTTTACGATTTCTAGTTTATCAACTTTTTCCTCAGGTGTCTTAGCTCTCTCGATTGGAGCTACTTCAACGGGAGATTTAACTTTTTCTGCAGGTTTTTCAGGTTCTTTTACGATTTCTAGTTTATCAACCTTTTCCTCAGGTGTCTTAGCTTTCTCGATTGGAGCTACTTCAACGGGAGATTTAACTTTGTCTGCAGGTATTTCAGGTTCTTTTACGATTTCTAGTTTATCAACTTTTTCTTCAGGTGTCTTAGTTTTTTCGGTTGGTGTTATTTCTAGGGGAGATTTAACTTTTTCTGCAGGTATTTCAGGTTCTCTTACCGTTTCTAGTTTATCAACCTTTTCCTCAGGTGTCTTAGCTTTCTCGATAGGAGCTACTTCAACAGGAGATTTAACTTTTTCTGTAGGTATTTGAGGTTCTTTTACGAATTCTAGTTTATACACCTTTTCCTCAGGTGTCTTCACTTTTTCGATTGGTGCTACTTCAACAGGAGATTTAACTTTTTCTGCAGGTATTTCAGGTTCTCTTACGATTTCTAGTTTATCAGCCTTTTCCTCAGGTGTCTTAGCTTTCTCGATTGGAGCTACTTCAACGGGAGATTTAACTTTGTCTGCAGGTATTTCAGGTTCTTTTACGATTTCTAGTTTATCAACTTTTTCTTCAGGTGTCTTAGTTTTTCGGTTGGTGTTATTTCTAGGGGAGATTTAACTTTTTCTGCAGGTATTTCAGGTTCTCTTACCGTTTCTAGTTTATCAACCTTTTCCTCAGGTGTCTTAGCTTTCTCGATAGGAGCTACTTCAACAGGAGATTTAACTTTTTCTGTAGGTATTTGAGGTTCTTTTACGAATTCTAGTTTATACACCTTTTCCTCAGGTGTCTTCACTGTTTCGATTGGTGCTACTTCAACAGGAGATTTAACTTTTTCTGCAGGTATTTCAGGTTCTCTTACGATTTCTAGTTTATCAACCTTTTCCTCAGGTGTCTTAGCTTTCTCGGTTGGAGATACTTCAACGGGAGATTTAACTTTTTCTACAGGTTTTAGAGGTTCTTTAACAAGTTCTAGTTTATCAACCTTTTTTTCAGGTGTCTTAGCTTTTTCGATTGGTGCTACTTCAACTGGAGATTTAACTTTTTCTGCAGGTATTTCAGGTTCTTTTACGATTTCTAGTTTATCATCCTTTTCTTCAGGTGTCTTATCTTTCTCGATTGGAGCTTCTTCATCGGGAGATTTAACTTTTTCAGCCGGTATTTCAGTTTCTTTTACGATTTCTAGTTTAGCAACCCTCTCCTCAGGTGTCTTAGCTTTCTCGATTGGAGCTACTTCAACGGGAGATTTAACTATGTCTGCAGGTATTTCAGGTTCTTTTACGATATCTAGTTTATCAACCTTTTCCTCAGGTGTCTTAACTTTTTCGATTGGTGCTACTTCAACAGAAGGTTTAACTTTTTCTGCAGGTATTTCAGGTTCTTTTACGATTTCTAGTTTATCAACTTTTTCCTCTGGTGTCTCAGCTTTCTCGATTGGAGCTACTTCAACGGGAGACATAACTTTTTCAGCTGGTATTTCAGTTTCTTTTACGATTTCTAGTTTATCAAATTTTTCCTTAGGTGTCTCAGCTTTCTCGATTGGAGCTACTTCATCGGGAGACATAACTTTTTCAGCTGGTATTTCAGGTTCTTTTACGATTTCTAGTTTATCAACCTTTTCCTCAGGTGTCTTAGCTTTCTCGATTGGAGCTACTTCAACGGGAGACTTAACTTTTTCTGCTGGTATTTCAGGTTCTTTTACGATTTCTAGTTTATCAACTTTTTCCTCAGGTGTCTTAGCTCTCTCAATTGGAGCTACTTCAACAGGAGACATAACTTTTACAGCTGGTATTTCAGGTTCTTTTACGATTTCTAGTATATCAACCTTTTCCTCAGGTGTTTTAGCTTTCTCGATGGGAGCTACTTCAACAGGAGATTTAACTTTATCTGTAGGTATTTGAGGTTCTTTAACGAATTCTAGTTTATAAACCTTTTCCTCAGGTGTCTTCACTTTTTCGATTGGTGCTACTTCAACAGGAGATTTAACTTTTTCTGCAGGTATTTGAGGTTCTTTAACAATTTCTAGTTTATCAACCTTTTCTTCAGGTGTCTTAGCTTTTTCGATTGGTGCTACTTCAACAGGAGATTTATCTTTTTCTGCAGGTATTTCAGGTTCTTTTACGATTTCTAGTTTATCAACCTTTTCCTCAGGTGTCTTAGCTTTCTCGGTTGGAGATACTTCAACGGGAGATTTAACTTTTTCTGCAGGTATTTCAGGTTCTTTTACGATTTCTAGTTTATCAACCTTTTCCTCAGGTGTCTTAGCTTTCTCGATAGGAGCTACTTCAACAGGAGATTTAACTTTTTCTGTAGGTATTTGAGGTTCTTTTACGAATTCTAGTTTATACAACTTTTCCTCAGGTGTCTTCACTTTTTCGATTGGTGCTACTTCAACAGGAGATTTAACTTTTTCTGCAGGTTTTTGAGGTTCTTTAACAATTTCTAGTTTATCAACCTTTTCTTCAGGTGTCTTAGCTTTTTCGATTGGTGCTACTTCAACAGGAGATTTATCTTTTTCTGCAGGTATTTCAGGTTCTCTTACGATTTCTAGTTTATCAACCTTTTCCTCAGGTGTCTTAGCTTTCTCTGTTGGAGATACTTCAACGGGAGATTTAACTTTTTCTACAGGTTTTAGAGGTTCTTTAACAAGTTCTAGTTTATCAAGCTTTTCTTCAGGTGTCTTAGCTTTTTCGATTGGTGCTACTTCAACAGGAGATTTAACTTTTTCTGCAGGTATTTCAGGTTCTTTTACGATTTCTAGTTTATCAACTTTTTCCTCAGGTGTCTCAGCTTTCTCGATTGGAGCTACTTCAACGAGAGACATAACTTTTTCAGCTGGTATTTCAGGTTCTTTTACGATTTCTAGTTTATCAACTTTTTCCTCAGGTGTCTTAGCTTTCTCGATTGGAGCTACTTCAACGGGAGATTTAACTTTTTCTGCAGGTATTTCAGGTTCTTTTACGATTTCTAGTTTTTCAACCTTTTCTTCAGGTGTTTTATCTTTCTCGATTGGAGCTACTTCAACGGGAGATTTAACTTTTTCAGCTGGTATTTCAGGTTCTTTTACGATTTCTAGTTTATCAACCTTTTCCTCAGGTGTCTTAGCTTTCTCGATTGGAGCTACTTCAACGGGAGATTTTACTTTTTCAGCTGGTATTTCAGGTTCTTTTACGATTTCTAGTTTATCAACTTTTTCCTCAGGTGTCTTAGCTCGATTGGAGCTACTTCAACGGGAGATTTAACTTTTTCTGCAGGAATTTCGGGTTCTTTAGCGGTTTTTAGTTTTTCATCCTCTTCTTCAGGTGGCTTCTCGATTGATATAGCTCCAACGGGAGATTTTACTGTTTCTTCACGCATTTCAAGTTGTTCAAGGTCTTTAACTTCCTTTTCTATAACTTGTTTTACTTTGACTTCTCTTTTTTCAGTCTCCACTATTTCTATAGGTTTTACGATGGTTTCCAATTTGATCTCCTTTGGAGAGTATTTTTCTTTTTCAGTGATTTTCTCCTTAACTTCCTTTTCTATAATTTCTTTTCCCTTGATTTCTATTTTTTCTATTTCAACTATTTCTGTTGGCCTTATGATGGTTTCCAGTTTGACCTTCTTTGAGGGGGATATCTCTTTTTCAGTGATTTTCTCAGGTGTCTCAACTCTTTCGATTGGTGCTACTTCAACAGGAGATTTAACTTTTTCTGTAGGTATTTCAGGTTCTTTTACGATTTCTAGTTTATCAACCTTTTCCTCAGGTGTCTTAGCTTTCTTGATAGGAGCTACTTCAACAGGAGATTTAACTTTTTCTGTAGGTATTTCAGGTTCTTTTACGAATTCTAGTTTATAAACCTTTTCCTCAGGTGTCTTCACTTTTTCGATTGGTGCTACTTCAACAGGAGATTTAACTTTTTCTGCAGGTATTTCAGGTTCTCTTACGATTTCTAGTTTATCAACCTTTTCCTCAGGTGTCTTAGCTTTCTCGATTGGAGCTACTTCAACGGGAGATTTAACTTTGTCTGCAGGTATTTCAGGTTCTTTTACGATTTCTAGTTTATCAACTTTTCTTCAGGTGTCTTAGTTTTCTCGGTTGGTGTTATTTCTAGGGGAGATTTAACTTTTTGCAGGTATTTCAGGTTCTCTTACGATTTCTAGTTTATCAACCTTTTCCTCAAGTGTCTTAGCTTTCTCGATAGGAGCTACTTCAACAGGAGATTTAACTTTTCTGTAGGTATTTGAGGTTCTTTTACGAATTCTAGTTTATACACCTTTTCCTCAGGTGTCTTCACTTTTCGATTGGTGCTACTTCAACAGGAGATTTAACTTTTCTGCAGGTTTTGAGGTTCTTTAACAATTTCTAGTTTATCAACCATTTCTTCAGGTGTCTTAGCTTTTTCGATTGGTGCTACTTCAACAGGAGATTTATCCTTTTCTGCAGGAATTTCAGGTTCTTTAGCGGTTTTAGTTTTTCAATCCTCTTCTTCAGGTGGCTTCTCGATTGATATAGCTCCAACGGGAGATTTTACTGTTTCTTCACGCATTTCAAGTTGTTCAAGGTCTTTAACTTCCTTTTCTATAACTTGTTTTACTTTGACTTCTCTTTTTTCAGTCTCCACTATTTCTATAGGTTTTACGATGGTTTCCAATTTGATCTCCTTTGGAGAGTATTTTTCTTTTTCAGTGATTTTCTCCTTAACTTCCTTTTCTATAATTTCTTTTCCCTTGATTTCTATTTTTTCTATTTCAACTATTTCTGTTGGCCTTATGATGGTTTCCAGTTTGACCTTCTTTGAGGGGGATATCTCTTTTTCAGTGATTTTCTCAGGTGTCTCAACTCTTTCGATTGGTGCTACTTCAACAGGAGATTTAACTTTTTCTGCAGGTATTTCAGGTTCTTTTACGATTTCTAGTTTATCAACCTTTTCCTCAGGTGTCTTAGCTTTCTCGGTTGGAGATACTTCAACGGGAGATTTAACTTTTTCTACAGGTTTTAGAGGTTCTTTAACAAGTTCTAGTTTATCAACCTTTTTTTCAGGTGTCTTAGCTTTTTCGATTGGTGCTACTTCAACTGGAGATTTAACTTTTTCTGCATGAATTTCAGGTTCTTTTACGATTTCTAGTTTATCAACCTTTTCCTCAGGTGTCTTATCTTCCTCGATTGGAGCTTCTTCATCGGGAGATTTAACTTTTTCAGCCGGTATTTCAGTTTCTTTTACGATTTCTAGTTTAGCAACCTCTCCTCAGGTGTCTTAGCTTTCTCGATTGGAGCTACTTCAACGGGAGATTTAACTATGTCTGCAGGTATTTCAGGTTCTTTTACGATTTCTAGTTTATCAACCTTTTCCTCAGGTGTCTTATCTTTCTCGATTGGAGCTTCTTCAACAGAAGGTTTAACTGTTTCTGCAGGTATTTCAGGTTCTTTTACGATTTCTAGTTTATCAACCTTTTCTTCAGGTGTCTTAACTTTTTCGATTGGTGCTACTTCAACAGAAGGTTTAACTTTTTCTGCAGGTATTTCAGGTTCTTTTACGATTTCTAGTTTATCAACTTTTTCCTCTGGTGTCTCAGCTTTCTCGATTGGAGCTACTTCAACGGGAGACATAACTTTTTCAGCTGGTATTTCAGTTTCTTTTACGATTTCTAGTTTATCAAATTTTTCCTTAGGTGTCTCAGCTTTCTCGATTGGAGCTACTTCAACGGGAGACATAACTTTTTCAGCTGGTATTTCAGGTTCTTTTACGATTTCTAGTTTATCAACCTTTTCCTCAGGTGTCTTCACTTTTTCGATTGGTGCTACTTCAACAGGAGATTTAACTTTTTCTGCAGGTATTTCAGGTTCTCTTACGATTTCTAGTTTATCAACTTTTTCCTCTGGTGTCTTAGCTTCCTCGATTGGAGCTTCTTCATCGGGAGATTTAACTTTTTCAGCCGGTATTTCAGTTTCTTTTACGATTTCTAGTTTATCAAATTTTTCCTTAGGTGTCTCAGCTTTCTCGATTGGAGCTACTTCAACGGGAGACATAACTTTTTCAGCTGGTATTTCAGGTTCTTTTACGATTTCTAGTTTATCAACCTTTTCCTCAGGTGTCTTAGCTTTCTCGATTGGAGCTACTTCAACGGGAGACTTAACTTTTTCTGCTGGTATTTCAGGTTCTTTTACGATTTCTAGTTTATCAACTTTTTCCTCAGGTGTCTTAGCTCTCTCAATTGGAGCTACTTCAACAGGAGACATAACTTTTTCAGCTGGTATTTCAGGTTCTTTTACGATTTCTAATTTATCAACCTTTTCCTCAGGTGTCTTAGCTTTCTCGATAGGAGCTACTTCAACAGGAGATTTAACTTTATCTGTAGGTATTTGAGGTTCTTTAACGAATTCTAGTTTATAAACCTTTTCCTCAGGTGTCTTCACTTTTTCGATTGGTGCTACTTCAACAGGAGATTTAACTTTTTCTGCAGGTATTTCAGGTTCTCTTACGATTTCTAGTTTATCAACCTTTTCCTCAGGTGTCTTAGCTTTCTCGATAGGAGCTACTTCAACAGGAGGTTTAACTTTTTCTGCAGGTATTTCAGGTTCTTTTACGATTTCTAGTTTATCAATCTTTTCTTCAGGTGTCTTAACTTTTTCGATTGGTGCTATTTCAACGGGAGATTTATCTTTTCCTGCTGGTATTTCAGGTTCTTTTACGATTTCTAGTTTATCAACCTTTTCCTCAGGTGTCTTAGCTTTCTCGGTTGGAGATACTTCAACTGGAGATTTAACTTTTTCTGCAGGTTTTTCAGGTTCTTTTACGATTTCTAGTTTATCAATCTTTTCCTCAGGTGTCTTAGCTTTCTTGATTGGAGCTACTTCAACGGGAGACTTAACTTTTTCTGCTGGTATTTCAGGTTCTTTTACGATTTCTAGTTTATCAACTTTTTCCTCAGGTGTCTTAGCTTTCTCGATTGGAGCTACTTCAACAGGAGATTTAACTTTTTCTGCAGGTATTTCAGGTTCTTTTACGATTTCTAGTTTATCAACCTTTTCCTCAGGTGTCTTAGCTTTCTCGATTGGAGCTACTTCAACGGGAGATTTAACTTTTTCTGCAGGTATTTCAGGTTCTTTTACGATTTCTAGTTTATCAATCTTTTCCTCAGGTGTCTTAACTTTTTCGATTGGTGCTACTTCAACAGGAGATTTAACTTTTTCTGCAGGTATTTCAGGTTCTCTCACGATATCTAGTTTATCAACCTTTTCCTCAGGTGTCTTAGTTTTCTCGGTTGGAGATACTTCAACGGGAGATTTAACTTTTCCTACAGGTTTTTGAGGTTCTTTAACAATTTGAAGTGCTTCAACCTTTTCTTCAGATGTCTTAGTTTCCTCAATTTTAGCTACTTCATCGGGAGATTTAACTTTTTTCAGCAGGTATTTCAGTTTCTTTTACGATTTCTAGTTTATTAACCCTTTCTTCAGGTGTCTTAACTTTTTCGATTGGTGCTACTTCAACAGGAGATTTAACTTTTCTCTGCAGGCATTTCAGGTTCTTTTACGATTTCTAGTTTATCAACCTTTTTCTCAGGTGTCTCAGCTTTCTCGATTGGAGCTACTTCAACGGGAGATTTAACTTTTTCTGCAGGTTTTTCAGGTTCTTTTACGATTTCTAGTTTATCAATCTTTTCCTCAGGTGTCATAACTTTTTCGATAGGTGCTACTTCAACAGGAGATTTAACTTTTTCTGCAAGTATTTCAGGTTCTTTTACGATTTCTAGTTTATCAACCTTTTCCTCAGGTGTCTTAGCTTTCTCGATAGGAGCTACTTCAACAGGAGATTTAACTTTTTCTGTAGGTATTTGAGGTTCTTTAACGAATTCTAGTTTATAAACCTTTTCCTCAGGTGTCTTCACTTTTTCGATTGGTGCTACTTCAACAGATTTAACTTTTTCTGCAGGTATTTCAGGTTCTTTTACGATTTCTAGTTTATCAATCTTTTCTTCAGGTGTCTTTTTCGATTGGTGCTATTTCAACGGGAGATTTAACTTTTCCTGCTGGTATTTCAGGTTCTTTTACGATTTCTAGTTTATCAACCTTTTCCTCAGGTGTCTTAGCTTTCTCGGTTGGAGATACTTCAACGGGAGATTTAACTTTTTCTACAGGTTTTTGAGGTTCTTTAACAAGTTCTAGTTTATCAACCTTTTCTTCAGGTGTCTTAGCTTTTTCGATTGGTGCTACTTTAACAGGAGATTTAACTTTTTCTGCAGGTATTTCAGGTTCTTTTACGATTTCTAGTTTTTCAACTTTTTCCTCAGGTGTCTCAGCTTTCTCAATTGGAGCTACTTCAACTGGAGACTTAAATTTTTCTGCTGGTATTTCAGGTTCTTTTACGATTTCTAGTTTATCAACTTTTTCCTCAGGTGTCTCAGCTTTCTCGATTGGAGCTACTTCAACGGAAGACATAACTTTTTCAGCTGGTATTTCAGGTTCTTTTACGATTTCTAGTTTATCAACTTTCTCCTCAGGTGTCTTAGATCTCTCGATTGGAGCTACTTCAACGGGAGATTTAACTTTTTCTGCAGGTATTTCAAGTTCTTTTACGATTTCTATTTTATCAACCTTTTCTTCAGGTGTCTCAGCTTTCTCGATTGGAGCTACTTCAACGGGAGACTTAACTTTTTCAGCTGGTATTTCAGGTTCTTTTACGATTTCTAGTTTATCAACTTTTTCCTCAGGTGTCTTAGCTCTCTCGATTGGAGCTACTTCAACGGGAGATTTAACTTTTTCTGCAGGTTTTTCAGGTTCTTTTACGAATTCTAGGTTATCAACCTTTTCCTCAGGTGTCTTAGGTTTCTCGATTGGAGCTACTTCAACGGGAAACTTAACTTTTTCTGCTGGTATTTCAGGTTCTTTTACGATTTCTAGTTTATCAACTTTTTCCTCAGGTGTCTTAGCTCTCTCGATTGGAGCTACTTCAACGGGAGATTTAACTTTTTCTGCAGGTTTTTCAGGTTCTTTTACGATTTCTAGTTTATCAACTTTTTCCTCAGGTGTCTCAGCTTTCTCGATTGGAGCTACTTCAACGGGAGACATAACTTTTTCAGCTGGTATTTCAGGTTCTTTTACGATTTCTAGTTTATCAACTTTTTCCTCAGGTGTCTTAGCTCTCTCGATTGGAGCTACTTCAACGGGAGATTTAACTTTTTCTGCAGGTATTTCGGGTTCTTTAGCGGTTTTTAGTTTTTCATCCACTTCTTCAGGTGGCTTCTCGATTGATATTGCTTCAACGGGAGATTTTACTGTTTCATCACGCATTTCAAGTTGTTCAAGGTCTTTAACTTCTTTTTCTATAATTTGTTTTACTTTGACTTCTCTTTTTTCAGTCTCCAGTATTTCTAGAGGTTTTACGATGGTTTCCAATTTGATCTCCTTTGGAGAGTATTTTTCTTTTTCAGTGATTTTCTCCTTAACGTCCTTTTCTATAATTCCTTTTACCTTTATTTCTATTTCTTCAGTTTCCACTATTTCTGTCGGTTTTATGAAGGTTTCCAGTTTGACCTCCTTTGTCGGAGACTTCTCTTTTTCAATGATTTTCTCCTTAACGTCCTTTTCCATAATTCCTTTTACCTTTATTTCTATCTTCTCAGTTTCCACTATTTCTGTTGGCCTTATGATGGTTTCCAGTTTGACCATCTTTGAGGGGGATATTTCTTTTTCAGTGATTTTCTCAGGTGTCTTAACTTTTTCGATTGGTGCTACTTTAACAGGAGATTTAACTTTTTCTGCAGGTATTTCAGTTTCTTTTACGATTTCTAGTTTATCAACCCTTTCTCCAGGTGTCTTAACTTTTTCGATTGGTGCTACTTCAACGGGAGATTTAACTTTATCTGCAGGTTTTTCAGGTTCTTTTACGATTTCTAGTTTATCAACCTTTTCCTCAGGTGTCTTAGCTTTCTCGATTGGAGCTACTTCAACGGGAGACTTAACTTTTTCTGCTGGTATTTCAGGTTCTTTTACGATTTCTAGTTTATCAACTTTTTCTTCAGGTGTCTTAGTTTTCTCGGTTGGTGTTATTTCTAGGGGAGATTTAACTTTTTCTGCAGGTATTTCAGGTTCTTTTACGATTTCTAGTTTATCAACCTTTTCCTCAGGTGTCTTAGCTTTCTCGGTTGGAGATACTTCAACGGGAGATTTAACTTTTTCTACACGTTTTTGAGGTTCTTTAACAATTTCTAGTTTATCAATCTTTTCTTCAGGTGTCTTAGCTTTTTCGATTGGTGCTACTTCAACAGGAGATTTAACTTTTTCTGCAGGTATTTCAGGTTCTCTTACGATTTCTAGTTTATCAACCTTTTCCTCAGGTGTCTTAGCTTTCTCGGTTGGAGATACTTCAACGGGAGATTTAACTGTTTCTACAGGTTTTAGAGGTTCTTTAACAAGTTCTAGTTTATCAACCTTTTCTTCAGGTGTCTTAGCTTTTTCGATTGGTGCTACTTCAACAGGAGATTTAACTTTTTCTGCAGGTATTTCAGGTTCTTTTACGATTTCTAGTTTATCAACTTTTTCCTCAGGTGTCTCAGCTTTCTCGATTGGAGCTACTTCAACGAGAGACATAACTTTTTCAGCTGGTATTTCAGGTTCTTTTACGATTTCTAGTTTATCAACTTTTTCCTCAGGTGTCTTAGCTTTCTCGATTGGAGCTACTTCAACGGGAGACTTAACTTTTTCTGCTGGTATTTCAGGTTCTTTTACGATTTCTAGTTTATCAACTTTTTCCTCAGGTGTCTCAGCTTTCTCGATTGGAGCTACTTCAACGGGAGATTTAACTTTTTCTGCAGGTATTTCAGGTTCTTTTACGATTTCTAGTTTATCAACTCTTTCCTCAGGTGTCTTAGCCCTCTCGATTGGAGCTACTTCAACGGGAGATTTAACTTTTTCTGCAGGTATTTCAGGTTCTTTTACGATTTTTAGTTTTTCAACCTTTTCTTCAGGTGTTTTATCTTTCTCGATTGGAGCTACTTCAACGGGAGATTTAACTTTTTCTGCAAGTACTTCGGGTTCTTTTACGATTTCTAATTTATCAACCTTTTCCTCAGGTGTCTTAGCTTTCTCGATTGGAGCTACTTCAACGGGAAATTTAACTTTTTCAGCTGGTATTTCAGGTTCTTTTACGATTTCTAGTTTATCAACTTTTTCCTCAGGTGTCTTAGCTCTCTCGATTGGAGCTACTTCAACGGGAGATTTAACTTTTTCTGCAGGTATTTCGGGTTCTTTAGCGGTTTTTAGTTTTTCATCCTCTTCTTCAGGTGGCTTCTCGATTGATATAGCTCCAACGGGAGATTTTACTGTTTCTTCACGCATTTCAAGTTGTTCAAGGTCTTTAACTTCCTTTTCTATAACTTGTTTTACTTTGACTTCTCTTTTTTCAGTCTCCACTATTTCTATAGATTTTACGATGGTTTCCAATTTGATCTCCTTTGGAGTATTTTTCTTTTCAATGATTTTCTCCTTAACGTCCTTTTCTATAATTTCTTTTCCCTTGATTTCTATTTTTCCTATTTCAACTATTTCTGTTGGCCTTATGATGGTTTCAGTTTGACCTTCTTTGAGGGGGATATCTCTTTTCAGTGATTTTCTCAGGTGTCTCAACCCTTTCGATTGGTGCTACTTCAACAGGAGATTTAACTTTTTCTGCAGGTTTTTGAGGTTCTTTAACTATTTGTAGTTCTTCAACCTCATCTTCAGGAGTCTTAACTTTTTCGATAGGTGCTACTTCAACAGGAGATTTAACTTTTTCTGTAGGTATTTCAGGTTCTTTTACGATTTCTAGTTTATCAACCTTTTCCTCAGGTGTCTTAGCTTTCTTGATAGGAGCTACTTCAACAGGAGATTTAACTTTTTCTGTAGGTATTTCAGGTTCTTTTACGAATTCTAGTTTATAAACCTTTTCCTCAGGTGTCTTCACTTTTTCGATTGGTGCTACTTCAACAGGAGATTTAACTTTTTCTGCAGGTATTTCAGGTTCTCTTACGATTTCTAGTTTATCAACCTTTTCCTCAGGTGTCTTAGCTTTCTCGATTGGAGCTACTTCAACGGGAGATTTAACTTTGTCTGCAGGTATTTCAGGTTCTTTTACGATTTCTAGTTTATCAACCTTTTCCTCAGGTGTCTTAGCTTTCTCGATAGGAGCTACTTCAACAGGAGGTTTAACTTTTTCTGCAGGTATTTCAGGTTCTTTTACGATTTCTAGTTTATCAACCTTTTCCTCAGGTGTCTTAGCTTTCTCGGTTGGAGATACTGCAACGGGAGATTTAACTTTTTCTTCAGGGTTTAGAGGTTCTTTAACAAGTTCTAGTTTATCAACCTTTTTTTCAGGTGTCTTAGCTTTTTCGATTGGTGCTACTTCAACTGGAGATTTAACTTTTTCTGCAGGTATTTCAGGTTCTTTTACGATTTCTAGTTTATCAACCCTTTCTTCAGGTGTCTTAACTTTTTCGATTGGTGCTACTTCAATAGGAGATTTATCTTTTTCTGCAGGTATTTCAGGTTCTTTTACGATTTCTAGTTTATCAACCTTTTCCTCAGGTGTCTTATCTTCCTCGATTGGAGCAACTTCAACAGAAGGTTTAACTTTTCTGCAGGTATTTCAGGTTCTTTTACGATCTCTAGTTTATCAACCTTTTCTTCAGGTGTCTTAACTTTTCGATTGGTGCTACTTCAACAGAAGGTTTAACTTTTCCTCTGGTGTCTCAGCTTTCTCGATTGGAGCTACTTCAACGGGAGACATAACTTTTTCAGCTGGTATTTCAGTTTCTTTTACGATTTCTAGTTTATCAAATTTTTCTTTAGGTGTCTCAGCTTTCTCGATTGGAGATACTTCAACGGGAGACATAACTTTTTCAGCTGGTATTTCAGGTTCTTTTACGATTTCTAGTTTATCAACTTTTTCCTCAGGTGTCTTAGCTCTCTCAATTGGAGCTACTTCAACAGGAGACATAACTTTTTCAGCTGGTATTTCAGGTTCTTTTACGATTTCTAGTATATCAACCTTTTCCTCAGGTGTCTTAGCTTTCTCGATAGGAGCTACTTCAACAGGAGATTTAACTTTTTCTGCAGGTATTTCAGGTTCTCTTACGATTTCTAGTTTATCAACCTTTTCCTCAGGTGTCTTAGCTTTCTCGATAGGAGCTACTTCAACAGGAGGTTTAACTTTTTCTGCAGGTATTTCAGGTTCTTTTACGATTTCTAGTTTATCAATCTTTTCTTCAGGTGTCTTAACTTTTTCGATTGGTGCTATTTCAACGGGAGATTTATCTTTTCCTGCTGGTATTTCAGGTTCTTTTACGATTTCTAGTTTATCAACCTTTTCCTCAGGTGTCTTAGCTTTCTCGGTTGGAGATACTGCAACGGGAGATTTAACTTTTTCTGCAGGTTTTTCAGGTTCTTTTACGATTTCTAGTTTATCAATCTTTTCCTCAGGTGTCTTAGCTTTCTTGATTGGAGCTACTTCAACGGGAGACTTAACTTTTTCTGCTGGTATTTCAGGTTCTTTTACGATTTCTAGTTTATCAACTTTTTCCTCAGGTGTCATAGCTCTCTCGATTGGAGCTACTTCAACAGGAGATTTAACTTTTTCTGCAGGTATTTCAGGTTCTCTTACGATTTCTAGTTTATCAACCTTTTCCTCAGGTGTCTTAGCTTTCTCGGTTGGAGATACTTCAACGGGAGATTTAACTTTTTCTGCAGGTTTTTCAGGTTCTTTTACGATTTCTAGTTTATCAATCTTTTCCTCAGGTGTCTTAACTTTTTCGATTGATGCTACTTCAACAGGAGATTTAACTTTTTCTGCAGGTATTTCAGGTTCTCTTACGATATCTAGTTTATCAACTTTTTCCTCAGGTGTCTTAGTTTTCTCGGTTGGAGATACTTCAACGGGAGATTTAACTTTTTCTTCAGGTTTTGAGGTTCTTTAACAATTTGTAGTGCTTCAACCTTTTCTTCAGGTGTCTTAGCTTCCTCAATTTTAGCTACTTCATCGGGAGATTTAACTTTTTCAGGTTCTTTTACGATTTCTAGTTTATTAACCCTTTCTTCAGGTGTCTTAACTTTTTCGATTGGTGCTACTTCAACAGGAGATTTAACTTTGTCTGCAGGTATTTCAGGTTCTTTTACGATTTCTAGTTTATCAACCTTTTCCTCAGGTGTCTTAGCTTCCTCGATTGGAGCTACTTCAACGGGAGATTTAACTATGTCTGTAGGTATTTCAGGTTCTTTTATGATTTCTAGTTTATCAACCTTTTCTTCAGGTGTCTTAGTTTCCTCGGTTGGTGTTATTTCTAGGGGAGATTTAACTTTTTCTGCAGGTTTTTGAGGTTCTTTAACTATTTGTAGTTCTTCAACCTCTTCCTCAGGTGTCTTAACTTTTTCGATAGGTGCTACTTCAACAGGAGATTTAACTTTTTCTGAAAGTATTTCAGGTTCTTTTACGATTTCTAGTTTATCAACCTTTTCCTCAGGTGTCTTAGCTTTCTCGATAGGAGCTACTTCAACAGGAGATTTAACTTTTTCTGTAGGTATTTGAGGTTCTTTAACGAATTCTAGTTTATAAACCTTTTCCTCAGGTGTCTTCACTTTTTCGATTGGTGCTACTTCAACAGATTTAACTTTTTCTTCAGGTATTTCAGGTTCTTTTACGATTTCTAGTTTATCAATCTTTTCTTCAGGTGTCTTAACTTTTTCGATTGGTGCTACTTCAACAGGAGATTTAACGTTTTCTGCGGGTATTTCAGGTTCTCTTACGATATCTAGTTTATCAACTTTTTCCTCAGGTGTCTTAGTTTTCTCGGTTGGAGATACTTCAACGGGAGATTTAACTTTTTCTACAGGTTTTTGAGGTTCTTTAACAATTTGTAGTGCTTCAACCTTTTCTTCAGGTGTCTTAGCTTCCTCAATTTTAGCTACTTCATCGGGAGATTTAACTTTTTCAGCAGGTATTTCAGTTTCTTTTACGATTTCTAGTTTATTAACCCTTTCTTCAGGTGTCTTAACTTTTTCGATTGGTGCTACTTCAACAGGAGATTTAACTTTGTCTGCAGGTATTTCAGGTTCTTTTACGATTTCTAGTTTATCAACCTTTTCCTCAGGTGTCTTAGCTTCCTCGATTGGAGCTACTTCAACGGGAGATTTAACTATGTCTGTAGGTATTTCAGGTTCTTTTATGATTTCTAGTTTATCAACCTTTTCTTCAGGTGTCTTAGTTTCCTCGGTTGGTGTTATTTCTAGGGGAGATTTAACTTTTTCTGCAGGTTTTTGAGGTTCTTTAACTATTTGTAGTTCTTCAACCTCTTCCTCAGGTGTCTTAACTTTTTCGATAGGTGCTACTTCAACAGGAGATTTAACTTTTTCTGCAAGTATTTCAGGTTCTTTTACGATTTCTAGTTTATCAACCTTTTCCTCAGGTGTCTTAGCTTTCTCGATAGGAGCTACTTCAACAGGAGATTTAACTTTTTCTGTAGGTATTTGAGGTTCTTTAACGAATTCTAGTTTATAAACCTTTTCCTCAGGTGTCTTCACTTTTTCGATTGGTGCTACTTCAACAGATTTAACTTTTTCTTCAGGTATTTCAGGTTCTTTTACGATTTCTAGTTTATCAATCTTTTCTTCAGGTGTCTTAACTTTTTCGATTGGTGCAATTTCAACGGGAGATTTAACTTTTCCTGCTGGTATTTCAGGTTCTTTTACGATTTCTAGTTTATCAACCTTTTCCTCAGGTGTCTTAGTTTTCTCGGTTGGAGATACTTCAACGGGAGATTTAACTTTCTCTACAGGTTTTTGAGGTTCTTTAACAAGTTCTAGTTTATCAACCTTTTCTTCAGGTGTCTTAGCTTTTTCGATTGGTGCTACTTTAACAGGAGATTTAACTTTTTCTGCAGGTATTTCAGGTTCTTTTACGATTTCTAGTTTATCAACTTTTTCCTCAGGTGTCTTAGCTCTCTCGATTGGAGCTACTTCAACGGGAGATTTAACTTTTTCTGCAGGTTTTTCAGGTTCTTTTACGATTTCTAGTTTATCAACCTTTTCCTCAGGTGTCTTAGCTTTCTCGATTGGAGCTACTTCAACGGGAGACATAACTTTTTCAGCTGGTATTTCAGGTTCCTTTACGATTTCTAGTTTATTAACCTTTTCCTCAGGTGTCTTAGTTTTCTCGATTGGAGCTACTTCAACGGGAGATTTAACTTTTTCTGCAGGTATTTCAAGTTCTTTTACGATTTCTATTTTATCAACCTTTTCTTCACGTGTCTCAGCTTTCTCGATTGGAGCTACTTCAACGGGAGACTTAACTTTTTCAGCTGGTATTTCAGGTTCTTTTACGATTTCTAGTTTATCAACTTTTTCCTCAGGTGTCTTAGCTCTCTCGATTGGAGCTACTTCAACGGGAGATTTAATTTTTTCTGCAGGTTTTTCAGGTTCTTTTACGAATTCTAGTTTGTCAACTTTTTCCTCAGGTGTCTTAGCTTTCTCGATTGGAGCTAATTCAATGGGAGACTTAACTTTTTCTGCAGGTTTTTCAGGTTCTTTTACGATTTCTAGTTTATCAACTTTTTCCTCAGGTGTCTTAGCTCTCTCGATTGGAGCTACTTCAACGGGAGATTTAACTTTTTCTGCAGGTTTTTCAGGTTCTTTTACGATTTCTAGTTTGTCAACTTTTTCCTCAGGTGTCTCAGCTTTCTCGATTGGAGCTACTTCAACGGGAGACATAACTTTTTCAGCTGGTATTTCAGGTTCTTTTACGATTTCTAGTTTATCAACTTTTTCCTCAGGTGTCTTAGCTCTCTCGATTGGAGCTACTTCAACGGGAGATTTAACTTTTTCTGCAGGTTTTTCAGGTTCTTTTACGATTTCTAGTTTGTCAACTTTTTCCTCAGGTGTCTCAGCTTTCTCGATTGGAGCTACTTCAACGGGAGACATAACTTTTTCAGCTGGTATTTCAGGTTCTTTTACGATTTCTAGTTTATCAACTTTTTCCTCAGGTGTCTTAGCTCTCTCGATTGGAGCTACTTCAACGGGAGATTTAACTTTTTCTGCAGGTATTTCGGGTTCTTTAGCGGTTTTTAGTTTTTCATCCTCTTCTTCAGGTGGCTTCTCGATTGATATTGCTTCAACGGGAGATTTTACTGTTTCTTCACGCATTTCAAGTTGTTCAAGGTCTTTAACTTCCTTTTCTATAATTTGTTTTACTTTGACTTCTCTTTTTTCAGTCTCCACTATTTCTAGAGGTTTTACGATGGTTTCAATTTGATCTCCTTTGGAGAGTATTTCTCTTTTTAAGTGATTTTCTCCTTAACGTCCTTTTCTATAATTCATTTTACATTTATTTCTAATTTTTCAGTTTCCACTATTTCTGTCGGTTTTATGAAGGTTTCCAGTTTGACCTCCTTTGTCGGAGACTTCTCTTTTTCAATGATTTTCTCCTTAACGTCCTTTTCCATAATTCCTTTTACCTTTATTTCTATCTTCTCAGTTTCCACTATTTCTGTTGGCCTTATGATGGTTTCCAGTTTGACCATCTTTGAGGGGGATATTTCTTTTTCAGTGATTTTCTCAGGTGTCTTAACTTTTTCGATTGGTGCTACTTCAACAGGAGATTTAACTATGTCTGCATGTATTTCAGGTTCTTTTACGATTTCTAGTTTATCAACCCTTTCTCCAGGTGTCTTAACTTTTTCGATTGGTGCTACTTCAACGGGAGATTTAACTTTTTCTGCAGGTTTTTCAGGTTCTTTTACGATTTCTAGTTTATCAACCTTTTCCTCAGGTGTCTTAGCTTTCTCGATTGGAGCTACTTCAACGGGAGACTTAACTTTTTCTGCTGGTATTTCAGGTTCTTTTACGATTTCTAGTTTATCAACTTTTTCCTCAGGTGTCTTAGCTCTCTCGATTGGAGCTACTTCAACGGGAGATTTAACTTTTTCTGCAGGTATTTCAGGTTCTTTTACGATTTCTAGTTTATAAACCTTTTCCTCAGGTGTCTTCACTTTTTCGATTGGTGCTACTTCAACAGGAGATTTAACTTTTTCTGCAGGTATTTCAGGTTCTTTTACGATTTCTAGTTTATCAACTTTTTCCTCAGGTGTCTTAGCTTTCTCGATTGGAGCTACTTCAACGGGAGACATAACTTTTTCTGCAGGTATTTCAGGTTCTTTTACGATTTCTAGTTTATCAACCTTTTTCTCAGGTGTCTTAGCTTTCTCGATAGGAGCTACTTCAATAGGAGATTTAACTTTTTCTGTAGGTATTTGAGGTCCTTTAACGAATTCTAGTTTATAAACCTTTTCCTCAGGTGTCTTCACTTTTTCGATTGGTGCTACTTCAACAGGAGGTTTAACTTTTTCTGCAGGTATTTCAGGTTCTTTTACGGTGTCTAGTTTATCAATCTTTTCTTCAGGTGTCTTAACTTTTTCGATTGGTGCTATTTCAACGGGAGATTTAACTTTTCCTGCTGGTATTTCAGGTTCTTTTATGATTTTTAGTTTATCAACCTTTTCCTCAGGTGTCTTAGCTTTCTCGGTTGGAGATACTTCAACGGGAGATTTAACTTTTTCTACAGGTTTTTGAGGTTCTTTAACAAGTTCTAGTTTATCAACCTTTTCCTCAGGTGTCTCAGCTTTCTCGATTGGAGCTACTTCAATGAGAGACATAACTTTTTCAGCTGGTATTTCGGGTTCTTTTACGATTTCTAGTTTATTAACTTTTTCCTCAGGTGTCTTAGCTCTCTCGATTGGAGCTACTTCAACGGGAAATTTAACTTTTTCTGCTGGTATTTCAGGTTCTTTTACGATTTCTAGTTTATCAACCTTTTCCTCTGGTGTCTTAGCTTTCTTGATAGGAGCTACTTCAACAGGAGATTTAACTTTTTCTGTAGGTATTTCAGGTTCTTTTACGAATTCTAGTTTATAAACCTTTTCCTCAGGTGTCTTCACTTTTTCGATTGGTGCTACTTCAACAGGAGATTTAACTTTTTCTGCAGGTATTTCAGGTTCTCTTACGATTTCTAGTTTATCAACCTTTTCCTCAGGTGTCTTAGCTTTCTCGATTGGAGCTACTTCAACAGGAGATTTAACTTTTTCTGTAGGTATTTCAGGTTCTTTTACGATTTCTAGTTTATCAACCTTTTCCTCAGGTGTCTTAGCTTTCTTGATAGGAGCTACTTCAACAGGAGATTTAACTTTTTCTGTAGGTATTTCAGGTTCTTTTACGATTTCTAGTTTATCAACTCTTTCCTCAGGTGTCTTAGCCCTCTCGATTGGAGCTACTTCAACGGGAGATTTAACTTTTTCTGCAGGTTTTTGAGGTTCTTTAACTATTTGTAGTTCTTCAACCTCTTCTTCAGGTGTCTTAACTTTTTCGATAGGTGCTACTTCAACAGGAGATTTAACTTTTTCTGCAGGTATTTCAGGTTCTTTTACGAATTCTAGTTTATAAACCTTTTCCTCAGGTGTCTTCACTTTTTCGATTGGTGCTACTTCAACGGGAGATTTAACTTTTTCTGCAGGTATTTCAGGTTCTCTTACGATTTCTAGTTTATCAACCTTTTCCTCAGGTGTCTTAGCTTTCTCGATTGGAGCTACTTCAACGGGAGATTTAACTTTGTCTGCAGGTATTTCAGGTTCTTTTACGATTTCTAGTTTATCAACTTTTTCTTCAGGTGTCTTAGTATTATAGGTTGGTGTTCTATCTAGGGGAGATTTAACTTTTTCTGCAGGTATTTCAGGTTCTCTTACGATTTCTAGTTTATCAACCTTTTCCTCAGGTGTCTTAGCTTTCTCGATAGGAGCTACTTCAACAGGAGATTTAACTTTTTCTGTAGGTATTTGAGGTTCTTTTACGAATTCTAGTTTATACACCTTTTCCTCAGGTGTCTTCACTTTTTCGATTGGTGCTACTTCAACAGGAGATTTAACTTTTTCTGCAGGTTTTTGAGGTTCTTTAACAATTTCTAGTTTATCAACCTTTTCTTCAGGTGTCTTAGCTTTTTCGATTGGTGCTACTTCAACAGGAGATTTATCTTTTTCTGCAGGTATTTCAGGTTCTCTTACGATTTCTAGTTTATCAACCTTTTCCTCAGGTGTCTTAGCTTTCTCGGTTGGAGATACTTCAACGGGAGATTTAACTTTTTCTACAGGTTTTAGAGGTTCTTTAACAAGTTCTAGTTTATCAACCTTTTTTTCAGGTGTCTTAACTATTTCGATTGGTGCTACTTCAATAGGAGATTTAACTTTGTCTGCATGAATTTCAGGTTCTTTTACGATTTCTAGTTTATCAACCTTTTCCTCAGGTGTCTTATCTTCCTCGATTGGAGCTTCTTCATCGGGAGATTTAACTTTTTCAGCCGGTATTTCAGTTTCTTTTACGATTTCTAGTTTAGCAACCCTCTCCTCAGGTGTCTTAGCTTTCTCGATTGGAGCTACTTCAACGGGAGATTTAACTATGTCTGCAGGTATTTCAGGTTCTTTTACGATTTCTAGTTTATCAACCTTTTCCTCAGGTGTCTTATCTTCCTCGATTGGAGCTTCTTCATCGGGAGATTTAACTTTTTCAGCCGGTATTTCAGTTTCTTTTACGATTTCTAGTTTAGCAACCCTCTCCTCAGGTGTCTTAGCTTTCTCGATTGGAGCTACTTCAACGGGAGATTTAACTATGTCTGCAGGTATTTCAGGTTCTTTTACGATATCTAGTTTATCAACCTTTTCCTCAGGTGTCTTAGCTTTCTCGATTGGAGCAACTTCAACAGAAGGTTTAACTTTTTCTGCAGGTATTTCAGGTTCTTTTACGATTTCTAGTTTATCAACCTTTTCTTCAGGTGTCTTAACTTTTTCGATTGGTGCTACTTCAACAGGAGATTTAACTTTTTCTGCAGGTATTTCAGGTTCTTTTACGATTTCTAGTTTATCAACATTTTCCTCTGGTGTCTCAGCTTTCTCGATTGGAGCTAATTCAACGGGAGACATAACTTTTTCAGCTGGTATTTCAGGTTCTTTTACGATTTCTAGTTTATCAACTTTTTCCTCAGGTGTCTTAGCTTTCTCGATTGGAGCTACTTCAACGGGAGACTTAACTTTTTCTGCTGGTATTTCAGGTTCTTTTACGATTTCTAGTTTATCAACTTTTTCCTCAGGTGTCTTAGCTCTCTCAATTGGAGCTACTTCAACAGGAGACATAACTTTTTCAGCTGGTATTTCAGGTTCTTTTACGATTTCTAGTATATCAACCTTTTCCTCAGGTGTCTTAGCTTTCTCGATGGGAGCTACTTCAACAGGAGATTTAACTTTTTCTGTAGGTATTTGAGGTTCTTTAACGAATTCTAGTTTATAAACCTTTTCCTCAGGTGTCTTCACTTTTTCGATTGGTGCTACTTCAACAGGAGATTTAACTTTTTCTGCAGGTATTTCAGGTTCTCTTACGATATCTAGTTTATCAACTTTTTCCTCAGGTGTCTTAGTTTTCTCGGTTGGAGATACTTCAACGGGAGATTTAACTTTTCCTACAGGTTTTTGAGGTTCTTTAACAATTTGAAGTGCTTCAACCTTTTCTTCAGATGTCTTAGTTTCCTCGATTTTAGCTACTTCATCGGGAGATTTAACTTTTCAGCAGGTATTTCAGTTTCTTTTACGATTTCTAGTTTATTAACCCTTTCTTCAGGTGTCTTAACTTTTTCGATTGGTGCTACTTCAACAGGAGATTTAACTTTGTCTGCAGGTATTTCAGGTTCTTTTACGATTTCTAGTTTATCAACCTTTTCCTCAGGTGTCTTAGCTTCCTCGATTGGAGCTACTTCAACGGGAGATTTAACTATGTCTGCAGGTATTTCAGGTTCTTTTATGATTTCTAGTTTATCAACCTTTTCTTCAGGTGTCTTAGTTTCCTCGGTTGGTGTTATTTCTAGGGGAGATTTAACTTTTTCTGCAGGCTTTTGAGATTCTTTAACTATTTGTAGTTCTTCAACCTCTTCCTCAGGTGTCTTAACTTTTCGATAGGTGCTACTTCAACAGGAGATTTAACTTTTTCTGCAAGTATTTCAGGTTCCTTTAGTTTATCAACCTTTTCCTCAGGTGTCTTAGCTTTCTCGATAGGAGCTACTTCAACAGGAGATTTAACTTTTTCTGTAGGTATTTGAGGTTCTTTAACGAATTCTAGTTTATAAACCTTTTCCTCAGGTGTCTTCACTTTTTCGATTGGTGCTACTTCAACAGGAGATTTAACTTTTTCTGCAGGTATTTCAGGTTCTTTTACGATTTCTAGTTTATCAACTTTTTCCTCAGGTGTCTTAGTTTTCTCGGTTGGAGATACTTCAACGGGAGATTTAACTTTTCTACAGGTTTTTGAGGTTCTTTAACAGTTTGTAGTGCTTCAACCTTTTCTTCAGGTATCTTAGCTTCCTCAATTTTAGCTACTTCATCGGGAGATTTAACTTTTTCAGCAGGTATTTCAGTTTCTTTTACGATTTCTAGTTTATTAACCCTTTCTTCAGGTGTCTTAACTTTTTCGATTGGTGCTACTTCAACAGGAGATTTAACTTTGTCTGCAGGTATTTCAGGTTCTTTTACGATTTCTAGTTTATCAACCTTTTCCTCAGGTGTCTTAGCTTCCTCGATTGGAGCTACTTCAACGGGAGATTTAACTATGTCTGCAGGTATTTCAGGTTCTTTTATGATTTCTAGTTTATCAACCTTTTCTTCAGGTGTCTTAGTTTTCTCGGTTGGTGTTATTTCTAGGGGAGATTTAACTTTTTCTGCAGGTTTTTGAGGTTCTTTAACTATTTGTAGTTCTTCAACCTCTTCTTCAGGTGTCTTAACTTTTTCGATAGGTGCTACTTCAACAGGAGATTTAACTTTTTCTGCAGGTATTTCAGGTTCCTTTAGTTTATCAACCTTTTCCTCAGGTGTCTTAGCTTTCTCGATAGGAGCTACTTCAACAGGAGATTTAACTTTTTCTGTAGGTATTTGAGGTTCTTTAACGAATTCTAGTTTATAAACCTTTTCCTCAGGTGTCTTCACTTTTTCGATTGGTGCTACTTCAACAGATTTAACTTTTTCTGCAGGTATTTCAGGTTCTTTTACGATTTCTAGTTTATCAATCTTTTCTTCAGGTGTCTTAACTTTTTCGATTGGTGCAATTTCAACTGGAGATTTAACTTTTCCTGCTGGTATTTCAGGTTCTTTTACGATTTCTAGTTTATCAACCTTTTCCTCAGGTGTCTTAGTTTTTCTCGGTTGGAGATACTTCAACGGAGATTTAACTTTCTACAGGTTTTGAGGTTCTTTAACAAGTTCTAGTTTATCAACCTTTTCTTCAGGTGTCTTAGCTTTTTCGATTGGTGCTACTCTAACAGGAGATTTAACATTTTCTGCAGGTATTTCAGGTTCTTTTACGATTTCTAGTTTATCAACTTTTTCCTCAGGTGTCTTAGCTCTCTCGATTGGAGCTACTTCAACGGGAGATTTAACTTTATCTGCAGGTTTTTCAGGTTCTTTTTCGATTTCTAGTTTAACAACTTTTTCCTCAGGTGTCTCAGCTTTCTCGATTGGAGCTACTTCAACGGGAGACATAACTTTTTCAGCTGGTATTTCAGGTTCTTTTACGATTTCTAGTTTATCAACTTTCTCTTCAGGTGTCTTAGCTCTCTCGATTGGAGCTACTTCAACGGGGAGATTTAACTTTTCTGCAGGTTTTTCAGGTTCTTTTACGAATTCTAGTTTGTCAACTTTTTCCTCAGGTGTCTTAGCTTTCTCGATTGGAGCTAATTCAATGGGAGACTTAACTTTTTCTGCAGGTTTTTCAGGTTCTTTTACGATTTCTAGTTTGTCAACTTTTTCCTCAGGTGTCTCAGCTTTCTCGATTGGAGCTACTTCAACGGGAGACATAACTTTTCTGCAGGTTTTCAGGTTCTTTTACGATTTCTAGTTTGTCAACTTTTCCTCAGGTGTCTCAGCTTTCTCGATTGGAGCTACTTCAACGGGAGACATAAATTTTTCTGCTGGTATTTCAGGTTCTTTTACGATTTCTAGTTTATCAACTTTTTCCTCAGGTGTCTTAACTTTTTCGATTGGAGCTACTTCAACGGGAGACTTAACTTTTTCTGCAAATATTTCGGGTTCTTTAACGGTTTTTAGTTTTTCATCCTCTTCTTCAGGTGGCTTCTCGATTGATATTGCTTCAACGGGAGATTTTACTTTTTCTTCACGCATTTCAAGTTGTTCAAGGTCTTTAACTTCCTTTTCTATAATTTGTTTTACTTTGACTTCTCTTTTTTCAGTCTCCACTATTTCTAGAGGTTTTACGATGGTTTCCAATTTGATCTCCTTTGGAGAGTATTTTTCTTTTTCAGTGATTTTCTCCTTAACGTCCTTTTCTATAATTCCTTTTACCTTTATTTCTATTTTTTCAGTTTCCACTATTTCTGTCGGTTTTATGAAGGTTTCCAGTTTGACCTCCTTTGTCGGAGACTTCTCTTTTTCAATGATTTTCTCCTTAACGTCCTTTTCCATAATTCCTTTTACCTTTATTTCTATCTTCTCAGTTTCCACTATTTCTGTTGGCCTTATGATGGTTTCCAGTTTGACCATCTTTGAGGGGGATATTTCTTTTTCAGTGATTTTCTCAGGTGTCTTAACTTTTTCGATTGGTGCTACTTTAACAGGAGATTTAACTTTTTCTGCAGGTATTTCAGTTTCTTTTACGATTTCTAGTTTATCAACCCTTTCTCCAGGTGTCTTAACTTTTTCGATTGGTGCTACTTCAACGGGAGATTTAACTTTTTCTGCAGGTTTTTCAGGTTCTTTTACGATTTCTAGTTTATCAACCTTTTCCTCAGGTGTCTTAGCTTTCTCGATTGGAGCTACTTCAACGGGAGACTTAACTTTTTCTGCTGGTATTTCAGGTTCTTTTACGATTTCTAGTTTATCAACCTTTTCCTCAGGTGTCTTAGCTTTCTCGATTGGAGCAACTTCAACAGAAGGTTTAACTTTTTCTGCAGGTATTTCAGGTTCTTTTACGATTTCTAGTTTATCAACCTTTTCCTCAGGTGTCTTAGTTTTCTCGGTTGGAGATACTTCAACGGGAGATTTAACTTTTTCTACAGGTTTTTGAGGTTCTTTAACAATTTGTAGTGCTTCAACCTTTTCTTCAGGTGTCTTAGCTTCCTCGATTTTAGCTACTTCATCGGGAGATTTAACTTTTTCAGCAGGTATTTCAGTTTCTTTTACGATTTCTAGTTTATCAACCTTTTCCTCAGGTGTCTTAACTTTTTCGATTGGTGCTACTTCAACAGGAGATTTAACTTTTTCTGCAGATATTTCAGGTTCTTTTACAATATCTAGTTTATCATCCTTTTCTTCAGGTGTCTTAGCTTCCTCGATTGGAGCTACTTCATCGGGAGATTTAACTTTTTCAGCAGGTATTTCAGTTTCTTTTACGATTTCTAGTTTATCAACCCTTTCCTCAGGTGTCTTAGCTTCCTCGATTGGAGCTACTTCAACGGGAGATTTAACTTTTTCTACACGTTTTTGAGGTTCTTTAACAATTTCTAGTTTATCAATCTTTTCTTCAGGTGTCTTAGCTTTTTCGATTGGTGCTACTTCAACAGGAGATTTAACTTTTTCTGCAGGTATTTCAGGTTCTTTTACGATTTCTAGTTTATCAACTTTTTCCTCAGGTGTCTTAGCTCTCTCGATTGGAGCTACTTCAACGGGAGATTTAATTTTTTCTGTAAGTACTTCTGATTCTTTTACGATTTCTAATTTATCAACCTTTTCCTCAGGTGTCTTAACTTTTTCGATTGGTGCTACTTCAACGGGAAACATATCTTTTCAGCTGGTATTTCAGGTTCTTTTACGATTTCTTGTTTATCAACCTTTTCCTCAGGTGTCTTAGCTTTCTCGATTGGAGCAACTTCAACGGGAGATTTAACTTTTTCTACACGTTTTTGAGGTTCTTTAACAATTTCTAGTTTATCAAACTTTTCCTCAGGTGTCTTATCTTTCTCGATTGGAGATACTTCAACAGGAGATTTACCTTTTTCAGCGGGTATTTCAGGTTCTTTTACGATTTCTAGTTTATCAACCTTTTCCTCAGGTGTCTTAGCTTTCTCGATTGGAGCTACTTCAACGGGAGATTTAACTTTTTCTGCAGGTTTTTCAGGTTCTTTTACGATTTCTAGTTTATCAACCTTTTCCTCAGGTGTCTTAGCTTTCTCGATTGGAGCTACTTCAACGGGAGATTTAACTTTTTCTGCTGGTATTTCAGGTTCTTTTACGATTTCTAGTTTATCAACCTTTTCCTCAGGTGTCTTAGCTTTCTCGGTTGGAGATACTTCAACGGGAGATTTAACTTTTTCTACACGTTTTTGAGGTTCTTTAGCAATTTCTAGTTTATCAACCTTTTCCTCAGGTGTCTTAGCTTTCTCGATTGGTGCTACTTCAACAGGAGATTTAACTTTTTCTGCAGGTATTTCAGGTTCTTTTACGATTTCTAGTTTATCAACTTTTTCCTCAGGTGTCTTAGCTCTCTCGATTGGAGCTACTTCAACGGGAGATTTAACTTTTTCTGCAGGTATTTCAGGTTCTTTTACGATTTCTAGTTTATCAACCTTTTTCTCAGGTGTCTTAGCTTTCTCGATAGGAGCTACTTCAACGGGAGACATAACTTTTTCAGCTGGTATTTCAGGTTCTTTTACGATTTCTTGTTTATCAACTTTTTCCTCAGGTGTCTTAGCTTTCTCGATTGGAGCAACTTCAACAGAAGGTTTAACTTTTTCTACACGTTTTTGAGGTTCTTTAACAATTTCTAGTTTATCAAACTTTTCCTCAGGTGTCTTATCTTTCTCGATTGGAGATACTTCAACAGGAGATTTACCTTTTTCAGCGGGTATTTCAGGTTCTTTTACGATTTCTAGTTTATCAACTTTTTCCTCAGGTGTCTTAGCTCTCTCGATTGGAGCTACTTCAACGGGAGATTTAACTTTTCTGCTGGTATTTCAGGTTCTTTTACGATTTTTAGTTTATCAAATTTTTCCTCAGGTGTCTCAGCTTTCTCGATTGGAGCTACTTCAACGGAAGACATAACTTTTTCAGCTGGTATTTCAGATTCTTTTACGATTTCTAGTTTATCAACTTTTTCCTCAGGTGTCTTAGCTCTCTCGATTGGAGCTACTTCAACGGGAGATTTAACTTTATCTGCAGGTTTTTCAGGTTCTTTTACGATTTCTAGTTTATCAACTTTTTCCTCAGGTGTCTCAGCTTTCTCGATTGGAGCTACTTCAACGTGAGACATAACTTTGTCTGCTGGTATTTCAGGTTCTTTTACGATTTCTAGTTTATCAACCTTTTCCTCAGGTGTCTTAACTCTCTCGATTGGAGCTACTTCAATAGGAGATTTAACTATGTCTGCATGTATTTCAGGTTCTTTTACGATTTCTAGTTTAGCAACCCTCTCCTCAGGTGTCTTAGCTTTCTCGATTGGAGCTACTTCAACGGGAGACATAACTTTTTCAGCTGGTATTTCAGGTTCTTTTACGATTTCTAGTTTATCAACTTTTTCCTCAGGTGTCTTAGCTCTCTCGATTGGAGCTACTTCAACGGGAGATTTAACTTTTTCTGCAGGTATTTCGGGTTCTTTAGCGGTTTTTAGTTTTTCATCCTCTTCTTCAGGTGGCTTCTCGATTGATATTGCTTCAACGGGAGATTTTACTGTTTCTTCACGCATTTCAAGTTGTTCAAGGTCTTTAACTTCCTTTTCTATAATTTGTTTTACTTTGACTTCTCTTTTTTCAGTCTCCACTATTTCTAGAGGTTTTACGATGGTTTCCAATTTGATCTCCTTTGGAGAGTATTTTTCTTTTTCAGTGATTTTCTCCTTAACGTCCTTTTCTATAATTCCTTTTACCTTTATTTCTATTTTTTCAGTTTCCACTATTTCTGTCGGTTTTATGAAGGTTTCCAGTTTGACCTCCTTTGTCGGAGACTTCTTTTTCAATGATTTTCACCTTAACGTCCTTTTCCATAATTCCTTTTACCTTTATTTCTATTTTCTCAGTTTCCACTATTTCTGTTGACCTTATGATGGTTTCCAGTTTGACCTTCTTTGAGGATATTTCTTTTTCAGTGATTTTCTCAGGAGTCTTAACTTTTTCGATTAATGCTACTTCAACAGGAGATTTAACTTTTTCTGCAGGTATTTCAGTTTCTTTAACGATTTCTAGTTTATCAACCCTTTCTTCAGGTGTCTTAACTTTTTCGATGGGTGCTACTTCAATAGGAGATTTAACTTTGTCTGCATGTATTTCAGGTTCTTTTACGATTTCTAGTTTATCAACCTTTTCCTCAGGTGTCTTAGCTTTCTCGATTGGAGCTACTTCAACGGGAGATTTAACTTTGTCTGCAGATATTTCAGGTTCTTTTACGATTTCTAGTTTATCATCCATTTCTTCAGGTGTCTTAGTTTTCTCGGTTGGTGTTATTTCTATGGGAGATTTAACTTTTTCTGCAGGTTTTTGAGGTTCTTTAACAATTTGTAGTGCTTCAACCTTTTCTTCAGGTGTCTTAGCTTCCTCGATTGGAGCTACTTCATCGGGAGATTTAACTTTTTCAGCCGGTATTTCAGTTTCTTTTACGATTTCTAGTTTATCAACCCTTTCCTCAGGTGTCTTAGCTTTCTCGATTGGAGCTACTTCAACGGGAGATTTCACTTTTTCTGCAGGTATTTCAGGTTCTTTTACGATTTCTAGTTTATCATCCTTTTCTTCAGGTGTCTTAGTTTTCTCGGTTGGTGTTATTTCTAGGGGAGATTTAACTTTTTCTGCAGGTTTTTGAGGTTCTTTAACTATTTGTAGTTCTTCAACCTCTTCTTCAGGTGTCTTAACTTTTTCGATTGGTGCTACTTCAACAGGAGATTTAACTATTTCTGCAGGTATTTCAGGTTCTTTTACGATTTCTAGTTTATCAACCTTTTCCTCAGGTGTCTTAGCTTTCTCGGTTGGAGATACTTCAACGGGAGATTTAACTTTTTCTACAGGTTTTTGAGGTTCTTTAACAATTTGTAGTGCTTCAACCTTTTCTTCAGGTGTCTTAGCTTCCTCGATTTTAGCTACTTCATCGGGAGATTTAACTTTTTCAGCAGGTATTTCAGTTTCTTTTACGATTTCTAGTTTATCAACCCTTTCTTCAGGTGTCTTAACTTTTTCGATTGGTGCTACTTCAACAGGAGATTTAACTTTTTCTGCAGGTATTTCAGGTTCTTTTACGATTTCTAGTTTATCAACCTTTTCCTCAGGTGTCTTAGCTTTCTCGATTGGAGCTACTTCAACGGGAGATTTCACTTTTTCTGCAGGTATTTCAGGTTCTTTTACGATTTCTAGTTTATCATCCTTTTCTTCAGGTGTCTTAGTTTTCTCGGTTGGTGTTATTTCTAGGGGAGATTTAACTTTTTTTGTAGGTTTTTTAGGTTCTTTAACAATTTGTAGTGCTTCAACCATTTCTTCAGGTGTCTTAGCTTCCTCGATTGGAGCTTCTTCATCGGGAGATTTAACTTTTTCAGCCGGTATTTCAGTTTCTTTTACGATTTCTAGTTTATCAACCCTTTCTTCAAGTGTCTTAACTTTTTCGATGGGTGCTACTTCATCGGGAGATTTAACTTTTTCAGCAGGTATTTCAGTTTCTTTTACGATTTCTAGTTTATCAACCTTTTCCTCAGGTGTCTTAGCTTTCTCGATTGGAGCTACTTCAACGGGAGATTTAACTTTTTCTGCAGGTTTTTCAGGTTCTTTTACGATTTCTAGTTTATCAACCTTTTCCTCAGGTGTCTTAGCTTTCTCGATTGGAGCTACTTCAACGGGAGACTTAACTTTTTCTGCTGGTATTTCAGGTTCTTTTACGATTTCTAGTTTATCAACTTTTTCCTCAGGTGTCTCAGCTTTCTCGATTGAAGCTACTTCAACGGGAGACATAACTTTTTCAGCTGGTATTTCAGGTTCTCTTACGATTTCTAGTTTATCAACCTTTTTCTCAGGTGTCTTAGCTTTCTCGATTGGAGCTACTTCAACGGGAGATTTAACTTTTTCTGCTGGTATTTCAGGTTCTTTTACGATTTCTAGTTTATCAACCCTTTCCTCAGGTGTCTTAGCTTTCTCGATTGGAGCTACTTCAACGGGAGATTTAACTTTTTCTGCACGTATTTCAGGTTTTTTTACGAATTCTAGTTTATCAACCTTTTCTTCAGGTGTCTTAGCTTTCTCGGTTGGAGCTACTTCAACGGGAGATTTGACTTTTTCTGCAGGCAGTTGAGGTTCTTTTACGATTTTTAGTTTATCATCCTTTTCCTCAGGTGTCTTAGCTTTCTCGATTGGAGATACTTCAACAGGAGATTTAACTATTTCTGCAAGTATTTCAGGTTCTTTTACGATTTCTAGTTTATCAACCTTTTCCTCAGGTGTCTTAGCTTTCTCGGTTGGAGATACTTCAACGGGAGATTTAACTTTTTCTACACGTTTTTGAGGTTCTTTAGCAATTTCTAGTTTATCAACCTTTTCCTCAGGTGTCTTAGCTTTCTCGATTGGAGATACTTCAACGGGAGATTTAACTTTTTCTGCAGGTATTTCAGGTTCTTTTACGATTTCTAGTTTATCAACTTCTTCCTCAGGTGTCTTAGCTCTCTCGATTGGAGCTACTTCAACGGGAGATTTAACTTTTTCAGCTGGTATTTCAGGTTCTTTTACGATTTCTAGTTTATCAACTTTTTCCTCAGGTGTCTTAGCTCTCTCGATTGGAGCTACTTCAACGGGAGATTTAACTTTTTCTGCAGGTATTTCAAGTTCTTTTACGATTTCTATTTTATCAACCTTTTCTTCAGGTGTCTCAGCTTTCTCGATTGGAGCTACTTCAACGGGAGACTTAACTTTTTCTGCAGGTATTTCGGGTTCTTTAGCGGTTTTTAGTTTTTCATCCTCTTCTTCAGGTGGCTTCTCGATTGATATTGCTTCAACAGAAAATTTTACTGTTTCTTCACGCATTTCAAGTTGTTTAAGGTCTTTAACTTCCTTTTCTATAATTTGTTTTACTTTGACTTCTCTTTTTCAGTCTCCGCTATTTCTAGAGGTTTTACTATGGTTTCAATTTGATCTCCTTTGGAGAGTATTTTTCTTTTCAGTGATTTTCTCCTTAACGTCCTTTTCTATAATTCCTTTTACCTTTATTTCTATTTTTTCAGTTTCCACTATTTCTGTCGGTTTTATGAAGGTTTCCAGTTTGACCTCCTTTGTCGGAGACTTCTCTTTTTCAATGATTTTCTCCTTAACGTCCTTTTCCATAATTCCTTTTACCTTTATTTCTATTTTCTCAGTTTCCACTATTTCTGTTGGCCTTATGATGGTTTCCAGTTTGACCTTCTTTGAGGGGGATATTTCTTTTTCAGTGATTTTCTCAGGTGTCTTAACTTTTTCGATTGGTGCTACTTTAACAGGAGATTTAACTTTTTCTGCAGGTTTTTGAGGTTCTTTAACAATTTGTAGTGCTTCAACCTTTTCTTCAGGTGTCTTAGCTTCCTCGATTGGAGCTACTTCATCGGGAGATTTAACTTTTTCAGCCGGTATTTCAGTTTCTTTTACGATTTCTAGTTTATCAACCTTTTCCCCAGGTGTCTTAGCTCTTTCGATTCTAGCTATTTCAACGGGAGATTTAACTTTTTCTGCAGGGATTTCAGGTTCTTTTACGATTTCTAGTTTATCAACCTTTTCCTCAGGTGTCTTAGCTTTCTCGATTGGTGATACTTCAACGGGAGATTTAAATTCTTCTACAGGTTTTTGAGGTTCTTTAACAATTTGTAGTGCTTCAATCTTTTCTTCGGGTGTTTTAGCTCTTTCGATTGATGCTACTTCAACAGGAGATTTAACTTTTTCTGCATGTATTTCAGGTTCTTTTACGATTTCTAGTTTATCAACCTTTTCCTCAGGTGTCTTAGCTTTCTCGATTGGTGATACTTCAACGGGAGATTTAAATTCTTCTACAGGTTTTTGAGGTTCTTTAACAATTTGTAGTGCTTCAATCTTTTCTTCGGGTGTTTTAGCTCTTTCGATTGATGCTACTTCAACAGGAGATTTAACTTTTTCTGCATGTATTTCAGGTTCTTTTACGATTTCTAGTGTATCAACCTTTTCCTCAGTTGTCTTAGCTTTCTCGATTGTTGTTACTTCAACAGGAGATTTAACTTTTTCCGCAGGTATTTCAGGTTCTTTTAATATTTCTAGTTTATCAACCTTTTCCTCAGGTGTCTTAGCTTTCTCGATTGGTGATACTTCAACGGGAGATTTAACTTTTCCTGCATGTATTTCAGGTTCTTTTACGATTTCTAGTGTATCAACCTTTTCCTCAGTTGTCTTAGCTTTCTCGATTGTTGTTACTTCAACAGGAGATTTAACTTTTTCCGCAGGTATTTCAGGTTCTTTTAATATTTCTAGTTTATCAACCTTTTCTTCAGGTGTCTTAGCTTTCTCGATTGGAGCAATTGCAACAGGAGGTTTAACTTTTTCTGCAGGTATTTCAGGTTCTTTTACGATTTCTAGTTGTTCAACCTTTTCTTCAGGTGTCTTAACTTTTTCGATTGGTGCTACTTCAACAGGAGATTTAACTTTTTCTGCAGGTATTTCTGGTTCTTTTACGATTTCTAGTTTATCAGCCTTTTCTTCAGGTGTCGTAGCTTTTTCGATTGGTACTACTTCAACGAGAGATTTAACTTTTTCTGCAAGTACTTCGGGTTCTTTTACGATATCTAATTTATCAACCTTTTCCTCAGGTGTCTCAGCTTTCTCGATTGGAGCTACTTCAACGGGAGACTTAACATTTGCTGCAGGTATTTCAGGTTCCTTTACGATTTCTAGTTTATCAACCCTTTCTTCAGGTGTTTTAGCTTTTTCGATTGGTACTACTTGAACGGGAGATTTAACTTTCTCTGCAGGTATTTCTGGTTCTTTTACGATTTCTAGTTTATCAACCTTTTCTTCAGGCGTCTTAACTTTTTCGATTGGTGCTTCTTCAACAGGAGATTTAACTTTTTCTGCAGGTATCTCTGGTTCTTTTACGATTTCTAGTTTATCAACTTTTTCCTCAGGTGTCGTAGCTTTTTCGATTGGTACTACTTCAACGGGAGATTTAACTTTTTCTGCAAGTACTTCGGGTTCTTTTACGATTTCTAATTTATCAACCTTTTCCTCAGGTATCTCAGCTTTTTCGATTGGAGCTACTTCAACGGGAGACTTAACTTTTTCTGCAGGTATTTCAGGTTCCTTTACTATTTCTAGTTTATAAACCCTTTTTTCAGGTGTTTTAGCTTTTTCGATTAGTACTACTTCAACGGGAGATTTAACTTTTTCTGCAGGTATTTCAGGTTCCTTTACGATATCTGGTTTATCAACCCTTTCTTCAGGTGTTTTAGCTTTTTCGATTGGTATTACTTCAACGGGAGGTTTAACTTTTTCTGCAAGTACTTCGGGTTCTTTTACGATTTCTAGTTTATCAACCTTTTCTTCAGGTATCTCAGCTTTTTCGATTGGAGCTACTTCAACGGGAGACTTAACTTTTTCTGCAGGTATTTCAGGTTCCTTTACTATTTCTAGTTTATAAACCCTTTTTTCAGGTGTTTTAGCTTTTTCGATTAGTACTACTTCAACGGGAGATTTAACTTTTTCTGCAAGTACTTCGGGTTCTTTTACGATTTCTAGTTTATCAACCTTTTCTTCAGGTGTCTTAACTTTCTCGGTTGGTGTTCCTTCTAGGGGAGATTTAACTTTTTCTGCAGGTTTTTGAGGTTCTTTAACTATTTGTAGTTCTTCAACCTCTTCTTCAGGTGTTTTAACTTTTTCGATTGGTGCTACTTCAGCAGGAGATTTAACTTTTTCTGCAGGTATTTCAGGTTCTTTTACGATTTCTAGTTTATCAACCTGTTCCTCAGGTGTCTTCACTTTTTCGATTGGTGCTACTTTAACAGAAGATTTAACTTTTCTCCAGGTATTTGAAGTTCTTTTACGATTTCTAGTTTATCAACCTTTTCTTCAGGTGTCTTAACTTTTTCGATTGGTGCTACTTCAACGGGAGATTTAACTTTTTCTGCAGGTATTTGAGGTTCGTTTACGATTTCTAGTTCATCAACCTTTTCCTCAGGTGTCTTAGCTTTCTCGATTGGAGCTACTTCAACGGGAGATTTTACTTTTGCTGCAAGTACTTCGGGTTCTTTTACGATTTCTAGTTTATCAACTTTTTCTTCAGGTGTCTTAACTTTTTCGATTGGAGATACTTCAACAGGAGATTTAACTTTTTCTGCGGGTATTTCAGGTTCTTTTACGATATCTAGTTTATCAATCTTTCCCTCAGGTGTCTTAGCTTTTTCGATTGGAGCTATTTCAACGGGAGATTTAACTTTCTCTTCAAGTACTTCGGGTTCTTTTACGATATTTAGTTTATCAACCGTTTCTTCAGGTGTCTTAGCTTTCTCGGTTGGTGTTAATTCTAGGGAAGATTTAACTTTTTCTACAGGTTTTTGAGGTTCTTTAACAATTTGTAGTTCTTCAACCTTATCTTCAGGTGTTTTAGCTTTTTCGATTGATGCTACTTCAACAGGAGATTTAACTATTTCTGCAAGTATTTCAGGTTCTTTTACGATTTCTAGTTTATCAACCTTTTCCTCAGGTGTCTTAGCTTTCTCGATTGGAGCTACTTCAACGGGAGATTTAACTTTTTCTGCTGGTATTTCAGGTTCTTTTACGATTTCTAGTTTATCAACTTTTTCCTCAGGTGTCTTAGCTCTCTCGATTGGAGCTACTTCAACGATAGATTTAACTGTTTCTGCAGGTATTTCAGGTTCTTTTACGATTTCTAATTTATCAACCTTTTCCTCAGGTGTCTTAGCTTTCTCGATTGGAGCTACTTCAACGGGAGATTTAACTTTTTCTGAAGGTATTTCAGGTTCTTTTACGATTTCTAGCTTTTCAACCTTTTCTTCAGGTGTCTTATCTTTCTCGGTTGGTGTTATTTCTAGGGGAGATTTAACTTTTTCTGCGTGTTTTTGAGGTTCTTTAACACTTTGAAGTCCTTCAATCTTTTCTTCAGGTGCCTTAGTTTTCTCGATTGGAGCTACTTCAACGGGAGACTTAACTTTTTCTGCAAGTACTTCGGGTTCTTTTACGATTTCTAGTTTATAAACTTTTTCCTCAGGTGCTTTAGCTCTCTCGATTGGAGCTACTTCAACGGGAGATTTAACTTTTTCTGCAGGTATTTCAGGTTCTTTTACGATTTCTAGCTTTTCAACCTTTTCTTCAGGTGTCTTATCTTTCTCGGTTGGTGTTATTTCTAGGGGAGATTTAACTTTTTCTGCGTGTTTTTGAGGTTCTTTAACACTTTGAAGTGCTTCAATCTTTTCTACAGGTGTCTTAGCTTTCTCGATTGGAGCTACTTCAACGGGAGACTTAACTTTTTCTGCAAGGACTTCGGGTTCTTTTACGATTTCTAGTTTATCAACCTTTTCTTCAGGTGTCTTAGGTTTCTCGATTGGTGTTACTTCTAGGGGAGATTTAACTTTTTCTGTAGGTTTTTGAGGTTCTTTAACAATTTGTAGTTTTTCATCCTTTTCTTCAGGTCGCTTCTCGATTGATATTGCTTCAACAGAAGATTTTACTGTTTCTTCACGCATTTCAAGTTTTTCAAGGTCTTTAACTTCCTTTTCTATAATTCCTTTTACCTTGATATCTATTTTTTCTATTTCCACTATTTCTGTTGGTCTTATGATGGTTTCCAGTTTGACCTTCTTTGAGGGGGATATCTCTTTTTCAGTGATTTTCTCAGGTGTCTTAACTTTTTCGATTGGTGTTACTTCAACAGGAGATTTAACTTTTTCCGCAGGTATTTCAGGTTCTTTTACGATTTCTAGTTTATCAATTTTTTCCTCAGGTGTCTTAGCTATCTCGATTGGAGCTACTTCAACGGGAGATTTAACTTCTTCTGCAGGTATTTCAAGTTCTTTTACGATTTCTAGTTTTTCAACCATTTCTTCAGGTGTCTTATTCTTCTCGGTTGGAGCTACTTCAACGGGAGATTTAACTTTTTCTGGAGGTATTTCAGGTTCTTTTACGGTTTCTACGGTTACTTTTTCCTCAGGTATCTCAGCTTTCTCGATTGGAGCTACTTCAACGGGAGACTTAACTTTTTCTGCAGGTATTTCAGGTTCCTTTACGATTTCTAGTTTATAAACCCTTTCTTCAGGTGTTTTAGCTTTTTCGATTAGTACTACTTCAACGGGAGATTTAACTTTTTCTGCAAGTACTTCGGTATCTTTTACAATTTCTCGTTTATCAACCTTTTCTTTAGGTGTCTTAGCTTTCTCGGTTGGTGTTACTTCTAGGGGAGATTCAACTTTTTCTGCAGGTTTTTGAGATTTTTTAACAATATGTAGTTCTTCAACCTTTTCTTCAGGTGTCTTAACTTTTTCGATTGGTGCTACTTCAACAGGAGATTTAACTTTTTCTGCAGGTATTTCAGGTTCTTTTACGATTTCTAGTTTATCAACCTTTTCCTCAGGTGTCTTAGCTCCTTCGATTGAAGCTATTTCAACGGGAGATTTAACTTTTTCTGCAGGTATTTCAGGTTCTTTTACGATATCTAATTTATCAACTTTTTCCTTAGGTGTCTTAGCTTTCTCGATTGGTGCTACTACTTCAACGGGAGATTTGACTTTTTCTGCAGGTATTTCAGGTTCTTTTACGAATTCTAGTTTATCATCCTTTTCTTCAGGTGTCTTAGCTTTCTCGGTTGGTGTTATTCCTTGTGGAGATTTAACTTTTTCTGCAGGTATTTCAAGTTCTTTAACAATTTTTAGGTCTTCAATTATTCCTTCAGGTGTCTTAGCTTTCTCGATTGGAACTACTTCAGCGGGAGATTTAACTTTTTCTGCAGGTATTTCGGGTTCTTTAGCGGTTTTTAGTTTTTCATCCTTTTCATCAAGTGGCTTCTCGATTGATATTGCTTCAACGGGAGATTTTACTGTTTCTTCACGCATTTCAAGTTTTTCAAGGTCTTTAACTTCCTTTTCTATAATTTCTTTTACCCTGATTTCTCTTTTTTCAGTCTCCACTATTTCTATAGGTTTTACGATGGTTTCCAATTTGATCTCCTTTGAAGAGTATTTTTCTTTTTCAGTGATTTTCTCCTTAACGTCCTTTTCTATAGTTCCTTTTACCTTTATTTCAATTTTTTCAGTTTCCACTATTTCTGTTGGTTTGATGATGGTTTCCAGTTTGACTTCCTTTGTCGGAGATTTCTCTTTTTCAATGATTTTCTCCTTAATTTCTCTTTCTGTAATTTCTGTTACTTTGACTTCTACTTTTTCAGTCTCTATTAGTTCTGTCGGTTTTACGATTGTTTCCAGTTTGACCTCCATTGAAGGGAATTTTTCCTTTTCAGTGATTTTCTCCGTATCATCTTTTTCTGCAAGTTCCTTTACTTTGACTTCTACTTTTTTAGTCTCTACAATTTCTGTTGGTTTTATAATGGGGTCCAGTTTGGGCTCCTTTATAGGAGATTTCTCCTTTTCCATGATTTTCTCCTTAACTTCCCCTTCTGTAATTTCTGTTCCTTTGACTTCTTTTTCAGTCTCCACTATATCTGTAGGTTTTATAATGGTTTCCAGTTTGACCTCTCTTGCAGGGGATATCTCTTTTTCAATGACTTTCTCCTTAACTTCCCCTTCTGTAATTTCTGTTACTTTGACTTCTTTTTCAGTCTCCACTATTTCTATTGGTTTTATGATTGTTTTCAGTTTGACCTGCATTGAAGGGGATTTTACCTTTTCAGTGATTTTCTCCGTTACTACTTTTTTTGCAATTTCAATTACTTTGACGTCTTCTATATCAGTCTTTACTAATTCTTCTATTTCCTTTACTTTGGCTTTTACTGTTTCAGTTTTCATTATTTCTGTAAGTAATATTTCTTTTTCATAATCTTTCGCTATAATTTCTTTTTCTATAGTTTCCTTTACCATTACTTCTGTTCGTTCAGTATCTTTTAATTTCGTTGGCTTTGTAAAGGTGTCAATTTCAAGCTCTTTTGTTGGAGATTTCTCCATTTCAACACTTTTTTTAATGGAATCTTTCTCAGGTTCTCTTCCTCCAATTCCTTTTATCATTATATCTCCTATAAGTTCTTTCTTTTCTAACTCTAATGTTTCTGTTTGTTTTATAATTTCGTGTCCTAAATCTTTTATAGGTGGTCTCTCTATTTCAGTAGTGAAGTCTTTAGCAAAAATTTTCTCTGCTTCGACAAATTTTCCTTGCCTAACTTCAAGTGGTTCTTGCTTTTGTTCAAATCTGTCAACAATTTTGTGTTTTTTCGATATTGGAGTTGCTTTTAATATTTGTTCCTCTTTTGTGTCCTGCATAAACTCTCTTTCGAACATTTTTCTGATTTGTTGGACACTCATTCCTTTTTCTGTTTCAAATTCTTTATCTCCAAGTGGCTGTAATATTTCTCTGATTTCAATTTTATCAGTGGTATCTGTTCTTTCCTGTATCGTTTGTTTCACCTTATCTTCTGTTTCTGGTGTTGTATCTAATTTCATCGGTGGTATAGTATCAACTTTTGCAGCAATGCCATCTGGGATTAGCTTTTCATGTTCTTCATTCTCAACAGATTTTACCGTACCAGTAGATGTTACCGCTGTAGATTTGAAAACATGATCTATGGTTCTTGTTCTAGCAACAGGTATTTCTCTTTCGATATATTTATTTACTTCTTCAATTGATATTTCATTTTCCATGATGAGCTCTGTGGGTTGTTTTTCCATTTCTGTTTTCTCTATCTTTCCCATATCTTTAGTAATCTCTTCTCTTTTTTCTATTATTTTATCTATCACCTTAACTGTTATCTTGTCGGTAATAATTTTTGTTGGCCCTGCGGGAGCTAATTCTACCTCTGGTTTGTAGAACCTTCTAATATCGGTTTCTGTTACAGCATCTTTTTCTTTTTCAATTTCTGTTGGTTTCACGGCCATCTCGATTGTTTTTACGTCTTCCACAGTTTGAGTTGTAGGTATTGTTGCGGCTGATTTTATATTCTCTATGTCTTTCTGAACTTTTGTTATGCTAGTTACATCGAAAGCTTCTTGGGTAGAAGGTAAAAGAGTTACTAACTGACCTTCTGGGGTTGGCGTCAGATCTGGTTTTAATTCTTTTACATCTTCTCGAATTTTTTTTGATGCCTCTAAAACTTCGGACATAATTTTTCTAACTTCCTGTTCCGTAGTTGGGACTCTAGTTTCCATCTGTGTTAGGTCTAATACCTTGGGGGACGTTTTGTCTATAATTCCATCTTCTGTAATTTTTTGTTCTAATTTATCCTGTTTAGTTTCTTCTGGTGATAATGATATTACACTTTGAATTTGATCAGATTCTAATATTTCTGTTGGTAACGCTATTGTAGACACCAGTTTAGCGTGGGAGACAATTGCCTCTTTTATTATTTCGCTCTGAATAGGTTTGGTCTTTTCCGGAATTTCTAGTTCAGGCAAAGCGACTTTTTCAGCAACCTGTGGAATGGGTTTGCTAATGCTTTCCAGAACCTGAACTTGATCGGTGACTATTTTTTCGATTTCGTCGGATATAATGGGATGTATTTCTGGTTCTTTCTCCTCCAGTTCCTTCGCAAGCTGTTGTGGAGGTTGGTATACTATCGGAGAAGGTATTTTAGGTTCTACGTATACTTTGACGCATACTGGTTCTTCACACGGTTCGCCAGGTTTTAACTCAATTGTAGCACAAACTGCTTTATCTTTTTCAACTTCTAAAAGTTGTTGTTCAATACCTACCAAACATTCACTCAATTCTTCCTGAGTGTACTCCTTTTCCACAAATGGTTCCTTTTCTTTTTCTTCTTCAATCTTCTTTTGTATTGGCTTTGTTTGTACCACCGTTTCCTTTACCTGTTTCTCTATGTGTTCTTTTCTGTCGTCAATAACTTTTCTGGGTTCTTCTATGTGCCGCTTATAAGGTTTCTTCACAGGAGTAGATTCTTGGGATCTTGAAATAAGTTGTTCAAACATAGACTTTTTATCTTTAACAGATTTGTAAACATCGTCAATTTCATCTTCTACGTCTGTGCCGATATCGTTTTGATCGATTTCTGCCGTTGTTTTTACCTCGCTCGTATCCACTTTTTCCTCGAATCTTACTTTAGTTACAACTTTTTGAGGAGATGGTTTAACTTCATCTTCTTTAACGGTTACTTTCTTTTTCATAATATCTCTTTCTACAATTTTGTCGTCATCTGAAATTGTTCTTATTACTTCTTTTTCCTTTGACTTGACTATTTTTATGGGAGATTTGGTAGAATCTTCGTCAAAACTACTGTCTAAATCGCTGGAAAATATTTTTTGCAGTTCTGCAATCTTTCTACCAACCTGCTTAGTATGGGTGGGTGTGACATGCTTAGGTTTTGGTTCTATCGGTTCCGTGTATATTTCTTCGACTTGTTCCTTTACTATTTGTTCAGTAATTGACTCCATTTTGTACTCTTCATCGTCAAGCTGGGCTAACGTTTCCGTTGAACCTCTGAAAGCTTCCTCTTCTTTCATGCTGGACAGTTCATCTTCGGAGTCGACGATTTCGCGTTTCTTCCTAATGTATTCCTTATGAGGCGATTTACTCGCTTGTTCTTCCAGCATTTTAATCTTTGCTTTAACATCGCCAGATCCTCTTCTTTTTTCTAAAATCTCCTCATCTTTCAGCTTCTCAGCTGCAGAGATGGGTGGACTTTCTTCGTGTTTTATAGGACTACAGGAAGAATCCTTCATTCCGATATGATCTGTTATTGTCGCTGCTTCAGAAGTATCCACTTGAGATAGTGGCATGGAGGTAGATTCCGGAAATTCTACAGGACTAGTGCCAGCATCGGTGAACTGCGTCACTTCCTCCTCCAGTTCGTGTGTGGGTAATTCGTCCGCTTGAATCGGACTCAAACCAGCATCGGTACATTCGTATTCCTCGATCTCACCATCTGCGGCAGTATCAGAAATGAATCCGGTAGTTACCTGACCGGGCAATGTACCGTGAGGCTGTTCTACTGGACTTGTGATTGTACCAGTCGTCGTACCTCTTGTTAAAGAGATACCTGTGTCGGTAATGTGGTGGGATATACTTTCACTTACTGGAGACACCATTTGAGAAAGGTCGTGATCTGTGGTGCTGTCGTGGTAGGTGTAGACTTGTTTCGTTCCACTAAAATTGACGGTTTCTTCTCGTTTCTTCTGCGTCGTCTCCAGACTCACAGGAGGTATTATGAATGCTCCGTGTTTGTCCACGTAGGCCATTTGAATATTCTCAGGCGACTGTTGGTCCTTACCTGCAGTCGTAGACATTCCAACGTCGAATCTCTCTGAAGTTTCTGTACCAGAAGTGTCACGTCTGGTGGTGGTTACGGAAATGTGAGACTGTGACTTTATCGAAATTTCTACGTCTTTCGTGCCGTACAAGGTTAGTCGGCTCTCCGCTGTAGCCAGAGCTTCCTTGGTGCGCACTTCCTTGCGTCCGATAATTAATTCTAAAGTAGGCTTTGTCGCATCCGCTACAGTAGGGGGGGAGTTGTCAGGAGAGGGGGTAATATCTTTATTCAAAATCGGAGATGTGCTCCGGTGTACATGGCTAGACTTATCTTTCCTATCGATCACAGTTGCGTCTGAATTTATTTGACTCGTAGTATCACTATCTTTACTATAAGCGTTTGTAATACCTCTTTCGGTGTAGGCTTTCAGTCCAGGCCGTTCTACCGCCGCCGTTTTGTGGACCATTCCTATGGTGCCTTTCTCTATGTTGGTGTGTGACGTTTTCTCTATCGTCTCCACATCCTTGGTCACTTCTGTGTAAGAAATGGATATTTTCTTGTCGGGCGTGGTCTTCAAATGCACCTGCTCCTCGGATGGCGGTATCTTGTCCTTACCAGCCCCACCTTGCAGTCTTTCAACAGTCTTTCTTTCCTTTCTTTCCCAGTCCTCTGGCTTCTTCGAATCCTTAGCACCCTTCTCTTCTGGGGACGTGTATCCCAGGATTAGTAGCTTACCAGGTCGGACAGGGTCAGATTCTATTAACTTATAACTATCTAAACCTAATTTTACAATTCCCGATAACTCACTATTAGGTAAATTGGAAGGCAGTATATTGGAGGTAGAGTTTACGGAAGTTTCTATCACATCGAAGTCTAGGTCTTCACTAGAAGCTAGACGCTTACGTTGACCGGAAAAGAGTTTAGCTTGATACTGATAATACTGACGGATGTTGTCGTAGTTCGTCACTTCTTGGGATTCTATTTCCTTGGTAACGACGTGTTCGCCGTCGTACTCAGATTTCGAACCAGACGAGTAGTCTTCACTCGGGGTGGGAGTTTCTAGTAGGCATTGGTCTTCGCGGAAGCCATCGGTATCCAAAGAGTCGTCGTCATCCTGCGGTGACGCACTTGCTGCTGTCGCAAGGAAACACACAAAGGGTGGAGAAGGGCGTTAAATGTGAATGTGAGCGTGTTTATTGTGAAAACGTGTTTCATTGTTCGATGTTGCTGTGGTGCAACGGACATTACGGTTCGACTAGTTCAGAAAATAAATCACAGAGGCTCGTGCAGCCCCAATCATCTCTCGCACATACACATGAAACGTATGAGTGTCAGAATGTGTACAATATGGACAAGAGGAGAGGAGGGAGTACGACAGCTATTTAAGTATTTATAAAGCCGCTAAGTCATTCCGCATCTCCATAAGCTTCTACAAATTTATAGCATTTTCCGGAAAGCAGAAACGACTTTTATAGTAACGATGCCCAAACTAGTAGCAAAAATCCTTCGTCGCAATGGGCGAAATAAACTAAACGAGAATCATTTTTACAGAGGAACACAGACAGCCTTCTACGGTTTAATTTATTTTTCCCAGAGGAAGCAACTAAAAAAAAATTCACTGACCTTAAAGTGGCCTTTGCCACGTGATGCCCGAGGCCGCGCTTTTTCCAAAAACTCACCCTACCCACAGTTACCCTTGACGGGTGGAGTGGACCTCGCAACACCAATACAGACCCGCAAGAATAAGTGTGGGTGAAACGTGACGTCATGCACACAATTACAATTAATAGTCATTATTCTGTTACAGATTCCCTGAGATGGAGTTTGCAAAACGGTTCTTCACAAGCGGACATTTGAAGCACGGTTTCCGGGTAAGTGGGGAGGGGGGTATTTAACACCTAGGCCGTTAATTTGGCATTCCGTGGTCTTTTAATTAACGTGCCAAGTTAACGGTTCGATGGAATATATTGTTGTGGTTAGATACAGTGGGTAATGGTGTGAATGAGATGAAAGGTGTTTTACAGTTGCAATTTAAACAGTTAGCCACAAACGTGTTAGTCTTTCGCTTTTGCTATAAAAGTAGGTTTATGTAAATTTGCATTTTTTGAGCATATAAATTATCCACTATATGTCTATTGCTAAAAGAAGTATTTTACTGAGTTGTCAGCAAAAATAATGTTTTTTAGATTTATTGGAATATTTTGTCGACAAGAGCTATGTAAGAGCTTATATGAGAACTAAATACTTAAACTATATCTACTTACTATACAGGGTGTTAAAAAAAAGTGTAAATTATTTAAGGAGGTAATAGTATGAACCAAAATAAGCAGAAAAGTCTTAATAAACATGGGTCCCCAAAGTAACGGTTGCGGAGATATGGACCACTATTCGTTTTTCAAACACAAAGTTACAGAAGATGTTCAAAGTGCCTCCGTCCATTTCCAAGCAGGCACGACATCTTCGTCTCAACGATATTCGAACTCTTTCGAAAACACCCTCCTTGGTTTGGATTTCTTGACACTTTTGATTAATCCGTAGCTGCAGCTCTTCCAGGCTATTTACAGGAGTACCATACACTAATGTCTTCAAATATCCCCAAACAAAGAAATCTAGAAGGTTGAACATCTTCTGTAACTTTGTTTTTGTTTGTTAAAAGCTTCCTTTGTCGGTTTATTCCTAATAAAATAAAATGTTTGAAAAACGAATAGTGGTCCATATCTCCGCAACCGTTACTTTGCGGACCCATGTTTATTAAGACTTTTCTGCTTATTTTGATTCATACTATTATCTCCTGAAATATTTTAAACTCTTTTTTAACACCCTGTAGATTTTCTCTATTGTTGCAAATACTATACAGTATTTTGTTTGTTGTCTGTTAAAATTTTATAAACTATATTTCCTAGATTTATAAAAAAGTTTCATCGGTGATTTCAACATTTAAAAGTGTTCTTATTGACTAGTTTTGTTTAAATATAATTTAGAAAGTATTTTGCTTTTTGTCAGCTAAAAATTTTCAGTTATATATTTTTCAAATTTACAAGTTTTATCATTAGATAAGAACTTGTATGAGAGCTAAATGCTTTGAATTATAGTTTTACATTTATTATAGATATATATTGTTGAACATATAATAAAAAGTATTTTCTTTTTGTCAGCTAAAATTTCTTTATAACTATGTTTCTTAGATTTATAAAAAAAAGTTGTATCGACCTTTTAGAGTAAGAACTTATAAGAACTACTTTGAATTAAAGTTTCAAAAGTGTTATTATGAACTAGTTGTTTTGTTAAACATACTGTAGAAAGTATGTTTCTTGTTTGCTAAAATATTTCACTTATTACATTTCTTAGAGACATATAAGAACTAAATACTTCACATCGTTATTTTCAAAATTATGACTAGGAACTAGTTATCTATTGTTAAACATACTTGAGAAAGTATTTGATTTATTATGAGTTAAAATTTCTGAATTATATTTTTCTAGAAAATTTGTATTGCCGAATTTTAGAGTAAGAACTTATAAGAACTACTTTGAATTAAAGTTTTTGAAGTAAAATTTCTTAAAACTAAATTTCAGGGTGTTCTGGAAAATGTGGGAAATTTCTCGGGTGCAGATAGAACATGAAAAAATAAGATAATAAGTTCCTGTAAATTTCCCACATTTTCCCGCACACTCTGTAAAGATCTTGAGTCTTGTAGCAAGTACTTTCTATAATCTTCTATTAAAATTATTCAAATTAGAATTAAAATAGATTAATACGTCTACTATTGCTGTTATATTTTACATAATCTAATTTATTATGTTTTGAATGTTTTTATTGTTCATTTAAGAACAAATAGCAATTACAAAAGTTAGATATTTTTCTAAATTTACTAAAAAAAAGATTTCCACAAAGCTATGGGAATTATACAAATAAATTTCACGCTTCTCACTTGTTTTTTAAATTACATTTTAGGTATAATAATATCAAAGTTTACAGAATAAATATATAAGTTGTTTCACTCTCAAACACACCCCACCCTACCAATTCCTCTTTCCTCACCCGTCTCGGATACCGTTCGGTACCCAGGATCCTACACGGTGGCCGACGCTAGAACTGTAACGTGTTGAGTGCAATCGATATAGTGTGAGACAAAAAACCTTGAATATCTGTTAGTGTTTATTTTATTTTTCTAAAAATGCCCGTGATATATTGTACTGTGAATAATTGTCCCTCAAGACGTGGTTTTTCCTTTTTCCATTGTTCAAGGTATGTATTTCATCAACTAATATAAAGAAATAGGTCACAATATAAAATTTTACGCGGTACGCCGATAAAATTTAGAATCTTCATTTGAAAGATTGTTCTGGTCAATGCTATTAAAAAATTAGAATTTGAAGCAAACATTTTTCAAATGAAACATCAAACATTGTTTTTGTATGAACCAACAAGTTCTTTGTACTGGCATTTATTAAAAAAGTGTAATATGCACAAATTATGTTAGTTGGTACTTAATTGTGTCATGTAAATTTTACAGTCAAGCATTTTTGGTTCAAGCAGAGTTTCTGATAATACCAAAACTATTTTGGCGCCAAAATTTCAAGATGCTGAAGTTCAAACTGGTACACCGATTCCAAGTGATACCTGTGCACAAACAGTATATAAACACTTTCGTGTAGAGAAGCTACATTAAAAGAGCAAGTAAAAACCTATAGCAGCATTTGTAACTTAACAATATAGATTATATTATTTCCAATTTTAGTTTTAAAGTAATGTATATTGATTTTTTAAATATTTAAATAAACATTTTATTATTAATTGTCCTCATGGTTACATTATTTTTTATATAGTAGAGAACGTACATATTTTATTTTAAAATTTACAAGTGAATATAAGTATACGACTTCCAAGATTAACTAACAAAACCTTATACATTTACCTACCTATAATCGTTTTATAATATTTATATTCATTACATTACAAATATTTTATTTGTACAATAAGCAGCCTTATCTCACACTTTTGGAATATCCCTCGTATATAAATATTTCCCAATTGGAAAGAAACTACTTTTTTAAGTCCCTCGCGTTTGATCATTTTTTGTGGCAGTATTTACGTGCGGCGGTACGGCTTTGATCTTAAAACATCAAAGTGCCGACACACAGTGGTATAACTTACATTTATTCAGTAAACTTTGCTAATATCTACTACTTGTATGTCTGCCATCTTTTTCTTAAGTAATAGAAGATGTAACTATATAATCGAAATATAGTAGATAGATAAAAAATTAATAATTCTTTTACCATAATTTACAACCGTTCATAAATTCAAAAACTATGAATTTTTATTTTATACATGCCTTCAATATCTAAAAACAATGCAAATTCATAATTGAAACTGCTAAAACTTCTGAAGAATAAATACACACAGCTTGTCTGACATTACACACCAAAACTTTTTGTGACAAGTCTTGTTTTTATGTGTTTTTATGCTTAAATTGTGTTTTACCTACAAATTTAACAATTTGTTTTAGTTATATTATCATTACAACAACTTTAATGTTTATCTCCCTTTTCAATAATCTTGCATTTAACGATCTGTTTGAGTAAATCAGAATATTATCAATACAGGGTGTTAAAAAAAGAGTGTAAAATATTTAAGGAGGTAATAGTATGAACCAAAATAAGCAGAAAAGTCTCAACAAACATGGGCACGCAAAGTAACGGTTGCGGAGATATGGAATGTTTTATGTTTTTTAGCCCCTTTTTTATTTTGCAAAAACGTTGTGTATTTTCTTATAATAGTTGGTTGATGTTTAGTGAAATAAACAGTACGTATTTGACAGTTGTTCTCAGTGCACAAGTTTTCTTTCACTATGGCTGGTTACTCTAACGCAGAATTAACAGACATGCATTTCATGTATGGTCGTGCTAATGGGAACGCCACCAAAGCACGACGTCTTTATGTTGACGTTTATCCAAATCGCCAGATTCCTTCACAACGCATATTTGAAAGAATTCACCAAAGAATGCGTGATACCGTTTCCTTGAGCAAACAGTGCCATTTATCCGGAAGACCAAGGTCGGTATCCACTCCTAGAGCAGAAGGAGAAATTCTAGCACTGGTAGAGCACAATCCAGGTACTAGTGTGCGGAGAATATCAGCCGAGGTAGGAATTAGTGGTCCTCTTGTTTGGAGAATCCTTCACGAGCAACTTCTTTATCCATACCATGTGCAACGAGTACAGGCCTTAAATCCAATAAATGATCATCAAGCACGTTGGGTTTTTTGCCGCTGGTTTCTACGTCATGATGCTGAAGACCCTCGTTTTCTTGCAAACATTCTTTTTACTGATGAGGCCGGGTTCACAAGAAATGGAGTGTTTAATTTTCACAATACGCTCTAATAGAATCTGGACATCAGGCACGTTTTTCATTAAACATTTGGATGGGTATTGTAGGTGACAGGTTTCTAGGTCCTGTTGTTTTACCAAACCGATTAACAGGCGCTGCTTACCTCAACTTTCTGCAGAACACATTGTATGAGTTTTTGGAAGACATTCCTTTGAATCAGAGGCAACAAATGTGGTTCCAGCATGATGGTGCTCCAGCTCATTTTTCCATGGCCTTTAGGAAGAATTTACACCAAACTTTTCCACATAGATGGGTAGGAAGGGCCGGACCTGTTTTATGGCTTCCAAGATCGCCTGATCTGAACCCTTTAGATTTCTTTGTTTGGGGATATTTGAAGACATTAGTGTATGGTACTCATGTAAATAGCCTGGAAGAGCTGCAGCTACGGATTAATAAAAAGTGTCAAGAAATCCAAACCAAGGAGGGTGTTTTCGAAAGAGTTCGAATATCGTTGAGACGAAGATGTCGTGCCTGCTTGGAATTGGACGAAGGGCACTTTGAACATCTTCTATAACTTTGTTTTTTGTTTGTTAGAAGCTTCCTTTGTCGGTTTATTCCTAATAAAATAAAATGTTTGAAAAACGAATAGTGATCCATATCTCCGCAACCATTACTTTACGGACCCATGTTTATTAAGACTTTTCTGCTTATTTTGGTTCATACTATTACCTCCTGAAATATTTTACACTCTTTTTTAACACCCTGTATATTAATAAATCAGTCTTTAGTATTAGATTTGGTGAAGAAACATTATGCTATCATATATTTTGTTGTATCTTCAGAACAATATGAAATATTAATAGTATTTTTTGCAGAAGCTTAAATTCTAGAACAAATTTTACTCATGCTTTATTAATAACGTATCATTAAGAAATTTACTGCAATGCTGACAACATAGTACATACAAAACCTTACTTTTATGGCACTTATTTTGCTAAATTACTAGAGGTTAGTTTGTTAATATTCAAATCGAGTATTGGGATCTAAATTACAACTTTTCTGTCACAAACAGATATTCCAAATAGGGTTACCTTCAAAACTTCATCATAAAATCGTAATTACCTGAACGAACCATGTGGAATATCTATTTGTGTCCGTAATGGAAGAAGACTATACCACACACGTCACAATCACAACAATGAACATATTTACATACACCAAGTGTTTTAGAGTCCAAGACAGTTTATAGTTAGTTTTCTCGAAAGACTGGAGAACATGCTAGTGTCAAGACAATCGTGAAATCGGTGAGACAGAATAAAAAATCGTGAAAAATATTGTGCAGTGATGTCAGGCTATAAAATCTAGACCAACAAACTGAAGTTATACTGTTTTCTTAGTGTTTCATCAATGTAAAATATAGTTTTTGATATTGAAACTAGTTGACAATTGTGACAAAATAAGAATCCCTAAAATGTGTTTGCAGATAATGGATTAGTTTTTATGACATTTAGTTTTTACAAGAGGCGCAAGCTAATAAAGTAACTTTTTGATATTGAAACTAGATTACATTTGAGGCACTAAGAGCGATGACAAACAAAGGTTTTCACAGCTAGCGGCGCGTGGTTTATATCATTGACTAAGTTTTCAAAAGACGAGCCGGCGAAAATCGGTGTTATGTTCTATCCAGCGCTTAGCAGTAGTTCTAAGACTCCAAAAAATGTATTTGCAGATATCGGAACAATTTTCCGTACAATGACTTTTCAATAAAAAGGGACAAGTACATACAGTGCGTCCTAAAGTCACGCACAAATTCATTATAAGGTAAATAAAAGACATTACTGAAAATATTCGAAACAGATCGATTTTTGATTTTAATTTACTTTTTTTTTAAATAATAATTTAATATGTAGGGTGACCTACATTCGCGTAATGACGTCATCACATTTTTTTCCAATTTCCGGATTATCCCAAAGTTTTTGTCATAATTTTTGCTTTTTATGCTTATGCTTTTTTAATTTTATTTGTCTGATAGAACGTACATCGCTCGTACATTTTTTACAGGCAATCAATTTTAATCAATTTGCTAAGATTGTACGAGTGATTCCAATTTAACTGGTTCTTTCTTAAAGTATTAAGTATTTTTTAATTAATTAACTGGTTTTCGTTTTGTAGAAACATGAATCTAAGTGAAACGGAACGAATTGAAATTCTCATGATGATCGGGCATGGTGATAGAATTCGAACTCATGAGGAAGTTTGTGATTGTAAGGCGAACTGAAGCAAAGTTTCTAAACCATGGTCACGTTAAAGATCTGCCCAGATCTGGTCGACCAAGTATACTAAATGAAGATGTGCAGTTACAAGCCCTTTTAACCCTTCATGAAAACCCGCATTCCACTATGAGAGTCTTATCAGGTAATTTAGGTGTGAGAAAAAACACATTGAGTAGATTTCTTCACAAAAGCAAGTACCATCCCTACAAAGTTCACTTAGTGCAAGAATTGTCCGACGACGATTTCGACAGACGGACAGAGTTTTGCGAAATGATGATGGAAGAATGTCAGGCAGATCCGGATTTTGTCAAACGCATAATTTTCTCGGACGAGGCGTTCTTTTTTATCTGAGTGGCACCGTTAATAAACAGAATTGTCGGTACTGGTCAGATCACAATCCACACTGGACGATGGAAGCACACACTCAGCGTCCCCAGAAGGTCAATGTTTGGGCCGGAATTGTTGATAATCGAATTTTGGGGCCGTATTTCTTTGAAGGAGATTTAGATGGCGCAAGATATTTAGATTTTCTTCAATTTGATTTAGTTTCTTCCTTGGTTGTACTGTTGAAGAAGAACCAGATTTGCCCAATAACACAATTTGGTTACAGCAAGACGGTGCACCGCCGCACTATGCCCTTGCTGTTTGCCGCTACTTAGATGACGTGTTTCCTCATCGGTGGATTGGCAGAAGAGGAACTAAGGAAAGGCCCACCAGATGGCCAGATTTAACACCGCTAGATTTTTTCCTTTGGGGATATGTAAAGAGCAAAGTATACGTCACTAAGCCAAATAATCGTTTGTTTTTATAAATTGAGTACATTCCAGTAGAGACTGTAAAATGACGTGTAGTAATTTCAATCAATTTTTTAGTACGTTTATTCATTTATAAATAACTTTACCATTTGTAAATAATTTGGGTATTGTTGCCCGCTCTGTAACAGTTAGGACCAACTTGTGATACATTTTTGGAAACCGCTCAGGTAGGGTAATCCGGAAATTGGAAAAAAATGTGGTGTTCCATTAAAAAAAATGTGACGACGTCATTACTCGAAGGTAGGTCACCCTGTATATTAAATTATTATTTGAAAAAATGTAAATTAAAATAAAAAGTTGACATGTTTCAATAATGTCTTTTATTTACCTAATAATAAATTTGTGCACGACTTTATAGACGCACTGTATAATTTAGATCATTCTGTTAAAGTCAGTAAAAACAAACAAAATTTCGCTAAATTAATAGTTTTTATTGTTTCTATTTTATAGAAATGTTTAGTATGGATAGTATTTCAAACAGTAACTGTGAAACCTTTGTTATGTTCAATAATTCACGGATAACAAAATAAGTCTTGTCATAGCCTACGCTGTTTTCAAATGTTTTTACTCGAAACAGGTTTTTAGAACAAATTCAAACATTTTACAGTTCATTTAAAACATTTTACTAATGTTTCGAATTTATTCGATTTAAATTTATCGGTATAAGGTATTATTTGTCTGTCTAGATTTTATAAACTGGCACATAAGAAGACCTTCAGTAAAGTAGAAAAAAGCAGTACCGCAATTTACAAAAAGCTGTGATAAAAAAGCTGTCAAAGCATTCATAGCACTGTAGATCAGCCCTCCAGATGATTTATTTTCTGCTGTTTGTCAATCGGGCCGGATAAAGTTAGTAGACCGTGGTGTTAGTAGACAGGGTTAGACGTTATCGCTTCCTTTATAACGATTCAGCTGAAGCTATCTTTGCACCAAAGCATGTTGCACATTTATAGTGTTATTTTGTATAATGTTGTTAGTGTTAAAAACGTCACACAAAATGACAACACTTTCTCACAATATTACTCAACTTCCAGTTAGTCAATTCGGTTGCCATTTTGCATAAGCGGGGACACAGGGATATACAGAGGTTTGTACATTCTAAATATTATTCTTCAAATAAAGGCAAAATGAGGTACTACGCGACGTCCGTTTCTCAAAACCTGAAACGGACGCCTCCAACTAAAAATCTAACTTGTTTAACCGACTGCAAACTCCATTTAAATGTGGCATATCAAGTACGTGTGGGATACATGGCAAATATTAGTATAAAAAGACCGCTTAACATCAAAATTACTTACCCTGTCTGGCCTGAAAAATAAAAAAGGCACTTTCGAAGTTACGCGAACGCGACAATCAATCAACTGATTCTAAAGGTAAAGGTATGAAATCTAATCCAATAACCAGGAGGCCATACGATATACAGGTAATTGAGTCACGTCGGTCAAATATGCCTCTCCTAGCATTGTGTGTAATCGATACAATTTTTTAATACAGTTTCACGTGTACACAGAAATATATTATATATTTACTCGGAGACCCAAAAAATAATTTTATGATAGAAAACTAATTAATTATGATAGATGAAACTAAATTCGACAAAGCAAGGAACTACGTTATTAAATTTTCAATAACATTATTAAAATTTAATACAAAACTTATTAACTCTTGTAAAAACTTACTACAGACTATTAATATCATTTTTAAATTTAATCTTTTGTTTGTTGTACTTCAGGGTTCCGTTTTGAGACCGTTTTTGCTTCAAATTCTAATTAACGATTCTTCAAAATGTAAACAGCATGTAACTTTGTTTTTTATGATGAAATTCTAAACAATTTTATATAAAAAATCCTTAAAATAATCTAATCTTGAGTAATTCAATATGACTTTGAATTTAGATAGCATTAAGAGTATTTCTTCCAGAGGCTCGGTAGGGATCTAGGCGACACACTTATATGTTTTCTTTCTAATACCCCTGACCTATAAGTGGATTTGAACAGATGTTCTAGATACGTAAATCTTTTGATATGCCACATTTTGTGCAAAAAATACTCATTTTAACCAAACGAAAATTGCGTTGAGACTTCGGACAAGGTTGTTGTCAGATGCAATGAGTATTTCGTACACATACATCTAAGAAAGCCGTTTTTTGTAAAAACTCCAAGCTTTGTAGGACAAAATGACTCACCTTGGACCGTGGCTGCCTGTTCTCGTATCAAGAAGTCAGCTGGACTTGGGGGCGGCGTTTTGGAGAACATCGGTGATCTCGGGTCTGGAAAATTTGTAGGTTTAAGTTGATTTTACTGACAATTATAATTATTTGACTTTGCAGGATAACTTAACGTAAACATTGTCTTCGTGGTATGTATGTAGATTTTATTTTCCTATCAGTAGTGTTAAATCTATGACATGTTCTCCACATATAATCACAGACCTTGAAAATGATTGAATGATCGGAATTTGTACACTATACTATACACGTACGCATTTACGTTTAGAAATAAATGGTTCTGTTACTTAAAAAAAGAAAATCTAATGTCAAATGAAATTTAGCTACGATTAATTTGATTGCTCAAGTATGATTGGCTGTTGCTAAAGGATTATTATTAAATTCAATTTAAATTTCATTTGAGAAATCCACTCTAATATCCTTCAAAATACCCATCTTACCTAATCAAGGTCAAAACACAGAGGTCGACAGTGTCGGCTGTTATTTATGATCACCAAAGCATGAAATTGGCAGCAAAAATGAGAAAAACATAGCAAATGTTTTAGATGATCCCGGTAAAAAAATGGTTGTTTATACAAAAACCTCATGATTCCTGTTTATGAAATGTTGAATAATAAATCCACAAAATGTACCGCATTTTGGTCAATTTGAGACTATAAGTTCAATTTCTTAGTTTCATTATTTTGTTTATTCATAGAAACATGGAAACGTCAATTTTGAAGCGCTCTGTATACAGGAGGATTCGGAGCTTATCTAAAAACAATTTGGGAACAGATGCGTCATGAAAAATGAAGTCAGGAGCGTACAGTTTTATTATAAAATCCTTATAGTTTCAGAGAAAAACATATTGAAGTTCTAGTACTTTCAACCACATCGCTGGGTTACTGTAGTATCTAGCCAGCACATTAGTTTTCAAATATCGCAAATGGCTTACGTATAGCAACTCGCAGTTGATGGGTATCTTTTTAATTTACGGTGAAGTGAAAATGCTTTAGTAAAACGATTTCTCGGTAAACATGTGCCAAATGCAGCTACTTTTACAACCCTGTGCAGGGAGTGCATGTGTATGCAAACGCAGGTATGACGCGGGAATTATACAACCGAACTGTGGAAGAGATGGACGTCCAGGGCGTCCACGGCGTATTGTAGCAGTTTAGTGTATCATGCACGAGGCTCAATTATATCCGCACCATGTACAGCGTGTCCAAGCATTAATACCAGGGGATTTTGTGGGAATTTAAAAAATGAAGTATGTTGCACCGAAGTGGACACTACTGATGATTTACGCAAACGTATCATAGCTGATGCCAATAACTTGCGGCAAAAGTAGTTGTATTTGCTGCATTAAAATAGGTGTAATATGTAATTTATTTCTTTCCTTAGAAATTGCTTTCAATTTTTTGTCCGATTACCGATTGCATGCTTTGCCTTATCATGTTTTACAGTAGACCAATTTCCAGTGCCGTGCGGAAGTGTGTTTTTAAATCATTGATTCTATTTTTACGAAATTGTATTTGAAAGAGTCCTCTGTACATTCAAAAATTATTTTTTAGATACGTTCTGAATCACCCTGTATATTTAAGTAACAGATACATGTCAGAAATTGTAATTAGATTCCATGTAAAATAAATGAATGTCCTTACCTTCGTCGGCGATCAGCTTCGACACCGACGTCTTAGTCTTCTCCAAACTCAGCGTCACCCCTTCAAAAAGTTCTGCTTCGTCCGCGGTTCTGTGCGTGGTGTCATTAGGTAGAATTGTGCGCGTTTCAGTCACAATGGTGGTAGTGGTGGTATCCACCTCCTCGAACGGCGGTGCGGTCGCCGAAACTCTAGCGTCTGATGGAATTGTGGTTTTTACTTCGACGGTTTCGGTGAAGGTCCGCGCGTCCGGCGTGACGGTTGTGGTTTTGGTCGTGGTGGTTTTTTTTGATTCTGGTGGTTTTGCTTGTTCAGGTGTAGTTTTTTGTTCGGGTGTCGTCTTTTGCTGGACTTCCGCGATCTTGTCTTCGACGATGCTCTGGCGCTTGATCGAGGTTATTTCCTGGACGATTTCACGTCTTTGTGAAGACGCAGGAATGGTTCTTTCGGCGGAGAGTCGCTTCTCTATCTGCTCCCTTAGCTCTGCCACTGGTTTGTCGAACGATTCTTCTTCTTCCTCGTCGGATTTTTCCACTGCCTTCTCTTCTGCTGAGTACTTATCGTAAGCGTCTAGCTTTCTCTTAGCTGGAATAACAATACATTTCAATTCTTTTCCTTCGAAAACAAACGATTACTTACCTTCAGTTTTGCCAGCTATGACCTTAGCTTCAACGATGTCATCTCTCACTACGTCTTTGTCTATACTATCTATATCTTTTTTCAGTCTATATTTTCCTATCTCCTCTTGTTTTATCCTAGTAATCGTCTGACCGGTGTGGTCGACATTTAGGCACTGAGGTATTATATCCTCCCTTCCTATCCTCTTGAGGGCGTTCTCCAGAGTGTTGGTTTGTGCTTTATTGCCGGATTGTGACAACCACATCCTCAGCATGGATTGAGCCTGTTTAGCGACGCTGTCGGGATATTCGGATTTGATCACGTTAATTTCGGATGTGGTGAGACCTAGTTGGTTAGCCAGAGGTACCCAGTCTTCTCCTAGGAGATTGCTCATGTCGGCTAATCGCGGGTCCGGTCGGAAGTAGTCGAAATTTTCCGAAAGGAAGGTATGTTTCTTTAGGGAGTCTGTGTCTGTTAGGGAGATAGTGTCAGTGACTATGTCATCTGGTAGGACTATGTTGAGTATGCAAATCGGTTGCTGTGGCGGTTCTCCTTTTGGTACCTAAACAATATGAAAACTGTGATAAACATTTCTTGCTCAATAATCATATATACTGACCTTTGGCTCCTTCATAAACAAACATCTGCTAACTGCCTCCGCGTGTTGGTCTTTTACCCTGACTGAAAAAGGTAACCGATTTTCCCTGAATGCTCTAAACGAAAACGATAATTGTTCACCGCTTTTCGTTATTGGAACCAAGTTGCCCGCAAATTCCACGTATTGCAACTTCCCTTCTAATACTTCTACGTCTCTGCTCTTTGCAACTTCTGTAAAGTGCTCTTGCTGCTCCAGTGTCTTGTCTTCTTTATCATCGGTCATGCAGAAGACTCTTAGTCTGGCTTCTAGTGGATCCACTCGTTTTGCGAAAACGACGAATTTGGCCATGAATGGAACGTGAATGGCTTCCCTGATAAAAATTCAGAGAAATTTACAAATGTCTTGGAAATAATCAGTATCAAAATAATATGTTTTAGAAATTAACGTTGGTTTCCTGTTTTACTGAAGTTACATCAGAAGATGGGATTAAAAGATGTACTCCACAGATAATTTAGGTTATTTACTTTAATACAATTAATTCTGAGTACAACTACATATGTTTTATGAAAGTATAAGTTAAGCATCAATTAAATAAACTTACTTATAGAGTTCTGTTGCCATTTTGGTAGCGTCTCCAATATTTCTACAGTCCATCAGCCAAAATCGTGCTGATACAGTAGTGGTAAACGAGACGCAATCATTGACAAATGTTAAAGGTGTTGAGCCAGTTACATCTTCCCATTGTGCTCTTGTCGTACCACCTGTCGAATAGTTTTGCTTTAATAGATGCTAGTAGACTTACACGATACACAGACGTGCATATGGTACCTATTGTTGTACATTTCACAATAACAGTAATTGCTCCAAAGGAAAATACGATTATCATTGCTGTTTCATATGCGGGTGAAATCCAAAAACTGTTACATCCGATAATGGAACTGTGTTTTATTTTTTATGCATTGTGTTTTATATAAAACTACACACAATATAATATGTCGTTTGATTATTGAAATCATTTTCGATTTACTTTTAGAACAGGATACTTGTTGGTAACATGACTTGTTGCCAGTGTAATACCTTTGCATGCTTTATCATGCAGTGTAGTACCCTGAACTGAAGGTTTTATTGAATTTTTTGTAACACATATGATGATGTATGCCTTATTTCAACATGCACATACTTGTATCGATTATTTTATGCTTCGTGGTATTATGTTCCTTTGGAGCAAATGGACGGTTGTAGCAAAAGCGGTTTCGACATTCATTCAGGCATAATTCTTCGGCTAGGTGAAGCAATGCAAGTGTTGAAGAAGCAAGAAGCAAAGCATTCAATCGAACGGTTTCAGAAAAGACCAGTCGCGTGGCAACTAACTTAGAATTAATATTATTAACTTCCTTGATCCTGAATTTTAAATAAGGTGTAATTAAACGACTGATCTGACGGAGTAGGGATAAAAAAATACAAATTCGTAAAAAATAAACAAATGCAGCAAGTCTATAAGGTGAAATTGCAATTTGTGTTTTCGTGATATCTTAATTGATTCAAAAATAAAACAAAATTAACGACTAGAGGCAAAAGAAAATATATTTATAGATCCAAAATTCGAAGTGAAGATACACAGTTTACTTATTCGGTTTTGGAAAATTGTACACCAGCCACATGCTTAGCTTTGGTCCGGTGTACGGGGTAGTCCAATTTACTAAAGGGGTCAAGGTGAAAAAGTATAATGAAATATATTTACATTTTGATTCTGAGCAAGCAATACGTTAACCAAACGTTAGTCTTTTGTTCCGGTTTGATTTTTACAACTGCGTACATTCATTTCTCACATACCTAACAAAAAATTTAAAAAAATCATTAAGATAGATACATTCTAAAAGGGGGCAGCCCACAATATAGTTAGTTACCTTTGAGAGATCTTTTCCGAAACACCCCTGGATACGCGCGTGAAATTTTAACAATGGCGCATTAGTTTTACTAGAAAAGTGATATTGTGACGTCATGGTGACGAGGAGAAGTTTTTGCACTTTCGGAAATGCATTTGTCTTTCAAAAATTTAAAGTACTGATGTTGCTCTATCTCAGTCTAATTTTAGGAGAAAATGATCCAAAAGTACTGTAACTAGAGACTCCAGATATTTTTTCTGCATGAGCTCTACAGGCCTAGAAGGCCCATGGCTTTGTTTACAATTTCCCTCCATTCTTTTCGCAACTTTTTGTTTCCACTGGGTAATATTAACCTCCTCAATATTCTTTTCCACTTAGTCATTCTTTCCACCTTGCTCTTGGTCTGCTTTGTTTACCTCCTATACTATGTATGTTCCAGGACTTTTTTGGGACTCTATCCGGGTACATTCTCGTAACGTGTCCCAACCACCTAAGCCTTTGCGCTTTTACTACACCTCTAATGTTCGGTTCCTTATATAGTTGCATTAATTCCATGTTGAATCTTCTCTCCCACATGTTTCCCACTTTTTTACCCCCAAAAATTTTCCTTAGCACCTTTCTCTCCCAAAGACCTACCATTTTTCGTTCTTCCGCTTTCATTGTCCATACCTTACTTCCATATACAACTATTGGCCTCATAACTGTTCTGTAGATGCGTACTTTGGGGTTTCTTGATATTGTTTTACTTCGCAGTATTCTATTTAGTGAGCCAATGCATCATTACCTGCCATTAGTCTTTGCCGTATCTCCCTTTTAATATCTGGTTTCTTGTAGAAAACTGTTCCTATATACTTGAATTTATCCACTTCCTCGAAGTTATACATTTTAGCACTTTCTGTTTTCACACTAATTTTCCTATTTTCTCCGAAATCTTCATCGGTCCAAGCCATATACTTGGTTTTGTCTTCGTTTATCATCAATTCTACTTTCTCCAGTTGTATAAAGACGCTCTCCAATTCCTGTCTACTTCTTGCTATTAGTGTGATGTCATCTTCGAATGAGAGGAACTGATGGCGCTTATGGTAAATTATCCCAGAGGGATTAATTTTTACATCCCTCACCACTTTTTCTAACACCATGCTGAACAATATATAAGATCGCGGATCTCCCTGTCTCAGGTCTATTTTAACTTCAAATCTCTCCGATGTTTCTCCTTCTACCATTACAGAATTTGTTGTCCCTGTCAATGTTAACTTAATTATGTTTATTAACTTCCCGTCTATATTCATCGTCTTTAATGCTTCATATAGTTGTTCCCTCTTGATCCTATCATATGCTTATTTGAAATCTATAATCAGCGTTTCTTTTTGATGTTCATAACTTTCTGCCTGTACTGACCTCCCCTTCCTGAATCCACATTGATATTCTCCTATTTCCTCTTACATTTTTTCATTTTACCAATACTTGACATATATGACCAAAATCTTATAAACCACATTCAGGAGCGCTATACCTCTATAATTACCACAGTGTGTTCTATCACCTCTCTTATATATTGGTTTTAATATTGCCTCTTTCCATTGCTTTGGTACTTGCTCTTGTTCCCATATATTTTTTAACAGCAATTGTATATATTTCTAGAGGGAACCCATGTTTGATTATGGCCGCTGTTATTTCGTCTTCCCCTGGACTGTTATTATTTTTTAAATCTTTTATTATCTCTTTGATTTCTTCTAAATTTGGTGGCATTGTTTCTTCAATATTCTCAACTTCTTCTCCGTCCCCTATATTCAAATCTTTTGCCTCCTCGATGCTTTTTGGTATGTAGTAATTCCAGAAAATATTCCCTCCATCTTTCCGCCATCTCAGTTTACACTTACTAATTCTACATTTTTACGTTTAATAAATACTAATTTCCCCTGTTGTCCCCTTTTCTTCTCTTCAGTCCTTGATACAGATTCTTCATATTGTTGTTTTTATAATGTTCTTCTGTTTGTTTTACTATTTTCTCTTTGAATTTTCTTTTCTTATCTCTCAGTGTTTTCTGAGCTTTTTGATCTCGTTTGGTTATTATTTCTTTGCAACATAGCTTGCCTCAATTTCCGTATTTTCTGCAATTCCTGTTCCTGTTCCATATCTTCCGCATATTTTACTTTGTCTTCTTCTTTTAGTTTGCGATTAATTTACTTCCATTTTTCATTCATTTTTGGTTTTTGGTTTTGGGAATTAACTGCTTCACTTTTACTCCGACAATGAAATGATCCGAGTTGGCATCTGGACTCCGATAACGTCTTACATTTGTTATGCTTCTCTCTTCCTCCTTTTCGATAAGCACCTGATTTTTTCTTCAATACCTAATTCAATTTTAAATTACACTTATCTACACATGATGGCTTTCTTTTTTCAATGTACAAGTATATCTACTACTATACTTCAACAATTGGATAATGATGTGTAGTATATCTTTTACTTATTTATGCTGACCAATATAGTCCATTTAAATTGAATTGTATGAACACAAGGCTTCCATATTAGCTCTTGGATTAACCTTGATATGACACCCATTTTTGTTTGTTTTGAATTCAAAGCTATCGAAGCTGCCAATAAAGCAAGCAATGAGCTGAATCTCTACACCCATGTCTTTATAAAGGCAAAAGCAATGTTTTCAACATCTATCAGCAATGTAGGCAACGATGTACCAGAAGGCATTTTTCTACGCTTTGATCTTATTACATCATTTTCTCCCAAATCAGAGCTTTACTGTAAGCAACATCGCATAAATGATTGTGATAATCGATGGTATTTATATGTATTTTGAATTGCCTGAAGTCAGAAAATTTGGAAAGTGACGTCACAATGACGTCATTTTTGAAAACACAAAGCGCGAGGCTGGCAAACTGTTGCATGTCTCAATTTACTACATTTAGGACTTTCTTATTTTCCCTAAAACTCTTCCCATCCTGCTAAGTGTGTGCCATAATTTTCTACTGTTATAAATCAAGTGGTAGGTATATGTTACTGACCGAAAATAAGTATTGTCTTCATTTAATCTTAGTAATTTATATACACATTAGGAGCAAAAATGGCCCTAATAAGGAGCCTTGAGGCATAGTGCAAATAAGTATTTGGAATGTTATTAACTCTCTGCCTTTTAACCTAAATATTTCTAATAGACTTAAATTAATAATAATTGTTCTCTATTGAATGTACATTACACTAGTACCTCTCTACAACTGCATTATAGTACATTATTTCAGTATAATCTACTTCTATAGTTATAAACTATAATGCTTCATCTTTACTATATTCCAGAAGTCTTAAAGCATATTTACATGCTTTCAAAACTAATCTAACCAAGTTACAACCTATTCTAAATCAAAAATAACTTGTATGGTAACTACTTCTACCTACAACTTATCTACCGAAAAACAAAAGCTTGCCAACCCCTTAACGACAAAAACAATTGACAAAAATACAGAGGGCACAACACAACATCAAAACATTGGGTTCGAATAATAATATATTTGTAGAATATGGAAATCGAGGTGGATTAAGGGTCTGGTGGTAGGCCAGGAGAATTACGACAAAATCTTTCAAATATAGCTCTAACGTGACGTAACTTAGATAACTATTATTATAAATATCGAGGTGCGTCATCTATTTGCATAAACAATGAAAAAAACCGCATCGAAACAATCGCATAGAACTCGGTAAGTATGCATTTTAGAGAAAAAATGTATAGTTATAAATTGGTTCGTTATTAAATTTTCTACAAGATATCCGTAGATTTGAAATGTTCGCTGCAAAATGCTCAAAAGTGCAAAAAAGTAGGTAAAAAACAAGGTAATTTTAAATTATTTATTTAACAATGAAAAAATAACCCAATCACGCCATACATTTAGAGAAAAGTACTTGACTTCAATACAAAACGAGAGCCGTAAGGCCGATTAAGACTGGACTGACAGTTTTTGCATAATGCAATTGTTAAGTAACCTACCTGGAAAAAAAAACCTTTTTTTAAATTTTGTGCCAGGCTAAAAGTTATGAATATTTTTTTGCGCCCGCGTTTTTACATCTTCTTGGGTCCTTAAGCTATCATATACAATTGCTATCTTAACCATTTTTCAATTTTTAATAATTTTTTGAGCGGTTTTACAAAGTTTGAAAATTTTGGCTCTTATATATATAATTAAGCCTGTGAAGCGGGATTTGCAAGTGGAAAAAAATCGAAAAATATAGAAAAATAGAACTCCAGTAGATGTTGCAAATTTGGGAAGGGTATGCGGCGTAACAGTTAATGATGTAACAATAAATTATATACCAATCGATAGGTTTTTCCGAGATGTTTTCGTATCTGCTTTCAAAATTACATTGTACGTGTGCATCACGCACAAAAATTTGCATAAACATTGTGTAGTGTGCGCTCGGAGTCGAAATTCGGAGGGGTGGGGATAGGCTGCGAAACTTCGGCGCACAAAACATAATATCTAGTTATACGAATATATTATACTCGTATAACTAGATTCGGCGCTTCAAAATCGGCGCGCTCGCTTCAGGATGATATATCTCGGCTTTTACTGCACCGATTTTAACAACAAATTTTTAAATTGGGGTAGAAAAACGAGAGGATATTCATAGTTACATTTATTAATTTTAAAAAACAAACAATCGGTGGTCGATTTTCATAATCAAGCATTTTTTAATGTTGCTAAAATTAGTGCTAATCATAATATCCTTATTGGGCATATATTGTCCATTGTAAATTAGTTTTAAATTGAAGAATTAATGCGTAATAATGTTATAAACTAATTTAATTGTTATTTAATGCATATATGTAGTACATTGAATAACAGGAGATAAGGTATTAATAATCGTAAAATTTCGACAATTTAATTAAATTTACATAATTTACAGAATTTATTTATAATACAAGTTCATTTATTACATTAATTGGCATACTTTCTTTTACACGGAAATAAATAATAATAAATAAATAATTTAAAATTACCTTGTTTTTTACCTATTCTTTGCACTTTCTAGCATTTTGCAGCAAACATTTCAAATCTACGGATATTGGACCAACTCTATCTTGTAGAAAATTTAATAACGAACAAATTTAAAAGTATAAATTTTTTCTCTAAAATGCATACTTGCCGAGTTATATGCGATTGTTTCCGAAAAAACCGCGATTTTTGCATTTTTTTCACTTATACGTTGTTTATGCAAATAGCACACATTTTCAAGCTGACGCACCTCGATATTTTCAATAGGTTAGTTATCTAAGTTACGTCACGTTAGAGCCATGCCAATCTGTAACCCTCCTGGCCTATGGATGGATTAAAAATATTTACTTAGTTTTTTCACCGGACAAAAGTGTGGACCTTTGATTTGGATATAGAAAAACATATAAATTGCATTGAATCTATTGGTGTCTTCACTTTTTGTTTAATTTGCCCACACTTTTGGCCTTATCTTGACTCAAACTGTGAGACACATTAGAATGTCTCCGAAACCCATCGAGACTTACCCGTGATGGAACACAGCAGCCTTAAAGTAGGCGCCGACCCGGAATACTGATTGATCATCCCCTGAGAATGGGCTCTTGGAGCAGGCATGCTCAACGTTATGGCCTTGTGGAACTTTCTTCTTCTTGGTTCGACGGTTACTACTGGAGACACAGCTACACCGTGGCCTAGCAGTTTAGCCGTTAGCTCTGGGTCTATGGGTTGCGCCTGGGAAAGATTTTCAAGGTGTAGGGTACAGGTTCACAAGATGCGGTTACTCGAGATCTTACTACTATATAGTTTGCGTATTTGTAGTGAAATATAGAACCAATTTTAACCCCCACTATCCTTATAAAGAATTGATTACTAATGAATGATCAATTGTTAGTTCTTGAAAATGAAGTGAAAGAAATATGAAAACTAAAAAGAACAAAGCCTTCATTCAGTGGCATACTTTGGTGGTGCTAAATGTCTTTGAGGCAGTAAAATGAACATAATTCTCAAGCAGGATTGCCAATAATATAAATCGGTAGAATTTTATAATTTAATATAGACCACAAAAAAGGTGTTGATAATTTTTCGGCTAGTTTCTTTGCGATTATTTCAAAATCTTGATGTCGATAGTGTTATGACAACAGTATTCTAAAATTTTTGCTCTCCAAACATCATAATTTTGCTTGTTCAAGGCCCAAAAATCGTTACTGGTGAAATTGACAGAAGCAATCAAACTATTTGTTTAAATTAAATCGCTAATATTTGCTGAAATCCAGATATTGTCAACATTCGGATTTTACTTTATGAATCTGCTATTGCAGTTATTGGTGAACGAAATAACTATAGTCGCTTGTTGTATTGATCAAATTTTGTTTCTAAATCGAGTATCGCATGACTTTATTGGTAAGTGAGGCAAGGCATTGGCGTGATCAAGGTGCGGCCACGATACAGTAACTTTTCGTGCTACTCAGAGCTGCACGCTGACGCCAAAGTTGACATGACGTTCGAAAATTAGCATACATGATGGTATTTCTCGGTAGTGGTATTTCAAGATACATGAACAAATATGTGTCTAGTTTTGTAGAATTAATGTATGACTGTGAAATTTGCAAGGGTAATATCAATGAATGGAATTCATATATTCCGTCCTATGATTTAATTTTTATGTTATTGTTTGTAGAATTTTTCAGTATCTACTGGATAAAAAACAATTTTGGGCATTTAGAGAAAAAGTATACCTCTAACTGACTTCTGAGCTAATCCTCGTGATTAGAATGAGGGATAGATATTATTATGATTATAACTTCACAGTGATACGATTTTCTCAAGTAAATTGTATGGATAATTATTGTGGTTAACTTTTGATATATTCCGAAATATCACAAAAACAATAATTTAATATCAAATTTTCGATTATAAATTGGCATTTTTTATTAAATACAGCAGCGATGTGGCAACAAATAGTAGTAATAAAAATTCAAACTTCGGTTATAAAAACGATATTTCTATTATCAAATAAAGATAAATTTGCAGAAGAGTCCTTTAATTTTAGGAAAATTGTTTTAAATTTTGGGTATACAGACATTAACAGATAATTCAGGAATCCATTACATTGAAAATTTTGAGATCATTGTAAATAATAATACCGACAACCATTAGACACAGAACGCTTGTTTTCGAAATCTAGTGCAACATTCACTTCATGCTCAACGTCTGCAGATATGATAGCAGGTTTATTATTGATTAAAATATCCGTAGATATAGATACACAAACTACCACTGATAGATGATAAATAATATCAGTAAGCTTGTAAATAATTATTTATAAACTAATGCAACTGTGAACAACACGGAAAGTTATTATTTGTATCGGTCGTGAACACACCTTAGCTACGCCAATGGCTTGAAAACAATCTAGTCCTAAAAACAGCTTTTTTTGGACTTTTTAGTAATCTTTTGTTCGTTTTTCTTTTATTCTGAGTAGATATATCATAGCAGACTTATATAATGTAGCTGTGAGCAAAGCATACTTACCTTCAAAAGACCATAGCAAAGAAAGGAGTGGGAATAGGAGAAGGGCATGAAACAAAGCAAGGTTCGACAGCGAACAAAACACAAAAATATAGCAGCGTGCAAAGAATAATGAAATGAGGGATGATGTGAGAGAGTTGAGCTGAGAGCCCAATAAAATGTCGACCAATTTTTTTTCGATCATTGCACCGTTAACGTTCATTCTCTGCGAACCATGCTTTGTTTGTCTAAATGTCCGGCTCTTGCAAGATTTTTGGCCACAACATACTGACGACTGATGATTATTGTGCCCAAAAATGTTGCAGCCAACGTATGTTTCGAGTGATTTGAATGAAAGTTAGTATATTAGTTTCAACTCAATTTTATTGGGCACTCATACTGTATACATTCGAGATTGGTGCAAGAAAACAAGTGATGAACGTACAGTCAGTTAAGGTATACATGAAAATGGCTTAAATTATTTGATGAAGGTGAACAATCAAAGTTATCGCAATTTTATAGAAGCACAAGCACTAAAATGTTTTTGCCGTAAGCATGCCACTATCCTCTACCACTAAGTAAAAAAGAAAGGAAAGGATATGTTCCATATAGCACCATAACCACTCAGAATCCAAAATAGAACACATACTACTATGTCTTACAAACAGCTGAATTGGAGCCATCTAGTAGTAATTTTGAAAATTAAGAAACTACTACTTAACGAAATAAATTTCTTGAGGTAACACTTCAGCAAGCTTGCCAATCAATAGCAATCGTGTGTGGTGTCAATTTGGAACCATTTTGTTTACTACAATGTGATATATACTATATTTTCATTGTACCAATATAAAACTGCGACATCTTTGCAAAATAATGTAAATTAGTGAACAACACTTAATATTAAATAGGTACACTAAAAATTTGGATTTGCAAAAGCTGTTTTTACTTTTATTGTCTAATATTCTTTACCAAAGGTACGAAAATACTATTAGCTATTTTAAAAATATAAATTTTATGTTACATATAATGCAAAACTGCAATAAATATAATGATATAATAATTCTTTTACAAATGGAGATTTTTTTACTTGCTTTGCAATCGCTCAAATCATTTGCTAATCATCTACGAATATATTTGTACTGTAGAACTCAGAGGGTAACTATATAGTTAAGTAATGAACTGGGATGCTTTTATTTGAATACTTTTTATTGGAAATGTATAGATTTCCTCATTGGCAGTTGTCACAAATGATTAGAGTATTAATACATTGTTAAGACAGAAATCTCAAGCAAATTTTGATTTTGTGGAACATTGTCATATAAATAAGCATTTTACATCATTGTTAAAAACATGATGGTAACTTTCATAAAGTTATTGATATATTGACGTTTAAAGTGTTAATTTTTATCAGGGAAACTTTTTTCCAGTCTTATCCAAATAAAAGCATATGGTAAGATCGATGGTCAAAGAAATTAGGCCTTATTCAGCTTTCAGGGGGTTTCAAACCACTCTTTTAAATATGACTAGAATCAACAGGACTAGTTCAAAAAATACCGTTGTACTTTATCTGGTAATACCAATATAAAATCTAATATATATCCAAAATTGATTTTTAAAAATTAACAAGTTGTATATACAGTAAACACTTTGGCATTACAATGAACCTGGTTCACTTATGTATTAGGGTTGGGAAATAGAAGTAATGTGCTCCAAATTTTTTTGATGTTATTATTTTTTTAAATTGATTGAAGTGTATAACCAAATGGAGAGAATGTTATAATACGGCTACATACAACCTGCATCATTAAATTTTTGTTGTTAACAACATTCAACATTTTTGTAATATATCATTTGAATTCATTAAACTGTAGCAAAAATAAATTTATTATAGCAATTGGAAGGTGAAAGGTCACCATTTTTCAAAAATTGATATCGACATCGAAAACTGCAAGCATTATCAAAAAAATCTGAGTTCAAACCTCTTCTATTCCCTCCCCATTCTTTGCTTTACCAAATCAGCGACCACCGTTTCTTTTTTGGTATGTGGTTGACGGTGATCTTACGTAATTTTTCCAACGGTACGCCTTTTCGTGGTTTGAACAGATTTACCTGCAGTCCCACTTTAATCTTCTTGGTTAGGGCTCCTTCGGGGAAGACGGCTTGTACTTGAGGCACCACTGTGCTGGATACCATGCCGCCTTCGGGTCCGATAGCGTGGACTTCCTGGCGGATTCTTGAGACTACGGCGAAGTACTGGGGGAAGTCCTGGGTGACGATGCGGGTGATACGGCCTGAGGACATGTCCTCCAGCTGACTCAGATCTGGAATGGGAATGGATAAGTTATAACCTTCATTTTAAGATCATCAAGAGGAACCTGCTGGATAGAGGCAAGTAGGATCATCATAAGGAATTGATGACTAAGTTCGTGGTTGGTCACAGAAGTAAAGATAATTTGTGGTCATTCTGAATAAGAATATTTCAACGCTAGACATTACATTAAATGACTAGTTTCAGAATATTAAGACTCTTTACTATTACAACAGACGTAATGGAAATCAAAGATAATGAGAATATATAGGTATTTGGTTAGATGATACAGCTGGATTTCATTTTATCATCTCATCATGCAATAGACCAGGACTTACCTTCTGCTTCAAAGCTATCGTGAAGAACTTCATTGAGAACTTCCTCAGTTGCATCTACTGTATGTTCTTTCCAAGAGTCACCGTTATCTGATCGGAGAATCACAATTTCGCGTTCTTTACCTCGAAGAGCAGCAAAATGTGGCACTTCGATAATCACTGGCCTGTAAACAGTATTAAACAAGTTAATTTGGTATAAAGTTGAGAGCTTTGTTATAAAATTCGCTTAGATAAACTAAATAAGAATTTTTGAACTTTTACATACACACTTGGATTTCATTGTACAAGCCTTTCAATGTTTTTCGTTGGTCATAATATACAAAAACTGATAAGATAATTATGAATTTATAATTTAATGCATCTAATAAAAAATTAGATACAATAATTTTTCAAAATGTCAAACATTGAAGGCAATAAAGTTAAGGCTCCGTGTTCTTATATGCACAGGGTGACTTAGTCAGAAAATTTGTACCAGGAGCACCGTGTTGCCATTGTTATGGGCTGATTTGCTTATCTTTTGAAAAGGCTATTAAAAATGGTTTTCTCGATTTTCTGTTTTTATTTAATTAATGCAATTATGACTGAATCGCCCTGTATATTGATTTGATTTTTAGTAAAATAGTAGAATGTAATATAAATGTGTTCTTACCCTAAAAATTTGGCTCCCACTGGCCCCAGCTCCAGTACCCTGCTGGCCAGTGCTTCTCCTTCCATGAGGGGAGGCGGATGAGGCGTTCTTTGTGGCCTCACATATCTGCAAGTGATCCTAGTGGGACTAGGAGCACATCTGGGTGGTACTATGACCCTTACGCCTGAATGCCTGCACCCTCTCATCGCACCGCCTCTCGCGTCCACCAGGAAGGAAACCAAGAAACTGAAAACGGAAACAATTTAATAAATGATTCCGTTTCACAAGTGCTTAGGTAAGCAGTTCATTCAAGCACCAAATTATTAAAAGCTTGACAATGGCTGTCCTAAAACCTAAACCTCTACATTTATATAACAAAGAAAACCTTATTTTTGGCCAGAATACACCTTTGGACTTTTGATCTATGTTTAAGAAACGCCCTGTATAATTTGCCACCCTTATTATTTACATATATTTTTTAAGTAGTGCATTGCCAAGCAACAGTCATGTGAATATATTTTTTAAGACTAACAGAAAAGTTACCAGAAACATTTAGTGTGAATGGAGCCTTAGAACAAATATTTCGTTTGAACAAACCATTTTAATTTTTTAATTATTCATTAATACGTGCTAGAACTTTCTATAATAAGAAAACAAGTTGATTATAATAAGGGTAGGAAAATGCTTATAGATACAGATACAGATTTTTTTTTAATTAAGTACCTAATTTAGTACGCGGTGAAGAACTAACTACATCTATCGGCCGTTCGCTACTCCATGCCGGACTGAAAATGTCACAGACACGAAGCGTTCTACATGCAGTAGACACCATTGAAAGCTGTCGACCTTTATCGCGATCGGCGAGAAACGATATTTTGCAAACACGGAATTCCAGGAAACAACTACTCTGCGGGCTAAAGCCCCGACCAGCATTGAATTACACCTGGAAAACCTATAGCAACAGCTAGAGTCATTCGTCAGACGCCCACCAGACATATACCGGTTTCGAGCTTATTAGCTCTCATCAGTATGCCATAGATGAGGTATCCGACGAATAATCCTAGCTGCTTTCGTCTGTCTAACCCGACAGAAGGGACCATGAGTACGCGGTGTAGAACTAACTACATCTATCGGCCGTTCGCTACTCCATGCCGGACTGAAAATGTCACAGGCACGAAGCGTTCTACATGCAGTAATTCAATGCTGGTCGGGGCTTTAGCCCGCAGAGTAGTTGTTTCCTGGAATTCCGTGTTTGCAAAATATCGTTTCTCGCCGACCGCGATAAAGGTCGACAGCTTTCAATGGTGTCTACTGCATGTAGAACGCTTCGTGCCTGTGACATTTTCAGTCCGGCATGGAGTAGCGAACGGCCGATAGATGTAGTTAGTTCTACACCGCGTACTCATGGGCCCTTCTGTCGGGTTAGACAGACGAAAGCAGCTAGGATTATTCGTCGGATACCTCACCTATGGCATACTGATGAGAGCTAATAAGCTCGAAACCGGTATATGTCTGGTGGGCGTCTGACGAATGACTCTAGCTGTTGCTATATGTTTTCCAGGTGTAATTCAATGCTGGTCAGGGCTTTAGCCCGCAGAGTAGTTGTTTCCTGGAATTCCGTGTTTGCGAAGTACCTAATTGTAAAAATAATTTGAAAATTGGCACAAATATTTTTTACATTATTCTTCTTTTTTGGAAGAAAAAATTATTTAAAATCCTATAATTGGGAGGTTCAACCCCTTTCTCCTCTCCAAATATTTTTCAACGTACGCCTATGCTCTTGAAGCTATGTACATTTTTTATGTCTCTTGACGTGTTTTTATTTAGCAGAAATATCTCCGCTCCCTCAATTATAGTGTTCTAATTAATATATTATTCTTCTTTTTTCCAAAAAAGCAGCATAAAATAAAAAATACAGATATGAGCACATTTTGAAATTCTTTACAGTTAAGCTCATTACTTAAAAAATTTATATTTTTCAAAATTTTTGACTCTGTATCTCGGAAATTAAGCATTTTCCGATCTATATTTATATGGTTATTTTCTTATTTTAAAAAGTTCTAGAACCTCATAAAGTTTTGTCCCTGTAATTCAAGACATCCTGTATAAATTGGTAACTGAAAGTTTATATTTAAAACCTTGCCATGGCATAGACAATCTATATATTTAATGTTTTGTTTTCTCTATAAAAGTTTCACATTTCCAGTTGTATAAATGTGAATACATTTTGAAGTGATAATTCACTAGACAATTATCACCCATGTTACGAAATATTTGCAATTATCTTCCACCCACGTGTCTATCATGACAGAATCTGTACGCAGAGTCACTGTTTCCGCGAATTCTCAATTCGCAGCGTGAATAAATCGCGATTAAGTAAAAAATGTTAATAGTCAACAGGAAATACTTATTAGCGTGACATATCAGTAAATCTGAATAATACTGTACAGATTATGTCATAGCTAAATATGGATGCTTTTGCCACAACAATAGCAGTTTGAATGACTTACTTCTTCCAGTGAAGCTTCCTGAAGCATTAGGTAAACAAAAACAGGTATTAGTATACGTACACTCAGAAACAAACTGTGTTAAAGATAAGAAAACCGTGGTATGTGGAGAGAAGAGTAACTAGATTCGTCTATTATTGTGGATTCTACAGTTTCTACAATCTAAACATATACAAGGTCAGATATAAGTGGTCCACTACTTTCTGCTTGGCCTAAGCGGCTCGACTTGAAGGAAGCGACCTACATTACAGCAGGTACTTAATCGCAGACCTCTCGCCCTGGGCGAAGCGCCATTAAATCTATAAATTATACTGCAGGAAACAAGTACTCCGTGAAATAATGCCCCGACCGGCATTGAATTACACCTACAGTATCTGCGTGAACAGCCAAGAACCGTTGTCGGCCACACCACCATACACAGACCGGTTTCAGGCTTGTTAGCCATAGGTGAGATGACTGACTGTTCCTTCATATGAATGCACATATAAACAGAGTGCAGACTAATATTAGGAAATAAACTAATTTTTCATTTTTTGCTAGGGTCTTATCTTTAAATTATTTGAAAAAAAAAACATTTACTACATATTCGCTATGTAGAAGATAAAGAACGAAAAGTAACTAATTAAATTTTATTTTTTAATTCTGGCTCAATTGATAGCTGAGAAAAAAGCGTTTCAGTAAATGATAAATCTCTTCTCTTCACACCAACATATCTTTCTCCGTAAACTTTAAATGATCAGCATTACCACTCACCCTATGTTAATCGGATGTCTGCCGATATCCACATTGTCAGGCGTGTACTTCTTAATGTATTCCACATAGTTTTGAGTCACGTGCTCAGGACTGATACTGTCCTCGATGTGCTGAGGAGGCAACATGCTGCTATCAGCACTAGAAACCATTCTGTTGGAGTCGATCCTTTCGTCTCTGGTTACGTCAATGGGTAAGGAATCATCTCCCAAGGACTTCATCTCATCGGCTGTGAGGTACCTGTAGGTCTGGTCGCCCAGCACCGTATCTTCCCCTAGAAAAGAAAGTTGATTTGAAAGACTCGTTGGCGCTTGGTTGCGCACTGAGCCGACTGGTATGGATTTGCCACAGAATATAGTTCAGTTGTACAAATGTCAATTTATGATAAAAAAGAAAGACAAATACCATTAGCGTTTAAAAATGTAGTTAAGAATGATTTTGATATTGGTTTATAAGTCATGTACGTAGGTTGTAAATATCACAGGGCCAAATACGGAACTTTAAGGCATCCCAAATTGGACGATGTCAAGAGATATTAAGGAGGTTATAATGGGCAAACCAAGTACCAGTCGACTCCACTCTAGGGGGTGTCTGAGTAAAGAATAAGCGTGTCAGCCAGCAAAATAAGGTTGAAAATGAGAAATGAAGAGAGACTGAGGATCAGTGTAAGCTGTGAATGTTTTGATGGGTTCGTAACTTACTATTGATTAGCGATGTACCGTCGTAATATGGGAGGTACACGTGACGTTCGTGAAGGGCAGTACCGAAAGCGTCCAAAATATCCTCCCCTGTTTTGATGATCAGTCGTTATTCAGTGGTTCAATGGTTAGTGTGGGAGACAATAAGCACAGTAAGCACAAAGCGGATTCAGTTTGAGCTGTTTGGAGGTTTCTAGATGGGTGGTTCTAGTTATTTAGGTTTGGTCTAATTTTTCTAATTTTCCTAATGTTCTAAATCTAGTAGGCGACTCGCTATTCTCGTCGTTTAAAGAAGTTTAATAAGCATTCTATGATTTTTAGAAAGAAAACATAGAACGCGATGTTTAAAAGCGTATACAGTGATTGTCAGGACAACTGAGATTATTTTTCGCAGGTGTTCTAAATCTAGTAGGCGACTTGCTATTCTAGTCATTTAAATATGTTAAAGCATTCTATGATTTTCTAAATCTACTCTTATGATAGATTAGATCTTTTCGTTTAAAGATGTTTAACTATTCTATAATATGAAAAAATGTTGAACTCCATTATTAAAGCACACAATGGCTGGTAGTAAAATATAAGTTGATGTTTTTTCTAACGAACTGTATCATAAAAAAATCATACAACTTTTTGATTTATTCTAATAAACACTTTTAAAATCTTGTTTTATTTAATGCATTTTTTGAAAACCTTAAGGTTTGTTTAAATGTAGCAAGAGTAAAAAGTGTTTTAAATCCAATTCTGTAGTTTGGTTTAATTTCTAGATTGTGTTCTAAACCTAGTTGACAACTTGCTATTTTCATTCTTTAAAGATGTTGAAAGATTGACTGTTAGGAAACAAAGACCCATATTAGGTTTTCTAAATCAGATAGAACATTTTCGAGGACTTTAACATAAGCAGGATTTGTAAACGATACTGCAGGAAACAACTACTCCGTGGACTAATGCCCCGACCGGCATTGAATTACTCCTGCAGTATCTGTGTGAACAGCCAAGAACCCTTGTCGGACACACCACCAGACATAGACCGGTTTCGGGCTTGTTAGCCCTCATCAGTATGCCATAGGTGAGATGACCGACAATTGAACTGGCTGTTCCTTCATATGTATGTTCACATATAAACTGAGTGCAGGTGAGATATAAGTGGTCTGCTTACTTCCTGCTCGGCCTAAGCGGCTCGACTTACAGGAAGCGACCTACATTGCAGCAGGTACTTAACGCAGACCTCTCGCTTTGGGCGATGAGCCATTAAATGTGTAAACGATAAGCAGGATTTTCCATCACCCACTATATTAACTATTTATGTCATTGAGCTTTATAACAGTGTACAATCGTTTGCAATAACAATAACACTCTTTAAAATGAATTTTGCGATTTATTTTGAACTGGTGACATATTTTTAACTCACCAATAGAGATTTTATAAAATTTTTACCCAGAACTTTCAGAAGTTCAAAAACTGTTTTAAGGGAGTGTCATTATTATTGCAGAAGCATGTCCATATTAAATACTTATATTCTATTTTTGCATCCCTAACTGGAATTAGATGTCATGCAATCTAACTCACTTTAATTCAACTTTTTTGCTACATCCAATAACGTACGTCTGATTTTACTTTAGACAATTAGTATTAAAATGAAACTGTATGGATTTTAACTGTTACAAAGATAATAATTCTCAGAATAGAAAAAATAACAATAAATAGGAAAAAACGAAGGAAGTTGGTTCACAAAACAATGGCGTTTAAAAGAGCATCGAATAATAATAAATTTGAATCTTTAAGTAGGAAATACGCTATTTAATTAAAATACGAAACAAAACAAAAAAAATTGGCTAGGCATGTGTCGAATATTTTCCATAGCTTATATCCATAGTAAACTTAATAAAATTCCAGATATGACAAAACAGGCCAAAAATATAGAGGGTGTTCCATGGAAACAAGAAAGTTATAGCTGTTTGATGTTGTCAAAGTGCAACAGCAAGATTAAGACCCTTCCTATAATATTCTTAAATTTGCGGATATACCATAGTTTAACGTTGTCTAAGTTCTTTATGAATACCAAAAATTTAACTTGATATCTATTCCCAGGAAAATATTTTTCAGCTCACCATAGCATATGTAATTTTTTTAATAAAAATCGAGTGTAGTAATATGAATTTACAACAAGAATATTATAAAAAAATGTATCTATTTTCCTTTAATAACACAAAATATATATATATATATATATTTGACAAAAAGTGCCAAGGAATTATAAGGGTTATATTCTAATCGTCATATTTTATCACGTAAACTTAAAATTCAACTGTCGGATGCTTTAGTTCTTAGTCAATTTAATTATTGTGACGCTGTTTATGGACCTTGCCTTGACAAAGTAGATATTCACAGAATCGAAAGGTACAAAAATCTTGTTTAAGGTTTATTTATGGTATCAGGAAATTTATGCCTATATCTCATAAATTAGGTGATGCTAAATGGATAACTATGCAAAATAGAAGAAGGGTTCATTCTGTTGTATTATTTCATAGTATATTATTTTATAAATGTCCTCCATATTTAATAAACAAAATAGCTTTTCGGACAGATGTACATACACTAAATTTACGTTTTAAAGGTCTCATATCACCTCCTCATCATAGGACTGCTATTTTTATAGATCTTTTCTTATAACGTTTACAAATTGTATAATGCAGTGCCAATAGATATAAAATTATCGAATCCTGCTGTTTTAAATCTAAATTTAAAAACATATTTTTAGTCATGCTCATTGATCTATATACCTAGTTAAATTTACGTTATTTCATGTCTTTATATTTCTCTTGTTTCCTCTCCACTGATGGATGTACCTTTCAGTACAGACTAAATCATTATTGTAATATGTGTTTATTGTTTTTGGGGCTAAACCTTGATCTTTTTTTAATTGATTTTAGCTCCATTTTACAATGTATTTTAATAAGCATTTGGATAATATTAATTTATTTTTTTTTCTCACTCTGTATTACATTTACATTGTAAATAAATATTATTATTATTATTATTATTATTATTATTATTAAATGATGCGATAAGAAGCTTGTGTATGTTCTATGAACAGAAAAAAGTACCTGCTATTAAGTTTACAGGTCATGTTTTCTTATGTTATCCTTCGCATGGTTACTGTCAAACAAACCCATAAATATAAAATGCACTTTTCAAAATGGATGACTGTGATGGCAGTTTACCCTCTGAAATAGAAGCAGCAGTAAACGGAGCGATTTCAAGTCTAGTTCCGACAAAATCCAAGGAGTAGTATAAGTTGAAGCACCAAGACTGACAAGTTAAATGAGGTGTCTGAGAAAATGCTTTTTGGCTTACTTTGGACTCACTACTCAATGATAGGAAAGTGAAACAGATATCCGCCAGAAATACAAGGTGAGTCAGTCATAATGTCATTAATTTTAACCACGTATTCGGGAGGCCTAATAAAGGCAGAAAATCGAAATTTTTACTCGACCTTTAAAAGAATAAACAAATCACTCTATAAAAATCGGAAACACGACGCTCCTGGTGCGCTACGAACCTTCTGATGACGCACCCATACGACAATCGAATGCTGGATTAAACATCGTTGCCACATCATGTTTACATACATAATATCGTCTAACATTTTAGCCTGTTATTCAAATTTACCCCCATTTAGCACTTTCTGCATTTCCCGCATTTCTTTCCCCCCAAAATTTGTAGATCAGGCCACACATTTAAAGGGGGGGGGGAGAGAATAGTGAGAATACAAGCAGTAAGCAGTGGTTTGTTTATTTAGGTGTCGCGTATTCGTCGTAAATTCACAATGCATAAATTTATAAATTCCAAATATGCGGAAATGGAAGTCTTATACGGAGAATGTTTACGAAATGCGAATGCCGTGAACTTTGTCTACGTGCCTTCGCGATACGTGTTCTGTGAAACTGCGTCGGGTGATAGAGACTGTTTTAACTGACCCTAATTTTATTAATAAAGTGCTATGGACGGATGAGTGCAGTTTTTACTCGAACTGGCATTTTAAACAGGTTAGTACCATACTACTTAAAAAACAATAAATTTCTAGGCTAGATGTACGTAACTACAAACTGAATAATTAATTGTACTTACGAGTAATACTAAAAATTCATATTTATTTGTAAAACGTAGTGAAAACGTAATATCAAAATTATTAAACTGTAATAACCTAACATTCGAAAACATTTATTTATTATCTACATATGTTTTTATTAGCAAATAAATCAATATTTAAGGAAAATTCATTCATGTATCTAGATTAAAAAAATAGTTTTACTCCTTGTCGTTAAATAACAGTACAAAAACTAGGTAACTAGGTTATTGACCTAATAATACGGTAGGTCAAGATTCACTCTCGATAACTTAAGAGCATAAGATTATCAGGTTTTTTATTACTTAGTATTTAAACACGAAATACTTTTCAGCTTCTCTTAATAATTTACGCATTGGGTACTGTTTTTTTATGTAATGTACGTAAATGATTTATTACTATTTATTTATTTTTTTTTGTACAAGCAGTTTTGAATCGTGTTTGTATGTGCTTGGTGACTCTCAGGACATTGAGTAGAGTTATTAATTTGTTAATTAGCCAGGTTGTAACAATTGAACAATGAACAATTATATTTGCAAAACTCTTGTGCCGATGGTTTGCCTTAATAAGCCAGAAATCCTGGAAAAAATTCCGGTTCTCTAGTGATTTCGGGGGTGGAGTTTTTAATTTGTTAAATAGACCAGTTAAAACAATTTGGCAATAAATAATAAAGCTAACACCAAAACCCCCGAGAGAACATTTTCCAGACATTTTCGTTGAATCGTGTGTGACATTTGCCATATGTTCAACAAAAATGGGTCATTTGTTAAATAAACAATTAAAAATTTGCGAGCGTACAGAGGTTAGATGTACCTTTTGTTATAAACAATTCCCTGAACATTTTGCAGAAAACCGCATCTCAATCGGACCTCTCCGCAAAAAGTTGCAAGTGAAATGCTAATTTGACGCGTCTAGACGTTGAAGAGACATGGTGGATGGCGAAGTTCAACGGTAGTGGAAGGGTATTTGGCGGACAGCATGGCATTGAAAAATAAAACTGCAGGAATGTTGGCTGGCATGTCACATGAAAGAAGTGGAGCATCAGCTTCTCGTTTGACTACAGTCATAGGCAGTGACAACAATGCAATGGAAAATTTCTGCAATTCGGGGAATAATTTCAGTGGAAAATTCGACAATTATTCGGTAAATTTTTGTAAATACGTTAGAGTTAAGGATTTATAACTACTTAATATAACTCCCAAGGGAGTTATGAACATGTTTATATTTACGGTAACTAAGAGTTTAGTTGTTTATAACGTATTAGTATGAAATTGTTGTCCATTTAAATAAGTCGTATAAATTTAAAACTGAATATAACGCGCACTGGTTCTGTAAATAACATACTTGTTATTGCGGTGCATTCGTGCATTCGTTGTTTATTTTTTTTTTAGTACCCCAGTAGAGATTACAGGCGTCTACTGAATTATTAATACCCAATTGACTCCTGTAATAGATCGCTTTATTTCGTAAACAAAAACACGGCTACTGTACGAGCACAGTTTGCTGTGTTTACTGTCTGTATGTCCACAATCAACATTATTTAATAATAATAACTTGGTACTACGTCTAAAAAATACATACTTCATATAATTTTTAGATGTTTGTATTCCAAAACTGCTTCTAGGTGACGTGATGCTATCGCTATTCTCTATTGACATAAACAGTCTGTTTAGTTTACCAATTAAGATTTAATTACTTTTGGTGCAGTATAGTTTGTTTCACAGAAGGGAGCAAAAATTAGGGTGTTTTTGCGCTCATATCTTTGGTAATGAATAGGGTACGAGAAAGTCATTGTATCATGAAAACGTAGTGTTTTAGAAAAAGATTAGGTACAGAAAATATTCCTATGACTTGTTGAAATTTAAAAAATTATATATTTTTTTATTATCTGCTAAGAAAATAAATGTTTGTGTTTAAATTTTGTACACAATAATTATAATAAAAGCAATGGCGTAAGTATTTTGTTCAAATTTGAACCGATTAAACTGAACAAGCTTATTTGCTAATAAATTTTATCTACAATCACTAAAGTAGGGTTTTTCATGGTTCATGGTGCCATGAATTCTTTGAGGTCATTTTGGGTTTCATGACATTTCCGGTTTTACCGGAAATGACCGCAAATTTATATTTCTAATTGGGACACCCTGTACTTTTTGACACTTTTGGAATCAACGGAACATTTATTTATTTATTTATTTGTTTGGTACTACAACCAACAGCCAGAAGGCCAATTACAGGTTGAGAGAACAAAACAGTTAAATTAGATTAGGTTAGAAATAGATAACAAAATATATAGCAATATACAGTAAAACAAAAAAAAAAATAGGGTTGAAAGACACTCAGTAAAGCGTTAAAGTTAGTTAATCTATACAATGTTAAGAAAACACTCGTCTAATATCATTTTCAGTACAAGCAAATATATCAATGCCATTCTGCAGATTATTATAGTTGGTGCACATAATAGAAATTGGCGAAAATTTTAATAAATTTGTACGCGGGATCGGAAGGTAAAATGTTGTGTTAGACCTTGCTTCATTTCTGGGCACAAGAATGTTCAGATGTGACAAAATCTCGGGACAGTCATATTTGTTGTTAATAATTTTATATAAAAATAACACATTGCTGCCTACGACGATCGACCAAACTAGGTAGGGAAAATCTTCTGAGAAGATCATTCTGAGATACACCTATGGGAGGTAGTTGCCATCCAGCTTATAAGAGAAATTTCAAAATCTTCTCTGTACATTTTCAATACACTGGTTATAGATGTTAGGTTTTTTCCAAATAGCAGTAATTTCTAGTAATCGGACTATTTAACATGCGCAGTAGCAAAATTATAAATTATAGTATTCCGTTTTTCGATTTCACTTGAAAATCAAAATACTACTAATAATTACCGTTCAACCAGTTGTAGTAGTATATATATGGTAATTCTAAACAAGCAATTATTTCATGTTGAAAAACATTTTCTACTGCGCATGCTAAATAGTCCGATTACTGGAAATTACTGCTATTTGGAAAGAACCTGTTATAACCTGGATACCAAACTAAACTACCATATTCAAGTTTAGACTTTATAAAGGAGTTAAAAAGAGAAAGCAAAACATGCTGATTGGTGAAGCCTCGCGAATTTCTTATGACAAAACCTAAATTTTTAGAAGCTGAAGATACCACTCTTTTAACATGCTCTGCAAATGCTAATTTATGATCAAAGGTTACGCCCATATGGCAAAAGTATTCAGGACGAGTAAGACTTGATCCATCCAGTTTATAATAAAATTCAAAGGCATGATATCTTCGATGATAGGAAACAATATGACACTTATCTATATTCAGTGGAAGTTTGTTGTTAAGACACCATCCATGGACTTTATTTAAACTGCTCTGAACTTTTAAGCAATCAGTTGTAGATTATATTTTCCAATAAAGTTTCATATCATCTGCAAACAGCAAACAGTGTACATCCAAGTCAGCAATAATATCATTAATAAATATTATGAATAAGAGGGGACCTAGTATGGAGCCTTGAGGAACACTCTACATACTGTTTTCTTCCATGTAAATAAGTGCCAAAAAATGTAAGTAAAGTTGACGACATACCGAACTGATTTAGCTTATGAAACGCCTTTTAAATATCTGTATAGGCAAAATCAACCTGTACGTTAGCATCCATAAAGTTTGAAATGTACTGAGTAATACAGCAAAGTAGAGCGGCCTTGAACAAATCCATGTTGACAAAGCGTAATTTGACATTGTACGTGGGGCATATTAATTCGTAAACAGCCGTTTCAAATACCTTGGCAAAATTAGATATTAAGGTGATGGAACGATAATTCTCAATTTTATTTTTATCTCCTTTTTTAAATATGGGGCAAATGCGGGAGGTCTTCCAAAGCACCGGAAACACTCCAGACTTCAAGGATAAATTAAAAATTCGCGTTAGTGGTTCAGCTAATACGCGAACACAATCCTTAATAAGAAATGCCGGTATCTCATCTGGGCCTTTGGTAAACTTAGGCTGCAATTTATTTAGTGCATGAATTGTATTTCCCGTTGTAAGAGTCACTGAATGAAAGGTATTAGTATTGAGCGAACGTTCCCCGTTAAGAGAGCACATGGTTGAAGGTATAAAAGTAGTTTAAAAAAACTCTGCAAACGCATCCTTATTATTAAAACTGAGGTTTGCTGGAATCGCCGAAGATTTACGTACTCAATTAATACGCTTCCAAAATAGATTAGGATTCGACTTTATGTTATTCTGAATATGTTCTAAGTGGTTCTTATAAGAAACAGCGATAACGTTCTTAATTTTGGTTCTCAAGTTGCTAAAATCAATGTAGGCCGACAAATTATTAGACGATGTCTTATAATACGCCATAACTTATGTTTTCTTTTAATGTTTTTTATAATGGAAGTAGTGAACCATTGTGGGTATTTCCTTGATCGCATTAATGTTTTTGGTACACTGTGGTCTAAAATTTGGTAAAAGACATGATAGAATTCTCGGCACATTAAATTGACATCTTCTATATTATTTAGGAACGTCCAGTCTACCGTGGCAAGGTCATTATATAGCATAATAAAATCAGATTTTTTTTACGTATGGTAGGATCAATTCTCTGACACAAATCAAAAAAAGAAAACAATTTCTGCCAGTCGCGGCCTTCTAGCTTTATTTTTAAAAATTAAAAAAACAATACTTGCATCCAGAAAATGTGTCAGAAAATCGGTCCTATCATACGTAAAATGATCCGCTGATTCCAAAAATGTCAAAAAAATACAGGGTGTCCCATTTAAAAATATAAATTTACGGTCATGAAATCCGAAATGACCTCAAAGAATTCATGGCACCATCTAGTATAAATCCACCCAAATTCAAATTTTTATCAGCGGTCATAAAAAAGTTACAGCGTGTTCCCACTTGCCGTTGTCACCCGGTATAGCTATAATTAGAAAATAGATGTATTTTCTGGCACGCTTGGTATATTTTGAAATATTTCCTGTTGCATATTGTCAAGCACAAAAAGTTCAGTAACTGACCAAAATGTCAAGATTTAATATCAGTACGGTATGATATTATTTAATAAAATTAAATATTTGTTGCACTACAATGATTCAAATTCTGAAAATCAAAAGTGCCATGAATTATTTTCAAATTTTATTGATACTACTTAAAATAAAATATATATATAGATTATACCTAGGTGGTGAAATTGTTTAACAGAATTGTCGTTAAAAAAAATCAGATTTATATGGAAGATTTCTGATTTGGCACTATATTTTAGAAACACCCAGTATATTTATGATTTTTTATATTAGCATTTTTAAATCACAGCTCAATGACACATTTAAGGGTGGATCATGATATGAACAGGTGAATAGATTTCCAAATATTATTGTCAAGCTTAATATACAGTAATTAAATAATTTTTAGTTGTTTTTTAAATTAATTTTATAGAAAAAAAAATAGTTTCAAAATATTTCTTTTACAATTCTATTAAATTTTTAAGAAAAAATAATAAAATTTAATTCAAAAACATGCATCAACAACTAGTATAGAATCATCATTCTTGTTTGCAAATTTAGATTTTTTATAGTTGTTACAAAAAAAAAGAAGAATTAGAACATAGCGTACTTGTTCCATTTTTTTAATATACGGGGTGCCCGGAAAGGTGATGTCGAAAATAAAAGGACATACAGAGGAGATCAAAATAGTTGTAGTCTTGAGGTAATTAAAGTAACTCATAATAATGCTCCAAGATTATATTCAATATGCATTATACAAAAGTAGACGAAATTATCCATGTATTGGACATCAGTTTATACTTGGAAAACAGCATTACTACGAGTTACTTTAATTGCCCAGATTTTATTTTTGTCATGGCAACCGCTTAAAAATTATAATTGAAATAAATTTTTTAACTTCTTTGAAGGCGAATAACTCCATAATGAAGCCCGATAGCAATATCTTTTATATGAAATAGTATAACTATTTTGACCTCTCTTGAATGTACCTTCATTTTTGACATGACCTTTCCGGGCGCTCTGTATGTATTTTTTTTTGATACGCAACAATGAGAGTTCATAATGTTACAAATAAATAATCCCTTTCATTTTCTTATACAGTTTTCACTTACTTGTAGTCTTATTAACAAAATACGTTTTCTTTCGAATTTTCTTTCCCATGTTCTCGCCTTATATCCTTTCGAAAAAAAAAACTGCAAACCACACTCAAAGTGCCAACAATATTAATCGAAATCACCACCACTAATATTAAAAAATCGCGTTAACGCACCACCAAAATATATCGCTCGTTCTGTCGCGCACGGAGTACCGTATACTTGTAAATCAACGCGGCACAACGAAGCCAAAACCTTGTAACCAAACTCCTAATGTTAACAAATAAACTGTTTCCACTCTAAGGTAATGGGTTTAAATATGGAGATGATTCATGCAATTATTATTAAAGAATGAGAATAAGCTACATTCGCTATGCTAGCAGTCCATGCAGACTGGTTACACCCACCTCGGTGATGTTTGTGAGAGAATTTACAATGCTGGGTTATTTTCCGATGTTTACGTGCTTCCTGTCAATATTTTTGTTTACTCTTTTGGCGAAACGAGTTTTTAGGAGATCGCCCGATGCAATTAGGTGGGTCAGGGTCAGTATCTTTCGCTGGGATCAAGAGAGTCTGGCGTTACGATTTTTTAACAGATGAATAGCGAAGCAAAGCTATCAAGTTGCTTGGTACCTTGACATTTATGCGTTCAATTGTTGCAAGTGACATAAAGGTAAATCTAGGTCCGTCGTTTCATTTTTGGCATATACAGGATAGTGTTGTATTACTTTATACAGGGTGTATCTAAATACACCAAAAAAAATGTAATGGGCGATTCTCTGATGAAAATTAATAATAAGGTGTCCGGTATAAAATATTTTGAAAAAAAACCCTTCCCTGAAAAGTCGTAATATTAAAAAAAAATTGTTTCTAGTTTTTATATTTCATGTATATCAAGCTAAAAAATCAAACTTGGTGAACATTATCTGTCAATAAAAATACACTTTTTGAAATTTTTTCAACTCTGAAGTATTTTTGAATAAAATTTTTTCCTTTTAAAAAACATTTCTAAAAAGTCCCATTTGTTTATTAACTTTTTGATCTCTTCAAGTTTTTTCGAAAAGTCAAGATTTATGAGAAAAAAATTATTGCAATGCATTCTTCAAAAATTAATATCTTTGAATTACTTTGACTTGAATTTTGGTACATGATCTAGGTTTATTATTAGTGTTCTTTGACTATGGGTTCAAGTAAATGAAACACCACACAATTGTTCATTGAGGGTGAGTCACCACTAAATATATGTCAGACTTTTTCTTTCATCGATCGAATTTATAAAGAATGATAATATCCCGCGCAGAATTTAATTTAAACACTTTTTTACTCTTGTTAAATTTTATAAAACTAAGGTTTTCTAGAAAAAATGCATTAATTAAAACAAGATTTTAATTATGTTTATTAGAAGTCCTAAAAAATCAGTCGTAGGCTTTGCCTTTAAAATTTAACAATTAGAAATAAAACTATAAAATAAAATAAATATAAAAGATAAAATTAAAACTAAAGGAATTCTTCGAAATGGGCATTAATTTCTCTGAAACATAGATTTTCTCTTCGTCAAAAATTTACTCTGTCTAATAAATGATCATCGTGTGGTGATCGTTTCTTATAACGTTACATTTGTTCGTAATACGATTCTTAAAATCTTTCGGAGATCAATTGAAGAGGAACTAAATCCTTCAATGTTGACGTGCAAAAAATTAGGGCCGCATTTTCCCCGCGATCCCCCCTGCCTGCGACGCCCCTGATCAAAATTTTTAAACAGTTTTTATGTAGTTTGTTAGAATATTTTACGAGTGTCTTACATACCAAAATTCATAATTATGCGTTAATTCGTTTTTGAAATATTTTGAAAAACATGGTCCCTTGAGGCCCCTTTCAGGGGGCGCAGGAGCATTTTTCGACCTCTATTTATAGAACAAAATTCTTATTGTTAATCGTAGAATCTACTGCTAAAGTGTTGCATTCTACTAATGCATTATAAATTATGTTTAAACTCTTGCTATCCATAATATTATTCAAAAACTTGAATACGTTACATAATTTATATGTTGGTCCCATCTTAAGTGACAGTCTATCATTATCCCTAAATATTTTGTAAAAGATTTTGATGTTATTTTGAAGGTTTTATTATTTGTTATTATTTATTGAGACGTAAATGATGGTAATGTAGATTTATACGAGGCAAAAGGCACATACACTGTCTTATCCGTATTCAAGGACAGTAACTTGTAATCAAGCCATTCTTTAATATTCACCATATCATTTTGCACCGTTTCCTTTAAATTATCCCAGTTATCACTTCCATAAAATATTGCAGTATTGTCTGCAAAACTGATAATTTTACCTTTTGTTTTAATGCCGTAAAAGTTATTCATATAAATTAAAAATAAAAGTGGACCAAGTATTGTTCTCTGTGGTACCCCATATTCTATAGTCTCAAAGGTACTCCTTACATCATTTATTTCTACACACTGCTTCCTGTTTGTTAGATAACTGTGAACTAAATAAAGTTCAGTTCCTCTAATTCCAATATCCTCTAAATTTTCTAATAATAATGTGTGACTAATAGTGTCAAAAGCCTTAGGTAGGTCTAAAAATATACAGAGGGAAGACTTTGAATCATCTAATGCTTCATATACATATTTGGTGAGTAATTCAATAGCATTTTCACTTGATTTACCTTGCTTAAAGCCAAACTGTTGCGACGAAAGAATATTATGTATGTTAAGAAATTTTAAAATTCTAATTTTTAGCAATTTTTCAAATATTTTTGCTACATCTGAAATTAAAGAAATTGGTCTATACTTTAATGGCAGGTTTTTATCACCCCCTTTGTATATAGGTTTAATTATGGATATTTTAAAAACATCGGGACAAATTCCTAGACAAGAGGATTTATTTATTAAATAAGTCAGTGGTACAGAAATATTCCTAGCAATGGCTTTAAGAGTTTCTGATTTTATTTTAAAACACCCAGGGGCTTTACCGTTCTTTAATTTTCTACTTCATTTTTCTCACAAGGATATAGAAATAACGTGTAAGGATGTTGTACCTTGTTTTCTTTATAACTTTGATTTCTTTTTATTTTAGTTGCTAATAACCTTCCTACACTTACAAATCTGCTATTAATTTCATTTGATATTTGTATGTTATCTTCTAAAAGTCCGTGTTTACCATTTAAAGTTTTTATAATATTGTCTTGTTTTTTCATATATTTTCAGGTATTAACAATATTGTGTGAAACTAACTACTCAGTGGACAAAAGCCCCAACCTGCGTTGAATTACACCCACAATATCTACCCATATATTCCTTATTATTAGCTTTTGTAACATTTTTTTACTGTTTAAGAAAGGTATTTTAAGCTAATATGTATCAAATCTCCTACAATTCCTATCAATGAAGTCATATGCATGCTCTCTGATACCAAACATCTAGGTATGCTTTAGTAGGTTGTTATGATACTTGACAGTTAATCAGTTTGACGCTGTCGACATTATTTAATTTCATTTTGACATTTAATTTCAAATAATTTTAATTTATTGGTATAATAATTTTTATAGTTAGATATTTGACTCAAGTTAAAGGAGGCCACCTGATAAAGCAATCCAAAAAAAAATGCAGAAATAGATCAGATCTCATCTATTGTGGTTGAATTTCGAGTTCCCACTTCATATATAGAGTATATCAGGTTAGTAAATAGAATACATTTTTTAGATAATTATTGAATAGAGTTTTGTCTGTGGGTGTTCATTAGCATACCTAGATGTTTGGTATCAGAGAGCATGCATATGAGTTCATTGATAGGAATTGTAGGAGATTTGATACATATTAGCTTAAAATACCTTTCTTAAACAGTAAAAAAAATTGTCTTGTTTGTTAGAATTCTTAATTTTATTATTTACTATGTTCCACATGTTTTTAATATCACCGTTAGGGCGTTAAATTAGATTTATATAAAAACAATGTTTTGCTTTTTTATCATTTGATTTAATTTATTTCGATAAGAACTATATTCTTTTTTAATACTGTCATTACCAGGATTTTCCTTCATTTTCTTTATACATTGCTTTGATTACCAACTTTCATAGAAGAATCTTTAAAAACGTGTAAATGAAATAAGAACCACTAAATACATTTTTTGAAGGTATTTTGTTCGCTGATGCATCACTTCATATGTAAGGCGAAAGTCAGAATTCCTGGACGACTATAATTTTATGTGTTGCATTATTAATGCAGCGATAATGAAACTTATCACTTTCTATTTCAGCTGGATTTGTTCATGGTTACGTCATCGTTAGAGAGTTCGGTGCCGATCAAGGTGTTCGCAATGAGATCATTTTCCCCATGTGTGGCGCATGCAGCAATTATAATAGTTTTTGTAGCTGATCGCCAAATGACGGCCCACGTTGTTTGATTAGTGGTTTCTTTTAACCACTAAAAAATAATAAACTGACACGAGAACAAGATGGAAAAGTTGCACGTAAACAAGTTTTTTTGGATACAAATTTGAGATTTAAAAAATGAGTATAAGCTTTGTTTGTTTGCAAGACGTGGTGTTTTATCATATAATCATCATACATTCATGTAGTGGAAGAGTTGAATCACAAAACAAATTAAAATGGGGGGGGAGAACGTAATAGTAAACAATTGTTTTCATTAAGCAACCTGGTGTCTTAAATATATATTTTTTTCAAGATAAACAATTTCCATTATACAGTGCTTTCGAAAAGTAACGAATAAATCCATTATTTTTGAAATTGAGAAGTTTTCAAAAAAATCCCTTTGCACGTCGATTTTCTTTTTAAAAAAGGTATTTTTTGACATACAACCCACATTTGTGACTTCATCGTTGTTCGAGATATGACGTCATCGACAATTTTTTTAAATAGCAACCTCCAATTTTGACCATGCCATTTGAAAGAGCGTGTCATTCTACATAGATACATCATGAAAAATTATGGTGTTACATAACAAAAATTTCAAGAAAATAATGTTTGAAGATTTTAAAATGTAATTTTCACAATACTGAAAATGATAATGATTATGTAAAAAATCGACTAAGTTAAATGTTCAAATTGTGTACCGTTGGCTGCCTGATAGTAGCCAAAACGATTAATAAATTCTTTTTGGACATTATCAATACCTTCAGGAGGTATACGATGTATCTCGTGACGAATTCTTGCTTTTAAATCTTCTAAGTTAACCGGTCTAGTAACGTATACTTTGCTTTTTAAGTATTCCCACAAGAAATACCCTAGGGGTGTCAAATCAGGCGATCTGGCTGGCCACTCAATCTGCCCCTTCTCCCTATCCAACGATTCGGGAACAGCTCATCTAAATAAGCACGGACAGGTGTTGTAATAATGGAGAGGTGCATAGTATTGTGAAAATTAAATTTTAAAATCTTCAAACATTATTTTCTCGAAATTTTTGTTATGTAACACTATAATTTTTGATGATGTATGTATGCAGAACGACACGCTCTTTCAAATGACATGTTTTTTTTTTAAACTGGGGGTTGCTATTTAAAAAAATTGTCGATGACGTCATATCTCAAACAACGATGACGTGATAAATATGGGTCGTATGTGTGCCAGGGGATTTTTTCGAAAACTTCTCAATTTGAAAAATAATGAATTTATTCGTTACTTTTCGAAAGCACTGTATACAAGTAGTATATTTTGTGTCACTAGTATAAAATAAAAGAAAGTAAATGAAAATTTTATGTAATTGTCGTTGCCTTGATAAATTCTTGGACGCCTTAAAAACAATGTTCACTTAAGTATCGTTTAATAAATGTTTTAAGAAAATTGAAATTAATTTCTTTAGGTTTGAGCCGAGTGAAATGATTCACCAGTGTGTTCTGGAGGTTAAAATTCAAAGTATTGTTTTTCGTAATGTCGTTCGGGGAAAATAAATGGCCCACTTAACTGGTTGTTGACAATACCAGCCCATAAATTTACCGAAAGTCTATGTTGAAAGTTATGCCTTCTTATTATATGAGGATTTTCGTCTCTCCAATAATGCCAGTTACGAAAATTGAAAATTCTATTTCTTGTAAATTGACATTATTTAATATAGCCTGATTATATAACATCCTATTACAAAAAGCAACACGAGGAGCAAACTCTTTTTCTTATAAAGCTTGGACTTTTTAATAGTAGTCTTAAAATGCGGCCTACTCGAGTTTTAAGAACCGCCGAATTTCTTGCAATTTGTCGAATACTCACATTGGGATTATTTTCAATTTGAGCAAGGACTATTTCTTCATCGTTCACCCTTGCTCGAGGTCTTCCAATCGCTGGTATGTTGTTAAAGTCCACATTTTCCCGTAAATATTGGTGAACTCTAGTAAAAACAGAGCGATCTGGAATTCGTCTATTTGGGTAGATGCGTCGGTATTCTACTACAGCTCGTCTTGAATTTTCATTGCAAAACCCGTAAACAAAACGCCAACGTATTCGTTGCTTTCCACAGATTAAATATATATAAATTGGTTGCTTTCAAACGTATATCTTGACATTTTTGAAGCGGTATACATTTTTTGTATCGCGCTGACAGTAACAGTTTATACTTATAACTAAACGACGCATATTTTGTGTTTTATCACGGCTAAATTATACAAAACGGCACATTGATAGTATTATGCTGTGCATTAAAATAGTTTTCATTATTTTATTCGAATACTTGTACAATAAAAGATTGAGGGAACTATTTACTTCACAATTGAACAGAGAATTGGAAAAATAATATTTTAAGAAAAATCAGTGGCGTGCCATTTTATTCTTCAAAAAAGTTCAGTGGCATTCCATTTTAGTAAAATCAAAGCTTTGTAGGAAGGTTATGGATAAACATAGGTTGATGACGTTGTTGAACATGATTACCATTCGAATTTGATCACACCGTGCTGTCTCTTTTCCAAACAAGTTTGTAAATCTTGTACAACACCCACCAAATTGTCACGTTAGTCTGTTATTTTTAAAAGAGTGACATAATATGCATAGCATTTCCTCATAATGAACTCGGAGCAAAATTTGATAACTTTACGTAGGTCCTAGTAGGAGTTCTGCAAATTATTCTAATTTGGTAATAAGCCTGGAGGGCATTTAGGTCAAATCTTTTTAAATCTTCGTTTGGTTCTGATCTTTTATTACCCCCTATGTCATTGTGATGCTATTTAATATGTAATTCAACGATTCAGTAGGCCATAATTAGATATCTGTTTGAAAGGTGCACGTTTTGACATTGACATCGTTTAGTTACCGTCTGAAGCCACATTCAAGACAATAATATATTCTAGGAATATTTGTTTACATCATGGTTATTTCAATTTACATTTTATGGTGGTAGAAAAAAGTGTTGGATGTTAAGTTTTATGTGACAATAACCACAACTAATACTTTTCCGGTTTACAGAACAGCGTGGGGCTTAAAAAATTGGAATTAACAAATTGTCAAAGGTGAAACTATATAAAGAGCTATCCTAGATGAAATATTATACGGTGGAGTGTTGGTTGTTTATTGTCTAGGGCCTAGGCCAATAACACTCACGAATGTTTCAACTGTAATCGAAAATTACAATTTGAAGTGTGAGGTAATAATGCTACCAGTTCTATGCAACTTTCCATTTATTTTGTATTGCTAGCCAGGGTTTTAGTAACTTTACTATGAAATTTTCATGTAAGATTTACATTAATTTTTTCAATTTTATTAATTATTAACTCGTTGATGTCTCTCAATCTGTCTTATAATGTGGATGTGATATTACTATCGATAAGACTCATTACATTACTAACAAAAGTAGTAGCTTTACATTTGTACAAATGTTTTTGGACATTTTTTGAAAGAAACATAAGAACACTATTTAGTATTTAATTTAATTTGAACTCAATTGAACTAAATGTTCAATATGGATACTATCTTCAAGAATACATACTCGCGTTCTTAAGAGAAGCGAATTTTTTGGAAAATGCTCTTCACCTTGTATAATTCGTTGTCTTAGTATTGGAACTATATAAACCTAAAATTTTTCATAAATTCAAATGATTTTTATATTTTTTACTAAACCCTTTCACGGACTTGATGATTGATGAAGTGGTTTCAACTTGAGGGTGTTTCTCCGCATTATGGAGACCTTAATCAATGGATTGGTAAAGAACCGCTTGCACCTGTTAAATGGCCATCCCGTTCCCCCGACCTCAATCCCTTGAACTTTAGTTACTGAGATTTAATGAAATATTTAATTTATATAACATAACATAAACATAATGTGGCGGCTCATAAATTTATATACACCCTGTATAAAGTAACATATTTATTTTTGTATATATTCACTTCATATTTTCATCATTCTGCACTCATATATTTCCGTACACACTTTCTCTCTTTCTTTATATAAATTCACTGCTCATACCTATCTTTTCGTTACTTCTGGTTTAAATTTCAACGTCTGTTCTTAAGTGTTAAATGTAGAAATCATGTTTGTATTGTAGATATTATTTAAGTACGTAGACGACCGGCGCCGGCGTTCCCGTAAATCTTAAGGGTTTTGCATGGTGAAAACTAAGACACACTTGTTTAGCAGACCTAGTACCTACATTACGGAACGCCGGCCAGTCACATTTTTGTATTCAGTCTTAAAACATCGACTCAACGCATAATATTGTGGGTGTCAATCGACCGCAAGCAATAATAAAATATTAGTACACAATACATTGTCCTTATTGAAATCACACCGCCCCACAATACCATAACATTCCAAAGAATATGTAGTTCACGGCTTGACCTACTAATTTGAAACATCCTGTAGATTTATAATCTATCGTATACATTATTTGTCACCTTCTGCGAATCCCATCCTGTACTTGGTCATATGACAAAATAATGATTAAAATAAACATGCATTTATATGTGTATCCCACCTTAGTAAATTCTCTCACATTATCACATCTATAACTCTCTACGTACTGTAAAGTACTAGTAATCTATAGCGGCATAACTTACCTCCTTCTTCCTCTGAATCTGACATGAATGTCTCGTGCATCAATTCTGGTGCTTGCACCCTGTACTTTTCCTCGATATTGGTGGTTGTTGTGGTGGTAATAGTGGTGGTAGTAGTCACAACCTTAAGAGTTTCAATCACAGTGATGTAGCCTAGTTTTTGGGCTATGTTCAGAGGTGTTTGACCATTCTAAAACAATAATAATAGTCGTTGTGTGCCATATTTTGAACATAAATTGATTTGCTACAAAATAATAACGAAATACTTCTTCAAAAATGCTATAGAATCAAATTGTATACAGGAATGGCCAGAGGTACGGAATAAAATTCATCTTTTGAATGCTCTAGCTGTGATTTTTCCTCATGAAATCGAACCAGATATACCGAATGAAAGAATTTTGTTCCAACAAGATGGCTCTCCCCACATTTTGGTGTTGATATTCGAAGATATCGTGGCCGTCAAGATCGCCCGACTTAACGCCCCTGAATTATTTACTTTTCATTAAAGAAGTCGTGGGTCTGTCTACATCCTCCTTCTCCAATTCCCTCCTAGTATTTGATATGCCCATTTATTAGGGCACTATTCTGGGGATATTTGAAAGAAAGAATCTACCAGGACAGACCGGATAATACTGAGAATTTAAAGACAGCTTTTATCATCTTGGAGAATGTCAAGTAGTGAATGGAGGACATTTTTAGCATTTGCGACAATGAGTTTATTTTTGTAAATTATCTAATTGTTTCAATTTCTAAATAAAAAAAAGTTGTTATTGAAAACATAAAACCTGTTTATTTGGTACGGCTGGATTCGGTTTTCTATAAGCTTTTCAGCGAGCCCTCTCATGTCTTGTTTCCATTTGAAAGAAGTAGGGGTAGTTGGCGGTTAGGGGATTGAAGAAATATTAATTATTATATAACCGAAACATGGGAAAAATAAAGATCAGTAAACGCATTTTGGCGTTTAAAAAAAACTCATTCAAACGATATGAACTTTATTCTGTACTTCTGGCCATCCCTGTATACCCAATGTAGTAAATTTCCTAGCTCTAAGAAATTGACCAGAATATAATTATATTTCTTAAAATATTGTTTACTTTCTGTGGCAAAACATGAGATTATTTAAACAAACAATGGAAACGAAAACATGAACTGCAACCAATTAAACTAGTTGATCAGCGTTAACATTATAAAAATAAGGCCTTGACAAAAATGTGTTCGGCATTAAGGTCGACCAAGAAGTGTGAGAGAGAAACGCCGACAATAGCTTAATTCGGACGAAGGTTGATTTGAAGACATTTACATAAACAGCATAGTATCTGTGGCTTCTATAAATACGATGTGTAAATGATGATGGAGATGAAAAATGCTGTGATAGATATAGGCGCGATACATCTGACTACTAGGTTACGGATATATCAAACAGATTTAGTATTTTTGTAATGATAGGTACAGCAAAACATATTCAAAACACTCAGGAAATTCGCAGATTACATAATCATGAATATAGTTGAATACTTATGTTGTATAATAATTAAATTTATTGTTATGCGTGTAACTATCCAATACATTGTTTTAAGAATGTTTTGAAATTGTAATAAACGTTTGTATGACTTTTATGCTGTTCGAAATATTCAAACAAAACGTTAATAACGATTGTACAAATATCTGATATTTTGTAACTGTTTATTAATGAAGGATTTCAATTTTGAATACATATTATTAAAGTCATTTTAAAGTCGTACAAGCAAATTTTTTGTACAGCATTTTATTAGAGTTTCATTTAAGTTTAGCACGTTCTTTATGAGAGTTATTTAACAGTTCCTTAATTAAGTTATACTGAACTCTACAAGTCTTTAAGCAGTAATTTTAAAAGATCTAAGCGATTATAATCTACAAGTACTAGTTTTAGAATAGTTTCTAGTCATGTTTAAGAATTCTTATACAACTGCACAAAACTTTACAAATTGGTTATATTAGTTTCATTATAATCTTAGTATTTGTTATCTTAATAGTTCCATTATAGTAAGGAACTTTAAAATTGGATACTAAACGTATAAATTTTGGATTTAGAAATACTATACAGGATGGTCACTTTTACGACGTCCAGTACAGGGATATCGGAAACGGTATTATATACAGGGTGGCTTAAATTAAGAAAAGTTGAGCACTTTTCATGCCTTTCAATTTCCTGAAAATAGATATGACATACTTTGTGTAATACCGGCTGTAAACTGGAAAAGTGCATTTTCCTTTTATATATATATTTTTTTATTTTTAAGGTACCCAAATGTTATAAAAAATTTGAGAATTTAGTAGCCGTAGAATTTTGTTTCCACTTTCTTATGGCGAAAAATATAACATTTACTTTAAAAATAAAATATGAGAGTAAAAATAAATGCACTTTTCAGTAAATTGAAAGGCATAAAAATGTGCAACTTTTTCCTTATTTAAACCACCCTGTATATATTACCGTTTTCGAGATGCCTATACTAGGCGTCTTAAAAGTGACCACACTGTATAGAAATTTTTTAGTAGTTACTAAAACTTTAGGTTTTAAAAATATTTAGACGTTATATTTTTTATTGAAAATTGTGAATTGTGATGCATAAAAAGCTTGTATAACCTTTTTTGCCCGTTTTTGATGAAAATGTATGCATTATGTAGGGAAACACAAAAGTATATTTTCTTTGTCTAATTTCAAAACATCCTATGGTAACATTCAGCTTTTTGATGTGGCTCAAAATCAGCTAATCCGCAAGATTGGTTTATTTCCAGCACATTATTTATTTATTTTTTTATTTTTGAACACCTGGATATCTTATCTGGTTCCAAAGTTATGAATTATTGAATAAAACGTTGCATTTTTTAATATGTTTTTCAGTATTAGATTGAATTACGAATTCATTCTAGATGGCCATAAAACAAGTTTGTTTTATTGCATTCCTGAAGCCAAAATCAGAAGGGTACAAACCTAAAAAATCTAAGATATTAACAAAGAAAGAAATATCCAGATTTTTCGGCTCATGAAGGTAGCTTATTAGAAATGAGAGAAAGTGAAAAATCACAAATCTCCTTGTAGAACAAGTGAAAGATGTCATGATACCCAATACCAAAATAAAAGTGTCTAGAGTAACATCTGGAAATATTGATGGCTTGAATTTAGTACAACTGATAAAAATATATAATATATATATATATATAATAATATCTCTAATATCTCTACCCCTCATTCTAATCACGAGAATTAGCCCAGAAGTCGAAGACTTGTGCGGGAGAGGAGGCGGCATATTATTATTAATCAGACCGCATTTCCGCCCAGGAACGACTTACGTTGGTAGGCCCTAAACACCATTCAGTGCAGGAATGAGGGAAACCTGGAAAACCTCATTAATTAGGGGGGTAGTCAAATGTCAACCGGTATCAATCTCTCACATTGACCCAAGCCAACATTCTTCCACCCTACCATACCCGCAGAGAGGGTGCCAATATCTCCACGAATATAGCTTATATACGGTCTACCGGCTGCAGGGGTCGAATCCACAGCGATCCAGTCACCTCGATTCAAGTACTAACGCCTTAAACCGCGCGACCACTGACCGATCCAATCAAAAACTGAAAACTGTTATAATTTTCGCTTCTTTCTTCGATATAAAGTTGGTAAATACTATTGGCTATGTGCCAAAATTGATTGCATGATTTCTTAAACTGCCCAATCCAACTGGACACTGTTTATGGTGATCTTCAACCTCCCTTTCAGTCAATTGTGGGGCAGATCTTTTGAGTATAAAAAGACATGACGGCTGAAAGTCTAATGTCGCTGAAACTTCTATCGAAAACAAGAAACGAACGGCTCTGAAAATTCTAATATTTCCTCAACATCCAAAATTATTTCATCAACATCTAAAAAATGTTCCTCAAAATATTTCCTCTTATTCAAGCAAATCGTTAGGCCTGCATCTGGTATTAATCTATTCAATTGCAGAAATTTTACTGTCAATGTGTTTAATAAATGAGTTTTCATATGATCTCACATAATTTGTTTATTTAATAAATGTCTATTTTGAGTCTAATTTAATTTACAATGTCGTTATCGCACTGAGTGCTTCAATAAATTTAAAAAAGCACATGTGGAATAATGTAAGTCATTATGACATTTGAAACAGCATCAAATCATGGTTATTATTTAATAGTTGTAGATAAAGTAAAATATTCTTGATCAAAATTATGCAACCACAACTACATATACAACTCAGCTCTGTAAAATTCGAACTCACCGTTGTCACAGCGTTGGGATCAGCGTCGTGTTCCAAAAGGATGTTAACGATATTCGCGTGCCCTTGCTGAGCAGCCTGATGCAGGGGGGTGTAGTCAAGTGAAGTGGTGGATTTCACGTCTGCACCGTGCTGCAAAAGGAACCTGACCATGTTGATCTGGCCATAATGACTGGCTATGTGAAGGGGTGTGTAACCACCTTTAGTGGCTGCGTTGATGTCAGCGCCGTTCTTGCCTTGGACTAGTACTTCTGCTACTGGCACTCGGTCTTCTTGGGCGCATAAGTGGATCGGCCTCAAACCGTTCTAAAAGCAAGAAAGGATTGGTTTTAATGGTTCATTAACATCTTGTATCATTTTCAAATAGATTATTACCTTTGCCTCGTGATTGGGGTCAGCCTTGTACTCCAGAAGCAACGCAGACATATCCGCATGTCCTTCTTGAGCACTGAGGTGCAATGGCGTGAACCCAGCTTTACTCTCAGCATTCGGTTGCGCTCCATATTCTAACAGAGTATTGGCAATATCCATCTGATTCTTTCTAGCTGCTATGTGGAGGGGAGTGTGACCATTTTTAGCCGTGGCGTGTGGAGACGCACCTTTATCAAGAAGCAACAAGGCGACATTTTGGTGGTCGTAGTGTGCCGCGACGTGTAAAGGTGTTACACCGTTTTTGCCCTGAGCATCCACGGGAGCTTCTTTCTGGAGGAGCAGCTTAGCTACTTTCAGGTGGCCATATTTTGATGCTAGATGTAACGGGGTGAACCCCTTTTTCGTGGTGGCATCTAAGGAAGCCCCGTTTTCTAGAAGAACGGCAGCAACCTACAACGAAATTATTGTTAGAGAAGAACCTGTCACTTAAATTTTAGTGTGTAACCTCATCTTGTCCTTCTTTGGCAGCGATGTGTAGAGCAGTGTACATGTCTTTTGTGGTGTTGTCTACTTTTGCGCCATGTTGAAGAAGAAGCATCACTATGTCTACGTTGCCGAGGCGAGACGCTATGTGAAGAGGAGTTTGCTGTTCTCTGGCCCTGGCATCTACTTGAGCACCGTTTCGTAGAAGTATCCTGATTATGTCAGTCTAAAAATTTTAAAAAAATACGTCAATTCACTGACATAAGTGTAAAATCAAGTCTAGTGGCCTCCTAACTGATAAGATTTGAACCTAACTGATATATTACACTATAAGAGCAATCTATATTTACCTGATTTGCTCTAGCAGCCAAGTGTAAAGGAGTCTCTCCTCGGACTGTTGGTACGTCTGGATTGGCGTCGTGTTGTAGTAGATATATAACAATGTTCATGCAACCCATGAAACTGGCTACATGTAATGGTGTTAGACCGCTTTCAGTGGTAGCGCCAATACCTAGAATTTAATCGTGACAAATGAAACATTACAATTTCAGTTCGGCAAATATTTATAATATTACAAAGAAGAACTGCCCCCACAACAGATCCCTGAAGTACACCAAATCAAAACCACCGTGATTTCTGACTACTGTTACTACTAATTAATTCAATGCATAATTTAACGTGTAGAAACTATTTTTATACACTCTGCTTCTAAGGAAGTTCAACTACAGTGAGGTATAAACCAGACCTGTTCACAGTTTGAAAACATTAGGTTTAACAACACACAGTTAAATATAAAATATATTTTGAACTCCGGCTTTGAAAAACAACCAAGTTTTAATTGTGGTTTTTAACAGTAAGCGTTATTGAATAAATAAATCGTTAATCTGCTGTTGGGATCATATAAATAATTTAAAATTTACAAATATAACTTTACTTGTTCGTATTATTGGACATGTTACTAGTGAAAGTAAAGGATGATGAATCTTTTCGATATTTTAAAATTGATGATAAAATAGAAGTACTCACAACAAAGTGAGTATTCAATTGATGTTTGTGGGATTTTTATTAATGTACTTTTAATTTTCACTTACTTGCTCCGTGCTTAAGTAGCAGCTCCACCACTTTGATCCTGTTCTTCTTGCAAGCGATATGGAGGGGTGTAAAGCCATTTAGGGCTCTCGCATTGGCGTCTGCTTGTCTGTCTAGAAGCAGCTTGGCCACGCGCACGTGACCACAATGTGCTGCCACGTGCAGTGCCGTCAGGTAGTCGACGGTAACTTCATCAACAGGGGCACGGTGATATAGAAGGATTCTTGCTGCGTCTACATGGTCGCCTTGCGCTGCCATGTGTAGAGGAGCTAATCCATTCTACAATATAAATAAAAAATTGTTTACAAAATATATTATTTCATTATCTAGAATAGACAAGACAGTAAAGTTTGACGGAAAGGAAGAACACTGCACAGAACAAATAAGAATTAGATAAAATGTAAAAGTAGCATCAAGAATAAGGAAAAAATTAAGGCATACAGAGTGTCTGGAAAAGTAAGAAAAAATAATATTATTTGCGTGATAATTCAAAGGAATAAAATAAATTAGAAAAATTTTGGTTAAGGGTAATTAGAAAACTACTTTTAATTATAACCGATTTTGAAAATGATAGTTAAATATCCTTATGGTATGATTATTACCTACAATTTTCATTCCATTATCTTTATCAGAAACAATAGTTAATTACGTTACAAAGCCGGGAAATGGTACTTTAATGACATTTCACGGCCGTGTATCATACAACGTTTTATTTCATACTGTGTTGTATTAAAAATTAAATTTTAATGTTTTATTTTACATAACCTGCCTATATGTAGGTGTTATTGTGGGTTCGATTCTTGTTTTATCGCATAGCTTTTGATTTAGCTTATTGATGTAAACACAAAAATAACAAAGACAGTTTGTCAGATCCCGTGCGTATTTTGTGATAATTTTCGTAAAAAATGGAAGAAATCGAGCTAAAATGTGCTGAAGCAACCAGTAAATTGGTGCCTACAAAGTCTTCTGCTCGTTATGAGAAGAAATAACAGCTCTTCAACGTGTGGAGAAAAACCTATAAGGTGGAAAACGGCCTGAATGAGAATATCCTTTTGGCGTACTTCTTCTTCCAAAAAGATGAATCCTGCGACAATCTGGGCAAAATATTCGATGCTCAAGTCTATGCTGATGGTAAAAGAAGGTGATATTTCAAAATATCCAAAACTGGTGGCTTTCTTAAAAAGGCAAGCAGTTGGTCATCAGGCACACAAATCAAAAGTTCTAACAAGAGAAGAAGTTAATAGATTCATGAAGGAAGCCCCATCAGAAGAGTATCTTTTGATGAAGGTAAACAAGTTTAACCTTTTCATTAGTTTTGAATTAAACAATGTGCATCTTGAATGATATAGGTACTCAATGTCAATTAATTACAAAAAATACATTTCTTGGTTTCGTTAGTCGAAATTTCATCAATTTGGCAATCAGTTTTAAACCATTTTCTCTATTGTTACAGGTAATCGCAATGATAGGCATTGCTGATGGTTGTCGGCGAGAAGAGTTATACCATATGACCCTAGAAGACATTGAAGATTGTGGCACCAAACTAATTATAACCATTCCCATTTGACGAATGCAAAACGGGTATTCACTGTATTGAGTGACGACAATGAAGGACTAAACTTTCTGGAAATATTCAGAGAATACGTTAAGCTCCGACTTAAAAATATGAAGGAAGATTTTCTTCTTTTGGGTTATAGAAGAGGAACATGTGTTTCCCAAAGAGCGGACATACATACCATTGGGGGGGCACCAAAATAATTGCGGGATATTTGAAGTTGGAACACCCATAAAAATATACGGGGCATTGTTCCCGCAGAACATCTGCCACTTTTTTGGTGAATGCGGGAGCTGATTTATCAACACTGAAGCGTCATGGTGCATGGAAAAGCTCATCTGTTGCGGAACAATACGTTGAAGATTCCTTAGAAAACAAAACAAAAGCAGCAAGGATAATTCAAAATGGAGAAAACTTTATACAGGTTCTTCAGACCAAGCAACAAACTATATCCACCACCACTACCGTGTATAGTGAAGATTCTGTCCCTAAAGGTATTCCTGCATTCATCCTGCAAGGAAATTCACATTGCACAGTTACTGTTAATTATAATTATAATTATAATTAGTTTTTATAGGCTTGATTTTGTAGTTTTAAAGATAAAATCTTTTAAAAATGTGAATATTGTGTTTTTTTAAAGCAGTCCGGGAAGTAAACATTTTCCGGACTCATTACAGTACAGTATGAAACAAAGTTATTTCAAAAAATTTCCAAATGATACACTTTGGACCCTTTGGAGGGTCATCTCTTATCATAACTTATTTTAGTCCTACTTTTACTGCCTTAAGTTTTTTACCAACTTTTCCAAACACCCTGTATAGGAAGAAGATTCTGGACTATCAATGACAACATGAAGTACTTTCAAGGGGAACTGATTAGTATAGCATATTTGAATTCAGGACTTGGTTTTGGCTCTTTTCATAATAAAATTGTAAAAAAATTTTGGACAAATTATGCTTACTTTCGTTTTTGAGCTGATAGGTGCGCCGCGCTCCAACAGCATGTCCACCACTTGCTCGTGTCCACTTCTGGCAGCGCAGTGTAGAGGAGTCAGTCCATCCCTTGTCTTGGATTCGATGGTGGCACCGTGCTCCAACAGCAGTGCCACCATGTTGGTTTTTCCCCATTTAGCAGCTACGTGTAGAGGGGTGATGTTGTGTTTGGCGGCATAATTTACGTCCGCCCCCTTCTGGATCAGCAAATTGGCGATCTGCTGGTTACCATAGTGTGAGGCGATGTGAAGAGGCGTAAAGCCAGATTTTGAGGTCACGTCTGGGTTGTGTTCATTCTGGAAAAGAAGATCGACCTCTTAGAATGATTTTCTTTCGGTAATTGAGCTTGTGTGTACCAAATTATTAATAAATTTATTCATGTTTATTATTTATGCATTAGAAGAGAAGTAGTAGACCTAGGTGGGACCCTTGTGGAATACCAAAACAAATTTTGCATAATATATTCAAATATATTAAAATCATATTCCTTGACCATATACTGTTTTAGCTTTTGTATTAATCTTTTTCCTATTTTGAATATAGTGTTGATATAGTCATAGCATTACTCCACCCTAATAATAAAGCTGAATACAAGATTGTAAATATTGATTCATAACTTTGACGTCCGTTAACATTCAATTATTCATAATAATCAATTTTGCGCTATTTATAGCAAGCAAACTTTATTATTCCTCACATATTTTTCTAAGAAAATTAATAGTGGCCATAGTACCACACCTTTTTCTTAGAAACTTATTTAAACTATGTTTCTATTAAAAATTAAATGAAACGCGACATTCAATAAATGTGAGGGCTCTGGATCTTTAATCTCGAAGGTCGCTCAATAGGATATAAATCAGGAAAAATTACAGACCATCTGCAATCACTACACAGACTGTAAATATACAAATTGGCTTACTTCAAGGAGTAGTTTTGCCGCCTTGACGTCATCCTTTTTAGCTGCTATATGCAAAGCTGGAAGTCTGATCTTCCCCCTTGTGTCGTTCTCTAAAAGAACTGTAACTACCTTGTCATGGCCTTGCTGCATTGCTACCGCCAGTGGTGTGAATCCATCCTAAAAATTAACACATTGTTAAATTTTCCACACCACAGTTAGCTTTTAGACCGCTTACCTCTGTGGAGAGGCTCTGGTTGGCCCCGTTGGCCAGCAGGTACTTGACCACGTTGTCGTGGTTCTCTTGAGCTGCCATATAAAGCGGCGTGAAGCCATTTTGGCTCTGCACGTTGACAGAGGCGCCATGTTGTACTAGAAGCTTGACTACTTCCTCTTGACCAGCTAAAGAAGCGATGTGTAGCGCTGTGTTGCCCTTCTTCGTAGCAGCATCGACGACGGCGCCGCGTTTCAGCAGCTCCTCGACGATGTCCACGTGGCCATCTTTGGAAGCAAGGTGAAGGGCATTCAAGCCATTCTAAAGAAGAATAGATTGTTAGCAACGTCAAAGAAGATCGTTGAAGATAGAAGAATAGTCATGCTGAATGAGTAGATAATACTTGAAGGTGAAAAGTCAGGTTAGAAATATTAAATTAGAAAACATTATTGTAGTGAAAAGAACAGAGAAGTCATTTGAGTATAAAAAAAGACGTAATGCTTAGGGCGAAAATGACAAGTGAGGTTAGAACTACTAGACATATTGTCAGACAACATAAAAAATCCATAGAAAAAATGAAGAAACAAAAATAATGTGCATTAAAAAAGCATTATTGAGGAAAAGATTGGGGATATCAATTGAGTATAAAAAAAGGTTATGCTTAGTGCAAAAATTACAAGTGAGGTTTAGAAGTACTAGACAAGTTATCAGAAAATATAAAAAATCGATAGAAAAATTAAAAAATAAAAGTAATACGCATTATTGAAGTGGACAGATTGGGGAAATAACTTTAATATGAAACAGGTAATATCGAATATTATCGAAAACAAAAAGTTTGATTAAAAATACTGAACAAATCACCAGAAAACATAAGAAATATGTAGGAAAAAAATGAGAAGATTAATAAGAGAATAATTGAATTAGAGAAATGGGTAATGATTACAGTACAGTGAAGATGAAAAGTGATCTTACAAATACTAAACAAACCATTAGAAAATATAAAGAAATATTAAAAATAATGAAAGAAAGAAAGAATTTGCTTTAAAAAAACTAATGAAGGGGACAAAAAAATGATTTAAATATGAATAGGAGATAACACAGCGAAGACGAAAAGTTAAGTTAGAAATACTGAACAAATCATCAGAAAATGTAAGAAATAGGCAGAAAAAATGAGTAGCAAGAAGAATCCATATAATATAATATATAAGATAATGATATAAGTATAGAAAAGGGTAATCCCTACAGTGAAGATGAAAAGTGAGGTTACAAATACTAAACAAATCTTTAGAAAATAACAAAGATATTAGAAATAATGAAAGAAAGACATAATCTACGTTAAAAAAAGTAGTGAAGGGAACAAAGAAATGATTTAAATACAAGTAAATGATTCAAGAATGAAAAGGAGATAATACATCGAAGATCAAACGTGAGGTTAAGAATACCAAATAAATCATTAGAAAATATGAAAAATTATTAGGAAATAATGAAAGAGAAAAATTTGAAAAGTGAGGGTAGAAATCATAAATAAATCGTCATAAAACATAAGAAATTGGTAGAAAAAAATATATAAGAAGAATCTGCATTAAAAAAGTACCAGGGACAGGAAAAAATGAGGACACAATTTAAAGACAAAAAAATAATAAATAGCTAATACTTACAGCGTTACTAGTATTGATGTCGATATTTGATTTTAAATGTTCTAGGACTTTATCCAGTTGGCCATTTCGGGCAGCTCGCAAAAAGGACGTATTTCCGTCAGACTGAAAAAAGATAAAATTACTGTAGCTTAATATTACAAAGCATGATAATATCTATTTAACAATATTAGTTGTTAAAACATAATTTAGATGCAAAATGAAAGTTGATATATTTTACCCTAAACTCTTATCACCAGAAAAGAGAAACATAACGCTAGAAACTGGTTTAGAAACATAAGATTTGTGTGGAAGAAGATGTAGCATATTATTATTGAAAAATCCAACTAGTTTGGAATCAAATCAACTTCCATACATTATAAACAAACTTATATTTTAAAAAGATGTACCTACGCCTCAAACTTGGCCTATATTTTCAATTTGAACGTTCTCACAATAGCTATGAAATCGATATCCACTTTTAATTAAGAAAGTTTGCAAGCGAAGGAGAAAATAATTCATTCTATAAGAATACATAATACCTTTTCTGTATATAAATCCGATTTATTCAAATTCAAAGGACGGTTACAAAAGACGGCAGCAATTATTTTTATGAAGATCCCAGTCCACAATGCCTTTCAAACGCTTCTATCTTTTTATTGTCGCTCAACAGCATTTGCAGACGCTGGCTTCTATTTTGCTCCAATGCTTTTTCCTTAAATGTCAAAAGGTGAACTTGTAACAATCAATATGGCTTATAAATAGGTTCTCCGGGTCTACTATTTGTGGGCTATTTTAGTGTAAAGGAGCTCTACGATTGGTCATACATTATTGGGCATATAAAAGTGAATTTCACTTTTTGCACCCTTGGGAAATATAAAGTCCTGGAATTATATTATGTTGACAATGTTCAATATATCAAAGATAGGTTAGATATACGCTGTGTCTATCGATGAAGTACAGGATTTGCAAGTGTTTTATTCTGTCAGTTTCTGGTGCATATCGTGCTATAAAAAAGTGTAAAAGTAAATCTAAAGAAGAAGAAAAGTGGAAACACGAGGAAAGCAAAAATAGAAGTAGTATGATTACGTAAAATACGCCATTTGTAGGGAAATTTATTGATTCTTCTTCAGATAAAAAAACCCGTTGGTAAAGAAAATTCAAGCTGCAATAGCTGAAGATAAAGATATGCCTAATTTAAATTTTTTAAAGAACAATGCATTACATGAATTTTCGGTATTTCAAACGAAATTGTAAAAGTATGAACAAAACAAACTACAATACAAATTGAAACATGTAAAACACAAAATTTACGTAAATATGTCTAACTGAAGTTCTAGTGAAATGAAAACAGAACTCCTAAAGAAACTTCGATATTTTTTTCAGGAAATTCTGCGTGCTTTGCTACATAGCTTAGTACTGTTGTACATAACTGTATTTATTCTCCGCGTCTATTTTCATTCCTATAAATAATCTATCGAAAACAAACAAACAGAACCCCTGTGAAGTAAAACAAAAACAAAGTCGACGCCAAACGGGAACTACGCGACGAGAAAGCGTATAAATATACACCAAATTCCTACCATGGTTATCCGTTAAGTCAATTAGATTGCTATTGATCCGATAGGATTTCAGGTTTCCTGAGATTCCATTTTTATATGCTCGTGCGCGTTCCTGTTGAGTAATATTGGAAAATCCAAAACATTTCTAAGCAGGTTACTCTATGGAAATGGGTTAGCAGGAATCTGCAGCGCTGAGACAAATATATGTAGTTAAGATGTATTTTTTACTTTGATAAATGAACCGATCCAAGGGCATATAATATTAGCCTAAAATCATTTAATAGTAACTACAAGATGACGCAAAAGTTGTCACCCGATGTTGTTTGGCTCTATATTTTTTTATGAATTTAAAAATTTGATTCTGATTTTGGATTATGTTTATTTGATGTCTTACATTGTTTCCATTAAGTCGAGAAAATGATATCGGCTAAGTGGCAGCCGCCAGAAGTGATGACCATACGGGCCCAATTTATGGCGATAGGTTCTCGCATTCTTGACGGATATTCTCTTTGATGGCTTCAAGAGTCTACGGCTTGTTCACATAGACTCGTGACTTCAGAAAACCCCACAAAAAGATGTCTGGAACGGATAAATCGGGCGATCTTGCCGGCTAGTGCAAATCGCCGAAATGAGAAATTAGGCGACCCGGAAATGCAGCCCTCAGAATTTCGGTGGTGCGTTGTGTAGTATGCGCCATTGCTCCATTCTGTTAGAACCATATATTCTCTAGTCCCAATTCATCCAATTGAGGAAGAAGAAATTCGTTGAGCATGGGTCTGTAGCGCTCGCCATCCACAGTAGTCGTTTGGCCCGCAGGGTCTTCGAAAAATTAAGGCCAGATGACGCCTCTAGCATAAACAACACACCATGCAGTAACTTTGAGCGGGTGTAATGATGGCTCTTCCACAGAGATGGAAATGGGTGAAAAGTTGTCTTCCTCGTGGTGGAGACTCAGGATAGTCTGAGCCAGGTTATACGCGTTTGGCGGTCAACAGCTAACAGCTGATGCATTGTCTGCACTTTGTAAGGCAGCATATTGAAGTCGTTAACCAACATTTTCTGTAAAGACCGCCGATTGATGCCCAGTTGCCTGGCACGTCGTCTGGTCGATACTCCGGGGTCCTCTGCGACATCTTCAGCCACAGCCGCGATATTCTCAGCAGAACGGCTGCTCGGGGGCCAAATCGCCATTAGTCTATAATTGACAGTTTTTGCAAATATTTCTAAACAAAGGTATTCCTATAACTGTTGCCAGTCCTGCCGTATACATTTTCCGTCAATTTATTCGCTAACATTTGTGCAGAAGAGTCAGTTGTTTACAGATATGTAAAATTTTGTAATATGGACCTATTTTTGTTTGTACCAACAAGGAGTGCAAAAAACTTTGAAGCATAAAGAAAACAGTTCCCTTCCCCTCTAAACTCAACAGATAAATCGTCTACCAACATTTTTTAAACACCTAAACAATATTTTGGGTTGGATAACGTTTCGTGAAAAATCATTTACAAATTTACGCGACTAGTCCATTACCATTACATTAACACATTTCTCACTGGAGGGAGAATCTAAATGCAGTACTTTAATGAAGCAGCACGGCCGAATCCGTAGAAAGACCTTTTCAACACCGAACACGAAAACCTTTTCACCTTGCAATCATTAAATCTCGCCATGAAATTTTAATTGAAGTTCCTCATTAATCCACGGACGAAAGTTGACGCCGGTTGCTAAATATAAAGTAGGATTTATCTCGAAGCTCAATCTCCCTTTGGGGTATTCACTCTAATACTGTAGTTATTGTACGCCAAATATAATTCCCCATTAACCTTTATCCCATTCAGAAACTCTGCAGTTAGGAAATTCCGTGGATGATAGACCCATTACTGAGTCAGTCTTTGAAGGAAAGTCGAACTAACGTTTTGAACTAGAATATCTCAATATATTTGAATAACGAATTGACGGATTAGGTTTGTAATGAGATTAGTAACGAGCGGATTATATGCAATAAAATACCATTAGAATATGCATTATGCACTTATATTTTTAATTACTACTTTTTACTAAATGAAGGGATTAGGTATTGAATAACAAATATTAAAAACGAGTTAAACGTATACAGAGCGAGCCAAAATTCACTCCCCAGCGCAAACCCTGCCATTTTGAACACAACAACAAATACTAAAAGTCAAATAAATATTATACGTCACTGTCAAGTAAATCCGTGTCAACAAGTTTTTTGCCCGACCAACTTGATGAGTCAGTCGGAATTTGCGCCTTTATTGAACTAAAATTAATAACTTATTCTAAAACGGCTTCGCTTTCGAGATTTTAGTATTCTACATTTTTGTTTTATTTTTATTTTTTTAGAATATATATCCGGCCACAGGGATAATTAAATTTCGGTTTGAGTGACATTTTTTACAATTTAAACTTTGAGAATAAGAAAATATGCAAGTAACAAATGATTTCGCAATCAGAAGTGGGATATTTTGTTTTTAACCTTTTTTGTCATTGTTATATTAGAAGAGTAATTAAGAGACGAAAATTGATTTTTTTAGTTCAAAGTCATTAATCATTTGCGAACTAGTGTAATCAATGAACCTCATTAATCACAGCTGTTCGTTTTTTGTAGTAGATACCCAAAATTGCTCTGGAATTGAGCGTAATAGCTTTATGGGGCGGTACAATATTAAACATTATTTTCCTATGCACTGTTAACCAAAACATGGTACAGGGTGTGTCTTAAGTAGAAGCCAACAGTCCAGGAGCGTATTGTGTGGCTAAAAATAAGGTTTTTTTGTTATATTAGCGTGTGAAAAATGAAAAAAAATCAGTTTTTAGTTTCTAAACCACTTGAGGTAATTCCGAATTGAATTTGGTGTGCGTATTTAGTTAGACAGTAGGTATGAAACAAAAAATTACCAGCATTAAATATATACCAGTGGCGGTATAATTTTAATTTACGCTACATGTGTCTTATAGGTCTGACATGATTTATTTAATAATTAACAACATAGGTGTACAAACACAACGAATATTGATCAAGTCACTCCCCTAGTATGCATTTAACATGTGCCACAAGTGCCTATGGAAAACCACCCTTCCATAGAACGACCTCTTTGAAAGCTTCGCGTAAGGTGGCTGCACCCCTCTTTGTAACTCACTCTCCCCTCTAAAATTTCGAACAAGTGCATCGCACGAGGCACATAACTGCACCGACGAATGCGTCATAAATTTTCTGGGAAACGGTGCAATTGCACTTGTTCAGTGTCAGTCACACGGCAAGTTGATGGAAACATTTTGTAATCCATTTTTATCAATAATGCCTAATGCAGTGATCTGACATTTTTTTTATAGTTTATAGTAGTCATAGGTGATGGTAATGACATATACAGTGAAATAGAAACATAATAATTATAATTGTTCACTATTATATTATAATATATACATTATTGGTCTGTTCCTTCAAGTGTAATGATGTATATAATAACGAAATAAAAATTCTCGAGTGTTAGCAAATGAACCCATTCGAAGCTGAATTATATTAATGTTTTATTTGTATGTTATGTGTCATGCTTATGTTATGAATGTCAGAATATTTAATAATTTTTACAGTAAAAAGTTTACTGCACTAAACTATTGTTAATATTCGTAGACAAAGACAAAGTAGATGATTTATCCTTCACCCTCGTAAACTCCAACCATCATTATATGTTCGTTAAATAATAGTTAGTTGTTTAAATAGGCAATAAAACACAATATTTAATACATGGCTGGTATTTAATACACAAAGCGCAGCCGAAGGCATTAAATCTACTTTACTGCCAAGTTAAAAACATATTTTTTTCGCAGATTAATTTTAGTTTTATCACAATAGCAAACAAAGTTATTTATTTTATATTATTAAAATTGTATGAGTTCTTTCATGAATAATAATAATTTCATCAGGTCTTCTATGGTTGCTACAGTGCCTTAATAAATGATTACAAGCCACGTGATCACAATCGAGATTCTCAAATCAATCGCAAAGCAATTCATTTGCGAATATCGTTTTCCTCGTTACGGCAATAGAGAGAGAAATCTATTTGCAGTTGAGTTGTTCTTCTAGAATCACAGTCACGTGGCTTGTAATCATTTATGAAGGCACTGTATAAGATAAGCATTAATAAGTAAATAACGTAGAAATACAGTAATCGCCATATTGCTTCTATTTAAATCCATAAAATAACTATGTATTGAAATTATTCAATCAGCAAAGCAAATGGAGTGAATTTATTACCAGAAAAATTGAGGAAGATATATCGCTAAAACATAAAAAATTTATTGAGTACCGGGCTGAGAATAACGTTATGTCTTTTTCAGATAATGTATTATTGACATATTTTTCTGAATGACGCAAAAGTATGAAATCTTCTTCTTATGGTCAATATATGCTTAGAGCTACTTTGCATATGTACAACTAATCAATAGAAAATCATACATTTGGGAAAATGCCACAACAAATTTCTGCGTTTCTCAAATTGATGGATGCTCACTATTAACAAATTCAGGAGCTGATATCACAAAAGCGTGGTTGATGAAAATCTTCAACATTCGCTGAAGGCTTATGTTAGATTCTGAATTCAGTTATAAGCACGAATGAACAAGCTCTAATGCATTAGAACTTTCAGCTTATCGTATAAAAAGCAATCTTAATGAAAATATATCACTAATCTCCGTTCAACAACACACCCTTACATGGGGTAAGATTATGAATGGCCTGTAGACACACGAAACTAAACAGTTTATTTACACTGCTTCATAAAAAGGTTATAACTCTAATAGCATACAAACTAATTACGGTTCTGTGACCTTTCGTGTTCAATTTGGAATGTTCATTTGTATATAAATATTAAAAATTAGTATTTTACCCACTTTTATGCCGTTGCAAAAAATATACATCGTATCAAAACAACTTTTCAGGAATGATTACAGCTTTCTCCAAAATTAATAATGTAAAACACAACAGACCAGGTAGGATAAAGTTGCATTCCATTGATACACAAAGTCGCTTGTCTGTTATTGTTCTATATTAGCTTACCATCCGTAGGAATTTGAAGCACAAAGACATTATATTCCTGCAGGAATCATATTGATCATCTCTGAGGCCTCTAGAGACTTCAACACCAATATTCCACTACAAAGAAGCCTCCATAGACACTACTCAACAGGTAAGAAAGTCTTTCTGCACGAAACTGATCGATACTATACATTTACTTAAAGAACATCCATCACTTGACGCCAAGTTAGTGTTTCGAAGATTTGGTTCAGGAGATCGAGTCGATAGAGGCGCACTTTCTAGTCTGAAGGACTTCAGATAGTAAACACTAAGTCGCAGATTGCAACAGTGGGAAATTCCGCCAACAAGGGTGATTACATTCACCCAGTGTACCCGGTGAAATGAGGGTGAGAAGGGCAGCACGCTGTCGACGACGCCTTCCTACGTCACCGGTCAATACCGACGACGCGACGGCGCGTCTGGCCTGGCTACAGACCCCTGAAGCGGTGGTTGTTTCTTCCCCATGCTTTCTCTGTGACCGTGACATATTAGGATATATCTAGGATGCGAATTATAGCTATTGTGAAGTTTATAATTGTATAGTCAGTCAGGAACAAGGCTAGGACTAATGATACAGCACATAGAGTTGTTTATTTGGACCCAATGAGAGCTTTGGACAGTTGGATATTGCTTTGTTTATTTGGATCAAATTGAAGATTTGGACATTTCGATACAGCTTCATGTGTTTTGGATCATCATGAGAAGAAAATAGCAACATAATCTTTAGATCTTTTACAAATTTAAAGGGCTTGCTGAAGATGAAAGCAGTATGTTTCAAGAAAGATGTTCAGAGTGACATATTACTATACACGGTGTTAAAAAAAGTGTAAAATATTTAAGGAGGTAATAGTATGAACCAAAATAAGCAGAAAATACTCAATAAACATGGGTCCGCAAAGTAACGGTTGCGGAGATATGGAATGTTTTATGTTTTTTAGCCCCTTTTTTTATTTTGCAAAAACGATGTGTATTTTCTTATAATAGTTGGTTGATGTTTAGTGAAATAAACAATACGTATTTGACAGTTGTTCTCAGTGCACAAGTTTTCTTTCGCTATGGCTGGTTACTATAACGCAGAATTAACAGACATGCATTTCATGTATGGTCGTGCTAATGGGAACGCCACCGAAGCGCGGCTTCTTTATGTTGACGCTTATCGAAATCGCTAGATTCCTTCACAACGCATATTTGGAAGAATTCACCAAAGATTGCGTGATACCGGTTCCTTGAGCAAACAGTGCCATTTATCCGGAAGATCAAGTTCGGTATCCACTCCTAGAGCAGAAGAGGAAATTCTAGCACTGGTAGAGCAGAATCCAGGTACGAGTGTGCGGAGAATATCAGCCGAGGTAGGAATTAGTGGTCTTCTTGTTTGGAGAATCTTTCACGAGCAACTGGTTTATCCATACCATGTGCAACGAGTACAGGCTTTAAATCCAATAAATGATCATCAAGCACGTTTGGTTTTTTGCCGCTGGTTTCTACGTCATGATGCTGAAGACCCTCGCAAACTTTCTTTTTACTGATGAGGCCGGGTTCACAAGAAATGGAGTGTTTAATTTTCACAATACGCATATTTGGGCCGACGAAAATCCTCATGCTCTAATAGAATCTGGACATCAGGCACGTTTTTCATTAAACATTTGGATGGGTATTGTAGGTGACAGGTTTCTAGGTCCTGTTGTTTTACCAAACCGATTAACAGGCGCTGCTTACCTCAACTTTCTGCAGAACACACTGTATGAGTTTTTGGAAGACATTCCTTTGAATCAGAGGCAACAAATGTGGTTCCAGCATGATGGTGCTCCAGCTCATTTTTCCATGGCCGTTAGAGAGCATTTACACCAAACTTTTCCACATGGGTAGGAAGGGCCGGACCTGTTTTATGGCCTCCAAGATCGCCTGATCTGAACCCTCTAGATTTCTTTGTTTGGGGACATTTGAAGACATTAGTGTATGGTATTTCCGTAAATAGCCTGGACGAGCTGCAACTACGGATTAATCAAAAGTGTCAAGAAATCCAAACCAAGGAGGGTGTTTTCGAAAGAGTTTGAATATCGTTGAGACGAAGATGTCGTGCCTGCTTGAAAATGGACGGAGGAACATCTTCTGTAACTTTGTTTTTTGTTTGTTAAAAGCTTCCTTTGTCGGTTTATTCCTAATAAAATAAAATGTTTGAAAAACGAATAGTGGTCCATATCTCCGCAACCGTTACTTTGCGGACCCATGTTTATTAAGACTTTATCTAGGATTTAAATTATAGCAATTTACAATAATTGTAGAGACAGTCTAGAACAAGACTATACATCACATATAATAAGTGAGATGATGAAGTTTTGTTTATTTAGACCCAATAGGTGCTTTGGACACTTGGATATTACTTTATTTGGATAAAATTGAAGATTTGAACACTTTGATAGCTTTATCAGTTTAGATCATCATCAGAAGAAAATAGCGACATAAGATTTAGACCTTTTACAAATTTAAAGGGCTTGCTGAAAATGAAAGCAGTATTTTTCAAGAAAGATGTTCAGAGTGACATATTACTATATATTTAGGATTCAAGTCATAACAATTTACGATTGTAGAATCATTCGCGAACAGGACTAGAACTGATAATATGCCACATATAATGAGGGAGATAATGAAGCTTTGTTTATTTGGACCCAATGAGAGCGTTGAATACTTGGATATTACTCTGTTTATTTGGATCAAATTATAGCTTTAGACAATTCGATACAGCTTTATGTGTTTTAAGTCATCATCATATGAAGAAAAGAACAACGTAATCTTTAGATCTTTTACAATTTTAAAGGGCTTGCTGAGGATGAAAGCAGTATTTTTCAAGAAAAATGTTGAACGTGGAAAAACAATGAACTCTAAAACCATTCAAAACAACGCTCACAAGTTTACGAAACAAGTTAGAACAACACTTTTACCTTGAATTGATTAAAAACCATCTGCTAAATACTACTAATCTTTTTACAGAAATTCTAGGTACATCTTCATCTATAACAGAAGAAAATTCATACAGCACATTTTTATTGATTATTGATGAATATTTTATTAGATCTTGGGCTATTTCAAACTCTTACCTGAAGATGGAAGCTATATCGTTTAAGGCAGTAAGACAATAAACTTCTATAGACAATGGCAGATTCAGAAGCTTATAAAACAATTCAGAACCACGGATTCGTCTTGACTGATTGAGAGAATCGTCTCTTAACTTCAGCTGATCTATTCACACAAAATGTGCTTTTAAGTATATTTTCATGAATAACAAAAGAATCTTTCAATTCCTTTCCAAAGAAAAGGACAGTATGACTGTTTAAATCTTTCGATCTTTAATAATTTCAAAGTACTTCTGAAGATTTAAAGTGACAAGGCACTGAACTTCAAAACTATTCATATATTGACAATATCTTCACAAGCTGAAGTTAGAACAATGTTGTAACTAATTGAGAACCATCTGCTATATAGTCTTGATTTACACGTTGCTTCTAAGTACATTTTGTTGAACCCCAAAATCATTAAATTACGTGTTTACAACATTACAGAGCATACATCTCCGTACATCTTGATTGATAACAATATTTTTTTTAAATATTAGTTTCTGAACAAATTTTGGAGTAACTTCAAAAATGAAAATCCATATTTCGATATCTCTTAACATTCAGAAGACACGAACTGACATTGACATGCAGAACTTTATCTTTTACAGCAATGTATCGATCTTAGCATCTGTCTGACTGCAGCTGGTGCCAACTCGACTTGAGTCTAGGGAACTTTGTATATTAATGGGCCATTGCTACGCTTTTCGCACGAATATAAGCCAATTTAATTAATTACTAGTCCATTTCCATATCGATGCTTATCTGGGTGTATAAATAACTTTTTACGGAAACCGAGAGGGGTATAATCTCGATTTAACATTCTGGGTGATGGTTATATGCACGTTATGATGTATGTTATTCTTTTGGCATGCATCCAGGTCACGACAGATAATTTCTAAAGATCAATAGAGCGTTACATGTAATTTATCAGTATTTTTAGGTCGGTTCAGCTTGCACGGTTTCTGTATTCACTTGGCGGGGATTTTAACGAGTTTTATTGTGAAATGGTTGTTTCTGTTTATAAAGAACTTGCAAGTGATGTAAACCATTAGGATCTTCATATTAAATACACACACCATCAAAAATCTTGGATCCTCTGTATATAAAATGATTTGATTAAACCTAGTGGTTTTTCTTAATGTGGTAAATAAGTACATGTACTTAGGGAACAAAAAAGACAATAAAGATTGCAGACCATGAATCTTTGCTATATTTCCAATGTTTTTACAAATTTGGTCAGTTTGGCAGTGCATTCAGCCAAGTTTTCCTTTGAATTTTTGCACATTATAATGCCAGGACCTGAAATTTCTGCGTTTACCCGATCAAGAATGACTGCTTTGCATGATGCAGGACATTCTAATCATCAGATATCGAACATGTTGGCACTCCTAGATCATCTGATGTACGAATAGTACACAGATATGAAGAATTAGATACAGTGGAAAATAGACTATGTAGTGGAAGTCCTCGGGTATGTAATGAAAGAATCGGTATTTGGTGCAATATGCCCGTAGGCACCGCACATCTTCAACTTCAGCTTTCAGGGCCCACTTTCAAGATATATTTCGCCGTGTTATATCGACAAAAACTATTTGAAAACGACTCTACAACGCAAATTTACGAGGTAAAAGACCATTACGGGTCCCCACTCTACTTCCAAGGTATCGTGTTGGCCGTTTCCAGTAGGCGCGTGAGCATAGGGGTTGGCTTTTACGCCAGTGGCGATGGGTCTTATTTACAGACGAATCCAGAATTGGGCTGATTACTGATGACAATCGCAAAGAGTCTGAAGAGAACCAGGTTGTCAACAGCGACTTTTCTTTCCCCATGAAGTTGTTCCGTATGAAGTGGGTACCGCAATATTTTGGGGTGGAATAATGTTCAACCGCCGCACCCCATTAATTCGCATACCACAGAATATGTCAGTCCCCCTACGTAATATTTTAGGTGAAAATTTTGTGTTTATGGACGACAATGCTCGACCACATGGTTCAAGAGACACTCGAAGTAGGACATATCAATAGATTAGATTGGGCAGCCAACTTTCCTGACATGAATCCCATTGAAAACATGTGGGATTTCATTGCTAGAGCCATTCATAATCATATTCCTCCACCTCAGACTGCAGATGAGTTAGTCGTGGCGGCAGAAGAGGAATGGAACAATATTTATTTATTTATTTAATTCACCGCATTTAATATTCCGCAAGAGATCGTGAACCACTTGATTATCTCAATGCACAGACATGTCAATATGCTATTGGAACATGGGGGAGGTGATACCGACTATTAGTAGGAACATTTGCTGGTTTTTAATATTCTAAGTACTCAGTTTATCGAACATATTCATTTTACAAAAAAAAAGGTTCAGAAAACAATATACTTTTATAAATGGATTTGGTTTTTCTGACAAAAAGATTTCTTTAACAAGAATGAGGGGGAGTCCAAGACTTTTGACGCTGTGTGCATTATTTGTTTACACTTCAGCAAGGTATACCTTTTTCAAATAAAACAGGTAGGAGAATCAATTGTTTCAATAGTGAGATGCATATACTAAGCAGCAAAAAAGTTCTGCCATTTAAAAAAACATGGTGGGGCCCTCTACTAGTGACGTCAAATTTAGAAACAAATTTGAGTTTCTCGCCCGCTAAAACCCCAGATTTAGAAATGTTATGTAAATATATGGGTTTCTAAGAAGTTATTTGCAAATATCGAAAATCAAATTTTAACTTACCCTGTATCTGTTTTATTATGCGACTTGGGATATAGGTACAATCGTTTGCAATAATAATGACACTCTCATAAAACAGTTTTTGAACTTCTGGAAGTTCTGAATAGAAATATCATTAAATCTCTCTTGGTAAGTGAAACAACTAATAACTAATGTTAAAAATTTAAAGCAGATTTCAATATGAATACGTCAGAAGTTCAAAATAAATTGCAAAATTCATTTTAGTGAGTGTCATTAATATTGCAAACGATAGTACGTTAGGTTAAATCGATTTATTTTCACCTAAGGATTCTGTGGTCTCATTTTTGCTACTTCACTTAAAAACACCCTGTAGATACACAGTATTAAAGAAGTTGTAGCCAAAAAACAAATTAAAAATGATAACATTGAGGTTATGTAACTCTTTTGAGGTTATATAATGTTATGTGTATAAACTTGACTCATTATTTTTTCGGAAGGAGTTTCCGAATATCTTGTACGCTTTCCTGATCTTGTATTAAAAGGATATCGAATAGCGTTGTTCTATTTTACTGTGTTCAAGGAAAACAAAGGCGCTGCAGTTTGTAAAAAAGTCATACTACTTATTGATTCCGTACGGCGAAATGCAATAAAAGGAAAATGCCCTGGGAAGCCACTAAAATTGAATTGCTATGGTGACGTTATTAAATATGATTGCCAAGTGTCCTCCTAGTCATTTTTCCTTATAGGAGTTAAAGTATAGATACTTAGAAGAAAATTATTGTCGCAAAATTTATAAAGACTAATTCATTATTTTAAAAAAAATTGTTATCCAACATCATAGTTGATAAAGAGTGACCAATGCCAGTAATTGTTGTTCTACTTTAACTTCAGCTCTCTTTAGTACTAGAAACTGATCTCATTTTGTTAGATGAAGTTGGATGCAGTAAATTTGCTAGCAGTTCAAGTGCATTTTATCGCATTTCCATGGAAACTAGAGCATCTGTTCACTTAGATTGATTACTGCGATGCCTGGGGTCGTCGTATAGGATATAAAAGTCTCGTCTACTAGAAGAAACTCATTTTGTGGAAGGACTAAACCAGTCGACAGAACAAGATGGAAGGTCAGTTGGCAATTTGTTTCCTAGCTCTCTAGAATTTTACTGGATCAAGATAAATCGTTTTTTCAAGGTTAGAAGAACTAAAACGTCAAAGAAAATCCTACAGCTTTTGATTAATGAAAGAAATAAAGAAGAAAATAAGGCAAAGAAAGATATCAACGACTAAAATTCATTTTATTTTTTATCTACAGGGTGACCCATTAAGAATGGAAACACGTACAAAAGTTGCTTATGGACAGATTTGGACCCGGTTTCTTTTTAAAAGATAGATCTCCAAAAGCTCTATGATGATCCAAAATTTAAAGACGAAATTTTGATTTGTAAGACCTACTACGAACATCAAAATTTTGTTTTTGCGTTTTTTTTATAAAAAATCTGACTACACTACTGGATTTAGGAGCCCCTCCAATGCATTGGTACCAATTTTTGCAAAAAAAGTTTGCCCCTAAAAAAGTTATGACAATATCGTTATCACCAGTGTTTGCCGTTGTCGGTAAACCTATTCCTTTATAAAAACCGAATTGAAACCAATTAAAACAATCGTAGTAGGCCTTGAATATCATAATTTCGTCTTCAAATTTTGCATCAAGATACAGCTTTTGGAGATCTACCTTTTAAAAGAAACCTGACTCATCAAATACTCCTTGGGTGGCTATTCAATTGTTTATTTCTACTTAAAGTCAATCTACAATGTTTGCTATTGAAATAATTTGCTTGCGTGTTTAAAAAAAAATTGGAACAGTTAATGTTCAGCAGCGAATGAGATTCATATTTTTCAGCATAAAATTATCGTCAGTGTCAAATACATACAGACCGATTACGCAACAGCCTCCAATCTGCGTCAGAACTGTCAGACACAGTATAACGAGGTGAAATATTACGTCAACAGTGGCTTTGAAACTTTCTTCTTCAAAAAGTAAGTTCAATCAAGCGATACCCACGCTTTAGCAACAATAAGTTAAGTTCCTCGTTTAGATCGACCTCTGACCTTTAAAGTTCGCGCTCTATCGTGCTACACCTGGGAGAGATAATTCGAATGTTGGTAATGGAAAAGTTACTTTTCTGATGGATTTCCTGGGGAATTTTAGGAATATTGACGTTAGGCTGGTCTTACACGACACGACAATTGTACGACAATACCTGCGTCGTTCTTATACTCAAAAGTGCCTAGTACTTTTTTATTCATGAAATTTTAAAGATCAAATGTCGATAAGGAAGTGATAATACCAATATTTAGATATACAGGGTAATCATACGTAAACGTTAGATTCTACTGTAACTTTGTTATTTTAAGAGATATCGAAAAATTGCGCTTCGTTGACTAATTTTTCACAATTTTTCAATTTTATTATTAAAAGACAGTTGAGCATCTCACTACAGAGATTTTGATATAAACTTGGTTTTTTATGAAACACTGTATATTATTATATTATTGGATTCTCCACTTTTTCCTGATTGCATTGATATAGACATGTAATGAGTTATCTTTTACTGTTCTCGAGATATTGATGACTAAGTAATTCCATATTTAAAATTTTATTTTTTTATTATAATGAATGCAAAACTATATTTGAATCCAACATATGGAACAATTTAAAGAATAGCTTATAAACATTGTTCAAACTCATTTTCTTGCTTTTCTATGCAAAACCTATACCATTTTTCCAAATTATTTAAACAATTATGTATCATTTTAGGAATGTTGGTTTATGTAATCTAAAGATTCTTGTATTTTTTGATAGGTCAATGGGATGATATGGCAGCAACATGAGGCTCCATTGCATAATGAAGGATAAGTTATGGAATATTTGAATAATAGTTAGGTATACACGGTTGGAAATCGGTGATGGTCCATCTGCCATTATATGAGAGCGACAAAGTAAAGTATAGAAATCCGTGTGATAGACAAGGATGGCTATAGGAAGACGTTTGTATAGCATAGGTAACAAAATATGGCTCTATACGATGGCCGGAGAATAGTCCAGACTTGAACCACCTGATACATTTAAAAAATATTGTTTATAAAAATAGACCAACCACTATTTTAGAAAATCAAGATACAATACAACAAGTTATAGATTACATAAATCAACTTAAAAATATGATGCACAATTGTTTAAATAATTTGGAAAAACGATATAAGTTTTGCATAGAACGTCAGGAAAATGAGTTTGAACAATTTTTATAAACTTTACTCTTTAAATTGCTCCATAAAATGATTTCAAATATAGTTTCGCATTCTTTATAAAAATTTTGTACTTAGTGCTACTTAACTGTATAACTGCACCCCGTACCAAAGTATAAAACAAATAAATAAGACTCTATGGACATAGCAACAACTATAAATGATATTTACATTGCAACATCTTTCACAGATTTATTACACATAGTACAGCGTTATCTAAACTTCATAGATATATCAAAACATGTTACCCTACTACTATTCATTAATGACTTTCTTATGCACCCCACAATCCAACGCGTGTTCTAAATTTACTGCAACCGAACTGCGCGCGATCTTATCGTGGTAAATTATGCAGAACTTGGAAATGTTACAAGCTGATTCATTATTATATGAATTTTGATAGCTATAGATGGGTTAGTTTGAGTATGAGTCATAGACATCATCATATACAACGCAAAATGGTACATAGATACACATTGGAACTGAAATAGTTTTTTCATAATATGTATATGGTATAAGTTAAAAAGGCAAAAATATAATGCTAAAATATCACTAAGTACAAAAATGCTAACCACATACTCAAGTCCTAAAAGACAATAGCATTAGAGATGGCATCGCACTGCGAATAGCTGTGCTGTCACTCTTTACAGCGTCGCCAACTGTAAAACCGAAGAAAATAATTATTTTTAATAATAATACGTAATAAGAAATAATTCGGATCGCTGCAGAATTTTATATTAATTCTTCGGGCATGAGCAATTCTATCAATTCTTATTTTTCTCTATCTTCTCATAAAATATTTATACTTGGTCACAGTTAACCCCGTATATGAACGGTTCGTCTAATTGTTTATATTACCAATACCTGTTGACGTTTGTATATCTAACAATCTGTGCCAGAAAAAGGGTCAATTTCCTACTTACACAATATAACGTCAAACTGACATCGGCTAGCTGTCATTATATTTGTTCTTAAGTTTTGTAATATGAAAGTAAACATTATTCGACAAGAATATTCACGTAAATAATACACCCACGTGACTAAAACGTATACACTTTTGTCTTTAAATATTTTGCACTTTTATTTTCGAATATTTGGCCGTGAGCTTAACCTCAATGTTCAACAGAGAGCGTATTTTAGATGTGGTAAAGATTTCTCTGTTCAGAGAGGTTTATTAATAATAAATTGTATAAATGATATTTGTATTTGCGTAATATACAAAATATGTATAATCTTATTATGAGAATCGTTCTATAGTATATTATTCAAAGAGCATATAATGATGGCTATAATTCACGAAAGTGGAGGAAATACTTGCCATTGTAAATAATTTGTATGTGGTGGTTCTTTATAAGCTTTTTATCATAATATCGTACGAAATTTTAAAAAGAGACAATTTAGAAAAGCGGACTAGAAATTTGTCCATTTATTTTCCGATTTTTGTGACGCCACAATCATTACTTTGCAAAGCGGCAACGTCGCAAATTTAACTTGATGTTCCGCACATAGATCGACTTTACAGAATTAAAAATTATTAGTCGTTGTTTCTCAGCTAGAATCGACTATATTTGTTTATTTACGTTTACAGTGACAGTATTTGTCTCACTGCAAATTCTGACAGTTTTAGATGTCTAATAAACTTATTTTAGATTAATGCAAATTTTTCAAAAAAAATCCGAATCAATACTTTAAAAGATTCAACGCATTAGAAAATTTTTAGTTTCAAAGTTTACTATGGTTATGACACATTATTTTGGACTTCTTTTATCTTTACAGATGGATTCATCAAATCCTGTATCATATTAATTATAACACATCAGGGAAAAAGTGTTGTCCTGGAAATTCACTCAATTGTAGCTCATATAACTCCAAAATTGTGAAATATGTAAAAAAGTTCTTTAGTTTGATTGGGTTTTTGCTACACTTCTGAAAAAATAAAGATCAATTAAATAAGCCCATACGCCAAACGTATCAGTCAAGGGTTATTTTTGAAACTAAGTTTGCCTAACCAGAAAATCTCACACTGAAAAAGCAGATAAATAAAAAATCACATCACTATCGCGCACTTTCGTTTTTTTTTGTTCTCAAAATAGCAAACGTATTAAAAGTTTGTCGCGTTTGACAGTTTAAAATTTGTTTATATGCTTCCATAGAAATGTGTTGAAATGATTTTTATTTTATTGTTATTCTTCTTGATACAACTGTAGCCAAGAATGATCAATGTTTACTGAACAGTTTGACACACTTACCTCTGTTCAACAAAATAATCGCGGTCTCTTTTAATTTTTTTTATTGCATTTTCTTCCTTCTCTAACATTTTTGCCAATCCCCATTGAATCAAATGACCGTTTTCTCAAGCGTGTCCGTAAATTTTTTAAAACGGTCATTTGATTCAATGGGGTTCGGCTAAAATTTTAAAGAAGGAAGATAATAACATCTCAATGGAAGCAGATAAACTAACTTTAAACTGTCAAACTTGACATACTTATAATACACTTACTATTTTAAAAAAGAAATCAGAGTTTTCGAAACGTCAAAAATACGGAAGTGCGCGATAGTGATTTGATTTTTGTTATTTTTTACTTATCTGCTTTTTTCAGTGTGGGTTTTTTTTTGGTTCGGCAAATTTAGTTTAAAAAATAACCCTTGTCTGATCCGTTGGTCTAAGGGCTTATTTAATTAATCTTTATTTTTTCAGAAGTGGCAAAACTCAATCAAACTAAAGAAAAAAAAGAATTATGAACAAATACGTAGCTTCAGAAAATATGTAAAAATTTACAGGGCCTTAAGAAAACGTGATCTCTGAAATACAACATTAAATTGTTCAGCTGAATAACAAAGTACCATGTAATACATCTAAAACGATATCTTTGTAAATTTGACAATAAAAGTTGGTAGCAACCTTTACCAACACCCTATATATCAGTGGTGGGGAAATCAATAGTCTTCGGGTGTGGTTTCGTTCATAAATTTGTTACTATATACATTTTTCAGGAGTTGGATCAAAATTAAATTACGATTTAGTTAAAACCAGTGTGGATTTGAGTTAAAAATTCAACAAACTTTTCCGGAAGCTCAGCATCACTTCCTGCTAACGAAATCCTGCGGGAATCGCAGAGGATGAAAGCAACAATTATAAAACAATTTCGTAAGCGTAAAGTGCACGAAGTTATCGTTGATGAAATATAAAAATATGGCGTTTATTTTTAAATTCGTTTAATAGAAGTGTGAAAGTGTCAGAGACCACTCCATTATTAAATTAGTAACATGCTATGACTCGTGACTGTTACGTAACGGCATCCGCATAGTTTTCCTGCAGAGGCCAGACAGCAGGACGAATGTGCCTCGCAGGAATCCAAAAATATCTTCCACAAGCACTGAGAATCCTTTTATTAAAGGATTACTACCTTTCTCGTACATATAATGTAATAATGGTACTAAAAGGTTCTTTATGTATGGAAGAAAAAATGCGTTTTGATACTTCTACAAGCGCTACAAATTGTCCTGTTAAAAGATTACTCCCTTTCTCTTACATAGATCGTAAGAATGCTACTCAAAGGTTTTTTATGGAGGAAAAAAATGCGATTTCATACCTGCCCATTTTCAGTCACCATGCTGGTTCCGGACCCGCGTTTCTACCGTCCACCCTCAGACAGACGGAGGCATCCGACAGGAATTTGAGCAATTCTCAGGGTTAGTCACTACTTAACCGGCATTCTTAGCCCGATGACCAGCTCTTTGCCACTGAACAATCGGGGGATGTGAACCAGTGGCACCGAGCAACCCCAATATCGAGCGGAAAGTAATTTTGATAGGCGAGGGTGGGATTTCGCTAGTCCCGCGCATGTAGTCGGGGAGCATTTCGAAGCACCTCGTGGTGAGATTATGTACAGGATGTTTCAAACTGGATAGTACGGGTCTACTGTGAGAATATAAAACATTTAAATAAAATTTGGGACTCGTGGTATTAAATGGGATGAGATAAACTCCATTTCCAATCGAAAGTATTCGGAATTTGACAGAAACGACTAATGACGTCGTCAATTACATCTTTTCCTGAAACATACCCAAATTTGTTTCCTGTTAAAAAGCTATCTTTTAATAATAATAATATCTCTACCCCTCATTCCAATCACGAGGATTATCCCAGAAGTCGAAGACTTGTGCGGCAGGGGGAGGGGTAGATTGGTCGGTTTGGTTCTGTCAAGTGGCCTCCAAGAAGTTCTGACTTAAATCCGCTAGATGTTTTTATACGAGATTCCTTAGAGCAATGGAGTGAAAGTGGTCACTTCCAAGATTTACTTTGTTTTGGTAAAAAAAATACCGTTGAATGTTTTACACATAATTATAGTATACAACGGTCACTACTTTTAACGTAAAAAGCTGATTTACTGCAAAAAGGAGCTATTGACTGAGATTATTGTAGAATACTTTTTTGTAATAAAAAAGTGGCTTAATCTAAAAAATTGATTAGTTATAATATTAATGTGGCGCAACATAGTTTTTTTTAAAAAAAGGGTTCGTCATTGTGATTATCAAAAATTTATTAGAATAAAAACTTGTTTTGGCGAGAAGAATCTTCAGTTAAATTTTTAACACTTATTTCTGACTCACCCTATATAGGAACTGTAACAAGAAGAAATACATTTAGTATTAAAAAATGTAATTCTTTCTAAATTTTATCATAAAAATTGAAAAAGGAAGTACAGGGAAGTACAAATTGCACAAACTTTGCCAGATGCTAGAACTCTTTTAAATAAGAAAATCAGTTCATAAAAATATTTATATGAACTATTTTCGTGTCGGGAAATGCTTAGTTTCCAAGATACCCGAGAATGCCAAAAATTTTGAAAAAAGATTTTTTTAATTAACGACCCTAGTTGTAAAAGAATTGCAAAAATTGGCACTAATATTCTTTATGCTACTTTTTTGAAAAAATATTGAAAACAATTATTACCCTATAATTATAGGGTCCGGCCAATTTCTCCCCTTCAAATATTCTTCAACGCACGCCTATGGTCTTGAAAATACGTTGATTTGATAGCAAATTTGATTTATTTAAATTTTCCAATAGTTTATATTAAAGATAATTATTTTTCTTCTCTATCCTTAGAAAAATTGTTTAATTTAAGAAAAATTCAAGAGCGGCCTGACTTAAATTTATCGCAAACATTGAACATTTTGGTATAAATTTCTTCGATTCGAATTATTAAAAAAAAATAAAATCTCGTATTATGTTATAGTTTATAATGTCTTATTTCGTTTAATATTATTTTTGAATTTTTCGTTTTATTTAATATATTCTATTTCACTTTTTATATATTTTGTAGAAAGTTCATAATAAATATTTTTATTAATTATTTTTAAGTAGCACTTAATTTTGTGAATTGAGCATGTCGTAGATATTTCTACAAAAAATAATTTAATTGTTTGAATGAAAAAATCTCTCGCTTCGTCACTGCATGTGGCCAAATAATCCCCTGTACATCCTTTTTCTAAATCTCATTTTATAGGTACCTCCGTTAGCAATTATTGTGTTCTTAAATTTTCTAAAATAATTCCTGTCCCTATGCTCCCGGACTACCGCCATTGGCCAATGTTTGCACTGAAGGCCGCAGTACACCCCAGGGTGGAGATGGCAAGTGAATACTGGGTGTGCGTGTGTGCCCGCTCCTCCTGGCCCTGTTTTATTTCCAGACGTGACAAATTTTTATTAGATTAATAAGTGAGTTAATAGATAGCGTATCTTGTGAGTAATTATAACTGTGAGCGCGCGTATAGTTTGTAAATATAAAGTAGGTCGTTTGAACTGTAGGTCCCAGGTTGGCGAATCAAGTATGGCGACAAAAATTAGTTTTTGTCAAATCAAGAAATCAACAAATTACATTTCATCTATAAATTATAAAGTCAGTCAGCCTTCGACAGAAACCTGCATGACATTTTATTTTAAGTGTTACAAAATAATTAGCAGGAAGTTAATAAAAACTTTTTATTTCGAGCATGGGAGTAGCCAGGAGTTTTCCTAGGGGGTTGGGGGCCGGTAGTCCAAGGGGGGGGCGAGAGTCAGTTCATTGAACAAAAGGTATGGTTTGTGAAATTATGGTTTTCTGAAACGTTGCTACATGCAGCAAGAATTAAGGGGGGGGGGGGCACTCCTGCGCTCCTGGCTACGCCCATGTCTATTAGTATTAATTTATTACTTATTTTGGATGAATTAATACACTACCGGATGTTTGTGGAAAAAAAAATCGATAAATAATTTACATCGACGCCAGTGTACCGAAATGTCAAACGTTAAACAGACGATATGTGAGAAAGATGTGATTATTCATATGTATTCGTAAAATAAGGAGAAACAATGCATCTCTGAAGTTCTTCTACAGTGGTTGTCAAGTTTCTTTCAGTAGTAAAATATCGCCCATATTTTATTGTATATATATTTATCTGGGTAAACAAACAAATAAAAACTAAAATTAACACATTTACCAATTATTGAGAATTATGACAACTCTGGTTACGGGTTAATAATGTACATATATATATTTTATATATATATTTTACTTAGCAATTTTGTTCCTCTGACTAAAGGTAACATAATTATGATGATGAGCTGATGTTGCTGTAAATTCCAGTTTCAAGGATTTTCTGGGACTTCAATTGTTTTCTTCATTAATACTGATACAAAACAACAAATTACGTTAGAGGAGATTTTATTTAACCTTAGTTATACCTTGCTTGTAATTTTGTTACATAGTTTTGCATTTCATTACAGTTGTATTTTTATTCTTGAAATATATTTGTAGGGAACTATTAATTTTAAACATTTTTTTTCATGTTTTTGGTCAAATATACAATCCCCTTTGGAATCGGCACTTATATTTCCAGACGCCCTGTATATGTACAGTCGTGAACAAAAATGAGAAACCAGTTAGTTTAGCTTTTATTGATTACAGTTGGAATTTACATCATACAAAGGAATCAAATAATCTGAGAATTTGATTTATACTGCCTTGTTGCCTAATTTTATTATTTATTTGTATAATTAAAACATAAAAGTAGGTATTATGCTAAAAATAAATATTTGTAGCTTTAATAGTACCTACTTAGTTCTACATTTTTGTGTACAGTTTATAACAGAAGGCTTGAATTATTACATTTTTCTTATTGCCAATCAATTTTGATTTGAATTGATACTATATTTTTATTTGCCATTATTATCTATATATAACAAAGTCGAACAGTTTTATTAGCATGCGCTGAACATTTTGGTATTGCTGTGTACTGATATTGATTGGTGGGTATCTGCCGCATTTTGTACACATGTAAAATATGACGTTCGCGGTCTTTTAGTGCTGTTATGGAATATACAGTACGTTGCAGAAATTGGCGGCAAAAATTACAGTTTTACTTATTGTATTTCCGGTATATTCTGATTTTGCTGCTTTAATTTTTACTTTCCCATGTTAATGGTGTATTTCTTTTCTGGATTTTAAATTTGCATCGAACCGTAGAAAACGTGGGTGGTACGTTTTTGTTCCCACACATGTGTATTAGGTACTCAAAAAACTTAATTTATTACTCTTCCATTAGATTTTAGCCTCAAAGGTTTTGAATTTGAATAGCAATATTATACAAGAGAATATTTCAATGAGAAAAATGGCTGTTTAATAATGCCTTAGTTACTATAATAACAGTAGATATTTTTACCGAGTGTCGTTAAATTTTATTACTAATTTGTTTTTTTCTCTTAATATTTTGCAACGACTCGTTTTTCTTCAAACAAATGAATTTCATTACTTAAATGTGTACCATAATAGGGTCATTATAACTCTCAGCTTATTTAGATTTTTCATTGTGACATTATGGTATTTTTGATGATATAATGTCATGCTAAGAGATAAAAGCGTAAAACCATTGTAAAAAAATCAGGTTCAGAGTAAGGCAGTGCCAATTACGGGAAAAAAAGATGATTTCAACAATGTCCAATAGATTTTTTTAGAAATGTTTGGAATTAATTTAATGAAAATTGAGGTGTCGACCATAGCACGACGTTTGCATTACACGTAAAAAGTTCAAAAATTGAGTGTAAGTATATCAAAGTCGAAAAAGTACAAAAAATCAGACTCCCAACATTTATGTCTATTTGCTGGCTGGCCATCGTTTCTATTATAAAAGAGGCGTACTCATATCACCCTAAACTCTAAAGGATACTCCATGATGAACTCTACCGTCGACAAATAATGTTAATGTTTCATTTAAATATCGACTTTGGTCTTAGGGACAATTTCTTGAAACTCAAGAAAAAACATTTTTATACCCGCAATGGATCACATTTCTTACCCAACAGAATTTTTTATGTATGGAGCTGTTTATTGAACAGTTAATTGATGATCATGATCACCTTAATCTTCACTCTGAATAATTTATTGTTCATGAATATAATTGTACATAGTTGCGGCAGAAATTCAGACGACTTACGTCATACGAAGAAACTACAACTGAGAATACTAAAACTACAGTGCCTTCAGAAATGATTACAAGCCACGTGATCAGGACTGTGATTCTCGAAGAACAACTCGTTTGCAAATAGATTTCTTGTCTCTTTCAATATTACCGCAGTGAGGAAAAGGATATTCGCACATGAATTGCTCTGCGATTGATTAGAGAATCTCGACTCTGATCACGTGGCTTGTAACCATTTATGAAGGCACTGTATATACTACACTACATATTTTCACTACATATTATACTAAATTATAAAAAAATATTGTTTTTGAGGTAGGTAACAAACTATTGAATATTATGTTGCCAGTAAAAACAATTGCCTAACGTAAGTCATTTGAATTCTTGCTACAAGTATACAGGGTGATCCTAAATAAGTGTCGCAACGGAAAACTGTAAATTCCTCTTGAAAAAAGAAACATTTGTTTCCTCTTCCATTTTTCTCTCCAGGCTTTCGTTTTCAAGATACACGGTGTCAAAACTTAATTTTTTTTTTAGTTTTTTTCCAATATCTTAGGAACCGTTTGAACTAAAGGACTGAGCTTTTGTAAACACATTACCACTATTAATAGCTACTTTTTCGCACCCTTCTCAAATTTATTGGACGTGCCAGTGGTGGAGATTTTAAGGTATCGGAAGGGTTTTTCCCCCATAACTTTTACGCCACTGGAAAAATTAACATTTGACAGCAAATTCTGAAGCGCCAATGAATTTTATACAAAAATAGTTCTCTTGGTTCATTGCACTAAAGTCAACCGTTTTCAATAAAAATGACTTTCTATGAACAAAAACCTCGACAAAAACATGCATGGTTTATGAATTCCATGTCATGTCATAATGCGTGCATTGAGGTCCGCTAACGTAATGTTGAACAGTTTTTGTAAATTTTACTCGCCAAATTGATAAAAATGTTAAAATCCTATCTGTTGTTAAAATTCGTTAAAATTGTTAATTATTACTACCTATTTTTTGAATTACAAAAGATTTTCGAAACGTTAGCAAAATGTTTGTTTTTGTTCATAGAAAGTCCTTTCTATTGAAAACGGTTGACTTTAGAGCAATGAACAAAGAGAACTATGTTTGTGTAAAATTCATTGCCGCTTCAGTATTTGCTGTCAAATGTCAGTTTTTCCAGTGCGTAAAAGTTATGGGGAAAAAACCCTTCCGATACCTTAAAACCTCCACCACTGGCACGTCCAATAAATTCGAGAAGAGTGGAAAAAAGTAGCTATTAATAGTGGTAATGGGTTTACAAAAGCTCAATCCTGTAGTTCAAACGGTTCCTAAGATATTGGAAGAAAAACTGAAAAAAAAAAAAAATTTTGACACCGTGTATCTCGAAAACGAAAGTCCGGAGAGAAAAAAGGAATAGAAAAATGTTAATTTTTCAAGGAATTTACAGATTTCAGTTGCGACACTTATTTAGGAACACCCTGTATATGTCGGGTTAAGAAGTATACCTTTTTTCCAAGAACAATTTAGGTTAAAGATTTTTTAACAAAAAACGTTAGGGGCAAAAATGTTACGATCCCATTTACGTCACACATGCGAATGTGACATCTTCTGGGAATACGTCAAAATAGGCAACATATTATGATTTCTCATCCAAAACCATCTATTCCCAATTTTTTATGTTGATACAGCCGAACACATTGTATATATTACAAAAAATCACTTTTAAATTTCAACTTTTACACCCTGTATCTTTTTTATTATCAGCATTTTATTATAGCATATTGACTTAAATCGTAATTTTTTATAGCAAAAATCTAGCAGTCTAAAACCGTTTATGGAATAAAATAATATTTTCCTATAAAAGCATAACAAATTTTAGGTTTTGCTCTCAAAAATTTGTTACTAATGATATCAGTACGCTTTCATATCCTTTTTTCCCCTTTTGTTTCGGGAATGTCCTGTACGGATATCGATCCGAGCCTTTTCTTTGTTCACATATAGAACCCAATTTTAGATCTCTTTGGGCTGCTAGGCTGATCCACATAGGCAGCTTGGAAAATCACATTACAATTACTTAATATCGAGTCGCCCGATGCGGAATAATCGACTGCTCTAAAAATACCCGAAACCTCACTTATGTAAATATTTACAGTAAGCAAATGGTTTTTCATCCAAAGCGGAGCAGCACAGAAATTCAATCTGGACCGATTCTCATTCCCAAGATTATTTCCATCGTTTCGCGAGATTTACCACATACACACAACCACGATGTGATCCATATCAACGAACAAACACATTACTTTTGCGCATTAAGTGTCATAAATTTTCACGCAGTGCGTAGCTGCTTTCACAATGAAGATATAAGCGTCACTTTGCTTTCAAAATGGTTCAAAATAATGGAATTGCTTACATTTTTCTTTTACTGTATCATGCATCACTACATACAAGCTATTTTTTCTTCAACTGACATTCCCCGTTTAATTATTAACAAGTTAAAATTACTTTTAGATTGGCACGGGTGACAGCTGACAGCAAAATTGTTAAGAAACTTGACAAAGCGCTGAATACACGTAAAACCAAAGTGCGACCTTGAAGAAATTGATAAAGTAATTCATCAATTTCTTCGTCAATAAATTGTTAGTATAATGCCCGCTTTATAATTTTTTTCCTATAGGCCCTCCCTACGGAGATATGTGTAATATCTGGAAATCGATTTTTCTTGACTAACTTTTAAAGTACTTAACTAGAAAGGTGGCAAGTCGGCTATCTTCGAACTAAAGCCTGGGGCCGCGCTGCGCGCGTCATGACCACCGCTGCGTAGTGCGTTTTACTTAATTTCCATTACTGCGCGCGGCTCTACGCCTGTGAATAATAAAATGTAAACCTGACTTTGGCTGAACTCTCTATGGTGGGGAAATTCCGGCGCTCTATAATTTAGAAGAGTGGTTGGCATATTTTGGTAATTTTTAGTGTTTTCTCCAGTTTGTTTAATTTTTTTCAACATCCTGTATTTTAAATATCGGATCGGGTCGTTTTTATGTGATGCTAAATGTTTCATCAAAAATGTTTTTTTTTTAATTGCATGAATTTAAAGGGTTTTTAGAGAATGGATTTTTAAACACTCTGTATTTGCTTCGTTAGTTAGTGTCATAATAAATCCTTGATGGAAGTTTCATCAAAAAAAATTTGTAATTCCCTCAATTTTGAGTTTTTTTGCGGTAACATTTTTTCCAACCCTTTGCATACGGAACAGTCATTCGCACGTTTGACAACCGTTTCGAAGCGAAAAAACCGAAAACTTCCTCGAATTTGGAATTTTATTTTTTTTTGTAAATTTTTATTCTATCAAGCTTTTTTTTAATCACACTATAAATTGAAGCGATACGGCAATGAAATTACTACTGCCATGTTGTCTAGCTCATTTTTACCTCATTTTCCCTTGTATTTGTGCAAAGTTCAATGTAAAAACGCCCTCAAACCCCAGCGCTCGGATACAGGAAACTTTCTAGAGACTTCAAATTTACAGTTTTTGATCTTTGCCGGCCTCCAGTCGGCCAATTTTTCAAAATTTTCTATGTTTTATACCGAGATGTTATCGCCGGAGCATACGTTTGACGTTTCGGTGATTTTGGTCGGCGATTATCACCAAAGGACTCGGATATATATCAGACAACACAATAACAACTTCTCGTAGCTGAAGGGGCCCGAAAATTGCTTCAGAACACATAATCTTTTTAATTAATTTTGACGTTTCGTTTGACGTTTGTTGAATTTCTACAAAAGAGCCTAAACAACAACAAATTAGTTTGACATTTCTGACATTTATGCCGTGCAAAACGCATTTCGTCTGCCATTTGTCGAATGTTTAGAAAGGGCGGCGTTACCTACTCTTTCTATCCTCGTTCCACTCGAAGAAATCGCTATCTCCTATAAAGGGGCGTAACCGACACAACTATCCTCGTTCCACATCAAAAAATCCACCGTTTTTGGCCGAGGAGCCTCGGGAAATTGTATATTATTGCACTTTTAGTAATAAAGGCATTAAATTTTGTTCTCGGACATTAAATAAAACTACAATTGACTTTCTATAACTTGTTTTGTGAGTCACAGTCATCTAATGTTTGGTATCTCGTTAAGTCTGAATAAACACCTTATAATTTCCTTTTGAATGCAATAGTAGTTTTAAAGTACTGCACCTAGTGTTCTATTTGTGCCACTAGTACTAAATCATGATAGTTTGGTTGACTACAATGTTATTGTTTATGTTGATTTTATAATATCTTCCAAATTTTTTAAAATCGGAAAAACGCAAAAAAATCAATCATTAAATATATCTCCGACAGCGTCTATATCAGAAAAAACAATTTAGCTTTGCACAGCATGAAGCAATATGATGATAACTTTATAAGTAGAGGATTGAGACTTGCGCGAAGTCCTAATGTTACATCACTAGATTTTTAATGTTATTTGACCGTATCAAAAATAGTATATTTAAAATCGTCTCTACACACTCTGGAAACAGCAGTTCTGCATGAAATAAACATAATAACACTAAATGAACTTGAACATGTTTTGGAATGCATGAAACGTAGAAATTTATGTTTAGAAGATGAAGATCATTTTGAACATGTGTTATAAATGTTTGTTTTCTGAATGAAAAAACTTATTTGTGTTTATATTAGGACTGGAAAATAAACTGCAATTTACGTAGCATTAACATTTAAATATTAAAACAGAATATGTTATCCATATTTAAGATTTTATATTTTAATACATCTTTCAAATATTACAAAAATCGACATCGGTTTTAGTGACTAACTGAAAATGGATTATAGTGTGCAGTATTAAAAAAAATCATTATTTTGAAACAAAATACATAAAAATCAAAATATGATATCGTAATATAATTATTTATACGTTTAAAAATATATTAATCTACATATAAAAGGATCGGTCAGTGGTCGCGCGGTTTAAGGCGTCAGTACTTGAATCGAGGTGACTGGATCGCTGTGGGTTTGACCCCCGCAGCCGGTAGACCGTATATAAGCTATATTTGTGGAGAGATTGGCACCCTCTCTGCGGGTATGGTAGGGTGGAAGAATGGTGGCTTGGGTCAATGTGAGAGATTGATACCGGTTGACATTTGACTACCCCCCTAATTAATGAGGTTTTCCAAGTTTCCCTCATTCCTGCACTGAATGGTGGTTAGGGACTACCAACGTAAGTCGTTCCTGGGCGCAAATGCGGCCTGCTTAATAATAATATGCCGCCCCCTCTCCCGCACAAGTCTTCAACTTCTGGGCTAATCATCGTGACTAGAATGAGGGGTAGAGATATTATTATTATTATTATTATATACAGTGTTTCAAAAAGACGTGAATGTATAGCTGATACAATATTGAATAATAAGTAATGTACATCCAAATTATCTTACACTCAAAAAGACGCTAAAATATAGATTATACGTGTATTAAACAAACACACTTATTTTTCGATGTGTATCAGTTCTAGCAATATTGCCATGTCTTATTGAAATACCTTGTATATTTGCAATTCAAATAAAAATACAATAAACTTTACAAAATTGTACTATGTGCTATACTGGATAATAATTTTACGTCAGAATTGCCAACACATGAATGTTTGGTGCTAGATCACATAGATCTGGATTTATATGGCAATACCGCTTGCTGTTAATTAAAATAAATCGACCAAATAAATAATCTTCGTATCACCTTCAAACCAATTTACAAAAAACATCGGAAGCTCATTAATTTTTCGAACGCACGTGACCACGTCTCCCCTACTGGGTAATGATGATGAAATTAACGACTACCTGCTTTATATTTTATCTCCCCCAAAGACCGTCCACCTGTGCCAAGTCGGGTTTGCTTTAAAACTTAGGGTAGAGGGTTAGAAACACCCTAATAGATACGCCGTAGTTATGTTATGGACCTGTTATTATAATCGACGGGCCGTATTCAGGACAGTCGATTTTATAAAGTGTAATGTCAAAAGGTTTTGCGTACAGTTTTCAAATAAAGTCACAAAGTAGATTAAAGGCACAGTCGCACCAAAACCCCACTGGAGATGCAGACAAGATGGACGAAACGTTTGTTCAAATCAGTTACAAAGATTACTGCAGAACTGTTACTACTATGACACTTTTGTCTGAGAAACAGTTTCATCTGTAGAGCCTTAGAACCAACGGTACCACCAAAATTAATATGAACAGGATGGGCCCTAACTGAATAATATAAAAATAATGTGATTTAGATTTACCTTATTGTCAAAGTCATAGTTAAAAAATTAAATCTGTCTAATACACAATTAATTTTAAAACAGTGTAGTTCAAACTTTTAAGGCAAGGCATGGAAACGATATAAATTTTCAGAAAGTAAACTTTTACGTGAAGACATTAAATAAAAGTACCTATTTAAAATTTATATACAGGGTGAGAAATTTGGGGAATCTATGCGTCAAGTAAAATTGAGTCAACATCGTAAAAAAAATGTTTGTAAAATCCTCAGTTTTAGTTTCCGAGTAAAAAATTATTGAAGTTGTAGTATATTCAACCTTTACATTGCTGGGCCACTGTAGTATCTAGACAGGCGATTCCGAATTGTGAAATCAGATTACTTATCGTATTAACTTTTTTGTGATGCGAGTCTTACATTAATTTTTCAAGTGCCGAAAATGGCTTTCGTGTATTATAGCAACTCGAAGTTGATAAATATCGTTTTAATTTATGGCTATGAGAAAATGCTCTATCAGAACGATATCTCGGTAAATATGTGCCAAATGCAGCTACTTTTACCCCAGTGTGCAGTGAGTGCAAGTGTAATGCAACGCTACGGAAATTTAAAACCGAATCGTAGAAGAGATTAAGGCCCAGGACGTCCACGGCATATTGCAGCAGTGTCGTACGCGAGTCTCAATTATATCCGTACCATGTACAGCGTGTTCAAGCAACACCAAGGGATTGGATGAGGAGGACCGGTACCATGGCCGCCACGATCTCCTGACTTTAAATGATTTGAACTTATTTTTATGGAGATATTTAATAAATGAAGTGTATCGCACCGAAGTGGATGCCTACTATTGATGATATACGCAAGAAGAAGCGGAAACAATTGTGTTAGTTTGTAATAAATAGAAACAATAGCGGCAAAAGCATTGAATATGCTGTATTAAATAGGTGTTATAAAATGTAATTTATTTCTTTCCATTTTTTGTCATGTCGCTGTTGCATGCTCTGCCGCCTTATCAGGCTTTACAGTGCACCAGTATCCAGTGCCGCGCAGAAGTGTATTTTTAAATCATTTTCGAATTGCCCTTTTTGATTTTGTTTTTACAAAATTGTATTGTAAGAGTAGCCTGTACATTCAAATTTTTTTTTTAGATAATTTCTGAATCACCCTGTATAAGGAGAAAAATTTGAATTTCTTGACCCAAGAAAAAAAAACAAAAAAAAATTACCTTTGACCCTTGTATGTCGGTTAATATCTACTTTTGACATACGTAAATTTACGTAATTAAGTATTAACTAGAATCGGTCAGTGGTCGCGCGGTTTAAGGCGTCACTACTTGAATCGAGGTGACTAGATCGCTGTGGGTTCGACCCCCGCAGTCGGTAGACTGTATATAAGCTACATTCGTGGAGAGATTGGCACCCTCTCTGCGGGTATGGTAGGGTGGAAGATTGTTGGCTTGGATCAATGTGAGAGATTGATACCGGTTGACATTTGACTACCCCCCTAATTAATGAGGTTTTCCAGGTTTGCCTCATTCCTGCACTGAATGGTGGTTCCTGGGCGCAAATGCGGCCTGCTTAATTATAATATGCCGCCCCCTCTCCCGCACAAATCTTCGACTTCTGAGCTCCTCGTGATTAGAATGAGGGGTAGAGATTTTATCTAAAACACATTATTCTTATACAAGTAATCCACTCTTACTCTATGTACCATAACTTCCACTCTGTATACTATAAAGCCTAGAACAAGAAGAACTAGAGAAGGTCAAAGATTTTTTATTTTAACTAAGGCTGTGGAAGTACGCGTGGTGATTCTATGACTTACAGTGACCAGTTGGTTTAAATGAAAGTCACGAGTGTTACTCACGTCAACAACAATTACACAAGACAAATGCATTTTTTTTTTGTAGATAGTGAACTTAGGCAGGTTTCATTCACTATATATTTTTTGGCAGCATCCGTATGGAATTTGATGTTTTCGTAGTCGCGCCGCGACTTATATATAGGACTTTTGTTTGTGTACGACGCCACCCAAATATTTGCCCGTCGATGTCAGACCACCGTCTTGCTTCTGAGGCAATTGTAAAAAAATGTTCTATACAGGGTGTTCCAATGCCACGAGGCACTGCTACACACTTTTGAAATGTGGCAGTTCTATCAGATGGTCGAATAATTAACGTTTTTTGTTTTGTATATACAAATATATAACAGATCTGCGTGAAATTAGCCCCCCCTCTCATTTTTAATAAAATAAAAAATAAAGGTTTGCTGAATTGTGCCGGATTTGTGCTACATTGTGCCATAAAAGTTTAAAGAAAAATATTGTTCATTTTCCTAGAAAATGAAAAAATCGTGTTTTCCAGGTAGCCCCCCCCCAACTTCGCGAAAATCGCATTTTTCTTTAAAGTGCTATATTGTGCTAGTTGTTACAAACATTGTGCTGTTTAAAGAAATTTGATATCTGCCTCCGTTCTCCGGCAAAACCGGAATTTGCTAGCCCTCGTTTTACCATCCGATTTTATTTCGATATGCTAAATTGTGCTACATGTTCCGAACATTATGCCGTTTAAAAAATTTGATATCTGCTTCCGCTCTCTGGGAAATTAAGAAAAACGAACATTTTCTAGCCCCACATTTAGAAATTCAATTTTTTTCAGTGTGCTGAGTTGTGCTAGTAGTTTCGAATATTGTGCCTCCGTTCTCTGGAAAATCCGGAAATTTGGGGTGAACTTAGCCCTCATTTTACCGAAAATTAAAAATTGGGATGTGCTGAATTGGGCCTGTTGTTCTGAACATTGTGCCGAGTTTGTGTTACACTGTGCCGTTTAAAGATATTTGATATCTATCTCTGTTCTCCAGAAAATCAGGAAAAACCAGACATTTTGCCACTCATATTTTAACCTCGCTCCTCACTTGTTAGATTAGGACGTTTATAATTTTGAGGACGCTCTGTAGGCCTTTAATTATTCTCCATTCTTAAAAACACAAAATCACTAATAAATTAAATAGAATCATAATTAAATTAGCGGAAAGATATACCTGAACTTGTGTTGACTGCTATAAATTATGAATGGGATTGAGTCACTCTCTACTATTTTGCAAACCGTCTGTAGAGTAGGCAACCAGAAATACAACGATATGTATCACAACTATCATTATATTGTGTATTAAGGAAACGAGAAACTGTTTTCCAATAATAAATAATATTTAATATGTTTAAAATTTATATATTTTTTTGTTTCATTATTTCACCGTTTCTGAAAACTTTCGCAACACGTTTCGATCTTTCTTATTGGAGTTTACTAAATGATTTACAACGGGAACATCTGCCAATCAATTGTTTACTAATTATTTCCCATGGCCTACTTTGTGACATCTTCGTTTCTTTGAAATTTAACACATGTTCATAAATTTCGAAAGCAAGGTGACAAACGATTAAAGAAATGATATCAAATCCGTTGCTCCAAAGTTTCTGCTCTGTTGCTAGGCGGCTATTTTTATGTTTTGTTTCACGCCGTCACCGAGACCTTTCTCCTTCAAGATAAATCAACCCCGAGTAATTTCCACAGAGGAAAATAGCCCTGAACACAGATTTATCACCTTTATCCCGAATCAACGCCACATAAATACCCAATCATGCCCATTACTGGCCCCAGTCTCCAGAAAGCTGGCAACAGCCGTCGCCTTACGAGATCCTATGATCCTAATGTCCCGACCACACACGGAGAAATCGGAAAGGTATTTCTCCGTCTCACCGCGAAAATCGGAAGAAATTAACAGGTCGGATCGCTTTACAAACGGAATTACCCTGCACGGCGCTTCTTTCGGCGCCGCGGCGATCAATATGGCGCGTTGGGGCGAGACAGAGCGGCGCTCAGCTGACCGACATAATGGGTCGGTGAAGATTACGGGCCGGTTCCGTGATGGCTCCTCGTTTTCGTCCAAAAAGACCTTCGGTTTTGATACGGGACGATTCAAATCTTTACGAAAAATGTTAATAAAGAAAATAGAGTGTACATAATATGAGTGCCTTTATTTGGCTGTATGATATGATTTAAATTGCGACTAATATTTGTTTTGAATAGTTTCTTTGCCCTTGCCCCTAGATATTCTACGCAAAGTTTCATCCTGTGAAATAGCAACCTAATTTTTGTTGTTGACGGAAGCTTATTTTTAAAATACCTTCTATGAATCATTGTTCTCTGAATCGCGTATTTTATGTCGTCATCAACCTTCTTCCACTATTTTCTCTGACCAACAGTAACAGAATTATGAACAGCAAAAGAGTAACACATTTTAGAGATTGTTGAAGAGAATCCTCGAATAAGTACCAAGCAAGTCGCTCAGCAAGTACAAAGAATGTCCCAATCAACAGTGTGACGTATCATACACGAAGTTAAATTGTATGTGTACCATGTACATACTGTTCAAGCATTAAACCAAGGGATTATCCCTTAAGAATTAGATTTTATGGAATGGTTGCTGCAATAAATTGATGAAAATTTTTACACTTAATGAGATGTATAACATTCATAGTACTCATGTTTGGCAGTAGCTGAAGGTTATGTAGAAGAATGCACACGAAAAAAAAACATTACAAATCAGGTTCTACAAGATGGAAGTTCGACTATGTGTAATAGGTACGAACAAAAAACTATTAACTTCACTTCGGACTCAGAAGGTTTTGTAAGATTTTCCGGCTACCATTAATTTTAACAATAATTGTTCATCAGAGAAAATTCTTTTCGTTTATTTTTCCGGAAAGCATGTTTCCAGAAACGGAAAGCATGTTTCCAGAAACCATTTACACTATGTGAAAAAAATCAAATTTAAGCAGATTTTTTCAACTAATCACATTTTTTAAAAAAATATTACAAGGCCAAAAAGTCCAGAATATTTACAAAGGAAGAAGTATATAAGTTTCAGGTACTGCAGATGAAACATATTTACTCATAAAGGTTATTCATAATCGGCATTTTTGGAGCTTGGTGTTGCGAAGAAATAAGTAAGCTAATGTTGAATCATATTCAATACAATCACTATATGTCGTATAAAAGTTGTGATTCTATATACGAAAACCAAAATTGTTCGAAAATTTGTTATAGCAGAAGTAAACGTGGCAAGAATCAATTGTTTAAATGTTTTTCGAAAATATGCTGAACAACTCACAGGTGGTTTTTTATATTCTACAGACAAGGAAAATGTACCTCCCAACCTGTGGCAGTTAATACTTTTGGAAGCATTCCAAAAATGATTGCAACAAAGCTTGAACTGGAAAATCCCGAAGAATACACTGAACATTGTTTTAGAAAGTCCTCAGCCACCATTCTGGTTGATGGCACTGCAGATATGTAGATGTTTAAGCGTCATGAGAGCTGGAAATCTTCTATGGCAGGAGACTGTGTTGAGTATTCTTTAGAGAATAAGAAACAGATGTCAAAGCAGATCATGGATTCATCATAGGGTCAAACACGGATTTAACGATTGAAATTTCGGAAGACTTAAACGGCACAGATGACAAAGAAGATCATGGATTCAACCACGGTTTTAACCATTGAAACTTAAACAACTCAATCACATCTACTTCTGGTATAAAAATTTCTAATTGCAAAAAGTGTATTATCAATGTTTATAATAAACCTTAGTTTTATAATAATTTCTTTAATAATAAATTAATCATTCTTCTAAAAATCGGGGTTTTATTTAACAGAAAAATGTCAACAAAAACCGGATTTTTTCATAACAGCAGTAGTAGTATTATAGATGTCCTTATAAAACTGTAAAATTAAGTGAAAGTAAACAAATGTATTTACAATAAATAGGTAATTAGTTTAATAGAAACCTGTTATTTTGTATTATGAGCTGCCAAAATACAAAAATTCCCTAGAGGGATATTTTAACATTATTCTCTCCCTAGAGGCAAAATTCTGTCAAGATTTTGACGACAGAGAAATGCAGTAGAAATATTGCTACTCCTGGTCGTGAAAAAACTTTTTTATTGGTCGATTTTACTCAGTATAATAAAAGTGCACTCAATATTGTTTCAATTGATACATATTGACTAGGTGCGCAGTTTTGAAATTGGCATGATGCAGAGCAAAAGAAATCAATTATTCCTCTCAAATAACACTTCAAATAAAAGTGGCGGGTAGATAGGCGGAACTAGGTCACCAGGTTATAATTCATGTAGAAAAAACACGCGTGCTTTGTACACTGTACTGTTTATTTGGCATTATTCCAAGATCACAGCCAAAAACAGCTCGGTCATATCTAATAAAAGTTGCTTTTTTATAGGCGTTACCAATACATCGTGACTGTGTGATTGAGCATCGGTATTTTTAATGATAAAATGTTTTATTTATAGCGCCACCATAAATAATAACGCTAGTACTACTATTGTGGCTACTGTTCAAAGTAATCATTGATATATACATACATACGTAATGTTAAGGCGGGGATTTTGTAGAAAAGAAATTGCACAGCCTGAAAGAGCGAAACGGCGAATCAATCAGGCCTATGAGACAGTATACAAACCGTATAGGCCCGAACCACAAGGTTCCCTGAAGTTTATCGTGCATTTTGACGTACATAAAAATGGAAGCCGTGATATATGTTATGATTTTACTCGAAGACACAAAATGTAAAATTAGCAATAAATATTAATCTGAAAGTGAAACACAAGTTGTCCTATATGTCCTGGCTAGTGAGTGAAGTAATTTGGTGGCTGTGGCTGTGATAATTTTTAATTGCGACATATTGGCGTAGTAACTGTGTGGCTAAAATTGAGGTATTTTAACATTTATTTTAATTGTTCTTGTGATTTTATGAGCAATTAAATTTATCTCACGCACTAGCGGGAACCTTTCTGAATACTTTTTCTTTAGTTTTATTGACTGTTCCGTTTGGCGCAAGGGCTTATTTAATTAATCTTTATTATTTTTTCAGAAGTGTGGCAAAAACCCAATAAAACTAAAGCAAAACTAAAATTATGCCACAAATAAATAGCTTCAGACAATATCTTTCTGAATAAGTTGATATATAATAATAACCAATTATTTCAATTTTCTTGGAGTTCTGTGTCCTCGCTTGAAGCCCTGTTAGACGGTAAAAATATGTATACAAAATCCCAGCCTTAAGGCTCCACGAAAGATAGGCCGACCTAAATGCAATTGACTTTTAATTTTGGGGTCACATAAAGAGTATAGTGTATGTTAACATCACCGAACCGAAGTTAACACTGAACAAGATATATGAAATCCTATGAATGCTGCCTCTGAAGCAATTCGACTATGGCCTAGTCTGGACTTCGCATTTTATTTCTATACCAATAAATTGGTATTTTTGTTACTGAAAAACATTTTTTTTACTTTTCGTCATTGTTTGTCTTCTGTTGTAATTTCTCAAATTTATGTGTTAAGGATTAGGTTAAGAATAACAGTGTATATTTAACGTAAAAGTCCTTTGATTTTGGTTAAAAATATACACTAACATTCGATCTTAAATTTTTCAATTTAGAGATGCGGTGAAAATTATTAGTCTATCCTGGTTGGAATGTGGCAAACGATAAACGTTAAAAAGAAAATAAATACCTTAAACACTGAAGTCAAAAAACGCTCTGTATAATCTATTCCAAATAACTACCGTGTAGAAAAGCCAGAATTCGTTTATTTTTACACCGAAAATGTGAACACGTTGTTTAGATGAACTTCATATAAACAAGGCAAGTGTAATGTAAGGAAATTTGTAAAAATTAATTATAGAATCAAACAAATAGATGTTTTTCAGTAGTACAGAAAATGCTACAGTATACAGAGTGTTAATGATAAATTTGGCTAAACTTCACTGACATGTTCTATCGATGAAAATAATTAGGGTTTGTTATATAGGTAACAATTTTTTATTCAAGCAAAACTTAAATACAGGAAAAGATTATTTGACAATATTTAGGCGGTAGTATCTTTCCAACCTGAATCATTTATTTATGCTTTTATAAATATATATTCCAGTGGCGTAGTTGGTGGGCAGTGTATTTTTTTAAAGAAATTTGTACGCCATTGACGTTTCTAAAATTTGAAGAAATTTTTAGAATTTCCGATTAATTTTTGACAAAAGTATTCCAGTAAAGTGTTCATAATATTGACAGGCCATTGAATTAAGGTTATTGAACATGCTGAATGTCGTTGAAGTTTAACAAGACTTCCTTAACACTGTATCTCCATTTTTTTATATATATATTTTGTGTTAAGTACAGGCAAATATTTGTGCAAGGAATATTGTTAATGACAATAAGTTAGTGTGGAGAAAAGAACAATATATTATTCTCTCAACAGGTTTTTAGTTAGTACAAGTGGTAACTAATAAATAAAATCGAATGTTTAATTTTATATGGTCTTACCTCGACATCGATGCTGGTAATGGAAGGAAACCTCTTTTTCATCAATTGCGACATTTTGTCTATTTCTCACTTATAACAATACAAAAAGTCCACTACTTAACTATATACATATATGTGCAGCGACGAATACAAAAATAAGATATCTACAAAATAACTATATTCACTGTGTCAGAATGTATCACTGTTGAAGTATACTACTTTGAAATAAGTTGATCGATACAAAAAGTCAGTACTAAATTAGGAAATTAGTTAGAAATTGTCAGTTCTAGGTAGATATGAGTTACATATTTGAATTTGGCGGGAAAGGAGACCAAATTGTCATCTGTCAAAACAGAGAACTTGTAGATTGACTAGATATAGACTATTTTTATATTGTAGTATGAATAATTTGTGGTGCGATTATGTTAGAAAAAGCGGTTGGTACTTGGGTATTGCATCAACGTTAAAGTTTTAAAAATTATAGTTACCATAACTTTAAAATTTGACTGTTGAGCTAAAGCCAAGTGTTAGTCACTATTACCAACGTCTGAGTTAAAAAATAAATAAATAAAAGGAGTAGAGCATATAATAGAACGTTTAAAAATAAATTCGAGAACTTTACTTTTCTAAATGGTATAAAACAAGCATGTATTTTCTACAGGGTGTTAAAAAAAGAGTGTAAAATATTTCAGGAGGTAATAGTATGAACCAAAATAAGCAGAAAAATCTTAATAAACATGGGTCGGCAAAGTAACGGTTGCGGAGATATGGACCACTGTTCGTTTTTCAAACATTTTATTTTATTAGGAATAAACCGACAAAGGAAGCTTTTAACAAACAGAAAACAAAGTTATAGAATATGTTCAAAGTGCCCTCCATCCATTTCCAAGCAGGCACGACATCTTCGTCTCAACGATATTCGAACTCTTTCGAAAACACCCTCCTTGGTTTGGATTTCTTGACACTTTTGATTAATCCGTAGCTGCAGCTCTTCTAGGCTATTTACAGGAGTACCATACACTAATGTCTTCAAATATCCCCAAACAAAGAAATCTAGACGGTTCAGATCAGGCGATCTTGGAGGCCATAAAACAGGTCCGGCCCTTCCTACCCATCTATGTGGAAAAGTTTGGTGTAAATGCTCTCTAATGGCCATGGAAAAATGAGCTGGAACATCATCATGCTGGAACCACATTTGTTGCCTCTGATTCAAAGGAATGTCTTCCAAAAACTCATAGAGTGTGTTCTGCAGAAAGTTGAGGTAAGCAGCGGCTGTTAATCGGTTTGGTAAAACGACCTAGAAGCCTGTCATCTACAGTACCCATCCAAATGTTTAATGAAAAACGTGCCTGATGTCCAGATTCTATTAGAGCATGAGGAATTTCGTCGGCCCAAATATGCGTATTATGAAAATTAAACACTCCATTTCTTGTGAACCCGGCCTCATTAGTAAAAAGAATGTTTGCAGGAAAACGAGGGTCTTCAGCATCGTGACGTAGAAACCAGCGGCAAAAAACCAAACATGCCTGATGATCATTTATTGGATTTAAGGCCTGTACTCGTTGCACATGGTATGGATAAAGTAGTTGCTCGTGAAGGATTCTCCAAACAAGAGGACCACTAATTCCTACCTCGGCTGATATTATCCGCACACTCGTACCTGGATTCTGCTCTAGGAGTGGATACCAACCTTGGTCTTCCGGATAAATGGCACTGTTTGCTCAAAGAAACCAGTATCACGCAATCTTTGGTAAATTCTTCCAAATATGCGTTGTGAAGGAATCTAGCGTTTTGGATAAACATCAACAAGACGTCGCGTTTCGGTGGCGTTCCCATTAGCACGACCATACATGAAATGCATGTCTGTTAATTCTGCGTTAGAGTAACCAGCCATAGCGAAAGAAAACTTGTGCACTGAGAACGACTGTCAAATGCGTACTGTTTATTTCACTAAACATCAACCAACCATTATAAGAAAATATACAACGTTTTTGCAAAATAAAAAAGGGGCTAAAAAACATAAAACATTCCATATCTCCGCAACCGTTACTTTGCGGACCCATGTTTATTGAGACTTTTCTGCTTATTTTGGTTCATAATATTACCTTCTTAAATATTTTACACTCTTTTTTTAACACCCTGTACATAGGTTGTTTATCTTTCTTTGTTACGTAGTATATTTAGTTAACTTTAACAGACATCCAACTTTTCGTTCGATATGAATATTAAAATTTATAGCTTGTAAATAAGTATGTATACTTAAATAATACGAAAATATCAAACCTCAAACGAAGCAACCGTTCTTGTAGTGCAAAATCCGTAACTGTAAAAACCTAATGCGATTTAATCTAGCGCTACTATTGACCGTTACTGGCACTGCCGTCTAGACCGCAAGGTAAAAAGTGTCAAGAGATGAGGGAAATTTCATTGCATACTTTTTTAAATTTTAACCATGGGTGTTTAAAGATCGTGTCCCGTGTACTTTCAGGAAAAGCGCTATTGAAATCTTGGCAATTGGTAATTGTATTCTGTTATCGGTAGCAGCTGGTTGCGCTGTTGTATACGCACGAAGCTCTGGTATTCCAAACGATTATTTTTATACTAAAAATAAACAGAGGCTTCGCGTCCGTTCGAACGCATGATTTCCATCGCGACATCGCGTTCCGCTGAGGAAATATCTCATTTAAATATGAAATGTACTCTGCTGGCGAAATTAATTGCATGGATGGCGTGTCAACAAATTTAACCACCGCGTTAGGCTTAATTAGGATTATTTTTTAGGGGAATTGCCACTTCTATCACCCTAACTGTGTTGACTGTGTCATTTATAAAAAAGAGACCGCAAAATCGTAAAGTACACTTTAAGAATGGTACACTTCTGTAAATAGGATGATTCAGAAAAAATAGGAAAGAGCGGGTGCAGTGTGATTCATGATACAATGTGTTTTTTAAATAAGGGGCCAAACCTCCAGGGGTGTATACTTTTTTGTTATATAAATTAAAAGGTCTTCCTGAAATGACCCTGACTTTGAACGACGTTGAAAAACATTTCTGAAATTTCTTGGATTTGAAGTTGGATGATTTGGAAATATTTCCATATAAATTCGTCTATCTTCACCTTCCACCTCCAAGGCCATAAATGTAAACCATATTAGCCATTTCAGTATTTGAATGTGCATAAGTCATTATTTGCCAAGTGCATTGTAATGTCATATTGTCGCAAGTCTCGTATGCTGCTTTATGACTTCAAATTGGACAATATTACTTTAAATAGGCCTGAAACTATATGCGATCTCGGTGTCACTTTTGATTCAAGACTATCCTTTGTATCTCATATTCAGAAAACTATTAGTAGTGCCTATAAAACTCATATTGAGGAATATGAAAGTAAAATATGAATACTCTTAAACTTCTTTATACTACGTTTATCAGATCTAAACTGGAGTATTCATCTATTGTATGGAATCTGCAGTACATAACACGGCAATTGAAAGGATGCAAAGGCGATTCTTTAAATCTGCAGTTTTTTCTTTGGATGATGTATACCCATTGAGAGGCACACCTTACAATTATTTCTTGGAGAGGTTTAGCATGAGTAGTTTAGAAAACAGGAGGAGTATGACAGCTGTACTGTTTCTATTTAAAATTCTTCACAATAAGGTTAAATGTCCGTCTGTATTGTCTTTGATAGATTTTCGTGTGCCTAGGATTTATAAGAAATAGTGGACTATTCTACATTAAGAACTATAGAACCAACATATACAGATTCGGAAATTGCGGATCTTTACAGAGAAAGTAGAAATTGCCGCTTCATTCCAGGGAAGGTACGAAGTTTAAGAGGCGCGGCGACGTGCATTGGTCTAGCATTCCCCACTACTACGGTAATCGGTTCCGTATCGCCAACGCCAATTCGCCATTGCAAATCTAACTGCCCGGTCAACTGATGCCAGTGTTGTCAGGTCTCATGCTTTTGCATGAGATCTCATGCATTCCGAGGAAACCTCATGCTTCTTTGAAAATATTCTCATGCACTGAATTTTTCCCACCTGGCAACACTGCTTGATGCGAACACGCCGTGGTGGAATTATGCGTGTAGCATGACACAAATATACGCAAGCGGCAAAACACAATTCACCAGCAAGATCCTCACTTTCCAAATCTGTATAAGCAATCTCCAATATACCACATTATAGTCATTCACTAATAGATGGTCATTTAGATATGTTTGTCTGTACAACTGCAGACATGAAAAAAAATTTTAACTTCTGAATTTATGTCTGTTATTTGCTTTTAATGTGTACAGTTTGTTTTATTATACATAGTAGATGTTTGTAATGTGCCCTATATACACGATTTTAATTATTTTGCATTCTTCATTAGCTTTTATTTTTACACAAAATTTTATATATTTATTTGTACATTCTTAGGAGTATTTTAGTTTGTTATGTTTATGTTAATTAACTCAGTTATATTATCTTTTTACTATTATTTTTATTGTATTCTTGTGAAACTTATCCTGTTAATGGGTTTTATTCCGTTGGATATTTTAAATAAATAAATAAATAAATAAATTATTAAAACTTAATATTTTTTAAAAGTAAGCTTAATTTGACAATACACAATATCAAATAAGATTACGACTTGACGACTTCTTCTTTTTATTATTTTGCATGGCTCTCGAAGACGTGTTTAAGTAATTTAAGTATCTGTGTAAAAATGCACTTGATCAAATAAATCAATTTTGTTGTTAATTGGTATGGAATACAAAAAAGTGTAAAGAAACAGAAAGTGACGATAATAAAATGGCGCATATAATGACCTATTTCATTTGGAATATTATCGATAATAATCACACCTTCGTCACTGAAAAGTTTCTAAAGCTGTGCATTTTTTGTCTCATACCTACTATTAGTTCTCGAAAATCATTATAGACTAAACTTTGTTTAAACGAATCAAACCGTCGATTTTTTAATATTCCACAAGTTCCTTAAATCACTGCACCTTTGCTCAGAACTACCTCATGTTCAAATTATATTTGGCAGTGTTCAAAGTCGATGACAAATTTCTTTCTCGAGTCATGTGTGTCATGGTTGCAGCCGTATTTATTTCTTAAATTATTTTCGTAGATTTCGTTTTCAAATGTACCTGTGAACTGTATTTTCTGGAACATCAAGTCATGTTCTACAGTCGAATTGGCCAAGTTTGCACCAAATATACTTATGAGTCAATATATTTATGTATTTTGATATTTACAATCTACAATTGAACCAGAAAAACATCAAGCATTACAGTTTTATGATTATCATAAAAATAATCAAGAAATGAAGTTAAGTGATACCTATTACTTTTGAGGATACGAAATTATTCTTTGATAGAGCAGTCAATTATGAATAGTTTTGTTCATTTTTTTGTGTATGTCATCGTTTCACAGCAAACTTAATGTTTCTTCTCTTTGGGTATTTTATATTAGATTATTTTTTACAAATATTTTGGCTGAAATGGAGGTTGGCTATGAGAAATAATATAGTTTAGTGTCAAGATCGCTAAACACAGGAGCATACCTAACTGCTCAATACGTTACAAAATAAACCGTTACCAACGACGTCATTCTATTTCAAATATACTGCAATGTTATTGGACATAGGTGTGCAGGCAACCTATTCGGTTTCGGGATCTTAGGTTAGTGTATCCACATAATATACAAGGTGTCTTGCAAGTCTTTACAATAATTTTAGGAGGTGATAGAATACATGATTTTGAGTCAATTGAAAGAATACATTATTTTTTAATTTAACCGTGCTACTTGGTATATAGGTACGTTTGTTTCAATTGACTCAAAATCAGGTATTCTATCACGTTCTAAAATTATTGTAACGACTTGCAAGACATCCTGTATAGTTCACAGAAAACAAAAAATAAAATTTCAAAGTACTAATCAATAGAACTGGGACAGTTTGTACACTTTATTACTGTAATAAATTTAATGAGTAGATTTAATTATTACAGATAATACGAGTATTACTATCTCACTTTATATACCTACATTTATGAGGCCACTATGTGATTATAAAATACGAGTAGTAGTCAGTATTAAACATTCCTCCACGCATCTAAATATTACCTTGGCATTCTTTCATATATAAACAATTATAATTTCATTGCAGAAGATGAAAATTGATTTAAAAAATGAATTTTGATGTAGAACTAAACAATGTACATTGTTCACATATTAAACTTTAATTGTATGATCAGCAGTAGAATGACATACTATGCTTTTTAAAACTGAAATTCGTATTCAAATGTAGCAGGACTGTGCAGTACTGTTACTGTGACCTAATGAAAGTTGTTTAATCAGTATACAGGGTGTCCGGAAATTACGCGTCAAGACTTCAGGAGGTGATTCCTCACAAGAAATTAGGGTCACGAAGTCCTATAACAATTTTTCAAAAACTCAATATTAACGGAGATACAGGGTGTTAAAATTAAAATTTTATTTTCGACATTTGTAAATAACTTAAGAAATCCAAATATTTACATAAAATTTGTAAATCGGGGGTTTTTGCAGACGAGAAATTCAAATATGTTTCTAATTTTGACGTCACTATTAGAGAGCGCCACTTATGGCACATTATGCTTCTTTCAAATGACAGAACTTTTTGCTGCTTAGTGTATCCATCTGACTACTGAAGCAATCGATCCTTCTACCTGTTATATCTGAAAAAGGTATGTTGTTGAAGTCGTTAGGAGTAACAGTTTTCGAAATAATCTTATTTGAAATATTCAGTGCACCGACTAAAAACTGTTTTGGTTTCAGTTAAAGTAACTACAGCAAAATGTTACTTGAAAAAGTTGTTCAGAACGGTAAATTATGGAGATGTGCAAAATTTAAAAAAAATCAGCCTGCTTTGATAAAATCTTTGTGCTTTGTTGAAAAATGGTTTCATCAAACCTCGCCGATCTTCTTGAAATTTACCCTAGGTCTCCATAATTTACGATTCTGAACAACTTTTTTAAGTAACATTTTGCTGTATTTTCAGCAGAAAAGACACTTTACCTGAATCCAAAACAGTTTTTACTCGGTGCACTGAGCATTTCAAATAGGCTTATTTCAAAAATGGTTACCCCTACCAACTTCAGCAAGGTATATCTTTTTCAAATAAAACAGGTAGGAGAATCGATTGTTTCGATAGTCAGATGGATACATTAAGATGCAAAAATGTTCTGTCATTTAAAAGAAACATGATGTGCCACAAGTGGCGCCCTCTACTAGTGACGTCAAAATTAGAAACATATTTGAATTTATCGTCCGCAGAAACCCCCGAATTACAAATTTTATGTAAATATTTGGATTTCTTAAGAAGTTATTTACAAATATCGAAAATAAAATTTTAACTTTAACACCCTGTACCTCCGTTAATATTGAGTTTTCGAAAAATTGTTATAGGACTTTGTGACCCTAATTTTTTGTAAGGAATCATCTCCTAAAGTCTTAACGCATAATTTCCGGATACCCTGTATAACTCCGAAATAATGTTGAAGTCTGTTTTTATTTAGGTAATCAATTTTGGAAAATAAGAGAACCATAACAAAATTACTAATAATTATCAACAGTATAAAATTCACAAGCAGCTGTGCTCTGACCATAGTAAAATTTTGCAGGAGCTAATAAAAAATATATCAAAATTATACAAGCTTTACTATTAGCTTCTGTAATTGTATAATAATGGTAAATAATAGTAATTTAAAATTAAAATCAAGCAACACACAATTTCACACAGTCCTGTGCACATTTCATCTACAAATCCTTTCCTTTTCATTCCATACTTTTCATAAAAAACTATGTATCTCACAAGAATTATTATAATATGCACGAGAAACTCAAATTTTTTATTAGACAAAGCAGATCCTTGGCCTTTTGGCACAGGCGTTTATTTATTTTGATTTACATTTCATTTTGTGCTAAAATACTCGTCTAAATAAAGATATAAACTTTCAAGGACTGTATTCTTCTATGCGTATAAATATTACCTTGGCACTTTTACAAGTTTAATTATAATTTTGTTGAGAAAGATGAAATTTTACGAAAACAATATTGAAGTTTAATGTAAACAGCTAAATAACGTGTATACATTGTGTTTGTTGAAAAGGACTCTTTTCCTTTTTGTGGAAACTGGAATTAGTTTCAAGGTTAAACCTGATAGCATCGCCTTAAAATATATGGGAACCATAACAATATTATAACAGTCCTATGCACATTTTATTCACAGGTGCATTGTGATTTATTCCGTACATTTTATGAAAAATAGTGTGTATTTTCTAAATTTTGTATTCACGTTTACATTATACGGAATTGTTTGACTGTTTATATATTTATCTATTTGTTTTACTAGATACAGGTATGGTATTTTTGTTACCATATCAAAGTTAAGTTTGTTCGTGTGACGTAACTAAAAGTATTCTGCTATTTTAAAACATATTACTAGTGAAATTAAATTCGTTTTCGGTCAAGCCAAAACCGAATAGTCGATTGTATCTCATCCATTTTTTTAAATACATTTCTATTTCATCTCATAGGAAACGTCGTTGAACAAAAATTCACTGACCGTACTCTTAAATCAACATTCATTTGTTTTTCTGATTTCAAGTGCGCATAATTCCTCACGGGCGTCATTTACATTTTGCTTATTTTAAAAATAGCGGATGCTAGCAAACCAAATGAAAGGATATGTGTTATACCTGCATTTACAAATTACAAACATAAAATCTGTCATGTTCTATGCACAGGATGTTCCAGTTTATAGTAGCAAGGCTTCACTCATTCATAGAAGACCTCATTTTAAGTTAGCAAGTCGTATGCAACATGCATGCAGCTTTTTATTTGTATTTGCTGGCACGAAAAATTTATTTCGGTTAAATGTACATCAGTTTATTTATAAAAAAGAGAGCTCCTGCTGTTTTCGATTATACATTCGAGGAAAAAATACTTTCACTTTTCATAAACAGGGTGTAATAAATAAGCAGGTCATCCCATTAACTGCATGTTCTTGAGAACAAAATATGACAATTGAACCCGACTTATCTATACATATACAAAAATGCCTACCTTGAAAGATACAGGGTGGTTAAATTAAATTTTTTTTAATGTTTTCGCAATAATTTGGTCAATTTTTCACATATAAGTGTCCCCATTGCCCCCTGCTTCTACGTTCGTTTTTTAGGCGTCGTTTACAACAATACCCTTGAGGATTTAGTTAACCACAAGAAGCGCTAATAAATTTCAAGCATATGTGAAAAATTGTTATTGCGAAAAAACGTTTTTAAAAGTTCAACTTCAACACTCTGTATCTTCTTTTAAGGTAAGCATTTTTGTATATAGGTAATTAAGGCGGGGATTTTGTAGAAAAGAAATTGCACAGCCTGAGTGAGCAAAACGGCGAATCAATGAGGCCTATGAGACAGTATACAAACCGTATAAGCTCGAACCACAAACCACAAGGTTCCCTGAAGTTTATCGTGCATTTTGACGTACATAAAATTGGAAGCCGTAATATATGTTATAATTTTACTCGAGGACACAAAATGTAAAATTAGCAATAAATATTAATCCCTATATGTCCTGGCTAGTGAGTGAAGTAATTTGGTGGCTGTGGCTGTGATAATTTTGCCGTAATTGTGACATATTGGCGTAGTAACTGTGTGGCTAAAATTGAAGTATTTTAACATTTATTTTAATTATTCTTGTGATTTTATGAGCAATGAAAATTATCTCACGCACTAGCGGGAACCTTTGTGAATACGTTGATACATAATAATAACCAATTATTTATTTTCTTGGAGTTCTGTGTCCTCGCTGGAAGCCCTGTTAGACGATAATAATATGTATATAAAATCCCAGCCTTAAGGTTGAATTGTCATATTTTGTTGTAAAAATAATCAGTTAATGAAATGACCTGCTTTTTTATTACACCCTGTAGCGGCATGCGAGAAAAGGTTTTGAGAGCAGCTATCAGAAAATATACACATACTTTTTGTAAAATTTAATCACAAATTTAGATGAATTAAAATTGAAATAAGAAAATGGTGTTGCTTTCATCATCCAAACTGTCTTTAGATACAACACAGATTTTACAGGTAAGCTAGCGTTTATAATCCTAATTACACCTATTTTGAAATTTCCTAAGGAATGTCAATATACAGGGTGGTTACTTCTCGGAAACAGTAATGTCAGCAATGTGAGTTAAATTTGAAAAAGCAATGTCATGCCTTTCAATTTTCTGAAGGAATTTTTTACGTAGTTGCTGAAATAGAGACTGAAAATTGAACTGAAGTGCGTTTTTAGCCTTTCATATTTTTTTTATAAAGAAATGTTATAAAGTTCGTCATACTTATATAATTCTTCATAAGTTTTACAGTAGAAGTGGAAAACATCTGCGCCAACTAGATGCCCAAGTTTTTAAATTCAACTTTTGGCTTTCTTTCTGATAGTCGTCATATTTGTGTTTGATGCTAGCAGGAGAACTAATTCAACCATATATATGATACATGTGTGTTTGGGAATTTTTTTCTATCAAAAGCTATTTATTTTTTTTAAATCAGGTTACCCTTTACCAAAAAATTTTACTTATCATAACTGGTACTACCACTGTAACAAATGTTCGCCTTTTTTCGTTCTTTTGGATGATATCAGTATCAAATATAGCAATATACAATATAATATATCATTGGATCGGTCAGTGGTCGCGCGGTTTAAGGCGATAGTACTTGAATCGAGGTGACTAGACGGAGTTGGTTCGAGCCCAGCTGCCGGTAGACCGTATATAAGCTATATTCGTGGGGAGGATTGGCACCCTCTCTGCGGGTATGGTAGGGTGGAATAATGTTAGCTTGGGTCAATGTGAGAGATTGATGCTGGTTGATATTTGACTACCCCCCTAATTAATGAGGTTTTCCAGGTTTTCCTCATTCCTGCACTGAATAGTGGTTACGGCCTACCAACGTAAGTCGTTCCTGGGCGCAAATGCGGCCTGCTTAATAATAATATGCCGCCCCCTCTCCCGCACAAGTCTCCGACTTCTGGGCTAATCCCTGTGATTAGAATGAGGGGTAGAGATATTATTATTATATTATTATTATATGAAAAGCAGAAGATGACTTATTAAAAGTAAGAAAGTTAACAATGGAAAAAGAAAAATTACCTCTTCTGGATATAACTTTTTTTTTAATTATAAAGTTACAAAAAGAAAAACATTGACTGTTTTGTTTTCAGCCATTTCAGTAACTATACAAAATATCTCACATTTCTTTTCAAAAAATTCAAAAGTATAAAAAATGCGCGTCTTTTCCTAATTTGAGCCGCCCTGCATATATTCCGAGATCGTTATACTGGGCGTCGTAAAAAACGACCGTTTATATTCCCGAGTTCGTTGCTAAAATTTACGCCATGTCCTTAAAATATTCAAGATATACAAGGTGTTTCAGGAGAAGATGTACATATTTCAGTATGTTATTCTATGTTCAATTTTAAGTAAAAAAATTTCTATAAGCTTTAAGTCTGGAAACTCTTCGCTTAGGATATACTGGCTGTCAAATTTAAAAAAAAAATTATTACATTTTCTTTAATAACTCTCGACAACTATGAGTTAAATTCATGAAATTTTGTCTGCGGTGGTTTCTTGAGACGGCAAATCCAAATTTTATGCACAATTGGCTGTATCGCCACGAGGGCGCCACAAATGGCCATTAGGATCCTTTTAAATTGTTTCAACTTTTTTGTGCCACGGTGTATGTCATTTTGGAATGAAAACCATTTTTCCCTACCTTTTCTACTTTAAGAATGGACTCCTTATTGAAGTGTCCAGGAGCAGCCGTTTCCATTAAAAACTCATCTAAAGATGGTAATGCATGCAAATTATTTATTAGAGTGCTACCTTACTTTTACATAAAAAAAACAAAGCATAATACTTTAAAGACTAAGAACTATTAGTTTTCAATCAAAACAGTCTGATTTTTTTGTACCAAAATAAAATCTCTAAACAAAATGTACAAAACCTGCCAATAACTTTCGATTCACTCTAATACTCTCATGTGCATGTACCACCATCTCCTAGAGACTTCAATAAGGAGTACATTGTACATTTTTTAAGTAGAAAAGGTAGGGGAAAATGTTTTCTATTTCAAAATGACATACACCGTGGCACAAAAAAGTTAAAGCTATTTAAAAGGATCCTATTGGCCGCTTGTGGTGCGCTCTTGGAGATACAGCCAATTGTGCATACAATTTGAACTTCCCATCCCAAGAAACCTACGCATACAAAATTTCATGAACTTAACTCAAAGTAGTGGAGAGTTATTAAAGAAAATGTAATTAATTTTTTTGAAATTTGACATCCTGTATATCCTAAACGAAGCATTTCCAGCTCTAAGTTCATAGGAAATCTGAAACACTCTGTATTAGATACACTTATGGATTTATTTTGTTTTTTTATAGACCTTACTAATTTTACAACGTTTTGTTTTCAAAAACGTGCTACGTACAGGAAAAATTGTAAATGAAATTCAACGTTAATATAATTTTTGGCGAAATTCAGCAAGTTTAAAAAATAAGTCTTTATACCATATAGGTTCTACGTCACATTGAGCGCAAGGTTTATATTTACAACAAACGATCGCTGTTGATAGAAAAAAACAATTACAAAATTTTCCAATAAATCCAAAAAAAACTGTGTCCTGTATCTTCAAAATTAACGATTTCTTGACACATGTCATCTAAAACTTTTTAAGTTAAAAAGGTATCTTCTGTTAAAAGATGAAGTCTTGCACTAGGAACTGGAACACCCTGTATAGATACATGAAGCGATGTTTATATGTGAAAAATATGTGGCGGAGCGTATCGATCAACTCATTTTCTGTTTAGTCTGGCTACGAAACCAACCTTCTCTTAAAACGTAAAAAACGGGACGCGCGAAACGCTTTTCCGTATAAAAAAATCGGCACTCACGGTTAAACACTGTCCCGATCGGTGGAAATTACGCACTTTCCACGACAATTTCCAGTTAGAATTTTTCGCCGACCGCGATAATGTTTGGCCGCTCTTGGCGCAATATGAAGGAAAACTGGCGAATTCTCGATATATTTTTAGTACTGTTTCACACGGGCTATTTCTGTACTGGCCGCGGGATGTAATCTCTGACATAACTCCGACCGCTGTCGGGATGGGTTCGATTTGTGGGTCGAAACACCGACGGGATCCCTCTGGGAAAGGGGTACACCGCTGGTGAATCGGGGAAGTAACAGCCACCTGAAAATTCGGGTGATTTTGTTGCAAAATGCGGTTCTTTTCGAAGAACGTTCTAAAGGTCTGGTTTGTTGCCTGCGGACTTTAGAGCTTTTGGGTGGTCCAAACGAAAATATCATTTTTCTACTAACTTGCGCAAGGTTACTGGGTCAGCTATTATACAGAGTGTCCCTGACATATATGTACCAGCGAACCGCCCTAGATTGTTGGGATCAAAGTACGACGATTTACGCTAATTTGCCTATACATGATAATAATGTAATAATAATAATATATAAGGTGAACTATGACTTAGTACAAATATGTTAAGAGGGAATGGGGAAAAACAAGAATTAACGGAATTTCCTTTCAAAAAAATTCCAAACTTATTTATAAACGAAAAAAATTGTTTTTCGATATTATATTAAATCCTTATTTAACGCCGCCAATGCGAGAATCAGAGTATGCAACCCGTAAGCAACCGTCATGCAACAGTCGGCCACAGTCGAGTTCGCTGTCATGTTATAATTTAATTCCTGTGTTTACGTTGTAGTTTTGTGTTCTTCTTCAGTTTGTAGTGCCTTATTTTAATTTTAAACGTTTTATAGTTAATAAATAAAGGAAAATGTGTCGGGTACAGATATTTTCTCACAATATAGTTCGCCGGTTTGTTTTTCTAGGTTATGGAACAAGACTGCCGCGGGTGTTAAACGTTTTATGTTATCTATTAGAACCTACCTACTCATCCCTTTCTTCGATTTTGTTATAATACATAAGCATTGTATCTAACAGCACCTACGGGAAGTGTGTTTATCGGTAGTGAGTGAAAATGTAGTTTTACCAGTTTGTAACCAAATAATGAAAAACGAATGCAAAATACTGGAGCTAACTGGATTAACTGTTACCTACCTATCAGGTATTATTACTAATAAGAATGTTAATTTTTGTCGTTTCTGCATTTAGAAACACTGCAAACGACCGCATGGTAGTTGTTGACAGATGTAACGTCAACTATGGTCATGGATCTAAGCCATAAGCCATCTCAGTCGATACTCATCATAGGCGCCGACTTTCCGTAGGAAAAAAGGGTTTTGCCCCATTTTTTAAATATCGAGCTAAAATTCTGGAATAACTTTTTTATTGTCTTTGAGGGCTCCCTGAGCACGTGATTAAAATTTTTGTACTTAGTCATAGTTAACCCTGTAGTATAGAGTAAGTAGAGTTGTTGGCCTTTATTTCATTTTTACCCAAATATTTTGATGTTTCACTTCATCCCATTTGACCCTATTTTAAAATCAATCCACTGCCTTCCAATTGAAAGTATGTTTAATTTTTACTGCTTTCTGATATAAAACGGCATAGCTATGCTTCATTCACTCTCCCAATTGTACTATCTGGTGTAATTTATAAGCATTACACATGTCTGAAGTGACTTCTGACTACTTCAGACGCTCTGGAGTGGATAATCGAGACTTTGAAGTCTGCAACTCGTGGCCATATTTTATATTTACGTTCTTTATTTTTGTAACTACAAGCACATAAAGTGCCACATCATTCATAAAAATAGTTGTAGTAGCAAATGTGCAATGCTTGCATGTTCTGAGGATGCAGAAACAACAAAAGCAGCTAAATTTACAACGTTGGCAAACTACCAACACTTATTAATATTTGAACAATTTAGTAAAAGGTATTAATACACATATGTGGTTTTACAATAAATAACACTGAAAGGTTCAAGTGACGTACATGGAAAATATAAACCATAATTATAGAATATAATGCTGTTCGAATGTAGCAAAATATGCGTTGCCTGATCTGATCCGCGGGACAACTCGCTATAAATAAAAAAAAATCTCCCTCGAATCCACACACTTTATGTGCGGAACCAATAAGAACTGCAAGAACATAATTGTAGCCTTGTTCTTAAATAATATTTTAAACACTTTAAATAGTTTCTGTTAGATGATTTTTGCTGGATTTCTTGTTGTGTTTCTGTAACATAGATTTAGTTATTTTTACATTCTGCACTCGCCTGGTCTGTACTTGGATAAAAACCTATTGAACAGTGTAAATTAAAAAAATACAGGGTTTACTGTGACTAAGTGTAAATATTTTAAGAAGGGATAGAGAAAAATAAGAATTAACGGAATCGTCTATCAAAAAGTTTCCAAACTTCTTTATAAAGGGAAACCAAAATATCTTTGAAGCTATATTAAATCTATTTTCTTTTTTTTTACATTGCAAAGATGTTTGTACTTTCTGAATATCTGCTGGAGACCTCTCTTTCCCTCGATCGTTCTTTTTGTTTAAAGTGAGGTACTCGATCCGATGACCACCACCAGGTTTATTCCCTCCGTCGGGGAAAATCACAAAGGGTAACAAAAAATACACGCAAATGTACACGAATAATAATATAATATAATAATAATATCTCTACCCCTCATTCTAATCACGAGGATTAGCCCAGAAGTCGAAGACTTGTGCGGGAGAGGGGGCGGCATATTATTATTAAGCAGGCCGCATTTGCGCCCAGGAACGACTTACGTTGGTAGGACCTAACCACCATTCAGTGCAGGAATGAGGGAAACCTGGAAAACCTCATTAATTAGGGGGGTAGTTAAATGCCAACCGGTATCATTCTCCCACACTGATCCAAGTCAACATTCTCCCACCCTACCATACCCGCAGAGAGGGCGCCAAACCTCTCCACGAATATAGCTTATATACGGTCTACCGGCTGCAGGGGTCGAACCCACAGCGGTCCAGTCACCTCGATTCAAGTACTGACGCCTTAAACCGCGCGACCACTGACCGATCCGAATACATAGAAACACTGCCACACGCTTACCGCCAAGGCATTATAACAGTTGTTCAATGTTGTTCAAAAAGTATTCAGCATGATATTTTGTGTACTCGGAAAACGTCTTTGGTATGACGCTGCTCCACGATAATATGCACTTGTCACACTCCCTTAAGTCAGCACCTTATCCGTCATCTCAGCATTTCAATATGGTAACCAGCTTTGTCACCTGATTTAAGACCGCTGGATTTGTCATTAAGGACGCTTGTAATCTCAACTAGTGACGAATTTGAAGTTACCACAACTATTATTACAGTTTTAGAATTAAGATTACAACTGTTTGCATAACCTGAACATCGACACAATCATGTTGATATCATATTCCTATTTTGTCGCCGCTTTCATGTTTGATATTACCCCATATTCCCTATCGGGGGTCAACGTACTAAAAATAGACCCTCTAATAACATATTCGCTTCCACCTAATTTCGGCTCCAGTAAATTTACTGTATTATGTCGGTGCACGTCCGTTGTGGTGCAACTTGTAATTTACATTTTTGCTTGCTGTCTACCAACACGGAACGCTATTGTCCTCCAATGCCATGCGACTATGGATGACGTCATCTAGGTATTAGCGTCACACTACCAGATGATATAGAGTATAAAAGTAGCGAAAAAATAAGTAGTACGTGGATTTTATCCGAATAAAACTGTTTGCTATATTTGTTAACAAAGAATCATATAAATCGAATAGGAATATTGTACAGTGTGTTGTACAAGCTCTGTGGCAAACTTTGGCAGATAGTAACTGTATTCATATTACGCGGTGTAGAACTAACTACATCTATCGGCCGTTCGCTACTCCATGCCGGACTGAAAATGTCACAGGCACGAAGCGTTCTACATGCAGTAGACACCATTGAAAGCTGTCGACCTTTATCGCGATCGGCGAGAAACGATATTTTGCAAACACGGAATTCCAGAAAACAACTACTCTGCGGGCTAATGCCCCGACCAGCATTGAATTACACCTGGAAAACCTATAGCAACAGCATATACCGGTTTCGAGCTTATTAGCTCTCATCAGTAGTCGGGTTAGACAGACGAAAGCAGCTAGGATTATTCGTCGGATACCTCACCTATGGCATACTGATGAGAGCTAATAAGCTCGAAACCGGTATATGTCTGGTGGGCGTCTGACGAATGACTCTAGCTGTTGCTATAGGTTTTCCAGGTGTAATTCAATGCTGGTCGGGGCATTAGCCCGCAGAGTAGTTGTTTCCTGGAATTCCATGTTTGCAAAATATCGTTTCTCGCCGATCGCGATAAAGGTCGACAGCTTTCAATGGTGTCTACTGCATGTAGAACGCTTCGTGCCTGTGACATTTTCAGTCCGGCATGGAGTAGCGAACGGCCGATAGATGTAGTTAGTTCTACACCGCGTACTCATGGTCCCTTCTGTCGGATTAGACAGACGAAAGCAGCTAGGATTATTCGTCGGATACCTCACCTATGGCATACTGATGAGAGCTAATAAGCTCGAAACCGGTATATGTCTGGTGGGCGTCTGACGAATGACTCTAGCTGTTGCTATAGGTTTTCCAGGTGTAATTCAATGCTGGTCGGGGCATTAGCCCGCAGAGTAGTTGTTTCCTGGAATTCCGTGTTTGCAAAATATCGTTTCTCGCCGATCGCGATAAAGGTCGACAGCTTTCAATGGTGTCTACTGCATGTAGAACGCTTCGTGCCTGTGACATTTTCAGTCCGGCATGGAGTAGCGAACGGCCAATAGATGTAGTTAGTTCTACACCGCGTACTCATGGTCCCTTCTGTCGGATTAGACAGACGAAAGCAGCTAGGATTATTCGTCAGATACCTCACCTATGGCATACTGATGAGAGCTAATAAGCTCGAAACCGGTATATGTCTGGTGGCCGTCTGACGAATGACTCTAGCTGTTGCTATAGGTTTTCCAGGTGTAATTCAATGCTGGTAGGGGCATTAGCCCGCAGAGTAGTTGTTTCCTGGAATTCCGTGTTTGCAAAATATCGTTTCTCGCCGATCGCGATAAAGGTCGACAGCTTTCAATGGTGTCTACTGCATGTAGAACGCTTCGTGCCTGTGACATTTTCAGTCTGGCATGGAGTAGCGAACGGCCGATAGATGTAGTTAGTTCTACACCGCGTACTCATGGTCCCTTCTGTCGGATTAGACAGACGAAAGCAGCTAGGATTATTCGTCGGATACCTCACCTATGGCATACTGATGAGAGCTAATAAGCTCGAAACCGGTATATGTCTGGTGGGCGTCTGACGAATGACTCTAGCTGTTGCTATAGGTTTTCCAGGTGTAATTCAATGCTGGTCGGGGCATTAGCCCGCAGAGTAGTTGTTTCCTGGAATTCCGTGTTTGCAAAATATCGTTTCTCGCCGATCGCGATAAAGGTCGACAGCTTTCAATGGTGTCTACTGCATGTAGAACGCTTCGTGCCTGTGACATTTTCAGTCCGGCATGGAGTAGCGAACGGCCAATAGATGTAGTTAGTTCTACACCGCGTACTCATGGTCCCTTCTGTCGGGTTAGACAGACGAAAGCAGCTAGGATTATTCGTCGGATACCTCACCTATGGCATACTGATGAGAGCTAATAAGCTCGAAACCGGTATATGTCTGGTGGATGTGCTACAGGTTTTCCAGGTGTAATTCAATGCTGGTCGGGGCATTAGCCCGCAGAGTAGTTGTTTCCTGGAATTCCGTGTTTGTATTCATATTCTAACGCAATGATAAACTCGATGAAGATGTATGCTATTAGAATAGACAAGAAACCAGAGAAGAAGAAAAATGAAGAGGACTTGTTAGTTATTTTGATTCTAGCTTTACAGATTTTGTAAGAAGAATATGCGATCCAAATAATTCATCATTTTCCAATTCAAATATTCGAATAGAACATTAAAACTGATTTCTAGATAATTCTGTCACAGCATTTGAAGTCTCCATCAAACTTACCGTTTTTAAAGTTGTGATAAGTCAATACTCGTCTCTGTTAAATGTGAAGTGCTGGAGTATTGTAAAGTTTCCTTACTGATTGATTTATTGATCTTCAAAAATCACTTTTGAATTGTTTACTCTAAAAATCTAGAAGCTTTTCAAATAAATATATAAATGTTGGAAATAAATCCCCAAAGTGGATTCTTTTATTATTAGAATCTGAGTTGGAAGAGACACCTAAACCTTTCACGCTAATAAGTCTTGATGGAAACAGCATGGGATTTCAAGAAGATGAATGAAGAAGGTGGAATATATCAGGTAGATTTATGGTCCATTGATGGAAAGGTCACTAAGGGGAAAATTATTACAGCGAATTGTGAGACCATTCTAGAGACATGGAATATAAACAAATATCAGAAGGATTTATATCTTCATAAATCTGAGAAAAGAAATCCATGCATCTGAAAATTGTCTTGAAAAGTTTCATAAAGTATTTTTTTTTCATGTGATAATATTGTAGAAATGCCAACTATTAACAATAACTAACCAAGATATTTAACATTCTTCATATTGAAATTTACATTACATACAGTGCTTTCGAAAAGTAACGAATAAATTCATTATTTTTTAAATGAATGTTCAGAAACCATTTTAAACGTTTTTTGGTATCATACTCATTTCAGGAAGGTCCAATTCCTGGAAAGGCCTTTGAGTGTTAGAACGCCTGAGTTGGAAGAAGCTATTTTACACGAAATTGAAGAAGACCCAAATACTAGTACTAGGAAGGTCAATGCAAATCTTAATGTGAATCATAAATTAGTTTGGTCCATTATGAAGCATCAACAATTATACCCGTATCACATACAAAGGGTTCAAACCTTTCTGCCGCAACTATCCTGCTCGCCTATAATTTTGCCACTGGATTTTGCAACTGGATTTGGACAAAATGTTGACTTTACCGTTAGCATATTGTTCACCAACGAATCTAACTTTTCCAGAGATACTATAATAAACTTTCACAATTAAACAAATTTGGTCTTATGAAAACCCTAATGCCATAATGGAATCTCGATTTCTTTGAATGTATGGGTGGGTATTATTGGCAATTTTTTTGTTGCGTCTTACTTTTTACCAAGAACTTTAACTGGTGCCTCCTAACGACATTTTCTTGAAAATGTTTTACCTGAACTATTTGACATTGTTGCATATGCGCTAAGACAAATAATGTGGTTTGTGTGAGGCTTTCCTAACTTTAGTTTGACTGATCCTGAAGTTTAAAATGAAAGATTCAGTGTAACGTGACGGCAATCGAGGTTAACCTTAGCCACCCAGATTACCGGATATGAACATTCGTAAACAATATTTCCAACTTACTGACCATGACATAACAATGTATAAAATATTTCCTGGGAATTGGTCAAAATAATAAAACCATAGTTTAAAATACTATGCAATGATAGACCTTTATTATTACGATCGTTTCGGTATAGCACCCATCTTCAGATAAAAGACATTTTTTTAAATTTGTTTACATATTTGTTTCTATCTAAAAATAATTTATTACAAATTAATAAATGCAAAAATATTAAAAAAACGAACTTACAAATTAGTCCAAATAGTTTTAAACAACATGATGACTAGACTTGCCGAAATATATATAATTTTTACATGTTTGTTTAAAAATCAGACCAGTTATTAACAACAAGGTCAGAGGCAAAGTGACATGAAATATTATTTTTAATCGAACCAAAGTAGAAGAATGTTTGAAAAGAAATCGAGCGGTATTGTTTTTTTTTTAATTTTTTCCCTAATACAAAGGTAGTAAGATACACTTAAAACTACGAAAAGGAAGAAGTAAAAATTTGCAATTTATTTATTTAATAAGATCAAAATAAATACGTATATTTTGAACTCTAATATTTTATTTGATTATAGATCCTTTTATGTAAATATTGTTTAGTTTGGCCAATATAAGTACCATTACAATCGTTACAATTTATTTTATACACAACATTTGATTTATTATGAACAGAGATAACAGGTTTTAAATTTGTAAACAAATTTTGTTGTTGTTGTAAAAGATTTATGAGCGACATTAATACCAAACTTTTTCACAATTTTTTTAAATATTTTCCGAAAGGTTTGGGATATATCGTCAGTTTGGAACAAGACAGTCACAACTCAAAATTTTCATTTTTCAAGATTTAGTGGTGTATCAACTCAAAATATTGCATAGTTTTATGTGTAAAAAAGTTACAAGTGAACTTTGCTTAATAACCGTCGAATGGCGCTGCGTTGAAATGTCACATCTCCAACATTGGTTTTGTGCTTTAGACAAAACTGTCACAATTAGTCGTGCTGTGACGTTTAATGAGATGAGATGAGCAAATTTTGGAAAAGAGTGTCACAAGTCGAAATAATATCAATAAGAAACTAGTTTCTTTATGTGTATTTATATGCAAAACTGTCACATCTTTAAATAGACCAGTCATTCTCATAAGCTAAGTACCTTTGTTCCCATTTCATACAATAAACCGTAATATTTTGCGCAGTTTTATAAATATTTTTATAATAATCTTTAAAATTGTATTATTTTAGTCTACTTTAATAAAATAATTTAGTTTATTAGAAATGTATTTCATTTTATTACCTAAACTCATGTTGAAAAACTTGTAAAAAATATGTGAAAGAGAGTCACAACTCGGAATTATTTAACAAAAATAACAATAACAAAGTGCCAAAAACCAAAGTAAACAAAAATTTTTATTAAAAATACTAAGAACTATCCACACAAACATTTTAACATGATTCAAACATTATATATTTATTTATTTTCCAATATTTAGAGTAAGATTATTTATAAAACTTTACCGAGCTCTCCTGAAAATTTACATTTTTTGAGTTATGACAGTCTTGTTCCAAACTGACGATATGGTAATGACAAACTTTTTATTATTTAAATTATTGTTATTACGATTTTTACCATGATTATAAATACCATGAATTATTTCCTTAATAATATAAGATTATAAAAATTTTTTGGATAATTGTTGATATCTAGAACATTTTTTATTTTTTTAATATTTTTATGTCTGTTTTTTGGATATGATAATTTAATAGCGCAATCTGTTAAACTATTAACAACACTTTTTTTGTAAATAGGTATTTGGTGGAACGATTTAAAGTTTAAATATATTTTTGACCAGAAACCAATTAGTTTCAATTAAACCGTCATTGTTATGGTAAATAGTTAAATCAAGGAAATTAATACTGTTATTTTTCTCTATTTCATTTGTAAATTGTAATCTAGGATGAAAATTATTAAATTCGTTATTAATATAATCAATTTTATTTTTTGGAATACAAACAATACAAATTTTCTTGTTAATCGGTTTGGAATACAAAAATTGTGAAGAAGCAAAAAATGTTGTTAGATTTTCTCCAGCGGTTTAGAAATTAAATTGATCCGTTTTTAAATTTTTGACACGCAGTAGCTGAGCGATGGCTGTCCTAAGATCCCACGTTGATATAACAATAACTTTTGGAAACAGAATACGCCCCTTGATTTTCGACCTCTACTTAACAAACACCTTGTATAGTCAAAGATATAACGTAACAGCAATCTACTCACATACCCTTGAATACCCTTGAAATACAATCAAAGATAACCAATCTACTATTTCTTATTTATAAAATGCTACCTACTTCTTAAATGGTATATAAAACTTACAGATCCAGGGCTTCTGTTGCTGTCACTCATTGTCGATGCGAGTGGACAGCATCTCCGCCTAATACGGCTCTATCACCTCATGGGTCGAAGGATTTCTATCACAACTGAAGTGGGATCAGGAGATTCTCAATTGTTAATAGCAGGATTCGAACTGAGGTCTTCCGGTGATTCTAACCTAGAAATCCGGTGCAATGCGTCTATCCCGTTTGCTCCTTTTGGCAACAGGACCTGCCCGCTCATTGGTTGGCACGATGCTAAGGCACGCCCCCTCTCCCGTCAAGGTCGCATAGCATCCCGAGGGTAATCGATGTCCTGGGGGTTCTACGGTGCGGATTTCGCCGGCTGCGGCAGTCGAGCCGCAGGGGCGGACCTTCTCCTTCTTGGGATTTGGATTGGGACATCTCTTGCAATTTGTAAGGATTCTGGGGTGCTGCGTTATTGTCCTGTCCTTCAGGATGTAGCGTTGCAATATCTTCTACAGGATTTAAATGGGAATGTCTTCATTTACTATACAGGTTGTTCCGATATGTTCGTACAAAAAATTAGATTATACAGGGTTTTACTTAAGTATAGGTCAGAAATCCAGAGCCGTATTCTGTGGTTAAATATAAGGATTTTTTTTATACAGGGTACATTTTAATGCATATTTAATTACCTATACAGGGTGTCTCTCTTTTAAATAACAGGACTTCAAGAGTATTTAGAGGACATCATTTTGAGACTGAAAGTTCCTATCAATATGGGTCCCTTAATGCTTCGTTTCTGAGAGACAGGGCGTTGAATTTTATTTACTTATTTATTTTTTTTAACGAAAAAATTGATAACAAAACAAAAACTCGATCAATCACTTTATTGAAAGATTCTTGTATAATAAGATTATACAGGGTGTTCCTAAATAAGTGTCGCAACGGAAAACTGTAAATTCCTTTTGAAAGAAGAAACATTTTTTTCCTCTTCCATTTTTCTCTCCGGGCTTTCGTTTTCGAGATACACGGTGTCAAAACTTTAATTTTTTTTTAGTTTTTTTCCAATATCTTAGGAACCGTTTGAACTACAGGACTGAGCTTTTGTAAACACATTACCATTATTAATAGATACTTTTTCGCACCCTTCTCGAATTCATTGGACGCGCCAGTGGTGGAGATTTTAAGGTATCGGGAGGGTTTTTTCTCCATAACTTTTACGCCACTGGAAAAATTGACATTTGACAGCAAATTGTGAAGCGCCAATGAATTTTACATAACAATAGTTATTGGTTCATTGCTCTAAAGTCAACCGTTTTCAATAAAAAATGACTTTTATGAACAAAAACAAACATTTTGCTGAATATGCTGTCAAATGTCAATTTTTCCAGTGGCGTAAAAGTTATGGGGGAAAAAACCCTTCCGATACCTTAAACTCTCCACTACTGACACGTCCAATAAAATCGAAAATGGTGAGAAAAAGTAGCTAACAATAGTGGTAATGTGTTTACAAAAGCTCCGACCTGTAGTTCAAACGGTTCCTAAGATATTGGAAAAAAACTAAAAAAAAGTTATAGTTTTGACACTGTACGTGTATCTCGAGAACGAAAGCCCGGAGAGAAAAATGGAAGAGGAAAAAATGTTTCTTTTTTCAGGAGGGATTTACAGTTTTCCGTTGCGACTTTTATTTAGAGACACCCTGTATAAATGAGGGGTCTTTGTCTAGCTGCAGCGTGTCAAAAATTGAAAAAGAAAACCAGTTTTTAATTTCTAAACCACTTGAGATAATTTAACCATGTTAAGTATGACACTAGAAATGAAAATAAAAAAATTATAAACTTACCAGTGCGGAGTTGTGGATATCATTGATGGAGTGCATTTTTACACAGTTACTTAAATTACTTAAAGATATGTTAGGGATGCCATGCAAAACCGTAATAATAAGCTGTCATCTTATTTAAAATTGTATATTGTCAAATTAAGCTTATTTTTTAAAAAAAGATGAAGTTATGCATATTCAAATGCTGAAATGACCAATATGGTTTATATTTATGGCCTTGGAGATGGAAATAATGCTAGGCGAATTTATATGGAAAGATTTCCAAATTATTCAACTCCAAATCCAAGCATGTTCAGAAATGTTTTTCAACGTCTTTCAGAATCAGGCTTATTTCAGAAAGGTTCAATTCCTGCAAGATATTTGAGTGTTAGAACGCCTGAATTGGAAGAAGTTAATTACACGAAATTGAAGACTACCAAAATACCAAACTGGGAAGATTGTTGCAAATCTTAATGTGAATCTTAAATTAGTTTGGTCTGTTCAGAAGCAGCAACTTATCCGTATCATATACTAAGGGTTCAAGCTTTACTGCCTCAAAACTATCCTACTCCCCTACAGTTTTGCCACTGGATTTTGCGGAAAATTTAACAAAATGTTGACTTTACCGGTGGCATATTGTTTACCGACGAAGTTAATTTTTCCAGAGATGCTATAATGAATTTCCACAATAAAAACGTTTGGTCTAGTGAACAGCCTAATGCCATAATGGAATCTCGATTTCAAAATCAGTGTTCTTCGAATGCATGGGTGGGTATTATTGGAAATTAGCTTGTTGGGCTTACGCTTCGCCAAGAACTTTAACCGGCGCCTCCTACAGACATCTAGAAAACGTTTTACCTCCTCCGAGTTTTTGTTTGACTGCTCGTGAATTTTAAAATGAAAGATTCAACCTTGACCACACAAATCACCCGATATGAACCGTATTGATTTTGTTGTTTGGGGACATCCCAAGACATGAGTTTACAAGGTTCGCAATGAATATGAGAAGTTTTTATATCAAAAAATTATAGCTGGTTTTGATGTGATAAGAACCACTACTGCAATTTTTACACGTGTTTGAGCTGCAATTTCAAAAATGTCAGAAGATGGCCATTTCCATATTTGTTAGAATAAATCATAGTAAGAACAAAAAATGTTTATGTTGAGCATAAATAAAAATAGATGTAGAGCATAAATTTTTTTTACACATACTGTTTTCCATATCAAGAAACTTCTGTTAATAACATTTTCTCTCATCTCTTGCAGAAACAGCACTTTACTGGTGAAAAAAATCATGGCAGATTTTGTTCCTTCAAGAAGCAGAAGTGAATCCCATAAGAAATTTTTCAACGTCAAATTTTTTTATCTTACAATGATCATCTGTACAGGGACATCCTCAATATTTTTTAAATTTTGGTCACATTTGAAACTATCCTAAAACCAGTGGCGCACTTAGATTTAAAATAAAAAACGCTAACCTCTTTTTGGAAGTAGGTCTTGAAAATTTTATTTTCTTTCTAAAATTTGGCACCAGAGTAAAGTTATTGAAGTTATATCATTCAACAAAAATCTTTTAAATCGGCCAACAAATAAAACTTTTAGAGAAGTGCCCCGCTTTCAAATGGGTCATTCTGTATAATGAGGTTTTACAGCTTGCTCTAATAAACAATTTTTATTATAATCGCACTTGCATCATAGACATCTGTAATAATAATAGATGGGTAGATTACCATAAAAATTTACGTAATAAGCATTAAATTAGGTTAATTACAAAAAAGTACTGTAATTATAATTACTTTAAACTTCGGTTTCTTGTTTTTCTATCCAAAGCCATATCATTTTTCCAAATTATTTAAATCAATTTTGAGTGTTGGCTTATGTAATCTATAGCTTCTTATATTCTATCTTGAATTTATAAAATAGTGGTTGGTCTATTTTTATATTTACTATTATTTAAAAAGCCCTAGAAAACGTATCAGATGATGTCAAGTCTGGTCCATTTGCCGGCCATCGTATGATGCCAGCTTTTCCTAATCATTATCCTGGCGGCACCATACGATGGCCAGCGAATAGTCCAAACTTGACACCACCTGACACATCTTTGTGGGGCTATTTAAAGAGTAGTGTTTATAAAAATCGGCCAACTAGTATTTTAGAAATTCAAGATACGTAAACCAATACCCCAAAATGATTAATAATTGTTTAAATAATTTGAAAAACGATATAGGCTTGGCATAGAAAAGTGAGGAACTGTGTTGGAACAATTTTTATAAACTATTCTTTAAATTATCTACAAAGATAAAATTTTTATTATGGAATTACTTTTTCATCAATATCTCGTGATGAGTAAAAGATAACCCATTACATGTTTATATCAATGCAATCAGGAAAAAGTGGAGAATCCAATAATATAATAATTGGATTAGAATAATTATATACAGTGTTTCATAAGAACACAATACTGTACATACATCATTCTCATTTGATTCTTCAAAAACTGTTTTCCCAACAATTACAATTAAATCTGCAAATGATACTGCAGGAAACAACTACTCCGCGGACTAATGCCCCGACCGGCATTGAATTACTCCTGCATTATCTGTGTGAACCTTAGAACCGCTTAGGCCGAGCAGGAAGTAAGCAGACCACTTATATCTCACAATTACCATTAAATGTCCGAGTCAATATGATTATGTTTTAGCACATTTGATTGTTGCAAATTCTTCGCAAAATATGCAGTACTTTGGTTTCGTATCATTAAGTTTTTTTTATCATCGCTTCATAATTTTGAAATTTTCTTCCGTGTATTTATTTACAAAAGTAAAACTGGCGTCAGTATGCTTACTGCTAAGCCACTAACTAACCCCCCTATGCAATCAATAGTTGGCAAAAGTCCTGCTGACTCCAGGAAAAACATAAATCAGCCCTGCGAACAACTCCAGCCTCACTGTTTTGCGGAGACAATAAGGTTTTTTTTTCTTGTCCAGCCAATTTAGGGCAGCGTTCCAAAGATTTCCGTCAAGATAATCTACTGCTCAATTTGCCAGAAGATTTCCAGAGTACGAAGTAAAAGCACGTACAAAATTGTATTGAGTTTTATATTAATAAATACATCGAAAACTTCCTGAAGTTTTATGAAATAGACCGTTCTCAAACTTTTTTCATATATCATTCTTGTGGCGAAATGGTACTTTTGCTTTTCAAAGATGGAAGTTATTAAATATTCATTCGAGAACATAAAAGCATTTCAAGTTCGAGATACAAACAATATTATATTGAAAACTGCAATAAAATAAAACAATTGTGTTATGTACACCAATGTCAAACTTTTTTGTCCTTCAAAAATATGAATTTCCAATAAGAAATTATTAAACTACGTTTAATTCTAAATAAAAAAGATATACCTGTTAGAATCGATAAACTTAACCGTTTTCGAAATAAGAACGATTTACTATTTCTTTACAAAATTATTTGTTTGAACGTACCTACGATTTTAAATAAGATGACTTAAATGAAGTAGGCCGCTGTCAATGAAATGTCGAACTTATAAATACTAGACTTTAGTTCTTCTTCGTTTGTTATTTTGTTTTCATTAAAATGCCGCGTCATAATGATAATTCGTTTGTTGAAATGAGAAACATGGTATGTATGTATGCCCAAGAAAATTAGTGTGGCCGTCATGCAGCAGCGAGGTACTTGGATTATATCCAAATAATAACAACCTAACCACAAGCTTTTCAAGATGTTGTACGACAGATTAGTAGAAACGGGATCATTTCGCCCTAAACGAGACGTTGGAAGGCCTAAAGTATTAGCGGTGGAGCAAGAAGAGGATGTTTTAGTGCGAATTGCCGAAAACACTCAAACAAGCACACGCCGAATTTCATCAGCTACTGGTGTAAGTCAGTCTTCAGAATACTCCACAAAGAAAAATTGTATCCTTTCCATTTTTGTCCGGTTCAACAGTTGAGGCCACAAGATCCTCCTGGTAGATTTCGGTTCGCACAGTTTCTTCGTCGGGAACAAAATACTGACCCTACATTTTATAATAAAATATTGTTTACGGACGAAGCTACATTTACCCGGCGCGGTGTATTTAATTGGAGATATAGCCATTCCTGGGAACTGGAAAGTCCTCACTTGCTACGAGAACAACATTTTGAGCATGAATTCTCAATAAATATTTGGTGTGGATTAATTTCCGATAACATTTTGGGACCATTTGTGTTACCCCGTCCACTTAATGGGGAAAATTATTTAAATTTTTTTACAAATGCCTTGCCACTCGTTCTTGAAAATATCTCCTTAGATTTACGGCAAACTTTTTGGTTTATGCATGATGGTGCTCCCGCACATTACTCCCGACCAGTAAGAGAATATCTTGTAATAAGTTTTCGAAACCGTTGTATTGGCCGCGACAGCGAATTGCCTTGATTTTAGTCGCGTCAAATTAACATGAAAAATGTGAAAATAGTCAACTTTTTCCGGAGAAGTCCGATTGAGATGCGGTTTTCTGCAAAATGTTCAGGGAATTATTTATAACAAAAGGTACATCTAACCTCTATACGCTCGCAACTTTTTATTTGTTTATTTAACAAATGACCCATTTTTGTTGAACATATGGCAAATGTCACACACGATTCAACGAAAATGTCTGGAAAATGTACTCGGGGTTTGTCGAGGTCCCAATTATTTTTGCAAAAATCTTGTGCCAATGGTTTGCCTTAAAATACAGAAATCCCGGAAAAATTTCGGGTCTCTAGTAATTCCGGGAGTAGAGTTATTAATTTGTTAATTAGCCAGGTTGCAAAAATAGAAAATAAACAATTTCGTGCAACAACCTTGTGCCAATGGTTTCTACCATGATCCCAGAATTATTGCAAAAAACCGATTTTCTAACGATTCCGGGAGAAGAGTTATTAAATTTGTTAATTAGCGAGGTTGCAACAATCGAACAATAAACAATTAAATTTGCAAAAATCTTGTGCCGATGCTTTGCCTTAATAAGCCAGAAATCCTGGAAAAAATTCCTGTTCTCTAGTGATTTCGGGGGTGGAGTTTTTAATTTATTAATTAGCCCAGTTACAACAAAAATAATAAAGCTAACACCAAAGTGATAAAGAGGGACCTCGACAACCCCTGAGAGAACATTTTCCAGACATTTTCGTTGAATCGTGTGTGACATTTGCCATATGTTCAACAAAAATGGGTCATTTGTTAAATAAACAATTAAAAAGTTGCGAGCGTACAGAGATTAGATGTACCTTTTGTTATAAATAATTCCCTGAACATTTTGCAGAAAACCGCATCTCAATCGGACTTCTGTTGTTGTCTATTTTCACATTTTTCATGCTAATTTGACGCGACTACTTGGCCGAACCAATTTAAACCGTCGTGTGTAACTACCCCAAGTAACACAGTCGCCTTTTATATTTTCACGATTCGAAAAAATGTAGAGTTTTTGAGTTTTAGTATTATTTAATTTGTTAGTTGTTTACTTCTAAAGGTACGTAGTTTATGTACGAAAGAATTTAAACCTTAAATCAAGAATAAATTCTACTTAAAAATATTATAAATTATTATTAAACTGATTTTATGATAAATCTTAGAGGCAGTGACGTCACACAGCGGTTTACGCGAAGCCATGTTCTCAAATTCTTTTAAAGACTTTAGGGACGTTAAAAAATTATAATTTTTTTCAGATCGCACTAAAATTACAAAGTCGTTCAGAAAATGAAATAGTGAATGACAGATGACCCAATTTTTTTATTTTATAAATGAAAATTTTCTCTCAGTTATTCTATATTATGTATGCAACATTTGATAGAATTTATTATAGAATACCACCCTCGTTTTTAAATATCTTTTTTTTATCTCTCAGTTTGATGTATGTTAATTTGTCTAGTTCATTAAAGTAGCGTAATTATCCACACATTCTATCCGAGCTAAATTAAGATACGCCAAATTACGTCAGGAATGTTAATTAGTCATACCATCAAAATTGTGAACGGGACGTGAGCAAAATCTGTTATCTGGCGATATGACATAGGTGCCCATTAACCTGTGACCCGCGGCATACCGCGGCGTTGGTGAAATTTGTCAATTAAGAGGCCAGGATGAACTGAACATACAGATTTATCTCATTCCATATTTCGTTATTCATGTATCAAGGAGTAACGAGAATAAAAAAACACTTTGGCAGTAGCCAAATGGTTAGGACATAAATGACGTAACTTAAATACGAAGCAAAATGATCTTAATGATATCGACATTTTTTAAAAATAGGGCGAGATCTTATAGGTGAGGACAAATAATGACGAATAGTGAAAAATAAAGTTCTTCTCCAGCCCTCATAAAACTAAGACATTTTTTGCCTGTTAGGAGTCTCTAAAGTAACGTTCAGATAAATACAATACAACAGTACAATGGCACAGCAATTGTACTGTTGTATTGTAATTGTATGGTGTTAAATATTATTTACTCTGTTTACTGTAGACTTAAGAAGTTGGGGATTTTTTCCGCTGTAAGTTGCCAACATGCAAAAAGTAAAAAATCAAGATTCTTGACTTTCAGATGAAGAGGTTATGTTCATGTTTTTGTCAACTACGTCCCTATCTACGGAAATTGTTGGTTTTTATCATTTACCGAATAGTAATTAAAAGCTTACAATCTTCAGGAATAGATGGTTTATTTGAATGTTTGGTTAAATGAGGCTCCACTAATTTCAGCAAGTCATCAAACATTGCCACTGTCATTCGGGTGTAATGAAAAGATAATAGGCTTTATCATTTCGCATGTCTTTATATAAATTATAGAAATCACCTTGCATGTGCTTTCTGCGGGTAATAGGTCGCATCCACCATCTCCGAGTTCTTCTTTTAATTTTTTTTGCATGTATAGTTTTTATACATATTGACGTCGCTGCGAATGAGAGCAGCAAAAGTAACTGTTTCTTAACCAAACAGTCCTTTTCATCAATTTTTTAAAAACAAATCAAACTAAATATCTAAATTAGAATCTAATTTAAAAACTTAACCTGCAAAAATATGAATCTTCTGTTTACTGTCAAAAAAGCTGTTTTCTAATTGGTCCTAGTATGATTGTTGGAAAAGGAATGGTAAAAGCTAAAATGGTTTTAGCTTCAGCCATACAACTGCAGTACCAAGGCGTAACTGTTAACTTTATCTGAACGTTACAAAAGTCATCCGTATTTCTCGCCGTTTAACTTCAGTATCTTTGAATATTTGCAGGTGGGACGAGTTAACATTCCTATTATTTGCTAAACTCTAGATTATTCAGTTATTAAACGTCTTAAATTATTTGTATTTGTAGAAAACACTATTTCAAGAATACGGCGCCCTTTTTAATAGCTTTTCTGCAGTACCAATGCAACCGCACTAATTTTATGTGAATGAAGCTTAAGCACAGCTTAAATAACAATCAGCTCACAGACTCTACGGCGGCACCTTTGAAGTATTAAAACCTGAAAATTTGTCCTTGAAGCTTGTTGTCTCTCTCTCTCTTTTGGGTTACAAGTCAGGACCGGATTAAAAATAGTTTTCCTAATTTAGAAAGTGTCATACTAAATATAAATTTGTTTTACTTGAAATTGTTTAAAAATAAAATAACATAACAGTATAAAATACAAGAAAATCAACAAACCACAAAATGCAGCATTCGTGCGCCAATAACGCAGTCGTTGACGGTATGGCTATAAGGGCATATTTTACAACCGCACGTCCCTGCCGCTATTTATCCCAAAATGGCGGCATGCGCGAAGATCTGCGTGAGACGTTCCCGCTCATACGAGTCTGTGAGCTGATTGTTATTTAAGCTGTGGCTTAAGGTTGATATTTTCCTTGCCGAGAAAAAAAATGGTATCTTGGCAACAAAAGTATTCACTTTTTAATCATTCAATTAAAAGTATTAATCAAGTTTGAATTTATAAAAGTTTATTCCACATTATTTACAATATTTTTTGTTTTTCCACATTGATTAAATACAGTTTGAACAAGTACTAAAATTAATAAACCACCGAAACTCACTATCCTCATTCTTGGAGCTATTCTCAAAACAGTCCAATAAGTTTTCATTAATAGTTATATTAATTTCAGATATTGTGAAATCAGAAATTACGACGGTTACTACTATCAACTTTCAGTATTCTTTTCGAAATATTTTCTTTATTCAAAAGTGAGGCTTCAGTGTAGCTTTCCGCCGCAGTGCTCAATCTCCAAGTAAGGTCACCGCCGCCGTCAACTAAAAGGGCAGCCGACGTTAGTCCTAATGCGTGTCCACTGTACATTTCTTGCGAGACGGCACTGATTTTATACCGGCCACTATTCAGTGACACATTCCACTAACATATGCAGTTGCGGCTGGTGCTAAGGGGCACAAGGGCACGTGCCCACCCTTCACTGTACATGTCACGAAGAAATATATGATGCTATTATAGATTTATATATTTTTTTGTAATTCTATTATCGGTTGCGAAAAACTACTCAAAACTTATTTCCCGTCAACCATCCACGCGCCGAACTATATCAAACTTTATTTCCTGGGAACCCAAGAATTGTCTCCAAACGTGGCTCATTTTCCGACGTTCGGGACTCCTCGGAGTAAATGAAATTCGCCGATTTAAAGCCGACAAAGGGCACTGAAATACGTGTCTCTGTCCCTTCTCCACTAGTCTCCACTGTTTCCAATCTCCATCACTCCGTCTCCCTCCGGCATTCAGTTTTCAGTTCTCAGTAGTCGCTTGCTTTGTTTAGTACGTACTTGTATATACAAATATATTTCACTTGCAGAATAGTTGTGTAAACAAATTTGTGTTTTAACTTTGCTGGTTTTAAAGGCGATTTCTCATTATAGATATAATTTTAAAGTGATTCTGTGTATTTGTACATACTTATTAAAAGAAATGGATCCGGAACCAGAAATAAATTCTGTTCAGTATCTGTTAAAAGCAATCCAGTGCCATTTGATCAAAAATCTTTAATTAAAAAGAAAGGTAGGCCTACTGATTGATATATGAATTACGAATCTACAAGTACAGCTAGAACATATAATAGAGTTTTTAATAAAAACATATACGAGAAATATGGTTGTTCTGTCACAAATAAATTGTTATGTTTTGTTTGTTTCATATGTTACAGCGTGGACCAAATACGGACTTGACGATTTAAAGCACATAGCGGATAGGGCCAAAAACATGAAAATTCTGTGACTCATTTAAAAGCATATATGGACTTTAGTGTTTTAGGAAAAACTGACATACGTGAACAATTAGATATACTCGCGTCAAGAATTCAGACGTCTACGTCACGGCTGACGTTACACATTTGTTTTTATTGTCAACGTAATTTTCGATATTTGGTCGCGTTATAAACAGTCATTTTTGCAATTTAGTGCAATATATAATGCAAACTTTTAGTCGAGTATGTAGTTTTATAACTATCAGTTGCAGTTTCTTAAATATTTTGATGAAAATATAATGAATTATTCATTTGTTCATATGACGTAAGTCGTCTGAATTCTTATCGCGAGTATAGTGCGTATTTGCGCTATAAGTTAGGACCTCGGTTAGAACATAGTAAACAGGTGGAAAAAATCGTCACATTTTGCGTCGTTTAATAATGTGTATACAGTTTTTTGTGGAGCCTTCGAATTAGCCTTGCGAGGTCATGATGAGAAGACTTCGTTCAAAAGTCCAGGCATTTATATAGGTTTAATTAACTTTTCTGCAGAATTACATTCTGTTCTTGCAATACATTTAAATGAATCTAAATTTATTTTTTGTGCCCACCCTTTGAGAAACCCACGGGCCGCCACTGAACATATGTGAGAAATAATCGACGTTCTACCAATCCTGGTGGATGTAAATTAACATATTTTCGATAAAAACTTAAATAATTGTTTCCTAGCACAGTAAAAGAACGTGATATCTTGGTTTTGGTATTTTACATTTTTATAATTAAGGCAAATTTCACATCTTCAGCATTATCAATTATTAAAATGACTAATTCATCACGACAAACGCCTGCAACCTTCAATATTAGGACGATCTATAAAAAAGCTTTTTAAAAATTGTGTCCTTTTATTTTTAAAAGTTTACTATCAATACATCGTCTGAAAAAAATTTATAAAACGTTGGTAGACACATTTATAAATGTCTAGCAACTTCTTTGGAAGAGGATTCAGAGAAATCTCTTTCGTAAACTTCAGTATCTTCTCAGGTACACCTAAAGCTTCTTTAGATTCCATTTATACACTTTTTAGCAACTTGAACCACAAACAATCACAATTGAACTTAATTAACAGTATGGCGGCTAACTATGCACGAATACATCGACATATCTTACTTGCCTACTTTGCTTTATTACACAAGTTTAGTTTAAATAATTTCAAAGCACAAATTAGTAATTAAATGGAAGATTTCGGTAGGAGAAAAAATAGCACTTTTTATTCAGTCTAATGGCTCCCCATGTTGCCCAGGCTTCGATCGCTAATTACAAGAATTACATTGACAAACGAAGTGTGTACACCAGCTAGTAATTAAAAAAAAAACTATGTTCTCTTGGTGTTGGTTAACGAATAGGTATGCTCAAGTAATTCCCGAACTGTAATATGATCTATAAAATAATAATATGCTAACTGTTCCTCATACAAATATAGTCTGTTATATAGTAGCATTTTTTTTGAGTAACAACATTGCAATTCTTTTCTGTATAGTAGCGCTTTTTAACATTACTTATTACTACCATTGTAGACAATGTTACTACATACGACATTTATACTTCACAACTTCTTCAGTGTCTATATTAAGAGCATATTGTTTCTTTAATTAAATGACTACATCACAGAACTGATTTCTCATTGAATGAATGATACTCAAAACTTCAATGTAAACAATGAAAACCAAACAAAAAGGTTGACAGTAGAGGAAGTTTATTGTTTGGACAGCCTTTCCGTCTCCAAATTATTGATTCAATTCGTTCTCAAATTGTGTGGCTATGCTGCCCTCTCTTGAGTAGTAGACTAAGTTTAGAAGCTTTCACGGTTATAGAAAACTGTACTCTATCGAGCGGATTTAAAGAAAACTATAGTCGTCTGAGAAAACTGTCAGTTTGAGTTTATCAGCTAACGTAAAGATGTCGCGTGTATGCACATATCGATTAGTTTTAATTACGAAATGTAGGAAATGAGGCATGAGGTAAGATACAAATATATTCTCACATGACATAATGGAACTAAAATTGAAAGCTAATAATAATGTAAAAAATGTGGTACACAGCTACAAAATGTACCATCTACACAAGGGAATGTAGGTACTTACTGTAATTTAGATAATAATGGATTTATTGACAACAATTTGCAAGTGTACAGTGTACTGAATTACAACGCCGATTTCCCTTTGGTTCTTTAGATTAGCCCCTTAAAATTAATAATAAAAATAGCAGCATGTCTTCATAATGACCCTGGACGCTTTATACAGGGCGATTCAGAATTATCTAAAACAAATGGAATATACAGATGAGGTTCTTACAACATTTTATAATACCAATTTTATACAGCAAATGCAACTGCTTTTGCTGCTATTGTTATTAATTATTAATAGAACTAATTTGTGGTTTTAATTAAAAAAATAGTTTGACATACTTTATGTTACAACAAAATTTTTGGTGCGCCTTACCCAGTTTCTACAAACTAACACAAAATTTCCTATTTCTTGTTCGTTTTCAACTCGTAAGTTATTGGCAGCAGCTATGATATGTTTGCGTAAATGATCAATAGTAGATATCCACTTCGGTGCCATACACTTATTTTTTTTAAATTTCCCCATAATAAAAAGTCCAAATGATTTAAAGTCAGGAGATCGTGGCGGCCATGGTACCGATTCTCCTCGTCCACTCCTTTAGTATCAATACTTGGATATAATTGAGCCTCGTGTATGACACTCCACCCTGTTGCAACACGCCCTGGGCACCCTGGATCTCCATCTCTTCCACGATTCTGTTTGAAATGTCCCTCACGTTGCTTATACTTGCACCCACTGCACACCGCGGTAAAAGTAGCTGCATTTGGCACATGTTTATCGGAAAATCGTTTTGTTAAAGAAATTTCACATCGCTATAAATTAAAACGATATCTATCAATTCCGAATTGCTATACACGTAAGCCACTTTTGACACTTCACGCACCACAAAAAATTTCATACTTACAAAATGTAATCGGATTTCAATGTTTGGAATCGCCTGGCTAGAGGCTACAGTAGCCCAGCAATGTAAGGTTGAAAATATTGCAACTTCAATAATTTTTTACTCAGAAAACTATAAGGATTTTACAAAAAAATTATTTACGACATTGACTCCATTTTTCATGATGCATCTATTCCCAATTTTTTTTAGATAAGTTCGGAATCACCCTGTATAGAATAAAAAGTGTATGAATTACCTCATTTTATTGATTACCTATAGAAACTAATGTGAAATTATTAAACTTAATTATATGTGTGCAATTGTTGGATACAGGGAGTACCATAATAAATCTACAGTTTTGAAATTTCCTGCTAAATTATTATATTTTGGTAGTGGTATTTCAGAAAAAGGACCTAATAAAATGTTACGTTCTCTGTAAGGTTTACTCCGAAAATGAGGTAGAACTTGTATACATATATTACAACATCAGCCCCGGTGAGATAACGTTTAATATATAAAACGAAAAGGGTGTAGCAGGATATAAAACGGTGTTTTCAGGGTTCTTATATAGCTTGTTTCGACGTCGACCTCAATCCTACATCAACTCACCCTCATAATTTCAAATAAAGGCAGCTAGGACCAAAATTACGAAAAGCGGCCTAGAACTTTACGACCGATAAGAACCGTACGTTCTGCAGTAAAACCGGATTTATTGAAGACAAAACGTTCTCGATGCAGTAAGATGCATTACCTACAATCTTATTTTCTCTTACAGTGTTATAAAGGTATTTAAGCTAATATATTGCTATTAATGAAGTCATATGTATGCTATTTCATACCAAAAATATCTAGGTGTGATAGGGAACAATTCCATAGACAAATTTATTGTCAATAAATATCTAAAATTCAAATTAATCGGCGATACACATTCAAGATGGCTGCGAACTGCGAACAATTCTGCAGCCACCTTTCGCGGTGTTGCCAATTGGAAAAAAGATGAAAATAAACATTTTTATTAATAATAATTCCTGTTATATATCGTATATGCGGATCGCTGCAGAATGTTGTATGCGTTCCCAAGTAATATTATAGTAACGAAAACTTGTAAGTGGCTATTACGTAGTAATCACTAATTCTACCACAATATAGCAAAAATTACTCCAATTTATGTTAGCACAGTTGTAAGTAGGCAATCCTCACCATTGAAAATCACTTCGCGGTTTTGTAATTTTTGGTGGGCGGTTTGGGGTTTGGAAAACTAGGCAGAAGCACCTGAAAGTTACCCAAACTTTAAAATGGATACTTAAGGTAACGACAACCAAGCCGTATTACTTACATATTACTCAGAAGTGACAGTATCTTTAAAGTGTTTGTAATAGTTTTGGCGACATATTGGGAACCTTTAACAAACCTTTAATAAGACGGCAGTTGATTAAACAATTGTGGCAGTTATCGCTACGTTATTGCCTCATCCATAAGTGATTTCCACATTTTACATGGGATGAAAATTATTACTACCTTCAAAATCTACTATGGAACAACCTTTACTCAATAGTGATCTACTTCCTACATGATCTTCTAACGCTAGAGACAATACATTACATACTAACTTTATCCTGTGTTTGTGTATAAGATGGATAGCAACAAAAAACGTCGCAGAAAAAGAATTTTCGGCTTTCGACTACGTTTTATAGAAAACTGAAACAACAAACAGAAAGTGTGACAACTCTTAAACATTATTGTTTTTTGAGCTGAGGAGCATTCTTAAAATTTCACAATTCTGAGATGCACCTAAGCATAGACCAAGTGTCTTCAGGAGCACTTGTTGGATTGCGTCTAAGTGGACCGAGCGAGACAGTTTTTCATTTGGTAGTTTCGGTGAGATCAATTAGAGATTCAGATCGATTTGGATAGTGATTCATTAGATAACGATTAGTTTAGTTGTATTTAGTATTCAGTGGTGTATAGAGTATTTAATAAAGATCACTAAATAATTAACTGATTGTTTTTTTATGGTAAAAAAAGAATTTTGGTATAAAACTCGTAACAATATATCAGGTAATATTGTTTTAACCTTTTAAGTTAAGTAAACATTATTACCGACTTAGCAATCTTATTTTTAGTTCAATTACTTTGATGGCCAGGCACAATGAGGGCAACCTGTCGTTTATAATATGTCAATGATGTTTCGATGTTGGCATAATTAAAAGAACCTTCTTGTTTTGTATACTCTGTGGTTAACCCCTGTATAGAAGGATTAATATAACATGTAATAATTAATTTGTTGTAGTTTGTCGGATAAGTAGAAATAGAATGAGGAATTTTAACAGTTCCTTTGAAATTACTACTGATACGGATATTAATCGAGTGCATAAACCATCTTGATTTTCTTGGATTTATAAATACGTTTCCCTCAATCCGAAAAAACTACGCACTCGTAAGCTTAGCGTATCGATCTTTTCAATTTAGCGGGCGCATCCAGAACGTAGTAGGCTTCTCGAACAATTGCCAAGCGCCCAGACGTCTCCGTATAACAGCGCTGGCATCGTGTCCCCAAAGACGAACGTAAGAGGGAGGAAAACTACGGTAAATTGGACACTGTTTTGCTCTTTTCCTCTCCGAAATGAATTTATTAAGAGTTCCTAACTATAAGAATGAGTTTTGAGTAGTTTTAGTCATCCATCTTCAGGGCACTGTCACTGGAGTATTGACATAATATTTGAGTGGAGATGTACATGCTTTTGCAATAATAATGACACTCCCTCAAAACACTTTTTGAACCTCTGGAAGTTCTGAGTAGAAATTGCATTAAATCTCTATTGGTGTGTGAAACAATTAAGAACTAATATTAAAAGTGGAAAATAGATTTCGTTACAAATACTTCAGCAGGTCAAAAGAAGTCACAAAATTCATTTGAAACAGTGTCATTATTGTTACAGACGATTGTACAGGGTTATTATATTTTGACTGAAGGACTGTCTCAGTTATTCTCACTCTTTTGAGAAATAAATGGTAGATACTCGTACAAAGTTATAAACATTTATCAGAAATTTTTAATAGTGTTTAAAAAAAAATTGTTGAACTTTGCATTAAAATAATATTTGATCAAGTCAACTTAAACTGTGGAACTTCCTGTATACTTTTCTATATTTGAAATCTACTACTCTAATTCCAGTAATACAGGGTGTCTTTGAAATAGTGCATTATTATTATAGGAGGTTATAGAGGACGCGGAAGAAATACTTTAGTGCTGAACTGAAAAACTTTTTCAAGTAAAATTTTGCTGTATTTTCAGTAGAAAAGGTACTTTACCTGAAACGATAGCAGTTTTCAATCGGTGCACTGAATATTTCAAATAGGATTATTTCGAAAACTGTTACTCCTAACGACTTTAACAAGGTATACCTTTTTTAGATTCAACAGGTAGGAGAACCGATTGTTTCAATAGACAGATGGATACGGTAAACAGCAAAAATTTCTGCCATTTAAAAACATGCTGTGCCATAAGTGGCGCCCTCGACTAGTGACGTCAAAATTACTTAAAAATTCTTATTTGCCATGCCAAAAACATAATTGTGCCATTTTTTTAAAATACTCCGACAGGTTTCAAAGTTATTAAGATATTTCAAAATAAAATTCTAGCATTGAACACGTCCAGCAACATTCGGCTCATCATATTTTGGTGGTTAGTATCTCCAGTTCAGAGATTGCCCATTCTTAATGAATCACCCTGTATATAAAAATATAACGTGTGAGCCATATTCTCTTAGCCCGAATGTCAATATTAGAAAAAACTGGGTGTAAAAGTGAAAAGTTTTAGATTGATTTTTCTCAATATTTCAAAAAGTTTTACTCTTTTCTCTGAAATTCTGCATAGAAGGGTTTGTTTAAGGGACAAATCATATCATAACCTCACTTTTAACATACCAGGGCGCTGTTATCTTTTGTTTTGCCAATATAATCGAATCAAACTTTTTTGTAGGTATGTTTATGGCATTTGTATATAACACAGATCAATTCCCAATCATTTTTAAGCAAAAAGTTGTATTTCTTTCATTTCGTTAAAGTGCCTTATTTTCAAGATATTCTAATCTTCCAATGCACGTTAAGTTGTCAAAAAACTACGTTGCAGTGGCTTTTATGTTGGTGGCGCGTATGAAAAAATCGGAAAAAGTGAGCACATTTTTTGTCCGTTTATCTAAATCAACTTTTTTTGCAATATCGTACGCGAGCACATTCTGGAAAATTCGTTTCATTTCTCATTCCTCAGTGGAAAAACAAACAAATTCACTTCTACTACGCCTGCTGCTTCTAACAAAAAGAAGATAGTATTGAATAACGAGTAACCCGCATGTTTGTTTACAACTTTCCGCCAACTTTTGGCGCGGTGCCATCTACAAGGCCTGCTTGATCCTTTTCTCGAACGAGATACCCATCCCCCGATGAAATAGAATGGTGGCGTTCTAGCCAGACTGGCGCCACTCATGGATAAACGACCTTTATGTGCGCCTTTCTCCGCTTAATAGAAAATATCGCCAGGATAATTGATCTGGAACGTTCTTAATGCAGCAGTGAATAATGGCTTAGGACGTGGCCAGAGGATATTGCGACATACTGATGATTTATATGAGCATTTTGAAGTTTACTTGGCAGTATCTGGATTGTAAAATTACCGAGACTGAAAGTCTGGGTCAATATTCCACAAACATAAACAAAATAGCAAGCTTAAACTATGAATGAGATCGTGAAAATACATTTGGATGTGAAAAATTGAATTGCAGCGAAGAGAAAGCGCGGTTATTCGTTTTTATTTACGTTACTATAGTGGGATTTCAAAATAGTCGAGAGTAACTCATTTTATAAATCAGACGTACGTCTTCCGCATACCACTCAGAACATACCCGATTACAAAGATTCTGCTACAACAAATACTCATGCTTAGCACAGCGTAGTGGATCCACCTATTCTATTTGCACAGCTACTATGGGTGTGCGCGTGGATAAAGTTCGTTTTTGATGATGAAACATATATGTAGTGTAATGTACTATGTAAGAAATTAGGGAGTTAGGCCATAATCTGAGTGTAAGTGGTGCGTTGAAATATATGTAGTTCATTAACAAGTGTCCATCAGTAGTGTTGGTATATCGTATAGAGGTGACTGACGACATAAAATACGCGACTCATAGAACAATTCATTAATGGTATTTTATAACTTTGAATTCGACAGTAAAAGAAACCAGGTTGCTATCTCATAGGATTAAAATTTGCGTAGAATATCTAAAAGGCCGCTTTTGCGAATTATAAGTCACATTGACTTCCATTTTATAAAATCAAATTGAAAGAGTATGCTGAGAGTAAAAGACAAAATAGTGATATGGCAAAGAAACTATTAGTATTAACTTAATTCATTATTTTTGAAACTGGCACGTCGATTTTGTATTTAAAAAAGGCACTTTTTGACATACGACCCACATTTGTGACGTCATCTTTGTTTGAGATATGACGTCATCGACAATTTTTTTAAATTGCAATCCCCAATTTTGACCATGCCATTTGAAAGAGCGTATCATTCTACATACGCATCGTCAAAAATCGTGGTTGCCTGACAGTAGCCTTAGCGACAGAGAATGTTTTTATTGCTGTCAGATAATAACTTGAAATCGTACGTTATTAAATAGGTTTTTTTTTTGTTTTTTGAGTTATTTCCTTAGATCTTATTTTTGTTTGGCAAAAGCAGTGCATCTGAAGTGTTTATTGAGTAGTAACTTTGTCATTTTATAAAAAAAAGTTAAATTAACTGATCGAATTGAAATTCTTTGCATGATTGGATTTGGAGACAAGATGCGCACCCAAAAGGAAGTATGTAGTTGAATTGTTCAATGAAACACATCCTGATCGACATCCCATTAGCCAAAGCATGGTAAGCGTAACTTTGGACATGGTCGTGATCTTCCTAAATCTGGTCGACCGTCAAAATCAGTAGATGATGAGTTTAATGTTTTGTTGACAATACAAGAAAATCATCACTCAACAGTTAACAAATGGGCTTCTGATTTCAATATGGCAGTGTCCACAGTTCACAAAATTATGAAAAAAACAAAGTATCATCCTTACACGGCATGCCTTATTCATGAGCTATCTGAAGACGACTTTTATCGGCTAAATCAATTCTGCGAGCAAATGCAAGAGCTATGCAATAATGATAATAAAACGTCTCTGACGAGGCTACGTTTGTCTTGAACGGCCATGTCAATAGGCAAAACTGCCGTTATTGGGCTACCGAGAATCCCCGATGGATGATAGAGTATCACACTCAAAGTACCCAGAAAGTAAATGTGTGGTGCGGCATAGTCGACGGAAAAATTCTGGGTCCCTATTTCTTTGACGTCAGCTTAACTGGTGCAAGATATTTGGATTTTCTTCGAGACGATCTCATTCCTGAACTAATAACTTTATATCCAGATATAGAGGGACATAATGGATCGGTCAGTGGTCGCGCGGTTTAAGGCGTTAGTACTTGAATCGAGGTGACTAGACGGAGTTGGTTCGAGCCCAGCTGCCGGTAGACCATATATAAGCTATATTCGTGGAGAGGATTGGCACCCTCTCTGTGGGTATGGTAGGGTGGAATAATGTTAGCTTGGGTCAATGTGAGAGATTGATGCCGATTGATATTTGACACACGTAAGTCGTTCCTGGGCGCAAATGCGGCCTGCTTAATAATAATATGCCGCCCTCTCTCCCGCACAAGTCTTTGACTTCTAGGCTAATCCTCATGTTTCGAATGAAGGGTAGAAATATTATTATTATTATTATATTATTATAATCTTCCAAGAAATGACGTTTTCTTTCAACAGGATGGTGCACCTCCCCATTATGCAACACCTGTCCGTGCTTATTTAGATGAGCTGTTCGCGAATCGTTGGATAGGCAGAAGAGGGCCGATTGAGTGACCAGCCAGATCGTCTGATTTAACACCCCTAGATTATTTCTTGTGGGGATACTTAAAAAGCAAAGTATACGTTACCAGACCGGTTAATTTAAAAGATTTAAAAGCAAGAATTCGTCACGAGATACATCGTATACCTCCTGAAGTTATTGATAATGTCCAAAAAGAACTTATTAATCGTTTTGGCTACTGTCAGGCAGCCAGCAGTGCACAATTTGAACATTTAATTTAGTCGATTTTTTACATAATCATTATCATTTTCAGTATTGTGAAAATTAAATTTTAAAATCTTCAAACATTATTATCTTGACATTTTTGTTATGTAACACCATAATTTTTTACGATGTCTATGTAGAATGACACGCTATTTCAAATGGCATGGTCAAAATTGGGGGTTGCTATTTATAAAAATTGTCGATGACGTCATATCTCGAACAACGATGACGTCACAAATGTGGGTCGTATAACTTCTCAATTTGAAACATAATTAATTTATTCGTTACTTTTCGAAAGCACTGTATTGTTATATATTATTATTACATGGACAAAACATGGATAAATGAAATGTACTTGGAGACGGCAGCAGCTTGTGATGAAGGACTGTTATAGCGATGGCAGTAATAGTGACAGAGCCAGCTAGTTATCAATAATGTATACAGTTGGTGCAAGAATTCAGACGACTTACGTCATACGAACAAATGAATAACTCATTATATTTTTATCAAAATATTTAAGAAACTGAGAATAATAAAACTATATACTACACTAAATGTTTATTGCTATATATTACACTAAATTAATTAATGCGACAAACTATCGAGAATTATTTTGTCAATTGCGTAACGTCAGCCGTGACGTAAGTCATCTGAATTTTTGCCGCAAAAAGAAAAACAGTGTGTCAACATTTATGTTTCTTTGCTGACTATAGTCGTTGAATTCGTCAACAACGTCTACAATTTTTGTTCCAAACTATTACTGATGATGAACAATGGTGTCCTTACATCCACACCAAGAATTAAAAAAATGATTTAGCTATAACAAAGAGGCAACTTCCCTAACAAAAGCTGATACTCATCCGCATATTCTGAGGAGCATCTGGTGAGACGAAGTCTATTATGAATTGCATCTGAAGAATACAACTATCAATACTGAGATCTATTTGACAACTTTATCGTCTTGAGGTCGTAATTTAAAAAAATATGCTGGAGCGATATAGTTAATTCATTTTATATCATTCATATTGGTATACCTGCAGCGCGTTATCATCGATCGCATAGATATTTTTTTTTTCATTCTCTTATCACTATGATATCAGCATGTGACAGTGAACAATATTGTTTTGATAACCAAATTAAATATGGCAATCAGATACCTATTTTCCTCGTTCAGATTAAATCTGGTGTCATAATGGAAATATTACCAAGATTGTAGCAATATGATGGATTGGAGCTTAATAGATTCCAATAATTATTATTATATGTTGGCATATTTGGTCCTCCAAAATACATATACGATAGTTGGATATGTTTGTTTTAATTATTTGTATAGTTCTTATGTGTTTCAAGTACGCTTCCATCATGTATATAGAATAATAATTATTCTAATACATGTATTGATAACTATTTAACAGTATATTAAACAATAAGTTGAGAAAAGCAAAGTAACTTAACAGCTATATCAGTTTACTAAAACTGCTTTTATTACGAGATTTTTTAATACTTAAGATTTCCAGATATATCCAGTTACATTGGCTAATGCTTGAGAAGGAGGTTTGCCACCTTCCTCGCTGACAGTGGAGCGGATATTCAAACACTTAAAAGACATGGGGGATGGCAGTCAACTAGTGCGGCTGAAGGTTTTATTAAGTATCGTCAATAAATAAAAAATTTCGAAATGTACCTATATTTCATCAGCAGGAACTAGTAGCACCTCAATATCGTTAAGGGCGCCGTATTCTTGAAATAGTGTTTTCGACAAATACAAGTAATTTTAGAAATTTAAGAACTGAATAATATAGAGTTTAGTAAATAACAAGAGTGTTATCTCATGCCACCTGCGAATGTTCAAAGGTACCGAAGTAAAATCAATATATAACATCAGAAAGCGATCTATCCAACACACGTTTAGGTACTGAAATCTTTCAAAATACGTGTTTTTTTAAATTCAACTATGTTATAACATAAACTTACATAGATCTGCATATAAGATTGTTCATTTTTGTTTATAAGTATGTGAAAATAATTGTTAAAATGTGGGGTTAGAATAGCGAAATAATGTGTATCATACAAATGCATTTTAAAAGTTATTATATTATTTGAGGAGAGTTTAAATAGTAAAAGTGTATAAACAAAACATCAATAATTTTATTTTTGATATTACTTTTGCTCTACGTGTTTTATTTTTCGAGATTTCAGTACTTAAAAAATACAACAAATTTGGCATTTTGCGGAGAGAAATACGGCGACCTTAAGGGATGCAGATAGAGAATCATAATAGTTAGCAGGCAGAACAGGTACAATTCAATACATTTTGTGTTGTTAACTCTTCAAATTTGAATAATTGTACTTTTAATATACATATATAACAATGTTTCCAATATTTAAATAAACAATTTTCTGCGAAACTGATTTTTATTAGCAGTGACACATTTATACATATTTATTGCAGGCTGCAATAAATTATATCTGAAAATGGTTTTAAATAAAAAGGCGAAACGAAATCGAATGTGATAATTTGCCGATTGTTTTATTTTTTTTGTGATTTTTACTGGTGTACCCAACTAACTAGCAAGTGTTCTATTTTAAACAGTCAGTAACGAAGAAATTTTATTAACAGTGACGTTACTATATAGTAGAGTGACATTTCAATGGTGGTAATAGTATATTACATACCTAGCAGGGAAGTAGATCATTACAACCCAGGCTTTGTTAGAGCTGAAGCCGTGGCTGGAGTGATCCTTCCCGCGTGGTATGTGTACTATTTTATTCACAATCGCTTAGTTACAAGCTTTCGAAAACATTAATTTTAAGAAAATTTGTTATCATAATTTAATATTTTTTCGACAAAGAACTCCATGAAACTGTTGCTAGGCAATATTACTAGTTTATTGGTTTTGACAACTAAGTCAAACATTTTTTTTTCCTTTTTTAATAAATTTTAATTTTTTTGCTTAAACAAGTACATCATGTCTGATTTTGAATTAGCCTGTACTTCTCCGGAAGTCCGAGAAGCTGCAGACACTGCTCTTGATGGAATAATTCCGGATAAAATCAAAGAAAGGTACGAGAAAAATTTATCGTCTTACATTAAATCGTGCACAATTAAGGGTGTGCAACATACCTCAGAAACGATACTGCTTGCATATTTTGTTGAAATGAGCAAAGAAAGTAAAGCTTCAACATTATGGTCTCGATATTCCAGCTGTACCTAATATCAAGCAAAATATCGACATTAACCAGTATTCCAAATTGCGAGCATTTTTGAAAAGGCAGAATGCTGGATATAAACCTAAAAACCCAGAAGTCTCAGAAGAAAACATCAGTACCTTCTTAAATAAGGGTCCAGAGGAATATCTTGTTCAAAAGGTAATATTTCTACTATGTAATTCATATCAATTATGTGTTTAATGGTATATTTTACTTTAAGGTTGCTTTAATTATTGGCATATCTGGCGCCTGTAGATGCGATGAACTCCTAAACATGAAAATTGGTGATCTGGAAATTTTAGAAAAGAGCATAATTGCAATTACAAAATTAGAATCAATAAAAATAATAAATCAATACTATGATTTTCACAAGATCATTGGTTTCTATCGTTTTTTTTTCCAAATAAGGAATGGCAAGATAACAAATCAGGATGGAAATCCAGCGCTGTAGCCGAAGGTTATGTGGAGAACTCGTTACATGGTCATGTAAAAATTGCAAATATGTCATCCCATACAGAAAACCCGGGAATGTTGGCCTCTTTGTCAACTTCCGAAACCCAATACAATGTTAAGCGACAACATGGGTTTACATTAACGGTTCACAGTAATGATAATTCAAATGTTACAATTAGTAGGAATTTTCTTTGATCTCACAAGAGCCTTTGATACCATCAATCCTAAATACCTAAAAATAAAATTGGAATCAATGGTATAAAGGGCCCAGTTCAATCCTGGATTGAATCCTATATGACAGGTCGACTTTTAAGAGGTACAAGTAGAAGATAAACTCTCTAATGAATTTAATATATCCTTAGGGACTCCTCAAGGAGGCGTGCTTGGCTCTTTTTTATTCCTACTTTACATAAACGACTTGCCATCGAATATTAGGAATGGACGTGTGTTTATCTATGCAGATGATACAACTATTGTAGTCATCATCCAATAGTACAAACTTTTTGGGGACTCAAAATTAGCCTTTGAGGAACATATTTAATACTTGTGACAAACTAAACAAGACGTACTTCGCCATGAATACATTAAAATGTGACTTCCATAGTGATTATTAAATAAAGTTGTACAATTCTTTGGTCTATTCAGTGATCGGATGTTGTGTGACAGTATGGCGGAGATCAACACAGATGAAACGTGTGTTTATACTGCAGAAGCGATTTATCCGATTAATATTTAATCTTGACTTTGGTGTGTCATGTAGATATACATTCAAGCGTTACATCTTAACTTGCCCATGTATTTACCTTTACAAATTGCTGCTTTATGTATTCCAACATATTCCAGAAAACTTTTTCTCAGTTGTACGTATGTGATACAAACATATTAATAAATCTATCTATCTATCTATCTATTGGCACCTTCAATTTATATGTAGTCCAAAATAAACTGTAATCATCCTGTTCATAATAATTACTGTTTTGTATTGAAATGTTACATTACTTCATAGCATCAAGCATCAACAAATTATTATTTTGACATTTGTTTTATATTCTACAGCGAAAAATACTTTTTTGTTCTAGAACATAAAAGTATTTCGCAGGTAGGTGACCAAAAAACCTACCTTGTCAACTGAAAATTTAACAAAATTGACGACAACTTTCAAAAAAATATATTTTTGTACTAAACAAATTTAAGTAAAAGTCAAATTTTCTTGGAAAACTTTAAGTAATGTTAGTGAAAAAAGTGATACCAACATCAAGAAGAATAATATTTAAACGTTTTTAACTGCTTTTTCATCTACAATACGTTCCAAGATCAATGTTGTTAATATCTCAAAATGTTGCACTACACACTAAACATTCATGCAAACAACTATCTTACCAGCTTATTTTCTCCATGGACAGGCTGTATATCAATGAATTTGGGAGGAATAGGTCTTGCGGCCTCAAGAGGCGACCTATCCACACTCTTGCCCTTGTGGGGCTTATCCTTCTCCGTACTGTGGTCTTTGTGGTGATCATCCATATCGATACCATGCCCTTGATAGTCCCTATATATCCCTTGAGAGTCCATGAAATGTATTTCAAAGGGATGCACCACACCATGCGAATCTACGTAGTGAGCTGAATCCCTCTTTTGCTCTCCATGGTAGCTGTCTTCGTCGTGGTGGTGTTCCATGGGACTGTGGGGTAGAACGGGGTACTCCCGACTGTGTCCCATGTGCAAGTCTTTGTAATGGATGTCATGGGACCGCTCCATCTTGTGAGGACTCTTTATCATCATCCCATACTCTTTGCCGTGGTGGTGGTCTTTGGGATGGTGTTCTTTTGGGTGGTGCTCTTTGTGGTGTTCCTTGTGATGGTGGCTATGGGGGAGGTGGTGGTGGGACGCCTCCACCAAAGTGGGTTGAATGTGGGTCACAAACTGCGCCATGGTTTAGATTATAGTCTTTGATTCTCGTTGTTCGGGTTTCATTTTGATTCGATTTGGTTTGATCTGGTGACAAAGTAGAATCTTAATTACCTGAGTAACGGTAAATAGTAAATACAAGGTATGCGGAATACAAGGTATGCGGAATATGAGTGCCTTAATTACATTACAGGCGCTATTACTTAACCTTAATTGTACCTTAGCTTGTAATTTCGTAGCATAGGTTTTTAAATTATTGCAGTTGTATTTTTATTTTTGAAATGTATTTGTAGACAAAGTATTCGTTTTAAACAATTTTGTTATAAGGGTTTTGTTATTGTTTTTTGTCAGATATATAAGCCCATAAATTACGGCGCTCATATTCCGAACACCTTGTATATACAGTATATCCTTGATTAGAGTGGAAAAGAGAAAAAATACTTTTATTTTTCATTTTACGATTCTTGATTAAAATGTTTGCTTATCTTTCAAACATGGTCGGTATAGAAAACTTTAATCTTGGATGAGGGTGATCAGAAACTCACCAAATAATGATATTATGATATTATCCTACGCTCAATTTAATTTAAAACAGTTTTTTACTGTTGGTTAATTTTAAAAAACTTTAAGGTTTTCAAGAAAGTTTTTGCATGCAACAAGATTTTTGTAGTGTAGAAGAAATCAAAAAGTCAGTATTAGGCTTTGTGTTTAAAATTTTACAGTTATTAATAAAACATAGATATTAATAAATACATTTTGAATAATGTAAATTTCTCAGAGTAGCTTGATTTGCAAGAAAACAAAGAGAAAAAACGAAATCAACAATTTTTTTCTGTTGAAGGAATAAGTATTTTTATGGATGTTTTATGAGATTCTTTGTCAATTAATACATCACCCTGTGTCCCGGTGTGACTGATCAAGACCTTGGCAGATTCTAGAGAATTCTATTTTAACGGAAAAAAATTATATAAATATAGATTCTATGTTTTTCGATATTAAGATATAGGGTGCTAAAGATATCTGATTTTTTTTATTTATGAAATGGTGACAAATACTAAAAAATATCAAGAAATTCGTTAGTAACTGATTGTTTTGCCAAACAAATATTTCTATTTGTTTTTATGTTGTTTGTGTGTTTACATGATCAATAAACCGAGACACCCTGTATAATAACTAATTTTTTATTATCTATTTAATAAATTTACATAAATGACTGTAATTTGTACGTGTGTACATTTCCAAGAAATAATATATCTTCTACACCTCATTATTATATCCTTCTGTATATTTACAGAAAGCATTTTCCTACCGCTTCTACGTGTCCAATAAAATCTACTAGGGTGTTATCAGACACCTGCTATCAGTTCCATCGTCTTTTACGTCATCTTTTGTGAATTACCGTTCCGCAAACGTTGACCTCAATTATATTTTTCATTAGTCATCAAAGCTTTTGTTATGAACTTTAGCAGTTACTTTCAGATTTTTCTGTGGGTAGTGATTTCAAATTGGATCCAATATAGTCAAATAATGATTTAAGAGTAAGCTGAACGTATGGGCAAGAATATTGGGTAATCATATAGGTGGTCCATTTTATTAGATGGCAGTAACTGGAGCCCGCTATTTACGTTTGTTGGAAAATCATATCAAGCCCATGATCACAGAAATTCTGGAGAATGATGATGATGAAGTTCCAACAAAGCGGAGCTCCACTCCACTTTGAGCAATAAGTTTGGGCTTATTTGGATCAGAATTTTCCAAGACGATGGATAGGTAGGCATAGGGCTATAAAATGGCCAGCTGGGTCTCTCGATTTGAGCCTAAGATTTATTTCTCTGGGGACATCTCAAATTAGTGGGTTTTGCAAGTCAGCCCGAAAAGTTTTAAGACAACGTATGGAAAACTAATGCCGGAATTTAACTCCAGAAGTTTTTGCAAATGTAAGGAGTTGTTTCATAGATAGGTTCTTGAAAGCGGATAATGATTTTTTAAAAAATTTTTGCGGATTCAGAGTCAAAAGAGCTTTTAAATGATATAGCACAAGCTCTACAGTGCCATTTTAAATTTCGATCTAAGATGGGGTGGCAACTACAAAATAAGTAATAATGTAAGTCGATATCCCCCTCAAATTAAAAATTGACGTGTTTTTGGAATTTTTTCAATACTTCATATTAAACGAAATATTCAGGTGGAAAGTTTTATATGGGACAAGCTGTATAATATGATACAAATAAAACAGAATTCTCTAATGTAAATACTTACTGCTAACTTATAAAATTGCCAGTAAACCTGTAAAAATTTTTAATAGTACCTTGTAAAAATAAACTATCGTGATTAACACGGTGTTTTGATAAATTGACTTTCACAAATAAAAGTAGAGACACTGTATGTGTTACAAATTTAATGTGTAAAGAAAAAATAATTTGAAATTAGAAACAGAAAAATTTAAACAAACGAAAAATAGTAAAACGTACATCAACCGTTACCCAGTAAGTCCAAAAAACTCCACTTTTCACATGCCGCAACGAGAATACGATAGTTAATATTGGCAAACTTTCAAGTCAACAGCCTTTTGAAACTATACAACTTGTAAACACTACTCAGGTTATGGTAAATTATTGTCTGCGTGTACGAGGACCTCGAGACTTGTCTCGCCGGGCGTTACAGGACAGATGAGCGTCCTGCAGGATGTATCGATGAAGCGGGGTGGATTCCCTCCTCTGGAGCTGGCCGGAGGTAAATATTGAGGACAGGGTGAGTTTCCAAGGCGCGAGAGAGATCGATACCGTCCGCGGGAGATCAAAACTGTCGGTAGTTTTACTGCGTTCCAGACGAGATTTCAGACCAAAGTTTGGGGTCCGGATCGCGAGCAGGCGCTGTCCGTTCCCGGCTGGGGAGGATCTCGGAAGGGGTTTTTGAATATTTCTACGGGTTTTATTAAATTTTGTTTGTAAACGACGCAGATTTGTGGAACCTTAAAAGAAATGATGGAGGTAGCCTGACAGCAAGAGCTTCTCTACCATCACTGTTATATCATTTAAGCTTCTGTAAGAACATATGTTGTGAAACATTACGAATTCTATACAGTGTGGAACAAAAGTATGGAATAAATTCATTATTTCTAAAACAACAAAGTTTCATGAAATTTCGGACCCGTCGATTTTGCTTTTTAAAAAGACTCTTTTTTCTATACCAACGCATTTCCTACGTTTGTTTGTTTTCGCGTGATGACGTCATCGGATATTTTTTTAAATAGAACCCCTATATTTTTCCATCGGATTCTTGTAGAGCTTACCTTTCTGAATTCAAAAATATATAATTTCAACACTTTGTTCCTTCAACTTTCGAGAAAAAAATAATAACCGATCCAATAAACGCTGCAGTTGACAGATGTCAATTCTGATTAGATTTTGTTTAGCTGCCAGAAACAGTTTCTGAGGTGACTTGATTTAATTTGTTGTTTTTGCTATCAAAAGATGTAATATTCTAACATACAATCTAATAAAACAAAATAATAAATTAGGGGGTCAAATACGATTGAGGCAACCAGAATTTAATTAATTAATTAATGATGACGAGTCCTTTTTTTGTGATACTGCCGATGAATTCACTATATCCACTTTACTCTCAACCAGCCCATCACAGACACAAATGGGAATATTCACATTTTTTTTAAGCCGATTTTATTGGATCGGTTATTATTTTTTTTTCGGAAAGTTGAAGGAATAAAGTGTTGAAATTATACATTTTTGAATTCAGCAAGTTAAGCTCTACAAGAATCCGATGAAAAATATAGATATATATTTAAAAAAATATCAGATCACGTCGTCACGCGAAAACAAATAAATGAACGTCGGAAATGCGTTGGTATAGAAAAAGGAGTCTTTTTAAAAAGCAAAATCGACGGGTCCGAGGAAATTTCATGAAACTTCGTTGCTTTAGAAATAATGAATATATTCCATACTGTTCTTCCACACTGTATAATGTGGTCCATTTTACATGATTCATCAGCGACATCTAGGAGACTGTAAAATATACAGTCACAATTAGCCCATGGGTGGGTGCTTTTTGTATTCATCCCAATGCTAATAAACTTTTATTTTACAGAATGTTTTCTGTATTACATCCCTTTTAAAAGATTTCGATTGGCGGTGGAAGAATCAAGTAGTTGTTGGGAAATAATTGAATGTTCGTTGTTTAAAGTGCATAAATATTTCAAAATACCTGTCAACACTCAATACAAACCTCAAACATATAAACTTTTGTACTTACAAAATGTTTTCTCATTTAGAAAAGGTTGATATTTTACTAATTTACTGCGTTACAAAAAAAATTCAAGAGGAGCCGTGGAGTTATATCGAGAAAAATATCCAGAGTGCCTCATTGCTGATCATAGAACCTTTACAAGGTTGGAGGGGACCTTGCGAAGAAATTAAGATGCATTTTCTGTGGGTCAAGTTTGAAAAAAAAAAACAAATGACAAATAGCATTCAGAGGCCTCTCTGAACACAGAAATATTAAAATTTTCCCGCGGAAATGCGTAATTTCCATTATAAAGGTAATTTCGTAGACTTTACAAAAAGGGAAATCATTTTTTGCTGTGAGTTATAGATATTTTTCTTAACACAGAAATGCCAAAATTTTCCGGTGGAAATGCGTCATTTTCAGTTAATTCTCCTTTTGGAACAACATGTAGAGAAAGGGTCTAATTATCCTTTCGGATATGTGGAAAGCTTATGAGAGATTCACTGAATATGGCATTAGACTGTTAACCATAGTGACGGTATTCATACCTAACGGATCGAGTCGTCGCGACGCGTCGTAGTCGGCTGCAAAAAAATGTTTAAACGTTCAACATATTCCACCGGACGAATTTGCAGACCGACTCTGTGAGTACTTGTGGAGACGCCATTGTAATAAAAACAGTCTAGATCCGATGGATAAACTCATTAATTGCATAATTCCGCCACAATATTGCCACAAAACATACCCTAAGTTTTAAATACATACAAAATTCTTACAAAGTCACATGATTTTTATTTAACATTTATATTTACATAACAAACATCTATGTGGATCTAATTCTAAATAAATAAATATAATAATTAATATACGCGAGCGAAGCGAGCGTGGCCGGTCGACGTTTCGAAATCCGCGCGCAATTTGGCGAGACTGGATACAAATGAAAAACATGGAACGGTATAGTCGATTGTCGATAGTGGTCGATTGGTAGATTATAGAAACAGTCAAGTTTACGTAAAAGTAATAGACAACATAGGTGAAATGGAATCGGAGTTCTTTAAATCAAGTTCTAGTTCAGCAAAACTGGACCTAGGCTCAATAAATTATGATTTTCAATATTGTTTTGTATGCTGGATGTCCTTTAAATAAAGTATATACATACTTTTTTAAAACACCCTGTAAAAGTGAAGAGCATGACATTGAAATTATAGCAATAAGTATTCCCCAACAGATACAATCTGTAATTGGAATGCAATTAATCTAGCTAATTACGTCAAATATAAAACTATCATATGTTTTTCCTGCATTCTTTTAGCTAATCAAGACACTTTGTAGAGGATAACAGATAACATATTTTTTAAGTAAAAATACTTTGAAAAGGTAATGTTTCTAAGTATAACTCCCACTTTTCACATGAGAAGAACTTCGTTCACTTTGTAAATTTCCACATTACAGCTTTGTAGGATTGAAGCCCCGCATATGATACATAGGAAAATCCTGTCTCAAATCACCGAGTTTTATGTAAAACGTTAATCTTGTATTCGTAATACTTATACAGAATGTCTGAACATTCAAAATAGATTCTTCTAACGATGTATCCAAAATTTTGACAAACAGCAGCAGAAACTCTTAATCTTTACAATGTGAAAGGATTATCAGATATGGCTGTTCTTTCATATGTATGTTCACATATAAACTGAGTGCAGGTGAGATATAAGTGGTCTGCTTACTTCCTGCTCGACCTAAGCGACTCGACTTACAGGAAACGACCTACATTGCAGCAAGCACTTAACGCAGACCTGTCGCCCTGGGCGACAAGCCATTATCTGTAAATGATACTGCAGGAAACAACTACTCTGCGGAGTAATGCTTCGACTGGCATTGAATTACTCCTGTAGTATCTGTGTGAGTTCAATTGTCGGTCATCGCACCTATGGCATACTGATGAAGGCTAACAAGCCGAAAACCGGTCTATGTCTGGTGGTGTGTCCGACAAGGGTTCATGGCTGTTCACACAGATACTGCAGGAGTAATTCAATGCCGGTCGGGGCATTAGTCCGCGGAGTAGTTCTTTCCTGCAGTATCATTTACAGACTTAATGGCTCGCCGCCCAGGGCGAGAGGTCTGCGTTAAGTACCTGCTGCAATGTAGGTCGCTTCCTGTAAGTCGAGCCGCTTAGGCTGAGCAGGATGTAAGCAGACCACTTATATTTTATCATTTTAGGACAGTTTCTTGACAATATTTGTAATAAAAAGGTCTTATATTAAAAATTTCGATTTTGTCGTGTTTTTTAATATTTGTCATAGAGCTTGTAGAACTTTTTTATTCCAAACATTATCCAGAAGCTGTCCTATAATTTGTATACATTATTAATGCGACATCCTGTATATCTAAACCTAAACGAGACCCAATGGTCTGATTACTATAACAACTATAGTAATTTTGGGACTTTCACAGCCCCTGCTGTTTTTTACCTACTATCCTTTCCCGTGACTAGGTAACTGGTCGCTGCCAGTGACAAAATTAATGTGCCTCAGCTGAAAATCGTTGACCTACTCTTGTCGTTCTAGGACTAGGCTCTGAGGGACGGATCCGCTATCACTAGACATTATATCGTCATAGAATTTAGTTTTTGAATACACACATCATAGTTTTGTCACTAATTGACAGATTCCTGCAAATAAAGACTACCCCCTAAATCGAGCTGTTACAAATTATATTAACGGAAACCTCATACAATTCTACAACAAGGATATCTGTGCTTTATGTATTCGGGTGTAATGAACTAAATATATCGATTCATACTGTGTTAATTTAAATATAATGTGGTTGTCGACGATTTGCGGCACGAACGAACAGATATTCGTGAGTACACACTTAAATTGTTACTTTTTTATTAATTTCGTGACGATTGTTTGAAATATTTTATTGTATGTGTACTTTTTATTAAATATTCGTGCAGTGTTAATCTTTATAGGCCACTCGATGGAATATTTTTCTTTATGCCTATAGAACGGCTAAATTCAAACCAAACTAATCTTTATACATTTGATGTATTTAGTGTTATACAGGATGGTGATACAGTTCCGCACAATATTCATAATTTTCTTACAATTTTGTTTTGTATTTGAAAAAATATGAAATATATCAACCCATTGGTGTGAAAATTAAATTTCTTTCAGGTTTTATGTTTGGGTATTGACGTCATCACAAATATTCTTAAATATAGTTGCGGCAAGAATTCAAACGACTCACGTCACGGCTGACGTTACACATTTGTTTTCATTGTCAACATAATTTTCGATAGTTTTTCGCATTAAAAACTATTTTTTTTTTTTTGTAATTTAGAGCAATATATGCATAGTGTAAACATTTAATGTAGCCACCAGTGTCGAGAAGTGTATTTTTAAATCATTTCCAAACTGCCCTTTTTGATTTTTTTTACAAATTTATATTTGTAAGTCCCATTAATTTTTTTGCTTAAGTTAAGATCTTAGGTCTTTGAATAAGACCATTTTTGACAATAACTTTCCTGGTAAATGGATATGGCGAGGAGAGTCAAACGAATCGCCACAACTTTCACCTGATTTAACACCTTGGATTTTTTTATTGTGGGATTACTTAAATTCGCTGGTCAATTTTAATAAACCAAATAATTTAGAATACCTACAATTACGAATTAGTGCCTGAAATACGAAATATAACCCCGAAAATGATTGAAAGTTCAATTCAAAGCGTTTACATTCGTGCCAGTCTATGTATGTGACATTTTAAACATGTTAAACCCATATACGGTACTTTTTGTCATTCTTCGAAAAGATTAAGGAATTATTATTATTATAAGGTATTATGTTCTTATCTTCCATATAATTCAGTGTGAATCACATTGTATAAAAGAATCAGTGGAAGAATAAAAATTACACGATGTTAAATGTAAGAAAAACAAACAAATTTTCCATGATATTTAATTTGCTTAATTTACTTATTTTACATATTTAAGCGTGATGAAGGGAATGAACCATGCCTTAGAAACATCTTGTATACATGATGTATCTTTGAACTGGGATCAGAAACTGATTTTTTTAACATATTTTCATACCCCACCACTGGACTAGTGTGAGTCAAACAACCAGGCGGGATCTGTGCATTGTTGTCAAAAGAAATGCAGGGAATTTTATCATTACAAAGTAAAACTTAAAAACTAACCCCTGCTTGACATTACACTCTGTATAAACATTCCAGGTGGAATCTTGAAGTCACCAGGTGTGAGACATATAAAGAATAACCCCAATTCAACATTTTTCAGGAATTCCTCCCATCTGATTTCCCTCCAATATTTCTAAAATGAAATAAAGGTTAGTTTAACAGAAACAAGCTATTTTATAAAACATCCAAAAATATCCTTTGAATTAGTAGAATGTTCTTCATAGCACTTAGATGAACACGAGAGTTGAGGATGGCAAGGGAAGCGTGCTACTTGAAAAGACTTCAAAGAACCTATAATTATTATATATAATTATATTCCAGGCGAAATTTGATCCTGTGTGTCCTCATCAGCTCCTATCTTCTTCCTTCTGCGAGTTTCTACTATTTTCAGTTTCTCAGTTGTATGTTTTTCTTTGCTATTCTTTATTGCACACATCTTCTGGTTTTTCTTAACTCGTAAAGTACTTAATATAATTTAATAAAAATGTAACGTGATGGACACCTATTAAAATAGTGTCCTTGAAACATATTTAATGTTTTAATTTACCAGGGGAGCGCTAAGCTGCATTACAACTTACTGCCTACATTTTTAACACCCTGTATGATAAAGACTTTAAAATAATAAATCTGAGTAGCTTTAACCTTAGACTAAAAAAGCTACTCTTGTTTGTTGTCGATAACATGAACCGTTTACGAGAAAAATAATAATAAACAAATTCATGTTTTATTTTTAAAAAAAGGATCATATATTAAGTAGTTTAAAAGTTATTCAAGAAAAACCGATTTCCAGCGACGTCCTTCAACTTGTCATCTTATTTTTTCATGTGCTATCTGCACCCGAGAAATTTCTCACACTATCCCGGACACCCTATATAAAATGAGTCACCCTCTAGTGAATTTGAAATCTATCATAGTTAAAAATTTGCCATTTTGCAGCGTCCACCCTGTACACCAGATTATCCATAAGACATTTCGTGGAGGCCAGCCACTAATAATAAATAAATAAAAAGGCTAATCAATAGAGTAAAGAATACAATCAACAGGGTCGCGCAAAATGATATTGAAACGCTTACTTGATACTTCACGCTGCCACACGCCTAGTGGCAGTTGTTATCTTATCTCGACAAAATATTTTAGCTGTCGTCGTGTTTCACCTGTTTACGTGTGCGATTGTTTCGGCAGTCATATGTTACGGTGCCTGGCCGACTTTGTGGGATCTTCATTCAGAAGAAACACATGTGTATCTTAGAAATTGGTTTGTTTACAGGATGTGACAGTGATCCTCGAAAGGCCAAGGTAAGGGTCTTCAAATTTAATCAAAATTTATTATTCTCTGTGTTTGTGTACAGGGTGTTTTAATCTTGTTGTAATATCAAGGTATCTCGGAAACTACATGAGATGTAAGGATGCGGTTTTCATAACATTACAATTTTTTAAATGAAATACGCTGTATATTTTTGTGCTGTTTAAATGCATTATTTTTTTCCTTCATAATGACATATGCAGATTGCAGATCTACTACGAGTAACTTAGCAGTTTTTTGTCAATTATTGTAAAATGCTTTAGATGTTCGGGGGCAGGTAGATGTGATGTACAGGGCGTTTCAAAACAAAGGCAAAAAATTTCAGGGGGTGATTTCTTGTTGGAAATAAAAGATAGTTTGTTATATAAACGTTGGGTCACAAGTCAACCATTAGGGAGATATCGCGGTGCAAAAATGGCGGAAAAAAGAGTGTTTTTATTGTTTTTCTCGGAAACGAAAAGCGTGGGAATGGTAAAATATTGTGGAAGTGTTACCATCATCAAAAGACACTTGTCATATATTTTTTCACTTTTTGAAAATAGTTGGAAAGGGTTGAAATAAACTACCCCTTTCAGTTTTGTAACTATACTTTCAAAAACCTTCCTTAACACTTGCACAAAATTTTAATATTCCCACACTTTTCGTTTTCGAGAAAAACAATGAAAACACTCTTTTTTCCGCCATATTTGCAACGCGATTTCTCCCTAATTTGTGACCCAACGTTTATACATATAACAAACTGCCTTTTATTTTCAATAAGGAATCACCCCCTGAAATGTTTCGCCTTTGTTTTAAAACACCCCGTAAACGGACTTCTCCAAGGCTTTTGACAAAATCAGTCACCGTATCATGATTGGCAAACTTTCATGTTTGGGTTTTAACATCACTTATATAACCCTTCTAAAATTTTACTTACATAATCGTCAACAATTTGCTTACTATAATGGCTTATGCTCATATACTTACTCAACTACAAGTGGAGTCCCACAGGGTTCCTATCTGGGTCCTCTGCCTTTCTTAATATTTATAAATAATGTATGTGATAAGCTTAATTGTAACGTCTTAATGTTTGCTGACGATTTAAAGCTATATTCACCTATTTCGATTCCTGAAGATTGCCTTCTAATATTACAAGGACAAATTTACATCTTGAAAAATAGGTGTGAAGAAAATAAACTGTACTTAAATGCATCAAATTGTAAAATTCTAACTTTCAGCCGTAAATTCAGCAATATTCCGTATCGCTGTAGTATTGATGGTACAGTCCTGGAACGTTGTGAAACTCTTAGAGATTTAGGGATTTATTTTGACACACAACTTACTTTTAATTATCACATTAACACAATTGGGGCATTCCACGCCAACTCAACAGTCGATCCCACATCACCCTCTCAGATCTGGCTCAAAATTGGTACATCGATTGGTACTATTGAAAAAAGGATATTCCCAAATTTTCAGCCCCTAAGACCGCTTCTTGTCACCAGGGGCCCATAGTGAAGTTTTCGATCATCATTTCACCCCCAGGGGTCTGAAATCGCGTGTACTGACGCGGCATTTTGGTCTAAAAAAATGATCAAAAATACATAGGAGATGCCAAATTTTCCCGTAGAACACGATGCCGCCATCCATTTTCTGATATCTAGCAAGGGGAGTCCGGAAAACGCGAAAACCCGCGCTTTAGTAAAAAAATCTGATATCTCAAATACGGTCGTTTCAAACTGGCTGAAAAGTTACCAAAAGACTCTTCGATTATTTCTCTTTCGAATGTTCATACGCGCGTGGTGATCATTATAGGTAAAAAAAAAGTTACACGCGTTTTACAGGTTTTATATGGGATTTTCTGTAATTTTTTCATTATAACCGCTCCACTGGCCCTATCCAGCTGGGTAATAATTTGATTTTTTTCTCTCACCAAACGTCTCTTTTGTCCCCCTGTCTTTACAAACACAGAAATTTCTCTCTCCAGCCAGTATTAGAGAAAACATTATTTAGATAGAATGCTGATTCATGTATAAGCACGTGTAAAATAGTGAAAATAATATCGAGATGTATAGTGTCAACAATGATTGTAATGTGGGTTTTCTTATTTCTTACTGGGATTTTCATTCGTTATATTATATTCATATTTTTTACAAATAATAGAAGTAAGCTGCAGAAAATGTAAATTTGTTCAAAAATCATAAAATTGACGAACAATTGTGAAATAAATCATTGAATAAATAATGTTTTCTCTAATACTGGCTGGAGAGAGAAATTTCTGTGTTTGTAAAGACAGGGGAACAAAAGCGACGCTTGGTGAGGGAAAAAAATCCAATTATTACCCAACTGGATAGGGCTAGTGGAGCGGTTATAATGAAAAAATTACAGAAAATCCCATATAAAACCCGTAAAATGTGTGTAACTTTTTATTTACATATAATGATCACCACGCGCGTATGAATATTCCAAAGAGCTATAATCGAAGAGCCTTTTGGTAAATTTTCAGCCAGTTTGAAGCGACCGTATTTGAGATATCAGATTTTTTATCAAAGCGCGTTTTCCGGGCTCCTTGCTAGATATCGGATAACGGATGGTGGCATTGGGTTCTATGGGAAATTTGGCATCTCCTATGTATTTTTGATGATTTTTTTAGACCAAAATGCCGCGTCAGTACACGAAAAACCGATTTCAGACCCCTGGAGGTGAAATGATGGTCGAAAACTTCACTATGGGCCCCTGATGATAGGAAGCGGTCTTAGGGGCTGAAAATTTGGGAATATCGTTTTTTCGATAGTACTAATCGATGTACCAATTTTGAACCAGATCTGACAGGGTGATGTGGGATCGACTGCTGAGTTGGCGTGGAATGCCCCAATCGTCAATTCAGCATTTCGTGCACTTGGATTTATTATAAGAAATTGTAGAAATTTTCAAGATACATCAGCTTTTAAATGCTTATATTTTAGTCTTGTTAGAAGCAAGTTAGAGTATGCGAGCCTCATATGGAATCCTATCTATATCCACTATTCTCTAATTATTGAAAGAGTCGAAAAGTCATTTTAAAATTTTTTAGAATAAACGGTGTATGTCCTATGAGAGGATCACAAGTTCTTACATGGCAAAATTGATAGTCTTGTGTTACTATCCTATTTAAATATTCTTGTTCCTAGAGTAAATTCTAGATATCACAAAAAATTGTTCCTATGTGTTTAAAACGCTAAAAAATATGAAAAAATATAAAACCAATTTTTAACTACATATCTATTTACATACAAAACAAAGCCACTTTTACCAAAACTGTTTTAATACCTTCACTTCTTATAAAACAAGTCTATTCGTCGCTTATAAATTCGCGAATTTATTTATGTCTTCATAAAATTGGGAATCGGCGCTAAGACTTTGCAACAGTTCTTTTTCTATAGCCATCATCGATAAGTTGTTTAAGCGCTCTCGTCTCATCGTATTTCTTAAGTAAGTCTTAATGCGTTTAAGTCACGAAAAGTTTCATTCTACTGAAACACTTATTGCAGGAATTATTGTTAAAACTAAGCAAAATAATTTGTATGTTTTTATAATATTCCTATCATTTTCTGAACTCCTAAATTATAAAATTGTTCGAATCTGTACAAAACATAAAGTTCGTTTTTCAACTTATCTATGTCAAATATGTTTGGATACATTTGTAGTAAACAATTGAACGATATTTTCGGAAATTTGTTTACATATTCGGGATATTGTAAAGCGTTGGCCGACTATTCAAAATTTGTCGTTTCTCTACTTCATTACGTATTGAAAAAGACGAAGATCTGATTTATTCCCAGAAACAATATGTACAATTATATAAGGATGTGTCAAAGAAAACCTAAAAACTAATACGACAAGACATAAATGCACATACAATTAAAAAAGAAGTCAAAATACACATTTTCATCCAAAATATTCATCCAAGCTATACAGACATAGATCCAATAAAAAAAATGTTAGTCGTTTTTTAAACTGACATAAGGTATTACAGTCTTTTATGTCACCTGGCAACTTGTTAAAAATTTAAAGGCCCAAACAGCTTGGTGAATTTTTAGTGACATTTAGTTTCCTAAAAGGTATATAAAAATCTTGTCGATGGCGGGTACTAATCTGACGAAAGTCGTTATTAGTAATAAATTTAGTCTTATTTTTACATATATTCACACTCAATTCAAATATATATAATCCCGGTAATGTTAAAATACGATAACTCTTAAATATATTCCTACACGAACACAAACGACCAACATTTGCAATGCATCTTAATATATTTTTCTGACATAAAAATATATCATTAGTCATAGTAGACCCACCCCAAAAACAGATGCCATATGCTAGCCTACTTCTCACTTGAGCATGGTATAAATCTATAAGCTGTTGTGTCGTAAGCACTCTTTGAAGATTTCGAAACAAATAACATACGAAATTCAGTTTGGAACAAAGACTAGAACAATGACATCTCCAAGATAAGTTTTCATCAAAATTAATTCCCAAAAATTTTACTTGACATTCGCTATTGATAGGGCTATTATTAATTCTCAAGCTTAAGTTGCTAACTGATTTTTGGCGATTATGAAACATTACCGAGCGAGTTTTTGCCGGATTCAGATAAAGATTATTTTTATTAAACCACAGATACAGATCATTTAAAAGAAAATTACATCTATTCTCCAACATATTCCAATCACTGTCTGCAATAAGAAAAGATATATCATCCGCATACATTGTGATGTGAACATTAGATAAAACAGCATGTATATCGTTTATATATAGCAAAACAATACAGGGCCCAACACAGAGCCCTGAGGTACCCCTAGATTGGATATTAACTTCTCAGAACTTATGTAACTTATACAAGAATGTGACTTATGTTTTATACCTACAGGCTGTTCACGATTGTTTAGGAATGATTTTATCCATTTTAAAGATCGTCTTCGCACTCCATATTCTGATAATTTTCCAAATAAAATACTATGATTAACGCAGTCAAACGCTTTGCTTAGGTCGCAGAATATTCCCAGTGGACACTTACCAGAGTCAATAAACTTTAAAACAGTTTCGTAAAAGGAATGAATTGCAGTATTTGTTGATTTCTCTGACTGAAAACCATGTTGGTCAGGAGATATAATGTTATGTTTATTCAAAAACTTAATAAATCTATCCAAAAAAGCATATTCAAAGATCTTTGAGAATGGAGATGAAATTGATATTGGTCTATAATTGTCTAGCGACGTAGCGCCACCATTCTTAAAACTGGTGTGACTTTATTAACTTTAAGTTTACTGGGAAAACATCCATTTGTAAATGATAGATTTATCAGAAACACTAAAGGTTTTAAGATATTATAACTCACTTTTTTAAATATTTGTAAGGGAATATCATCTGGACCGACTGACCACTTATTTTTTAATTTGAATTTAATAATATCAAAGAGTTCCATTTCAAGAATGGGATGTAGAAACATTGTGGAAATTGTAAAAGTCGACGGTGTGTTATCCATGTAGCATTAAGTTTCTTGTTTATAGTACAAGTAATGTCCAGTTCACCGTTTATAAAGTGACTGTTAAAAATGTCAGCTATTATCTGAGGATCATCAGTAGTTTCACTTTGGACCCCTGCAGCTCGAAAATGACGACCCTAGGACCCCTATCCGTGTTACCTTAGTTTTAGAGGTTGTTAGAATACTGTGCAGAATTCTTTCGAAATTTTCTATTAAAAACATAAAATTTATAGTTTTTATTTCGCATTAATCCACATTCTTTATAAAAAAAAAAATTGAAGCTATCATACCACCATGAAAATACTTGACATTTTTTCATTCAGTTTTTTGGTTATAAGCAATTGAAAATTTTAATTTGATTTTACAATTCCCTATTATTTATTATTAGTTATTTTATAAGTCACTCTAATGTCATTATCTAAATACAATAACATTATTAATTTTGTTGTTTGCTCTAAGAATCATTCATTTTTTTCTGATATGTACTTATAAAATAACAAATGACAGTACTAGGTAAGGAAATGGAATTATAAATTGCAATAAATTGTTTGTCAAGATAATTATCAAATGAAACATTTGTAAGACTTAATTAAGATTATGAAAACAAGTTTATTATATGACCACCACCTCGATATTAAATTGCAGAAAATATTTTCTTTTATTTCGTCCTTTCCTTCTTCATTTCTTTTCCTTCTTCTTTTATATCAAAAATATAGGCGGGGGAATTATATAATCTCATATCTTTTGTTCATACACTCTTGTCATTTTGCAGGTCATCAAATTGTTTAATATAAATCATCAAAGTATATTATCACTTGATATAGCAAGATATCAGATTTTGATAAAAATATATAAATACTTTTACACCCCTTTTAATAGTCGATGTGTGTAATTGACTTATCTTTGCGAAATTTCGAGAGTTATTGATACATTTAAGACATCCATTTTCGAAATATCAATCCAGAGAAAAGTACATTCCATGATCAATTTATATCTTAAAATGAAAAATTCTTTGATAAGAACGATAACAATAAATTTTGAAATTAATGTTACATTGTTTTTCTCCATAATCAAATAATCAAAGTTTCAAAACATACGAATTTATAGATAACAACAGTGCAGTGACCTCTATAAACTTCTTACATAACACCACTCGAGCTTTCCATTTCCAAATTTCTACAGTAGATCCAAACTGCATCAATTACAAGCGCACAATATGGAGAAAACAACTATATTAGTAATAGGTTTAATAAAAATAGGCATCTGTTGCGAAATGTCAAGTGGCTTATTTAATCTATATAATCTCTATATACGTAAACATAAACGAATTATCTTGTATTTTTGAAAAGTAATTAAGGTATGCTGTCAGATGGGTAAGGATGCATGCAAAACGTAACAAGTGCAAAAGTATCAGCATGGGTCTTCATCTGATTCTTCGAATAATTGCTATTGAAGTCTTATATTTTGTATGGCTTTTTCTTCTTTTTCCTGTCAGTCTACTATCTTACCAGATCTTATTCCTATTCATTTAGATGTAATTATTTTATAGAACTTAGACTTAAAATATATTCGTATTCAATTCATACTTAGTCATGATTATTTTCGTCATATGTAGTTGTTATCGTCCAGATAATTTTGTATATAACTGATTAGCAGGAAATGCCTCTATAAGTGCTATTAAGCGGTAGTGTACCTTGACAATAAAAGGATTAGACTATTATTTGTTAAACTTCACTTAGATTTTCTATTTGGGTCGATAAAAGTTAAACAAATAGGTTTCGCAAAATTCTTGATAACACATTTGAACTTTGTTCAAATTACGAACAAAATATATTTTATATCTTTACAGTTTGGTCATACGTTGTAAAATGTGATTTCAGAAAAGGAGTACCTCATGGGTCACATTTGAGCCCCGTTTTATATTCTTATTAACATTAATCAATTAAAATCTAATAACCATTTTGGTTTAAAACAAATAAATGATGTTTACAATACCATTAGAATGCCATTACCTATAGTTATATCTTTTTAGATACATGCAACAGTTTGGAGGTAGGGCACATGTCACCAAAAAATGTCCAAGGCAGGAAAACCTGGACCAGCCATCCCTCCCGATGGGAACAGACTAAACCGCAAGCATCGTCATAGTCTTCAACCTAGCCCCGTCACAGAACTCCCGCCGAGTGCCCTGAGGCACACCCAGAGCCAAAGGTACGATTCCCAAGGCAGGAAGAAGAAGAAAGCGTCCTACGCCACTCAGATTTCCTCGATCATGGAAAGCGAAAACTCTGATGATGAGTTGGAGAAAGACGTGGCAGTAAAGATGGATAAAACCAAAGCTTCTGTCTTGTACGAAAATGAGAAGAAAGGCACCAAGACTGCTAAATCTAAGCCCAAGGAGATTAGTAATAAGGCTGCGTTTGTATATGACAACGCTGCTTTTGAAGGAAACTTGCAGTCTAAGAGGAGCAGTACTGCAACTTCCTCCAGAGCTCCTAGTGTTCAAAGTCTGGAGTAAGTATGTCAAAAATAGTTATTTATATTACAAGCTGCAAAAGCTTACTTTTACCTAAAAGGGCTTTCGCAGCGTGTAATGTATTAAACTTTTCATTGTCCCCTCGATTTTATATGCATAAAGCACAAAATTTAAAGATGCTGAAAATCATCGTATACTGTAATAAAATGGGTGTTAGACGGTTTATTGCCCTAAAAGGAATAGTACCACAGTGTGTTGTTAAAAATACTTTATAAACGTTTTTTAAGTTTAATATTTGGCTAGAATTTAGTTAAAAATGATTTTCATTGAAGAAGCAGCAATTATTGCGTGTAGAAGTTTGTTACCGGACAAATCTAAAGACCGTTCAAGACAATCAAACCTGTGAAAATTTTATTAAATGGTGTACAACGAAAGATGTGTCCAGAATAACGGAAGATGTATGTATTATTGGTATTTTTCTTAGAAAAATCATGGCATAGTCCCCTGCTACATTATGGTCAGAATACGCAATGTTGAAATTGACTATTTCATTAAATAGGAACCAGGATATTCAGAAAGTTGGCCGCTTGAAGGCATTCGTAAAAAGGAAAAATGGATATCAACCTCGAAAATTTCAAGAATTTACAAAGTTTTTGTTAGAAGCTTCTGATGAAATATATTTAATGAAAAAGTGGTAGCAATTTTTTGAGTAGCTAGTTCATGCCGAACTGACGAGCTTAATCTAAAACTGAAGGACGTGGAGATAAGAATTGTGTCATATTAGTGCAGATTTTTACTACAAAAAATAATGTGCCGAAGATTTGTAGTAACAGATGATTGGGTAAGATTTGTTAATCATTATATGCAACTCCGACCAAAAAGGCTCAAGATGAACGCTTCTTTTATCGGTATGAGTAAGGCAGATCAAGTGGTTGGAAAGCATTCAATTTCAAAAATTCCGTACGACATAGCTAAATTTCTTAAAACTTCAAACCCAAATCAGTACACCGGTCTCTAGTTTCGAAGAACATCCTCTACATTACTAGCAAATGCCCCAGGTGTGAACATTTTAGATATGAAAAGGCACGGGGGGTGGAAGTTGTCAGAGGTAGCGAAAGGATATATAGCAGATTCAGTGACCCATAAAATAGAAGTTGCTAATAAAATCATGCCCGAAAAATCGATATCTATTCAGCAAAGCAAACTTTAATAAACAGAATTTAATAAATGTTGTGCAAATCGACAAACAAGTCAACATTTCCAGTGCGGTTGTTTTAGAACTGGATGTCAATCAACATTTGTCGTTAAATCTTTCAGAAACATACAACAATTGTAATTTTACATTTAATTTTCACTCTAAATAAACACACACAGACCACACAGACTTTAATAATTTGACGGTTTTATTTCTTTGTCACCCAGGACACGAAAGTTTATCATACTTAGCAACGGATAACTTAGCATGTTTTACTTTCACTTGCCTCTTTAAAATAAAAAAATATACTTTCGTAGGGGGGATAATAGAATAGTTATTTACATTACAATCTGCGAAAGCTTAGTTTTAGGTGCGAGGTGTAATCAAATAAATTTCAATACACCTCGCACCTAAAAGTAAGCTTTCACAGCTTGTAATGTAAATAACTATAACATTATTCACTATGCATGTTTTTTGTATATACATGGTGAAATTAGGGATTTACTTTTAACAAGACATACTTCTTAAGTGAAACATGGAAATATTGACTGTCTATATATATACGTATATTTGTAAATGGTATATCTCACCTGCACTCAGTTTATATGTGAACATACATATGAAGGAACAGCCAGTTCAATTGTCGGTCATCTCACCTATGGCATACTGATGAGGGCTAACAAGCCCGAAACCGGTCTATGTCTGGTGATGTGTCCGACAAGGGTTCTTGGCTGTTCACACAGATACTGCAGGAGTAATTCAATGCCGGTCGGGGCATTAATTCGCGGAGTAGTTGTTTCCTGCAGTATCATTTACAGATTTCATGGCGCGTGGTTCAGAGCGAGAGGTCTGCGTTAAGTACCTACTGCAATGTAGGTCGCTTCCTGTAAGTCGAGCCGCTTAGGCCGAGCAGGAAGTAAGCAGACCACTTATATCTCACCATATCTCACCCTGTATATTTTTCCTATTTCTAAATATATCCGTCTCAGCGTAATGACACTATTTTTGTTTCCAGAATCGTGAGGGAGCAGTACTGTTGTTGTGCCAAAAGGACGAGGTGTGAAAGGACTTTACTGACTTTAGTTATAGTGTTAGTGATAGTTGTTGTTGTCCTCGTTGTTGTGATAGTAATTGTAGCAAAACAAGATGACATTAGAGATCTACGGAGGCGATTTAGTTCTTAAACATTAAGATTATTTTGTTGCTAGTCTTTAAATTTTAATGTTACATAAATGTTTTCCACAACAATCACGGTTTCTTGTTCATTTTGCATCCAAGTTATGAAAGAATTTTTGTCGATCGAAAGTCAACTCAGAAACATTCGAAAGGACTCATTTTTCTACATATCGGTTAGAAAATAATAACAAATAAAAAAGTATTTCTACATATCGTAATGGTGCAACTAAATAATTTTTTTCTAGGACAAACGGTATTTTTGTCAAAATAAAATTTAAAAAAATTATCCATTTTATTTTAGCAGACGAAAGATAATTAAGACTTACTAATTGTTCTTCATATGTACGTACGTAGTTTTAACGTCCGTACCAAAATATGTTATTGATACTATCAAAGCAAGTTTCCGTGCTACATTTTTGAAGAAAACACCTCCGTCGTACTTCACAGAGCCAGGTAATATGATTAGATGCGCTTCATTTGAGTTGGTATTGTAGTTAATTGAAGAAAATTTATTGTTGTTATTCACAAAGAAAGATTGTAGTTTATTGTTTATATACAGGGTGTTAAAATAGAGTGTAAAATATTTCAGGAGGTAATACTATGAACCAAAATAAGCAGAAAAGTCTTAATAAACATGGGTCCGCAAAGTAACGGTTGCGGAGATATGGACCACTATTCGCTTTTCAAACATTTTATTTTATTAGGAATAAACCAACAAAGGAAGCTTTTAACAAACAAAAAACAAAGTTATAGAAGATGTTCAAAGTGCCCTCCGTCCATTTCCAAGCAGGCACGACATCTTCGTCTCAACGATATTCGAACTCTTTCGAAAGCACCCTCCTTGTTTTGGATTTCTTGACACTTTTAATTAATCCGTAGCTGCAGGTCTTCCACGCTATTTACAGGAGTACCATACACTAATGTCTTCAAATATCCCCAAACAAATAAATCTAGAGGGTTCAGATCAGGCGATCTTGGAGGCCATAAAACAGATCCGGCCCTTCCTACCCATCTATGTGGAAAAGTTTGATGTAAATGCTCTCTAACGGTCATGGAAAAACGAGCTGGAACCACATTTGTTGCCTCTGATTCAAAGAAATGTCTTCCAAAAACTCATACAGTGTGTTCTGCAGACAGTTGAGGTAAGCAGCGCCTGTTAATCGGTTTGGTAAAACAACAGGACCTAGAAACCTGTCACCTACAATACCCATCCAAATGTTTAATGAAAAACGTGCCTGATGTCCAGATTCTATTAGAGCATGAGGATTTTCGTCGGCCCAAATATGCGTATTGTGAAAATTAAACCTTATTAGTAAAAAGAATGTTTGCAACAAAACGAGTGTCTTCAGCATCATGACGTAGAAACCAGCGGCAAAAAACCAAACGTGTTTGATGATCATTTATTGGATTTAAGGCCTGTACTCGTTGCACATGGTATGGATAAAGCAGTTGCTCGTGAAGGATTCTCCAAACAAGAGGACCACTAATTCCTACCTCGGCTGATATTCTCCACACACTTGTACCTGCATTCTGCTCTACCAGTCCTAGAATTTCTTTTTCTGCTCTAGGAGTGGATACCGACCTTGGTCTTCTGGATAAATGGCACTGTTTGCTCAAGGAACCGGTATCACGCAATCTTTGGTAAATTCTTCCAAACATGCGTTGTGAAGGAATCTGGCGATTTGGATAAGCGTCAACATAAAGACGTCGCACTTCGGTGGCGTTCCCATTAGCACGACCATACATGAAATGCATGTCTGTTAATTCTGCGTTAGAGTAACCAGCCATAGCGAAAGAAAACTTGTGCACAGAGAACAACTGTCAAATACGTACTGTTTATTTCACTAAACATCAACCAACTATTATAAGAAAATACACAACGTTTTGGCAAAATAAAAAAAGGGGCTAAAAACCATAAAACATACCATATCTCCGCAATCGTTACTTTGCGGACCCATGTTTATTGAGACTTTTCTGCTTATTTTGGTTCATACTACTACCTCCTTAAATATGTTACACTCTTTTTAACACCCTGTATATCCTATTTAAATTTTTAAACTAAGCCCTTTGCCTTTAAAGATGACAAATTTCGTCCCAACTCCAAAGATTTACACTCAATCTCTGCTGAAAATTAAGCATTCTGATCCCATCTGAATTATTGAAAGACCAAACATGGCCATAGAATTTTTGACATGAAGTTGTTATCTTGACGTGATGTTGTACAATCTTGAGAACAATTTAATCACAATCGAGCATCTCTATGATGCAATGCTTGTACATTTGGTCTATAATAGGAGTATTCTTTCGTGATGTGTCTGACTTCACACAGATCTTATAAAGTTTTGTATTATGCATCTGGTACTCTTTTCTGATTCCAACCGTGTTATTCGTATTTGTATTATCAGATATCTATCTCTTCATTCCGCAACTTTCCACTGTTTTCCGTTTTGCAGTTTTATATTCTTTTTTGCCACTCTTTAGTGCACTATATACTCACGGACAGTCTTGATAATGAACCAAATATACTCAGTGACATTAGAAGTGTTACACCCAGAAGGAAGAATTTCCTGAACTGGATTTTTTGGCAATATGGTATATTAACATCAACAATGAAACGATAATATTTGCAAGAAATTTTATTGCCATGTAACCTAAAAAAAATAATAATGTGTCTGGTGATCCTGTAGCTGAGTACACTCCTGTACCTGTCTAGGCATCAACAAAATTAGATGATCGATGTCTGCTTGTAGCACCTCGTTCCATGCAAGTTGAACTTCATGGATCAACTGTGCCAGAGTATGTGGAGGATGGCGCAAAGTGGTCAGTCTCCTTTCCATCATATTCCATATTCGATGGGATTTAAATCAGGCGAACGGGGTGGCCAAGGTAAAACATTATAGCCAGCTTTTTGGAGAAAGTCTATGGTTCGCCGAGCAATATGGGGACGTGCGTTGTCTTGCTGAAAAAAGACGTTTAGATAAGGGAGTACAGTGGTTTGTAGGATATCATGACATCATCAACATAACGTGCAACTGTCATAAGCAGGTTTATAACATGAATCATTATCTATTATTTTGGACCTCGACTATAGATTACTATTATTATAGGACCATTTAATATTACCACCACTGCAGGCATCAATTTAAAAAACCTTTAAAGTTAACTCGCGGTCATTCAAAATTAGCAATAGTATATACACGAACGAGCCTTAAAAAGTCAACCAGCCAATTTATTAGACTTTAATGGCTATTAAGTCCATTTCCTTTTCTGCAATTACAGTGTTAGCAGTTTATTGCAGACAGTATGTCGTACGTCGCTCGAGACAAGACCATTTCAATTCGAACGGTACGTAACAGTGGCCTATCGGTACTGTTTTTAAGTTGAGTTATTGTCTGTTGCAGACTTAAATACCGGATTAGTGTCCAGTGTCGTCCTCGGAGAAGCGCAGAAGAGCTACTGTTGAAGCTAATGTTGGCGACAACGTGTTAAAATGTCAAGTTAGTGTTGTTGTTTATATATTTAAAATTAAAGACATAAAATGTGTGAAAATTATTTTAGTGTATATGGTATGTGACACTGTCACAGTATTTCACAGTTGAATTTTACAAGAGATCACGAAAAGATAAATCGTTTTTACAAACACCGTTTTCAAGAAATTTAAAAATAGTACAGCACTGTTTACAGTATACAAAATAGTGGAAAATTTAACTGGAACAAATTCTCATTAAATAAAGGTTTGTCATAAAATTTCTGAAACATGTCAAATTTTATTTTCAATGGGGCATATTACAAAGAGGTTTGTTTATTTTTTTAATTATGTGGAGGGTTGCAGCAACCCCTAACGTTTTTATATGGAAGGGCTTATTTAACTGTAAATAATAATAATGACCATTTCCGGGGCATTGGATTGGCAGAAGAGGTCCAGTCGAATGACCACCAATATCTCCGGATCTGTCCCCTTTGGACTTTTTCTGTGGGGTTATTTAAAATCACGAGTGTACGCCACTCAGCCGGAAATATTACAAGTGCTACGTCAGAGAATTGTAGAAGAATGCCGATTAATATATGAGGATGTCTAATAATGTTCGATCAGAATTTGAATAATTTCTGTATTTTTGTTTGGAATTTATCTGGTGTCATTTTGTTCAATTCTTCAAATAAATCTGATTTATTATTTGCTTCATCTTTTTTATTTCATTTCTGACTTTTTTGTAAACTGATAGACACATCAATAACAATTAGGTAATGCGGTCATGTGTAGTAGATGAAAAACTTATTAGTGGTGGGCATTTGTGTAGAAATTACTACGCGTAAGTTGGATTGTCATCTTTTCGTTTGTAACCAATAATTCTGTCAAATTTCAACCGATTTCTAAAAACAGTACGTCACTGTATTCGCAATGAAAAGGGCTTTAAAATGATGTGCCACAAGTGGGGTTGTTGCTTTTTAAATTTTTAAGTTGGTGTTGCTAGGCATTTGGGGTATGAACATATCGAGTTGGCTTGACTGTCAAAAATGCTCCCCCCAACAACAAAACTCGACGGGTCTCGGCGAATTTTGAAATATTATTCGGTTTTCCAATTATAGGGGGTCAAATTTTCGTTGGGATACCCTGTATATACAACGTTTCGTAATATACCAACCAAAAGAAATAATGTGTTCAAACTGAAGTGAAGAGCAAAACATATTTTGAAAACTTAATTTTTCATAAACAAGAAATAACTTTTTCGTTAAAGATCGATAAGAAAATAAAAACAGTACAAAAAAATACTTTACAATTGTTAAAAATATATTCAATTAACGACCACCTAAATGCTTCACGCATTTCTAATACTATATACCTAATTAACTATTATCCAAAAAGGTCAAACGCAGAATATGTTGACACATTTCTCATTGTTTAAGCTTCATCAGCTGAATGCATAAGTTTTTTTTTTTTAAAACAAAACAAATACGGCGCCACTGGATGATTGTTAGTTGTTTAACGGCGGTCTACTTCGGAAGGTTCTTGTAAAATTACTCAAGTCTTCTTTAGGAATACTCCTCAGACTATCAATAGGCGGTTAAAGAAAAAATCTCAAGCTCTGGGTTAGACATGCTTACCTTTTCTTGCAACAGTTGGCTCCCTTTATACGGTTTCATTACTAGATACTTATTTGGCTAAAATCAAATCGTTTAGAAGATCCCCACTAATATTTAAGTTTGAGCTTTCCATAATTAGCTTTTGTGGTGTGTTGCCTGAATAATTATTATGTAAAGAAATTGAAGAAAAGGGCGGAAACATTTTTAATGATATCGAGTTCCTACACATTAAGGGCGCCGTGGTCTTGGAATAGGTTTTTCTGCAAATACAAGTAATTTTAGACATTTAAGAACTGAATAATATAGAGCTTAGCAAATAGCAGGAATGTTACCTCATGCCACCTGCAAATATTCAAAGGTACCGAAGTAAAACGAATACAGTCTCCAAACGAAAACTTAACCCCCTTAAAATTAGAAAACTGAAAAGTATTTCGAAATTCTCCGACCCGCCGATTTTTGTTCTTGAAGGGAGCTTTTTTGACAGTCAAACCAATTCGACATGTTCATCCTCCTATGACATTACACACATAGCGTGTACAGGAATTCTGATTTTTTTAATTTTCTCCCTATTATATTTTAGTAAGAAATAGTAGTAGAACATACTGCAGTAGTAGTCTATGCAGTGGCGTAGCGTGGACTAATCTAGACGTGGGCGAAGCCACATCAGCGAGACCCTTGTCTTCCGCCATTGGATGCTGAATGAACTGGATATTGTGACACATAATAGCTACATGCAAGGTCACAGTGTGCATCAATTTTGGTCCAAATGTTTTCATAGAATCGGGAAAAATTAAAAAAATTTAAATTTTACAAATTTTTTTTAAATGCTGTATCTTGAAACAAAAGGCGATCGGACATTAGTGTATATAACTTTATTTATTATTTTTTTGTCCTCTATCCCGTGATACTATGCATTGTAGTTTTTTCAATGTCACCCTGTATATTTTCAAGAAATGAATGGTGAAAAATCAGAAAGTTTGTTTACAAAATTATTCATTTACTGCGAAACTAGTTAAAGTAGTGAAGTCTGGATGATCTGAAAATTTCATAATTATGAGGTGTTTAAATGCTAAAAATAATCATTTTTTGTAACCTCTTCAGTACTAAAAAATATGTCGATAATAGAGCACACCCAACAGAGTGTGCAAATTAATTATAGTACGTGTAGTAAAGCCTCGGTAAAGCTTATTTTTAGTAAGGTCTTTTAGGGTGCTATTCGTACTATTTAGAGTTCATGGCGTTCGGTTTTAAATCACCTCCAAGGGGGCCTCGCGCGAGGCCCCTTTAAGAGTGGGCAATGGTAGACACATTGGTCAAATTTACGGTCGCGGAAGGGGGTAGGCATCACCGGTAGGCATGTCCTTAGAAGCAATAAATTATCTGGGCTGCAGTAAAAAATGACACACGCTCGACAGAGTCGAACTCGGACTTAAGCTCGGCGTATTAGGTACATCGGGAATAGGAATAGTCCGTGGCGTCGCGCGGACTGTTAAAATTAATAATGCTTAACATATTGTTCCAATTCATGACCATTTTAATATTAGCTCAGTTGTAACACTATATATTATTTGTTACTAACATCAAATAATTTGACAAATATAATGAAAATTATATACCTATAGTTGTGTTACTACTGTTACTCATAAAATACAGGGCGTCCCTGAAATGCATATACCAGTGAATCACACTATATTCTTAATATATAATAATAATAATAATCTGCTCAGAACACACGATTTACGGGCGCAATGATTACCGACTCCACGGGTGAGAGTAGTCATTGCTTGACTCTCCAGAACATCTCCGAATGTGTCGGAGCCTCGGAAGGTGTTTACTGGGACAAAAAAAAAATAATAATAATAATAATAATAATAACAATAATAATAATATTCATTCCCCACCCTCAGGCAAATCCAAGCCAATAAGCCTGATGTAGTCCTCCTCGACCACCAGCTTAGGACGATGTTTGTGATTGAGTTCTCGGCTCCCGCAGAGAACAACATCGTCCTAAAAGAGGAGGAAAAACGGAGGAAATATCGAGATCTTCTCTCCGAGCTCCGCAGGCTGTATCCAGACCACTCTGTTAAGATTGTGGTGCTAATTATAGGCGTCCTGGGTGGAATGAGACATACGTTGCTTTCTGACTTAAAGATCATACCGGCTTGTCGAAATTCGGCAGAGATCTTAGCCGGCAGAATGCAGAAGGCAATCGTCCTTGGTTCGCTACGTCTGCTCAGAACACACGATTTACGGGCGCAATGATTACTGACTCCACGGAGAGTGGTCATTGCTTGACTCTCAGAACATCTCCGAATGTTTCGGTTCTTCGGAAGGTGTTTACTGGAAAAAAAAAAAAAAAAAAAAAAAAAAAAAATAAAAACAACAAAGCGGCGAACGATTAAAATTAAATTTAGCATATGAAAATATATTGATACAATACTTTTCCTGATGCAATTAATGTTAATTATCAACATGCATAAATGGCTTAAACTAGATACCTTACTCAAAAAAATAACATATATTTTTTTGTGTATTATCTGTCACAATTTATTTTCTAGTAAAAGCCAAAACTTTGTAGAACAAATTCTCTTCCAAATTTTTGATAATAATAATAATAATAATAATAATGTAAGTTTGTACGTTGAAGCTTTCTGTTGTAAAACATTTGTTTAATGTTGTTCAACTTTTGTAAAACATGTAAGCAGTTAAGTTGTTTCCATTATTGAGTAAGAATATTTATATTTTATATTAAAATTTATGTTTGTGATAATCAATATAAATGTAATAAAAGACATATACAATTTAGGTACTTAATACCTGGTTCGTGTTTTTTATTTATTCCGTTTATACAACAAATAAACTTATATAAATAAATATTTTGGTTTTATTTGAGAATTAGGATTTTATAGTAAAATATACAGAAAGACGGCAAGATGAAGTCTGCACGCGGGCGGCCAACACCCTATGAACGACCCTGATCAGTGTACTTTAAAAAAAATTGAAACTAGTATTTCTACCTTAAAAAATATCCTCGCACATTTGTGCATTTTGTGAAAAGCTAAATACTAGAAAAATAAAAAATGTGTATTTATAAACTTTTAAAATCAATTCACTTCCTTATTCAATAATAATTGATTTCTGTAAGCAACAAAACAGTGATGAAGATAGTTATTTATTTTTGTGTGGCTGTTTCTTTTCTATTAATAAGTATATATTCTTGTGAAAAATATACATTATCAAGCATTATGGTTAATTTATATTACATACAATATTATATGTATAGACAAATAAAAAGAAATAGTACATAAATACCGAATTATTGCCGAATTATTATTGCCGAATTACCGAATTGCGAATTTTACCACAAACATGATATAATTGTAAAATTCACATAAAATTCATGAGTAGCGTAAATGGGCGTCGCCGGCTCTGATACCACTAGATTCCAAGCCTGCAATCCAGAATAGTAGGGAGAGCTAAGCTGTTTAACAAGATTATTAGAGATATCTCTGGATTCATAGGATAAAAAAATTAAACAACTCATGATTTAGAATCTGCAATATATTGCTGAAGTCCGATTTCACTGGTTTCTTGTATATGGTTTGTCTAATAGACGTAATTAAATAAAATAGTTTAAAACTGGTCCTCAGCGCCATCTATACGAATTTTGTTAAACTACATAGGTGCAAAATTATTTATTTGATTTAAAAAATAACTCGTTGATATAAAGTAAATAAAAAAATAAAGGAATTAATCCTTGAATAGTAGTGCAAGTCCGAAATTTGTTAGATTTTCATTATTTATCTCCGGTGCATAAAAAAAAATCATTAAATTTGGCATCTATATCAGGTACCATTGCCCACTCTTAAGTGCGAGGCCGTGGGCGAGGGAACGCTTCGCCCGCGCCTAGCTACGCCACTGAGTCTATGTGTGGATATATCAACGATTTAACAAGTTTAAGTTTTATGTTTTCCTTTAATTTGTTCTTCAAGTGATATAGAGATTTCATCTTACTGTAGGTCATTCTATGCATATGACTTAAATGTTCATTAAAATTTAAATTTATGTCGACGTACAACCCTAAGTTCTTTGAACACGACACCCAGCGCATCGGATATCTATTTACAACTAAATCATGAGGACAGACCTCATCTCCCCGCGAATTATTACCAACAGACATTGCGACTGTTTTACTTGGGTTTATTTTAAGGCCGTTTTGTGTATCATCAATATATGTTATTTCGGCGAACAGAAGGTAACAGCTATGAAAAAGGTGAAACCTAGACTAACAGCTGGATCAGATTCAGTTCCTTCATTTCTAATACGTGACTGTATGATTTGCTTTTACTAAACCTTTACAAACTTTGTCCAACTTATTTCTGAAATCAAAAATCGTTCCTAAGATCTAGAAAACATCTAAAGTCAGTTCGAGACACAAAAAAGGTAACAGATGTTAATGATTGAGACTGTAACGATTTATTTTAATCATTACAACAACAATCATATTATTATGGATAAGCTATCGAAAATATCACCTTTCATATCATCAAAATTAGCGTATATATTGCTGCCTATGTGTGGAACACATTTTAAGCGATAAATATTGTAGACTGCGCGGTACCGAATCTATTTGAATAGTTTCTTTTAATTGGCCTAATTGGTAGGCGAAAGAAATAGAAAATATCTTTCATCGGACACCTCCGCGAGCCGTGTGAACAGCGCGGCGAAGAGATTTTTAACACGAGGGCCATTGCCGAACTGTTAGCGAGTACAGATAATGTTTTAGTATCCATTTGTTGGGATTTTCTCGCTAATTTGTGTAGAAATACAATTGTCCAGTTGGTTGTGATTCTTCAGAATTTTGAAATATTTCTGGAAATTGTTCTCCGTGGGAGGATTTTCTTATCAGTCGGCTTTCCACCATTTTGTAAGTCAATTCTTTAAAAATTAGAACTTTTAGTTAAATATTATTTTCTCTTCTCTACAGTCTTGGCTATATCACATCAGCCTACTTGGTTTCATATAGTTTATCAGAAGTAAAACCCTCCAAGAGAGGTAAGGTTTCATAATACTTTTTGTTTGTGCAAGTCCGCAATGGGGATGATATTGTTTTAGGGTTTTAGTTTGGAGTATTACTACCCGTTGGTGTCCACACATTGATGGTACTTGAGGCTTGGTTTGCTGCAGTATTACATATTTATGATATATACAGTACTATTCATAAAATTTCGTCCAGATTGTGCTCTCAGAACTACATGAGTTACCTGTTCCAAATTTTCCACAAACGTAGAAGGAACCATTGGCGTACCTAAGGAAATTCAGCTAAGCTGCATGATTTTTATTATTTAGTTTTCTTTATTTTAAGATTAATTCGTACTTTATGCGATAAATTTGATATACGTCTTAAGTTTTCTAGCGATATAATATATGAACAAATCAAATCATATAATTAAAATAGAGCGTGCATACAGCGTTTTGCTATTTAGTATTAATATTTTTCCTATAAGTTTTTTTTTATGAGCCAGGAAATTATGGTATCACATCAAATTAATTAAGTACAATCTTCAATTACTTTTCTTTTTTTTTATAATATATTCCTTATATTTCACTTCATTAAAATAATATCATAACATAAATAAAAGTAGTGGTTATTATAAGTTATTATTATTATTTTTAAGAACGTTATTTATGACTTATGTGAATTCTTGTAAACCCTATGTGTACACGTACGGTGGGAAGTCATAATACTCTTTTTATTAATATAAGTGCATATCTACTTATAATAATACGATACGCTGAAACTTTGTAGTATACAATTTAACTTAATATACAGATAGCAACTTTGTCACAGATAGTTTATTTTTTTCTTTTGTGCTATTAATCTCTAACAACTTATATATTTGGAATTTTGGGAAAAAAAATAAACAAGTAAACTTATTAATATTTGCTGAAGTGGACTTCTAAATATATCGAGGCTTTCTAGTTTTATGCAGCGGTAAAGAAAACTAGTGGCGCCCCTTATTTTTTGTTATGTTTGGTTGGAATTAATTCACCCACCCCACTCACTGACTGAGTACCGTGCATTCAGCAGTTTTGTTGCGACGCTAAACCGCAGTTCACTTCTAAGATTTTGTCCTGATTCTGAAATAGTAAATATATTTGATATTTTATTTTATTTTTTTATTAAACTTTATAGTTAAATACAACTTGTTACAATTTCAAATTAAGAGAGAAAAACGCGTCGCAAATTTTGGCGCCCAACGTGGGGCTCGAGTTATATAAGACGATTTTTTTTAAGACGCCTGAGACGCGAAGGCGCCCCGACACTTGTACTTCCTTAGATATTCCAAATTTATTTGCATTTGTTGATTATATAGTGTAAGGATTAATAATTTATAGATATTTTCATAACGACGCCTAGCGACGCTTACCGACGCCTGGCGTCGAAGTTGAATTTGTACTATATATGTATGTGTTTCTATATGATTAATGCATTTATGTCGGTTTTGAGATCACAAACCTGTTTTTGTTGGCTAAAACTTTATTAACTCCTTATTACTTGGTCCTACCTGTTAAGATTTTGATTTTATTTGTTGGTCTTGAACATTTATGTTCATAGGGTAATACTGCAGCATTGCCATTGCGATTTTATAGTTTCTTTTCTCCATAATTTCCTTTTTTTTATGATATATTTGTTATTGTATTGGTATAGTTACTGTTAAAAATGAGTTCACAAATCAAATTAGAGGTAAATCGCCTCTCAAAAGAGGAGCTTATTTATGAGTTAAAAGTTCGTGGTTTAGGGGACGGTGGTGATCTGACTGTTACTGAACTTAGAACAGTTCTTCGTGATGCTTTACAGTTAGAGAAAACTTCACTTGCTATTAAAACTCCGACATATCCGTATACATTTGAGCAAGATAGCGCGACTTTAATAGAGAACATTAGTGTTATTGAGAGACTAATTAGTGATTTTTCGGGAATCGAGAATGATAGTAAATTTAAAAGTATCACTTCTAAAATTGCACATTCATTGGGTCGTGTAAATAGATCTAATCCTAAAAGTGAGGTGGACAGGGAAACTAAGGCTGATATCAGACTTAAATTACTATTGACATTCGACAAATTAAAAGAAAAAGTAAAGAAAGATCGCCGTCATAAAGATCCTACTGTTCTTGATATCTCGGTCTTGCGTCATACTAGTGGGCCGCCTGGAGCTCAGAGCTCTCGTATAGTTTCTTCTTCTTCCGATTCTAGCGATGATGAGGAAGGTCGTGTTAAAATGAAACCTGTTCCTGTTAGAGATTGGGGATTAAAATTTACCGGTAAGAAAGGCGACATGTCATTTAGTACTTTTCTTGAACAAGTGGAAAATAAGAGACGTTCTAGGGGTATTTCTCGTGCTATTTTATATAGGAGGCTGTAGATCTCTTTGAAGGTGATGCCTACACGTGGTACAATATGGTTAAAGATTGGGCAACCGATTGGACGTCCTTAACTGACTTAATGAAAGAACAATTTTTGTCGGAACATTTTGATTGCGATTTGTTTGAAGAGATCAAGCGTAGAACTCAGGGAAAATGAGAAAATCGGTATATACATTGCGTGTATGAAAGGATTATTCAATAAAATGGAAAATCCGGTATCTGAGGAAACTCAACTTGAAATTATAGCAGAAAGAATAGACCCTTATTATCAACCATTTATAGTATTTGAAAATATTAAAACAATTACTCAGTTACTCTCCGCGTGTCGTAAACTCGAAGTAAAAGGGAATTAGCAAAATCATTTAAACCTCCACCTTCTAGAAATAGAAGTTTAATTCCAGAATTGGCATATCCTAGTACTTCTCATAGTTCCTTAGCTTCAGATACTAGTAGCAATCGTGTTCATGAGATTTCCAGTCCTAGTCGAACTGTTAAATCCGATTCTAAAGTATGCTGGAATTGTGGTAGTTCCGAGCATTTGTCCAGGAGATGTACGCAACCACAAAAACGCTATTGTTACTCTTGCGGTCATCCTAACGTTACTATACGTACTTGCCCGAAATGTAGTAATAAACAGGGAAACGGTCGGATGAGGCGTTAGTAAACGACCGTTCTGCGCCTCTAGGGAAAAATAAGGTCGATAATGCTTCTCCTATTAGATACGTTTTAGACTATGTTTTAGCTCACGTTCATGGCGATGAAAGACCTTACGTAAAGGTGTCTGTTTTTGGTAAGGAATTATTAGGTTTATTAGACTCCGGCGCTAGTCGTACTGTTATCGGTGGTAAGGGTTGGCAATTATTTAAAAATATAGGATTAGTTCATTTGGAGAAACCAGATTTCGAGTCCGTTACAGTAGCAAATGGTAGTACTTCTACATGTATTGGCATTTTACGTACACCGATTAAATTAGGAGAATTAGAAAATTATTGATATTCTTGTAGTACCAGGATTAAGTCAGACATTAATATTGGGTATTGATTTTTGGGTACGTATGGGAATTGTGCCTAATTTATCTTCTAGTGAATGGACATTTTCTCTGTCAGACCAAAATGACTTAATAAACACGGTAGAAGTATTAAAACCACTTAGTTCTTTGTCGAAATCGGAAACTATAATCTTGGATCAATTGATTAATGATACTTTTAAAAAGATGGGTGATACTATCGGGTGCACAAATATTGTAGAGCATAAAATTGAAGTTTTAAATGATACCTCACCAATTAAGCAACGTTTTTATCCAGTCTCTCCTGCTCTTATGAAACACATTGATATTGAGTTACAGCAAATGCTGAAAAATGACGTAATTGAACCATCTAATAGTCCGTGGAGTAGCCCTATAGTGATGGTAAGAAAGAAAGATAATTCTTATCGCTTCTGCGTAGATTATAGAAAATTAAACAGCGTGACAAAACGCGACGCATATCCTTTACCATTCGTGACAAACATATTAGATAAATTAAGAGACGCCCGATTCTTATCATCTTTAGATATAAAATCTGCCTACTGGCAAATTTCTGTTGAACAAAATTCCAGACAATATACCGCGTTCACTGTGCCCGGTCGTGGTCTCTTTCAATTTAAAGATTACCTTTCGGTTTACATACGGCACCTGCGACGTGGCAGAGATTAATCGATCGTGTCCTTGGGATCGACCTTGAGCCGTATGTGTTTGTCTACCTTGACGATATAATAGTTGTCACGCAAACGTTCGAAAAACATATTGAGATTTTGTCTAAAGTATTCTCTCGATTAATGTCAGTTGGTTTAACGTTAAGTAAAGAAAAATGCCAATTTTGCCGAAATGAGTTACGCTATCTCGGTTATGTAGTTGATGTCAACGGTCTACATGTCGATCCGGGTAAAGTCGACGCAATCTTGAAAATTCCTACACCCACTAAAGTGTCAGACGTACGTAGTATTATCGGAACAGCTTCGTGGTATCGCCGTTTTATACCGAATTTTTCAACAATAATACAACCCTTGACGGAGCTTCTAAAGAAAAACACTAAATTTCATTGGACGTCTCGTCAGGAAGAAGCTTTTAAACTAATAAAGAATGTTTAATATCGGCACCAGTATTATCATGTCCTAATTTCGAGTTACCCTTCATTATTCAGACTGATGCTAGCTCTTTCGGAATCGGCGCTGTTCTAACACAGAAATGCCCAAAACTCGGGGAACGCGTGATTTGTTATCTTTCAAGGTCTTTAACTAAGCAAGAGAAAATACTCAACTACTGAACGCGAATGTCTAGCGGTTCTCTGGAGTATAGAAAAGTTGCGTCCATATATTGAGGAACGCACTTCACTGTTGTTACAGACCATTGGTCGTTATGTTGGCTAAATAATCTAAAAGATCCCACTGGCAGACTCGCCAGATGGGCAATTAGGCTTCAACAATATAGTTTCGATTTAATACATCGTAAGGGAAAAGAACATGTTGTCCCAGATATGTTATCTCGTTCAGTACCTGTTGCGGAATCTATCAATATCGGGGAAAATAATATAAATTTGCCTAATAATGTTACTGATCGGTGGTATTCTAACATGCTGAATAAAGTCCAAACAGATCCGTTACATTTTCCAAAATGGCGTGTTGTGGGTTCGAGTCTATATAAATATGTAGAGCATAAATTCCCTGATTTATCCGATAAGAATCATGATTGGAAACGTGTAGTTCCAAAGGAGGAACGTAAGCAAGTCCTATCCAAGTGTCACGATGATCCGTGTTCTGGTCATCCAGGAATATTTAAAACATTTAAACGTGTGTCGCAAAATTATTATTGGCCTAAGATGAAGGCAGATATATCTCGCTATGTTAGAAATTGTCTTGTTTGCTGCCAAAATAAGCCCGAACAAAAGAAACCAGCCGGTTTATTTGTTCCTAATCGAGTCGCTGAAAAACCTTTCCAAATTGTCTCGTGTGATCTTATTGGACCTCTACCGAGATCCACTCGCGGTTTTAAGTTTATATTAGTTGTCATTGATAATTTTAGTAAATTTACGTTGGTTATTCCTTTGAGGAACGCAACTTCAAAATTGGTATGTAACGCTATCGAAACCAATTTATTTTTAATGTTTGGTCAACCGGAGAAGTTAATCTCTGATAATGGTAGTCAACTGCGATCACGAGAATTTCGTAATTTGCTCGAATCTTATGGCGTTAAGCAGGTTTTTACTGCTAACTATCACGCACAAGCAAACCCCACCGAGCGAGTTAATAAAACGTTAGAAACTATGATTCGATGTTATATTACTGATAATCACCGTGACTGGGACAAAAATCTCTCAAAATTGGCTTGCGCCATTCGTACTCAGACTCATGAGTCCACCGGATATACCCCATATTATGTCGTATTTGGTCGCGAAATGCCTACCAATGTACCTTATACTGAGGAATTTGATACCGATAAGTCAAAGGTAAATAATAATGGTTTGGCTCATGACCGTAGTAAAGCATTTCAAAAATTGTACGAGGAAATTAAGACTAGATTATCGAAAGCAGCAGAGAAAAATAAACGTTATTATGATCTCCGTCATCGCAATGTTACATATGATGTAGGTTCTCGTGTTTATCGCAAAAATTATGTGCAGTCAGACGCGGACAAATTACTATTCATCTAAGTTAGCTCCAAAATATATAGGGCCATTCATTATTTCTAAAAAACTATCACCTTGGACATACGAACTTACCGATCTTGATGGTAGATTTCGAGGTAACTGGCATGCCAAGGACCTCAAACCATCTCCAGATGATCCTTGAATAAAGGGGACCCTTATTGCCACCACCATGTTAGATAGTGTTTGTTTCAAATAATATTGTTTTAGTTAAGTTTTTTTTTTATATAGTTAGCTGAATTCTGATCGCTGTCATCAATTCATTCGTTCCTTCCTCTTCTATTATTTTGTCCAAATGCTGAATTTGAGAAAATTCCTATGGAATTTTCTAGGAGGTACAGGTGGAATTTGTAACGATTTATTTTAATCATTACAACAACAATCATATTATTATGGATAAGCTATCGAAAATATCACCTTTCATATCATCAAAATTAGCGTATATATTGCTGCCTATGTGTGGAACACATTTTAAGCGATAAATATTGTAGACTGCGCGGTACCGAATCTATTTGAATAGTTTCTTTTAATTGGCCTAATTGGTAGGCGAAAAGAAATAGAAAATATCTTTCATCGGACACCTCCGCGAGCCGTGTGAACAGCGCGGCGAAGAGATTTTTAACACGAGGAGCCGTTGACGAACTGTTAGCGAGTACAGATAATGGTTTTAGTATCCATTTGTTGGGATTTTCTCGCTAATTTGTGTAGAAAGACAATTGTCCAGTTGGTTGTGATTCTTCAGAATTTTGAAATATTTCTGGAAATTGTTCTCCGTGGGAGGATTTTCTTATCAGTCGGCTTTCCACCATTTTGTAAGTCAATTCTTTAAAAATTAGAACTTTTAGTTAAATATTATTTTCTCTTCTCTACAGTCTTGGCTATATCACATCAGCCTACTTGGTTTCATATAGTTTACCAGAAGTAAAACCCTCCAAGAGAGGTATACTTTTTTTTGTTTGTGCAAGTCCCGCAATGGGGATGATATTGTTTTAGGGTTTTAGTTTGGAGTATTACTACCCGTTGGTGTCCACACATTGATGGTACTTGAGGCTTGGTTTGCTGCAGTATTACATATTTATGATATATACAGTGCTATTCAGAAAATTTCGTCCAGATTGTGCTCTCAGAACTACATGAGTTACCTATTCCAAATTTTCCACAAACGTAGAAGGAACCATTGGCGTACCTAAGGAAATTCAGCTAAGCTGCATGATTTTTTTATTATTTAGTTTTCTTTATTTTAAGATTAATTCGTACTTTATGCGATAAATTTGATATACGTCTTAAGTTTTCTAGCGATATAATATATGAACAAATCAAATCATATAATTAAAATAGAGCGTGCATACAGCGTTTTGCTATTTAGTATTAATATTTTTCCTATAAGTTTTTTTTTATGAGCCAGGAAATTATGGTATCACATCAAATTAATTAAGTACAATCTTCAATTACTTTTCTTTTTTTTTATAATATATTCCTTATATTTCACTTCATTAAAATAATATCATAACATAAATAAAAGTAGTGGTTATTATAAGTTATTATTATTATTTTTAAGAACGTTATTTATGACTTATGTGAATTCTTGTAAACCCTATGTGTACACGTACGGTGGGAAGTCATAATACTCTTTTTTTTATTAATATAAGTGCATATCTACTTATAATAATACGATACGCTGAAACTTTGTAGTATACAATTTAACTTAATATACAGATAGCTACTTTGTCACAGATAGTTTATTTTTTTCTTTTGTGCTATTAATCTCTAACAACTTATATATTTGGAATTTTGGGAAAAAAAATAAACAAGTAAACTTATTAATATTTGCTGAAGTGGACTTCTAAATATATCGAGGCTTTCTAGTTTTATGCAGCGGTAAAGAAAACTAGTGGCGCCCCTTTCCTTATTTTATGTTTGGTTGGAATTAATTCACCCACCCCACTCACTGACTGAGTACCGTGCATTCAGCAGTTTTGTTGCGACGCTAAACCGCAGTTCACTTCTAAGATTTTGTCCTGATTCTGAAATACGTAAATACGAGTATATTGGATATTTTATTTTATTTTCTTTTTTTATTAAACTTTATAGTTAAATAAAACTTGTTACAATTTCAAATTAAGAGAGAAAAACGCGTCGCAAGACCCTTATCAATCATACGTATTTTTTTCAAGATATTTGAATTTCTACTTCAATACTTCAAGATTTAGTTTTTTCTTTAAAATAAAATCAATTTTCCCCTTATCAGCATGGTTTCTATAAAGGTAGGTCTGCAGCAACGAATCTTATGATTGGTACACAGGGTATTGCTGAATTATTGGACGATGGTCAACAAATGGACGTAATATATCTGAATTTCACAAAAGCATTCGACCACTTAGACCACCTTTGCTACATGAGCTGTCGCATTTTGGCCCCTCTAGCGATTTAGTAAATTTATTTCAATTTTATCTCATACGGTCATACCTAATATGTTGAGATTTATGGCTTCAGATCAGCCCGATATATTGCATCAACTGGTGTACCACAGGGTTTAGTATAAGGTCCTCTATTATTCAATTTGTTTATCAATGATATAGACTACAACATTGATACCAAATTTTTGTTATACGCTGACGACGTTAAATAATTGTATAAAAGGATCGGGACCACTGAAATTATTTAGACAAGTTGGAGAGAATACAAAGACAATTTTTAAAGTATTTGACTTTTAAAAGTGTTGGGAACTTGTCATCTTATTTTTTCATGTTCTATCTGCACCTGTGAGATTTCCCACATTTTCTCGGACACCCTGTACTATATTATGATATCGTCGTAGACAGAAACTATTATACTGCTAATATGTGTTCAATTCACTGCGAAAATTCGGTTAAAAACATTTTGATTTGTTTACATAAACAATACAGATTAACTTTAATCATTAACCACGACGTTATTGACGTTATCTATTCAGGGTCAGTTGTTGACCTATCTGTGTTTGAATAATTTTATATTGTAATACCGATACAGCGATATTTATAGAGCTATCTCTTCTGGTCAACAAACATTTAAGTTTACTTTAGAATGGTAAATTTCGTATTGTATTGGATAATATTAAATTCGAGAAAGTTATTATTTGACAATTCTGGACCTTAGGCAAATGGTTTTGATAAGATATCTATTAGATTAAAAACGACAAACATATTGGTAAAAATGTTGATATTCATAATAATGATTAATTTGCTACGCTGCATTTTTTCCATTTGAATCATTATGTTTGCTTTACTTAATTCACAGTGGCAAATATATTTGCAAGAGATACAAGATGTTCAATTGTTTCTTGAAAACATTCCTAAAAAAAATTTAAAAAATAGTTCATAGTTCAGTTGTTGACATAGAGTTTATTAAAAAGGTTTAAATGTGTAAACATTTTTGGCTAGGCAAAGTTCTTTCTTTGACAAGCCTTTGAATTTGCATTTTTGCATTTTTTACTAAATTGTATTGCAATTCTGTACGCAAAAAAGAGTTGCTTTAAAAAGGACAGTATGGTACCATTTAAAAAATTGGTAACCATGGCAGCATAATTATTGGCTTTGAGAAAAATTAAGGGTGCTAAAAACTTATCTAAAAAACTTAGTCTAATCAATTTTTTATCGAGTGTTTTTTCAATTTTAAACGCTATTCCATATACATGGTGTTTTAGAATTTATCAAAAAAAAAAAAAAAAATGAATGTGCAGGGGATTCCTACAAATACAATTTTGTAAAAAAAATCAAAAAGGCCAAATCGAAAATGATTTAAAAATTCACGTCTGCACGGCACTGGAAAATGGTCCACTGTAAAACTTGATCAAACCTGGCAAAGTGTAATAAAAAATGAACGGATAAAAAAATTTTCATTGCCGTTAAAAAATGCCTAATTTTGCGTACCTACAGCGATTAAAAAACGTTTTCTTTTTTTGAGAGTTGGACAAATTAAAATTAATGTATTAGCTTATTATCTTTAGTTAAAATTCACTAATTGAAAATTACAATTCGTAAGTTCTATTTTAAATATAAGAATCCAAAGTGTTTACTGTAAATTTTATTAAAATCAGTTGAATTCCGTACATTTATCAGTTTAACCACTGTGACTTCAAATAAAGAGTAGGGAATCGCCATCAAGTAAGCTGTGGCAGTGTTCAGTTGTCTGCATGGCGCCAAACGCATCGATGTGAAGTGACTATATTGTTAAAGACAGAACTGAACTTTAAATAATTGCCGTAGTTTAAATTTGGGACCACAGTCAAACTGGTGAGTTATATAACTTTTTTCTTTTTGTAAAATTCAGGGTATTTCAGAATATAGTACTTTTTTGAAAGTTTTGTTAGGTACTGCTATTTATTTCGATATTTATTATTCTTTTGGTTTGTAAATATAATTGGCAGGAATAAGTAAACAAAAAAGAAAAATAAATATTTGTGGAAATTACAATAAATGTATTTATCGTCTAATTGAAAATTAAGTTCAATAAAACTGACATATACAGTGTGTCTACGGATGAACCTAACTATACCTGCGAACTTTCTTTATTTCACATTTTTTCCGAAAAAAATTGTTTCATAAAAATTTTGCTTGTCTTGAAATATACATATCAACTATAAAAATGGTTCTGAACAATACAGGGTCTATAAAACATAAGAAAAGTAAAATTGGGTCAACAGTAAGTTACTTTTTTAAGAAGAAATTAAAAATGTTATAGAGAAAAGTTCTTTCTAGTGCCAATATAACCTTAGATATGAACTTTGAGGATTGTTTATCATTAAAAATAAAATTTTTACAGTCGCTATAAACAGGGTGATTTAAATTAATCGGTTTTCAAGGGTTACTGCAGATCTGTCATAAATAGAGGAAGTCTGATAGACAAGTCCTCTTTTTCGAGATAATAACAATGGCGCACACCATATGATTCATTCTGTTAGCTTTTGAGCTACAGAGCGTTTTTTGATTTTGGCTAAATCGACTAGTGTTCTTTTCTGGTTTCTCTTTCAAGATATTTTAAAACGGTCTGAACATTCTGCAGGCACTTTTTTTGACATACATTCGATGGCATAAAAATAAATGTAATAATATTTTTAGTTTTTGTGATATGACCACAAATTGTGTTTTTTATAGCCCTGTATTTTATTTCAAAAACGGTTAAACAGATAAAAATGCATACCAAAAATATATACTTTACTTATTATTTATTATGTTGTGTAGATCAACGATATTTAAGTTTTCTGACTGAGAAGGCTTTGAAAACAAACAAGTTTGACATTTTACATTATTACAAGCCTATTAACATAAGTTTACTACATTCAAATTATAATGACTTACCTACAATTGAAAATACAGATAGGTAGCTTGCTGAATCTGCATTTTCATTTCTTAGATTAAAACATTTTATTAAATTATATCATATATCATTTGAATATCAAACCATTTTTGATTTATGTTAACAATCTTCTGATAATATTAAATGTCAAATTTGTTTGTTTTCAAAGCCTTCTCAGTCAGAAAACTTAAATATCGTTGATCTACACAACACAACAAATAATAAATATAGTATATATTTTTGGAAGGCATATAAATGAAATAAAATACAGGGTTATAAAAAACACAATTTGTGATCATACCACTAAAAATATTATTACATTTATTTTTATGCCATCAAATGTACATGTAGAATGTTCAAGCCGTTTTAAGATATCTTAAAAGAGAAACACGCCCTCTAGCTCGATAACGGTAAGAGATAGAGACATTCGATTTACGCCATCTATGACAGATTTGCAGTAACCCTTGAAAACCTATCAATTTAAAACACCCTGTACATTTCAAGGCATGCGCAACTTTATTACTTTTCTCGAAAAAATGCGAAATAAAAAAGGTTATAGGTATAGTTAGGTCTATCCGTGGACACACTGTATATATAGCATTTCATAAAACAAAAACAATTTATTTAGGCTAGTTTTCCAATGCAATCTCAATATCACTTTTAATAAAACAATTGAATAATTGAGAAGCAATAGCTTAATAACGAAATAATTGTATAACTAACGAAACAATTGAATGATTAATACGGTTAGAAATGCAACAATTTCATCTATTGTTTTATGGATTTAATAATGTGAGCGTCTTGCTGTGAATAGGTGTATAATAACACGATCAGGCATCTTGTTCTACGAGGGTGCATCAAAAATAAACCGAAATTAGTTTTTATTATATTTATTGTGATAGTAAAATAAACCTTTAATATATTCAATCACCTCCCCTTTTAATACATTTTTGCCACCAGATTGGGAGTTTTTTAATTCCATCAACAAAAAAAGATGGTGACAAATCTGGACTACGGGGCGGATGTTCCACTGTTTACCAAAGAATTTTTCTAGTTTTTCTTGGGTCAACACAGCTATGTCTGGCCAAGCATTTTCTTGAAAGAGAATCACACTTTGATCAGGCATATCCCCCTTTTTTGCTAAAAGTCCAGTTTATTTTCCATCAAATTGGGAGTTTTTTAATTCCGTCATCAAAAAAAGTTGTGCCTGTAACTATTTTCCCGCAAACACTTCCACACCTTGATGGCGTCCTTCCAGTTCTTCCTTGAGCGATTCAAATATGTTATAATCACATGGTGGCAAATCTGGACTGTAGGGCGGATTATAATTCTGAAAAACGAAAATATACTGGTCAAATAATTTGTCATGCAGATTATATACCCAATTTTTTTAGTATTTTTTAATCACCCTGTATAATGTCTGGCTGGCTAGGCTGTCTAGGCTGTCTTAACATTGTATTTTAAGAGGTTCTATCTTAGTAAATCCTTGTATAAGTTAAATAAGTTCCTGACATATACAATTTCTTTCAATTAGTTTCAGGTATCCTTTTGATGGTTTCAATATTTCTGTTGATATAGGTGTTCTTTTTGATAGCTGAACACAGATAGCATGTCTAACAACAGCAGAAGTTGTTTCCTGCACTTTCAGCTTCTCTATCGGTTCATATTCAGTTTCAGTTCAGTTAATTTTGTATTCATACACATTTTCTCTCTTTTAGATATGCTTATCTATAACCTGTGAAAATAAGAACTGAATATGTGGTCAGCTTTATACATAATTGTACTAGTAATTTGGGAAGGAGCAGCTACTCCTTCTTCTACCACAGAACGCTCCTCAGCTGACCGTCATACATCAAGCAATTGTGGTTATCAGGTAAATATAGAAAAAAAAATGATTTGTTACACTATTATACAGTTTGAAGGTCCAGATTATTGAAAATAGAAAGTACGTATCATATTTCTGGTGACTATATCTACTTCTTCCATATCTGCATATCATTTTTCAGTCATGCCATTCTGTAAAAGAAGGATACATCAATGTCCACATAGTGCCACACACTCACGACGACGTAGGGTGGCTGAAAACTGTGGATGAATATTTCTATGGAAGTAAGTGCTTTAACAAAAACTACTGCAGTTCAATGAATTTGAATCATAAACAAGAAAATATTAGTAGTACTCATTTGGAATCTATTTACAATCTTATGCAATAGTTACAACAATAATAAAAACTCTTGTGTTTTAGACAGAAATAACATTCAAATTGCTGGAGTTGAAACCATTTTGGATTCAGTGGTAGACGCTTTGAAGAAAGATCATAACAGAAAGTAAGCAAAATACAAATAGGTAATCAAATTCAATTAAAGTAATGTATAAATAATATGCTGATGAGGACTAGTAAGTCTTTATACTTTCAGAATATTCGTGTTTTAGTTTAATTCATTGTGACTGTCATGGTTTTTTTTATGTATTCCACCCTTATAGATTTATCTATGTGGAGACTGCCTTCTTCTGGAAATGGTGGATCAAACAGCACGATACTGTGAAAGCTCGCGTGAGGAGGTTTGTCAAAAATGGCCAGCTAGAATTTATAGGTGGAGCTTGGAGTATGAACGACGAAGCCACCACTCACTATCAATCTATTATCGACCAATTCACTTGGGGATTAAGGTGAGCGTAACTGTTAATTAGTGCTTTATAACTAAAATTAGTAAAATATTAAGACAATACCTGACATTGACAACTATCATGCTCACTATAGCCATAGGGCAAGTTAAGGAATTACATATCTTTTTAGGAAACTCAATGATTCCTTTGGAGAATGTGGTCGCCCTAAAGTGGGATGGCAGATTGACCCCTTTGGCCACAGCAGAGAAATGGCATCAATCTTCTCCCAACTAGGCTTCGATGGTGTCTTGCTAGGCAGGATAGACTATCAGGATAAAATTATGAGACTGCTCACCAAATCTGCTGAGATGGTATGGAGGGGAAGCTCAAATCTAGGTAAACAAAAGATTACATTGTCAAAGTGCTTGAGAAGCAATTTTATACCAACAAATACATTCTTTATCATAACAGGTTCTAAGAGTGATATTTTCACTGGAGTTATGTACAACACGTACTCGCCTCCAAAAGGATTCTGCTTTGACATCATCTGCACCGATGAACCTATTATCGACGATAAGAAAAGTCCGGACTACAACGTGGACAGAAGAGTAAGGAAAATTTAATCATTAGTACGATTAGTAACGAATTATGTTTTGATTTCCAGGTTGACGAATTTTTCGCTTACGTCAAGAACATGTCAAACTGTTATGCCACCAGCAACGTTATTGTTACTATGGGGGAAGATTTCAACTACCAAAACGCAGAACAGTGGTTCAGGAATTTGGACAAACTGATACAGTTAGTACCAACACCTCAAATTACTTGATTTGTACTAGAAAACTTGCATTTAATTTTACAGTTATGGCAATCTTCGGCAGAAAGACGGCTCCAAATACAATCTGATATATTCAACGCCTTCATGTTACGTCAAAGCCATCTACGATGAAACCAACGGAAAAGCTAAATGGCTTGTGAAAGAGGACGACTTCTTCCCTTACGCCAGCGATTCCCATGCTTACTGGACCGGTTACTTCACATCCAGACCTACCATTAAAAGATTTGAAAGAGAGGGGAATAATTTCTTACAGGTAACATCAAATACTACTTTATTAAATCCTTCTTAATGATGGTTTTTAGGTATGTAAACAACTCTACGCCTTAGCTGATCTAGGTCCTGAGGATAAAGTCGATCTGAACGTCCTAAGAGAAGCTATGGGTGTGATGCAACATCATGATGCTGTTACTGGTACAGAACAACAACACGTGGCTTACGATTATGCAAGGCTCTTGTCGCAGGGGCTAGATGAATGTGAAATCATCACGAACGAAGCTCTAAGGTAACCTTTTTGTTTCACAGGTGTATATTTATGAATTTGAAGAGGATTTTTTAGTAATAAGTAGAAAACGTTAATAGTAAAGAGTTCCGTAAATCAAAATCACTCAAACTGCATATCTATTTTCAATAAATAGCTCAAGAGAATAACTGCAAAGCTATGTCCAGGACTAGGATCATTTTGGCATAAAAAATTATGTATAGCTGAAAATAAGTTGATTTAACTAAACTTGCCTTAGTGCAAAAGTTGATAATAACGTGATTATCAACTTTTGGACAAAGGCAAGTTTAGTTAAGTCGACTTATTTTCAGCTTTATGTGACGAAACCTTGTTTCAACCTTTTACGGGCGCCCCATATACTTTTCAAATATCCTTTCCAAGTTCGTAAACAGCATCACTGCATTTTTTTCACTTGTTTGCTTCCAGGCAACTTACGTCAACGAATCCACAAAAAATTGATCCCGAACCGTCGCGTGATCTAAATTTTACTACTTGCCGTCTACTTAATGTCAGTCAATGCGAATTCACAGAAACACAGGATAGCTTCGTAGTAACCCTCTACAATCCGTTAAGTAGACCTGTCACCAAATTCGTCAGGTTGCCCGTACAAAATTCAAACTACACTGTTCATGATCCAAATGGTAAGATCACAAACACATTTAAATTATTTACAGTTTGATTAATAAACGTCTAAATGTTATAATCTCTATAGGTAATCTATTACCCTCTCAATTGATTCCTATTGCAACACCAATTCTGAAAATACCAGGAAGACAAAGCCAAGCAGTTTCAGAGTTAGTATTCCAAGCCAAAGATATCCCTCCACTCGGCTTCAAATCCTATTTCGTAGAAAAGACAGCTGAGAAAATTGCATCACAAGAAGAGTTAGCTGAAAACGATATAGAGGTAAACTTTCCAGTTTTATTTATATAATTAATAGCTTTTTTCTAGGATTATGCGGAAAAGTCTACTTTTCCGCGTGATTTTTCTTACATTATACAGTAAACCTATCGTATTGTTGTGATAATGCTGCATTAAGTGAAAGAATTTACGCTATTTGTCTTATGACCAAAATAACCACGATATTGGAATTGCCGGTACTTCTCACCGAGAAGTACTAACAAATAGGACGATCCAAGACATAGAAGACAAAGGGGATGTGCTTATTATTACCATTCCAAACACGAAAACCATTGTTTCAAAAAAATTTGAATGAATACACAATTAAATATGTCGATATCTATCGTTATGTTATGTTAGTTATGCTTTTCTACTTCCTACCCCTCATGATCGGTTTTTCTTATTCTATAAAGGGAGATGTACTAACCAATGTGTGGGTATCAACAACTTCGGGCAAATGCCATCTAGCATCGCTGGTTACTTAGGCCTCCCAAACTCCGAAGCGTATACAGGACATGGTTTTCGGCGCTCCTCTGCCACATTATTGGCCAACTCCGGGTCCAATATTACAAACATAAAACGGCATGGTGGATGGAAGTCCACAGCTGTAGCTGAGTCTTACATTAAGGATTGTTTGGATAACAAAAATAAAATAGCCAACAGCATTCTCAAATCATCAAATCCCTCATTAAAACTTCAAGAGAATCATGCTGAAGCACGTAGTACATCAACAGTAACAGTATGTTCCGTTACTGAAGAACAGCATCTAGCAGATCACCTCATCACTGAAGTTATAAGCTAATCCTGTAGCACATACTTTCTCAACAGTCAATTCCACGACTGAAGAACATCCTCAAGCCTCTATTCCCTTAGCACTGAATTTATAAAATGCTATAAATTGCACATTTAATTTCAATGTTTTTTGTTAACATATTCTATTAGTTTAAATAACTACTTATTACGCGGTGTAGAACTAACTACATCTATCGGCCATTCTTACTACATGCCGGACTGAAAATGTCACAGACACGAAGCGTTCTACATGCAGTAGACACCATTGAAAGCTGTCGACCTTTATCGCGATCGGCGAGAAACGATATTTGCAAACACGGAATTCCAGGAAACAACTACTCTGCGGGCTAATGCCCGACCAGCATTGAATTACACCTGGAAAACCTATAGCAACAGCTAGAGTCATTCGTCAGAAGCCCACCAGACATATACCGGTTTCGAGCTTATTAGCTAGTGACTCTAGCTGTTGCTATAGGTTTTTCAGGTGTAATTCAATGCTGGTCGGGGCATTAGCCCGCAGAGTAGTTGTTTCCTGGAATTCCGTGTTTGCAAAATATCGTTTCTCGCCGATCGCGATAAAGGTCGACAGCTTTCAATGGTGTCTACTGCATGTAGAACGCTTCGTGTCTGTGACATTTTCAGTCCGGCATGGAGTAGCGAATGGCCGATAGATGTAGTTAGTTCTACACCGCGTACTCATGGTCCCTTCTGTCGGGTTAGACAGACTAAACAGCTAGGATTATTCGTCGGATACCTTACCTATGGCATACTGATGAGAGCTAATAAGCTCGAAACCGGTATATGTCTGGTGGGCTTCTGACGAATGACTCTAGCTGTTGCTATAGGTTTTCCAGGTGTAATTCAATGCTGGTCGGGGCATTAGCCCGCAGAGTAGTTGTTTCCTGGAATTCCGTGTTTACTTAATAATTACTTGTTAGTGTTATAAATTGGTAACTAAAATAAACTGTTTCGCCTGATTAGAAATGTCATAGTAGTAGGGAAAATATTGTACCTAAGACGTGCGAGAAGCGTCTTTTCCGCACTCGATTGCTGCTCGCTTCGCGTCATTCGGTCAACTGCAATCAGTGTGCGAAAAACTATCACTTCCAGCACTTGTTAGGTAAATAACTATTTTCGTCGTTTTCTTAGGATGCCGAAATACAGATAAACCCATCCACGGGCCTGATCACCCAAATAACAACTAACCAAAAGCCTCTTAAGATCGATCAAGAGTTCTTCTATTACAAAGGTTACGTTGGTGATAATAAAAAAGCCACCAATCGTTCTTCAGGAGCTTACATCTTCAGACCAACTGGACAAGAAGTCAAGGTGGCTGAGAAAGCCAAAATCACACTACAGAAAGGCTTTTTGGTGTCAGAGGTGCACCAGCAGTTCAACGATTGGGTCAGCCAAATCGTGAGGATTTATCGAAATGAGAACTACGTCGAGTTCGATTGGTTGATAGGTCCAATTCCGACTGAGTAAGTATTGTATATAGAACATTAATGTTATCGGTGGGTATATATTTTTATTCTAGCGATCCAAATGGTAAAGAAATCGTCACACGATACAGAACATCTCTTAACTCTGATTCCGTCTTCTACACCGATTCTAATGGTCGTGAGTTGATCAAGAGAGTGAGGAATTTCAGACCTACTTGGAAATTGAACTTACAGGAACCCATCGCAGGTAACTACTACCCCGTTACCTCAAAAATACTGCTGAGGAGTGGTCAGGATGAATTGGCAGTGTTAACAGATAGAGCTCAGGGAGGAACGAGTCTTAAAGACGGGGAAATTGAACTTATGGTAAGTACTTATTTCTTCTTAAGTTCCTCATATTTCCTCAAAAGTACATACAAATTCTCTGATATTTAATAAATATTCTGATTGCAGTTACATCGAGAATGTCTTCACGATGATAGCTTTGGAGTGGGTGAAGCTTTGGTAGAGAAAGCCTTCAACACAGGCCTTGTAGCAAGAGGTTCACATTATTTAGTTTACGGTAGCACAAGCAATAGCAATCCGGATGGTAAGCTTTCAAATAAATTTTAAATATGAATCACTAATTGATAAATTATGAAATGAGGACATAAACAGAATATCCGGAAACTCCACATAGAAGATTTAGGGGGTGATACTACTCGAAAAATGTGTCCGGTTCATGTAGGTATTATTTGCTCAAAAAATCAATATTAACTTACCTACCCTCTCAAAGTAATTATTTTTTAAATTTGTTGTTTGATTATAACTTTTTTAATACTACGACAACTTTTTCCTAATTTGGCACACTTATTGCTTATATAGAGATGTAGTTTCAGGTACAATGTTTATAAAATTGCAGCTCCCTAAAAGGTAGATAGAACACGTGCTGGGAGAGAAATAATCGTGACTTTTTTGGTCTTGAATATTCTTAAGAACTGATGATTTTTCTAAAAATATGATATCCTTGTTTGGAATCCAAAAAACCAATTGTTTCGAGGAAATAGAGAAAGTTTTTTGACATACTGGCTCATCTCATTTCTTTTATGATGTAAGCAAAGTGTACTTTGAAAACAATTGAATGATGTCATAGTATTGCTTTGACGGTAATTTCAATTTTTGCTTCGTTCATACAAGGTAAAAGCCGAGACGCAACCTTGTAAGAAAACAGATATTTACCTAATTTATTAACCTTAGTAGAGACGAGTGCATGTCGAAAACACGTGTATTTAAATGGGAAAAACGGTTCAAGGAGGGGCGTGAATCGGTAGAAAACGATCCACGTGAAGGAGTTCCCGTCACCTCTCGTACTGACGCGAATGTTGACCGTTTGCGTGCACTGATCACGTCTGACCCCCGCCTACGCATCCGTGCGTTGTCTGACGAGTTAAACGTCAACAGAGAAACCGAACCACCACCAAAGAAACTGAAGGTTGATCATTTTTTTCGATATCCACGGCATCATTCTATGTGAATATGTTCCTGCTGGCCGGACAGTGACTGGACAGTTCTATGTTGGCATCCTGGAACGGCTGGATCTTGCACCACGACAACGCACCAGCCCATTCCTCGTTGATTGTGCAAGAATTTTTAGCAGAAAAAGACATTCCAACGTTGCCGCACCCACCCTATAGCCTCGATATTGCCCTCTGCGATTTTGTTTATTCCTCAACATGAAGTCGCACTTCAAGGGACCATGGCGGCTTACAGGAGGTCAAAGAAGGTGTAACCGTGGTGCTGAACAGGTTAACTGCGGAGGATTACCAAGGGTGCTTCCAATCATGGAAGCAATGTTGGAATCGTTGTGTAGAGTTAGAGGGAGACTATTGTGAAGGTCGGTACTAAAATTTTCGAGAAATTTAATTTGCTTGTTTTTTCATTGACAAATTCCCGGAACTTAATTGCCACACCTCGTATGTCTTTGAAAATATCAAGAAAGCTAAATCGAAGACGTAGCGACCAGTCCGAAAATTATTCAACCAAAATTAAAGTAAATTTCTGTTTCGTTTCTACTTTTATCTTGTATGAACAAAGCATAAGATTTGGATTTACTGTTAAAGCTATGACAGCTGTCATTCAATTGTTTTCAAAGTACACTTTGCTGAAATCGTAAAAGAAATGAAATTCACCAGTATGTCCAAAAAATTGAAATGTAGCATTTGATACTCTTGTTTAGATAAATTACCGATCTTTAAAGAAATCAAATTTTCAATAAAATTAAAGACAAAAAAGTAAGTTCTGCACCTAGCACTTGCTTTTTCTAGCCTTTAAGGTGCTGTAATTTTAAAAATATTTTACCTGAAAATGCTCTATACCAACAAGTGTCAAATTTGAAAAAAAATCGTCTCGAAGAAACATCTCTGTGGTTGCGTAGTTCCATTAATATTGACTTTCCATGAACTTGACACATTATTTTTTCAAGTAGTATCACCTAAATTTTCTACGCGGAGTTTCCGGATACCAGTATTTTTATTAAGGTGACTTGTAGTTAATTACATTGTAAATTATTTTTCAGGAAGATCGGTTGCAGCACAAGAACGTATTCTAGCCCAAAATAAACTTCTCTCAGCCTGGACATTCCTGTCTTCCACCCAAGGGCTTTCTTTCTCAGATTACAAGGCCAATTACAAAATGGAAGTAAGTACTGCACAACCATCCAAAAGAAATGAATGAATTATTACAAAAAAAACGGATTATTACTGTTACAGCAATCTAGACATTTTAAGATAAATTTATGTTTTAGTATGCAGGTTTGCAGAAAGCACTTCCAGACAATGTGCAGATCCTTACTTTAGAGCCTTGGATCGGATTCAGTTTCTTGTTGCGATTGGAGCACATTTTAGAGAACAACGAAGATGCTGTTCTATCCAAACCCGCAAGTGTTAACCTTAAGGTAGGTAAACCATTTAGCTAGATCAAAGAATTGATTCTACTCCTCTAAGTTACTTATTTACTTTGAAAGTATTAGAACACCCATTTTTCTCTTCGCCTTCATCTACTTCATTGTTTTCGCTATCTTCTTCAGAAACTAGATTGAGTAGTTTGAACCAATAATGCTTGGATATATCTATAAAAAAAACAACTCATGAAAACCGCCAATAGAAATTTTTGTGGATTAAACAAATCTGATATCAAATATAAACCAAAGCTGGGTATTAGATTGATAGAATCTAAATAAATGATTATATTTTCTCTTTGGAGTTTTATTGTCAACTTCTTATCTGGTATTTTATTACTAATCAAAGGGTTCTCTACTGATCAAAAATATTTATTTTTTCAGAACCTCTTCGCTCCTTTCGAGATACTTTCCATCAAAGAAACCACCTTAGGTGCAAACCAGTGGCTTTCCGAAAACGAAAGGCTGAAGTTCGACATCGCGGCCAGTCTAGAAGCTTTGGTTCACCTGGACCAAAGCGTAGACGATTCGGAGCTCAGGAAGAAGTGGAACAGGACGACATTCATCAACAATAACGCTAAAAGGGAAGTCGTCATTGAGGTACCTGTAGACGTTGAAGATTTCACGATAAACCTCACTCCGATGCAGATACGTACTTTTGTGATTGAAGTCAAGAAGAATTCGCTGAGAGTTTGAAAATTTTCATATCGTGTGATTGACGTCACTAAAATTATAAGAAGTGTAGCTATAAATGAATAAAAATAGATTTAGTAGTACCAACTTGCATTCGTTTTCCGTTCCATACTGTCAAAACTACATTTTCAATCATTACAGGTCAGTCAGGGTTACCCACTAACAAAATAAACTTTGCGTACAGTTAAATAAATGCCCATTTATTCTAAGAAAATCGAACACAATGAATAGTAACAGATAATAGAAAACTTTGAATGCACCAGCGGCAGTTATTAATTATAAAATCTTGTGCAATAACAATTAATTTTACCATTTAGTCTTCGGTTCGCCGCAGTTGTGCTGCTGGTTGTTATACTCTCATACGTGAAACGTGCCAAATAAATCACCTTGCGGTGAACAGGCGCTGAACCAGTTATCCACGAATGTTTTACGCTATTTTATTATTGGCACACTTTCAGAACATAAATACTGGTATTAATACAAAAAATGGAAATTAGAAGTAATAATGTAAAATGGTTGAATATAAATTTTGTTATCATGAAAATGAGATAAACAAATATTAATTTGTAATCTGTCACATAAGATTAATTCTTGTCACGACAGTTGTTACTGGTTGTATATTGTTTAGAAATGAGTTCTAACGTTGATTACCTATATAGTAAATACAGATGAACGAGTTGTACTTGCTTACCTTCAGAGAGTGTCGGAGCAGTACAAAGAACTATGCAGCTAATTATTGAAAAGATATTATCTCGATGTAGTGTAACCTACCCCGGGTTCGTTCAACATTGTTGTGCTACATATTTTCTAAATTAGGGAGATTTGAGTAGTTTTAAATAAAACAAATTACTAAATACATCTCATTTATTTGTTTTCTGTCAATGGTGTAATAGCCTACCTAACCACCCATCAGTGCTGTACTCAGCCCGGAATTCACTGAAAGAGCATGACAGAGAAAACCCCGATCACAATTCAAAGAATCGCTGTCGCTATTGCAATGGTAATAATAATGATAACAATAATAAAAATGTATCTGTACTTCAGTACTTGAATACACGGTCATATAATCATAATTCTACATATAAAACTGAAGAGTGTTTTGGTTAGTTAGCCGACTTGCGTCAGAAGGTACTGAGGTCTCATGCATCATATGTTTTATCGGATGTTTGTCCAGTCACGGGAGAAAATATTAATAGAATCACCAAGGCTCTTACAAACATCTGACAAGCAAACCGCTAATTCAAGTAATAAAGTAGTAGTCGTAGATGATTAATAATAACTTACAATACCATTTACAACAGCATAACTTCGACTCAAACTAAAGTTATACATATAATTTCAACAATAAATCAACAAGTGCTGTTTTACCTCCAAATTGTAATAAAATATAATGAAACTGTATTAAAATATTGAACAGACAAATATTAAAAGGAACACGACGACATTCAATCTTTAAATATAATATACAAAAACAAGTTACTGGCCTGTAAAATTAGAACAGATGCACCACTTATCACAATTCACAATCTTCCAGACAACCTGCCGAAGTCTTAAACCCAACTAACTCCCCGTTGAATCCCGCCCCGCGTTCCCGTGTTTATTATTGCTTTGTCACCAGTCGCCCCTCTAGCTAATGTGTATATAATATTCTATACAGGGTGTTATTCATTCAGCAGTACAAATGTGACAAAATAATATTTAACTAAGTGGATTCCCACATCGAAAATTATCAATTTCTAAGACTAATGGCAAGTATACCTTATTTCCTCAAAAACAATGTAGGTTTAAGATTTTTAATAAAAAACGTGATAACGTTAGGACCGAAAATGTTACGCTCATATTTACGTCACAAATATGACGGATGTGGCGCCCTCTAGGGAATACATCAAAATAGACAACATATTATAACAGAATATATAGCTAACGCAGCTGTGATATTATGATTTCTCATATCCAAAAACATCTGTTTCGAAATTTTTAAGTTGATACATTCAAAGACAGTGTATACAGACATCCTGTATCTTTTTTATTTATTTTATTTTAGAATACACTACCCAGACAGAGTTCCAATTATAGGGTAGGAAAACAAAAACATAAATATGAAACAAAGAAAAACATGCAAATCAACAAAATATGACAAATATTTTACAAGCAAACAAACAGTATAAACATTAAATAAGTTGCAAGATAACACTCCTTATTTTTCTTATATTAGTACAGTAAATATCAAATTCATTCTGAACAGCAATATAATTAGAGCACATTTTATGTACAGGCGAAAATCTCAACAGATTAGACTGAGCAGATCGTAAGTAAAATGTATCAATAGATCGACTATGGAAAGATCTAATATGAAAATTTATGTAACTTAATATTCTTTATTCTCAACATTTTATTAAAGCAAGTTGGCTTATCTAGTAATATTTTGAAGTGAAAATCGTGCATGTTTCCATGGATCATTACTTACAAACCACCCTGTATAAGTATTATACTTGTTTATAGACTTACATATTTAAGGTAACTGAATATTTTAATATAATTTCAGAAAAATAATCGAAAGCATCGGTGGTTCAGTGGTAGAATGCTCGCCTGCCACGCGGGCGGCCCGGGTTCGATTCCCGGCCGATGCAATTTTTTTTTAATTATATATCGTTTTATTTAATAAATGTTATAAACCATATAATTTTCAAAATTTTGCTTGTAATTAAAGAAAAATGTAATAATGGAGTACTTAACCGATAAATTATTATATGTACAGGGAGTCCGGAAAAGACGTGTCCAACGGAAAACGACAGACTCCTGGGTTCAAAATAAGCCGATTTAGCCCAATTTACTTATTTCCAAAATGGCTTCGTTTAGCCGCTAGAGAGCGCCAAAGTTTGCGAAAAATTTTTATTTATTCCGAATATTTCGAAAACGACTTGATCGATTTTACCCATTTTTGGGCTACGCAGTTATAAGTCTAACTGACACTTTTTGACATTATTTAAAATCTTTTGCAGTCATTGGAAATATAATAAAATTCATGTATCATGCAAGTATAAGCACATATTTTATAACCCCCTGTACAATTACTCTCACTTTATTTTCTATTAGTAGTTGACTTTATTTAGAAACTTTTTTATACTTTCAGAATTTTTAATAGATAAGTAGTTTAGGCAGAAACACAATATTTTCCGTATGTCAACAATATCAGCATTCGTTCCAAATTAATATTTCACAGTTACAAACATAATATAGGTAGTAATAAAACATTATTTATCGCAATTAATAATCTTTTTTTTTTTCATCAAGCAAGTTTGCATTTTCAGCAATGCAAACATCAAATCGGATCGGTTGTTTTCACCCATGAAGCTGACTCTATGAAGTTCTGCCACTTCCCTTCTAGAATTGGTAATTAAACATTGAAGATAAAATAATAGTGAAGGAAGATTGTCGGCTCATATTTAGGACTCAAGCTGTCCTAAATAGTTTAGAAGTTTGGTAAAACCACCTATTGTAATTTTATACTTGTTCGTATTGTCCTATCATTTGTATAAATAATACCTACTGCAGCCCAGCGAGTAAGAAATTATAATAAATAATTGTTAATTGTTTCTATTAACTTCTTATTCTTTCTATTACGGTAGGATTATCCTTGACGTGAAAATAATAAAGATTCAGGTCTTGCCTTGGTCTTATCATGTATTTTTTTTAAATTTTCTTTTAAAAATGAGAATATTCAACTATATTCCATTGCAAAATCCTCAGAAAATGGCTCCTAAATTTAATTTTAACCAATAAAGTTTCTCTATAATAAGTTATTCTATAAATATTATCTTATTTTAAAATATTTGCTACTGCACTGATATTTTATCTATTTATCTAATAAACTGTTTACGAAACTAGTTTTTTATCATCTACATACAAAACAAGCCTTTATTCAACGATTTCATTAATCTAGTTTCAAGTGTTTACTTAATTTATTATGTTTTGAATACATTCTTAAAAAAATATATGTATAAAGTAGTTACTACCATCACAGTTACAAAAGTAATTGCTGCTACCACAAAAACCTTGGTTCGTAAAACTTTATTCCTAACAGTAGGTGAGATATAACTGGTCTGCTACTTCCT